>OX420932.1:5828169-8383169 GCA_949091785.1 Polymixis lichenea
TCTTTGTCGGTGGGAGTCCGCCTGTTCAACTCCTCACCGCTGACGGTTCGCATGCTGTAACACTCAGCGTCAGCTCCAAGTGCGCCCCGGCGATCGCCCCCGGGCAGCGGTCCTATACGTTTTCTTTTCGAACGAGTCTCCATTTTTAAGTGGGTTTCCAGAGCCACGTTAGCCACGCCAGTCATTTCTCATTCGTGTGTCCGCCCCCCACGTGATTAGATGGTCAATCAGGACGTGTGGTTGTTTAGGGGGCTATTATTATTATTATTATTATTATTATTAAAAATGGTTTATTAAAACTATTTAAATACAAAATGCAAAATACGTATTTCAAAATAGGTTTTCCAAATAAAATACCTTATTAATTATTTAACTGATTTTAATACTAGTATTTGTTCAAAGAGTTCATCTTTCATGTTACGTCTATGGGGCCTCATAATCATTCCACCGAATGAAAATAGTCGTTCAACAGGTGCAGAACTTGGTAAGCAGGTATTATATTTGAGGAAGAGTTTTTTTACATTTGGAAATTTGTTCAAGGATTCTAAAGTATTGTCTTCATCTTTTAAATATTGTAGTGCTTCCAAATCTATTGTAGTATTGGCATTATCACTGGCTGCTGAAGAATCAGAGTCCTCAACAAACATATAATACGATTCTGCTCTCTCCTTCTTTTTATTAAAGTCAGTATGTTGGACTTGGGAACTCTTTTCACGTTCTTGTTTTATCTTTCTCACTTCTGAAACAAATACTTCTTCAATGTATTCTCTGTTGGCTTTTGGCACCCATTTCATTTTGAAAAAGGGATAAGACACAGATGCTATTATGCCATTTTTTGCTTTTGGCTCCTCTAAATTATAAAACCTCTCAAAACGTCTATTAAGACTTTCTTTAACAACTTCTATCAATACATCACAGTATGTAGGGTTATCCATTTGCAAACTGCTTAGAAATCTTTGCATTCTCATAAGTTCTGGTATAAGACATCCGTAATAAGTATTTTTGTCACCTTCTAAACTTCTGATGCCCTCAGCAATAGGCTTTGAACAGCTTATGTATTCATGAAGAAATTTGATTTCAATTTCTTTAAAAATTACCAATTGTAAATTTTTTAAAGTTTCGTTTAGGGTATCCTTTACTGCTAGTAGATCTTGAATGCAATTATAATATGAATTCCATCGTGTTGGACATGGAGAAGTAGGGGATTTTCCAGTTGATTCTAGATAGATTTCACAGGCTTTCGGAGACCTTGAACATAGATTCCAAACTGCTTGACATTTTGCCATGGCTGCATCATAAAGTTTTTTGTATGAATTACTTTGGGATCTAGCCTTATCCATATCTTTTGAAGCTATCAAATGTAATGTGTGTGTGGCACACCTTTCATGATTAGGCAGTTGCACCTCTTCAAATTCATCAGATGACTCCGGAAATTGTGTTAGGGTTAACACATTATCATCATCATCATCATCACCATTATCATGCATAACTTCAATTTCTCTTTCACTTAATTCTGTACCTGAATCTTGTCCATATATCTTAAAAGCTTTGACCATATTTGATCCATTGTCTGTAATAGTGTTTATTATTTTTGAAAGTTTCAAATCAAATTCAGAATGAATCTCTGCAATCAGCTCAGCCACTTTATCATAAATATGTGTTCCCTTAAACCTCCTACAAGCCAAAGTTACGCTTTTTCGATCAAATGTATCACAATCAATCCAATGAGCAGTTACACCAAGATAGCTTCTTTTAGATGATGACCATATATCAGCCGTAGTACATATAAAATCAACCTTTTTCAATTGTTCTTTTGTATTTTCTACCTATTCGGTGTACCGTTCTGCAATTTTTGTATTACATGTTTGCATATCACTTTCGGTGGAACAGTTAACTGTTGAGCACCCTCAATAAGAGCCTTAAAGGATTCATTTTCTACAATTGATATGGGTGACATGGTATCCACTAAAAAATTCACAAGTAACCTGTCGAAATTTACTGGCTTTATTATTATTTTTGGTGACAATGGTGACAACATTTAGGATCACAATCAGTGCGTTCATAAATAAAGTATTTTTTATTTATGAATTAAAAATGTAACAAAACTATTTTGTATTTTACAAATACTAAATATATTATATAAAGTATTTCAAATAAAATACTAAATACATTTCGAAAAAAGTATTTAAAATGTAAAATAAAAATAGGTATTTTGCATTTTGTATTTGTATTTAAAATACATGTATTTCAAATAATTCACATCTCAGGGGCCCAAGTCTGCTATTTTTATAAATTCGTCATTCCAACACGATCCCATTGTCATTCCAACACGATCCCATTGTCAATTTGCTAAAAGATCGTAATCTGCTAAATTCATAATGATCGATCATTGGTCGGTCAATGGTGTCGTAATAGAATTTTGTCATAATGACATTGTCGTATTGCCATTATTATAAAACCCGTTAGTAGAAATGATTTTCCAAAAACGACTACTAAATTTGAACATTTATTCATGCCCCATTTCATTTAAATATATATTTTTACATATTACTTATTATTATATAATAGTTTATTAGTGTTAAATTATAACAGATTACCGCCAAAGTCAGTCATTCATTTGTCATTATGTACGAGATTACCAATAAATGCCATTTCTTTCAATGGAGTGTCAGTGGCTGACCATTGGTAAGTCATAATGACGCCATTATATTAGTAGATTACCAAACTTGTCAAAATCAACAATTATGAAATCAACGATAGACCATTCTGACACTATTGTAATAGCAGACTTGAGGCCCAGGGTCTAATGTATCAAACATTACCTTTAACATTTAATTGTTTTAAATAGGTCTACTAACTGTAATTGTAATTTTAATAAATACTTTGATTCTAGTACTGCTTTTTATTGTCTCGTAGATGGTGTGAAAGTATTCTCCTCGGGGATAAAGGTGCCTACGTCTTGGGCGACCTTGAATCCCACGCTGCACTCAGGATTCTAGTCTTAACTCCCTCGCTTTGCTCGGGAGTTAACTCTAAACTCCCTCGCTCTGCTCGGGAGTTAACGCTAGGATCCTTCGTTTTGCTCGGGGTTCAATACGGCGCCCGCTACATAAGACACTACTTTATCCCCTTAGTGCATAATCTATTATATTATAGGTTATACTAGTTTCCCTGAGCTGTGTAGAGTACCAAACAAAATACACAATAACTTTCGGCGTCATCCATCAGCACCACTTGCACAAACCATACAACGTGACATTTTATCTATTGCTGTTGTTCATAATTCCGGTCGTTTTTCTGTAATTACGCGCCGAATGTGGCGATAAACGTTGGAACGGCCGAAGTACGGATAAACCAATTAAATCCATACTGATTGACATATGGATACGCATACATACGGATGACGTAGGGTTAAGTTGTACGACGTGGGGCACTTTTAAGCCACCGTGGAGCACCGTGTTGCATCGGGTTTTGTAATTTTCAGTTTTTGACGTCATAACGTCTTATAAATCGATAAACGCCGGCTGCACGCACGAAAAAGCATGACTCATTGTCACGTTCCGCCTGAGCCGAGCGTGCAAGCGAGAGCGCGGAACAAGCGATAGAGAGGCACGATCGGCTTGTTTTCTTATGATGTTATCACGTAAAATTATCCTCTGTAAACTGACTTTAAAGACAACCATTTTTATGAATAATTTAAAACTGAAAGTGGTCAAAGCTAGAATTATTTTACAGAAGCTGACCCGACATCCCATCCTGTCCTGTTGTCCTGACCAAATGTTAATAGTTCATTTTTTTTTAATAAAATAGGAAGTTCAGCTTTCCTGAATATTTTCTGCCAAACTTTTCCAATTTTGCTTTGTATAAAAACTAATTTACGAACATTTTAAAACAAAATATCCAAATGTATCTAGCCGAATCCGTCTTGTGCTATACTAACTAAAAGCATTTCAATTTTATTTAGGCATACATACCTAGTTTTCAGCGATTCTTAAGTCTTTTGTTTCCGAAAAGTCCGACGTCTAATCCAATTTGGTATTTCCATGAACCGGTTAGCGTAGGGTTAATAACTTTCACGACATGTGGGACTTTAGAACCACATCCGTAGCAACGTTGCACTTGGTTAACTCCTTTCACAGTTTTTGTAATTCTTCGTTCTAGCGATTTGTCGTTCTTTTGCTGGCTACAAAGTGCCTCGACTAATCCAATTATTTCCGTACGCTCTGGTTTGTATAGGGTAAAGTGAACGACATGAGAGACTTTTGAGTTGCACTGTTGTACTGGATTTGAAACTTTTCAGATTTCGAACTTGTTCGTTCCAGTCTTTTGTTTGGTTAGTAGTATGAAACCATGGAAGTAGTAAGTACCTACTATGTATGTGTGTAAGAATATTAATTTAAAGAAAGAATAATGATTTATACCGGGGTCTCTCCTACTTTTAAGCCGATTTTGCATCACATTGTGGGACGAATGATGTTAATAATTACAACATTTAAATGCAAACAGGATTAAAAACTTAAATTATGTGCAGCTAGAAATTCAGGTAGAGGCAGTACTCGTAAGTACTTACATAAATTTTCAGCAGATGCCTGAAAATTTAAGAGATTTAATTACAGTAAAAATGGTTGATTTATAAGGTATTTTATTTGTTATTAAAATACTTATAGTAAAGAAAGAAACTGACATTACAGTTACAAAAAGAGGTGCTGTGAAAGTAATATTGGTACCATGGAGGACAAAGTCTGCTAGTCATTAGGAGGCAGTTGTAAAAGTTAAGTGAGGTGAGTGGGTAGTTGTGATGCTTGTAGACAATGGTCCATAATGGCACGCTGTCGCTACTTATCTACGCGAAATTCTTGTTCACATTTTCCCGGCGTATTGTCAGACGTTTCTCGCTAGTGGCTCTTTCGTAGGCTCATTAGCCAGCGTACGCGGTATGGCGTATTTCCATCTTAAGGACTCCAGTTTTATTGTGTTTGTAATACAGTATGCAAACTTAAAAATAAGGTTCCATTGATACAATGTTTGAAAATAAAAACGTTAACTAGCTCCAATTTTTGCATAAAATAATTTAAAAAAACACGTAAGGTAAAGGCAACTAGAGTGACTAAGGGGTAGAAGACACCTCATTCTGGACGCTGTAGAACAGTTAAGTTTTTAATACAAGATGGGCACAAAAATACGACAGTAAATGGAAGACTGTCAAAACTAGTGCATAGGTACCTACATCTGAAATGATCAAATCCAGCACTCTTACTGCGTAACTCACGATCAATCATAATCTGTTTCATTTTGACAGTTCAACAATATTCATTGCGTTATTTACGTTGTTGCGCAGACACATTTTCCGAACATATGAAGCAATAATCCATTGCTTGCAATCTGTTTCAAAATTATTCAGATTATGATTGATCGTGCATTACGCAATTAGGGTACAGGGTTCTTGGACTATTTGTATTGAGCGACATCCTGGCCGATATCGAGTTATGTCCATATTCGGAATCACCAGGTCGCGGTTTGAGTCCGGTTTTATGGCAATCTCAGCACCATTTTGCCGATTGAAACATCAGTAAATCTAGGTCCAGTGCGAGTCTGATTTGATTGATGCGAAATGTTATACAATTTTAGAAAAGATGGACTTCATACAGACAATATATTTGACTTGTGGTCATTTTGATCAAGCGATATTTCATTTCTGGTTTGGTAAAAAAATAAACTAGACTTACTTGTGCGGATTTTGTAAACTGAACTTGAAACAACATAGGCCACTGTTTCGTCTAAATATAGATACTTTTGTTATGTTTTTTTTTACAAAAAAAGAAACTTTGAAATGCTCTCCAATAAACTTCCAAAAAGATCACATTATTTATTTATTTATGTATACTTTATTGTATACCACAAAAACACACAACAAAAAACAAAGTACACTACAAAATATACAATGGGCGGCCTTATGACTTTTCGCGATCTCTTCCAGGCAACCTTGCATTAGTAATACAAAAACCCGTGAATCCTCCTGTGGGTGAACTTGGCACATCATTTCCACGCAGAGCTAAAAATAATGGAAGTTCTAGTCGCATGCGGATGAGTTCTGAAGTTCCTTATCTTAAAAATAATAGTTCAGGCGTTTTTGCCTGAAAAAAGGTCGAATGAAAATATGCTCTGCTAACTTCCGTTAGCAGATAAATTTGCCGAAATTAGAATTTTAAAACTAATTTAGGCACACAGTTGTGAGTTCTATAGTTACTCATACTTTTCCCGAAGAGTTCTACCGACCTAAGTAAAACAAAAAATGGAAAATTTTACCCATTACAAGAAAAATAAAATCATTTTGTTAAGAGACGCCTTGTAAATTTGTAGATTTTCGTAGATTCTATAGACTAAGTTAAGTAGCAGCCAAAGACTACGGAAAGAGAAAAAAAAACTAGTTGTCTCTCAAAATTATGAGCAGCGCTTTGTGAAAAAGTTAGATTAAAGAAATATAGATTTCAATGAGTGATCTAGTTGGTATGATAAAAAAAAAGTTTGAGTAAAATTGAGGAGCTGGAGCTCAACATTTCATGTTGCAACTATAATAAAACTATACTAAAACAAGCAAAAGTAACCCCAAACTCTGAATCCGGTATCAGCAGAGCATGCGATAAGAATGCTAGTTAAAATCAGGACTTAAATCAGTGGCTTAGAAAGATGTATCAAAAAAAAATATTTTAGTAGCACTCAGGAGCGGGCAACTCCACGGTTTCTTATACAACGCTAAAATACCTATCCAAAAACATGCAAAAGTATCCAGAACTCTAATTAAAGTATCAGGAGAGCAGAGTTGAAAATTACTATAAGTATAAAAAATGTAATTAAGTATTTCAGTAAGTATGATCAAAAGAATAAATAAATAGCACTGACAAGCCGGAACCCCACGTTTCCAGATCCACCTTTAACAGGTCTACCCAAAAACATACAAAAGTAAGCCAGAACTCTGACTCAAGTATCAGCAGAACATTAGTGAACATTTAGACAGTTAAAATCAGGATGTTAATAAGTGGTTTAGTAATAGTAATAGTAATATAGTAATAATACTTTATTTGCCAAAATGTAGGTGTACAAAGTAGTATGATGTTATTATATTTGTGGCCCCTTTACATTCTACCCCTTTTTAAAGATAATAAATTAGTTTTTGTGTGTGGTGACCTAAATATTGATCTATTAGTTAACTCACCAGAAAAATGTAAGCTTATCTCATTGTTTAAATCATTCAATTTAAAATGTATATTTAATGAAGCGACTAGAATAACAGCAACCACAGCTTCATGCATAGACAATGTACTTACTAATTGTAAAATAAAGGACTCTTCCTTAATTAGTGGCGTCAGGTCAGACCATACTGGTCAGCTTGTATCGTTTGACTTAGATAAAAAGTTACAACTACATAAAACCATTGAATTGAGACCTCTGACTAAAAATAAATTGAAAACATTTAAAAATTATGTTCTTAGCAATCTCTCAACAGCAAGTTTTGATTCACAAGATCCCAATATAAACTATGACACATTTTTTTCTACAGTATGCCAAGAATTCAATAAAGCATGTCCTGTAAAAAAGTCACAATCTCTGCTAAACCAAAATTTAGCGAATGGGCCACAGCTGGCATTCGAAAAAGCAGAGATATCTTATATAATTTGTATCACGAAAAATCATTGACTTCTGATCAGGCCCTTCATAATTATGTAAGAAACTATTCTAAGATATTTAAAAGAGTCTGCGCTCAAGCTAAATCTAAATTAATAAGTAACAAAATTTGTATTTCTAAAAATAAAATAAAAGCTGTGTGGCAGGTAATTAACAAAGAAACTGGAAACACACAACAGCGAGATCAGATTGAATTAGCTCTAAAAATTGATAATGAAACTATTTCAGATAAGTTAAAAGTTGCTGAGACTTTAGAACATTTCTTTACCAACATCCCAATAGAGGTTACGAAATCTCTCCAGTCATCATCTGTATTAGCTGAATCTCTTCTTAAAGAAAACTTCAGTAAGGACATTCCAAATTTTGAATTCAAACCCATTTCTATTGCCACAATTACAACAGCATTTAAAAGTCTTAACATAAAAAACACTGAAGACTTATGGGGCATTTCCGTTAAGGTTCTTGAAGATATCATTGACACAAATGCCCCTGTCCTAACAGGCATATTTAATCAATGTTTAGACACTGGTACGTTTCCTGACTTAATGAAACATAGTAAAGTAGTACCAATTTTCAAATCGGGTAGTAGGAGTGATCCCTCTAATTATAGACCTATATCTGTGCTTCCAGCATTGAGCAAAATTTATGAAAAAATCATGTTGGACCAGATGTTGTCACATTTTAACTCAAATGGGATTTTACATAGTTGACAGTTTGGTTTCACGAAAGGTAGGTCAACGACTGACGCGGGAGTACAACTCATCAGTCACATTTTGGAATCATGGGAGAAGTCCCAGGATGCAATTGGCATTTTCTGTGACCTCTCAAAAGCGTTTGACTGCGTTGACCACAATACACTCATCTGTAAATTACACCACTACGGACTTCGTGGACGAGCTGCTGATCTTGTGCTTTCCTATTTATCAAACAGGCAGCAAAAAGTAAAAGTTAACGGGGCAACGTCCTCGGGGTCTCTAGTTAAGATGGGCGTGCCTCAAGGTTCAATTCTTGGCCCTTTTTTATTTCTAGTTTATATTAATGACCTTCCTTACCTGATGGCTAACTTCTCGGATATAATTTTATTCGCTGATGACACTTCTCTTATTTTTAGAATAGATAGAAAAGACACGGATGTCTTACATGTCAACGATAGTCTAGCTGTTCTCTCGAAATGGTTTGCGGCTAATAATCTTTTACTCAATGCGAACAAAACTAAATGTCTTAAGTTCTCATTACCAAATGTACCCCAAGTAGGGCTAAATTTAAAACTTGATGGCAAGAAACTAGATGCTATTTCGGAAACTGTATTTCTAGGAATTACTTTAGATTCAAAATTGCAATGGGGTGCCCACATTAGAGCTCTTTCAAGTAGATTAAGCTCAGCTGCTTACGCAGTAAGAAAAATAAGGCAGTTGACTGATGTAGCCACAGCTAGGTTAGTATACTTTGCTTATTTTCACAGTATTATGTCTTATGGCGTTCTGCTGTGGGGGTCGGCAGCTGACGTAGATTCAGTTTTCATTCTACAAAAGAGGGCAATCCGCGCAATCTATAAAATGGGGCCTCGCGAGTCTCTTAGAAACAAATTCAACGAAGTTGATATACTAACTCTGCCTTCTCTTTATATCCTAGAAAATATCTTGTATGTTCGCAAAAATTTAGGTCTTTTCAAAAAAAGATGCGACTTCCATAATCTAAATACACGTAGTAAAGATGAAATTGTGATTCCAAAATTTAGATTAACTAAAACTAGCAAGTCATTTCTAATAAACAGTATCCGCTTCTATAACAAGTTGCCAAAATCGGTTACAGAACTTAGCGATGGAAAGTTTAAAACTCACATCAAACGTGTCCTTATCAAAAAAGCATATTATAAGATAAAAGACTACGTTGAAGACAAGGAAGTTTGGCATTAATTCCTTCTGCACATGTGGCTTCCCTGGTAACTCATTAGCACCATAACTTTGTGAGCGTCTATTAACTGCTTCCAAATTACAATGTTAATTTTAATTATTTTATTTTTTACACTTTCTGACATATTCTCGTCATTATTTGACATTTTACAACCCTTGTAATATCGAGTATTTATTAGTGATTCTCATGGAAATCATATCACTTGGTTTAAATAGGTTGATTTTACTTATGTAGATTCTTTTACATATTGTGAATGAGAGAACGTTGTAGGCCTACAGTTTCTATTCTTTATTTTCATTCCTCTAAGTACCTGGTACTTATTGACAGGCCTGCACTGTCCTCCCATACCTAATATCACTGTAATTTGAAAACATTATAAAATCCAATTATTTTTAAAAGAGTAACCGTGGAGTTTCTTGCCGGCTCTTCTCCATAGGAAGCGACAAATTGGAACCGTGCACCTAGCTTCTGACGTTTCATAAGTGCCCTTGCAGGTTTATGTGAAATAAAATATTCTGATTTTGATTCTGATTTTGATTTTACCATTACATGTGGTGTGCAAATATTTAATTACAGAATACATTAAGTTATTATACATGTCATAATATTCCTTCAGAACGATGGATCAAAAAATATTCAGTAGCACTCAGGAGCGAGATCTTAAAGTTAGAACTTGACAACTAATGGTTCATACGGAACTGGTTATTTGTAGGAATGTATGTTGGGGTGTATGAAGGTATGCTGTAGTGTATTAATATATCTTGGAGTGTGCGAGAGCGAGGATGAGATGTAAAGCCGCGGGAAAAAGAAGGGAACGAAATCTATGTGAGAACTGACAAAAGGTTCTCAGTTTTTGAAAGTCAAGGGTTTTAAGATTTTTTTTAAAAGTTTTGTGACAATTACAGATGGTTTTAGGACATCGATTAAGAGTCACATTTAATTTGTTGTACAAAACTTGGCCAAGGAATCAAAAACAATTCTGAGGGAGTGAAGATTTGAAATGCAATGAGGGATTGATTGATTAATTTGGAATCAAAGTGTAGCTGGGAGAGTACTTACCGTAATTTTCAACCCTGCTCTGCTGATACCTTAGTCAGAGTTCAGAGATAGTTTTGCATGTTTTTGTATAGTTCTATTATAGTTGCAACACGAAACGTGGAGCTCCAGCTCCTCAGTTTTACTCAAACTTTTTTTTATCATACCAACTTGATCACTCAATGAAATATAAATTTCTTGTAATCTAACATTTTCTTAAGGCTCTGCTGGTAATTTTTAGAGACAATTGCATTTATTTAATTTTTGAAAAAATGATCTGCATTCGACCTTTTTTCAGGCAAAAACGCCTGAACTATTTACTATTTTTAAGTATAAGGAACTCCAGAACTCATCCGCATCCGTATGCGAAATGATCTGCCAAGTTCACCCACATTGAATCCTCGAAATAAATCTAAACAACGAATTTAAATAAAGTACTGCAAACAAACTAAATGGAGGAAATAAAATGAATACTTTTGTTTATTCTTTGTACTGATGGGACAGTTTTTCCGAGATTTTGAATGAGTACATGATATTAAGACAAGTCATGGGGTCAGTAGGTGGAGCTCTAGTTATTGTGTTTTCGAATCCTGTCATCATCATCTTCCTGACTTTGTTCCATGTCCCTTGTGGTCGGTGCAACACGTTTCCTTTTTCCATACTCCCATGTCAACTTTCACGCCACCATCTTTCTCCAAAATCAAAATCAATCAAAAATCATTTATTCAATTTAAGCTGAGAATTAGCACTTTACGAACGTCAAAATACATAAGACAGTCCCCCAAAACGCCCACCCTTCACCACTTCCTAGTGCTTTAGCTGGGAATAAGAAGTGGCGCAACAAACTCCCCAGCAGCACAGGTGTCTGTTTAGTCGGATAGACTTGATTCTATACATACATAGGCAAACTAATAAACATTACGAGATACAGAACATTGATTAAATAATTAGTCATAATGTCAGCTAGCCATGCCAATATACCGACAAATAAAATGAAAACTGTCAAGGCCACATAAAGCATAAAACAACTCATCATAAAAAATATTGTTAGGAGTATATCATGTCAAGAACTAATGACATAATAGATAATAATAAAAAATAAAAAATTACTTAGACAGTCAATAAAAAATAATAAAATAATTATATGAACCCATATAACCTGTCACTAGGTACACCAATTCTGGAGAAAGAACATAAACATTGTCTTGAGTTAATCACAGCAACCAACTATTCTTGTCATTTAGATAGTCGTTGATGGAATAGTAAGCCTTTAAACAAAGGAAGGATTTTACTTGAGCGTTAAACGCATTAAAAGGCAAATCTAGCAAAGAAGAGGGAAGCTTGTTATAAAAAGTTATACCAAGCCCAACAAATGAGTTATGAACCTTATGAAGCCGATGAAAGGGAGCACGTAGTTTGTCCTTATTTCTAGTGTTAACGGTGTGAATATCACTGTTTTTAGTGTACAAGTATATATTTTGCATAATATATAAGATGTTAGCGAATATGAATTGTGATGCCACCGTAAGATAACCAATATCTATAAAAAAGTCCCTCAAGGAAACTAGCACCTAGCTGGTAAATTGCACTCTCATTTCTTTCATATCATTCTTTACACAATCATTCATCTTTTGTTTAGCTTTCCTCTGCCTCTTCATCGATCATCCTCTTTTCTCATGCGATTACTGTATGAAACGTAATTAGCATCTTCTGTGGAAGTATCCACAGAAGATGCTAATTACGTTTCACGAGGACTTGGCCGACTTTATGAGATTTCTTCGCCAACAGGCGAAAGGTGGCGAAATTGTTTATCATAAGAGATCTTCAATTGTCTAATTGCTCTGTTATTTATGCTATAGTTTAGTATGATAAATTAGGATCCGTTCTTATTACTCGGCCATCACTGACGATATCAATATGGGCTCTCAATATTATGAGAATGGCATTTTGGTACTACTATTAGATACTTACCTACTCCGATTTATTAAAAGAAGAAAATATACCTTTATACAGCAATAAAATATGCACGTCTAAACTTTCTATGAGAAGATTTATCATTTAAACTATAAAAGAACCTATCAAAGATTGTACGGGTTTGACAAAAGTTTGATAAATCGCTACATCCATCTATTTTGAGTTCAATAAAAAGTTCGTCTGCGATAAATTCAAAGCTATCTCCATCTCCTTAAACGGGCTCATTTTTCCAATTAATTTGAAATCTAGGAATCAAAGAATTAGTTGAATTCTAAGATTAATTGGATTAAGAAGTTTGATGTCTCTTGGTTCGCAGTTGCTGGCTCATCAAACTTTTTTTTCACCAATTAATAAAGGCATGTATTTAATCGAACCTCAAATAAGTCCCATTTTAAATTACTAAACACATCATTGAAGACTAATATAATGATGATGCGCTTTTGTTGTGAACCTCGAATAATTCCTTTTTTGGGGTCCTGAAAATATTACCTAAATAGGCAAGGAAAGTAACTGCGACCAACTTGGCTGTAGCACTCGCCGGCCGCTACTGTGTCACCGCTCGCTTCGCTCGCTCGCCTTTGGCCACACATAGCACAGGTCCAACTTTACCTAATTGGTCAGGGTATCCTAGCTTAGTTACTGCGATTAACGGTGAGAAAAGGTCAAAAAGTTAAAGGAAACTCAATTATTTCGCAAATAGTCCATAATTAGAAGGTCAATAAGTTTTAAGAGGTCCACTTAAATCTTTTCCATGAATAAACATTTTGTAACTAACTAAAGTAGGTATTTTCGACTAACCAATCATTGTAACGTAACTACGGCCATAGTAGTGATAATCTTCTGTCTTTTCCCAACTATGTTACGGTCGGCTTCCGGTCTAACTGGATGAGGCTGAGCTGAGTACCAGTATTTAAATACGTCAAATAATCAGGTCTAAGGACTGCCTATCTGACTGAAGTGTCGTGGTAAATGAAAGACATGTGCACTGGATAATGTCTCGATTTATTGTGTGTTCACATCGATTGAGCATACACGATCTTAATATATTGCTTACTTGGCTAATCCTAAATAAGGTGGAGTTACACACACATACATAATAATACTAACGATACTTACTTACACTACACCTCCGGGGGTACAAGAAAAAAAATATAGAGCTCATATTTTTTTTTACATTCTAGTATTACTACAACAAAAAAAAACGAAACAAAAGAAAATACAAATATAAATTATTACTACTGTAAATATATACTAACTATGAAACAATTTAGTCCTATCCTTATGAATCAATTCGATTTTATTTTGTTTTAGAATTTTAACATTTTGGCCCATATCCTCTAACACAATGTAAGGGCCATCAAAAATATCATCCCCACGACATCACTCGGCTTCCTTAGTAACTCCACGACTCTAGGCTGATCAGACCCTTCGTCAGTGTATTTACTAATTGGCGGTGATACATTCTTACTCTTATCATCCATTCTCCTTTTTTGTGCTCTAGTCATGACATTTACTTCCGAAATTTTCTCATTCATACTCTTTAATTCACTGGAAGTCACGTTTACTCTGGATAATGCATCTGCGACTACATTATCCTTCCCTTGCACATATACTATTTTAAAATCATACTCCTCAAGAATTAAACGAAACTTCAATAGTCTACTAGAGGGATCTTTCATGCCAAATAAGTAAATGAGTGGCTTATGATCTGTCATTATAGTAAAATGCCTACCGAATAAATACGGCCTAAAGTACTTTACTGCCCAGACTATAGCAGTAAGTTCTTTTTGTATTGTGGGGTAATTTAATTCGGCCTTATTTAATGGTCTACTAGTATATGCTACCGGTCTTAGGTCATTGTTACATAGAACTGCACCAATAGCTGTACCTGATGCGTCTGTCTGTAAAATGAATTCGTTTGATTCTGAGAAATCTGGATACTGAAGTATGGGTGGGCTTATTAACTTTTGTTTTAATATCTCGAAAAAGTGTTGACATTCCGCTGTCCAATTAAAAACAATATTCTTTCTGCACAATCGATTTAAAGGTAATGTTATCTCAGCAAATGATGGTACAAATTTACGATAGTAATTGCAGAAAGCTACAAATCGTTTGACTTCATCTACATTTTTGGGTACTGGGTAATTTTGTAAAACTGTTGTCTTTTCTGGATCTGGTAATACTCCATCAGCAGACACTAAATGTCCAAGATACAATATTTCCTTTTTTAGAAATTGGCATTTGTCTGGATTTAGTTTTAAGTTTACTTTTCTTAACCTTTCGAGTATATCTATCAAATTTTTATTATGTGAATTTAGATTTCGTCCAAAAATAATTAGATCATCGAGATAAATAAAACATTTATCATACGTCAGACCAGACATAGCTATAGACATTACTCTACTGAAATTACTACAGGAAGTTTTTAGTCCCATAGGAAGACGCTTTAATTGATATTGACCTGTGCTGGTGGAAAAAGCAGTATATTTACGACTTTCTGGGCTTAATTTAACTTGATAATAACCTTGATTTAAATCTAAATGAGTGTAATACATTGATCCTGAAAGTGAGTCTAAAATGTCGGTGATGTTGGGTAGTGGGAACTTATCATCATCATCGTCATTGAGTTTTCTGTAGTCTACTACCAAACGCCACTTTTTACTGCCTTCTGACTTTTTGGGAACGAGTAACACAGGACTGTTCCATTCGCTTGAGGACTCTTCTATTATGTCGTCCTTCAACATTTGTTTAATTTGTCTATCAATCTCTGGCTTCAATGATTGAGGCAATCTGTAAGGTTTAACATAGGTAGGACTGACGTTAGGTTTTAGTGTTATGGATTGTTCGTAAACGTTGGTGGTTGCTAGCTTATCTCCTGGCAGAAAGAACACGTCTGAATATTTTGTACAAATTGTTTCTAGAGAACTCTTTTCTTCAGAATTAAGATGATTTAATTTTAACAGTGATAGTAAAGTTTCAGCCCTATTGGCATTGGCATTAGTCTTATCAAAAGAAAAAATATTATACTTGCTTAAGAAATTTACTTCCGGAATAAAATGTTCTAATATTACTTCTTTATCTCGAATATTAAGTATTCTGATCGGTATCCTACGATTTTTAGGTCTGACTATAGCTCCTGCTAAAAAAATATCTTTCTCTATTTCTCTCGAGTAAACAACACAATCATCTTCCGCATCAATATCTAATTCTACAAAATGGGTCGATTCACTTCGGGCCGGTAATACAAGACAATTATGATTAGTAAACGTAATATCAGGTCTAGGCGAGATTGGTAAATTAATTAATTTACCCGCATTATTAATAACTAACACGTTGTTGGCCAAATCAATATTACAGCCATAAGTAGATAGAAAATCTAAGCCTAGAATACCGGTTGCCTTAAAGGGTAAATTTTGAAAAACGTAAAATTTATGTAAAAACGTGTTATTATTTTCTGCATCAAGTTTCAAGGTTACATATCCCAAAGAGGTGATCTGTCCTCCTATGCCGTTTATAGTAGTGCTATTATAACTTATACGCATCGAATCGGGTAACTCATCTTTCCTAATAATAGATATTGACGCACCCGTATCTACTAGAAAAGAATATTTTCTGTTATTACAATAAAATGACACAAATTGACATCGTCCCTTACAAGCCAAAATATAATTATTAAAATCGAAAAAACTGCCTTTTAGTCAAATTTTGAGAATTAACATTTTCATTAGAATTTTGTGAAACGACCTCTTGCGTGGGTTGTATGGGTTGCGATGAAAAAACATTATTACGGCTGTAATTATTTCCTCGCCTGTTACCACGATGGTAATATCGGCCATTGTTATAATTCGCCTGTGAGTAACTTCTATCGCGGTTAGAATTTTGAAAATATCTTCGGTAACCACGGTGGTTATGATTATTATAAGAATCATAGTTGCGGCCACGTTGACCTTGACCCCTAGGTCCTGAAGTAGGTGTAAACTTACCTCGACCTCTTCTCGAATACTGCATGACGTCCGGCTTAGAGGACGTAGAAGGCGTTGATACCTCCTCGTCCTTAGCACCTTGTATGGCGTCCTTGAGATTAGTATAGTTGCGAGCGGCTACGATGGTGCTTAACCTTGAATTTTTCAACCCATCTGAAAATCTCTTAATGGCCATTGTCTCATTTAATGGCTTTAGAATGGCGAACTTTGACGAATCTCCGTCTGCCTGTGAGATGGTTAAATCGGTAAAAAGTTGTTCTAATTCCGCACCATACTCGTCAATCGACCTAGAACCTTGGTTCATATTTTGGAGGCGGGACTGAATAGCGGTAAATGATTTTTTAGTCAGTAAATGTTTCCTTAAATCCTGTATTAGATTAGGTATGGTGTCATAGTTATCCGATAATCGGAGCTTAGCGTTCTCAGATAGGCGACCTTTAAGTACGAATTTGATTAAAAGTTTTTTTCCCGAATCGCCTAACATATCCGCATACATCTCCACTGCATCAACCAATCGTTTCGTGGTGTCCTCCCTACCATCCATAAGGGGAATTAAGTTACACGCCGTTCGAATGTCAAATTCCATTTTTACAAGTTTTACTTCACTTGGAGGGGAAGTACACAATTGACTTATCATTAAAAATACACTCTTAATATTATCAAAACTAGTGGACAATTGCGTCACTAATTCGGGCTTTATATCGTGCGATAAGTGAGAATATAATAAACGCGCTTCACTAAATAAATTCTTAGCGTCTTTCAACTTGTTGATCGCAATAGAACCCGTAAATCTAGCTTGTCCTTTCTTAATTAAATATTTACGAATGTCCACCAAATCGTCATATATTCTGATTAAATCATCGGCCATAATCTAAAAATAAATCATAATGGAATGTAATGACATCACCCCAGCAACAAATTATCTTCACTGCAATTCTTCTAACTGTCTTCCAAATAAGGAAAGCAATGTGAAAACATTCCATTTATGACGCGGGGCGTCGGGTTCGGTGAGTCGCCGTGCACGATTTATGAACTGTTAGGTACATATTAGCACAAATAAACCTTATACTAATTACTTACTTGTAACAAGCATTTTACACGCAATTCCTTATTTATAAGACGTAAGGTTAATAAAATTATTTGCCTTTATGCGCATCACTAGACGTTATGTATCGCTTAAAAGTTCCGTAGTATTGATTTTCACGATAGTTTATGTAATAGATATTATTGTTTTTTTTTTTTTCTCTTGTTAAACACTATGCAGTTTCTTAAGTAGAAAACACTAATCCGTACGCGTCAATTGAATTTTTTTTTTTAGTCAGTTATTCTTTTTATTTTATTTTTTACACTCACACACTCACTTAAACGGGTTTTTCGGCACCTTCGTCACGGGGAGCGCGTTTCTTGAAATACATCGAGGTTTGCCTGCGATGTAAGGATCTCCGGTTCATCTGCCGGTCCATCCATTTAACGTGCATCTTCTTGTAAAAATAACAGATAGCATAGCATGCCGCTGCTAGTAGGATGATCGTGATCAGGGTGAGGAGGATATTTGTCGTGCTCATGCTGAAGTAGCCCTGATCGGTTGTCGCACCATTTTTCCCATTACCAGCAGCCGTCTGCGCGATGATCGTCTCTTCTTTCGTTTGAGTAGATTGACACATGTTTTACTACACAAAACCACTAATTTTGTTTGTCCGAATATATTAATCACATCTTTTTATTCAGTCCGTTTTCACACGTCCAAATTTCACTTGTGACCTTGATTGGCAGGGTCGCCATGAAGTGTCGTGGTAAATGAAAGACATGTGCACTGGATAATGTCTCGATTTATTGTGTGTTCACATCGATTGAGCATACACGATCTTAATATATTGCTTACTTGGCTAATCCTAAATAAGGTGGAGTTACACACACATACATAATAATACTAACGATACTTACTTACACTACACTGACCTCCACAACCCAATTTCTGGGTAATACGATAGCCCTAAGTAAAAGTTGGATGTCAGACTTTCGGGATTCTGACGACCTTTATCGACTGTCAAAGATCCCCGAATGACAGCCAGGACCAACGGCTTAACGTACTTTCCGAGGCACGGAGGGGTCTTTGTATGTAAGAATGGTCACCCATCCACGGATCAACCGCGGTAAGCGTAGCTTTACCTGATCGATCGACCTGCGCGGCTGTTATAACTATACGCAAGCCCCGACGACTACGTAAAGCAGACAAAATATTTAGTAGGCCGCGGTAGTACGCCACGGGCCAAATAGGTACAGTGTAAATAAAAATCATTCTGTTGAAGCGCGCACGCTACACACATACAGCTAAGATACGTTTTATTAAACGTGAAAATAAAATAATTTTATGGTAAATAAATGTGTGTGGATGTGTGTGAGGGAGTACGTGTGTATGGGTGTGAGGGTGTGTGTTTGTCGTATAGGGTAGTCCATGTTGTTTATGTTTGTGTTAAGATTTTTTCTGTTTCGTCCACAGATTTTTAGACGATTTTCTATTCTTTATTTTCATTCCTCCTAAGTACCTGGTACCTGTTGACAGGCGTGCACTGTCCTCCCATACCTATTATCACTGTAATTTGAAAACATTGTAACAGCCAATTATTTTTAAAAGAGTACCCGTGGAGTTTCGTGCACCTAGCTTCTGACGTTTCATAAGTGCCCTTGCAGGTTTATGTGAAATAAAATATTTTGATTTGATTTGATTTGAGCAGACGAGTAGAGCTAGGTGTGCCGAGTTTAGGCGAGTTTTGTGAGTTACGTTGAGATCTTACGTCTGGCCGATGGTAGACCTGAAGGTGTACTTTGAAGACTGCTACCGGAACTAGTTAACTAATAAAGCTACCTGATAAGAATGTTTATAGTGTGTGCGTGTCTGTGTTTGTGTTTGTATATGTGTGTAAACATAAAATATGTTTTTTTTGTTTTGTGTTTATGTTTGTGTGTGTATGTGTTGTCTTATAACGCAATTCATGTTTTAGATGCCACGAGAGCCTAAGACGTTTGGAAAAAATCTCTTCAGTAACTTCCTGCCTTTAGAATTAATGCAGAAGAGAAGAACCTTCCTTCAAAAAGGAGGAGGTTCTCAATTCGTCGGAACCGTTTTGTTTTTTATGTTTTTTTTTATGTAGGTTCCCCGATTACTCGAAGATGGCTGTACCGATTTGGATTATTATTTTTTTTGTTTGAAAGGGTATAACTTCCCAGGTAGACCCATGACCATCAAGTCAGGATCTGATGATGGGATCCTGGAGAAATAGAGAGAACTCTTCAAATTTTATAGGCACACTTGAAGCGATATGGATAGTTTTTGGAGCTTTCTCGGAGTGGTCCCATTTCAATTTGGTGAAGATCTGATGAAGAACTTCGGAGATAGGCAACGGAACTCCTCAATAAATGATAGCAAATGGACTGGAATGTCTGTCTATTGTTTACACCAGTTCATAACATAACATCACGCCGGGACGCTATCAAGGGGTAAACACATGTGAACCACTAAAAAGTGAAAAATAAAAACTTTTTTCAAAAAAAACAACCGACTTCCAAAAAAAACACTAAAAAGTGAAAAATTACTTTAATTTCGGAAGGCGGTGACAAAAAATTAATATACATATCCAAAGTCACCGCCTTCCGAAATTAAAGTTATTTTTCACTTTTTAGTGCTTTTTTTTGGAAGTCGATTGTTTTTTATAAACACAAAACGTTAGAAAGTTTTTGAAAAAAAAAATCAACGTAAACATAAAAAAAATACATGGCTAAAAATTAAATGAAAGTAAGCTCACGATCAAGCCGTGTCAGTTTACTCATAATTTCGCCGCTTCGCGCAAATCGCTGTGTGTGAGCCATGCACGTGTAGTTGTAGTAAGACTACACGTGCATGGAAGCATGAATGGCACCTAGGATGGAAGCCCGTTTATTCGTAAATGCGTCCTCAATGTTATGGGAACTGAGTAATCGATCGCTGAAGTACGACCAGTGTAAAATTAATCATATTTGTTTTTATGTTCATATCATCTAAATTTACAGTCTAAAATTCCTGACGTTATAAGCGTCTACCATAGGTATTTTTTACAGCTGTTTATTTGGTTAAAAGTTTACTGGTTTACTTGCAAATCCGGTTTGTCTGATTTTTGAAACCATTTAATTTCATTGGTTTACGTTAACCAAATCAACAACGAATGTTTAAACAAATTAAGGTCTCTTATAGGTATTTTTTCTGACTTCTGCGTTGACCCGTTTTCGAGATCTGGGAAATCGCAAAACGTTACCGCAGGAACATCTTAAATAACTGAAGAACCATAACACACACAAATTTTGCTATTTACAAACATTTACTACGCAACAAAAGCTATCTATTCATGTATTTGGTTCCGGGCTGAAACGAATTTTTGAAAATGATTTTGCCAGGGTAACGTTAGAAAAATCTCTTTTTCTCAAATAACTTTAAAACTACAATTCAAAAATAAATTGGTATTAGTAAAAAAATTGTTCCTCGTGATACACTAATTATTTGTTTGTTTCTCACCTCTGTAAAGTACAAGTCAGCACAACATTCTGCCAGGGTAACACACGCCCCGCAGACAGGCGCGACGCGATTTTGGTAGAATAATTTCCATAAAGTTTTCAAAGAAATTATTCTAGAGTCGCGTTGTGCCTGTCTGCGAGAATCTCTAAACATGAAGTTGGACACTTAAATCTAGAGAAGATAATATATTCTGTTCCATGACTCTTGTAATAAAATCCTCCACATAGAAGTACCTCACAGCTCAGAGCTGCCAGAAATAACATTTTATTTAAATTGCTAGCCTTCTAAATTCCTCTGCTAGGGATGTAGTAAATGACTTATTTACATGTAAATTACTTCGCATAATATACGTCTTGTAGTAGGTACATGTAGTATAAAATGAAGTTATAAATATGTACAACATAACCTTTATTCGTATGAAAATAATCCTGTTAGCCTGAATCAATACAAAGCTAATTGGACTATGTATAACAGAACCTGGCTATAAATACCGGACGGTTTCGTGAAATTGGTTTGTTTACCTTACTATAAATACACACATCATCTTTCTCATCATGAAGAGCTGGACAGAAGTGGATAGCTTCTTTTTTACTGTATTAAGTAATCAGAAGGGAATCATAGACGTAAGCAAAAAGGATGCCAGGATAAAATGGGACTGAGCGGGTGGGTGCACAGTGACGGCTGGGCAATAGTCGCCACACAGTGGGTGCCTGAAGATGGACGGCGCCGCCGAGGCCGGCCCAAGAAAAGGTGGCGAGACGACCTAGACGCGTATTGCAAGGGCTGTGGTCCTGGAAAAGGATGCCTGGAAGGATTTGGGGCAGGTCTTGCTCAGCAGTGGGACAGTGCAGGCAAACAAAACAAAATAAAAGTAGTAAGAAAAAGGTTCCAAGGTTGCCTGGAAGAGATCGCAGAAAGCGATAAGGCCGCCCATTGTATGTTTTAGTGTTAATTTTGTTTTTGTCATGTATTTTCTGGTGTACAATAAAGCATATATAAATAAATAAATAAATAAGAACTAAAGTTCTAAGTAATTTATTAGAATCTAGCCTAAAAGACTAAAAAGCAATTTAACTCTCCTCATAGACTACCTTACAACTAAGAAGTGTATTTTATTTTATTTTACACTTTTACACAATTTCTTAGGGTCTGTTACTTATTAAAAACACTTTGTTCATATGTTACATGTAAAGCACAGCATCGTTACTATCATTCACTATTTATACACTACACTAACTTAAATGATGTAATTCTCTTTAGCCTACGCACTATGTCCGTGGTGTCTAGCAGCTGAATTGCCTCGACAATTGTCCAAAAAGATTTCTTTACACAACATCATACAATTTGAAGGAGTTTTCAGATTTTCTTTCCCCCATTTCCTTTTACGGGGTAAACGAAATTACAGCCGTGATAAAGGGTGTTGGTGTCCTTTTAAGCCACACAAAGTGCGCACGGTGAAGGATGGCTCCCATGCATAAGTAAACAGTCCCTTGAAGGGTACTGCTGGTATTAGGTAGTTGCGCATCTCCGGCAAGGGCCCAACGCTCGGAATACCCCTACGTACCCCTATTTGTTTGGGGTTTATTATTTATATTAGTTTGTTATGTGTGTCGCGATCGGGGATGGTAAGTCAGTGTTGTACTTGCTAGGACTGATAAACAGAGTATTAACAGTGAAAAGATCGTGCTATAAGAATGAAAATGCTCTGAAAATTGAGAAGCTTTACGGAGGTTTAAGGATAAAGATAAAAATTGATACAGTACATGGTGATACAGACACAGGTAAAAAATTCAGCAATGTCTTACCAGCAGGCATGCAAAAATACGTTCCGTGTGTTGCCGTACGTAAAAGAATAGCACCATCCCATATCTTCCCGTGGCTGACGTAGAAGGCGACTAAGGGACTTACTAGAGAATGGGCAGCAGCGTTTTCTATGCATTGTACGACCATACTGCTATCGCCAACCCGCCTGCCAAGCGTGGCGATTGGCGATGGCAAAAACAAAAAACATTCCGCCTCGCGTTTTCCCAACCATGTTGATGTCGGCTTCCAGTCTAACCGCATGCAGGTGGAACTAGTTTTACATGGAGCGGCTGCCTATCTGATCCCCACACCACAACCCAGTTACGGAGTAGTACCCTACCACTTGGTATGTTTGGTTGTCGGACTTGCGGGTTTCTGCTGCCCCGTAACGACTGTCAAATATCCACGAATGACAGCCGGGACCAACGGCTTAGCGTGCTTTCCGAGGCACAGAGGGGTCTTGGTATGTTAAGATGGTCAGCCATCCACGGGCCAACCGCGGCAAGCATGGCTTAACCTAATCAACCGAAACGTGCTGCTGTTATTACTTAGCTAGAGGGGTCTAAAATTGAAAACATTATGCTGTAAAAAGAAAATACCTTGAAATTTACGAAGCTACGGAGCTTCGGACGCACGGAGCACAGGGAATTCGCTACCTCATTCATATCCTCATCAGCAGATTAAGTAGGTACGGAGAGGCCGTCTATAATAAATTGCACGCTCCTCCATTAAAATTTCTATACAAACCTCCAATGTCCAAAAATTGTTATGGGTCAGTAATCGGAACTTAAATGCAAATATTGTTGATATTACCGCCACATTTTAATATTTAATTTTGACCAAATTAAAGCTGAAACTCATGACAATTAGTTCTTGGTTGTATTTATAAAAGTAGTAAGAATACATTTAAATTATTAAAAGATTCAACATAATGTTTTTTATACTTAATTTTCCTTAAGAAAAAAAGTGAGTGTACTTACGTCATCGGGAGCGGGACTCTATGGAACATGTACTGTTTGCGGAAGTCTCCGACGAAATGTTCAATTACTCTTTGTATTGTTCATGCGAGCGACGCGACACGATGCAAAAAAATGCATTTGTATTAATATTGCAAGTATCGATCACAGGTGATCGATACTTGAAATATTAATACAAGTGATTTTTTTCTAAAATAACCACTATTCTAACTCTAACACAACACTTTAAAATGATGATTAAAAAAAATTGGCGGTGATAGGTGTAGATTTTGAGGGGTCGTTAATAGGTGCAGTTACCTTACATTCAACTTCATTCAACGCTAAAATACACCAGAGTATTTTTAGAAAATCGTTCTTATCTAAAAATATATCCAATTCTCTTTGAACAAAACCCCACTTTGTTATTGATTACGTTAAAGCAAATTGATTGATCACCAAAGGACTAATCAACTTGCACTATTAATATTGATATAGCCTTCGGGGGACGAACAACAAATGAAAAAGCCAGACTGAGAGAATAAAAACATGCATTTTATGTGATTGAGTCAGTGTACCCAAGAGAATTACAGCATTCATTATTTGCATTTTTCATAGTGTAAAAGGAATCAGATCTATACTTATGTATCCCGTAGTTAGTCATAAAAATTTAGAAAACCAATTAACTCGCTTGAAGTATTCATTTAATTCAGACTTAAGTATTATTCATGTTCTCAACAACTAACTTTTATTACTCGAAAAGAGTTTCAGACTATAATTTACGTTCATTTAATTAAATCTGCCAGCACTAGTAAACCAGGTATAAAATTTCAAAGCAAAAAGAATGGAGAGCATCTTTTAAAAAGCCCCAATGAAATAAATATTACGCCACTTATCTCCGGCGTCTCTTAAATAAAATAAAGTGCGGAGAAATGGGACAATTTTGTCATTCCGTATTTAAAAAATACTGCAAACATAAAATCAGAGATTACTTCCATATTCCATTCTGGCGTGGCTGCGAGTCTGCCGGACGTTTCAATTCAATATTTCGTTCCGTAATTTGGTTGGGGTGCCGAAATGACTGCCATTTATTGTCGGAAGCCTGAAAAAATTATAATTAATTTAATATAATTTTGTGGTCCCGTTAAAATGTTGGTAGTATAGGCATATCCGGATATCAAGCGCCCCTCGAAGTAATTAGGGTGGTGGTGGCTTCTCTGATTTGTCGGGCAGGCCGCGTCAAAAGTTTTGAATTTATTATAGCGTGCCGGGTCAACGGAGACGGCTCGTGTTTACTTGAGGGTCGCAGCTAGCGGTTACTTTACGGTTAGGGAACTTTGCTTTTCGCACTAGTCGCGTGTCGACATGTTCACAGCGATACCCACAACTAACACGAAGTGGACGACACCCGTCAATCTGTTCAGATATTACCGAACCCTAGTATCGTCGATAATTCAGCAGGACAGGCTTTTGAATTTGGAAGACAGGCGGTTTAGACCCCTAGACATTAACTTATATATTACACCTAGATCACAACACAACGTCACGTCAAACAGAAAAGGCATCGCCAAAAGAAAAGTATGATCACGAAATTTTAACTTTAGAAAAATACAAGGAAGATTGAATTAGAAAACTTGCCCTTGGCGGCTTCGCCCGCGTGTATGTAGATGTAGGCGCTGTTACTCCTTATAACATCAGCTCGTGAATGTCCCGTCAAAATCGATCCAGCCGTTTGGGAGATTAGCCGGAACAAATGGACAGCCAGGAAAAAAAAATATAATACTGTATTGTATACTTTCATAAGTATTTAGTAAAAAGCTATTATTTTGAAATAACAAACAGACACTTTAATTTTACTTACATATTTGTAATAATAATAATGTAATTGATGTCATTGATGTCATTGATATTGTTTTTTTTAATACATTCGGTCCCAATTACTTTTTGCAAGGTGCGATCCAATAATAGGTACTTAGTCTCGTACCGCTATATCCGCACCTGGAAGTCATTTAAGTGGGGTCGAGAGTAATATAATTCAGAAATTATCTTGAGACTATAATACCGCATTCGAAAGCCTCACTGCTCAACCACCCGTGTCGCAATAATTAGCAACAGATTGTCACAAACTGTTTGGCTTTAAAATACAGCCGTTGTTATGCGCATCGGGTTGTGCCAAAACCCTAGGGTACACACAGCGTCAGTATGTGCTAACCCCTCAAGTTTTAAAATGTTACACTGCCACAACATTATATTCATTACGAATAATCTAAAGAATACTTCAAAAACAGTTCACTGTTTCGACTTGGATTCCAACCATCGCTCGCTTCACCGAACGTCGACATACTTATATCGGCTTGACGAACTAGCCAGCCAGCCCATATGCAATGCGATGAAATTGTTTTGTACTATCGTCCGAGTCACTTTATCATTAGGTCTCTATCTAATCGATAGACTATGTTATTTGACGGTATCCATTAATTTAACTTACTAACGTTTTCTTTATAAAATAAATCCCTTCCCTCCAGTTATATCTACAACATTTGATGTAGATATACGTTCACTTATAACGTTTGTATGCAGAGACGACATGACAGATCACCTGACATTTAGTTAGTTTATGTCAATCTAAAATATATCTAACGCTTCTTATTTTATCGTTTGCATTATATGATGTCACTTATTTAGGGACCCGTTTGTGTCATTTGGCAAAATATGAATACTAAGTTACCTGTAAATGATCAAATAAAATTGTAAAATATTAATCTTTGTAGTAATATAAGATCAAAGTTTTGTTAAATCATAGCAATAATAAATATTATTAAATGATTATGAAAGTATTTAATCATTCTTGATTTTTTAATTCTTTAAAAATAGTACTGAAACAAAATTGAAATATAGGTACTTAATATTTAAAAAAAGCATGACAAAAAGCACATTTTGTGCCTAGTAATTGAACCTCCTATCTTATGAACGGCAAGCAGTCTTCAAACCTCGGGTCTAATTAGATGATGAAACACCATTCGTAAATGTTAATAATATTCAGTAAAACAATACAGTAATTGTAATAAAATGTTTTAGCAAAATACAAAAAGTTACTTAGGCCTAGCACGGATTTGAATGCACATGTCTTTTGGAGGGGTAACCACTTAACGGAGCTGTGTGTTGCACTCCAGCACTATTTTCTATCCAGCGAGATATTTGCTGGATTAACTTCAATCCAGCGGGATCCTGCGTTGGTATTTGCATTTGTTGGAGGCAGACTTTCACTCCATCATTTTTAAATGCTACTTGCGGATCCGCAAGCTGTTGCGGGGTCCCGTAGTTCCTAAAATTATGCTGGATCCTACAGGATTGCGATATCCCAATATGTAAAATATCAGAATAGGAATACTACCTATTTCAGTTGCCACCATTAAGAAGCGGCATTCACGCGGTGTAAAGTTTTTCGCTTTAACATAATACAATAACAAAATGTCACACAAGAGCGTGCGTTCCACGATGGAGAAAATAACACAGCATGTCACGAGCTATACAGGAAATAAACGTCTATCTAGGATACAACGAAGTTCCGTTTAATGCCACTCAAGCTCTAGTTTACAGACTCGTGTCCTGTCATAAAGATAACGACTGTTGTAAAAAGTTTTGATTGTATTACACGCCAGATTTGAAACCAAATTGCCGCGTTACAAGACAAAACTGCTATGCAGTTTGAAACTTTGGAATTTGCGGCGAAAAGTATGTTAAAATGCGAGAATATTGGACACATCTTGAGAAGTCTGTTTTTTTTCATTTCTCTTAAGTTTTGAACTTCCCCTGTTAGTTAGCGAGGCCGTGACTTTGTTACGCTACTGAAAAACGTCTCAAAAATATCTTCAATTTGAAAAGTTTGCTCTTCGGCTATAAATAACTGTTAGATATAAAGAAAACTGAAGTTCTAACTCCTTCACGTAGTCCATTGTAGAGAAACGTGATATTGCTACGTCAATAGTTCGATCCCCGATGTAGCCATATGTTTTTCATTTAAAAATAGACAAGAACATCTTGAAAGAGTCCCACGTAAAAACATATATCGTGTGTACACCTACAATGCTCTAAGGACATTTGTATCATTTGTCATTCTGCGCATACCTACACCATCGGTGCGAAGCAAATAAATTGTGTCCCAAACACCTCTAACTAAATATTTAAGCCCGCAAAATGAATAAACCTATACAAACTTAACGAGGGTGTCTCTTACGTCTTGTAACAAACGTCTTGGGCAAAACGTACCTATTCATTCATCGTAACCCATTAATTTTGGTTTATATGAACCAGGCTGTGTAGGTCCCATAAATTGTGGACATTCATTGTCTCTGGACGTTTGGGGGTCTAGTCTCTAAGCCCGCTAACGAAGATACGGGCCCGACCGAAAGATGTTGATCCGTCTCGTCGTTGAATTTTTCGGACGGGCAGAATCACATCGGGCGTAGGGACAACTGTCAAATCATGTTGTCATTAATTGTTAGTAAGAACTTACCATAATCAGAAAATATTGTTCCCACTGCTGAGACTCGAGCCTCCCCTCGGTGAGAAGGAGTGGACTGTATGTAATCCACCATGCGGGCCCAGTACGCGTTGGTAGATGTCACATGTCTTCGAATTATTGGTCCTAGGAAATGCTGGTTTCCTCACGATGTTTTCCTTCACCGTTTTGAGAGCAGTGGTCATTAAATTATTTAGTCGAGGCAGATACCACTGGGCCACCACTGCTCCTAAAACTGCTCTTAGAACTTAACTTACCAAGAATTAATAACAACACAAATTTTTATCTTATGTCCGTAAGTCATACACACGAAATAGAAATCAGTCGTGGCTTCGAACTTGGTGCTTAGGGAATAGACCCCCTGACTGGGCAGACTGCGGCCGGCCCGAGACGTCCTTTCGACCCAGACGGCGTCGTTGCACCCACGAGTACCTACTGTTACGACCTCCACTAATTAAGATAGCCCACAACGCACAAACAACGTGTAATTATTTACTAACTAATGACACTTCGCACCTGATTTAGAATTATTAACGCAATTTAGACAATTTCGGTTTGGCTATTTGCTATTTAGGCGGTGATTAGGCAATTTTGTAATCTGTTTTACGTCGGTTTACTTTAGGTAAATCCAATTAATTTTAAACTAGTCCCTATTGCTGTGTTCATACTATTGTTTCATTAAGCAATAAGGACTTTTATAAATTCACGGGTTCTCTTTTCGTTATACTGACTGAATTATATGAGCCGGCAGTGAATCTGTCTTCTAGTTCATATCTTGTCATATTGCATGAACTTTACGTATCCTTCCGCTCGGCACGTCAACCCTCCCTAATTGCTTCATCCCTTGCCCTTGCAGTGCTCTGAGGTCCCTTGTATCCCTTTTTTGTCTAGATTGAATGTCTTAAGTACCCTCTTCCGTAGCTTCAACGAGGTTATTTGGAACACTGAACACTGCGGTCAATAGTACTTCGGGAAAATGGTGTAGGTACAAACAAAATGTGAGTAGCCAGTTCTGTATACGAGATTTCTTAGGACGCAGCTTATGAGCGTAATAAATATACTTTAAATGCTCGTAAAGCAGAGCCTTCAGGAAATTCGAGATTACTGCGAATGTAAAGTAAGATGAGCTCATTTAAAATGACTTCACTTGGATCCTATTTGACGGTCGTAAAATACACGGGAGTTATTACATTAGGATAGAAAAGAAAATTCATTTTCGGGGCCATGTTCTCTGACACAATGATGAATTTGGGGACGAAATACATAATAAAATACGTCGAGACCACACTTAAGTATCCACGTGTGACTTTTATACCTCAATTTGTCGGAAGCGGAGAAGTGACAGAAATAAATCAGAGATACAGAACTCTTTGCAGTGCCACCGTAACGTCTCCGTGGGGCCGATGGTTACCGAAGTATAGATATTGTATGAACAAGCATTCATTTATTAGGAGCCGTGGAGCATGCAGCCATGGACAAGCTGGTTCTGGATAAAAGTGATAGGTACGGTCCATTAGTAAATATTTATCAGTATTGTTTCGCGTCATTTTCCTGCGCGGGGTCTAACGGCCTATTAGTGCGGGGCTCCCTACACCCGACCGCTAGTCGGATAAGCCCGATAGCCAGATACAATATACAGTTTACTTTCTCTTAATCTAAATGCAATTAGCTTAGTCCCTATATCGCAGAGTGGAAATCTAGTTACGCTGAACATGTTTTTACCGTTATTTCTCCTCAGTTCTCTATGAATTTTCAATTAAAATTACAATATACAACAATAGAGTTTCATGTTGTATTTCACTTATGTTTGTTTAAAGTATTAGAAAGACGAAGAATAGATAAAGAGGAAGTAGCACAGCGTGAAATACAATTTGACCGATTTCCTCAATCGCCCCATTATCGAGCCCTGAAATTTTCATATAAATCGGTTCCTAAGTGAGGTTTACTGTTGATGTTGTACATAACAGTAAATAAGCTTAAATAAGATTCAGTAAATCTCCGGAACAATGTTTATTGGGACATATTACAATGGTTATATTATGTCTGTTGTATTCAGAACGTTACTTCAAAGATTTTCCTCCTTCGCGGCTTCGCACCGAAAGTTGCGCGGGAAAAGAGACGCGAGACCTATACCTTTGCCTCTCAAAAATTAACATAGAAAAATACAAACGCGGAAAAAGTATCATGAGTATGTTTCGCTGAAACATATATGTGACATACACTTGAATCGTGCTATAATCGGATTCCCACGCATTTCAGCGGAAAACTAAAATGGAACTGTACAAATAATAAATAAGCACCAAGCGTGCCTACCTAATTAATTAGGCATGTTATTATTTATCAACAAACACTCAACGAAACCACACATTTGGCTCGGCGATTATCCCCAATAAACTGTTGATTTAGCAGCTCATCAAACCCTTGTTTACTCACTGACAATTACTCGTTTGGGCTGTTACAATGTATTAATAACTTAATATCGGACCAAAGGGGATCATTAATTAGCTAAGCAACCTCACCCGCTAAAAGCACATATCGGAATATCTCTTTGTTTCAGCCACTCGTGCATATTTAATCCGATTTTTCGTACCTAAATCAAAATTCCGCGCGGCTCAAATATTTGTTTCAAAATATGATGATGAACAATCTATTTCTACCCTTATTCCGCACATGTCAGTTTGATTACACACGTCGGGCCCATCGAGGGGGGCAGGTCAGTGGGGGGTGGGGGGTATCAGGTCGAGCAACAGGCGCCGGCTGATCAATGAGCATCTCCCGCGCCCCGCGCCCCGCACCACCACCTGCGCCGCACTTGTTGCGCGCACGATTCAAACAAATGCAAGCCCACCCGAAGACCATTACCACCCTTATTCCTTCCCCAATTAGCTCTATAATAGCCGCGCATAATAACGTTGCATTGTTTCCTGGAGTGTTCTCAACATTTATTAGGTAATATCTGGCTGTGTGTCTCCGAGGTGCGGGTGCGACCAGGCGCGTTAGTGCCAGCCTCCCATAAACGTAGCAGCGATAAAGATACGATGATGACCGTGCTATTATGCACCCTTTTGTTCGCTCCTTTTAGCGTTACCGATATCTTTGGCACATAACTTTAACAAAGGTAGGACTAGAATGTCATCAAGCGGCAATCTTCAAGGACGCTGCTCAACTTTCCCATTGTTAAGAATAGATTGAGTCTCGCAGTTGATCTTGTAATTTGATATCCGTGTGGTCTAGAACTCTGGCGGCTAAGAATAGACCACTACACTTATCCAGGTCGTCGTTTGAGACTAATAGTGGACTATTACGGCTGACACGTGTTCGGCCACCTGAAGAGTGCAAGTTGTGGCCCTCTTTTAAGATCTTTGGTAGTGACATCTTACTACCAAGAACAATGTGCTGCTTTTGTACGGGTCAGTGATTTAATATCAAGTCCACTTTAAACTGCTTTCAACATTTAAGACAATACACCCTGCTGTCCCTGATCGACCACATTCTCGTATGAAAATTAATCAACAACTTGTAATACAAATAGTTGGAGCTAGTCAAAGGAATATTTTCCGATCCTCACAGACTTTATGGAAAGCGGGACAAAGCGCCAAAAGGCTTTATAACGTAGAAAAATATGCGCTAGCAAATACTCCATTGTGAAATCATGCGAAAATAAATTCAGGCTTGTTCCACAGTTTGTTTTCTTTTGCCGTGGCATCGGAATCAATTAAAAATGTATACGAATCGAATGAAAAGTATTTCAAATGCTTTTTCAATATTCAGAACGTGGGCCAAGTTCTCGTGGATATGAAAATAGTTTCATTTCGTTTTGCAGATAGGTTGCCAGTCATAAAAATAGTTCGCATACAATCGAATGTTTGTGAAAAACGTAGTTTCATTCAAAGGTTTCATGAAATGGTAATTGGATGATCCTGTTCAGACCTCTCACCTATAGCTCTGCATTGAAATTTGCGTCTCTTCTCACTCCTATCTGAGACCTAATGATGTCATCAGAGGACTGGAGGTACCTCCTATCACCTTACATAGATGTTATGTTTGAGTCTTCAATGAGATTTTTGTGAGTGAGCTTGAGGGCTGTGTTTCAATGAAAATACAATAGTGGCGCAACCATGGCTGCCCAAACAAAAGGAATAGGTACAGCATTATGGAGGGTGTCCCATCTAGCTAGCGTTCAATTGGTTGTGCAACCAACCTTTTTGTGTTTTGTAATGTTAATTACTACTATTGTATAGAATGAAGTTCTTCTAACTTAACAGACAGCTCTGCTGCTCGGGAGTTTGTTGCGCCGCTGCTTCTGCACTACGAAGTGGTGGTGGTGAAGGGCGGGCGGTTTGGATGAGGAACTGTCTTGTGTAATTTTGACGTTCAAAAACTGCTGACTTTCAGGTTCAGTCTAGTTTGAATAAATGACTTTGTATTTCATTTAAATAATAGAGCTGTAAGTATGGTTCATTTTCTTGGCAGCGCAACCATTATTGCGCCGGTTTGGCAGAAAGTCGGAATAATAAGTGTAAATGACCGAAATGCATTTCAGTTTTTCATGCATTTAACCTCGAATGTGCTCATTAGAGTGTAAACGAGCTACCATATTGAAATGTTGAAATTAAATTTTCTCTGAGAGCCGAGGATTTATTTTCCTTTGATGCAGTTTCCGAACAAATCATTTTTGAAATGAAGTCAAATGAAAAGTGCATTTTAAATGGAACTCGTATTGATATTTTTCTGGTAAAGGGATGATTGATTATGACCCGTGACTTCGTGATTTATTGCCCTACCCTTTCAGAGAAGTAACGAACATTGATTACCAATTCAGCATTCACCACATTGGCTTTGTACTAGCAAAGCATGTGGGCGATTTCAGAGATGTAATTCCAGATTTTCTCCCGATATTTTTAGTTAGTATGTACGATATATTGCCAATACCTACTTTGGAAGAGATATTAATAACACGAATCTAGTACTTAATCTGCAACTTAAGGCAGGCCCATAAATCACCAGGCAAGCCGTTTTAAATACGCTTACAATATTATTTTTTTGAAATTTTTATTTTTAAATTAAAAAAAATTAAGAATTTTTCTGACCAAACTTTCCTGTTTGATATCGAGAAGCGCTCATTTGGATACTCAATTAACCTTATTAATACCTTTACAATACATATATTATGACATGCTTGGAAAAACAATTACCTACCAAAACTATGCGCTTGCACCAGAAAACATTCAGCATGTAGATGTTTCGATACTTGTCTCGTGAAACAAATCTCACAACTTGTATTGTTAAATGTTCGCACTTGACGAAACATGAGTGAGTTTTAAGACGGAAGGCCACTTCTCGTAATTAAAAACGTTCTAAATCTACTTAGTCGCAGTCTCATCTCGGTGACAAATTAAATGTCAAAAATGTATGGAACTCAAGGAATTTTCCGACAGATTGAGATCAGGATCAGACTGTGAACGTTCATAAAATTACGAGAACTGCCCCTCTGTTGTCAAGATTCGTCACACTGTCACTGTTTGTTACCAAAATATTGTTCGATCTTTGTCAGGTCAAACAATCAATACTCACGCATCTTAGGTCCCAAGCCAGACCCCACACTACTCCAATTAGATCTTCCTATTTGGAAATTGTCAATTATAGCCCGTGATTGGAATTCAGCGCTCGCTTGGCCGCCCACTGTAACACTGGGAAACCAATACTGAGCACTGATTGATGAACGGACATGGCCGACATAACATGGTTGGACATTCGTAATGAAGAGACGGTCAGGTACAGTTGGTTAAAACCAAGTCAACATCAAATCATTTTTTTTAAGTAGGCCATTAAAAGGCCCTTTTGAAGGTCAACATTCACAAAAAAAATTGAATTGATTCTAAGCATCTTATTACAGCCGCAATGGTCCGCACATTACTTCCAATCACAACGGGCCGCAGGACTGCGCATTTTCATACAAAAAAGTGCGATGCGGCCCGCGTGTAGTGTGTAATGTGGGACGCGGCCCGACCCAATCTACCTGCTTCACTTCAGTTTTTACCCGTGATAGTAGGACCCATGGTCTATCATGGCCGCACGCCGTAGGCCATAACAGACCGCGTCCTAGATAAGGATATAGCATTTTCATCCCGGTATAGTACGTTCCTGAGGGATAATATGCGACCACGCAAACGTAGCCGCGGCAAGAGCTAACTAAACATAACTGAAGAAATGATTTACTTACGTACACCTCTGCCCACCCCTTCGGGGAAACAAAGCGTGATGTAATGGTATGTTTTTCCAGCTACCACTGTTTTCACACAACACAAAGTTGATAAAAAGATTTCTTGAAACAAAGTTAAGAGCGCTGTTGTTCTTATAGACTTTACCCTCAAAAGATAAGCGACAGATAAGCCCTCGTATGAGGCATGTATGAGTAGCTATCGAGCGGGGTCTCGAACGCATATCGTATCGGGCTTAAGGCACCGCGCCCATAGCCGGCGATTAATGAGAAGCGAGTAGAGCTAGCAACTAAAAACGATTTTTTTTCTGGGTGGGTAATCATCAAATAACTTCTCTCGCTCTGGGTGGAACAGGTAGGCGTGTCAGACTTTTACTGACTAAAACGCACCCGAGTTCCCTCAGTTGCCTGTGTGCCAGGGGCCGCGGTATCTCTTTCGAACAACCCGCACCCCTGGCAGGCATCGGCCCTTCCGGGCCCCATCAGTTGGTGCTGTCAGGCTCTTTGAGGCGCGCGTGGAACACAACGCGCCGTCGATCCGTGCTTGTTCCTTACCGGACAGCAAGCTACCGCCGTCCGCAAGCCCGCGCCTACGGTGGCCCGGAATCAGCCTGCGATTCCCGACGCCCAGGGCGTCTCCTGCGACGACTAAGGCCGTGAGGGCGCATGTACTGCCTCTCCCTCACGTGTGCAGCCTCCCTCTTCGCGAGCATTACTGCTTCGCAGAAGGAGGTGACGGCTACCCATGCAATCTCGCTCCGTACCTTGGGCTGGACCAGGGCCGGATGCGAGAGATCGTCGCCGCCGATCGCCTCCACGAGGACACGGCGGTGCTTCGCCCAAGCCGGGCAGACCTCCACCGTATACTCAACCGTGTCCTCAGAGCGATCTTCGCAGTAGAAACACGGGGGCGACTATTATGCGCGCTAAACGACCGTCGCTGACCTCTGTTTAATAACTCTTTTCGCTGCGGAAAGTAAGCAAACTGAAGTGGCAGTAGGCTGCCCATGTTTGTCGAAGGACCGATGGCCGCTGCGCGCTGGAGCAGACGAAAGCGTAGTGTGGGACGCCCCCAGCTAGATGGAGCGACGGCCTGAAAAAGGTGGCTGGGTGGATGCGGAAAGCGGACGACAGGGTGTTGTGGCTCAGCTTGGCAGAGGTCTATGTCCAACGGTGGGATAGGCTGAGTTGATTGATTGATTGACTCGCCGGGCGGTGTGAACATTCAGCGATTAACTATTAGGTACGCACGGCTACACATCAAGCTATACATTCCCAGTTTACGCTGATCTCGCACTGTACGGAAGTCCTATACAATGCGAGATCAGCTTATACTGGAAATGTATAGCTTGATGTGTAGCCGTGTGTACCTACAATCATTTGTAGGTACGTTTCTTGAGCGAGAAAATCGTTAACATTTTGTCTCTTCTTCGTCATCGGTGGGACAGGTGCCTATAAGATCACAATATTACAAGTAAGGAGGTACCCTTCCTTCGCACGTAACCAACCGTGTGCAGTGATTGATTGTGACAGTTTACCGAGGATAAAATCAGAAAGCTATGATATTTTTTGTATATCAATGGATAATTTAGGGTTTTTTGCGTTATTCACTTGTTTTTAGAGGAAACAGTGGACGTTTGCTTATCGCATATATTTCTATTAAGCAAAAGGTCCAGGGTCCAACTATTATAAGTTTATAACTATTATTACTGAATGGGCTCTTGAACTCGATCACGATCGATTACTTTTAAAAGTCTAAGTACCTACCAACTTTCACATTTCGGACGAACTTCCAAACAAACTTTTATTCCCTATTTATTTACCCCTTTAGGGAATAATTTTTCAGAAATGCTTTGGCTCTGCGCGTTGTCTGTCAGTGAATGAATGAATTTAAGATTTTTTTATTTTGGAAACACCACATTTGGCTCAGTGATTGAACGATTAGCTACTACACTATGTGTCGTAGGTACGATCCTGATAAAAAAAGAGTGTGGTCATGACGTAGCAATACCGGTAAGTGAAAACTCATACTTTTGAGCAAAGTATATACGCGTTTCACGAGCGTCAACGACTGAATGGAGCCGACTATTCCCGATTCAGCGTTACTGATCGTGACCGAACGAAATTGAACCGCCTCAGTTCAGTTTCGTTCACTGTTGAAAAAAAAGCTCAAAGTGCGCCTATAGAAGTGTCCAAAATGTTGCAGTAATTAAAGGCATTACCTGTCCTTTATAACATGATATGATTTTGGCCCATTCTCTTAATTACTGTTATCCCTTAGTCGGCTTTTACGACACCTAAGGGCAGGAATGAGGAAGGTTAAATTACAGCGAAACACACGAAACACTGCACACGTGTAGCCTTCAGTAAATTTAAATGGCTAAACTCTTCACATTTTTTTAAAACGAATTTTAAGCCTTTTATTATTAAAGGAAAACCTATTTCATCTCTGCTTTAAAGCGACAGCTAGCAGACTTTCCGTTTAAAACTTTTCAGGCTTCTTTTAAGTTTCCTTTTCAATTTATTCAGTTTAATGTTAGTCGAAAATGCATTTTTCATAGGCGAACAAAGAGCGCTCTAAGATGTTTAAAAAGCTTGGTATACATTTGATAAGTTTATTTATTTAGGTACCTACTGCTTAGCTTTTGCCCGCGACTTCGTCTGTGTGGACTTCAGAAATGGGTCCAGAGAAACATTAAAATATGTGATGTATTGATAACAGTTGTCATGTCATTTAAATAAAAAGTGACCTATGTGTAATCCAGGCTATAATGTATCTGTGTGCAGAATTTAATCCAAATCCGTTCAGCCATTTTCGCCTGATTGAATACCTTACCTAACCTAACAATCACATTTAAAAAAAATTTAGGATACAACGTACAACAACGTCTGACAACCAGTCTTTCCAAGGGGTATCGTATTACCCAGTAACTGGGTTGTGGAGGTCAGATAGGCAGTCGCTCCATGTAAAATACTGGTATTCAGCTGCATCCGGTTAGACTGGAAGCCGACCCCAACGTAGTTAGGAAAAGGCTAGGCAGATGATGAGTAGCATACAACGTAGGTTGGGGGGCTTGTGGCTAAGTTATAACAGCAGCATGGGTCGATCGATCAGGTTGAGCTACGCTTGCCTCGGTTGGTCCGTGGATGGGTGACCATCTTTACATACCAAGACCCCTCCGTGCCTCGGAAAGCACGTTAAGCCGTTGGTCCCGGCTGTCATTCGTGGATCTCTGTATGTAATCTCTCTATGTAGTCTTTGACAGTCGTTAGCTACGGGTCATCCGAAGTCCCAATAGTCCGACAACCAGTCTTACCAAGGGGTATTGTTTTACCCAGTCACTGGGTTATTTATTTTATTTATTTATTTATTTATTGACACCAAAAATATTATCATTACAACAGCCATTTTTGCGTAAAGAATTTGTAGGCTATAATGAAAACATTACAACATGGGAGCATCTGTAACCGAACTAGGTATAAAACCTGTATCTCGGCTACAGCGCCATACCTCTCTGATAGCAGGCTGGGAAATTTTTAGCCAACATTCCAATTTTGTTAAAAGTAATAAGTACAATATTTATTAAACAGTATTTTAAATTAAAAAAGAGAAATTGATTACACTTAAGATGCGATGTAGAGTGTGGGCGGGAGTAAGTGGTGTGTTTGTGTGTGTGGTGTGTGTGTCCGTGTGTGTGTAAAGGTTTGGGTGTTTGTGTGTGTATTTCAATACATGTTAAGAAAGTAGTAAAAGTATTTAAGATAGTAATTAGCTTAAAAGAGACCTGATTACGCTGGTAATTTTCAGATTCATCATAAGAAAGTGTCAAAAAGAACTCCTTTGCCTTATTTTTACACTGAGTCTTGTTTAGAGAATAGATATGCAAGATTTTGTCAATTTTTTATAAATAAAGGGGCCCAAGAATACAAAAAATCTTCTAATGAAAGACGTGTGAGGTTGATGTTTACGAGTACACACCATTTGATTTCTGCGCCTACGTTGCGTAAAGTTGGGGTCATAGTTAATTTCTTTATGTTGCCTTAGAACGATAGTAAGTAGGAAGAGCTTTCGGACAGTAAGTACTTCACAGTATTGGTATAATAACATAATCGAAAATAATCGAGGTTTAAAAGTGCAAACCTTGAGGATAGCGCGTTGCGCAATCTCAATAGGTTTTATAACAGTTTTTGGAGCTCCTCCCCAGGATGAGATGCAATATGTTATGACAGACTGGCATAAAGCAAAGTAGATTTGCTTTAATAGTAAAGCATCCACAACATGTCTCAACTTTTTAAACACATATATGAGCTTTCTGACTCGAGCGCTTAGTAATTTTATTTATTTATTTAACCATTTATGTACACACATATATAAACAGACAAGAAGATTAGAACAGAAAAATAGGTACAGAGGTGATGCTTATTTCTAAAGAAATCTCTTCCAGCATACCTGCGATAGGAGAGAACATAAAGAGATGTAGACAGCGTGTGAAAGGGTAAAAGAGAAAATAAAGTACTTTAATTTATGATTAAAAACAATAATACACTAAACAAATATATATATATATGGAAAAAAAAAACACAAATATACAAATATATATAATATATGGTCTTTGAAGCTTAAATATCTGTCTATAATAACCCCTGAATATTTAATGGTACTTACGCGTTCTATTGTTTCGCAAGTGCAATTTATACTTAGAGAGCATTGGTGAGACACTAAACTGTAGTTACATTTAATTAGTGATGGTTGACGGATACTAAAATTCTTTAATTTTATTTTGTTTAAGAGTCAAGAAGTGAAGTCGAAGCCAGTTGTTAACAATGTTAAATCCGGTTTGAGCAGCATTAAAAACTTCGTCCCATGTGTCGGCGGAAAAGAGAAGAGCTGTATCGTCAGCATATGATATTATATCACCTTTGGGAAAGATGATACTTGTGAGATCATTAATGTATACGAGGAAGAGGGTTGGCCCCAAAATGCTGAGCTGGGGAATGTCACAAGAGACCAGGAGATCAGAGCTTACGTGACCACCAATTCGAACACTCTGTTTTCGCCCGGTGAGATAGCTTTCAAAGAGTTGTAGCTGAGTTCCTCTGACTCCAAGCTTTTCAAGTTTAGAAATTAAGATGGGGATGGAAATTGTATCGAACGCTTTTTTTAAGTCTAGGAATATAGACAAGCATTTGTGTCCTTTATCCAGATTAGTAGCAATATAGTTTGTTAGCGCAGAAACTGCTTCATCCGTAGATTTACCAGCTCTGAAACCAAACTGATTATTAGCTAGTAGCTTTTTTTTTCAAATAGTTGGTAAGTCTATTATTGATTATTTTTTCCATTAATTTAGATATAGAGGGGAGAATTGAGATTGGGCGATAATTTGAGATCTCATTTTTATCGCCACCCTTAAAAATTGGGTGGACTTTGGAGCATTTTAGTTGGGATGGGAAAACACCAATTTGCAGGCATTGATTGAAGATATGCGTAAGAGCCGGGACAAGGAAGCCAATATGTTTTTTCAATAGTTTATTTGATATTTTGTCCCAGCCTACGGAGCATTCAAGATTCAAGATTCAAGAGAGATTCGAGTTTTTTTTTTTTGCATTCGGTTTTTAATCCCATCACAAGGCGAGAAATCTCATCTTCACTTGTGCCCTCCATCACAAAAGAGTTCAATATTTGACCAGGTGTATTTAAATTAATCATCTGAGCAGAACTGACATGATTTGATTTTTTAAGCAGTTTTCAGTCAAAGTGTTACCCACGTTTATGTAATAATGATTTATTTCGTTCAAAGATTTTTCTGGCGAAGAATTACTTTTCAGAAGCTCTTTTGGGTGACTAGTTATTTTATACATGTTAGAAATGTCCTAAAGCACCTTCCAAAGTTTTTTCGGATCATTTTTTGTTTTTTCGACCTCTGATCTCTCATATGCACGTTTTACTTTTTTAAGGATACCATTACAGAAATTCCTGTACCGCATACGTATTATTTTTAGTACTTCATTGGAGATGACTTAATTTTTTTGTGTAGCCTGTCCCTATTTTTCATGCACCTTAACAACCCAGGAGTTATCCAGGGTTTGATGATCCTTTTACGCCTTGACGTTGCAATAACTGCAGTGCTTTTATCTATTGTACTCTGTATCGTGGTTGTTGTTAGGTAGTTGATAGAAAAGTCTGAATCATTGGACTGGCATATTACTATATCTTGAGATAAGTTTTCTTTATTTACTAAACTGTACGTTGTTTGTATGCGTTCGAGACTTTACGATCCATACAAACTAACACAGGATAATGGTCAGTTAAGGCAGTTTGCGGAATTAGTGTATGCGTGCAGTAAGAACTTTTTAGCAAAACATGCTCAAGACAAGTACCACTCACACTACGGGTTACTTCTGTATGTGCAGGTAGTAGTCCATGAGAGGCTGTCAAATTCAAATATTCGTCTCCGGTTTGATCGATTTTGGAGTGATTAATAGGAATATTTATATCTCCTATCAGCATGACGTTATTTGTTCCCTCTAATTTTGAAAGTGTTTCATGCAATGAGTCTAGGAAAAGATTTGTATTTTTTTTAAGAAGGAGAGCGGTATATTGACACAATTGCAATGTGACAGTTTTAGCCGGGCCACAAGACAGTTTCCTTCTTGAAAGGTAGGTTCCTCAAACAATAGTTCGATATAATCTCTATAATAAATGATGACTAAACTGAACTATTATGTCACATTCAACTTTTAACCTAGACAATAATAATTCAAGTCCCGGGAGATTACAATTTATGCTACGAATGTTTTGCGTGAGTACAGTTAAACGTTTGCTAGGCAAAGAGGAGATCAATTTATGACAGTTTTCTAGATCACAAAGAGAGACCTTAGAGACGGTACTATTGTCAATTTCGTTTGATAAGTTATTTAAGTCACTAAAAATGAATAATTGTATAAATTTGGTCAAAGCTAAAATGGCAGCCAATACAAAAATTAAGGGTCAACTTTTCAAAAATATGATTAGAACAGCAATATTTGTTACATATTTTACTCTTTGATACATAACATATCTTAACATGAGAAACATTGGGCACGCCGCGATTGCGGCGGTAAGTCCCCTCTTTGAGGAGTGGCTTGAGAGGCGGCATGGCGTCCTCACCTTCCGCCTGACACAGGTCCTCACCGGACATGGCTGTTTCGGGAGGTTCCTGTTTCGGATAGGGCGGGAGGAAACGCCCGGGTGTTTCCATTGCGAAGATCGCCCAGAGGACACGGTGGAGCATACGGTGGAGGTCTGCCCAGCTTGGGCGGAGCAACGCCGTGTCCTCGTGGAGGTGATCGGCGGCGGCGATCTCTCGCGTCCGACCCTGGTCCAGGCCATGGTACGGAGCGAGAGGGCATGGCTGGCAGTCGCCTCCTTCAGCGAAGCAGTTATGCTCGCAAAGAGGGAGGCGGCGCACGTGAGGGAGATGCAGTACATGCGCCCTCACAGCCGTGGCCTTCGCAGGAGACGCCCTGGGCGTCGGGAATCCCAGGCTGATTCCCGGCCACCGTAGGCACGGGCTTGCGGACGGCGAGTAATGGGTACCTCGCTGTCCGGTAAGGACCAAGCCCGGGTCGACGGCGCGTTGTGTTCCACGCGCGCCTCAAAGAGTTGTCAGCAGCAACAGAGGGGCCCGCAAGGGCCGGTGCCTGCCGGGGGTGCGGGTTGTTCGAAAGAGATACCGCCGCCCCTGGCACACAGGCAACTGAGGGAACACGGGTGGGTTTTAGTCAGTAAAAGTCTGACACGCCCTCCCGCTCCACCCAGAGCGGGAGAAGTTATTTGATGATTTCCCACCCAGAAAAATAAAAAAAAAAAAAACATGAGAAACATGATGTGTGTATGTATAGTGTATGATGTTTAGTGTATTAAAAATAAATTTACCGTAATATAAATGTAAAAAATTGAGACATGCATAATAAAGAGCTTACAACTAAACAATAATGATGAAATAACTTCTAAGACTAGTCACTCGGTACACTTTAGCTTCTCAATATCAGACTCCGAGGATATTCGAATTTGAGGCTCATTGACCTTTTTTCGCAGGTACACAATACCAGATGCAGTCCAACAGAATTGGTAGTCATGACTCCGCTGGAAGGATCTGGCCTGGTAGTACAGTTTTTGTGCTCTGTGCGTTATGGAGGTCAGATGGGCAGTCGTTCTATGTAAAATACTGGTATTCAGCTGCATCCGGTTAGACTGGAAGCCGACCCCAATATAGTTCGGAAAAGGCTAGGCTGATGATGATGACAACGTAGTTATGGTTTTTACACGAGTTCCACATAAAAGGTCAATTTATAAAAACTAGGGCACGGCCCGCACGGCCCACGGTCTGTAGGAAAATAATGTTCATTGGACAAAACTAAAATCTATTATTGTATAGTGACTAGATCTCCTTCACTATCACTACATATTATAAAACAAAGTCCTCCGCCGCGTCTGTCTGTCTATATGTTCGCCATACAGGCTGAGGCAGGAAATTTTGGAGGTTTTCATCAATAGACACACTGATTCATGAGGAAGGTTTAGGTGTATGATGTGTTAAGGTTTTCTGTTAAATTTGTTAATGCTAACCAAATTTCTGGTACGCACGGCTACACATCAAGCTATACATTTCCAGTTTACGCTGATCTTGCACTGTACGGAAATCCTATACAATGCAAGATCAGCTTATACCGGAAATGTATAGCTTGATGTGTAGCCGTGTGTACTACATATTTAGTTAGGAATAGGTAGGTACAGTAACAATTTTTATGACCATGGAAACAGGGAATTTGGAATACTTACTCAGCGAATATCCTTTATCTGCATTACGGGGAGGTACCTACTACGGCTTCGGTCCCGGGACGTCGCATGTCTCAAAGTCCCAGGACTTCTTGTAAATGTAGGAGTCTTGGGTTATTGGGTAGTAACCTGGGTTGGGAAGGCACAGTCATTACATTAATCTCCTTCAATTTCTCTGTGAGAGAATGTCTCGGACTTAATTTATAAATTGATCGAACAGCTCTTTTCTGCAAGACAAAGATAGTCTGAATGTCGGCGGAATTTCCCCACAACAGAATACCATACGACATTACACTATGAAAATAGCTAAAGTACACTAAACCGGCTGTCTCTATATCAGTTAAATTACGAATTTTTCTAACAGCGTATGCTGCAGAGCTTAGCTTTTTCGACAATTTATCTATATGTGGGCCCCACTGAAGCTTGGCATCCAAAGTTAAGCCCAGTAGGTACCTTTCATACTAGCAATACCTAAGTACCTAGCTATAAATATAAAATTTACTGGAATAGATAAGTAGGTACTTACCTACGTACCTACCTATCAGAATTATCGTGTTATGACAATTTCGAGCAAGATATTGCATTTGTGTGGCCTGTGGGACTAATTGAAGTAATAGAACAGCCTATACAAATAACATTTTATAACCAAGCAAAGTTATCGAACTTAATAAATTATAGTCAGCAAAACACTGCTCTGTAGGTCTCGAAATCTGAGATACAAAATGTAGATTTAGCTATGTATTTCCGGTTCCATGTTTCATCATAACTAATCTATGAAACTAATGAGATCTACGAAATGGATTGCGCTTGCAATTGCATTTCAAGCAGGCGAGGAGTATCATCATGTTCATTCGTGAAACGAAAATGGAAAAGTTGCCCTCCATTTCTTAGTATCCGAACTAAGGTGAGCCAAAACCATCACAGTATGTTTAGAATCGAATTACAACAATAAGAAAAATAAAAGTAGGTAACACTTTTTATCAATACATAATTATACAAGAATACCAAATAATGTGCCATGTTGGTTAATGTAATGATAGAAGCACACGCGTTTAGTACGACGTTTTTCAACACACTTGCGAGGAAAAAGGAGACTTGTATTGTTAATTGCTCTTCTTCCCTGTATAAAGTCAACATTTTTTACAAAAATTAATCATACAAACCACCAAATATTTATGGAAAATGGCGCGCTGGTTTTGTTTTTTCCGCGCGCTGCGCTGGCAATGCGCGCGCAGGTTTTTAATAAAGGCACTGGCAAAACCTCAAAACAGCCTATGTAAAAATTCCTAAAAAACATCGAAGAGCGAAGAAGAAGTTCTTTATTAGTGATCGATGTTAAAAAATGAAAATTAAACACTAGTGTGGTAATGTAAAGTAAGACAAAATCAGGTGTCGATAAACTGACATAAGAACCTAAATGCATTGCCCTAAGAGTCACTTCACATATATGTGCGCAAACCCATGGCGCAAACTTAACACAGACTGCGTAGAGCTATGAAACTTATTTTTAAAAAAACCTGTTTGAAATCTTCGTTAAAAGCCTAGTGTCCCATTTGCACAAAAAAAAACAATTGCTGCAGTAGTGATGTCAACTGATTTCCACATTCTCGATTTTGCTTGTTAATTCATCGAAATCGATTTGCTTAAATATTTTCAAAGTAAAATTCCAAACGAAATTAAAGAAGATATTACTCTATTGTGCTATATTTGTACTGGTATTTGTGCATGCGTTGAATCGATAGACTCAATAATAATATATGTACTCAACAGAGTACATATATTATTTTTGAGTCTATCGATTTGAGTTCACAACACTACAAGACTACAACGGGCTGACACAGAAAAAAAATGTGAGTGCAGTGAATGTCAATTTTGTGCTATTTTTGTATTTATAATTCCATCTTGTGCTGTCGCAAAACAATTTATCTCCAACGATAAGACACAAAAATTTGATTGTCACTCATAGAGTTCCTCGTAACGTAGAACGCGTAAGTCGACCTTGTATTTTAAACCCTGTTACTTGCTGTTTGTCGCTGTTAAAAATCAGTCATGAAAAATATTATTGGAAAAAGTTGGCGTGACTCTGCTTCGTTAATAGTGCTCACCAAGCGGAATAGCGAGTTGTTATCGCGCGTTGAAGATCGTGGCGGTGTTAATTACGACATATTGTTGCAGACTCGGACGCGCAGTGCTTCGTTTGCCAACAGCGTGGTGTTTCCCGGCGGTGTCAGCGAGTCCGTGGACGGGAGCCCCCGCTGGCTGGAGCTCCTCAAATCCTTCGGCTACTCGAAACAAGATTTGGAAGCATTTCATCGCCCTGATAGTGTTATCAACCAGATTTTCCAAAATAATCCTATACAAAGGTAATATTTGTGGACCTTGACATCTCGGCTGACGTTTTCGTCAGTCACACACTAAATGATAACGACAGTAAACACTAATGCTTGTACACTTGTGTATCACTATATATTTAATACCAAGTGAAGTGCTGTTGCAATCATTTTTATGTGTTGTGTACATTAGCTAACATATTATTATGTTTTGTACTGATACTTAGTTACTGTGGGGTTGTCATCATATTATTTCTTGATAAATACTTTCTAATATACCTTGTGTTTGTAATAGCAGAAGCGTGAGTGTTTTCCTTATAATTTTTTACATACATTAAGTAACTGGTTATGCAAAATAAACATAAATGCCAGATCATTTGCTAACCATATTTGGTATTTTAATAGTTGCCCACAATTTGATAATCTTTTTCTTTAAAGTGAATGTTAACACATTAAAATTACCCAATGTATTGTCAGTCTATACTTTACATCATCTAATCTACATTGAAGTGATATTATTTACGTTACATTAGTCTAATTCTTAGTAAGATTTTCCTGTTTTTGCTGTACCAAACTTCCCATCATATTGGTTTATGTGCCAACCAAAACCACAAAGAGAACAAACCACAACTGAATCAAGACATTTGATTCTTAATTGAGCCAACAGCGATATAGTCTATACAATTATATAAAATATCTTGCATGTGCTCACTAAATATATTAGCCTCCAACAATGCCTCATAATGAGTTCAATTATAGCTCCAATATACCAATGTTGGTCCAATTTTGGCATTCATTGTCAGATTACATCTATTTAAATAAAACAATTGTGTTCAAAACAAGTAATGGGCTTGATTGTGTGGCCAACATTTGGCACTGTGTATGTAAGCTTTTCGATTGTGTTCATGAATAATATGTGTTTATAGACATTTACAACTGAGGATAACAGCCATCAGAGAGACTTTTGAGGAGTTGGGCCTGTTGATCTGCAGTCGGAAAAGGAAAGATCAGAGGACTGGGCTATGGGCAGACGTCATAGAGGATATTGATATCAACTACTGGCAAAGTCGGGTGAGTATATTATCTTTGGATTGCATGGCACAATGACGCAATTGTGTCAATATTTTGTTGTAGTTATATTTAAATATGTTTCAATAAGAAGCAGGAGCTCAAATGCAATTTGCATAATGCATATTTATCTGGGTGAAGTTATTGCAGAAATTAATATGCAGATATACAGTTGTGGTCATATTGTTAAGAATGATTGAGTTCCAGAATTTTTTATCTTCATCATGTCATGTGTAGTTATGTGTTCCTACTTAGAAGTAACTAGTTATGTTATGAAATAGCCACGTGAATAGAGCAAACGGGATTAGGAATATAGAATAAAATTGCTAACTATTTTTTGCATATTTTCTTTATTCTCTATAGTAAAAAATTTAAATAGTAATGAACCTGGTCAAATAATTAAGAACGATTTATGAAACTGCTTGAAAGTTGTTTTATAAGAAACTTAAGACTACGTAAATCACATTAATGTGAAGTGCCTATAGAAAAAAACAATTTATTTTAAGCTAAAATTAATAGTTAGTAGCATGTCCACGGTCTTTAATTACTGCTTTTCACTGGCGAGGCATTGAGTCTATCAATTTTTGACATTTCGCAAGAGAGATAGAGATCCATTCTTCAAAGAAAACTTCTTTTTCTTAAATTGCCACATTGCCGATTTGAAACCTTTTTCTTGGCTTCCCACCAAAGTTGCTCTATTGGGTTTATGTCTGGGCTGTTAGCTGGCCAATCTGAGACAGAAACTGATTGTGATGTGAGAAATTCCTTAATGGTGCGTGCAGTATGCTTTGGGTTATTGTCGTTCTGCAATGTCCAAATACCCGGCAGCATGTCTTCAGCATAAGATAACATTTTTTCTTCCAGTATATTCTTGTAAAGGAATTGATCCACGTTTCCTTCTATCAGCTTGACAGGTCCAACACCATGTCCAGAAAAGCACCCTCAAATTTCCACAAAATCAAAAAATCAAAAGTCATTTATTCAAACTAGGCTGGTGTCAGCACTTTTTGAACGTCAAAATTACATAAGATAGTCCCCCAAAACGCCCGCCCGTCACCACTTCCTAGTGCTTTTGCTGGGAAGAAGACGTGGCGCAACAAATTCCCCAGCAGCACAGCTGTTTGTTATGTTAGAAGAACTTGATTCTATACAATAGGTACGTAATTAACGTTACGAAACATAAAATTAAAATATTTGCCATATATCAGCTAGCACACGCCAATATACCAAAAAAAAAATTAAAAAGCTATTTAGCGTTCTTAATTATGTAACCAGCCAGTAAGTAGTAATACTAGGTTCAGATCTAATGTATAAAGTTTATATATTTATTTTTAGCCAATCATGTGTATTAACAAATGTACCGCTAGTATGGAAAAGTTTTGCGATACCGAGAGAAATACAAAAATATTACATGCAATTAGTTATACTTGATAGTTTTGAAAAAAAACTTCCCTTTAAATAAGCGTTCTTAATTATATGATCACCACTGCATATTGATATTTCAAGTATTGTGTTTCTTTTTCTCAAATTAAACATTGGTGCCGATTCTCTTGTCACAAAATTCTCTAAACTAAACTAAAAAAAAATCACTAAAATTTAGTTTATTCCTGTCAAACGACGATTTCCCATTCTGAAATTGACACAACTAAACTATATTTTAGTTTGACAGCACTAAGATTGTACTGAGTTTTTAATTTAGTGAAAATGGTAATTTTGCTATTCTGTTGTTGTCAAATTCATTATTCTATTCAATATAAAATTTCGATTGTCTAACTAAATCTGACTATTTTTAATCGCGATTAAAAAGGTGTGGAATAAAATTAGTTGTCAAGAACTAAAATTCACACTGACACACCGACTTCGGGCGCAAATACAGTATCTTTTTTTCTTTTGCTTATATCTCGAAATTGGTGTGTCCTATCGTAAAAATAATGAAAATTTCGACCCCTTTATAAAACGCCATACACCTCTAAAACTCAACATATAGGTAATAATTTTTCATATTTTCGATACAAAAAGTAAAAAATCCATTTAAAACACGTTGAGGCTGCCCCCCTGCGCGATTCCGGCTCTAAAAAAGATCAGGGGTAGGGCAAACGTGGAGTCGCGTTTGTCAAATTCGATTTTAGTTGTGTCAAAATTATTTTTAAATTTAGAGATCTTTTTTTGCAGAATAGCTTTAAGATTCTCATAGCCAAAAGTAAGGAATTTTAGTGATAGTTTAGTTAGTTTAGTTCGGTGTACAACAAAATCGGCACCAATGGCTTACCAATCTGTTGCCACAGTTACACAGTTTTAGTTGAGCAGTAGTGGCCTAGTGGTAATGGCCTCAACTTACGAGTTTTAGGTCGTGGGTTCGAGCCCAGACGCGCGCATTACTTTGTGTAAATTATTTAACCGCCACTGCTCTCAAAACGGTGAAGGAAAACATCCTGAGGAAACCGGCACGTCCTAGAACCAAAAATTCGAAGACATGTGACATCTACCAACTCGTACTGGGCCCACATGGTGGATTACAGCCTACCCCCTCTAACCCAGAGGAGGTCAGTGTTGTGTCCCAGCAGTGGGAACATTATAGGCAGATAATACTAGTTGCAAATTACTCAGTGGCGGATTTACACATTTGCCTCCTACTGGAGGCAAATGTGTAAATCCGCCACTGAGGCTATTAAATTTTTGCCACCCCTACTAACTCTTTTGAATTGTAATATTGAAACGCTATTGGAATATTTAAAAAAAAACATATTCACAATTATTCTACTTTACACAGCGTTTAGTAATTTTTCATATACAGACATTGGAATATTCGGTATACCACTGTATGTACATATAGTAGGTCGGTACTAAAATATTGGAATTTTGTTACATTTTTGAGACTTGTTTTCTCCGCGTATATGTTTTTATTTACTTAAGGCAAAAAAATGAGCCAAATTTGCCGCCCTAGGCTCCAGCCTACTCAGCCTGCTGGTAAATCCGCCACTGACATTACTAATAAAATGGTGAAAATAATTGTGCAAAGTCTGCTAAGGCCTGTTACATCGGCACTAGATACACACACACATACATAAACTCGCTCCTTCTTCTCATGTGGGAAACAGAACTCCATCTGCTACAATCATTACATACTCCGTTTGCTCGGTTTACGTTCATACATCAGAGGCCTTAGTGTGAGTTTCATTTTACCGTCCCGATCAAACGCATCGAGCGCGTAACCATAAAGCCGTAAACGTAAAGCTTAAAATAGCAATGTTTCGAAAATATAATACATTTTCTTATTAATATGTAGGTAGTCTTTGTCTGTGACCCCCCAAAGTCTTTGGCTGCGACCGCGCCTGAAGACAGTCCCCCAAAACGCCCACCCTTCACCACTACCTAGTGCTTTAGCTGGGAAGAAGTGGCGAAACAAACTCCCCAGCAGCACAGCTGTCTGTTATTTTAGAAGAACTTGATTCTATACAATAGGTACGTAATTAACGTTACGAAACATAAATTAAAATATTCATTGCCATAAGTCAGCTAGCACACGCCAATATACCAAAAAAAATCATTAAAAAATTTACTCAAGCAGAAATAAATAATAGAAACAAAAACATAAACAGAACTTAAAGCCTAAATTAAAGCCTCCAGGCATAAAGGGCGTACGTATGCAATACGGCATTATGTTCACATAATTGTAGCTAGAAGTAACAAATGTTAAACTAGGCCCTTCGGAGTAAAATAAATAAACAGTTACAGTCACCACAAGCAGCGCCCGTTCACGAGCATAACGCAAAGATCAGCCATAACCACCCTCGCCATATTTGAGGTAAGGAGGCAACCCGACCCTCGATGCCCGCAAGCAGTGACATCTAAGGGAGCATGACAAACTTGCTGCCGGTTGGTTGATCAGGCAAGAATAATATGATCAATTGTCGAGGTCGCTAGCTAACTACATCTTGCAATACAACTCATTATAAAAATCATTGTAATGAGTAGATTATGTCAGCAGCACTTAAATGAAAATGTTTTTTTTTTTTTGTTTCTGTTTGGGTCCGGGGTTTGTTAAATTTTTAATTAGTGTACAAGTGTATATTTTGCCTATTAAGTTGTTGGCCAAGATGAATTGCGATGCTACGGTAAGCATACCAGTACCTTTAAAAAATATCTAAGAGAAACTCTAGCACCTAATTGATAAATTGCTCGAACAGCTCGTTTTTGAAGAACAAAAATATTTTGAATATCTGCGGCTTTGCCCCACAGCAGAATGCCGTAGGACATAACGCTATGAAAATAACGAAAATAGACTAACCGTGCTGTATCGGTGACGGACCAATCGTAGCGCCGAGCGCACTCGAAGCGTTTGATCGAGATGGTTAAATAAAACTCACACACCCACAGGTCATACACGCACGCCGGTTGCAAGCGCTACGCAACCTTACCTTTCTGAAGAACATCAACAATAAGCCTCTACTCAATATATGTCCTACGTTTCCACTAACATTTGCCCTGTAAATGTTAGTGGAAATTTCCCTTTTGTTAGTTCACTCCAGTTAACTGATTTGACAGATAATTTTACTTAAACAAATCTGGTAGAATCTGATAGATAATCAATAATACATATTATCTGGGCATTGTGAAACAACCAGGGACTTCTAAAAATCGTCATCGGAAAAACATAATTTATAGAAAATTGTACATGAATAACTCAATATGATATGCAAATGAATGTTTTTGAATTAATCATTTTGGCACCAACATCAACAGTATAATTAAATAATGGAATCTGGTAATATTCAGACTTCTTATTAGGTCATTATTATGCTACAACACATTCTGTCATATTCATATTGGACTGGCTCAGAGTTTAGTAAATGTTACTTATTTGCCAACATTTATATGAACCTTACTTTACTTTCAGCTAAACAAAGACCCTGGGGACTGGTTTACCTTGTGTGAGGAGCATCAGTGTTATCCTGACATCTGGTCCTTGCACTACTGGAGCAATTGGCTAACTCCTGTCAAGTTGCCAAAGAGGTTCAACACTGCTTTCTTTGTGGCTGCCTTGGAAAATAGGCCAAAGAGCATTGGAAGCAGCTCTGAAGTAGCTGAAGTTCAGGTAATCGTTTTTATAATGTTTTTTTTTTTGACAGTGGATTTCCACAAGTGAAATAAATGAAACAGATCTCTTGCAAACCATCATACTTTTTATAAGCAATCACTGCATATTTCCAAAATGGTGTTAGAATTGGCTTTGCAAACCAAATATATTTTTGGAACCTACTTGGTACTTTACAGATATAATTTCAGTCTTGTGTGTTGAAGAAATTAACTAAGTCATAATAAAACAATCTCTTTTCAGTAGCGGCCATCCGCCAAATATTTATAAATTTACAGTTTTGAATTTAGGATCAAATCAAATCAAAATATTTTATTTCACATAAACCTGCAAGGGCTCTTATGAAACGTCAGCAGCTAGGTGCACGGTTCCAATTTGTTACTTCATATGGAGAAGAGCCGGCAAGAAACTCCACGGTTACTCTTAAAAATAATCGGGTTTTACAATGTTTTCAAATTACAGTGATAATAGGTATGGGAGGACAGTGCAGGCCTGTCAGTAAGTACCAGGTACTTAGAGGAATGAAAATAAAGAATAGAAAATCGTCTATAAATCTAGGCTACAACGTTCTCCCATTTACAATATGTAAAAGAATCTACATTAGTAAGATCAACCTATTTAAACCAAGTGACATGATTTTCATGAGAATCACTAGGATAATTTATATTTTAACTATTATATAGTAATATAGCATGTTTTGAAGGTTTGTTAATGGTTTTTGTTTTTTTTATTTCAGTGGTTGAGCCCTACTGAAGTTGTACTCAGTGACAAGCAGCTACAAGTACCTCAGCTGTACGAGATCAACCGATTGACCCAAGTAAAGGACTTAGAAGAGCTCGTAAAATTCGCCCGAGACAGGAGTGGATATGGTACTGACTTAACGTATCCATTCATAATCAAAGTAAAAGATGGCGTCTTGTTTCTGCTCCCTGGTAATTATTTTGTGATTGTTTTCTTGCTTTCTTTATTTTATCAAATTAAATTTAAATAGTGCTGATAACTTTATTTTGTTCTCAGGCGATGAATTATACCCTTCAAGTGTAGACTACAACGACAATACAACTAAGTATATAGACCAAACTATATTAGAGTTAAGAGAAGCTTCTAAAACCATTCATAGGCTTGAATCAGGAAAGGGGATAAAGCACTTAGTAATTCAAAATTTAAAACCTAAACATCACATCAACATGGAAGATAAAACCTATGCAGGTTTTTCTACAGTATAAAATACAGTTTGTAGTTCAGTTCATGCCTTAAAGTTTGGCCTTATTAGCAGTACATATAAGAACAAGTAGGAATTGTAGAGCTAATTCAGGTGTAGATACATTAAGTGGTGGTAAACATGGCGGGTACCGGGCACACGTGGCCCAACAGCCAGGACGACTACGAGCTGCTGGACGTCATCGGCTGCGGCGCCACGGCCGTCGTGCACGCCGCCTTCTGCCGCCCGCGCGCCGAGAAGTGCGCCATCAAGCGCATCAACCTGGAGAAGTGGAACACCTCCATGGACGAGCTGCTCAAGGAGATCCAGGCCATGTCCAGCTGCAACCACGAGAACGTCGTCACCTACTACACCAGCTTCGTGGTCAAGGAGGAGCTGTGGCTCGTGCTCCGGCTGCTCGAGGGCGGCAGCTTGCTCGATATCATCAAACACAAAATGAGGATATCCAACTGCAAGCACGGCGTGTTCGACGAGGCGACGATCGCCACCGTATTGAAAGAGGTACTCAAGGGTCTCGAGTATTTTCACCAGAACGGTCAGATACACAGAGACATTAAGGCCGGTAATATCCTACTCGGAGATGACGGCATCGTTCAGATCGCCGACTTCGGCGTGTCGGCGTGGCTGGCCACGGGCCGCGACATCTCGCGGCAGAAGGTGCGCCACACGTTCGTAGGCACCCCGTGCTGGATGGCGCCCGAAGTCATGGAGCAAAACCACGGGTACGATTTCAAAGCCGATATCTGGTCTTTTGGAATCACGGCCATCGAGATGGCGACCGGCACTGCGCCGTATCACAAGTATCCTCCGATGAAGGTGCTCATGCTCACGCTACAGAATGACCCGCCGACGCTCGATACCGGCGCCGAGGAGAAGGACCAGTACAAGGCGTACGGCAAGACGTTTAGGAAAATGATATTCGAATGTCTGCAGAAGGACCCGGCGAAGCGACCGACGGCCACCGAGCTGCTGAAGCACTCGTTCTTCAAGAAGGCGCGCGACCGGAAGTACCTGGTGTCCACACTGGTGACCATCGGGCCCAGCATGGAGACGCGCGTGCACAAGGCCAGCCGGCGCCAGCCCGGCGCGTCGGGCCGTCTGCACCGCATGGAGACGGGCGAGTGGGTGTGGGAGAGCGAGGAGGACGACGACGACGACGAGGACGACGCCGAGCGCGACCGGCCCATGAACACGCTGGAGCGCGCCGACAGCTCCGACAGCGACGACGAGCGCGCCGGCTTCACCATCGGCTCGCTGGGGGCCGCCAGCGACGCGCCGCAGGTCAACCTGGTGCTGCGCATGCGCAACGCGCGCAACGAGCTCAACGACATCCGCTTCGAGTTCGCGCCCGGCAAGGACTCGGCCGACGGCATCGCCACGGAGCTGGTGGGCGCGGGCCTGCTGGACGCGCGCGACGCCGACGTCACGGCGCGCCAGCTGCAGCGCCTGGTGGACGACGCGCTGTTCCCGGGCGCGGGCGCGGCGCCGCGCTCGCTCACCTTCCGCCTGCGCTCGGCGCCGCCCGAGCCCGAGGACGAGAACAGCCTGCTGGGCTTCGCGCAGCTGTCCATCGTGGACTGACCGCCGAGCCCGGCCCGCACGCTGTCTATGCTTAGGTACCTCCTACGTATTTTATGGGTGGATATGGAATTATATTAGTTGTATACTGTTTATGCGGTGGTGATTTTTGTGGACGGATGGCGCGGGCGGCGTCTTGTAGCCCCCCGCCCCGCTTGTCCTCTGCGCGCGCGCATCGAGTCGTCTGTATACGAAAACTATCGCCGCGTAGCTCAAATGAATGTATATTTTACATTATGATTATAAGGGTGAATCTGAATTTATAAGAGTATTTTTTTTTTTGTGATCGTACCGTGTCAATTTTGCTGCTTTCCAACACTGTAATCGATTAGGACCCACTTTCGCAAATTTCGCAATGCTATACAAATAATGACAATGAATGACAATAGTTTGCGCAAGCGTCTTGAAGAAATCCAACTTGTAAAAAAGCACTTTTTTAGCGTAATATACTTGTTTGTAATAAAATGCTTAAGTATTTGTAATTCGTATAACTCTTTAACAACTTCCAAGTGCCATATTTTGAAAATATGAATGGATAAAAAATGTATACTGTAAGTTTGACAGTGATAAAATTGCATATAATAATAATCATTACAGTGTTAATTTTAAATAGCAGGTCTATATAGCACCATAGAATGTTCTTTTTACATTGTTATTTGTTTGTTGCTTATTTTGGAAGTATTTTAATAATAAAAGATGAAATCGATTTCGGCAGGATGTTTTATTAAAACTTCTATGATTTTTCAAAAATGTTAACTAAAAGCTATGTTTGTTCTTAGACTACAATTACATTATTTTATAACAAGTTCACAAAGGTGGTAGACTACTGGCATTCTGCTTTCTGTTGCGAGTGGTCTGATCACACGGTGCCACAGCAGACTGCACAGTGAGTGAAACAATACGTATCTGTAAAAACTCAGTTTGGCATCTAAACATTGTCGAAATAAACCACCTATAACATTCCAAACATTACCAACTTTCATTCCTGTTCATAACATTATAAAGAGATTCTTAATTCTAAGCGTAATAAGAGTTGAAAAAGCAATAACTGTATAAAAATAACTTTTTAGGTAAATACAAACTTAACTCCATAGCATGTTGGTCCACAAATAAATAATAAAAGTTCTATTTTATTGGCTACGAGTATTAGACTACCATAACGAAGGTTTTCTGTCATTTTTACAAGTTATTCTAGTTAAATGCGATGCAGTCCATACTTGTTTATTTTTGACAGTTTATTTATTAATTTTAATTGACAATTTCAATAAATTATGATCAAACCACGTGATGTGAAGGTCAGCAGAGTTGATACTTCAGTACGAAATAGCTACAGATTACTTTTTAAGTATTTTATTCAATTCACGGTACTTGTGCTAGCCACAACAATCATTGACAGTGGTTTGCAATTTACAAAATAGTTGTAAATTCCATAGCCTCTTTGATTTTCAGAACATACTTATTTTCCGTAATTTAGAACGTATTGCAATAAAGTAAGGTATATAATTCCAGGTATATACTTAAGTTGGATGCGCTAAGGTAGCCACGAAATTAAAATTTCCTAACGTTTTAATTTTTTTGTGTTGTATGATTCACGACCGTAACAAATATGGATTTACAGAATTTCTATCATTAAAATCCAACTTTCTAAGTTTATTTAATCCCATTGAATTACTTTTTAACCTTCTTTAAAAAAGGAGGAGGTTCTCAATTCGACTGTATGTTTTTTTTATGTTTGTTACCTCATAAGTTTTAACTGGGTGAACCGAAAAACACTACAAACGGAAAAATAACATATGGCGGTCAAAGTCACCGACTTCCGAAATTAAAGTTATTTTTCACTTTGTAGTGTTTTTTCGAAAGTCGGTTGTTTCTCATATATAGTCATTGAATGGGATAAACGGAAAAGAATCATATTTAGTTCATTCAGTTCACATACACATACACAGTCCACCTGCAAATTACAAAACAAAAACTTAAGAAAATTTGAATTTCGGGGGCTACCCGAGCGCACTTATGTATATTCTGTTAAGTACCAAATCAGTTCTAAATTACTGGAAATATGAAATCAACACTTAGATGGAATAGCTTTTACTAAGAACTAGGCTGTTGAGGCCACCACACAGTATTTTAAGGTAGAAACCGCCAGGGTAGCCCACGAAATTCAAATTTTACTAGCTTTTTTTTTTGCAATTTGCAGGTCGGCAAGCGTAGCATGACCACCATAGAAACGGGTTTTGTCGACGGAAAAATAGACAAAATGACAGATTGTAGAAAGATTTCTACCGTCTTAAGCACGGCGATTTTAAAACCGAAAAAGAAATGTTTCTATTCTTCAGCCTACAATGTCAAGCATGACGACCAATATTTTTCTACTTTTGACACTTGGGGGTAGGAGAGAAACATTTTTACTGAAATAAAATCATCAATACAGCTTCTAAGACTTCATTTAATTGGATTGAATGACTATTTCATGCAAAAATCATTCAATCGAATTAAGTTAAAGGTTGTATTCATGATTATAATTCTGTAAAGCCATATTTGTTACTGTCGCGAATCATATTTTAATCAAAATGCAAATTGCAAAAAATGTAAGAAAATTTAGTTTTCGCGGGTTACCCTGGAACTTTTAGCTTAAGTACACACGCCAACACATCAAGCTACCCCAAACTGTCAATTTTCCCAATTGAACATGAACTTTATGCTTATGGAATAAAGTTGAAAATCTATCAAAGTTGACAGATTGGTGTAGCTTGAAGCGCTGGCGTCTATACATAGTATACATATTTCGTGTACAAAATATTCAAAACGCCGTGATTTACAATTGTCATGTAACTTACAACTAGTGCTAATATATTAAGGTTTGAGAATAATTTACATACATAGTGACTAGGCAAAATGAAGCGTCTAATTAAGTACTTAAGTCTAACACACTCACTCTAGTAAGGCATTAACAACATTGAATTGTGTCGTAATAAATAAACAATTTAATCAATGTGTTCCTAATAAAATATTACAAATAACACTTAGACAACATATTATTCATAAACTTATACAATAATTGTGCAGAAAGTATAGAACCAGCTGTTTATGACTAGGTTTAAAATATCAAGTTATGGCACAAAAAAAAATCATTGTTAAATACTTTGTGCACGAATCATTTATTAAATAGATACTATACAAATAATTATTTAAAACACTAAAAACAATACCTTTGGAAGACTAAATCATTAAGTGGAATGTTACGTGAAAATTGTAGTATAAAAATTATGAAATTCAATTAATATTTATCGCAGTTTGTAAGCTGAACATTATAAATTTATAACAGACCTAATATTTTGTAACTATGGACATCGTCCGTCGGTGTAATGTTCGTCAGGCCGATCTAACCAGTAGGCCCACGTATGAAAAACAATTAGGAACGTAGAAACCCCACAAATCCTTGTGCCGTGCGAGTAAAGTAGTGATAGCTTACAAAGTAATTGTACTATAAGAAAGCGTATAGCGGTGACTTACTTCTAAGTACGCGAAGAGTTTGTACAAATAAGACTCGTTGAAACGTCCTCGCCGGAAATACGTCGACCCAGCTTGTAGTAGCAGGACAGAACAAGAGATCAGAAAATAGAAAAGGAAATATTTTGTAGAATTAGTACAGCACTGAAAGCGTATTTTTCAGTATCGTGTAGACAGAAGTTCGGGCTGAAGCTGAGTGGACGTCTGTCCGGCGAGGTCAATCACTTTACCCTTAAAAACTTAACGGTACGCGCCGGAAAAATTTGACACTCGGGAAGTGGACGAGCTGGGGCCGCCGCGGCCGACATGCGAATCAGAACAGTTCCACCACCTTGCGCTGCAGGTAGGCCTTCAGCGGCGCGTAGTAGTGGCGCCGCAGCGCCAGCAGCTCCGGCGTGCGCCTGAGCGGCCGCAGCGCCGCCCAGTCCGTCTCGAACAGCAGCAGCGCCAGCAGCGCCAGGCACAGCCACACCACCACGAAGGACGGCACGAAGGCGCGCAGCAGGCTGAAGGGCCGCGGCGCGCCGCCCCACGCCTCGCCGCCCGGCGCCAGCGGCGCCAGCGCGCCCGGCGTGGCGCCCGACTCCGACGACGAGTGCTCGAACGAGTCGCGCAGGCTGTACTCCGTTGGGGCCGCTGCAAGATATTCAACAGAATTATATATAAGAACGTAGGTACGTGTTTTCATGTTTATTAAGCCATCCAAGTAATTAGGTTTGTATAGACATTTTTACTTTAAAACCTAAAAATATAATATTGAGTTATCTTAGGCAAACAGTAGTCGGAAAATGTTAGTTTCAGTTCATGAAGTAACAAAATAAATTTTAAAATTCAATTCATAGATTTCAGTTTTTTTTTTTTTTTTTGAACACCATAAAATAGTAGCTGCCATGCTATTACGTCATACCGCTGAATAAACTAATCAACTGAACACCTTTGTAGTTTTAGTATTTTCGTAACCAAAGTAAATTTTATTGAAATATTATTTTACATTCAGGAACAGCAAACCAACGAAAAGTAGAATAATAACTTTTTTTAAATAAACAATCATCTTACAAAATATCAGCGCATTTGCTTACACAGCAAACTGACGTCATACCCACAGAGCAATATGACGTCCACTGCGTCCAGCATTTTCGCCAAATTACGCGCGAAATATCAAAATGTAAAATTTAAAAGCATTTTATGGCACTAATCGATTAAATAAAAATGCTGTGTTTTTTTTAGTGGGTTGTTAGCATTTTAGAATCGAATTAAGACACTTTTCTAAAATGGGTGTAATGCCCTATGTTCTAAAAACTAAAAAAAGTCAATATCTTCTACCCGACTACTCTGAAAAGAAACACCGAAACTAACTCGGAGGTTGCAGGTTCTTTTAAAGTCCACACCATCATCTTGGTCAGAATATGTGCAGACCAGGTGAGATTTGAGTGGACCTGCAAGTCAGTGAACCTGTAGCTCAAGTCTTAACTTAAGGAACACGACTCTACAAACAATACCAAAGTAACGACTTTTGAGTAGGCCGCATTTAGCCCCTTTGTCTGAATACAGTGTCATTCAGGGTGTAAAGGGAACGCTTCCGAAGCCAGAACGTAGGTTATATACAACCTAATGCAAACGGATACCAATAACCTTTCGCCTTAAATTGGTTATTTTGCATCAATTTAAAACGTTTGACGCTTCTGTAATGTTTCTACTTATTTTATTTTGACGGCGCTTTACAAAGGTTACCTAAACCTAAAGTCGCCGCCTAGACTTGGGGTCGTTTTAAATGTGTTTAATCTCAAATAACGGTTCATTTAACTGTTCTCACAGCATAGTGTTCAAACATGCTAATAAATTTGGTAAAAATGTAAAAAAAACAAAATGGTTGTCTGTAAAGTTGATTTACGGACGATAATTTTATGTGATAACGTCATTAGAAAACAAGCTGATCGTGCTTCTCTATCGCTTGTACCGCGCTGTCGCTTGCACACTCGGCTCAAGTGGAACTTGACAATGAGTCATGCTTTTTCGTGTCGTGCAGCCGGCGTTCATCTATTTATAATACGTTGTCACGTCAAAAACATCTAGATTTTTTGATGGTACTGTATCGAGAATCGCTAGCCCTATCACCTGTCTTCGTTTTCGGAAGCGTTTCCCTTACACCCTGTATTTTATTCAAGTAATAACACACTGTATAGTCACTGTATAAATATGGACAGTATAGGAACTAGGCCTATTTGTTGATATAAATAAGACATCTACGCTCCGTCGGAGCTAGGGTTGTCACTGTAAAATTGAAAAGCGTTTTATTGGAACGAAATTCTTTAACGCGGCTTGCGTTGCGATTTAACTGGTAAAAATGGACTCGAAAACGCGTTCATACATGTTATGCCCCTCCACGCGACTTTCTTCTTTGGTGAAAATGTCAATTGAAGACAGTGGCTGCGAAATTTTCTTTATGTTTTATATCATAAGTGAGAAGGAAGTTTGTTCCTGACTGGGCCCGCTCAGCAAGCACGCGCCGTTACAGCTGTCGTCCGCGCCGCTCTCCTGCACGGGGCAGGCTGCTGTCGCCTGTACATACCTCCCGGCTTGGCTTCCTCCTGCACAGTGCGCAGCTGCTCGCTGCAGGCCAGCGCGATGTCCACGGCGGGCCCGCTCAGCAAGCACGCGCCGCTCTCCTGCACGGGGCAGGCTGCTGTCGCCTGTACATACCTCCCGGCTTGGCTTCCTCCTGCACAGTGCGCAGCTGCTCGCTGCAGGCCAGCGCGATGTCCACGGCGGGCCCGCTCAGCAAGCACGCGCCGCTCTCCTGCACGGGGCAGGCTGCTGTCGCCTGTACATACCTCCCGGCTTGGCTTCCTCCTGCACAGTGCGCAGCTGCTCGCTGCAGGCCAGCGCGATGTCCACGGCGGGCCCGCTCAGCAAGCACGCGCCGCTCTCCTGCACGGGGCAGGCTGCTGTCGCCTGTACATACCTCCCGGCTTGGCTTCCTCCTGCACAGTGCGCAGCTGCTCGCTGCAGGCCAGCGCGATGTCCACGGCGGGCCCGCTCAGCAAGCACGCGCCGCTCTCCTGCACGGGGCAGGCTGCTGTCGCCTGTACATACCTCCCGGCTTGGCTTCCTCCTGCACAGTCCGCAGCTGCTCGCTGCAGGCCAGCGCGATGTCCACGGCGGGCCCGCTCAGCAAGCACGCGCCGCTCTCCTGCACGGGGCAGGCTGCTGTCGCCTGTACATACCTCCCGGCTTGGCTTCCTCCTGCACAGTCCGCAGCTGCTCGCTGCAGGCCAGCGCGATGTCCACGGCGGGCCCGCTCAGCAAGCACGCGCCGCTCTCCTGCACGGGGCAGGCTGCTGTCGCCTGTACATACCTCCCGGCTTGGCTTCCTCCTGCACAGTCCGCAGCTGCTCGCTGCAGGCCAGCGCGATGTCCACGGCGGGCCCGCTCAGCAAGCACGCGCCGCTCTCCTGCACGGGGCAGGCTGCTGTCGCCTGTACATACCTCCCGGCTTGGCTTCCTCCTGCACAGTCCGCAGCTGCTCGCTGCAGGCCAGCGCGATGTCCACGGCGGGCCCGCTCAGCAAGCACGCGCCGCTCTCCTGCACGGGGCAGGCTGCTGTCGCCTGTACATACCTCCCGGCTTGGCTTCCTCCTGCACAGTCCGCAGCTGCTCGCTGCAGGCCAGCGCGATGTCCACGGCGGGCCCGCTCAGCAAGCACGCGCCGCTCTCCTGCACGGGGCAGGCTGCTGTCGCCTGTACATACCTCCCGGCTTGGCTTCCTCCTGCACAGTCCGCAGCTGCTCGCTGCAGGCCAGCGCGATGTCCACGGCGGGCCCGCTCAGCAAGCACGCGCCGCTCTCCTGCACGGGGCAGGCTGCTGTCGCCTGTACATACCTCCCGGCTTGGCTTCCTCCTGCACAGTGCGCAGCTGCTCGCTGCAGGCCAGCGCGATGTCCACGGCGGGCCCGCTCAGCAAGCACGCGCCGCTCTCCTGCACGGGGCAGGCTGCTGTCGCCTGTACATACCTCCCGGCTTGGCTTCCTCCTGCACAGTCCGCAGCTGCTCGCTGCAGGCCAGCGCGATGTCCACGGCGGGCCCGCTCAGCAAGCACGCGCCGCTCTCCTGCACGGGGCAGGCTGCTGTCGCCTGTACATACCTCCCGGCTTGGCTTCCTCCTGCACAGTCCGCAGCTGCTCGCTGCAGGCCAGCGCGATGTCCACGGCGGGCCCGCTCAGCAAGCACGCGCCGCTCTCCTGCACGGGGCAGGCTGCTGTCGCCTGTACATACCTCCCGGCTTGGCTTCCTCCTGCACAGTCCGCAGCTGCTCGCTGCAGGCCAGCGCGATGTCCACGGCGGGCCCGCTCAGCAAGCACGCGCCGTTACAGCTGTCGTCCGCGCCGCTCTCCTCCAGCGGCGCACTGTGCGTGGAGCGAGGCAGGCTGCTGTAACCTGGACATGTGGCCCGAGTTTTACGAAAATATTCAGTTTATGTCCTAAGCTAGTGTGGAGCAATTAGGTGGGTTAAAGGTAAAGTGTATCTTTCTTTAAATAACTTATTTGGTAAACAAATACACAGAGGGTGTTGTAAATATGACACCATGCTGCCCTATAATGCTGGCATTACTAATCAAAGACGGAATTATATGGTATGCATATCTAACACAACCTCAAAACATGTAATTGTTCAGAGTTTTTACTTTCTTAGGCCAATTTATGTAGATGTAGTTAATAGTTGCACAATATATTAAATAGAAAACTGTCACTTAAATTACATAAGCTGCATACAAAAGTACTTTAATACACGGACAGAAGATCTACTCGCTATCTGCAAATCAAACCACTAACATGCCATTTTAGTCTCATTTACCTAAGTTTGAATTAAGTTGTTTACTTTATACTTATTTTTAATTTAATATTAATAATGATATTCAGCTGCATCTGGTTAGACTGGAAGCTGACCCCAACATAATTGGGAACAAGGCAAATGATGATGACATATTGTTGATTTGTTACTATACTTTCTTTCTAGCCTGAAGCACAGGTTCAATCTAGTTCAAGCAAATAAACAACTGTCCTCTATTTAAATGAGGGTTTTCATGAATATGCAAGCCACCAGTTGGCGCCACTTTTGCAAGAGGTCTTCAAGTTCGACAATAAACTTAAAAATATTTGATGTCATTCGTTTCATTCTTTCGTTCACCATTCAGTCCGTAGACGCTTTGACACTTTTGACAGGTGCTCAGACCTGACGTCTCAGTGCTGCTACCTAGTGAACGTAATTTCAGAAAACCCTCATTGATATGGTATACAATTTATTGTAAATATTGCCCTTTTATAAATAAACGGTTTTTATTATTACTTCAATCTATAGAAAGAGGGGTACACATACACAAAAAACAAAGTTTCTGTACCTAATTTGCGTCATACCATTTTTACAGCAACCTGTAGATATTTCTAAAATGAATGCGTTAAAAGTACATTCGAATTAGTTTGTCAATGTCATTCATCCAGAATGTGTTTAATTTTCCCAATTGAATATGAACCTTATTATGCTTATGGTATAAAGTTGAAAATCTTTGAAAGAAATTTGACAGATTGGGTAGCTTGATGTGCTGGCGTCCGTAGTTAAGGTACACTTCTGCCTAACCCTTTGAGGAATACTGATGTCGTCATCTGCCTAGCCTTTTCCCAACAATGTTGGGGTCGGATTCTAGTCTAACCGGATGCAGCTAAATTGAGTAGTTTACATGGAGCGACTGCCTTGCTGACCGTGGGGTATAGTGTTACCCAGTAACTAGGTTGTGGGGGCAACTTAATTACTGGGTAACACGATACCCCTTCGTAAGATTAGTCAGACTTTCGGGATTCTGAAGACCCATAACGCTAACGTTTCACAAATGACAATCGGGATCAACGGCTTATCGTACTATCCGAGCCACGGAGGGCTGTTGGTATGTAAAGATGGTCACCCATCTTCGGACCAACCGCGGCAAGGGTAGCTTAAACTGATCGTTCGACTTGGGCGGCTGTTATAACTTAGCCACAAGCCCTGAGATTACATGCGTGATGTTATGTCATACATTCACACAAATCATAAAATTAAGAACGATTTGATGTTCCAGAATTTTATCTAAATCATATCATGTGTTCATTCTTAGAAGTAACTAGTTATGTTATGAAATAGCCACATGAATAGAGCAAACGGGATTAGGAATATAAAATTAAACCGCTAACAATTTTTTTTTTTACTATATATTCTCTAGTATCAAATTGAAGAAGAAGTAGAAGAAGAAAAGAAAGCATTTATTCGACACAGTCACAACGCAACAGCAACAAACACACATGACAATTGATATAATAATGAAGCTGGACAAATAAATAATTAAGAACGATCTATTAACTTTTATATGAAAATTAGATTAAATAAAACACATTAATGTGAATTACGTGAAGAAAAAAGGAATTTAATACATGTTAAACTAAAATTAATAGTTAGTAGCATGTCCAATGTCCACGGTCTACACTTACTGCTTTACACCGGCGAGGCATTGACTCTATCAATTTTTGACATTTCGCAAGAAAGATAGAGTTCCATTCTTCTAAGAAAACGTGCGCACGCGCGCGTGCGTCGTGTGCTTAGCATGACGTTTTCTATTTCTACGATGAATAGACAGTGCTTTATCAATACAAAGTGACATTTCGTTTCTCCATTTTTGACATCGCACCGTAGATATCCTTCTACAATCTGTCATTTTGTCTTTCGTTTCTAACGATCTTGTCTTGGTCCTTTTATATGTAGACTATTTCAGAAGAATATTTCATCCCAAACTGTCAAAATCACACTGACCACAAACTTTCCACTCGACCGCCACAAAGTATATACGATTATCTTCAAAATCATGATTCGTTTAGAACGCATAACTGTGATAATTAATAGAAAAACATGGCTTCTCCTATTGTACATCATTTAGTTAATAGTCATGTCTATTCTTCCGTCGACAACTCGGTGCTCGTGCTAAGCCTGCTGCTCTCTTAAATTGCCACACTGTCGATTTGAAACCTTTTTCTTAATTTCGCACCAAAGATGCTCTATTGGGTTTAGGTCTGGGCTGTTAGCTGGCCAATCTAAGACAAAAAACTGATTGCGATGTAAGAAATTCCTTAATGCGTGCACTGTGCTTTGGATCATTGTCGTGCTGGAATGTCCAAATAACCGGAAGCACGTCTTCAGCATAGGTACCGTTGTTTCTTCCAGTATATTTTTGTATTGGAATTGTCCATGTTTCTTTCTATCAGCTTAACAGCTCCAACACCATGTCCAGAAAAGCACCCCCAAATTTTCATATTTCCCCCACCATGCTTTAATGTCTTTTTGTATACTTAGGGTTTAGCTTTATTTGGAGAGCGTCGTACATATCGTTTTGCATCAGAACATACCCTGTTTATTTTTGTCTCGTCAGAAAAAATAATATTTTCCCACTATCTAACTGCCCAGTTTTCATACCTTCTTGCAAATGCAAGCAAGGCTTGCCTATGGCTCCTTTTCAACATGGGCACCTTCCTTGTTATACGTCCGTGCAAATTTTCTTCTACCAAACGCCTTTGAGTAGTGCGTGCAGAGATTGCTGAAGGGTTGTTTTCACCAAAATATTCTTTTCTCAGCTCATTAGACCCTTTAAATGGATTTTGTTTTGCCAAACGACCGATATTTCGATCATCTCAACGAAATTACTTTCTCTGTTTAGGTACACGCGGAACATTTGAAGTAGTTTGATACGTGGCAAAATGCTTCACAGCATGGGAAACCATCGTTTTTGAGCTATTCAGATGGTCGGCTATCTTTTTATACTACCAATTCTTCTCGCGAAGTTTTATTATTAACTCCCTTGTAGATTTATCACAACTTTTATTTTCTCCATTGTTATCATATGAAGCAATCACCTTTAAGACTTCTACAGCACTAAATGGCGCCAAAATTATACGAATAGTGACCTACAACCACAGGGTCACAGAGTGTTCTCTATTTAAATTTGAATAAAAAAATTAACCATTCAGCGTTCTGCAGCGGTAACCAGCCAGTAAGTAGTAATACTAGGTTCAGATCTAATGTATAATGTTTAACTATTTATTTTTTTGGCCAATCATGTGTATCAACGAATGTACCGCTAGTATGGAAAAGTTTTGCGATACCGAGAGTAATACAAAAAAATACATGCAATAGGGTATTACACCCATTTTTGAAAACTGTCTTAGTTAGAATCTAAAATGCTAATAAACCACTAAAAAAACAACATATTTGTTGAATCGATTAGTACCATAAAAATGCATTAAAATTTTACATTTTCATATTTCGCCCGTAATTTGACGAAAACGCAGTGGACACCATATTGCTCTGTGGGTATGTACGTCAGTTTTTTGGTCAAATGCGTTGATATTTTGTAAGGTGGTTGTTTATAATTTAAAAAATGAGTTTTTATTCTATTTATCGTTGGTTTGCTGTTCCTGAATGTAAGATATTACTTCAATAAAATTTACTTTGGTTACGAAAATAATAAAACTACAAAGTTGTTCAGTTGATTAGTTAAAACAGCGGTATGACGTAATAACATGCTACTATTTCATGGTGTTCAAAAACAGATAAAAAAATACTGAAATCTTTGAATTGAATTTAAAAATTTATTTTGTAATTTCAAGAACTAAAACCAGCATTTTCCGACTGGTTTTTGCCTAAGCTAAGCTATCTCAATAATATATTTTTAGATTTTCTCTTATATAGTAAAATACCCTATTAGTTATACTTGTTAGTTTGAAAAAAACTTCCCTTTAAATAAGAGTTCTTAATTATATGACCACCACTGTACATACCTTACTTTAAGTTATATGATTGATGAAACAATTAGTTATTTTTGTACCGTGTGTGTTTACCAAATAAGACAAGTAAAGAAAAATACGCAGTTGGATGTTGGATGGTTCCCTAAATTATAGTAGTGTAATGAAATAGATATGTACGATAAATACCGAAGTCTCCGGTCATGGGAGTGGATGGGGTGGCCGGCACACTGGACGCTTTTCTTTTACCACCTGTGCCTGAACCGTCCTTCTGAAAGAAAAAAATATACCTTGTTATGGTATGACTTATAATTAGGATTAAATTTATCGTCGTTTAAATAATGCCGTTTCAAAGCAAAAATGTTCACATTTTTGTAAATTCATATTTAAGTTTTGTAATTTTCGTTGGTGACTCCATTCTTGGGGCACAAGTTTTTGAGGCGGTCTAGAAAGCACACACAGCACACGCACACACAGCACACACACCCACATAGCACACACACACACAGCACAGCTGTACTGCTGGGGAGTTTGTTTCGCCACTTCTTCTTCCCAGCTAAAGCACTAGGAAGTGTCGAAAGGGAACTGTCTTATGTAATTTTGACGTTCAAAAAGTGTTGACTCTCAGCCTAGTTTGAATAAATGACTTTTTTTTAAGATCATAATTATTTAGAATTTCATAAATTTTTAGCTAATTGACGTTCATTTGAGAACAAAATTATTTATGGACCCCGGACAAAATAAAAAAATTTTGCTAACGAATTACCTCCCAATGTGATCAACTGATACCAAAAAAAAATTGACTATGACAGCTCTTGAACGCGGTTAATATTTTCTTCATTACACACCAGAATTTCAACATAAATATTAAGTAAGTTTTATATGTTAGATACTCCGAGCACTAATGCTTGCCAAAAAAGTTATTCCCTACAGTCCGAAGCGTCGTCGATTTTATACAAATCAAAACAAAGTTACCGATTCTGTATTTCGGTAGATACCTTGTAGACATCTGGCGTCTGGTATCAGCTACAAAACCTCCCTCTACTTCTTTTCATAAATCGTAGTCAAGCTTTAGAAGGAGCTCAGGAGTTCTGCTACAAACAAAACAAGATAATTTTGGGAGAAATTGAAAAATGGGCTGCCTTGCAGGCGAGGCGCCGCCCTAGGCCCACGCGACTGAGTACGCCGCAGCCGTCAAGGTCATGTCACCATGCGTGACAGACAGTCTTATTTAAAATTGTTTTTCACTCGTTTTTTGGCAGTTCTTATCAGCGTAATTATTGATTAAATCGTATTTTCTGTACTGTTCAAAATGATTTTTCTTTTAGGTAAGTTTATGTTAAATGCCGGCTGTAGCGACACCGATAACAGTGCCAGTCAACCTGCCACATCGCTCAATGTCCAGGTGAGATGTCCCCATTGCTCCCAGACGCGCTTCTTTAAAGGGGGCTACGGATAATATATGGCAAGTTCCCAACCCTCATAGAGTACCTTTGTGCCCCCCAACCACATACTCAATATCAACAACTCCAGATCAAAGTTTCTAGGAAACATCGGCAAAATTCAAATAGTATCTCTTGTCACCAGGGTTCCAGCTGTTCTAAAACCCAATGGCTTGGCATACGACGATGGGAAGAGGCCAGACGGCATGACCATAATGCCTTTTATTTTTGAGGATGCGAAATCATCAAATAACTTCTACCGCTCTGGACGGAGCGGAATGTGTGTGTCAGACTTTTACTGACTAAAACCCGTGTTCCTTCAGTTTTCTGTGTGCCAGGGGCCACGGTATCTTTCGAACAACCCGCACCCCTGACAGGCAGCGGCCCTTGCGGGCCCCATCTGTTAGTGCCGACATCTCTTTGAGGCGCGCGTGAAACAACGCGCCGTCAACCCGGGTTTTTTCCTTACCGGACAGCGAGCCCACCCATTACTTGCCATCCGCAAGCCCGCGCCTACGGTGGCCGGGAATCGGCCCGGGATTTCCGACGCCCAGGGCGTCTCCTGCGGTGACTAGGGCCGTGAGGGCGCATATATTGCCTCTCACTTACATGCACCGCCTCCATCTTCGCGAGTATTACTGATACGCAGAAGGAGGTGACGGCTACCCATGGCCTAGACCAGGGCTGGACGCGAGCGATCACCACCGCCGATCGCCTCCACGAGGACACGGCGGTGCTCCGCCCAAGCCAGGCAGACCTCCACCGTGTCCTCAGGGCGATCTACGCAGTGGAAACACCCGGGCATTTCCTCTCGCCTTGTACGAACCAGGAACCTCCCGAAACAACCGTGTCCGGTGAGGACCTGCGACAGGCGGAAGGTGAGGACGCCGTGGCGCCTCTCAATCCACTCCTCAAAGAGGGGACTTACCGCCGCTATTGTGCCGTGCCCAACACTGGGTTGCGACAATCGCACTGCACTCTCCACGTCGCCATGAGATCCCACCGGAGCTCTGTCCACTGTGCCGCGATTTCTCGCGGCAGCGGAGTTACGCCCCAGCGTTTTGCCTCCTCGCGCCACTCCCATGTGTGTGCGAGGACCTTTGCCTCCAGATCCCATGGCGGTAATCCGGCAAGGAGGTCCGCCGCCTCACCGGAGATCGTGCAGTATGGGACACGTTCAACCGGCGGGCTGGTCGGCGCCTCAATGAAGGTGCCCACACCGATGCCCCGTATAGGGCCATGGATCGCACGACCCCCGCGTAGAGCCTCCGGCAGGAGGCGTTTGGACCCCCTAGATTGGGCAGGAGCCGCTTCAAGGCAGCTTCGGCCCGCTTCAGTCTGAGAGCCAAACATCGGAAATGCTCCGCGAAGTACCACCGGCTGTCGAAGACGAGTCCCAACCACACCATAATGCCTTGGAAGTTAGGTCGGCGTTTGGTGTTGCATGTAACATGTGTCGACACCCTAGTGCCAGCCTATCTTCCTAGTACGGCGGGCTATGCTGAGGTGGCTGCTACAGGTGCGGAAAACCTCAAACGGCGCAAATATTCTAATCTTATTGGAACTTATATATTTGAGCCGTGGTCAGGAGGTCCAATTGGTAACTAAATTTTTCGAGATATCGCGAGGCGGTTGGTCGACTCTTGACGTTACCAGACTGCTGGTTATTTTTTTGCCAAAGAATCAGCATTGCCATACTACATGACAATGCTGCCAGCCTTTTCGGCACTTTTCTTGTTGACAACGATGCGGACAAATTTTTTGATGCCCTATGATTATTTTCTTCCTTCATACATATACTTAAGACTGTTAATTTTTAAATTAATTAAATTATTAAGATAAGTAAATAAAATACACAAAAATCCTAAGGCAGAAATAAGAACTTTATACAATCCCTACAGCACATCAAACTAATGTGCATGGTACCTGCGAGTCCCTGGGCGCCAGGAGCCCGTCCCGTTCCAGGATCTCCCGCTCCGTGCGGCCCACGTACTTGAACTTGGTGCCCCACGAGAACAGCCCGCCGCTCGAGTACACGCACGCGTCCGACGACGACGGTAACCTGACACAATACGTATCGTTAGTTCTAAGGCCATCCTTTGATTCATATCTGTCTGTAGACAAATATTACAAATTAAATTTTCAAAATATGTTACGTCACTTAAACCATCGTTTAAGTGAAATAAAATGTTTAGATGTTATGAAACGTCAGAAGCTAGGTGTACGGTCCCAATTGGTCGTTTCCTATGGAGAAGAGCCGGCAAGAAACTCCACGGTTACTCTCTTAAAAATTATTGGCTTTTGCCAGAGGCTTTTACAATGTTTTCATATTATTACGTTTTATTATTCAAGAACCATTCTAAAAACACGTGGATGTCGAAAATTATCCCACAAAATCGAGGTACCGTGTTAAAAAATAGCGCGTAGGTTTTCTAAAATTGTTTTTGTTTTATTTTATTATAACTACGGTATCTACTTTCATATGCATTTAGTAAAACGCTGTTATTTTGACATTGCAAGACACTTCAATTTTATTTATTCGTGTATATAGATCTTGGGTGTATATCTGGAAAATAAACCATTTTAATTTCATTATAAGTAATTGAAATCTTAATAGCTCCCAATCCCAAAGATATGACGATAACACATTTCAATCGTAGATGTTTTGTTATGATTGGGTTCTATATTTACACATGCAATTCATTGCCAATATTCCAATTGACCCAGAAGGGACTTGAAATAACTTATAGAAATGTAGACTGTAAGACCGACAAATTAATTAAGAAGCAATACAAATAAAATGTTGAGGTCATGTCCGGGCATTGACTCATACAACTATTAATATAATAAAAAACTACTTAACTGTTTGTAAAAAACATGTACATATGAAAAAGTGTACTCACGTAAAAAACAGCATCTGTTCAATGGCACAGCACCACACGTGGCGGCAGGCGGGGCCGTTCGGACATTTGAACCCCACCGTGTGTTTCTTCTGAAATTCATCATAATTTACGGTAAATACAATAATTATGATCTTAGTGTGAGGCTTATAAAAGAAGCACATATCATAAAATGAAATTTAACAAATACCGCATAGTAATCTCATAAATATAACTATGGGGAAAGCGCCAGGGGTAACCCGCGAAATCATATTTTTTTTTACATTTTTTGCAATTTGCTGGTCAGTGCCAGGTTGTATGTTGAACATTACTGACCGTAAAACGTATATTTTACATTATTTTATTCCATTCGGTAAACTTACAGCTAACATAAACAGTGTTATTAAAGAATGTGAAACTGAAGGCCACTTACATGTTTCCACTGATAAAACCGAAACTTCATAAACAACAACAAAAAAGGTCGGTAAGTACAAAATACCTTTGACATAACTTAGGAAATAAATAGTACACGATCAACTATTACAACGATTAAGATCATCGAATACAGCCGGCCAAGTTAACAGTGAATTACTATTTAATAGTCACAGTAGATGAAATCGGGAATATCTATTCAGGGTAATTTTAAATTGGCTAGCTAAACTCCACAGACACGATTGGTATCGATATCTGTCAAGATAATTTAGAACACATTATAAAGCCTGAATCCAAACAGGTCATGTGAGTAGTTCATACATATTTGGCAATTTTTTATTCGAATAGCTAGCGACCCGCTCCTGCTTGCCTCCTCCCGCACAGATGCAATGGATTTATATGCTATATCTAAGTTAAATTTGAATAAGCCTCCCGGAATAAATAACCTAAACGATGGTGAAAACCACACCTAAATCCTTTGTGGAGTTTATAAGATTGGAGCGGTCACACAGATATGAATTTAGATTTTTTGAGGTCCGGGACCCGAAGTTAAACAAATAATCGTTATTTATACTTTATAAGCTTCTGCAATAGTCGTTATTTATAGTAGAAGTCGGTGACTTTGGATATGTATTTTAAGTTTTTGTCACCGCCTTCCGAAATTAAAGTTATTTTTCACTTTTTTAGTTATAGTACCTACCCCACTAATTCGAAATTTCTTCATCCTTGGGGTCAAAACAATGCATATTTACGCGAAAGCAGCAATCGCGGTTGATTTACTGTTATATTTTGAAGAGTTCCGTTGTCTGTCTCCGACGCATCATCAGATCTAGATGAAATTGAAATGGGACTACACGTGAAGCACTAGCTTTCAAATAAAAAAAGAATCATCAAAATCGGTTCACCCAGTCGAAAGTTCTCAGGTAACAAACATAATAAAAAAAATAAAAACATACAGACGAATTGAGAACCTCCTCCTTTTTTTGAAGTCGGTTAAAAAGCAAAGCGCCATTCTGCGTTCGAATCTACGACCTACAACTCGTTAATCACAGCCGTTACCACATATGAAATATGAAATTGCAAATATTTAGTAGGTAAGTACATATTTGCTTTTGTAATTATTGTAGGCATTTAAGACGGGTTTCCCAAGTCACGCAAGTCTGGCGTCCATTCCGAAGTAACAAATTTTAATTTGGTAATAAGGCAGCTGTAAAAAGCTAACTACAAATGAGTTAATTGGCCAAATATTCCGCTTCGAAAATACCTTATACCGCGTGAGATAATAATCTACGCATTACTCTCACGATACAAATAATTGTAAGTACTGGTTTTTACTTTTATACTTTTGAAAGCATAAGGGCTATTCAAAATGGCCATTATTTGTAACACAATATCCATAGCATGTGATGGACTTATCACAAGCATTAAAAGAGGTCAAGTATGGGCTATTCATTTTGGAAATCGTGTATTGTATTACTGAAGACACGTGTTTTCGTAACAAAGAAATTCTGAGCTAAGTACCGGTAATTTGATTCGGAAACCAGTTGTATATTATTAAGGCGCAGACTCCCTTATTCTGAGACCGTGATCCGAGGTCATGGGAGCGGATGTACCTCTTTGAATTTACCCCTCTGTACTACGCAGTTTAATTTATTTGAATTCAATACCTGGGTTTTATTATTTAAGAGAGTACATGGTATCCAGATCATAATGGTAGGGGTCCATTGCAGTTGCGAAGCTGTTTTTGTTAACAGTTTAGTTGCTGGGTCCAAAATTACTGAATGAAGATTGCACAATTATTTGCATTAAAGCAAAAATAGGATAGCAAAATATCTTGTATTTATTTATTTAACTTAAATTAACGAGTCACATTTTTGTGGTTTTTATCAAACTATTTCCTCATATTTTGTAATTGATAAGTGTGGTAAACCACTTAGATAAATAAATATATATTTGTGTAAATGGTAGCAGATTTAATAATTATTATGTACTTACAACATTTTATTTATTTAACAGGTGATCTCTGCGCGTCATCGCTACTTGGCATTATGCCAAAATTTACATTCCTATGTTGCATAGTTCTCGAGGAAAATCTTTGTGATTGACGGACACGGCAAAACAGTTATAATATAAAGGTCCGAAAGACAAAACACACTCTTGCGGCTTTCTATATCAGTGTGAACATCTTACCTCTGGATAATTAAGATGTACAATAAACATGCGTCCCTCAAAGTTGATCTTCTGCACTTCGGACCATTTGAAGTGATGCGTCTTCCGACTACCCTGGAAGGTTAAGATGCCGCTGTGGTTGATGCCCAGGTACAACTGGTTGCCTCTGTGGTCCTAGATTACAGAAATGTATAGTTAAGTGTGGTGTTCTGGAGTCCTCAAGGATATATGAAGGTTTTGATAAAGTAGCAGATGATGGAAAAAATATTCAAGGATAGATAAAGTGTAAGAAAATCATGTGATCTTAAAACCAGTCGTTAAATGTAAAAAATAAGATGCATTTGTAACATTTGATTATTTAGGTGCATTAAAACTGTACGTCTTAATTAGGAAAGAAAACAATATAATTTAATATTCACATTCAAAGGCGAGTATACTAAATTACGGCGCATCAGATCAGTAACTGTTGAGCGCATTTAGTGATAAATATTGTTTTTATTTATTTGCATTTTGTGAGTGGTTTTTTTTAGTGATGTGCAAGTGGGCGCTAAACATATCTAAAACATCGCTATCTCTATCATTTTCAAACGATGGACTGAAAGAGAACAATATTTTGAATTGGTTTATCGCTAGATAAACCAATTCAAAATCACACAAGTTACAAAATGCGTGATGCGAAACGTATTTTCAAAGAAATCATTTTATTTCTGGCAACCTTTTAAATAAGACGGATTCTTTTTCCGTGTTCCTTCAGTTGCCTGTGTGCCAGGGGCTACGGTATCTCTTTCAAACAACCCGCACCCCTGGCAAGGCATCGGCCCTTGCGGACCCCACCAGTTGGTGCTGACAATCTCATTGAGGCGCGCGTGGAACACAACGCGCCGTCGACCCGGGCTTGTTCCTTACCGGACAGCGAGCTACTCATTACTCGCCATCCGCAAGCCCGCGCCTACGGTGGCCGGGAATCAGCCTGGGATTCCCGACGCCCGGGGCGTCTCCTGCGGCGACTAGGGCCGTGAGGGCGCATATATTGCCTCTCCCTCACGTGCGCCGCCTCCCTCTTCGCGAGCATTACTGCTTCGCAGAAGGAGGTGACGGCTACCCATGCACTCTCGCTCCGTACCTTGGCCTGGACCACGGGCGGACGCGATTGATGTTTTAAATTTGTTTAGCGTTAAGGTGGATGCGCTAAATTAAACTGCAAAATTCAAATTTTCCTACGGTTTTTGCCTATTTACATGTCAGTATCAGGATGTACGTTGATTAAAATATAATTCGCGACCGTAAAAAATATGGCGTAACAAAATTATAATCATTAAATTGTGAATGGATGCGAGGTGTGGTGCAAGTGGATCTAAAAGCTTAAATAGATATAAATACCCCATAAAGGAAGGCAACACATATACCCAAACCTTGACAGGATGGGGGTCCACCCCATAGGTGTCGAGCTGGCACGCGATCTTCACGAACGTGCGCTCGGCTTCCTGTGTCGACATGCCCTTCACGCCGCCACTGCCGCCCGGGGTACCTTCTACTGGCTCCCTGTGTAATTCCTGAGCAATACCACCAAAAATGAGAAGTTAAAATAAAAAGAATATCCTAACAAAGACAAGATAAACAGAAAACGATCATATTTCAAGAATTATACTAAGAAATACAGGGATGTGTGATTACAATCATCCGTAATAAAAAAAAATGAGCAGTTTCGCAGAGAAGTGAAATTGCTAATACCTACGTGGTCAAAATGTGTGAAACAAAATTTTTGTTGACGTCAAAACGTCTTTTCGCTCGGAGTACTGGCGGTAAGTTCAATAATTCTGACCGACAAATACATGTAAAATTTCAAGCGCTAATAACTATGAGAGTTTTAGTGCTAGAGTAATGCTTTCATTTAAAAGTTAGGTCATATTTATATAAAAAATTAAGCGGGATATAATTTGCCTATGACGTCACGCTACGTGTGCGTGCGCATCACCCTCTATTTTTCACAATATGCTGAAATTCCAATTCGTTCAGCGCCGTATTCGTTGTCAAGACTTGACAAATCCCTACTAGGGCATAAAGAGAAACAACACAAATATTGGCCAAAATAGGGTCAAAAATTAATTTGATGTTCACAAAAGCAAAATAACTCCATTATATCGTGTCATATCGGCCATAAATATGCTCAGAAATGAAAAAAAACTCCAAATCGGAGAAAACTTGCATCAAAATAAATGCAATGAGCCTAAAAAATCCTAGTACCGAGCAAATAAAATACCTGCCGCAGTGCCTTAGGCCTTAAGAAAATTTGTTGCAAATAGCAAAATAGTTTAACATGTCGTCTGATATTTGCATGCATATCTGCACAAAACTGAAAAAAATCATAACTGGTGAAAGCTTACTTCGTAAGGGATGTGATGAGCTTACTAAATCTAGTATCGGGCGAATACAACGGCTACTGCTGTATCGGGAATCATAGGAACATTTGTTACCAAACCCTCTGAAAAAACATCTTGTTTAACGTTTTCACGAAATCAAACGGGGCGTAGGTACTCGAACTACGCCTGCTTAATATTTTTTTAGTCGACTAAAAATTTCAACGCAGGGTAGTTCAGAATAATTTACTGAATCTATCATACATCCTGTATACTTATAAATATTGTCTAGTCCATTCTAGATCATTATCTATTATTCTTGGTTCATAAACCTGAGTAAAGTAGCCGGATAACAAACATGTGTGAGATATAAGATTCGATAATGTATTGATTTATTTATTACCCGACTGCGCCAGAAAGAGGGTTATGTTTTTAATACCCGCGCTAATCGCGAATATGTAACTACTTACAGTAACGAGTTCAACATTGTATAATTATCTAAACAGCGTCACCTTAGCGCCCCCTCTTGTGTGAACTTAACGTAGAAAACGTTACAAGTTCACTTGATAAGATAATTTATGGTAATACTGTCACTTTCTGTATATAAGTTTTGTTTCATTCTTGGTCGCTTTCTTTATTTATATCTTTTTGTTTCAATCTTGCCATCTCAAAAGACCATCTCAGGTCTGCATGGTCCTCATATGACCTGACCAAGATTATGTCTGGACTTTAAAAGAGACTGTGCCTTTGTTTCGGTGTTTCTTCTCAGCGTAGTCGGATAGCAAACACTGACGAAACAAATTATTTTTTACGTGTTAAGGGTATTTTTTTTAAACCTATTTAGCGGAATCAAAATGTAAAAGCACTATTACGAAATGGCTACTTAAATTGTATTATGCAGAAACTGAAAATATACTAAATATTCTAAAATAATTTTCGCCTACCGGAATTATTTACCTACTTAAATAAATAATAGATCTCGTTTCACCTTGTTTACCACACACAGACACACACTCACACTCTCGGGCAAGCAGGTGCTCACGCCCAGTGCCCCTCGCGGGAGCTAGGCGTGAGGACTTATATTGCACTCACGGACACACAACACTCCTCAAAGACACATTTAGTACATCTCTTTTTGTCTTGTATTAAATTGTCGTCCTCTCAGTACTTGGAGCTTTAAATACAATGTTGTAGTACGTAAGTGCAGTTTAATATTGTAATTTGAAGGATAAGACCCTGGAGATCTGTCATACAGGTCCCGAACCCAGTATAGACTCCAGCTCTCACAAAGGTATGAATCTGGCTGTAACCTAGATGCCATGTACCAAACTTGTACCTTTTTGAGAGAAATAAATAAATAGTATAAATAGAAACTCTTCACCGCTGTACCTACTGGAGGATGTTGAAGACATCCGGAAGGCTGGAAGTCATCAAACCTGCGCACTAAGTTCCGGCAAGCTTAGACCTGGCAGACCTTTTGATCCATTATCAGGGGCATCTTGGTTATTATTTGGCGTTGGTTCCATCCGGGTACTCGATAAATTAGGTTTAGGGTGTCGGAAGGGGCATATTTTATGGTCTGCCAAGTTCTTCCGGCGGGGTGCGCAATGGCAGACCCACTTTTTTACACAATTAATCAACGGTAAAATGTTGGCAGCACTTTAATTCGGGTATCTTATGACGTAATTTTCACTAAAATAATAGGTACACAAAAAATATCGATTATTTCTATGACCCGACAGGATCGGCTCTGGCAGACCTGTTTTTTTTTGTGTTTAAAGTGTTGGTTAATGATCTAAAGATAGCCTATTGGGGTAGCCGATGAGGTAGATATTTTTGCAGCCGGCTCTCGGACTACGAGCACAGGGAAAAGCCTCTAGGCATTGCTCTAATTATGCCGAGCCGACCCGAACATGATTCAGCGAGCTTTAATGCCGAACGAAGTGCCGATCGGCACAAGCCGAATATATGTAGTAATGCTTCGGGTCGGCTCTGCTGTTCACCAAATACTGCAGAATCGAATAAACCGATCTGAACATGAGTGGATGGGCCCTTAATCTGATAACGAAGGTCGTAATAGTCACCTGTATCCTGGCTTCAATGGTGTCCGTTTGTCTTAGTAGCAGCCTCATCTCCGTAACATAATTGCCAACGTGAATGTTCGGGTCGTAGTCGCCTAGCTCGACTGAGAAAGAAAGAAGATTTTTTATACAACTGTCAACTTAGCAATGGTGATTAAAATACCTATACGATAGGATGCTCTGAATATGATAATATGTGAAACTTTTAGTTTAGGTTAGCATAGCTGAGGTAAGTTTTCATACTTCGTAGTTCATAGTTTGCGCTCTGCACACAAGTACGAACAATTGCCTCAGCTACGCGAGCTAAACTAAAATAGCTTAGCTCTTGGTCTACAACCGGCATAAAAGGTTGGCAGAAGCTATACTATACTTTAATACTGGATTCTTTTGTGTTTAGCTTTTTTCATTTAATTCTACCTCCATAGACACAAGGCCGCATCTCGTGTGGCCTTCAAAACGTCATAAACAAATTACATAGGTACCTACAATAAAATATTTTTGGAATGTATCAGAAGGCGATAATTTGCCAACACAAGCATGCAGCAATCAATTGAAACATTTTACACAGCAATTTTGCAGCGAGCAAGTCAATAATCATTTTCAATTAGATACTACAATGTGTGCAATATCAATAGGCCACAATTACCAATATTGGCACCAGTACAACGTCCACTGTAATTGCAAGACGTACTATTTTAGAGACAATGTTTTTATTTGATTTATGTAATAACGCTTGTGATTGTATGGATATTACTAATAAGATTAGCTACGTAGTACCAAGGACAACCATATGCCGAGGGTGTGCGCACGCGACCTTTATTTACTGTATCTTCAAGTCGTACGAATGCAGGCTTGCGAGCACCCCTACTTCGCCTTACGAGTCAACATATCAATCTCTTCGAAAATATTGACATCTTTGCCTTACCAACTGGTCAATATCAATAGGCCTTGTTCGGGAAACTATTTTGGATATTGCTCCGTAATATTTAATTCTTGGACTGTATTATTATAATTAATTTTAATTTTCTCTTTCTTTCTTTTATCTACATGCCTGTTTAATTCTAGTTTAATTTTATCACTAACACATAATGTAACTTTATTGTAAGGTTTATAAAATTGTAAGCGCGCATCGAATAGTTTTATAACTTTTTTTTTGATAATATGTGGAAAATGTCGTGGGTTTATATATTAACTCACTCTGTATCTCAAATTTTGTGTAATTTTGTAATGTGTAACTGTTTATTTTCACTAATAAATAAATAAAAAAAGAAGTAACACTGCTATTTAGTACAATAAAGAGACAAGTTGGTGCAAGCTGTTGTGTGCAATATCAGTCACTTCCTGTGGCCTTATCAATTTGCCCTTGCAATGATGTAAGCACTGTAGTCACTAAACACAATATTAACTCAAAAAACTATAAAAACATCCCATAAACCTTATCAGTAAGAACGAGAGACAGATAATTACGGTGACATTGATAACTCTTACTGAACACGTGTTTATGAACACGAGATGTTCTTATTTAGTACTTGTATCTGCAAATTATTTCAATGTCAAGACCATTCATTTGTATGGATTGGATCTAAGTGTAAACATGCTTCTATTTTTTGTATTGCCGCTTTGTCCATATTTAATATTAAGATCAGGTTAGACAAACATACATTCCAGTTATTTTATGAGAATTAAGGCTCCTACACACTATGCCGGCGGCCATGCCGCCAACAAGCCGCGGCGGCATACTCGGTTTCTGCGGCAAGTGCCGGCGGCCTAATATCGACTGCAGCATACCCGCTAGGCAAAACTCTGCCGGCTGTCCCGTCGGCATGTGTGTAGGAGCCTTTACATGTAGTAAGATTGCAAAGCACCATTTTACTGGATCAATTTTCCACCATACACTGCTTTGTTGGTCTAGTGGTTATAAGTGCTACCAATGAGCGTGAGGTCTTGGGTTCGATTCCCAGGTCGAACAGTGTCCGAAATCTGGATTTGTGCCCGGGTGATGGCAATAGAAATTTGGGTGTACTATACATAGATACACCTCTGCTTAAACCTTCAGGGAAAAGACCCGTGATGTTATGTTAATTTTCCTTTATAGTAGATTCCTAAGAATTTATAAGCAGCAGGTACACAAGACAACCTACGGTAGTCTTAAAAAATGCAGCATAATCTTACTTTGTATAATAAGCGCTCCTAACATAGCTGCTTCATTGGACGTGCAGTACAGCCTCCCATGCAGGAGATCTCTCTTTAACTGCAAATATATCTGGAACCTAGTCACATCTTCCTTTAAGAGTAGAGGATTTGGCGGGTAGAATTTCACTCGGAAGCTAAATAGTATAGGTGATGCATCTGCAAAGACAAAGTAAAATTAATCATCGAAATTAAAAATAGCCACTATTAAAATTAAGAGAGCTTTATAACATTAAATTATTTTAATTAGGATGGTAAGCAGTAAGGTAGCGATTAAAATAAATAAGTCTTAAGGGCGCTTTCACAATTTTGCTTAAATTTGAGCCTTTGACTCGAGATTGGATGTGTGATTATGGTTTAAAAATGGACAAAAAAAAATTAAAATAATGTGTGCGAGAAAATTTCATTATTTGTCTAGGGAGTTCTAAAAAAATATTTGAATTTATTTACATAAGTCAGTAAAAAACTTGTCTCGGAAAAGGATGTTTCATAAAATTTTACTTTCAGGCATCTTCAGATGCTTTTTCACGCGGAACATTTAATAGTTTAGTGATTTATAAAAATGTCCCTGGTCGGACTGTACCTTGTTCTTTGGAATGCTCAATTATTTTTTTTATGTTTCATACAGTAATACACCAAAAATAATTCCATAAAACAAAGAAAACCGCCGCGTCTGTCTGTTTGTTCGCGATAAACTGAAAAACGACTGAACGGATTTTCATGCGGTTTTCACCAATAGACAGAGTGATTCATGAGGAAGGTTTTTTTTTTGGGTGGGAAATCATCAAATAACTTCTCCCGCTCTGGGTGGAGCAGGAGGGGCGTGTCTGACTTTTACTGACTAAAACCCACCCGTGTTCCCTCAGTTGCCTGTGTGCCAGGGGCCGCGGTATCTCTTTCGAACAACCCGCACCCCTGGCAGGCATCGGCTCTTGCGGGCCCCATCTGTTGCTGCTGACATCTCTTTGAGGCGCGCGTGGAACACAACGCGCCGTCGACCCGGGCTTGGTCCTTACCGGACAGCGAGCTACCCATTACTCGCCGTCCGCAAGCCCGTGCCTACGGTGGCCGGGAATCAGCCTGGGATTCCCGCCGCCCAGGGCGTCTCCTGCGAAGGCCACGGCTGTGAGGGCGCATGTACTGCATCTCCCTCATGTGCGCCGCCTCCCTCTTTGCGAGCAGCACTGCTTCGCTGAAAGAGGCGACTGCTAGCCATGCACTCTCGCTCCGTACCATGGCCTGGACCAGGGTCGGACGCGAGAGATCGTCTCCGCCAATCGCCTCCACGAGGACACGGCGGTGCTCCGCCCAAGCCGGGCAGACCTCCACCGTATGCTCCACCGTGTCCTCTGGGCGATCTTCGCAATGGAAACACCCGGGCGTTTCCTCCCGCCCTATCCGAAACAGGAACCTCCCGAAACAACCGTGTCCGGTGAGGACCTGTGTCAGGCGGAAGGTGAGGACGCCATGCCGCCTCTCAAACCACTCCTCAAAGAGGGGACTTACCGCCGCAATCGTGGCGTGCCTAGCAATGGGTTGCCACAATCTCACTTTCCACGTCGCCATGAGATCGTGCCGGAGCTCTGTCAGCCGTGCCGCGATTTCCCGCGGCAGCGGAGTTACGCCCCGGCGTTTGGCCTCCTCGCGCCACTCCCAAGTGTGCGCGAGGACCTTTGCCTCCAGATCCCATGGCGGCAATCCGGCAAGGAGGCCCGCCGCCTCACCGGAGATCGTGCGGTATCCCCGGATCATCCGGATGGCCATGACCCTATGGGCCGCCTTCAACCGACGTGCTGGTTCGCCTCAATGTAGGCGCCCACACCGGCGCCCCGTATAGGGCCATGGCCCGCACGACCCCCGCGTAGAGCCTCCGGCAGGAGGCGTTTGGCCCCCCTAGATTGGGCAGGAGCCGCTTCAAGGCCGCCCCGGCCCGCTCCAGTCTGGGAGCCAAACGTCGGAAGTGCTCCGCGAAGTTCCACCGGCTGTCGAGGACGAGTCCCAGGTACTTCATCGTCGACTCAACGCCGATGTGAACCCCTCCCACCGTTATCTGGAAACCCGTCAGTGGCGCATTCCGAGGACCATGAAACCACATGGCCTCGGACTTGTGCACGGCCACCTCAAGTCCCAGTTGCCGGATCCTATCCACGATTTTATGAGGAAAGTTTAGGTGTATAATTTGTTGAAGGCTTCGTATAAATTGGTTAACGCGGTTGAAACCGCTGGCAAACGCAGGTTAATGATAATTTTGTCCGAAATTACATTTTTATCTATGTATGTTTAATTGAAATTCAAACATAAAGTATTTAATAACTAAGCTTACTAAGTTAACTTGCTTTAAAAAAAAATTGTCTATTATAAAGCAAAATAATATTTTTAAACAATCGTTGAATGTAACGGTTTAAATCAGTAATAAATATCGGGACGCGCGAGTTTTAGCTTTAGGGACTACTCACACTTATTCAGCTCTGTTCAGCTTTTGTCCATAGAAAACAACGATTTTGTATAGCACGTTCAGCTTTCCGCGGCTGAACGGATGCGTACGCATCTCATACAAAATCGTTGTTTTCTATGGACAAAAGCTGAACAGGGCCCTGAGACAAAACACATTTCTGTTAGAGTTCACGTCAAACGCTAACAGAAATATGTTTTGTCTAGGCCTGCAGAGCTAAATAGGTGTGAGTAGTCCCTTAGTCCGCACCGGTTTGTTCCTTAGCGTCCGACGCATAGCGGTTGGCATGTGTGCGTAGCGTACTTCACTAGACACACGCGCGATTGGCTACCACGCGCGCGTGTCTAGTGAAGTTTACCTAAAACTGAGCACTTCGATTTGTAAACGTCCTCTTAACAAAAAACATGGCTAGCAGTCTTATTCATCTGAATTGTAATAATGAATGGGTAGGAATTACAAATAAATGCGATCAATTGAAACAGTGTACTAGTCAATTAAGAATGATAGACATAACAACAAATGTGGGTGGGGAACATACCTTTGACTTGTTTCAGTATTAACTTTGCCATATGAAGCCAATGCTGAAAACAAAATAAACAATGTCACTGACTGTTTAATAAACTCTGGAAACAAAAAATCTTAGTATTTATGCTGAGATATGCAGAGCTTCAATTTTTTCTGTTATTGGGATTGTTTTCGGCACTTAGTCCTTCAAGTGGACTATATTGTATGTGATATACAGAGCTTGATATCAGAAAGATACCCAAACTGTCAGAACGCCCCTTGGCTGAGATCAATCAGTGGGTCGGTAAAGTGATTAAGGCCTTTTTTCTTTCAGAATTTTCCAGGAGCAGCCTGTCTGGGTTATGTCTGGTTAATGGTAATAAAAATCGGATTTAAACATAACTGGCTATTGAGACTTTAAGATCTTAATGCTAGATGTTATATTATTTTGGAAGTAGTGTGTGTTTTAGGGACTACTCACACTTATTCTGTTCTGTTCAGCTTTGTCCATAGAAAACAACAATTTTGTATGAGATGCATATGCATCCGTTCAGCTGCGGAAAGCTGAAAGGACTCTGTACAAAACTGTTGTTTTCTATAAACAAAAGCTGAACAGAGCTGAATAAGTGTGAGTACCTAGTCCCTAAAATTGCTCCTTTAAATGAAAGAAATAACATGCATTTTGGAATTGGCTTCATTAAGCGGGGTTCATATTATGAAACTAATGTTGTGAAATAGTAACTTGACTATTCTGTTTCGGGTTATAAATAACTCACACCAAGTTTTTGCAAAGCTGATTCATCCTACTAACACACTGTTTAATTGATTAATAATAAAATAATAGCCAACTAATCTGAGCAGTTAAGAATATTTGACTGGGTGTTAGTTGAATTTATTAGCTTTAAAAAAGAAACAGGTGGTTTATTATTTTATCAATAAAATTAAAGCTTCAGTTGGACACACTCCGACCGAATTTTTGATGAACCGGCTAATTTTTAAGTTCTCTTCAATTTTGAATGGTGGTTAAATTATATACCATAAAATTGAAACAATTTATTAATTTAAACAGACCTCAGCTGTTTAATATTAATAAACTGTTTTTGGGAAGGTTTAATGTACAGTGAAATTTCAAAGTCACTACTTACATTAATTCAATTGACAAATATCTACTGAGGTTCAGAGGGACATCTTAACTTTTGAAATGTATGATAAGACGGCATTAACATTTACTACATAATATTCTTTCCTGCTATTTTGAAAGCTAGTCTTGAGAGATGCTGCTAGCTTGTAAAATTTAAAGGAAAGTTTTAATAGCATTTAAAAAATCCACTAATTACTTAGTGATTCTACAGGCATTAATATTTTTAAATTTAGGTTTGCATAAACCATTCAGTGAGAAAACTTATCATAATATTCTTGGCAAATATTTAAGAGGTTCCTTAATCGATTTTATTGTTTCTTTGCCTGATTTACTTAGACAGACTGCCTTAAACATTTTAGTACTGTTTATAGTTGCACTATTTAGTTTTAAACTACGAAGTTGGTACGAACCAAAACATGTTACAGATCTCGAATAAAATAAGTACTTTTAAAAATTCAATGTGAGACACTCATTCTTCAGTGTCTTATCTTAAAGACATAGTGACCCTGAACATTCCAGGGTCACTATGACTTATTGAACTTGTAATTACGCTACAGAAAATTAGCTCACCCTTTGACCACCGGCGTCCACATACCGAAGACCGAAATAATCAGTCTCAGTAAGATTCAACTGTTGACATACATGCTCCAATAGAAACTTGCCCTTGTAACTTGGCTGAAAACAAACATCATTTGTTAGAGATTCATAGGAAAAAGAACCATTAATTATGTATAAAAATACTCACGTGAAATTCACATTCTAATATTTCTGTATCTTCTAAAAGTCGCACTGTACATTTATAAACAATATCTCCGCGACTTTTGAACATGCTGCCAACTAGTAATTTGCCACAATAACACGTTAAATATTCCTAACAATGAAACATTTTAATTAATTAACGCATTGCTAACTTAATTTTGATTCCATTTATGAGTTCATTCAAATTTTCATTTGTTTCGTTTCGATTTCAACATAGGAACCTGAATGGGGTGCGGACAGTGCGGTGCGGGGGTGAGAAAATTTGACATTTCTTACGTTCGGTATTTTCATAGAATAGGAAAATATTAGATACCAATATAATGTACATCGCAATTGTTTTGTTGTTGCAAGAACTTTTTATTGCACAAAAAACAATATTATTTTTATTGAACCCATGCCCATGTAAATCTAAGTGTTTGTATGTTGTATGAACAAGACATCGAAAAGGTTGGAATAAGCTCCTAAGAATTTATAAAATATTTTTATTTTAGAATGTAGTCATGTCCACATTTTTTAATTCAATATTTAGCCAGAGTAGTTAGTAAATGGTATTTGGATAAATGTTTGGTTTCCAAACTTTTTTACTGCACGTGTTATGCTGTCATAAAATTCATGCAATAATATTTCTGAACGAAGTTGCGAATTAGCCCGTCATATCCGTTTTAAGTCTGATGTTGCCAGATTTGACAACACTTTCCCAAAGTACTGGTATATTCGTTGATTGTAATGAGATTAAACAAAAGTATTTCCAGAATGCATTTTCATTTGATTTTTCAAAATTATCCTTCTTCTTTTTTGGTTATAAACATTCCTAATTGAGCTTTTTCTAGGCTTTTTCTATAAAAATTTGGAAAATTTAGCTGCCCGTAGTCAGAATTGACTTATCTCGCCTTTTTTAACCGAAAGATTCGGTTTAAGTTTTGTTTACTATATTCAGCAGTTAGTACCAGCGTCAGGGTAGGGTACAGCTGGGGTCCCGTTTATTCGGCTCCGGTCGACAAAGCATCTTCTTACTTTGTATAATAAATGAAAACCTTACCTTTCTGAGCCAATAATTTATAAAAGAATAGTCGTGGAGTTTCTTGCCGGCTCTTTCCTAAATTTAATTTAATTCCTATGGAGGAATTAACCAATTGGGGCCGCACACCTAGTTTCGGACGTTTGATAAGTGCCCAAGTGTTTGAGAAATTGTGTTCATAAACATATAATTAAATTAAAAATCAGATCACCATTTATCTATAAACCATTTACTTATTTAATACTTTAAGCACAAACATGTACAGAGGCGGACTTAATGCCATAGGCATTTTCTACCAGTCGACCTTTGGGTTATGCAGAGACAAACAGTGGTAGGTGCAATAAAATATATATACATAATTATATGCTTAACTTTATATAAATATAAGCATAAATAAATTTACATAAATAAACGAATTTACTTAAAACAAATGAGACAAACAATGAGAAAACATTATCGTTGTAATGATACTGCCAACTTCTTGCGAATGTGCTCGCGAACTTTGATTTTGAAGGTCAATCGGTTGGTTGCCATTCTGATTTCTTGGGGGAGCGCATTCTACAGAGAGATAGATTGGACTAAAAAAGAAGAGTGAATGAAGTCTGTGTGGTGAGTGGGGCATTGAAGAAGACGACTATGCGATGAGCGTAGATTTTTATTGTGGTTAGCGCAAATGTACTGAAAGTGGGGAGCTAGGTAAACAGGGGAAGAGGGAGAATCAAGAAATGAGAACCAGGTGCTCAGCGCCCTTTGCTCTCTGCGCTGCCGTGTGGGTAACCACTTAAGAAGGGACCGATGCGCAGAGACATGATCGTATTTACGCAGATTGAAAACAAAGCGAATGCAGTTATTGAGAAGACGGTCAAGTTTATCGAGGAGATCTGCATTCAGGTCATAGTAGCACACATCACCATACTCGATGATGGGGAAAATTAAGGACTGCACAAGCACTGTCTTTGTACTCGATGGTAGTAAATTTTTCAATCGGTACAGAGCCCGCAGCGTTCCAGTAACCTTCTGGCTTACCCTAGCGACTTGCGTATGCCATTTCAGGGAATTATCAATATGCAGGCCTATGTCCTTCACGTCAGTGCTAAAAGGAACGATCGTGCCATTGAAGAGTACTGGTGGCAAGATTGTGCCACCCACCTTGCTAATATTGTGCGGACTGCCAATGACGATCGCCTGACACTTCGTAGGGTTTACAGCTACACCAAATCTGTCAGCCCAGGTTTTTATGGCTCTCAAGTCCCTATTTAATTTGTCGATAGCATTTGGTAATTCATCAACCTGTCCTTGAGAGTACAACTGCAAATCATCTGCATACAGATGATACGCACACAGAAGTTCGGAAGTTATGAGATTAATAAAAATAGAAAACAGAAGAGGAGAAAGTATACCGCCTTGAGGAACGCCAGTTTCCAAATCACACCAGCAAGAGGAAGAATCTCCAACATGAATGGACTGCTGACGTTCCTGAAGGTAAGAGGAGAACCGTTCCAGTGCTTCGGGAGAGACCATAACATATGACAGAATGGCCAACAGGATGTCGTGACTGACGGTATTAAATGCATTCGAGAAATCGACCAATACTAGAGCAGTAACTTTGGTGTCCATTCCTGCCCTTATATCGCCAGTCACTTGAAGGGGGGCGGAAACAGTGCTGTGCCCAGGCCTAAACTCAGATTGAAGGGGACTAATTATTGAGTTAAGATGAACAAAGTTGGAGAATTTTTTGTGGACACAGGCCTCAAGCATTTTGGATAAGAAGGGAAGTATAGAAATTGGACGGAACCATTCATTGAGCCCAAACACGATACTTCTACTGTTTGTTGGTGAGTAACTTGGGTATCCTGGAAATTCCAGGTGATGCTCCAGCATCAACTCAAGGTTACTTTGTTCGTCTAATATCGTTGAAGTAATGGAATACCAAATTTCGACTTGATCAGACCCGTGGAAGATGCTCAATTCCCTTCATCAACCAGAAAAGAGCTGACATACTTCAAACAGCTGGACCGATTTTGATTAAACATATCTAAAAACACTCCCAACTAATTCACCTTTCAAACAAAAAAAACAAAATCAAAATCTGTTCATCCGTTCAGGAGCTACGATGCCACAGACAGACACACACATACACACACACACACACAGACACGTCAAACTTATAGCACCCCTTCGTTTTTGCGTCGGGGGTTAAAAAGAAAACAAATAAAATACGCCCATGGATTTTTGTTTTGGTTTTATGGAGTTGGCTTCGGTACGATATAACTGTAGTCTTTATTTTCGGCTTGTGGCACACACTGTTCTATACAATGGGATAGAAAACTGAAAGCTCTTGCTCAGTGGTAGGGCAGCATTGCTGTTATTCCAGGAATAGGTATTGTTTTGTACGTGTTTACGGTTGTGTCGATCACAAAATAATAATAAAAAGAAAAACGAGCTAGATATGTCTGCGACATGGAGTGATAGCAATATTAGCAGACGAGCTAAGGAAAATGGAAGCGTCAACCAGTGGTAAAAAGCAGCGCTAGTGGGAAGGAATATTAAATATGAGCATTTTATCATCCATACGTTATTTTGTGTTGGTGAACTAACAATTATACTGTTCAAATCAAATCAAATCAAAATATTTTATTTCACATAAACCTACAAGGGCACTTATGAAACGTTCGAAGCTAGGTGCACGGTTCCAATTTGTCGCTCTCTATGGAGAAGAGCCGCCAAGAAACTCCACGGTTACTCTTTTAAAAATAATTGGGTTTTACAATGTTTTCAAATTACAGTGATAATAGGTATGGGAGGACAGTGTAGGCCTGTCAATAAGTACCAAGTACTTAGAGGAATGAAAATAAAGAATAGAAAATCGTCTATAAATCTAGTCTGTAAGGCCTACAATGTTCTCCCATTCACAATATGTAAAAGAATCTAGTTGAAAACTGAAGGTGGACGATCCCGCCCAGTGGGATCCCGCATTGTCGTTGCGGGGGGCTTAGTAGCCGTGGTCACCCTCCCACGGTGAAGCGAAGAGGAACCCCAAGGCGAGACCACTCGTCAGGGCTTTTGCCTCCATGCCGACGACGTAGCGGCCCAAAAGTAGGTTGCGGTGAGGTGCATCGTAACTGAGGCGAGCCGCGATGTCGAACGGGAGGCATCGCGGCTGAGGGTTACAGGCTGCGGTGGAGGAGGAGGTACTTCTGAGTAGCGCTCTTCCCTTCCGTGACCTTGACGGGGCCGCCACCGTTTGATGGAAGACACGGTGGGGCCGCAGGGGAGGAGGAGTGTCGGTATAGCGTTGGCCGCTCTCGATATCCCCTGCAGCCGAAAAGTGGTAGGCGGTGGGCCCAGTGTGCTGACCCATCGCAGGGGGACCAAAGGTGCCAGACACGGGGTCGTCTGGGGCCCTTATGCTATTTGGTTCCTGGCGTGGTCACGGTGAGCCATGTGTCCTGGTGCGCCAGTGATAGAGGTTATTCCCCTCCAAGGAGGGTCCGGTGGCGGACAGCCGCAGCGGGTTCGCGGATGGCTTGCGCGTTTCCGTGTTCCCGCCTCAAGCGACACTGGAGGACACCCTGGAGTTTTAGTGGGTTGCAGTCCCACATAACTGGGCTATCTCCTCGTGGTAGCGCAGTAGGCATTTCTCCACGTTAATAAAAAAAAAGTGCCCGAGTCGACGGCGCGTTGTGTTCCACGCGCGCCGTTAGAGATGTCAGCAACAACTGGTGGGGTCCACAAGGGCCGATGTCTGCCAGGAGTGCGGGTTGTTCGAAAACGATACCGTCGCCCCTGGCACACAGGCAACTGAGGTTAAATTAAAAAAAGGTGTACGATGGGAATAACCTGGTAATCGTAGTTGAAGACTAACTAGAGTACGTGTGCCAGTACTTCGTGAAATCCTGCTCTGGAAAATTTCAAAGATGTTTATTCTAGCACTGATCTAATTTGATTTATTTATTTCTCCCTTAAGAGCTATGCTAATTTAACAAACACACACCCTTAATACCATTATTTACATAATAATACACCATAAGTGCGTGTAGGTAATGAAAATAGAATTAGTTTTCCTGTTCATGAATTTCTCCCATAAGTCTTCAGATCTAACGAAAATAGCAAAAATAGCCTTGACAAAATATCGCGTTTCCAAATTTTTCTTTGGAGAGATTTTTTCCACAACTTTTCTCTCTTTAAACATCTTTGGGAATTACATATTTTTTAAAATCTAGGGCTAGTGATGGTAGCGACATCTAAAGTGATTAAGTGGCAGTTTTTATCCTCATGAAATTTTTCCTTTCTCTTTAGAATTACCAGCGTTAAATTTAAAATTGGTACTTTAGAAATAAAGCACTGCCACACCGAGCGCCGGAAGTGACTCGTCCTATTACAGCCAGCTGAAAGAGCAACCATTTCTCGTCCATTCTGTTGGAGTCTATCTCGGATATTACACGTGGATTGTAATCCGTGGTGAGTGTCAGAAGAAATTGTTTAGTGCAGTGTTAAAAAGTGATATTAGTTTTCCGTAAGCTTAAACGATTGTGTTTCTCAATAATAATGGCGAGCATTCACGTCAATTCATCAATGATCTCGATGCCTATTGTTGTGTAATTCTAAACCTATAAATTACACGTTTTAAATCCAACGTATGGTTGCGTTAACTTGTGAATAAGTTTATCTACTTCATTTGTTTATATAATTGTTATATTCAAATGTCGAAATAAACACAGTTCTCGTTTGCTTACGCGTCACACTTGTTCACCGACCGGCTCGCCACCACGTGGTTGATTCACACTTGTTTTCTCTTTTCCCTTATTGTTGTTACTTTGTCCACTCAAATATAACCAACTCCTAAAATAATATAATGTATGTAATGGCAATAAACTGTTAATTTTCATGCATTCGCCGTAATGGCTGACATCCATTGTGAAATGTCAAGATAGGGCGAGGCGGCCATGCGGCCGCCATATTGCCGGCCGCGCGATACATGAGGTTGCGACCTTGCAGATGCCGGCTCGGATCGGTCTACCCCTTGTACTTTTCTTATCAACAACATTTTTTTTAACTAGATTCTTTTGTTTTGTTCTAGACTAACCAAAAATGGGCAAGGAAAAGATTCATATTAACATTGTCGTCATTGGACACGTCGACTCCGGCAAGTCCACAACCACCGGTCACTTGATCTACAAATGTGGTGGTATAGACAAACGTACCATCGAGAAGTTCGAGAAGGAGGCCCAGGAAATGGGCAAGGGTTCCTTCAAATACGCCTGGGTGTTAGACAAACTGAAGGCTGAGCGTGAACGTGGTATCACCATCGATATTGCTCTGTGGAAGTTCGAGACCGCTAGATACTATGTCACCATCATCGACGCTCCCGGGCACAGAGATTTCATCAAGAACATGATTACTGGAACCTCCCAGGCTGACTGCGCCGTGCTCATCGTCGCCGCCGGTACCGGTGAGTTCGAGGCTGGTATCTCCAAGAACGGACAGACTCGTGAGCATGCTCTGCTCGCTTTCACACTTGGTGTCAAGCAGCTGATTGTGGGCGTCAACAAAATGGACTCGACTGAGCCCCCATACAGCGAACCCCGTTTCGAGGAAATCAAGAAGGAAGTCTCCTCTTACATCAAGAAGATTGGTTACAACCCACTTGCTGTCGCTTTTGTACCCATTTCTGGCTGGCACGGAGACAACATGTTGGAGCCCTCAAGCAAAATGCCCTGGTTCAAGGGATGGAACGTTGAGCGCAAGGAAGGCAAGGCTGATGGTAAATGCCTCATTGAGGCCCTCGATGCCATCCTGCCCCCTGCTCGTCCCACAGACAAGGCCCTGCGTCTTCCCCTCCAGGATGTATACAAAATCGGTGGTATCGGAACGGTGCCTGTAGGCAGAGTCGAAACTGGTATCCTGAAGCCTGGTACCATCGTCGTCTTCGCCCCTGCCAACATCACCACTGAAGTCAAGTCCGTGGAGATGCACCACGAAGCCCTTCAAGAGGCTGTTCCCGGTGACAATGTTGGTTTCAACGTAAAGAACGTGTCCGTCAAGGAGTTGCGTCGTGGATATGTCGCTGGTGACTCCAAGAACAACCCACCTAAGGGTGCCGCCGATTTCACAGCACAGGTCATCGTACTCAACCACCCTGGTCAAATTTCAAATGGATACACGCCTGTGCTGGATTGTCACACAGCTCACATTGCCTGCAAATTCGCCGAAATCAAAGAGAAAGTGGACCGTCGTACAGGTAAATCCACTGAAGACAACCCTAAGTCTATCAAATCTGGAGATGCTGCCATCGTCATCCTGGTACCCTCAAAGCCTCTGTGTGTAGAGTCCTTCCAGGAATTCCCTCCCCTCGGTCGTTTCGCCGTGCGTGACATGAGGCAGACGGTCGCTGTAGGTGTCATCAAGGCAGTCAACTTCAAGGAAATCGGTGGTGGTAAAGTGACCAAAGCCGCCGAGAAGGCCACCAAGGTCAAGAAGTAGCTAGCGCTGTTAACAGCACAATTTTTCATTCAACTGCGATACTTCATTCACCGCAAGGTGTTCCGAAGGAAAGAAGGGCTACAAACTCATTCCTTTTCTATATTTTTTACAAGGCTTATACTGTAACATTATTTTATAATTTATATAAGGTTATATCTGAACTATTTTGTTATAACTGCAAACTAATGTGTAAATTCATAGAAGATTAAAGGTAGCCTCCAGTAAAAATTACACTGAATTTTCATTTTACCTATTAACACATTCCATGCCAAGCACCCAGCATATGGGTCGAAAAATAGTTGATTCTAGTGCCCACAACTTGCATCCGAGTCGTCGCAATAATTAGCTATTGATGATTCTGTTCATGCCCAGGACCCGACTAGCGAGACTACTTATAGCGACGACTCGGATGCGAGTTGTGGGCAAACAAACTAATTATTTTTATTTTTCTTGCTTGGCATCGAATGTGTTAACTAACCTATACAACAGAAATTAAATGAAAAAATAACAAGTGCCAATCGTTACAAAACGAAGGTAGACACAGATAGGTACACACACCATTATACCTTTTCAGTTCTATTATCTAAAGAAATGAAACTGGAAAAGCTGCTGATCTGTCAATTTTGCGAAGATAACCTACCTACCATGCAGTGAAATGTGTTCCATGCGCTACTAGTTAGATACCTACCTGTTCCAAAATGAAAAGGCGAATGAACTCTGAAACTATTTCTGAAAGCAGGAAATAGGTGGACATAAGATGGTTCTAAAATTGTTTGCATTCCTACAAGAGTGGGAAGGCAGTGCTTTGGCACCTACATACAAAAGTTCTGAATTATTAATACCTTTAATTTTCGGGCTTGAGCTATGTATAAGGCCACATTCAGAGTACCTGCTTTCCCTTACCTATGTATGCTTTTGTCTGTAATATTTTACCTACCATTCTCTGGAACAAGCTTCATTGGTCTCTGTCATAGTGACGTCGGAAAATGCAGTCTCGCCGACGTGAACAGATTTTAGTGATAGCATAGATAGTGGCTGATAAGGATAACTTTTTTCATGATATAGGTACACTATTTGAGGTTTTTCGGCTAATACAGGTATTAGCCTGAAAACCTAAAATAGTAGCATGTTAACCTATTTTTTATAGGTGCTAAAAAGTGCATTGTGTTTGTGAGTCACTAAAGTATTTCGTGAATTTCAACAGTTACTGTATACTGTAACTATACTTTTTATTCACTCTCACTTTTATAGCTCTAGGCAGGTAGGTAATTTTTAATAACCCATTTACCTGTTAGCTACAAACACCGTAGATATAGGTACATTATTTTGTAAGTTAGGAGAGACATAATGAGGCATTCTCATTTTGACTCAGTAAATACACGTGAAAGACGAAGGCTCTCTCTTATAGGTAGGTATGAACCCATTCTAATTTCTAACTAGATTCGGCTGCTGAGGTGAATCACCTCTATGTCAATACCTACATACCTATCGTCAAGAGACATGTCTCTAGAAGTGCGTCATATTTAAAAGAATTCATTAGGTTTGTCAGTACATGACTATTTATTTACTAGGAAATAGCATTTAGTAAGGTCCGGTCTCGTCTGAATGTTTTGTTTGTAATTGTAGGAACCTACCTACTGGGTCTGTGAATCATAATTCATGATAAGATTACGGAACATCGATTAAGTTTTATTTCGAGTATTTCAAAATATTTCAATAATCTCGCAATAATGTAACACGACGTGCCAACGTCAAGAACACGTGTCATGGAAGTCATGCTCTTGTGGTATCACGTGGCACAACGTTGATTCCAACGCGCCTGCTAATAAAGTTACAGCAATAGTCCAATTCTGTGAAATTGAACTTGATTCCACCGGCCGTAGACCACAATGATTTATTTTATCAACTAAACCTTTAAAATAACAAATCTAATATTAGTAAAATTGATTTCAGTTGTAATGTGCTCTTGTTAATATTTTGTTTGGGAAATGACATAATAGACTAGCTTTTGCCAGTGGCTTCGCCCGCGCGGAGGTCGGTGTATTATACATATGAACCTTCCTTTTGAATCACTATCTATTAAAATTAAACCCGCATCAAAATCCGTTGCGTAGTTTTAAAGATACAGACATCGTTTTAAGGAGACAGACAGCGGGAACCAACTTTGTTTTATACTATGTAGTGATAATGGGGTGAACATTTTAATTAACATTCATTGTGCAATCGGAGAACCCGAGGATCTTATTCATTAGTCACACACATCACATCACAATCCTCAACTGAAGTAATTAGGTAGGTGCCTACTACTATTACCTATGGTTGAATAATATTGACCAACTGACTACATATTGTGATGAAATAGATTTTCAGTCAACATGATATTTTTTAGATCTACCTATTACTATGCAAAGGTGCATAGAACTTTAAAATGTGTCTCCATTTTAGTGATTTTAGATCATTTACTTCTGTGGTTTTCGTCTAGACTAGTCTAGATTATAAACTATAAGATCTAAACATTGTAGGCGGTATTTTGCGTCATAAACTTGTGGAGATATAAAAGGTCACGGGTCACGCACCCACGTCCTTTTGTCCCGAGCGTAGGTTTCAGAATTTCAGATGCGACAAAGGGATTAATTTTTCGAAGAGTAGTAAGTACCTACTTATAAATATTTGTCTGTTGACTAGCTGTTCTGCTCATAACCTCACGTTTGGTGACACTTGGCACGATACGAGTATTTAGGGGAAAATCACAGACTAACCATCCAATTTCAAGCGTGGACAAAATAATGTTGCTTCTTTTGCTTTGTGTTTGTACAAGTATTTTCCATCCAAAACATTAAGTAAATGAATGCGAAATCTTGCGCAATATTTCTTTAGCAGAACGGCATTCATTTATAGCCAACAGCCAAGTTATTATCTTTTGATAGTTGCGGGTTGTTATGTACCTACATGTATTGATCATATTCCCCAAGCTACTGTTATAATCTTTTGGCTGGGTCATTGCCCCTTTCACGTAGATTCTTCGGCGACTGTAAATGTGCGATAGCAGGTAGATGACCGCGACCTTCAAGAATTAGAGGCGCCAACGTAACGAATTTATGTAAATCCTAGAGGCTGCGCGAAAATTACCAGGACATTTTTTATTCCTACATGTCTATTTACTAGGGTAGGTAGTTACTGAGTTGCGTAGCAGATTCGCAATCGAAAGCGCCCTATGTGGGATTTTCCCTAGAGTTTTACTCCATGGGCGCATAATTCATTATAATAAATTAAATCTTGCAGGGAATTGTAGTAGGTAGTTATAAGATAAATGATGAATGTTGTTACTGTCATTGGCGAAGAAAAACATCGTCAGTAAACGAACTTACGGACTGTAGTTAATAAAAGTCTGAAATCGCCAACCAGTCTTGTCTTGAGCATGCATTGTGATCAATGCTCGTGCCTTCTGTGTATGTGAAGAAGCTTTTGTCCTGAAGTGGGCCCATAGCTTATTAGACTGGTATTATTATTACTAGTGGTCATCTAGTGGTCCTTATTTAAAAATCACCAAATTCTTCCATGCTTAAAAAAAATTAGCTTTCTGCACTCCTCTATAAAAAACTTTAACTGTGCCGAATTTCATACTCCTCCGTACGCGTAATTTTCGTAAAAAGGAGTCCAAAGGTTTTAGTTCATGTATTTATAGATTGATAATATTAAAAGATAGTAAATAATTACGCACGCTCAGGAAAAAGACGACCGCTTCAGTTCCGGATTACGAGTCTTTTACACAATATAATGCAGTTTATGTAAATTTCGGTGGCGCCGCGCCAGGTCACATTTGGTTCCCAATCCCAGAATAGGTACCCAACGGTCATCATAATCTTGCCTTTATCCCACTTTTTTTGGGTCGGCGCAACGTGTATTTTTCTTCGTATTAGTCGTCAGTTATAGTCATATAAAAATCCCAAAGTACTAATATTGTAAATGCGAAAGTAACTCTGTCTGTCTGTTACGCTTCACGCGAAACCGCTGAACTGCACCCTAATTGCGTAACGCACGATCAATTAAAATCTGAATCATTTTAAAACAGATGGCTAAACCATTGCTTCATATGTTCGAAAAATGTGTCTGCTCAACAACGTAAATAACGCAATGAATATTGTTGAACTGTCAAAATGAAACAGATTATGATTGATCGGGTGTTACGCTATTATGGTGCCGATCGTCATGAAATGTGACAGAAATATAGCCTGGGATAAGGAGAAGGACGTAGGCTACTTTTTACGCGATAAGCGACATCGACGCGAGCGTAGCCGCTGGTAAAAGCTAGTATTAAATAAAACAAATTAATTAATTAACCTGAACAAAGAAAAATTCCTAAGCTAGGTAAGTACATATTTGTTCGCCTAACACCCAAGAAACGCCGCATGTTCAGAAATTGCGTTATTTATGTTTGTTTGGCCAATTACTGCTGAGTGCTGACGTAGATTCCACAGTCCATAATTATTACGTAAAATGGGTTCCACTTTCCCTCATCCCTCCGAGTCACGCGCGTAACTCGCCAAGTAAGTACCTAAGTGAGACGAACACGTGTAGCTAAATATTGTTATGGGAGAGACTACAGTCTACAATACAAGGTGAATTTTTAGTCACCGTTTAAATTTTTCAGGGTGATAGTACCCGTGAAATTCAAAAATTTTCTCCAAGAAACATGGGTAGAAATATAAAAAAAATCGGACCTCCCATGCAAAATCGATTACCTGACTATTGATTTTGCATGGAAGGTCCGATTTTTTCCCCTAGCTAATTCTATCGAGGGGCCCTTGATCTTCTATGGGTTCTAGTATGAAATGTAAAAAAATAAAAAATCAAGACGGAATACTTTTATTTGCCATCTACGAGGTTACAATTTTGTTAGTGTTTAATAGTAGGTACAGTAAGATTATTATAAGCCGGGTCGTTTTTTATTGCCATCGGTTATTTTATACATAATGATTACTAAATTATTATAAAAACTATGTAAACTTCAGTCATTATGAATAAGGGGGATATAGAATAGAAAAGTATAAGGTATACCCACGCTAACAACCGAACTACGGAATTAAACATAAGTGGTTATAATTATTTTGCGACAATCCCCTTTCTTTAACGATAAATTCATAGCTTCATTAATGTAGCGGCCTTAAAGTATTTCCGCCGAGGTTTCTATCAACGACGTCACGTCTCATCATCATCTGCTTAGCCTTTTCCAAGTGTTGGAGGTTCCGGTCTAACCGGAAGCAATTGTCTACAAGTTTTTACGTGTAGCGACTATCTGAACTCCACAACCCAGATAGTGGGTAACACTAACTCCTTGACAAGACCAGTTGTCAAACTTTCGGGCTCCCGGAACCTTCTGAGACCCGATTGTCAAAGATCTATGAATTCGATCGACATCACGACTACAGTCAGTTTAGTCTTCAAGGTTGGACCTTCATTGCTGTTTATTAAACCGTTATACCTTGGTGTGTGTTTAACCATGCGCTAGAGGCGGTAGGTAGGTCAGCGTAGGTTTAACATCAGTCCAAAGCCTCAATTAGGGATTGCAATCTCGATTTCGCATGATCTCGAATCTCGCCTTATTCGAGTTTCAATCTCGTGGCAAAGAGCTCGTGCGATTTAGCTCATACATTATGCTTCTATTCCTGTTGCCATTTTCAAAATCATGTTTTTTAGATTTATAGTGTGTGCAGTGGTGCGGTGTTTCGTTATGTATGCGTACCTACTCTCAAATACTACTACTACTTTACTTACATAGATAAACGTTGATTATGTTATTTCGAGATTCAAAGTTTTTTTTGTTATTAACAAATTAATTTAGCACGTTTACCGTAGTACGAGTAGATGTAGTTCTCATTTGTATTAAGTTTAAGAAGTTTTATTTAAAAAACAAGGTGATTTCTCGATCTCGAAAACGAGATTGCTAATCTCGACACCAAACTCGAATCGAGATTGCCTTCCCTAGTTTTATGAATGATAACTTGCCAAATTATATCTACTTGCTTGAAACAAAATATTTAAAAGTTCCCTACTTTTAAATAATAATAAAGGTCTAAGATAAAATTCCGAAATGATCAGCGATTTTTTGCCTTCACTGTACCTCCTTGTTATTGAATGATTGTTGCTTGTTATGATGTTAAATCTCTGGGAGAAAAGGAATGATAGACTGGAATTATTTTGAAGGATTGCTCGTAATCATACAAGGAAGAGGTGTAAAGGCATACAATTATAATGAGATAAAAAGTCATGAGGTCATGAATTTGTATCTCATTAGAATTGTGTGGTTTGGCTCACTAGTATTTATTACCTAGCCATATGCAATATTTTAAGCTAGTTGCTTATTTAGTATAGACTTTGTTAACCTGATGTAAACCATTCTTAGTGTAATAATGTGTAGGTGCAGTAGGTAAATAAATGAATGCTGGCTTTGTATTAATTTATTTTATATTTTTTTACCTACTATTTAAGTACATTTTTAGCAACTAATACGAGATATTGTTGGTGCCGCCTTCTCCAGACTCTTCTTGCTCTACTATCATGTTTGCCCACTCCTCTGCCTGTCTGTACCTCTGCCGCTTTACATAGGGAGCGTAGAAATTCCTATGCAAAATGACTACTGCTGTAGTTATAGAAACAGCCATCAACGTCTTCACCAGCGGACTGGAGGTTCTTATCCATGTTTTAACATGCTCCATTATTTAGCTTCACTGGCTAATTCAACTTTAGCAACTTTTGGTTTTCTGAAATAATCGTCAAATAGCGGCCTCCAGATATAAATTCCGCCGAAAACACCTAATATCGTCACTAACGCAATCTGTCCTCTTGTAATTCCTTTGGGTCTATAAATGCGCATTATATTTTAACAAAAATAACAGTAATAGTTGGGTAAACAAGATTTCATTACAATTCTTCACTTTTCTCTTGAAAATTTTAGGGTTATGATAGTGTTATGTCATAGCTCGTTCCAACCTTGCGTCAAAGTTCCACTCTTTAGCATTATGAGTAAAAGTTTTCTTAATAATTTAGAGTACTCTGTGGGAAAAATAGAGGTGGTTTTTACTTATTTGAATGTAATCTTGATTTCAGCATATACAGCTTGGCCAAAAAGTCGTGAAAATAATGGTGGCGCCACTATCGTGCATGTTGTAACCCTATATAGTACAACGAAAACGGTTTTGATACTTAGTTTTTTTGACAATTAATGTGAATATTGGCGGGTTTTATTAAAAAAAGAAAAACTCTGAAACGCTTATTCAGCCACTGCCTAGAACGATAACATTTGCAGTTATTTATTTTAATGCAGGGCCCGAATACCGGTATATTTTTCGAAACGGTTTCGTCTTAAATACCTAAGAAACGATTTGTTTCGGTTACGTTCGAACAGAACGATAAATAAAACGTTATTGAAGAAGGAACAAATTTATTTCGTTTTCGATTAATAAAACGTTTTTAACCGATTTTAACCATTTTTGTCAATTGTTTGGGTTGTTTGGTCTTCCATACGCAACTACGAATGTTACAAATTTCATTTAGTAAGTATTTCACGGCCGTGCGGCTTACAGTTGTCTTTCTTTTCGTTTTAGCTTAAAGTACTATTATCTCTGATTATTAAATGTTTAACCGTGTGATGCGGGGCTTAAAAAAGTAGCACCATCACATTCCCGTGGGTGTCTTCGGAGGTCATTCTTACTCTGATTCTTACCCGAGAATGGGTAGCAGCGTTCTTTATGCATTTTACCAGCATACTGCGATCGCCAATTCGCATGCTGCGATCGCCAACTCGCATGCCAAGCGTGGCGAATTTGGCAAACCCCCTCCCCCAAAATGACAAGCACTATAGCAAAATGGCTCCTAGTACCCAGCGGCCCACCTACCCTTCGCTATGGTAGCAGTCAAGACTACGGTGAGGAAACCGGTGCTAAGAATCTCCGGAAGAGATCTGGCTACCAAAGCAACCGAAAACTGCACCGGTCCGGAGTGTACGAGTGTAAAATGTTGCCAACATTTAACACACTTACACTTCAGATCGACGCGCGACGAGAAGATCACCGAACTCGGGGAAGAATTGAGCGGGTTACGATGGGTTATAGTAGGGATATGTGAAGTCCAAAGAACCTGGAGAAGGAGCACTCGATAATCCTCAAATCCGGTGACTTCTTATATTTCCGGGAGGGCCATCAGCAGTCCCAAGGCGGTGTCGGATTTATTGTCCATAATTCCCTTGTGAGCAACGTGGTGAAGATCGAGAGTGTGACGACCAGGGTGACGTATCTTATACTCAGAATATCCGGAAGATATTAATTGAAGGTCATACGTAGGTCTACGAGGTCGGGGAACCTCACCACACCCCAACCATGAGGTGGAGACAATGTATGAGTGTATGTCGAAAATCATGGTTTAAAACTCATATCACCGTTGTCATAGGGGATTTCAACGCGAAACTGGGCAACGAGACGATGATGAGCTGAGAATGGGGTAATTTGGAGTTGGACCTCGGAACCACCAGGGTCACTTACTGGCCAGTTTTATGGAAAAGGAAGGCCTCTTTATGAAGATCTACTTCTTCAATCCTAGAAAGCGTGAACACAGAAAGTGGACCTGGTAGAGCCTTGATGGTGCAAATCAAAACGAGTGACTTTAATAATAAAGTCACTCGTTTTGATTTACATACAATAAAAAATATAATAATAATATAATAATAATAACTAAATATAATAATAATAATAATAATAAAAATAAAATAATAATATATATATTTTTCATATAATAATATCTACATACATTTGGAAATATTCAATGAAATCTCTGTGATCAACGCGGTGAAAACCGGAAGCGATCACCGTATGGTAAGAGGTACATTTAATATCAATATTAAGCTGGTAAGATCTCGGCGAATAATCGAGGACGTACATCATATCTTGATGGAGTGTGAGCGGGGCGAACGCTTCAGGAGAAGTTTGTTTGATTCCATAAATATGTCTGGAATTGGTACTGTAAATAGTGTTATAGTCAAGCCTATGTCGGACGAGGCTAGAACTATGTACAAAATATATTACGATCATTTAAACTAAAGTAAAATTCAAAATTTGGATATGATGGAGCGACATAGTCAGTATTTTGACAAAGCTCCTTAATGAAGGATTTAAAAAAAAAGATCTCGTGTGATGAAGTCTACGCTCCGTCCAGCACCGATCCAAATCCGAAACCCCGAGAGCTTTTAGCTCGAACTTCAGAATCGTTTCGAGTGCCTAGGGGCACCAGTGAATGATTTTCACGATTGGTTCGTCGAAACTGCCCATAAGGTCGAGTCTAAGGTCTTCAAGAGTCGTCGTACAAATGGTAAAAAGAAACTCTTTGATCCTACTCGCCACCTCTTGGAGGACAGGCGCAAAATGATCCTGCAGTCTTCACACGATACGCTTAAAGTACCGACACCACAATAGACGGATCTCTAAGTCTTTCAAAAGCGACGTTCGCCGCTTTAATACAGACCGCATTAAGGACGCGATAAAGCGGAACAAGGGCTCCAAGGGCTTTGCAAGAAATCTATTTATTGGACAAAGCCAGCTTGTGAAACTAAAGACATGATGGCAGGATCGTATCCGCGTTATACACGTCAATAAGCAACCCCGTTACGAATCTGGCAAAAGACCTAACCAGCCAGACCTAGCCAGATTATCCCGACACTATACCGAAGACATCCCGGACGTCAGCTTTTATGAGATTAGGATGGCTCTGAAGCAGCTTAAAAACAAGGCGCACGGTTAATGACGGAATTACGGCCGAACTCCTGAGTGCGCGCGGATAACCCGTTTTTAGGCCCTCTAGGATCTGTTTAATTCCGTCATACTTGAGAGCCAAACGCCACAGGGCTGACATTACCTTTCTTAAAAATTATAGACGCATCTCAGTTTTGAGCCACGTCTACCAGCTGTTTTCAAGAGTCATCACGAACCGTCTCGAGCGCAGGTTTGATGACTTCCGGCTTCCCGACCAAGCCGGATTCCAAAAAAGCTTTAGCACCGTAGACCACATACATACGCTGCGGCAGGTTATTTAGAAGACCGAAGAGCACAACCTGCCTCGCTTAGAGTTTGTGGTCTACAAAAAAGCCTTCGATTCGATCGAGACATGGGCAGTCTTTTTAATGATGCCAGATTGACTATCGGTACATCGAGGTGCTGAAGTGTATGTACGAATACGCCACATTTCAGTCCGACTCCAGGACCAGACCACGAAACCTAACCTTCTGCAGCGAGGTGTGAGACAGCGATAAGTTATTTCTCCGAAACTGTTCACCGCTGCACTGGAGAATGTCTTCAAAGTTCTGGACTCGAAAAGAGCTGGCATCAACATTAATTAATGGCGAGTACATAACTCGACGTCGGTTTTCCGATGATATAGTTGTCATGGCAGTGCCTTTGGAGGACCTCAGTACAATGCTCGATGACCTTAGTAGAGTTTCCGAAAGAGTGGGTCTTAAAAGAAGTTGTGGTCAAGTACGTTTTTTACCTAGGACAAACTATCCAGTAAGGTAGGTCTAACTTCGAGAAAGAGGACAATGGTCGAATCCGACTCAGCTGGGCAGCGTTCGGGAGACGACGCAATACCTTCTCGTTCCAAATACCGCAGCGTCTCAAGACGAAAGTCTTTGACCAGTGCGTGATGCCAGTGATGACCTATGGCACGGAAACGTGGTCGCTCACAATGGGCCTTATTAGAAGGCTAAGATCTACCAAAGGTGAATGGAGAAGGCTATGCTTGGAGTTTCTCGACGTAAGCGAATCAAGAATTAAGAGATCCGCAGAACAACCAAGGCAACCGACATATCCCTATGATTGCCAAACATTGGCAGTGGGCAGAGCATAGTGCTCACAGAACAGATTGCTGATGGGGCCGAAAGGTTCTGGAGTGGTGACAGCGTACCGGAAGACGTAAAGTTGGAAGGCCTCCCACAAGGTGGACCGACGACCTTGTGAAGGCCGCAGGAATCCGCTACATGTGCCGCGAAGCCGCGCGAACCGGCCGAAGTAGTTGAGCTTGGGGAGTCCTATGTCCAGCTGCGCGTGCGTGGACGTCTTTCGGCTGAAATTATGATTTAATATAATGTAATGAAACGAAAACATACGAGTTAATGCTTGTCGCCGCGCCCTGTGCGTGGCTGCGCCCTGCTGAATAAACCGGTTTTTCAAATCGTTCTCATTTCGTTTTCGTTCTGAACAAATATGTACAACATTTTGTTCGAAAACTGTTCAAAACGCTTTAAAAACGTTATTTTTAATAACGTTTTGAGGCCCTGTTTTAATGAATTAAAAATAAAATTATTAGGTATTTATAAATACCTTGATGTCAACTAATCCCACATTCTGTGAGACAATTTTCTGTTTTACGAGACCCCAGATTAAATCAATAAGGTTTAGATCACAGTGACAAATTGGAAGCCTGACTATTGTGTGACTGTGTTCCACAAATCCAAGTTCTCTAACCACAGGCAAAATGTTCTATAGTTGGTGTTCTAAACAAAAACTAAGAAAATAATCAGAATCAAAAATTTTAATCAGCATCAAAAATGTTTTTCTCTAAGTATTCCACGCCCGAAAAGTCTTCATCCACGTCTTGTTGTGAGCTTTCACCAAAACTCTGCTGGCTGTCTTCAGATGTGTCACTACTGCTGCTTTCATCTTGTAGGTTTATGATATTTCTTTCAATGTCACTATACAGAGTTTGCCCCCTTCGAAAATAACGTTTTTCTATTTTCATGACATGTTGACAAGAATTTTTCCAGTCAGTCTATGTTTCCCTGGCGTGGAGAAAACACCTTTGTTTCTTTGTCCTTCTATTGCAATTCGCCATATAGTACTGATGGATTTACCTAAAAAATACCACAGTTATTTTATTTTTGTTCAGTGATTTATGCAATATTAACAAAAAGTATCAATATTATACGAACGCGCTGCATTCCGAATGTGTTTCGTAAACATAACCTCAAATTCGTGAATGCACATTTCAATAATTGTTTTAAAGGTTTATACTAGATATTACACCTTGAAATACACACTTTACATGCGGTTACATGTAAAAAATATAATTTTACCTGTCATTTCAGCGGTTCTTTTATACAAATCGTTGAGATCGGATAAAATTTGTCCGGTCTCGAGTTTCACCAAACATCTCACGTACACTTTTAAATTATCGCTCTTGCGGAGCTGCGAATAACAGATCTGTTCATTATGAACACAATGGGTCACCAGTATAACCACAATAACGCAAATAAATGAAAATAAACACGAGAAACAGACACCAATTACAAGAAATGACAGATTATGTACCTTACTCGACGAGGCAGAGCGAGTGTTGCCAATAGTTAAATATTTTAGTTCCGTTTCCGGACTTTCTTGCCAAACTGTACAATTTTGCGCTTGTGCAAGAATATTCTATAACTACGTGTTAGAAGAAAACGCACATTGCCATTTTGACTTGATTGTTTGATTCAAATATTTATTTGTAGTGAACGCCGTTTGTGCAAAGGTTACCATAGCCCACAGCCATAGCCCGTGTTTTGACAATTTGACAAACAAATGTCACTGTCAGACTATGTCATACAACATACAATACATTGCTTTTGGTTGAAAGCATAGACTAATATACATATAATATACACGTCGAAAGTGTCGAAGTACCAAGCTAACGGCATTAGTATGTAATACAAATTTACAAAATACCGACCGAGTATGCCGCCGGCATGCGGCATAGTGTGTAGGAGCCTTTAGATTGAGAATCGGTTGTGTAGATCCCACACCTACCCGTGTGTGCGCTTACCTCGTATGCAGTGTAGGGCTATTGGCTATCTTTTTGAATTATACAACCGCGCCACCCTGGGCTTATGAGATCAAAAGTCAAGTACGAGCTTCTTGGACAGTGTCAGGTCAGCGCACAAATTGTAACTGCTTGTGCTTGTACTGCTTGTAAATAAATCTTATTAAAATATAACTGTGTTTTGATGGTTAAATTATCACTGTAGTTTTTAATTATTGAGATGTCTTTGTTACTTGACATCTAATTTTAGTGAAATTTTATTTGAATTGATCTCTGTATTATTGTTTTTTTACGTAATTGCACTATGATTTTGACTACCAGTTGTGTATAACTTATTCATTAAGTATTTGACATATAAATGTTTATAAATTAAATAAATTCAAATTTTATAATATTTGTACGCTTCGCAAATATCAAAGTTGAATTGATTAATTGAGCAGTGGTGGCCCAGTGGTAACGGCCGCGGCTTACGAGTTGTAGGTCGTGCGTTCGAACCCAGCCAGGCGCATTACTTTGTATAAATAATTTCATCACTACTGCTCTTAAACAGTGAAGGAAAACATCGTGAGGAAACCGGCATGTCCTAGAACCAAGAATTCGCAGACATGTGACATCTACCAACCCGCACTCCCTCTCACGGAGAGGAGGACTGTGTCCCAGCAGTGGTAACGTTATAGGCTGAGTATATATGTATGTATGTATACGCTTCACCGCCAAACATAGAGAATCTTAACTTATATTGTGGTATCACACACACCGTGTAACCACCTGTTTTCAAATAAAGATTCTTATTCTGACCTACACGTCCTCTGACCCGATTCTCATTCTTAGTCGAGATTTTTCCCAGGACTTAAAAAAATATTCATTGCTTTATATTACTCAAGGTGCTCTTACACGGGCAACTTTTTTAGCAATAATTGCTCGGCAACACTAATGGTTGCATCAATTGAGTGGAGCAATCTGGAGCAACAACAATAAATTGTGGATATGTTTCGGGAATATTGCTTCCGATTCCTCCATATATTTCTTGAGTTGCCGAATATTCAATCGGTTTGGCAATTTTTACTCAATTTTCTTTCTATCTCGTTTGTACGTATAACTACGTCTCGTTTTTGCGAAAGAAACTGGCCGGCGGTGGAGGCGGCGCGGCGGGGTGTTGAGGATTGCCTAGTAAAGTGTTTAAGCCGCTCCATATTGTATGGTATTGTGTGGCTGTATGTCTGGCAACAGGTTGCTACCTGTTGCCATTGCCCTATCTATTACAGACATCATAGTTGACGCGAATTGACCAGGATGGAGCAATTTTAATTGCTCGTGTAAGCGCACCTTTACTAATGCCGTTATAGCTTGGGACTTCGTAGAGATGATAAATTAGGGTAATTTTTAGGTAATCCAATTATTGAATAATTAGTTAACGCATATTATGATACCATACCTATTACTGGGTATTAGTAAAATATTAGTGAACCGATTAATTATTAGCAGGTATCGATATTAGATTGAGTACAATCCAATATTGATACCTGCGTAATATTCTCCATAATGATTATTATGAAATAAAACTTTCTCGTGAATATGCACGGTTATTATATTATTCACGTAAGCCTAATATAGAAGTGAAACGGTGATTAAATAATGCTTCACCTTCATACTTTAACAGGCTTAGGACTGTCAACGTTGAATATGTTGGCGTATTTAAAAAGTTAATCACCTATATACAATGATTATTGTTTTTCCGTATACTTACATAATAATGTACTTATACATTTTTCATAACACATGTTACTATTTTTTTTTTAATGTTTTACTATGTTATACCTCGTATATAAATATTTCACTACAAAAGTACAAATATTATAAACTAAGATCCGTATTAGCTAATACTAAAACAATGCGACAGAAACAAGTGACTACATTAAAAAAAATCTGTTTTCATTACTTGCTTACTTGCTAACCAACTCATGTACCTTTTTTACATAAGTATGCAAGCAAGCAGCCAGGTTCTATTCATACAATAGAATATCCATCTCGTTCACTCGCCCACTTCGGTTTAGGCGAGTCTAGTTATCTCTCTCAAGCCAAGCGCCGAGACGTCGGCGAGTGAGATGAATGACCGCGGTCGGCAAATAATAATAGCATAGCGCTATTACGCGTCCCTGATAATTGACTAATACCTGGTAACCTATTACTCTATATTCGCTTAACCTAATATGACTATACATGGCTTGCATTATAATACCTATACCTATTACGAATATATTAGTCACACCTCTAGGACTTCGTTACTAAACCAAAAGCAATCTATGACACTCCAAACGTGACATTGGCTAAATGCACAAACCGTGCGAAGCCAAAACAAAAAAAAAAATTCTATGACACTGTCTGACAGTGACATTTGTTTGGTAAATAATAGAATTGTCAAAACACGGGATAACCTTTGCACAAACGGATAACGGCGTTCACTAACTACAAATAAATATTGGGATCAAGCAATCAAGTCAAAATGGCTAGCACCAGAAAAATGGTTCCTAATATACTCGTAACAGGTAAGATATACCGCCTATAGGCGTATATTTCGTTGACATTATTATCCCACGTGTGAAACACTGAGATAATGTATGTTGAATATTTCTACTTCTAGGTACGCCAGGTGTTGGCAAATCTACTCTTTCTCGTCTGCTGGCTGACAGGACAAAGTTTACTTGGCGAGAAGTGTCCAAGTTAGCCGAGGAATACAATTGTTTAGATGAGTTTGACCCAGAGTATCAGTGCCCATTCTTGAATGAAGATAAAGTAAGTTGAGTACCTAAGCACGCTTATTAGGGTTTAATGCATTTCTATAGCTTTGAGAATTTACCTCAATGTTTATTGATAGACAATCTAGGCCTATTCTTTGAAATGGACTGACTAATGGTTTTTGTAGATTTTTTAAAAACGAATTAAGGTAATTATGGATTTATTATCCCACTCCAAAGATGATATGCTGGCTAATTCAAAGAATATTGTACTGCTAAAACTACCCTATTTTATTCCTCAATACCAAATGAAATGTAGTTCAGTTTTCACTCAAGAATTCTTAACCTAATAGTATTCCTCACATGTTTCCAGCTACTAGACATTATGGAAGGTATGATGGCTAAAGGTGGCAACATAGTGGATTATCATGGCTGTGACTTCTTTCCCGAGAGGTGGTTTGATGCTGTGTTTGTTGTCAGGACCAACAACACAACGCTCTTTGATAGACTTACAGCCAGGTCAGTTTCACTTGATCCTCTTTTATTTGTTGCATGGATATACTTTCTTCAGGTAGATACCGTACACTAGGGAGTTCATTGCGCCACTTTTTCTTCCCAGCTAAAGCACAACGAAGTGGTGAAGGAAAGGTGTTGCATTATGGGGTACTATGTAATAAAAAAGTGCCTATTCGTCAGCCAATTTTGAATAAACTACTTTACATTTTTATATTACTTCTCCGGGGTATTTCCTGTTTTCCCTGAAACTTCCAGCAGGCCCCTTATTCAGGAGACTGAAGGAAAAATGGAAACAAACAATTTTATTCTACTCAGATAGCAGATAATTTTATTACTTTATTTAATTTACAATTGAATTTGGCAATTCTGTTTTATTTACAATTCATTTATTTTGTTGTTAGTTTTGGTTTCCATTTTGTTGTTACCTTCTCTAAAATGGCCGGTCTTTGTCCTCTGATATTCAGTATTGCCTTTGAGTATACTACTAATCAAGAACTCTAATTGCAATCTTATAAATCTTAAGGTGGAATCTCCTAAAGATCGGTCTAACAATAGAAAAAGTAATTGTGTCTCATTAGTGACAGTTGGCTTAAGCTAGTAAATTAAGTATTCTATTTTACTAATAAGTAGGTCCCACGACCCGTTTTCTCACAGGCCAGATCACATTAGGCCACGCCGACAGGCCGTGGGTACAGTCGCATCCAATGAGACCTGCGGCGGCCTGTCGTCTCCCGTCCGGTCGAATGTATGGGATTATCCGTGGGAATGCTCGGCACGACCAGCACCCTAATTGCATAACGCACGCTCAATCAGAATACGAATCATTTTGAAACAGATTACTAATCCATTGCTTCATATGTTCGAAAAATGTGTCTGCTCAACAAAACACTTTACAATATCTTATACAAGTTGAAATGTCAAAATGAAACAGATTATGATTGATCGTGTGTTACGCAATAGGGTATTTTAGGGTATTTTCCAATTTAAAAAAACTTTTTGAATTTGAAAATTGGGACGATATTTTTCAGGAAAATAAAAATAAATTTATATATATCCATTTTCTCAATTAAAAATGATTTAAAAAAAATGTTTTCGTTGTTTTGAATTGACCATCAAAACTATTACGATGACTTTTTTATCACGTGACATCGTGACGGAATTTTGTGTAAACGGCACCGGTACAAATACTTAGTTTGGCGCAGTCTTAGAAGTATTTTTGCACAGGCACCGCACACCAGTAATATCACTTTCTATCCATTAAAAATCTTATAAATTCGACATTCACTTATTTACTTACTAACAACTTTAGTTTACACGTGATAAAAAGGCATCGTAAGGAGTGTTTTGGCTGGAAATTGAAAACAACGAAAAATAAATCGATTTACTTTTATTTTTATGTTACTTATTTCGTGCCAAGCTTCATATTAAAATAGTTTTTAATAAATTGGAAAATACCCTATTAGAATGCCGGCCTGACGAGTAAACGCTACCGTTACATGAATAAAGAAAATAACAGAGACAAAGCTTTAAAAACAGTGCTGTGCTAGGTACACTGCTACCTAGGTGTTATAATTTAAATATATACTTACTTGCCATTTCGAAAAAACACGACGAAAAACTCTTTAAATACAGTGAAAAATTCTGCCACTTAGATACCTACGGTAAAAAACGTTGACTGAAGTGGTAAAAAACACGGGAGTAGACAAATACAGGAGAAAGAAAAATCATAGACCACATCCCTAATCAGAATTGAATTTAACGTGCTCTGAGCGCCAAGGACTTGAAATGAAGTCAAAGACTGACGTCATGGAACAAATAGATATGTACCTCATTTCTTTCAGCTCTAATTGAGTTATGTATTTGTTTCTTTGATACTTATAATTTATACTGGTTTTTCTTACTAGGCATACTGTGAAATAAAACAATTATGGAAATATTTAGTTCGTTTTTATTCATATACGTAAAATTATAAATAAAACAGCGCGTACAAATCTCATTCATCGATATGACGATACCCTCATCACTACTGTTTGCTATATATTTCGTTATACATTTATAGCTTTGCGCTGGCGAGGCATCGCGTTCTGTGTACGTTGGCAGTGCAAAGGCTAATCACTTATTACTCCATACACGCATTTTGAATTACGCAATTATCTCTCCAGGGGCTACACAGGAAAGAAACTAGAGGACAATGTTCAATGCGAGATATTTGAGACATTGCTAGAAGAGGCACAGTCGTCATACAAGCCAGAGATAGTGATGGAGCTACAGAACGACTCGGAAGATCAACTGCAGAGCAATGTTGAGAATATTGCGCAGTGGATAGAAAGGTGGAAGGAGGAGAATATATAGTTTATTTAACATTTTGTTTTATTTCCTCTTTTTGCAGACAATATTTATGTTGCTAGGGAGTTAGTTGCGCCACTTGTTCCCAGCTAAAACACTAGGAAGCAGTGACGAGCGAGCGTTTTGGTTTTGTTGGACTGTCTTATGTCATTTTGATGTTCAAAAAGTTCAGATTCTGTGCTTAATTTTATTTAATAAATTATTTAGATTTTAGAATTGAGTACTTGTTTTGCAAGAAGTACAGTCCCCGGCACGTAACTTGGCAAGGTTTTAGGATAGTGGGGGTCAGTTCGCGCATCGTGCACTTAGTGGAACAAAAAAGTGGTCACTTTTATTGCCTGTAATTATTCTATGGTTATTGCCATCATTTATTTTTAATCATGAAGTTAAAGAAAGGAGAGGAATTAGTGTAATCGGCTTTGTTTTATTCCTCTTTTTTCGCGATGTCCTAAAGACAGTGAGGAATTCGACATTTCTACCATCCTTGACTATACGTCTAACTGTTCTTTCTGACGTTTTGGTAGCTTCTGAAGTCTGTTTTACCGTCTCTTTTTCAGTTTGAGCATCTTTCACCATGAAACAGTACACATCGTATTCCATTTTTCTGGCATGTCTGCGTAAAACGGTATTTGGTCCTGACATTGTAATCAACGTAACAAAAACTAAATTTAAAACAATAGCAACAACTCGTAACAAAAATTAAATTTAAAACAAAAACAACAACTTGTAACAAAAAGTCAACAAAAACAAAGGGTACAACTTTCGTGCACGCAAGTGTAATCGGGAGCGAACGGAATGTAGACGCGGTGCGGGAGGCAAGGGTCGACTGACGCACCAATCGCGCGCTCGGATCGGCGCTACCTCATACCCCGCGTCCCGCTTGACCACCAAAGAGACCTAAAAAACGACTTCTGCGCATCTAACGACTCTTGCCAAGTTACATGCCGGGAACTGTACCGATTCAGAAATTGATATCAGTTCATACATGTAGGTATATAAATAAGCACTTCATAAAAAAAAATAACTAAGAAAGTGGGTAACCAGATTTTGATTTGATGACAAGATTATATCTTTCCATCTGATAAAAATAAAACAACAAAATTATAAATACAACCTAATTTATTTGTTATTCCACCGACACTATATAAAGAAATGCATTCAAGATTACTGTATTTAGATCAATCTAAAATAGATTTATAAAACCAACACGTCACTGAGCGTCAACTGGATGGATTATGAACGGCACGTTGACATGTCAGTGGGTCTAGCTGTACAAGGATCTTTTGGCGCCATATTTGGAATTTACACCGCCGTATTTGTTTTTTAAAAACTTTTTACAAAACAATATTGTGCTAATATTTACCAATGGCGCCAAAAGATCATCGTAGCAGTGTAACACGGTCACTCACACTCGCACACTCTGCCACGCACACACAGATCTTTCATGGAAAGTTTTACATCACAACTTTTTACAGCTCTTCCTTCTTGGGCGTGCCCTTTCTGTCCCAGCCCTTGAGCTCGCTGGAGGCCTGTTCGGCGACGTACTTCACGAAGTCTTCGAGAGCGCGGCCACCCTGTAAATATATTGCGATTCATTAGACTAGAAAAGTAGGTACATACAGAATGCAATTTGAATCTATTATTTATTTGGATATTTACGCCAATTTGATGACAATATCATTACAGTGGGCATTTGAAATATGTTTGGTTGTTTTATCCAAGAAAAGAGTCAAAATATGAATTAAAGTAAGTGGCTCTAGTCTTAATATGAAGTATGCTAATTCCTGAATAGTACAATAAAAGAAAGCTATTTTATTGAGAATGTTAAACCAATACAATGAAACTGTATTTAGATTTTCATTTCAGACACCAATTTTATTTTCATTTCCATGTAGAATGTCACCATTTTTTACTATTACAAATATCAATTTAATTGAATATTGGCGCTTATTACTGAGTTAGCTTATTTTTCCAATTCATTGTTTTATGCATGTGGTATTTACCTATAAGTAATTGTTGCGCTGTAATTTAATTTTAAGAATGCGTTATGTCACTGTATTCAGTGTGAACAATTGCTGGTAAACCTATTAAATAAAAAATTGACTTAAAGTCTTAAAAAAAAGTATGCTATATAAATTGAAACATACATTGTATCTGACAGGCTTCTGGGTCTTATCAGCGGGCTTCCAGTAAATGGTGGGGAATCCGGACACGTCGTACTGCGACTTGGGCCAGTCGTTGGCGGTCGCGTCGATCTTTACGATGTCTACAGGTTCGTCCTTCAGCTGTTAAAAAAAAATATTATTTGGTTAGTTTTCAAGAAGTGTAATATTAACACAAAATCACGCTTTCCCCGAAGGGCTAGGCAGGGTTGTACCATAGTACACCACATTTTGGCACTTATGTTTAAGCCCCATGTAAATTCCCACTCACAACATGACTCGGATAACTTCTGCAGAATTATAGTCAGGTATTTTTATTTGTATTAAGCATATTGTTTAACTCACACTTAGTTTTGATTTTCTTTTTATACATATTGTTTAACTTCGCCTCTTGTATGGTATGTAAATGCTAATGCTAGACGTGGATGGGCCTGGTGACCTGAAACACAGGTTTTTCCAAAAACCTATATCAGGCACCAGTCTCTCACAAGGATGGCATACAGCTGGGACATTTAAGTCAGCTTTGTGAAGAGAGAATATATGATAAATTATTATATAAATTGGGGGCGAGCTTATTGCCACTGGCAGATAGCTCATGTTATAGGAGTAACATAGATTTTTGTCGGTAGCACGTTCCCGTGGGATAATTTCTGACATACACGCGGTAGAAGCTGCAGGCACAGCTAGTATGTATTATATGTATAATCAGGAAAAGAACTGGCGAAATCCTTAATAAAAAATATTATAAATGTGAAAGTTTGTGAGTATGGATGTATGTATGGATGTTTGTTACTCTTCCACGCAAAAACAGCTGAATGGATTTCAATGAAATTTGGCACACAGGTAGCCTGTAACCTGGAATAACGCATAGGATACGTTTTACATTTTACTTTTATCCCGGTCGGTTTTCGATCTCCACGCGGCCGAAACCGCTGGCAAAAGCTAGTCCATTAAAAAAAAATGTTATCAGTATCACTATGAACATCCACCGTGTCAATTTGATAAAGAAACCGATGCGATATGGGGGCGACACAAAGATATGATCAACGATATTATCAAGACAACAATGAAAAATAAAAAATGTCAAAACATTTTTCTAGTTGCATCTTGAGAGCTCATACAGATTTTCATACAAACTAAATGTTGGCTAGTGTCGTGAGGGGTTTTGGATATGAATGTGGGATGCAGTGGCGGTACCTTGATAGAAGCCAAAAAGCCCAGCTTGCCCTAATAAAATTGTAATTTGTAACAATGAAAATAACCCCAGCAACAAGAAAATACAAAAACACATCACTCAATGACCTCTAACTAAAACATTAATGTCATAGGTATAATAGGAATTCGAAATCCCCGCTTTTCCCGCGTTGTCAGATATACGCACTCAATGAACTCTATTAGTATCAGTACGTAATTATTTTATTTAGTGATCATCGTATTTATAGGTTTTCTAACAATCAAAATTATGATAATGGTGTTAGTAATACTAACAAACATGAAAAAATGAGCCAATCCCTCAGTTAGCTGTTTTTAATAGTAAAAAATCTGTCGGCTTGCCTTGATTTTGACCCCTAGGCACGAAACTGGTGGGATGGCTATAAGAGTAAGGTAAGACCAAAAACACGTTAAACGCACTGCATGGAAGATTTTATGGCAAGAAAGGTGGTGACTATTGGGATGACAACTAATTGGGAAGTCTGAAAGAAGACATGTTACGCCGACCTCAAATAAATTGGGGTAAGGACAAGAGAATGATGAAAGGGTAATAGGTAATACGGGCTGGTGTCCGCAACTCCACGTCAATGTGCTTATTTTCCTTACGGATGGGAAAATCGATTATTCGATCCATACCCAGCTCCTCGAGGAAGGCCAGTAACGCCGTGGTGTTACTCACTGTAATTCGAAAACATTGTAAAAACCAATAATTTTTAAAAGAGTAACCGTGGAGTTTCTTGCTGGCTCTTCTCCATAGGAAGCGACAAATTGGAACCGTGCGCCTAGCTTCTGACGTTTCATAAGTGCCCATGCAGGTTTATGTGAAATAAAATATTTTGATTTTGATTTTTTGACGATATCATGGACATAGAATTATGATATCATTCTCCTGCCCTTATCCCAATTTATTCGGGGTCGGCACAACATGACTTTATCTCCCACACTTCTCTATTAGTCGTCATCTCCGTAGTCACACCATTTCTAACCATATCATCATTCACACAGTCCATCCATCGTTTCTTTGGTCTCCCCCTATTCTTATAGCCATCGACATTCGTACCCAAAACTTTCTTCACGACATTTTCCACATTCCTCCGTCTCACATGCCCATACCATGACAACTGATTTCCACACAACTTTTCAGTTACCTGTGCCCGTTTCAGACTGAGATAGAATGATGATAAACATTTTTTATTCTCTATATGATCTTAGCTAGTAATCAAATGTTACTGTTAATGTTACCTTGTCACCAAGTTCCTCCCAGATGGGAGTAAGTTTCTGGCAGTGTCCACACCATGGAGCATAGAACTCAACGAGGGCATCACGTCCGCTGTCAGTGACCAGCTCCTGGAAGTTCTTGCCCACAGCAACCTTGACTGGACCATCGTTGCTCTCAGGAATAGCTTCAGACTTGACGAAAGGCTCCAGTTTGCCGTCAATCATCTCTTTTGTGAAGGTCAACAGGTTTTCGATGCTGTAAGGAATGGAAAAACGCGTTTTAAGTGTGTATTTTGTAGGGTTTGTCTGCAAGAGTATGAATAGACAGGTGATAATTCTATTCCATTTCCTAATATATCAAGCTAGCCGATGCCAACCATTCTGCCTATGGCTGAAATGGATTGGAAAAGTTAGTGTGCATTATAACATTAATTGTAACTGTGTAGGTAATGATAAAATCTTCGATGAATACAGTTGAACTCAATGTATATCTTGTGGAGTTAGCAAGGGGACAGGCAGGTGTCATTATTTCTAGTAGACAGTTTAAATGTATACATCCACCCATTTTTCGTCTGAACTTGCAGAAAGAGACGGATTTTGACTTTTAGCCCAATATCTTAGTTTTTTCCCCCCGGGAATAATTGTTAAATGTTTATGTGATGTTTTTCACGCTAATAATTTTGTTAAAGGATACACCTTATATATGTAACTTTCTAATTGCAACGATGAGACAAATTAACAAAGCACAGATCCAAACCAGTTAAAAACATAAAAGCGTTAATAATTTATACAATCCAGACGGAATTTAACGAATTTCCTGCCACCATTTTATTTAAATAACATCGAAAAGCAAAAATTTGTATAAAAGGCGGTAAGTTTCATCGCCTGCTTATCATTACAGCAAGGTAATACTTTATACAAAGTTAGCGGGGCGTACAACAACCGTAAGAAACAACGCCACACGATAACATGACCATAAAAATATTCAGTTCCATAAACAATGGATTGTTTCAAGTGTTTATACGGAAGGTGTAAGCAGATGTTCAGACAAACATTTCGCCAGTTGTGTTTAAGTCTAATGACACTAACGGGACACGAATTCAGACTTCGGGGTACTTACTACTAAAAATTCAACAAAAAAAAAACAAATACTTTACCCGACCCTGAATTCGCTGTAACACTCCTAATGTCCTCAGACTCTACCTAAAGACTTCAAAGAGAACGAATAACGTCATTACTCTAACTCACACTCAGAAATGTAATTACAAGATGACGCATCGCAGGATGTGAAAAAACAATCATCTGAGAGTGAAGAAACAACCAATCTGATTAAAGCCCTTGTGGCTGATTGCAGATGGAGAAAAAAAACTGACCCTGGGATCGAACCTAGGCGCTCTGAGCCCTAGAAGTCTTGCTTTCCACCACTAGACTAACAAGGTAGTCAACATTTTTTACGCATTTCACGTGGAATGAGTTTTGTAATACCACTGTGTTATTTTGATGTGTTGGCGTGCGTCCAAGCTTCTGCTAATTAATTAAGGATTCCTGGTAAGGTGTTTGCAAACAGTTTTTATGATTTCGGTTGTACGCATTCTTATGGTATGAGGTGTTAGTTTATTTTGAATTTGATAAAGCATCAATAGTCTGAATTTCATCCATAAAAAAACTGCTACTGTTTATCTCTCTTCAATTTAAATTTTGTCAATTCATACGCGTATTTTGGCCAAATAATTTTACTACCGGAAATGGAGTCATTGTGATGAATTAACGGTAAATTTATAACGGTTTCATATAATCAATGACTCAGATTTTGGATGCTTTATTTTTTTTCTTGACTGCTTGCTTTTCTAGATGGTTCTTTACGTATTATTAATTTTGGAAAACTACAGGGTAATTTTTATACCAGCGCGCAAACTGTAACCATGAATTCAGCATATCATTCGAGACGTAGCATAGCGTAGAAATTTTTCGTCGGTTATATAAATCAGCTATTTCATAGAAAAGTGAAATACCTACGCGGTCAAAATGTATGCAACCGCTGATTTTTTGGCTATAGTAGATCTCAGCATCGCACGTTCATATTTCCGAACATAGACGATGATTGCCGAAGCGCATACTTTTTCTGGTAGATCTGTAAATTAAAATAATTCTTTTGTATTTACCTGAACTCAGTAGTCATGATGAATTTGTTGCCATCGGCATCACGGCCAGCGACGACGGGCTTGTCACCCTTGGCGTAGTCAATGCCGTACTCATTCAGCTCGTGGGTGAAGTCATCCTTGTCGCTCACTGCGAAGTTAACCTCGGACAGCTCCTTGGCAACCTAGATTTGAAGAATTAAGGTTATTAGGTAGGTAGAAGCCATATGTCCGATGGGCTTCCCCATCGGGAAAAATTACCATACGTACGAACTTTCATCCCCTAATTAACCACTTTAGGGGGTGAATTTCCAAATTAAATTCCTTACTGCTCACGTTTCTTGTCTAGGGTTTTTTGTGCAAAATTTCATTTTTCTAGCTAGACGCAGAGGTTTAAGCTGTGTGTGTTGTCTGTCAGTTAATTTAAGATTTTGTGGAGTGGATGGTGAATTTAATCTTAAATATTAGTCCCTAGTAACTAAAAGGAAAGAGCCCTAACTCCAGCACCTTTGCGTGTCCTACGACAATGTTATCAACGTGGCCTACTTATGGCCTAACTAACATAACGAAACAAATAATAAACAAAGGTACAGTTACAGTAGCGTGCAAGAAAGGCCTTAGGCCTACGCCGCGTCCAATTTAGAAGCGATCGTCGTGGGTATACGCGAACGGTTCGGTGGACCTGAACGCATGTTCGCGCCTATATACCTCTCTAGGCGCGAACATGCGTTCAGGTCCACCGAACCGATCGCTTTGCAGTTTTCCGTACAAAAAGTGACATATGAAGAGTCAGTTCAGACGGAACGGAAAAATGCCCGGCACTGGTTTCATTGCAAAAACGACCATATTACCATAGCCTAAAATATGACTATCAACGAGACTCGTTTGCTCTACTTTTTCTACTTTAAGCTTTGGTATTAAGGGCCTATTTTCAATGAAACCAGTAAATTGCCCTGGCATTTTTCCGATCTCTCTGAACTTATATCGCGTAGGTATACGTGTGACGATCGCTTTTAAATAGGACGCAGCCTAACAGTGGACTACTATTAGCCAGATTATGTATGGTTTCAATTGCTTTTCTGGATTATCGATTAAATTATTAGTTGATTAGTAATGGCTGTCTAATTCTATTCGTAGTAGTCCTATAAGTAGGTTTTTCGTACGTACTAAGTTCGATTGGAATCGATTTTTCACGACACGAACCGTCGTTTCGTTATTACATGGTGTTAAATAGCGGTGTTGTAAAATGTAGGTAATTTAGAAACCTTTTTTTCTAGTTATTTACAGCATATTCTAAGCTAAAATTATACAAGCAACCTAGTTTTCCTAAATGTGCCTAAGTTGTTAGTTTTACGCACTGGAAAATTGACCATGAAATTGCTAATTATGATACTGTAATGAAGTTAATTTTATTCATAAGTTCTTAGACATTGTTTAAAAATATTTGACATTGATAGTATAATTCGACTTCTACGCGATAAGTACACACGGCTACACATACATTTCCAGTTTACGCTGATCTCGCACTGTACGGAAATCCTATACAATGCGAGATGAGCTTATACTAAAAATGTATACCTTGATGTGTAGCCGTGTGTACTTAAAAAATAATTGTACGATTACCGTCACATTTATTGTAAGATATTTTCGATTATTGTAAATATTATTTATCGTCGCGACGAAACATAAAATTGTTTCTTGCAGGTCAGGATCAGGTTACAGGTGGTGACGATGGTGGTCTCAAAAACTATTGATTTAAGGGGAAGCCCCAGTGGCAACCCGCTAAATATTTTTTTTTTACATTTAAGTATTGCAAATGACCTGTGTGAAATGAATAGTCTCAGAGTAAAATGGCTGTCAGTCATCCGGATGGACGGACAGACTTACATGGCGAAAGTATAAGGGTTAATGGTTCCTGGGTTTGCTATTTGTCTACGGAACCCTAAAATAAGATGTACCTTAAGCACACGGTTCCTCCAGTAGTTGGTGCCCTTGGGGTTCTTGACGTAGTCCACATCGTAGTAGGCGACGACCAGGGGGTCAGTGAAGTCACGGATGTTGTCCTTCTGGCGGATGCCGACCAGGCCGTGGCTGAGAAATTGTACTTCTGTTAGATTTACATTCACCATTCACTAGAAAGCTTCTTGGATATTCATCCAAGACGACACTACAAGGTTGTTTTGGCGCGTGGCTAAATTCGGAACTAATCCCGCCATCTTGTTATTATCCTACACTGTCCCATAGTCCCACTGATGAGCAAAGGCCTCCCTCAAATCCCTCCAGGCATCCTTTTTCAGGGCCACCTCGATCCAGCTCTTGCAATACGCGTCTAGGTCGTCACGCCACTTTTTTTATGTATTCATTGTTTTTTTAATTTAGAAAATGTCCCTAGAAAATGACACTTCAAGTGACATTTCACAAAACAAATGCACAAATGTTTACCACCCACTCCCCTTGCAGCGGTCCTCTGCCAACGTCATCAGAGTGCCAAAAGATCCTTGTACCACATGTGTACGTAGTAATTTTATCCCCGAGAAGACTAAAGTTTTGTTGGTAAAGAATTATACTCATAGCATGCTTTTTCTACAGTGAATTTTTCCCTAAAGCATTAATCGAAATTATAAGATACTAGCTGTGTGTGGGTATCGGAAATTATCTCACGGGAACGTCTACCGGGATAAAAAATATCCTATGTGTTATTCCACGTTATAAACTATGTGTGTGCCAAACATTCACATTCCGTTCTGTCGTTTATGCGTGATTCAGTAAACATCCAAACATAAAATTTTTCACATTTATAATATTACTAGCTTTTGCCAGCGGCTTCGCCCGCGTGAAGGTCGGTGTGTTAACCTATAAACCTTCCTCTTGAATCACTCTATCTATTTAAAAAACCCGCATCAAAATCCGTTGAGTAGTTTTAAAGATCTAAGCATACATAGGGACAGACAGCGGGAAGCGCCTTTGTTTTATACTGTGTAAAGAAGTCGGATTATAGATTATAATACACTTAACGGTGAAGATAATCGTAAGATAATTAAATTACCTAGTTTACTTCTACCATACTGCGAAAGTCTGGTTTTCTGTATATAACAGTTGTTCCGCTAAAAAAACATACTATACCTGTTTTGATGACTAACTTTATAATTATTATATGTACTACTATGCTGCAGGTGTATAAGTTTAGCCGGCAGGCGATCACAAGGTGCGCTCGGAAGTAGTTCGGTACTGCATAGGTAATATAACGAGAACTTAATAAGGTCTACTGTAATTAGGCTGGTCTATGAACAGCTGGAAATTGTATGTTACTTTTCTTTTGTTCTTTTACTACAAAAACGCTCATTATTCTAAATTAATATAATTCAAGAAAAGATTTGATGTTTTGTATGTGTGTTAGGTAGCTTTCGCGCTAAAACGGCTGAACGGATTTCGGTGGAATTTGGCACATCGGTAGACCATGACCTGGATTAGGGCATTGGATCTTTTTCTCCAGATATTCCTACGGGATCGAGACTAATGCGGGTGAAACCGCAGGACGCAGATATATTTTAAAATTGAGAATGATTGGCAAAGACTACAGGCAGTAACGCCGGCTTTACCTTCTTTCATGTGCTTATAACACCAGTAACTACCAATTTAAGTGGAATTCAGCAATGGACGCTGCCTGATGGTAGAATTTCTTAATCCATAGATGGTGTAAAATAAATAAAAACTTTTAACAAAATATCAAATCCACGAAAAAATAAAAAATATCGCTTTAGTTAAACTAAATTAATTACTTAGTCAATTATGTTTCTGAATGAACTTGAACTGAAGCTTGGTTGATCTTCGTTGATTGTTTAATCAACGAAGATCAACCAAGCTGCAATCATTTTACGCTTTACGAAATTAATTTGCTTGTTTGTTTTTTTGGCGCTGCCTCAAAATTAAGATGAGAACTTACTCCTTTTTTTTTTCTTCGGATTAAAGAGTTAAACCATGACGAAAACATTATCATACTCAAACCAAAATATTGCTCCAAAATCTTAAAAATCCTACAAAGTAGTAGATAATAAATAAACTTACAAGTTCTCCTTGATGAAAGCCTTGAGCGAGTAGCTCTCGAGTTCTCCCTTGTATGCGACGGACGAGTCTTCGAACTTGTTCTGCAGGCGCTTGGGACGGAACAATACCACGTCATTCCTGTTGAAAATATAATACATACTTTACATAAATGTATAACTTACATGGACTAGTCTTGTTTCAAGTAAGATCGAGATGTAGTTCTTGTATAGAATCAAGTTCTTCTAACAGACAGCTGTGCTGGTGGAGAGTTTGTTGCGCCACTAGGAAGTGGTGAAGGGCGGGCATTTTGGGGGACTGTCTTTTGTAATTTTGACGCTCAAAAAGGGCTGACTCTCAGCCTAGATCGAATAAATGACTTTTGATTTTGAAAGTTGGGTTTGTAGTTCCGGACAAGTTTAGGAGTTGCTTAAGTGTACCAAAGGAACGTGAAACTTGGAATTCTGTAAATAAGTAGGAAGAATTTTTGGAAAATCAATATTATAATACTATCACGGTGTTAAAAGTTGATTGTGAAACGCCTAGACGGTGTTAAAAGTATTAATTTGATAGCGTCCAATGACTTTAAGACGAGTTTCTTCTATTTCACACTATCAAGAAACTATTTTGTCTACTAAAGAATCATCTACTAAGACATTTAACAGGTTTTTTACATAAATCAATACCAACGGCTTTAATAATAAGGCTTTAATAGTAGTAGACGTTAGGGAGGATGGTTAAGTAATAACAGCCACCCGGGTCGATTTACCAAGTTAAGCTACGCTTGTCGCGTTTGGTCCGCGAATGGGTGACCATCTTTACATACCAAGACCTCGCCGTGCCTCGGAAAGCGCGTTAAGCCGTTGGGCCAGATCTGTCATTCGTAGATCGTCAGAAGCCTAAAAGTCTGACAAGGGGTATCATGTTAATCCCAATATCTTGGTTGTGGTCTGTAGAGGTCAGATAGGCAGTCGCTCCATAAAAAATACTGGTATTCAGCTGCATCCGGTTAGACTGGATGCCGACCCCAAAATAATTGGAAAAAGGCAGATTATGAGTAGTTAGATTCATAATGCATTTTCGTAATGGTTCGTTACTTAATCTCAAAAGCGATTTCTTTGGCACTTGGCGTTTTCTAGCGGCATTGCAAAGAAAATACGTTCGTACAGTAAAAATGGTTTCGCTGGACAAACGCTGACGCAATGTTTGCGTGCAATGTTCTGACTCATAAAATTGGCTGCCCTCAAATATTGTTCAATCTCAGTTTCCGTGCACCTTCAAGAATTCTTCGTAATCCAATAACACCACTCCGCCCACCGCTGAGAAGAACGATACTAGGCGCAAATTCTCCTTATGCGAGACTATGCAAGGTTAGAAATATTTGCATAGTTGCAGCGACCAAATCGATCTTCACTTTGATGGTTTGGGAAAGTTGAAAGCCACTTTTCATAGGTATCTGCCCGATTAGTTTTAACTTTAGTCATCAATATACTATAATAAGTTAGTCCTAAGTGGTGTATGATCTTTTCCAAGTTTTAAGTACCTATTAAGCATTTTTTTTATCTAGTTTAGTTAAATTACTTTAGTTTCGTTTATTTTGTACAACTTCCTTTGTATGCATGCGGAGTTTACCTATAAGTGATTGTTAGCATAATACCAGTGTCAACAATTGTTGGTTAACCTAATAAATAAATAATCCACACTTCGACAGTTATAAAACTAAATAGCTTATTAGGTATGTAAGGCCTTTAGGCTATTCCATAACACAGTAATAAAAGCTGGCTGCGAGCCTCCGTGCTGCGAGCAAATAGCAACTGTCATTCTGACATTGTACGAGTTATACACTTTGACAACTGTGCAAGCAGTCGCTGCATAACTATGTGCAGTAAAGGTCGAATAGCTGGCTTGTTAACGGTTCCAAATTAACGTGAAATGTGGAAAATCGATTAAATCGCGTCACAGTTGTTGAGTTTTCAGAGTTTACTAAACAGACGTAGGACGGTAGTTGGTACTTCTGCTTACTTGCCCATTATCATCGCGCCTGTTCGCGTAAGGTAGCTAGTGGTGCATAGAACAGCCTTGATATTTCGCTAGTTAGAGGGCGAGGCCAGTAACCTGCCATGGCACACTAAGAAATCTCTTAACCGACTATTAAGTCAGGTGGGCCGCTGCCGGCACAACTTGGTCAGCTGGGGGCAGTCCGATGAGCCGCAGTGCGACTGTGGAGCGACATCGCAAACTATGGCCCACCTCTGGTCGTGCGCTCTGTGCACTAACACCTGCACTATGGAAGACCTTTGCGAGGCCAACGATAACGCTGTCGAAGTGGCTGAATTGTGGTCGAAGCTTATTTAAAACCCACAAGTGGAATCATCGATACGACAAAGAAGGCCAGTAACCAGGCACAAACCAGACTGGGATGCTACTGTGAAATTCTTGATCAAAAGACTCCACAAATGGACCCACGTTCTGCATTAATATCTTGTGATGACTAGTCCATTTCAACCAGTGTAGCTAAAATCTAGGCAAATCTTAGTCAACAATAATATTCTTATTCTAGATTCAAAGAAATATTCGTATGCTATGTTTGAGCGGGTGTTAATTATGCAATACAAAATACTAATAAACGAGACAGGTACCTCCTGACTATGACATCAAATTAATGTAAATTGTGTCGTGCGTGTAAACCTGTCTGTAGTGTCTGTTGAAGCCAGTCAGTATGGGACACGTGGTTTTAAATAATGACCGGTAAAAGTATGAAAGACATAACTTTGTAGCATAGCAACATAAAGTTTCATGTGTTTTTTTTTTTCAGTTTGATGAATGGTTTATTGCTACATTCGAATGACAAACACTTATGAGTCTCTGACTTCTTCTTTAGCTGCTCCCTTCTTTATTTTTTTGACAGTTTGTTAAACTCGGCGTATGAACATCTCTCGTATCGAGCTATTCGTCGAAAGCTATGAAGAATAGCAGAATGTGTCCCCAACGCCCAGTGCCCAGGGTGCACTGGGCGTTCTAAGTATCGCCCTGGAGGCCTCATTTGCGACAGCAGACAGGATTAAAGGCTTTGGGGGAGTCACAGACAAAGACTATCTACATATTAATAAGAAAATTTATTATATTTTCGAAAAATTACTATTTTAAGCTTTACGTTTACGGCTTTGGGGGGAGGGGGGGTCATGACCCCAAGGACTCGGACCGCGCCTGCTCATTGCTGAGGATCGCGACGCAAAGTTTACACTGGCGACCCTAATGCCCAAATACCCAAAAGAATGTCTAAATAAAAGTGCGCTTTTGGATTTTCTGCTCACCGCCGAAAGTTCTAACAGCGCGCTTTATTTGGATGTCCCCAAGCCCCTAGTAATAGTGAAAACAGGCATGCGAGTACTCAGGTATTCATCTACATAACATACCTAAGTATCTATCTATCTTCCGTGGTTTGTACAACTGTGTGTTTCCGACAACTCCATTATTATGACTAGAGAGTACCATGAGCACGCCACGATCGTATCAATACGATGACGTGTCAAGTCACGGATGACGATCATTTGCTGCCGTTTCACCGTTGATGCAATTTTCCGCAGTTTCACACTTATTAATATAATTACTTAAAAAAGGATGTATTGTGTCCGATTTTGCAACTTCTTGTGTTTTCTAATTGATTTTGTTTATTGTATTACCAATGTATTTCGTCGGTTTCCGATTCTTTATTTACCGGATAATAATTAGCATTTTAAGTACTTGGCTTTCTTATATTTTATAAGGTGTGGTCAGGTGGAAAAGGATAATAAATCAACCCCCATAGGCAATAGGGTATCTTTTTTCCTGTCTTTGAAATTATCTTGATGGTCAGATAGGCAGTCGCTCCATGTAAAGTACTTGTATTCAGCTGCATCCGGTTAGACTGGACGCCAACCCCAACATAGTTGGCAAAAGGCTAGGCAGATGATGTTGAAATTATCTTGATGCTATTTCATCTAAGTAATTGTGTATAGGGGAAGCCAAGCCATACCAATAAAAATCGGGCTGCAACTATTAAATAGAGTTCAATTTATATTTCCTGTAGTAAACTATAGTGCTCGTTTCGTCCCTAAACGACATAAACTATGCAGTAAAAGTATTCTTACAGCATTTAAAATATTACCTTCTTTCTTTATGTCACTGTTGATAACAAAATAACATAGATGTTGTTATCATTTGACGTGTCCTATAAATTCCATAAGACTTCAAAGGTTAAAAAATAAGTTCTCGTAACATTTGTGTACACATAGGTACAATATGTGTTTGTTTCATTATTATGAGTGACATTCAATTGTGTACAGCTGTTCAAATAGTGTTACTTAGTCATAATGGATAAATGTTAATTTATTTTGAATATTAATTAATTCAGTATTCAATATTATTGAGAGGCAAGTTTAATTAGTTTCGTGTTCTTTTCTCGTTTTTGTAAGTACCTAGATCGCATTTATAAAGGAGTAGACCAACTTGTTGATTAGGAAACCACAAACTATTTAATAATTGGGTTCAAAATTATGAGAATTATGTGTGCAATTATACATTTTGAATTTATCGTTTTAGAGTACTCTATAAATTATAACATTAAATAATATATGTTTGTATTTAAAGTATTCAGTCACGGTAACACAGTATAATTACTAGTCATAACATCATTCCATGCTAGATATCAGTAGATACCACAAATAACAGGGTAGACCATAGAGAATGCTATAATTACCATAGATAAAAGTGCACTTAAACTAAGGACACGGTAAAAAAGTATGATTGAAGTGATGAAATTGATGATACTGGCATACTTTTATCCTTTTTGGGACAAACTTTAAAGAACTTAGAGCCGATTTTTCAATCCTTAACTTTGATTCAAGGAATAATTTTGCAGTTTATCAGCTTTAGAAATTTTATCAAAATTGCCATATTTTTTTGCAGATTAAATTATCTGATGGTAAGAATGGGCTCTTAATCATTTTAATTTTCTGCCTACCTAAAATTATTTGATAATTCAGAGAATTGTCGGTAAGTAGGGGAGGATCCTGCATAGCAACACCTGTAAAAATAAAAAAATAAAAACTAGAATGTTTACTCACTTGTATCCAGCCTTCTCAAGGACCTCTTTAGCCGAAGTATGTCCAAAGGTAACCTCTTCACGCATCTTGTCAGCTGACTTGACAAAGTCAACCTTAAGGTCGGTCTCCTTCTCGAAGAAGCCAATGACGACCACCTCATCCTTGGAAATGAATGCTTCGTAGTCAGCAACAGTCTTGAGTTCCTTGGAGCTGGGGCCTACTTGGGCACGCATGTACTTGACTATGCCGTCTGTGTGGGAGAAAGTTTGGTTACTTATGGGGGGCTTAAATTTTCTTACATTTCTTGCAATTAGCAGGTCAGTATGAGGTTGTATGTTGATTCAAATATGATTTGTGACCATATCAAATATGGTTTGAATGTAACATACTATGAGATTAGGGACGGAGAGAGAAAGAGAGAGATATCATATGGAGAGGTTGTTGGTGGCAGAATTTAAACATGGCCAATGCATTTGCTGATAGTTTAGTTTAGAAAAAAAATAAACCTTAATTAAAGGTTTTTTCAAAAATGTTATATCTCTATCATTAAATATCACCCATAAGCAAAATACGTGCTTGGTAAATGGAGTTCTGGAATCCAGCCCATTCATAAAATATATGTTTGTTAGAGTTTTGAATAAATATGAAAGGAGGTTCAGATCTTGTTTCCATAATTGTTGTTTATTATCTTAATTAACCATAAATGAGTATGATAATGAGTGAGAAGTAGTTCACTTAATTAAGGTTTGAAAAACTCCCCTCACAGAAAAATAAATACACTGGTAAAACCGACTTACTGATAACCAGTTTTGAATTTTCTTTTAACTATGTGAAAGTAACCTTTTTACAAGCTTAGCAATTAAAAAAAAATGGAAACTCGTCCCAAATCATGATCTGATGTAATACGGACACATGATTTTCCTTATTTCTATTAAAACCATCTCTAATCAGTCAAGAGTTATCAATATGACAGGAAATTAAAAAAAAACTGTTTTATCAGTGCTGACAACATTGATATAATAAAGTATTTTTTTGTTTGTCACTTTCCTGTTATGTGGAGAGGAAAAGCTTAATATTCATCTAATATTATCTATGACGGCACATTGGGCCACAAATTAAAATTGAAAGCTACAGATTCGTTAACTGTGTCAGTTAACTGATATTTTTGTGCCTAAATTTTTTATTCTATGGATGAAGTTTGTATTAAATTATATGGCTAAAAAGGAATTGGTTTTTTCTAAATTCACTCTGAATTCAGAAAGTCTTGTTGCACCAACCCCCCTAAAATTCAAACATGGACAGGAAGATGCTAAAAAATAGAATCATTTTATTGAATTAAGATAGCTGATTCTATTGAGTTAAGTTAAATTCAATTCAATTGCATTGAGAATATTAAGTTCTATTGAATGGATTGCTTGTCCATCATGTAGGTAATAATTTATGTTTTGTTCTTTTTATCTGACCCCACACAAAGATCATGAATGAGGTCAACTTTAAAGTTGATACTCTACAAAACTTTTGATCCAATAAGATCTCAACTTACTACAGTTGGAAGTGAAAACAGTACATTACAATGTTTCTGTTACAATTATATTATTATCAGCTTATTTGTAATACATACAATTAATATACTTAAATATGTTTCTTATAGCTTCTATTCAAGAATCAGAGAACATTTCTATTTAGCAGAGAAAGTTTCAAGCTATGCAGTTTTGTGTAAATATTTCTTTATAATTTATGAATCTACCTTCACAAACAAAGTTAATTCATAAAAACTAGTTTGCCATGTCAAAAAATCGAATAGATGTTCTAGAACTTACTTGCTTCCCTGGGACCATTGTAGTCCTGAGAGACCTCTCCCTTTCTGAAGATCTTCAGTGTGGGGTAACCTGACACCGAGAACTGCTCGCAAGTGCTCTTGCCGCCCTCGGTACAGTCTACCTTCACCATCGCGACAGGAGGGTCATCGGTCTTTAGCACGCCGGCCGCAACCGCGTACTCGGGCTTCAATCTCTTACAATGACCGCACCTAACAAACAATTACACACGCAAATCAAACAACCATCTCATTTAACGCCATTCATAAGTTTATAGTTACGATAAATTATTAATTACTCACCATGGTGCGTAAAACATGACCAGAGCAGTATCATGTTGGCTTAACACCGACGTAAAGTCGGAATCTGTAAGATCCAACACATCTTCTTCGGCAGCTCTACATAAATAAATTACACCTAACAATAATACAATTTTCAGTGATCCCAACATCTTTAAATTTTTATCGCCACTTTTGTAAAACCGTGCGCGATTCTTCGCCGTCCAAGTCGAGCTGAGGAAAGTATGCAGAGCCAAGAGAGGACAAGGACCGGAAAAATACACGTATGATGCCGATGATGACACTTGCCGGCACAGCGTTGGCTGATTCTGATTGGTCTATTTTCGATGCGTTCTGAAATTAACATCAGTTTGAACTGAGAATTATGTTTTTGAATACATGAATATTTTAGAATGGAGGATAAACAATAAATTACAAATTAATTTTAGTTACAATAGGTCTATGAATATTGTTTTTTATTTAAAATAAGTATATTTACTGTTCAGTTCTCCTTTTTTGGAAAACTACTATACACCTCATTTCTACCAAATGGGGATGCCAGCCTTTGTTTATAATTTGAATCGAACATCACACCGCAACAAATTAATTTTAAAATAAAATCTTCACACAATATTGATAACCGTACCGAAACCTTTACATTTGCCAATGTTTATACTATCAACTCTCAAATTAATGACACTATAATGAACATTTTATCGTCTTTCGTAAATAAGAACAGTTTAAATACAAGAAAACTTATCTGATGAATGATCTATGAAATTATTCTACACAACTGAATTTTGCTTTAAACAGGTTATGAATTATGATGTTTCCCAAAATAATCAGCAGCAGTAGGTATTTAGCATTATGATGTAGTATATACTGGCATTCTCTTTTTGAATAGTGTACCTTCTATCTAAATGCGTTTCACTCGTCACCATGCCAAATGAAGCAAAATGATAAAATATACCTAATGCAAATTAGATGTAGTTACTAGTTAGAGTTACTTAATAATAACTCTAACTAGTACTACATCATCATCCATCATCATCTTCTTCTAGGAAATGGGATGATGCATCATGCAGGCTAATGCCTGCATCATCCCACTTCCTGGAAAATGTCTCCACCATCGGCATTGACAGGCATGACATGACATTTCATAGTTCTAGGGCTAATGTGAACTATTTTTTAAATTATTAGCTTTGGTGTCTTTATACTAATAATATGAAATAATTTTACAACTGTCAACTAAAATTAAATTGAAAATGCACTAGATTTTTTTTTTAATATTGTGGTGAAAATCTCTTGGTTGGTAGTTTTTATTATTTATCAGTAGTAGTTTACTTCTACCTGTGGTAACACAAATATCTTGGGCTTTTTGTCAGTTGGCTTCGCTGTCAAACGGAAAATGGCAGCGACGAGTGTTGTCGTTCTCGACAGAGGCAACAATACAACTTGTACCGTAAATCTTTTCGGTAAGTAATGATTTAAATTATTTTCTAAGTTATCTACGCTGTATTATTATCAAATTTGTATAGTTTCGCAAATTATCAGAGCATTACAAGTAGCGGCCGCATAACCCTAACTTCTTTATTTATTTTTGAAATTGTACGCGCGTAACTTGAAAAAATAATGTATTTACAATAATATTTTATTCATAAAATAAATATTATTGCATGATTATGAGTTTAAAGTACACGGAAAGTGTTTGTGTAAGGAGTACGTAGTGTAGTTAGTGGTGTTTAGTTGATAGGTAACTAGTTTTTTTTTTACATTGAATAGAATAAGTTGTCTGCGGCGGCTCTGACCTTGGCTATTGGATTGTAGGAAGTAAACTGTAGATACTTGCTTTTAAATTGTAGGTTGGTATTTGATGTACTCACAAAAAATAATCATAAGTCATACTCTAGCAATAATTTGGCTAATACATTAGGAAATGAGGAAGATCATCAATGTGAGATTAGTTCTAATATTAGATTTGATGTTTATATAATTGTTGATTTATACATTTGTTTATTACTTAAAAAGAATAATTTACTAAAAAACATATAATTATTTTTGTTGGTATAATCAATTTTGGATATTGTTTACTAATTGGTGTGCAAAAAGTACAAAGGAATACTTACACAAACATTCATACTTTTATCTTCTTTTAGGTGCAACAGTAGTATCATGGAGAGTGAACAATCAAGAACAGTTATTTGTTAGGTAAGTTAAAATACCCATTTAGTAATTATTTTACTATTACCCGGTAACATAGACAACGAAAAAAATCAACTTCAACCAAGCTACACACACAAAAGATTTTTGCCATCTTCAAATTATTTACAAAAATATTTGCTTAATCATTTGTAAGGTAACATTTTACTTAGGTTACTTCTGAAATACAATAAAATTGTTAACATAAACTGTACCCATTTAATTCAAGCAAATATAATTAGGTGTCAAAAATTTCTAACACTACAAAGAACTATGAAACATTGAATACCAATTATCATCCGCATACATGCACATTTAACATTTCAAGCAATGTAACTTATAATTGCAATTGACTGATTAATTCATCTTTGACACCGTGTAATTAGTCTTTGTGCGCGTAATTTAATTTGCATTAATTACATATGCCATTTGTATTTGCATGTATTAATATGCTTTGGGATACTGACAAAGTGCTCATAATTCACAACTTAAATGCTTCCTGATTAGATCCTTATAATTCATATTATTTCATAAAGGATATTGAGGAAAAATTGTCTTTTCTAATTCTATGTCCCACAAATGAACTTTAGACGGAAGCTTAAGACATAACATATTATAATATAGTATACAAAATGTCAATTGAATGGGCAAGGCAATTTGATTGATGTTGGCCTGTTTAATTTAATTAAACTTCGTGAAATGTCATTTGTTATTGGATGGAGTTATACGCACCTTATTTTGTTGATGCGGTCTAAATGTGCGCGCGTTCCCTCCCAAAAGACCAATTTGTAATTTTGGTCTTTTTACTTGATTGGTCTTTTCGCCCTACATTTTGTTAGTTAATTCTTCTAACACTACTTCTAATACTTCTAACCAAACCCGTCGGGTCTAGGGCGTGTTTTACGGTAACCTAGCCGCTAAAGAACAATCACATAATCTGGCATGTCTGACAACTTAAAATTTTGTAAATACCTTGAATACCCAACTAACATCAAATCATGTAATTTAATCTATCAGCATCTGTCTGCACCCTGACTAAGTTTAGATCTCAATAACTAGTTTCAGAATACTACAGATGTGAGTTGTCTTATTCCAAGACCTAAAATTGATTGCAGGACCAAGAATAAACCCTTTAGGAACCCCTATCATTTAACGGAATAGTCATGCTCTTTTGAGGTGTAGCCATTTTCAACCGCAACACATGTCAATCGTGCAAGTTAAGAAACACGATTACGATTTATTTATCGACACATCTACAAATTATCTTGTATGCCAACAATAAGGCGTTATCATTCGTCACCAGTCGAAAGCATATTGAGGTTCGAAAAATCTGATATCACGATTTCTGTGCACATTATTAGTTGATCGATTACGATTTTACACTTTCTGCACATTATCTAAACCTTGATTGAAGGACTTAGGAAGCGTGACGATCCGTTAGATCTAACGTTAAACTCTAAAATTTTCTACCTACCTGACACTATTTTCTAATAAATAGATCTACGTCTTTTATTACTGGATAAGCTTTTAACCTAGCGAATATTTCTATGGGTTTGGATCTCTAGACAGGCATTAAAATCCTAGGTACATGAACAAAGAGCGACTTTCGGAATGAGTAAGGTTAGATCGTAGACAAATAGTTCGCCCATGAAGATGTCCGTTCAATGACGACTAGAGAATGGACGGAATGAGGTCCGAATGTGTATGACTAAATCTGCCATTCAGATGTATGTCTTTTGCGGAATCAATTAAGGTCCAGGTAATGTGAAAATAAACGGAGATATGACGTATATATGCAGAATTCAGTTTTATGGTAATGAAAGACCTTAAAATGGGACGGCTAGGCATCAAATGAGATAGGTCCTTACATATGAAATTGATGTTTTATATGGAAAAAGCAAAACTTTTTTTTTTACATTTTTTTATTTAATTAATCAAAGTAGGTAGGTACCGTTGTGATCTATGCACTTTTGCCATTTTATAGGGAGTTCATTTATTCCTTTGCTGAAAAAATTGCGGGAGCGAGAATCAACAAAATCTTTGATTTGGATTAAGAAATTATCCAAATTCCGAAAAAAGTGGTCATCGGTTGGAGCAAGGTCCGGGGAGTATGGTGGGTGACGGAGACATTCCAATCCTAGCTCCTCTAGTTTCGCCACCGTCTGTTGTGCAGTGTGTGGTCTAGCGTTGTCCTGAAGTAGCAGTGGGCTAGAGCGGTTGACCAATCTCGGCTGTTTAACGGCTAGCTTTTCCATCATGGTTTCCAATTGTCGGCAATACAGATCTGCCGTAATCGTCTGACCAGATCTTAGGAAGCTGTAGTGGATGACACCAACGCTGGTCCACTAGACACTAACTAGTACCTGTTTTTGAGTCGACTTTCGCTTGGGGCAGGATTTAGCCGGTTCTCCTGGATTTAACCACTGTGATGAGGGTTTCCGATTATCGTATAGGATACATTTTTCATCACAAGTAATGATACGATTCAAAATCCCCTCGTTATTGTGACGGTTGAGTAACGTGACGCAGCAGTCGACGCGTGTTTGTTGGTTTGCTTCACTTAGTTCATGCGGTACCCATTTTTCAAGCTTTTTTACTTTTCCAATTTGTTTCAAATGATTCAAAATGGTTTTATCACTCACACCGAAGCCTGCAGCTAACTCTGACGTGGTTTGAGATGGATCCGCTTCCACGATCACTTGCAATTCCTCTTTGACAACTAGGGTCTCCGGCCGTCCACGAGGTTTGTTCTGGAGGTCAAAATTTCCAGAATGAAAGCGTTGGAACTAAAAACGTACTGTGTTTTCTTTTACAATGGCTTCTCCGTACACATTATTAATCCTTCGAGCTGTTTCTGCAGCGCTAGTGCCACGATGGAATTCGTATTCGAAAATAATGCGATATTTTATGTTTTCCATATTGAGCACAAAACGATGTCAAAGCAAAATTAAATGGCGCGAAAACAAATCAATTATTACATTCGAAACACAAATAGACAAGCTTAAAATTGAAATTAATTTGAATTTGGAATTATTAACCAAACGCCGGCTTTTTGAGATCAAAGTGGCCAGTTCTATAAAACATCAATTTCATATGTAAGGACCTACTACCATGATAAATAATCACATGAACCCTTGGTACTGAGGTGACGGACGACTAAAAGAGAAGTATGGAAGAAAATGACATGTTGTGCATACCCTAAATAATAATATGGGATAAGAGCAAGAGTATGATGATGATGATGATGATGATGATTATGATGAAAAATAGCCGACTGGTGAAACGTGTGCCCAAAATGGCATAGTTTCAGACGTAACTAGCTGTAAAATAAGCTACAATAAATAAGTAGCTGATGCCGCTGCACAGCCGTTGCTTAGGGTTAATTTTTCATGAAAAAACAAAGAGGCATAGAAAGCTCCCAAAATACCAAGGCCACAAATATAATTTTATCGTTTCATAACATTCACTCTGCTTTGTAGTAAAGTGGGACATTATAAAATGTGCTTACATTTGTCAACATCCTAAAAATATCCCCGAAAACCTGCTTCAACAGTACTATAATGATGAGAAGGAATTTGTATTACAAGTAAATATTAATTGAAACCTTGATATTTCAATTATATAGCATCAATACACACCCTATCCATTCTAAATCTAATCGCTTGCTTCGTATAACGACTGATATGTAACAGCCTAACAATTAAACGCTTCCCAAGTTAGGGAGAACATTAAAAACACACTCCATAAGTGTATCTGCGTTGAACAAGCGTCTTCCGCTAATGACCCTTGCTCGATTAGAGGGGATTTTGGCCCGGCAGACCCCGGCTAGTTACTACAGGAAAATAGAACCTGAAATTCTGATAATACCGTCTGACGCATTTTTTGAACATTTCTGCTACATTGATATACATTATGTCACTAAATATTGGTAACACCCGTTTTCTTTCCCATACTTGGTGATAGAATTTGTAACAGTCAGAACGGAAAACAGATTTGAAATGGAAATTCTCTCACAAACCCCGCCATTTATCGGATTATCAAAAGGTCTAGTGTTTAGTAATTAGTAAGCGATTTTTATTTTCGCCAAATTTTTGGGGTCTCTTCCACTATTGCCATCGTCCAATCCATCCGTTGGGAAAATCTTGATACCTTGGTATCCTTGGATCTGTGAACAAACCAATGCAACGGCTTGAAAAGTAACACGATAAAGAATACAGTTTCAAACCAAGGTTTCTTTTATTCAACTTAATGACTATAAAATGGCTCATTGAAGTCAAAAAGCTCTCAGAATCACGATGATTACAGCAATCGGAAATTCATTAAATCATATTAATATCGATATATCGACGAAGACAATGCGATTCAGTGTTCCTCCATATCCGTTAGTTAATTGAATACAATGGAAGTGCTTGCTTATCTCTTCATATTACGAATGTACATACATACATTGATTATGCATATTGTTACTAGTATCTGCAGCTACACTTAACTAGTTAACGCTGCTTATTATCATACTACTTAGTTACTTCTGCTGTAATATTTTCTTGTGTTTCCACATTATTAAGACCCGTTTTATCTCGAAATAGAAATTCTTCTCTAATTCTAGATGCTTTTATTTTGCTTCCTGTAATACCGGGTGCATCAGTTATAGAGTTTCCTAATTATACGATTTTATGGGAAATATTAATGTAGCAGACGGTAATTGAAAGTACGTATTTCAAATCATTAGCGGGATTGAATGTCATTGTCTAGATATTTAAACCAGCTTACACATATTCTTACATTGCAGATCTTTTCGCTAATGATGCAGAAGATTCGATAATATTTCCGACTTCAGTCCTTGAATTTAAAATGATTACAGTTTAAAAACTAAATAAGCCTTTAATTATAGCTTCACTTGCGCAAAATTTGTCTAAACACACACGTTGAAATAGTCTTCATTTTTGGCTTATGATTCCCAATTCTATAGAAGTTAAAATCATTAATAAAATCCTAATTCATGACTGTTGTACAAGTCACACTATCTCTTATGTTACCGCAATTAATTCCAAATCAATTTACTGACAATGTATTGTGCGGATGCAATTTGGCGTTGAGACAAAAACCCGTCTCCGGGCCGCGAATGGCTCTAACAAACGACCGACTGCCACTAATGATTCTATGTACAATATAAATATACTACATATAGCTAGCCAGTAGCCAGTGTAGCCACACATTTGATGTCAGTATCATTAGCTACAAATTGATTCATTGTATTAATTTTCACTAGTTCAGAGCTAATAGGATCATTAACATTAAATACAATTTAATTTCGTTACAACTAGAGTATGAGTTTCAACGACGATAGACTGTTTACTGACAACCGGTGGTCCTTGGATATTAATTACTTTTTGATTAGGTATGGAGTGTAGAGATAATATTATTATGAGTAGATGTAGAGTTTGTGTTTGAATAGCGGTTAGCTTTTCCGCCAAATCTCCACCGTTTGCAACGCATAAAAATGTCTGCAGTGCGTTTAATCAATCATCATCAATCAATACGTGTAAAAAGGTGTTGGCAGCTTATGCCGGATTTCTACCTAGATTTTGTTTCTTTGAGCTTCATTAATTCTTCATCACAGCCATAAATGAGGCTTCTCGCATGTCGTCTGTTTAATGGTCAGTTTTAAATGTTTATGCGTTGGATTAAAACCCATTTTAATCTGCCTTATGTGAAATTTTGTAAATTAAATAAGCGTTGTCCAAGGGATCCCTGGTCGCTAACAAAAACTTGTCGGCACGCGCCTTCTGTTCTAATATCCAATATAGTTTGTACTCTTGGTGTTTTTGCGCCTCCGCCGAGCCGACGTGACGCAACCGCTTGACCCTTTTATGACTGCGGGATTTTTCGAGGGCTCCGAGTTTCGGAACTGACTACTATACTGTATGGATGGATGCGACAGCTTTGGCTAAGGAGTTTTCGCCAGTTTAAAGGAGCATCCGCGTTTTGAAAAAGTAGTGGTTCACGTAAAGACGGTGATGTAGTTCTCGATAGCAATCTATATACAATTAGCCCAGAATTTGGCTACGAGCTTGTCACCTTCAGTAGTGACCATCAACTGTAGTGTGTAGATAACGGGAGACGCTGGACATGATATTAAGTACCCCATTGTTTGTGGGACAGCACCATATTTCCACTCCGGCTTTGTGCGTAGTTTCGATTAACATCGAAGGGTTCTCACAAGATAAATCAGAAAATCTTACCGATGCACGAAGTCTACCTCTATCTAAGTGCAAAACTCACTGCGACATTCTTTGTGTCCAAGAGAACCATCTAGATGAAACCCAAAGCCGGCCACACATCCCTGGAGTTTCGCTTATCGCTGAGATCTGTCACCCGAAGCACAGTAACGAAGTGCTTGCTGCTCCCGGCGTAAGCATACTATAAACCAAGTTCTCAAACGAGAATGATGTCGTTATAAAACCAAGAAATAACATGTTTTATGAGAATAAATAAAAAAAATACGACGCCGAAGTTTTAATTGAACTTACAATTAAACTGAATAATTTGAAACCTTCGTGATGCTCGTTACCACCTTCTAAGTTTACGTTTCGTACAATTATAAAATGTTATGTCTCTTGGGCCCCATTTACGTCATTTGGTCCAAATTAAGATTAACGATGATGGTGCTGTCGTAATATAGCATTAGTATTTTAGCGAAAACATAGTTAAAAAACAAGTAACCACTGCTCGATAATTTCAGACAGAACTTTGCAGGCTACCACTGGGTATACCTATACTAAATGTAGTATAGCTGTATAACTTTAAAGTTGTAGTTGGGCCATAATTCAAAGTTAGCAGTGTCCAAACAGCATGTTGTACATACTTAAGAGAATCGTGACATGGCGCGGCACATCCCTGCGGGTGGCAGTGGCAGCGTGGTGGCTGCGAGTCCCGCCCCTGCTCTCCGCGTCTTGTTTTTGTGGTCGCGTCTGCAGCCGCCCCGAGTCGCCGCTACTTTCTTCCCGCCCCCTCCCGCGCCCCCCACTCCCCTGCACACCGCCGATGACAAATGGTCCCCGGACACCCCGCTCGCTCCCCGGCCCGCTAATGCCCAGATAATTTTATGCCGCTCCCGATGCACAGACAAAGCCGGGATGGGATGACCGCGAGATTACCCCATCGATCGCCGTCGACGCGCGTCAATGAGTGCAAGCTTTATTTTATGCTCAGCTTCACGGATCAACGATGGCTGAGACGGGTTTATCGCTCCATTAGGTGGAAATTGATGATATTCGCAATTATTTTCTCCGGTTGCACGTTACCTACGCAAAATACAATGGCACTGTTAAGTTTTACTACAGCGAGATCGACTTTGATATCTGGCAACATTTTCTAATCGGTAGCACCGGTAGTGACTGGAGACGCTACGTGCTTAACAACTGAATGGTCTAATATTAAAAAAAATAAAAATGAAATAAGACGTGGGTAAAGAATGTCAGCGTCACCCAACGGCCAGCGCCCGGCAACCTCTCTACCGCCGCCGTCGGTCACACGCCATTGACTCCGCTGAATAGTCAGGCCCGCTCCGCTACCTTCACATTATCTCCTGCCTTCGGCTCACTTGATAAATCTTGATTTGAACGCTCGGGGTGTCGACTAACGCTAATTATACCTAACCCCAACGAGATAGAGTCCAACAGAAGCTGGAACGTATCGGAATCAACTTATTCTTATTTGGATCCTCCGAAATAAAATTGTAGTCGTTTCGCCATGTTGTCATTAATAAAGTTAAGCGTCACGAAGTCTGTCCACTGCACGTGCTTGCTCCATTACCGTCGACAGTGTACACATGTTGCGCTTTTTTTTGACGTCTCCAATGACACCCAAGACAAAGATTGTTCCACTCGTTACACAGCTGCTGTGAAATATTAGAGGGTCGAACCGCTCTAGACATTTCCACCGCGGCAGATTTAGCCGACCGATATGTAATTTAGTAATCCAAGCAACACCCACCTACAATATTCATTGTCTGATTGCTTAGTCGGTGATTTAGTACAATTATCCTGCAGGTTTGCTAACTCGGACATGATTTATCTCCCACTGTGACTGTATCTGGCCGGAGTTGTAATTAACGGTTACAAAGATGATTTATCACAATTAAGACATCTTTACATTTTGACATGAATTCTTAAAAGTAATAAACTTGACCTTTGAATTGTTCAAAGCCACATGAGAGTTGGAATTTCCAAAGGTTTACTATTGTAAAGGAATATCAACGTCAAGAGAGTTAAAGCGATCTTGGCTAGAACGGTAAATCCAAATCGCGTTAAGATCATGGTATTAAAGAAATTACTTTGTGTGGTTGGCTATGTGTATATCATTAGTTATCTTATTATCGTCCTACGCTTAGATTGCGTGGTGATCACAATTTTCGTCTGTTCATGATGGCTCTGCCTGATTTTGTTTAGGCGTGTAATTATGTAAGTTGGGTAAGAGTGTGCACGCCACTGACAACGCTCAAAGCATCTGTTACATTACAATTGAAAGAGAAACAATTTTATATAAATTCGTTACCACTTTAATTTTTTTAACATCAAATGCTACATGGAGAAAATATTTAACCCTCCGCCGTTCCAGATGTTAAAATAACTCATTTGAATAAAGTACGTGCAGTTTTGCAACTTGCTCTTAAATATTGTCGACAAGTTGCTGTGCGAATCAAAAGTTCCCAACTTTTCAAGTCTGTTTCAGAGTTGGCTCAAAAGAAACTGGAGTGAGTTTTATGAAGCAACCACTTTGTTACTACACTGTGGGAAACCGTTTAATATCGTTTGAATGTAGTTGCCGGCATGACTCTTTGAGATGCAAATTCGTGTCATTTGTTCGCAATTTGTCAATGCTGCTTTCAGGACTTTGATGTATATCTGACTGGGGAAAGTTTAGATCTTGTTATTGATCCTTGAAATCATGTTTTTATAAAACTTATCCAGTGTATTCAAAGTTGACTTCACCAAACATTGGTTGGAAACAAATAACGCTTCAATTTTTTTAACCGAGTAGTTGTTCGTCGTGGGTACCGGGCGTTAGTTGATGTCTGAGCTGAGCGAAGCGCATGACATCATCAGAATATGTCTCGTGCCTCCTTACATGGTCGCATCGTGTATGATCTATTGACTACACACTTGTAACAGCTGATAATGATCGTGACGCGATATTTAGTTCGGGATCCGGCTAAATATGGTCACATTGATTCGACGCGTGCTGTGAAATTGTTTTTTGCTCCCTAGTGTGTCAGCACTGCACCTTGTATGTTTTTACTTAAATGAATTAAGATTAGGCGACGATAAGCCTGCTAATTTGTGTTTCTTATTAGTATGCATTGTAGCATTTATCTTTAGTTCGTTTGCAAGATGCTGCTATGCGAGCACATAATTTATCTCAGTGTGTCCTTATATTTGTTTATCTATAGTAATACAACCTTTAAAAGTCAAGTTTAACTGAATAAGTAGATAGTGTAAAAGGTAGTAATGTATCTATTCTTCTTCGTAACACTCTTGTCAGAGCGATCGTGGTCCTCGTGAAATTTCTTGTCTAGGGGCTGATGTAATTCGCCTCACGATTTGTCGCCATCTACTCCAATTTTTGGTCAATCCATCTCATGGGTGAGCGTCCACGTGATCTAGTGCCTTCCACTCTACCCTGCACGACAAGTGGCTCTATAGAGTCACCGTCACGCCTCGAGACGTGTCCGAAGTATTTGAGGATGCGCGTTTGGACCAGAACAGATAGACGCTTTTTGATGTTGAGTTCTTGGCATATGGAGGTGTTGGTGCGAAATTCGTTCCACGATATCCCAATTTTTAACCTAAAATAAGGGCAATCATCATGCTCATGCGCTTATATATTGGGGCAATAAGTCTTCCTTCCTTAATTTAAATATGATTTGGCTGTTATGTTTTATATATAGCTTTGAAAGGGTAAGCGCAACGTCTAATTAGACCGGAGGTTACAAGACCGCTTACCGTACATAAGATTGGAGGATCAAATCCAGGACACAAAATATGCTTTCTGCCAGGGGTGCGGGTTTTTCGAAAGATACCGTAGCCCCTGCACACAGGCAACTGAAGGAACACGGGTGGGTTTATTTTGAAATTTAGAGGGTTGTGTTGATAATTTAATGATTATAATTCTGTAAGTACACACGTGTTACGGTCGCGAATCATATTTTTTTTCAACATACAGCTAAAAACTAAATTTAATTTTGCTGGCTACCAATGCGCTTCTCCCTTGGAAGCTATTTGTAAAAAATCAGCATTATTACACGCTTTATATTAGCTTCACCTGTATGTATGTTTGTAACCGTCTCCTTTTGCCGCGATTTGGACCCACTTTAAACGGTCAGATTTCATTTAAACTTTGTAGACTTATCGAGGACCGATGACAATTCAATAATTATAAAAATAAATAAAAAAAACACGCTTTTGTAGTTAGCAGAAATAAAAATTAGAAAATAAATAATAGTTTAAGAAACTAAAAAACACGCTTTAAAAACTAAACTAAAAAGTAGAAAATAATTTAATTCTATTAAAAAGCGTGGGGTGCTTCATATTAATTGATTATAAAAATACCTCAAAAAGCACCCCACGCTTTTTAATAGAATTAAATTAATTTCTACTTTTTTGTTGGGTTTTTAAAGCGTGTTTTTTTTAGTTTTTTGAACTATTATTTCTGCATTCATCGATCGCGTCTCTCAAGTAACGCTTGTTAATGTTTTCAAGCCCAGCAGCCACGAAAACATTAAGCCGATAAGGTCACCCATTTCTGGCGACACATACAAGATTATACAGTGCAATAATCTCAAACTCAGCGCGAATAGTTATAACATAAACATGCGAGCGTTTATCAGTGCCACTGTCCACAATTAGCATAGCCACATTATCTCCGCCGTAAGCACGTCTGTTTCTCTCCCAGATTCGGGTAATCGGCTTATCTGGTAGGGTGGTGTTTGTTAAATTGGCGCTGTTAAGTCGCCACCGCAGCCCCAGGGCGGAGTCCCCGTCTTATTAATCGGCTGTCCGGACCATCTGCTGGTGCTATTTACAGCGCTGACCCCTGTCGGCAAAAGGAGTTTTGTTGCAAGACCACTTAGTTCTTGTATGTAACGTTTGTCTCTGTCCCGTTTTCAAACAACACGTTACATTAATTAAGTGAGGCCCGTAAATCTAAGAGGGAATAGATACGAATATGGACAGAAGGACCAAATTATTTTGTGTTGGTACAGGTCAACCAAATAGACCTTTTGAAGAACTGACACGCAAAGCCGTCTGTGCATTCTGATATGATCTTTTTTTTAGGATTAATTGCTTCACGGCATCACGCATCCCCTTTACTCTTCATTAATAGGTGTGTAAACAACATACTACTAATTAATTTCAACCTTCAATTCCCAATAGGTACCCACATAATTCAGGTGTTCTTATAAACGCGTTGCTAGTAAAACTGGTCCTATTGCAAACTTTTGTGAATTGAACCTTTTGGTATCTTATAATGCAGAGAGACTATTAATTTAATGTTTAGGGGCTTATGGCTAAGTAATAACAGCCGTACGGGTCGATCGATCAGGTTCAGCTACGTTTGCCGCGGTTGATCCGTGGATGGGTCCATCTTTAAATACCACGATCCCTCTGTGCCCAGTCCCCTCTGGTCCCGGCTGTCATTCATGTATCTTTGACAGTCGTTGCGGTCGTCAGCAGCCCGCAAATCTAACAGACATTCTTACTAAAGGGTGCCGTGGTTCCCGGTTGTGGAGGTCAGATAGGCAGTCGCTCCATGTACAATACTGGTATTCAGCTGCATCCGGGTCTACTGGAAGCTGACCTGAACATAGTTGGGACAAGGCTAGGCAGATGATAAGACTATTAATTTAATGTGAGAACAAATGTACCATGAAAATCGTACCTTCATTGATTACGTAATGTAACAGGTACTAATGGTAGTTTTATGGTACATTTCATGTTTAATTTTATTTATTCTGTTCCGGTAGCTGTCATGATGGATAGCTATAAAATGTAAATTGATTTAAACTGCGTCACTTAACACTGTTTATGGAGCTTGATGTTCTGTAACTTGTAGGGTAAAACTACCTCTGTTCAACTTCAAAGTTACATTTTACAGTGCCAAGTTTAACTGAGTGTTTTAACCTGAAATACCAATATACAAGGTGTTAAGAGCATTCATTGCACGCGGGCTGGCAATAACGCATTTAAAGTAGTTTTTCGTGATTATTTAATTAAATACAATTTTGTTTTCAGCCAAGCACCAGATCGCTGGTATTTATAATTATTTTAAATATTTATTTACTCTTTCATAAAAACATTAAATCGTACTTAGTAATGCAAATAGAAAATAATTGACGGTATGTCGATTTTTATAACCAAATACCAAAATAACTGTAAAAAAAATTGCATACAAACTTGAAAATACCAACGATCTAGTGCATGGCTGAAAAAAAACGTTTACTTTTGTTTGTATTTAATTAAATAATCACGAAAAACCGCCATAAATCCGCCGTTGCCAGCCCGCGTGGGGAGAATGCTCTTAAGTAAGTAGTTTGTTCATAATTGACTACTGTTTCGATTTCAGTGATAAAGGTATTTAAAAAAAAAGCGTATTTTGCCATACTGCTCGCCGATTGATCCAAGGAAATTAGATTTTGTAATAAGTTCTAAATGCATAAAGTAATGCTGAGAATAGTTTGCTTTAAAAAAATAGTTATGGTTATTGTATTATGCTTTTAATGCAATACTCTAATTGGGGTGTATGAGTTCTTGTGTTAATTATATTACACTAGCTTTTGCCAGCGGCTTCGCCCGCGTGGAGGTCGGTGTATTATACATACCTATAAACCTTCCTCTTGAGTCAGTCTGTCTATTGATGAGAACCGCATTAAAATCTGTTGCGTAGATTAAAAGATCTAAGCTTACTGACGTGAAAAGCGCTTTGTTTTATACTATGTAAAGATGTTGTATAGAATACAGAAGTCTATGCTATTTTTTAAGAAAAGAATCGTTACCGTTTTGAAACTTAGAATGCTGTGCTCTAAAAACGCAGGAGCAGTCTAAACTAGCTGAGATTCCGCATCACTGGCTAGTTACAAAATGACCGTTTGAAAAAATAAACTAGTAAGCATAGCTGTCTCACTGTAAGCGGGGGAAATTACAATCTTTTATTTCGTACAAAAATTGTTTAGAAACAGAGAAAATGGCGGATGCAATGTTGATGATGGCACCTCAACATTTTAGAGTCGTGTCGAGAACAATAATTATGAATTTAGACAACTCTAGGCCACGTTTAAAAAAAAAAGTAAGCATAGCTGTCACTGTGTAAGAGGGGGAAATTACAATCTTTTATTTCGAACAAAAAGTATTTAGAAATAACTGAGTAGATGAAAATGGCGGATGCAATGTTGATGATGGCACCCCAACATTTTAGACCTGTCTCGAGAACACTAATTACGAATTACAAACTCTAGGCCACGTTAAAACGAAATAACTAGTAAGCATAGCTGTCTCTGTGTAAGAGAGGAGAAATTCCAATCATTTATTTCGTTCAAAAAGTATTTAGAAATAATTGAATGCCTAGATGTTAATGGTATAATGGTGGATGCAATCTTGATGATGGCACCTCAACTTTTAAGAGTGGTGTTGAGAACACTAATTACGAATTTAGACAACAATAAGCAGTCAACTACCTAATTTACTAAGTTCCGTTTTCCAAATGCAGACACCGACACATTGAATAGTTAATTTTATCTTAAGGTCATATAACTCGTATACATAATTGATTGTAATCGCAACTAAAATCTTGTATTAACAAATTACACGTTGCCGCTTCGCTTTTATGTAAAAAGTCTCATGTAATTAGATTTTATTCATGTAACTGTACTAATAGGATACAAGGAAGTTACTCATGCTATCAATCAGTGTTCGCCAATGAAAAATTTACTAAATATAATGAGCTTATAAACGTAATTAATGTATAATTAGTTGCTTTAGCTAGTAGGATATTGGCGAGGCTGGTTGTTTTTTATTTTGTAAAGTTGGACTTTGAAGAGAATAAAGAAGTAGCGTAAAAACTACAACATTTTCATAGCTAAAATCCTGAGTCGCAGGACCTATATGGCAACCTGAAAACCAAATAATACTCAAAAGTTTTTTCTAATTGCCGTTAATGGGCAATAATACTTTTATCCTATGGTTTATTATACGCTTCTGTGCAAAATCGAACATCAATGAATGTTATCGAAGGAATTCTCTAAAGGCTGTTTACATATCAAAAACCCTAAAAATGTTTAGTTAAATTTTTAGTTTTTTTTTTCGAGGATTTTATTATTCAAAGGCTATTTGCTATCGGGGAGTTGGCAAATCAGGTTACCTAAAATGTGTAATTTTTTGACTTGGAAGTCTGTCGAATGGTTGTTAATAGCTATGCTAGGCCTCTTTCGCTTTGAAGTTATCTTGTAACTCAACTTTAAAGCAACTGTGAAAAATCGTGCTTGATACTATAACTTCAAAGCCAAAGAGGCCTAGGAATACCAACATCGCTATTAACATAAAACTTGATCTTACTGAACATTTTAGATCTGTAGTTTTTCTATCTACAACTTGTCACGTAAACATCTCCTTCTTATTTTTTCAAGCATTCCTAAAAAACCCAGAAGTGCTTATCAATAGCCAGTAAGTACTTGTGGCACGTGCTCAGTACCTCCGAGGCAGCCTCCGGCGCCCACGCGTGTTCCGGCAGCGTGCACTTTCATTGGACGGCCCTGGTTTGCGTCTACGCAAGGTTATATCACCTCTATGTAGCCGTGGCACATGGTGTACGTTGATGTAACGAAGGGATTTTTCGTTTTTGCTCGTGTAACGCTGATCTTAACCTATCCTAGACAGGATAAAAACGAATTAATGGTCTAAATGTAATACTATCTAATCTGCAAGCTTTGTGCTTTGTTGGAGCAGTGGTGGCTCAGTGATAACGGCCCCACTTATGAGTCGTAAGTTTTGTGTTCGAATCTAGGCAGGTGCTTTACTTTTTGAATAATTTCATCGTCACTGCTCTCGAAACGGTGAAGGAAAACTTGAAGTAACCGAATGGGAATTAAAGCGCACTCCATGTAACACGCGGGACCAGTGCGGTAGATGTAACATCTACCAACCCGCACTCGGTCCGCGAGGTGCATCCTGGCCTGGCCTGTGCCCCAGCAGTTGGAAAATTATATGTTCTTTATGCTATTGGTTTCTTGACGTTGAAATCCTACTTGAATCTTCAGACAGGTACCATAATTTCCTCTTCGGTCAAAAATCGCATCCTCTTTCTTTCTATAAAGGACCTGTATGATTATCATCTATATAAATAAAAATGAATTCCCGAAATGTATGTACGCGCATAACTTCCGAACGACTGCACTAAATTGGATGATTCTTTTTTTATGTGTTCCTTATTGTCAGGACAAGGTTTGTGTATAAGAAAATTTATAAAAAATATATAGATTTGATCAGAATAAATTTTTACAATCTAATACAAAAAGTGATTGACGGTATGTGACAGAAGACTTTGACAGATCTTTGACGAAACAATCGACCAACTGATTTGACTTTACCAGCCGCGACTGGAGAAATAAAATATGGCGGTACGAAGTTCGCCGGGTCAGCTAGTTTGAAATAAATGTGCATCATGTTATCAAGGCTTGTTTAACCTAGTCTCAACCGAAGAATTGCGTTTGCTATCTATATTTCAATCTAAACAATACATTTTACTGCAGTGTTTTTAAAAGTTACTGATATGGAGGTTACTCGTATCATAGTTAAACACCTCATTTACTTTATGACTGCAAAGAGACTAGCTTATAATTAATAACTATATACATAAACGAGCCGTATTGATCAATAGTCAGTTTATCTTATCTTGAATTGATAATTGCCCTTTTGCCTCCTCATCACATTTCGGTAATTGATCATATTTATTTATAATCTTCAATTCTCTTTGCGATTACCTTTTTGGGTGTAAATATTATTCAAGGAAGGAAATCCAAGAAAATATAATAGTTTTGAAAGGCATTAACCGTGGTGACGTAATCTGACCCCGGTTAACATTAATCCAGATGTCTAAGTTTCAAGCGAGAATAAACGGCGCTTTACGTTCTATCATGAAACGCTAAGATAGAAGGTCCACTTGCAGGGTATATCTTAAAAGCAATATTACAATGGCAGTTCTGAGACAGTCCTATTCAGAATATACGTTACGATGAGAAGGGGGGCCTTCTCTGCTGTTTGTATCTTGGAGTTTGAAAATGTTTAGCAATTGCCAAAAAATCTAGTTCAAGTCCCTTCTGAGGGGGCTTATTATAAAAGCAATACAGGATTTTGCTATATTCCCAAACTATAGTTTATGGATTAACACATCGCCTGGTATCAGCTCCATTATTCAGAAAAAATACGTTCATTACTGGACATAGGCGTCCCCCAAGCATCGCCACAAGGACCGCTCCTGTACTTCTCGCATCCAGCCAATTCCTGCCATTAAGTCTTGACATAATCCCGGTTAACAATAGATACGGGAAGCAGGACCTCACCATGCCTTTTCTGTTCCGTTGTTTTTCCGGCAATTATTATATCCGGTCGATAGGGTTTCCTCATATTCCCAGATGACCTGCCATCTTAGCAAGGAATTTTACGTTTTGGGTTTGTTGAATTTGATCCTTTTGTACGCGTCAATTTGTTGGTGTCTCTGTTCGACCGACGCGTTGGCGATCTAACGCAATGTTACGATTATCCACCTTGGGAACTGTTGTGAGGTGGACACATAAAACACAATCGTTTGAAACACCGAGCCCTAGTGCCAATCTAATATGCTGCTGATTTATTTAACGTCTTCTTGCAACAGATTCTCTTATGCTATATTTTGACTTGAAGACTTTGTGGTTTTTCCTCAAAGCAATTGAGTGTTAATCAATGGATTTGTAGTTCACGTACACACGTCCACATTTTCCGCCTCATCCAACGCGGATGGTGGCAACTGACCATATTATATCCAACCATGCTAAAGTATCTTCAATCCCACCCAATTCATTTGTAAACATTATTGTGAACAATTTTAATGCCATACGTACGTGTACATTAAGCCAATATCTGTAACAGTTACTTAGCTCGATGTTAATTAAACAACCAATTTATTATTATTGCTCTTCAACTTGTGCACATAAAAATATCTCACAATAATGAGCATATATGACAATCATTATCTTAAATCGTGTTTAATTCTAGTAGAGTCGCTGTAGCGGATTAAATACTAGTCATTACAGTAGCGAGCTGACCCACTTGCAAAATGAAGTGCGCTTTAATGTCATATTGCTTTTAAGAGTTTTTTATTGCGGCTACCGGTTATTTGCAGTAGATAATGATATACCCAGCCTGCCAACGGCTGCGGGATCGCTGCTCCTAAAAAGATCTAATTGCGTCCTATAGTGTCGCATCGTTTATGCGACCTTTAATTTGTTGATGCACAGGAGCCCCTGCCTTTATCCACAGTTTTTTCTCCAAACCAGTTTACTGTCTTCTCTTAATATGTCAAAGTAACACGCTCCGAGTCATTAACTTGGTAGCGCTTGAAATAGGTTTTTCTACGCTTTTTCTGATAGCAACGCCACTTTTTTCACCAGCTCGCTAGTTAAAATAATTAGAGGACTCATTAACTATGAGGAAGGGTGTCCATTGGAACATGTCTGCGACTAACTTTGCAACTGCTCTGTTGCTTTTCTTACCAATATTTTTTCTGCTATAGTTCATCGCTAATATTGTTGATTTTTTCTTCTCGTCTGGGACTGGTAATGAAAACCAGTTCACTTTGCATTTTTATTGTAGCTTGCTTTGTTTTTCAAATTACCTTAATAATTTCTCGTCTTCAGCACCCTCTGCTGCAAATGTGATATGAATAGACGTGCGTTGAGGCAGTATTAATGAAATTCCATTCATGGACATAACTGGTTGATGCGGCACATAAAAATGCTCGTCTAGTTAATTATAATGTTATCTTGCGGGGTGCGTGTGTCGCCCCCGGCGGCGGTGGCGGCGGCGGCAGGGTGCGCTCGCCCATCTCACGAGAACGTTGTTGAGAACAATGTTGAGAAATGTGACGAGCTTATGTGATCAATAGTTACTTGAAAGTCGAGAACAATGACTATGAGAGCTAGTCGCGAGAAACTATCGCAGGTCATAGCGTTTTTTGCACAATATTGTGATCTCCGCGACCGCTTGAACGCCCCAATAAAATGCTGATTAACATTTTTCTTGGAAGCAAAAACTTAATCAATTATAATGTCACGTTAATTTAGGTACTGAAGCTTTTTATCTGGATTGACTGAGAACAAGCCGTGGCGTCTTCATTTGCTTGTTATCAAACAATAACTATCCCAGATCTATGATGCTCATATTAACCTCGTCTGGTAACAACCGAGATGCGCTTTTTTGGTCCTATATTTAACAAATTATATCCTCATAAAAATCCCTTTGTAAAAAATCATCAGTGACAATTTGGCAAAAGAGATTTGGCCCATTTTGCTATATTGTGTGCAAAAGGACCAAAAAAGATATGTACTTCATTGCGAGGAGGGAGGATTTATGGGGGTCGTTACAAATACCGAGCCTTTAATTGGTTCAAAAATCACACGATTTGGGAAATTTTATTGTAACGGTTATATAGAGAAAGCAATTGGCTCCAATGGTATATTTATTATCGCTATTTATCTGGCCGGAGAATGGCGGGATGGAACGAGTTTGCGTGGTGGTAAAAACTCGGCTGGTGCCGAAGCGGGAATGTATCGGCTCCCGGCGACTCATGGAGGAATTTCATCCGGAATCTCTAATTAAAACTTTATCTAGTCCCTCTCCTGATTCGTGGAAAAGGTACTACTGAATTGCCATTTCGAACTGAGCTTACTAGTTATTAAAATATTTTAAACTAAAGGCGTCATTGGTATTCCGTTTGCTTGTCCACGCCAGCTCCGTTAATTTTATTATATTTGATTCGTTCCAGTTTAATCAACAGAGTCGTTTACCGCTGGGTATTATCAATGTCAAAATGCAATTATCGTTAAAACATTGTACGATAATAAACGGTTCGTAACTTAGTCGGATGAGTGTTAACGTTGCACCGGTCTGTATCATCTGTGAGGGTTAAAACTCTATATATGGAGGACGGTAAAAAGGTGGCTGACATTACGTTGAAGACGTTTATTAATGTTTGTGTGTCAATTAACATTTTTCACAGCAGTTAATTTGTGGATAACTAGAGTACCTACTATAAAAGGGACTTAGACAAATACCTAAACTATATTTGGTATATTGTGTACTTATTCATAGAATTCGTTGAAACTTGCCATACTGCTTGTAAATTTATAGATTATCCGTGTGAAAAACATGCACTCAGTACCATACCAGCGAGGTAACGTGGGAGTTATGATTTATGTAATTAATTTGTAGAACCGATTTCTAGATCTATAGATAATTTCCGTTTTAATCTAGCAATTTTTTTTTGAATGACTTAATTCAAATATTTAAGAATTATCGCTGTGGTTACTTCCCACCAGGGACTGAAAGCGGTTACGGTAAGAGGTTAAGATACGTCAAAAATATATCGGTACCGATTTGAAATAAAGGTTGAGCTATACCGAAACCTTTATAAATAAAGGTTGGGCCAAATAACGGTTTTAACCTTTATACGATTTCGGTACTGAAAAACATGCGAGACGGCGGTCGAACACGTTAGAACTTGTATTTTGTACATTTTGCTGTAGGTACTCTTTTACTTATTTCTTTGTATCTTGCCGACTGTGCGCCGGGTAATCCCTATTTTTTTATTTTGTCGACCGCTGATCGTTCATCAACGTAATAAATGAACGAGAACCAATGACAATAATGCTACCTACTTTAATTTGGTGATTTATAGTAATCTTAGGAATCATGAACTTATCTTTGTAATGTCTGTAAGTTATGTTTGAGGGCAAATGTCATGTTTTTATGCAATAGTTATATTTTACATACAATATGTAACAAAAACCCTGTTGTTCCTTCTACCCACGTTTTCAGAATCGGTATACATACGTAATAAAGCAAGTCATTTATAAAATTGTTTAACAAAAATAATTAAAATAAATATGTAATTATGAATATTTGTAATGTTTAACTGATTTTGATTAGATCAAAGAAAGCCGCCGAGCTCGTAGGCTTTTGTGCGAAATAAGGATACTTGTAAAATCAGATATTAGAAACATTTTTTTGAATATGTCGATTTTAATAGTTATTTAATTTTGAACTCTCGACTAGCCAATGTTTACTTTTTAAATTATAACTTCGTAAATGTTGTGCTTGTAGGTAAGTGTATACGTCCCTAAAAGGAACAACAGGGTTTTTGTTACATATTGTATAAAAATATTATTATACATATATAATATTTTAACCAATATTAAATTCAATTTAGTTTATTTCAGATATAGACCATACAAATTATATACACATTATTATTTCATTTATTGTTTTCCTTACATATTAAATATATTTTTTAATATTTTAACAAAACTCATACAAAAACATTAAAAATTTAAAAAATTGGCTACAATAGTCCTGTCAGTGTTATATCGATCCCAGTACAATATGGCGTGACCATTCTCGAGAACTGGGTCTGAAGAAACTGGATCTGGGAAACGGTACTACAGACTCCACAAGGTTGTACTGCAAAGCAAGTTGCTGGTGAATATCCTAGCTACTAGATTCTGTCTGTGCAAGTACTCGCCGTTAGCAAGACAAGAACAACCGGAAACAATATGTCGGATTGATCCACCGGGACAGTGGCATGCCCGACAGATGTCAACCGTATCGTCCTTGACAATGTATTTCCGATAATTATTCGTCATGATAAATTCATCTATAATCACACAGACAAAACCTTCGGTATCCCCGAAGAGGTCGACCAAAACGCAGCCAGGAAACCGACGCTAAAAGTCTACATCAGGCTCATGGAGAGCCAGGAAAAAGCGTCCGTGAAGCTCTTTGCCTTGCCATACTTCCTTATGATCATTAGTATCTAGTACTGCAGGTTTGCGTCAGTTCTCTTTCGCCAAAGAGAAAGGTTCAGGGTGACGCCCTTGTCCACTACGACTACATCTCGATGCATCTCCACGTTAGTTTAATAGAAATATTATCTAAGACTGCAAATCTTGCGGTTGTGGAGGGTTCTAGTGTTTAAAAAGCCTCCAAACTTCCGCGGGATGTACAGTCTCATCACTGATGACCGTGGGTAATGCATCCGATATGTCGTCAGCAATGTACGGACCTTCCTATCCAGAGCGTCAAGTTGCATCTGAGTTGCATTTGAGTATGCCGAAAGAATACATCAAACCGGCATGACCCAACCGTTGAAGGCACGCACCTTGTTTCCGCCTAATAAAAGACTATTTGACATTTTATTCAGGCGGCCAAAGAAGCGACGATACGATTGTTTCATATCGGCAGCATTGATGCCTAATGCTTCCGACATACCCAAATACTTGTAGGTTTCGGTTGAGGAGAGGACTCTAAGGTATTTAGAATCCGTAAGTTGGGTTCCCATGGATTCTATAACCCCGCCTTTTTTTTTGGGTGGGAAATCATCAAATCACTTCTCCCGCTCTGGGTGGAGCGGGAGGGCGTGTCAGACTTTTACTGACTAAAATCACCTGTGTTCCTTCAGTTGCCTGTGTGGCAGGAGCCACGGTATCTCTTTGGAACAACCCGCACCCCCGGCAGGCATTGGCTCATGCGGACCCCACCGGTTATCCCCCTCGCTTTCCATGCATGACTACACCTTTGTCCACAAAAAAAAAATCCTGATAACTGAGCTACTGAACTGCTTCTGTTACCTTCAGTCGCTCCATCAGTCGCAAATTGAGGGGGCAAAGAGTTTCAAATCATCCATGTAAAGGAGGTGTGATATCACCTGACCACCTCTTCTCAACCGATAGCCTAGAGCTGAATTCTCCCGAAGTGTGCTTAGAGGATTCAAGGCTAAGCAAAACCAAAGGGGACTCAAACTGTCGCCCTGAAATATTCCGCGTTCAATGCTGATCGGTTCATCAATCGTCTAGATCTGTGGACATCCTGGATAGAGAAGGACAATCTTCTACTGCCTCATACACCACTTCATGAAGGTGCGTAGAGTTGCGTCTATTTTTTACTCCAGCACCCTCATGAGCCTTGTATGTGGCACTGAGTCATAGGCCTTCTTATAATCTATCTGGACACTTCCCGCGGTCTCATTAGTGATAACATCGATGTTGCTCAGGAATTTGCAACTTTCTTTACCAATATTCCTATTAAAACTACAGAAACTTTAAATTCTTCGCCCGCACTTGCTATTGATTTATTAAGAGCGATTGTCTCAGCCTGTCCCGTGGAATTCAAATTTAATCATATAAGCCCGGTGGTCGTTTTAAAGGCATTTAAGCAACTTAAGATCAAAATTACCGAAGATTTGTGGGGCATGTCTACTAAAGTTTGTCAATCCATTATTGAGACAGTTGCACCCTATTTGGCATTAATATTTAATTTGTGTGTTGATCAAGGGGTTTTCCCGGATTTAATGAAGTACAGCAAAGTTATTCCACTCTTCAAATCTGGAGACAGCAAAGATACTAATAATTATAGACCCGTATCGATTTTGCCGGTTTTCAGCAAGGTGTTTGAAAAAGTTATGTTAAACCAAATGCTCAATCATTTTGATCGTAATAACATCCTACACGATCAACAGTTTGGTTTCACCAAAGGACGTTGCACAACCGACGCTGGTGTCACCTTATTGAAACACATCTTTACCGCATGGGAAGAGACGCAAGATGCAATAGGTATCTTTTGCGACCTATCCAAGGCGTTTGATTGCGTGAATCATGAAACACTTCTCTTGAAACTTCGGCATTACGGACTGGATGAACTTGCGCTTAACTTAGTAAAATCGTACTTGAATGATAGACTGCAGCAAGTTCAAATAAACGGTGTGAATTCCTTGGGCTTAAAAGTCAAAATGGGTGTACCGCAGGGCTCAATATTGGGTCCGTTCCTCTTTTTAGTATATATACTACCTATACTACCTTTTTTACTAAAAAACCGACCTCAAATGGTGTTATTTGCTGATGATACATCACTGATTTTTAAAGTTAAAAGCCGTGCACAGGAGCTTGACGACGTAAATAATGCTATAGTTAAGGTCCATAATTGGTTTACTGTAAATAATTTGGTATTAAATGGAAAGAAAACGAAATGCATAAGATTTGCGTTACCGAATGTTAGAAGTAGTGAATGTCATGTTGTATTGAATAAGGAGATACTAGAATTCGTCGAACAGACGGTTTTCCTGGGGATCACGCTTGACTCAAAGCTACAGTGGGCTCCTCATTTAACATCACTTGCAGGGCGGCTAAGTTCTGCCGCTTACGCTGTTTGGAAGATCCGCCAATTAACAGACGTGGATACCGCGAGACTGGTCTATTTTAGTTACTTTCATAGCATCATGTCTTACGGTATCTTGCTATGGGGACGGGCTGCGGATATTGAGTCGATCTTTATTCTGCAAAAGAGGGCCGTCAGAGCCATCTATAACCTCCGCAGACGCGAATCTCTAAGGGAACTGTTCAAAACAATTAACATCATGACGGTACCTTGTCAATATATCTATGAAAACATTATGTATGTTCGGAAAAATCTACATCTTTTTAGTAAGATAAGTGATAGGCACAATTTTAACACTAGAAATAGGAACAAATTAGATCAACCACGTTTCAGATTGTCTAAAGTACACACTTCTTTTATGGGGTACTGTGTAAAATGTTATAATAAAATACCAGTCGATATTCTTGAACTAAATGAAAAGAAATTTAAATCATGCATTAAACGCACACTATGTAGACAAGCATATTATAAGTTAGATGATTATATCGTCGATAAAAATGCTTGGCTTAATGCTGGTCCTGCTCCACAGCCACCTGGGCATACTAGTTAAAATTTTAATATTTGAAAGAGAAGCTTCCCTTCTTTATTTTTTCTGACATTACGAACATTTTTGTTCATAATATTATAATTTTTGTGACATTACGAATGTTTTATTTTTGCTGAACCAAGTGTTAGTTACTATAGATACGTCAATATATATTAAATGTTTTTTCTTTCTTTTAGGAAATCAAATTTTATTAATATTTCAAATAGATTGCAAACTATAGTTTTGTATAATTTAGAAGCATTTTGTTTGAATTTTGTAAATGTGAGTACCATGCATCCGTTTATTGTGTTGTTATGATGTACGTTGACTTGAAAAAGCATGGCAGTTGAGAGTATGTCATGCTCACATAAATGTCTCACTGATGGTGGCGCGTGTGTTGGATCATTCGGTTCCCTACAAAATGGTTGAGCTGGATGGTGCTGATCCACGCGTCAAGTTCGTGAACGGGCGCTGTCGGTTGAGACTGGTCATCTCCTAACTTCCAAGGCTTATTTTTATCTTGTATTTAGAATTTTTATAATTACATTTTTTTTACATTGTTCTCACATACAGAAGCAACAAGAATAATGTTCCCAAGATTTTGTAATATTTCAACTTGATTTTAAAAGAGTGTCCGTGGAGTTTCTTGCCCGTTCTTCTCCATAGAGATCTACGTTTTGGAATGGGCAACTAGCTTCAACTTTCCAACTGATCGACTTTTTGACAATTCAAAAGTGCCTGTAAATGGTTTAATTGAAATAAATGCTTTGAGTTTGAGTTTGAGTTTATCCAACATGTCGAAAAATCCTTCCAAGATCTACGAACCTGTTGGACTATGGCCATGTTTATAAGGAGCAGCTCCTTAGTACTGCGGGACGCATTCTTACATCCATTCAGAGATTCAGACATAAGTGGCATCAGTATTCGGTGGATGCGCGTCAGTCACACCTTTAGTGGATATGGACTGCTCCCAAGCTCTGTATACCCACTGTTAAACGTTCTGAAACATGCGGTCTGAGTCTGAGTGTGCCGATCCACTCTTCGCCTATACCTACAGATACGGTGTGCCCATGTACAAACTTTCTGCTTCAGGAAGTCGATGCGCTCTGTGACGCGGGATGCATATTCTTGAAAACGAATAGTAGTTCCCGAGAACGCCCGCTTCACAAAACGCATCACCCTTGGGCGTGTATTGCCCTTCCTGAACCAGATCAGCTTCCCAGATGAGTACCCTGGCCTCATTAATACGACGGTCAATCCTGCATTGCCAGGCTAGTGCGGCGGGTTTCGGTCGTGCAGCTCGGTCAGAGTTTGGAAATTTGACACGAACTATACGAGATGCCGCAACAGCTATGCAATACACGAGTGTGTATCACAAAAGTCTGCGCTGCTTTCAATAATATTTGGTAACACCGCATCCAGGGCGTGTGCCCTGAAAAACAGAGCACTGATGTGTGCTCTATAAACAATAGATTATACCATAGAAAAATAGATAATGCATTGCATAGAAACGAAACTCCCGCTCTAGACGCATTCAAAATCGCATTAATAGTCTCGTTTTGGGGCGATTCAATCGCACGTCCAGCCACGCACTTGCCGTCGTTGGAGCTGGATGTTTCGTTCCGCGTTGAGAATTTTCGCTGCCTACTTATTGCGGAATTGCATGGTGAAATGATAAATGATAAATGATTTTATTTCTGTAAGTAGGTTTGTACAAACACTTTTACACGTCAATCATATTTTTTTTAAACTAGATGAGCCCGGCGTTTCCTATCTGACTACTCTGAGAAGAAAAATACCATTTCCTTCATCGTCATCAGCCTATTACTATCTCACTGTTGGGCATGGGCATATGAAACAAATATTACACGTAATAATCAATAATAAAAAAATAATAGATAAGTATTGAAGGTATTTTAATATTTTTTCCATCAACCCAGCGGCGGCGTTAGGGACGCGATGACATAGTACCTAATAACAACGTGCAATTTAACATGCCTATGTGATGTTAGATATTTTGTAGGGTATTACAAAAATTGACTTCGTCGGTCTCAAATACATCCGGTGAACTTGGGGAATCCAGTTCTGGAGTTGCGCCATCGGAGTCTACTTCATAATTATAATATTTATCTCTTTTATGAGACTGAGAGACTAGGTCTAATTTTGTGTCATCTATATAGATAGTCATCTGAATCTGAGCTTTCAGGTGACTCATCTATGATGAATGACATATGCACTTGTAATTTTAGTTACATTAAATGTAAATAATGTAACTGTATCCACCTAATAAAACTTCACAGACTTCTAGGTACTTACGTTTACGTATCTGCTCTATACGTTTATGAGAAAACATTTTTCCACAACATCATCATCAGACAAAAAGAATGAAAAAAAAAAACCTTAAAGAAGAAAGATAAGAAAACCTTAGGTAGGCACTCGGCTTAGTCCGGTTTACACTCCCAGCCGTGTCTTTCCGATTGGAAATAAAAACCATAACTGAGTCATAATAAAGTGCAATTAGCCAATCAGGTCTTCTCAAGTGAGCGTCAAAGAAAACCCCTATTTATTAAGGTTTAGGTACTGCTACTGATACGTTTATTATAGGTTAAGGTACTGCTACCGAAATATACCGGAATGCATTTCCAACCTCAAAATTCCGCTACTGCAAATAAAAACGGTATCGAAATATTTCGGTAACCCTTATTTAACGGTATGACGTCATACCGAAATTTAAAGGTACCTTAATTTTTGGGTAATTCAGTCCCTGCTTCCCACTCCCCCACTTTGGCTTTTGCTTGCGGCTCCGTCCGCGTGGATGTCGGTTATTGCGTAAAAAAGTAGCCTATATCCTTCTCCATATCCCAGGCTATAACTCTGCCAAATTTCATGACGATCGGTTCAGCGGTTTAGGTGTGAAAGCGTAACAGATGGACAGAGTCACTTTCGCATTTATAATATTAGTAGGGATTAATCCAATATTTGTGAATTCCATCGTTTCTTTGTAAGTTTTATCAATGTTAGCAGTTTTATAATCAGATGAAATAAGGTTGATTTCTATGCAAATAAGTAATATTTTTCTTTATTTTCAACGCTTTCCAGTGGATTGCATAAAAAGCCAACCTCCAACTCCGGGAATGGCACGTTCACATTTGGCGATAGCTTGGTGACTCAAAGTGCAAATTCCCGGCGCGACGCGTTTCGATGACAAGCCCGTCGCATCGTGGTCATCATTCGCGACCACTCGTTTCACAAACTCCGAAATGCTAAAAATGGCATAAATAATTTATACGTGGCTTGCTCGAGCTCCGTTTTTGTCGCGGCCGACCTGTCCACTGATGCATTTATAATATAAGGGTGCTTTTTGCATCGTCCCCCAGCGGCGCTGGAATGCAACCGCTAAAATTGATCATGTTTTAAACGTGAGCTGGAGGAGTAATGCTGGTGCTTGCTCAGTGCGGTCAGGCTAAGCTGTTGCGGTTCAGCTTTAATGCACGCGAGTAATATGTATGTATTGTAACAGTCGATCAGACTCGTGAAACGTGAATGCGGCATTAGTTATGCCTGCCATTAGGCACCACATACCTATTTTGATATAAAGCATGACTTACATTGAATACATTAGTACGCTCATGACTGGCCAATTTTGCTCGTCTAATAAATATTATTATGCTAAAATCCTGGTCTGTTTCGAAGATTGTTTTTAGAGTAAAATGAAAGGCTCGTAATGGATGAAAAACAATGAAACGGACCCTTTGAATATTACGGAACAATATTTTAGAATAAATATTTTCATTATCAATTTGTAACTTGGGAGTTTTCCGTCGGAAGTTTCGTTGCTATTTTTCCGTTTTCAGATTTTGAAGTTTAGTTAGAGATTGTTCTGAAATATGTAAATAAGTACGTAATTGATATTTGAGAGTGAAACTTTTACTGCAAAATAACTTAAGATAGACTTTGAGTAGGTGTTGTTTTATTATGAAACGTAAAGGCTTCTTCAAACAGCCGCGACGCGACACTTGTAGAACAATTTCCATTAAATTTTCATAGAAATTGTTGTGTGCAGACTAGCGTGACGCGATGGTCTCTGGACGCGACCGTCGCGTCACGCTAGTCTGCACGACCCTTAATTTTAATAAAAACCGCAATCTCGACATTACCAATTAATTTGTTTGAAGACATTAAAAATCCAAGAATTGTATCTTACCTTTGATAACAATGTACAATTTACAGTTATGGCAGTTTCATATTATAACGAAGTTATTGTAAACTTGTTGGTTGGTTCTTCCGTGTGGTGTCGGACATAAAAGAATAGCACCATCCCATTTCTTCCCGTGGGTGTCGTAGAAGGCGACTAAGGGACTTACTAGAGAATGGGCAGCAGCGTTCTCTATGCATTTGACCACCATACTGCGATCGCCAACCCGCCTGCCAAGCGTAGCGATTACGGCAAATCCCCCCCTTTTGGGGGAGGCTTATGTCCAGCAGTGGACGTCTTTCGGCTGATATGATGATGATGATTGTAAACTTGAATATCTGCGTAATAGAAACATTTTGCATTGAACTTCAAACCATCAAAGAAATTAAACGTTCGCCATTTGTCTTGTGTTGTGTTAATTGAATTAAACGCATAGAAAAATAATTATAGCACTCTTAATTAAATGTGCTGTTAACCTGACATTACTGTTTAGTTATTATTTTACGTTTTTATCGATTCTTTTGACAATTACCTACGAATCGAATTAGTATTCCCGATGTCTATCGATTTGATGACAAATTTGTCGTTGCAATTTGTTTGCCATTAACAACATGTTTTTTTTTCTTTTTTCTCAGTAAACAAGCAGTATTTGATGGCAAGAGGGCGATACGAGGAGGGATACCGTTTGTTTTCCGTAAGTTATTATTAAAGTTGTTATTTTTATGGATGCTTCTAATTATAAATATTAATAACTTTAGCTGGTAGTTGGAAGCCTACGATAGCTTTCTATAAGTTTGTAGCTATTGTGAGAAATATGAGTTTATTACTTAGGTACGAGTTCTTGTTAATGTGAGATATTTTTTCTTGCAATGGTTTTACGGTCCGCAATACGTTTTCATACATAGCCCTACTTTCTACCTAGTGTTTGGGAGGCAATGCCGTCCCTACATTAGGGAGCAACTTTGACAATCTTAAACTGCTGGGTAATTCCGTAACGCACTAACAGTAAGAACGGCTTTCATTTTGACAGTTCAACAACATTCATTGCATTATTTACGTTGTTGAGCAGACTAATTTTTCGAACATATGATGCAATGGATTTGCAATATCCTTCAAAATGATATAGATTGTGACTGTAGTGTATTACGCATTTAGGATGCTGATCCGTCGTCCTCCGCAGCCCAGATTCTTTAATTTGAAACAAATTTTCTCCATCAAAGCTTCACTGCTTGACAAAGACATTCCCATAGCACTCTTGACATACGATGCTTCAGTAACTACTTCGAATATTATGGGGCTTTTTTTTGGGGTGGGAAATCATCAAATAACTTCTCCTGCTCTGGGTGGAGCAGGAGGGCGTGTCAGACTTTTACTGATTAAAACCCACCCGTGTTCCTTCAGTTGTCTGTGTGCCAGGCAGGCGCGGTCGCAGCCAAAGACTTTGTCACAGACAAAGACTTCCTATATATTATTAAGAAAATGTATTATATTTTTGAAAAATTAATATTTTAAGCTTTACGGTTATGGCTTTGGGGGGTGGGTCATGATCCCTAGTACCCCCCCAACCCCCTCGGACCGCGCCTGGTGCCAGGGCCCACTGTATCTCTTTCGAACAACCGGCACCCCTGGCAGAGTATTATGGGGCTTAGGACTTTTCGGTATTGTACTTTTTGAACAAATAGTTGGTCTAGTGGTCGCAAGCGCTACCGCTGAGCATGACGTCCTGGGTTCGATTCCCAACTCGGACAAAGTGTTATAGGTTTTTTTTTGGAAATTCTCAGCAGCAGCGTGGAGTCTTGTGCCCGATTGATGCCCCTAATACATGTGGTAAATACTTAAAAATAACGGGTGAAATGTGGGTCCTGTAAAATAAGCATCTCTCTGTGCCTTACCCTTCGGCGGAACAGGCGTGCTGTTATGTTGGAACGTATTTCTAAAGTGGATCATCATTACAGCTCAATTCGGACAATGGGCCTTCGGTCCGCAGCACGGGTTCGCGCGGATAGCTCGCTGGCACGTCGAGAAGATGCCGGAGCGCCTCCCCAGCGGCGACGTGGAGGCCGTCTTCAGCCTCATGGATGACGACTTCACCAGGTCCATGTGGCATTTCCAGTTAGTATGATTCGATATTCACCTTTGACATAAACCATTCATCATAAAAATGAATGATTTCACGTTTCATGGTTTTCACGAATGTTTTAAAATGAAGACGGTCTAAGTACTCGTAGGATCGCCATCAGGTTTACCGACTTGAACCAAACAGCTGCCTAACGTAATGAAGGAACGCGCATTTTTTTGTGATTTGATACGAACATCAAACATTTATAACATTTGCTTAAGAATTAATCTGGGTGATAGGTCCTTATATCCGGAAACTGAAGCAAGACCTACTCTTTGCTTATTTTAAGGTATAATCAGCCCCTAATGGTCCCACTGCGGGGACACAGCCCATCTCTCGGTAATAGCGAGTGGGCCGTAAACCATCACCTATCATACGAGCCCAATATGGGTTAGTAGATGTCACATGTCTTCGATTTTTTGGTTCTATCTATCACTTGCCGGTTTCCTCACGATGTTTTCCTTCACCGTTGGGGCCGCTGGGCTGCAACTGCTCTCATTTTAAGACAAATTAAGCTTACCTAATATTAATACGAATTTCCCCTTCACCCAGGTTCAGACTGACATACAGGTTGATCCTCCGCGAGAAGGAGCTGCACTTCAACATCGGCGTGTACAACCCGAGCAAGGAACTTACGTTCAGTTGCCAGTTACTGCTGCACACGTACTTCAAAGTACCCGACGTGCGCCGCTGCCAGATCACCGGCATGCATGGATGCATGTTCATTGATAAGGTGAGCTGATGAGACTATAGGTAGTTACAAGTAGATAGGGAAGAGAAGGAAGTACTATCGTGGAAACTTACACCTGACCAATTTGAAAACAAAATCTCGTGCACACAATGACCACATCTGTTAGCAAGCGTTACTATAGCGGCTGGGCGCTGCAACCAATAATAGTCCTTACGGTGTATAGATGTTAGTTTCCTCGATGGTACATGTGCAGTACCAGCTGCTGTTGCACAAGTACTTCAAAGTACACGACGCGTGCCGCTGCCAGATCACCGGGAATGCATGCATTGATAATGTGAGCTTACTCATCTGGTGCTGATAGAATCTCTGAGGACGATCGAAGAACTGGTGAAGGTCGCGGGTATCCATTGGATATGTTGCGGCATCTACAGCGAACTACACATCACACTGAAGTCACATAAAATCCTGCATCGCACAAGCGAAGTTTATCGCGCAACTAGCATTTTTATGCAACGTCCTGACATCAATCGTCGGGTAGTAGTCCACCAGTCACTACACCCTCCTTTTTCTATGGAGGATGAGTGAACTTCACTCTGTTCGTCAAACCTTTATATACATACACAATGTGAATTTTTAGTCACCGTTTAAATTTTTCTTTTAGAATTAAAAAAAATCGGACCTCCCAAGCAAAATCAATAGTCAGCTGATCGATTTTGTATGCGAGGACCGATTAATTTTTTCATATTTCGACCCATGTTCCTTGGAGAAAGTTGTTCAATTTCACGGATCCTATCACCCTGAAAAATTTAAACGGTGACTAAAAATCCACCTTGTATAATAACCATAATTTTCAACCAAAAGACAGCTACTGCCGGATATAGGCCGTCCCCAGGCCCATGATTTACCACGACTGGCCACTTGATTGATAGTTCAACATTTATTATATGTATGGATGTGGATGTGCAGGCAGCCATATGAAAAAGGTCAATCTATTAGAAATCAATTCGGTGTCTTAAAATCGTGATTTGCGGTCTTGAAGACGACAGTGTCAAAATCTTGCGTAGATATCACGATTTAATTTAAATTGACAAGCAAAAATTGCCAAACACAATACTAATATTTATACAATCAATAATGATTTACGGCAGAAAAGCATTGTTAAAGCAATCACAGATGACAGTTTCCGGGGTCAATGTCATAGGGGGCGTTATTTTTCAATTTTAATCATAAAAGTGTACAGCTTTATTTCGTCGCATCCTTGTTTTACTAAACCTGGTTGTTATTGGCGTAAATATAAGGAAAAATTACCATAGTCTTTTTGGTGAATATAATTTCAGTGTAGATAAAATAGTAACCTTTCCGCACTACTTACTGATGCTCTGATTTTAAATTTATTTATCAACATAATATCACGCCTGTATTCCCTCCCTGAAGGAAGGGCAGCAGTGTATATTACACCCATATTTCGCCAGTTAAATTCACACAGTCAATTTCTCTGTATTTATCCTACATTATTATAACTAAAGTCGCCTTTTGTTTCTGTCTGACTCTGACACGGTCACACAGACCGTGTTGTTCTTGTAAATGTGCATCTGATTTTTATACGGTTGTCATCATCATTTACAGAATTTATTCCAGTAGGTTTGATGGTGTATACTAAAAAATGCTACAATATTTATAAATTAGATGCTTATATGAAGAAATCTCAATGTTTTATCAAATCTTAAAACGGTGCGAAGTAGGGGTGTGTCGCTAGTTATTTATTTAAAAAAAAATGTTCTCCTTGTAGACGCGAGAGGGCGCCGTGTACCAGGAGACCAGGGAGGTAGTGACGATCAACGAATGGACAGACAGGATCTACCAGAACACCATGCAAGAGCACATCATCACCAACGTCGTCAGCGGGCGCAAGATGAGGATACAGAAGTACAACTTCCCTGATACCGGTATGATTGACTCTTTGATACAATTTGATGATGACGTAATTTCAATGCCATTAGTAAAGAGGTTTTAATGACTTGTACGATTAGCACGAATATTTAGCAAAAAGTGTTCTGTTGCTTCGTAGAATGTGGACGCACGTTAGTTCCTTGGGTCGCTTTGTCTGGCTGCGTGATTCTAATTTTTAGCAATAGCACAAGATGCGAAGTTATATTGTAACTCACGGCGATGCACAGTACATGATCACGATTCGTCCACCCTGAGAACGGTAAGAAGCCACTTCCGTATAACATTTAGTTACGGGGAATCTTGTCGACACCAAAAACAGAACCCACATCAAAAATTAAACATGATTTGGTTTTGTCTCATTATTAATATTGTCTGTACAGAAACAGAATCCTAAAAATAAAAAGCCATTAAAAACTTAGGAACCAGCAAAGATTCGTTTTTTTTTGCTATTTTTGACCTAACTCTAGATATTTAAGTAACAAAAGAAGTGTAAAATCTCAAAAACCAAGTCGGTACCAACAAAGCTCAAATATCAAAAAATTCAATAAAAGGTTTATTTAGGCGACAACATTTTTAAACACTGACTCGTGCTCGTGGCCTGCAGAATGTTTCGCGACATTCTCTCGAGACATTAACGTAGTTGACGAGCGCTATGTTCCGTAACACATTGTTGTCCATTTGTCCCCTAGTGTATTGGGGGCTTTAGACGCTTGCGTTACGAAGTACGTTTAGCGCTAAACGTATTTAAAACATCGTTAAGTTTCTGTTAATCCTTTGAAGATGACAGAATAATGAAAATGAATAAGCATTTTGTGATATGTGGTGCGGACTTCAATCTTATTGATTTTGAATAAAAATCTTTTCCACAGTGATCTGGAACCCCTGGGCGGAGTACGCCAAAGAGATCCCGGACTTCGGCGATGATGAGTTCCCGAACATGGTGTGTGTGGAGGCGGGACGTGTCGCCGCGCCCATCGTGCTGCTGCCTGGCACCGCCTTCGAGGCCAGCCAGATACTGCAGGTTGGTTGCGTATGAGTTTGTTGCGCCACTTCTGCTTCCCAGCTAAAGCACTAGGAAGTGGTGAAGGGCGGGCGTTTTGGGGGACTGTCTTATGCAATTTTCGACGTTCAATGGAAAAAACAACTAAAAAAGAAAACTTTCTTAGTTTTTTTTTCTTTCTTTTTTTTTGTCTGCGTTTTTTCTTTTTGTAGTTTGTTATGTTTTTTACCTACCTTTTTTAACTAAAACTAACTGAGTAGTCCACTTGCAAATCACGTTATGTTAATGAAGCAATTATTTGAGAAAACGAATAAAAATGTTTATTCTTATAATTAATATATAAAGTTGCATTAATTTGCGTATTACTTAAGTGTAGGATCATATCAAATTCAATTATGTTAAGAAATGAAATCACTGTGCATCAATAATCATTTAATTTGCATTTTAAAATTAAACATAGACAGTTTTGCAGAAGTATTTTAAACATAGACAGTTTTGCAATTGTATTCAATCAACATAGGCAGTTTTGAAACAGTTTCATATTTAAATGTTTCTCTCTTTTTTTGTATTTAACTCTTAAGAATCTACAATTTTAATCTTTTATTACACTCTTATGTCTGTTTCTTCATGCATTAAAGTTTCTTCACTATCAGTTTCTTCTACAGTAGTTTCATTTTGTTCTTCTTGTAGAAAACTGTAAAAGCGCAGATGATCGTAAGAAGCCCAATCTTCACCGAAATGTTTTATGAGAAGATTTCGTACATCATTTAACTTTGCTGTTTTTACAGGAACTCCAATATTCATTAAAACGGGTTCAATATTTTCGAATGATTTGCCTCTTTTACAAATGTTCCCATAATTAATTAGGTCGGATACATAATTAGGTTCCCCTTTAATTGCAATTCTATTATTTGTATCTTTTCTTAAAAAGAACCTTTTAGAGGCATTGAATTGAAAGTGCCAAGATCCAGGTAACTTTAGTACGTTTTTGACGCTCGATTTCCAGTCGTAAAAATGAAAGTCGCTTCCGAGTCTGAGAACCGATCCATACTTTTTAAAAATATCAAAATACATCTGGGGTTCCACAATTACTTCCAAAGGTCGTATTTCTCTTTCGATATTGCCGAATATGCGGTCGGGGGGCAAAAATGAGTGCCCTACTACTGGGAATATTACTGTAATCTTCTTTACGTGACGTGGAGCTTTTGTTTTTAGCCAATATGCCAACATTCCCAAAACTATTGAGTTTTTATTTTGGCCTCCACAACCGTCGCAAAATAATTTTACATGACTAACAGTTTCTTCAATATTGGTATTCATTAGCCGATGAAATACCGCCGAAGCAATTTGATTAGATCCTTTCATAGCCTCGGTTTCCAGCCACGTGTAAATAAATGTGTTTGAACTGCTTCGAGGCCCACGAGATGGTCCTTGGCATATTGTTAAGTTGTACAAATAAAGCTGTCGGCTAAAGTAGGCACTCTGATCCGGCACTTTTGGTAAAACCAAATTTTTTTGGCAATCGAAAGAGAAGATTATATCGCTGTCCAGTTGTGTTTTGAGGCTAGTATAAAACCATTTGGCCTTTAGCTTATGGATACGAAGCTGTGCTATTTGTAGCTGTTTTTTAGCTGAGTCACGTTCACTTTTGATAGATTCTCTTAATTGAATGCATTTGGAACAAGCGTCAGTAGCGGGAGATTTAAAACTCAAATTGAAGTTTTTATTAAATATACGTCGGAAAAATTCATATCTCACCGGCACATTATGAGCATCATCATTGTAACCCTTGTGTAGTTTTCTTATACTTAGATCACTGCTGAGATATTGCACAGCAGATCTCCCTCTCACATAATGTGATTCCAAAGATTTAAGTCTTTTTATGTAGGATTTTACGGATTCTGTGCGATCAGAATACAGATTGGATCTTCTATCCCCTCCTCTTCGTTCTTTCGGCATTCCCATTGTGGTTAGATGCTGTTTACAAATTCTTTGTATTCTGTCTCTAGAGATTCCCAGAATAGTGGTCATTGCTTTTTGACACACTTTAATTAATTTGACGCGGCGTCTTCCACTCAAAGTATCGTGCTTTGGTATAAAATAACATATAGTCTGATGAAATTTACTGTAGTCTTGAATCGTTAAGTCGTTACACTTGTATCCTTGTTTTAGATTCCCATGTACACATTGTGGTATAACCGGCAATCCCTTAGGCATATGTCTAAAACAAAACATATAGGTATTTAGGCGCATTGATTAGTAATAATGGCAAAAATCAGTACCAGATACGTAAAGTATTTAAAAAACATAACCATATAAACCAATAATCTTACCGTTTCGACTTTTCAAGTTGTCTCCTCCATGTAGATTTATCAAGTACCTTTTTACGTCCTTTTCTGTTTGGTGCAAAAACAACTTCTTTCTCTTGACAATCCATGATAATGTTTATCACCAAATACTTTATTTTTAATAGCCTGCAGTGCACAAACAAAGTAACGCGTGCATGCACTTTGACTGTATCATGCATACTGGCCCAAGATGGCGGACTTTGCACGAGTCACCACGGAACATAGCGATGTATGCAAGTTAACAGTAACTTAGAGACTTTTGAAAGTGGACTGTGGATCGAAATAGCGACTTTTGCAAGAGTATTGAGTTTTCTGTTCCATTTTATTCCTAACATAACGAGTTTTGACAGATTATATTAAACATAGACGTTAGTATTTTAAATCATCAACCGATTGCAGTCATTAGAAAAAAAAACGTATTTTTTAACATAACGTGGTTTGCAAGTGGACTACTCAACTATAAATAACTTTTGAATTTATGATAGTGGAAATGATAGACTGGGTAGACACTGTAGGTACCGTAGGTAGGTACTGACGGAACTGTCTTTTGTTATTCTTTTTAGTTATACATCTAAGCTAAACTGCTACAAGGATATTTTGGCGTTCGAAACAGTTAGTAAATATTTGTGACGTTAAAATAACGCGACAAATATGCCATTTCAGACCTTGAGTGAATATAAATTTTAATGGATGGAGCGGGATAGGAAGACCAATGAGAAGATGAATGGATTGTATGAATTAAGGACGGGAGAATGGAAGAAAACGTGTTGTGCCGACCACAAGGCACAGAGGCCAGCACCAATCTGTCAAATTTCTTTGATCGTTTTTCAACTTTATTACAAAAGTATAAGGTTAATTTTCAATTTGGTTTGACAGTTTGGGATAGTTTGATATGCTGGGCGTCTGTACATGGTACAAGGACAGGAAGATGATGATATTATTGGTGTATTTAAGTTTATTTTCAGCACTTATTTAATATTGTGCTACTCTCAAATGTCTCAACTCTTTTTTACTGCTCTTCTATATTGGATAGGTCTCACTAAACTGTTTCTTTGAGCATAGTCTTCATACTAGCATCCATTTCGCGGCGTATACCTATCAATTCGATCTATAATCGAACCTATAATGGTCCAACTGCTGGGACACGGGCCTCCTCTTTGTGAGAGGCAGTGGGCCGTAATCCACCACGCGGGCCCATTGTGGAGTAGTAGATGTGACATGTCTTCGCATCGGTCCCACGACATGCCGGTTTCCTCACGATTATTATCTTCACCGCTTTGAGAGCCGTGGTGATGAAATAATTTACACAAAGTACCTACAGTGCCTACTTGGGTACGAACCCACGAACTACAACTCTTAAGTCCAGGCCGTTACCACTGCACAAAAAATTTAAACTAAATATCAACCAAAGAAATTCTACAAAATGATCTTATTTTCGTTCCAGGTGATGTAAGAGTCCGGCGATCACACACAACGCAGCCGTCCACAGGAGCGAAGTCAATTGAGGTGTCCGCGTCACTCCACATACACAGTACGTAGCCGGGGGCTCTACGATGTCACTGTATCCATATCTACTCCTGTACACAATAGACGATAGTGGCCAAACTTCCATGTATTAGCAAATCATTTACTTATCAGCTTTTCTCAACGAACCCTCTCAATTCTGAGATAAATATTATGTTGTGCAGTTTCAATAGAATATTTTCAAACACGGTCTCAACATCTCAGCCAAAAGACGGACACAGCCATCGCTACAGAACACCCAAGCAAAAAAAAAAAACAATCTATTCTTAAATGTTTTGAAACGAAATTGAACGCAAAAATATGGAATTATGCCGCCCATTGTGTACAGGATCCTTTATATAATAAACCAGTAATCATTAGTATCCCAGCAATTTTGTACTTTTGGAAATAATGTAGTTTCAATATTCAAAAATCCTCATTGTTAGTAAAGGTGTAATGATATCAGTACATCACCCGTAGGTAATATTCGTTTGAATGTCAATTTTATAACGCAAAGTATCGTAGGTTTTAGAAACCTTACGAAGTATTTTTTAATTTCTTACATTATTATTTTCAGTACAATGTTAGTTACATACAATATGTTCTGTGAGATTTTAAGTACAATATAAAGCATTTATTTTTGCCAACATTTTTGGTTATATCCGTTTTTTCTAACTATACGTACAAAAAAGTTTTTGTTAATGTGAAAATTAAACTTTTCCTCTAAGCCCCCCTATTATGTTAATTAAATCATTCCGAATGTACAACTATTTTCTAGTTTCGCATAATAGAGCTTTAGTTTGCGACGTTCAACAACCCAGATTTAGTTTAGTTCGAAAAGTAATTTCGATTTCTATCTGTTATTTCAAAAGCGTTTATGAATTTTAAAAAGTTGTTACGTCATCTGTGGTAAATCTTTTTTTACGACGTTGCCTGACTCATTTCTTAAATGATTTTGATTTTAGAACTTTACATGGTGACCTATACAATTGCGCTGCTTGCAATACCAAAACATTTGCAAGCATATTCAGTAAATTAAAAAAATAAACCAACCCATATTTCGTGGGATATTTGGACACGCTGTAAATCCATTTCTTAGTAAAACTACAGGTGTTTACTCAAGTATTTCAAAGCTCAAGTTGTACGAAATAAGGTAACAATCGAAACGAAAAAAAAAAGACATTAGATACATTAAAAGGATCGTTTATTAAGTGGAGGTTAAGTTTCTATTGTGTATTTAAATGCAGCTTTTTATCATTGTTTTAATCTTGCCAAATGGTGTCTAACTTGTTCTTCTTTTCGTTTATTTTTTTTTGTAATCTTTTTAGAGGGTATATTTCTTCGAAAATTTGAAAACGAAATTCTATTTTATGTTCATAGCGCTACGTTCACGGCAGACTAATTTCACGCAGATCAGATTTCTTAGTGCTACGTCCCATTTGTATGTGAAGCAAAAAAATACTCCTGAAGATGGGCTAGTTTCAAGCCTATTCTAAATTATTCGAGATACAGTATGGTAACCACATATTATACCTAAGCAATAAATGAAACCACAAGTAATACTAGTCCACAGCGGTATAGCAAAATTCAATTAAAAACCGTTAATTATATAAGTAATATATTCAAACAAAATAAGTTCAGTTAAAGTAAACACTGTTTACACAAGGTACATACCTTCGTACCTTGTCGTTAGGGTGTACCGATTTTACAATTTAGGCAAATAAGTAGGATACGTAACAACGTCCTGATAGTTTGTGATGTGGTTTCCATGCTGTATGTCGGGCGAGGTGCTAAATGCTCGTGGTTCGGTACAATCGATGAAATAAATCCTCGATTATTAAAAATTGTTAAGTGTCCATGTCGACTAAACTAGCTTCCTTCAGTCTTCCGCTGTTTTCTACAGTTGTTGTCATTTGTTCTGTTTGTTTTTCTAAATATTTAGCTATAAGGTACCGCAGTTTTGTTTTAACACTCCTAAATTGTGCACAAACTACTATTATGCTAGCCAGATTATAATGTAATATGAATTTGTTGGCATTTCTATAAAATAATTTTCTTTTTTACTTGTACGGGAGGTGCTAAAAACAAGTGAATACTGTACTGCTGACGTTCCAATTTCCATATATTTAGCTGTTGTAATTTGGATGTAATTTTTCAATGGTAACTAATTTAGTATACGATTTATAATGTAAACTGTCTCATATATATGACAATATTGCTGGCCGCATGCATCTTAACTCGGCAGGATTTTTTTTTTTCATATTTAAAAGAACGAAATATCGTATAGGTCCTGTGTTCAGTCTTATCCAACCCGTCCCTTTCTGCCCTCTTCCAGCGACGCCCTAAGCCGCGGTCCGAACCCCAGAGGTGCCCTTAGCGTCGCTTAAGTTTTTAAGCCCTGGCTTATTTTATTAAGACAGGCAGGTCCGGTTAAGCAGCCGACAACTTTTTAGGTGGGCGCCATTTAAAAAAAATGTGTTTGCCTATATTAACTTGTCTTTCTGATGTATGCGACCAGCTCAACATTCCTCTTTAGTAATACTCAAGCCACTCTAGTAACTTATTGTTGTAACGGTTAAGTAAACAGGTTAACTATTTAGTGTAATTACTAACAGCTATGTTCATATCGCATGGAGCCAAGTCTGTTCTCCTGTAACACTAACCTTATACATTAGAATTTACAAAATCAGTTATGTTTTATCTTCCTGAAACTACAAAAACAATTCCATTCCGTATTTAATACTTAGTTTCAGAATTTACAGCATTGACTAATAAATATTATTACGTCAAAAAGAAAATACACAGTGCACACACATTTTGTACAAAATTATGTGAGTTTTTTGAAGTACATTTATTTTGTACATTTTGTTTTTTTTTTCACTCTAAATATTGGAACGTTTTTGGAGGCTTTTAAAGTATACGAAGATTAACGTAAGAATATGTACTTAGATATAACGAGTTCCTTGATTTTAAATACAAACGATTGGGTAGGTTTTTGTACTAAAATAATTTTTGTATCATGTCACAATCGACATGATGTCGTAGAGGTAATTGTTATTATGTATATTATACATTTTGTAGTGTCCTGATGCTCTCTCGACGTAGAGGTAGACTTAAGATTAAAACATCCGTTCTTTAAAGTATTTGATCCATAGTTTTTAAGTCAATTTTGACTTTTTGATGTCCATTACTGTCTCATATGCCTGTGAGTCTTAGGACTTGCGTAATAACGATATTTGTAATTTGTAAACTAACTTGATGGTCGCTATCAATAGTGACCAGAAACAACGAAATATGCAACGAAGTGTACTTCCTTAGGTGCAATAAAGTGAAGTAAAATGAAGAATGTGTTTTTATTTTAATAATACGTCTATCCTGTCATAATTTAGTTGGGTCAAAATATCATAAAATGAATTAGTGTACAGACGCCAGCACATACAGCTACCCCAATCTGTCAAATTTCTTTGATAGATTTTCAACTTTACTACATAAGCCTAAGGTTCATGTTTTTTTTTTGTTTTGAGGGTCGGAAATCATCAAATAACTTCTCCCGTTCTGGGTGGAGCAGGAGGGCGTGTCAGACTTTTACTGACTAAACCCCACCCGTGTTCCCGCAGTTGCCTGTGTGCCAGGGATCGACGGTTTGTCTTTCGAACAACCCGCACCCCTGGCAGGCATCGGCCCTTGCGGACTCACCAGTTGGTGCTGACATCTCATAAAGCGCGCGTGGAACACAACGCGCCGTCGACCCGGACTGGGTCCTTACCGGACACCGAGCTACTCATTACTCGCCGTCCGCAAGCCCGCGCCTACGGTGGCCGGGAATCAGCCTGGGATTCCCGACGCCCAGGGCGCCTCCTGCGGCGACTAAGGCCGTGACGGCGCATATATTGCCTCTCCTTCACGTGCACCGCCTCCCTCTTCGCGAGCATTACTGCTCCGCAGAAGGAGGTGACGGCTACCCATGCACTCTCGCTCCGTACCATGGCGTGGACCAGGGCAGGACGCGAGAGATCATCGCCTCCACGAGGACACGGCGGTGCTCCGCCCAAGCCGGAAGACCTCCACCGTGTCCTCAGGGCGATCTATACAGTGGAAACACCCGGGCTCATGGCGATGTCTAGAAACACCGCCAAGACGACCCCACCCCGGGCCACAGCATCCCCTCGTCGTAGGGGCTCGCACGCGCATGATGGCATCCACCGTGGACCGCCCCCTGCGGAAACCAAACTGGCTCTCCGCCAAATCCGGCCCCAGCCGCCCGACGAGGCGGTCTGCAATGACTCTTTCAAAGAGCTTGCCCACCTCGTCGAGCAGCACGATGGGCCGGTAAGCGAATGGAGAGTCCGCAGGGCGCCCCGGTTTATTAATGAGGACCGGTTTCCCCGTCTTCCAGTGAAGTGGGAACCGGCCCTGCTCCAAGCATGCGCTTAGGAGCCCTCGTAGTCTTGGCCCGAGAGCTTCCAAAACCAAGACCCAGGTTTTTCCAGGCAAGCCGTCGGGTCCTGGGACGGTATTCTTGGCATTCAGCCTACGTACCGCCACTCTCAACTCTACCTCGGTCACCTCTGGAACATCGTCGACGTCGTCGTCGGGTTGGTCCGCATCGGGCACCGCGGGAGGCGGAGCCATTGGCGGGGAGCATGCTCCCCTCGCGAAGGGAACAGAGCGCCCACCACGTCCTGCACGAGCTGGGGCCGGAGACTGCGTCAGCGGGGGTGCCCACGGGCAGCCTAAGGTTCATGTTTAATTGGGAAAATTTTATAGTTTGGGGTACCTTGATGTGCTGGCGTCTGAATAATATTGGGGCGTTGGTCCAGTGCAGTGGTCGCAAACGCTGCTAAGGATGTGGTCCTAGGTTTGATTCTCAGGACGGGCAGTGTTATTGGGTTCTTCCATCAGGAATTTTTCCGTAACAACCCGGGGCTTAGGTTGTAGCCGGTTGATGGATATAAGCTCGCTCCCTTATTACATGGGACTTAGGGCGCTTTCACATTCTTTTCTTGAATTTGAGCGTTTGACTCGAGATTTGATGAGTGATTATGGTTATAGGTATAGCCACAAAATTAAAAAAAGAAATATGTCCGAGAAAATTTAATTATTCGTCTAGATCTAGAGTGTTCTAAAAAATATTTTAATTTGTTTACACAAGTCAGTAAAAATCTTTTCTCGGCAAAGGATGTTTCATAAAATTTTACTTTCGGGCATCTTTTGATGCTTTGTTACATGGAACATATAACAGTTTAGTAATTTATCAAAATGTCCTTAGTAGGACAGTACCTTGTTATTTTGAATGCTGAAATCATTTTTTTATGTTTTATCAGTAATACACCAAAAATAAGATCGAAATTCAAACAAAAACTACTTAATAACTAAAGTTACTAAGTCAGCTTGCTTGAAAAAAATAGTCTATTTGAAAGTAAAACAATATTTTTAAACAATTGTTGAATGCAACGCTAGAAATCAGTAATAAATCTCGGGACGCGAAGGCATTAGCTTAAATTTGCGCCGGTTTGTTCCTGGGCGTCCGACACAGCGGTTAGCATGTTGAGTAGCGTACCAACTTCACTGGACAAACACGCGCGATCAGCTACCACGCGCCGTTAAATTTAAACTGAATACTTCAATTTGTAAAAGCCCTCATAAAACATAATTTAGGTCAAATAAAAATCAACAGTAACTGTAACACTAATTATATTTCATACATGCATATTTCCCTCTCCGTGCTGAATTCAATACACTGGTTGTGTAAAATCACCACGCTTTTGTACCAAAACCATGTTCACTTAACATTAGTAAAATTCTACTACCTAAACTTTTTTGAATTTACGAAACCGTGTACAGTTTACGGTTTCTTTGTCTCTACAGATTCATTGACGACCTTGATTTCGAACACAGCTTCGCCTTCGAGCAATATAAAACGAACAAAGGTAGAGGTCGGCGTCAGTTTTTGTGATATTTGGGAAAAAGTCGAAAAAAGTTCGATTTCAAGCTATCCAGTTTAGGACGCAATACGAGTAGCAAAGGTCACGGTCAAGGTCAATTAAAGGTCATCCGGAGACAACCGGCCACCAGGCGGTGTCATACAAGTGAAAATTTAATTGATTTTTACCTACGACGTATTTTTGAGATATTCGCAAAAAACTCTAAAAGGGGCCGGTTTCAAGTTATCCAGTTTATGACGTAACTTACGTTTGGCAAATATGGCCAAGGTAAATTAAACGTAAAGTACTTAACAAGTACTTAAAAACAAAAGGGGATGAAGAAAATTTCATTATCTTTTTCCTCCCTAGGACATCTAGTTTTGAGATAGATGTGAAAATCCTAAAAAGGTCGCCTTCATGTTATTCAGTTTAGGACGCAACTTTTGTTTGGCAAAGGTCACGGTCAAGGTCAATTAAAGGTTATATATTCTTCAGTAACCAAAAACCCGGGGCCCTAATCTATAGCTAAACTCTGTACACCGTTTTGCAAAACCAAAATAAAAGTGAGTTGATTACTCAACTCAAACCATTTATTTCAATTAAACCATTTCCAGGCACTTTTGAATTGTCAAAAAGTCGATCAGTTGGAAAGTTGAAGCTAGTTGCCTATTCTAGAACGTAGATCTCTATATACTGAACAGTATTTAATTGAAGTAAACTGAACTCGGTTTTGGTGGCCAGTAGAGGCGTGGTGTGTGCCACCGGTGTCTCGAATTGAATACGAAAAGGGAAATACACTTAATACATAAATCTACATTATTAACTCTGCGTAGCCTCGACACTGGCTGCTTGGTGTTCCCAAGCACCAACCTCTGTGAGTAAATCCTTCTTCGACTCGAAATACTCCTTATACCACAGGATATGATCTTTCTTTTCCTTTGCTGTGTAGAATGCGTTTTTGGACAAACCTACGCATACAAGCTCCATGAAATGCCTGATGGGGCCCTTCTTGGGACACCAGCCTTCCAGGTGGGAGTCCAGGAATATGTGTTCTGAGAAGTGGACATTTTGCTCTTCTTCTAAGCCTGGAATTGAAAGATTTACGTTACTTCAAAAATACTTCAATTCCTCATCACTGCTGACATGTTACGCAGTATATCGTCTAGGAAATTAATTGTTTAGCACTCCTCATGATGAGATGATGAACAAAGGGCGACATGCAAAAGGTATTCAGAAGGCAGATGTGAGTGGAAACGCCGGGAGGGGGGACGCCCTAGGAGGATAAAGTGACCTCATTGGTGATGTTCTTCGGAAAGGTCAGGTCGTAATAAATTTTCTCAGAATAAAATTCGTAAAATGTTTTAAACAAAAACCCTTGTATTATAATCAAGCTGAAAAAGTTACTTAATCTTACCTTGTTCATTATTAATAGGGAACTTCCAGATTTTCCCCTGTTCTGTCCACAGCACCATCTTCTGGAAGTAATTAACAGGTGGCTGGGACGTCGCCAGTGTCAGTTCTCGTTGTTGCAGGTTCTCCCACACATCTAGTTTTGTGCCATAGTTGGATTCCTTAGGCTTGAAGATTCCTAGAGGTTCTCCACTGAAGATGTTCACTGTTGCTACTGAGGTTGATTGTAATTGAGAGGGTCTGTATAAGAAATAATTTTGTATCAGCAATGTTTACTTAGCTCATGCGTCTGCTTATTTTTGTTGTCTTTAGATTCTTAAAGCTTCATCATAGGGTAGTGTTCATGACTTTAAAACTTGTTACTTGAACTTTTTAAACTCTAGCATTAATTAAGGGAGAGAGACTTATTGATTTCTTCAAGGAAGCATGGGAAAATCAATGTTTTTACAAACAACGAAACTAAATAAATAATTGTAATCGTAAAAAGAAGCCTTTGACTTACGTTCTCCTCCTTCCCTCCCTTGCGTCGCCCCCCTGGTGCCCGTCTGCTTTCCTCTGGGAGTACCTGGTCTGCTGTGTTTCCGCCTGAGTCTTGTTGACCATGCGCTTAACTTGCTGACCTCTAGACTCCAATTGTTTCCTTTCTTCAGGCTCTTGAGAGCGATCTATTTTCATGCCAACAAGGAGGTCACTGGAAAGTCAGTTATAATTTGATTATTTATTTAACAGATAAGAAGATATAGAAACAAGATATTCATTCAATAACATCACAAATCACTTAGTTGCATTAAAATGCATTTAGCTAGTAACCAAACTATTGTTCCTATGAGGGTAAGCACCAGCAGCTGTTGTTTTTTTAAATGAACTAGCTGCTGCCCGCGACTTCTCTGAGATCCAGTATGAAAAGTAGCCTATGTCCTTACACAGGTCTTTGTCTGTTTGTATGCAAAATGTTGTCCAAATCCATGGAGCCGTTTTAGTATGAAAGTGTTTTTTTTGAATAAAGCATGGCACTGTTGAAATCAAACTTAACCTATCTGAACTACACAACCCAGTTACTGGGTAACACAATACGATACCCCTTGGTACGACTGGCTGTCAGACTTTCAGATGACTGTCAAAGATCCACAAATGACAGCCGGAACCAACAGCTTAACGTGCTTTCAGAGGTGCAGAGGGGTCTTGGTATGTAAAGATGGGCCAAGGAAGTTAACAAAAGAATAGCATGTGGATGGAAAAAGTACTACTTGAATTATTAGCTCACCTGAGGGTTGTTGATGTCTGGTTGATCTTGCCCAGTACCCGGAACAGCAGTTCAGCCTCAGTTTGCTTTACATCTCCACCCAGAGCTTGGGCCACTTCACCAGCTGCTTTAGTAATACTTTCCTCTGAAAATATGCATAACTTTTTAGTTTGATTCTATTCTTATTGCAAGAGCGTCTCTCTCTGAAGGTAGAGGTATTAACAAATATCTTTATGGTTTAGTTCTTCATAAGTGGCAAAACATCTAATGAACAATGTAAGCCACATTGAGAAAATAATAATAAACAATACTGTTTTTGGATTGGAATTGAGTTAGAGGCCCTGCAGTGGGTCTGTATAGAATCAGTACCAATACCGATTCTATTCTCTGTTTAAAATTATGTATACAATGTGTCTTTAATCATTAGGTATAATCCTTTTAATCAAAGTAAATAAATAAAAGGAGAAGAAAATTTACTACACACAGTTTGTGAATACAAACCTATTTTCTCTGTTTTGACTTCAATTACATCTGGCTTCTTTTTTCTTTGTATCACAGGGGCAGAGGCGAACTTATCCTTATATTCACTCTCCTTTATTTTGGGCTCAGCCATCATCAACTTTAGGAGTTCCTGTATCTTTTCTGTGGCACTATCTGAAGACTTCTGTGGTTCTGCAGCTTTGGGCTTGGATTCAGGTACTTTTCCATCACCATCTGAGGGTTTGTCAGATAAACATCTGACTATAAGCCGAAAGTCTCGTCTGAATCGGAGCCTGAAAGTAAAGATGTAGATATAAACTAAATGCTAATGAGTGCTAGGTTTCTTAAGAACTATGAAGTCACTGATCTGATTTATAAAATAGTTACCTGGTCAACATGTTGTGACTAATTCCAGTTTACAAATAAATAAAAGATCAACACAGGAAGCAATTGCAAATTTTTTGAGGTTATAAAATCGTCGGATTCCGTTTGACGTAAAATGACAAATGATGAAATGACACTTGACACTTCAAGTTTCAAACATGTAGTTTGGAAACTTCAAACCTATGTGAATCGAAACGTTTACCAATACTGTATACTTTTTGACTCGTCAGGAATCATGCATGTTGTTTTTTTTATGAGATTTACATCTGTGTACACACGGCTACACATCAAGCTATACATTTCCAGTATAAGATGATCTCGTATTGTATAGGATTTCCGTACAGTGCGAGATCAGCGTAAACTGGAAATGTATAGCTTGATGTGTAGCCGTGTGTACAACTAGACTCATTTTTTTAAAAGCATATTTAAAAAAATAAGACTTTTCTTCATGAAGCTAGGCAATCCCCCATCTCATCTCCCGTGGTCCATGGGTGTAGGTAATGCCCAAACAGTCTTATGGGCACTGGGCAAACTGCGATGGCTAGCCCCAGCAGTCTGGTTTAGATACTACCGGTAAAAGGTCGAGTGGTGTGGTACAATTTGAGGAAAGTTATCCAATACAGGGTGGCAGGGAGACCAATCGGTTCAATACATGATTCACGACCTCGCCGGCACTGCGTGGATAATTTTGGTAGGTTTAAAAAAAATGCTTTTCCATACATTTATTTGACCGCGTTGGTTACTTTTCTAAAAGTGCAATCCTTTTTATGATAACCAACGAGAATTTCTACGTTGGGATTTTTAGATGGGCATGGTTACAGTTTGCGCGTCGATGTCCCCTGCCAGTCTGTATAAGTGCCATTGTGAATATTGCGACAATTTGTGTTGTCTAATAATATAAACAAGTCTTAGGTCTTTTACAGTCAAGAATTTTGGGTTTAGATAAAACAAGATGAGTAAGTATATTCCTTACATATCTTGTTTTAGCAGGTGCCGTGCTGTACTTTTAGCCTACCACAATCTGAAAAAGATATTTTATCCTCGTGATAGCTGATAGGGCCTGCTAATGTGGCAAACACCATAATTCGTTCGATTTCAGTCTAGGAGGGATCAAGACTGAAATCGACGACGAAAAGATAGCCTGAAGGAGGTCTTTACTCAGCTATAAATAGAGAGAAGATCAGTGTTATATAAACCATACTTCAGGCAAAAGAAAAGAAAGGATTTTGAGGTGATGGCAGGAATAAAGGGGAAGCGCCAGGTTAACCCACGCAATTCAAATTTTTATCCTACTATTCCATAAGATGTTTGGATGTTTGTTACTCTTTCACACAAAAACGGCTAAACGGATTTGAATGAAATTTGGTACACAGGTAGTTTGCAACCTGGAATAACACATAGGATACTTTTTATCGCGGTACTACGATCCCGTGGGATAGTTTTCGACCTCCACGCGGGCGAAGCTGCTGACGGAAGTTAGTATTAAAAATGTGAAAGTTTGTGAAGATGTTTGGATGTTTGTTACTGAATCACGCTAAAACAGTTGAACGAATTTGGATGAAATTTGGCACACAGTTTATAACCTGGATTAACACATAAGATACTTTTCCCTATAGTACGTTCCCGTGGGATGATTTGTTACTCAATCACGCAAAACCGGCTGAACCGATTTGGATGAAATTCGGTACACAGATTACACAAAGGATACTTTTTATCACGGTAGTACTAATACGTTTCCGGGGGATAATTTCGACCTCCACGCGGGCGAAGCCGCTGGCAAAAGCTAGTACTTATTAATAATCATTAAAATCATTTTATACAAAGCTCTAAGTTCATGTAATTACTCGTTAATTTATTTGAATTTCGCTGCCTACCATAAGGCATTCTCAATATGTGGAATCAAAATAAAAAGAGAACAGATTTCACTTGTAAGGCACATTTATTTGTGGACGGGAGTCATCTCCAAAAATATTATACAAAGAAATACTTAACACGTATTCCAAATAATTCTAAGTAGACATTGATAAAATTTTATTACTAAAGATATCACATTTTTCGATATATAAATGACTTATAATTAAATAACTATTCAATGTAACATGACACGTGTATTTTTATCAATTAAACACGTATTAAACGCAAAATAAAACTTAGTTTTATTTTTAACGTTACGCTCGATTCATTTATGAATCGTTACTTAATATTCCGAGGGTTCGAGCTAACGATCAATCAACGCAACTACTGCCTTAGTCGACTAATTCTTTAATCATCAACGTAGGTATGAAATGTACGAGATAGACAAGTTCAACTCGTACATTTTGGACCTACGAGTTGAAAGATTTTGAAAAGTCACTGGTCTCAGAATACAAACTTGTGTTTTATGGAAACTCTGTATAATATGAGTCATACCCGAGACGCCATGGCGGCGTAGCCACGTGGGCTACTAACTATATAGCTGTATACATTTAGTTATCATCGCGATCTGGCGACGCGACGTCACCATGTCGAAGTGAGGTTTGACTCTAATATTTAAACTATTGATCTTATTTTTATTTAACAAGAGATCGATCGTGTGCCTGAATCCCTACTGACAGCGCTACAAGGTACGTTTTGTGCTTGGCAGAAATCGGAATTACTAACGCCGCCATCTTGTTTTTTCAATACAATTTCTGTGACAATTTCACAAAATAATGTTTACAACTCATTCACAGTTATTTTACCTCTGAATTTGCGTCACTGTCAAAATAAAAATAATCTTTGTGCTCGTTAGAATAAGATTGCTTTTGGTTTGCTGTCACTAACAAGTCTGTCAATGTCACAGTGATCTTTATTCTCATTACAATAAGGTTGTGTTGCTGGGTTGCTTACAGAGGTGTTAGAGGAAAAAAAAGACTGAACGGACTGTACCAACAACATCCGTCTGTCAATGTCATTCAGGTGCACCAAAAGATCCTTGTAGCACTATAAATAGGGTTTAACATAAACGCGACAAGTTTCCATTAAAAAACTACGCTGGAAATCATCCAGCTTAACACTAGACAAACAAACACGTATTGTATAAGATATAAAGCAATGCTTGTTTTCTTTCGACAATATAGGTTGTTTTTATCTCTTTCTAACAAAACAAATATAAGAACTATTACAAGTTTAAGGCACAATAAATAGCAGCTACTTTTAACTGACTGTATAAATGTACTAAACATAGACTTAATTTACCTTTTTACAAAACGAGGTTTATTTATACACAAACCAAGACTATAGTAAAACCAAGTTTTGTAAAAGATTAAACTAAAATGAGCACCTCATGAAAAGATATAGACATGATAAATGCCATGTATAGCAAATTCTTGTAGTACATACAAATACGCCATTCTATAAGGCATTTGACTTTTTTTTAACTTGTAAAGTCAGGGAAACTAATTGACTACCAACTTAAATTGTCCGTATTTACAAATCACAATAATTGTAATTCTTTGACACTTGAATGAAATAGATATAGCACGGCAAATTGACAAACGGGGTTAATTTGCTTTAAAAATATTTTAAACATATGAATGAAGGGTACTGCCTTCATTAAAACCTACACTACTGTGTAAGTTTTAAATGTAACTTAAGGTGGAAGCGCCAGGTAGCTCACAATATTCAAATTTTCTAACTTGTTTGCAATTCAAAAAAAATATGATTCGCGACTGTAACACGTATGTATTTACAGAATGTTTCAAGAAATAGTCATTCAATGGGATTATATGAAAGTTATTACTTAGTGCATCCTCTTTAAATTACTACTGCATATGTTTTAGTATAAAAAAAGATTAATGTTATATTCACCATGGCGCGTTAATGTACGTTGCCGGCATTATATCTCAGTCCAAAACTGTCTTAACAAATACTACAAGGTAAATACCAAATAATGGTAACATACTATCCTAGTACTCAGCATAGCATAGCATTAATATTGCATAAAAACACTAAACTACAAAAAGTACAATTACATGTACACATAAAATATGAGTCAATGCAAAACATGCTCTTGAGCAAAAGTCGACACTACAATAATTATTCCAACTTAACTATATTATGTACAAAACTAACTGACTGTCAATAATAATTATAATCGAAAATATAAACATCTGTCACTTTTAACACGAGAATTTGGTTTATAAAGTGGGAATTTGACAAAAAGTGACAATTAGGAGATCAAACAACTGGTAATTGACAATACGTAACACCCGTATTGAATGAAAGATATCGAAATACGAATCGTTAATTGCTTATACATCATTATTATGAATTAAAACTACAATACACGCGAAGTGTGATGTGTTCGTAATTCATTATGTACAATAAGGCACGCGCTATCACCTAAATATTTAATAATACGTCCAATCGCCTTGAACTCGCATTTCTTTAGCAAACCTTTCGTTTCTGTTACCTAGTGTAACAAAGATATTCCTAATACATTTCTAGCACCAATCCTCTCACTGGCAGTGATATTTTATCACACCCCACTAACTACGCGAAATTATGCAAACAGTGAGTTAAGAGACTGATCTTGATTTATCATCATCATCATCCTATCAGCTGAAAGACGTCCACTGCTGGACAAGAGCCTCCCCCAAAACGGGGGGATTTGCCATAATCGCCACGCTTGGCAGGCGGGTTGGCGATCGCAGTATGGTCGCCAAATGCATAGAGAACGCTGCTGCCCATTCTCAAGTAAGTCCCTTAGTCGCCTTCTACGACACCCACGGGAAGAAATGGGATGGTGCTATTCTTTTACGTCTGGCACCACACGGATGATTTATAGGACTAAATATGGTGAAGGACAACATCGTGAGGGAACCGGCGTGTTCTAGAATCAAAAAGACATCTGCCAACAAGACTCCCAAGAGCCCACTTCCTCTCACAGAGAGGAGGCTTGTGTCCAGCAGTGGGAATATTAAAGGCTGATTATGATGAAGACTATATATTAGATATGTATAGAGTTTCTAGTCAAACGTATAGCAAGGAAAAAATGTTGTAAATTTTCCGTCTTTGAAAAAAATTGCGTACCGAACTCTGCATGAACAATTGTTGCAGTTAACTTGGTTCGCATAAATAACGGGGATTTTTAACAAACTTGTTTATTCCTTTGCAGAATAACAATCATGACTTTTGGGTTCTGACCCTGTTAAGAAAAGAAAATTCCCTCACCACACTGTTGCGGTTTTTCACTGCTTGCATAACATTCGTTTCTGACTCACAGTTGAATGCTCGGGGCTTCATTCAGAACTTCCATTTACCTTAACATTCTTAATTAATTCACAGCCGCTTAGGAACTAAGTTTGACGAAACCGAAGTAACTGTATCCTGGTCTGAGCCAAACCGTTCTGTTGGGTTCCCTTTGAGCAAAGTTCACGGTGTCTCCTTTGTGCAGTCTGGCAACGGTTTGAACGGAGCATGATATCTGGGACTTGTCCAGTTTCCGCTGGCTAGAGTCGTCGCCTGTTGCGCAAGTGGATAGTAAACGAGGCTCCTGGCCGGGTTGTCGCGCCCATATGAAGTAGCAGTTCGGTGATTGGGTTAGGTACACCACCTGGGGAGAAGAAGAATATGGATAAGTTGAGTTCGTTCGAGATCGTTGCAAGGATTGGTGCTTGGGAAATATTAAGCTATTGGGTATACTTATATATTATGCGAGGAGACATTGGTTGCTAATCATTAAGGGGAAGCGCCAGGGTAACCCGCGAAATTCAAATGATCTTGCGTTTTTTTTAGAATTTGCAAGTCAGTGTCTTGCTGTATTAATTCGCGAGTGTGACATGTATGTATTTACAGAACTCATAATCTATACAAGGTGTAATTTTAATCCCCGTTAACCTCATAAAGGGTCTAATACGCTGTTCCTTACATTTTGTCGAGATAAGCGAACATAAATGTAGGGAATAGCTGATTTTATTTTCGCGATTTCAGGTTTGGTCCCATAGTAAAAGTTGTTACCCCTTATGAGGTTAACAGTGATTAAAATTACGCCTTGCATAAATATAAAAATGAATCCCTATTTCCCTTGGTCACGGCATCATACGTGAACAGGTGGACTAATTTTTCCCATTCTTTCTTTGTTGTGTTTGTTACTGTCAGGAGAAAGTTCTTATGAAAGAAAAAAGCAAGAAAATTGCGCGTAACATATATTCATAGTTAAGACAGGACAACGTCTGTCGGGTCAGCTAGTCAATAAATAATACAATCCTCCCAAGTTCATGTGATCATAATCTCATTAAAAGTCTATTTCATGAAAAATCATTCAATCCGCATCCAGCTTATGAAACACAGATTTTTTTCCTATTAGCTATCATCATCACACCTTTGTGTGGTACCGGACGTAAAGAATAGCACCATCCCATTTCTTCCCGTGGGTGTCGTAGAAGGCGATTAAGGGACTTACTAGAGAATGGGCAGCAGCGTTCTCTATGCATTTTACCACCATACTGCGATCGCCAACCCGCCTGCCAAGCGTGGCGTTTATGGCAACCCCCCCATTTTTTTTGGGGTCCAAGTTTTTATGTCCGACAGTGGACGTCTATCGGCTGAAATAATGATGATGATGATGATGATCACACCCTCTTATGTGGTTAGTTATGTTTATGCTAACCGAATAATTATCCCTACATCTACGTAAATAACGTCCACTCTACACAAACATATTGTAATGACGTTGTTTCTCTTTGTCTTTTTTGCTACACTTTCTCGACTCTGCTTTTTCAGTATTCACAAGTTGTCATTCGTTTCGGAACCAGAGGGAGAAGAAAAATGGTCGAGGACGTTGTGGTAGGAGCGGCGGGGAGAGAGCAGTGCCCTCATTAATTAAATATGCCGTGAAACTACGTATTTATTAATAATGACGTAAATAACCACTAGTTATTACGTCTGTTCAGTTATATTCTTTGAAATCCCTTTAGTTTGCGGTCGAAAAGGCCTATTTTTCACTGTCAATGTTCGCTTACGATTTTATGTATTTTGCTTGCGAATAAGGAATATTATAATATACATGGGTACATATATATATTTAATATAGTGAAGTAAACCTCGTGTGGATACGTTTGCAAGAAATGAGTCATAATTAAATAAATACCAAGACTGCTATTAACTGCTTTATAGACGCTTCGCGTATCCTTTGATAAATTATGAGCTGTTTAAGGTATTGATGTAGTTGTGTTTATTATTTAATAGTAGTTTATTAAACTGTTGCATAATAGTATCGTACGAGTACTTTAATACCTAGTTATGTGCAGTTTCATAAACTACTTTATACTCTCATAGATTGGGATTGAAATTGCTAAATAAAATATCAAAATTAAAAGAATAAGAAATATTTTTGTAATGCTATAAAAATGGCGCGCCCCACTTATTCGTGCCATTAGAAAAAATAATTGATGGAAACTCCTTGGCGGTATTAACTTATTGAATTTGAAACATACGAAACATCGTATTGTGTGTAAAAATGTTTTCTATTACAGAAAGTGTTACAATTTAAGTAATTCGATTCTTAACTTTTGGTGTTGTGTTTGGTAAAGTATGTCGATATAAACTTGTTTTGAAGTTTATAATTCGAATTTTACTTGATGAGAGTAGGTAGATGTTTGTTTATAGTTACGTACATACATTATAAATTGCTGGGACACAGACCATTATTACTATATAAAGGGGTCGTACATAATATTATCAAGCCATATGAACAGTCAAAGGGGAAATTGCTATAATGTAAACCACGATTAGCCTACTGCTTCTGAGGCCCTCGTGTGAGTTTTATTTAACCATCTACACCAAACGCAGTGAGCGCGTTTGGTGCTCCGATTAGTCCGTCACTATCCGGTCCGGCCAATCGGAACGCCGAACGCGCTCACTGCATTTGGTGCAAATGGTTAAATGAAACTCACACTAGGGCCTCTGATTAGGCTTTTAACATAACTGGCGAAATGTGGGTGTAGTATAGGTACATCGCTACCAAACCCTCCGTGAAATACACGCGTTTTGTTGATGATTGCCTATCCTTATCAACAAATTTCTAAAATTCCGGGGTCATGTCACTTGATGGAGGAAAGTATTGCTTAAAACAACAAGAATTGAATTCAAAATATTTAATTTCTCATTCGCCTGGAGTCTGGCTTTGTGCCCGATTGATGGCAATAGGCTCGCCCCTATTACATGGTTCTTAAACATAACTGACGAAATGCGGGTGTACCATAGACACACCTCTGCCTAACCTTTCGGGGAAAACAGGTGTTATGTTACTTGATAGATCATATTAGAAGTAGGTCCTTCAAGTAATTTAAAACTGCACGCCCCTCCACTAAAATTTATATAGAAGCATTTGAAATGTGTATGCCACAAGCAGTAGCGGGGCGTGCAGTTTTAAATTAGTTGTTCTCTACTCTAGGAAAAATCGCGAGTTTAGTCTATGGTTTAAAAAATCCCAGTTTTAAAATAAAAAAAGTTTTTTTATTAATACTTGTTATCAGTCTTTTGCTGTGCCTATAGTGTCCGATAAATAACGATAAGCTTATTATCATGTGGAACGTAAATAGTCATCGGCGTACCATAATAATGTGTATACGATAGATTAGACAGATACTACGACTGTCCCTTTTAGATATTGTCTTGCAGATCAACTTGGAACGATAACTATGTTTTGAATGAAGATTGGAATATCGATCTTGTTGGACAGGACCTTTATGTGATTAGTTTAGAAAATATAAACAAAAATAAAAAGACGTGAGATTCTCTCATCATCTATATCTAATAAGAGTAATTTGTTTGTGTCACAGAGTTCATATTGTATTCGGAAGCCGGAAAATGGTGATAAGATCGACCCTGTCACAAGATACTATGACCGGCATGACCCTATCATATAACACAAATCGTTAGGGCAGTAAGCTGACGATGGGCAATTTGAATAAAGAACTGGTAGAAATTCCACCAGTTTCTTTGTCATTCGTGCATAGATTTCCATACGTTCTATCGTCGGGGACACGCTGTCCATCGTCTACTTACCGCCTAACTGCTAACAGACATCATGAATTTTGTAACTTGTAACATCTCTACCTATTCTATAGCATCACGGTCGTCACATTTATGTATAGCTAACATCATATAAAAACTCAAGCGAAGATCACCTCATTTTTCGTACAGATGTTGTATTGTATTTCAGTTCACAAACGCGCGTCAATCATTCCAATTTTGTACCTTATTACCATAACATAAGACTCACTAGACGAGTGCTCATGAATTACCTATCCATATTATGTATCGTAACGACACAATGTAGATGCGAGAAACACTGAGTCGAGACCCTGACGACCCTGTCGACAGATGTGTCGACGTTTGGGGCCTCCAAGTGTCGCCACAGCGACCACTGTGACCACACACCCCCAAGTTGGGTAAGGTCTATGTCCAGCAGTCGATGTCTTTCGGTTGAAATTATAATGATGTTAAATACATACCTGAGCATAAATTAAGTAGAGGCCGCCATCTTTGATGGTGACGTAGCTGCCGTTCAGCTCGATCTTCTCTTCGCTGTTCTTCGAGGACACCTCCTGGTCGCGTACCCAGGGACCCATTAAGGCTGAGGACAAGAAATAGGAAGATCAGTTAAAATTGTTAATAACTTGGTATTGGGTGGTGGGTTAAAGTTCTTTTTTACAAAACTATTTTATAGTGTCGTCTTAGGATAATAGTTCACACATTTTAAAATTGTATAGTTGCAGGAATTGGCTAAATTGATCACATTAGTTGTGTGTAACAATTATTATACCAATAAAGAGAATATTGTTGAATTTACAATAACATGATCACTAAACATATTTCTGAAGGAGCGTCGCGTTGTTATGCAGTTCAGTTTTCGAAATGGAATGCATCAAAATATTTGTCCTAATGTCCTAATGATGTCTCCATTCCAACGACCCGACCCTGACATTCTAGCTCCCTAATAAGACCATAGTAATCTATATCAGAGCGTCTTAACATTTGGCTGATGATTGTAACATTTTCATTGTATAATATAGTTGCCAGCGTAATTCCTTTACCACTTTTAACAACAATTCCCTGGCTCGTCTCACGAAAGATGTCCTGTGGCAATTAGTGGAAGTAATGAATATTATAATAGTTAACATTAACCCTCCTGCCTCAGACACCTTTCTCTATTTAAGATGGTGCAGTTTTATTAACCAGTGCCTGTAATATAATGTCGAGATAAATAAATAAAGATTAAGGATTCCGTCGAGCGTTTAGCGCGGCGTCTCCGAGTCTTGTTTCGTGAGAGGGACTTTAAATTGAAACTTTACTTATGTTGAAACTAACCAACTGTCACATAGAACTTGTCGTTTTATAACAATATGCAAGTGACATTAAACCTCAGGGTGATAACTGATAACGCAATTACGAGACCGACTAAACTTTCTTTTGCTTATCAACAAACCCGAAGTGTATGTTATCATTTCGCGTAATACAAAATACTTATTTTAAAAATATCGCGGTTTCGATAGTAACGATAATAAACAGTGACAAAACCATAGCCTACTGACATAGTTCTTGATCTTTATAATGTACGCAGACGCAGAATGATAAGCAGCGAATATTTTGGTATACCTATCTGTTGTTTAAAAATATACGCATAATTATAAAGGAATGCAGATTTAGGTTAATTCGATATTTTAGCCTAACGTTTAAAGTCTACATTTTGAACAAAAGAAAAAAATGTGGTGGAGCAGGTTATTTTTTTCGATTGCAATTCATGTTTATGAGTATTCAAAAACCGTTATATTTTCGTGGCGTTTCAATAATTTAATAATTCACTCCCCAGAGTAAGACCATTATAAAATTCATGATCCTACATAGTCTAGTAACAAATCTTAACTATACTTTAAATTTATTTTAAAGTGTAGTTAGCATTTGTTAAAATAAAATTAAACCTTCCGAAGATTAAGAAAAATTCTTGGCCAAACATTCATAAATATCAAATTAATACAGCGTCGTTTGTTTATCAGTCGAAAGGTTCAAGAGCTCAAGATGAGCTTTACGTAGAGATTTGAAACATTTTAAATAAGAATTAAATTACTGCCTCAGAATGTTGCCACGTAATTCCTAAGGGAGTTTTAAGTTTTATAATGGCACGGTACAGTCACCTCCATGACCCTCCATAAAATGTAAGTGCAACTCGTAAAATGGTCACTGCATGAACCACCAAAAATGACTGTCTTTTATTCCATACCCAATCGATTTTGATGTGTTTTTGTTTAATAATTTCAAGCTTAATTATTATTGAAGAAGTAAATGCTTTTGGATATTATTTTGTCTCGCAATAAAAACTTTACTTTGTTTTAGTGTCTTCAGTAATAAAACAAATGCAAAAAAAATCTTGCCATTAAGTAACCCTAAATAAAATTAAAGAATAATTACTACCCCACCTCAAAGTAAGGGTAATTTAATTACCTTTTCGTCACATGTGACATTTTGACTTGCCTATTTGCAGAAGGTAATTTAATTCCATTACTGTTAAAACTTTTCATAACAGGCAAAGAAGAATTAAGCTGCATTTTATTTTTTGTTTTAACTACTAAGTGCTTTACAACTTGATTAAATTCTACTTGTGTATGTATTCTACCCAAATTAGCAATTTAATTAAACCTTCTTTCTACTTATACGCCCTAACTGAGAGGACAGTCGACTTATATTATTCCTCTTTTAGTAAATACCACTTTAAGACTGTAAGGAGTTGAAATTAAAGTAGTATCGATTAAACTTCACTTTATGTTTCTTGTTTTAAACAACAAGACAATTCGACTAGACTAAACTTCGACCTTATATACATACTGTAATTTCAATTTTATTTAGAAATTTTTTGTGTATTTTATTTAGGTATTTGATTTATTATAAATAGACTAAAAATACGTTTACTTTTGGACTGACAGCATTAAGTAGGTACCTACCACTAATAACTACTGTGGACTAAACAGTTGTCTTTCGATGTATTGTATGGCTATTTGTCTTAAAGAAGCCAACACCAATAATGGTGGGTATATCGAGGTAGGTTTATGTTTAAACTAGATCTAGGTACCAAATATTAGTTAGGTTTAACAAAACACCACCATAGCACTGCCATTTATGGTATTTGGAAATAAGTTTAAAGTATAACGATAATGTTAATATAAATCAAATTCAATTTAGGGCGTCATATGTAATGGTTGCTTAATATTTTGAGGAAAGATTTACCTACCTAGTACCAAACCACCTATTTACCTACAACGATAAACCAAAACCAAAGTGCTTAACACAATTGATGACCTAATTATTTTTCTGTATTTTCCATTCAAAAACAAAATATAATATATATATATATATATATATGTACTTAACAATTTATAAATCAAGAATATAATTATACTTATGTAGTAACATAACAATAGAACACAATTATATTGATAACAACCACAATATACATTAGTGAGTAGTAATGTGTGGATTTCTAATGCTCTCAGTAAAACTAAGAAAACAACTCATAACTGAGTAAGTAATGTTACGACTTTGTCCCAGGGACATGTAGATAAGTTCCTACATGTCCCTGGGAGAAAATGACAAAAGAGAGGACAGGATAGTACGTTTCACGATAAAAATCCCTTCACCGTAAAGTTGGGTGGGTGTCTATAGAGTGAAGATACCTGTAAAGATGGATGCGCCAAAGTATGCCAAAGTAACCCGCAAAATTCAGATTTCTTGCGTTTTTTTTTGCAATTTGTGGGTCAGTGCCAGGCTGTATGTTAAACTAAATATGATTCATGACCGTAACATATGTATTTACAGAATTATAGTTATTAAAAAAAACAGGTACGGACGAATTGAGAACGTCCTCCTTTTTGAAGTCGGTTAAAAAATCACCAACACAACCCTAAGTTCTACCAGGGGTGCGGGTAGTTCGAAAGTGATACCGTGGCTGTGACACGGGTGGGTTTTAGTCAGTAAAAGTCTGACACGCAATGCCGTTCCGCACAGTGCGGGAGAAGTTATTTGATGATTTCCCACAAAAAAAAAACCTTGAAGTCCATTTAATCCCATTGAATGACTATTTTATAAAAAAAAGTCAACATACAACCTAACAATGACTTTCTAATTGCAAAAAACGTAAGTAATAAAAATTGTTTTTCCCGGTCTACGCGAAGGGAATTCTTTCGTAAAACGCACTCTGGCATCCTACAATCACATCATTATCCAACTAGGTAGTTGGATGTTGATGAAATTATACGAAAGTTGGGCCACTCTAGAGATAGGTATCTCTAGAGTGGCCCAACTTTCGTATAATTTCAGAACGAATTGAAAAAAAGGCAAGCTATGTGGACATACCATGATAACACAATTGATGCCTTGTGTACTGCGGTTGCTGCGCTTACAATCAAAGCAAATGCAGTTACAACTAGAAGAACTTTCAAACTATGTAATCCCTGAGAGGAACAGTCTACCAAGTTGAACTTTAACCAAACTAGCTGTAGCCTGCGCAGCGTACGAGGTACTCTATGTACAATCAAGGGGACGTACATCTGACCACTGGAAAATAATAGCCCGTGCACACGATGACATCAAAATGTAAAGTATAAAACCATTAAAAACTTTCTCTACCTTGGTCCTTTTTTTGTTAGGACAAAAAAAATAACAAAAAATAACGAAAAACGAAAAACACGAACGAAAAAAAACGAAAAACGAAACAACGAAAAACGAACGAAAAATATTACTGTGTATTTTTGTTTCATTGATCGACGCCAAAAGGGGCGGTAAACGGAGAGTTGGTCATCACACGGGATTTTGTTTTCACGGTGGTAAGATGTACGTACCCGTGAGTGTACATTGATGAAAAGTATCCTATAACTTTGAAGGGTTATATTTAAGCTCCGTGATTCATTGAAATTGGTTGAGTAGTGATGGCCTGAAGAAGAAACAAACAACCAAGCAGACACACTTGATTTGGATTTGTAATACAGAAAAACAGATACCTACTTTGTTTTGTTGTAGTCATGTAAGATATGTGTCAGTTGTAAAAAGGACTACATTTGTTATCAATTTCCGATTATTACTGTGTTATCTAGAAAGTCGTAAGTACACATCATACATACCTATCACACTTAAGATAATTGCGTGTGAACAATTGGATTGGTAGTTAAACGAAAAGGATCCAATCCACACAGTCTTGTGTGTATTGGATCCTTTTCGTTTAGCTACGTCCAATTGTTGAGAAGTTGGTAAGTTTAGTGTAATTACGGTTTTGAATGAAACAAAAAAAAAATGTTTTTCAGTTACTGGCAATATTTAAAATCACTTATATTTTGGCGGGAAATACTGGACTTTTATGTTTCGTTATATCAACTGATGACCCAGTCAAATAAATAAAATAATTACGATATGTTATGTCTAATAATAACTTCCTACACTGTTACTGTACTACTGGTTATACTTGGGGACGGGGAGTCCCCTAAATATAAACAGTAGCCATGCGAGATAAATGTGTGTACCTATTTCAATTTAAAAATTAGCAAAACAACGTGGTGACCAAGCACTACACCATAAATAAAGCATATTATTATTTTAATTTAAGATATATAGCTTAAATAAAGTAGGCACCTACTTGTAATATAAAGTTCGATTGAATGGGGTCAACTAGTTTCAAGGAAGAGGTGATCTGCCCCTATGAGGGTGACATGGTCAAACTGATCAAACCATCTATAAACTAATAAAGATAAAAAACTTTTTCCAAAAAAAAAAACAACCGACTTCCGAAAAAACACTACAAAGTGAAAAATAACTTTAATTTCGGAAGTCGGTGACTTTGGATATGTATTTTAATTTTTTGTCACCGCCTTCGAAATTAAAGTTATTTTTCACTTTGTAGTGTTTTTCAGAAGTCGGTTGTTTTTTTTTGGAAATATTATATTTTTCACTTTTTAGTTATAGTACCTACCCTACTAATTCGAAATTTCATCATCCGAGGGGTCAAAACAATGCATATTTATGCGATAGCAGCAATCGCGGTTTATTTACTGTTGTTTTTTGAAGAGTTCCGTTGTCTGTCTCCGAAACGCATCATCAAATGTATATGAAATTGAAATGAGGACCACACGGGAAGGACCAGCTTTCAAATAAAAAAAGAATCATCAAAATCGGTTCACCCAGTCGAAAGTTATGAGGTAACAAACATAAAAAAAAAACATACAATCGAATTGAGAACCTCCTCCTTCTTTTGAAATGGGTTATAAAAGAGGTGAATCTATATCAATATGGTGAAAGTCGACAGACTTGAATCATTAGACTCAAGTTGTTCAATTTACAAAACAAATTGTAGGGACCTACATCATCTCTCATGTATGTGCATTGGGGGCTCATTTCAGCTGTAAAGGTCAACACAAAACAGGTATAAAACCGTTACAACACTAGATCCTTAAATAACTATTAATTAACAGCTAGCTATAAATTGGTAGCCACAATTTATGAATGCAGAGGATACAAAAGGAATTATGTAACATTGTCTGGCAGCTTAATTATTATGAGCAGATTAATTCACACATACAACACAGACAACACATACATCCCATATAAGTTGTGAGTTAAGTTTCTTTACACAAAGTAACTATGTCAGTCAGGCTGGTAACTTTTCTGTACTTAGGATTATCAACCTTATTACTTCCGTTTAAGGATGAATATAATGTGTGATTGTAGTGAACACAATGCAAATATCTAGGCGTATCCTGCCTGTGTCACATACACATAAATTATCATTTTAATCACATATTTGGAGTAGTATTAGATCTACGTTTATAAAACTTATTGTTCTTTTCCATAATGAAAAGCTGCCAGTATGCCATGTGCATCTAATAATCAATGCCTTTAAAATAAGAAGCAAATTATTTGAAATAAGAAGTTCATAGAATTTTTAACTAACTTTGGTTTTTGTTTTTCTTTTAAATTTTTTAGAATATTGGAAAAAACTGGTAGCATTTTGTAGTAAATTATTTATTGATAAACATCAAGCAAGTTCATAAATCAAGAGTTTGATTCAGTAAAGAGTATCTTTTGGTGATTAATGTGGTCTATGGTCGTTTTACAGAGTTTCCTTTATCTCTTCGTTGCCTAGTGAACATGTGTCATAGATTATCAATACAATACCAAGCATGATCCCTTGCATTAAGAACTAGTTTTAGTTGAGATTAACTCATTAATAAAGAATTTAGCTTATTATAATTGTTGTTAAGTAACAAAGTATGTAGCCAATAAATTATTATTTCTTAGTCACGGGCGATATCAGCAGCTGCTTTATTATTGTAGTTTAGTTTTTTATATTTTTTTGTTTGACTTTAGATTTTACCAACAAATTGTATGCTTATCATTACTTGAACTTACTAAAAATTAAGACTGGATTTATTAAAATATTTCTAATACTCACGTTGTAACCCCAAATTAAGTTCTCGAATAGCACCATTGAATTGAGCTACCACCAACTCTGTAATTAATTATAAACAAACATTATTGTGATGAATTCCCATCACACACCTGTGTATTAATAACTTAAAATAAATGTAGAAGGTGCTTAATAACCTTTTTGTAGCACTGTTAAGTCATAAATAGGAGCATTGTCTTTGCTTGCATTTTTTTTCTTGGAGTCGACCAGCAACATGTCTTCGCCCAGGTCCTCAACATAGTATTTCCTGGCATTCTGTTGGACCTCGTCGTCGTCAAAGGACCTCGTTCGTGGTTCGCGCGGCTCGACGCCCGGCGTCCTTGGGCGCGCCACCAGGGCACTCTGCACCCCTCGGTCCTGGTTCACATTGTGTAACATGAAGTGGTCATTTATCACATCCAGCTGTCTCCTCATAGATATCATCTCGTTCCAGCAGTAGAACGCTATCGAACAACTTAACACCATGCATAACACGCTCAACAAAAAATTCAACACGAACAAAAGCTTTATTTTCTTGGAAGACGCTATTGAGAACGTCGTATTTATATGCACGCCGAGGTCTGACGGTTTCTCTGCAATCAAGAAAATACCATGTTATAATACATATTCTTGTCTTAAAATATACTTCATTCTTTATTTAAATAAAATAATTCACCTGTATTGAGATGTATGACAGTCCCTTCGGGTGAATTAACTTTCGTATTTTTCCCAGTATTCAGAAAAATATTAGCCGCACCTGGCGAGTTCAAGGGGACACCTTCGCTCATGTGGATTTTCCTTTCGCCATCCATAATAAATACTACAGTTACTTGTTTATAGTACGAGTTACTACTACTATTCGGGCGTAAGCGTACGCGGCGCCGGCGATACCTAAACAAAGGATGTAAGCTCAATCAAATAAGTTCGCGCTGACCGCACATGATAACCGCTAGTTGATAAAAAACACAACACAATTTACATACCATGTATGTATCCGTTTGGCACTGTATTTGCTATTATTAATTTAATTTAATTCCTCAATAGGCTTACCTTAACACTAAAATCTTTTGAGTAAAACCAGTTCGCAAACTTCCAACAAAAAGTAAGATTTTTTTTACACAACACAACAAGAGAGCAAAAGTTTTCGCTCCCTCACTTCGTTTCGTTTCGATACAACTTCCTTGGGCAAAGGCGCGCTCGTCGCTGGCTGCCTGACCGGTACCGGTTGCGCGCCAAATTCGAACTGAGCGTGCGAGCTCGCGAACAGCGATGCGATGTTAGCGAGTGAATGCGGAATGACCGCGATTAGCAGGCTGGTATATTATATATGTACCGCTACCGCTGGACAGTGGACGACGGGTAACTTTTACAAATGGTACAGGCGTGCATGCTTATATTCATATATTGGTTTTTTCGTAGAACACACTGAATTTGAACCAATTCAGCAAACTCGATGCTGACGAATAAAATATTACCTATGAAGATTCTACCAACTTCTTATTTATTAATGGTCGCCAGCAAAAACAATTCATTTCATGATTTTTCATGATGAAACAATATATTTTTGTCTTCTGGCAATCCCAGAAATCGTTACATGATAAAAATAAAAAATAGGTTATCTACCTACATTTTTGAAATTTGGGGATTTCCTGTAATACCTAAGTACTTATTGAGAAGGCTCGCAAAATTGATAAGAATCAGGTCAGGGTTACTTTTATTCGTTTTGAAATTATTACTTATTAATAATATACTTTAGGCTGTGTAATAACAATACCTTTCAACACAAAAATAAATAACTAACTGAATGAATAAAATTATTTAATTAAATGAACATTTTATTTAAAGTAGGTAAGTGTAATGTTTTAAATATCAGTTACTTACAAGATAAAACAAACAGATACGGAGCACACGCCTCAGGCACCTGAATGCTCAAGTTTTAAAAAATTCCTGGGAGCGTCTTTTACCTGAATTGAACCTTTGTTAAAGGTAATCTTGTTTCTCGAAACCCTTATCTCGCCAGGTAATTACCCGAACGGTAGTAGTAAACTGTAACCCAAACGTGCTTGGCTCTCTAAACAAATGTGGCATTTAGGGAGCTGTTGTATAGTATTGAGAAACATTGTCGCGAATCCGCGCTGGTATGCGGGACCAGCTGCTCGCGTCTCAGACTTAGTTATCTCGGCTGGGACGGATATAGTCTGTTTTAGGGATGTTGCGTCCGTTTTAGATCTTATCTTGAGCCTGTGTGGCTGTGTAATGGTATGCATACTTACCGTTTTCGACCATAAGAAATTTTGTAGATGCTCTTTTTGGGATTTTTTTTTTGCATGGGTTTCCATTTCAGGACACCTTAAATTTGTGTGTGCGGGTGGCGATATGTCCAACTCTGCTTAACTCTTCTCGGAATACATGTATTGCGTCCAATGCATGCGGAGAGTGGTCCACTTTACCCGTGGATCGAACGAGCTGGAAGTCCTTTTGCCCAGCTGTGGGATGATGCAGGTTGCGGGCTAACAGTAACAGTGCGTCTAATTAGTTATCACCAGTCTATCCACTCAGGTGGGGTTATGTTAAGTAGCATTTACATAATATTATAACTATAAGGTAATGAGCTTATATTAGAAATTTTCCGTAAGTAATTAAGTATCATTGGATGGTAGAAAAACATCGCAGACTCAACTGCTTATGGCCACGTGGAGGATGTGGTGGGTGGCTTTTATCGTGGCCCAACGACAGTTGTTTATGTACCAACAGCCACTTGCCGCACTTCCACGTGGAAATATAAAAGCTGCGCAGAATAATATGATAAAATTCCAAGGGCTGGAATGCTACCACAGAGACCTTTATAAAATGCTACTTTGAAGGATTCTTATGGTGTCTTTAACTAACCAGGAAAATAAAAGCAAAACCGAGACAGTCATGTTGATTAGCGAAGCTCCAACAGCTTTCAAGGGCCACAAGCTGCAACAAACTACAAGAAATAAGAACAGCTACGTTAGCTACGTAACTGTTCGTTATGCATGTGATACTAATGATACTATACCACTTACTCAGTAGAAGAAATCTGAGCACAAAGTGTTATGTCCCAATTTGAGAGATACTTCTAGCTTTAGCTGTAGGTTGATTCGCACCATAGATGATAGAACTGCTATTACTATTTACCGGCTGTCGTATCGAAAGTCACCTGATTTGCTTGCTCCTAGAACCCAATAGCTGTCAGAAGAATGGTGGTCGTCATATAATTTTAACTGACACGTTTTTTGGGTTTCGGATGTGTGCGCGTTTAGAAGTCTCATTCGATAATATTGACTGACGTTAAATTTAGCACGAAAGCGTATCGAATGATGGCCAATAGCTATGCTGGCCGGGAAAGTGTCAGGATGAAAAAGGAAAGGACGCCCAATTCAGTGAAATAAAAACTGGGAGATTAATACGATAACGCTTTAGTAACATTAGTTTCGTTTGTGCTGTTGTTTCCTGTGACAATCGGCACTGCTGAGCGATCTGTCTGCACAGATATCTTTGCAGCAGAATGAAAAATTATAGTCTGAAAAAAATGTATACGTACCTACTAGCCTTAATGCATATTCATCAGTAAATTACTTCAATGATGCTGAATGATGATGAATTACTTGAACGCTGAAGAAGTACCTACTGGATATCTATTATGCTGTCCGAGGGGCCTCGCGCCTCTAAAGTTTACGCAGCTTTCAACTCTTAAATCGCTTTTACATGCTCTTCTTCCTGAAAAGTTTTATTGCATAATGAGTCAACCACGAAACTCCTATTACTCGAAAGACATCTAACCTATGCCTTCAAGGTGGGGTTCGTAAATTTTTAACAACGTCGACAAAGTAACAGCATGAATGGTGGAAAGAAAACCTAAAGTAGGTATACCTACGAGGCGGATTGCTTAAATTTTCAATCTTGCTTCGCTCGCTCGTGCCAGCATTGTCTTAATTTGCAAACTTTTCTACTTACGTCGACCAAGGGAAGGTCCTTGGTTGACGTACAGTAGAAAAGTTTCTTTGTATGAATATAATGTTAGTCTTTTTGTATGAATAGTCAAAAGAAAATCTAAGTTATACAAGGCGGTGTGCTAAAATTATCGTCGCTCCGTTTACTCTTGCATTCCACATACTCAAACTTTTTGTATGAGTATCGGCAAAGTAACTCCTATTTTCGTAAGAATCAAACTTAACCGAGAATTCCGAAAGGGAGTGTAAAAAATTTCATGCTGCTATCTTGTTTTTCGTGAATAGCATAATGAGAATATGAAAATGCAAGACCCTGAAAAAAATAATCTGTGTCATATACAGGATAAGTTTTTAACCAGTGCACAAACTGTAACCATGAATTCAGCATATATTCTAGACCCCCTAGCGTAGACATTTTTCGTCGGTTATACAAAAAAAATCAGCTGTTCCATACATTTAGACCGCGTAGGTATTGCACGTTTTGTATAACCGACGAAAAATTTCTACGCTAGGGGAAGGGAAGGGGGTCTAGAATTATATGCTGAATTCATGGTTACAGTTTGCGCACTGGTTAAAAAATTATCCTGTATAATTACATTAATTACGCATATTTACTTGATTTTATGTCATTATATTTGTTTTTCCAAAATATTACTAGATTGTACATAATTATAAATTGCGACGACATTTTGCCGCCTCGGGCCCCGTCAGGCTTATTTCGCCACTTCTACCTATGTGGGTCGCACTGAAAGGTTTTAGAACATAAAAATCACAATGATGTATAAAAAGCCTGATAATATTTTCATTGCTTTTCTAAATAATCTCTGATCCCTTAAAAGTTCTGTTAGTTCTCGAAAGCCTGTTTTCCTTGCATCTAGTAAAGTATCTATTTTATAATGAATCTGTAATAGTATCTATCTATACCGTGTTAGTTCCAGCCCTGCAGGCCCGTTCTATTTCTACACGAGCCAAACTCTACACTATACCATAAGATTTCGCAGACTTATGCATACCGGCCATGTTTTTACAGCTATGGCGAGAATAGACACAGATTTACTGGGTTTACTGTTGAGAGGGTTCACACGGAGGTCAAACTTAAATGGATGTTCTTATTTCACTTATGTGGTAACTTATTGTTAAGATATACCGTTTTTACGGAAGTCATCAAATAATTTCTACCGCTCTGGGCGGAGCGGGACGGTGTGTCAGACTTTTACTGACTAAAACCCACCCGAGTTCCCTCAGTTGCCTGTGTACCAGGGGCCACGGTATTTCTTTCGAACAACCCGCAGGCATCGGCCCTTGCGGACCCCACCAGTTGGTGCATACATCTCTATGAGGCACGCGTGGAACACAACGCGCCGTCGACCCGGGCTTGGTCCTTACCGGACAGCGAGTTACCCATTACTCGCCGTCCGCAAGCTCGCCCCTACGGTGGCCGGAAATCAGCCTGGGATTCCCCACGCCCAGCGCGTCTCCTGCGGAGGCTGGGGCCGTGAGGGCGCATAAACTGCCTCTACCTCACGTTCGCCGCCTCCCTCTGCGCGAGCATTACTGTTTCGCTGAAGGAGGTGACGGCTACCCATGCACTCTCGCTCCGTACCATGGCCTGGACCAGGGCCGGACGCGAGAGATCGCCGCCGCCGATCGCCTCCACGAGGACACGGCGGTGCTCCGCCCAAGCCGGGCAGACCTCCACCGTATGCTCCACCGTGACCATGACCTGGGTTAGAATAGTGTTTTCCCATGGGATAATGTCCGCCGCAATGCGGTTGACGTTGCGGGCAAAATCTAGTTGTTTTTTTATATAGCAAGATTGTTCAAGACTTCAAGAACCCTGCTGTATTTAACACTCGTCTGATACATGATTCGACAAGAGTATCCTGATACAGTGATAAATCCAGAAGGGTTCTTGAAGTAGTAAACAAGCTTGAAGTAGTAGGTATAACAAGTTTTTACCCGCGGCTTCGCCCACGTTACAGTCAGAGATTATCCCACAGGAAACTACTATCCTAACCCAGGTCATCGTCTACCTGTGTGTCTTCATCTTCTCTTGTTAACAGATTGCAGTGTAGTACCGGAAAGTCCTTGTAAAGTAATTTAGAGTGTGGGACTTACGTTATCCATATTCATTTATTTATGTAGAAGGTGTAAAATACAGGGTAGCCCGCGAAAATAAAATGCTCTTACGTTTTTTACAATTAGCAAGCCGGTGTCAGGCTGTATGTAAAAAACAATAAAATTTGCTACCGTAACTCGTATATAGTTACAGAATTATAATAATTAAAATCAATGCAACGTTCAATCTAAGTTTATTTGATCTCATTGAATGACATTACATGAAATACATAGTTATTCATTGGGATCAAATGATTGTTGGTTGTACCGATGACACGTAATAATAGCATCATCATTAATTCGGTTGGAAGATGTGCAAAGCTCCCAAGGATTGCCCAAGTAATATCTATTAAGTACCTACCTACCTAGTGGGTATAACCGTATGCGAATGCGTGTATGTAATTTTGTCAGCCGCAAAGTAGGCAGTGAACTAGTGACTCTGGCCGTTCTTTTTAAAAAGGATCTATGCCATGATGTTTCGCACCTTGTATGGTATTTAACACGAATGGCTTACAACATTTTCAGTAAATATAAGTTAAGCTAATAGGGAAATTCTAAAAAGTTAAGTTCAATTATGGTTAATATTATTAGCTCTCACAAAAATCCCACGATTTAACTGTACCTAACAAAAGGGCCAGCCAGATTCATTAGGAACGAAAGTAATCGTTAGTAAATTAAGTCCCGTAGTAAATATGAAGCGTCAGCTAATTAACAAACGATTATTGTCTTGATCACGCTCGTTTTATAATTACGTAGAATAATTAATGAGTGTATGTTTTGGTGAAGAAATTAGATCTTGCATGCGTGAGTCACAGGGGGGACTGTCTGCTTTGACTCACGCATCCACTGCACTATGCTTACAGTCATCTTCCAATAAAGAAATTGCGCCTGCTTTGTTATACTGACCTCTTTTGTTTTCGTTAATGACAACAAAAAAATCTCGGAAACGTTTCCGCTGCCGTGAATGAACTAACTTGTTCATGGTCTGCATTCAAATCTACAATAGGTTTTCAAACCGATCCGAACTTATTCTAGAATTTTGTCAAAATGCTTGTAAGAGCAGTGAATTTTGATAGTCCATTCAATAACGGTAAAAATGAAAATTATGTTGATTAAAGGTAACTCGAGATTTATCTTTTTTATTAAGTTCAATGTCAGAATTAATGTAGGCCGAAATTACCAGCCTTTTAAGTTCGCAAATAAAAATTCACTAGCTAAGAAATTAAAAAAACGCTTGTCTGGAGTTTTTGGCGGGATCGCGTTGGAACATGTCGCACGAATTTTCATTTTCATGGAATTTAGTGAAATAGCGAATTAAATTGTATAATTTTGATAGTGAATTATTCAATTTAGTTACGTGTGAGTGCACAAGTGTAGTGAAGGTGAAAATAAGTGACTAACGTGGACTTTTCGTGTTCCCCCCAAAAACTCCTATTAGGTTGTTGTAAAGTTACTACCGCTTTACAATAACTTTGATTTGACTTGACTGACGACTGTGACTGTTTTGTAACTTCGTGCCCGATATCGGGCCATTTACTTGATCTAAAAGAAAAATTACTTGACACTGGCTAAATGCACAAACCGTGTGAAGCCAAAATGAAAAAAAAAAAACCCTTGTCTGTGACATTTCTTGCATTAGCTGTTTTAAAAATAGTAAAAATAATTTGATAAATAGGTTCCGTTCGTTCTATATACAAAGTGCTGAATCACCACTTTCGATTATCAAATATTCATACTTAAAAATGACGGTAACAGCAGATGTAACTTTTTTATCAATGTTGCAATACGTATAAAAAAACATGTTTTACTTTTAAGAATTCGGCGGCATCTGCAGACTAGCCAATTTCCTGGCAGTTGTTTTAGTTCCGATGTTCGACTGCCATTGCTCTAGATTCCTGTTACGGCAATGTTGACACGGCATTCCCATGGAGATACACGCTCACCTACTTAGATAATTACTGATAGAGAGTTCCGTTTGATCCTCAAATATTTAACGTTATCAGTCATGACTTTAGAGAGAGTTCTGTTTAATTTTTACAAACCAGTTTCACTTTGAAGTGATTGCATTTTTTGCGCCGATTTATAAAGATAGGTATCAGTTTTTGATAAGATAGGATAGGTTCCGATTGATTAATCGTTACATTGCAGTTTGTGTCCTGGATCTTCAAATGTTTTATTTTTACTTTTGTTGACCTAATTGTGTGCTCGAGGAGTGAGTTATTAATTTTCTAACTAGTGTCCATGAAGTTTCTTGCCCGTTCCTCTGCATAAGAAATAGGAACTAAGTACCTACTACGCTTTGAAATGGGCAACTATCTTCATATTTCGGAATGATAATTCAAAAGTGCCTGTAATTCAATCAATCAACCCAGCGTATCGCAGGCCACTGCTGGACATAGGCGTCTCCCAGACTGCGCCACAACACTCTATCCTCCGCCTTCCGCATCCAGTCTGTACCAACCAATTTTTTAAGGTCGTCGGTCTATCTAGCTGGGGGGCGTCCTACACTAAGTTTGCCGATACGCGGTCTCCACTCCAGGACTCGTCTGCTTCACCGTCCATCGGTCCTTCGACAAACATGGCCAGCCCACTGCCGCTTCAGCTTGCTTACTCTGCAAGCTATGTTGGTGACTCCGATTCCGGCCTGTAATTGGTTTAATTGAAATAAATACTTTAAGTTCTTAAGTTCTTTAAGACTAAGTTAGACTTCTTGTACCTACTTTAAAAGAAAATGTTAGGTTTTACAAACATTTATTATTATTACCAAAGTACCAAGTTCTTTTGCATCGTTCTTTCATGACTGAAATTATGGTGTGAGTTACTAAAGATTAAAATGAGTGAAAACTTTAATTCTATCTTTTAGTCACACGGGGCCTAAGTGTGTGACATCCGCTGCGTAACGCCCAAAGGAAACGCATTTCAGCAAATTCCTGCGGCTAGATTCATACGATATAGTAACAAACAAAGTCGGTAATTACGAAACAGCGGCATCTACAAGTTTGTATAGTGGCCAGTGAGTCAGATAACGAGAAAAAAAAAGTTGAATGAACGAATGATGACCGAGGAGTTTTGTGGAAAGCAAACGGTATCTTAGTCATGTAAGCCTTTATCCTACGTGATAATTAGGTGTGTTAGAATGTGAATAGGCTGGCTACTGTATGGCCAATGTTGGCGTGTTATCGATGCAGATTGAGGAATAGAAATTGGTAACCTCTTCTTGACACGACGCTGCCTAAATCCTAGGCTTCAATCACCGCGGGAGTTGCGACTAGATATGGAAGAGAAGAGATTCAAATTAGAACTTTATTTCTGTTTTTACTGCATTTCCATCTTTGTCATGTCTTCGGTTCGGAGGGATGAAAGAGGAATGGCTGCCCTGTGGTCACACAACTTGCATGTTTGGTGCACGCGGAGAAAAATGCATGTGAAACGCTTTTATTGTTTCGGGAAAGTTCAACCGTATTTACATTCAGTTCTTTCTTAGACCAAACTCTCGCTTACTTAAAGAGAATAAGGAGTCCTGCTTAGATGCCATGGATGGATACCATGGATAGATGAATGATGAATCCGTCCATCTATCTTACAAGTAAATAAATCAATTAATCGACCAGCAGGCTTAGCATAGCGCTTTCTATTTCTACTCTACTGTAAAATAGAAATCGCTTATCTACATTTCTCGGTACAAAACTGTTACCTGTCTACACGGAAACGTAATTTTTGTCTACTCTTCCGTTGACAGAACGCTTCTCTACGATTCTCGTGCTAAGCCTGCTGCCTAACCTACCTGAATCTTCTAGTGTAACCGGATATTTTACATTGAGCGACTGCCTATCTGACTCAACCCAGTTACTGGGTAACAGAATACCCCTAGGTAAGATTGGTTGTCACATCAGAACCTAAATGATTGGTTAATTAGCTTTTGTCCGCAGCTTCGCCCGCGTGGTTGTTCGAAAATATTTCACGGAAACGTATGAACGTACCACCGGTATGAAAAGTACAGATATGATATGACATATCCACGTACAGACGCCAGCACATCAAGCCACCCCAATCTGTCAAACTTCTTTGATAAATTTTCAACTATATTACGTAAGCATAAGGTTCATGTTAATTGGGAATATTTGACAGTTTGGGGCAGGTTGATGTGCTGGCGTCTGTACATACATATGCAGCCTTTATAATGTTCCCACTGCTGATATACAGCCATCCTCTCTGTAAGATATAGCTATACCTGTGTGCTAAATTTCATCCAAATCCGTTCAGCCGTTTTTGCGCCAATCCGGAATATACATCCAGACAATCAGACAAATGGACAAAAGTTCTAAAAAACTATATTTTCGGCATTAGACTCACTCCCCGCACCTGGAAGCAATTACTTAAAAAAAAAGAATGTACATTTTTGACTTTGTTAATATTTTATTACTTATATTTATAGATTGTAAGCTAAAGTGCGCTAATAGTTAAGTAAAACCATCATCATCCTTTCAGCCGAAAGACGTCCACTGCTGGATATAGGCCTCCCAAGCTCCGCCACTTCGACCGGTTCGGTGCTTCCCGCATCCAGCGGATTCCTGCGCAAGGTCAACGGCTCACCTTATGGGAAGGATGCCTTCCAACTCTAGGTCTTCCGGTACGCGGTCGCGATTCCAGTAATGACTACAATACCTTCTCACAATATCACAATTTGTTCAGGAACGCTTCACTTAACGTCATCTCGGCTATGTAAACCGGGATTGCTCAGATCATCGTAATTTCCTCAGATAACGCATTATCTGTGAAGTAGTATCTTTAACTAAGTTAACAAATCATTCTTGTTACTCAAATTACAGTATAAATATATGCCTAGGTGACTACGTACTTGACCCACATATCGTTATACCTGTGATGCAACGGCAGAGGCTTTGTCATATGCGTTGAGTTTGCTTATTTCTGCCGTCTTACAATATGTCTGTAGGTATCTTGATTAGGGCAGGACAATAAAACCTCATGGAACGACTGAGCTACTGACGAGCCGTCAAAGATCCAGAAATCAATGTCGGGACCAACTGCTTAACGTGCTTTCCGAGGCACGGAGAGGTACCTAATGTAAAGATGGGCACCCATTCACGGACCAACCGCGGCAACCGTAGCTTAACCTGATCGATCAACCCGTGTTGCCGTTATTACTTAGCCACAAAGCCCCTCTAGAATGTTTCTAACGTAGCTACCTAATTTGACAAGACGTACCGTCGATAAGAGCAAAAGTGGCTCAGTGGTATCAGCCGGCCCCGGCTTAGAAGTTGTAGGTGTAACTCACGACTTTGTGTGTTTAATTTCATCACCACTGCTCTTTAAAAAGGTGAAGAATGTTAGCCTTGAGGAAACCGCTGTGGAGGCCAACAAGGCCACATACAAAAACTACAAATCAACAAACGTGGAAAACACAAAAAGTAAAGTGGCGCCATCTACAATGCCATATGCGAACTACTCAAGACTTGACATCACACCGCAGCTACATCACGCAAGCAGAGTTTACTACGCAATCTACATTTATACAAGATCCCGACATCAATCGTTGGGCAGTAGCCCACCAGACACAACACCTGTCTGGTCGAAGGATCCTCCTTTACCAATAGAGTATGAGTGAACTTTACACCCTGCTCCTCATACCTCTATACCGCCATGTCCTAAAACCAAAAATTCGAAGATATGTGACATCCATCAACTTGCACTTGCACTGGGCCCGTGTGGTGATTTATGGCCCACTCCCTCTCATCCTGCCAGCCTGTGCCCCAGCGGTGGGAACATTCTAGGCTGTTTATGGTGGTTTGTGATGATACCATCGATACAAAAGAAGAAGTCACGTCCCCAAAAGCTGCTTTAGATATTTCTTATGTACGCTTATTAAGCAATTTCCTTGTCAATGATACAAACAAAACATTAAAAAAACATCATCATTTTAGCCAACCTCATAACTGTCCCCTATTATGACATTCACAAACTGAGGCGCAAAGAGCTTGTGTTTTAAGAGCTTAGGAATGTCGGAAGTCATAAGTGTTCATATTTCCGGTCGGTGTCTGTAAACAATTTGAATTTGCTGTTACGAGTACTCACGACTAATCAGAGTGTACCGTCCAGCAGTTGCTATAGGTAAAGAAGCTCGAAGGTATCAGGTATGTAATTATTATAGGTAGTATGTAGGTAGACATTCTCTAGTTTAAAATTGCACGCCCATCCACTGCTAGTTGCATCAACATCATCATTTCAGCCGAAAGACATCCACTGCTAGACGTAGACCTCCCCCAAAAGGGGGGATTTTGCCATAAGCGCCACGCTTGGCAGGCGGGTTGTCGATCGCAGTACCTATGGTGGTAAAATGCATAGAGTCGTTGCTGCCCATTCTCTAGTAAGTCCCTTAGTCGCCTTCTACGACACCCACGGGAAGAAATGGGATTTGATTGATTTTCCGTCTACCGGTCAATAGCAAAACTACTCGCTCGTTCTGTAGATTTTACTTTGTAATGACGTAAGTATCTCACACTAGATGTCACTAAGTGCAGAATGCAACAGGGTCGTACTCAGAATTTTCGTCACAGTGAGTACTCCGTTATTTTATATTAATTTTGCGAACCATCTTGATACGTATTTTTTTTTTTGAAATAGTGATTTTAATTTTTGTAATCCATTGCTGTCTTAGATTATCTTCGGGAAGAAATCTGGAACATATATAATTTAAAATTTAACTAAATAAACAAGATAGGCTATAAGTAATTTTAGTTAAGTAAACAACAACCACCATACAGTATGGTAGTTATCCTTTACTTTCCCTCCGTGTGACAACTAGTATGGACCATACTAGTTGTCTCACGGAGGGAAAGTATTTAAAAAAAAATATTTTAGATAGAGTATTTAATTTATAGAAGATTGTATTTTTTATGAGTATTTCCATTTATGAGACAGCCGCGCGACATTCGGTACCTTAATTGGATTCTAATTACGGCCCTGTGTTTTTGTTACTTGACAGGACGAACGCCAGCAATACACTGACTAAGGCCACGCCTGGAGTTTTTGGCGGGATCGCGTTGGAACATGTCGCACGAATTTTCATTTTCATGAAATTTAGTGAAATAGCGAATTCAATTGTATAATTTTTGGTAGTGAATTATTCAATTTAGTTACGTGTGAGTGCACAAGTGTAGTGAAGGTGAAACTAAGTGACTAACGTGGACTTTTCGTGTTCCCCCCAAAAACTCCTATTAGGTTGTTGTAAAGTTACTACCGCTTTACAATAACTTTAACTTTGACTTGACTGATTAAAGACGACTATGACTGTTTTGTAACTTCGTGCCCGATATCGGGCCATTTACTTTATTGAAAAGAAAAATTACTTGACACTGGCTAAATGCACAAACCGTGTGGAGCCAAAACCCCAAAAAAAAAAAAAAAAAGGCCACGCCTACTTGATGACGTCAGGACCTAGTCGAGAATCACAGTGCACAGTTGTTTAGGCCATCTCCTCTTTGTATTTACTTCGTGGATGGTGCTATTCTTTTACGTCCGGCACCACACGGAACACTGGTTGCATACACTTTCCAAATTCTAAGGCATACTATTATATCAACGACTAGATACTTAAACGATAAGAATAATTGTTGGTCGCTGTGATTAACTCAAGACAACGTTTGTGTTCTTTCACCAGGATTAGCTTACCTACTGACAGGTCATATGAGTTACTTCCTAACATTGTTTATTTTATTTGACTGTATAAACCATTTTTTAATTATTTCTTAATAAAATTTTCATTTATTGTTGAATATTAATTACTTACCTATTATTGTATGGAATCAAGTTCTTCCAACATAACAGACAGCTGTGCTGTTGGGGAGTTTGTTGCGCCACTTCTTCTTCCCAGCTAAAGCACTGGGAAGTGGTGAAGGGCGGGCGTTTCTGGGGGACTGTCTTATCATCTTATGTAATTTTGACGTTCAGAAAGTGCTGACTCTCAGCCTAGTTTGATTAAATGACTTTTGATTTTGAAATATTACTATGGAATTTTTCCCGGAGGGGCGTGCAGTTTCAAATTGGACAATCTCTACATACTTTACCCAGTTTCTCAGGGTGAAAAGCTACCTTTTCTAGTGATCGCAAGTGCTGCTGCTGAGCATGGTGTTCCTGGGTTCGATAACCAGGTCGGGCAAAGTGTTATTGGGTTTTTCCATGTTATTGGGTTTTTCTGGAATTTCTCAGTAGCAGCCCGGAGTTAGGCTTTGCGCCCGGTTGATGTCAATAGGCTTGCCCCCTATTACATGGGACTTAAACATAACTGGTGAAACGTGAAAATAGGTACACCTCTGCCCAATCTTTCGGTAAAACAAGACGTGCTGTTATGTTAGCATTCATAGCATAGAAGCTGCCTGTAACGCAGCGGAAAAGCGAGTGTATTATACATTTCCAGTTTACGCTGATCTCGCACTGTACGAAAATCTAATACAATGCGAGATCAGCTTATACTAAAAATGTATAGTTTGATGTGTAGCCGTGTGTACATGACAGGCTGTACGAATTTATTTCAGGGCCCGTACGGAAAATGCGCAACATTTTTCGAACAAATAGCTCCTAATGTAGTAACTGATCGAATCGCTTTGTCGTGGTAAAACGTTACTTTAGTCAGTGCACGCCACTGTCAGGGGTGCGGGTTGTTCGAAAGAGATTCCGTGGCCCCTGGCGCACAGGCAACTGACAACACGGGTGGGTTTTAGTCAGTAAAAGTATGACACGCCCAGCTCCACCCAGAGCGGAAGAAGATATTTGATGATGTCCCACCCAAAAAAAAAACGGTTTGGGAAATTATTATGCCTCATTATTTTACCTTTGTAGGCTATTAATTACATGAGCATACTTAATTATTAATATTTGCTACAAAGAGAAAACAGAAAAAAAAGTTGTCCTAAATTGTTGTCGTTTTTCTGTAAAGGCTCATCCCAAACAGGCGCGTCGCGGTGGTACGACGCGATTCTGGTAGCACTGAAGCTAGCACATGAAGTTTCCATAGAAATAATTCTGCTTAATAGAGTCGCGTGGCACTGTCGCGTCGCGCCTGTCTATAGGAGCCAAGCTAGGTACCTATAGTGGTTTAGATCCATCAGTATTGTCTCTGACTCAAACTACGTAAACATAAGTAGGTAGGTACTTACCTAAATAATGATGGTGGAATACAATCATTCAAGAAACAACGGTAAATTAATTTCGTAGAACATTTACACCAAGCAGTTTCTTTTAACTGTGATCCTTGTGTAAGTAGGTCGGACCGTTAGGCTCACAGTCACATCTCCTTTGCCTCGGTGAAAGCCTGTTCGAGAACAAAAACTTAAGAAATGGCGGCCACGTTGACTCTTACTAGTTCAAAAATAATGTCTCGGAATCGGGGTCAGCAGACTTGTAAATTGTAAAATGAGGTTTGTTTTGGCGCCTATGGAGTAACGGAAGATCTTTTATTATCGATCGATTTATCTCAATAGGCTCTATATGATAATACAGACAATCGCCGTGGTCTTGTGTAATAAGTATCTCAATAGAATGTCTTATCTGCCAGGGGTGCGGGTTGACAGCCAGGGGCGCGGGGTATCTGCCAGGGGTGCGGGTTGCTCGAAAGAGATACCGCGGTCCCTGGCACACAGGCAACTGAGGGAACACGGGTGGGTTTTAGTCAGTAAAAGTCTTACACGCCCTCCCGCTCCACCCAGAGCAGGAGAAGTTATTTGATGATATCCCAGCTAAAAAATAAAAATAAAATAGAATGTCTTATCACTTTTTGTAGCCGCGTTTTTAATGACTATTTCATGAAAGTCATCCAATGGGATAATCTGAACTTAGAGGGTTGTATTTTTCTATAAAGCCATATTTGTTACAGTCGCGATGCATATTTTAATCACCATACAACCAGACACTGAGCTGAAAATTTAAAAAAAGACGTAAAAAAATGCAGACTCTTATTTATCTTTACTACCAATAATGTTATACATGTTGTTCTTTACATTTCCCAATGTTTGCAATTGCATTAAAAAAAAAAGTAAAATCGTTTATTTAAATATCGTTGGTAAGGGCAGGAGAATGATGATGGTCCCAAACTAGGCACAGCCTATCTTGGGCTCCAATAAACGTATAAAACATTTTGGTTATTTATACATCTATACATATAATCTATAATTCTATCTATACATTTATAGATCTATACTTATAATCTATATCTATACCTACATCTATACATCTATACATATAAATAAAATTGGAGTGTCTGTTTGTAATATTAAAATAATCGCTTTTTGCTACATGCATATGAATATATACTACGGAAATATACCAAAATACATTTTTTTACAATTTTTGTCAGTCTGTCTGTCTGTTTGTTCCCACTAATCTCTGAAATGGCTGGACCGTTTTTGACGGGACTTTCACTGGCAGGTAGCTGATGTAATAAGGAGTAACTTAGGCTACTTTTATTTTAGAATTTTTATTTGTTTTATTGATATATAAATAATAGTAAAAAAACTATTCAGCGCGGACGAAGTCGCGGGCATAGCTAGTTTTTAAATAAAAGTTGAAATTGGCGACAGTTAAACTAGTAGTAAGCCTCTTCTGCAAAACTAAAATTACAAAAATAAGCCCAATTCAGGTGAGAAAACTATTATATTTATGTAAAAAAAGATATTTATCAATGTCTTAAACCCACCCAGGTTTGACTTGGTCCATAGCTGATACTCGGCTTTCTAATAAATATTTGGTCATTAATCATAGAGCCTTTATTCTTTCAATTTACGAACATCAGATAATTGAAAAAATAAAACAACCGACTTCCAAAAAAATACTACAAAGTGAAAAATAACTTTAACTTCGGAAGTTGGTACTTTGGATATGTATTTAAATTTTTTGTCATCGCCTTCCGAAATTAAAGTTATTTTTCACTTTGTAGTTATTTTTCACTTTAGGTTTTTTCGAAGTCAGTTTTTTTTTGAAAAAGTTTTTATTTTTCACTTTTTAGTGGTTCACATGTCACCCCTTCACAGCGTATTGGCGTGATGTTATGTTACGAACTGGTGTAAACAATAGACAGACATGAGATTTCAGCAATCCCAGTCCATTTGCTATCATTTATTGAGGAGTTCCGTTGCCTATCTCCGAAGTTCTTCATCAGATCTTCACCAAATTGAAATGGGACCACTCCGAGAAAGTACTCTTCCAAAAATACCCAAATCGCTTCAAGTGTGCCTATAACATTTTAAGAGTTCTCTCTATTTCTCCATGATCCCGTCATCAGATCCTGACTTGATGATTAAAGGACCATCTGGGAAGTATACTTACCCTTTTAAACAAAAACAACCCAATCGGTCCAGCCATCTTCGAGTAATCGATGTACATATATAAAAAATTAAATACCAATCGAATGGAGAATCTGCTCCTTTTTGAAGTCGGTTAAAAAGAAACACGACGCTCCCTCAGCTTCTTGGGAAAATTGTATATATTGCAATGTTTCTGTACAGCCTTGTTTATGACATAGATTTGGTTTTGTTTTGATCTACCTCAATGTATCAATGATGTAATAAATAACACTATGCATTTGTATCGCGACCTTCCCTAGTTGCATAGACGCAATTTCTATTATTTTCTTTTAGGTACTTAAATATTTACCTAATAGAAAATGCTGACTTACCTACTTCGACCTAAGTAGCTAAGAGCTATGGAAGCTTACTATTGTGTTCAAACAAAACATTTCATAACAATATTGTATTATTACGTAGAAATTACATAGTGCGAAAAATAGAACATTTCCGCGCCAAAATTGTACACACCTGAAGATAATGTAACAGCAGGGTCGGCCATTTTGATGTGTTTATTGATATTATTGGAAATATTGATTGATCTATGAAATATGAGCCGATGATATCGAGACATTGTTTACTATAATGACCATTGTATTTATCCACCTTGTGTCGTAATTTGAGTGTCTATGATTTTTTTAAGATATCGAGGGCATGAGGTGTTGCACTTGTAAGCTAGTTGACGTCCCGTACGTGCTGTATAGCTGCGTATGCTTGTTTGCGGTGTTTATTTCAGGGCAACGCTTAATTGTTATCATTATTTACCTATTGTGATATAGAAGTACGTGAAACGTTTTTGGTTCATTAAAAAATGCGCAGAGTAGCACAATCAATCGTAAATGCGGAAAACATACGAAAATGCTTACTGTTCATACTGGATTGTCGCTTGATGATTAAAATACGTAGTAGGAAACCTAATTCTGCAGCACGAGCAATGAGAAATCAATTGGCCAAAGACAAAATCAAACTCATTTTATTGTTTCTTGGCTACGTCGCACACTGGTCCCAAATTAAAAAAAAGTGGACATTGATAGTAGACCGCTGATATTTTTTTTTATTGTTGATACAATGATAACAGATAAGGCAAAAAAATATTATTGTCCTACTTCAAATACTTTTCTGTAAAAAAAATATTTCTTTTTTTTTGTATGGGAGCGATTACATTTTACTCAATTTCTCAAAAACTTTAAGCGATGTCGAGATGGCAATCACATATGTTAGAAAACTAATAATTCTGAGTATTTGGCTCGAAGAAACTTATTGCTTATCTCTGCGTACTTTCGAGATAATAGTGACAGAAAATAACATTTTTTTTTAATGTAAATTTTTTGCTTTTTTTTAATCATAGCCTTACTTTAGCACATAATTATAATGTATGCGTAATGTCAAATAAGTAAAAAGAGACTTCTCTGTAAAAGAGGTTATGGGGGCTCACTAATGACTGAAAAGCTATGACCTTTCTGAAGGAGTACTTTCATCAGTTCTAAAAAACAATCAAAATGAAGACATATTAAGCTGCAAACATAAAGTTGAATATGTTCACAAACGATTCTGAAAAAATATTATGGTGAAAGATTAATATTTGGGTCTATATTCTCTTGAGAAATCTCTATTTCCTCGTTTTCCAACGAAAGCAATTCATTGTTCAAGATCAAAGCACTAGCCTCTGGAAACAACTGTTTATGTAAACGAGCAAACTTTGGTTTGATATGGCTGATGTAAGGATCTGAGCTAATTAGAAAGCTGTGGATAATGTCTAAATTAGTCTGAACTCTACCGATTTTTCTTGTATGTGCCATTCTAACATTCCGGAAATCTTTATTCCTCGCTTCGGAAGCTTCTTCGGAAAGCATGCCTATCAGAATAAAGGAGAAATTTTCACAAATAGCAGCACCGTGTATCAACAATTTATGGACACTTGAAGGCATGTAATACCATGGATATAAGTTTACATATAGCATTGCTGTTTCTTTACAATATTCCCTAAACAAGTTGGTATTAATAAGTTGACCAGATGAAATTGTTTGTAAAATGACTGCAAATCTCTTGATTAAATCAGGGTGGATACCCGTTATTTCAGCAGATACTTCATAATTTTCAAAAAACCTTCTTGCCGTGTTACCGTCATTGGTTGTACCAAATCCCTGTTTTACTATGTCAATTAACAAACCAGTTCTTTCCCGGAATTCTTCTTGTGTCAAATTCTTTTTAATTTCTTTTAACAATTTATCTTCTTTTCGTGCAGCCCACTTTTTGAAGTCTAAGTTGTACGAAATGTGTAAAATACATTCCATACATCTTATCCACATATGAAGCGAAGACAGACCATATTTATACATATCTTCTCTGATGAGTCTTTTGGATACAAAGTCCAAGTCATTCATATTGCTAGGTGGGGTATTGCAAATATTACAAACAGCTGCAGAAGAAGTATTGGAAATCACAGTAGAAATTTTCCCATCAATCATAGTCATGTACAAATCATGTTTAATATCAAAATTATCTACAATTGTGGGAACAAGATTACGAATTTCTTCCTCTAAGGATGCACTTTCCTTCTTTATCAATTCATTTGTTTCTTTTGCAAATATAAAGCCAATTGGACGACAATAGTTTGTTGAAGAGGGAGCAGGATTTTGCCACAAGATAGTACCACTCTCTTCTTCCAAACGAAGCGGAACCAAACTAATCATGAAAACTGAAGAATCGTCAATTTTAGTGTCGGAGTGTGACTTTTGTTTATAATTACTTTGAGAAGATGACCCGTCAAAACCCCATTTGCTTATTAGTTTTAGCGATTTTTTGTCGGCAGAGTTGTGCTGAATTGTTTTTAATATCCTATTAGTTGTCAAATCTAGAAGCGATTGAAGTCTTATCTTAGCATCAGATTCAGTTACAGTTATGTCTGACTCTGGAGGATAACAAGTTTTTTTAGCTTCCAGGAGCTTTTGATAGGATGGAAGACCATACATTTTCTCTGAAGCAAGAATAGTTCTTAAATTTCGATATTGCCATTTTGACAAATTTGTTGAGGTGTAAAGCGCTAACGTTTTATCATCTGGTAAACACGGTTTGTCAGTCTTTTTAGCGAATAGTACATCATATACCATCTCACATTTTTCCTTGTTTTGGCTGAGTTCGTTTAATATAGCTGCTAATTTTGTTTTTTTAGACTCTTTTAATTTGGCACATAAAGCATAAACTAATTTCTCCTCTGTGTGATCTAGAAGTGTTAGAGAACGCCTTTTCTTCTGTTTATCAGATATATCAACAAATGGTTTTTTACTTGTACCATAACTTAATTGATGAGTATCCACTTGCGTTTCGAAATTTGGAATTACTTCCTCGGCAACTTTAAAAATGCTGCTTAAATCGATATTTTGACATTTTGGCCAAACTATTTGGGATTGTAACCAGTCTGAATTTTTGTTAAGAAAGGTCTTTTGAGCTCTACTGGAAGCAGACCATCTTTTTGAGATATTACTTGAAAAATTACGACAAAATAATTTAATATTACTCAAATCTTCGGAAGACAATTCAACACCAATACGTTCAATAAGGGCATTAAATAAAAATTCGACATTTTTAAAACCACCTCCTGATTTAAGAACAACGTATAAGTCTAAGTTAAGACAAATGCGGACATATTATAATTTTAAGGAAAATTGAAAACAAATTAGAATCAAAGATATCAAAGACAAAGTGACTTTGATTTTAACAAAAAAAATTACGAAAACAAATTCGACGAAAGAAAGACAAACAAAAATTATTTGATTTTAAAATCCAAAGATTCAAAATACAACAATAACAAAACAAACAAACAACAAGCATTTCTTCAAGCGCACAGAAAAAATAAGGACACGTCTTATCGCAACCACATTTAGTTGTACACTGAGTGAGGTGTACGCGCGCGATTCGTGACCGTATTACGTTACGTCATGAGAGGCGGCCATCTTGTTATCCCGGCAAACTCGCGTCGAAGCTCCATTTTGCTGGCCAGCGGACCTATTGCGATATGAGTAAGGCTATGATTAAAAAAAAGCGAACAATTAACATTAAAAAAAATTGTTATTTTCTGTCACTATTATCTCGAAAGTACGCAGAGATAAGCAATAAGTTTCTTCGAGCCAAATACTCAGAATTATTAGTTTTCTAACATATGTGAATGCCATCTCGACATCGCTTAAGGTTTTTGAGAAATTGAGTAAAATGTAATCACTCCCATACAAAAAAGAAAGAAATATTTTTTATAGAGAAAAGTATTTGAAGTAGGACAATAATATTTTTTTGCCTTATCTGTTATCATTATATCAACAATAAAAAAAAATATCAGCGGTCTACTATCAATGTCCACTTTTTTTTAATTTGGGACCAGTGTGCGTCGGGCCGGGTTATTAATTGAAGAGGTTTTTGCTCACAGAAATGATTCCTTTCAGTTTCCGAATCCGAAAAACATGCTATATACCTACTTTATTTCTTCTATTCAGTACCTAATCGTAAAGCTCTTGCCGCTTTACCACTATTTACAATCTGGTATTCCATATTTAGTTGTGGTCTGGAATGTCTTAGAAGATTTTCCACATTCCATCATCCATCAAACGAAAGCCAGCTACGTGAAACAAGTCACGAACTCACGGTTCACACCTCCTAACAAGTACATATTGAATAAAATCATAACAGGCCATAAAAACCCAGAAATCAAGCGCTTGTTGTGCCTTAATGAGTGTCATCCGAACCGGTTGTGTACAATGAAATATTACGCACTTGGTGACTTTTCAGCAGCAGTACAGTGGCTAATATCAACCACGTGCTGATCATTATCCGCTACCAATGCCTAGTTACAGGAATCCGTCACTCGATACCCCACTATGAGTCACGCACGCAGGGAATCGTAAGTTCATTCAACAATTTCCGCGTTCAGTCAATTTAAAAAAAGAATTAAAAATCACGCGCCATTTTTAACTCTATGGTTTTAGAATAGGGATGTAACGAAGTCAGTAAACTGCTGTGATAACTTTGTTGAGTTATCGCGCATCTTTCTGAAGAATTGGTTATTTTCAAAACAATCGTTTATTAACGTAAGCTGACTGATCTGAGAATGGATATAGGTTTCTGATGAATGGTAAACTGTGCGGTGCCGTGCTGTCTGGAAGTAGGCTCCGAGAAAAGTTACTGTTACAGTTTTCATTACGCCAGTTTCCTATAGAGACGTTTCTAGTCATTTAATTTAATTTATTTTGTCTAAGTCATACTGGACAGTTTTAAGCGGTTACTAATAGGTAAAATAGGTCAAAATCACAGAAACTGAAAGCGTGACTTCTAAAATAAGCATCATCTTAGAAATCAGTGTCGCTCCCAAGAATAAATAAACAAACCCAACAAAAGCGTACCTATTTATGCATAATATTCCACGTACTCATTTTTTTAATACTATAAGTACTTATAAGTAGGTACTGACTACTACTGACTATGATTATTTCTTTGAAAATAAAATTAGAAAACAGTTTCACAGTACAAGTAAACAATTGAAATACAATAAAAAAATCTTCATTTTAAACTTTGATTGTTATGAAATATTTTCGTAATTTAGGTATGTTTGGATACCTAACTATCTACCTAGTACATATTTGTGTTACCGTCGTTAGTGCTAAATTATATTACTATTTGAATTAAAACAATAGAATAATTCAATTGGATAATATGTTATTGAAGGTTTGAAGTACCAGCGATGATTGAAAATCACGCGCCATTTTTAACTCTATGGTTTTAGAATAGGGATGTTACAGAGTCGGTAAACTGCTGTACTAACTTTGTTGAGTTATCGCGTATCTTTCTGAAGAATTGATTATTTTCAAAACAATCGTTTTGAGAATCGATATAAGTAGGTTTCTGATGAATGGTAAACTGTGCGGTGCCGTGCTGTCTGGAAGTAGGCTTCGAGAAAAGTTACTGTTACAGTTTTCATTACACCATCTTCCTATAGAGACGTCACCAGTAATTGAATTTATTTAATCAAAGTCATACAGAATAGTTTTAAGTCGGTAAGATGTATTTAAAGTATAGTCTAAAAACACAGAAAAGAAACCCTGACTTCTAAAATAGGCAGATCTCAATCTTAGAAATTAGTTTCGTTCCCATGAATAAATAAACAAAACCAGCTAAAGCGTATCTATGCATAATTTTCATTTAGTTACTCAAATTTTAAATCCTACAAGTAGGTACTTACCGACTGACTATGATTATTTCTCTGAAATAAAATTCTAGAACAGTTTATCAATACAATCTTTAAAATTAAAAACAATAAAAACTATCTTCCCTTTTTTCAACTTTTATTGTTACGAAATAATTTCTGAATTTTTAGTTACGTAAGTTCCGTTTGTTTTAAATTAAATTGATATTTGGATTGAACCTCTAGAATAATATGGAATGCAGTAGCTACGTTTATTTAATAAGGTTAATAAAATGAATATGTATGATCAGTTTATTGTTTTACAAAGATACTGTAAAATATAATTAAAATTCCATTTAGAATAAAAAATAAATTAATCAGATCGATTTATAACACAACAGGGCCCTGAGACAAAACACATTTCTGTTAGCGTTCACGCCAAACGCTACGCCAAAATGTACGGGAATGATATTACCTGCGGAAATATTACGTCGTGTCCTTGTATGTTTTGTCTAGGCCTGCAGGGCTCCAATTATGTATCATTATAGTGATTCCCCGTGGAATCTTACTACGTTCAAACTACGCCAATATCGTTTTTTTAGAAACCAATGTAACGGTAAGCAATCGAAATGTCATATTCTGTATGTTCCAAGACAATTTGTCGATATTATTAATACGATATTAGCCGAATTCGTGTGTAATTGACGTGGTAACGAGTAACGAATCGTTAAGTGGTCATAGTGAATTCAGGCCCTCAAAAGAAGTCCGTTGTAATAAAAAAAACAAAGGTAAATTACTTATACCTATATATTTTTATGTCAAGCCTTATGGAAGTAAATTCTAGCCGGTGTGTACCTATAGGCAATCTACGTGTTTCAAGGAATTGAAACCACGGTGTTAGTGGACATTGTAATAGTGAAAACAACAAGCGCGTATGAGTATCGCGCCACGTGATACCCGACCCATGGCACGATGATATCATGTTTAGATACTTGAACGCTTTATTAGGATGTAGTTCAAGGCTGTTACAATTCAGATCAAGGCTGAAAGCAAAATCATATTATCTCCTTTTTAGCACAAACTACTGGATCTATAATTGAATATTGCGCCTAGTAACGGAGTTTATGCTGCCGTAAAATTTTGAAATTGTCTATGGTCTTTTCATATTTTTACTTCTTTATTTCTGAAATAAAAAGTCAACTTAAAGGCCTTTCGGGGTCAAATCAAAGGGTAAAAACTGCTTTGTTATCTGAAAAGGTACTGAAACTTTGTAAGTAATCTTTCAGCGCTGAAAATTTAATAACGTTGGAGTTTCAGTGAGCATTCCTCGAGGAGTGCGGTTAATGGCTTCTGCAATCAAGATAAGTGACTAACAAGTAACAATGGCGACCTTTGTAAGAATAAGCTTCGAGATTTCATTTTCGTTAATTTCAAGATAATAACTTTGTAATAGTTGCTCATTAATTAATTTGACTAAAACAATCACTCGCATAAATGACTGAATATTCATTTCTTCTTCAATTTATGCGAAGATTCATTGGTTGTCTTGTCACTGTTCTCAGTTTTTGTCTGTATCTAGATCTTCAGGCTTTAGTAAGGCCTTTTTACGCAATCTCCCTTCATCGTGTTTCGGTATGTATGGCCGATAAAAGCTTTGCCATCATTGACGCCTATGGCTGTATGGCAGGGACACCGACGCGCAAACTGAAACCATGAATACAGCACATGATTCTAAACCTTCCGGCGTTAGAAAGTTTTCTTCGGGTATCAAAGAAAAGTCAGCGATTTCATACAAAAGTGCAATAACACCTACGCGGTCAAAATGTATGAAACAGATTTTTTTCATTACCGACGTAAAAATTAATCGCAGGGGTGTTCAGAATCATGCACTGATTCTATGGGAAAAGGTTGCGCGTCCCTGACACCCTGTATTAGAAATTAGGGACAGGAACTATAAAGTGGCAGTTGTTTAATGTAATTAAGGTAAATAAAAAATTATAAAATGTATGTTTAATATGTTTATTAGCAAGCTTGGCAGTTAAAATTGGGCATTAAAACAAACTGAAAAAAAATGAGCATCACAAATTTTGAAATGGGGAATTATACAGGATAAGTTTTTATCTAGTGCGCAAACTGTAACCATGAATGCAGCATATCATTTTAAACCTCCCAGCGTAGAAATTTTTCTTCGTTAATACAAAAAAAAACAGCTGTTCCATACAATAAGAACCGCGTAGGTGTACATACACTTTTCTATGAAACAGCTAACTTTTTTTGAATAACCGACGTAAAATTTCTGCGCTGGGGGGGTCTAGGATGATATGCTGAATTCATGGTTACGGTTTGCGCACTGGATAAAAACTTATCTTATTAGTAATTAAAATGAGTAATTGAAAGGGCAGTTACGTGTGGGCAGGAATTAGTCGGTAAGAAATCTAAGTTGGAGCTAGGTTGCTTAAAAGCGGTTGGTCACAGTTCTAACCTAACTTTGGTCGGGATGACCTGTTACCGTGACCAATTTGGCTGGCTCCTGGTTGGTCACAGTTCCAAGTTCCAACGGAACCCATGAACTGCCGAACTGAACATTCCAACATTTTTACTGGCCATTCATTTATTGCATTGTATTTATGCAGCTGCATCCGGTTAGACTGGAAGCCCACCCCAACTTAGTTGGGTAATGGCTAGGCAGATACCTAGATAGATTAATTTATTACACTAGGTAGACACGGCTACACATCAAGCTATACATTTCCAGTATATGCTGATCTCGCATTGTATAGGATTTGCGTACAGTGCGAGATCAGCGTAAACTGGAAATGTATAGCTTGATTGTGTAGCCGTGTGTACTTGACTATTTTTTTGCACTGACATTTTAGGATGAAATAATCCACAAATTTTATTTTTATTACTGTTAATGTTTTACTGTCACATTACTTTACCAACTGCTGAAAAATTTCAACTGAATATAATTAATAACCCCTCTAATGTTTAAATGACAGTTTAAATTTTTACCCTCCAGGAACTAAATACCTAAACTAACTAATAATGGTACAAAAAACCACTGCTACAAAATCATTCTCATTTATTTTTTGTGAGATAAAAATGTTCACTACACCATGACCACTGGCATTGTGGTAGTCACTATGGGTAACACATTACATCGGATTGCCTCTTTCATGTCCAGGGTTGGTACGTCTAGAAACACCTTAGTTAAGGACATTGCTGACAGAATGTATGCTACCAAGACCTACAAGCGGTGGTTGGAAATAGCCGCGTAAAATGTTTGTGCCTATTTATGTGCAAGAAAGGAGTGAGTTTGTGTGTGTCTGTGTGTGTATGTATGCTATTTAATTTTTTTTTTCTACGTTACTCTAAATTTTTTAATTGTACTTATTATTTTTTTATATTTTAATTTTTAATTTTTTGCTTGTTTTTTTTATGGATCATGTGGTCTGCAATAAAGATTTTTATTATTATTATTTTTTTTTATTATTATTACTATGGCCATGGCCACTGCCAAAAAAGCCACTGATTTTCAGGTTTAATAATGTAGTCTGACTATTTAATAACACTGTGAACTGCAATAAAATATTGAGCAGGCCATCATTTCAGCCGAAAGACGTCCATTGCTGGACAGGCCTCCCCCAACCGTCGCCACATCGATCGGTCCTATGCTTTTTTCGATTTTTGCGGCCTTCATAAAATCGGTCGGTCTGCTAACGGCTTCCAACTAGTGCGCCCATCCGGTGCGCAGTCGCCACTCTAGCCAGAACCTTTCGGTCCCACCGACCATTAGTTCTACGAGCAATGTAAAACCATCCACTGCCACTTTAGTTTGTCAATTGTTCGGGCTATGTCGGTTACCTTGGTTCTCATGCGGGTCTCTTAATTTTTGATTCGATCACGCAGAGAAATTCGAAGCATATCCCTCTCCATTTCCCTTTGGGTGACTATAAATAAGCCTTTTCGTTAAGTTCCGTGTGGTGCCGGACGTAAAAGAATAGCACCATCCCATTTGTGGGTCCTAGAAGGAGACTAAGGGACTTACCAGAGAATGGGCAGCAGCGTTCTCTATGCATTTTAACACCATACTGCGATCGCCAACCCGCCTGCCAAGCGTGGCGATTATGGCAAAACACCCCTTTTGGGGGAGGCCTATGTCTAGCAGTGGACGTCTTTCGGCTGAAATCATCATCAGCAAACCTTCTAATAAGGTCCATTACGAGTGATTGAGCAAGTAAGTAGGTCGTGCGTCGATATACTATCTCAAGTTTCTATTGATCGCTAATTCACCACATTCCTCCCATTAATAACAATAATATGTTTTTGTCTCGATAATTATTTTACTTAGATGATTAAATAATCGCTATTATGTGATAATTTTGTAATGCTGCAGAATTCTATACTTTGTTAAACTAGGTAATGTTTTCCTATGGAGTAGGAGTAGGTGTATGTATTGAATGTGTGCTCCTAAAACATTTAAGTACATTATCTATTGGCATACCTCTTCACTTACCGATTTTATTAAAATTAGATTAAAAGTCTTTCAAGAATACACAAAACTTATATTTTATGTTAAGCTCAATAAATGATTAGGTTATTACGAAGCTATCATCCCGTTCGGTTTTGAGATCGGAATACATCCAACTATAGGAATAGAGGCAATGGAGAGGGCTTGGAGTTTCCCGACGCGATCGAATCAAAGAGATCCGTAGGAGAACCAAGGTATCCGACACAGCCTGAAGAATGGCCAAACTTAGTGGCAGTGTGGGCACGGCACATTGCTCGCAGAACAGATGGCCGAAAGGGGTTCTAATGTGGCGACCGCGTATCGGAAGACGTATCGTTGGAAAGCCTCCCACAAGGTGGACCCATGACCTGGTGAAGGCCGCAGGAATCGACTGGTTGCGAGAAGCACAGCACAGGAGGCAGAAGTGGAACATGGCCAGCAGTGGACGTTTTTGGGCTGAAATTATGATGATGAGGAGTGCAGTAGAGGACCAATTCCCTTATTTTTAAGAACGTTCGTATTTCAGGATCAGCATAATCTCAGTCTTAATCGACAATCTGACTGAATCTGAATACCTAAGTTTATACGAGTTTTTGACATTTATTGTCGCTGAGATGAGATCGCGACTAGATTTAGAACGTTTTTAATTAGGAACTCAAACTGTGGCTGTTGTTCTATCAAATCTTATTGTTTCTGGCCATTTTCTGCTATTTTGTTTTCTTACTATTTTAACGACTGAATAATTTCATGTTAACACCATCATCAGCTGTCTATCCATTTGACACCCCACATGATACAACACTATCAAAGGTCTCAAAATAACAATCTCGGTATGTCATAGTATGGTCACCCATCCACGTTGCGACCGCGACAACCGTTGCTTAACTTTGAAGATAAGCTCGTGCTGCCGTAATTTCTTAGCTACAAGAGTGTGAATTTGAACAGTTTGCTATACATTCTCAGAAGGCGCATCTCGATTTATGAACCCCATACGTAACGATGGGTACTTAGGTACCTACAATACAAACTATTGACCTTACGAATGTCACAATAAACAATAAAATATTTATTTAATTAGTAGGCTAAACATTAATTGGAACATAAAAAGCTGCATGTCTACTATTAAGTTTTATATTTTCTTTTTGGTCGGCTTCTGAGGGTCCTATACAAAAACATAGCCTTCTTCAAAAATTGGGCTATTATATGGACAAAGATTTTCAATTATGACGCGTAGTTTCAGAGATTAGCACGTTCAAGTAAAAAAACTCTTCAGCTTTCATAGTAGTATTATGTAATTTATAATGTTGGCACTTTTTCGAAGTAATGTTAGAACACAAAGACCTGCAGTACCTACCTACACAACATAAAGATCCGCACTACCCACCTAAAACAGTAAAAGCAATATTGAATTTGTTGGGTTCCCTATAACCCGGAGAACTAAAAACTACAACCAGACCTAGGAGTACAATTAGTTTTTTAAGAAGGAAGCGCCAGAGTAACCCACGAAATTCATTTTTTTTTTGCTATTTGCGTCAGTGTCAGGCAGTACGTTGAATGAATGAATAAATGAATGAATGAATCAATGTCTTTATTTGCCAGAAACAAAACGAACAAAATATGAATCGCGACCGTTGTAACACACGTATCTATTTACAGAATTAAATTGAGAATAGAATAGAATATTAAACATTTATTCGACAAAGACACAACACAACAGCAACAAACACATCAAAAAAGAGAACAATAATCAATACAACCCTTTAAGTTCAATTAATCCCATTGAATGGCTATTCCATGAAAAGGTCATTTGGATTAAATAAATACTTGGAAATTCGCGGGTGTTAAAATAACGCAGACAGTAGTTTTGCGGTTGCAATATTATCAGGCGCACGCGCAGTTCTACGCATCTTATATTCCGACGCTTCAAGTGCACGAAACGTAACACGAAGGTGCTTCGGATAGTACTTATTTACATATGAAAAAATCCATATTGAATAACAAGTAAGAGAGGGAAGAGTGGATTTACTTACTTATTCATTGGATAAATATGTGAAGGGGGAAGGGATATTTCCCTACTCCAGTGGTTTATGGTACTTAGGGAATAAGTTAATGTCATTGCTATATAAAACAGTTACCTATTTGTCTTTGCCTTGTCGTTTCAATCATGTACGTACTGCATGGTAGTTTTGAGTATGAAAGTTGATGGCTATATGAGTAGGGGTAGACAAAAGAAACGATGGGTGGACTGTGTGAATAATGATGTGCTTAGAAAGGGTGTGACTACGGAGATATCGACTAACAGAGAAGTATGGAGGAAAAAGATATGTGGCACTGACTCCAAATAATTTGTGATAAGGGCTAGAGAACAGCGGCGAGTTGTCAATTTTTCTAAGAGAGAAGCTATGGCTATAAGAAGAATGTTATGGCGAATTAAATACCCGTAGTGTAACTATATTTTTTGGGAATAGTAGACACTTACAAAAGCGGAGAGATGCGAATCTCCGAAGGGAAGCCGGTAGGAGTCGTGTTATATGGTGCTTTCGCCACTGCTAGAGAATGATGATGAGGTACTGCACGACTGATAAACTGTTCTCAACATTCTTCAGTGCTCCTATGGGTAAAAACTTTCATCAGATGTCAGATGTTGAGGAACATCGTTATCTCAGTCCTTAATGAATGACTGCCAGCGCCAAAGGTCCTCGACAACAACATTCTGCTTATAGTACTTATATGTTAAAATTGGGAATCGTAATTAGAACTAGAGTTCCTTAATTATTAAGCCTTACTTTTAAGCCGAATATAATTTACATTACGAAAGACGTAAACCACGTTCGTACGGATATAAAAATATAGCGGCGGGATTTTATCGTGCACTGGATTTTCCACTCTAGGTGTTGAACCGAGCATTGACAATCCAACAGAGCGCGTCGAAAAAATACTAGCATTTCAACTCTCGGTGCTAGTGCGTTGAAGATCCAGTTCGCGAAAACTAAGTTTGCGCTACTAATTTCGTAATATACAGACACCAGCACATAAAGCTACCCCAAACTGTCAAATTTTCCCAATTGAACATGAGCCTTATTCTTGTGACTGATTGGGCTAACTTGATGTGCTGGCGTCTGTACATCGGCCTTTAGACCATTAAAGCTCCCTCCAATGGGCGTGACATGACAGCCACGTGACTCTTGTAGAACAAATGCGGGTGTACTATGCCAAATCGAATGCCAAATAATCGAATAGCAACTGATCGACCACTATAAATCGAACGTCTAAATACTCTATAATAATATAAAAAAGTACCTATGCAGTACATTGATATTTCGATAGAATGAATATGCGATTCGTTGAACGCTCGATTAAACAAACATTCGATATTTTGAACACTCGATGTATTGAGTGTACGATATATTGAATATCTATTCGATTTATTAACCATTCCATATTATGAACGTTTGAGTATTTAGACGTTCGATTTATAGTGGTCGATCAATAATTGATATTCGATTATTTGGTATTCGATTGTACACCCAACAAATTCCATGAAGTTTTAATGAAATTGTTCTATGAGAGTCGCGTCCCATCAAATGGCTGAAAAGTTGCACCGTCTCTAGACAGTGTTTATGCGACGCAGCATAAACACTGTCTAGAGACGGTGCAACTTTTATTGTTGCTACAACTTCTGGTATGCCACAGGGCATTCAATCTTACCATATAAATCAGGCTTTACAAGACCATTATGTAATGAACCAACCTTATTTTCTTAATGGTCCCACAGACAGGCGCGACGCGACACTGGTGGGACAATTTCTATGAAAACGTTATGGAAATTTCTTCGATCGCAGCCGCGTAGCGCCTGTCTGGCTAGCATAATTTTATGATACTTTTGTAAAGTCTGATTTACATGGAAAGATTGAATGGCTTGTGACATACCATAAGTCGAAGCAACTATAAAAGTTTCAACGTCTTTAAAGGCTCCCTTTAAATACCAAGACGATAAGATCGAAATTACTTTGAAGGCATGCAATGGGTAGTATAGAACAAGCTCTAGCTCTAATCCTAGGTATCCTGTTTGGATCAGAATGCAAAATAGCTGGTCTAGAATACCTAGTCTACAAACAGAGATTAGTTATGTTTCGTTTTGTTCGTCTTACATGAATCTATTAGCAGTGCGGAATGTAGACTGAATGCAGCCGCCTATTTAAAACATCTTTAGAGTTTAGCTTGTGAATGTACTTACTTGTGTAAATATAGGTACAACCGTAGTATAATGTGGCTTTAATCTGACGTCAGCTTTACTTTTTCTTACATGTCAATTGAGCCGATGAACGTTAGCAAGGTAATCAAAATGACATGTCTCATGATGATATGCTGAATGCTTGTTTTTTTTTATGTGGTATAGGTAATACAAAATAATATAATATAAAATAGATACAAAATAATCGTACATTATATATTTTTAACCAGGTAATAAATAAAAAATATACAAAAAAAGCCATTTATTCTACTACTCATTCACAATTTCTTTACAAAAATATTCGTAGCATGCATAATATATCACAATGAATAATAAAACAATAAATAGAAGTTTAACATGCAAAATTAGATGATTGGTATGGTACATTTTTAATCATTAGTTTTAATTTATAATTGTATATTACATTATCACTTTTTGCTGTGCCCAACAGGGTCCGTAATTGTACCTTAGCTTTAAGCCAATTGTAAGACCTTTCAACGTTAAGGAATGCAAATAAAGATATGAATATGAATTATAATTGCTAAATTGAATTTTATATTTGTATGTCGTAAAATTCATTTATATTAATTGATAATAAGATAAGTAGTAGTCGCCTCCTTGGCGTACGCCTCCCCCATTTCTTTCCATAGTATGTCTCTGGCGTTGGTCATCCAGTTAGGCCCTTGTCTTTGTGTGAATAGGTCTGCCCATCTTTTCTTTTGGCGTCCTCTAGACCTTATTCCTTCTCTTGGGATCCATTCTATAAATTTCTTGGTCCATCTATTATTAGCCGTCCGACATACAGGGTAAGTTTTTATACAGTGCACAAACTGTAACCATGAATTCAGCATATCATTCTAGATCCCCCAGCGCAGAAATTTTTCGACGATAATACAAAAAAAAAAATCAGCTGTTCCATACATTTTGACCGCGTAGGTATTGCATTTTTCTATGAAACAGCTAATTTTTTTTGTATTACCGACGAAAAATTGTGCATTGGAGAAAAACTTTACTTGTATATGACCCGCCCGTCCCATTTTAGCGCCCTCACTCTCTGAACAATATCAGTCACTTTTGTGATTTTCCTGATCGCTTGGTTTTTAATTTTGTCTGATAGTCTGATTTCCAACATGCTTCTTTCTATTTTGCGTTGGCATATTGCTAGCTTGTCTTTCTCACATTTTCTTAGCGACCAAGTTTAACAACCGTACGTCAAACACGGTGGCATAGATATTTCAAAGAGCTTTCTCTTTGTACTAATATGTATTGATTTATTTTGCATTATTTCCATCAATGCCCAGTATTTTTTCCATGCTATGGCGATTCTTCTCTGTACTTCATTTCCAGTGAGATTAACAAATGAAACTGATTGACCCAAATTTTAAATAAGTACCAATAGGTTATTCGATTATTAATTCTTTTAAACGGCACTTGGAGAAGATAAGAAGAAGATTAACCGGCTCTGTGTAGGTTTGAATAGCTATGTTGTATTTATGTCATAACGATCATCATAAAAAGTAAGTTCAACAAACCAAAACCCGACTACTGAAAATTCACGCTCTTTATAGCATGAAACAAGAAAATATTGTCATTTGAAAGTCGTGGCCGCAAGCTACCTACTCTAACTTTGTTTTATTTTTAGTTTCTGTTTTATGTGCTCTATGTGGGCGCCATGTTCAATGTAATGTGAAGTCTCATAGCCTATAGAAGACGCTTCCAACGATACGTCATTTTCCCTGTGGAGGCGATCGGTGGCGGCGATCTCTCGCGTCCGGCCCTGGTCCAGGCCAAGGTACGGAGCGAGAGTGCATGAGTAGCCTTCGCTTCAGTGATGCGCGAAGAGGCACGTGAGGGAGAGGCAGTATATGCGCCCTCACGGCCCTAGCCTCCGCAGGAGACGCCCTGGGCGTCGGGAATCCCAGGCTGATTCCTGGCCACCGTAGGCGCGGGCTTGCGGACGGCGAGTAATGGGTAGCTCGCTGTCCGGTAAAAACCAAGCCCGGGTTGACGGCGCGTTGTGTTTCACGCGCGCCTCAAAGAGATGTCAGCACCAACTGGTGGGGTCCGCAAGGGCCGATGCCTGCGTTGTCCGAAAGAGATATCGCGGCCCCTGGCACACAGGCAACTGAGGGAACACGGGTGGGTCTTAGTCAGTAAAAGTCTGACACGCCCTCCTGCTCCACCCAGAGCCGGAGAAGTTATTTCACGATTTCCCACCCTCAACAAAAAAAAACGATACGTCATTTATCAAATAATGGTATGTAGTTTACTAATTATGAGGGAACAAATTAATATAAGTACCTACATACATACAGACATATCTGTAGTGTAAACTCATAGCCCTCATTTTTGCTTCGCCGTAGTCGGGTAATAAAGAACACAGTATCAGTACTTATGCCTTTACACAAATTATACATGAAAAGATGATAAAATATCAAAGAAGCCATATTATCCTATTTACAGTAAAGTTACCTATTAAACTTAGTACATTATATGCCTACCTAGCTAATTAAAATGTGTTCTCGAGTAAAATCGCTACCGTAGTACCCAAAGGCTTTGTTTGTGTTTCGAATTAATCTTTTTGTGGTACTTTTACGTTGGGCCGAAACTAATTTAGATTTTTCAGTGAATTTGTGCGTAAAATTACTTGTTTCATATTACGCCTAGGGACATTCTGCTACCTTAGATAATTAATTTTGTTTCAGTTTTTGATAGCATAAAGTCTGTTAGATATTGTAATATTACGTTGAATTTTTATGTAAATACTTACCATGTTTATTTATATTGACGTTCCGTAGTCAAATAGTAAAAACGGACCGCCCTTAATTTCGTTTGGTCTGTCCTTCCGCTCCGATTATTATGTAAAGCCGTTTACTCGGAGACTATTAGTAGTATTTTATGTGATGTGGGAAGGTGTATTCTATGAAACGCTAAACTATGGTGTAGTGAAATTACGAATTTCAGTGCAAATTAGCGTCTGTGGTATTGTTAGACATCATAAGTCATTTAAAAGAAATAAATGAAAAGATTAAAGAAGAATAAATAATTGAAAAGATTCCGATATATTTTCTTGGTGGCTTTCTTATTTGTAGTTGGTTACCGCTATTTGGTTGGTTATGCGCTTTCAAGTAAATTTCCGTCGTGTACCTAGTTTTGAGGACATTTTCGGGTACAAACACAGAAATAACTCTGTTTTACAGTTTCTTTGAAAAATACTACGGAACATTTATTGTGCATGCGTAAACGAACGTCTTGACGACGGAACCCAGGCACTGTCAACGGTTTAACCAACGGGACTCTATTACTAAGCCTCTGCTGTCCGTCTCTCTGTCAGCGGGCTGCGTCTGATCCGTAATAGGTAGACAGTTGAAATTTAAATGAATGTGTATTTCTGTTGCCGCTACAACAACAACGAATTAATGATAAAGTTAAAAATTTAACGGGTCTCCATACAAGAAACTTGTTTTTTTCGGAGTTTTTTTGCCTTGTGGTACGGAACTCTTCGTGTCAAGCCCGACTCACCATTGACCATTTAATTTTAGTTTGAAACAATAATTTCATGTAAAGAAAATAGTGTTAAATTGCATTTGTAGGTTTTTGATCTACCAGGCGTAAAAGGAAGCAAAAGAAAATGAAGACGTTTGCACTAAAATGTCTCCAATGAATAAAAAAAACAACCACGGCATTACGGCAAAGAAAGTTGGCATCGTGATGCCTGCTGTCATGCATCACGTTACATTTTTGGCGCATTTGAAAATAGAACGTTAAAAATATAGCTGCTACGCGATTCTGTCAGACTCATGCTTTTATGAGCACACGTGAAAAGAATTCACATACATACCTACGTCACTAGGTAGAGGTACCTACCTACGAAGGCTTGCAAATATTCGGAAATTTTCATATTCAAATATTCGTTTTTTTTGGGCTAATATTCGAATGATTGAATACTTAATAAAAAAGTAAGCTGTTCTAATAATCATGTCTTTATTTACCAATGTCTTAGACACATTAGGAGTCTGAGTAATATCAAGGAATAAATCAAAATTTTACAGCTTTATAAAAGTGCTGAACGTAAAAGATGCAAATGCGATCGATACACAGACAACCAACCACAATCTAAGTCTTATTAATCGAGATCTCAATGGCTTTGTTCGCTAAAGGGCAAATTCTCAAAACGGCAAATATCTGGATTAATAAGTATTGTTATAATATTTATAATAAATTCAAAGAATTAAATAACCTTTAAATAGCCTTTGCTCAGCAGTGGGAAAGTGTAGGCTTAGTAAAAAAAAACTCTTCACTGCAACATAGCACTATTCTTACTTATTCTATGTGATTTTTTATCACAGCACCTAATTACAAAAGTTAAAGGATATAATTATATACCTAATCAAACAGATTACCAGAGAGTGATGAAAGAAGTATAATGGGAAAGAGCTAGCTTCATCATCATCATCATCATTATTTCAGCCGAAAGACGTCCACCGCTGGACATGGCCTCCCCCAAGCTCCGCCACTTCGACCAGTTCTGTGCTTCCCGTATCCAGCGGATTCCGGCGGCCTTCACAAGGTCATCGGTCCACCTTGTGGGAGGCCTTCCAACACTGCGTCTTCCCGTAGGCGGTCGCCACTCCAGGCCCCTTCGGCCCTATCGGCCGTCTTTTTTGCGAGCAATGTGCCCTGCCCACTGTCACTTAAGTTTGGCCATTCTTCGGGCTATGTCGGTTGCCTTAGTTCTCCTGCGGATCTCTTCATTCCTGTTTGGATCACGTAGGGAAACTCCAAGCATAGCCCTCTCCATTGCCCTTTGCGTGACTTTTAGCCTTGTAATACGGCTCATTGTGAGCGACCATGTTTCAGTGCCAAAGGCCAACACGCACTGGTCAAATGCTTGAGACACTGTGGTATTTGGGACGAGAACATATTGTGTAGGCTCCGGAACGCTGCTTGGCTAAGTCTGAACAGTTTGTCCTAGGTAAACGTACTCGTCCACAATTTCAAGTGAAGCGTCTACGATCTTCATGAGAGTGGCCGTTACATGGGTCATTTGCAGAAAATATGTACCTTTTGAAACATGTAACTAAGCTGAGGGATAACAAAACTGATAATCGTTGTAACGAAACTGACATTATAAAGCAATATACACATGGAGCAAATAATAATAATAACAGTAATATGTACAATATAACAGCTTCCAATGACTCCACTCGGTTCATAACTGAATAAAACAACGTTTTAGTTTTACTTAAATTTGTTTTATAATAGTTTTTGGTTGGTGTTTAAGCATTTTCAAGAAATGCGATACAGAAAAAAAAGACAAAATTATAAATAATCGCGTGTCATATCGGGGCTTTACTAATCACTCCTACTATAGGAGTGATTAGGAAAACCCCTGGAGAGAAGCTTCTAAAAAAAATATTGAACGTTATTCACGGGCCTCCGAGTATTTGAATTAAGGGAATTCCTTCCTCCAATTTTCTAAGCTAAACTTTGCAAGCACAGCAATTTAATATGGATACTCTCAACAGACTGACAGAACAATATTTTTATGTAGCAATATTACATCTGTAAACTAAGCTTTACAATTTCTCAGTTTCGTAACGTTACGAAATATAACGAAACTGAGGGCAAAAGCTGAGAAATTATAACCTCAATTTTTTTTACAATAAAACAAGGTATTGTACGTATAAGAACTGGGTGTATTTGTGAAAATGTAGAGCGAAACTATAATTACTGAATAAATTTGTACAATATAAACCAATATTTACCTGAGAAAACTGTCGTTAATCACCCTGAGATTTTTGTACAAAAACACTTCAGCAAGAGCACTTCCAAATTCGTTTAACAACAAAACAAAACGACCTCACTGTCAAATGATTTTGACAGATGTAAAAGTATTGCCAGAATATTAAATGATACAGTGCCGCCAACCTTTAAAGCTATGCGTTCAGAATAATTCTTCGTTACTAAACCTGAGTAACGAAATTTTAGATTTCTGGGACAAGTTTAAATGGCTGTAAAAACATGATGTTACGTTGTAAAACTACATATTAAAGGCAAGCATTTTGTAGTTTAGCTTAATAAAAGTAGGAAAACTACAACCATGCTCAAAAATTGGGATAAAAACTCGTAACAACAAGTTTCGGAATACACCAAGTCTCAATTGGGACATTAATAAAATGTATGAAAGGTAAGTTAAGTTAAGCAACCTTAATGGTACATACGGGCAGCCAACGAAAGGGCTTTGTCTCATTCAAACTGTCAGGAAGTACTAGAAGGAATCTTTCAAGTAATTGTAAATAGGTTTTGTTTCGGGAGAAATTAATTGATTAACAGCCGCGGAGCTGTAAAGTTCTAATACGTGGAATAAACGTGAAATTCATATTTATACGCACATAGCGTTTTATTTGGTATTTTAGTTACATCTCGGGTTACCAAGGACTCTCGGAGTCCTACAGTACCTACGTTAAAAAAAACATCATTTGCCTAGCCTTTTGCCAACTACGTTGGGGTCGGGTTCCAGTCTAACCGGATGCAGCTGAATACCAATATTTTACATGGAGCGACTGCCTATCTGACCTCCACAACCCAATAACGTTTAAAAAACAGATATTGTAACATTTTCATAGTGTCCCCTTATTGAGGGAGTCAGTGTCTCATTTTCGTCACTGGAAGAACTCATTTTATTTTAACTTATGATATTAGATTTTCCAATGACTTAAAACGACCACGATAACAGATAAAAAAAGAACTTAAATTGGCGGGATATTTAAAAAAAACTAAATTATAGCTCTATGGAATAGCTCCATTTAGCCAGCCAGTACGTACTTTCAGCACGCTTTATTTATTTTTGTTTATGATTCGTATACTCGTGCTTGTTCCAAATTCAAAATGTTTTTATTCACTCAGTGACTAAAAGAGAGTTTTAACTTTAACCACTGTTATCGATGAATAAAATATTAAAAAGTTATTTAAGTAGGTTAGTAGATACCATAGAACTATTTTCCCCCGGACTAGGTTATTTTACTTTGCTAGTTCAATGCATAATATTATTGTTTAACGTTGTAAACGTGCTTTTGTTAACGTAATACTGTTCGACAGGCGAAACTGTTTACTATATAAAATAAGTATTGGGTGATGTTGAAAATTAAATTTTCCTGAAACTACATATTTTTGCAAGTTTGAAACTGGCTCGGCTTTAGAAACAAAATTATATTATTTAAAGATCATGTTGGCAGGTGAACATTTCCCACAGTTTAAGTCAATCGAAAATTTAAATATTACTTAGCTGTTGCAAATCTATGGAAATATTCATAAATGTCATGTAGCACTTTCTAAATAATCGTGTTGTGTGTGCTCCTGGTAACTCAACGGAACAGTGTTGCCAACTTATTCCCATAGTCATTGATAGATTATTATCAATTATATGAAGATAGTATGCGGGCGCGTCTCTATTACACAATTGATGTAAGAAGCGTTGCGATCGGCGCGGCGCGGCGTATGCGCATCCGTGCTAGAAATCAAATGGACCGATCTCTGCTCGGAATGTTTGCGTCATCCATCAGGCATCGGTTTTAATATAAGTACTATGTATTTATATTTGGTTGACACACTGGTAGAGTTTTAGCTGAAATATTGGCTTCTTCATCTTATGGTGTTGGTAACACTCTTTAAACAGTCAGTCCAGAATTTGGATAAAAGATAATGAACTTTCAGTTTCAGCAGCGTCCATCAACTCCTGTTGTCTTTGGTTGATTAGCGTCTGTTTAACCATACATTTTTGACGTTTAAACATCATTTAACTTTAATCATCGTTTATGAATAAGGGGGTAAGTGCCCCATTGTTTGTGGGACAGCACCACATTTACACTCCAGGGCGGAGTCCTTTGTGAATCTCCACCTGAGAAGGTTGTCTTTGCTTCGACCTACCTGAGTCCAATGTCTGTTTAAACACTTCCAGGCAGGCAACTTATGTCCAGTTGCGATATTTTGAACAGGTGGAATGAATGGGTTTGGTTGGGAAGCACTATCTGGCCACAGCTTTAGCGGTTGCGGCTTTTCAGCCTTTATGACACGAGGATGTTATCGTGCAAAGAGTGTCGTGTGTCGGAAACCATCTAAGCTCTTTAACCGCTTGCCACCGCTCTGCGAACTTCTGGTGGCACTACTCCAGCTAGTGGATACAGCATTTGCACCGGGTTTGAACTTTGAGGCAGCCCGTGATGAATATTGACTTTAACCAACGAAGTATGCAGCCATTTTTTATTAAATTAATAGGTACAAAAGAAACGTTTAACTAAATGAGGACTACACACTCAAGCTCGTGATTCAAACTACACACTGACCACGTATACCTATGTATGTGTAATATACCTATAGGTAGGTAAATCCCTACATTACTGCAAACTAATGCCTAAGCAGGCAAATATTGAAATGTATTAATTGAAAATACATCGCCATTACTCATTACTTAAACCGAGATTGGTTTTATATTTAGGTATACTTAGGTAAATTAGGTGAGTCAATTCAAGGAAAAAATTCTTGAGCTAAGCTTATATTCCCATTTCTTAAATACTGCTTACTTTTGTAGTTTCTTTTTCTATTACGTTCCTTGGCTCATCGTCATACACAGATATAAGCTAATGAATAATATGCATATTCATTCAATATGGTTTGGAACACTCACGTTCATTAATGTTGTTTACTGATGCTCTTATCTCAGTAGTAACCGCACTCACTATGACGTACGCATTTATTGAATAAACAGTATTTAGGTATGTATTTATGTATGCGTTATCAGTAATTAACTAGAATTCTGAGTGCGTCGGCAAGTCTGGGCTGTACATAGATTTGTCTAGAATTTTAACGGGATCTCTGTGTGATTTGCATCATCATGGGTCTGTTAAAATTTTAGTTATTTCTTACTTAAATAACATTTCTTCAAGATAGTGTTTTATTGATCTGTGTAAAAGTGCTGTTGTAAAAGTTTATCTTTCGCGAATGGTTAAGATATGCTAACGTTTAAGAGAAGTTTGAATTTTATGTAGGTATATCGTGTCAGTATAAGTATTGGTTTCTGCAAACCTAATTATCTGCAAAGAATGTGTACCTATATTATTCTGCACTCGTATGTTTTAATCGCAAGTCTTTTTGTTTTGTTTGTCAATCTCAAAAACGGGTTACCTCATTTCCATAATGGTGTTAAAATTTTATCATTCTCGAGCGGTCTTTGAAGGTTAATTTATGGTTACAGTTTGCGCACTGGATAAAAACTTATCCTGTTTATAATGCATACCTACTTATTTATTCACCGATATACGGGATCATCCCGGTTCCCCAACCGAGAATAGTATACACAGAAGGTCCTGTCTTATCGTCATTCAATATTGGAATTTATTATATTCCAGTCTCAATAGTAGGTAATGTAGAAAATTGACAAGCCACTGCATTATATGCGCTATCGGTGTTTCTGTTGTTTGTCGTCTTCGTGACTAAGAATCAAAATATGCGTGGAGTTGAACTTCTGGTTCGACAAACTTTGAGGTGGGTCGGACTGAGAGAAGCGCGCGCGCCGGCTGCCGTGTTTCTGATTCCGCGTCCAGTCGTCCGCCGCGCGCGCACCCATCTACATACCGCCGCTCCGCACTCGCTCCTGATCCGTCTCGTTGTACACGCGCGTCTCCCTCCCCCGAACTACTCGGCACGTGCACCGACTTACTCTATCTCTTTCACGGGCCCCTCGACCCGGCCTTCCACGAACTTCGATAATGGGCCGATAAAAGCTAATTACTCGGTTAGTTTGCCACTCAGGGATCGAGTTACGGGTGACGGTTCGCGAGTGCAGTGTCAGGGCTGTGATGGCTGAGAATCACGCACTTATACCCGAAGCCAACTCGATGTATACTCAGACGAACATGAAGGAGTCACAAGACATATCGAAGAATTTGATGAGCGGTGATTTCGAGAGACAATTTAGGGGTGGGATGGTTGTGAAAATGGACAGGCGATGGCAGACGTGGTTGATCACGCTGGCCGTGGTGGTTGGTGCGCTGGTGGCGTGGCTGCTGGTGTTCACGATAGTGCGGGAGGTTCAAATCCGGCAGCTGCGCCATGAGGTCGACGAGCTGACCGCAAACATGATCGCCATGTCCGCCAACGTCAAGTCTCTCAGCCAGAAGATCGAGAAGAACAAACTGTTCAACGAGTTCAAGGATTTGCAGGACACGGTAAGTCCATATCATAAGACAGCACGTTTGTTTACTCGCGAATTATATCTGATTACAAAACCAGGTGTCAACATTACAACGACTTTGAACTAAAAACGCTAAGAAGACAAAACACAAAAAACAAACGTCGCTATAATGCTAGATGTATGCACATTTTTATTTTGTTATAGGATACTAAAAGGTGCGCAGTTCGTTTTTAACGGATGTTTATTTAATCCCTAACAACAACATGGCGTTGTCAGGTAAAAATAATACAAAGGATAAAATCAATTCCATTTGGCCTTTGGGCAAGCCCAAAACAGGACTAGGCCCGACTTTATTTACATTGGAAACTGGTAAACAACAACATTTTACGGAATAGACAATCAGATTCCAGGTAAAGCGAAGCGAAGGCCTGGAACGTGTGGAGAATGTCTTATGTAATTAGCGTAGTATTATGATGTTGTAGATAACTCGCCACTTCACTCGTCGCCCGGTACCTCAAAAGCTCGGCAGTTAGTGGCCAAGGTCTACAATATAAACAGTCCACACTATTATAGTCAATTGAGTGAGCAATGATACGATCGTTTGGCATGGCAGCAATTTAATAGACGACGTTCAAACGGTTTGTATCCTCATACGCACTTCTATTTCGCGAACTGTTCAGCATGAGTAGTTGTTGAACATAATTTTAAAGGTTCTTTTGTTAGTTTTAGTCGCAAAACTTGGAGGATATTGGGAGGACTTCGGCGTGGGTCTAGAGAGCACGAAACTGGTTTTGTTAACACTATACAACCAGTTACGAATGTAAACAAAAACGTGCCGGGCGGCGCAGGCGCCGATCTTGCGCAACACGTATCATTTGTGGCATTGTCGCATTAATTGGACGACAATTAAATCTTTTCATTAAGGTCTTCATTCTTGCTGTTAAAACCATCTATCTGTACTTGGGAGTTTATTAAGATGTTTATGGTTCCGATTACTTTAATTAAACATTAGTGTTATGAGTAGGGATCGGATAATCGGATGCATATTTACCTAAAGTTAATTTTTAGTTAGGAAAATATGGAAGCGGCTTCTTAAAATATTTTTTTGTACAAAAATCCTGGGATGCCAGCAACACTGGGAATGCATAACTAGTCAGTTGTATAGTATGGAAGCGACTTCTAAATGATTAGGATTGCATAACTATTCAGACGCATATTTATTAAAAAATTAACCCCGATGGAAATTTGGTACCTATACCTATGTACTTAGGGTTTAAGTCTGTAAGAGTAGGGGTGGTGTGTGTTAGTAAAAACATTATTTTTACATTAAATAAAAAAAAATCGGTACAAAAGCGCATTCCATTTTAGCCAACCTCTCAACTTTAGGTGAATATGCATCCGAATATCCGATCTCTACTTATGAGCTAATGGAAACGTTCCATCTTAGAATTATCAGCTTAATTGTGTCTTGAGTCTATCTGTAGAGATTACTGACTTACTGACTAAAGATATTAACTAAAGTTTAAACTATTACTGTGCAAGATAAGCATAAACCATTCCGATTTTGCGATCGTCATAATGTTTTAGTTGTTCAAAGATGCCTCGCGGTTCACTTAGCTACTATTCAAAGTGCCACTAACCAGTTAACTTATTGTTAGAATAGGACTATTTATCGGCTGTAGTTTCTCGGAGAAAACGAAAGTTGGAAGCAGACAATAAATATCAAATACGGACAACAGTGACACCTTACACCTTCGTATTGTGACTATTATATTACACCATTACTTACCAACTACAAATAATCTAGAGTTAAACACAAACCTTTCTTGTAGACTAAACAAATGGATGATGGTAACATCATCATGGTTACGTACCTGCCAAGGGTGCGGGTTGTTCGAAAGAGATACCGCGGCCCCTGGCACACAGGCAAGTGAGGGAACACGGGTAGGTTTTAGTCAGTAAAAGTCTGACACGCCCTCCCGCTCCACCCAGAGCGGGAGAAGTTATTTGATGATTTCCCACCCAGAAAAAAAAAATCATGGTTACGTAGGCAAACCATATGCTCTAGGTCTATAAGGCAGTGTTGCCTATAGTTGCCGATCTTAGAATTAAGCTACTTAGGTACTTCTGGTTTTGTAAAATGACAGGTGCTTTTTAAAGAATTATTGTAAAAGAACCCATCGGAATAAGTTTTACTTAGAACTATCATGACCAATCAAGCTTAAAAGAAAAAAAAACCCCAGAACTACCAAAAATTCCCATTATTTACTCAAGATTAGATGTAAATAAAATTAACGTTAATGAGCTCGTCAGTATAAATAGCAATAGCAACAAAGCACTCGACACCGTGAGAAGTTAAACAGAACATAAAAATGTATGGGTATTTAACTTTTAATGGTCTGCCTCACACCACTTGAACGATTAACGAGATATTAAAAATATTATTAGATTCTAAGAGCTACCTTACGTAGACTGTAAATACTTATGTTAGAACTTTATAACGATCAATTTGTTATTACGTTGGGCGGTGAAGAGGCTGATAATCGATTACTTAACATAAATTGCTTTGATGAAGAGGATATCAACTAAGCACTATCAATTGTTCATAAAGGGCAGAGTAAAATAATGTTCTTAGATCTTCAGGCAGGATTGTCAAAAATAAAAACATATTATAGATTCAGGAAGGAATCCACGTCGTCATGCATGAAGGTACAAGTCGTACACTTGCTAATGAATAAACCACCAATTCCGTTAAGCAAATTCGTAAATATATGGATAAAGAAACTAAAAAAGTTGTAACTGCTACAGAAATCAACTGTCCTTCTATTACTGACTTTTATTTTTGTTAAATAGAACCTCTATAAGAGGCTTACAAGTCTTTGAGTGTTTGATGTTAGAATGGCTAAAGCTGCTTACACAAAGGGTCCCTCAGGGTACTATACTTATAGAATACCATAGCATTCGACTCATAAATCTTTCAAGCATTCTGACCAAATTCTTTATTGGTAATAAGGGTAGTCTCTTTCACGTTTCAGTAGCTACCTACTACTACATAAATAAATTAGGCCGTCACACTTAACCACTAAAAGAGTAAGATGGAGTGTCTTGCTCATTCTTTCTCATACAAAACTACCTTTTAACGGAGGCATCTAGAATCAAATCTAATTTTTTGTAAGTTTTGACGTTCAAAAGTGTCCTTGTGTCTATTTGAAATAAATTATTTGACTTTGACTAAACCTATATTCAATAATAATCTATGAATAAATTAGCATCACTATTATCAAAGAGAATTATGTAAATTATATTGGTGTGTATGGTAAAAACAAAGAAATGTAATTACAATCACATCGGTTTGTTAGCATGTTCCTTTTGAAGCCAGAACATAATTATGTTACATACACGGGTAATTACTGACCATAATGGAGTAGTTATTGTAGTAATCTTACAATATGTATGAATAATGGTGCTTATGGGGTTGAGAGGATTATTGAAGCTCGTTTTGTTATGTTATGATCATGGGATTTAAAGTGTAGTACGAACCCGATGAATGTTTTTGAATGAAATTTAATTTGATTAAACTTTATTCAAAAAAATCCTTCGTTTTCCTACTAACTTCAACTATATTCGACAACCCTGGTTACTTCTCTTTTGGTGACCATACTTAATGTTTTCCTAAATAGATACATCACAATTTACGGCTGTATTTTCGTAATTTTGTTGCCTTTCCTAACCAGTATCTTTCTTTTTTGTTTATTTTCATACACATATGGCATATATATATCGAAACGTGAGTTTGTGTAAACCGCAGATACGTTGCAGAAGTAGACAGTAAGTTTTGGAAAATGATTAAAAATACCACATGAGGTGACGCTTGTTGAACATAATCCAATAATAATACAGAAAATTTAAGACAGGATTTTGTAGACAGTTACGATTATCAGTCGTGTGGAAAGTCGTAAAACGTTTACGAGGGAGGCCTGTATATTACAGCGTGTACATATTATAGAGGATCACACATAAAGAAACAACACTAGCACTACTACTGTATACAAATTATTCTAGAGACCTACTGCTGAAGTAAGAAATAATTCATACTATGCATATCGCTAATGTGCCTACCAAACTATTGGTAGGTATATTTTGTAATTTAAAAAACTGGATCACATTTTAGAAACAACACTACTACTGTATGAAAAATATTCCATAGACAAACTGCTAATTTTTACTATGAGCCAACTAGCATATCGCTCCGATTCCTACCAAACTGTTGGTATATTTTGTAACTAAAAACATTTGGCGAGGTCGTTCGAAGCCCCACATTAAATTCTCCGAATAAATATAGAAGCGTATAAGATGAAAGTTTACAAACACACAGGTTGGATTGGCGCCAATTTTTGACAGACCACGTAGTGGACCCAGGTCGAACGTTGACGACATTCTGAAGCATAATATTGGGGCTACAAAGTAAATGGCATGCTACGAGAGATTTATTGCTAGTTCCTCGAATTAGATTTTATTGGTTTGTATTTTGAACGGAATAGTTGCTAATAATATTTACAACAACAGTATTTTGTAGCAGACAACGAGGAAAAACAGTGTTTTTTTTTTTTCAAAACACCGCAAAGTATTGTGTTTTGGTGGCCGTTTTGGTATTATGTAACTTGAAGAAAGTTCCAAGTCTCTTTACATAGTTGTGGCTGTAAACTTCTGGTAAGAAACGAGTGACGATAAAATAGAACTGGCTACAGAATAAGTATACCTAATAGCTAAAATGTAACGTTTAGGTAATGAAACAGAGTAAAAAATAAGAAAATGTTGAACTTAGTACATAAAACGTAGTCCGTTTCGCTGGAAATAGTAACAAATACCTATTGTGTGTTCATGAGCGTTTTATATTATGTAACTCGAAGAAGAAAGTCTTAAGTTTCTATAGATTTTTGTAGGTAGCTTAGTTGTTTTGGTTATTTTTTATAAAGTCATATGGCTGTGACTGCGACCTAGGACACGAGTTACGCGAAAATTAGAAATGCCTACTTAATCGTTACACTTAATGTAACAGAGTAAAGAAATGAACATAATATAGACCACAGTAGAACGTAGTTCATTACACTCCGAAAAATAAAAATAAAAATAAAAATAATTAATTTGAAAAGAAAAACTTATAATTAAACCTAGGAAAAGTCTCGTCGTTTTTCCGTTTGAAGTAGACGCTGCAAAAGCGATATTAAAGATGTTGTAGGTTCCTTTTACTTCGTTGCTGTAACATTCTTTGAAACTTTGAAAGCGGGCTGTAAAGATATCGTCACAGTTCGAGGACCCGAAGGTTGGCGACTAGGTAGTAAAAGTTGTTTATAGGCTTGTAAGTTTGTATTTTTAAATGGGAGATAATTTTTAAAAGGGTTTTTATCGGTAATCGAGTTTTGTAGCTTGTCAATAAAGAGGTCTTCTAGCCTCTGCGTTTTCGTTTTCATCTAAGCTGACTACGGCGAAGCAAAAAGGAAGGTTATGATTTTGACCGGTATGTATGTTTGTATGTATATCCCTCATACTTAACTTCTAAACTCCTTTATCGTAATATGACAAATGAGGTATCGTTGGACGCGTCTTGTTCGTCTATCGGTTATATGCTATGTGACGTCACATTAAATGCATATGGCGCCCTCTAGATGACATAAAGTCATGAACAAAGAAAGTAACGGTCAAGAGCAGGCCTGTTAAGTTATAGTTTTAATGAAACTCTTGCGTACCTTTCCCGAAATTCAAAAGCATAGTCTACGAAGCTTTGCATAGTTTTTCATCTTCTAGCTAGAAGCATTGGCAAAAATTTCCCATTGAATCTTTTAATCAAAAGATTCTTATTGTATAATTGCATGATTTGTATTGAGATAAAAGATTCACGTATTTAAATTACTATGAACCGGGTGTAAGAATGATTCATGTCCAAAAAAGTATCTTAATATTCATTGAATCTTCAGCTTATGCATTGATGTTATTTTTAACATTTTCGCAGGAGATATCTTACTTAAAAGCTTATATTTAAAAGCAGAGTGAAAGCTGATTTCAGTGGGCAGGAATGTTGGCGAAATAAATTCTGTTTTTCATCGTTAAAAACGACGTATAAATAATCAAAGTGTCTTTTTGCTTTTCGTATGAACAATCGTAAAACTGACCAGATTCGGATTACAGCAGATTTTATATGAATGCGCCTACGCTGCTAAGCACCCAAACGAGATTCATGATAATTTTAAACTCGTAATGACGATATGTTTTTGTCATTATTAATGTTATGACAATGAAACTGTCATGACAAACTAAGCATTGGAGTATGACTGTGTGAATATCGTCGTAAAATATGTCTTAATAGTCAATAAATTATTTAATTATTCAGCACACTTCAGCGATAACATTTAATGTTTATTGGCAGAGCTTAGGAAATAAAACGTGGTATATATGGCATTACCTTGAGTTTACTCAAATGTAAAATGGTCATACACGCTTTTGAGTATGACGAAAATCAAATGTTATTTTTTTCATATTCCTTTGTCACTTCGCATATTAGGCTATGAAGCTGATGTTCGGTCAGCCAAATTATTCTTAAAGTTTGTTTTTTACTACCTGATCCGAAAATATGTAAGGTTGTTCTATTTCATCTTGCGTTTACGATTTTGGCATAGAAAACTGTTCTATTTTGTTTGTGGAATCAAATGCGTCTAATATCGATGTAGTCCAAGGGTTTTATATTTTATTGCAGTTTATATCTATCTCCCAGAATTGTACATCATAGGTGCTGCGATTGGTACAGTCTCGTGAATGTTGTCTGATATTTTTTTAACACAGTAACTCAGTAACCCACTTTGGAAATGTTTCATCTCAATTGCTATATTGTGTCATGGTTATTAACCCGCGAAAAGACGTTACATTGTGTCAAATCATCTATTAAGTTTCCAGCCAGTAGCTACCTACATAAAAATGATCGCCAAATTATAGTATTGTTCAGAAACCTGCTTTGTAAACCGGTTAGACCGGACTGGGACGACCAAATTCGGAGAAAACCAGTCATTGTCGGAAGGATATGAGGTATAAGCCGTTTACCTAGTTGTAGGTAATACCGATAAATGATGCGGTCCGAACCGAACCGAACTGATTTTTATGGATTTGTCTGGGATAGTATTGCAAGTCTACTTGAACACGTGTATTATTTCGTAGTTCGGAGCTTCCGTATTTAATTGGATTTTAGCCCTCTTATTTATAAACGGACTTATTTTTAAATAGACGCTAATCATTGCTTAACTTTAACCAACGTTTATAAATATGGGGGTAAATGACTATCCAATTTCACGTTTTAATTTCAGAAGCTTTTAAAAAGATCTCCGTTTCAGCCGTTTTATCTTTGGATGTTTTTGCAAATGTAGGTAGTTATTCTCGTGCCGCGAATGTCTAAGCCACTCTTCTTTCCTGAAACAAAATAAAATCTAGTCAGTTAATCTCAACAGGGAAAAAAATGAATAGAAAAAAAAGCTTTTTAAAAAACAAGCTTTTATTATTACTTGTTAATAAAACGAACTAAAAAGTTAAAAATAATTTAAACTCAATTATTTAAATAAAAGCGTGTTACATTTTGATGGCAGGAGAAATAAAGAACATTTATTAGCATGTTGCACCTATTTCTAACCGTCAACACGCTTTTATTTAAATAATTGAGATTAAATTATTTTTAACTTTTTAGTTCGTTTTATTAACAAGTAAGTAATAATAAAAGCTTGTTTTAAAGAAAGCTTTTTTCTTTTAAATTTATTATTATTTATGATGCGGGATCTACTACGGCGTGGTTCGTAGCAGCGTTTTTACGTTATGTAGCCCGTAATAACTCGTAGAACCCACATATATTTGTTGTTCTGGGCACTTAAAGTGTTGACCCTGGTTACCATATAGGATCAAAGTACTTGTCAATACGAATCAAACGAGCCCAAACTCGATGGGGTTGTGTCGTTTTATTGCGGAGTTCCTATAGCCACCTTCCAGCTCCAGCATCAGATCAGCTCCATGTCATCATAATATTGCATTGTCACGCGATATACATATGAATGCAAAATTTCAGCTCAATCGGTAAAAGATATCTGCTTCAAAATTGAGTTGCAAGAATCCACCCGAACGAACATAGTTACATATATTGAAAAAGGACCCTACCTACTTATTATCTACATAACAGTGTAGTGTTAATGAAATAATGACGAAACTCGAGCCCAGCTCCGACGAAGCTTGATTGCTATCCCAGGCATTATGTTCAGTTGAATCATGGGCGACACTAACAGGGATTAATAATTAAAGTGGCCGCTGACCTGCGCCCACGTGCTTCTGTCCCAAGCTTCACCTAACTAGACTCGACGTTACAATCATGTCCACTAAAGGAATATTGGAAAAATATGTGCAAAACTAACATTATTAGTGTTGTCTCTGGCTAAATATGACGGTTCTTGGAATAATAAACCTAAGGTATATATGAAAGAGAAGATGTTATTTTTTTGGATTAAACATTTTGTATAGAAACTAGCTTTTGCCAGCAGCTTCGCCCGCATTAAACAATTTACACTAAACCTTAACAAATTACACACCTAAATCTTCGTCGTGAATCACTCTGTCTATTGGTGAAAGTAACATGAAAATCAGTTCAGTAGTTTTTGGGTTTATCGCGAACAGACAGACAGACAGACGCGGCGGGGTACTTTGTTTTAGGTGTAGTGATTTAGTGATATAGAAATAGATACAGGGCCTGAATTCACTATGGCCACTTAACGATTCCTTACTCATAACCACGTCAATCACACGCGAAATCTGCTAATATCGTATTAATAATATCGACAAATTGTCTTGGAACATACAGAATATGACATTTCGATTCCTGACCGTTACATTGGTTTCTAAAAAAAAAACGATATTGACATAGTTTGAATGTTAGTAAGATTCCGCGGGGAATCATTATAACTATACAGAATTGGGCCATGTAGGGAATTCAGAGGGTTGCCCTATTTTTAACCGACTTCCAAAAAGGAGGAGGTTCTCAATTCGACTGTAACTTTTTTTAGATCAAGGAATCAGCATCGCCATTCGCCATACAACGTAGCAATGCCACCAGCCTATTAGGCCCTTTTCTTTTGAGGAATTTTTTGATGCCCTGTGACTCCCTTTTATGTTATATGACATGTACAGCGTACATTTTGTTAATATTTTTTGATAACTGATGCATATAATTAAAACAAGTAATACATCGTTTGAAAAAAATACTAAGAAAAAAGTAGATTTGATTCAAACATAACAATTGAGCAAGGTACCGAAGCTGTTACTTGCAAATATGAATTTTGATATTGCCGTGACCTGAATAAAATCAACTTTAAAAGTACAAATGAATCGTAGGTACATTGCTGTTTGAAATAGCTCATAGAATTGCAAATTGTTGGTATTAAAGTACTGTTCGTTATCGATACTATAATTATGTTGTTATAAAGCACGGCCCATCATGGCTTCGTCATCTTAATTGAAATCGGATCCCTTTGACGTTTAAATGTCAAAAAACTTTTTCATCCCCCATCTCGGTAAGAGTATTTTTTTATTCTAAGGTATTTTTGCTCTTCGTTATCTGAGTGCAAAAGCCGTTTTTATCCGCTAGAGTACAAAGTAAATTGAATTTAGAACATCGGGTGCACTTGTGAATTCAAAACATCATTAAACCCTATCATTAAACCTATTTACTTCTCCCTCCATGGTGCCGAATTTATTATACAACATTTTTTAATTTGTTAAAAACTCAGACTCGGAACCTTCTTGGTGTATTTTTTTTTAATTTGCTTTGCGTGCGCCATTTTCTTTTCACGTCTTATTGTTAAAACCAAGAAGTTAAAAACTTGAAAACAAGTGAAAAACCTAAAATGAGTGGTTCTAGCGACGAGGAAGTTTATTTGACGCCAACAGAATTGATTGAAACTGTTAATAATGCGCAAATGAGAATCAACAATCACGCGAAAAGTATTTGAAACAGTACGATATGTTTAACACGTGGCGACTAGCTAAAGGGGCCAAAACTTTCTCAGAAAACGTTTTGCTGGCATATTTTATTGAATTATCAGAGACCAAGAAATCAAGCACTCTATGGAGTACGTATTCAATGCTAAAAGCAACAATAAAGATGAAAAAAGACATACGTATCGTCACCTATCTTAAATTAGTGGCATTTTTTAAAAGAGCCTCAAAGCACCTGATTCCGTATATTTGGCGACAAAAGTAAGTCAGTTGCACATTCAGTATCTACTTAAGTATATTAATCAACTACTTAACATAATCTATACGTACTTAGTAGATGTTCATAGGGATAATTATGCATGCATATCAATTTTATAAATTTGTCTACAATTGGTATAAACGGAGCATGTCGAACTAATGAACTAACACAACTTAATGTCAAAAACATTGAGAAACATTCAGATGACTTACTATTAATTAATTTACCTAATAGAAATACAAAAAGAGACCGCAACTTCGTCATTCGCAAGGAATACATAACAATTGTTTAGAAATATCAAGCCTTACGCCCGCCTAACACTCCCATCAATCGATTTTTTCTACAATATCGCAACGGAAAGTGTGGCAAACAGTGGGCACGCCGCGATTGCGGCGGTAAGTCCCCTCTTTGAGGAGTGGCTTGAGAGGCGGCATGGCGTCCTCACCTTCCGCCTGACACAGGTCCTCACCGGACATGGCTGTTTCGGGAGGTTCCTGTTTCGGATAGGGCGGGAGGAAACGCCCGGGTGTTTCCATTGCGAAGATCGCCCAGAGGACACGGTGGAGCATACGGTGGAGGGCTGCCCAGCTTGGGCGGAGCAACGCCGTGTCCTCGTGGAGGTGATCGGCGGCGGCGATCTCTCGCGTCCGACCCTGGTCCAGGCCATGGTACGGAGCGAGAGGGCATGGCTGGCAGTCGCCTCCTTCAGCGAAGCAGTTATGCTCGCAAAGAGGGAGGCGGCGCACGTGAGGGAGATGCAGTACATGCGCCCTCACAGCCGTGGCCTTCGCAGGAGACGCCCTGGGCGTCGGGAATCCCAGGCTGATTCCCGGCCACCGTAGGCACGGGCTTGCGGACGGCGAGTAATGGGTACCTCGCTGTCCGGTAAGGACCAAGCCCGGGTCGACGGCGCGTTGTGTTCCACGCGCGCCTCAAAGAGTTGTCAGCAGCAACAGAGGGGCCCGCAAGGGCCGGTGCCTGCCGGGGGTGCGGGTTGTTCGAAAGAGATACCGCCGCCCCTGGCACACAGGCAACTGAGGGAACACGGGTGGGTTTTAGTCAGTAAAAGTCTGACACGCCCTCCCGCTCCACCCAGAGCGGGAGAAGTTATTTGATGATTTCCCACCCAGAAAAAAAAAAAAAAAAAGTGTGGCAAACAGCCTATGGGTGCTAATAAATTTGACAGTATCCCACGAGAAATAGCAACATTTCTTGAACTTCCAGAACCCCTGTTGTACACGGGTCATTGTTTCCGACGAACTTCAGCCACACTTTTGGCCGATTCAGGAGCTGATCTCCTGTCCCTTAAGCGCCATGGAGGCTGAAAGTCCAATGCGGTTGTAGAGGGATACATAGAGGATTCCATCCAAAATAAGTCTAAAATATGTAAAGGCATCGTAGGAGCCATTACACTGAAAGAGCTTCAGTCAGATCCTTGGACTGGCCCTTCTACATCAAAAATGAGCCGTTACGAAACACCTAACCATCGCCCTCTCTCGTCAACATTTACGCCAAGGGAATCCGATAAATCGGTACAACTATTAAGTGTGACAGATAGTTTACCGAAGAGCATTACACAAGTCACTAACACCAACATTACAGTACCTAACAAAAATATTACACTCAACTTATGTAACTGTAGCAACGTTACATACTTTCAGTTTTTCTTAATTATACCTAAGTATTATTTGTTGTAATTTAAAGATTATTCTGTAATACTTCTCTATCATAATTTAGTAATTAATACCTAAACTGAAATAAAAGTATCTTGTGTTTGTAAATGTTTTTTTTTTTGCATTTGGTCATTTCCTCGCTGAGGTGGGATGAAAAGTTACGTGATGCACTCGAGTGAAAAGATTTTTCACCTCGTGCTTTTTTGAATCCCTCGCTAACGCTTAGGATTCTAATTTTTGAATACTTCGCTTGCTCGGTCATCAAAATTGAGCACGCGGTTAAAAAGCAACTTTGCAGTCTTGTATAATAAATAACTATAATAACCTTGATTGGCATTGTTTAGACTAGCCGTACTAAAGGCGTAATTTTGTTACCTAAACTTAGTAGAAGTTGTGTTAAAGAAGTAGAGATGACTGATTAATTGTATCATCTTAATCTTTCTGCCATATTCTAATTTATTTATAGTTGTTCTGTTGTTTCCAGCCAATAAAATCTTTCACACAATAAATTCATTCATCTACTTACACCATACACCGTCTCTTTAGCATTCCGATACTTGTCAAAATTGTTACTCAATGCAGATATAATCTTAGGTAAGTATATCAACATGAGTGACTTGAGGATGAGAATGTCATTGATTCATCATTTCCTTTCAAAACAAAATTAACATTATTCTCTAATATTCTAGATAATAGATAAGTCATTAGTCATTACTAATAGAAGATACTTACTATTCTAAAGTACACGCAATCGGTGATAAAGTCAAACACAAGTCGATTAGGATTGGGCACGCCGCGATTGCGGCGGTAAGTCCCCTCTTTGAGGAGTGGCTTGAGAGGCGGCATGGCGTCCTCACCTTCCGCCTGACACAGGTCCTCACCGGACATGGCTGTTTCGGGAGGTTCCTGTTTCGGATAGGGCGGGAGGAAACGCCCGGGTGTTTCCATTGCGAAGATCGCCCAGAGGACACGGTGGAGCATACGGTGGAGGTCTGCCCAGCTTGGGCGGAGCAACGCCGTGTCCTCGTGCAGGTGATCGGCGGCGGCGATCTCTCGCGTCCGACCCTGGTCCAGGCCATGGTACGGAGCGAGAGGGCATGGCTGGCAGTCGCCTCCTTCAGCGAAGCAGTTATGCTCGCAAAGAGGGAGGCGGCGCACGTGAGGGAGATGCAGTACATGCGCCCTCACAGCCGTGGCCTTCGCAGGAGACGCCCTGGGCGTCGGGAATCCCAGGCTGATTCCCGGCCACCGTAGGCACGGGCTTGCGGACGGCGAGTAATGGGTAGCTCGCTGTCCGGTAAGGACCAAGCCCGGGTCGACGGCGCGTTGTGTTCCACGCGCGCCTCAAAGAGATGTCAGCAGCAACAGAGGGGCCCGCAAGGGCCGATGCCTGCCGGGGGTGCGGGTTGTTCGAAAGAGATACCGCCGCCCCTGGCACACAGGCAACTGAGGGAACACGGGTGGGTTTTAGTCAGTAAAAGTCTGACACGCCCTCCCGCTCCACCCAGAGCGGGAGAAGTTATTTGATGATTTCCCACCCAGAAAAATAAAAAAAAAAAAAAAAAAAAGTCGATTAGGATATACTCATCGATTTGAACAATAAATATATTTAATGAGTTGAAATGAATGAATTTGACCTTTGTTTAATTGATAGAGACCGCTATCGATGAGTTAGTCGTAAAATCGAATCGAATATGTCTATTTAGGCATTGTCGTGTCTGCCTCTTGTGCACGTGTCTAGTGTAAAGTAGATAGTTAATTGGTACTGATAACGACGTTAATTGATACAAGTTTTATAATTTTGAAATATTTCTCAAACGCTAAAACGTAGATATACCTACACACTTTGTTCAGGATCAGAGGCTACAGACGGAATAATGTGGTCTACGTATGTTCTTTTTTTTTTTTTTTTTTTTTAAAACGTCGCCCCACACTAGGAATTCCTCCTGTATTGTGGGTGCGTTTACAAACATTTAAACTCACATACACAAACAGCCAGACCCGGAACAACTACTTGTAGGTCATACCAATATTTGTTCCGTGCGGGAATCGAACCCGCGACACGCACCGCAGCAGTCAATCGCTTAGCCACTGCGCCAACCGTGCCGTCTTAGTTTGTCAACGGCAACATTGTACCTATAATATATGTTGTACTGAGTGATGGCAGACAATTCGTGTAGGCTGAAGATAAATGGCATTAATCTGAAGTCAGGTTTCAGTAACTGATCTGTTTGTTACTGCTAATTGTTCCGTGACAGCAGTCAGCATGAATGACGCTCCATTTAGCTCAATTTGATCACAATTCACAAGTGCCACATCAATAACTTCAAACGACAAACCTGACACATTACACTCATTAATTTTATTTACATACTTGCATTCCTTATCTACTTCAGACACATTCTGCTAAATCAGTAGCTCAACTTTGACATATTCATTATTTTAATAGCAATCATAAAAGCAATAGATACTGCGGTCCAATTCGTTCCTATTGCACTTCACACTAAAAATAGAGAATTGAGATCACGGAGCGTTTGTCATAATTACTGAATGCACTCCATTAATCAGTGGGAATTAAAGCAGTTAGCAGCAGTTCCTAGGAAGTGGTGACGGCACAATGGAACCTATTAGTGATGAGGATGACGTTAATGTGTGCTATTAATTGGCGGAGCAGAGCTAGATATGACATACTGTACGGGTTGTTTCTTAGAAAATAATAGAGGAAAATTGTACGAAATTTTACGGAGTAACTACTACCATGCCGTATAAGGAACACATTGCTTTCAGCATCAGAATCTGAGAATCTGTGTATTTTGTAACTAACGCTAATTGGATAACGACTTTTTGAAAACAAAGAACTCTCTTGTTAAGGCTCACTATTGGATAATAGTGAGTCTTAACAATAGAGTTCTTTGTTTTCGTGTCCTTGTGAGTTAATGGCTGTGCCAAAGTAACGTTACTTGTTCTGAAAACAGAATGGAAAAACAAAATTCTCTCCTTATTCAATTTCGGATTAGCAAAAGCTGGTCTACTACGTCAACGAAGATTCGTGCCTGACCGACAGTAGTTGATCCGTCAAAACAAGAGCCAAATTCAATTTTTCGGACGAGCAAATTCATATCTGGAGTAGGGCACAACTGTTAAATCATGATGGAATTTGTTCTTGATTCGATCATATATCTTTAAGTTATGAACCGAAACTACGGATTTCGTGCTTACAGAGTAGACTACTTCCAATCAACTGTTTGAGCTGAGAATCGGTAAATTTTTGATTGTCTAAAATACATGAGACAGTCCCCCACGCCTACCCTTCACAACATAGTGTTTAAGCTCGGAAGAAGAAGCGGAGCAACAATCACTCCAGCAGTACAGATAAAATTACATTTTATAATATTTATAGACCAATATACATTTTATCTTAATCTGCTCTCTCAACATTTGTTCCCCGGTAATCCATGGATTATTTTGAGGTTCAATAAATTCTATTCGGATCAGTTATTGATGAAGGCATTACCGGTACCGCTACACCGATACATTTCTCCGAGAAAGAGGTGTCAAACCGATCGGAAGTAATCCGATGAAAGTCTCGATACCGACATTATTTACAATCCGAGCAATATTAACTCGATTCCGAAGAGATAGAAATAGGAAGAATAGAAGATGTTTTCTTTAAAAGAAAATGTATTTTGAATTCATCTTCATTTTCCGTTTAATAGTGTTTATCAATGTCTTCAATATCACTGCGCTAGATATGAAAATAAAATGGAATGTTGATTTAAAAAACTATCTTCCTTTTATTGAGTATCTTCTTTAACGACATAGAGATGGAAATATCGGAATAAACTTAATACCGTATTACCGTTATGCATAGAAATTGAAAAAGAATGATAGATGTCGACATCTAGTCTATTTTGAATGTGGTATTCAATACAGATGGCTCCCACGCCGACGCGACGGTATAATCGTATGATGGCGACTATTTGGAATATCAAATACCTACTGGTGTATATTGGAAATGTCTAGAGTTATTATATTTTTGTTGTTTATGTAAATAACCGATAGTACCTACCCGCCTACGCTTCATAGTACCCACGATTTTGAGCTTTCTTACTAGTACCTAGATAGAGCAACGTTTTATTTTTGAATCGTGTTCTTTTTAATGAAGGTAGCCTTTAAAAATCGAATTGTAGGCATGGCTCATGCCAATTACAAAAAAAAAATATGGTGATTGGGGATAAAAGACTACCGCCAATAAATTACATACGTAATATCATTTAATAACCGAAGCTAGAGGAGGATGACTCAACGGGGTCAAAGTGGACGAGGATTGTCATCGTGTAAAAGTGTTGCCAGAACACATAATAGAACTTCCACACAAACAGGTATTGTTCGCTAATGTTGCCAGTATCACGTTACAGTTTCTATTATAAGACCCGTTTACCTTTATTATCTTTGTTTCATGGGATCGCATACAAACGAAAGTTGCTATGGTTTTTGTTTTCATATTTAATGCTTTGCTTCCATTAGTGTTACATCGTTCTTTTGTAGTTATTGCAGTAGTTAACCGTATGGTGTTGCCAGCTCTTAAGATGTTATGTTTAATAAAAGGAACGTCGTTTTCAAAATTCGAAACTAGGTCAATGAAATTCATTTCTATACGTTGCCAGTCTGTTAAGTTTTTCTCTCCAACAGGGAACTGCGATAGAATCTGTCAGGTTCCTGTTTTTTTCCGAATGGCCGGTTCTAAAATCAGAACCATAAAATTATTATCAAAGTGTATCGTTCGGTCATCGGTGGCGCTGGCGTTTGTCATTTATAAAGTTGCATTTTATATCTTATAGGCGCTTATTTTCCACGGAATTTAATCCACTTCCTTTTACCATTTTCTCTTGACACTTTTCGTGGGTAAATTTTACTGAGCCCTCTAGCTGTGGAACGTTAGACTTTTTTATTATGAATAAAATATACCTACAAGTATTCCTACGTTTACGGAAAAAATTAACTGAGTAGGTATGTACGTAACATTATCTTCTTGTTACATAATTTTCACTGGATTTATGTCTTAGTACTATATTCCACTGGCCTCTAAGATTATAATTAATCGTAGGTCAATAGATGTTACCAAGTTCAAAAAACTAGGGATGCCTCGATACGCCTTTTTTCCGATACGATACCGATACCGATGCTCTTAAAAAAATATCGGCGTTACCGATACCGATACGCTTATTAATTAAAAAAATGAAGGTTAAATAAATAAAACACAAGTCAGGTAATTTTTAATTAATAAAAAAATAACAAATAACGGGACAAACTAATTATAACCGTTTATAACCATAGACAGGTTGAGATTAGTTAATAGTATATTTAGCATAGTTATTTCGTGCCTCGTTTGCAGCGAGACAACACCCGCGTTTACATTACATTTTTAAAGCGCGAAATTTGAAAAGTGTCTGCCATAAAAATATCGCCGATACCGCTATATCGGCAAACTTCGAGTATCGCCGATATATCGGCATCGGTATCGGTATCGGATGCATCCCTAAAAAAAACCTATTATTACTGTTCTTCTGCAGAAGAATAGAAATAAGACTTTTCATACAGCGAAGGCATGATTGGTCACCGTTTCACCAGGCTTGCTCAAGGCAGTTCAGCGAAACTTCTAAGTTCCATTTGTCCAGAGATAACTTTGATGAGAGTAGAAATAAAGTACTTATCTATCCTACTTCCTACTTTCCTATCCTACTTCCTACTATATCATAAATGTGAAAGTTTGTGAAGATGTTTGGATGTTTGTTACTCAATCACGCAAATACGGCTGAATTGATTTGCATGAAATTATTATTGATTTGCACGAAACACACAGATAGTTTATTTCTTGGATTAACACATAGGATACTTTTTATCCTGGTAGTACGTTCCCGTGGGATCGCTTCCGACCTTCACGCGGCCGAAGCCGCTGGCAAAAGCTAGTAAGTAATAACGTAGTCGAAGTGGCTGAATTCTGGTATAATTTAACCAACAAATGGAAGCAATGATACGACGAAGAAGTAATACATACCTACCTAGTACTTACGAATAAAAATGCGGCTGGGCTGGGCTGGCTCCAATTTCCATTTGACCAAATGTAGTAAACTAGGCCTATAGAAACTTAAGTAAAGCCTGTACTTAAGTACCTAGCTCTAAGTCTCGTTTGTAGAATACTCGTAGGTACCGTACAGGTAATGTACCATACATACTATTATTTTCTAATCTCAAGTTACGTAAAAGCTCTACCCGCGTAATCCCATTTCCAATGACGAAAAACAAAAGCTTTATAGAAGTGCAAATCAAATGCCAATCCGTAATATCCGTGGAAAAGCTGGTCCACGTCGTGTTATAATTAAACTTTTATAACAAATTCTCTATATCCAATCAACACGCGCCCGACCGTGCGTTGAATGCCAAATAGGAATGGTTCCCTCGCGAATGCACTGGGTTATTTCAAGCTCAAATCTAGGTTAACGTAATTCTGCATGTTTCATGCCCGCAAATGACGTCACTCATCGGTTCTAAACCTGTACTCAGGGATCAAACGAAAAGTACCTATCGATATCTGAGTACTTAGTTTATCGATAGACGGGAATTCCTCCGAATTCTCAAACGATACTGAATTTTTAAATGTTCCGTAATATATTTCTGTCCAATGAAATACAAAAAAACCCAAGATACACAATCAGCGTCTCAAAAACGTCTACATAAATAGGACGCAATGTGCGCTGGTTTCAAATAGTATCGTCAGTCATTTTTCAGTCAGCCTTTTTGGACTTTGCTTTGTAAAAACCAATTTAAGTCGTGCGTGTAAGGTTGAATTTACAAAAAATGTGTATTATCATAACTATAAGCACTGACGTATAATTAGGGACAGTTTTGAGTGTTACTTTTTTCGAGACTGTGCGTCTTCGGTTTTTTGTATTTCAATTGCAATTGTTTCTGTCAGTACAATATAAGTTAAAGTGACCGATAAAGTTGCATTTGAGAATACGACCGGTATTTTTAGACTTTTCAAGGGATACACAAACAATATCCCTTGACAAGGTTTCCGACTATCAAAACATTCCCGATAATAGATATGTCTGAGACATCATTGTCTCCAGAAAGGCTTATTCTTGTTCGCGGTTCGACAATGATATTCATGGGACTGATGAAGAATTAATCCGGATTGGGCTCGCTCATATTATTCTAATGATTCATCTTATTCATCGATACTTTTGACTAAACATCCATCCTGCACTTTGGTATTACGCACCGAAATCTTTAAATAGACGTGATTTTATGTATAACCTGCTGTTCAGAGTCGAAACGTATGTAGCTACATACTATGATAAGATTAGCAATTGTTTGGGTACGTAATACTCACGGAGAAGTAACAAAGGAACGTAAATTTGTATTTGTAAACATTGTGTCGATAACCAAATACAATTTGTCTTGAAAGAATTGCGAGATATGGTCGTTTTTATATCATTTTAAGCAATAATATCTAAAGGCTTCCCGCAATTAGGCGCGACGTGATAGCGTGGCGCGACTCTAATAGAACAATTTCTTTGAAAACTTCATGAAAGTTGTTCTACAATAAAATTAGTGTCACATCGTGCTCTCGCATCGCGCCTGTCCGCAGAAGTCCTAATCGCCGAAAAAAATTGAGGATACACGATTAGTGGCAGTACTTACTCATAAGGAATTGACCTATTTATTTTATCAGTGAGTTTAACTTTAGGCACTAAAGTGAGATAACATTTGGTTTATTTTTCTTCAAAGCATGTTGATAAACAATAATTTTACGATGATGTATCTTCAAAATTATTCATGCTTTTGTGGGATAAATTAACACCACAACATCAGGCAGATGTGTACCAATAATATGTAGGTACCTATTATCCCACAATTTGCCAGTTACATTTAAGCGATATTCTTTCATTTAAGCGTTGTTCTTCTAAACTACGCAACCGATTTTGATGCGGTTTTCTGCATAATAGAGAAAAATGATCCCGGGAGGTTTATGTATATTATACGTTAATATTAAACAAACATAAGTATAATAAACGTTTGTTTTAGTTATAATGTTTTGTGATGTCCTAAAAAACTTGCGAAACAGGGGCGGTTCGAATAGTTTTGTAATTAAAAAAAACATGGTGGTTAACAAATCCAACCCACAGGCAACTAAAGGAACACGGGTGGGTTTTAGTCAGTAAAAGTCTGACACGCTATCCAGCTGCTAGTGAGAAAATCCAGATAGAAAAACACAATAACACTTTGTATGTGTTTAATTACAAATAAACAATCACAGAAAAACTACACCTTTCTTTAACATCGTATTCGTCAGTCGTATTGTTTATTTTATCGTAGGGAATGAATAGCGCTTTTATTTATGTGACCCCGAAAACAAGACCTACAAAGGGACATACGAAATGAAAATCCGAACAAGTGTTGAGCACAGTTGAGCAATCCAATTAGGGCGAGCAATTCTCATCTGTGAGCTCATAACTGTGAAATTAAGGAGACGTGAGAGTTCATGAATTATTCGGGCCCATTTTTGGGAAATAAGATTGAAGAATTATTAAACATTCTTAGTGCTATTTCATTCTACGCTGCGCGTACAGCGCTTATTACAGCACCTCCAGCGGCACTCGAGGATAATGTAGCTTCCCATTAGCAAAAGAATTGTCGGAATCGGTTCAGTAGTTCCGAAAATTACCTATTACATACAAACTTACAAATGATGTCTCTTTATAATTTCAGTTTAAAAGTTTGGATTAGTCTAGAAGGAGAATTGGGTAGTAATTCAGGTGGAGATATTGCCGTGCCTTGTAGCTTTTCTTAGGACTAGCCTTTTTTTTTGGGTGGGAAATCATCAAATAACTTCTCCCGCTCTGGGTGGAGCGGGAGGGCGTGTCAGACTTTTACTGACTAAAACCCACCCGTGTTCCCTCAATTGCCTGTGTGCCAGGGGCCGCGGTATCTCTTTCGAACAACCCGCACTCCTGGCAGGACTAGCCTTAGGTAGCGGTTTCTGCTCCTTATCGTAGTGCCCTAAGCTGGTAGCAGTCTTGTTTCGTTGGTCTCGTTTCCAAACTGCTCAAGTATACGAGTGTATTTTGAAACGATTTCAAAAAGGAGGAGGTTATCAATTCGACATGTTTCCAAAAATGTATGTTCGGGCGTAACTCCGTCATATATACCTATAGATGGATTTGCAAAATTAATTTTTTGTTCGAAAGGGGTTTATTTCGCAATGGTCCCATTTAAATTTCATATAGATCTGAAAATGAGTTTCAGATACAGACAACAGAGTTTCAGTTTCAGATACTCTTCTAAAAAATGACAGCAAATCGACCGCGATTGCTGCTATTGCATACATATGCATTGTTTTGATTTGATTGACTTTGAGAATACCCCAACGATGATCGAATTTCGAATTGGTGTGGGGGAGGTACTATAACTAAAAAGTGAAAAATATTCCTTAAAAAAATAACAACCTACTTCCGAAAAACACTGCAAAGTGAAAAATTACTTTAATTTCGGAAGGCGGTGACAAAAACTTAAAATACATATACACTAGCTGACCCAGCAAACGTTGTTTTGCCTTATAAATTATTTAGGGGTGGACTACCCCTAACATTTAGGGGGATGAAAAATAGATGTTGGCCGATTCTCATAGATACCGGATAAGCACAAAAAATTTAATCAAAATCGGTCAAGCCGTTTCGGAGGAGTATGGCAACGAAAACTGTGACACGAGAATTTTATATATTAGATTTTACCCCAGACACCGACTTATTTTTCACTTTGTAGTGTTTTTTCGGAAGTCGGTTGTTTTTTTTAGTTCTACATACAAGGATACGTAAATACATACATATAACGAAAATGAGCTTTGTCTGGAGAAATAACTATAGGAGAAAAGGAATCCAGCAAAACAGTGCTGGGATGATTCTGACAACATCTAACGAATATGCTCACATGCCTTCACTTTAAACAATAACCGACTGGTTGCCAAGCAATTATTCTTCTGACTTTACAATATAGGCTGTGTATCCTTTTATAGCAAGTAATTAAACCAAGAAAGGAACTCTGTGTGTAACCTTTTGACGCCTAAACCACTGAACAAATTTCGATATAATGTAGGCCTAAACCACTGAACAAATATCGATATAATTTAGCAAAGAGTCGCTAGACGTCAATATGCTACACAATCCACCTACATTTATAATAAGATAAACCGTAAATTAGATATATATCCCCTTTTGTTATACGACTGTAAAAAAAGAATAACTGACTGGTTGCGATTCCTAACGTACGATGAAACAGAAAATATTCTGACCAGGATAAACTAAAAAAAATAAATTAAAATAATAATAATAATAATAAATCCTAATCACTGACACACACACACACACACATGCACACACACACACACTTCCACACACAAACACACACCAAGAGCTGCTAAATTAATGTTATATTGTTATTTTATTTTTATATCATTTTAAATTTTCTTTCTTTTATACCGTCTAAAACATTGTTATGCTACCACTTATAGGAAGAGCGAGACAGCTCCGACACAAGTACTTCTGTAACTTACTGGGGCTGCCTCAATTTGTCTGACACAATGTTTACGATGAAATAAATATTTTTGTATTGTTTTTTGTATTGTTAAAGAGATAGATGACCTCCTGAGGAAGGACATGACACAGGGTACTTTTTTGTCTCGGTAGCACGTTCTCGTGGGCAGAAGATATGGTACATAATACCTTTAGGTTATAAGTCCATGTTACCTATAGGTACCTCATGATTCATCCTGTTTATCACAACTAATATTGTTCATTTTGCGGTCAAACAATTATATTTCAAAATTTAATTAAATGTACTGAAACTTGTTAACTTCTAGTTATTAAAGCTATTTCTATTGCGTTCCACTTTGTGACTAATTTCCGCTTATTCATTGGTAAAATAATATATTAATTGATACTTGTCGTCAACAAGGAAGGTATAACCTGAAACATACTTAGAACGATACAACCCATTTATGCTATGTATGTACCTAAAACTATACTGGCCTCCCCACGTAGGTACTGGAAGACGTAGCGTTGAAAGGCCTCCGGAACAAGATGAACCGATGACCTGGTGAAGGCCGCAGGAATCCGCTGGATGCGAGAACCGGTCGAAGTGGCGGTGCTTGGGGGAGGCCTATGTCCAGCAGTGGACGTCTTCGGCGGAAATGGTGACGATGATGATGATGATGATATTTCTATCGGTATTATGTGGAAAATTCTTAACGTCAGTTAGGTAGACAACAGACTTGTGGCTGCACGGGCCAATCAATTAGGTTAAGTTTTGCTTGCTGCGGTTGTTCCGTGGATGGGTTACCATCTTTACATACCAAGACTCTCCGTGCCTCGGACGCCACGCCAGCACGTTACGCCGTTGGTCCCAGTTGTCATTCGTGGATTTTTGACAGTCGTTACGGGTCGTCAGGAGCACGAAAGTCTGAAATTAATTTTACCAAAAGGTATCCTATTACCCAGTAACTGGGTTGTGGAGGCCAGATAAGCAGTCGTTCCATGTAAAATACTGGTATTCAGCTGCATCCGGTTTGACTGGAAGCCGACCCCAACGTAGTTGGGAAGTGGCTAGGCAGATGAAATTCATCACTCGATATTAATAGGTTTTTTTCCCACAGTAGTTTGGGTTTGTGGTTTTGATTCCAGTCTTAAAGCTCGAACAGACAGGCGCGACGGGAGTCCGGAAGAACAATTTCCATGAAGCTTTAATAATAATTGTTCTACTAGACTCACGACACGCTGTCGCGTCGTAGTCGTCAGTAGAAGCCGTTACCAGCAGGCGCGGTCGTAGGCAAAGACTTTGGGGGGGGGGGGGGTCACAGACAAAGACTACCTACATATTAATAACAAAATGTATTATATTTTCGAAAAAGAATTATTTTAAGTTTTTGGGGGGATCATGACCACTAGGACGCCCCCTCGGACCGCGCTTGGTTACCAGTAGCAAAATTCCGTAGCCCACTCCTAAAGACAATCGCTTTCCTCGGACAAAATATATTGCTTCATTAGTTTTAAACTACGTGTTCCTAGTATCAAACTCAAACGCAATGGAAAAGTAATTTTTACTGAAGTAGGTACCTACTATCTACTTATATTAATGTTTCGTGTTTCAGCTACAGATATGGCTGAATTTCAAAGAGAATGTGTTTTAATACAATAATTAATTGCTTCTTTGCAAATGCTTTTCAGACACACAAACACATGCGTGACATCAATTATACTTAAAATAGAGTGAATTACGCAAATTGCTCTATTACATTAATTGTTTACCTCAGAAATAATTATTTTACCTCAATTATGTACCTATATATCGATCACAATTTAAATATTCGTTAATAAATGTCCAGGATTATTGTGAGCGAATGATGGTGAACGTATTTATTTGTTCAATTAGAAATATAAAACTTCCTTGATTCCCTAACGACCACCCTGCCTTAGCGCTAATGGATTTCTATTTATAGAAATCGTTTTATAAAGTGAAGTTTTAAAATATAAACAATCAGAGAAATGTCAAGGGTAGTAGGACCATCATGGTATTGTACACTTATTTCACAACAGCATATTCATATTATTTTGAATATGTCACCGTTAAATTGTAAATACCGTTAGATTATAATTGTTATAATCTATCTCGCGAAATTGTTAACTGTCGAAAGATTGGGAACCGTAAAATGCTGCTTACAATTTACCGCATTATTTTTCGGTAGATTATAAATCTATCGAAGTGAAACCATCAAATTGTGAAATCAAGACGGATAGTACCTTGCGCTATTACTTACTAAATAGCGCTCGCCGACCGCTGCCGCGGCACCGCTCGCTTAGCTCGCTCGGCTCGCGCGCGTTTGGTCGGAATTAGAGCAGCATGGTGCAGTTCACAATTTATCGACAGTTTATAATCTCGCGAGATAGATTATAAACTAACGGTGTTAACAATCATACGGTGACAAATGTAAACATAATAATATAAACTACGAATTTAATTATTATGTCCATTTGTTCCGCTGGCTAGCTCGCGAATTCAAATTTTCTTCCGTTTTGCAGGTCAGTGTCAGCAGTGCTATTTTGTAACGATCTCAACTGAAATGTAATGCTTGGTCATCCCTAGCATCAGTCGGATAACACTGGCAGTTCACTCCACGCAAGTTTTCACGATGAGATTTTTACAGAATCAACATAGGTTGTATGTCGATTCGCGACCGTAACAAATATAGCTTTACAGAGTTATAATTAAGTACCAAAATCATCAAAACAACCCTCTAATTTAATTCAATCCCATTGAATTACTATTTCATGAAAAAATGATTTCATAGGATTAAATCTACTAGAAAAATATTTTTAAATCTGTGTTTTTGGTCGATAGGTAGTGAGTTAAGGAATTCAATGGTAAGCATAAGTCAAAACTCCACATTTTCGACTTAGCTCCCTTTAGATCTAGGTGTGCGATATATAAAATGGATGTCAAAAGGAAAGGCATTGCGATCGATTTCCACCTTTTGTGTGTTACCACTACCCTCCAGGAATTTGCGCGAATTTCCAATGACAAAGTCTGCTACGATACCTAATTGGTAAACCAAGAACTCCACAAAAATTTGGTTATGGCGGAATGAAGTGTGTTCAAAGCTTCCATCTTCCTAATAACTCCAATCACGCCCACTTACTACAACCGCGATAGTTAGTTCACTTAGGTACTTCACTTTACCATTCACGTTACAAACTGCTCTAGTTGCGGTCATATCCGAGTTGCTCGACATCAAAGCAGTCTGTATGTAATCGGTCGACTGTGAACGTTCAACTCGGCTCGTTACGAGACCCGAGAATACATGTCATGTGAAGAAGCAGCTTTTACCGTCGATACATAGTTAAGTATGTTTTTAAAGGTGACTTTGCATTGGCTGTTGGTGCAGCGTATGCGCTAACGCCGTGTTGACGCCTCGTAGACGCACCGTAGGCGTTTCATATACTTGGCGTAGGTATCTCGTAGAAACGGCGTAGGTACCTAGTACAGTTGGCGTAGGCACCTCGTAGACTCTACGTAGACACCTCGTAGAAATGGTGTAGACGCTTCGCAGACGTTACCTAGGCACGTATAGGCTTGGCGTAGGCGCTTCACACACTCCGCGTAGGCCCCTCGTAGACTCGGCGTAGGTCCTTCGTAGACTAACTGGTGGACTCGGCGTTAGCGCCTCGTAGAATCCGCGTAGGCACCCAGTTACTACTTGTAAAGTCCGTGTAGTTGTTTGGCAAACGCTCAAAGGCAATGCGTAAACACCCTTAGTTTATGTAACATGTTGAAAAGACCTATAGTGACATTAATAGAATCCTTCATGTTAATTAGGTTTCAGTCGAGCAGAAAACCCTTTAGACGTCGACATTTATGTAAATGTAGGTTAGCATAGGTAGATCTAAATTAGAAAACTTTTTTTGTACTCTCTGAGCTTGTGGGATCAACACAATCAGATTAGCAACAAACGTCCACCACTAAATGGGGATCAACTGTGACAAAAAGGGTCCTAAACAGAATTGAAATACGTACGGATTTGTGTTTTTTTGTTCATGGGTTTTGCTTTCAGTAACAGACAAAAGGTTTAAGCTTGACCTTTATTACATGGGGCTTAAACATATCTGGCGACTTGTGGGTGTAGGGGTGACATACTCCGGGATGGTAGGCGTGATTATATATGAATATTTTATACCTTAATTTGTCATTAAGATGTGAAATACACTCGAACTAGCAACCCGCCCCTGCTTTGTGCGGTTTTTCATTCATTAATTCATTCATATCAGCCGAAAGACGTCCACTGCTGCCCGAAAAGGGGGGATTTTCCATAATCGCCACGCTTCGCAGGCGGGTTGGCAATCGCAGTAAGGTGGTGAAATGCATAGAGAACGCTGCTGCCCATTCTCTGGTAAGTCCCTTAGTCGCCTTCTACTACACCCACGGGAAGAAATGGGATGGTGCTATTCTTTTATGTCCGGCAACACAAGGAACGGTTTTTACAACTTGACAAAACATTGACATTTCTTGATTCTAGGTTAGTTTCATAAACGTATACACATACATACCATACACCACATACAAACAAACCAAACACAAGGCACACACGCATAAACCTTCCGTAATAAATTCTCTAAATGATGGTGAAAACTGCATAAAAATCCGTAGCGTAGTTTAGAAGAACAACACTGTCACACGGACAGACTTCAAATGCGACTTTAACACATTGATATAGGTATAGCTCACTCGAAAGGCTCACAAATATGCCAGTGTAACATAGAATATTATAAGAAAACACACTTACAGCCTGTTTATCACCCGTCAGCTGTTCAAGTTACTCCAGATAAGCTCTGATAAAATCTACTCGTCGGAAAAATGTTACCTATCCCTGTTATAAGCCCATGTTTACAGGGTTACTGGCTCGAGTGTTTGAGTTCACTTAACAAAGTATTTTCAGGTGCTACAAACCCTTGGGACGAGTAGATTGAGCTATATCGGGAAGATTGCCTTCTGAGAAAATCCATTACTTAGGTTCTTACTTCAAGTATCTGCCAACATAGTTGATAGACAAGTGAATTTGTAGAATTTAGGTGTTTTGGATGCAAACAATGTTTTTTTTCTAACGTAATGATATTATAGTTGACGTCCACGGCATCACGATAACACAGGGAAGTTAGTTGTACAACATGTAACATAATTAATGCAAGATCTCATACACCCAACTAGAGTATTGAGTTAAAATCATAATTCAAAAACCAAAAGTGTTTTTTAAAGCTAACCAAGCCCGGGTCGACGGCGCGTTGTGTTCCACGCGTGTCTCAAAGAGATGTCAGCAAAAACTGATGGGGTCCGCAAGGGCCGATGCTTGCCAGGGATTCGGGTTGTTCGAAAGAGATACCGTGGCCCCCAGCATACAGGTAACTGAGGGAACACGGGTGGGTTTTAGTCAGTAAAAGTCTGACACGCCCTCCTGCTCCACCCAGAGCGGGAGAAGTTATTAGATGATTTCCCACCCTAAAAGAAAAAAGGGCATAGAGCTTGGTACTTTTCGATAATTCTTACGTATTCTCCACGGACTACGAATGACCGTTCTTTCTTTGATTTTGTATCTGGCAAATTTACCAGCAACAAATCTGAATGTTTTTCGATATCTTCGATTTTTATGTTTACGAGTTCATTTCCACGACAAGCGCCATTTACTCCAAAAATCAATGCCACCAAACATAGGTAGGTAAGTTAGTATTTAAGTAGGAAGGTAACTTACGGAATATATTAATAACTAAATAACTTAAGAAATCTCTTATTATTAAGAAAATCGTGTTGACTCTAGCAATAAATACCTAGCAATCTTATTGCCTTGAAATAAGATTGAATTTTCTTTGGCTTAGTCGGCGGTAGGTATGGCAAAATACATAATTTTTAACAAAAAAATACGCATACTTATTAAAAGTTACTGAAATCGATGCAATATTCAATTATGAACAAACTATTTTCAAGAATTACGTTTGTACTGTTACACTTTGTAAAATGCAGATAAGACGCTTTATAATTTCCGTCCTCGATAAATGATTATTTTATGGACGATAATATCGACATGTTACAAATTATAGAAGTGCACAATAGCTATTAGCTATTATATCTTTCCCTAGCTGAGTCCTAGATTACCTAATCGATTAGGCACATCAGGTAATAAGTGAACTTTGGCAGTCTAGCCTAGCTAGAGAACATAGTAGCTCAGAAGGTGGCTACAATAGTGATTAAAATATAGACGTAAAAAAAATGTGATGTAAGTACCCTGTACACTTCTCAGACTCCCTAGAGTAAAAAAAGCAAATGAGTTTTAAAATATAAAACTTTTTCTTAGCGATATTTCTCTCAATGGAATTCCCACACAGTTTTTCATCTAGATTTTCGTATGCAATGAAAACTTATATAATGCATTTATAGAGAAAGTATTATTTTTAACTCTTTGAAGAGATGGAATTACTTATAAATATAATAATGTTGGCAACGTAAACATCGCCACTTTACTGGAAAAAGTAAACCAAAACTTCTTTTGGAGAATTTATTTCGGAAGGTTTATCTATAATTATATTATACATACATACTTTACTATAATATGTATATTAACTTAATATTAAACCATCATAAAACAAAAAATAATCACAATCTACGATGTTTTGTCTAGTCGCAGAACCGTGCAAAACAGGGGCGTGTCGCAAGGTTTTTATAAATATAAAATTAGATCAACTGGAAAGGTACAATTTGAGTGGAAACGTTCAACGTTATTAATAGAAGCTTTTCCATAAGCAGGTTAAATTTTCTTAGAAGTAGTAGAGGACGTAGCATATTATAAGATAAAAGACTACGTTGAAGACAGGGAAGTTTGGCATTAATTCTTTCTGCACATGTGGCTTCCCTGGTACCTCATTAACAGCATAACTTTGTGAGAGTCTATTAACTGCTTCCAAATTACAATGTTAATTTTTATTATTTTTATTTTTTACACTTTCTGACATATTTTCGTCATTTTTTGACATTATACATCACTTCCAGTATCAACTATTTATTAGTGATTCTCATGAAAATCATGTCACTTGGTTTAAATAGGTTGATCTTACTAATGTAGATTATTTTACATATTGTGAATGGGAGAACGTTGTAGGCCTCACAGACATAGATTTATAGACGATTTTCTATTCTTTATTTTCATTCCTCTTAGTACTTATTGACAGGCCTGCACTGTCCTCCCATACCTATTATCACTGTAATTTGAAAACATTGTAAAACCCAATTATTTTTAAAAGAGTAACCGTGGAGTTTCTTGCCGGCTCTTCTCCATAGGAAGCGACAAATTGGAACCGTGCACCTAGCTTCTGACATTTCATAAGTGCCCTTGCAGGTTTATGTGAAATAAATTATTTTGATTTTGATTTGATTTTGACGTTCCTACAGTAATCCTTTCGCCAACTTTTGCGTCGACGCTTCCAATTATCCACGATCTTTACATACTTATATCGTGAAGGTTAACATACATTTTTATAAAAAACATAAATGATGTTATCGTAGAAGTCTAAGCAATTATAAAAATGAGGCTATTTTTAGCCTTTCGGGGTACAAATAGTTAGGGGAAAAAATTGAAAGCTGAAGAATGACTTCGTTTATGAATGACTTAATATATTTTTAAGTCTCTCCAGAAATTAGGTCATCGCGTCAGTATTCATAATTAACCTATAATGTTCTGACTGCTGGGACAGAAAAGGCAGAAGAGCAAAGAATATTTGTTCAACATACAACTTATCACTGACCTGAAAATTGCAAAAAAATTAAGAAAATTTGAATTTCTCTGGCTACTGTAGCTCTTCCACCTTTAGTTCAGAGTATTAAGGCTTCTTCAAACAGACGCGACGCGATACTTGCCGAACAATTTCCATGAAGTTTTCATATACATTTTTCTGCGAGAGTCGGGTGGCGCTGTGGCGTCGCCCCTGTTTGTGGGATCCCAGCCTTTAGTTGGTGCTGTTGTGTTAGTAAATGCCTCCGTAATAAAAAACTGTTTAGAAGTTAAGTTAATGGAGTTATTCTCTCGTTTACCCGTATCCCAATTCTGCTCCCACCCACCTACATATATCAGAACCCTATCATCTGGATGCGACATATACAATCCAGATTTATTGGATGCTAGGCTAGAGACTACTTGGAAGAAAAGTTACTTCTTATAAAAGTACCGAACTGCTATATCTCAACGACAGAAATCCTGAATAAATAAAAAACTTATCTGATATTCAAGTTATATCGCATTTAAGTTTCGTAGACGGTGCGTACTTGAAGACGTCTATTGTGTACACAGGTGACACAAGATTCTGATATGAAAGATAGAGACACGTTCCTTTTTTATAACTGTTTGGAGGTATCTTTGTTGTTTTTTCCTCTTATTTTATCTGCAATCGGCTTTCAGCCATAATCTGATGTTTTCTGGGATTAATTTGGATTAGATGCGATTCCATAAACAGCGCATACCTAGTTAGTTTCTCTGGTCAAGGTCTATGTCTAGTACCTATTTGCCATCTTTTTCGGCGAGTTACACCTACCTGTCGAGTTAATAGGTTCTTAGCCAACATCATTAATTCATTTCGGTATCTCTGTAAAAGATTCTATTGTTGGTGAAAGAAACAACGCATTTAGAGAAGAGGTGGTTACAGATAATTATGACCTAAATGACAATAGTTTATGTGTATGCCTCGGTAAAATTAAGAGCCAGTCACTTTAAAGAGCCAATTAATATCAGTGCTGACTGGCACTACACTAATATATCTGCATAGAACACATAGGTAGACAACACTATCCAAGAATAAAAAGCGCGCATGATAGCAGCAGTGCAACGACTTTCCTAAGTATTTCGCTTTAAATTTTACCGAGTATACCCGAGACCAAACATAATTATTATTAGGTACTAGGGATATTCAGTCATCCGGCTTTCATAATTTTTGTAAGAAATCACAGCCATATCACATTAGAGAGCCAATTCATATCAGAGCTGAATGTACAGTATCTCGGGCTTACATTAAAGTGTCCGTGGAGGATATGCAAAATAACACTAAACCACGTTCTTAAACACTACGCAATATTCTACCGATAAGTTCCATACAAAGTAGAGGCGTCCAGCAGTAAACACAGCCAAAGGACGATCACAACCCGCCTCTTACATGAACCAATAGCTTTATGTCCGAATGTCGATGTAAAGAGCCAGAATAATGGACATTAGGACGTAAATCTGAAGGACACTATTGAGTAGCGTAATATTATAAGTATAATGGACATTACACATAAACACATCGGCTTTAGTTGTCATACGAGAATAGAATCTATGATGGTCGATACAGGCAGACAAGAGCGTATAAGTCAAACTAAGGGGACGCGTATAAATAACTCCTATTCATCACATGCTTAGAACGGTCCTTGACAGCGTATTATACCTACTAGCTAATTTATTTTCACTTCGGAAAGTTTCTGTTTGTCATTCGAAATCTGCGTGCAAAAGTACATTTTACCAGCTAACGTGGAGTTTTCGAAATTCGAGCCTTTCTCTTTACTAATTTTCCGTACAGCCAGTCCACTGTAAATGCATTAATACTTATTTCATGTCAGTGCGCCAACCCCATTTTTAGGATAATCGCACTGGTCACCAGCACGACTGCATGAAAAAAAAAATGAAACTTATAAGCGTACAATTTGTTCAATGCATGGAGACATTCTAAAGGCGTGAAAACGTTTTCGAAGACTACAATGCAATGCTGTCATGAACTACACTAATTTAATATATTATTTAGGCTGTTTTCTTGCACCTAGCATTTTCCTCGCTGTAGTAAGGTGAAATTTTTTTCAAGTATGATAGCATTGCATTGTAGTCTTCGAAAACGTTTTCACGCCATTAGAATGTCTCCACGCCTACAAATTGTACGCTATAATGTACTTTTCGCGCGATTTTTCCGGAAAATATCTTAATTCGGCATTATGTACCACTTGCACTAACTCTACAGATGTTCAATTTAAATCTTCTTCGCTGCTGGACTCACTTGATAAAATTGTAAGAAATTATAAAATTTGATGATTTCTTACAATTTTATCAAAAAATAAATCAAAATTATCAAAGCGAATTGAAATGAGACTAGGTTTTTTTAAGTTTCTTTTTTTTCATACTGCATGAGAGCGTCGTGCTGGCCAGTGTGACTATTCTAAAAATTGGGTTGGCGCACTGACATGAAATAAGTATTAATGCATTTTCAGTGGACTGGCTGTACGGAAAATTATTGAATAGAAAGGTTCAAATTTCAAAAACTCTTTCCATGCTAGCGGGTAAAATGCACTTTTGTATGCAGATTTCGAATGACCAACAGAATCTTTCCGAAGTTGTGAGGTGGCCTTCGATTCTAAGGCCGATTTGCACCTCAAATCGCAAAACACATTTAAAATATTGTTCTGTTTCTGTCAATCGTTTGAAGATAACAGAGACAGAATTATGTTTTGATTAGATACGTTTTAGCGTTAAATGAATTTAGTGATTTGTGGTGCAAGTTGGTCTTAGTATCTTTGCTTATCAAAAATCGTCCAGTGATCGTTTCGTTAAAATTATTAAAATGTAAAAATTAACAAAACTTAGATAAAAGACTTGAAAAGCTAAACTTCTACAAATAACATTGTATGCTTTGCAGTGGTTTCTCTACATTGTAACAAATACTGCAGCAATCCCGAAGGGAATCCCGAAAGATTTGTCCTTCGGGATTGCTGCAATGTTTGTTGCACTGTAGTTTGATATGCTCTGCTCTGGAACTGCGGAACTAAGGACCTCGAGTGTTCGTGCTACAATGTTATTTGTTACGCTTTCTCCAATAGCTGCAATATACCTGTTGTGTTGTTAGGATGTTTTTTCCTGCATGGCTATAGAAATAGATTATTGCAAAAATCTGAAGTACTTATTGCGAGATATTGTTTCTACTCACGAGCTATTCCCACCATACCTACGTAACGATTAATAAAAAAATATAAAAAAGCAACCATCTTCCGGAATTTTCGAATCGAAATCGATTCACAGTTGCCGCAGATATCGCAGAACATACCAAAATACAAAAAAAAACATACATACAAATTGAGAACCTCCTCTTTTTGAAGTTAGTTACATAACAGGACACAGAGGAAAAAAAAAAATTAAAAACAAGCAGTGGCACTGTGGCACTCCGGGAGTGCCGACAGAAGTGAAAACTTGAACAATTATGTGAGTATTTTTTGAATCGTCAAATTAAACAACGTTCAACGGTGTTCGTTCGTACGTTCGTGTTGTCAGTGGTGTCGGTAACAGTGTCGCGAGTTCAATTGTTGGTTCCCACCTTAAAAAAATGCCCAATGCGCCTAAATAGTTTTTTTTCACTTCAAAAATATTTTTACTTTTTACATGTTGTAAGTAGGTACGGAAGTACCTACCCCTACGGCCCCTACCCTACACTTGTATCCCATTAATTGCTGTGTATGTAAGCAACATTGAGAGGAAGTCTGGTTAGATCATCAACATACACAAAGTGGAATTAAAAAGCTACTTATGTTTTATAATAAAGTCTACTTAAAAGCTACCAAAGCAAAGTTAATAAAATTATATAGATGATTGCCGCGTGAGCTTCCTCAACCAAATGAAAAATATCACATAAATCACACAAATCGCATAAATCTGTCCAGCTCCAGTAATCACGGCGAAATCGCTGAACATACATACAGACGAAGACAAAACCTCCTCCTTTTTTGGAGTCGGTTAAAAATTGAAATGTTTGCTTGTGATCAATTTTATGTGAGCGTAGGGTTGTCGTGTTTACAGTTTTTATATTTACAAACTTATATGTATGAGGTAAATCATGTTATTTTCGTAAATTCGTAGGCGTTGATATGTTTGGAGTTCTTACTAAATCGAATATACTTTAATATTTAACTATTTGTTATTGTTGATATGTTTACCTTACTATCTCTTGTGATTTATTTAGATTTATTCTAAACAATCGATAAATCTGCGTTAGTAATGTACATACGTCACGTCATCCATTTCTTATTTAGGTTATGAAAAGTCATGCGCACACTTGAGTTTACGTATTGTGCATAGGTAGACAATACTATCAATAAATAACGAGCGCGCTTGCGCATGGTGTCTAGTTTAGTAGTGCCGTTGCACTACAGCCAACTCGACTAGAAATATATAAGTAGGAAGAGTCGTTAGTCTTCCTATCTATTTCTTGTCTAGTTTGGAGCTCACTGGTAAATCATATTTTTAAACCTAGCAGCTATTACAAGAAAAAAAAATTACCAGTAAAAGTACAAACTGTAACTATGAATACAGCATATGATTCCAGACCCAAAGCGTAGAAATTTTTCGTCGGTTCGTCTGCCTTGCCTTTTGCCAGCTAGGTTGGGGTCAGCTTCCACTCTAACCGGATGAAGGTGATTTCACGGACCGACTGCTTATCTGTTCTCCACGACCCAGTTAGTAGTTAACAAGATAACCTGGTAAGACTAGTTGTTCGACTTTCGGGCTTCTGACGACCTGTACCGACTTGCTAAGATCCACGAATGACAGCCGGGACAACGGCTTAACGTGCTTTTTGAGGAGGGGGGTCTCGGTATGTATAGGTACCATCTATCCACTGACCAACAGCGGCAAGCGTAGCTTAAGGTGAATCTAGTCGACATTTTTCCCATACAAACTTCGGGAGTGTATTACTCCACTGTTCGACAATGTACAGTCGGCTTCACGATGTGGGTACCCCCCTTGAAAGCACCTACGTTCGAACCCAGCGATGGCCGTATAGCAAGTTTTGTATTTTATTATAATGTTTTTGTAATAGCTTATAGATAAACAATAATACACAATAATATTTCAGAGTTGATAATAACAGTTTAGTTGGTCTTGAGGTTGGGCATGCGACTTACAAAGCTACTAAATCAGGTTCGATACTGACAGACTGACTGTTTGGGTTTTTGTGATCGTAATATTTTACTTTTCTCTAAGTTATACTATTTATGTAACTTTTCTTTTTATATATTGTTATAACTAGTAGTTTTAAATTAAGAAATGAAAGAATTATAATTTATTTTAGTAAAATTTATTATAATATGGAAAACTTAACTATAAAACACTGTATGCAGGTATAACTGTAACATATAAAAAGTTTATGTTGTTTCACTGCAAAATAGTTACCTAAAACAACAACTATACTTATAATGGTTGAGAATTACTTAACTTTCAAACTAGTAGAATTATTTTCATAATTAACAAGTGAAAAACATGTCATCATTAGTTAACATTCTAATGAATTAACAATTTACAAATCTCGTAAATTATAAATATTATCTACCTCCAATAATTACTATTAGCTATTAATCACAATAATTAAATAGTGAGGTCAAATGATTTATTCTTTGAGTTATTTCAATGTATCAATGTCGACACTTTATTTAATTATACCTACTATAACGATGTAAACCAAACGGGATTATGGGATCAAAAATATATAAGATGATCGCAATTAGAACCCACTTACCTATTCACTATACCTAAGTCGAGTCGTAATTGTTAATAGCGGAGGGGATGACCCTCACTGAGAATTATTTGCTGTAGGCGGCTTCTCATTTGAGTTACCATATTCCAGCCTATATTCCTACCGCGCATCAATTCCCAAGTCTTTATGACTTCTTGTTGTAGATTAGCCTTGGTCTTTAATTCACTTGAGTCCCAATTTAAAATCATTTGACCCCACATATTTTCAATTGGATTAAGATCCGGACTTTTAGCTGGCCAGGAGATAACAGTTATATCAGCCTGTAAACTTAGCCACGATCGATGAACAGCACAGTTATCATGGACGAAATATATTTGTCCTTCTGGGTACGCAACACGCACTGTAGGCAACATAACCTCTTGTAATATTTCAAGATATGTTTTGCCATTCATGCGCCCGCCTACTTCTATTAATTCGCCCGGACCCATAGATGACATCCATCCCCAGTAACCTGAAAATAAGTTTTCTTTAGTAACGTAATATTGGTTTATTAAGTAGTCACTATAATGTTTAAGATATTATGGTGATAAATATTGCTAAATAATAGCTTCATTTGTCATAATAATGTCGATAAAATAAATCTGTCAAAACATGAAATCTATAAGTTATTTACTTAATAAAGTCGTTTATTTACCTAATGTTATTCTACCACTGGACCTGTTCGGCAATATGTTTTTTGGATTGTAGCGTTCGTTAGGTTTCCGCCATAGTATTTTTCTCCCATCATTATCGGACCTAAAAGTTTTTTCGTCCGTGAAAATAACTATCTTATTTTCCCAGTCAAAGTCCAGAAGCTCCTGTGCAAATCGAACTCTTGCTGCCCGATGAGCTTCTGACAATTGAATTTTCTTCGCTGGACGATAGTTGTGAAGGCCTGCTGCGTGCAAGTGCCTCCGCACTGTGGCAATTGAGATGCCGTGTTGTTGAGCACTTGAGCGAGTGGTTGCGAACGGCGATTTCAAGAGAACATTTACGATATCACGATGGCGTTCACACTGGTTCGTATAGATGCCTGAACATCTCCGCCCAAAAGGTTTCGACTTCACATCACCAGTATCCAAATAACGTCGCACCCACAAGCGCACCGTTTTTCTCTGTGTAGAAAATAAATTTTAAGTTAGTCTTAGTTAAAATAAATTGAATAGTTCGTAAACTTTGTTACTCGATCAAACAAAGTTTACGAACTATTCAATTTATTTTTATTAGATAATATTTGATTTACCGCTATGCCCAGCTGTCTGGCAATCCCTTTAATGCTTGCATTTTGTTCGTAAAGAACCACAATCTTTGTCCTCAAGAAACTATCTATCATTTTTATTTTAAATTGTTTTTAACACCAACACGTATGGGTAGTATGCGAAAGGTGAAATCAAACTAGACACATCAGACGGTAACCTGTAATAGATTAGTAAAATGTTTGGATAACTACCCTCAATTGTTAACAAACTTTGCATTCGCTGCGAGTTCATAATATATCGACTAGACAGAGACAGAATTATAACACAAGTAGATTGATAATTCCAACACCCTGTTAACTACCTAGCTGGCTTAGTTGGTAAGAGCTCGCGGTAATCAAAGGATTACCAATGATTCGATGGTTCGAATCTCGGCCGGGCACATGAACACTTTTTGTATTATTCTTAAGGATGTAAATGTTTGAATTGCAAAGTTGTGTAGCAAAGTTAATTTTAATACAACTGGGGTACCCAATTGATGCAGCCCACTGTACATAAAAATAAAACAAGGTATTGTTTTGTCTTATTATTAATATTGTCTGTACGGAAACAGAATACTAAAATAGAAAGCCATGTAAAAGTTAGGAGCCAACATAATATATTCGTTTTTCTTGCTAATTTAACCTGACTTTGGGCATGTTTAAGTAATAAAAGAAATGTAAAATCACCAAAACCAAGTAGGTACCGACAAAGCTCAATTATCGGAAAGTTCAATAAACTTTATAATTATCTTTGGTCATTGATTTATGTAGCGGTTTTTACATAAAACCCGATCTTCCGAAGGACTTTTCTTAATTTTGTACGCGCATGTTTTACTAAAAATGATTCTGCATCTCACTCAATAACGTTGTGTGTGTAGACTAGCGTCTAACTGCTCGTCACTGTTCCTGTGTCAGACACGATGCTTGGTGAGACAGCGTGCTTTATAGCCAGGTCCATCAGTGAGTTCGAGCCCGCGACTAGATGCCCCTTAACCTGATCCGTTGACCCGTGCGGCTGTCATTACTTAGCCACAATCCCCTCCACACAAATGTAGACAACACTATCAATAAATAACAAGTGCACATGCAGGCAACAGAGCAACGATTCTTCCTATGTATTTCGCTTAGAGTTTAGTCTTAGAGAGAGAAGAGAACACACATAATAATTATCAGGTACTAGAATTATTAAATCTTCCGCCTTCCATAATACGAGTAAGATTTCACGTGTTTGGCTATTTCTACGTTTGACGTCAACAAACCCTGAAATAGGAACATTTCCATTAATTCTAGAACGAACTTGGACACGTTCTTACGTAATGGTATACGGTTATAATTATATATACGGTACAATATGAGCGTGTTATGTACAAGTGCGGAAAGAGGGATGTCAGCTGCGCCCGACGGGAGTATTGTGTACAATGTCGAAAAAGTCTCATACTCGTATGTTTTTATATTTCATTTCAAGATAAATGTTGTTGTCGGGGTTGTGACCTAGTTTTTGCTTTCGTATCTAAGTACCAGTTTCGGTCCCTGATTTTTGTATTACTTTTGAGAACAAAATTACTTATTTATGTAATTCAATCATTGTTTAGTAACTAGAGCCATTTCTAGTCGAAACCTATGTAAACAAATTTATATTAAGTAACTCAGTATCGGATACCTGTGGTAAAATTTAAGTGATACTATCCATCTAATTGAACAACTTTCTCCATGGAGGCAACATAGAAATAACCAAAAAGAAAATCAACCATCCCATACAAAACTTCAAATGTATGGGACGCCTGATGATTTTTTCGTGATTACGGTATTGGTCCTATGAAGAAAGTTGTTCAGTTTGATGGTCTGTACCATACCCTTAAATCTGACCACACCTTTATGATACTCCCTGTATTCCATAATATAATATGAGATTGAAACATGAGATAAGTTATTCTCTGGCAGGGGTGCGGGTTGTTCGAAAGAGATACCGCGGCCCCTGGCATACAGGCAACTGAGGGAACACGGGTGGGTTTTAGTCAGTAAAAGTCTGACACGCTCCACCCAGAGCGGGAGAAGTTATTTGATGATTTCCCACCCAAAAAAAAAGATAAGCTATCCTACGGGTGAAAGTTTTCCAAAAAGAAAGTGGGGTTGGGTTAGGACCTCCGTCAGGAACAAAGTTCGTTACGCTTTTTCTTAAACTCCGAATCGTCATTTACTTTATCTTTAAAATACTCAAACTTTATTTTGACCCCACTTTCGGCTTCAGCACCCTCGAAAACCATGAAAAAGATACCTATAATGGAAAAATTTAAAATTAATGCAGCCGCCATCTTGGATTTTTAGATTGACCTCAATATTGGCTTCAGCACCCTCGAAAGCCATGAAAACTGTCGCTTTCTCTTTGTCTCTTTCTATTTTATAAAAGGAAAAGTCGGATGGAAGGACATAGCGTTGTTTCGTTATGTAACGCTTTTTTCGTTTTTTTTTTTTTTTTTTTTTTTCCTGGGTGGGAAATCATCAAATAACTTCTCCCGCTCTGGGTGGAGCGGGAGGGCGTGTCAGACTTTTACTGACTAAAACCCACCCGTGTTCCCTCAGTTGCCTGTGTGCCAGGGGCGGCGGTATCTCTTTCGAACAACCCGCACCCCCGGCAGGCATCGGCCCTTGCGGGCCCCTCTGTTGCTGCTGACATCTCTTTGAGGCGCGCGTGGAACACAACGCGCCGTCGACCCGGGCTTGGTCCTTACCGGACAGCGAGGTACCCATTACTCGCCGTCCGCAAGCCCGTGCCTACGGTGGCCGAGAATCAGCCTGGGATTCCCGACGCCCAGGGCGTCTCCTGCGAAGGCCACGGCTGTGAGGGCGCATGTACTGCATCTCCCTCACGTGCGCCGCCTCCCTCTTTGCGAGCATAACTGCTTCGCTGAAGGAGGCGACTGCCAGCCATGCCCTCTCGCTCCGTACCATGGCCTGGACCAGGGTCGGACGCGAGAGATCGCCGCCGCCGATCACCTCCACGAGGACACGGCGTTGCTCCGCCCAACCTGGGCAGACCTCCACCGTATGCTCCACCGTGTCCTCTGGGCGATCTTCGCAATGGAAACACCCGGGCGTTTCCTCCCGCCCTATCCGAAACAGGAACCTCCCGAAACAGCCATGTCCGGTGAGGACCTGTGTCAGGCGGAAGGTGAGGACGCCATGCCGCCTCTCAAGCCACTCCTCAAAGAGGGGACTTACCGCCGCAATCGCGGCGTGCCCAACGCTTTTTTCGTTACGTGACGATTTATACAATTTTACTCCTACCGCAACCTGCGTTAAAGAACTTTGTTCCAAAAGCGTAGGTAACAATTTCATCACATAAACAAATCCCAATGCCAAAGAATTTGCACATGTTAACCTCAGAATCATCTGAAAGCTGCACAGATCCTATCATACCAACCAGTCAGTAAAAGCCTATTATCTCTCGATCTAAACGGTTTATATTCATAGAAAACGACGTGAAAACTGGCTTTGGACGGTCGCTGATAAGCTCCATTGACGTTTAAATCCTCCATTATCGGTTTACAGATGCACTGACAGTAATTCAACGTCTGAATTAAGTGTCAATGATTTACGATGGTATCTTCTCCCGATGCGCACGCGCATGGCAGATTCGCGCGTCAATACATCAGATCTGCAAAGCATTATGCCGTGTTCTTTATTGTTGCTATTTTTATGTGAAGAGATACAGATGGTATTCGAAATCTTACCATTCTGTTTGCATGTGGATTGGATTGGTAACCACTAGAGATGCGCCGAGTACCTACAAGTTTTACCGAGGAACCTAATATTGCTCGGTATTAGTTTACCGAAACAAGTACCCTCCCGAGAAACTCGGTTTAGTTGACGCGGTATTGGGAACGTACGAAACGCTTTAAATATTATAGAAGAATGCCATGCAAGTTATTGGCATTGCTACGAAAAATAAGGATGCGTGCAAATCCGAAAAGTGCTATGGCAAAATTTATTACCACGGTAGACTGATAATTATGTATTTAATTAAATATGTTCGTTGTTTTCACGTGATTGTTCTGATAATTACTAATCTATGTGCATTGGTATTGTAAAGCACCAGCCTGCGAAAACCTATCACAGAAAATTAGAAATGATACACTTTCTACTAGCTTATAATGGGCTGGTTGCGTCAGTGTTAAGATTTGAAGTCATATTTTGGGGTAACTGTAGTGAGAGGGAGGGGATTTTTAAGGCCCAGAAACGGTGTATTAGATTGATGTCAAACCTTAAAAGCACAGACATCTGTGAACCTGTGTTTCGGTCTCTGAGGATCCTGACTTTTCCCTGTTTGTACATATTGGAGGTGGCAATTTTTGTAATAGGTACCAATATAAACTTGTTTCCGTCACTGGCCAATATAAGAACACGTCTAATGGCCTAATGGCCCCTTGAGATCCCAATACAAAAACTTGCTACATTCGGGTAATTACAAAACAGCACTGTTAAGGAAAAGTGTTATGACAATGGGACCTGTCATTTATGATAAAATACCTCGTAGTTTTAAGGAATATTCTGTAAACATTTTTAAATCTAAGGTAACTACACTACTTTTAAGCAAATGTTATTTCTCAGTGAAAGACTTTCTAAATGATATGAATATAATCTGATTATGACTATAATAAATTGCACGTTTGACCATTTATGATTTTATGTAAGTGCCTGACTATTATAATATTAATTGACATCACTTTAATTTCTGTTTTGTTTTGCTGACATTGTTTAAGTTGCATTAATATTTTAATTTATGTAATAATTTGTACGCCGTAAGGTACACAATAGCTGATCTCATGAATTTATGTACAACATCTTTTACCTGTAGATACCTACATTCATAGCAAATAAAGTTCTGATTCTGAAAGAGATTAGGTTATATGTTCATGAGTTCTTTTCGAGTGCCTCGGCAGTCAAACCGAGTCATTCGATCGATGAAGAGACCTATAATCGCCGAGTATGCCGAGTACCGAGTAATAAACAAGTACTTGGCGCATCTCTAATAACCACATTGGCCTATACAAATAGCGTAATGTATTTTAGTTTCTCTTTAGGAGTAATTTTTTGGTGTTTATTATTCAGGAAAACTAAAGACTAAAACATCACTTCCATGGTTCCTACAGATTTTTACTATACACAAGATATATTGGCGCAATCGGCATATGTGGGCGTCCAAGCAAAAAGGGGCCAGTAGTGGGGTATTGAGTTAAGACTAGATTCAGTATCTAGAATAGTCAATTGATAGTAAGGATTGAAAAAATATTCAAAAACTGGCACATATTTTTTTATTAGACATTTGAAGTTGAAATTCTGAAAAAGTTTGATTAGTCATTTACTATCTGAAATTGTTAATTATTATTGATAATTGAGCATTTATTAATAATCAATTAAAATCGCGAAATGCAATTTTTTCACCCTACTTTACAAAACTAAACTAAATGCCGAGAACTGGACCCTTTTTGCTTGGATGCCCACATATAATCTATAATGTTCCCACACCTAGGCCTCCTCTCTTTGAGAGGGAGTGGACAACCCCGTGGGCCCAGTGCGGGTTGGTGGATGTCACATGTCTTCGAATTTTTGGTTCCAGGACAAGTCGGCTTCCTAACGATGTTTTCCGTCTCCGTTTTGAGAGCAGAGGCCCTAGTATGAGTTTCATTTAACCATATCGATCAAACGCATCGAGCGCGTTCGTCGCTCCGATTGGTCCGGCACCAATCCAGGGCCAATCGGAGCGTCAAACGCGCTCGATGCGTTAGATCGAGACGGTTAAATGAAACTCACACTAAGGCCTCTGTAGTGATGAAGTAATTTCCACAAAGTAAATCACCCAGCATGGTTCGAACCCACGACCTACGAATAAGTAAACCAAGCGTATTTGCGGCCGTTGCCACTGGGCCACCACTGCTTCGTATAGGTAGTACGTATAATTTCAATACGAAACCAAGCATTAAATAAAGTCTGAGTTATTACACTAAATAAACTTTGCAGAACTGTGGGATGCATTTGTGGTCGCCGTCGGCTTCAGACATACGTACTGTCTAAAGCATGGACCACACGCGCACCCACAGTTATGCATGCGCAGTCACTAACATGTCACTAAGTCACTATTAGCCAAGATGAGCTAGTTTCCGATGAAAACACGCCGCAATGACGCTAGCCGCCGAAAGCTATGCGATCAAAACAAAATTAAAACGATGAGAAGTAGCGAAACAATTGTTGGCACCGCTCCATTTCCTCTGAGAAACGTTATTAGAGCTGTATACACCTCTAAAATGATCCCGTGACGTTTATTATACACGACAGTAACGATTTGCATACTCTGTGGTGAATTTAAATAAATCATGGCAAATGCGTCGCGTCCATCAGGGAAGCCTTTTGTTTGACGTTTGGTATTAAATATTAGATAATTTTATTAGGAATCCTACTAGTATTATAAATGTGAAAGTTTGTTTGTTACTCAATGACGCAGAAACGGCTGAACGGATTTGGATGAAATTTGGCAAACAGATATAACCTGGATGAACATACATACCTACTTATTATCATACTTTTTATCCCGGCAATACGTTCCCGTGGAATAATTTTCGACCTCCACGCAGGCGAAGCCGTTGGCACAAGCTAGCCTAAACTACTTTATGTTATTGACAATGTGGTACTTAGGTCGGTAAGGTGTTGCTAAAGTGTGTACGATTAGATTTCTGTTTACAAGTTAAAAGATTTTGCATGAAAAAAATACTGCACACGAATTGTGTAAAACTATAAATCACAAACGGGTGCCGTGTGGTGCGGACGTAAAAGAATAGCACCATCCCATTTCTCCCCTTGAGTGTCGTAGAAGGCGACTAAGGGACTTACTAGAGGATTGGCAGCAGCGTTCTCTATGCATTTTACCAGCATACTGCGATCGCCAACCCAAGCGTGGCGATTATGGCAAATTCCCCCCTTTTGGGGGAGGCTTATGTTCAGCAGTGGACGTCTTTCGGCTGATATGATGATGATGATAATCTCAATAACTTTGAAGAATATTGATACATAGCTTCATAGTGTTTGAAAAAATTGTCTGCTCAATGAACTGTCAAAATGAATGCCATTGCTACTGTTACTGTGTAACGCAATTATCCAGCTACTCCTTTTAAGTCTATTGTGAAATAGTATGTATTATTCAAAATAAAACGTACATTTTTGTCTAAACAACCAGTTGTCTAGCTTAGTCCAATTATTTTAAAAATATTTACAAATATTGTACAAATATTTGTATGACCTACAAGAAGTTGTTCCGGGTCTGGCTGTTTGTGTATGTGTATTTAAATGTTTGTAAACGCACCCACAATACAGGAGTAAATCCTAGTGTGGGGCAACGTTTTTAAAAAAAAAAAAAAAAAAAACAATTATTTTTAAAAGAGTAACCGTGGAGTTTCTTGCCGGCTCTTCTCCATAGGAAGCGACAAATTGGAACCGTGCACCTAGCTTCTGACGTTTCATAAGTGCCCTTGCAGGTTTATGTGAAATAAAATATTTTGATTTTGATTTGATTTGATTTAGTCGTAGGTAGACTAAGACTAGGTTATCCCCGACACAATATCCATTTGCACAATCCTAACTAATATTATAAACGCGATAGTGAGTCTGAACCGGCTGAACGTATTTGGATTAAATTTGTCACACAGATAGACCATGATCTGGGTAAGGACATAGACAACCAGGATCGCAGACGAGGTCACGGGCAACAGTTAATCAGCCAATCATTTTAAAGTAAGTAGATAGGTGTGTTAACTCAACAATGGCAGTTTAAGTTTACAATTCTAAGGCATAGCATAAATAGCTACACGCGTGTTTAGAATTCTAGTGCATGCGTCATTCGCTTAGAATAACAAGTGCAGGAATAGATTTCAGAACATTAGGACCAAAAAATAGATCGCGGCAAAATGGTGTTGATAGACTTATCTACTTTTCTAAGAATATGAGACGGTAACAAAAGGTATTAGATTGACATAATTTTGTTTTGGTATCTACTCAAACTAGGATTAAGAGCGTTCATTCCACGCCGGCTGTCAACAACGTATTTATAGTATTTTTTCGTGATTTCATTAAATACAAACAAAAGTACTATTTGTTTTTAGCCATGATCGTTGGTATTTATAATTATTTTTAACATTTACTTTTTAATAAAAACGTTTAATCGTACTTAGTAATGCAAATAGAAAATAATTGACGGTATGTCGATTTTTATGAGTAAATACCAAAATAACTGTTGAAAAATTGCATACAAACTTGAAAATACCAACGATCTAGTGCATGGCTGTTTGTATTTAATGAAATATTCACAAAAAACCGCCATAAATGCGCCGTTGCCAGCCCACGTGGGGAGAATGCTCTTAAGAGCATTGTGCATATTTACTTTGTGTAAAATATTTAATCACCGCTGCTCTCAAAACGGTGAAGGAAAACATCGTAAGTAACCCTTCTAGAACCAAACATTCGAAGACATGTGGTATCTACCAACCGTACTGGGCCCGCGTAGTGGATAATAGTCTCCTCTCACCGATATGAGGCCTGTGTCCCAGCGGTGGGAACAATATAAGCCCACACTGGGCTCGCGTGGTGGATTACAGCGCACTCGCTCTCACCGAGTAGAGGCCTAGGTCCCAGCAGTGGGAACGATATAAGCTGATTATGCTATCTACTTAAACATTTTTCTTTCCTGTTTTTGAAGTAAGAAGTAAATGAGTGGGACAAACAAAATTAAAGCTTCAAGAAGTTATCTTTTACGAATATTTGCAAAAAATCTATATTTCCTATTTTCCTTGCTGGTATAACGACTTTGACTTTTAGGAATATTAAATATAATGATGGACCGCATTTCAGCAACAAATCCAGTAAACTGAAATAAACTTACACGTGTAGGGAACGGAAAATAGTTTCAAATTTCAAGAATTCTCTTGAAGAATCTGAGTAATAATTCCAAGTAGATGAATTAGGGTACAGTGCGTGGGAGCAGGCTAGCAGTGCAAAGGTCAGCCTCCTAAGTAATGAAACTGATTCCCTTGCTGCACAATACATAGGTACGTATGATTATTAGAAAAAAGTGGTTGTTTAATGTCGCAGCATCATGCTGAGATAGTGGCCTTTTGGCCTCGTACAGGAGTTAGTTTTTTATTTTACTTATATTGTTGTTTTAAATCTTATTTTAAATTTATTACTTAAGTAATGTAGCTTATTAGTGATTTAGTTTTTATTATCTTTTTTTTTAATGTGTTTAATAGTTGTATTGTGCTTAGTAAGTTTGTGATATTCCTGTGCGAGTCCAATAAATACTTTTTCTTTTTCTTTCTTTCTGTTCCAATTTCAAAAGACGTCGGAAACTGTACGTACAGGATGTTATTTTGTTTCACTTCGAAGAATAAGTCGGGAATACGGTATTACGCCCGTTTTTGAAAAGTGTCTTAATTCGATTCTAGAGTGCTAATAAATCACAAAAAAAACAAAAAAAAAATTACTTAAGTAAAAAAAAACAGCTAAGTATTTCATAGAAAAGCGCTATACCTACGCGGTCAAAATGTATGGAACAGCTGATTTTTTTTTGTATTACCGACGAAAAATTTCTACGCTGGGGGGTCTAGAATGATATGCTGAATTCATGGTTACAGTTTGCGCACTGGATAAAAAGTTACCCTGTTTTGCAAAGCTTCAGTCTAAGAACAGAAAAAGTATTTGCATTTGTCTTTTGTTTATTTTAGATGAGTTGCATCGCTAAATAAGACGAGTTCATTGATCAGAAGCCATGTGTATTTTTTGTACGAGAATGTCATAACAACAGATTTTGTTTTGTATTTCAATCATCATTATCTGTATTTAGCACGTGTTACATTTCACCATGTTTAATAAACAATGCAATCTTGAATACAGCTGACAGCCTACTATTACCAAAGAACAAAGTAATTGATAGCACTGTCCTACTTAGGTCCATTATTATGTCCCATCATCAACATTTCAGCCGAAAGACGTTCACTGCTGGACATAAGCTTCCCCCAAGCTCTTCCACTTCGACCGGTTCTGCACTTCTCGCATCCAGCGGATTCCTGCGGCCTTCACAAGGTGATCGGTCCATCTTGTGGGAGGCCTTCCAATGCTACCTACGTCTTCCTGTACGCGGTCGCCACTCCTGAACCTTTCAGCTCCATCGGCCATCTGTTCTGCGAGTATTGGCCCTGCCCACTGCCACTTAAGTTTGGCAATTCTTCGGGCTATGTCGGTTGCCTTGGTTCTCCTGCGGATCTCTTCATTCCTGATTCGATCACGTAGGGAAACTCCGAGCATAGCCCTCTCCATTGGCCTTTTAGTGACTTTTAGCCTTCTGGTAAGGCCCATTGTGAGCGACCGCGATTATGTCTATGGGATCTTATTTGTCAACTTAAAAAGCTAGATACTGTCCTCGGTCTAATTCACGGCAGAGAATTACCCTTTACGTAGTAAATCATTTCATCTGCCTAGCCTTTTCCAAATACGTTTCGTTTTCCAGTCTAACCGGGTGCAGCGGAATACCAGTACTTTACACGGAGCTACTGCCTATCTGACCTCCATACCCCAGTTACTGGGTAATACAATACCCCTTGATAAGACTGCTTGATAAACTTTCGGGCTTCTGACGACCCGTACCAACTCACCGTCGAAGATCTACGAATGACAGCCGGGATCAAAGACTTAACGTGCTTTCCGAGACACGGAGGAGTTAAAATTAGGAATGGCTTACATTTTGACTGTTCAACAACAATAATTGCGTAATTAACGTTGTTGAGATAAAAAAAAATTCAAACATAATTATGAATAATACACTAGGAATATCCATCAAAACGATTCAGACTGTTATTGATGGTGTTTTACGTAATTAGGGCGCAATATATTTTCGGCTGTGGATCGATTTCCGAACTAGACAATGTCTTAAAACCCCAAACAATAATGTTTTCTACCACAAACGACACTCTGTTCTTCCACTGTTCTCATCATATATCAGCCAAAAGACGTCCTGCTGGATATAAGCCTCCCCCAAAAGAGCGGGTTTGCCATAATCGCCACGCTTGGCAGGCGGGTTGGCGATCGCAGTATGGTGATCAAATGCATAGAGAACGCTGCTCCCATTCTCTAGTAAGGCCCTTAGTTGCCTTCTACGACACCCACGGGAAGAAATGTGATGGTGCTATTCTTTTACGTCCAGCACCACACGGAACACCACCACTGTTCCACCTACACTGTTCTACTGTATTATTATTTATTTCAAAGAAACATAAGTACCCACACCCAAAATTATATTCAATGAAAATTTTATTCCACGAAGGATATTTTCGGCGGGTCAGCCAAAATATGTCAGTCATTCCGTAAATTGGATCGAGGAGGATACGTATCAATCGTCTGAAGCACGGAAATACTCGTAAAACGTTTGTGGACCACCCAGAAATGCCCTGAATGAGACTTTATTGTTTATAGCGGAAATACATCACGCAAATAGCCATTTTTTGTTTCTTTTGGTGCTGATAAAAAATTGTGTCAATGTGTCAGGAAGAACGAAAACTGAAACTTTATTTAGGTACATTTTGAAATCGAAAAGGTTTCCAGTTAGCAGCGACTATTATGAAATAATATTAAAAAAGTATTCCTTAATTAAAACTACTGCTAACCACGGGAACCTGCTATCCGTGGGGCAAAAAGTCTAAACCAATGGTACTCCTTATAATATCACCGATCTGCCAGTGGAAGTGCCGTCAAAATCGTTACAGCCGTTTCCGAGATTAACCGGAACAGACAGACAAAAAACCGTGTATACTTTCACATACATTTAGTAAAAAGCTGTTATTTTCACATTACAAACAGACACTTACAATTTTATTTTATTAGAATTTCATGTAAGATTCAAATACATACGCCAATAAATAGTATTACATAATTTAACATTTAAACTTGTCAACTTAGCAGGTAACATACCAAACAAACAACATACTTTGCAAAACTCTGCAACTTCTTTAGTATTGAAATAGTTAAGCGGCCATTTTCTTACATTCCTGGCCGCTATTTGCATTTACAGGTCACCAGGGATGACGGGGAAATTGAAAATGGACCAATCCACTTACCCACTCGATTTAGTCACAGATTTAAACGCAGTAAATAGGTGACACCATAAAACGGCTTAGATTATCTTTTGGAAAACAGGTCACTCTTGATGTAAGGGAATACTGAATATATTCCCGGTCAAAGACCCCGGACCGTGTGCCCCAAAAAACAATATTGCGAACAAAATTTGCGTATTTTATCTGCTCACTAATCTCTTGCCAGGCATACGAGACAAGCATCGATCCTATATGAGATTTTGGGATTATCGTATTACATACAACGTGCTTACAATTCTGTTGCCTTATAAGAATCGAAACCATAGAGAAATATTATTTCTGTACACGTATAAATTTCGTTTTTATTTTATCTGTGGGTTTCAAGCAATCGCGTGTGGTCTTGAATCACGTAATGCCTGCATCTGTGATTATTTGATGGTTATTCACCAAATATGTTGAACATTCATTATTTACTGTTATATTTTATTACTAAAAATGTTTCCTGCAAAGTTCGTTTATCGTAAAACCAGAAATATTCCACTTCAGATCTGGAACTGGTTGCTTTTATCAATGCGGAACCTATCAATGCAATGCAAAACCACAGATACTTACAAAAAAGTAAGACATTCTTTCATTGAATGCAGTCCTCATTTAGTTACTGCTTAGGTTACTGCTTTAAACTTACTTTCCGACCAGCAAAACAAGATAAAAAGTAATTTCCTTGAAATGCAATGTTACGTCACCTCCGTCTGCGCGGAAACCGCTGTCAAATATTTTCTCATTTTACTCGGCTTCAGCAAATTGTAAATGAGGAGTTATGAGCTTGGAGTTGACAGTAAATGCTTGTGTTTAATTTGAGTCGTCTGTATTTAATAAAACACGGAAGCTAATGGCGCTTGGTAGGTATGGAATGAGCTTTAAGCGCGTGTTACTAATTAATATTATTAGCTGCAATTATTTACAATCAACAATAATTAATTATGATTGCACAACAGCCAGGTTTGATTGGTCAATAAATGTAATAAAAATGTAATAAAAGAACGAAACGTGAAACAATGAATTTTCATGAATAACAATCCATTGTTTTGTTGTTTTTTTTTTTTTTTTTTTTCTGGGTGGGAAATCATTAAATAACTTCTCCCGCTCTGGGTGGAGCGGGAGGGCGTGTCAGACTTTTACTGACTAAAACCCACCCGTGTTCCCTCAGTTGCCTGTGTGCCAGGGGCGGCGGTATCTCTTTCGAACAACCCGCACCCCCGGCAGGCATCGGCCCTTGCGGGCCCCTCTGTTGCTGCTGACATCTCTTTGAGGCGCGCGTGGAACACAACGCGCCGTCGACCCGGACTTGGTCCTTACCGGACAGCGAGCTACCCATTAGGTACTCGCCGTCCGCAAGCCCGTGCCTACGGTGGCCGGGAATCAGCCTGGGATTCCCGACGCCCAGGGCGTCTCCTGCGAAGGCCACGGCTGTGAGGGCGCATGTACTGCATCTCCCTCACGTGCGCCGCCTCCCTCTTTGCGAGCATAACTGCTTCGCTGAAGGAGGCGACTGCCAGCCATGCCCTCTCGCTCCGCACCATGGCCTGGACCAGGGTCGGACGCGAGAGATCGCCGCCGCCGATCACCTCCACGAGGACACGGCGTTGCTCCGCCCAAGCTGGGCAGACCTCCACCGTATGCTCCACCGTGTCCTCTGGGCGATCTTCGCAATGGAAACACCCGGGCGTTTCCTCCCGCCCTATCCGAAACAGGAACCTCCCGAAACAGCCATGTCCGGTGAGGACCTGTGTCAGGCGGAAGGTGAGGACGCCATGCCGCCTCTCAAGCCACGCCTCAAAGACGGGACTTACCGCCGCAATCGTGGCGTGCCCAGCACTGGGTTGCGACAGTCGCACTTCCCACGTCGCTATGAGATCCTGCCGGAGCTCTGTCCGCCGTGCCGCGATTTCCCGCGGCAGCGGAGTTACGCCCCGGCGTTTGGCCTCCTCGCGCCACTCCCAAGTGAGCGCGAGGACGTTTGCCTCCAGATCCCATGGCGGTAATCCGGCAAGGAGGCCCGCCGCCTCACCGGAGATCGTGCGGTATCCCCGGATCATCCGGATGGCCATGACCCTATGGGCCGCCTTCAACCGGCGTGCTGGTTGGCGCCTCAATGCAGGCGCCCACACCGGCGCCCCGTATAGGGCCATGGCCCGCACGACCCCCGCGTAGAGCCTCCGGCAGGAGGCGTTTGGCCCCCCTAGATTGGGCAGGAGCCGCTTCAAGGCAGCCCCGGCCCGCTCCAGTCTGGGATCCGAACGTCGGAAGTGCTCCGCGAAGTTCCACCGGCTGTCGAGGACGAGTCCTAGGTACTTCATCGTCGACTCGACGCCGATGTGAACCCCTCCCACCGTTATCTGGGAACCCGTCAGTGGCGCATTCCGAGGACCATGAAACCACATGGCCTCGGACTTGTGCAAGGCCACCTCGAGTCCCAGTTGCCGGATCCTATCTACGATTGTCGCAACCCCGTGTGTCCCTAAGTCGGCCGCCGCCTGGTACGACCTCCCTTGCGCCAGGACCAGCGTGTCGTCAGCGTAGCAAACTACGCTGACGCCACTAGGGAGGTCGGCGCGCAGCACCCAGTCGTATCCGATGTCCCACAGATGCGGCCCCAGGACCGATCCCTGTGGGACACCGCACGACATCTCTCGCCGGTTGCACTCTCCTAGGTGACCGGGGTAGATGACGGCCCTGTCCGTCAAGTAGGCCTCGACCACACGACAGAGGTAGGTCGGCATCCGGTGATACCGGAGTGCCTCCCTTATGCAACTCCAGGGCAGGGTGTTGAAGGCATTGGCGATGTCCAGAGACACCGCCAAGACGACCCCACCCCGGGCCACAGCATCCCCCGTCGTGAGGGCTCGCACGCGCATGATGGCGTCCACCGTGGAGCGCCCCCTGCGGAAACCGAACTGGCTCTCCGCCAAATCCGGCCCCACCCGCACCAGCCGCCCGACGAGGCGGTCTGCAATGACTCTTTCAAAGAGCTTGCCCACCTCGTCGAGCAGCACGATGGGCCGGTAAACGGACGGAGAGTCCGCGGGGCGCCCCTGCTTCTTGATGAGGACCAGTTTCCCAGTCTTCCAGTGACGTGGGAACTGGCCCTCCTCCAAGCATGCGCTTAGGAGCCCTCTTAGTCGAGGCCTGAGAGCCTCCAAGGCCAGGACCCAGGCTTTTCCAGGCAAGCCGTCGGGTCCTGGGGCGGTATTCTTGGCATTCAGCCTACGTACCGCCACTCTCAATTCTACCTCGGTCACCTCTGGAGCATCGTCGTCGTCGTCGGTGTGGTCCACGTCGGGCACCGCAGGTGGCGGAGCCATGGGCGGGGGAGCATGCTCCCCTCGCGAGGGAAACAGAGCGCTCACCACGTCCTGCACGAGCTGAGGCCGGAGACTCTGGGTCAGCGGGGGAGCCCACGGGCGGATTTTCTCCCGCACCGTTTTGTAGGGGCGTCCCCACGGGTCTCTGTTCAGAGTCTCCAGATCTCCGCTCGGAGGGCGGTCTTCGCCACTCTGTAGCCCTCGTATAGCTCCGCCTGAATGGCTTCCGTATCCGGAGGGCGGATACGGAGCCTGCGGTGCCTGGTGTACCGATGCCGCGCAGCAACGCACGCCTCGCGCAGAGCTGTGAGCTCCGGCGACCACCAGTACACCTGGCGTGAAGCACGTCCTGGCTGGACCCGGGCATTGCCACGTCGCATACCTCGGACATGGCCTCCCGGAACCACTCCACCTCGTCGTTGATGTCGGCAGGCCTGTCCGGTGGTGACACCCAGGCCTGCACGATCGAGGCTTCCAGGAGGAGCTCCCGGTCCAGCCGCTTCAGCGCCCACCGCGGACCACACGGGGCCTGTTGGACCGGCGCGCTCGAGGCCTGGGCGGAGACGTCAAACCGGATATACCGGTGGTATTGTTTTGTTGTTTAATGAATAGTTAATACAGGCCAATAGTTAACAATGACCCAGCTGAATAAGGAATTTCAGTCTGTCATTTTAAAATGTTTCAGTTTTCATCGAAGCAGAAAGTAATTAAATTTTCTACCCTTTCAACCGGGTTGAAATCAATTTGAACGCTTGGGGAGACTTTTCCAACAATCTATAAATATAAAAATGAATTGTCGTTTGTTAGTCTCACTAAAACTTGAAAACGGCTGGACCTAATTGGCTAATTTTGTTTTTGAAATATTTGTAGAAGTCCAAGGAAGGTTTAAAAGGTACAAAAAAAGAATTGACGTTTCCTCACAAAAAGTTCAGACAATTTTTACTGGCGGTACGAAGTTCGCTAGCGAATATTTCATAAAATTATAATTTGAGCGGTGCATTTTTAAAGATCGTGAACTTCATGGCTCCGAAACGATGGAAAATGATGAAACGATTTATTTAGTAGGTTGGTAAGACTGACAGATTGCTTATGAAAGAACGAAATGAAAAGCAAGAAGCCATGTTAATTAATTAAAATCACATAACACATGTAACTTTGAAGCTAAAGCTTTTGAAATGAAATTAATTTCGAATTCATCAAATGTGAATAATTAGTTGGACGTATGAAACATTCATTTTACCTAAGCGTTTAAATTCTAATTGAAAATGTTTTATAGATCAATTGAGCGAGCACGCGGAATGAATAGGATTATTTTGTGAAAACATTAGCATTGCTGAGTTATGTGGAATGGTGAATTTAGTCTATAATGCTATCAAATAACTAGATATTATGTTATGGTGTTAATGGACGTGGAATGACTGATTATCCAATATTTCATTAAATTCCAGAAAATGCTATCAGAAAGTAACCAGAGTTGGATGTATATGTAGACTGTAGACTCTTTATTATATACACCATAAAATTATAGATATTAATGTAGAAATTATACATAGGGTATAAATGGGCGATCTTATCGCTAAAAGAAAAGAAAGAGAGAAAGAAAAATAGATTTATTTGTATAAATGCGATCTGTCTTTCGATAGATGCAGATATAAAAGTAGCAAATACTTCGTTGAAAATGTTGAAATAGCAAATAGGGCCAAGTACGAACTGGAAAATAGAAAACTTAGCATAAGGTAGATTAACACATAAGTAGGTTTGGTACGAAAATATTTTTTGAGAGTAATTGACAAAGAATGTATTCCATAGAACCTAACGTTTAGATATTCATCGTCATGCAATTTGTATGCTGACGCTGCAGAATTTTGGGTTGGCTAAGAGCAATTTATTCTCTTTCAAAACTTCCTTTCAGTACTTACTATATACTCGTACACATTCATATATTGCTAGCCTTGAAACTTATCGGAGGACAAGATTAATCTGGCCCCAACAGCGTTCTTCTTGTTTTCTAATCGATGATAAATGTGAGGAGACGTCGTGACGAAAGTTTTGAATGTCGATGGCTGTAAAAGTAGGGGAAGGCCAAAAAACTGGACGAACTGTGTGAATGATGATATGGTGAGTAAGGGGGTGACTAACGAGGAACAAAAAGACATGTTGCGCCGACCCCAAATAAATTGGGATAAGGGCAGGAGAATATGATAATGACGATGATTTACTGAACCAAGTGTTATTTATTGCATACTTCAATATATAGGGTGACTGATAATTAGTGATCGATATTTAAACACATGATTGTACCTACTCATTATAACGAACAACTTTCCCAAAAGAAACGATTATTTTTATAAATCTACCTTATTTACCTCATTTTATTACCCCAATACAGTATTGAGTACCTAACAAAAATAATACACCATCAGCTGTAATTTAATTTGGTTACCTACAAATAAAAACAATCTACTTTTACCTGCATTATTCTTTTTTTCATTAATTTAACAACGGATCGCGCGCGAGCTATCAGCTCTGGGTCTTGACCCCAGGGTCAAGCGACTCACAGCTGATAGTACGCGCGCGATCCTTCGGTGGTTAAATTAATGACGACAGAATAATGCAGGTAAAAGTGTTTTTTTTTGTTTGTAGGTAACTAAATTTAATGACAGCTGATGGTGTATTATTCTTGTTAGGTAATCAATATCGTATTGGGGTGATTGGGGAGATGCCCTAGTTAAATGTTTGTTGGGGAAAGTTGTTTGTTATGATGAGTACAATCATGTCTTTAAATATCGGTCACTAATGACTAGTCACTCTATACAACGTGTAACGGAAAGGGTATATACATACCAAAAGCACGGCTCCTTTGGATCATATCAAACGATATTGGAAGGGTTTTTTCGTTCTATCTCTACATATTCGGAAGTTATGAGAATTTTTAACACATTGATACCAGAAACCGAACTTTTGAATTTTAAATATCTCTCGGAACAGATTTACCGTGATATTGGCAAGTAACGTGGAAAGTTATTGACCTACGTAGTACGGTGGGTGACATGTTTGTTATGATTTGAATTTAAGAAACACTTTTGAGCTGAAACTATGTATAGTGATTCTATACCAGCTGCTATCTTTAGTGCTTAAGGATAGCAATAGGGTTTCTGTTACACCCTGTATATTCAATGTTTTTCTATCTTTTAGGAAATCAAATTTTATTAATATCTCCAATACATTGCAAACTATAGTTTTGTATACTTTAGAAGCATTTTATTTGAATTTTGTAAATATGAGTACCATGCATCCGTTTATTGTGTTGTTTTGATATACGTTGACTTGAAAAAGCATGGCAGTTGAGGGTATGTCATGCTCACTTACATGTCTCACTGATGGTGGCGCGTGTGTTGGATCATTCGGTTCCATACAAAATGGTTGAGATGGATGGTGCTGATCCACGCGTCAAGTTCGTGAACGAGCGCTGTCGGTTGAGATTGGTCATCTCCTAACTTCCAGGGCTTATTTTTAATCTTGTATTTAGAATTGTTTATTATTTTTTATATTGTTCTCAAATACAGAAGCAACAAGAATAATGTTCTCCAGATTTTGTAATATCCAACTTGATTTAAAAGAGTGTCCGTGGAGTTTCTTGTCCGCTGTTCTCCATATAGATCTACGTTTTGGAATGGGCAACTAGCTTCAACAATTCAAAAGTGCCAGTAAATGGTTTAATTGAAATAAATGCTTTGAGTTTGAGTTTTGATACCTATTTAAAGACAGAATTCATCACATGCAAAGTTGATGAGGTAGGAACGATGGAGCAATAGCGCACGTGGTATATACACACCTGATGCAATATACACTGAAAGAAGCACAGAAGCTTTCAGGTGCATCTAATATTTGCATAAGTATAAAGACAGTAAGTTGTAGCTCAGTAACATTATCCGCACGGGTCGATCGATCAGGTTAAGCAACGCTTGCCGCGGTTGGTCCGTGGATGGGTGACCATCTATAGATACCAAGACCCCTCCTTGCCTTGGAAAGCACGTTAAGCCGTTGGTCCCGGCTGTCATTTGTGGATATTTGGCAGTCGTTACGGGTCGTCAGAAACCCGAAAGTCTGATAACCAGTCTTACCAATGGGTATCGTATTACCCAGTAACTGGGTTGTATAGGTCAGATAGGCAGTCACTTATGTAAAATACTGGTATTCAGCTGCATCCGGTTAGACTGGAAGCCGACCCCTTTAGTTGGGAAAAGGCTAGGCAGATGATGATAGATACAGGAAGTTTTTACACCTTGGTCTCAGCCAGAAACAACACGGTAGACACAAAATCAAATATGACACAGGTAATTAAAGGCAAGCATAACCGGGAGACAAATACTTGCATAACATGACAACATAATTAAACACCAACCAAACCACGTGGTCCAAAATGGCGGCACGCGGCTGTCAGGACCAATTTAGACGCGAATTGATTGCACACATAAATTCATGCGCCTTTTATTCACTTTGCGTCTTTGTGTTAAAAATAAGCGCGTAATTACGCATCGGTCGGTTTGGCGGTAAAAAGCTGTTATGCAAGGATTTAATTTGCATTTTTAAAGCTTTAAAAATCAAAAGCCTTTTATTTTAGCGCGCCTTTGGAGCGCCAAATTGTTCGTTTTCGTACATTTAGCCGTGGTTTATAATTTACGAGAAGATATAGCGATACTTACACGGCAATTTAGCATGATAAAAGATTCGTTGCATAGGTGCAAATTTTCGATCCCGTGGGAATATCGGGATAAAAAGGACATATGTCCTAATCATGTCATCTAATGTGCCAAACTTCATCCAAATCCATTCACCTGTTTTAGCGCGAAAGCGTTACAAACAAACATACAAATAATCAAATCATTTATTTTTACCCGACTGCGCCAGAAGGAGGGTTATTTTTTTGGAGTGTATAAATAACAAATAAAAAAATTAATAATAGTCAATTTTATAAAAAAAAAAAAATATTTTTAAATATAGTTATAAATCTTAGAAATAATGGTAGTACAAAGTATGATGCCTGTACTAGGATAAACTTGCATGAGTTCTTACTATTTATATAAGAACAACTGATTTCCTAACAATATTTAACTGAAGTTTAATGAATAGTGATATAGTTAGGTAATTTATTATGTTAGAATTTACTTAATCACTGAAAATTAAGGTCTTAATCATGAAGACAATTTCTACAATATTTAGGTATGTATTTATAATATTAGGTTAGACGTAAATCTTACCTTATAAAAAACTTCTTTACGGGCGTAACGAAGCTGAAACAAGAAACCAATCAGTCGTTATTCGCTTCACTGGCTACATTTTCCTTGTGATGCTTATATTTAAATTCATCACATTGGCGCGACGTTCAGATTTATTACTCTCTAATTTATATAAACAGCTTGATTCAAAGCACTGCGTATGAAAATGAAAATGAAAGTATTTATATAAAAATGTCTGGAGAAAAGACCGTGTCTTATACTTAATACAAATAATGAAACTGTGTCGATATCGATGATTTTTTAGAGACTATAAAGAAAGTGTTCATTGACACGTCCGTTGTTAATAAAAGTAAGTATAAAATAGAACGGTATAAACCGAGAAGGATTTGATACACCTTAGCGAGCGCCATATATGTATTTTTACATATAGTAAGCTTATATACTTGCCTAAAGTGCATTTGTTCCTTTTTTTCTATAACATGAGACGAAAACATGACTGGCAAAATGTAGGTCTACTAAGTACACCTCTGCTTAACCGTTCGGGGATTACAGGTGTGAAGTTATGTTATTTGTAATATTTACCTAAAGAAAAATCTATAAACGATAATGGATTATGTAGGTCACCTATTATAACTCGCTTACCTACCGATACTGTATAATTGTAGACACACACTACTAATTAACACGACTAATATAATTAATATAAGCGAGATAATCTGGTTGCCGAGATTAAAATAAATACACGAATAACGGAGATGTCGAAGACATAAGTAAGATTTATGATTTTATTTGTGTAAGTAGGTTTGTACAATCACTTTTACAAGTCAATCATATTTTAAAAACAGCACCCTGATAGCGTAACACACGATCAATCATAATCTGTTTCATTTTGACAGTTCAACAATATTCATCGCGTTATTACCGTTGTTGAGCACACACATTTTTCGAACATATGAAGCAATGTATTTGCAAACTGTTTCAAAATGATTCAGATTATTATTGATCGTGCGTTACGCAATTAGGGTGCTGGATGAGGTCGGCGTTTCGTTTCTGCCTGCTCTGAAAAGAAAGGCCGAAACAGACACATAGGTCACAGTCTCTTAAAGTCCAGACATAATCTTGGTCAGATCATGAGAAGACCATGTAGATCGGTGTCTGAAATGGTCTTTTGATTAAATAACCACACACATTGAGTGGATCTGTCAAATCAGTGCACGATTTATCAGTAATCATGCAGCTCAAATCAGAACTTAAGGAGCTCAACGATTCGACAAACAATACCAAAGAAAGGACATTTGGGTAGGCTGCATAAATTACTCGAACCACCAGACCATGATTAGAAGTAATCAGAAACAAAGAACAAAAAAAAAATTACCTACAGTCTTCACATTCACAATGATTAAAACACAATCACGAGAATCCCGACACATTAGAAAGCGTTGACAGACAATATGTATCTAAATGCATAATGTAAAAGAAGCATGGCCCCTAGCTGTACCTGACATATCAATTTATAATCGTCACGCGACAACGAGCAGTTAAAATATAGATCGTAGGACCAACCATCCGTAACAAAAGGTTAACATGCAATGGATTAGGGATCTACTCTCGATATAGATTTTATAATGCAACAGGCGTTTGAACGACTCGTCACACCTTTCTAAGAACCGGCCGCGGACTAATATGAGTAAACTAGGAGTCACTATTAATATATATTCAGTAGTTAATGGTTAAGAAATTACAAATAAAAATGTTATAGGCACTTCCAAGAACTATAATTAAACTAGCAATACAGAAGACACAAATTTAAAATGTAGAAACTTTTACAAAAAAAAAAACAACCGACTTCCGAAAAAAACACTAAAAGTGAAAAATAACTTTAATTTCGGAAGGCGGTGACTTTGGATATGTATTTAAATTTTTTGTCACCGCCTTCTGAAATTAAAGTATTTTTTTCACTTTTAGTGTTTTTTTCGGAAGCCGGTTGTTTTTTTTTTGGTAAAAGTTTTTATTTTTCACTTTTTTAGTTATAGTACCTACCCCACTAATTCGAAATTTCTTCATCCGTGGGGTCAAAACAATGCATATTTACGCGATAGCAGCAATCGCGGTTGATTTACTGTTATATTTTGAAGAGTTCCGTTGTCTGTTTCCGAAACGCATCATCAGATCTAGGAGAACTGAGATTGAAATGGGACCACACGGGAAGCACCAGCTTTCAAATAAAAAAAGAATCATCAAAATCGGTTCACCCAGTCGAAAGTTCTGAGGTAACAAACATAAAAAAAACATACAGACGAATTGAAAACCTCCTCCTTTTTTGAAGTCGGTTAAAAAGACGGAATCTTTCCACATTAACACAGTGAATAAAATATAAGCTCGCTCTGGCTAAGGAAAATACAGTTCCACGAAGCCAATTAGAATATTACAATGTCCGATAAAGATATTTCCTTGAGACTCGAAGGACCAAAGTTTTCCAATTAAGACGCAACTTGTCAAGTATTGGGCGGAGTTTGTGAAGCTATACTGTGTACCAACTAGCTCTAATAGAGATATAATATTGTTCGCCAATCGATGATGTTAATGCACGCGGAAACGTGTGGATGGGAGAGGTGAATGACCGGCAATTGTGGCGCCTCTTCGGAACTGTATGTGGGAAGGTATATGTCCCACAATAGTCGATCTATAATAGACTTCGAAGAAATATCTTATATCTGCGTATGACATTTGCTTGCAAGCAGTTGTTTTGAACAAAACACGGCTCGTTGTCGACTTCCGCTTAACTAAATTAAAGTCCTTATTACTGTTTTGTGTCTATTTTATTGTTGAAGAAATTGGAATTGACGAGAAGGGAAGAAAAGGTCGAGCTATTCTTATAGGTCAGTGTCGTACTTATTAACAGACCAGAGCACATGTTTAACCAGATGTTACGGAAAGTAAGGTTGCGGTCACTTTCGTATATAACAAGACAGTTGTTGGTTGTTGCTATGTTACTCGAAAATATGATATACCTCAGTACATATAGCAAAGCAGTCCTCGCATATAAATCTGAACTCAGTAATGGCAATGACAAAAATGGAATGTGCAAAGTTTTAAGTAAGTAGGTACGTAGTAAACACACAAAACTGTTCCCACATCATTATCGCAGTACATAATTACAGCTAGCGACAAATATTTGTACTTTGCCCTTGTTGTTCGTGGGAGAGTGGAACTGTATGTAAGTGTTTATGTACTACATTGTATGTACTGTGTTTATGTCTGTTTGGCGTATGTCGCTAATGTACTCGGGCTAAACGGGACGTGTTAAATACACCATGAAATGACTTGCGACTAACCCAGTCAAGGTTACTGACGGTTTGCTCTCAAACTATTTGGTGGGCAAATAATATAGTTTAGTAAGTATTTACATTGGAAGAGTATATTGAGATGACGTAAGAAATTGTTTTTTCAAAATAGGTACTTTCTTACCTTGCCAGCTTCTGTTCCTTAGAACCGCAGTTTCAATTCTCAAGTGTTAGTTTCATTGATCAAGTTTTGCGTGGTCTCAAAGTCAATTATATGCTGACGGGTATCAGCTGCTGTAGCGTTATTATGTATTATTTTATAAGGATGGATGGCTCGTACCATTATTTCTGCACCTACCTACATTATTGCTTCTGATAAAATAACACGCGCATTAAATCTCCAGGCTCGCCCAGCGTACGATCAAACACCGTGATAACCGATTTATTTTTGTAGCAAAGCGTCTAATGCGTTGCTGAGCTTAAATCAACTAAACATCCCTCGTCTCTTTTACTCGTATGGTTCCGGATGAATTGTGAATGAGATGGATGTATTGTTCAAAGGTTGCTGATTAAAACATGCGATACTGTACAGCTCACGTTTCGCGATTCAAAGGATTAGTTAATTAAGTCGTCCGTGTGGGATTTTCAATCAATGCTACATGTGGCAAAAGTTTTAATTGATTTACTTATATTTGTTTTTGCACCTTACTTATGTGTGACATTTAGATCGTGCCTTAATGATCGATAAGGTAAGGTAGCATATTAAAAATCGTTTATCTTTTGGGATTTTTCTTGACATACTAAGCAAATTCAATTTCACATTACGTAAAAGCCAAAAAAAATATTACAGACTTTCTCTGAAAAATGATTAAATAATACGTTTTCAAGCAAATACGCTTTTAATAACACAGACATTTTTGTAATATCCCTCTAACAAAAATGTTTGAACCAGTTTTATATTATTTAACTTCCAAGAAAATACATATTATTCTTATTAACAATTCTGTTAGAGAGATACCCTGAAGGAATATTTTAAGGGCCGTCGTATTACGATCGTACAATCATTTATTATGATTGATAGCCGGCAACAGAAAATAGAAATATTCAGAAGATTCACTGAAAACAACAGCTTGCTTGTGAAAATGTTACTAGACAGGACAGTGAGAAGAAGAGTCACATTTGCTTGTCACCTGTGTTGTCATTCCGATAATAGAAATAATATCATTTATCATTAAAGAATAGACCGGTTATTCTTTAATAATAAATGTTTTTATCAACCGACTTAAAAAAGAAGGAGGTTATTAATTCCACATATTTATATATATTTTTATTTTTAATTTTTTTTATATTGTATTTTCGGGCATAACTCCGTCTTATATAGACGGATTAGCAAAATTCTTTTTTTTTCGAAAGGGGTTTATTCCGAAATGGTCCCATAACAATTTCATATAGAGGGTAAGTTTTTATCCAGTGCGCAAATTGTACCCATGAATTCAGTATATCAACTTATCCTGTTGATCTGATGATGCGTTTCGGAGACAAGCAACGGAACTCTTAAAAAAATGACAGCATAAATCGCATAAAGATGCCTTGTTTTGACCCCAAGGATGATGAAATTTCGAATTGTGTGGAATAGGTACTATAACTAAAAAGTGAAAAATAAAAACTTTTTTCAAAAAAAAAACGTCTTCCAAAAACACTATGAAGTGAAAAATAACTTTAATTTCGGAAGGCGGTGACAAAAAATTTAATAAAATACATATCCAAAGTCACCGACTTCCGAAATTAAAATTATTTTTCACTTTGTAGTGTTTTTTTTGCAGTCGGTTGTTTTTTTAAGTTTTTTTTTCTGTAAATAGGTTTGTGCAAACACTTTTTGCGTCAACCATCACTACATAGTATAAAACAAAGTCGCTTTCTTTGTCCCTATATCCCTATGTATCTTTAAAACTACGTTTTTTTAATAGATAGAGTGATTCAAGAGGAAGGTTTATATGTATAATACACCGACCTCCACGCGGGCGAAGCCGCTGGCAAAAGCTAGTATTCTATAAAATAAATGAGGTCGGCGATTCCTATCTGACTACTCTGAGTAGAAAGGCCGAAACAAATTCAGAGGTCACAGTCTCTTTTAAAGTCCAGATGTAATCTTGGTAGGATAATGTGAAGACCACGTATATTGATGTCTGAAATATTGATTTGTGGAAAGAACCACACAGATTGAGTAGGCCTGTGCACACATTTGTCAGTTACCGTGCAGCTCAAACCAAAACTTAAAGGGAGCCGTCAATATTGTCGATCCCTGGCCTCAGGTGGACTGATTTTACACAATAGACCCGGCAGCATCCAATGATCAGATAACTTCTATCTGAAGAATAAGTAGCAGTTTGACATTTTTTTTTTTCTATATGACAAAAACTGTCAAACCGCCTAAGTAATTCCTTAGTTATCCGATAACTAATTTTAATTCGAAAAAAAAGTCGGCTCTTAATTAAACAGCAGTATAGGATAGGCTTCCAAGCTTAGGAAACCTCTGTGACCAAATTCGATTATGAGCGTATTAGATGATTTCAAAAGCTTTTTTTGTCTTTGCAAGGTTGGTCCTTCCGTCCATAACTTCATTGTGGCGACAGACCTACGTCACATATCTTTCACATCAATTACACTGAGCATTGTACGAATATGTGGCTGATGTGGCTCACTTGACATGACAAATTGCTATAATCACCTATAGGGTTCTGTATAATGAAATTTTCGATGTAAAGACGAGATGTTTTATTTTGTATTTCGTTGTTTATATTTTAGATAGTTTGGCAAGAGACACCTGAGATAACATAGTGAAATAATGAAGGCCAACAGTAAAACTACCCAGGTTATTGTTAGCCTTGATTATCTCACTGTTGGGCAAAGCCCGCATGACTCCCAACTTTTTCGATCCAGGGGTAATGTGGAGCTCGGCCCACCATAGGTTTTATAGAGGTATGATCAACAGGAAAAAGGTGGATGCTCCGGTCATGCGGATGTTGTGTCTGGTGGGCGATTGCCCGACGATTGTTGTCGGGATCGGGATATTGTATAAAATATGCTAGTTGCCCGTAAACTCTGATTGCGCGATGCAGGATTTTACGTGATGTTAGTGCGGAGTTTGCATGACTGTGGCGATGAGAATGCCGCCGCCACAGTTTGAAAGATGAAATAAAATTAATACAATACTTGAAAACTTCGTGTCAGTCGAAAGGACAGTTGAGTTAAAGTAGCAATATGAAGCAACGCAACAGATAAGTGGACTGAGCTCTTTTGATCACGACTACCTAAAGTTCTCAACTTGGCCGAAAACTTTACCAGTTTGCTGTTCCGAACGTGACTCTGATAGTAATGGCTCACAGTGACCATAAAAATAATACAGCGTTAGGAGGATATGGCGTTGGCGTGGAATACATGGTTATATAGGACATTTTGCGGTACCTACTTTTGAGTCTAGAAGGTTTATTTATTTTAGTTTTTGCCAGCGGCTCCGCCCGCGTAGAGGTTGGAAATTATCCCACGGGAACGTTCTACCGGGATAAAAAATATCATATGCGTTAATCCAGGTTATGAACTATCTGGTTTTCAAATATCATCAAAATCCGTTCGGCCAATTTTGCGTGATTGAGTAGCGTCTATCTATCTGCTCGCGATAAACTCGAAAACTTTTGAACGGATTTCCATGCGGTTTTCACCGATAGACAGTGATTCACGAGGAAGGTTTAGGTGTATAAATTGTAACGATTTTGTGTTCCGCTGACAAAAGCTGGTTTATAATATTAGTAGGATCTGGCTAACTTTGAATTGCCTCGACATCTTGAAGGTGTGGAAAAAATAATAAATTTTGCCGTTAACACGCTATGAAGAAGGGTGGAAACAATTCTACTGTCTGAGATCAGCTTGGAAAATTGCTGGAACGGCGGCATCAGTATCATATTTTCATTTTTGAAACAGCACATAATTGAAACATCATACTTCCTCCCGTAGTAAAAGTGTTAAATTCATGAATACTGTCAAGCCCTGATGAAAGACTACAAAGTAATAGAAAGTCACCCTTTATTCTTGAAAACATAAAATGAAATCTACAATTCCCCAGTTTCTCGTGCTCGAACAAACTTTCTGATTATTTGTTCAATGTTTTCTTCGATGAGGAAAGTAAAGAAAAACAGGAACGAATACCTACAGCAATACAAGTCCTCTTGTATCGTGCTAATGGAGAGTAATGGGTTGTTCAAGTTGTTTTACCGTTCCAACACACGACTGTACCCAGTCTACATTTGTTGCCTCTAAATTTTGATTACCGTTGAAATAGGGCTTTAGTTTGCTTTGTCTTAGTGTCCAGTGTTCTGATGGATGTTTGTTTTACAATTCAAGAAACTCAGAATGCCTTGAGACAGTCTAGATCGCGGATTAGACTAGACTGTATTGATTTTCTTCACAAGAGATAACTGGTCACCACAATTGTGGTCAAAATTCGACTATATTCATTTAAATGTTACCTTTCTGCGCTCCTTCTCCATAACTTTAACTGTGCCAAATTTCGTACTCCTTTGTCTGTGTAATATTCGTGACAAGGGGTACTTACTAAGTTTTTGCTTCAATTTAAAGTACCATACGGTCTACATTTTTTCATAACACAACGCCTTTCCGTGAATGGTTTAGGCAGTGACACATGTAACTATTGGTCGCCCACATTCCCATGTAATATGGAGTGGCCTATTGCTGTGAAGGTATTGGAGTGAAGTAGCCAAAAACACTGCCCGCCCTGGGAATCGAATCCAGAGCTTCATGCTCTGAAGAAGCGTTTACGACTACTAGACCAACGACCACATATTTTAAAACCTCCTGCAATATTAAACTTTCCGTATTCTTAAACATATTTTATCATTGTCCTCAGATCTATGCAGATGACGACATCAGCAGCATAGTGGACGGTAAAGAAGACGTGAAGGATCGTGTGTACGACTCTTTGGAGAAGCTGCATGGTCTGACCGTGCTGGAAGATGACAACCTTGGAGACGATGAGGATCTCCTGGATACTGGCGAGGATGCCGAGAGCGGGGACTGGTACCCTGATTATGATAAGAGAGCTCAACATGTAAGTACTTTATGTTTAAGTATACCATCTGGGGATGACAATACGGCAATAGATAAAAAACATTGGAAATACTATTGAGCATTTTGAAATCATCGTCATCTTCTTGCCCCTGTCCCAGTTTACTTGGCGTCGGCACAACCACGTTCCCTTCTTTTATTCTCCCCTGTCAAATTTCACACTATCATTTTAATCCCGTTTCTTTTTACCCGAGTGCGCTAGAAGGAGGGTTATATTTTTCGAGTGTGTGTATGTATGTATATTTCATTGGCACGCTCTGTAGCCTAAACGGTTTGATCGATTTCAGCTTGAGAGGTCCCGTTAGATTCGTTTTAATTGTGAGAGTGACCCAGTGTCACTATATAAAATTGGCCGATTTTTTGCGCCATATTGTGTCTTAAAAACATTTTTTTTCCTAAAACCTTTGAGTGGGGTATCAAAAATAAAGGGTTTCATAAATAGCTCTAACTAAAGACTGTGAAATAAAAAATATATTTACAAAATCAAGACACCTGACTGCCTAAAAAGTGAAATTTAATTTAAAAAGATGGAAACAAGAAACTATTGTTTTAAAAGAATGACTATTAGACTGAATACTATAAGCAATCTCATGCAGTCGGAGGCAATAAAGGTCTTTTTGTTAAATTTAAGAAGATGCCTTCGACTGCATGAGATTGCTTATAGTAGTTTTGTACATTATAATTTTTTCCAAACATTAAAAAAACAACCGACTTTCGAAAAAACACTATAAAGTGAAAAATAACTTTAATTTCGGAAGGCGGTGACTTGAATAGGTATTTAAATTTTTTGTCACCGCCTTCCGAAATTAAAGTAATTTTTCACTTTATAGTGTTTTTTCGGAAGTCGGTTGTTTTTTTTGGAAAAAGTTTTTATTTTTCACTTTTTAGTTATAGTGCCTACCCCACTAATTCGAAATTTCATCATCCGTGGGGTCAAAATAATGCATATTTATGCGATAGCAGCAATCGCGGTTGATTTGCTGTTATTTTTTTAAGAGTTCCGTTGTCTGTCTCCGAAACGCATTATCAGATCTATATGAAATTGAAATGGAACCACACGGGAAGCACGAGCTTTCAAATAAAAAAGAATCATCAAAATCGGTTCACCCAGTCGAAAGTTATGAGGTAACAAACATAAAAAACAAAAATCATACAGTCGAATTGAGAACCTCCTCCTTTTTTTGAAGTCGGTTAAAAAATAGGTACCGTGTAGTGGTAGGCCGGCTATGGGGTTTGCCAATCGAGTGACTACAAGAACTTACGAAGTTTAGTTTAATGTCATATCGACGTCCTTATCCTGTAGTTAAGCTGTAGCAGTTGATTTTCAGATAGGTACCGCCACAATTTTTCGAATACTCAGTGCTGGTGGTGGTGCCATGATTCCACCTCATTCTGTGTAATTGGAACGGTGGTCCCAATTGAGCTATTTACCGACCAGATGCTAGGCAGAAACAATGCACACGCATTTTGTGAGCCTGTGTCTTTGAACGCAAGCCCAGTCCCTCTCACATAGAGGAGGCCTGATTCCTAGTGTTGCAATCTTTATAACGTGTGATGTCGTGATTTGGGCTCTCCTTTCACTATTATCACGATTTCAGGTGGTGAGGAAACAGAACAGCACACGCATTTTGCGAGCAAAAGATGTCGATTCTGAGTATTGTTGTGCCTGCATTGTTTTAGCCTAGCATCTAGTGGGTAAATAGCTCAATTAGGACCACTGTTCCAATTACACAAAATGAGGTGGAATCATGGCACCACCGCTGGAACAGCCTATTGGGCAGAAAGAAATGGAATTCATATAAGACCATTGAAGAATTAAACAAGGAACAAAAACATACAGAATTGATGGTAGAAAAATTAAATTCACAGTCTCAAGAAACCAAAAGAGCAAAGAAAAAGATAACAGGGAAGAAAAAAAAATTAAAAAATAATTTGGAAAAACGGAAACAATGGACTTAACCACAGTTTTGGATGCTCTTGCATACTTGTGTTATTTTAAACGATAACTGCACTCATATTCGATTGTTTTTTTTTTTAATTAAATGTTTTGGTTGATTGTTCTATGAATAACGATTTTGTACGATGACTTTTGGAGGTTCGGTTATTCGAGATCGCATGGCTACAGCGTTAAGTTTTTCGTGGTAGCGTGCATTTGTTGTTAAGTTTTTCGTGTTAGTAAACTTACGGGGACGTGTTGCTTGGGCGGAGCACCGCCGTGTCCTCGTGGAGGTGATCGGCGGCGGCGATCTCTCGCGTCCGACCCTGGTCCAGGCCATGGTACGGAGCGAGAGTGCATGGCTAGTAGTCGCCTCCTTCAGCGAAGCAGTTATGCTCGCAAAGAGGGAGGCGGCGCACGTGAGGGAGATGCAGTACATGCGCCCTCACAGCCCTGGCGTTCGCAGGAGCCGCCCTGGGCGTCGGGAATCCCAGGCTGATTCCCGGCCACCGTAGGCACGGGCTTGCGGACGGCGAGTAATGGGTAGCTCGCTGTCCGGTAAGGACCAAGTCCGGGTCGACGGCGCGTTGTGTTCCACGCGCGCCTCAAAGAGATGTCAGCAGCAACAGATGGGGCCCGCAAGGGCCGATGCCTGCCAGGGGTGCGGGTTGTTCGAAAGAGATACCGCGGCCCCTGGCACACAGGTAACTAAGGGAACACGGGTGGGTTTTAGTCAGTAAAAGTCTGACACGCCGTCCCGCTCCGCCCAGAGCGGGAGAAGTTATTTGATGATTTCCCACCCAAAAAAAAAAAAAAAACGGGGACGTGTTATTTGGTGTTACACTTTTCTAGGTCACGTAATACACTCGAAGAATCATGATTATAACTTATCGAAAAAGACTGAAACAAAGGTTAGGACACTTTGGGGTTTACTTATATTAAAAAAATATTCAGGAATTCTTGTGACGATAAAAAACCTTGTGAATAAAATATGTTTTATCGATACGACACGACGTACACAAACTGTTATACTGAGCGCTGATGCAGCGTGGTCAGGGGTCAAGATAATTCTTGACATGTGTCACACATGTCGTTTCGCTTCAGTTGACATTTCTCGATAATGGACGATATGTGACATTCTACTGCCTATGCCTTTTTTAAAGAATGTTACGTTTTGTATTTAAAAAATAAACATATTTAAGCTGTGTAATTTCAGGCTTTTTATCGCTTCGAAGTATTTGGCTTATAGGTAATCTAGGTGATAATCTGAAAATTATGCTAAAATCTAGTCAAAATTTGTCAAGCCTAAGAAATTTTGGATTTTGGGTACAAGTCGAAAAGTAACTTTAATTATAATACGTTTTTCCTTCGCTCTGGCTTTGACTTTCTGTAGTTTATCAGTATGTTCAATTCCCACCAATTATTTTGATGAATTATTACTGTCTTTTCAGTTATTTGTTCAGAAAATGACGTCCGGATATTTACACGGAATCGACAATCACTGAACAATAAAATAAAGTTAAGGAAAAACATAATTATTTTGGTATTTTCCCTGAAAACAAAGGATATAAAATGTTCAGGATTTAGTGGAATTACTGATCCCTTTTTTAAAACATCCGGAAGCTTTTAAATTCGAGTGTTTTGACGGATGTTCAAAGGGTAGTAGGTATTTATGTAATGAACGCATTTACAATGTAATGCTGATGAGGGCCAATTTTTTACTTCGTCGTTAAAGTGTGTAATTTGAATATCTGACTTCTAACATGTCCATAAAAACTTAAGATATAAGGTAGGTTTTCACACTCTGCCACATGCCTTTTAAATACCTAAGCAAGCCCTGTGTAACTGTGAGTCTTAAAAAAAACAAGCGAGCCTTACAGTAGGGTAAAAACCGGATAGTTGCCACACTTTTTGAGATCACGTTTTTTCTCTCAGTACAAAAATAAAACTATTTAAAAACTGGCTGATACTTTGGTTTTTATTTACACGAAAGGAAGTTTTTTACTTTCATAAATTTATCATCCAGAATATTAGCGATTTTGGCGGATCTCTATATTTTGGGACATATATCCTACACAGGGCATAGTTGCCTTATCCATATAAATTACGTTTAAGATAGATGCTCCGCCGAGAAATAGGACATCCATCCCGCAAAAACAACAACCGCATTTTGCCTTCCCATGCAATCGCACAGAGATCTACGACACGGTCAACTTAGTGGTAGATAAAGATTATTTCGATAATGCGATTCATTCGCGAAACTAGAGTAATTACTATCGGGGCAACTATTCCCTTGGGGCAACTATCCTGGTTTTACCCTAGTCGCATAAGACGTGTAACATCTGACGTCTCACCTTAGTAATGCAACATTGTACCACTACCAACCTTTTAGAAAATGGTTTGGTAACATCTAACGGCCAACTTTACCACCGCGCGCGCTCATTGGTCAAATCAAATAACGCGCGCTTCCCTGGTTGCCTGTTACACACTTCCGTCCCTTTTCACGAAATCACTCCCGCATGTTGCAGGAAAGCGAGAGGAAAGATGTTACATTTACAAAATTATGTAATAAAAAATACAGTTTAAAATGCTTACAAACCATGTCATGAATTCTCGTGTAATAATAAAACACTATTTGCAAGACGTCTCTAGTTTTGTAAACAACTTATTTGGCTTAACTTTGTTTATGAAATGATGTCAGTGGATTATTATTTTACTTAATTCGATTTTATAAATTGGTACTCTCATTAAACTAACAAAGGTCACTGCTATTTATCTACAAGTGACTCTTAAATGTAATATAAAAACTTACATTGCTAACATTTTGCACGTTATGCTAATTTGATTTTATAAATTGCACACTTTGAAAGCAGTATGAATATTCAGACGAACCTTTTAGCAGCTTAACTGTATGAATGAAACATGATCCTGGATTATTTTTATCTTATAGGAGGGTATTAGTACGATTTTTTGCTCATAATGTAGGATCCTACATACAACTGTAAATTAAATGGTTTTGAGCCTCAAGAGGGGTCATTGTACTCATTGTTGTGAACCATTTTCACTATAGGTCTAGCTCTAGCATAATCTTCCTATTTAATATGCCTACTGCTACACAGGCCTCCTCTCTATGAGATGGCTGTAAAGCTGTACAGTAGGCTTGGCATGACGCTTTCTATTTCTACGAAGAATAGACACACAGCTCTTTCTGTACAAAGTGTCATTTTGTTTCTCAATTTTTGATATTGACAGATGGTAGAAATCCTTCTACCATCTGTCATTTTGACTTTCGAGAAGAATGTTTTCTGACCCAAATTGTCCAAATCACACTGACAAATGACAGTTATATATGGTAGTGAAGACAATTTGATTTTTAAATCACCATGCTAAAGGCAGTAGAAAACTTTCGACTGTCTACACGGAACACGGAACTGTTACATCCCTAGTCTGTATCAGTAGACGCTGACACTAGTGCTTAGTGAGCACCGGACCTCCTAGAACCTGATTGCTCGCAGTCTACCAGCCAGTTCGGGTTTGGCATCCAAAGAGTCGGGACGTATACCGAGTTTTCCCCAATATATATCTTGTCCTAGTTTAGGAAGTTCCAATAAACCTTTTTTAAAAGATTCCGGAGTTTTCCATTGTAACAGAACGTCATTTTTGTATACTCTTCCGTCGACGAAACAATGCTCGTGCTAAGCTTGCAGCTGTAATCCAGCACGCGGCGCCCAGTGCGTGTTGGTAGATGTCACATGTTTAAATGTTTTGGTTCCCCAGAACCGTGACGAAACCGGCATGTCCTAACGTGCCGGTTTCGTCACGATGTTTTCCTTCACCGTTTTGAGAGCAGTGGTGAAGAATAACAAAGAAAATCCCTATCTGGGTTTGAACTTATGACCTACAACTCGTAAGTCGCGGCTGTTTCCACTGGGCCACCTTTGTTCTCTTTCACTATGGTACAACCCTAAAATATGAAAAAGAACGCACGTGTTCCGAACAAAGTGCAATATTACGCGATCAAAATGTAGGGAACATCTGTTTTTTTTCTTCATATTTCACAGTTTCTTCAGAGGTCCCATTGTGAAAGTTGTACATTCCCTCCAAGCGTAGGTATACCTCGTTTAACCTAACACCCCGTATAGTAGGTCCTGCCTAATCTTTTTCCAACTATTTTAGTCGACTTCCAGTCTAGCTGGATATAACTGAGTACCAATATTTTTTTCATGGAGCGGCTGCCTACGTGACCTCCACAGCCCAGTTACTACGATTCCCCTGGTAAGACTGGTTTTCAGACTTTCGGTTTCTGACGACCCCTATAACGTATGTCAAATATCCACGAATGATAGCCGGGATGCGGCTTCACGTGCTTTCCGAGACACGGAGGGGTCTTGGTATGTAAATATGGTCGACCATCCACGAACCAACCGCGGCAAGCGTAGCTTAACCTCTTAACCTGTTATTACTTAGCCACAAACTCTCTCTAGCAAGTTAGGTAACAGTATTCATAAAAATATAAACAGAAATGTTTAGTTTTCAAAAGGGTCACGTTAATGGGTACCTACGCATCACAGTGACATAGGTAGACGCAATTTTATTGGCAGGGTAATCAACCGTGGCACCCTCCGAGCACGTTACACTGGAAACACTTCGGAAAATGATCGTGCTGGCTTTATTCATTCATCATTCATTCTAGAATATTCTTATCCAGCTTTCGCCAGCGGCTTCGCCCACGTGGAGGTCGAAAATTATCCCACGGGAAAGTTCTATCGGGATAAAAAGTATCCTTTGTGTTATTCCGGGTTATAAACTATCTGTTTGCCAAATTTTATCCAAATCCGTTTAGCCGTAACAAACATCCTAACATCTAAAGAACCAACTTTCACAATTATAATAGTAGTAGGATAGGATTGAAATGGTCCTCGTAGATTGCTAGATATAATTCAGGGAAGACATGGCTATGGTTTCTGTGTCTTGTTGCAATACTCTATGGGTCGAATCTTTATCGATAATAAAACTTTTATCGTTCTTCGATTACATACGGTCTACAGAAATCACTCAATGGTTCTTGGACACTGAAGTTCAGTTCGTCACCTACCATCATCTTATTTACTAAGTACTAGCTTTTGCCCGCGGCTCCGCCCCCGTGGATGCGTGAAAGTAGGTTATGTCTTTCTCCATGTCCCAGGCTATATCTCTACCAAATTTCATAACGATCGGTTCAGCGGCTTAGGCGTGAAAGCGTGACAAACAGACAGATAGATAGACAGAGTTACTTTCGCATTTATAATATTAGTAGGGATAGGAACCTAACCCTCATTATCTTTACAGTGCTAAGGGATTGAAATAAATAGAACATACATAAAAATTAAATAATTTAAATAATCTCTTGTGGCTAAGTAATATTAGCCTGCCGCGGCTGGTCCGCGGATGGGTAATCATCTTAACATACCAAGTCCTGTCCGTGCGGAAAGCACGTTAAGCCGTTGGTCCCGGCTGTCATTTGTAGATCTTTGGTAGTCGTTACGTGTCGTCAGAAGCCCTAAAGTTTGACAACCAGTCTTTCCAAGGGGTATCGTATTACCCAGTAACCGGGTTGTGGAGGTCAGATAGGCAGTCGTTCCGAGTAAACTACTGGTATTAAGCTGCATCAGGTTAGACTGGAGGCCGATCCCAATATAGTTGGGAAAAGGCTAGGCAGATGATGATGATGAATGATGAATCTCATAGAAAATCCCTCAACCATAAGCTTCGTTAACAACGAAATAAAATGAAAATCGAAACGCATTAAAACCCATAGGGTACTCGTAAAAGCCGGATAGTTGCCACACTTTTCGAAATCATTCTATATCTCTCAGAACAAAAACCAAAATACATCACTTGAAAAACTGGCCGATACTTTGGTTTTTTAGGTATAAATTTATGAAAATTAAAAACAAAAATCTTTAATATTTCTGGAGTATTAGCGATTTTTGCGGACCCTGTATATTTTGGGACATCTATCCTAAATAGGGGATAGTTGCCTAATCCATATAAATTACGTTTCAGAAAGTTGCCCCGCTGAGAAACAGGACATATATCCCGCAAAAAACTTTGATCGCATTTTGCCTTCTCATGCAATCACATTGATACATGCGACACGGTCAACTTAGTGGTAGTTGGAGGGTCTTTCGATAGATTAACAAAATAGCATTCAATTCATCCGCGTAACTAGAGTAAATAAAATCGGGGCAACTAAACCCCTTGAACAACTATTCTGGTTTTACTCTACACGGCTGGGTAAAAGCAAGGAGCAAAGATGGCCGCAGCTCGTCCGCAACGCTCTCAGGGATTTAGAATTTACCTTTGTTATTATTTGAGTTAAGGGAGTACCTACATCATCTTATGTATTTAGTTTCAAGTCACATTGTATTTGAAAACGTGTATGTATAATCTGTGGTTTCATGAATATTTCATTAATATTGTTCCCTAGCTTGTCCCTATTTTGGTAAGAATCTGCTCTCATATTGTTTGTGTTAAAACTAATCTTCAAAGTTATACCTTTGTGGTAGTACCCTTGGCAAATATGTATTGGGCTTCTTTTGACCTGTGAGTTTACGTCAGTGTCCTGCTGGTTTATTTTTAAAGTTTTCGGTAATGTAACACATAGCATCACGCCTGTATTCCTTAAAGAGTTTGGACAGAGGTGTTACAATTGCGCTCCCACATTTTGCCAGTTATGTTTATGTATCTATCTATCCTATTGCCATCAACTGGCCACAAATCCCGACTCCGGGCTGCTACTATGAAATGCCAAATAGAAACACTGAATTCACCCAACCCAGGACCTCATGCTCAGAGGTAGCGCTTGCGGCCACTAGACTGTTGAAGCGTCAGTTCAGTAATGTCCATACATACAGGATAAGTTTTTATTCAGTGCGCAAACTGGAACCATGAATTCAACATATCATTCTAGACCTCCATCGTAGAAATTTTTCGTCGGTTATGCAAAAAAAACTCAGCTGTTTCATAGAAAAGTGCAATACCTACGCGGTCAAAATGTATGGAACAACTGATTTTTTTTTTGTATAACCGATGAAAAATTAATTAATAAATGTAAAGACGCCAGCACATCAAGCTACCCCAAACTGTCAATTTTTCCCATTAGAACATAGACCTTATTTTTATGTGATAGAGTTGAAAATCATAGAAAAATGACACATTGGGGTAGCTTGATGTGCTGGCGTCTGTACAACACTATTTTGACTCCTCCGATATTGTCTTAAATACTTTTAAATATGTATTGAATTTGAAATTCAGACTTAGGATAAAAAAACAAACAGTAAAAAACAAATAGTTGCAAAAAATAATTTAGAATATATAAAAAATATTGAGGATCGGCAAAATATTATTACAGTGTCCATTTTATTCGAGAGTATCTATGAATAAAACATAATATAGGTGCGGTATTCAAAACCGTTTAGACGATCGAGACTTTTATAGTCTGTAAGTACCCGTTTTTGTTATTATTTAATTTTCGTGAAATATGCTAGTATTAAAAAAAAACCAAGTCTCATACATGAATAATCCAAATTTTTATTTACATACTTACTTACATCACGGAGGGGCTCCTGGCGAAAGATTATTAGCCACACGGGTCGATCGAAGGTCAAGCTAGGCGCGGTCGGTTCGTAGATGGGTGACCATCTACATATTTGAGACCCCTCCGTGCCTCGGAAAACACGTTAAGCCGTTAGTACCGGCTGTCATTCGTAGGTCTTTGACAGTTATTACGGGTAGTCAGAAGCCCAAAAGTCTGTCAACCAGTCTTATCAAGGGGTATCGTGTTACCCAGTAACTGGGTTGTGGAGGTCAGATAGGCAGTCACTTCTTGTAAAATACTGGTATTCAGCTGGATCTGGTAAGATCTTCTCCCCATCCCCATCTAGTCCCCCAACATGGTCGAGAAAAGCCTAGGCCGATGACACCAAATGGGCATCTTTAGTACACACCCAGGCAACATAAATTGTCACTGATTTGTTTCTTCATTTTGAACTTTCAAAATTCAACCCTGAACTTGATTCGGCCATTCCAAGTGTCTCAGTGTCAGTAATTCATCTAAATACCGTCGGATGGTACTTAAAAGTGGCTCAAATGTCTCGAGTGGTACTTCTCTGTCCATCGCACTCGTCCCCGAGAGGCCTTGACGTGTCTCTTTCAACAATCACTTATTTTGAGTGCTTTGCAGAAAGCTTTGTATTTATTATGGTTTATTTTGCCAACTGGATTTGGCCAATGATTGATATGTCGCTACTTCGGGGAAGAAAGGGCGTAAAAGCCACTTTTGGCCAAAATGAGTTAATAATGCAACTTTGTTTAGTTTTCGACGCTCTATCGATCTGTATATTTAAAATTTCAATATTCCCAAAAAAATGGCTTTTACCCCCATGATTTTTTTCTCACCAAAACCATTTTTATTAAAAAAAATTGACGTATATGACATTATTTAATTATTTCAAATTAATAAGGGCGTATCACCATAGTATGAAAGAATATTTGGTCGTAAATACAATATTTATTACGTAATGACTTTTACGACATTTTTACTTGGCAATTTAAATATGATTTGGCTTTTACGCCCTTGCACAAAAATAAAAACTTGGAGTTACAGCATTCAAATCGTAACAATAACAATTTCTTTAGTCTAAAAATCGGAGAGATAATCATGTCATTTATCGTTGTCTCTTATGCGTACGTTAAACAGTCTTACAATGGAGTGAGATAGAAACATAATTTATTTAGCCAATAAAGCGCGCGCGCTGCCGACGACACACGCACAAACACAATCGCAACCTGCATGTACACGACTTACCACAAGTGAAGTCCACGTGTCCAATCTTGTCAGTCTGTCAATCGCAGTTTCTTTACCGGATTGTTATTGTTTACGTTCCGTTTGAATATTAATACAGTGCGAATAAGTTACTTGTTTAATTAAAAAAATGGATAATACGAAGCCGAAAGCCTTGGATTCCTTGCTAAAAAGAAGGAATATCGTTAATGCATTATTACAAAGCCGTCGTCGTTCATCACAAAGGTAAGTTTTAAGTAATAGTACAATGGTGCCGATTCTCTTGTCACAAAATTCTCTAAACTAAACTAAAAATCACTAAAATTTAGTTTATTCCTGTCAAACGACGATTTCCCATTCTGAAATTGTCTAAAGTGACACAACTTATCTATATTTTAGTTTGACAGCACTAAGATTGTACTGAGTTTTTAATTTAGTAAAAATGGTAATTTTGCTATTCTGTTGTTGTCAAATTCATTATTCTATTCAATATAAAATTTTGATTGTCGAACTAAATCTGACTATTTTTAATCGCGATTAAAAAGGTGTGGGATAAAATTAGTTGTCAAGAACTAAAATTCACACTAACACCGCGACTTCGGGCGCAAATACAGTACTGTATCTTTTTTTTTTCTTTTCTTTTGCATATATCTCGAAATTGGTGTGTCCTATCGTAAAAATAATGAAAATTTCGACCCCCTTTATAAAACCCCATACACCCCTAAAACTCAACATGTAGGTAATAATTTTTCATATTTTCGATACAAAAAGTAAAAAAATCCATTTAAAACACGTTGAGGCTGCCCCCCCCTGCGCGATTCCGGCTCTAAAAAAAATCACGGGGTAGGGCAAACGTGGAGTCGCGTTTGTCAAATTCGATTTTAGTTGTGTCAAAATTATTTTTAAATTTAGAGATCTTTTTTTGCAGAATAGCTTTAAGATTCTCATAGCCAAAAGTAAGGAATTTTAGTGATAGTTTAGTTAGTTTAGTTCGGTGTACAACAGAATCGGCACCAGTACCTATCTATTATTCTTGGCTCAAACTGTTTAGACGTGCTTACCTAATGTGATGTTTCTTTAGTTAGAGATATTCGTATTTATTTTATAATAAATATTAAGAGTGCATTCGTCGTAGTAATTTCTAGGAAGATAGGTACTTACCTATTTTTTTACTACTTAAAATATTAGGTACTCACGGTGTAAAAACGGTCGGGTTTATTATGGTTGTATGTATAGTTGTATAGATGGGTGCTTACGTACCTAAGTGCTAACTAACTTTACCACAAAGGTCATGTTACGTAGGTACCTATCTAATTATTCACAATATTTTTATTCAGTTATTTTGTTTAATCATTTTCTTTATTCAAATTACATGCATTTCTATTTATTCCGTTATAAACTCCATGAAACTGATTTGTTAGACTGGCTTTTACGCCCTAATGACTAATGTCTTCTGATTTTTCGATGCTGTGCGTGACTTTTACGACCCCAATATTACAGGGAACTAAAACTACAATGGCTTTTACGCCCTAACTCTTACTAGCATTAAAAATAAAGACGACTTTTTTGTATAATTTTTGTATAAGTAATTCTATTATCATCTTATTTCCAGATCTGACTACGAGCCGAGTCAGTCGACTAGGAGTTTTGATCAAAATAGTAGTTCGGATCAAAGCAATGATATAATCGAAAACAGCGACACAGAAATGCAACCAATAAAAATATCAAAAGCAACACACAAAAAAATCATAATTAATTCAAGCAGTGATGGCGATATCAATACCTCTATGATTTCTTTACCCCGAGCACATGCTTCATTCTTTGGAGACAACGTTGGTAGCCTTATACCACCAAAAAGCCCGTTTAAAAACAATAGTAACAAAATAAATATTATTTCTATGGAAGTCTTAAAACAGGCTGATAGTTCGTCGACTGTTGTATTACCACATCCAAATATTACTGCCCTCCCTGCAGATCCAGTAATTGCTGAAAATGAAATCTCATGTGCTGTGCCGACCGTTGAGTCGTTTTCTTCAAACCTTTTGCCAGCTGACTATGCTCCAGAAACCAAAGTTACATCAGTTCCGATCGCTAATTCGTCTCTAATTGTTAATACATTGTCTACCTACGACAATAGCACGCAGCTTGAATCTTCTTCCGTATTGACTGCTGAATTACCTACTTTATATGTTAATCTCGTGCCACAAGATGACTATGCCGCTGATGAACCCGAAGTTCCTTCTGTACCGATCCCTGAATCATCTGACTTGAAGACCAACCTTCTGCCGTTGGATAAATATATACCTCAATCTGATAGTTGTATACCTACCACCTCCAAGACGCCATTTTTAGAACTGAGTCCTTTACTGGCTGCATCTCACGATGAAACTCAGCTTGGACCTCCTAATCCATCTACAAGTACAGCACTGGCCAATTTAAATATTACACACACAGTTGAAAAAGATCGGACTAAAAGAACACGCAAAACTTCAACTTCAAAATACAAGATGTATTATATAGACTTCTTATCTGACGAGGAAGCTTTAGACTTTTCTGGTGGTAGTTCTGATGATTGGACTTGCAATGAATCTGAATCTAGTGGTTCACCTGAAAAGAAAAAGAAGAAAAAAGAAAAAAAGAAGAAAGCCCAAAAGGATGATACAAGTAAAAATATAACAAGGAAGAAACAGAAACTAATAAATAAACGGAAAGAACGAAAACAATTAAAAGATGACGGAAAATCCTACCAAACCAAGAAAGGGGACATAGTTAAAGAAAAATCTATGGGAGAAAACCCATGTAAGCAGGATAAATGTAAAAGAGGTTGTTTTAATATAACGGAAGAAAGGCGAAAGTCTCTGTTTGACTTCTTTTGGAGCATAAGTTCACAACGGAGGAAAGATTGGCTTATTAATTGTACTCGCCAGGTATCAATTTCTAGGAAAAGAACGGACTCTCCAAATAGTAGGAGAAATTTAACATACGAGTACTTTATCAATAATGGTGAAGATCGTCAAAAAGTTTGTCAAAAGTTCTTGCTTGAGACATTGAATGTGACCCAGAAATATTTATTATACAATCTGTCTCATTCTAAAGAATATAATATGTCTCAGGATGATCGGAGGACACGTACATTTCCGGATAAGTATTCTACAGAAGCAAAAGCACATGCAAAGTCTTTTATTGAAAAATTGCCAGCAGTCCCTTCACACTATAACCGGAAACGAACCAGCAGGGTGTATCTTCCCCAAGAATTAAAAAATGTATCCAATTTGTATAGACTTTATGTGAAAGAATGTGAAGATAAAAATCAAGATGCAGTTGGAGATACTATATTTAGAAATATATTTAATAATGAATATAATATCAGCTTTCATTGTCCAAAAAAAGACAAATGTCTTCTGTGTACAAGAGCCGACCGAAAAGAAATAAGCAGCGAAGAAGATAAAACCATTTTAGAAAATCACATTAAAGAAAAAAAATCTACTTATAAAAGGTTTCTAGCACATCAAAATTTAAGTAATCATTATAATATTAATGGTACTTTGACAGCTAGCTTTGATTTACAAAAGGTATTGACAACACCCCACGGAGATAGCATGTTGTTAGGGTACTCAAGAAAGTATGCAGTTTTTAATTTCACCATTTATGAAAGTGGAACTCAAAATGTGAATTGCTACATTTGGGGAGAGTGTGACGGAAAACGAGGTAGCCAAGAAATAGCAACTTGTCTCTTTAAGTATTTACAAGAAGTTGACGAAAGAAAAATAAAAAATTTGATTTTATACTGCGATTCCTGTACAGGTCAAAATAAAAATAAAGTAGTTCTATCTGCCATAAACTATTACCTCAAAAAGTCCGTAAATTTAGAAACAATACAGCTTAACTTTTTGTTGCCTGGACATACATACATGCCTGTTGATTCAGTGCATGCAACAATAGAACGAGAAATAAAAAAACTCACCGTCTGGAGTCCTTCCCAGTGGATGCCTTACATTGCTTCTGCCCGAAAACGGCCACGACCTTATCGTGTTATTGTCATGGAGCATAGTGATTTTATTAGTTGGGACGAACTAGCTACAAAGACTTTCACTAAGGAAACGCTAAAAAACATGCAATTTAAAAATATTCGGATTGCTACATTTAAGAAGAAGAATGTTGATCAAGTTGAAATTAAGTACTCCATGCATGAAGACACATCAGTACAAAAAGTCATTCTATTTGAAGTACCTGAAAAAAGGCCAAATACAAAAGGGAAATCTAAAGCGAGAGGAAGACCTAAAAAAAATATTTGTTTAGATACAACTAATAATCACTGCCAAGCTGAAAAATCAAACGAATTTGTGTTGCGTAAGTTATATGACGCCAGATTACCAATTTCGACTGCAAAATATAACGATTTAAAACTTCTTTGTGACAATCACACAATACCCAGACCGTTCCAACAAGATTTTTTGTCGCTGCCTCATTTTAAAACAGTAGTAGACCAATTACTAGATACCGACGAAGAAGACGATGTAGTAGAGGAATTAGAATGAATGGGTACTTATCTACATTTTAATTTCATTAGAATAATGCATGAATGATTAATAAGTAGAAGAAAGATTTATTTTACAAATTATAATTAAAAAAAAAGGTTAAACAAATAAGAAAAAGAAAAAAATATATAAGAAGAGAAAGAAGATGAATAAAAAGAAAGTAAAAGATTAAAAAAATAAAGAAGAATACGATTACAAGCAATAAAATTAAAAAAGTAAGAAAACGAAACAAAAAACAGAAAAGGAAATAGAAAAAAAAGAAGATTACTAATTATTGTCAATTTGATTTGATTTATGAATGAATAAAACTGATTTGCATCTTAACTAAATTTATTTATTTAATACACCAATACCTACCTAGTAGAATAAATTACAAACATACCATTATTTTATACTATTTTATCAATTTTAGTTAATTTATTTCTTAATTAATTAATATTAGATGATAGTAATTATTTATCACAGTTAACTTAAAATTTAAATTAATGAAAATAATCAAAGTTCAATTCAATTAAATCTTTTCTTTTGTTTCACTATTCATGAATCGTGTGCATTTAACTTAACAGGTAGGTAACCTAATTCGTTATAATAAATTTTGTAATATAGAACTATGATAAATCAGATAATAATAATTATTATGCTATTATTTTGAGCTTCTATGCACCTTAATTTCAATATTCACCACATTAAATCTTACAAAATTATAATAATTGTAGGTTTACTCACGATAATTGTTATAAGTGGTGCAGTCATTACGACCTTTTCACTGTCTAAAGATGGTTTATACGACACGATGTATGTTAGCATTATAGATATTTGTGGATTTACGTCCTATAGTACGTATTTATAGACGGTGTAAAAGCCATTTTTATTAAAATTTTGGGTCGTAAATCCATCCTATCTTCTAAACCATAAGGTCTACTTAAAATTAAGCTTCTTGATATTAAAGAGCACTTAAATGCAAGTAAATATCACCAATTCATTCGAATTTAACTCTATTGCAAAAAAAGTTATTTTCCAAAATTTAAAAAAAAAAACGTTTTTTCGCTCCCCTGTAAAGTTGCTATTTTGGCTTTTACGCCCTTTCTTCCCCGAAGTAGCGATGTATTCATGTATGTGATTGACTACGTTTTGCTCGTGTCTGCGGTCGCGTAAATCCTATGACATTTTGCAATACTGTAGGTATCCATTAGTGAAAGAATTGTCGGTATCGGATCAGTAGTTCCGGAGATTAGCCCCTACATACAAACTCACACCTCTTTATATTATTAGTAGGTATAGATAGGTATGGTTTTTTTTTTTTTGTCTGTGGGAAATCATCAAATGACTTCTCCCGCTCTGGGTGGAGCAGGAGGGCGTGTCAGACTTTTACTGACTAAAACCCACCCATGTTCTCTCAGCTGCCCGTGTGCCAGGGGCCGCGGTATCTCTTTCGAACAACCCGCACCCCTGGCAGGCATCGGCCCTTGCGAGCCCCACCAGCTGCTGCTGACGTCCCCCTGCGACGGGTCAGCAGTGGCCCCGCCGCCTACCACTTTTCGGCCGCAGGGGATAGGGAGAGCGGCCAACGCTATACCGACACTCCTCTTCCCCTGCGGCCCCACCGCGTCCGCCATCAAACGGTGGCGGCCCCGTCCAGGCCACGGAAGGGAAGAGCGCTACTCAGAAGTACCGGCACTCCTCCTCCGCCGCAGCCTGTAACTCTCAGCCGCGATGCCTCCCATTCGACATCGCGGCCCGCCTCAGCTGCGATGCACCTCACCGCAACCTACTTTTTGGCCGCTACGTCGTCGGCTTGGAGGCACAAGCCCTGATGAGCGGCCCCACCTTGGGGTTCCTCTTCGCTTCTCCGTGGGAGGGTGACCACGGTTACTGAGCCCCCCCGCAACGACAATGCGGGAACCCCACTGGGGGGGAGATAGGTATGGTTGTGAAGGGTGGCGGTTTATTGGGAAATGCTCGAACTATGCATTATTTAGATTTAAGCTTTGACCGAAAACAACGTAAAACAAAAATTAAATTAAATTTATTAAATTCAGGCAGAGAATCAGCACTTTTTGAACGTCAAAATGTTATAGGACTAGCTTTTTACCCGCAGCTTCGCCCGCGTGGATGTCGGTAATTATCCCCGTATAAAACTATCCTCCCATCCAAATTCTAAAAATGTTACCAGACAGACAGACATATAATAGGTTTCATAAAAAAATAAATGAACTGGTTTTTATGATTCTAAATGTCTACCTTAAAAATTATAATAATTCATTTGAATATTATTACCATTAATTTTAAATACTCTGGCGCCGCCATTGACCACGCCACTGAACATCTACATATTAAGTAAGTTATAAATTGTAATAAATGAAATAAATACTAAAAATAAATATTACGTCGAGATACGAACTCCGACTTATATGTATGTTAGGATGCTTCTTATTTGGGCAATTTTTTTATATTTTTTATTATGATGCGTGTCAACCTTTTATTCTGTTCTAAGGCGCAAAAAACGAATATGTAATGTTTATTTGATTTTTAAAGTAATATTTAGGGGTTGATTTAGGTATTTTTGAAAGTTCTTTAATTAAGTTCTAAAAAAGACAAGCATACACAAATTATGTAACTCTCAGGATACATTTATTTTTAACGTATGCTAATAAAGTAGATTTCTTTGAATCTACCCTGATTTTGCCTGAAATTTTTCACAACCAAAAGAAGGAATTGTTTTTGTTCTTCGTCTGTGGTAATCAGTTTATTAAATTCTTCAATCCCTGCTACACCGCGTTCCGCAATGTCGTTCACCACTCTCATAGAACGTACAATTTCTCTGGAAGCTTTGTAGTCTTCATCTTCTTCCCAAAGACTAGGATCTTTTTGCAGAAATGCAGATGGAATTCCCAGGATTCTAAAAAATCTTAAGGTGTTGCTGGTCACGAAATCCTCAATATGTTTTTCTTCGATGTGACTTAGATCCAAGGTAATTCGCTTTGGGCTATAGTCTGAACCTTCCTCATTCAGTGCAATCACCATTTTATGTATGCTTTCAAGAGAAACTTCGTCATCAAAAGAAGCAAGCGCAACAAGTTCTTCGGACAGATACCACAAATGCCCCAAGAACTTCGTTAGAGCTTTTTTGGACATAGCTTTGTTTATATTTTCAAATTTCTTATGATTGTTTAACAGCCACAAGTCATTCCTTGGTGCTGAAGTTGCCACGGGAGCTTGGAACCAGCATCTTACATAAATCGTAACGACGAAAACGCAAATATCAGTAAAGGCTTTAAGTTCTTTTTTGTCAGTTTAAACTGGTCACTGAGCAAAAAAAGTTTAAGGCAATAAATTGCTTTTGCCATCCATCGTGCGCGATGAAGACCTGCTGGAGCTCTGAATGTTATCCCTTTATTAGGCACACCTCCCAAAAATATTATTGTAAGTGTCAACAGTTCCTTGTAATCGTCACGTGGTTGATAATCATTTAGCTGCTTTTCTGCAAATGAAATTGTGCTGCCTGCTATACTTTCCACGTATCTTAAGGCGTCAGGATCTGAAGAAACTATACTGAACTTATTCTGGTCAATGTTAGGCTAAGCAGGTCTAAATCGTTTGAAGATCAATATTTCTGGTTCACTGGATGGACCTAGCGCTTGAACTACGATTGCTTCTAGCAGTATCTCCATTATATGGTGACGACAGGCCAACCAAAGAGCGTCTTTTTCCATCTTTTGCTCTACTAGAATGCAAGCACCTGCTCTTAAACCAGTGTTGACCGCAGTGGTGTCGAAGCAAAAGCATTTTATTTTTTCGCTCAAGTTCCAAGAAAGAATATTGTCATAAACAGCTGAAGCACACGCCTCCCCAGTGCCATGACTGAGTTTTGGAACTGCCAAAAGTTGATCTACAGGGTGTAGATCAACTTTCATGAATGTCCTGACACTAAAATGGGAAGTCGATCCACTGTTTTGTGTCCTGTTATGTCTTCGATCAGTTTGCCGTCCCAATGAACAGTAAGAGGCGTATCTGGATTAAATTATTTCTTTAAGGATTCCGCTACCCTTTGCCGTTGCTTCATACGCTGGCGACGAATTGAGGATGAATTTATATTGTACTCTGATGGATCCGTACCTGCACTTTTGAGCGTTGATGTCAAAACAACAGCTGCTTTCCTGTCACTTAATTTAGCAAAGTCGAGGCTTGCGGATAAGCGTTCATCAAAGATGTTCTTTCTGCCGCGTTTGCGTTTAGGTGGGAATTCTAAATCTGCCGTCGAAGGTCCCGCCCTCACTGAAATTTCTGACGTTGAACTTTCACTTTCATTATCACTATTGCTAGTCGAAGAAGATAGTATTATATATAGCACTTTTCTCGCAGGGATTCAGTGTAACTGTTTTCTCGATCTAAAATACGTTGAAGGCGGGCGTTTTTCTCGATGACGAGCGTCCTTATACGGAATAATGTGACAAGTTGCATAAGTATGTTTTATCATGTATAAATGATGAATATAACTGTTTTATGGTCATTGAGCTCCAAGTTATTATTATCATAATTTTTTCAAACTTCGACACGAGGTAGCGACCCTTAAAAACCTATCTAAGTAATAATTAAAAAATATAGGTTCGTTTTTTAGGTGATAGAAGCGAATGGCGGGCTGACGCAGTAATTTTTCAAAAGTCGAAAAATAAGAAGCACCCTAAATTGTATGTATTACCAATTTCTTAAAGACGTGAACAAAAGTTTCAATTGATGGTAATTGAAAATAACGAGTGAATTTCAAAGACATCCTCTATTTTTAACCGACTTCAAAAAAAGGAGGACGTTCTCAATTCGCCTGTATGTTTTGTTTATTTTTTTATGTTTGTTACCTCATAACTTTTGACTGGGTGAACCGATTTTGATGATTCATTTTTTATTTAAAAGCTCGTGCTTTCCGTGTGGTCCCATTTTAATTTCATATAGATCTGATGATGTGTTTCGGAGACAGACAATGGAACTCTTCAAAAAATAACAGCAAATCAACCGCGATTGCTGATATCGCATAAATATGCATTGTTTTGACCCCAAGGATGATAAAATTTCGAATTAGTGGGGTAGGTACTATAACTAAAAAGTGAAAAATAAAAACTTTTTCCAAAAAAGAAACAACCGACTTCCGAAAAAACACTATAAAGTGAAAAATAACTTTTAATTTCGGAAGGCGGTGACAAAAAATTTAAATACACATCCAAAGTCACCGCCTTCCGAAATTAAAGTTATTTTTCACTTTATAGTGTTTTTTCGGAAGTCGGTTGTTTTTTTTGGAAAAAGTTTTACATCCTTGATTTTACAAAAAAGCTGAAACAGTAGGTACCTAATTACCAAAAACCGACCAACCAAAAACCAACCAACCAAAAATATTAATTTACATTTTCATAACCCTAACTTATGAAATGACCACCAACTTTCATGAAAGAAAGAAAGTAGCGTATGTCCGTCCCCAGGATGATCTATCTCCTTGCCAAGTTTTATCGAAATCCGTTCTGCGATTCTGTGGTTAGGCGTGTAAAGGAATCATACAGACAGACAGAGTTACTTCCGAATTTACGACCACATCCTTGTGTTTTAACTGGGAAGAAGTGGTACAACAAACTTCCCAGCAGCACAGTTGTCTGTTATGTTTGAAGAACAGTGCAAATGTTTTTTGACAGTCGATATTTTTTCGCGATTACGATGTTGGTCCAGTTTGATGACCACACTTTAGCACACTATTCTGAAGCATGCTATATAATTTGCATCAATTTTTATAAAACCAGCTAGATGATCGCTCAGTCAGTAACCTACAGAGTTCATTTTCTTCTTAATCTTGTACATTCATAATCCAAAGTGATCCTTAGATTATACTTTGGTTAGTAGACAACGATTAGTTTAAGCGAGCCCGACTCTCTAGTAACAAACAAGATAGTTGCGTTGAATTATTCTTAACTTGCTTTTACCGCGGCTTCGCCCGCAGAGGTCGAAAATTATCCCACGGGAACGTACGACCGGGACAAAAACTACGCTATGTCCTAACCTAGGTCATGGTGTATCTGTGTGCCAAATTTCATAGAATCGTTCAGCTACACGTAGTAATTTTTGCATTTATAGTAATTTCTTAATATGGAATTTCCTTGTAGGTACATTAGGACCAACTTTGTTTTTCGGCGTAAACGTGCTAGATATTGAAAATTGAGGAAGACATTATAAATTCGCCTCGCAGAAACAAAAGAAAGCTATTAACTTAATTTGAAAACAGGAAAAAGAATAACAATATTTTGTCACCTGTTTCTCGAAACATTTCAGCAGGATCCGAGTTCATATTTATCGTTCAATTCTCGGTTCTCTGACACCGTCTGTTTGTACATTTACTGCTATCAACACGAGCACTTATCTGCCGGCTTTCCATTCACTGACTCATTTAAAAAACAAAGAGCAACAGAAGGGGATTATCTTAAAACGGGTGGTATGAAAGACACCTTCGTTCAGTGACGTAAAAGTCGAGATGAAAGTTTGTTAAAGACAACGAGATTTATGATACTACTAGCTGTGCCCACGACTTCGTCCGCGTGGATTTTTTTTTTATTTCATTGCTGCTTCGCTCCTTTTAGTTGCAGCGTGATGTTATATGCCTATGTCACTCAGTAAAGCTGTAGCTTTCTAATGGTGAAATAATTTTTGAAATCGGCCCAGTAGTTTTTGAGTTTATTCGTAACAAACATACAAAAATACAAAAACACGCAGGTTTCCTCTTTATAATATTAGTATAGATATATATCAGAAGATTTTTTCTAAAATAAAAATAAGTTACTCCTTATTACATCAGCTACCTGCCAGTGAAAGTCCCGTCAAAAACGGTCCAGCCATTTCAGAGATTAGCGGAAACAAACATAGAGACAGACCGACAGACAGATAAAAATTGGAAAAAATGTTATTTTGGTATATGTACCGTATATACCTATATTCATATGCATGTAGCAAAAAGCGGTTATTTTAATTTTACAAACAGACACTCCAATTTTATTTATATGTATCGATTTATTAGATATAGATATAGCTTGGTATCGGCCGGCATGTGATGCAGAAATGAAAATACTAGTACATTTTGATAGATGGAGAGAGAGAGGTGGGCCAAAGTAAAGATGGATGGATTGTGTGAGGAATGATATTAAAGAGAGTGAATGATAGCGTGACGGTTGACACGAGGTTGGAAGAAGAAAACGTGTGATTGATCCATGTCTCAGTGACGTCATCTAGTATAATCCATTATTTCATTCATCATTCATTTGCTGAGAATCAGCACTTTTTGAACGTCAAAATTAAATAAGATAGTCTCCAAAACGTCCGCCCAATTCCTAGTGGGAAGCTGGGAAGAAAAATTGGCGCAACTAACTCCCCAGTAGCCCAGCTGACACACTCCGACGTGGCCAACAGAAATGAATGAATGAATGAATGAATGGAATGCGTAGGCCGCAGTGAGGTTTGACCAGACTCGATTAACCGAATGAATCCAGAGTTTTGCAATAGCCCGTGAAGCCTCATGTTTCATGGTGTTACAGAGACCATTGGATATCAATAAGTACACATGTGTGAAAATTCAAAACTTGTACTTCTTTACAATTTTTGTTTGTTATTTCTTTTGTTTCTTAATGTTTCCTTTTTCTTATTTATTATGAACGATTTACTTAAGCTTTGTTTCCCTAGAACCATTCGTGCTTTGTTCATGTTGAGACATTGTGACAAATTGCTTTCTTTAATCTAAAGTAATTATTTTACAAGGCTTTGTTTGTTTTTGTTATGGTATTTAATCTGCATTTGTGGTATTTAATATTAATTAAATACGACGTAGTTGTACGATACTGAAACTTTGCAGCGATTTCTGATGCGTTTTTCATTTAGAGGATTATTCCGGAAGGAATGTATAAAATTTGTATGATATTGTATGTTTTATGTATCACATAGAATTAAGCTCTCGATGTTTTGTTAAGTCTTGCAAAGCAGGCGCGGTTCGCAACTCACTAATAAATAAATAAATTAATATGCGACGATGGGAAGAGACCAGACGGAATGACTATAATGCCGAAGTTAGGTGGCTTTTGGTGTGGGCTGCAACATGTGTCGATACCGTTACGGAATCCCATATTTCTGGGCTGTACTGATGCGGCTACTGCAGGCGGGACATCCTCAAATATTGCAATCTTATTGGAAATTATATGTTCGAGCCGTTTTGGGATTGAAACTAGAGATGCCTCGATACGCCTTTTTTCCGATACGATACCGATACCGATGCTCTTATAAAAATATCGGCGATACCGATACTGATACCGATACGCTTATTGATTTCAAAAATGAAGGTAAAATAAATAAAACACTATCTCTCCACTTTATCATAATTGCTTATGTATTTATTAATTAAATTACATCTTATTTCTATATATTTTGGTGATATTTATTTTACAAGTATGTATGTAAGTATGTATGTTTGTATGTATGTATAATCTCATATTATGTGTGTATATTTAAATTAGAGTTTATGTTGTAATTTTATGTTTTCCCTTGTACTGTTATTACACGCGTTGTCTACATCTCTGTTATCTTCTCTCCTATCGCAGGTGTGCTGGAAGAGATTTCTGTAGAAATAAGCATTACCTATGTACGTATTTTTCTGTTCCTTTCTTCTTGTCTGTTTATATGTGTGTGCATAAATGGTTAAATAAATAAAATAAAATAAAACACAAGTCAGGTTATTTTTTCATTAATATACAAAGAACAAATAACAGGAAAAACTAAATAAAACCGTTTATAACTATAGACAGGTTGAGATTAGTTAATAGTACATATATTTAGCATAGGTAGTTAGTTCGTGCCTCGTTTGCAACGAAATAGACGAGATAACACCCGCGTTTACATTACATTTTTAAAGCGCGAAATTTGAAAAGTATCGTTGAATTGGCCATAAAAATATCGCCGATGCCGATGTATCGGCAAACTTCGAGTATCGCCGATATATCGGCATCGGTATCGGTATCGGATGCATCACTAGTTGAAACCTTAGGGCCATAGGGTCCGAGTACCCACTTCGTTTTTCGAGCCATTGCCAAGTGGTTGGTCGACTCGTGACGGTCTATTTTTTGGCCTTTAGCAATGTTTCCAGCCTATTCATCATCACCTCTCCTGTTACAAAGATGCGGACGAATTTTTTGATGGCGCTTGATACTTTTCTTTTTTATACACCTTCTTGTACATATCTATTATTATTTTAAGACAGCTTTTAAATTATGTAAATATTTTAAGATAATTAGCACCATTAATATTAAATTATTTCTCTTGATTTGACATTTGATAACGGCTTAATTATTCTTCACATTGAATTAATCTTATTAATCATTCTCATTCAGAAATTACCTTATCAATGAAATTATGTACATTTCCTTGGTAACATAAATTCTGCAATAATTTCGGAATTAAATTAGACTAATTTATTCAATGTTGAAATCAGCTTGCTTACACGAGTCAAATGCCATTACAAATATAATTACATGACATTAATTAAAGATGGGCCGACTATGACTTTGGCCTACTAGTCAGCTGCAAAATGATGAAAGATGAAAAGTAATGATTGGCTTGGCCGACTAGTCCGCCGATTAGTCGGCCAAGCCAATCATTACTTTCGGTTGAGTTCAGGTGACATCGGATGTTCGTGACTGCGCTTTCGGCTCGTAGGTGTTTGCGGCGCCCGGCGACCAGGCGGAATTTGTCTGGACATGTTTTTGGTTGCTTTGCATTTATTCTATCATTGTTTAAGTGCGAGTCGGCGTTTCTTCCTACCCTATTCTAGATTGCAATGAAAGTAAACTGTAAAACTGATTCTATAATAAAAATAATAACAGTAAAGATTTCAATTTCATTTCAATCACCGTCTTTTAAATTTTTAAGCACATTAATACGAGTAAAAAATGAGCCGACTAGTCGGCAGTTTTAGCCGACAATTGCCGACTACGAATATGGCCGGCTTTCCCGACTAGTTGGCGAGTAGTCGGTACATGACTAATATTAATATTTATGACATAAATATTTTGACTTATTTTTTCTGGTTGATACTCGTAGGTACTTATTTTCGGTTACTGCCGTTCGTATCATCATCTGCCTAGCCTTTACTCAGCTGTATTGAGGTGGGTTTCTAGTCTGACTGGATGCAGCTGAATACCAGCATTTTATATATAGTGGCTGCCTATCTGATCTCCACAATCACAACCCTCTGACTGGGTATAAGGCAGCCAGTCTTACCAAAGGATATCATCACCCAGTGTGTTTCTTACCACCCCTAATGGCCCGTTTCCACTAACATTCCTTTTTAATGTAGTCTCACATAAGATTTTCTACTTCAGATCGGCACAACGAACATGGTGCATCTTCGTCCTGAAGACTTCGTGGACAGCGACGTCACCTTCGTAGACAAGTCTGTGATGTCCAACATCAAGGAGATCAAGCGAAGATTAAATGAGAACCCAGAAGACCCTGACTTGCCGGGTAAGATTTAATATCGTCAACATCCTGTATGGGAGGCAGGGACATCGACGCACAACCGGTTGCCATTAATTCTGAACTCCCTGCGTCGAAAATCTACCTCGGTTATTTTAAAAATATAAGCATTTTGACCACGTAGGTACCTACTGCACTTTACCACTAAACAGCAGATTTTTTTTTATAATAAAGAAAAATTTATATCCTAGAGCAGGGATGGCGAACCTCTTAACCTCTGCGAGATACTTATTCCAAAAAAATATTTCATTTGGCATTGACGTGCCAATAAACAAACTTGACTTATTGAATACCTACTAGTCTTTACTTACAAACAGAAATAGACTTGTACCTAATATTATTCAGGAATCAAGATCACACCAGCTTATTTGAAAGAACAAATTATTGACAACTTCTGATGTCTGGTATTAGATTCATAGGTATATTAACTTTTAGCAGAATGCAAGCTGAACTGGAATCATGCGACATAGGTATGGTTTCTGAAAGTAACGACTCAGGCTTAAGAAGATGAACTTACCATACTCAGATTTATATGTTTGTTACTGTGACTTAGGTTGTCGTGCCCAAATTATTTTGTTGCGTGCCACCAAAGGCACGCGTGCCATTGGTTCACCATCCCTGTCTTAGAGTGTCTAGAATCATGTGCTGAATTCATGGATTCAGTTTCCGCGTCGAAGTCCCTGCCACCCTGTATATACCTATGTCTTTTGAAGAAGTATTGAAGGGTGGGCTTACAGTAGGCACCGAGGGCAAGATTCACAGATCGCGCTTTGACTTATCTTTGCTAAGTACCTTAAGTTAGCGTTTGAAACAAATATGAATCCTAGTCTCAATGAGGCTCATCTTCGTATGAAACGTTAAAGCTAAACGTCAAAGTGGTCTCTGTACCTAAATCTTGCCCTGGGGGGCTGAAAACGCCACATTAAGCGATTCCTCTAAAGCAATTCACTTCCTGAATTCCCCTATGATTCTGCTATTTGACATTTTACTTTAATAAAGCAATTCATAATTTGGTAACAATTTTACGAATTTCCATACAAAACTGTCAAATAGATGAATTGCGTGCTGTCAACGCAGATAATATTATGAATTGTCAGTTTGTAACCATTTTACGATTATAAATATGATTCATAATATGATCAGGGGGTCTAAAAAGGCCACGTTGGCAGAATCATAATATGATCATATTTATAATCGTGAAATGGTTAAACGAACTAAAGCGCCTGCTTGGGATCGAATCCACGGTCTACAACTAGTTAATTGCAAACTATAGTTTTGTATAATTTAGAAGCATTTTTATTGTTCTGTTTTGGTGTACGTTGACTTGAAAAAGCATGGCTGTTGTGAGTGTGGCGGCCATCTACAATGTCCCCACATACGAAACTTCAAATCAAAAAAATGTGGAAAAACACAAAAAGTAAAGTGGCGCCATCTACAATGCCATATGCGAACTACTCAGGACTTGACGTCACACCGCAACTACATCAACTACATCGCGCAAGCAGAGTTTACCGAGCGATCGAAGACATCAATCGTCGGGAAGTTGCCCACCAGACACAACACCCGTCTGGTCGCAGGATCCTCCTCATACTATAGAGTATGAGTGAACTTTACACCCTGTTCCTCATACCTCTATAAGAGTATGTCATGCTCACTTAAATGTCTGACTGATGGTGGCGCGTATGTTGGATCATTCGGTTCCCTACAACATGGCTGAGCTGGATAGTGCTGATCCACGCGTCAAGTTCGTGAACGGGCGCTGTCGGTTGAGACTGGTCATCTCCTAACTTCTAGGGCTTATTTTTATCTTGTATTTAGAATTGTTTATATTTTTTTTTACATTGTTCTCACATACAGAAGCAACACGAATAATGTCCGTGCTGTTTCTTGCCCGTTCTTCTCCATAGAGGTCTACGTTTTCGAATGGGCAACTAGCTTCAGCTTTCCAACTGATCGACTTTTTGACAATTCAAAAGTGCCAGTAAATGGTTTAATTGAAATAAATGCTTTGAGTTTGAGTTTGAGGAAGTCGCAGACGTTATCACTGGGCCAACTATCACTGCTCATGAAACGTCAAAGTGCTATCAGTGAATCTCGCTCTAATTGAGTCACCACTGCACACTACACACACCCGGACTAAATTCGTCTTGTTCTAGGTGAAACAGATATACTGACAAATATATTTTTGTGAACCAAGTCGGCTTCGTGAAAGAATTGAATTGAAACGAGAGATACAAAAGTTCTCGATAGTTGAGCAAAGAACTAGATAAAGTAAAAATAAGTCTTCGAAGTAGGGTAAAAGCCAAATAGTTGCCACACTTTTCAAAATCATTCTATATCTCTCGGAACAAAAACTAAAATACTTCAATTGAAAAACTGGCCGATACTTTGGTTTTTTAGTTACAAATTTATGAAAAGTAAAAACAAAAATCATTAATATTTCTAGAGTATTAGCGATTTTTGCGGACCTCTATATTCTGGGACATCTATCCCACATAGGGGATAGTTGCCTAATCCATATAAGTTACGTTTCAGATAGTTGCCCCGCCGAGAAACAGGACATCTATCCCGAAAAAACTTTGATCGCATATTGCCTTCCAATGCAATCACATAGAGACATACGACACGGTCAACTTAGTGGTAGCTGGAGAGTCTTTCGATAGATTAACAAAATAGCATGCAATTTATCCGCGAAACAAGAGTAATTAAAATCGGGGCAACTATACCCCTGGGGCGCTTATCCTGGTTTTACCCTATCAAGAAACTGTTCATTACTTTCCTGCTAAGCAGACAGTTGCATAGAATTTCTCGAGAGTAGTTGCTATGGCAGTTAGCTACCATATTGTGTTACCTATGTAGTCTGTACCGTCTTAACAAATATATCTTTTAGTGTGGGTGTTTTTTTAGGTCTTTAATGTTTATTTTTAGACTACCTATAAACCGACACACAGGCGGATACCGTGGATGTCTGAAATTATGTGTGTTAGTTAGTGCTACCGGGACAAAACGTATAGTCTATGTTACTCCTTATAAAATCAGCTATCTGTCAGTGAAAGTCCCGTCAAAATCGGTCCAGCCGTTTCGGATATTAGCCGGAACAAACAGACAAAATTAAAAATAATGTTTTTTGCTATAAGAACCGTATATACTAAAATTCTATTTATTTGTATGTATGTACATAAAATAAAAATTAATATTGCGAAAATGATCTTTACTTTTTAAGCCTTAGTATAAACTTAGACTTCTTTGAGGCCGACGCAACATGCATTTTCCTTTCAACATTTCTGCTGAGAACAAGAAAAAAAAATTACTAACAAATTCTTATATTATCAAGCGCTCATTGAAAGATTTCTCCTTAGTTCCATAACTACCACAGACTGTAAAATTACGCTTTAGTTTAAGCGATCACTTTGAAGTAGATAGAAAGCCGTTGAACAATTCTAAACTTCGCCGCCGTTTCCAAGAAACTTAGCTTTGGCAGACTTGAAGGTTTTCAAGAAATTGAGGCTTTTGTGGACGAATTACTTGGGCTTAGTGGTTGAAGGAACTTATCGAGCGACACTCCACGTGTTAAGAAATAGTTATCATCACGGGGAAATGGTTGATGTCAATAAACGCGCCACCTGGGCCTGAATTCACTTTGACCACTTAACGATTCCTTACTCGTAACCACTTCAATTACACACGAATTCTGCTAATATCGTGTTAATAATATCGACAAATTGTCTTGGAACATACAGAATATGACATTTCGATTCCTAACCGTTTTTTTTCTGGTGGGAAATCATCAAATAACTTCTTCCGCTCTGGGTGGAGCAGGAGGACGTGTCAGACTTTTACTGACTAAAACCCACTCGTGTTCCCTCAGTTGCCTGTGTGCAGGGGCAATGATATCTCTTTCGAACAACCCGCACCCCTGGCAGGCATCGACCCTTGCAGACCCCATCAGTTGGTGCTTACATTTCTTTGAGCCGCGCGTGGAACACAACGCGCCGTCGACCCGGGCTTAGTCCTTACCACACAGCGAGCTACCATTACTCGCCATCTGCAAGCCCACGCCTACCGTGACCGGGAATCAGCCTGGGATTCCTTTACCGTTACATTGGATTCCGCGGGGAATCATCATAGCGATACAGAATTGAGGCCCTGTAAGTATAATCAGCCTATATTGTTCCCACTGTTTGGGTACAGGCATTCTCTCTGTGAGAGGGAGTAGGCTGTAATCGACGCGGGCCCAATGTGGGTTGGTTGATGTCACATGTCTTAGAATTTTTGGTTCTAGAACATGCCGGTTTCGTTTTGAGAGCAGTGGTGGTGAAATAATTTACACAAAGTAACACCTGTCTCAGTTCGAACTTACGACCGTTACCACTGGGCCACCACCGCTCCACTAGGCCATCACTGCGTCCCCTGATACATGGGGCCGAATTATAACCGGCGAAATTTGGGTGTACTCTAGGTACATACCTCACCCTTACAATTAAGAGAAAGAGGCGTTATATTATGATACTATACTTGTGGCTTTCGACTCCAAAACTGTTCAGGGTTTTGTTTACGATCGGCCGGATATAAAAATATGGATCTTCAACGGCGGCGCGGGCGCCGAGAGTAGAAAATCGAACAGTGGGTTTTTTCGACGCGCTGGGATCCACTCTGTTGGATTCTCAATCCTCTGTTCAACACCGAGAATTGATAATCCAGTGCTCTATAAAATGCCGTCACGATATTTTTACGTCCTTGCTAACGCTCATAAGGAAGCCAGTGGTAAATCCTCGTCATTTTGCAACCGCAGCTGTAATATTTAGATAGTCGAACTTTTACGACTTCCTTTTTGCTTTGCCAAATTATTTCCCAACAAAATCTATATTTATGGTACAAGCCGCCGGTTCCTGCCTGATATACCTAGAATCGGTAGTGTGCACGGCGTCAAATCAAGCTATACATTTCTAGTACGAGCTGACTGCTCATTGCACGTAAAGCCTATTATACAATGCGAGGTCAGCTAAAACTGGGAATGCATAGCTTGATAAGTCGCTGTGTGCACTACTTGAAAGCACTCGCTTTGACGAGACGACTGTTGTTCCCATAGGAATACTGTGCAATAAATGTTTACAGTTTGGTCCTAAAGAAACGAATGACGAGTGCAATGAAATTCAGGTCAGTCCATGTAGCATGGATGCTTTTGCATTATACCTCAACGAATAATAAACAGTGCCATATACCTAATAGAAAAAAAAACAAATTCTTTTGAGAGCCTAGGTTTTGAGACACTAATAACGTATAAAAAAAGCTGAATTAATATAAATAATAGTTTCAAAAACTAAAAAACACGCTTTAAAAACCAAACTAAAAAATTAGAAAATAATTTAATTCTATTAAAAAGCGTGGGGTGCTTTTTGAGGTATTTTTATAATCAATTAATATCAAGCACCCCACGCTTTTCTTTAAGCGTGTTTTTTAGTTTTTTAACCTATTATTTATTTACTATTTTTTAGTTCTGCTTCCTTGAAAAGCGTGATTTTTTTGTTTTTTTTTTCTGTTTTTTTTTTTAATTTTTGAATTATCATCGGTCCTCGATAAGTCTACAAAGTTTCAATGAAATCTGACCTTTTGAAGTGGGTCAAAATAGCATCCAAAGGAGTCGGTTACATACAAACATACAAACAAACAAACAAACAAACATACAAGTGAAGCTAATAATAATATAAAGCGTGTAAAAATAAGTATTTTTTTTTAAGTTAACGGTTTTAAGTAAAAGCTAAAAAACAATTCGGTTGGTAAAATAAAATCGTGGGGCGTAGCGTAACCTGAGTAAATATGTTTCACGCGCCCTACGATTTTATTTTCTCGAATATTTTTTTAGCTTTTTGTTAAAACCGTATAACTTCAAAAAAATGTAAACTTATTTTATTTTCAAGTTTTTAGTTTTTATTTCGTTACATAATATTGCTCATTCTATTTAGTTTTTTTTTTTTAATTAAATTATATTGTTATCAAAACTAAAGGTGTGTACCAAATATCAGATCAATCTGCCAACAGGAAGGGGGTAAAATTTGAAGTACAAAATTTTACCTAAACAAAAAACAAAAACAACAAACAGGGCAAGTTAAATAAAACCGTTTAGTAAAAAATTCTCTTTTTCACATCGTGAAGAAACCTGGACTATCCCTCCTACTATTCCTAATATCTTACCAATCGTACTATATACTATCCTACTTAATACTAATATTTTAATGTGAAACTTTGTATTTTTGTTACTTAATCTCGCAAAAACGGTTGAACAGATTTGGATGAAAAATGGCACACAGAGTTTATAACCTGGATTAACACATAGGGCACTTTTTACCCCGTACGTACGTAGTACGTTTCCGTGGGATAATTTCCGACCCCTACGAGGGCGAAGAAGCGGACACTGCAAGTAATTATTATAAGTCTGAAATCGCCAAGTCATCTTGAGGAAGCATGGTGATCAATGCTCGTGCCTTCTCGGTATACCTTTCCCTTGCAGTGAGACAATAATATGCTGATATTATTATTATTAAAGAGGACAACATTATTTTGTCCTTCATTTGAAGTTTTAGGCCTTTTTAGCAGCACATTTATTAGTTTAATATTCGCTAACCATAATTCATGTCTGCAACTTCTTCCAGAACTGCAACCTGCAGTATCGGCAGCAGTCCGTCCAACCAAGCCAACCAATGAAGAAGGAACAAGGATCAAGCGCAGCGTCTTCCCTGACTCCTCAGCTGACTCCGTCGATGAGTACGCAGCACCCAGGATGATGGCAAAGACCGATGAGAGGTAAATTAACAATGATTTTGTTAAATGATGCTGATGTTAAAGCAAACAAATAGCACTTTATATAAAAAATCTTGTTAGAGTCTACATGTTTCTAAACGTATACATGTTAAATTATCAGGTCATGTTAAATTATCTAGTGAAACCCTGCAAACGTGTGATTCTAAACACGACAAAATATAAAGTCAAATATTGTTTTTTTTTGGGTCTACGTCAGGGGGTGTTGTTACTTGAAGTATGAATTACAAAAACCTATATTTTATCGTGTTTAGATATTAATAACCACCACGCATGTGAAGTCTACTCAAAGAAAACTGATTTTTTAAACTAATATTTCAAATTACTACCTGGGTTGATGACCCCAAAAAAGAAACTCATAAAATTAATATTTTTCCATTTGATTATGTTTGGATACTTATCAATACCCATCCCGTCTACGAAAGTTTCGCAAGCTAATTTTATTTGACCCTACAGGGTAACACGGCAACACGTGCGCGCAACTAACCATGGCTTTAATTTTTAACCGACTTCAAAAGAGGAGAAAGCTTGTGCTTCCCGTGTGGTCCCATTCAAATTTCATATAAATATGATGATGCGTTTCGGAGACAGGCTACGGAACTCTTCAAGCATAAATATGCATTGTTTTGCCCCAAGGATGATGAAATTTCGAATTGTGTGGGGTAGGTTCAAAAAAAAAAAACAACCGACTTTCAACAACCGACTTCCAAAAAAACACTAAAAAGTGAAAAATAACTTTAATTTCGGAATTCGGTGACTTTGGATATGTATTTTAATTTTTTGTCACCGCCTTCCGAAATTAAAGTTATTTTTCACTTTTTAGTGTTTTTTTGGAAGTCGGTTGTTTATTTTTTTTGAAAAAAGATTTTTATTTTTCACTTTTTAGTGGTTCACATGTGCTTACCCCTTCACAGCGTACCGGTGTGATGTTATGTTATTAACTGGAGTAAACAATTGACAGACATGAGATTTCAGCAATCCCTGTCCATTTGCTATCATTTATTGAGGAGTTCCGTTGCCTATCTCCGAAGTTCTTCATCAGATCTTCACCAAATTGAAATGGAACCACTCCGAGAAAGTACTCTTCCAAAAACTACACAAATTGCTTCAAGTGTGCCTATAAAATTTGAAGAGTTCTCTCTATTTCTCCAGGATCCCATCATCAGATCCTGACTTGATGATCATGGGACCACCTGGGAAGTATACCCTTTCAAACAAAAAAAAAATTATCCAAATCGGTCCAGCCATCTTCCAGTAATCGGGGAACATACATAAAAAAAAAAAAAAAAGAAAAGGGTCTGACGAATTGAGAACCTCCTCCTTTTGGAAGTCGGTTAAAAAGCCTTTTATTTCCTATTACTTACAAAAGTACCTAAATGAATATTATTAAATTTCTTTGGGTAACAGGAACCACCTCAAGGTTCAGGCCTCTTCCAAAGATTGCCATTTTTTCCGGTCTCGGTATCCACAATTATAATTACGTAATTACTTGCCCAACGGGAGGCTTGTGGCTAAGTACTTAATAGTAGCCGCTGGAGCTGACGCCGCCGCCGCCGCGCCGCACACTGGTCCCAAATTAAAAAAAAGTGGACATTGATAGTAGACCGCTGATATTTTTTTTTATTGTTGATACAATGATAACAGATAAGGCAAAAAAATATTATTGTCCTACTTCAAATACTTTTCTGTAAAAAAAATATTTCTTTTTTTTTTGTATGGGAGCGATTACATTTTACTCAATTTCTCAAAAACTTTAAGCGATGTCGAGATGGCAATCACATATGTTAGAAAACTAATAATTCTGAGTATTTGGCTCCAAGAAACTTATTGCTTATCTCTGCGTACTTTCGAGATAATAGTGACAGAAAATAACATTTTTTTTTAATGTTAATTTTTTGCTTTTTTTTAATCATAGCCTTACTTTAGCACATAATTATAATGTATGCGTAATGTCAAATAAGTAAAAAGAGACTTCTCTGTAAAAGAGGTTATGGGGGCTCACTAATGACTGAAAAGCTATGACCTTTCTGAAGGAGTACTTTCATCAGTTCTAAAAAACAATCAAAATGAAGACATATTAAGCTGCAAACATAAAGTTGAATATGTTCACAAACGATTCTGAAAAAATATTATGGTGAAAGATTAATATTTGGGTCTATATTCTCTTGAGAAATCTCTATTTCCTCGTTTTCCAACGAAAGCAATTCATTGTTCAAGATCAAAGCACTAGCCTCTGGAAACAACTGTTTATGTAAACGAGCAAACTTTGGTTTGATATGGCTGATGTAAGGATCTGAGCTAATTAGAAAGCTGTGGATAATGTCTAAATTAGTCTGAACTCTACCGATTTTTCTTGTATGTGCCATTCTAACATTCCGGAAATCTTTATTCCTCGCTTCGGAAGCTTCTTCGGAAAGCATGCCTATCGGAATAAAGGAGAAATTTTCACAAATATCAGCACCGTGTATCAACAATTTATGGACACTTGAAGGCATGTAATACCATGGATATAAGTTTACATATAGCATTGCTGTTTCTTTACAATATTCCCTAAACAAGTTGGTATTAATAAGTTGACCAGATGAAATTGTTTGTAAAATGACTGCAAATCTCTTGATTAAATCAGGGTGGATACCCGTTATTTCAGCAGATACTTCATAATTTTCAAAAAACCTTCTTGCCGTGTTACCGTCATTGGTTGTACCAAATCCCTGTTTTACTATGTCAATTAACAAACCAGTTCTTTCCCGGAATTCTTCTTGTGTCAAATTCTTTTTAATTTCTTTTAACAATTTATCTTCTTTTCGTGCAGCCCACTTTTTGAAGTCTAAGTTGTACGAAATGTGTAAAATACATTCCATACATCTTATCCACATATGAAGCGAAGACAGACCATATTTATACATATCTTCTCTGGTGAGTCTTTTGGATACAAAGTCCAAGTCATTCATTTTGCTAGGTGGGGTATTGCAAATATTACAAACAGCTGCAGAAGAAGTATTGGAAATCACAGTAGAAATTTTCCCATCAATCATAGTCATGTACAAATCATGTTTAATATCAAAATTATCTACAATTGTGGGAACAAGATTACGAATTTCTTCCTCTAAGGATGCACTTTCCTTCTTTATCAATTCATTTGTTTCTTTTGCAAATATAAAGCCAATTGGACGACAATAGTTTGTTGAAGAGGGAGCAGGATTTTGCCACAAGATAGTACCACTCTCTTCTTCCAAACGAAGCGGAACCAAACTAATCATGAAAACTGAAGAATCGTCAATTTTAGTGTCGGAGTGTGACTTTTGTTTATAATTACTTTGAGAAGATGACCCGTCAAAACCCCATTTGCTTATTAGTTTTAGCGATTTTTTGTCGGCAGAGTTGTGCTGAATTGTTTTTAATATCCTATTAGTTGTCAAATCTAGAAGCGATTGAAGTCTTATCTTAGCATCAGATTCAGTTACAGTTATGTCTGACTCTGGAGGATAACAAGTTTTTTTAGCTTCCAGGAGCTTTTGATAGGATGGAAGACCATACATTTTCTCTGAAGCAAGAATAGTTCTTAAATTTCGATATTGCCATTTTGACAAATTTGTTGAGGTGTAAAGCGCTAACGTTTTATCATCTGGTAAACACGGTTTTTCAGTCTTTTTAGCGAATAGTAGGTACATCATATACCATCTCACATTTTTCCTTGTTTTGGCTGAGTTCGTTTAATATAGCTGCTAATTTTGTTTTTTTAGACTCTTTTAATTTGGCACATAAAGCATAAACTAATTCCTCCTCTGTGTGATCTAGAAGTGTTAGAGAACGCCTTTTCTTCTGTTTATCAGATATATCAACAAATGGTTTTTTACTTGTACCATAACTTAATTGATGAGTATCCACTTGCGTTTCGAAATTTGGAATTACTTCCTCGGCAACTTTAAAAATGCTGCTTAAATCGATATTTTGACATTTTGGCCAAACTATTTGGGATTGTAACCAGTCTGAATTTTTGTTAAGAAAGGTCTTTTGAGCTCTACTGGAAGCAGACCATCTTTTTGAGATATTACTTGAAAAATTACGACAAAATAATTTAATATTACTCAAATCTTCGGAAGACAATTCAACACCGATACGTTCAATAAGGGCATTAAATAAAAATTCGACATTTTTAAAGCCACCTCCTGATTTAAGAACAACGTATAAGTCTAAGTTGGTGACAAATGCGGACATATTATAATTTTAAGGAAAATTGAAAACAAATTAGAATCAAAGATATCAAAGACAAAGTGACTTTGATTTTAACAAAAAAAATTACGAAAACAAATTCGACGAAAGAAAGACAAACAAAAATTATTTGATTTTAAAATCCAAAGATTCAAAATACAACAATAACAAAACAAACAAACAACAAGCATTTCTTCAAGCGCACAGAAAAAATAAGGACACGTCTTATCGCAACCACATTTAGTTGTACACTGAGTGAGGTGTACGCGCGCGATTCGTGACCGTATTACGTTACGTCATGAGAGGCGGCCATCTTGTTATCCCGGCAAACTCGCGTCGAAGCTCCATTTTGCTGGCCAGCGGACCTATTGCGATATGAGTAAGGCTATGATTAAAAAAAAGCGAACAATTAACATTAAAAAAAATTGTTATTTTCTGTCACTATTATCTCGAAAGTACGCAGAGATAAGCAATAAGTTTCTTCGAGCCAAATACTCAGAATTATTAGTTTTCTAACATATGTGAATGCCATCTCGACATCGCTTAAGGTTTTTGAGAAATTGAGTAAAATGTAATCACTCCCATACAAAAAAAAAAGAAATATTTTTTATAGAGAAAAGTATTTGAAGTAGGACAATAATATTTTTTTGCCTTATCTGTTATCATTACATCAACAATAAAAAAAAATATCAGCGGTCTACTATCAATGTCCACTTTTTTTTAATTTGGGACCAGTGTGCGCCGCGGCGCTCGCGCATGGCAGGATCGCCATGAAGTGTATGGGTTGCGGGAATACAATCAAAACACGTGTGTACGCCACGAATGATTTATTACGACTACTTTACTTAATACTAATACATACATGAATAATCGTACTTAGACTACGCATTGATACTTATACACTGAAGAATGGGTCCCGACTGCTTCAATTTATACACTGAAGAATGGGTCCCAACTGCTTCAATTTATACACTGAAGAATGGGTCCCAACTGCTTCAATTTATACACTGAAGAATGGGTCCCGACTGCTTCAATTTATACACTGAAGAATGGGTCCCAACTGCTTCAATTTATACACTGAAGAATGGGTCCCGACTGCTTCAATTTATCTGCTTATAAGCATCGCCTCAGCAACTGGCGATTCTTAAGTTAAGTGCAATCGGGTACAACGACTTTCTTGTTTTAGGGCTTTTCCATGAATACTCAGAAAAGCTTTTTAAAGTTTTTTAGTTTTTTAAATTACCGTTGTTTTAGGTAATTTATTGAAGCTTACCAAGGGTAACCGGGTCGTGGAGGTCCGATAGGCAGTAGCTCCATGTAAAATACTGGTATTTAGTTGCATGTGGTTAGACTGGAAGCCGACCTCAACATATTTGGGAAAAGGCTAGACAGATGATGAGTTACTTACCCAACAACAAATTCTCACATATTAAATTTAACCGTATTTTCATCGTCAAACTACTTGAAGATCTAGTTCTAAACGTTAGATTGACCGCAAATTCCAGAATAGATAGCAGAAGGAAGTATGTATGTACGTACGTATATAGGAGACCGAGGCGGTCGGCGGCGGCAGCTCGGCGCGAAGCAATCAGGAATGCGACCGCAACGCTCTCGGGTTTCATCATGAGAAATATTCATGGATTATTATGTTTATTGCTGTTTTTAGTGCGCCATCTTCGCACCACTCTGGTTAATCCAAAGTGGATCTTGCAAACGATGATCTTGAATGGTGTTTGTTGGCAGAATCACTTACAGTGAGCATTCGAATGATGGTATTTACCCGATATCTTAAAAAAAGCAAACTTGTTACTATAAAATAAGTTCTGAACGTCTGATCGTTGGCTTGTAAGAACGAAAGGGTCATGGACCATTCATCAAGTGGCATCACGGCCTTTTCAAAACTGTAATAAGTATGCTTAAACCATATTCCAGACCACCTACTCAAGCAATCAACATTACATATCGACCCATAATTAGTTTACTAATTCCTTAACCTCATCAACCATAAATAAATGTCGAACAAAAGAAAGAATGGTCAAACTTTTCATCAAACAACAATCGTTGATGATAGCAGCTATCAATCATAGCTTAAAAAACAGCCTAATAACGTTTCCACTGCTGAGACCCAGGTCTCCTCTCTGTTAGAGGTAATGGGCCGCAATCCACTACGCGGGTTCAGTGCGGGTTGGTAGATCAAAAAGTAATCCTAGCCCAGTACGACGTACATATTATTCTTATACGACCTTAAATATTTCGTTAGCCACCCTTTTTAAGAGAGGTGTCAGTTGAACTAGTAACTGAGGAGCAGTCTGACACATCACAAATATTTGCTACTCTAGAACGTAATTCATGTGTACCGAGCCATATACACCGTGAAATTTTAATGGTTGTTTTCCCGCAGCGAAATGGTTTTGTCTTGGTAATACAATCGTTTTATAAACAAATAAAATATTAGAAACAAAAAATGGCAGATTAACCATTGTGAAAAATCACCACGTGCGAGAGTTTATAAATTTCGCTTTGAACATTTACGCATCGTTGTTCCCTTTGTCCGAGGTGCGTGCGATTCGAGTAGTACCTACAAGTTATCTCTAGTGTTACTATTGAGTAGTGTTTTATCGAGTTGATGAATATTTTTTTAATTATTTTAAAACAAAAAATATCTTATTTTTTTACTTTTACTCTATGCTTCGAAAGTACTCCTTATGGCAAGTCGTTCTGCCGCGGGAAAACAACCATTTAAATTTCACGGTGTATAATTAAAAACATACGTTTTATTTATTTTTTGGATGGGAAATCATCAAATAACTTCTCCCGCTCTGGGTGGAGCAGGAAGGCGTGTCAGACTTTTACTGACTAAAACCCACCCGTGTTCCCTCAGTTGCCTGTGTGCCAGGGGCTGCGGTATCTCTTTCAAACAACCCGCACCCCTGGCACACATACGTCAGCCGGATAATCGAGTAGTTGTCAATAAGCAATTGACTGTCGTGAGCTGATCAATATTTTTGTTCTATTATTGATGCCCTTGGTATGTGAAGTTAGCCACCCACGGACCATCAGTGACTAGCGCAGCTTAACCGAGTCGATCGATCTGTTAAACTACACCTGTCGCGGTTGGTCCGTGGATTGGTGACCATCTTTACTGTATAGCAAGACCCCTCCGTCCCTTGAAAAGCACGTTAAGCCGTTGGTCCCGATGGTCATTCGTGGACCTTTGACCGTCGTTACGGGAGATGCCCGAAAGTCTGACAACCAGTCATACCCAGTAACTGGGTTGTGGTGGTCAGATAGGCAGTCGCTTCATGTAAAATACGTGCACTCAGCTGAACCTGGTCCGGAAACCGCCCCAATATAATTGTGAAAAGGCTTGGCAGAAAAAACAAATTGATGCCCAATAATAGGTCTATTCCTGCAGCTTCGCAAAGTAATTGAATTTTCGGAGGTATATTTTTAAGTACACATCTTTCAGTTTCAACCAAAAGAAAATCAATGACTACAGGTAAATCTTCAAGCGTAGTGTTTAGCAGAGCTTATATTCCTAACCTTACCTCGAATGTAGTTTGGTAATCGATACCTTAGTCCACTTGCAAACCATAGCAAATACACAAAGTAGCGCCACTCAAGGCTATAATATAACTACAAACATTGTTGGTAAAGTTGCTAGTGCGCTATATAAGCGACACGTGCCGCCTCGCCAAGTTTACAGCTCTCCCTGCTACAGAAGGAAATTATGCATGGAAGCCTTGCTCTTGCGTTTTCTAGCAACTGCTATGAAGTTTATTAGTAGTTTATAAATAGGAGCTTTCGTAATAAAACTCAAGACTTTAATTATCCCCAGCTTATGTAAGGGTATCTAGTGGTCCGCGGTACGATCAATAAGTACATAAGGGAGGATTATGAAGATCACACAATAAATGAATACTAACTTAACAATTACAACAATTTAGTACACGGTAGATTAATTTGGTTTAAGCTGATTAATTTCGCGGAAAGCGATAAGGCCGCCCATTGTATATTTTGTAGTGTACTTTGTTTTTTGTTGTGTATTTTTGTGGTGTACAATAAAGTATATATAAATATAAATAAATAAATAATAATTTCGCTAAAGTCAAAGTCTAAGCATTTATTTCAAATAGGCACATAAAAGGCTCTTTTAAACGTCAACATTTATATTACCTATTATAATTATGTAGAATTGATTCTAGTCGCCCCTTCTAAAAGGTCGAGGTCCATTGAGAAGAATGGTCAAGAAACTCTACCGTTACTCGATTGAAAGTGCCTTACAATATTTTACAAACACTATTTTTTTTTGTGAAAACGATGCACCTACAATAAAATTACCATACCACACTCGGTAATTGTTAATTGGAATAAAAAATGAAACTATGACAGATACATTAAATATATGATAGGATACATGGTGCTCACATATTTACAAACATTGTAAAAAGTAATTATACGATTTTCCTAGAATATTAACATGTAATAAATAAGTCAGTGTGTGAGTTTAAGTAAATCAAAGCTTAGGTAAAAACCATTCATGTAATATGTTAATATTATCTGCATTATTTTTTGGGCCAGCACTAGTGTTGACGCATTCTAGCTAGAGATTAAAGTGAATTGAATGAATAATTTAAAATTTATTTATATTTTGGAAAGCTTATGTAAAACATACGAAAGTTATAATGACAGAGAAAAGTCGAAAACTGTCAGCAAGCAAACATTCTTTTTCATTTAACAAGACATTGACAGAAAGGGATCATAGTGTAGGGACTATAACACGGGATTAAATTCCACAGAAAGGTACCTCTAGTCTACAAATGTAATTTTCCCAATTTTCTCCGCTCCATTCGAGTCCTCGTGCGAGTGACAAGTTACATCTCTAGCAAGACAAAGTTTCTCAAGCCACTGGCCTCTTAAGCATTGTACTTGAACTGAATAATAATTATTTTAGCATAATTTCTAATTAGAACACAGTGGGGTGTTTTGTAGATTAGTCCAAATTATATTTTCAGAGAAACTTGTTAATTTAGGAGATAGTAAAATACCACAAAGAGAGGTTATACAAGTCTTAGCGTAATTAGGTTTGACGTAGGAACTTTTATATTTATATTTAAGTATGCAACCTACATATTATAAATTAAAGTCGCTTTTGGTGTCCATCTGTGTGACCGCGTTGTTCTTCTAAACTACGCCGCGGTCTTCACCATCATTTAGAGAAATTATTCTGGAAGATTTATCGGTTTATCTGAGTGCCTTGTTGTCCTAGTGGTTTCCCGGGTGATAGCAATAGGCTTGCCCTCTATTATATGGAACTTAAAATATAACTGGCGAAATGTGGGGGTACTACACCTCTGCCCTACTTTTCGGGGTAAAAAGGCGTGATGTTATGTGTTATGTAGTTTATTCATCTGTATAGAACATTATTTGGCAACTTCCACAAATTAAAAAAAAATATCCATGTTTTTGTCACGCAAAAAAAAAACCTTGCGAATAAAAGGCTAGCATTTATAAATATAATGACCCGCTAGTAATTACATATAAAAAATGTTTATTTTCTGCACAAGATTTTCAAAGCGAGCTTTAAGTCCTTTATACAAAGCAAAAGTAATTTAAAGCGAAGTTTTTTAGTTTTGCGATTTTAATTAGAGATCGTTGATGAGGGAAAGTTGGCGTACCTCACGCTTGGACGGTTAATGAGGGCGCTAAGTTGTGATGCTAACAGGTGAAGGTAAGGCAAAGTTGTAGTCCCAAAGTTTGTGGTAATTTAAGGACGGAATAGGGACGGTAGCGAGATGAAACATAGATGGACAGGGATGAATATTCATGGCGTTTATTTTGAGAGGTTATGTAACTGAACAAGATAATGTTTTTGTCTGGTAATTAGTGATGGGTCGTTGACGGTTTTTCGATAACATAACGTCAACGTTGATTTACGTTCGTCAACTAGTTAAATTCTTCAACACGTTAACGTGCAACTAATGTCGACTTGCAACGTAAACCGTTCATTCATTGAACGGTTTTTATTCAACGCTGCGACGTTCAACGATTCTTATATTGGTATACTTTTCTTAAAATAAATATTTCAAAATCAACTCTCGTATACTTACGTTACTTGGAGTTCAAATTCTACGACATGACCGTCGCTTGGAATTTATGACGGTATTTTCAACGTAAGATTTTTGCTCAGTTCGTTAGGTATGTTGCAAATTTAGTTTAGTTTATTATTAAACGAGTTATATTCATAAACGTCGTTGACAAATTCAACTAGTTGATTCATAAACAGTTAACACTAATACGTTGACAGGAGATCAACGGTTGGTTCAACGCCCATAACTACTGGTAATGTTTTTGTATAGATAGGTACTTTAGTTTAATGTTCCTAAAATTAATTATGTGATAATTAATATTTACGTCAATTTACCATTTTATTCATCATTCCATTCCATTTCCATATTTTCATTTTTTTTTAATAAAAATAAAATAAAATAAATAATACAACTGTCGAAATATTACATTTGTTATTTGAATATAGTCCCAGCGTTTTCCTAACTATGTTGGGGTCGGCTTCCAGTCTAACCACATGCAACTACATACCTGTATTTTATATGGAGTGACTGCCTATCTGACCTCCACAACTCAGTTACTCTGTAATACGCTGATTCAACCTCTTGGTAAGATCGGTGGTCTGAACTTCGGGCTTATAATAGACCCGTAACGACTAGCAAAGATTTGTGATTTGAATATAAAGACAAATTAAGGTGGTTTTGATTTGTGACTTTACAATACGTTTAGCTAAAATGAACGATTTTACTTAATTTTACATATATGGGTCCCATTTCGCCCCGTGGGTGTCGTAGAATGCGACTAAGGGACTTACTAGAGAATGGGCAGCAGCGTTCTCTATGCATTTTACCACCATACTGTTATCGCCAACCCGCCTGGCGATTATAGCAAAACTCAGGGGGGGGGGGGTTTATGTCCAGCAGTGGACGTCTTTCGGCTGATATGATGATTTGTCACTAATTTGGGTAGGTACGCTTTTTAATTTGAGTCAGAAAATTGCGGAATAAAATTCTACGCCTAGATCTTTCGATACGGGAAAATTAATTATCCTCAGCCAAATTAAATTTCTTTGATTCTAAGATTAATCTGCTTCAGTAAATACTGAAGTTGTGCTAGGAAAAGCGACTAAGTTTAATCTAAGTTAGAAGTTATTACTAGTTTTCCTACCTATGTAGTTTGAGCTTCATTTGAGTTCTGCCCGTTTTCACTAGGCTACATCTAAAAAATGAATGCCTATCTACATAAAAATATGTGAGGCAAAATTTTGAACCCGTTTTGACAAAAATTAACTTAAAATTTATGTGGAGGAGTCCAGAAAATGAATATTATATTTATTTGCTTAAATAATATAATAACGCATTAGAAATAATTTCGACCAGTTGGCGACCATTATACCACTAGTACGTATAAAAACTTCATCAACTTTCACCGCTAAATCGAGAGTCGAAAATCCACCAGCGCATTTTATTTAGGTGTTGCGTAGTGTTAGTGAATAATGCCCGTTCAGTATTGCAATAACTTCTATAAATGTTTTTCAACTTCTAATATTGTTTCAGACGCAAGACGAAGAAGTTCTCTCCTAACTTGGACTACGCTCCCTCAGCCAAGATGACGATGCACACCGTGACCAGAACTGCCAGAAACAGTGATTTTGAGGTACCTACTTTCTTAAATTTATTTTGTACTAGATTTTGGCCGTGGCTTCACCCGTATGGATGGCGGAGAATAGTCCGCGCAAATGTAGGTACTACCGGAGTTAAAAGTACACTAAGTGTTAATCTGTGTGCCAAATTTCATCAATATCCGTTGAACCAATCTGGAACATACCTACTCGTACATCCAGATAAACAGACAAAGAGACAAACGGACAAAAATTCAAAAAATATATTTTCGGCATTAGACTCGTTGCCACACCTCGTAGCAATTACTTTTTACTTTTCTAAAATATTCAATGTGCAGTTTTGGTTTCGTTACTATTTTATTACATACTGGTATTCGACAGCATTTAGAGGGGTAATAGGATACCCTATTCCAATTTATTAAAAACTATTTAAAATTTATTTGCATTATGTACCTACTAAGTACCTACGATTAAATGTTTTTATGAATGAGTAAATATTTAAAATAATTATAAATACCAACGATCTAGTGCGTGGCTGAAAAAGTGTTTACTTTTGTTTGTATTTAATGAAATAATCACTAAAAACCGCCATGAATGCGCCGTAGCCAGCCCGCATGGGGAGAATGCTCTTAAATCGTTTTTAATTGAGAAAATGGATATTAATCAATTTATTTTTAATTTTCTGTTGCATATTTCGTTCCATCTTCAAAATTAAAATAGTTTTTAATAAATTGGAAATTACCCTATTGCGTATACACTATCAGTAGGAATCGCTTTCATGTTGATATGTCCACAACATTCATGTCGTTGTTTACGTTGCTAAGAAGACAAATTTTTCGAACATATGAAAGAATGGATCGCTTTTAATAAAGTTGCTCGATAAGCGTCCTTAAGTCTAGAATATCAACTGGAATAACCTTCAAAATTATCAGATTCTGATTAATAGAGTGCTGGTTAGACTGAAAACGTCCCTAACATAGTTGGGTTAAGAAAAGACGAGACAGATGATGTCTAATGATAATAAGTAGTAGAATAAACTTTATCAGATCTAGACTAAGTATTCTATTCTCTCAATTACTTTTTGTGCAAAGTCTGAGTATCTAATCTGCATTATTTTAGATTAAATCAGAGCCATTTTAAAATGTGCCATTTCGGGAACAACATTTTATGAAGTATTTTTCTTTGCACTTTTCGAGAATCTGTCCTGATGAGTACGGTATTTATATTGCTCTTCTGTAATAGTTTTAAAAACATGTGACTTCTACCAACCCGCACTCTGCCTATGTGGTATTGCGGTCCCTCGTCTGAACGAGAGGAGTTCGGTGTTCCAGCAGTAAGAACGTTGTTGGCTGAGTGATCATGCTTCGAAGCAAATCTGTTCATCACACATCAGCAATAGTGTGAATTATTATCCAGCTTTAATAAGTAAATGCCTCCTAACCCCCAAAAGGTGTCTAATCTGTAACTGACATCCCTTTCAGGACGGCGTGAGGAGGCCGTTCATAGCGGCTCACTTCCACGGCAACACGTCGCACCTGAGCCCCGAGATACACGAGCATTACAAAGGTAATATATTCACTGACGGCATACATTCGTTCTGACATGAGAACAAGGTATTACATGCCTACTTGACATTCTGATACATAACGTGTTGAAACTATGATTTAGTTTACGCGGACGAAATATAATCGCGGCGGGTTATTTCGCGCACTGTATTTTTAACTATCGGTGTTGAACGGAACATCGAGAATCCAACAGAGTGCATCTGAGCGTGTAAAAAAACAACCTAAGCCAACTAAACCACTGCTATGTAATGATTTTGGAAATTCGTAAAAAATACCGAAGTTGACCCACGAAAAATTACAAAAACAGCTGAGCGATCTACGCGCCCGGACATGCGGTTCGCTGAGCGATTACGGGCATTACGCCCATCTCGTGATCAAAACAATGTTTTTTTTGCTTCATTAGTTTTCTGTATCGATACCCAACGCGCGGGAAAGCATTGCCAGCTAATTTAATTTGACCCTGTATATATTTTTTTTCCATAGGCACTGTTTTTTTTCTTAATGAACATTTGGTAGCGCTATATACTACTATAAATGGTGAATTACAGATTTTAAATAAAGACCTTGAGATAAATGTAAATAATAGTCATTCATAGTCTTCATTCCATTCATGGTCCAAAAATAAATGCATTCTAATTCCATACATATTTATGAACCCAAATATCAAGAACGCGTTATATTAAAAAGCATGTTTTTCGAATATTTTATTTATTCATAAGATACGCAAAATGTCGCATATTTGCGCATATTTCATACGTAAGTAGACAGTAATGACATCACAACCTCTCAGGAGAATATATAATCAATATAGACAGGGTAAGATTAAAAAGCTTTTAATAAAGATGCTGGAAATATGTCCGTCTAAAATTTCAATAGAAATAACTTATTCAAGCCTACGAGAAACAGAATATAGATATACATATACCGTCGGACTTGGCTAGGACATCTAGATTGACCTATAAATGTTGTCGGTTGAGTAACTTTTCGGAATATGTCAAAATAACTTTAACGAGTCCAACCCATTAACTTGAAGATAACAGTGCAGATGTGTTTTAAACTGAAATTAAGATATTTATTAAGTAAATCTTAAATTGATTAATTCACCGAACACACGACGTAAACCCCTGGGTCTAGAAGCATGATCTTTTTCCAGCTCAAGATTGCCGATGATGAAGGAATATTCATCCCCTAAACGGGTTAAATAGGGGATTAAAGTTTGTTCGTCACTTTCGCCGATTTGAAATCCTGTCGTTCACATGGCTTGTAATTAAATAAATAAAAAGACTATACAATCATTGCATAACATATTGTTCATTTATTACTCATGTATGTATGTTATCAATCATAAAATCGGTTACTTTTCTTCCCAAAGGGACCATATTTACCTTCATTATTTACTCGATATGTACTTCGTTGAGTTTTCCCCAGAAAATATCGTCTGCCTTTCATTTAATATTCCTGAAATATTTTACTTCCTTATCATTTTTCTTTAAATAACTTCTTATATTTCTATTCATTTCAGTATCAGTATATTAATAACGTCAACGCAATGTTAACTTTTATTGAAACCTCATCAAGTCGAGTTGAAAGCGGTATTTAAAGAGTCGGTTCAGTCAACTTAAATGGCTTCTGTAAGCTCCCACGCTGAAAGATTAAACAAATTAATTTGCAGTAAGAACTTCAGAAAACTGTTAAAAAATTGCCGGTACCTACGCACCCGGTTTCTTTACCATCTGGCAGGTCAACATCCTTTCTTTCCTAATTATAATGGGAAATAGGCTCAGTTTCAGATAATAATTATTTTCTACAGACTGTTCCGTCTGAAGAGAATAATTATTTGAAATTTAGACATACGTATTGTATCTAAGAAAAAGAAAGAAGAAGATAAAAGTACAAAACTTAAAGTCTTGTAATAAATAACTGTAGGGGAAACATCCACTTACATGGTGTAATTTACAAATGAACCAGTTATTCTAAGGACTCGCACGAAAATATATAGATTCTGATCATTTTTACGCTGAAATTCCCGCTTGCTGTCACTCTGACAAACGGACAATATCGTTATTATGCGACATTGTTATATGTATATCCCCTTCAGGGAAACCAAGCGCTTCATTATAAAAGCAGCTTAAGCTGAAATTTCAGCTTTCATTGCGATTGAAGAGAGCTTGAATTCAATTGGACCACTCGGTTTTCGAGGCACAGTGAAGCTGACTCAATTTGTCAATTGCTAGAACGGTAATTCAGCGTTCAATATGTTGATATGTCTATACAAACTTCGTGCTCTCAACGAATTGAGTTGGATATTGAATCGTCAGACGGTTCCGACCCCATTTCCTTAAGCTTATTCTATCGTCGAGTCTCATGTCAAGTCGTGATTTGGTTTTTTCTGTTTCCCGCTTCACAATCACATCCTAAGACGACGATCACAGGAACGTAAAAATATCGCTTCGGGATTTAATCGCGCACTGAATTTTCAACTCTCAGTGTTGAACCGAGCCTTAAAAATCCAATAAACTGCATCCCTCTCAGCGCGTCGAAAAAACACAATGTTCGATTTTCATCTGTCGGCGCTAAACAGAGCGTTGAAGGTCCAGTGCGCAAGAAAATCCCGTCGCGATATTTTCACGTAAGTGTGGACGTGGGCTAACATGATATTTGTATGGACAGCCGATTTATTGATCAGGGACTTCATCACTATGATAGGTTGTGTCTAGCAGCTCTAGTCTCAATTAATAGCAAGATATTCGCCCCCTATAATAAGGTACCTACGTAAACAAGAATACAATGCGAATTACGCACCTGTCTCCGTTTAAGCGGAAACCAGATCTAAAACTATGTTATGTAGGTTAATAATTCTAAATGTCTCTTCCACAGGTAATGGCCTAGTACGTGTATCCCACGGAGCGGCTCACGACGTGTGGTACCCGGCGCCCTGGACGGTGGTGTCCCCACACCCTCGCCCCACTCTCACTCGTAACGGGCACGTGCATGTACATCATACTGGCGTGTATCTCGTCTACGTACAGGTAATATGCTCCAGATATCATTACTCCATCCTGTATCTGTCCCTGTGTTTTTCCACTCCCTTCTCTCTTTACGGGCCAAATATGCCGCAATTACATCAGCACCCTAATCACATAAAACACTTGGATAGTATAACTCAATCACAATCTGGATAATGTTGAAGGACGTTTCTAATACATTAATTGCTTTATATGTTCGAAAAATTTGTTTACTCAAACTCAACAACGCAAAAACGCAAAGAATGTTGATAAGCTGTCAAATAAAAGCCATTCCTAATGTTTGTGGGTGAATTACCGCTCTGGATATTGTGGTACAGGTGGTACGAGGATGATGTGGCACTAAGCTAAGGAAATATGGAAAAGTAGAAAAAAATCGGTCTAGTGCGAGTGGAACTCGTGCGCCGAGGGGTCCGTACCTACCCATTATACCGCCATAATAAAAAAGATATGGGCAAATTTATATTTTTGCGAAACCTTGAAAGTACCAAAATTTTCCTTAATTTTTGACTTTTTCATTTTTTGGAAGTTTTCTTTTATTTCTGCTTCAAGACCTTGCTTTTTGCCAAATTTTGTGATTCTAGGTCAACGGGAACCCTATCGGTTTTCGACCCAAAACCTATAGGGTACTTCCGGTTGACCTAGAATTGTCAATTTTGGTTAAAGGCAAGGTCTTATAGCACAAGTAAAGGGAAAATTCCGAAAAATAAAAGATAGTTCAAAATTAAGGTAAAGGTACTCACAAGTTTTCGGCAAAATCTAAATTTGCCCATATCTTTTTATCGTGTTGACTCAGGACTTTGATTTTTACACACCTAATAGGGACTATAGACCTGAGTATCTGGTATAAATTTCAACTTGCTAGGTCCACCCGTTCCTGAGAAAATCGGTAGTGATACACGGACTGACAGACATACTGACAAGAGAGTGATCTTATAAGGGTTCCTTTTCTAACCTTTTGAGGTACGGAACCCTAAAAAGCAGAAGGGACTATGGAAACTGTTGTAACGGCCTATCCATTTGCAAATCATTGAGCTCAAGCCCTGACCTCTATAGTCAAATGAATAACAGACACCCCACGGAGATAGTCAATTCATCTATTAATAGCCGGTCTTTCTCTAGAACTCTTCTATCGTCTAACTAAAGCCCATGAGTTCTAATTTAGTGATTTATCTTGGGTAAAATTACGGAAAACTCTTACTTTTCTATACAGTGAATTTTGCGTTTGATTGGAAGTCTAGACTCCGAAATAAGAAAACAATAAAGACACTCCAATTTAAATAGAATGGGCTTATTAATTCCTTTGAATTTATTTTCTTTAATAGACTAGTTAATACAATAAACCAATGCAAAGTTGGCAGATTTACAATAGTTGAGTTTTGCTTTTGACTTTACTTCGGGATAACCTTCTGCCTTGAAGCAATTTGTAACTTTTAAACAAAGGCTGAGAGGCCATAAAACCATTTACAAATTGACCTATATTTTCTTAAGCAAAAATTGTGGCCTTGAGATACTGAAAACATTATCAAGGTTGGTGTGCCTTTTATAGTTTAGATAACTACAAAAAAATACCTGAAATACCTTTTTTGTCGACGCAATAAAGGCAGAGTTTTCAAGTCGACACATATATTTTGAAGAGGGGCTTATGGCTAAGTAATGACAGCCGCATGGGTCGTGTTTTTTTTTTTCGGTTCGGAAATCATCAAATGACTTCTCCCGCTCTGGGTGGAGCAGGAGGGCGTGTCAGACTTTTATTGAGTAAAACCCACCCGTGTTCCCTCAGTTGCCTGTGTGCCAGGGGCTGCGGTATCTCTTTCAAACAACCCGCAGCCCTGGCAGGCCGCACGGGTCGTCCGATCCAGTTATGCTACGCTTGTCGCGGTTGGTCCGTGGATGGGTGACCATCTTTACATACCAAGACCCACCCGTCCGTGCCTCGGAAAAGCACGTTAAGCCGTTGGTCCAGGCTGTCATTCGTGGATCTTTGACAGTCGTTACGGTTTGTCAGAAGCCCGAAAGTCAGACAATCAGTCATACCAAGGGGTATCGTGTTACCCAGTTACTGGGTTGTGGAGGTCAGATAGGCAGTCACTCTATGTAAAATACTGGTTATTCAGCTGTATGACGTATATTTTGAAGTCACTTTAACATTATTTTGTTATTCCTCAGATCTACTATCTGGACAGTCACGACATAATCTCCTGGGTTCTTCACCGCACGAATGCCGAAATTGAGGGTCGGGAGACTCTTCTCCAGTGTGCTCAGTCTACCCACTCCACAGAACAAATCGACAAGCCCAACTCCTGCTTCTCAGCAGCCGCGCTGTTCCTAAAGGCTGGTGACAGACTAGCAGTCAGGAATACTGGGGGAGACAGACACTCCTTGATGCAGCCAGAGAAGAGCTTCATAGGCCTTGTCAAGCTGGCTGATGCTGAGGATCCCGTTCAGGAGTTGTAGACTCTTTACCTCCATGCTCCGTTAGTCTCTAGTAACATTGTCTAAAGGTTCTTTATTGTTAATGGAAAAATGCTGGAATAATTTGGTGTTTAAGAACTTTTTCTGGTACAGAAGTTGTTGATTATCGGGTACATTAGGTACAGGAAAGTAAGGAATAATCTCAAGAAGATTGTCATTACAGTAAACTTTCCACAAATTTTCAGATAAGCCTTCACTCGTTCAAAGATCTAATTCTGATAAGTTACTGTAACTTGGAAAGATTTTCTCCTAACTTGATATTAGTCTAGATTTTTGTCTGAATATATTTGTAATAGAACTTTACAAATGTATTGGAAAGTGATAATATTGTTATAATAGTCAAGAAAGTGCCATTGTTATGTGTTTACGAAGCGGTAATTATAGGAAACAAATTAGTCTAGTATTGGCATGTTCTTGGCGTAATCGTTGAAAAAGATACTTCATGGAGACGACCTTGACGAATTTACATTTTTTTGTATTTTTTGTCCTAGCAACATTTTGTGTGTTGCCATTTAATTTGGGCAAAGGAACGGCAATGCAAACTTTTTGGTACATTTTGATAAGAATTGTAAGTTTTAAAATTAATATTTTTGTGTTTTTTTTTATTGTTTTGAAATATATGTTTACGTGTATTTTAGTAATATATCGATGAATCAATCGAAAGATCTGTTATACCATTGATATTATAAGTACCTACTAACGTTAAAACTTAAAATAATTTATTGTACGTACATAGGTATTCTTATTTAATACTTTTAGAAGTTAAAATGCAACGATGCATTTTTGATATTCATGTTTTTTAAGTGAAATAAATAAATTGTATGAAAAATAATAATTTGCGTTTTATAAGTTGCCGAAAATAAGTTTGTTGTTTTTGTGTCTAGTAAAACTTATCCCACCAGCAATATTTGCCCAGACGCACCTATTGCTTTCACTGCAAAAAAATGTAGAGCCAAGCCCCTAACTCTGCAACGTCTAACTCTACAAACCTTACATCTTGGTCATAATATACGGATTGGCCATCGCACAGACGTTTGGAGTGGCCAAGCCATATATTTTGATCAAGTTGTAAGGTTTGTACAGTTAGGCCTTGTAGAGTTGCTGCTGGACACAGGCCTCCTCTCGGTGAGATACCTATTATCCAAGAAATACAGACTTGTACCTGCGTAAGGGGGTTTCTTTTTTTTTGCGGGTGGGAAATCATCAAATAACTTCTCCCGCTCTGGGTGGAGCAGGAGGGCGTGTCAGATTTTTACTGAGTAAAACCCAACCCGTGGTCCCTCAGTTGCCTGCGTGCCAGGGGCGACGGTATCTCTTTCGAACAACCTGCACCCCTGGCAGGCATCGGCCCTTGCGGACCCCAACAGTTGTTGCTGACATCTCTGACGGCACGCATGGAACACAACGCGCCGTCGACCCGGGCATTTTTTCTTTTTGTTTAACGTGGAGAAATGCCTACTGCGCTACCACGGGAAGATAGTGTAGTTAAGTGGGACTTTAACCCACTAAAACTCCACGGTTTCTTCCAGAGCCGCCGCTTGAGGCGAGAACACGGAAACGCGCAAGCCATCCGCGAACCCACCGCGGCTGTCCGTCACCGGACCATCCTCGGAGGGGAATAACCCCTATCACCGGCGCACCAAGACACATGGCACGCCGTGACCACCCCAGGAACCAAATAGCATAAGGGTCCTTGACGACCCCGTGTCTGGCACCCTTGGTCCCCCTGCGACGGATCAGTACAGTGACCCGCCACCTACCACTTTTCGGCCGTAGGGGATAGGGTGAGCGGCTAACGCTATACCGACACTCCACCCCCCTGCGGCCCCACCGCGTCCGCCATCAAACGGTGGCGGCCCCGTCCAAGCCACAGAAGGGAAGAGTGCTACTCAGAAGCACCAGCACTCCTCCTCCGCCGCAGCCTGTAACCCTCAGCCACGATGCCTCTCATTCGACATGGCGGCCCGCCTCAGCTGCGATGCACCTCACCGCAACCAACTTATTGACCGCTACGTCGTCGGCTTGGAGGCAAAAGCTCTGACGAGCGGCCCCCCCTTGGGGTTCCTCTTCGCTTCACCGTGGGAGGGTTACCACGGCTACTGAGCCCCCCCGCAACGACAATGCGGGAACCCACTGGGGGCGTGCCTAAGGGGGGGTTGGATGGTGAAAGTTACGAACTCAACTGTTTCGTTGTTTGTTTGCAAAACTCAGCCTGCATACCACATTTCAGCTTTCTAGGAATTGACGGGAGGTCTTCTGAAGAATTTGATGAGTTCGTGAGAGTCAGTGATGAAATTGAAGTATTTTAGATATCAATAAAACCCAAAGCGTACGAGTTGGACAAATAAAACTTAGTGCGTTTTATAAGTAAGCTAACCACATCTTATACTCATAATTCTAAATCTCTAGCATAATCCCTCGTCAGTTAGGCAAGCTTATTAATTCTGGTAACAATAGAAAAGTATTATTTTTTATCACTTGATTGATAGTTGAGCTCATATTCTAGGCCGCAGTCATGAAGGTATGAAAATTCGACGAAACGCTTCGAGAAAAGGTAGGTAGCACCCTGTAGATTTTTATTGGTGGCTCGTCTTGTTGGGGGCACAACAATGCCCTCAGAATTTTAAGTAAATCTGTTTACTTAATCACGCTTGTGAGCCTAATCTAAAGCTTAACGCCGATAAAGAATAGGTACCCACTCAATCAATTGCTTCATTAGACAACTTATCAGTCAAAGCACCCAATATTAGGAAGTATCGCCAACACAAAGTGTACTGTCCGATAATATTGCGAAATCACGTGTAAAAAATACGATGTAAGTATTAAAATCAGCTGCTGTCAAATGCTCACAATTTCCACATTCAGAGACTATCGTGTTACCCAGTAACTGGGTTGCGGAGGTCAGATAGGCAGTCCAGCTAAAGCACTAGGAGGTGTTGAAAGGCGGTAATGTAATTTTGACGTTCAAAAAGTGCTGACTCTCAGCCTAGTTTGAATATATGACTTTTGATTTTGATTATGAGTCGCTCCATGTTAAATACTGGTATTCAGCTGTATCTTTGCTCGCTTAGACTGGAAGCCGACCCCAACATATTTGGGAAAAGGCTAGGGAAATGATGAGACTTCACCCCAAAACCAATTACACACCAGCACTAACAAAAATGAAATGTCTTAAAAGAGTAGAATACGGAATTTCGACGCACAAAATATTGATAAATGTTAATACGCGCCGGGCTGCTAGTCCTCTGCGTGTCCAATACAACAACCTCTTCAGGATGCTGATACGGCTGCCTCGCTATTGTAGTGCGTCCGGAATGTTTGCGGAGGCGCGAACGGACGGCTTTCATGCGGTTGTACGGAAGAAAGTAGCCTCTATGTTGCAGCGCTTGCGAGGCAGTAGCAACAGTATCCTGCAGATGGTTGTATCTCGTGCGGATTGCCCTATCCAAAACAAATGGATGCATATTGTGATGGGTGTTGACTAACATAGTGCATAAGATTTAAGTAACACAATATTTATAATAATTTATTTCTGTTTTATAATTTTTAATTTGTATGGATTGATTTTTTATCTGAAATAAACTGATAACTAATAATAATACGATGCTAGAAAATTGCGATGCACGTTACTGCGAAAGACCGTCTCTGCGAAGCCACTACTACACTTTGATGCACGTTACCGCGAAAGATTTTCACTGCGATACTATTTGACTTCGATGCCCATTACCGCGAAAAATCATTTCTACGGGGCCGCGGGCAAAAGCTAGTACCTAATAAACGCTTGAAAATTATAAAAAAACTTAAGGAATGATTAAAGGGAAAATTAGTTTTACTTCTTCTTTTTTATAGCATATGTATGCAAGTCCATCGCTATCTCGGTTCACTCGTGCAAAGTGATGGCAAAGTAGATCGCACGGTAAAGGGTAAAGCCCAGAATGAACACTGGATGGATGAAATAGGTCACGGGACTGCGACTCCCGCATTCCCCTTAAACTTAAGGGAAATCAATCATCTTTATGCGGACGATTTGCAGCTTTACTGTCAGGCAGATGTTGACAACATAACAGATGCGATTGAGGAGCTAAATCGGGATTTAAGAGTGGTTAAGAACTGGTCTGATCGGTTTGGGGTGGCGGTTAACCCTGCCAAGTGTCAGGCTATCATTCTAGGGAGCCCCCACAGTATGAGGAAGTTGAATAGCTTAACTGTGCCATCTGTAACGTTCGACAACTCAGTCATCCCGTTTAGCTCCGATGTTAAGGATTTTGGCCTACATGTCGACACTTGTCTTGACTGGCGAAAGCAGGTCACGACTGTTAGTCAAAAAGTCACCGGAACGTTGCGGTCGCTCTATCGGTTAAAAAACCTTCTCCCATCATACATCAAGGCAATGCTTTTACAGTCCCTAATCTTTCCCATAATTGACTATGGCCATGTGTGTTACTATGGCCTGAATGCAGATCTCAATAAACTTGACCGGCTCCTAAATAACTGTATTCGATTCGTTTTCAATCTTCGTAAGTATGATCATGTGTCCGCGCACTGGTTGCTTTTAAAATGGCTACCTATCCGTCAGCGCAGAGAGTTGAGGGCTCTGTCAATGTTGTTTTCTGTACTAGACAAACCCACTTCTACTTCTTATCTGACTTCCCAGGTTCAATACTTATACTTTGCGCATAGTAAAAACCTTCGGTCCACCAATAATCGTCTTCAACGATGTCCTTCTCACCGCTCTGGTTTCATCAAATCTTCTTTCTTTGTCCAGGCGGTGTTCCTTTGGAATGCGCTCCCTCTGAATATCACGATGGCAACCAGTCGGTTTTCGTTTAAAGTAAAGGCACGTGAGCATATTCGTAAGAAGTTGGCAGAATCTTCCTAGCGCTGACTTGCTGGATTCGTTTTCTCCTCTACCTATAGTTATTTCTCAAGACAAAGTTTTATTTTCGTTATATATATGTATGTATGTATCTATGTATTAGTATGTATTATTTTTGGAATAACCTACCCTATATGTTGCATCTGTCATGTTTTCTCTCTGCATCACCTTAAGGTTGACTGGTAGAAAATGCCTCAGGCATTAAGTCCGCCTTTGTATAGTATTTTTTACTTGTGCATTAAGTTTAAATAAATAAATATGTGGGTCAGCAGGATAGGACCGTAAAGTGCTGCGAGCTGTCCCCAGACAACACAAAAGAAATGTCAAATTCCCTGGAGTTTTACCATTTAACTTTGACCGACCAAGCGTAGAAGCAATACCTACATGGGTATGCAGAATAGGATCGAATTCGATATCCACTGTACCTCCGATTTATAACTTTTATGAAACAAGATATTTTACCGAAGCCTAGATAAAAGGATTTCCCTTGTCAAAAGGAATTTATTGGAGAAAATAATGTCGAAAGCAACACAGGTTATCATCCAATTAGTTTCACGAGGACGTTTGACAGGATATTACATGGTGTCAAGGGAAATATAGTTCATACAGGTGGATCTATGTATCGTATGACACTCCCAAAGGATCGACGAAGGTAATGATCTAATTTGTAAGAGTCTTGCTAGGTGAACGGAAGGAGATTCGATAAAATTAACGGCTGCCTAAAAATCGTCGGTTGTTTTTAACAAACTTAAAAAGGAGGTTCTCAGTTTAACTGTTCTTAAACGGTTTTATTTAGCTTGCCCTGTTTGTTATTGTTGTTTTTTGGTTGGGTCAAATTTAGTACTTTAAATTTTACCCCCTTCCTGTTGGCAGATTGATCTGATATTTGGTACACACCTTTAGTTTTGATGACAATACAAAGTAATTTAAAAAAAAATGAAAACTTGAAAAAGAAAAGTTAAGTAAAACGGTTTAAACTAAAAGCTAAACAAGAATTCGGTAAAATAAACTCGTGAGGCGCATGAAACATGTTTAGTCAGGTTATGCTAGGCCCCACGATTTTATTTTACTGAAAACTTTGTTAACTTTTAGTTAATTTTAAAATATTACTATAATAAAGATTATTATTACTCCTTTAATGAAGATTGGTCCTTGACAGCTCTAGAAGTGGAAAAGAGCGAGATAGCCTTTTCCCGACAGTGGGACGTCAACGGCTTTTATTAAAAAACACTTTACGCGATATCTCCGGCAAATGTAGTTAAGTGGATTTGGATTTTTTTCAATGGATGGAAAGTTTGTAGTTTTTGAGTTAGCTTCAATAAAACGTATTTTTGCCCTCAAGTAGTGTATATTGATGATCTTATAATATCTTCCTGGCACTGTTATAGACATGGGTGATAAATAACGTCACAGTGAAAAAATCATCGTGATCTGCCACCTGAGAATATCACAGTGACTTTATAAAAAATAACGTCGTTCCAAAATAACGTTGTTCCTTTCCGTCACATTTACTGCTTCTCACTCCCGTCACTGCGATGGTTCATGTTCATTATGGAACGAGATTAAATTGGAACGTACGCCCGCGCCTGGGGCCACGATCGCCCGACTCATAAACGCGCGAGCGAGGAGCGTTATTAGCATTAATAGCCGCGTGCGCGTGCTAATTTGACCTCTAGTTGTGTTACAATAAGGTAATTTTTAGGTAATCCTATTATTGAAAATAGTAGTTAACGCATATTATGATACCATACCTATTACTGGGTAAATATTAGTGGACTGATTCATTATTATGTGGTATGAATATTAGATTGAGTACAATCCAATATTGATACCTGCGTAATATTCCTTCTCCATAATAATTATTATGAAATACAATATTCTCGTGAATATGCACGTTTATTATATTATTCACGTATGCCTAACACAGAAGTGAAACGGTGACTCAATATTCCTTCTTATTTTAACACTTTTAACAGGCTTTAGGACTGTCAACGTTGAATATGTTGGCGTAGGTATTTAAAAAGTTAATCACCTATGTACAGTGATTATTGTTTTTTTCTATAAACTTACATATTAATAAAACTTTAATAAAAAAATTTGTTAACACATATTATCTACTGTTATTTTTCTTATACTTTTTTGTTGTTGTTTTTTTTTCATGTATACACGTACGTGTATACGTAATGACGGATACATATAATAAAACCGAATACAGCTGCAGGCGATATTTGTTATTGATAATAGCGACTAAACGAATTAATTATCAAATCGTCTATAGTCACATTACAAGACGTTCCAAGTACCTATGCGACGTGCGTTATCGAAATATCGACGTGACAAAGTCACGGTGATTTTTCACTGTGATTTTTTTGTAACAGGAACAACAGTCACCGTGATTGAAATATAACAACTTTGCCCATGTCTACTGTTATTGACATAGCAATCTCTTTAGTACGTACTTAGAATCTCTGAGCTAAGCCGCGGACAAATGAACAGCTGTTTCGTAGAAAAGCGCGATACCTACGCGGTCAAAATATATTGAACAGCATTTTTTTTTAGTTTACGAAAAAAATTAACTCACGGGTGTTCATAATCATACTGAATCCATGGGAACAGGCTGCACGTGTCCCAGCCACCCTGTATTTCCCTTATAGGTACAGGTATACAGTCACGAGCATTAATATATATACACATAGCCAAATTCAAAAGCGATTTTTTCTTAAATAACGATTGCAACATTGAGTTAACCTAGGTATTTCACTGTACTGATTGACAGGGCTGCACTGTCTTCCCCACGGGTTCTCTCATTCCTATTATGACTGTAATTTGAAAACATTGTAAAAGCCAATTCTTTTTAAAAGAGTAACCATGGAGTTTCTTGCCGGCTCTTCTCCATAGGAAACGACATATTGGAACCGTGCACCTAGCTTCTGACGCTTCATAAGTGCCCATGCAGGTTTATGTGAAATGAAATATTTTGATTTGATTTGAGTGTGGGTTCCAAGATATTATTTTCATAATAACATAAAATTACAATCTCAATTATTCTCTCATCAATACAAGAGGAGAAAATCACTTTTAAAACTTGGTAAGCGTTTACATATTAGTGCTCGTGACTGTACAGGTACGTTATCTATACTAATATTATAAAGAGGTAAAGTTTGTGAGTGTCATAGGCTTTATATTAACCCGAAAAATGAAAAGAAAAAAAGGCCGAACGAAAAAAATTGGGATCTAACCCGTGCGAAGTCGGCTAGTCGAAAATAAACGGAATAACGTCAATAACATTATACCTCAGGCTACGTGTTTTATAACTAACGTAACGTAATAAACTGTTCTATGTTTTATTACAGGGAAGAAGAAGAAACACTGTCGGTGATGTGCTCTTTGTTTTAACGACGTTACCTTGTATCTCCAGGAACACAGGTACCTACAAGAAATAAACCGGAAGGCACTAACCGGCTTCCTCTTACATCTTCTAATTTTATTAGCGTTGCTGAGCTGGAAATAAGTTCGTTTGATACCTACATAGCTTCTATAAACTCTCTTAGCTTTCTCCAGCGGCTTCGCCCGCGTGGAGGTTGTAATTTATCCGACAGGAACGTACTACCGGGATAAATGTATTCTATGAGTTAATAGAAGTTAGATACATTTTTTTTGAGGGTGAGAAATCATCAAATAACTTCTCCCGCTCTGGGTGGAGCAGGAGGGTGTGTCAGACTTTTACTGACTAAAACCCACCCGTGTTTCCTCAGTTGCCTGTGTGCCAGGGGCCGCGGTATCTTTTTCGAAAAAGGGGTACGGGACCCCTGGCATCCAAATTCGGTTACTGGGTAACACCATACCTCTTGGTAGGACTCTTTTGCTGTCGTACTTTCGGGTTTCTGACGGCCATGTCTTTCAACTGTAAGTTCTACAACATTATTCTTGATGATATTCCTTACCATTATTTTTAGAACAGTGACGAAGAAGAAAACTCATCACTTGGGTAGCTAGTGCTCGTTTGCTTGGGTTTGAAGTTTCGGACCAGTTACATAAGTCCTTAGTCCTATAACCACTAAGTCACACCTCTTACATATAGATAACTAGCTACTTTTACTGCTTTTTTGTTTGCTCGCCCGTTTTTTACTTCGTTGTCTCTTAGCTTTATTTCCGTATTTTTTTATTTTTACTCGGCTCCTTAGGGTCGTAGCGATGCGATGTTACTTTTCTCAAAAATGGTGCTAGCAAATGCAAAAAGATTTTTTTCAAATCTGAATGGTACTTAGATACTTCCAGAGATTACCCCCTACATACAAACTTTCACCCCTTTATTATAATATTATATCTATCCTCAAGTTACCCTTACTCAATACCAAGCTCTTTATTCCAGTCTAGTCTAGTTTATCAACGAGTCACAACACATCCAATTAATATCGCCGATCAATACTAAAACGATTAGTCTCATACATAATATTGTTCGATTACTGATTCAATTCCCTCCATTTACTTCTATAGCTATCATGGGAACTCTAACAGCTGACTGTTTGTTCATTACTAGCTTTTGCACGCTGCTTGGCCCGCGTTGATGTCAGAAATAGTCCCACGGGAACTTAATACGGGGATAAATCAAAATCAGAAGTCAATTATTCAAACTAGGCTGCAAGTCAGCACTTTTTGAACGTCAAAATTACATAAGACAGTCCCCCAAAACGCCCGCCCTTCACCACTTCCTAGTGCTTTAGCTGGGAAGAAGAAGTGGCGCAAAAAACTCTCAAGCAGCACAGCTGTCTGTTAAGTTGGAAGAACATGAGTCTATACAATAATAGGTAGGTAAGTAATTAACATTCAACAATAAGTGAAAATTTCATTTATAAAAAAAAAACAAAAAAAAGGGTTTATACAGTCAAATAGAATAAACAACGATATGAAGCAACTCATATGACCTGTCATTAGGTAAGCTAATTCTGTTTTTTTTTTTTGGGTAGGAAATCATCAAATAACTTCTCCCGTTCTGGGTGGAGCGGGAGGGCGTGTCAGACTTTTACTGACTAAAACCCACCCGTTTTCCCTCAGTTGTGAATAGCCCCTGTGTGCCAGGGGCATCTGTATCTCTTTGGAACAACCCGCACCCCTGGCAGAAGCTAATTCTGGTGAAAGAACACAAACGTTGTCTTGAATTAATCACAGCGACCAACAATTCTAATTGTTTAAATAGGCGTTGATAGAATAGTATTAGTATGCCTTAGAACAAAGATTTGATTTTACTTTAGCTTTAAACGCATTAAAATGTAAATCTAGCAAAGAAGAGGGAGCTTGTTATAAAAGGTTATATATACCAAGCCCAACAAATGAGTTCTGATAAAGTATACTTTATCTTAACTCAGATGGGTATCACCTAACACACTAACATTAAGTCAGTTTCACTCTTTCATTGTGACAGTTCAACGACATTCATTGCATTTTAAACAATTATCAGAGATCAGGAAAAATCCAATACGGGCTCAATACATTAATCAATTATGTCAAGTAAAATGTAAAACCGCACTAATGCAAAAAAGTTTTTTTGGTATTGCCCCACTTACACGATTAACGATTTTCTTAATGATGATTCACTAACTGACTGACATACGGTTACTCTGATTGACATTATTATTTTGATCCTGGTTTTTATTTTCTGTTTGACATTCTATTATAAAGTCTTATTTTTTATTGCTGTGACCACGCTGACGTTTTTGATTTGCACGTTTCCTTTTTTCTTTTTTAATTTGTAATTCCAATTTTATTTTTGAATTTTAATTAGGTAATGTCAACCACCTTTGCATGCCCTGACGGTAAAATATGGAGAACTTTATTATAAAACATCTATGTACTATACCCATGTTTGCAAAGAAATAAATGATTTGATTTGATTGCGTTATTTGCGATGTTGAGCAGACAAATTCTTCGAACATAAGTAGCAATGGATTAGTAAATATCCTTCAAAATGATTCAGATTCTGCCGCGATATGGAGATTGGTGTCTGAAATGGTCTTCTGAGGAAAGAACCACAGAGATTCAGTAAAGGTACTTATCCAGGCAGTGCAGCTCAACTCGGAACTTAAGGAGCTCAACAATAAGACGAGAAATAAAGTGAGTTGAGCTGTATGATTACTGATAAATGCGTGCACTGAATGGACAGGCCCACTCAATCTGTGCGGTTCTTTCCTCAAAAGACCATTTCAGACACCGATCCACATGGTCTTCACATGATCTGACCAAGATTATGTCTGGGCTTTAAAAGAGACTGTGACCTCTAAGTTTGTTTCTGCCTTTTTTCTCAGAGTAGTCAGATAGGAAACGCCGACCTCATCTAGTTTAAAAAAAATATGATTGACGTGTAAAAGTGTTTGTACAAACCTACTTACAGAAATAAAATCATATTTAATTTATCATTAAAGGACATTTGGGTAGGCCGCATAAAGGACTCGAACTGCCAGACTATCATTAAAACTAACTGAAAGAAAAAAAAGCCATACAGACCCACATTTTAGCGCACTCTAATAATTTTCAATCGTGCATTTGAAATGTAACAAGAAAACGTTATCACAACATTCCTTGCTCAATGATTCAATTATAAGATTCAATTATTCGTCTAACACTGATCAATGAAGGCTCTAGTCTTTGATCGTTATTCGATCGGTGCGGTGTTCCTGTAATGTCAACCGCTGAAGGGTATCAGGGTCGCCGCGTCACTCGCCGACAATTTCATTAGATTGAGACGCGCTGCCATTCCTGAGACAGGAATCTTGTGTACAACCGCACACAACGCTGTTATGAAGGAGGTTTTGAATTTTATGTATTTTGCTATGTTGTTCGTTTAGATATTTTTATCAGCAAAGACAGAGGGGTTCGTGGCTAAGTTATAACAGCCGCACGAATCGATCCATCACGTAAAGCTACGCTTGCCGGGGTTGATCCATGGGTGGGTCTTGAAATTGTGTTTAATTTGTGTAATATCTTGGAAAAAATAACTATACCATGTGGCGTACCAAAATAATGGAGGCTTGAGGAAACAATTCCAAGAATACATTAAAATGCCGTCTGCAACTAAAAGTTCAAAACAGGTTCATATTTCAAGCAATTTGACGCAGTTGAAATTTCTGATTGAACTATTACAACTTACTACGACACATTGTTTGTTAAGTAATCCCTACTCAATATTATGAAAGAAAGAAGAAAGAAGGAAAGAAAGAAAATACGTTTATTTAGCACAGACTAAAAAGGCACACAATATACAGAAAAAAAAAACAACTTAAATAAAAATAAAAATCAACAAAAAGTGTAAAGTGTGATGTCAGAAACTAGCATTAAAGTGTGCCTAATGGCTGGGCTAAGAGTGCCCAGTTCAGCAAAAATGCCAGACAACTTGTGCCTGACGCTGGTTTTCAACTGGACCTGAATGCGAAAGTAAATCTGTGTGTCTGTCTGTTACGCTTTCGCACCTAAATCACTGTACCGATTTTGATTTTGTACAGAGATAGACAAGACCTTGGGAAAGGACATAGGTGAAGATAAAACCATGAAACTTTGTATTTAGCCACTTGATAAGAAGTTAATAAATGTTTGTTCTAGCGTTTTTGAAATTCCGACCTATACAGGATATGTTTTTATCCAGTGCGCCAACTGTAATCATGAACTCATTTCATTCTAGACCAGCGCAGAAATTTTTCGTCGGTAATACAAAAAAAAAATCAGCTGTTCCGTACATTTTGACCGCGTAGGTATTGCACTTTTCTATTAAACAGCAGATTTTCTTTTGTAAAACTAACGTAATTTTTTTGCGCTAGGGGGTCTAGAATGATATGCTGAATTCATGGTTACAATTTGCGTACTGGATAAAAACTTATCCTGTGTAGGGATGAAATAGGCCATGAAAGTACGTATGGAGTCCAAACAAATCTGTCTATGTTTATTATACGTATATTTATCGGAAAAACGCTCAAGAACAGAGTTTAAAGTTGAAGGTGTTTTTAGAAAAAAAAACTGTTTTTCCCATGGGCAACTCTATGTGGCGTGCTCACGAGTATCAAACCCGCAAAATATTTATGTTTTTGCAAAAGTTGGAAAAACAAAAAGCGTAGCTTATGATAAAGTATCTGCCAGGGGTGAGGATTGTTCGAAAGAGATACCGCGGCCCCTGGCACACAGACAACTGAGGGAACACGGGTGGGTTTTAGTCAGTAAAAGTCTGACACGCCCTCCCGCTCCACCCAGAGCGGGAAAAGTTATTTGATGATTTCCCAACCAAAAAAAAAAAAAAATTATTAAGTATTAAAATAAACTATTCACAGTAAACCACAGCAGTTTGTGTGTGTATTATTTGCAAAATATTAAATCCAACTAAATTAAAAATGCTGCCCAAAGTAAGTATTCCACGCGAACGAAGTCGCGGGCAAAAGCTAGTAATGTTATAATATTTAAGAGTTACCACCATCGTCCTCTGTAACTGTCCCCAGCTAGACAAAGGCCAAGAATCGCCACAAAGCCCGACCTCATGGTTCAGGGCCCTAATTCTGTATCGTTATAATGATTCCCCGCGGAATCTTAATACGTTCAAACTACGTCATTATCGTTTTTTTTAGGAACCAATGTCAAAACCACGTCAATCACACACGAATTCTGCTAATATCGTATTAATAATATCGCCAAATTGTCTTGGAACATACAGAATATGACATTTCGATTCCTTACCGTTACATTGGTTCCTAAAAAAAAACGATATTATATTGACGTAGTTTGAACGTAGTAAGAACCCGCGGGGAATCATTATAACGATACAGAATTGGGCCCCTGGGAAACGGCTAGGCAGATGATGATTTAATGTCTTACCCATTTCCCTCACATTTTTTGATGGTGGTTAAAAACAAAATTTGCTATTCCATACATTTTGACCGCGTAGGTATTGCACTTTTCTTTGTAACAGGTGATTGTTTTTTACAACCAACGAAAAGTTTCTGCGCTGGGTGTCAAGAATTATGTGCTGAATTCATGGTAACAGATTGCGCGTCGCCTGTCCCTACCACGGTGTATAGAAAACACGAACCATAATACTTTTATTACTCAATTAAGTTCATGATGAAAGCGTAACATGAAAGTCGTGCTATAGTTCCATTATTATAGATATCATGGTACTGTGGCGGACATCTACAATGCCCCATACGAAACTTCAAATCAACTAATGTGGAAAAACACAAAAAGTAAAGTGGCGCCATCTACAATGCCATATGCGAACTACTCAAGACTTGACGTCACATCGCAACTACATCAACTACATCGCGCAAGCAGAGTTTACCGAGCGATCTAAATATATACAAGATCCCGACTTCAATCGTCGGGCAGTTACCCGCCAGACACAACACCCGTCTGGTCGGAGGATCCCTCCTTTTCCATAGAGTATGAGTGAACTTTACTCCCTGTTCCTCATACCTCTATACATTTTCAAGTTTCGTATGTGAGGCATTGTAGATGCTATTTTAGATGTCCGCCACACTACCATAAAATACGAAATTGAAACAACACACTAGTAAGAGGTCTTGCGAGCCCACTCGTCACAGTACGGATATTGGGACGAGTGATAAGTGTGATATCATGATAACACAACAAATTATTAAAAAATATATTTTTATATAAAAAAATTCTCGTGCGTTGTCACAAGAACAAATGTTTGTGCCATATTTCAGCCCGATAGCTTCAGTGAAAGGGGGTGAAATATTGATTGCCAAATTCCAGGACATACATAAATAAATTTATTTAAAAGCTAAATAGGAATTAACAAGAAAAAGCTTCAATAAGAATCAATAGTTATTGAAGTTAAAAGACAAAGCGGGTTCCCGTTACCTCTTAACTTCAATAAATTATTCCTAGTTTTTTTATTGTGTTCTTAAATTAAATTAATGTTTGTCTTGTCTCGTAATACCTGCTAATCTTTTAACGCGGAGGTTACATGTAAGCACCAAATAGGCTATAATGTCTACAGTACGTACGTAGGTAGATAGAGACAGTTTCTCTTTCACGGAAATAAGAAGAAAAACCTTCTAATGTCTTTGTTCTCTTTAAACTAAACTTCAAAACACAACTGAACTCTACATATTTCTCTTTAATATTTACGTAGATCCCTACGTTCAAAATATGGGTCACAATCCTACATTTGCACACTTTGCTTCAGGCAGTGTTTTCACATCGTCCGCTATTTATATTACTTTCTGTTTGAACAAAATGTCTGGTACCACCAACTTGTATACCGTTATTTCCTTTCATAAATACCTATTGTTTTCGTCTAAAGTTCTAGCTTCAAATAACTTTAAATTACGAATCTGAAACAATAATTTTCTCCTTTTACCGAAACTTAGTAACAGTATTCTTGTTTTTGATGGTTCACAGAATTACTGTTATTTATTTACAAGCTTTTGGAACGAAATTCTTGCGGTAGGAGTAAAATTGTCGAAATCGTCACGTACCGAAAAAATCTTTACGTAATGACAAAGCGTTATGCCTCTTTTTATAATATCTAATAGAGAGAGACAGCGAGAGAGTGAGATAATTTTCATGGTTTTCGGGAGTGTTAAAGCCAAACCTGGGGTCAAAATGAAAATTCAAGAGCAAAGCTGCAGTTTTTTTTAAATCATGGGTCTCGTTTTCATGGTTTTCGAGGGTGCTGAAGCCGATAGCGAGTTCAAAATATAGTTTGAGTATTTAAAGAGAGTAAACAATGTTACATTCAGAGATGAAGAAAAAGCTTAAGGAACTATGTTCCTGACGGGAGTCCCCCTGATCCCACACGTTTTGTTTTAGTTTTTTCTGTAATAAAATCTTGTATTAAACTCACCTCCCAAATTCTGATTGATCTGAAACTTTTCATGCATATGTAAATCGAATGACAAAATGCAATATTATTATGACATGGAGCTGATGTGATGGAGCCGGAAGGTGGCCGATGGGAATGCCGCAACCCCATCGAGTTAGGGCTCGTTTCATTCATTTTGACCGAGGCGTGAAAGTCCTTCTTAGACTTAAAGATATAATTGATATGACTTTGGATATGTATTTAAATTTTTTGTCACCGCCTTCCGAAATTAAAGTAATTTTTCACTTTTTAGTGTTTTTTTGGGAAGTCGGTTGTTTTTAGTTTTTATTTTCACTTTTTAGTTATAGTACCTACCCCACTAATTCGAAATTTCATCATCCTTGGAGTCAAAGCATGCATATTTATGCGATAGCAGCAATCGCGGTTTATTTTCTGTTATTTTTTGAAGAGTTCCGTTGTCTATCTCCGAAACGCATCATCAGATCTATATGAAATTAAAATGGAACCACACGGGAAGCACGAGCTTACAAATAAAAAAGAATCTTCAAAATCGGTTCACCCAGTCGAAAGTTATGAGGGAACAAACATAAAAAAAGAAAAAAAAACATACAGTCGAATTAAGAACCTCCTCCTTTTTTTGAAGTCGGTTAAAAATACACAAATATACTAAAACTAATGAGAAAAACGTATTACAAAAAAAAAAAAACAAATGACTTCCGAAAAAACACTACATAGTGAAAAATTACTTTAATTTCGGAGTCTTTGGATATGTATTTTAATTTTTGTCACCGCCTTTCCAAATTAAAGTTATTTTTCACTTTGTAGTGTTTTTTCGGAAGTCGGTTGTATTTTTTTGGAAAAAGTTATTTTTTTCACTTTTTAGCTATAGTACCTACCCCACACCAAATCGAAATTTCATCATCAAGGGTAGGTATTCTCAAAGTCAATCAAATCAAAACAATGCATATTTATGCGATAGCAGCAATCGCGGTTATTTTGTTATAATTTTTTTGAAGAGTTCTGTTGTCTGTCTCCGAAACTCATCATCAGATCTATATGAAATTTAAATGGGACCATTTCATTTTGAGAATTTCAAGGGGGGAATAAACTTTTGAATAAAATAAGAATTTTGCAAATCCGTCTATACCGGCTGACATTTTTTAGCGTCTGGACAACAATATGACGCTTTGTGTAAGTAGAATAGAACTCATATACCCTAATATTTACCTGGTACCATTTATTTAATAAAAGTTCCGAATATCCTTAAAATACATGAAAAAGAATACATCCTACGGCACTCGCGTAAAACTAATATTATCCAAAATAGGTAATAGTAAACGGCGTCAGCTGCGATTGCACATGAATGAAGCATGATGGAAGTGTGAGCGAGACGCTAGCATTAACTTCGCTCTCCTGCGCACAGGACGATACCGCCTGATCCCTACACACTCACGCACACATTTGCGCGTGTACCTACATACGTCACCGTGCTGTATGTAGTTGTAGTAGGCTTATAATTTGATACACTGAGTGACGCGTGTCTTGAAACCGTAAACCAAATAAATTACGTCTCGTAAGATCGGTAAAGCTTTGATAGAAATGTAAACAAACCGCTGATGTTAAATACTTATAACAATCACTCACATTCTTATGTATTTCGAAGGTTTTAACGTGATGTGTAATAAAAAAGGATTCCAACAAGGTTGTTTAATCCAAATCGGATACTACAACTTACTAGGCGTATTTAAAGATCGTAATCAACTTATTTACAAATAATAATACTGATTAATTTTTACAAAATTACAGAAAATGAGTTATTATTTACAAGAAAAAGTACCTTTTCAACGATATTGCAATATTTGTTCTAAATGTCCACCGTTTCTTTCTAAACACAAACTCCCACGTTTTTGCAAATTGGTTGTTAGACTCCTAAGCGTGTCTCTGTCACTTTTCAGAATATTAAAAAAACGTCTATTATTCGCTGTTTTAACTCATTTACACTACGAACTTCTTCGGTGTACACTAAGCGTTTTAGTTCAACCCACAAATAAAAGTCTAATGGCGTTAGGTCTGGTGATCTCGCCGGCCAGTTCACAGGTCCACCGGGACCTATCCACTTATCACGGAATTCACTATCTAAATACGCGAGCACAGATCGCTCGTAGTGAGCTGGACACCCGTCGTGCTGAAAGTACATGTCCGGCAGATAGTCCAGAGGAACGTCTTCCAACATTGTGTCGATAACGGACTGTATAATTTCACGATACATTATCCCTGTCAATCGACCTTCGATACAAACTGGACCCATTATGCCAACGTGTATTATCCCGGCCCAAACATTGACACTGAATAGAACTTGATGAGCGTGTTCGTTTATTTTAAGTGAGTTTTGAAACTCCACCATTGCTCGTTGTGTAGGTACGTTGTAGATACCAGTGCGGGTAAATATGGACTCGTCGCTCCATAGAATGTTCGCCTGCGGGTGGAGTTAGAGTATGCGTACGTCATTATGAAAACAATCACTGGCCGGTCGAAGCACACACGGTTCAAACGTAAAAAAACAGCGATCGACGTCACGCTATGGCTAATCGCAGGTGACTAGAGAGAGAGAGCACGAGACGCGGTACTCGGTTTGAAGGGCGCGCGGGCGGGAGGGGATGCGCATGCGGTGACACGTGAGCGGTACGCCTAAGGAAAGATATTTTGCGATAGTAGTTACCTATCCCCGGCCGGCTTCAATCAAAGGATTGAATGTCGCTACGAATTCATTGATAATTTCTGCGCGTAGAGTAGGGTGCCTATAAGTTGGGTTTTGATATTATTTGCCGATATTTTTACTCTTTTCTATTTTTATTATTTTTTAAATTTTAGTATGAAAAGTTTACTACAAATAAGTAATAGTATTTATTGATAGGTTCATTTCATGTTAGGATTTAAAAAAAAAAGAAGTGAAATTTCTATGCCATAGGCTTCTACTCCGTTCACCTATTATGCCCTATTTTTTTCCAGACGGTAAAAAAAATCATACGGTATATAACGGAGTTATGCCCGAACATACGTACAAAACAAATACATACCGAACCGATAACCTCCTCCTTTTTGAAGTCGATTAACAAACAATGATACGATGCCATGATACTGCCAGCTGCTAAAATATCTGCTGTTATTCTTTCTTTGTTCTTGTATTTTGTTGTCGTCTGTACAATATTGTAGAATATCCAACAAGATGATTATATTGATTCCCGAGTCTTCTGTATGTCAATATTATAGCACAAAGTTTGTAGAAGGAATTCGAAGGGTCGTATAGAATATTCCAGAAGGATATAAATTAGTCGCTGACATACTTGTATCTTGTACCTTGCTTGTATCTACCTCCTTGTATTTCGCTACAGGGGTATTAGTCGCGTGATATGTAACCGCGTGTATATGTCAGCGTCAGCGTGTATATGTAAGCGTCAGCGTGTATATGTCAATGTCAGCGTGTATATGTCACCATCATCATCATCATCATCATATCAGCCGAATGACGTCCACTGCTGGACATAAACTTCCCCCAAAAGGATTTGCCATAATCGCCACGCTTGGCAGGCGGGTTGACGATCGCAGTACGGTGGTCAAATACATGGAGAACGCTGCTGCCCATTCTCTAGTAAGTCATTCTCTAGTAGTTGTCTAGTGTATATGTATATGTACCTATATACAACATGTCCCGGAACTAACGCACTCCGCTAAGCTTACGCTTGGTGCTTGGCCCCAATTAGAATATTATGTCATAATCATAATACATACACTTAATTGTAACTATTACCCCCCCAGTGGGGTTTTCCCCCCCAGTGGGGTTCCCGCATTGTCGTTGCGGGGGGCTCAGTAACCGTGGTCACCCTCCCACGGTGAAGCGAAGAGGAACCCCAAGGTGGGGCCGCTCGTCAGGGCTTGTGCCTCCAAGCCAACGACGTAGCGGCCAAAAAGTAGGTTGCGGTGTGGTGCATCGCAACTGAGGCGGGCCGCGATGTCGAATGGGAGGCATCGCGGCTGAGGGTTACAGGCTGCGGCGGAGGAGGAGTGCCGGTACTTCTGAGTAGCGCTCTTCCCTTCCGTAGCCTGGACGGGGCCGCCACCGTTTGATGGCGGACGCGGTGGGGCCGCAGGGGAAGAGGAGTGTCGGTATAGCGTTGGCCGCTCTCCCTATCCCCTGCGGCCGAAAAGTGGTTGGCGGCGGGGCCACTGTACTGACCCGTCGCAGGAGGACGTCAGCAGCAGCTGGTGGGGCCCGCAAGGGCCGATGCCTGCTAGGGGTGCGGGTTGTTCGAAAGAGATACCGCGGCCCCTGGCATACGGGCAGCTGAAGGAACATGGGTGCGTTTTAGTCAGTAAAAGTCTGACACGCCCTCCTGCTCCAACCAGAGCGGGAGAAGTCATTTGATGATTTCCCACCCACAAAAAAAAAAAAAAAAAAAAATTGTAACTATTATATATTATACATTGTTTATTTATAAATTAGTTATACTGATTCTGTAATTCAGTTACATACCTACACATTGTAAAAACGTCCTAGGATTCACAAACAAATCTAGGATACTGATACCTCTCAGTACGTAGTCTATTCACTTAGAAGGTAGTATTTGAAGTTGCGATCTTTCATGGTGCAGAAAATCAAGTCAAATAGACTTACTCTTGAATTCGTCGGAAATCGACCTAAAATCCTGAAACAAACCAAAAAATTCCCTGAAATCGTCTTTAAAACGTATAGATTTAGCACAAGTCTAAAACATGCTAACGCAAAGAATGAAAACTACGTATCAAAAGAATCGAAACAAAAAAATCAAAACTCAAACTCAAAGCATTTATTTCAATTAAACCATTTACAGGCACTTTTGAACTGTCAAAAAGTCGATCAGTTGGAAAGTTGAAGCTAGTTGCCCATTCCAAAACGTAGATCTCTATAGAGAAGAACGGGCAAGAAACTCCACGGACACTCTTTTAAAATCAAGTTGAAATATTACAAAATCTTGGGAACATTATTCTTGTTGCTTCTGTATGTGAGAACAATGTAAAAAATGTAATTATAAACAATTCTAAATACAAGATAAAAATAAGCCCTGGAAGTTAGGAGATGACCCAGTCTCAACCGACAGCGCCCGTTCACGAACTTGACGCGTGGATCAGCACCATCCAGCTCAACCATTTTGTAGGGAACCGAATGATCCAACACACGCGCCACCATCAGTGAGACATTTATGTGAGCATGACATACTCTCAACTGCCATGCTTTTTCAAGTCAACGTACATCATAACAACACAATAAACGGATGCATGGTACTCACATTTACAAAAATTTTAACAAAATGCTTCTAAATTATACAAAACTATAGTTTGCAATCTATTTGAAATATTAATAAAATTAGATTTCCTAAAAGAAAGAAAAAACATTTAATATCCACTTTGAAGCACGAAATTGCAAAGATGACAATAAACAGAAACATACAAAGGCAGCATAGACGCGTCAGACCACACGTCTTCACAATGGCCGACACTTTTCTGCATCGATTTAAAAGTGAGTTGAAATTTTACAACAATACTCTGATGGACGGTGGAGCTGGTATTAATTCACTCGATGCCGATGGCTGATTCAATATTGCTGCCGATAAGGGCTGTCTATCTGTCAGTCAGTCATGACCAGAGATCGGATATTCGGATGCATATTCACCTAAAGTTGCGATGTTGGCTAATATGGAACGCGCTTTTGTAATGAAAAAATCTTCATTTAATGTAAAAAAATGTTTTAACTAACACACACTACCCCCACTATTACAGACTTTATACACCCTACTTACACATATTTGCATCGCAATTAATTTTAAATAAATATGTGTCTGAATAGCTATGCAATCCTAATAATTTAGAAGTCGCTTCCATACTATACAACTGACTAGTTATGCATTCCCGGTGTTTTTGGCATCCTGGGATTTTTTATCAAAAAATATTTTTTAAGCAGTCCCTTCCATACTTTCGTAACTAAAACTTAACTTTAGGTAAATATGCATCCGATTATCCGATTCTCCTTATCCTAGTCATGACAGCACTTTATTTTCTACTAGCTTTTTGAACGCGGATGTGAAGTTTGAAATCTAATATATAAAATTCTCGTATCACAGTTTTCGTTGCCATACTCCTCCGAAACGGCTTGACCGATTTTGATGAAATTTTTTGTGCTTATCCAGTATCTATGAGAATCGGCCAACATCTATTTTTCATCCCCCTAAATGTTAGGGGTAGTCCACCCCTAAATAATTTATAAGGCAAAACAACGTTTGCTGGGTCAGCTAGTGTGATATGTAAGTTGGAGTTTTTTTCTAGGATATCTATGTCCTGAAATCACCAATCTATCCAAATGTATAAAGTGTCGGTGTGAAAGTAATGTCAAAATATCAGATTTTTACTAGATGCATATAAAAATATTTGCGGTACATATAACAACAAAACAATTTTTAAAAAATTATCTGTCTTTCTGTTTGTTCTAGTTAATCTTTGAAACGGCTGGACCGATTTATACAAGTCGTGCATACATCTTTATTTATTTATTTTATTATTTATGTACACAAAGTAAAATACATAGGGATACGACAAAATTATAATTTAGGTATAACTTTCCTCCTCAATTTAAACAAATTTAACCCCTTTATGGGAGGAATATTCTGAAATCCTTCCTTAGTGGTAACTTTCGTAAAAATTAAGCAACTCTTGTGCGTTGACTGTAGGTGAGCTTAAACCGTCTTATTACAAAACGCGATCTAACTTTTGTTCTAGCCTAAAAATCTGAGCCAGTTTTTGCATTTCCAACTTTAGTCCGATTTGGGTAAAGTTCTTAATACAAAGATGACAACTTAGCAACGGACAAAATTGTCAGTTTTGTAAAAAAAAAACTACATTTCTATACAAATGTTGAATTCTTAATTCAAAAACTGGCTTGGTGGTTTAAACCTGATCCAAATAAAACACTTTTTTTGTAATAGTTTGAATACACGATTAGAAACAATGGAAGAATAACATTTATTTGGCAAAGACGTCACGTATTGTCCCAAACAATGCACTTATTGCACATTTATAAAATTAAATGTTAGGTATACAAAATCTTCCCTTGTTCACCTCATATAAAACAAAAGTTTGTCCTGGGAAGCTGGCGAGCCTCCCAGGACAAACTTTTGTTGAGTTTTTCACAAAGCCATTTTCAAACGTGATGTTTTGTGCTCCATGGCATTGTGCTACGTAACAATAAAGAAGTTTTTTTTTTATTACTTCCTAGCTCTGACCTACACCCGCACGACCTACTTCCTGTTCAAAAGATATAAGTATGTCACAGGATAAGTGTAAAAAAATAATCTTATCGAAAATCTAGCATATTCCGCCGACACCGAATTATTCGAAACAAAGAATGATTTTTGTAAAGTCAAGATTTCGCAAAAAACAATCTGCCTAGCCTTTTTCAATGGAACGTCTTTCAGTATATATGGCGCACTCTAGAAGATATAAAGTGACCGACCTATCACGCTCAAAAACTATGAAATATGAAAATATTGTCATCTGAAAGCCGTGGTCGTATGCCACCTAAACATGCTGTCAAGTACCGTTCTCTTTAAGATAGGTATTAGGTACCTACCGCATTTAGTCTTAGGAATTTTGGATAGTTTTTCAACCCCCAACTAGTACTCAAGCATTTGTGTGTAGTAGAAAGGGTTTGAGTTTGAGTTGAGTTGAGTTTGAGTTTTTGGGAGTTTGTTCCACCACTTCTTCCCAGCTAAAGCACTAGGAAGTGGTGAAGGGTGGGCGTTTTGGGGGACTGTCTCATGTACTTTGACGTTCGAAAAGTGCTGATTCTCAGCCTAATTTGAATAAATGACTTTTGATTTTGATTTGTTTAATAAATTACACGAGACTATAGCGTGCTCTTTTTTCTAATACGAAATGGTCCTTCTGTGATTTTGTGCTACAACCCCTTCAAGACACGAACAATAACATTAACCAACACCTGTGGAAATAAATGTACATTGAAATTTAGCTAGGATTTTAGGACGACTGGACACGACGCCGAGACCAGGTGCGCGAGGCAGTGGGCAGGAGTTCGCAGGTAAGTTTTCTTTTCAAATCCACACTTTCATACTACACACACGCTAATGTAATGAACGATCATAAGAAAGTATCGTTCAAATGAGATTATTTTCTTGTTTCATACTTTTTAGGGCGTGATTTTTAGTAGGAAGTCGAGTTTTAGTTGTTAAGCTTATATTTTTTGCACTTGTTACATATAGGTACAAATTCTACTTCATGCATCTAGTGAATATCTTCTATCGTTTCCAGTTCCAGTCCACTTGTGCCGAGGGGCCTCCCACGCGAATGCCGATGGTAATCTGGTCCCGACTCAGTGATGTGATTAAATCAGCGTTTTGTACCTAAGGGTTCGATTTCTTTCATTATAAGAAACATATAAGTAGGGCGAGGGCTTAGGACGTAAGAATCAGCCTTCTTTATAGACTATTTATAAAATAATAGGTAACCGTGGGGTTTTTGCGCAACACACTAACAGAAGAAATGGCTTTTATTTTGACAGTTCAGCAACATTCATTGCGTTATTTACGATGTTGAGCAGACGATTTTTTCCAACATATGAAGCAATGGATTAGCAATGCCTGCGGTGGCGTCGGGGGTCGGGTTGCCTCCTTCTCTTAAATAAGGCGCGGGGGTCATGTGGTGACAGGTTGTCTTAGTGACCATGCTTTTGTTATTCTTATTAGCAATTATCTGTTTGTTTAGTTTACTCCAAAGGTCCTATTTTATCATTTGTGATTTCAAGTTACAGCTATGTGACAACATAATACAGCATTGTATGTAAGCGGGTACGCCCTGTATGCCTAGAGGCTTGTATTCACTTAATAAGTTCTGTTTACATTTTTATTATTTACAGTGGTCAACTTTAGTACCGTTTTCTGACATAAGGCTTTGTGTTTCGTAATGTTAATTACTTACTATTAAAATCAAGTTCTTCTAACTGAAATGTGCTGCTGGGGCGTTTGTTGCGCCACTTTTTCTTCCCAGCTAAAGCACTAGGAATCTCATGTAATTTTGATATTCAAAAAGTGCTGATACTCAGCCTAGTTTGTATATTGGTTTTTGATTTTCAATATCTTTTAAAATGATTTAGATGATGCTGAGGTGTCCTAAAATTATACGCCCAATCCATTGTCCACACTTATTTATAGATGAATACTATCTCATATTTATTTAGATTAAGGTTTTTAAAATCAACAGAACATTGTTGGTTCTCTGTTTAAACATAATATTTCTGGAATAAAACAACACCATTGATTGTAGACTTATATAAAATGGATTGCATTTAACCTTTCAAAATGTCAAGCTCACACAGGCGCGTGGTGGCGCATGCAACGTAGCGACAAAGCGCTGCGGTCATCAATTTGCTCCCATCATAGCGACTATGTGGTTACGGGCTTACTGCATTTTCGAGGCAAACTGATGCGAATCCGTCCAAGACTGGTAGTGTATTAGGACCATTATAGCTTGTACAAGGATAGCTTAACGTCACGTCGAAATTTGAGAGGTATCCAGTCATCATTAACATAATTAAGTATCCTTCTGGGGTTGTCTGGTAAAAATGGTTGCGTAGATGGCTTTTGAATTTTGTGCATTTGAGTTAGCTTCAAATTTAACCTTACTGAATACTTATCGAGCATACAATCTTTTTAAATGCTATCGACGAACATAGACATAATATAATTTAATTAATCTATATTTATCTCAAAATAATAGTACAGGCACTGGTTAATAGAATGCACAATATTACAGAAAGGTGTGGATAGGAGGATCCTGAGTTACAGATCACCCGTCTCTTAGAAAGGACATGTAAATGGACAAAACGGTTAGAATTAAGATAATATAATAATACAAGTTTACATTTAAGTATTTAGTATTTAGTAAAAGCAGAACCTATAAAACTAAGAGAAAAAAATACAAGTTGATTTTGATACTCTTTGACAAAATGCATCATAATTATCTTGGTCTAATCCCAATAATACATAAACTTAATTACTTAAACTTAATCAAAACAGCTAGACTTCAGAAAACACTGTCTCTAGCTACGTAGCTAGATATCTCATGACGCATGTGGCTACGGGGATTTAGATAAATCGCAGCTTCGGGTGACAAGCCAGTCTCACAACCCACGAGCTTAGGGCGAGAGTAATTATGAAACGGTTCATACGTAACCGTCGCTCCGGACAGATGACGCAGATGCAGACTAATGAGAATCATACCTACCTAGATATAATGCTGATTATTTTCTTAGTTGTATCTTGGAAGCTTTAAATAAATTATATTTCAGCTACGCTGCAAATAACATTCATACATAAACTGGAGCCTTCCCATGGGGTAAGCAGGAACTACAGATCGCCACCTGCAACGATTCTTAGGTACAGTCACCTAAAGCGATAAGTCCACCAGGGTCGTCGGATATAGTTAAAGAGTTTAGTAAGTAACCGATGGACATTTTCTAGTTAAATTTAAATCATTAAATAGAAAACAAACAGTTCATTTATCAAATTAAGACAGTGACCTGCAAATTGGAAAAAACATAAGAAAATTTTAATTTCACAAGCTACCCCGCTCCTCCTAAAGGTGCTCTTAAACGGGCAATATTTTGAGCAATTACTGCTCGGCAACACTAATGGATCAATCTGGAGCAATTAAGTGGAGCAACCTGGAGTAACAACAATAAATTGCCGTTGTGTTTCGGCAATATTGCTTCTGATTCCTCCATATTTTTCATGAGTTGCCGAATATCCAATCGGTTTGGAAATTTCTAGTCAATTTTCTCCCTATCTCGTTTGTAACTAACTACGTCTCGTTTTGCGTGAGGAAACGGCCGCCGGCGGAGGCGGCGGGGGAGGCGCATTACCTAGTTTATTAAATTGCTCCATATTGTGTGGCCGTATCTCTCGCAACAGGTGGCTACATGTTGCCATTGCCCTAAATTGCTGGATGTAGTCGGGACGTCATATTTGACGAGAATTTCCCAAGATGGAGCAATTTTAGTTGCTCGTGTAAGCGCACCTTAAAAGCGGAGAACCAGATTTTAAAATAATACAAAAATACACAAACTACACTAAAATAAACAATGTCGACAATATTTTGATCATGTGTGTGAGTGGGGTGAATTATTTATCGTTACGTAATTCAGCTTAAGGGGTTTTTCCGGGATGAATCATGTAAGGTACCTACCTGTCGCCGTCTCCTAGGTGAAGGTAGGCTGAGCCCCCGGCTCAGTGTACAACTTCCGACTTGACAAACAAAGAGAAGGTTAAGGTTTTAGTGATTGTTTGAAAACTGTTTACATTTTCAAAATCAAAAACACACTAATGAAAAACACACTAATGAAAAACACACTTATGAAAAACGTCAAGCACGTCTTTTCTAGATAGGTAAGTACTAAAAAAAATCAGGTTTTTTGTAACACATTTGAGTAAAATTCGTCATTTCAATAAAATAATAATTTACAATTTTTTTTTTTTTTTTTTAATATAATTTCGGTCAAAAGATGAATCATAGCGCAATGAACATTGTTGAACTGTCAAAATGAAAACCATTGCCACTAATAGTGTTACGCACAACTTGCACACACGTGTTGCCTGTAAAAGTTTGTATAAATAATTTAATTACCACTGCTCTCAAAACGGTGAAAAAAAACATCGTGAGGAAACCGGCACGTCCTAGAACCAAAAATTCGAAGACATGTGACATCTACCAACCTGCATTGGACTCGCGAGGTAGATTACGGCCCATTCCCTCCCGAAGTAAGGAGGCCTGTGTCCCAGCAGTTTTTTCCTTTTTTGGGGATGGGAAATCATCAAATAAGTTCTCCCGCTCTGGACGGAGCTGGGCGTGTCAGACTTTTACTGACTAAAACCCACCCGTGTTCCCTCAGTTACCTGTGTGCCGCTGTATCTCTTTCGAATAACCTGCACCCCTGGCAGGCATCGGCTCTTGCGCACTCCACCAGTTGTTGCTGACATTTCTTTGAGGCGCGCGTGGAACATAACGCGCCTGGCCGGGAATCGGCCTGGGATTCCCGACCGACGCCCAGGGCGTCTCCTGCGGTGACTAGGGCCGTGAGGGGGCATAAATTGCCTCTCCGTCACGTGCGCCGCCTCCGTTTTCGCGTGCATTACTGCTTCGTAGAAGGAAGTAACGGCTTCCCACACACTCTCGCTCCTTACCATGGCCGGGACCAGCGCTGGACGCGAGAGATCGCCGCCGCCGATCGCCTCCATGTGGTCACGGCGGTAGTGCGCCCGAGCTGGGCAGACCTCCACCATATGCTCCACCGTGTCCTCCGGGCGATGTACGCAGTGGAAACACCCGGGCGTTTCCTTCCGCCTTATCCGAAGCAGAAACCTCTCGAAACAACCGTGTCTGGTGAGGACCTGCGTCAGGCGGAAGTGTCCCAATAGTGAGATCATTATAGGTTCGCTTATGCTTATGCTATGCTATTTATTTGCTTTCATATCAGCATAACAATCAAGGTTAATGTACTCGTACCTGACATAGTATCATCTGTCTCTTCTCCAAACATGAACTAGGAAATTAGAAGATCAACCACAACTCAGCAACATGACATGTCCAAAGATTGTTGTAGGAACCGTGCACTGAGCTTCTAACGTTTCATAAGTACCTACCTATGTAGGTTTTTATTAATCAATAATATTTTATATATATAATACTTTATTGTACACCACAAAAATACATAACAAAAAAGTAGATAACATGCTTTATGTCAAATAAATATTTTATCTACTCTCTCATATGAAATTCGAATTATAAACTTCAAAGCGAGTTTAAAATGACAAACGTTATAAACAAAATACCGAAATTTAAAAAAAGAATCATCTTAATACACTTTTTCTCTAATAAAATAATGTCATAAAACATTTTTTTTACCAATACGATACAGGGCATATCCAAGAAGTCAATATCACCAATGATTTTCCATTAACATTTTTTTTCTAATGGAACGCATATGCGGGGCGCGCCATGTTTATAGCATTACAAAACTATTCTTACTCTTTTAATTTTGATATTCTACTTAGTAGGTTCATTCCCAATATAAGAGAAAATCACGCTATCCTTGCCAAGCTTTTCTTAATCTCAATTCAATTCAATTTCATTGTTATTGTTTCTATTTTTATAATTATTATATGTATTTCTTAACTTTTTTTTGTTGGTTTTGGGTGTAACCAGCACGCTAATTGCGTAACTCACGATTAATCATAATCGGTTTCATTTTGACAGTTCAACAATATTCATTGCGTTATTTACGTAGTTGAGCAGACACATTTTACGAACATATGAAGCAATGGTTTAGCCATCTGTTTCAAAACGAAACCGATTATGATCATTCGTGAGTTACGCAATTAGGGTGCTGGCTAATTTATGCTAGTCTGTTTTAGTTTTGTTTAGTATATTGTTAAGTTTAGTATTTCAAGGCAGCAAGATATTTTGATCAATTGCCAGCCGTAATTGTCATGTACATTAGTCCTTTATTTATTAAGATGATTTCTAGCATAAGTTGAATGTATGTGATGTGACTGTGCTTTTTTAAATAAATAAGAGAACAGATAAAGTAGTGTATGGAAGTGCACATAACTAGATATTAAAACACTCGTGTGATACTGTTAAAAACTTCGCCTACGGGTGGGTTTTTAAATACTACCCCTCATTATACAACAGTTTCATAAACTACTCACCATAATCAGTTAACGTTCCCACTGCTGGGACACAGCCCCTTCTCTGTGAGATGAAGCGGGCCATAATCCACCACGCGGGCCAGTGCGGGTTGGTGGATGTCACATGCCTTCCAATTAAGCACTACACTAAACTACTATTAAGTTTAAATTTATATTTTGAAAACTGGCAGTTCAGTCAACCTGGATAATCTAGCACAACCATAGTAAACAGTCAATATTATCGCCTCACACAAGGCGCTTAGGTCCTAATAAAACGTTTAATTAGAACATTACTACGTCTGAGAGGGCTATTAGAAACAATATTGGAAAGTTTAACTGCCCTTTCAAGTAAAAGCTATTGAATACAACGTCCTTCCTTCGTACTTAATTAAAATCGGATTTAAAGCCTCAAATGACACTATTGAGTCTGCTATACGCTCGTACCGAGATTGAAAAAAATTGGGTTTGTTTATGTACAATTATAGCTATACCCGCGGCTTCGCCCACGTGGATGTCGGAATTTATCCCACGGGCAAGTACTGCCGGGACTACTACGGTTACTCCTTCTAACATCAGCTATCTGCCAGTGAAAGTACCATCAAAATGGGTCCAGTCGTTTCGCAGATTAGCCGGAGCAAAACGACAGACCGATTTTTCTTTTTGAAATAATTCTCTAGTTATACCTAACTACATACTTTCATATTCATTAAGTACCTAAATAGCTATTAATTTGACATTACAAACAGACATCTCAATTTTATTTATTTGTATAGATGTTGTGTAATGAAACATTATATGCTTTGATTTTGATTTGTTTTTGCTTGTTTTTTGGTCCTGATTATCATAAAAATAAAAAGTAACTTTGATCCTTCTATCGATTCAGATTTATCATCTTGGCCAGTTATAGTGTAGGACTTTTACAATTTAAGCCACAGCTAAAATGCATCTTATGAAATAAAGTTACATACCTACACAGACAAAGTAGTCCATACATTTTATTTGTTTTCTTTTGATCCGACTTAAGACGATAGATAGAACTGGCATTATTCTCGCTCACAATTAGCTAAGAAGCCTAAATGACCTTCTCTTACGCCACATTGCCCAAATTATCTAATACGGTCTGTCCCAAAACCGTGCTCAATGCCAAATAAACTCTGGCCCTTAGGGAATTAAAAAAATCTACCCAAATTTCTCAGATGTGATTGTGGTAATATTCCTTGAAACAAATTTACCTAAAATACTAATTAAGCTTGCCGAATACCGACGAGTTTATAAATGGTGTTGCCAAATTAACTTGTACGAAATTAACTAATTTATTTAGTGAAGCTCAATTTAATCTTGCTAATAATGCCGAAATGTGTCTATGTATTTAATAGTTTGAAAATGCGAGGTGAACGCGAAATGAGTTTCATGAGTAGTTAGTGTTATAGAGTAAATAATGAGATGAGATGAGATACAGAATATAACTATGTTGATAATTATTTAGAATGAATTGATAAAATAGAAACCTGAAAATGACAACAGCTGCATGGGTCGATCGAAGGGTTGCCGCCGTCGGTTCGTGGATGGGTGACAATATCCATCACATATCGTAACCCTATCGTGCTTCGAAAAACACGCTAAGCCGTTAGTTCCGGCTTTCATTCGTAGATCTTTCTTTGACAGTCGTTACTGGTAGTCAGAAGCGCAAAAGTCTTTCCAAGGGGTATCGTGTTACCCAGTAACTGGGTTTATGGAGGTCAGGTAGGCAGGTGCTCCACATAAAATACTGGTATTAGCATACGGTTATACTGGAAGCCGAACCTAACATAGTTGGAAAAAGGCTAGGAAGATTGATTGGAAAAACACCGAAATACATTATTAAATAGGCAGGCGGTGTAGCTAAAGGTAACCTAGTGCAGTAGCTCCCACCTGTTTGATGAAAACATCATCATAGGTGGCAGCACTGTTCACCGTCTAAAAGCCGCCATTGTATTGTTTATATTCTTTTTTGTGTCGACGACAAATTAATCGAAAGATAGATAAATTTGTAGGTGACTTAGATTATGGCACTGTTAAAAGACGAACTAAGGCAAAGGAAAGTATGTAAAGTACTGCAAAATAAAGTTAATAACATTTTTTTAAATGTTTGTTGAAGACCTGATCGCAGTTGAAAACCAACTCGAGGTTGACCTTCCTGACTAAAAAATCTTCAGAGATGATAATTCTAGCATTGATCATATAAAATAATATAAACACACATCCAGCTTTACTATAATTTACGTTATGTCACACACCCAGAAAGATTGGCCAGTAAACATAGCTACATAATTTTCTATTATTTCAAGTCAACATTAGTCCTACAAACACGCAATATATCAACCACATTTAATTGTTTTATTAACGCGCTCCCATTAGGCGCAATAACACAAATATATTAAAAGCTCTGTCATCATGTCAGTCAACCACGTTATTGCGATGAAAACTCTATGAAAAATCTCTCGACATTCCGGAAAATGCATTTTCGGAAAATGTTGGTCCCTCGAGCCATATGGTGAAATACCAAACATTGGTACTTACATTTCTTATTTCATTAGTACATGTATGTATAAAAAACAGAAAGAAAAGAATCATAGGCCATCAAAAAGTTCGTCCGCATCGCTGTCAATGGGAAGAGTGCCCAAAAGGCTGGCAACATTGCCACATTGGATGGCGATGCTGATTCTTTGGCCAAAGAATAGGCCAGCATTCTGGTAAGTTAGTTAAGTTAGTCATTAGTTACGTTCAGTCGAAGTCTAATCATTTCTTTCAAATAGCCACACAACAGGCACTTTTGCAGAAAAGAATAAGAAGAAGAAGTCAAAAACAACCATTGTGTAGATATTTTAGAGATGAGCTATTATCATATACTTATAGCTGCTAGATGATTGGGTGAAGGCCAAGGACAAAAGAGTGGCCTTTTTCGCTTTCTACTAGATATAGGTACATACGTTATCTAATTTACAATCCCAGAACCAGTTCATTTAGGCTAAAAAGATAAATCGTTAATTTGGACAAAAAAAAACAGCACGAATATGCAAAATCATGATTTGGGTAATAATAAAAAATAACACGAATAGTACAAAGTAATCTCAACATCTGCTGGGAAATTTGTTGCACCACTTTTTCTTCCCAGCTAAAGCACTAGGAAGGGAAGAAAAACAGAAATTAAGCTCTATGTGGCAATCGAGACTCAAAAGCTTCATCGTCATAAAATGCAACATTGCACTTTTTTATTTGCATGCTATTGTAATATGGTGGAATATGCTCGGCATTAAAAATATTTGTAACATCCTGTACATTTAGCACATTTTATGCAAATCTTACTTACAAGGGAGAACAACGGATAATCAGAGGTTGTCATTACGGTTTTTTTCATCCACCTTGTGCACCTATGTATAAAACTTAATTTGGAATTGCAAGTTTAAATTTAATTTAATTGCATGAAATACATCGATTGCTGTGCACCTCCTCTTGAATGGTCCGCCAAAATAATGGAACACTCTAGAGTCATCACCTACTGTTAGACCCGTCTATAAAGAAACCTTTTCGGTTTTGGCAAAGGAAGTACGGTGGGCACTTTCTGTACATCAAAGACTAATGGAATGGAAGATGCTTTATGACAGCTGTGCTACCATGTTTGTTTATTTTTGGGTGATTTGGCGTTACGAATTTGGACTACGAAGTTGTACGTTTTTTTTTTATTACATATTATGTTGAACAATAACACATTTTCATAAAACTAAACCCTGAATACAATAGAGCTTTTTAAATTGAGCTTTTCCAAACATTTTCCCGCCCATTAAATAAAACATCAAACTACGCGTTGCAAGTGCAACAACTAACAAAGCGTGTCATTTAAAACTGATGGCTGAAACAAACGCCGCAATAAAACAAAGAGTATCCACCGACGCGATGTATAGTTCGCCGATAAAAAGGAAAAATGGTTGTGCTCGCGCCCGCCCCCGGTATCGATCGGGCGCGTTATATAACCCTTCCCCGCGCGCCCCCGCCGCGCCCCGACTAACACAAGATACCTTTCGCAGGCTATATCATTCATAAGTCAGGTTCCGCAGCCGGCGGTCCGCGCTCGCTCCTTCCCGAGGCACAGTGGAACGAATGTATGGGAGCGGTTGGACGTAGACATGTCCGAAAAATAAGAGTAAAATTATGACAAACTAATGATGCCATCTTATTCGATTACTTAATGCCTTCATAAATTGTGGTGATGAATTTCTTCATAACTCCCATATTTCGGGAGTAATTTGAGAAAATGTGAAATTTTACTATGAAAATGAGTGTATCGAGCTCTCTCCCTCCTGATTCCGGGCTTGTTTCAAGTAGCGGTCTCTAATATCGTAATGCTATTACTAAGAGCTATATTTAATACTAAGACACATAGTGCGCCAAATGTGCACTTTCTGGGATAAAAGGAAATGAAAATTTAAAAAAAAAAACGTTTTTTCCCCATTTGTATTTACTTTAAACCGCAGACAGACTTATTAAGAGGTCTATAAATATATTATATATATATACAGAAATATATATTAACAAAAATATTCACAAGAACTGATGAGAGTATGACTTTTAAGTAAGTTGATAATAAATTACCTAGTTTCATTAAAAGTACAATAAATAATTAAGATGTAAGCTCTAATTTACTAAGTTACACATTTTAAAACAATAACATCATTTAATTATCTTCGTCATCATCATCATCATCAATTAATTCAAATTCAGAATCGATGTCCGCTAAATCATTTATGTTAACAAATTCGATATCACTTTTCTCAGAATCCGTAAGCCCATAAAATTCCTTAAAAGAAGATTTTTTTACAAACTTATTTCCTTTTGGACGGATACTTGTAACAAGTGGATCAGAAGACAGTAAAAGATTGTGCATAACATCTTCATTGCATGAGATACTGCTATGCTTTCGAGAATGCCCCTCTCTATATTTTCTAAAATCTTTATTTCTAGCCTCAGATGCCTCTTCGGATAGAAAACCAATGGGCACAATTGACATGTTCTGAACTATGTCTGGCCCATGCATTAAAATTTTATGAAGTGAAGAAGGCATATAATACCATGGGTATAACTCCACGTAAAGCTTAGCAGTATCAAAGCAGAACTCTCGGAATTTAGTTACGTTGATCTTCTCTCCTGATGAAATACACTGCAAGATCACACAGATTTTTCTTAAAAGCATAGCATCTATTCCGGTCAGTTCAGCAGATTTAGTGTAGTTTTCAAAAAATCTCCTTGCCGAGTTGCCATTGTTGGTGGATCCACTGCCTTGTTTCACAACATCGAGAAGTAAGCCCGTTTCTCTTCTTACAGCCTCTTGAACTCTTTTCTTCCTGTCATCAACTTGCCTTTTTGCTATATCACCCCTTACTTGCCATGATTTTATGTCTAATTTGTAGGAAATGTGTAATAAGCATTCCATTGAGCGAATCCAAGCGTGAAGGGTGCTTAAGCTATATTTATACATGTCCTCGTTTGCGTGTTTATCTTTGATTAACTCTAAATTATTCATTTCTTTAGGACAAGCCTTGCATATGTCACACACTGAAGCTGCTGTATTGGATATAATGGAATGAATTTTACCATCAATCATTGTCAACAGCAGTTGGTGTTTGACACTAATTCCATCAGTGATGGTGGATGGAGTTAAGGCTTCAATCTCTGCTTCGATTTCAGCCATCTCTCTCTGCACATTTTCTTTGGTTTCCTTTATAAACTTAAACAATATTGGCCGGCAAAATGAAGTGGAAGATGGTCGCTCGTTTTCCCAAATTGTTACACCTTTTGAGACGAGCCGCAGTGGTACAAGACTAATCATAAAATTACTAGCAAGATCGATTTGCTCATCTTCACTCGTCCTTTGATGATAAATGCTTTGGCTAGATGATCCGTCAAAACCCCATTTGCTGGTCAATACGAGCTGTTGATTGGGATCAACAGGGGTTTCTAACGACCTAATAAGTCTTCTTGAGGTTAAATCCATCAAGGCTTGTAATTTGATTTTTGCAGAGCTCTCTGTAACTGTGAGATCTTCTTTGGCCGGATAGCACTTAATTTTTTCTTTAACCAACATGTAGTAACTCGGGTATTGAAGAGCTCCTTCTTGAGTGTTGAAATCCCGAAGAGTGTTATAGCGCCATTTCGATAAGTTCATCGATACATAAAGAGCCAATGCCTTCAAAGGGGATATTTCCCGTACCTGAATTGATTTACCTTCAATGAAGGCTTTGATTTTTGAGGCCTCTTCTGGATTCTCCGTCAAGTATTTCATAACATAAGCTGTATCGCTTTGTCCTGCCTTTTGAAGCGCCCTTTCGGCCGAAAACATAATTTCAGCGCTGCTACTGCTGCATGAAAGACTATCTTCAGTGCGTCTTCTTTTTTGCCGGTTACTAAGGTCCTCAAAAGATTTACGAGGACTAGGATGTGTACAAGTTGAAGCATCAGATTTAGCAGGAGAAATTATGGGCTCGATGACGTCACTTATATTTTCTGTAGAAGGTTCCATATTTTCATTCTGTAATTCCGGCCATTGAATTGCAGCCTGTAGCCAAATCTCATGTTTCTTCCGAAACTTATCTGTGCTTCTTCCAGACTGTGTCCATTTTGCATAAATGCGGTAGCAAAATCGACGACACCAGTCTTTTAAACTTGTTTCAGCACTTTCACATAACTGAACACAACTGTTATCTTTTAAAACACTGAACAAATAGTTAAAGTCGCGTAAATCTTTATGTGCGCGTGCGCATAAAGCAACGTGAATATCAAGATTTGTATTAAAATTTGGAAAATACATTGCGAGATTAGCTTGGATACAACGAGGTGTAAATCAACACTGATTTTAAAGTTACTAATAGTGACCTATTTATATAAAATCCAGGTATCCCAGGTATCCTTTGTTAAATATTGCAAGGTAATTAGTTATTGTGATAATTAGTAAATGATGCATGCTAAATTAGTGTATTAAGAGCCATTTAGTAATTAAATAATAGCAATGTTCTTATCAGTAATCATTAGTGCATCAGTTTTATATGTAAACCTTAAGTCCCTAATTATATATCCTAATTAGCTTATATCTTCTCTAATTGGCTGCTCAGAAATGTTATTGTAATAAGGTAAACCTTTAGAAAAACGGTTTTAATCAACAAAATAAACAAAAAATAAAAAAATTGTGTTATAAAATAAACATCACTCTTTATCCCAGAAAGTGCACATTTGGCGCACTATGTGTCTTAGTATTAAATATAGCTCTTAGTATTAGCATTATGATATTAGAGACCGCTACTTGAAACAAGCCCGGAATCAGGAGGGAGAGAGCTCGATACACTCATTTTCATAGTAAAATTTCACATTTTCTCAAATTACTCCCGAAATATGGGAGTTATGAAGAAATTCATCACCACAAGTTATGAAGGCATTAAGTAATCGAATAAGATGGCATCATTAGTTTGGCATAATTTTACTCTTTTTTTTCGGACATGTCTACGTCCAACCGCTCCCATACATTCGTTCCACTGTGCGAGGCCTCAACCCTCTTACTGCGCATCCTGTGTTGCGCAAGTTGCCCAACACTGACTCTCAGTTGTTTTCCAAACCCCAGAGTGTACGAACGCTTTGCACAACTTTCAGCAGTGTTTTGTTGTGGAAAATCGCGATAAATGTTCTAAGGTAAGTCTCTAAACAAATTATCTGTTTTTTTTTCAGCCATTTTTCTCTAGAATGACTTGTGTACACCATCTTCATGAATGTTCTGTCCCGACGGGTCGTTCTGTTTGCTCGTTTTATGGAGCAATAAAAAGAGTAATTAATCAGGTCAGGTCAGAATGCGGGGCCAGAGTAATTGTTTGTTAAATCAGCTGTTATAATTGATTAAGCTACAATTGCTAAGTATCATGGACACGGACAATTATATTGACATCCTGTTTAATGCTGTGAACAGTATTTATTGTCCTCGTGTAGGGCAGGGTTGATTTTTTAAATTAAGGTATTGTATCGCCTCATGGTTGCGCATCTATATCGTTTAGCCATCGGTTTTCCGGATGCGTCCCGTCATTTACACTTTCCAAAGCATCAGCGCCGTTGTCGATGATCCAAATATTTAGAAAGATGCCAATTATCAGATATTTCGGCAACGTTTATTTGTTTCACGTTAAATATTGAACGCGAGTTTCTTCTGAAATCTAAACATTTAAAACACAATTGTTTTTTTTTTTTTTTTTTGGTAAACGGGATACCTGGACGTCGATTATGTGTTCGGATAAAATCATTCTGCGGATAGGTACTACTTTAATGCATCTAAAATTGGACATTGAGTTTACAGCGTGCAACAATCTCCTCGACTTTTCATTAAGAACCATCGTCTCTAAACCTTCTCTAAGCTTTTTGTTAATTAAACTTCACGTAGATATTGTACATAGGCGAGGTTTCATTGCAACACGGCAGTTTTTGACCAGACTTTTGCATGTGTGGGATTCATTATCTACCTATTCAACTATGAAGCAGATGCGTAACTATATATGAACATAAAATATATAGATATATGTTGCGTTTTATGTAAGTTTGCATAAATACTTAGCACTGAAATCAAAATCAAAATCAAAATATTTTTATTTCACATAAACCTGCAAGGGCACTTATGAAACGTCAGAAGCTAGGTGCACGGTTCCAATTTGTCGCTTCCTATGGAGAAGAGCCGGCAAGAAACTCCACGGTTACTCTTTTAAAAATAATTGGATTTTATAATGTTTTCAAATTACAGTGATATTAGTAGGATGTCTTGTAGGTAACTTATAAAGTCTGCAGGATAATAAAATATTCATATTCTTTACAAACCAGCCAAGCTTAAAAGACTAAGTAGAATAAAAAACACACAGAAATTGTTTATGGTTTGTATTTGCATTTTAAACGAGCTGCAAGTTATTCGACTAGTTGTTTGACATATTTACATTCGTTATTTATTTATTTACTAGCTTTTGCCAGCGGGTTCGCCCGCGTTTAAGTCGGAAATTATCCCACGGGAACTTACTGACGGGATAAAAAGTACCTATGTGTTTTTATTTTTATTTAATGGAAAACCAACAATTACATACATGGATAACAATAGCTTATAATCTATGTTTATCAGTGCGTAACTAACTACGTTATCCACATGTTACAAACTGTTAATCCAGCTTATAAACTAGCTGTGTGCCAAATTGCATCCAAATCCGTTCAGCCCTTTTGGCGTGATTGAGTAACAAACAAGCAAACTTTCACATTTATAATTAGAAGGGTTTTTTGAATGTGTTTAGTGCACGAGCATCATATTTTTTAATCTTTAATTCACAAGTTCCCTTTAAAGATTTTGGTCTTATGGTGTGTGGATCCGAAGGGACTTCGTACAAGTATGTTTGAACCTTGAAGAATTTGAAAGGCATTTCAAAGTTATTTCATCTAAGTAGTCTGAGCATACCTACTGTTAAGCCGTCTATCATAATCAAATGGGGTAGGTTCAACGGATTAGGACGGTCCTCGCGGCTTTGTATGTGGCTTTGTAATCTTTGGCTGCAGCGACATAAATGTTAGCCAAAAACTTTCACTCTACGAAATAGATTATTTTAAGGTCTAAATACTTTGCCTCATGTTGTTCATCTCATCGGTTAAATACTTACTAACGAATTGTGTTAGGCAGTAAAATGCTGTGTTTGATTTGGTGAACAGAGTCACTAAAATTTACATTATTAACGTTCAGAGATATGAGTTGTTTGATCAACTTCATCTTGCTTATTACTCAATTTCTTTACTGACTTTCATATTTATACAAGACTTATATGGATACTAACACGCGCATGAATGAATGAATGAATGAATTAAATGCACCAATCCTAACGTAGTTGGACCAGATTCGGTTAACTAAATGAACCCTAATATTTGCACTAGCCCCTGAGGCGTCATGTTTCATGGTACTAAAGAAACCATTGCATATCAATGAGTAGACCGGGGGGCGCTGTAATGGGAGTGAAGACGTACCCTTAGAATAGACAAGGATAGGCTGTACCGTATTTGCATTCTGGAGTACGCTTTTAACCTGTAATGTTGCCCCCTAAAATCCTACCTTACGTCCAAGCTGAACACCTGGCTACGTGGGGGGCGGACACGCGTACTGTACAACTATACAAAAACTTATGCGGCTAACAAGGAAAGGTAACCCCTTTATGCGAAAAACCTCAACAAAAAGACAGTGTCCGTATCAAATCGCAGACACTGTTTAAAAATAAAACACAAACATACTTAATCTACAACAAAACAAAACCCAAAAAGTGAAACAAAAAACAAGACAAAAAAAAAAAACCTGTAATGTTCCCACAGGTCTCCACTCTATGGGAGGAAGAGGACCGTAATCCACCACGCAGGCCCAGTGCGGGTTGGTAGCTGTCACATGTCTTCGAATTTCTGGTTCTAGTATATGCCGGTTTCCCCACCATGTACCCCTTCACCGTTTTGAGAGCATTGGCGATGGAACTATTTCCACAAAGTAAAGCCCCTGTTTGGGTCCGAAACTCCGAACCTACTACCTACAACGCGTAACTCGCCGCAGGCGTCAGCAGTACGTGCATAAAACAAAAATTGTTTTGACACATGAGAAAATCCTTGTTCCGCACGAAACCACCTGTCAGAATTTTTTCTTTCCCTAAACACAATTTTCTCTTTTATTTTGTATTATGAACGCTGTTTTTTATCCACAAAAAATAGCCTCTTAGTCAAGACTCAAAGCCACAGACAGGATTGTCCTAGAACTAATTAAATAAACGTAGCACAAACTACAAAGACACGGTACGTCCTTCCTTTTAATTAAAGTAATAGACTCAAACATTTACCTACTTCGTCTGCTTCCAGACTAAAGGGAATAGAGATGACTGCGTGTCTGTGTAAGACTAATTACATAAATTAAGCTCGTAATTATATAAAAAGGTCACTATTTGTGTGAGACTTTGATCTTTTTTAACCGACTTCCAAAAAGGAGGCGGTTATATGTTCGACTGTATGTTTTTTTTATGTATGTTCACCGATTTCTCCCACATTTGTGGACCGATTCTCAAAATTCTTTTTTACTTGAAAGAGTATACTCTTTTTTCTTTTTTTTTTTTGGGTGGGAAATCATCAAATAACTTCTCCCGCTCTGGGCGGAGCGGGAGGGCGTGTCAGACTTTTACTGACTAAAACCCACCCGTGTTCCCTCAGTTGCCTGTGTGCCAGGGGCGGCGGTATCTCTTTCGAACAACCCGCACCCCTGGCAGGCATCGGCCCTTGCGGGCCCCATCTGTTGCTGCTGACATCTCTTTGAGGCACGCGTGGAACACAACGCGCCGTCGACCCGGGCTTGGTCCTTACCGGACAGCGAGCTACGCATTACTCGCCGTCCGCAAGCCCGTGCCTACGGTGGCCGGGAATCAGCCTGGGATTCCCGACGCCCAGGGCGTCTCCTGCGAAGGCCACGGCTGTGAGGGCGCATGTATTGCATCTCCCTCACGTTCGCCGCCTCCCTCTTTGCGAGCATAACTGTTTCACTGAAGGAGGCGACTGCTAGCCATGCACTCTCGCTCCGTACCATGGCCTGGACCAGGGTCGGACGCGAGAGATCGCCGCCGCCGATCACCTCCACGAGGACACGGCGGTGCTCCGCCCAAGCCGGGCAGACCTCCACCGTATGCTCCACCGTGTCCTCAGGGCGATCTTCGCAATGGAAACACCCGGGCGTTTCCTCCCGCCCTATCCGAAACAGGAACCTCCCGAAACAACCGTGTCCAGTGAGGACCTGTGTCAGGCGGAAGGTGAGGACGACATGCCGCCTCTCAAACCACTCCTCAAAGAGGGGACTTACCGCCGCAATCGTGGCGTGCCCAAAGAGTATACTCCTGAGGTAGTCCCATTGGCACCAAGTCAGGATCTGATGATGGAATCCCAGGGAAATCGAGGGCAACCCTCAAATGTTATAGATATTAAAAATGTTTTTCATATATTTTTTAAAGCTATTGAGACATTTGCGTATGGTCATCGTCATCTCATGACGCTGAGCTGATGAAGGAAGGTACAACTCTTTAACGGTTAGGAGTGGTAGGACGTTCGGGCATAACTTCGTAATATATAGACGGATTTGCAATTGCTGGAATGGATTTGCGTGGCTATACGGCAAGCATGGCTAGCAGCAGCACAGGTCGATCTTCAAGGTTAAGCAACGCTTGTCGAGGTCGATGCATGGATGTGTGACCATTCATTACATACCGAGATGCCTCCCATCCCGGCTGTCATTTGTAAATCTTTGAGAGTCGTTACGGTTATCAGAAGCCCGAAAGTCTGACAACCAGTCTTGCTGCCATGTTACCCAGTAACTGAGTTGTGGAGGTCAGATAGGCAGTCGCTCCATGTAAAGTACTGGTATTCAGCTGAATCCGGTTGGACAGGATGCCGACCACAACATAGTTCGGAATAGGCCAGGTAGATGATGTTCTACAGTTTAGGTCTATTTTCCAGCCAGGTCCCGTGTCTTTCCTGCTTTGACGTCTCATTCGTTTTATAGGACATTTAGGGAGGATTTATAGCAACATTACCACGTTAACTTTACTTTCGACATGAGCACTACCTACAGAATTGTTGTAAGCGCTACTGGTTTTTGGTTCGATTCCCAGGTCGGGCAGTGTTATTAGATTTTTCCACCTGGAATTTCTCAGTAGCAGCCGGGACTCTGGATTTGTGCTCGATTGATGGCAAAAGGCTTGCCCCCTATAACATGGTTAAACTGGCGAAATGTGGGTGTACTACACCGGTACACGTGACGGTCATGCTCACTGAATTGTCTCACTGATGGTGGCGCGTGTGTTGGATCATTACCGAATGACCCTACAAAATGGTGGAGCTGTATGGTGCTGATCCACGCGTCAAGTTCGTGAGCGGGCGCCATCGGTTGAGGTTTGCCATCTCCTAACTTCCAGGGTTTACTTTTAATTTCATATTTGAATAAATTTTTTACATTGTTCTCACATTTATGTTCGCATAACTCGGCAAAATGTAAGGAACAACTGATTTTATTTTCGCCCATAGTAAAAGTTACCCCTTAGGAGGTTAACGGTGATTAAAATAACACCCTGTATAAAGTTAGAGGCAACAAGAATAATATACGCAGAATTTTGTAATATCTTGATTTAAAAGAGTGTCCTTGGAGGTTCTTGCCCGTTCTTCTGCATAGAGATCTACGTTTTGGAATGGGCAACTATCTTTATCTTTCTGACTAAATGAGCTACTTTTTGACAGACAAAAGTGCCTGTAAATGGTTTGATAGAAATAAATGCTTTGAGTTCGAGTTTGAGACACGTCTGCCTAACTCTTAGAGAAATACAGGGGTGATGTAGTGTTACAACATAACTAATATTATGTACTTAGAACTATAACGAACATATATGCCACCTCTGTTATACGGCAGGGTCAGCACTCGAAACAGTACCTAGTGTACCTACATAATGCAATTTAGTCATTCTACCTTTAGGTACTAGAGATAAGGTAATATCTATCTGTTTGTTATGTTAGATAGCGTGCAGTTCTTAGTATTTACATCTCTTATCTGAACCTAAATGACCTGCTGATCACTAAAAATACCTGAGTCCTGGGCTTTACCTAGGCTTAAAAAAGCACGAAATCCCCAATTTGGGCCGAACTTACGGGCGCTTCCAACTCCGTATCACCTTCGTATATAAGATTAGTACCGGAACCCACCTAAGAATGAATGGCAACACGATTTGACAGCTGTCCTGACCCCCGATGTGTTTGGCCCGTTCGAAAAAGTTAATTAAGCAGGAGTAGAGTGCATTCTGAAGTATTATACTACTTTCGTACGGGCCCGTATCTTCGTTTATGGACTTAGAGAGTAGGCCCAGGTCTATTCCTTGAGCTGTTATTATAACTCTAGCTTTTGGCAGCGGCTTCGCCCGCGTATATGTCGGGAATCCCACGGAAACGTACTACCGAAATTATAAGTCCTACTCATACTATAAACGCCAAAGTTAGTAAGTATGGATGGATGGATGGATGTTTGTTACCAATGATATCATTGTTTGTTACTCTTTCACGCAAAAACGGCTGAACGAATTTGAATGAAATTTGGCACACAGTTAGTCTGTAACCTGGAATAACACATAGGATACTTTTATCCCGGTACTACGTTCCCGAGGGATAGTTTTCGACCTCTACGCGGGCCGCTGAAGAAGCCGCTGGCAAAAGCTAGTATTCTATATTTTAATCCAGGTTATAAGCTATCTGTGTGCCAAATTTCATCCAAATCCGTTCGGCCGTTTTTGCATGATTGAGTGAAAAATATCCAAACATACAAACTTTCACATTTACAATATTGCTAGCTTTTGCCAGCGGCTTCGCCCGTGTTGACCAATTTAAACAAAACCTTAACAAATTATATCTACACCTAAACTATCCTCATGTATCACTCTATCTATTGTTGAAAATTGCATGAAAATCCGTTTAGTACCTTTTCATTTTATCCAAACATCTAAGCATACAAATTTTCACATTTATAAGAATAGTAGGATAGGATTAGGAAACTCATTCATTTAAAATGTTCTTGAAGAAAACCTATCTTATCCCTCAAACAGGACAAGCGAATTGTCAAATTCGTATAACGATGCTAAAATAATCCAGTAACAAATTGTTAGTTTTAATCGACAACATAAAAGGGAGGGGGAAAAGTAGAATATTCCAAAATGAAAAGGGGGATTCCTGGATTATTTTCACATTAGGGTCCCGTTTTCCCCCCTGAGGGGAATCCTCTCAGGGGGGAATAGTGGAATAAGCCAAAAGGAGGAGGTTGTTCACCTGTATTTATTGTTTTTGTCTTCATCGAAAATTTCATCTTAAAAAATATTTTTTTTAATAGATATAAACAGCGAACAAACAAAATATCCCAATTATGCCCGTATCTATAACAACAATATTGTATAACGAAGAAAAAAGAACAAAAATGTGACCTTTTTATGGGCAAAGCAAACCATTAAAAAAGGGTTAAAGGATTCCTAACCCTGAACGTTATCCGGGCCAATTGGCTGGAAAATTCGTATCAGACAGTTTAATAGGAATACAACTCATTTCTAATATAAGTTTGGGATCGGTTTTTGGTGAGACCTAAATACCTCCAAATGTGTTTTCTCAGGTACTTAGAGCACCTGTCAGATGAGAAAAGGGTTTAAGGGTATCTACAGCTCGGATTTCAGTTCATATTTAGGCCACCTTTTCCAGCTCATTGTCCTTGGTAAAACATTAAGCCAATAAGGCTTTGTTGTGGTTTCAATACTTGTTCCAGTTCTGCAAATTGCTCAATCATTCTACTGGACAAAACTGTATTGTTCCAAATCAATAATTCTACAACAATTAAACCAGAAAACAACTGCGAGCTGAAAATTTCGGAAAACTTTCTGCTAAAAATTCAACTGGATAATTATAATTGAAAGCCGCCCCGGATTTACGCCTGAGCATACAAGGCCCCGTCCCAGCCAGCCTGGGCCAAAACTACTCCGGCCAGGAAGCTTGCCGACCTGACGCCACGTGGACAGGACTGGATGGCTAATGCTACAGGGCCCCTCCCCTTCGGGGGAAGGCGATCTCATATCATGGTATCTATAGCACACAGACTCTAAGAAAGTGGAACGGACTTGTGTAAAGTACAATCAACACTATTCTGTTTTTAAAATAATTATCATGTCAAAAATTAAGTTAGATTTGAATTACTTATAAGTCTTATAGGCTAGATTGTAATCGATTATTAAGAACCGGGTTCTTTTTAGTAAAGGATTTTTTTTTAAATAGCACACGAAATCTGACAGCTCCGAGGCGCGAGTTAAAGATTTTCGAGCTCGATCCGAGGTGCAAAATTCCTCTTCATCGCCATCTTCTAGACCTTGTTCCATATTACTTGGGGTCGTCGCGACAAGTTTTCTTCCGCCAATATTGGTGTCAACCGTCACGCTATCATTCACTCCCTCTTCTTTCATATCATTCCTCACACAATCCATTCCATCTTTTCTTTGGCCTTTCTCCATCCGTGAATATTTTTTTTTCACTCTTCATGATATGCTCATACCAGGCCAACCGATCGTTCTTTAAGACCTTTTAAAACTTCACGTGGAGCAAGTTATTTATATTTTTTCCATTGACACACCCCTCAAAATCTCTCTTATCAAGCAGAATACTTCAGTCCTAACTAACTTTATTCTAAATAGCAGTTGTTTATATTTTGGTTACAAAAAAAATTGGTCCTTCACGGCAGTATTTTGTAACACGTTCATAAATTTGGTCCTTCGGGAATAAAACATGGAAGAGGCGGTTTTATGTTAAGGCCGTAAAGTAAGCGCACGATCTGGAAATAGCATTTTACTACATTACGTGAAAATGGATTTATCAGCATTTATTTATCTTATTTACTTTCATACGAAGGGAGATTTGTTACAGTGGCTTGTGTGTGGCTAAGTTATAACAGCCGTACGTTTCGACCGATCAGGTTAAGCTATACTTTCCGTGGTTGGCCCGTGGATGGGTGACCATCTTTACATACCTCACCTGCCGTTGGTCCCGACTGTCATTCGCAGATCTTTGACCGTCGTTACAGCCTTACAGGCCGTTAGAAGGCCGAAAGTCGGACAGCCAAACCATCTAGAGGCAAGGGGCGAGCGGAACCTTGCGGAGTCTTACTTAGGGTTTCGTATGACCAGGTAACTGGGTTATTGGGGACGTCACATAGGCAGTCGTTCCATGTGAAATATTGGTATTCAGCAGCATCCAGTTAGACTGGTGGTCATATTCACGGTGAGCTGTTTAGAGAAGAATTTTCAAACAGAAACGTAATCAAGTAGGTAATTTATATGAGAAATATCTTCATCCACTCAGTAACAACCCCACCCATAAATAATATTCTTCGAAAAATTAAAGATACACAAAAGAAACGTGACGTAAAATAAAACAAAAAAAGAAAAACACTTCGTGTTTACGAAAACCGTTTGATATTTAAATACAGACACGAAGCCTAACAAAATAAGGAAAGCAAAAAAGAAGGAAATAATAAACATTTCCTTTTCGTATTTCAGTTGGTTACTTTCAGAAGTTTTCGGTATAATGAGAGCTTTACTTAATAAGGACACAAAAAATGTGTTATTCCATTTGTAAGGCTTATTTCATATTTTATTTCAGTCTTTCAACTCCTGAATGAAGAAAAGATTGACTCTTTTAAAATTCTGTTTTTATTTTTTAAGAGTTCGTTTAAATCTAATTAAATTAGTATAACATTAAATATAATGTGCAAAGGTGTAATCATCATCATTACAGCCGAAAGACTTCCACTGCTGGATATAGGCCGCCCCCATAAGGGGTTTTGCTATAATCGCCACACATGGCTGGCAGGTTGGCGATCGCACTATGGTTGTAAAATGCATAGAGAACGCTGCTGCCCATTCTCTAGTATGTCCCTTCGTCGCCTTCTACGATACCCAAGGGAAGAAATGGGATGGTGCTATTCTTTTACGTCCGGCACCACACGGAACCATCGGTGTAATAGGTGGTGGTATTCTGATGGGTGCTGGAAGCATTGGTGGCGAGGAAAAAAAAAAAAAAAAGCGTACTTTAACTTCACGTGTGTATTGGACCAGTGTCACAGTTGGAAGGGAAGTGTTACAGATCACATATTTTACATTTTAATGTTGGTGTTGCAATAGTGATTACTAAAATATCCAACAATCAGCACGCCTGTTCTTTTCGACGGGTTTAGCAGAGGTGTACCTATAGTACACCCACATTTCGTCAGTTATGTTTAAGACCCATGCAATAGAGCCATCAACATCTATCACATGTAATAGAGCCATCAACATCTATCACATGTAATAGAGCCATCAACATCTATCACATGTAATAGAGCCATCAACATCTATCACATGTAATAGAGCCATCAACATCTATCACATGTAATAGAGCCATCAACATCTATCACATGTAATAGAGCCATCAACATCTATCTCATGTTATAGAGCCATAAAAGGGGAAAAAAATCAGACTCCGGGCTGCTTCTGAGAAATTCTATATGGAAAAACGCAATAACAGTTTACCCGACATGGGCATCATACCTAGGACCTCATGCTCAGCAGTAGCGCTTGACCCACTACACAAAAGACATACGTTTATTGACGACTATACAGGATACAATTTTAACCAGTACGCAAACTATAACCATGAACTCAGTATATCATTCTAGACGCATCTCTTCCCGTGGGTGTCGTAGGAGGCGACTAAGGGACTTACTAGAGAATGGGCAGCAGCGTTCTCTATGCATTTTACCACCATACTGCGATCGCCAACCCGCCTGCCAAGCGTGGCGATTATGGCAAACCCCCCCCCCCCCAATTGGGGGAGGCCTATGTCCAGCAGTGGACGTCTTCCGGCTGAAATGATGATGATGATTCTAGACCCCGTAGCCAAGAAATTTTTCGTTGGTTAGACAAAACAAAATCAGCTGTTCCATACATTTTGACCGCGTAGGTATTGTACTTTTCTTTGAAACAGCTGATTATTTTTTTTGTATAACCGACGAAAAATTTCTACGCTACTTCTAAAATGATATGCTTTTTAAATTTATTTTTTTAGGGTGGGAAATCATCAAATGACTTCTCCCGCTCTGGGTGGAGCAGGAGGGCGTGTCAGACTTTTACTGACTAAAACCCACCCGTGTTCCCTCAGTTGCCTGTGTGCCAGGGGCCGCGGTATCTCTTTCGAACAACCCGCACCCCTGGCAGGCATCGGCCCTTGCGGGCCCCTTCAGTTGGTGCTGACATATTTTTGAGGCGCGCGTGGAACACAACGCGCCGTCGACCTGAGCTTGGTCCTTACCAGACAGCGAGCTACCATTACTCGCCATCTGCAAGCCCGCGCCCACCATGACCGGAAATCAGCCTGGGATTCTGAACAACTGATTTTTTTTATATAACCGATGAAGAATTTATATGCTGGGAGGTCTAGAATGATATGCTGAATTCATGGTTACAGTTTGCGCACTGGATAGAAATTTACCCGGTATAGTGTTTCTGATTTGTACATTTATTACTGGCGAACTACGAAAAATACTGTTAAGGTAATACGGTTTTTTTTTACATTTGGAACTGTAGTGTTGCTACTATGTAAGAAAAAATAATTAGTCATCGTTCCTGGCCTTTGCCCAAAAGTGGGATGATACAGGCTAAAGTAACATATTTAAGCCATATCTGACAAGTTCTAACTTTCTTCAATGAATCTGCCTATCTAGCCTTTTCCCAATTACAGCTTTAAAAATTAAACTAAAAACATAGAATATAATTTAATTCTATTAAAAAGCTTGGGATGCTTGATATTAATTGATTATAAAAATACATCAAAAAGCACCCCCACGCTTTTTAATAGAATTCAATTATTTAAATATTTTTCAGTTTGGTTTTTAAAGCGTGTTTTTGCTTTTATTGACTATCATTTATTATAAGAAGAATCCCTGAAAACTTTCACGGCTTTCAGCATTTTCATCTATTTTTCTTTACTTAGCACAGGTAGGTTGTTTATTATGGCCAAGGTTTTTTTCCTGCGAAGCATATTTCGTAGACAACAATGGGTTTACTCCCGGACGGCTCACAATACACATGTAAGAACACGGTCCCATGAAAACTGAATATGACGACAGCTCCATATAAAAGCCGTCTGGAAATTCTTGTTTCCCTTTTACTTTATTTTTGAAACATTTTCACTATAACTAAAGCAGGAATGTTTTAGCCATCCATGTTTTGGTTCTGGTCGCAAGCTCTACTGTTGACCATGAGGTCCTCCAAAGTGTTATTTGGTTATTCTATCTGAAATTTCTCAGTAGCAGCCAGGAGTCTAGATTGGTGTCCTGTTGATGGCAATTGGGTCGTTCCTTATAACATGGGACTTAATCATAACTGGCGAAATGTGGGTGCACTATAGGTACATCTCTGCACAACCCTCCAGGGACACAAAGCGTGATGTTATATCCAGAGAGATAAGAGCGAGTCTTGATTGAATATCAGCCATCATCATCAGCCTACAGCAGTCCATTGCTGGACATAGGCCTCTCCAATTGCGCGCCATTCAGCTCGATTCGGCAACTCTCATCCAGTTGCTACCAGCCACCCGGCGAAGATCGTCACTCCACCTAGCCTAAGGGCGTCTTACCTTTCGTTTGGCGATTCGCGGTCTTCACTCAAGAACACGTCTACCCCCACGGTCATTGGTTCTACGGCTAATGTGGCCGGCCCATTGCCACTTCAGCTTGCCAATTCTGTGAGCTATGTCGACAACTTTGGTTCTCTGCCGGATCCCCTCATCACCGAATATCAGTAAATTAAGTTTATTTCAGAGTCAAAGTCATTTAATTCAAATCATTCAAATAGGCACATAAACGGTACTTTTGAACTTCAACATTTACATTGAAATAAAATTGATTCTAGTCGCCTCTTCTAAAAGGTAGCTTCGTATGGAGAAGAAGGGCAAGAAACTCCACCGTTACTCTTTTAAAATATTTTACATAATAATAGACATTTTGTTCCGAAAAATATTAACATGTTAACTATTTCAAGTTATGCTAAGTAAAATCAAGAAGTTTCACCACCAACATTTATCTTAAAATACAGGGAAATTAATAAATCCATAATGTATTTATCCATAATGCATTATTAGTAAGTCTAATAATCTTAGGTACAGTCGACGCCAGCACATCAAGCTACTCGAATGTGTCAAATTTCTTTGATAGATTTTCGTCTTTTTAACATAAGGTTCATGTTCAATTGGGAAAATTTGACAGTTTGGGGTAACTTGAAGTGCTGGCGTCTGTACTATCTGGATATTCGTCAATATTTTTTTTATTTTTTTATTAAATAAAGCCCAAAGAGACACTAACTTTACTTTGATTTGGATTTAAAAGACTTCTTTTACAAAATAGCAAAGAATGTTATAATATTATTAGATACTAGCTGTGCCCAGCGGCTTCTTCCGCCTCCTAAGGGTCGTAGCGTGATGATAAACTTCTTCGTGAATCGGGCTGTCAAATGCAAATCCGACTAGTAGTTCCAGTGATTATCATGTTCAAACAAACGTACTCTTCAGCGTTATTATATTTGTATTTAGATAGATAAAAGATAAAATTAATTGAAGCTGCTGTAAAAAGAGCTGAAAAACCCTAGTAGGTACTAATTTTACCTTTGTTGAAAAGATAAATTAACGTTATAAATACTATGTAGTTAATCATTGTCCCTACATAGCAACATTAGCAACATGAGTGATGATACTGCGAGACGTAACTCACATTATTTATGATGAAAGCTCGAGTTTTTTATCACATCACTTTGTCTAATGTTTGGGCTTTAAATTCAGGTTACTTTGGGAGCCTTTGACCTCTTGTACATTACTTTGGACCTCTTTAGAGAAAGGGAGAAGGGATGTACGGAAAATTCTCAGGATGTTCGTTTTACTGCTGCTACTGAAATTGGAGCCACATTGAATACCACTTTAGGTATATGTCACGTTTTTTTAAATATACGCTTAAAATACTGACATCGGACACTTACCTCTTGTGAATTATTCATTCGACTCAAGTTTAGTTTCATTTCACGTTCGTTCGTTCGTTCGTTTTTTTAAATAGAAATGAACGTTCGTCTGCTCCTTTCATTTCTTTTTTCGGTAATTCGGTTCACTAAAGTTTTCATATTTCACTTTAGATTCATTTTTTGTTCAGACGTTTCACTTTGAGACAAAAATCCCGAGTAAAAGTCACAATGAACGAAGAATGAAAGCATCTCACATCGGCCCTGTCTCGTTTGTTTGTTGCCTATAGAAAATAAAGACTGGATTAATCTTAAAAATATCGCGAACATTTATGTTATTATAGATGATTAGGTATAAGATGTTATTTTATTAAACACTCACATCATTATTAAACTGAAGCAAAATAATTGAACTGAAGCTAATTAATTGAAATATTTATTTCAATTAAACAGGCGCTTTGGGTTTGATTTTGAGACAAAAAGTCAATCACACATTACCGAAAAGGTAACATTAACTTACCAATTACAAGCATCAAAACAACTTTACGACTACAATATTACCTAAAGTCAATGACGTCATGAATAGAAGCGTAGGAGTTCGACAGTAAGACGCAATACATCACGTCCCCCATAAAATATTCATTTCCCTTCGCTTCATATCTTCTCGTCGAGGACTTAGGTGCGCTGGCCTTAATATAAAGAACATTCCTCACGTTCCTCGGAGTCGAATAACTGGCTAGGATAGGACATCAGATGAATTGAATTTTCATAATAGATGTGTCTATGAATAATTAGTTTTTACACTTCAAGTTTGCTTGAAGGATTCCTTCATCAATCTAAATTTAATTGCGACATCTCTTAAAACGGAGGGAAATTGTTTTATGGCTTTTCTGAAGACAGTTACACTCTCCTGTAGCATACACTGGAATTGTTTCTTCATTTTTTTTTACATGTACTTACATATACATAGAAGCGACAGGAAAATTGTAGCTAGGATTTTGTAATAATAATAAACCGTTTATTTTCAGATTACAAAGACCCATAGATGAACACCTTAACCTAAATATACATATTATAATAACAAATTGTATTAGTAAATTAAACTTGAAGCTATGTTAGTATCACTTATTTGCACTAAGTCTTTGTGCGTTCCGGTGGCACTTGTCCGCGAAAGCAGCGGAATACCACATCCTGTGGCCAAAAGCTTTCTTCCATCATTAGATTCAGGTAGCATGTTGCTATGCGCACCACAAACGCCTTAAAGTTGACGTTGTGATGTGACTCCAGCAGCTGCACTCTCGGCGTGTAATTCAGCCTTGGGCGCACGTACTTCACGATGTCTTCCGCATCGGCGGTGTAGTGGAGATGGGAAATATACACCGGGGTATTAAGCTTCGCAGCACGCAGTTTTTCGTTGAGCTCCGTAGGAGCCTTGCCGCAGCGGTTCTTACAGCTACTCTGTCGGCCTCCTTTGCACCGTCACGAAGCCGTCATTATCAATCCGGTTCGTTTTCTTTAATTCCACGGGCTTTGCAGGAGGAGCAGTGGGGGTGCTCACAGTGACGAACAATAATAAATATCTTGATTTAAAAGAGTGTCCTTGGAATTTCTTGCCCGTTCTACGTTTTGGAATGAGCAACTAGCTTCAACGTTATGACTAAATGAAGGACTTTTTGACAATTCAAAAGTGCTTGTAAATGGTTTAATTAAAATAAATGCTTTGAGTTTGAGTTTGACACTGCATGTAAGAAGTGCTCGAGCGACGGTGTGACCGGGTTTTAAAGACTTTTGGTTTTGCTATTCATCAGAGAACTCACGAAATGAAATAAAATTACTGTGGCTCGCTGTTGCCGGATATGGTGAAGCCCTACAGAATTATAATAAGTTTGTGCAGAGATTATTTGATACGAAGAAAACAGTAAGAGTTGAGATTGTAATACTTTTCGTGCAGCTTTTACTGAAGTCTGACGCAGTCCTGTACTAAAAGTAGATGCGCTAAGAAGGTCCGCGACTTTTTAATGAAATAGTCATTCAATGGGATTAAATGAACTTAGAGGGTGGTATTGAGGGTGGAAAGAGATACTGCGGCCCCTGACACACAGACAACTGAGAGAACACGGGTGGGTTTTAGTCAGTTACAGTCTGACACGCACTGCCGCTCCGCACAGAGTTATATGATGATTGATTTTCCAACATAAAAAAGGTGGTATTGATTATGTAAGTACACACGTATTACGGTTGCGAATGATATTTCAATCATCGTACAACATGACACTGACCTGAAAATTGCAAAACCGTAAGACAATATGAACTTCGTGAGCTACCCTGGTGCTTCGCCCATAATAAGTGTATAATATTAAAACTTTTTTGAATAAAAAAAAAAATACGTATGTAAGTCACCGACTTCCGAAATTAAAGTTATTTTTCACTTTGTAGTGTTTTTTTGGAAGTCAGCTGATTTTTTTTTTTTTGAAAAAAGTTTTTATTTTTCACTTTTTAGTGGTTCACATGTGCTTACCCACATTTGCTTACACACACTACACAGCGTACTGGCGTGATGTTATGTTATGAACTGGTGTAAACAATAGACAGACATGAGATTTCAGCAATTCCAGTGCATTTGCTATAATTTATTGGGGAGTTCCGTTGCCTATCTCCCAATTTCTTCATCAGATCTTCACCAAATTGAAATGGGACCGGTCCGAGAAAGTACTCTTCCAAAAACTACCCAAATCGCTTCAAGTGTGCCTATAAAATTTGATAAGTTCTCTCTATTTCTCCAGGATCCCATCATCAGATCCTGACTTGATGATCATGGGACCACCTGGGCAGTTTACCTTTTCAAACAAAAAAATTATAATCCAAATCGGTCCAGCCAGCTTCGAGGAATCGGGGAACATACATAAAATAATAAAAAGGTTCTGACTAATTGAGAACCTCCTCCTTTTTGAAGTCGATCAAAAAGAGTAAAGAGCAATGGAAGCTGACGCGACTTACGAGTTGCAGATAGGTTCGAACCCAGGCAGGCGCTATACTTTGTGTAGAATATTTCATCACCACAGAGCCCCAATTCGTTATAATGATTCCCCGCGGAATCTTACTACGTTCAAACTACGTCAATATCGTGTTTTGTAGAAACGAATGTAACGGTAAGGAATCGAAATGTCATATTCTGTACGTTCCAAGACAATTTGTCGATATTTATTAGCAAATGTCGTGTGTGATCTAAGAAATTGACGTGGTTTCGAAGTAAGCAATCGTTAAGTGGTCATAGTGAATAGTCATAGAGCCCTACTCTCAAAACGGTGAAGGAAAACATCGTGGGGAAACCAGCATGTCCTAGAACCAAAAATTCGAAGATATGTGACACCTACCAACCCGCACTGGGCCGCGTGGTGGATTACGGCCCACTCCACAGAGAGGAGGCCTGTGTCCCAGCAGTGGGAACGTTACAATAATGTGGTTCCCACGTTCCAAGACGTTCCGATACAGAAATTGTCTTCTGAAATTGGACCATCCTGGGAATTTTAAGTATTTAGGCGCTTCTCCTTTAAGGACCTACTTTGTAGGTCCTAAAGTACGTCCGACAGTAAAACAACATTAATAACAAGAATATTCGTATGATATTGTAATAAAAACATTAAGGTATTAGTAAAAACAACCATTTTCGTAACGGAAAAAGAAGTTGTTTGCAAAAACTCTAGAGAAAATAAACTCAGAAAAACTTAATTGTTAAACAGAGGTAGATAGATATGCCTACAATTTTGATAGGAAAAATAAACTTCCCTGACAAATAGGCATTACAGGCTCGTGGAACTTGATGATGATAAATATACGTACTGATCCTACTATGTGCAAGTGTGTAGGTTTGTTACTCATTCTCGCAAAAACGGCCAAACCGATTTGGATAAAATTCGGCACATAGATATTTTATAACCTGGATTTGACACAAAGAACATCTTTAGACCGGTCGTACCTACATTCCCATGGGATAATTTCCGACCATGGCAATGTCGCGGGTAAAAACTTGTCGAAAATAGCTTTTGTTTCTATCAAAGGCCTTACGGCGGGCCAGGCTAATAATGAAATACGGCGTCTATGATTTATACGTTGCCTGGCTTTTTAATGATCGCTGCTTTGTAACCGATATTTCACTATCGTTTTCCTTTATTTCATCGACAAACATAACACCATGTCTGTTTTTCGCTGAAGAGTTAGGCAGATAGGTAGGTATAGTAAATACATACATCCAAATTTCACCAGTTATATTATTCGTCCCATATGTGTCATCAACTGGCTATTAAACGGCTTACTGCGTAGTTTAACTTTAAATAAAACAAAATCTTAGATCAATAAAATTGAATTGTCTATTTGTAATGTCAAAAGTGTTCCGTGTGGTGCCGGACGTAAAAGAATAGCACCATCCCATTTCTTCCCGTAGGTGTCGTAGAAGGCGACTAAGAGACTTACTAGAGAATGGGCAGCAGCGTTCTCTATGCATTTTACCACCATACTGCGATCGCCAACCCGCCTGCCAAAGTGCCAAGCCTGGCGATTATGGCAAATCCCCCCCTTTTGGGGGAGGCTTGTGTCCATCAGTGGACGTCATTCGGCTGATATGATGAATGTCAAAATAACAACTTTTTACTAAATGCATGTGGAAGTATAAAGGGTACTTACAACAGATTTTTTTTTGTCTATGTCTGTTTGTTCCGGCTAATCTCCGAAACGGCAGGGTCGTTATGACGGGACTTTCACTGGCACATGGCTGATGTTATAAAGAGTGACAAAGGCTATCAGGCCTAAACCAGACAGCCTGGCTGCCTAATCCAGGTTGGCTGCTGCAGCAGCCAACCTGGATTAGCACTTAGAATACTTTTGTCCCGGTAGGACATTTCTGTGGGATAGTTTCCGACCTCCACGCGAACGAAGCATGGGGCAGAAGCTAGTTTGACATAATTTTGGTGATAAAACCAATTCTAGTACCAACAAAAACATCTTAATAATGTAGTAGTGTGTAATGTAGCTGTTAGGCTATACAGGGTGTAAAGAAAACGCTTCTGAAAACGAAGACAGGTGACAGGTCTAGTGATTCTCGATACAGTACCATAAAAAAATCAAGATTTTTATAAAATGTTACCTATTTTTAAATGAACCATTATTTGACATTTAAAAAAAATCCTTCTTTTACAATTCTAACAAGCAATCTATTCAAAAATAAAAATCAGCTGATAGGCTCACGCATAACCGCGCTCGATCTCAAGTCCAGGCGGCGACTTTAGTTTTAGGCATCCTTAATAAAGCGCCGCCAAAATAAAATAAGTAGAAAAATTACAGAAGCGTCAAACGTTTTAATTTTGATGCAAAATAACCAATTTAAGGCGAAAGGTTATTGGTATCTGTTTGCATTAGGTTGTATATAACCTACGTTCTGGCTTCGGAAGCGTTCCCTTTACACACTGTATACCAGATCGATAATTAAACAGTCCTCTTCACCGCATCCAGTGATAGCGACCCAGACAAATTTTCTTTCCTTTCATGAGTTCTCTGATGACTAGCAAAACCAAATCTGGTCTAGAGAACCCGATAACACCGTGTACAGAGGAGCTGATCAGCATCGTTGTTTGTGTTGGAATATGAAGGTTTCGGCTTACATGCCAGACCAATATAGCAATGTAATGGTGGCGGCACCCCCCCCAGTGGGGTTCCCGCATTGTCGTTGCGGGGGGGCTCAGTAACCGTGGTCACCCTCCCACGGTGAAGCGAAGAGGAACCCCAAGGTGGGGCCGCTCGTCAGGGCTTGTGCCTCCAAGCCGACGACGTAGCGGCCAAAAAGTAGGTTGCGGTGAGGTGCATCACAGCTGAGGCGGGCCGCGATGTCGAATGGGAGGCATCGCGGCTGAGAGTTACAGGCTGCGGCGGAGGAGGAGTGCCGGTACTTCTGAGTAGCGCTCTTCCCTTCCGTGGCCTAGACGGGGCCGCCACCGTTTGATGGCAGACGCGGTGGGGCCGCAGGGGAAGAGGAGTGTCGGTATAGCGTTGGCCGCTCTCCCTATCCCCTGCGGCCGAAAAGTGGTAGGCGGCGGGGCCACTGCTGACCCGTCGCAGGGGAACGTCAGCAGCAGCTGGTGGGGCTCGCAAGGGCCGATGCCTGCCAGTGGTGCGGGTTGTTCGAAAGAGATACCGCGGCCCCTGGCATACGGGCAGCTGAGAGAACATGGGTGGGTTTTAGTCAGTAAAAGTCTGACACGCCCTCCTGCTCCACCCAGAGCGGGAGAAGTCATTTGATGATTTCCCACCCAAAAAAAAAAAAAAAGTGGTGGCGGCACGAAGGCTTTTCTCAGCAAATTGATTTACTCCGTCTTATATATATCAGACTTCAACGAACATTCAATATTGGAACCCTAATTATCTATACGTACGTAAGATAAGATAAGATAATGATTTATCTCTCGCCATAATATATAATTACAAATACATAATAAAAACTATACGTATAATAACTATACATTACTATTCATTACTATGTTGTGGGAGACAGGCCTCACGCCTAGCTTAGGCACCACCTAAGCTAGGCGTGAGGCCTGTATTTCAGAACACCAGGTCCCCACCCCGTCAGAAGCTGTTACATTTACGTTATATTATGCACTCGCACACAAATGCGACAAGTTATATGAACACATATTAAACCAATAGAGGACAAATAACACTATAGACTACTACTTATTCTAGGGTTACGACATGTGACGTAGTGTGCATGTGTGTGGGGGAGGGGTGCGTGTATGTGTGTGCGTGCGTGCGTGTGTGTATGTAACGAAATATGATAGGGAAGGGCTGAATGCACAGGATATAGTGATGTGTATATTTTATTTTTTTATGCAAATTATTGCGATGTAGATTGCCGGTGTAGATATAAGTTTTTCAGTAGCTTCATAACTAGAGATCGGATATTCGGATGGATATTTACTTAAAGTTGCGATGTTGGTTAATATGGAATGCGCTTTTGTATCGAAATAATCTTTATTTAATTTATGTTTATTTTTTTTATTAACACACACCACCCCCTCACTTACACCCTACATAGGTACATATATTTGCATCGGGGCTTATACATTAATTCTAATTAAATATGTATCTGAATAGTTTTGCAAAGCTAATAATTTAGAAGTCGCTTCCATACTATACACCTGACTAGTTATGCATTCTCGGTGTTCCTGGCATAAAAATATGTTTTTAAAAGCCGCTTCCATACGGGTCCGTGGCTTAGGCCCCCAGTGGTCGAGGCACCTGTGGCCGACGCCCCCGATTCGATAAATTAAATTATTTTTTATTTTGTGTTTATTCACTTAGTACAGTAAATGAGAAAAGTATTTCACCATAATAATAATAAAGTATTTTTCCTTGCTAAACAAAACTTATCTATCAAATAGCAGAGAGAATGGACGCCACGTAACCTTATTCTTACACACCTTTTTCCCCATTAAAAGCATATGTATTATGTACAAACATCCAAAAAATCAAAAAGACCTCATATAAAATGTTAGTGAATGTTGTTAATATACATTTATAATAAAGAACAAAGGGCGTTTTTGTAAAAACCCCTACCCTTGTAGCATGTTAAGCTTCGGATGGAAACACGTAACTATATTGGTATAAAGATAACAAATGAGAACGAACGAATGAATGAATGAATGGGAGAATGCGAGAATATGGTATTTTGTGATCAATTATTTTAGGTTTCTGTTTTCTAATTAATAAACGATGTTTGGGGATAAATAAATAAACGAATGTGTGTGCCTCGATGAGATACGACCTCTCAGGACCATACAATTTTCCATTTGGATATCATACTGTGTCATCCTTGGACTTGGTGTTATGCACACTTCCATATTATACACCTCCTCGCATATGTTCGCCAACATAGGGAGCGTGCCAGGCGCAAATGATAGGTCCCCAAACAAAACAAAATAACGTCTTCTTCGGTGAGAACAGGAAACGGCATATCAGCTATGGGGTTCATTGATACGAGCCGCTCGCTGGCGGTTAACGTTCTCTGCTGTAACGTAGTTTCCTAGCCTGTTGGGAACATTCATTTTTTGTTGTATTAATTCTGCAATAATTGATTATTTTGGTATGTTATATTGCTATTTAAACTGACTGTTATAATTAGGTAAAATTATTCTCATTTGTTTAAGGTTTCACAATTGATTGTGTTTAATTATTTTTTATTTTTTTAGTTACAAAGATAAAAAGAACATTTCACTATGTAAGAAGTTAGTTGCTCTGCAATAATTTGTAAAAGACTGATTATTCAAAATCACTATCTTATTTTATTACATTTGAGATTGATTATTATAATTAAGTTAAATGATTCTCTTGATTATAGTGATGAAAACTATGATTGAAAAAAAAAAAAATATAAATATACATTTTTTTTGCTATATTTCTTATTGAGATAAATAAATAAATAATAAAAAAATAACTAAGACTTTCATTTTTTCAAAACATACGTCAAATATAAAAGCATTTCTATGTTATAAATATAATTATGATTTAATTTTATACATATACTTATTATATTATTACAATCAATATACATTTACTATTTTTGTAAAACATTTTTGTGCCTGACGGTACATTTGATCAAAAATTGCTTTGAATAAAATTAATCGAATCGGGGGCGTCCGCCACAGGTGCCTCGACCACTGGGAGCCTAAGCCATGGACCCTTCCATACTTTCATAACCAAAAATTAACTTTAGGTAAATTTGCATCCGAATATCCGATCTCTATTCATAACTTATATCTTTATTTATGATTGAAACCTTATACAATACCGCCATTCCACACAGTTGCCTACATGTCCAGACCAGCAACTTAATTGCGTAACTCTCTATTAATCACAATCTAAATCATTTTGAAGGATACTTATAGCTTATCTATTGCTTCATATGTTCGGTAATTTGTCTGCCCAACAACGTAGGTAAATAACGCAATTAATGTTGTTGACTTTAACAATTTTTACAAATTAAAACCATTCCTTCTATTATTCACAATCATTCGACAGACATTCCGTATCGAAAATTAAACATTTTTGATAGGGCCTCCCCTGACGGCCCTGACAGGAAATATCTGGCAACTGCACCAAAGCACCAAAGCTATCCAAACATCTAAACATACAAACTTTCATATTTATAATCTCGTTTATTCATTTAACTACTTGTTATAAATACATTTTTTTTTTATAAAACAAACATTTAAAAATATTTAAAATAGTGATCCGCCGGTGTTTGGAGCAGGGTCCAAGCTACCGGTGGTTAGGGCTCCAGAGACAGGAACCTCCTCACCATGCGAGCCGTATCGAGGAGTACTTACTGCCTTTTAAATCCATCCGCCTAACGAGAGCTTCGAGAGATGTTGATCGAGGCTTTCGGCCATCAGTCCTTTGGCTGATAATACAATCGGCACAATGACAGCCGAGTTCACATTCCACTTGTCAACAACCTCGTGTGCTAAGTCGAGATATTTAGTTTGCTTTTCTTTTATAATATTAGCAGGATTTTGTTTGCCTAAAATGGCCTTATGATCGCTAGCTTTGTATAAAGTGCACTCGAGGAACACAAAAGACAAAGTATTTAAAAAAAAATATCCAGCATAGCTGACGTAAGTTACTTTTTCGCACTATGAGTATTATTTCATTTCATCAGTTCGTTTTCAGTAAGGTACGTACATGGTCTGAAAATTACGTTTATTAATTAAGTATTAAAAAGTTAAATTTATTAAAACAGGCTCGTGTTCGTTTTCGTTACGTAAACGCTATGATAAATACTTCGGTACGTATAAATAAGCAAATTAAAGGAAAACATCAAAAACAGGTAACACCAGATTAAAAACTCTCAATTCCGGTAAATATTAGAGGTTTTCAGTGTAATTTGAAATGAAACTTTGTTTTGCTGAAAGCCGAATGATGAAATACGGAGAACCCTCTTCAAATTATTAATTTAATTTAACTTTATCTACACCCTAGCACCACCCTCCCCCACCTTCATCCGTGACATTGACAGTTACAACTTGTTTTAAATTGACACAAACATAAATTATCCTTAGTGGAGGTGCCGGGGGTGTGGGTGGAATCATCTAAGGGGGCTATTCTCGTAATTTTAAGAACGTTCATAGCATTATCTCCAACCTGTCAAAAATGCCTCGAGTTTCCATACATTTTTGACAAGTTTTTGACATTTGTCGCGGTGGTGAGACTTGCGACTAGATTTTGTACGTTTTCATTTACGAGAACTTCTGTTACCTTAACACTTTCGAGTCCACCTACTTTTCTTATAGCTCATATTGGCATACGAGCTCTATGGCGCTGTACATACTGCTAGTGGACCCTTCGGGAGGGACACCGGCTTTTCGTGTCTGTTTGTGTGACCATATTGTTCTTCTAAACTACGCAACGAATTTTGTTGCTGGTTTCATCAACATTTCGAATTTATTCCGGAAGGTTTATGGGTAAAATATTAAGTCTACACATAACAAAGAAATCTCGATTATTTTTTAAGTCATAAACATCGTGCGAAGCAGGGCTACTAAGTCGATACTACTAAAGAACCTACAAGGCAATTCTCAGGCAATCCAATTATAATCTACATACTAAATGTACATGTAGTACATACTTAAAAAAAATACATTTTAAGTTCTAGTTATATATACAGGGTGTAACAGAAACCCTATCGCTATCCTTAAGCACTAAACACTACACATAGTTTCAGCTCAAAATAAAATACTCTAAGAATTGATACCACATTTTTGGTTTCATATATTATGTTTCTTAAATTCAAATCATAACAAACGTGTCACCGCACTACGTAGGTCAATAACTTTCCACGTTACTTACCAATATCACGATAAATATCTTCCGAGTGATGGTTTTATTTTAATTTGAAAAGTTCGGATTCTGGTATCAATGTATCAAAAATTCTCATAACTTCCGAACATGTAGAGATAGGATTAAAAAACCCTTCCAATATCGTTTGATATCATCCAATGATGCCATGCCGTTGGTATGTATATACCCTTTCTATTACACGTTGTACTATAATTTTGTTTCTTATAGTTCTAGTAGTCTTTTACCAAATGTTAATCTAGCTTCTTTCACGCATTTTCCAGAAACTCCATTGACAACAATGGGCCTAACATGGCTACTTTTGGTGGTGTGCGCGCTGTCATGCGCTCGCGCCGACCGCGGTGGTTCATCACTACGAGGTGCGCTTGAGGCGCTGCAACGTCGGCAGCGGGGTCGAATGCAAGGGCCGATCCTACCACAACCGGACTACGAATCGCTTTATGAATTTGTACCACCGCAAGGATACCCCGGTATGTAGACAATAAACACCGCCTTTCATCATCGGTTCAGGAGTGCAGGGTGTAAAAATACCCATCACATAGCCGTTATGTTCATGAAATTAAATAAAAATATTGCTGGGAAATGACTTTCATCTTTATGTGCGAAAAATCGGTTTCCGGCATCGCGCAATGTTCCGCAAAACATTGTACAACTGTATAGGAGTAGTGGGGATATTTAAAGTTTAGTTACTACATTGAAAACTTGGTTTCGTGAAAAAAAAAAGATTTTGACCTTTAATATGTCCGTAACCAGAAGGTTCCCAGGCCCATCCCTGGGTACCGTCTATTTACGTACATATCCAGTACCCAGTACGTGATCAAATGATCACAATGACAGGTAGTGACATAAGTGACTCTTGGCTTCGTTTTGCATCTTTTTACACACGTTTTGTACCTAGTAGTGGAAAAAATGGGTGTAAAAAATGTGTGTGCTCAGACCAATACATTTTTTTATTGGTTGGAGTATGATACATACCTACTGCCGTGACGAAAGGTTCTCACTACTTAAATCTCATGCGCTATTCACAAGTCTAACGCAAGTATTCGGTCTAGCAATGCATATGTCACCGTTAAATTGTAAATACCGTTAGATTATAATCTATCTCGCGGTATTGTAAACTGTCGATAAATTGTGAACTGCACCTTAAACAACTGTGTTTATTTTAGCTAGAATTGTAAAATTAATTATTAATTTAAATTTTGGTACCAATGTGTAGAATGAAACACTTGCTATGGAATTGTTTTAAGATTTTAAAATCCTTACTTGTTCCAGAACCTGATTACGCTGTTGATGTTGAAGATATTGAAGATGAACCGAATCAGAAATACATTGTGAAGTTACTAGATAACGATGAAAGGCCACCGGAAGCCTACGAATACAAACTAATCAAGAAAAAGAATACCGCTAATTCAGCATCTAAGAAAGAATCTGCTTTCCGTGAGAGGAGCCACCATTCTGACAACGACAGGCTACGAGAACTGTTCATGGATAAAAATGAAGCTGAGGAGAAGAAGGAACTTGAAGATGGACCCGACAATGACGCTGAGTACGCGCTGCTTCTGGGACAACTATGGTCAAAGTACAAATACAACAAAGAACACCCCAACAACGTCGAAACTGCCCCACAAGGCGTTGTTAAGCTTTACAAAGAGAAAATCGTCAAAAAACGATTACCTGATAATTGGGGTCCTATTGCTTTCAAAAGGAAACGCAGTTCTGACTCCGAACCTGATCGACCAATATTGTTCGATTACGAGAATAGGAAGAGTCAAATCCCAGGCCCAGTGGACCCCAATAATTACAATACTTATGACGTTTCCGATGATGATAAAGATGATCTTCGTGAAGAATATGCCATTGCTTTCCAACCACTAGATGATGATAGCGTGTCTGATATGGTGGATGAAGATCAATACACATACGATGCAGTTGAAAAGCGTTTTCCTGTCACTAAACGAAGCAGTGGCTCTTACAGCCTCAATACCCAAAAGAAAAGGTTTGCCCCAAATCAAAACAAACGAGATACAGCTAAATCCTTTCGAAGCAGCGCTGGCACTGATCCAAAACTCATAAAAGATCTTTCGAAAATATTTGGCGATTCTGAGATTGAAATTATCAAAAATCCAGTGAAACGAAATACTGATCATGAAGAGCACGAGCATGAAGTAAAGCCCCCAATGCTAACACCAGCTCACAATCTCACTCATGAACACAACACTTCGGATGTGCACGACGATGATAGCCACGAACATCACGGTCATAACATTCATCATCCAGGCATTTCCGGAAAAGAAGAAGAACACGTACATGAGCATGCCCATGAAAGCCATTCACACGATCATGATCATACACATGACCATGACCACGACCATGGGCAGGATCACAATCACAGCAATAAGGACAAGCCAATTATCGTCAGGAAGAAGTCTATCGATTGGTCTGATTACTTCGGAATTGACAAACGCATTAACAAACCGGTTTCATTTGTAAATGGCTTAACTAAAGACAGATTGAGGAAGCAATACTTCGACACCTTTAACAAGGAAGTGATTTATCCCTTAAATTCATTCCGCAAACACAGCAATGTAAAAAGGAACTATGTTGAAACAAAGCAGCCCAACGAAGAAACTGAAATTCAAATAGACAGAGCTCATCTTGCCGTGCAGAATGAAGACAAGAGGAGTTCAGCTACTGACAACGACTCAAAACTAGACAATATTGACAAGAAACTAAGAAATATGGAAGGGCTGATTGTTGATGAGGCACTGCATTATTCTAACGTAGGAGAAGAGCTTGATTCCAAAGAGGAGCAGGAAATGAAAGAAAAGCTATTGTCACGTCTAGCGGCCGCTTACAGCTTGGAAAAAATGAGGAAGGCTCTGAAAGAGTTTAAACAAAGCTTGCAAATCCAAAAGACAAAACCGAACACGCAACCAGGGCCGATTTCCACTGATGAGTCTAAAGCCAAACGCGTAGCCGTAAAGAAGGAGAAAGTGGAAATTATGACCAATGACATTCCAGGATTCGAAAAGGGAGATGAAAGGAACAATGACTTCGAAGATGAACAAGGAGCTGGTCACTACTTAAATGGAAAAACTGAAGAACAATACTCTGAAGGTTACATGGGTGGTAGCGGTAGACATCGCATTCCTGCAATGGCTTCAGGTAATGATTACAAAATAAAAGAACATCGTCGATCATCTTGAACAAAGACAATATTTACCAAATTGCATTTTATAGTAGGTGCGTCAGGCGCGTGCCCGGTTCTCGCGAAGATTGTGCAGCGCTGCCGAGGAGTAGACTTGCTGGCTGGTGACCGCGGACAGCTGTTCCTACCGCTTTGTAGCTTGCATCAGATCTGCTATCTTTGCGTAAGAAGTTCTTTTCATTCATCAGGTACTTTCATCAGAAGATTTTTCTTGAGATCTAATAATTGTCTTTCTTTATAGGGAGAGGCCCCACCAACGACCTGCGACCTGGTATTCCTTTCTGAAGCTGATACGACTTGCGAAGGAGATATGAGTTGTCAACGAGCGGCTCGTTCTGCACTGATGGCGCTTCGAGAACTTCACGACAACCTGGCTGACGAGCTCGACGGAGAGTGTGAGGCCAGCCCCTGTCTGCCTGCCACCCTCAAGCTAAACCTGGGCTGGCAGCGAGCCTTCCAGCGATAGACTATCAACACACGCATGCGAACATTACTCAAGGCGAGAATCACTTCAGCCACGTCACATTAAATGGACTAAGGCTTTCTCTACATGTCTCTCGGCGAACTGTACTTGTGACCGATGATATTGTTCTACTTTCTTTGAAATCGTCACCTAAAGGTATACCTTCATTTCACCATTAGTAATATCTAGTTAAAACTTTGTTAATGTATTCGTACGAGTCTAACCAGCCATAGACCCGTAGGGATATAGCGTTAAGGTTCACACAAAGTTGATCTCAATAGTTACGTCAGCTAGCTGTTATTTATCTACGCTTTCATTGTTAAATGTAATTTGAAATTATTATTATAATATATTATATATTGAACGTTGTATGAACTTTTGCTAGATATGTTTTTGCGATTGTATTTCAAGTGTAGACTCATCTAATATAATGTGAACTTGGGGCAGGATTAGATGTGAGGGTTTCGGAAAATCGATGTGTATATGAATGTATTGAGATGGTAACTTTATTGTTGTTAAGTATTTACTTACGAATATTTGTATTTAAGTGTGTCCACGTAAGTATTGAAACTAATCAAAATACTAAATGTATAATAAATGTAATTCCAAAATATGAGACTATTATAAACGGAAGTATATTCCAATGTATTGAAAAATATCATATAGGTACATTTTACATAGATGTGTACCTTTATTTATATCTATATTTTCTATTCGTTTAATTAAAATGTTATTTAGAGTAAAGAATTGGAAAAAGTGAGTCATAAACAATATCGCTTCGTCAGATCGCCCCCACAGTCAACCATCAGGCCTGAGATTGAGAGCGCATTTGCATTAGTCGCGGCACTTTAGACTATACTAGGACAATAAATCGTTTCGTTAACACGCGTGACGTGGACTCCGGTCTGACGTCACCAAGTGTCTTTAAGAGAGTGAATATTGCACTCGGCCTCTAAGTCTTCCGATCAAAATGTAACTTCAAACGTGTCCTTTGTACCGAATCTAACCGCGTCGTTTACAACTCTCTATGCGAAATTTACAATGTTTTATCTCGACATTTACAATAAATGTTAGTCGGAGTGATGAGAATTAGATAGAATATATGAATGTAATTTATTAAAAATACTGTACGGTATGTACCGGTCATTTTAACGACTTGAATGTTATCACTTTATTCAAGTAATTATTACTAACACCCGAATATAAATGGTTTTCAATAAAAATTGTTTCAATCACATTTTAATTTTTCTACACTTATACCTATTTAAATAGTTCCCCCAGAAATAACTGAAAGAACAGTGTAGAAAGTCTGAATAGGAAAGAAATATGTGCGACAGATTACCTACATGGGTAAGACCCGTCATGAATTGGCTGGAGAAACGGCATGGCGCCCATACTTCTCTGCTCTCCAGACATGGATGCTTTGGACGTACCTGTGCCGTGTAAACTAGAACAGTTGACCCTGGTCGCGGCAGTCGGTGCTGCGGATAACCTTTTGCTTGCAGTCGTGGTTCAGTCCATTGACAGGAGCGAGAACGCGTGGGACGCCGTCGCTTACTTTTAAAGCCATTTCAAAAAAGTAGGAGGTTATCAAAATCAAAATCAAAAAGCAAAATCAAAATCAAAAGTCATCTATTCAAACTAGGCTGAGAGTCAGCACTTTTTGAACGTCAAAATTACATAAGACAGTCCCCCCAAAAAGCCTGCCCTTCACCACTTCCTAGTGCTTTTGCTGGGAAGAAGAAGTGGCGCAAGAAGTGGGGTCAATTCGACTGAATCACTTTTGCATGTATGTAAAATGATAGCTTCGCCTTATTCTTTTAGGAAGAGTATTCTTCCAAACAAAAAAAGATAAATTTTAGTTCCGTTTGAATTTGGTAAAGGTCTGATGAAGTCTATGAAGAGTTTTGGAGATAGAAAATAAAACTCCTCAATAACGAACAGTATACTTACAGTATTGCGATTTGATTTATAATAAATAGTAATGATCATAAAAATTGCTGGTTAACTGTAGTCGACTTATGTTTAGAATGTACTAATATATAATTAGCTGAGCACGAACTGAGTAGTACTCGAATTTGTGAAACTACTTACAACAAAAAAATAAATAGCGAAGTAGTGAGTGGAGAAGCAGGCAGTGGCAAGATACAACCTCAACACCTCCCTATCCGCAGCTGGCGCACCGGGTGCCTGTAGAGAGATAATTAGAAAAGTAGAAAAACAATCATTCCATTACGTAATAAATATCGAAAATTACACTGTTTCTAAGGAAAATACACACAGACACATGTTCGTACACACACGATTACTGTTGATGTAATTAATGTGCCAATCGCAGTACCTACAACACACCGATGTCTACTCGATAATAACGCTGAGATATCTTTTATTGATAACTCGATAACGACGAGTAAAAACTGCCGATAACACAGTTTGACCACGCATTGACAACAAATAACATCTACCTGTATTAAGTGAATCAAATGTGAAAAATTGTGCGAAAAATAAAGTTACTTCAAAAATGGGTGAAACTGGGGGAACAGAACTAAGAACAGATATTCGTGGGACTGACAATCGTGGTGCAACTGAAGGTAATGACGTTAATTATGGTGTAAATAATCAAATTGATAAAGAGTCTATAGATAAGTTCGTACACGAAATGCTAGTTGAAACAAAAGACTGGGAAATTAAGTGTAATAAAGATGTTTTGCTACATAATCGATCAAGGAAATTCGTGCATTTAAATTTAAAACTATTTATGTGCATAAATATAGCGTTAACCTGGATGTGCTGTAATTTTTGCTGAATATTAAGCTGATATCAGACTAAATTCATTTTGCATTTTTACTGCATTTTTTGTTCAGACATTTCACTTTGAGTTAAATTTGGGAGAAAAGAAGCGAGAAAAAAAAGGATTATCTAAAATCGGACTACTCTGTAAAAAGTTATGCGCGGTCATAAAAAAAATATATGCCTACGCGTCGATTTGAGAACCTCCTCCGATTTTTCGTCGGTTAATAAAAACAAAAAATAACAAAAATTTAAGCATCTGATTAAGTCTCATCTCCTTAAATGACTTGCTGACACAGAGCTGGCTTATACCCGCAGCCTGAATAATACAGGGCATAAAACTAAATAAGCATAACTTTTACTAAGACTTTATCCTTGAACAAGTTCAAGGATAAAGTCTGACCTGATAGACTCCGATTGATTCGATGATAAAATTCTTCCCACAGATGATGGAACACCTGTGAGACCAGATTTAGTTATAAGTGTGCAGCCTACGAACGGTAAGTTTAGAAAAGCATTTCCTAAAGATTCATGAACAAATTGATGATAAAACTAATAGAAATATTAACACAGATGAAGCTACTCCATCTCTAGCATTTGATTTCTTAGAATGAGGAGACGTGTCACGTACTAGGCAAAATGAAATGGCTGGGGGGGGGGCTATTCTTCACAGATATAACTATACCTGACAAAACCCAATAGATGGCGATAATTTTGGATATGCCAGCTACATATACACAACTTGACAAAGAGCATTCCACAAAGCCTAATTGAAGACATACATGAACAGAAGTATCATTCTTATAATTACATCTTTCTACTACTTTAGAAGAGCTTTAGAGAAAACAGACTTTCATTAGAAGCTTTTGTTACTGAAACAAAAGAAAATAGTCTTTGTCCAGCTAATACAGTAAGCAGGTGATGTTATTTAGGAACCGATCGTGCCCAGCTACCCGTGTCAACACTGGACTGGCGCTCAAATGCTCGAGGCCAGTTTATTCCGGTTCATGGGCTGGACTTCCTCATCGGAGTTTCCAATCTGCTGATCCAGCAAACTGTGGAGCTAACTGATCGTAAGTACCTCTAGTCAATTATACAGTTATATATAATTAGGGACACCGACGCGCAACTCGTTTCCACGGATTCAGTACATGATTTTGAGGCCCCTGCGTTGAAATTCTTCGTTTAAAATTTACTGTTCCATTTGTCTCCTACTTTCCTTACCTTTGTTACCTGTTTCCTTACCTTTTAACTTTGTTTACTTTTTCCACATTTCTATTAACCAACAGTTTTTTTTTTAATAATTGACTAGAAACTACGCTAGAACCATGTGCCAAATAATTCGTTTCAGCGTGTGCGGCGATGTTGTTTGTGCCACCGTGTATACCTACTAGATACTAGAAATAAATTTTAGAATGAAATGAAGGTTGATAGTATGAAAAATATTATGCACTGTTTTCCTACTTGATAAAGGATTCACCAAAAGAAGAACACAAAGATTTCTCTGTACACATTATATTTAAAAAAATATCAATACAAATAATAAATCCTGTTTGCATCCTGTTTGGTAGCATTTTTGCGTCTTTATTGAATCGAGTGCAAGCCACTGATGTTTGCTTACGTAGGGAGTGATATTTATTCGACTTTGACTTTGAAGGAATTTTGTTTATCTTGAAGAATTTTTAGAATGTTGCTCAAACAAATGAGTCACAACAAGCACGACTACGTCATCAAACTATTGCTTATTGCAAATATCGTCTGAATTTTATTTGCGTCTCTCATCATCTGCCTAGCCTTTTCCCAAGTACGTTGGGGTTGGCTTCCAGTCTAACCGGATGCAGCTGAATACCAGTATTTTACATGGAGCGACTGCCTACTTGACCGCCACAACCCAGTAATTGGGTAATACCCCTTGATAAGACTGGCTGTCAGACTTTCGGGTTTCTGACGACACGTAACGCCTGTCAAAGATTTACGAATGACAGCGGGGAGCAACGGCTCAACGTGCTTTCCGAGGCACGGAGGGGTCTTGATGTGTAAAAAAAGGTCACCCATCCACGGACCAACCGCGGCAAGCGTAGCTTAACCTGGTTTATCGACCCTCACGGCTGCTATTACTTAGCCACAAGCCTTGTAAATAAAAGGATCAGAGCTGCAGACAAGCCTGTTTTGCGTAGGTGATAACATTAATCTACACATTGCGTATGATTTCACAATGCAAAGTGTTTCAAATATAAAATAATAAGAACGCTTCTAAAATTAAATAAATCCCGATATTTCAGTTAAGTACCTACTTTCAAATATTTTTTAATGAACGTTTCACCTACCTGCAAACATAATGAAGTTACCTTGATTAGTATGTTTGCTTCTGCTTGTGTGGTTCGTCAACAAAGCTTACAGCAGTTACAAGCATCCACGGACCATGATTGTAATTTCTTATTTTACTTTTGAATTGTTTGTTTGTTTACTTGTTGCTCTGTATTCATACATATACATGCATAATTTCAACATGGAGCATGTTACCAATATTTTTGATTTGAAACAGTGTCCAAGGAGTTTCGTACTCGCGTTCTTCTCCATATGTGCCCACTTCACTTTGGAATGGGCCACTAGCTTTATCTTTCAGACTCACCGACTCCTTAAAACCTTAATAGTGCCTTTAAATAAAAGGTTTAATTGAAATAAATGCTTCGAAAGAAAGAAGTTCGAGTTAAAAAACATTCTTCACCAACTTACAGTGACATCCAGAATCGAGTCAGAAAACCGATACATAGTAAGGGTACCAAATGGCGAAGCGCTGTACATTGCTAACGAGATATCGAGCGAAACCCAGCGCTGCCTGTGGGGGACAGGACGAGCCTTCACACTGCACCTCCACGATAATACCAGACAAGAAGCCATGGTGTTCACCAGAAGACTTGCGGCTGCTTCTTGCTGCTTCCCTTGCAGATTGCAGGTCAGTTGTTCTTATGGGGTGACTCGGAAAAGGCTTCATAAGTCGACATTCACTCGGACGTTGTAATACCGAGGCGGGATTGTTTCTGGATCTACAGCGCACTGTATAGCGCCGAGACTTAAAAATCGAACAGTGTGTTGTTTCGAGTCGCTGTAACCCACTCGCGGTGCACTCTGTTGGAATCTCAATGCTCGGCAACTGACGGTGTTACGACAGTTGAAAATCTGGATTTTCAACTGTCGTAACACCGTCAGTCCCGAAGAATCCTGCCCCGATTTTAATACTGAATGCTGACTTAGGTGCTATAAAGCAAAGCTATAAAGCTAACTAAAGATATAACCGAATCCTGTTCATGATGAATTCAAACATTTTGACGAGCGAGAGGAAAAATATCTTTCATATGGCCTGTTCTTTTACCAGGAAATGCAAGTGGTAACTCCCCCTGGTGACTACGTGGGTCGGGTGCAGCAGCAGTGCACATGGATGGTGCCCTTCTTCCTGGTCCGGGATGCCAGTGATCAGGTGCTGTTCGTGGTGGAAGGACCTGCTGTAATGCAGAGGAGTGCCCTACTGTTCTCTGAGTTTAAGGTAGGATTTTGGTTATTAATGGTTGAGCTAGGTCTTGTGCCGCAATTACTTATACTTTATTAGGCTGCTGTCATGTCGAGAAAAGACTATGAAAGAAGACTATCGGTCTATCTCATGTTAAGATTGTCAGAATTGTCAGGATCATCTGTCATAAGTCTGAAGCAAAAACTTGGTACCCCTTTTTACGGAGGAGTATGATTCTTAGGGAGAAGAAGTGCAGAAAGCTAATATTTTTTATGTATCAATGCTAAACGTTAATTTTTTTATGAATTATGAACGAATTTTGACCTCTGGAAGTCCACTAGTATGGATAGTGATGTAAGAAACTCTTTAATTCTAAAACCTTCAGAGCTTTTCCTCTTTCTTTTTAACTTGCTGACATTTACTGGTCAGTTGATTTCCTAGTGAAAGATTTATTTTGAATAGTGATGGGATATTATGCAACAATGCTTAGTCTGAACAATGAGTCGATGACATATCTTGTTTACTCGGGAAAATCGCTAAAGTATTTCGCAGAACTAGTGAGTTTGTGATCGACCATGTTGAACTTGTTTTTGAAAGTGATAACTCTTATACTTTTCCAGATAATGACTGGCGACTCCCTTCGTGAGGTGGGCAAGATAGTCCACGGCTGGGACAGAGACCTGAACAGCTTCACCACCACAGTGAAGGTACCTGCTCCCGCCGTGCAGCCGAAACACAAAGCTCTCATATTGGCTGCTGCTTTCCTATTGGTAAGACTTTGATATTAAGTATTAGGGCCAGGCCACAACCATTTCAGAATCGCATACTGCATCGTAAGCGAAGACGCTGCCCATTACTCCAGATCGCAACGCAGATTTGTGCCGTGCGGCAGTGCATCGAAAACTCCACGATGCGTTGTGCGAGGTCTAGATTTGTACGGTGTGTCGCCGCAGCGCAGTGTTGTGGCCAAGCCCTTGAACTCCAATCTGGTTGTGAGAGCTTTCGGGCAAAAGTAAAACCCCATGTGACTTTTTCAATTCATATGTACATTCTGAGTTTATCTTGGACTTTACTGAAATCGGTGAAGGAAAAGCATCGTGAGGAAACCTAGTCTGAAATCGCCAACCCGTGATGATGATGGGACTCCCTTTTCCGCACGTAGACTCCCATTCGGTCCGTTGTGCGTGGCTATTCTGACTAACAAAGCCAGCCTAGCTCCGCCCAAAAGCACAGAAGCTTCCTAGGAACTTCACAGGCTTCGCGGAGCGACCTCACTGTTCCGAGGACTTCTTCACGTCGAGAAGCCACGGCCTCGCATTCCAGGATGACGTGGACGGCTGATTCCTCGGCGTCAAGGCAGCCCCTGCCAAGCGGGCTGTCTGTGGCACCTATGTAAAAAAACATGTTTGTTAAGGGGGTAAAAAGTTTTCTGGTTAATCGCGGGTGTACAATTGGTAAAGCCAATTTTGACTGTCTACAGTCTGTTACCCGTGACCATCTGTTGTTATGAAGTTCGGTTGACCTTTCGCGAATCCACGCACGAAATTGTGAGAAAGGCAGGGGGACAAGTGGGTACGGGCCATCGCCAACCCGTCTTGAGCAAGCGTGGTAATGCTCATGCCTACTGTGTATGAGAAGACGCCTTTGCCCTGCAGCGGCGCAATAATAGGCTGATATAACATTTTTTTTAATTATTAGATTTAAACTAATTGCAGTTTCGCCTACCTTGCAGTTTCGCCTACCTTACAGTTTCGCCTACCTTGCAGTTTCGTCTACCTTGCAGTTTCGCCTACCGTAGTGGTGGGACAATTACAAAAAGAGCGTTTAGATTATTCCACGGGATCGTGCTACTGGGATATAAAGTATCATATATCCTAATCCAGGTCTGGTCCAGGTACTACCCGTGTAGTCCTCATACAAATCTGTTTTTTTTTGCTCGATTCCTAAGCGTCTTAGCGAAATGATAAGTTGGTTATCGCCTTTCTAAAAAAACAGGCTATGAAATGCTTAAAGAATTTTCCAAATCCGACGGGTAGTTCCAGAGATTAGGGCGTTCAAACAAACAAAAACAAACTCTTCAGCTTTATTATTGGTCTAGAAAATAGGAAACACTAGGATAAATAGGGCGATTTATTTATGATTTGAACATCATGATTTTAACCAACTTAATTAATTTACATTTCATGTAATTTACCGTTCTATTGTTTCAGGAATACACTTACTTCGAAGGAGCAAAACGGAAATGTTGCAGCTGTTGTTAAGAAGTGACAACTTTAGAATAACTTATCATCATGCTGTATTCTACGAAAGGATAGACAGAGGTGTGCCCGGAGCCCCATGTGATAGGGGGCGAGCCTATATAATACCTACTACTTCATCAATAAAAGTAAATAGAACAGGAACCGCCAGCATAACTGTTTTATTAACTTTAATAATGATGTACTACTATAACATTCTTTTATACCAATAAATAAATTAAGCTTAGGACTATATTTCATACTGTATATTTTTTTAATAAAATAGTTGTTTTTATTCTAAAAAGAGTCTTTTATTCGCTTGTAAATACATACGTGTATATAGATAACCTAACATTCAACTACTATAAAATAAGGTTCTCATCAAAATCGATCTTTAGACATCCTCCTTTCTCATAGATTTTATTATCTGCTCTTCAAATTATGTACCTCTACAGCTGTCAAACCTTTTAATTAAAAACATTCATTAAAATGACAATTTCTTATCTATAATTATCTATGACAATCACAACATTTCGAACAATTTACACGAAACCGATATTAATTTTGTTAATCAAAGTGACCTAATGTGTTAACTTCATGCCTTGCAATCCTCCGAAGACCAATGACGAGACCAAATGGCCTTATGTGGAGTACTACCTCGGAGAGAGAGATGAGGAGAATAGAAAGAATGGGAAGGGATCACATCACTGGAGTGGCGCTGAGGTTACTGTATTATTATTGTTTAACATAGGCAGTGAAGAGCAGTGGTGGCCCAGCCTTAGGCGCTAAGACTTACAAATTGTAGGTCGTCCTGCTTTCGACACGGTGAAGGAAAACATCGTGAGGAAACCGGCATGTCCTAGAGCCAAACATTCTTAGCCTGTGACATCTATCAACCCGCACTGGGTTCTCGTGGTGGATACGGCCCACTTCTGCTCACACAGTGGAGGCATGTATCCTAGAAGTGAGAACGTTATAGGCTGATAATTCTAAATTCACAAGGCATGATATTGCAGACACGTAAGTTATTTCCGAAAGGACGGACCGGCACAAGACAAAATTAGGTGGAAAGGTAACGCGAAAGACAACACAGGCTAGTTAGATTAGATAAGATATTTGAACTTTGTTCCTGGGATAGCAGCTTCAACTGCTGGTCTGCGAGATTAACCAGCTAGTGTATCACTACAGTCAGTTAAAGTTTGTGAAAATTAATAAAAATTATTAGTTGAGCAATGAAGTTCGTAGAACAGAAGACAAAAGTTCCACCAACGTACCCTCCGAACCTTGTTGTACCCTTGCTTTAAAGATTATTTTATTCTAGTAAAACTCAAACTCAAAGCATTTATTTCAAATAAACCAATTACAAGCACTTTTGAATTGTCAAGGTCGGTGAGTTAGAAAAATGAAGCTAATTGCCCATTCCAAAGCGTAGGTACCTATGGAGAAGTACCTACCTAAGTTTATCTGGAATCGGCAAAGGCGTAGGTGGCCGAAAGAACACCTTTGTTTTGTTGTACACACGGCTACACATCAAGCTATAAATTTCCAGTATAAGCTGATGTCGCATTGTATAGGATTTCCTTACGGTGCGAAAATATTATTTGAAAAGATCCATCGGTTTTTTACTAAACTTCAACTATAACCGACGACCCTGGTTTCTTATCTATTTGGTGACCGTAAATACATATGTACGGTCACTTAAAGAGATATGTTACCGGGTCGTCCTACCTACCTGTACCTACCTAAGTCGTTGAACATTTTTCAATTTTCAATCTTGCAGTCTCTTGAGTGTTACAATGGCCACATGCTACGCGACACGATGCATGGTGACGGCGACTACCGCTGGCGGTACCTAGGACCCGACCACTTAGCCACCACCTATGAGGGCCGGTTCTACAACAATTGCATGCACGGCTATGGCCTCATGTCCTACCCTGATGGACGCGTGTTTAATGTTAGTATACTTGGCTTTTATTCTACAGCGAAAATGGTTGCAGTAACGGTATCTACACCGCCATATGCGAACTACGCATCACAATGATGGTGACGTCACGCAAAATCCTGAATCCCAAAACCAGAGTTTAACGCGCAACAGTCCCGTAATCATCTGGAAATTGCCCACCAGATACGACACCCGCCTGGTCAAAGAGAAAAGGGTGGACCCCTTTTCTAAGGAAGTTGAGTGATCTTTGCACCCTGTTCTGAATACCTTTAAAACTCCTAACGAGAACTTGTTAAGTCCGCACATAGAATTTGTTACTGTGAATTAAGGCTACTTGGAATTTGTACAAGTTATTTTATCAGTATTCGTGTCAAAATAATAACTTAAATCGGAGTTATAACTGTAACGTGATGATTTTATCCTGGACGAAATATTCACGCCAGTCTGAGCCAAAAAAATTACAATAGAAAGTTTGATTCCATCGTTAGGTAACATGCACTAGAGTAACAGTTCGTGGAGCCGCTAGCTAAAACCAAGTAAATACAGAACTCCCTGGCTTGTTTACACCCAACCAGAGAAATATAAAAAAACAGGAGAAGTGGCAAGGGGGCGTGTCTGTGTCCGTGCGACATGCTCGAACGTTGTATATCATAGGCAAGTGGCCGTCTCCGCGAACTCCCTACCAGTAGACCAGGCACACCTCGTCGAGGTGGACGCCGAAGTTGAACGTAGAACCTCCCTCCCGCCCGTTGAAGACCCTGATGATCCATTACCTCTCGTCACCCCGGACGAAGTTCACGAGATTATCAAAGGTCTGAAACCCCGCAAGGCCCCCGGCGCTGACGGAATCACCAATAGGGTGCTCCAGATGCTGCCGCCCACCTGATCATGCTCTTGACCACCATCTTCAATGGTGCCTTGAGCAATAACATCTTCCCGCAAGCATGGGAGCAAGCCACGGTCATCGGCATCCCAAAACTTGGCAAGCCCAAGTCCGAGCCCACGAGCTACCGCCCCATCAGTTTACTGAATTCTCTTGGTAAAATCTATGAGAGACTTATTTATAAGAGACTCAGAAATTTTGCCGAGACGAAAGGACTCATTCCCGACGAGCAGTTCGGTTTTAGAAGCCAACACTCGTGCGTGCAACAGGTCCACCGCATCGTAGAGGACATAAACGCTGGTTTCCAGCGGGGTCGATGACTGGTGCAGTATTTTTCGATATAGCGAAAGCTTTCGACAAAGTCTGGCACAACGGCTTATTATATAAGCTGTACAAACTCGGTGTGCCTGACCGTCTCGTACTCATCTTACGAGACTTTTTGTCGAATCGCTCCTTTCGCTATCGCATAGAGGGAGCGATTTCATCCCCCCCACCCCATACGCGCCGGCGTCACCCAGGGCGCCGTGCTGTCCCCTCTCATTTTTACGCTATTTACTAGCGATATCCCAAAACGTAGACTGGCAAGGTTGGCACTGTTCGCAGATGACACAGCCATTTACTACGCTGGGAAAAATCAGGACGCGATAGCCTCCAGGCTCCAGACCGCCGTCAATGTTCTTGGCGCGTGGTTTAGAAAATGGAGGATTGAAGTAAATCCGGACAAAAGTCAAGCGGTTCTCTTCTCGAAACCGCGACACAGACCTGACCCCCCCCCCCCATCTCCATGTTTGGCAAGCCTATCCCTTGGGAGAAGCAAGCTAAATATCTAGGAGTGATCATGGATCAGCACCTCTCCTTCTCTGAGCACATCAAGAAGGAGCGCTCACGCGCCGCCTTCGCTCTAGGAAGGTTGCACTCTGTTCTGAATGCACGCAGCAAGTTGTCACTCAAGTGCAAGTTGCGAATATACACGGCGTGCATAAGGCCAATCATGACCTACGCTAGTGCAGTCTTTGCACACACTAAGCCCCGATACATCCATAGGATGCAGACCCTCCAAAACCGTTTCCTTCGCCAAACCACAAGCGTTTCTTCGAATCCGCCGCGCAACACCGCAATCCACTGATTGCGAAGGCCGCTAGTTATGTCCCCAGTAGAATCAGTAGAATCCGCCGGCCGAGACATGTCCTTTCCGACCCTGATGACCCCATCACTCTCCTTCAAGAAAGCAGTAGGGCCACCAGTACAGCACACAAATACAGACCGTGTTTCCGACCTCGCCGCCGAGGTCCTCGCGCCCCGCGAAGACCCCGAGTTAACGAAATGTCCCCCAACCGTCCCTTGCCCTCAGAAGTGCCAGCCTGCGCCGAAGCTGAGCAAGTAGAGTTAAAATCCCCATGATAATAATAATGAAATTGTTTGATCCAGCCTGTCCCCACTTGCTGCCCCCCCAACAGTGACTCCCTGAGCCGAGACTCGTACCCCGCAGGGGGTGCCCTCAGTGCACAGTCGATATAGGTTAAGCGTAGTTTTGTAAGCCCTGCCTGGAGGCTCTTAGTCTAAAAGCTATTAGTCCCCACAGGAAAGCCCGGTTGAGCAGTTACGGCCTCTCAAGGTCAACTGCGAGATTTCATTTCCAAAAAAAAAAATCTCCGCGAACTAGTGCGCTTTCGACCGTGAATGTGATAAATTGTAGGAATACCGTGTTGTTCAGTGGTTTCTTGTGAAAACCGAAGCCAAAACAAAAACCTTATTAATCATGCAATCACTTGCCATATGTAATTACAAGTATTTTACTATATTTGTTTTTAAAATCATGAAAAAAAAGAAATCGTAAAATACTTCTTGCCTTTACTACGTTATTTTTGTTTTCAAATTTCACAGCGACTGTTTTATTTGTGCAGTAAATACATTGCTTCTTATCCAACTATCTAAGTGTGTCGCTAAGCGACTGGACCAGCAATGTAAAATACACAAAACGATACTTTATCTATTCGGATGAGTCTCGTGGTACAGCCGCTGCATCTTGCGGCCAGTTAATCATCATTGTAGCGATACACTGCACTGCATTGTTGTCGATAGCCAACAGTCGAATATATTGTTATTATAGTTTATTCTTTAATTTATCAACCGCTATAACCCAGTTGGAAGTCTTGAAAAGAAGACAGCCTAAACCAATATAACCCGATTGTTTTACATTGTTCTTTTTTTTTTGTTGATTTACTAAATATATTTTTTTAGCTACACTTTGTTTATTTATAAAATTATAATACAATACTTTCTGGGCATATCGATACTGATTTATTTTATTTTTAGGACCTCAACATTTTTTTAGAACAAGAATAATGTAAGAATCCATAAGTTTTCGATTTAGTCAATCACTAGCGTATATGTAAAATAAATGGCTTTTACACAGCACAACGATAGCGACGGATGTTTTTGTGTAAGTTGTGCGGTGCCTAGTAAATGCACGCTGTGAATCATGAGATAAGGTTTACAATTGATTTTGTCGTAGGTACATTCTAACTTATGAATTGCGGGTGTGTGCGCGACTTCGTATTTATTGCTTTTACTGAACTGCATTTATAGTGTTGGCATGTGGAGGGGCAAAACTGGAGACACCTGGTTCCGATACATTTTAACTACCGGGCATATCTCCTTCTTTCCTAAATCTATACACCCAACACTACACTGATGATGCATTGCACACACAACCTTTTCGATTTTCACAGGAAATATAGAAAAACGACAGTTTTTCACGCATTTGTATACGTAATGCGGGTTAGTGCGGCGCGGGAAAAGTGTGTTTCATACAAAAATTGTCAGACATCAAGTAGACGTCAACCCTTAATAACATTCCCTTGCTTTCTTAACATCCACCTCCTTTTTCGATGCAGGGTCTATTTCATAAGAACAGCCGCTGGGGTCCAGGCGTGGAAACCCATGCATGTCTTCGAGAGGACGTAGGACTCTGGTATGGTTACCAGCTCATTCGACTGACGTGGCGGCCAGAATTGCCCAGCGTGGCCATCGACCTGGCGTCAAATCCCATTGGGGTTAATACGATCACGCCGCATCGGATACTTTTGACGAAGAATGTTAAGATTGTTAGTAGATTATTCTTATAACATAACATTATATTTAGCCTGTTGGTATTCCCTAAAGGATTGAACCATAGAGGAGAGTAAATATATCGGGTATAGAGAGCCCCCTTCCAGACTTCTTTGACGACCGCTAATGTCAATTGATCGGACAAACATAACATCTGGAGTTTGGTGGGTAAACAAAACTTGGCAGCCTTCTTATCTTGTTTGTCAAATTGTCAAACAAATAAAATAAGAAATAAAACTTGAGAGGTGTCAAGGGACACTCGGATGGAACGAAGTTGCTTTCAGTTAATTAGTGAAGGAATTGTAATACTTTTTTTAAAAGTTATAATAATATTTAATAATAATGTTTAGAAAATACTACGTGGAACGCTGGTATAGTTCGACGAAAGTTGCTTTACCGGAGGACGCCATCTGAAAAATGGCATAATACTTTCAACCAAATTTTTTTTTTTTTTTTTTTAATATTACGTGGAACGCTTTTTTTGCCTGGTGCCATGTGCAACATTTTATTCTCGTCCCAGAAAAAAAAAATCAATGCTTACTACAACTATAACAAAAAGTGTAGTTACAACTTTTGGTCTTAATTTTTTCCGTCTAGCCCCCTTTCGCAACGCGCGATAAGGAACTGCGTTCCAAAAAAACAAAACAACAAACCAAATAACAGTAACAAGTTACAATTTTAACAGAATTCGCTGAATTACACTCGGAAAGAACATCAACGTCGGGAAAGCCGGAGTTGACAATGGCCGAATGTCAGCAGTGACATTTGTTTGACAATTTGACAAAAAAGATAAGATGGCTGCTAAGTTTTGTTTACCCACCAAACTCCAGATGTCGCTGTTGTCTATGGAAATTGATGTCTGGTTCTGTCTCCCCCCTAGGTTGAACCCTGTGCTATTTTTAGTAATGAAAAATATTGTAAGCACACTCGTTGGTGGGAACATTGATGGCCCAGTGGTAATCACCGCGACTTACGAGTTGTAGGTCGTAGGTTCGAACCCTGATAGGTGCTTTACTTGTGAAAATTATTTCTTCACCACTGCTCACAAGAACGGTGTAGGAAATCATCGTGACGAAACTGGCATGTCTTAGAACGAATAATTCATCTGCCAACCCGCGTTGGATCCGCGCGGTGGATTACAGCCCACTTCCACTCACAGAGCGGAGGCCTGTGTCCCAGCAGTGGGACCATACGCTGACTATGCTATTGGAACTTGGAATAATTCGGTCTCGAAACGTAAATATAGGTTCTTATGCCACTTTAATGACTTCCCGTGTCGCAATTAAGCAACGCGAGAGGGTAAAATTTATTATACATAATATACATCAATCAATCGAGATAAGGATACCAATACCCCTTTGGTTGTGAAGGTTTATTGGAAGTTGTACAGTAGGAAAGATTGATGTTTAGTCACAGAAAAAAAACTGGAAGAAAACTCATCTGCCTTACCATCATCTGCCTAGCCTTTACCCAACTAGGTTGGTGTCGGGTTCCAGTCCATACGGATGCAGCTGAATACCAGTATTTTACAAGGAACGACTGCCTATCTGACCTTCACAACCCAGTTACTGGGTAATGCGATACCCTTTGGGAAGACTCGTTGTCAGACTTTCGGGTTTCTGACGACCTGCAACGACTGTCAAAAATCCACGAATGACAGCCAGGACCAACGGCGTAACGTGCTTTCCGAGTCAGGGAGGGGTCTTGGTATGTGAAGATGGTCACCCATCCAGGGACCAGCCGCGGCATGCGTAACTTAACCTGATCGATTGACCCGTGTGGCTTTTAATACTTAGTCCCAAGTCCGTTTGTTGATACTTAATTTACTATTGATATTCCTCTTTTTTTATTGGTAACAACGCTAGTCTTCAATTTTACCAAATTGTCTCGTTGTGTATCTCCGTAGAAAACGTGGTTGATTTCACATTTGTATCATTTCTGTATGCTATCCTATCTTTTTGTAATTCTTAATGTGTAATTGTTTGTTTTCCCAAATAAATAAAATAAAAAAATGAAGTCCCTCTTAGCCACAAGTGAAACAATTGGGAGAATCCCTCGTAACATTGAGTTGGTAAAGGGCCTACGCAAAGAAGAGTCAGATAAAGCATTTTTTGCAAAGAAACCCACATTAACTTAACTGTACTTGATAGACAAGCTCATACACGATTCGGATTTCCATGTGTCCACAGATCGGCGAAGTAAACTCAGCTTTAGAACTGCTAAAAAATTCTGGTTGTGAGCCACTAGTAGCTGCAGAAAAGTGGTCGAAGCTGTACCCAAAGCACTGTACAGACCTGTCGAGCCAACTGTGCCAGGTGGATGAGTTTGACAGGGCCTACTATGTCAACGGAATTAATACCCTCAATGAGGTTACATCTGTTGAGCTTGATAAGGTAATTCTTTGAATTAGAACTAGAAATCATTTGCTAGACGCTGGTCATCATAAGACAGTCTGTTAGCAATTTTTCAGAAACTGTGTTCGACCTTTATTAATCTACTGTGCCCATTCGAGCAAATTTTTACGGGTAATATTTAAACCACTGCTTGTATTATCGTATTAAAGATATCGTAGCATCTACCAGACTAGAAAAAAATTAAAAAAAAAACCGAATGAAATCTGACCGTTTGAACGGTCAGATTTCATTTAAACTTTGTAGACTTATCGAGGGCCGATAACAATTTATTTATTTCAACAAAAAAAAAAAAATAACTGAAAAATCACACTTTTGTAGTTAGCAGAACGAAAAAATTTAAAATAAATAATAGTTAAAAAACTAAAAAAATACGCTTTAAAAACCAAACTAAAAAAACGGTAATTTAAAAAACTAAAAAACCCGACTGATTTTCTGAGTTTTCATGGAAAAGCCCTAAAACAACAAAGTCGTTGTACCCGATTGCACTTAACTTAAGAATCGCCAGTTGCTAAGGCGATGCTCATAAGCAGATAAATTGTAGCAGTCCCATTCTAGAATTTTTTTAACTTTTTTATTTTGATATATCCAGTGTTACTCTCACAGTAAATACAAATCTAACGACACCTCTCAAGCTAAAATCCATCGAGCCGTTCAGGCTGCAGAGTGTGCCAAACAATTATACATACATAGGTACATATGTACATACTCTCGAAAAACATAACCCTCCTTCTGGCACAGTCGGGTAAAAAGTAGAAAATAATTTTAATTCTATTAAAAACCGTGGTCACATCACAGACATAGACTACCTACATAATAATAAGAAAATTTATGATGTTTTCCAAAACTTACTATTTTAAGCTGTAGGTACGTTTACGGCTTTGGTGGGGGGGGGGGGGGTGTCATGGCCCCTAGGACGCCCCCCTCGGACAGCGCCTGCTAATTCTCAACACCTGCTTCACTTGTTCTTCCCGAGAACCATAAAGGCGACAAATACCCGCACCCTAATTGCGTACCTAACACACACACTATTAATCAGAATCTGAATCATGTTTTGAAAACGTTTGCATATCCATTGCTTCTTAAGTTAGAAAAAATTGTCTGTTTTTTATTCAACTGATATATTCTATATTGGATACTAGCTTCTGCCCGCGACTTCGTTCACGTCAAATTTCTTGCTCCCGACTCACCCCATCGCTCGCCTCGCCACCTCGTGCGAGTACTTCGTAGTCGTGACTTTTTTCTCTTTGCTCGGCTCCTAAGGGTCTTAGCGTGATGTTATATAACCCTCGATAAATGGGCTATCTAATACTAAAAGAAGATTCCAATTCAAACCAGTAGTTCCTGAGATTAGCGCGTTCAAGCAAACAAACAAAAAAACTCTTCAGCTTTATCATTAGTATAGATACTGATATATTCAACTGTCAAAATGAAAACAATTCCTTGTCTTAGTGTGTTACGCAAATACCCCGATGGTTTCCGAATATAACGTAAAGTGAAACGTTGCAAAAAACGTAAGTGAATTTCTCAGGGTAGGTAATGCTAGACTTTGACAAGTTCTCAACTTTATCTATTCAGAAACCGGGTAATTAGGTCTCATCGGTCACTCACGGCAGCTCTAGGAAAAAGACGTGTATAAATTCTCCTGCCAGCAAACCGTCAGTAAAAAAAATCTATCAATATACACTTGCGCACTTCTTACCCAGGATATCAGCCAAACCAGCACTGAAATTAATGACGCCAATAAAACGACGTATTACGCATGGAACAATAACAAATTAGTCATTCACATGATGAAGCATTGCTTTACTCACGAAGAGCAGAGGGGCAAGCAGCGGCTCAGCCTCGAGAATATCCTGTCTGGGCCTAGGTCCTCTTTTAAACGAGCTGGCAAGCATGAACTGGATTGCAGGTTTGTATTGTACAATAAACCTAACCCTTCTTCTAAGTATCGGGTTTCGAAAACTTGCCACTAAGTTCACGTTCACACTTCGCAATGACATAAAAAAATTGCAGCAGGATGTTTTCGCGCACTGGTTACTCAATACTCAATACTCAATTAGCATTATGTAATACATAAGCTTAAGTGGTAAACATTAGCCTTATGACAATTATGACACAATCGTGGACCCTGTCGGGCACAGCAAAAGAAATTTGGAAGGTAGAGATGAAGACTTATATTTTATCTTATAATCTAATTTTAATAATATTCTAAATACAATAAAAAATAAAAATAGAACTACATTTTTCGGTATTCTAAACTAGTTTTAGAGATTTATCATTTAAATATTCGTGCACACTGTAATAACATTAACAGATTTTTTAATTTTGTTAGTGAATAGATGGTTTTTTTTTCTTTTCTAATTGATTCTGGAAGCTTATTATAGTATATTTTTATTGACATAACCAGAGAGCTTGTTGAATGTATTTTTAGGCGGGATGTTGGTAAGTTTAATCGTGTTTTGTATCGGAGTGTGTATCTTGTTTGTATGTCTTCTCGTTTAGTGTAAAAGTTATTCAACATACTGCTTCATCATCGTCATCATTTCAGCCAAAAGATGTGCGCAGCTGGACATACGCTTCCCCCAGGCTCCTCCACTTCGACCGGTTCTGGGTTTCCCGCATCCACTGCTTACCGCAGAGAGTTGAAAATCGAACAGTATGTTTTTTCGACGCGCTGAGATGCACTCTGCAGGATTCTCAATGCTTCGTTCAACACCGAGGGTTGAAAATCCAGTGCGCGATAAAATCCCGTGGCGATATTTTTACGTTGTGTGAACGTGGTATAAGTAGGTTTTGGTTTTGAAAGACATGCCTCCATGATTTTCGAACTAGAGATTAAGTTTTTGTGGTAAGACCCATAAAGTATCTTACGGTTGAAAACTTTGAAACGATTTGATTATAATGATGTCTTTTCTCACGTGCTAATGTGAATTGTATGTTCTAAATATCAACGTTTAAATGCTAGAAAATCGAATATGATTTTAAAAGTTTACGACACGTGGCTAAATACCAACAGCAGCAAAGTCAACACACACTAGGACTGCGTAATTACCACACGCATTACCACAGATATAGGCCTCACTATATGAGAGAGACTGACCTCTTATAGAGACGAGGGTCATGTCTGTTTCCCAGCAGCGGGAACCATAGAAATGTATCCGCGGTAGGCTATAACATTATTGGCTGATAATGCTTAGGTCGGGGGTCGGGTTACAACCTTCCCACAAATATGGCGAGGGGTAATGGCTGATCTTTGCGTTATGCTCGTTAACGGGTGCTGCTTGTGGTGACTGGTCGTCTTGCTGACCGTGATTTTGTTATTGTTACTAATAATTATCTACTTGTTTATTTATTTTACGTCGATGGTCCTAAGTTATCATTTGTGGCCTAGAGTTGTAACTCGGGTCGTTACAGCTACGTGAACATAATCCAGCAATGTATATGTAATCTATCACGCATTTTATCCCAGGAGGCTTTTAATTCGGTATTATACTTTATTCGTTTATTAATTTTATATCTTATTTTATTACATTTTTAAATATTTTTATAAAACAAAAAACATTTAAAAATATAAAAAATAGCGGTCCGCCGGTAACGGGAGCAGGGTCCAAGCTACCGGTGGTTAGGGCTCCAGAGACAGGAACCTCCTCACGATGCGAGCCGTATCGAGGAGTACTGCCTTCTGGATCAGGCCTTTGATCCAACCGCCTAACGAGAGCCTCGAGAGATGTTGATCGAGGCTTTCGGCCATCAGTCCATTGGCTGATACGACAATCGGCACAATTACAGCCGAGTTCACATTCCACATGTCAACAACCTCGTGTGCTAAGTCGAGATACTTAATCTGTTTCTCTTTCTCAGCTTTCACGAGGTTCCCGTCATGCGGAATGGTAACATCGACTATCATTGTGCGGCGCGCTAACCGATCTATCACGACTATATCAGGCTTATTGGCTACAATAGTCCTGTCAGTAATGATAGACCGGTCCCAGTACAACGTGACATGGTCATTTTCAAGAACTGGGTCGGGCACATACTTGTTATACTTTATTATTATTATTATTTTAATTTTTGTTTTTTGTGCTTTAGTTTAGTTTTTATTTTATCTGTCGGTATATTGGCATGGCTAGCCGACTTAAGACTAATTATTTAATTAATGTTCTGAGTCTCGTAATGTTTATTACTTTGCCTATGTATGTATAGAATCAAGTCCATCCGACTAAACAGACAGCTGTGCTGCTGGGGAGTTTGTTGCGCCACTTCTTTTTCCCAGCTAAAGCACTAGAAAATGGTGTAGGGTGGGCTTTTTGGGGGACTGTCTTATGTATTTTGAGGTTGGAAAAGTGCTGATTCTTAGCCTAATTTGAATAAATTACTTTTGATTTTAGGCATTTCAATGTTCTGTTCTGTATCTGTTCGTATGTAGCGAAGGTACTAAAGAAAATGTTTAATGAATCACGTAATTTTCAGGGCTTTAATATTGGCAAGCTATTTGGGGTACATCTCGAATGTTGCCACGCTTATAAATGAATGCGACGTCGTGCCGGACGTCACTGATGTACAAGGAAATTCGGCTGTAATGTATGCAGCAGTGAGTATGACTCTTAAAACAGTATTGTGGAACTAAAAGGGTTACCAAACCCAGAAGCTTCAATCCGATGACTATGATCAATCAATTTGCTGTCGCACTTTGTGAGGTGTGTGATATATTAGATTGAACGGAATAAGCAATGATCCGTCATGTCAGATAACGGAAGTTTTGAGTGACAGCAGATTCAGGTGCTAATCCAAGATCCCAGGTTTGGGCACGCCGCGATTGCGGCGGTAAGTCCCCTCTTTGAGGAGTGGCTTGAGAGGCGGCATGGCGTCCTCACCTTCCGCCTGACACAGGTCCTCACCGGACATGGCTGTTTCGGGAGGTTCCTGTTTCGGATAGGGCGGGAGGAAACGCCCGGGTGTTTCCATTGCGAAGATCGCCCAGAGGACACGGTGGAGCATACGGTGGAGGTCTGCCCGGCTTGGGCGGAGCACCGCCGTGTCCTCGTGAAGGTGATCGGCGGCGGCGATCTCTCGCGTCCGACCCTGGTCCAGGCCATGGTACGGAGCAAGAGGGCATGGCTGGCAGTCGCCTCCTTCAGCGAAGCAGTTATGCTCGCAAAGAGGGAGGCGGCGCACGTGAGGGAGATGCAGTACATGCGCCACACATCACATCACAGCCGGCCTTCGCAGGAGACGCCCTGGGCGTCGGGAATCCCAGGCTGATTCCCGGCCATCGTAGGCACGGGCTTGCGGACGGCGAGTAATGGGTAGCTCGCTGTCCGGTAAGGACCAAGCCCGGGTCGACGGCGCGTTATGTTCCACGCGCGCCTCAAAGAGATGTCAGCAGCAACAGATGGGGCCCGCAAGGGCCGATGCCTGCCAGGGGTGCGGGTTGTTCGAAAGAGATACCGCCGCCCCTGGCACACAGGCAACTGAGGGAACACGGGTGGGTTTTAGTCAGTAAAAGTCTGACACGCCCTCCCGCTCCACCCAGAACGGGAGAAGTTATTTGATGATTTCCCACCCAAAAAAAAAAAAAAAAGAAAGATCCCAGGTTACGAAAGAGATCTTAGAGTCTAATCCAAGCAGAAGCTTAATTTCAATCAAATCATCGGCGTTATAACCGAATTGATTTATGGCTCCTTTTGGAGTACCTACATAAACTCAAAGCAAGTAGGTATTTCAATTAAACTATTTATGCCACTTTTGTGTTGTCTATTGAGCCGGTTCTTCAGTGCCCATTCTAAAACGTAGTAGGTTTCTATGGCGAAGAACGGCCAAGAAACTTCATGGACGCTCTTTTACACTATATTGTTACAAAATATTATGGTGTAACCAATATTTTTTTTAAATGCTACTTAAGCTTTGTTGACAGTGTGGGGATCAACCTGAAATAATACATTTCCTGGTGGAAGCCGGTGCTGATATTGACGCCTACAATGATGCTTGCTGCACACCCCTGGGCATCACCTTGTTGAGATACGCGCTAGAGAAGCGGGGCGTGGCATACAGTGCAATGGTCCATGCTGTTCTACCACCCCCCACTGCTGTAGGACCACGTAAGCAATGCAGGGAAATACTTCCACGTATTATATTGTAACGCGTGTTGCCAGACTTAAAAGAATAACACCGTCCCATTTCTTCCCGTGGGTGCCGTAGAAGGCGACTAAGGGACTTACTAGAGAATGGGCAGCAGCGTTCTCTATGCATTTGGCCACCATACTGCGATCGCCAATCCACCTGCCAAGCGTGGCGATCATGGCATTTCCCCCCCTTTTGGGGGAGGCTTATGTCCAGCAATGGTCGTCTTTCAGCTGATATGATGATAATGATTATATTGTAACTATAGTAAGTTTTTAATCCCAGAGACTAATCTGACATGTCCCAAGTAACACAGACATGCTGAATAAAGATTGAGTAAGAGCAATCATGAAGAGTATAAGCTGAATACTAAGCTGAACAACGTCTGAGTACCATCTATTCAGCTGTTATTCAAGCAAAAAGGGCCCCAATTTTAAATGCTTAACGCTGAATAACATCTGAGCAACATCTGAGTAGGAGCTTAATAACATTTCAATTAGCTTAAAAACTTTTGAATAACAGCTCACATTATTTTTATTGAGCTTTAGGTTAATTGTTAGTGCGCAAGTAATTGTCGTGAATAGTATGTTTTTTTTTTTTCATTACATATGACGCGCCGCGTGAATAATCAAGATAACAGATAGTAATTAGTATTTTTTTTTGATACATACATACTAGGTCTGACAAATGTACTTGTAACGAAACTAGCTAAGTACTAGCAATTTTAATCCAACAAAGTAACATGAATCGAGTTGAAAATGTTGTAGTTGTAAGATTAAGCATTTTGGTGATCTCGTAAATTCCTTTTAAGTATAAATTACAAAGATTTTTAATGGCGATCGATTGTTTTCCTTTATAATGCTGAATAAAACTGCACACATGTCTTTTTACTAAGCTATAACTTGAAAAAGAGTAGTCTCATTACACTAACTTCTGAATAACAAGTATATAGTTGATCATATTTCCACATTACTCATATTTTTTGGGTTCTCTAATCGAACGAACAAAAACCAAACCTTTTATAAAGTGTAATTTTCCCGCCCGGTTTTCACTATATTGATTACATTTAAAATCATAGCGTCTTTGTTTGAACTTCTTTCGTGAAAAAAAAACTGATTTCCGTTTAAAAAATTAGCAGATTTCGTGTGTGTGGTATGGTGTGCACTGGGCCCTACTTAATTCTCAAACATGTTTTGTTATTTGTCTTATAACACATTTGCTCGTAAAGGGTCTCTTATTACACCAATTTCAATATCGTAATGTATGTCATTACGCACTTGTGCGTTATTGTAATGTAAAACGCACGGTTTATCAAAATGCTCGTGGAAGTGGAAAACGAACGGTACTTTTTTAAATCTTAGCAAAGAGTTTTTATGTCAGAAAAGTGGTCAATATTTTATGAATAAAATTAATTTTGAGAGATAAAATATAAAAAAATAAACATTTAATTCTTTAATTTAATTAGTTTTGACAATAAATTACAACCATTAATCTGTAACAAAAACAAAAAAATATTAATTTACTTTATATTAGTACTGGCTATTTTTGTGCCTTTGCCTTAAAAAAAAGCGCTGATGCGCGCGCATCGCTAATTTGTGAACAAGTAATAATCAATTTTACAAATTGTTCAAATTTTTCTAACTGCTTTAACAAGTGATTAAAGATTTACTCGTTTAAAAAAGTCCGACTTTTATTTATTTCCTCGCAAATATGTTATAAAACGTCGTATGACATACGTGCGCTTTGAAAATTACAACGGAACCCTCTTCATTGCACGGCAACCACGCATTTTGGCTGGGACCGGGTTCAGTTTAGTTCAATCTATTTTCACAAATCCTTTGATGACCAGGGACACTTGGACAATAATTGCTACTGCTGATATTTAGATATTCTTTTAACAATTTTCTTTTGATATAACCGGTTCTCTTACGTTTTTTCCGCGATTTTCGATCCATAACGCAAAAAATAAATTCGTACAATAATATTTTAATTAAGCTGGTATTAAGCTATGAGCGCTATAACAATACAAATATGGTCTTTAAGTTTGAATAAGTTAGTTTGAAACTCTCTATTATACTGAAAAAAGCTTAATAAAAACATAAATAATATTGTTTATTCAACAGCTGAATAATTAGTAAAACATAGAATCTTATCCAGTTTTTTTTTTTTTTTTTGGGTGGGAAATCATGAAATATCTTATCCAGTTTAAAGATAAAATAACACAAATATTCAGTATCAAGCTGTATAATAGAATTAAGTAACAAAGTTATTCAGAAGGTGATACTTTATTCAGCAATTAGCTGTTTCAAACGCTACTAGCTTAGTACTGCTTTAATAATAGCAATACAGATTATGGTTATTCAGATAAATGCTACCGACGGGGCTGTTTTTCAGCTTTAGGCCACCTTGGAATGCGTAATGCTAAATAACGTGTATATAATAATCTTACGGTGATTGGTTATTAAGCATAAAGAAGGGAAGGACAGAAATACAGAATTTATTAAACGTTAAGAATTTTAAGGGTCCGAACTCAAGCTAATTCAGCATTTGGCTATTCCCAAAGCTCTTATACAAACTATATTCATCTTTGAACTGTAAAATGTTCTACATGTGTACTGTTATCTTGCTTATGTGTTACTTGGGTTCAAGTCTTTTGTGTTTGCTTTTTAGAATAGGAGTTTGACATGAGTTTGAAATTACACCTGTCAAATTATATCTGGGTTTAAAAAACAAATTCTACGTCGTAGGTACCTAATCGTTTTTTTTTTTTTTGTACGAGATAAGTAACACATCAAAAAAACTACAAGGTTTACTCATCAGATTTCTATTTATATAAATATTGGTCAAATTCTAGCACTGCCGGATGAAAACATACTTGAATGGAAAATTAGTCGAGAAAACCGAGATATGCTAGGAGCGAATGGATCAAACACAGTCAAATCTAGTAACAAACAGAATTTACCGAATAAAAAGCCTTCTCTAAAAGAACTGTCTCCTAAAAAGAAAACTGAGGTTTCAAAACAGGACTTGCAAAAACCCACTGATAAGGATATACACGCGAATACTGATGCGTTCGCTGAAGATAAGCACATGTTTGATAAATTTAATACTGAATATTTGATAAGAGTAGCCGAAGCGTTCTCAGAACTCAGTGAGGTTAATCCTATACCACACATTTTTGAAGTAAACGACATGTGTAAAGACGTGGAAGTATTGAAAGAGGAGGATACAAAAAAACTGCCAGACAATAAGAGTCTCAAGAAAATTACATCCAAAGTAATGAAGGGATTGCCCACAAAGCCCAGCAGAGATACTATGTTTCAGGATAAGGAGGATACCTTAGTAGATACTATGGAACAAAAGAAACAAGAAAAGTGAGTAAATATTCCATGTGCTTTAAAGATTTGTGTTAAAATATCTTTAGGTAAACATGTTGTGCTATCAGTCTTCTTAATGATAGAGACGTCAATAAAAATGTAATGTGTGTGTGTCTAGGTATGTGTGAATGTCAGTAGGGTTTTTTTTAATCCCTTTATATGAATTTTCAAATAAATATACTTACCTACATAAACTCACGTCTTCTTCCAATGGGGGTAGGCAGTAACTATGGAACGCTACCTGGTACGACCCTTACATAATGTGTACTCCTTTTTTCTTGATTTACTTTTTGAATATAATACATAATTATAGTTTGTGTGAGTAATTAAAATTATTAGACAATAAATATGACGTACAGTCTATCAGAAGCTAAGTCTACATTGTTGCGTATTGCAGGATGTCTCGGATAATGGCGACAATCCTACAGCTGTTGTCCGATGGCGCTGACCCGCTTAAAGTCCGGTGTCCTCAACCACCGCTCTTTATTGCTGCCGTGTCCGGTTGCGCAGAACTAATACAACACTTATTCATGAACGGCGGTGATATTAATGAAGTTTACCCACAAGTAACTAATTCATTCTTGATTATGTCTTTCGTCTGAGACCTTTTTGTGAAGAAATTTCGGAACCATAGCTATGCTAAGTTAAGGTCCTTCACTACCAACTCTCAATATGAAATGCTCCAGCAGACAGGTGCGATGAGACTTCGGTAGAACAATTTTTACGAAGTTTCCATAGAAATTGTTCCACGAAAGTCGCATCGCACCGGTGCTATGCGCCTGTCTACGGAAGGAGCCTTAAAGCTGTGGTGAAAGTACTACATTTGTGTCACTCATGAATGAGAAATAGTAATTTTACGAAAATAGAATAAATTTTCTTATTAATATGTAGGTAATCTTTGTCTGTAACCAAAGTCTTTGGCTGCGACCGCGCCTGGAATTATGGTATATGAACCATAAGTCATGAGAATATACACATATGTACCTATATACTGCACTTAATATACTAAGTATAACACCTACTTAAGTACATCCACACACCCACGCGCATCTCACCACACACATGCTACACCAATTTTAATATGAAACTGAACACACATCATACTACACATCACACACACATCACACTACACACACATACACTACTTTGTACACCTACATTTTGGCAAATAAAGTATTATTCTATTCTATTCTATTCTAATGATGGAATGTAAATTGTTTAAAGTCTAAGCCTTCTCATGCTGATCCATGTAACTGGAAAAACCTGGACACCTGTCATACAGGATCATCGAGACCTCATTGATGTAGGGTGTACTGAAGTTTGGCAATAAATTATCATTACTATTATTATGTTCCGTGTGGTGCCGGACGTAAAAGAATAGCATCATCCCATTTCTTCCCATGGGTTTCGTAGAAGGCCACTAAGGGACTTACTAGAGATTGGGCAGCAGCTATGCATTTGGCCACCATACTGCGATCGCCAACCCGCCTGCCAAGCGTGGCGATTATGGCAAACCCCCCTTTTGGGGGAGGCTTATGTCCAGCAGTGGACGTCTTTCGGCTGATATGATGATGATGATGACTATTATTATGTGTGTGTGGAACAGCAGATTTCTTAAAATAACCGATGTCAAATTTCTACGTTAAAGTTTCCAGAATCATGTGGTCAATTCGTGATAACAGTTTGCGCATCAATGCCTCTTATACCGTAAGATGGAGTGTGCAGTCAATAGCGTTCAATTATAATAACCACAGGTACTTTTTAATTCATAAATTCACAATTATTTCCTCAGGTGTATGGATACACCACTTTAGACATCGCAGTGAGCGGACCGCTGACAAACGACAACCTGGAGGTCATTCGTATGTTACTCGAGTGTGGGGCAGACGCAGACCACAGGCTGAAGAGTCCTCGGCCACCATCACCACCATCTGCACCAATCGCGGCTCAGCCTTCACTTAATATGCTTGAGGTCGAGGGTCCAACTTTGTTGCATGCGGTGCTTGCAAAAAAAACTGACTCTGATGCAGATAATAATAATCGGCTGGCTGACGTAAGTAAAATAATTCGGTCATTATTTCTACACCATCTTGGCACCGTAACGACCGACGCCGACGGCCCGGCTTTTATTGAAGTTGAATAAGGTTGGTAGTTGGTTGCGGCTGTCGCCGAAAACTAGGGCACTGTTTCGAATAGGGTCGTAGCATTATGTTGAGCGGCGGTTTTACGTGGATATGACGCAAATTTTCTCCCAGTTTGTTTATTTTTGTGTTCTTTCTCCACGTAATGTTTACCGCAAATAAACGTTTTTTCTTTCATTCTTATAATCATTTTCTAATTTCTACTAAATGAAACGTGACCATTAGAAGAATATTCAAGAAAACCAAGTATATCAAAATTGGTACGGATATTAATATACAATTAATATTGAAGCCGTGTGATAATTTGCACCACTTCAGGTGCTTTTGCTTTCATTCAATATATTACATTTTTGTAAGTTCTGAATTTAAACTGAGGTTTTATAGTTAAAGATCGTTTTTACTACAGGTTCGTGACCGACTCCTGGAGCTGCTCCTTCAATATGGCTGCGATCCGATTGCCCAATACAAAGGTCGTTCAGCAGTGGAAGTGGCTCTGAATAAAAGTTTGGACCTATTCGACATCTTCTTAAACAGCCCGAGGACTGATCTTAATGCGGTCATCAATGATTCTAATCAGACTATTTTGGTGAAAATGTTCTATTTGCCGTTTTGCAAAACCATCCCTCTCTCGGAAAAGTTACAAACGGTACATACCTACTTAATTATTATTCGTTTTTTACATGGAAATATTAATTCAATAAAATCCTTATTCCCGTCACCATCGTCTTCCTGCCCTTGTCACACGTTCCTTGGTGTCGGCGCAACACGCACCTCGTTTTCTTCTAATCTCCCCTGTCCACTGGCACGCCATAATTCCCTTCTCTTTCATATCATTCCTCACACAATCCATCCATCTTTTCTTTCACCTTCCTCTCGCTCTCCATCCATCAACAGTTATGCTTATCACTATTTTAGTTACATGCGTTTCCCTCCTCCTCTATTAAATCCTTAAAACTTTTTATAGCAAATACTTAATTAATTAATACTTTTAACTTTTTTAAAGGTTGACCTCTTTCATTTTATATTTCCAGCTAACGAGACTGCTTCTGTTTGGCGCAGACCCTTTAATAAAGTGCCAGAATGGAAAAGACGAGTATGGAAACCTGTTCTGTTTTGTAAAAAACATTTTATCTGATATGGATTCACCAAGGCCTACTAAGGCTCCAAGTCCAACAGCATCAAGTAAGTATTAACTTACAATATTATTAATTATGGAGTTTAGACATTTATAATCCTTTCCACCACTCCCTAATTAGCAACAAAAGTATCTATAAGTAGCTCTTCTCTAACCTCTAAAGCTGATTTCACCAATGAAACTGAACGCGATCAGTACCTACATCTAAACGGCGTTCAACATGTCAGTGTAAATATTCCCCATGGCACTGACAGCTTTTGAACGCCGTTTAAATGTCCTGATCGCGTTCAGTTTCATTGGTGAAATTCGCCCTTAATAACATAAAGTCGGTGATTAAAGTTATTTTATCGCCAGCCTTTACAACATAAGGTCGTCTTTTGCAATACTTAACAATACTTACCTTTACAATACTTATCTTTGATCCAAAGATATTCTATTAACTAATAACATAAACCGCCATTTTCGGATTATAGAGCATCCAAAAAATGATAAGAGCGAAGGGAAGAAGTCGAAGAAATCTGTGAAGCTTTCAGTATCTAAGACTACAGGTACAAAGGCTACAGGTACAAAAGCTACAGTTGCAAAGGCTATAGTAAAGCAAGCGGGGAAAGCAGCCGATGATAGTGTAGGCGATTACAGACAAGCTGTGGATCTGGTGGTGGAGTGCGCAAGGTTACTGCACATAAGATGGTTGCAGGCCATTTTGATGAAGGAGCTCATTGAAATTGTGTACAAGTAAATATTGCTGAAGCGTTTTATAATCTACTATCAAATACCTTTACATTTTTGTTTTGTTACGTTAGGTTAGGTTCTCCGGCGCACACACAACAACTTACTCAAGTTTCATCTCAATATAATCATATCTATCAAAGGATATGATTATATATTTCTATGTTATGCAGGGTGACGTGTAATTTGATATAGTCCTTCCAAAACGTGATAGTTTGACCCATTTGCCACAATTAAGCACCCCCATAAAGCCTTGGCGTAAATTTAAGAAATTCTATAAAACCCAATTGTCATATATACTTCGCGTCAAACTTTATGGCGGCTCTGAAGTGCACTACTCGCTGCGCAGTACCCCACCCCTCAACCCCGCTTACCCATGAATTTGTTACTGCGCAGCGACTCGCCTCGTGTTCCGAGCCGCCATAAAATTTGAATCGAGCTGTACCTAAGACATGTTACACTCTCGTGACATGTAAGAAGAGTGATGTATGATTAACCAAGTTTGTTTGTTTAGGTACAAACATCGCCATTGGACCATGATTTTAAAAGAACATAATAATAAGAAGCCTACAAGTCTCTGGTTGACGGCGGTTCGCAGCCTGGAAATTTGGGATGTCCTCAAAACAACTAAGAAAAAAATATACAGCGATGAAAAGATTTTAAAACAAGTGCTATGTATAATTCATTTTTATTTTTTGAGGACGAAAATTCTACGATGTACCTCTATCACAGAAGTTTGGCGAAATCCCTCTATCACGTTTGAAGAGAAAGAATACATTGAAAGAGAAGTAGCGAGCTTTACGCGTGACCATAGATTGGCTACTACGTCGACGCCGAACATGGTGCCAGCAATACGACCGTACGTTACACCCGAACTTATGGTCAAAGAGGTACTTGTATTGTTTGTTTAAGTACATAGTATTTGTCAGTGAGTTCAGCTGCCACTGGTTTGAAGATAAAGCTAATCTCTAAATTCAAACACAAGCCGCTTGAAGTAGGTACCTATAGGAATCGACGATCGTCTGTCGTCGTGTTGTTTCATCATATTAGGCTGCTGTCTGATCTGACTGCTTAGGCCACATGCAGTCAAAATAGTAGGTAAGTAGCACCACAGTAACTACTATGGCTAGTCAAAGTATTTACATAGATTAATATGCTAGGTGCTTACGCTCTTTTCTTTCTTACGTCGTCAGCTGCTTATGGTATTTTTTAACCAGTTTCTTTAGTATGACGTATATTTTAATGTTCTAATGACCTATATGTGTTTTCAGGAAAAAAAGTTCAACGTGTGCTTCGAATGTATAATGCCACTAGGAGATGCAAAGATCCCATGTGACTCATGCAATTTGATCGATTTTTGCTCGTCTAAATGCATGAAAACGAATATTGATAGAATTAACTGTCATCCATGCAGTAACTATCTAAAGGAAAAATACTTCCCAACTCCCGAAGAGACTGAAACTCATTCTGAAGAAAATATCTAATTCGCAACACCACATGACAATTGTCTTGCTTGATTGCTTGCTTGTCGCTAAATCTGTTTTATATTTTTGTACTCGTGCATGAAGGTAATCTTGGCCAACAGATAAATCAATGTAGACTGTAGGTAGGTACTCAGGTACGTAAGAACATTTTCGTAATAAGTTCATAGCTGCATTCTCCGCAAAAAAAAAATGGCACAAAAAAATGATGAGGATGCAAGATTTATGCGCGAAATGAAACAAAACTAAAACCAGGCTGTCATGTGGCTGTCAATTGTATATTTTTAATCTGTATTCTCCGCTGGCTTTGTTATGGCTAGTTAATGGGTTTCTTCAAATTAAACATTTTAACAAAATTCTATGAGATTTCCCTTCCTAACATTACAAACCACTGCAATACAAATGGCATCTGCAGCGAAAAAGCTCAAGCTTTCAACAGGAGTTTCAGTGGAAAGCAAGAGCAATGGAATTACTTCAAATCCAAATGTTGAAGAATTAATGAAGAAGCTGCAAGCTAAACGCGAAGATACGGCTAAGTCAATTTTAGAGTATAAGTTCAATAAAAAACGTGTTAGAATCGTGTCTCAGGAGCAGATGGTGCCTGATAAGTGCGAGGGTGTGGTGTACTGGATGTCCCGAGACAGCCGAGTTCAGGATAACTGGGCTTTTTTGTTCGCACAGAAACTCGCGCTCAAAAACGAAGTACCTCTCCACGTGTGTTTTTGTTTGATAGCCAAGTATTTAGATGCCTCTGTCAGACAGTTTGATTTTCTTGTAAAAGGTAAATAAACATTGTCAATTATTTACAATTAATTCAAACAAATAAAAATTTGAGGAACTAGAAATTAATTTACATGTTTCTTACACTGGGTTTTATCATATTTTCAGGTTTAGAAAAGGTGGCAGCAGACTGCAAGAAGCTCAACATATCATTTCACCTGCTAGAAGGGAGCGGGGCAGAGGTGTTACCGCAGTGGGTTGTGAAACATAACATTGGGGCCGTGGTCTGTGACTTCAATCCATTGAGAGTGCCTCTGGGCTGGCTGGAAGGCTGTAAAAAGAAATTGAAGAAAGATGTCCCACTTATACAGGTAATAAAATGTCACAACCTAAGTATGCTTAAAAGTACAATAAGGTTGAATATCTTTGTAAATGACTGTAAGCCACCCATTACCATAAAATGAAATAATTGTCAAACACATGTTCAAATGTTTTCTTTTACTCAGTTTACTGTTGTGATGAATCACTACAAGATGAAATTTTAAAATTGTACTGTTGAACAATCAATGCTACTTCCTACTCCTAGTACTGTTAAAATCAGCTGTAAATCAGCAGTTAATAAAGGTGAAAAAAAATAAAACCACAACCATTCACCATTTCCTAGTGTTCCAGCAAAGAAGATGAAGCAATGCAACAAGCTACCAAGCAATAAAATTCTCTCTGATGAATAGTTCTGCCTGCGTCATTATCTACATGTAATAACAACAGTACCTACTTTAATCTTCCAGGTAGATGCCCACAACATAGTGCCCTGCTGGGTAGCCTCAGACAAACAGGAGTACTCAGCAAGAACAATCAGAAACAAGATAAACTCCAAACTTGGTGAATACCTGACTGAGTTTCCTCCAGTTATCAAACATCCGTATACTGCCAAGTTCGAGCCCGAGGTAAGCGAGAAATAATTATGCCTAGTTTGATGAATTGTTCACTAGCTTTTGGCCACAGCATCGCCTGCATGGATGTCGGAAATTATCCCACGGGAAATTACTACTTGAGGCCCTGTTAACTTTAAAATAGTGTCGTTATGAGCGATAATAGTTCTTATTGCAATCCAAGATGGGTTAAAATCTGTTGAAATAAATTCGAATAATAAATGAGCAACCGTATGTCGTAAAAATGCAAATAAAATCGTATAAAATTAGATATTAACTATTTAATAATGCAGTTTGACATTTGAAATTGTATGGTATATTTTTAATTATAATTGTTATTGAAGGGATACACTGGTTTTAAAGATAATTAAGAGGTGACTTTGAAAATTTTTTTGATGCATTAAAGTATGTTTCATTATGTTTTCAGTTCCATCACTGTATGCAAAAAAAACTTATAATTTTTTTTTTTGCTTTCAAAATTATTTACGGTTAAAGAGATACACTTTAAAAAACCACTTTCTTGACCGTTTTCAAGAAACCTCCGCCTTGAAAGTACCCAGTATATGTTAATCCAGATTATAAACTATATGTGTGCCAAATTCCATCTTAATTCGTTCAGCCGTTTTTCGCCAATCCGGAACATACAAACAAACAAAAACTCATTTAAAAAAATTACGGCATTAGACTCGTTTCCACATCCACATAGTAATTACTTTTTTCCAAGAACCATTGTACAGTTTTGAATTCGTTATTATATATTTAATTATTCGTTATATATAAATATGGATACCTGATTCTTCCGAAATAAATGATTATATTATTTTATCATATGCATAGATTAAAACAGCTTCTGGAGAAGACCTGGTTTGAGTAAGAATGAGATGTTTTAGTGAAAACTGTCAGGATTATGTGTGTGTTTTGTGTGTTACATAAAAAAGATCAGATTTTTTGTGTGTTCGTTTGTTACTATTTTAAGCTAAAGTGGATTTGGAAGAAATTTGGCTTATGGTTAAAACCATGATCTGGATTAGGACATAGGAATACTTGTTATCCCGATATTTCCACTGGATCGATACTTATATGGGTGCGTTCACGGGGCGCAGCTAGTATTAACTAAAATTATTGCATTTAATGGCAATAGGCTCTAAGTAACATATTAACTGCGAAATACTAAACACCTCTGTCAATCCCTTCAGGGACATTGGCAACATTTAATGTTTTGTTATAATTTCCTTCAGCTTGTTGGTTAGAGATAAGCTATTAAAAATACAACTACCCTACTGTTGGGTTTTCCACAGTCGGGTGATAAAACTAGTGTCAAAAAAAACATTTAAATGGACACTACTTGTTTTTCAAAATATAAAGTTGTTTACTTACTTAATGTTTTGTTATAAAATTCCAGCCCATAGACTGGGATGAAGCAATAGTATCCAGGGAGGCGGACAAAAACGTTGGCCCTGTAGAATGGGCCCGACCAGGCTATGATAATGCCCTGAAAATGTTGAAGAGCTTCCTCGACCAAAGGCTGAAGGTGTTTGCTACTAAGAGGAATGATCCTACTAAAGATGCGTTGAGTAACTTATCACCATGGTTTCATTTTGGTAAGTAATTTATAATAGAACAAAGAAATAATCAAGTAAGGTTGTAAGTACCGTTGCAAAACTTCGGAAGTATTCGCAATAATTCGGAAATATTCAAAAATACTTCGATTGGTAGGAATAGTACCGCAGCAATTATGCAGAGTAAAATATATATTGTAAGGATGAAGTAGGTAACATACGTTTTATTATATAATAAGAATTAAATTATTCCCAGTAATTACGAATGTATGCATAGGTAGCTTGAGGAGACTCGCCGTATATCAGATATTTCGGCGTGCCGTTACTTGAATTAACGTTATCTAGCAGGTAATGTAGAATTTGGTTAACCGTCGAGCCCCGCAGTCGTTCATTCATTCATATAATCCACTAAGTATTATTTGATGCCTACGTACCTCCTTTGCAGGAATATTTTCCTGTAAGTAGTTGTCTACTTGTGAATACTTATTATTTTTTTGTGTGGTTAAATTTGGAATGAGTCCGATTTTGTGCTGATGTTATAAACAAGTTTAGTTTACTTCGTATAAATGTTTTTTGCTTTACGATGTACCTACCTAATGTTTTTTTTTTAATTAAATAAGTATGGAGGGTTACCTACGTACTTTTTTACGACGATGTCTTAGCAAAGAATTTATTTCCTTTGTAGACTAACAACCCAAATCAATAGCTAAAATATAGAAACAATTGAAATAAATCTTCATGTGTCTAGTAATTAACACAATTACTTTTCTGTTGTTATCAGACTCATGAGTCTGCCTAACAGGCCAGGGGATAATATAATCGTTACCGTTTTACTATGTACCTCGGTACATAATAATATATAAGATTCTAATATAAACTTTTCTTAGTATCTACCTACGTATTTACCTCTCTAAGTACATATTATTCTCGCAAAATAACACTTGCACACCTAAACCTAAGTAGATGAAGGAAATATTCGGAAGTTTCCAAATCGTTCACTCAATTTTATGAATGAACGGATACGTAGTAGAACCCACAGTACTCCATTGCCTGCTAGATGGCCTTTTCAAGTAACGGCACTTGAATTAACACCATCTAGCGGGTAGCTGTACAATTTCCGTCGGTAGTGCTCGCCTGCGTGTGCTTTCTGCTGCTACAGCGAGCGAGGTTAGGAAAGAAGATTCGTGGGCATGAATACACAATCACCAACGCGGGACATATGTAAGTTGCAATGGTAATTGCGTCGCCATCTAGCGGTCAATAGTCGAACTGTAGCTAGATATTTTCCATAATTCCGAATATTACTCGATACTGTCGAATCATTCGCGAATAATACGACGGGAATACTTCGGAATATTTCACTCCGGCAACGCTAGTTGTAAGTCAACAACTGAAATGACCATGACCAGAGATCAGTACATCTATTTCAATAGTGATTTATAATACTAGTGAACTTTTGAGAAAGGACTTTCGGGAGGATTCTAACTTATAATCAGTTTTCAAAATGGTCTAAGAAAACAAACTAGATTTTGGAAAAACCAGAACTGTATATAAGTATAGTATTTGAGCAGATTTGATGCCACCAGTTTAGCAAGAAATCAAACAATGATCTATGTGAAAAAAAGTCTTGTATTATATCACTGAATAATGGTTTTTTAATAATGATCATTACTAGAGATCGGATAATCAGATGCATATTTACCTAAAGTTAATTTTTAGTTATGAAAGTATGGAAGGGGGGCTACTTAAAAATAAAAAAATCCCGGGATGCCAGGAACACCGGAAATGCATAATTAGTCAGGTGTATAGTATGGAAGCGACTTCTAAATTATTTGGATTGTATAGCTATTCAGACACATATTTATTTAAAATTAATTGCGATGCAAATATGTGTAAGTAGGGTGTATAAAGTCTGTAAGAGTGGGGGTAGTGTGTGTTAGTTAAAACATTTTTTTACATTAAATGAAGACTTTTTTCATTACAAAAGCGCGTTCCATATTAGCCAACATCGCAACTTTAGGTGAATATGCATCCGAATATATGATCTCTGATCATTACACACTGTTGATTTTTTAATCCACATTTTCAGGTCAAATATCAGTCCAGAGAGTGGCCTTATGTGTCCAAGAGCACAAAGCAAAGTGCACAGAATCAGTAAATGCATACCTAGAGGAGGCCATCGTACGTCGTGAGCTGGCAGATAACTTCTGTTTCTACTGTGAACATTACGACAGCATCAAAGGTGCTAGTAACTGGGCGCAGAAGACTCTGGATGATCACAGGTATAAGCGGGTAATTAACCTCTAAGGCTTTTCTGATGCCATTGAATAATAGACTTTATTATTTAGGCCATAAAGTGGAAATGAAGCTGCGCAACCGCGAGCGACGAGGATGCTGTAGAGCCGTTAGAAGTCAGTCAGTGTTGGTGCACGTACACCTATTCACTGTATGTCACTCAAAATAAAATGTCAATTTCATCAGAAAATCTGTTATGATAGAAATTTGTCTAGAACCTGGAAAGTAACGAAGGGGGTGGTCGACTAGTTCATGTTTTTCTGGGATCTTACGTTGCGCAAAATACTTAGGCGTTCATTTATGTGTCAACTAGTGTAAGTGAAAATGGCTCGTCATTTTCTACTGATAGATTCTTTGACCAACAGGAAAGACAAAAGATCTCACATCTACACACTGGAGCAATTTGCTAAATCCGAGACACACGACGACCTGTGGAACTCGGCACAGATCCAGTTGGTGAAGGAAGGCAAAATGCACGGCTTCCTGCGCATGTACTGGGCCAAGAAGATCCTGGAATGGACACCGTCTCCTGAAGAAGCGCTGAAGTATGCGATATACTTGAATGATCACTTCAGTATTGATGGGCGGGACCCTAGTGGATATGTTGGTGAGTCAAATATTAATTGATCTATACTCCATATTACCCATACTTACTTATAAGATTATAAACGCGAAAGTAAATCTGTCTGTCACTTTTTCACGCCTAAACTACTGAACGAATCATTATGAAATTGAAGAGATAGGTAGCCGGGACCTGGAGTAGGACATAGGCTCCATTTCATCTATACTAATATTATAAAGAGGTTAAATTTGTTTTATTTTTTGTATGTCGGGGGTATTCTCTGGAACTAGCAGTCTGATATGAAAAATTCTTTTTGCATTTGATAGACCAATTCTTGAGGAAGGTTATAGGCTACTTAACGTCACGCTACGAAGCTAAGGAGACAAGTAAAAATAAAAAAAGTGAGAAAGAACGCTAAGAGAACGAAGTGATACCGTGTGCGGGCGATGCGATGCCATAGGATATACAGGGTGTAAGGGAAACGCTTCCTAAAATGAAGACAAGTGATAGGGCTAGTGATTCTCGATACAGTACCATCTAAATCTCTAGTTTTTTTTGTTTTAGCATTTTTTGTACACTATGCTGTGAGAACAGTTAAATGAACCATAATTTGAGATTAAATATATTTAAAAACGACCGCAAGTCCAGGCGGCGACTTTAGGTTTAGGCATCCTTTGTAAAGCGCCGTCAAAATAAAATAACTAGAAACATTACAGAAGCGTCAAACGTTTGAAATTGATGCAAAATAACCAATTGAATGCGAAAGCGTTCCCTTTACACCCTGTATTTTATGTTAAAACAAGAAATATCACGCAGACAGAAGCCAGTCTTAGATATGTTAAAAAAAAATATTTATAGTTTGCAAACCCACTAAGGGGGAGGGAGTGTTTTTGAAATGAGACTTCACGGCAAAATCCTAATCTAAGAGATGTATAGTAAAATAACGAAAAGGTTAAGCTATTTTCAAATACATTCCTGTCCCGTATAGCTTTTTCAAGTATCATTAGCATCCAAACGTCGTCGTCGAAACATTGTAGATACAATATGCACTATGCATGTTACTGATTCTACAGGTGATATAACCTTTACATTCCTCAACCATACATAGATCAAAGTTGTCTAAACTGACTTTTATTTCTTAAAAAAAACTTGCAACTGCATTTTTAGCTTTAATTGAAAATGGTTTGATAATCTCAACTTATGGGATTATCTGCCCATTTCGATAACAGTGAATGTGTTAGGGCTGAAACTGCGTACGGGCGCCCGCGCGGTTCCATACAAAATTGTACCGTTGCGGGAACACGCGCGGGCGTCCGTCGCGGGGAGGCAGGCCCCGCGCCCGCGCTTTGTGTCCCGCCTTCGTGCGACGGACGCCCGCGCGGGTGCACGTGCCGTGCCCGCCAGCGATACGAATAAACGGGCTTACTGGCTGTCGTTTTTTTTTGCTAGGCGTCGTTTAGCTATGTAATAATATATTTAGTTCTCCATCGACACGACTGTGCATGCACACCATTATAATTGAACTAGCGACACTGCTTAAATAAAATAATCCACACTCCGCGACGGGTACACACGACGGGGACCGTCACGTTCCCACGGAGCCTATCCGCCTGACCACGCGCGTAGACACGCGACGGATGCCCGTCGCGGGCGCCCGCTTAACGCAGTTTCAGCCCTTAAGGCTTCTTCAAACAGGCGCAACCGCGACACTTGTAGAACAATTCCCATGTAATTTTCATAGAAATTCTTGTGAAATACACTAGCCAAAATCAGAAGTTCGTGTCGTGAATTGTCGCGTGTCATACGGCCTGTGTCATACGGCCTACTTCGTAAAGCTCAGCATATTAGGTTAGAATCGGTTAACTTCGAGTCCGCTCGTGGTTTCATTCAGCTGATATAAACGGAAGCGATTTTTTTTATTTTAAGTTTTAAAGCGAGGTTATGTTGTATTATTTCTACACGCACACTGCGGAAATATTTAAAAAATGCCTGAATCGTTTACGGCTGAAAATCCATTTTCGGTCGGACACTAGTTAATGTATTACTCTGTCTTATAGGCTGCATGTGGTCAGTTTGCGGTATACACGACCAAGGCTGGGCAGAGCGTGCAGTGTTCGGCAAGATACGGTTCATGAATTACGACGGATGCAAACGCAAGTTCGATATCAAAGCCTTTATAGCCAGATACGGCGGGAAAGTACACAAGTATGTACCGAAAAAATAAGAACATAAATATCTTTTAAAATATTATCTGGAGAAGGATCTACTAAACAAAGGATCTGAATATTAGAAGTAAGTTTTATTGTTTTTGGTATTACCAACTTTTTACTTTTGAATTTGTTAATTATTGCTATTGGCAAGTTTGTACTAACTCATTGCACTCTAATTTTAGTATTTTTAACGGGTACGTCTATTGCCGAAGTATTGGCACTTTTATAAAAGTTGAAACTCAGTACTTAATCATGTAAGTAATTATAATCCAAAGTGCAAATTAAAGTAAACAAGAGTACAAAAATGAACAGGGAAAATGGTATACAATACCTAATATTGTTTATTTATTGTTGTGTATAATTAGTATCAGTATTTCTATTATTATATTGTCATTGGTAACAGGAATAATCTCGGATATTCATATTTATATAATTATCTTCAAATTCTGGCATATTGTTAATATATCGAATTATTGTTTGATTGAAAATGATTTTGTTACACTATGAGAAATATTAGTTAAACATGTTATGTATGATATTCTGTATGTATAATATTGTGAACATAACACCTCCGCATGCTACCTCACTTTAGTTAAGTTTTACCTCATAAGCTGAACACTTTTGTAAACAGTATACTGAAATAAAACATCCATTTTGCTTATAAATATTTTTATTTAAGAATGTGAGTTCTTGTAGTTACACTTTTCTCATATATTTCGATAATAATCTTCATAAAATTAGAAATAGAAAAATAATATCAAAGAGCTATTTTCTTCATTGGAACTTTTCGGTGAGTCAGGTTATATTGTATTTGATTAGAATTTCATCACGTTTGGGCAACTAGTCAAAGGCTGAATGCTTGTGAGTAACCCAAGCTAAGAGGAAAGCATTCAATTTAACATTGTATTTCTCACAATATCTTATAAAAGCAAAATTTATTGAATTTTATGTCAAATTGTCTTATGAAACACAAAACCATAACGATTTCTATTATGTCTCAAATTATTACTATTATTATATAGGTAAATATAAGTCTCTACAAAGGAAAAGAATAGGAAAACATGATTTCACCACACAACGACATATTAATATAAACGGAAAGAAATCTAAGTGACATTGACTGATTTGTATTATTATGGATATTGAAATTTATTATGATTCAATAACTGTTTCAACTATGAACACAAATCGTGGCTCGCTTCTGTTAACATGTTCCACTAATACACTTTACAGCACAAGGGTTATTACACCTTTACTCTCAACATACAAACATTAGCTTACAATAAGGCTCTCAATTAAATTTCATTTCATAGAAAATCCGAGATAAACATGTCGTAACGGGAAAAATGGTACCGAGATCATAACCAAATTCTCAGTCGTGTCAGGTTAACTCAAAGGGAATGTGGTAATTCCAAGCTCTTTCAGGTTAAGGCAGAATTCGGTTACAACCCCCCCAACGAAATGAGAAATAAAGAAAATAGTCGTCAAAAAGAGGCGACACTAGGATAAAAAAACTAATTGATTGTTGTCTATGCTCCCCTGTGTCAGTGTGTGTGTGAAAGCAGAGCTACATTCGCTGTTACGGGCGCAGGACGGTTTCCCACGGACGCTTACTGCACGCAGCAGTTGGGCCCCTTGTGCCCGTTCTTCTTCAGCCGCGACTTTGGGCGATACTTCTCCAAGTACGACAGTTGCTTCGCGTTGATGGCACCGCGGCGTTGACTGGAATAAAATAAAATAATGTAAGTACATAGCAAGATAGTTCTGTGAGTACATTTTTCAAGACAAATTTAACACTGTTAATATGATATTACTTGAGGCTGACAATACAGAGCTATGTGTGAAAGGGCCTTCCGAAGAAAGGGACGGCTTAGTGATGACTGGTGCACGCATTGCATCAGTCATGATGTAGCTTAACGACTTTAGGAAGCTCAACGTCCCGTCCCACGACGCTACCAGATCTGCAGCAGGCTTAGCACGAGAACCGTAGAGAAACCTTTTGTCGACGGAAGAGTAGACAAAAATGACGTTTCCGTGTAGATAGTTGACAAGTTTAGAACCGAAAAATGTAGACAAGCGATTTCTATTCTACGGTACAGTAGAAATGGAAATCGTCATGCTAAGCCTGTTCTATTTCCACGACCGGCCTTTGCTTAGGCCATATAAAATACTCATAACCGCCAGACAGTTAATGCAGATCGAACACTGCAACTCGTGACAAAAGCAACAATTAACGCAGTTTCGCTACACAAACATAGCAATAGAAGGTAAGGCAACTCCTATTTCCACACTTCGATCTAAACATGTGCATAAATATACACTTTGCATTACTTGTTCAATTACCAATTAATTGACATGTGCGTCACGATCCTTAGCATCCTGTGTACAGAGTTATGACGTTATAACGTGCAAGCACTTTTATGTGCAGAGGTATATTATTGGACTTCGGCGAAGAATCGTGAAGCTTTGATTAGAATGGCGAAAATAGTTATCAAAAATTGCGTCAAATCGTATAAAATTTTCTCGAAGAACGATTTGCGTCTTATAGAATGTATATTCTAGAAAACGAGGTCTGTTTGCATTTCTAGACAATGATGGAATAGTTCTCACACTTCAATTTCTTGACAAAGCCGAACAGGCGAATCTACGTCAGTTTGCTTTGATCGGATTCGTGCACATACACGAAACAATCTTGATCATTTTTATCGATATGACGCAGCAAATAGTTTTCGTTCCGGAAACCGTATGAGTGGTAACCGTACTCGATACGAGACTGAAAAGATCTGGTGAAACTGGGGCCGTATAGAAAATTCATAAACATGGTCTTCCAACGGCGACCGCAACCGCAGACCACAAGCAGCAACGTCGGCGTCGCATTATCACAGTGACAGACTTCAAGCAACTCGACATGCCGTTTTCAATTCCGAACCGGATGTCACAACATGGCATTTCTCGTCTTCAGCTTCGCGATAGTCATTCGTTTAACAAAAAAATACGTGTTGTCGCTCTGTTACTAACAGCCAGTGACAGCACTACTGGTTTGCGGTCTATGTAGCTCCTTCTCTTTCCCACTCAAGTAAGATTAAAATAATGTGTGTAGTGGTTCAAAATTCGAGGTCGCTCAGCGAGCTATATAGAGCGGGCCTCGGAGTTTCTTTGAAGGGTAAAATCAGAAATTAAATTATCTGGAAAAGAACCGAGGTTGACGAAATACCTTGCAGAGTAAGCAATCTGAAATGGCAGTGGGCTGACCATGTCTGTCGAAGGACCAATTGCCGGTGGAGCAGACGAGTCCTGGAATGGAGACCGCGTATAGGCAAGCGTAGCATGTGCGGAAGGCGCAGAGGACAAGGTGTTATGGCGCAGCCTAGGAGAGCAGTGCAGCATGGCAAACTCAAACTCAAAGCATTTATTTCAAATAAACCAATTACAGTAACTTTTGGATTGTCAAGTTCGGTGAGTTAGAAAGATGAAGCTAGTTGAAAATTCCAAAGCGTAGTAGATACCTATGGAGAAGAACGAGCAAGAAACTCCATAGACACTCTTCTAAAATCATGATATTGTTACAAAAAATTGGTTACATCATTATGTTGAAATTATCAATGTGAGAACACGATGTAAAAAGACGTGGACATTAAAAGCGTCCGTACTTAAAACAAAAATAAAATAACAATTCGATTCAACAAGTTCACGAACATGACGTATGGACCAGCACCATTCAGCTCAACCATTTTGAAGGGAACTTAATGGTCCAACACACACGCCACCACCAGCGAGACATTTGTGTGAGCTTGACATACTCTCAGCTACCAGGGCACATTCAAGTCAATGGAAGACGTACACTGTAAATGTTAGCTTTATAGTAGAAACAAAGTGCTCACACAATCATATGGTATGCAATTATACAATACTAAAAGTTTGAATTTATACAATGCAAAGATATCTAGCTTTTACAATCTTCAGCAGCTCCAACAATGTTCTCAAATGCTATTCAATTTAGTTCAAGCTACCTTGTGGAGCAGGACAAGCAGCATTTAACCAAGCATTTTTGTCAGCAATGTAATCCCCCAACTTATAATAAGCATGGCTGCGATAGGCTGAGTTGATTGTGTAGTGATAAGCCTATAACGTGATGCTAGCTTTAAGTTTTCAAAATACTCACTCTCGAATAGTCTCGACGGCCTCCTCGTACTTCATGCCGAGCTCGATGAGAGCGATGGCCACCATAACGGGCGCGCGGCCCAGTCCCGCCACGCAATGCACCGCCACCGCCGCCTCAGGCTTGTTCTGCGCTCTGTGGAATTCATGACGACTGTTTTAGTACTGCGTGATTGTATTAGGCATGTATTTATTCAAATAAATCCCATTTTGATTTCCCAAATTATGGACGCTACTAAAAAGTGCCTCTTCTTTTTGTGAACTTACGTGAAGCAAAAACTTTGTACCCCTTTTTACGAAAATCACGCGGAGGAGGATAAAATTTGGCACAGTTAAAGTTTACTTAAAGAAGAAGAGTGCAGAAAGCTTTATGGTAGAATTTCGACTACTTGGTGACCACTATTAATACTCAAAGTATAAAAATAAAGTGCGACCAACTTGAGGATTAATAATTAAATATTTCCCTTTTTATTAGAACATCATCAGAAGAATATTACATAAGCAGTTCATGCATTGATTTCTCAAGAACCAAGAAAGTCTGACGATAAAAGAGGTCTAGATAGATTGGCAATTACTCTTCTACGGAATGTCTTATAAATACAACAAATTAGATTCCCCTGAATATGTATGGGTAGTAACTAAGCTAAGAGCATATCGTACGGTTCTTGCAACATTGCCAACTGTGATAATTGTAACCCATCATTTACCCACCAAAATTATTGTGCTGTTTGAGGAAAGCGAACGTTCTGATAATGTGTCAATATAGCAGCGTTGTCGTAGTTAATAACCAAACAAACAAGAGGCGAATGTTTGATAATGTGGTCACAACACCAAACATAACAAAATTTACATAAGCTCCAATAACACGACGTAACATAACAATTTAATAGGTATTAAATGAACCGGCGAAACCGAACTATATGGTACATGTGTCGATCATAATCAGTGCGTCACACCAGTGTTACGTAACCATAACTTTAAATATGCGTCACTCAATAATAAATAGAATTTACTATAATAATTGAACAATGTTACTTCGTGAGGCTCGAATATTACAGCAGAATTTCAATATTTACATCAGAATAGCAATATGAAGGATGAAATATTGACGTCGGAAAAATATTACAATAGAACTAAGGAATCAAAATCAAAATACGCGTAGTGTCACACAAGCTGCTGCAGTGCTACTCATCTACCTCATTTCTGTCTTAACACCACCAATACGGTATTAACAATCTGGGGGTTCTCAGAACGCATTTCGGGCACATACACATGTAAACATTTCTAGCATCGAGATAAAGAAGCTCTCGGACGGCAAGTAATTTGCCTTTAACAAATCTCAGGATCATAAGAAAAAGTTACAACTCCCAAACCCCGGGGGTTTGGAGTTGTCCTATGTTGTTCCTATAATAAAGTTTGTAAGAATGGGAAGGGATACTCACTTTTCGCGTAGAATCTCAAACCAGTCGTCGACGACGTTGGCAGGCGGGAAGGTTCCGTCGTCGTAAGCCAGGTCACGCACCTCGATGCTCTCGGCCTTCAGCGGCGCTGTGTCGTAGCTGGGCTCGCACACGCGTACCACCGTGCACACATTGTGCTTCCTCAGTTCCTGTACCAAGAAGAAACACGTATAACATCGTGAAACAAGAATAAATAAAAAAACATCTGGGCATTCACTGAAGTGACTGATTTGAGATTCTCAACCGAGAAGGTTGGTCAGTGCAGGAAAATGTAGCAGTACGGGAAATTGGCATATCTAAAGAAAACGGACGTCTACAATATATATCAATCGACATCGTAAAAGGACCATAATATCACAGGCAGATCCAGTTCGCGTATCAAGTTTGAAGCACAATAAATATACCGACATAAGAGCAGAGGAAAAAGAGATCATATTGAAGATAGGCTTCATGCCCACAGTCTAGGAATTAGTACTCAATGAATGATGGTTAATTTTCCTCATTATAATATTGCTTAGGCACTCCTCTCCAGGTATCGAATTTAAGTCTAACTAGATTTATTTATTTATTATAAGGTATCTTCACAGATGAGGCTGGGTATTATTAATTTAAATTATATACGAAATTACACAGCTCCACAACTTGTGAGACCGGTATTGCTGGCAAAGGCATTATCGTTTATTGACTTTTCAATATAAATTCCAAGTGTTATCTCTTTTGCGATTAATAAGGCCTGTTCTTTATTATTCGCGAACTAGCAATCCTGCAAGCAGACAATCTCTTTTAGTTTACATTTTTGCGGTTAAAAGTAAAATGCCAGTTTCCTGAATAGCATTTCTAACAGTTATGAACATTCCCACGTGCATCACATTTATTTTAATCTAGAATGTTGCCACTATAAATAATCATAATTTATTAAGACACTTAAGTGAACTTGAACTGGTCATTGACAGCAATGACCTCGCTAATTAAGTAGCTACAAGTTAATTAATTCAATATTGTTTGTTACTGATGCGTGAGAAAATCTTCAAAAGGATTAATAACCTAGCCGCGGATTTAAACTTTTAAATAAAAGTCATTAATTCGGAGATCAAAGAAAAAATAAGGGGAAGATAATTCTATTCAAAGAAGTTTTAAATTTTGAAAAGTCTATGAAAAGATTTTGAACCTTTCATTTTATGCTTCATAATAAGTTATTGACAAAGTTTTAGCCAGTTAAGCTGGGTTAAACCTTTGAAGCATTATTTCAAAAAGAAACGTTCGAGGACTCTGAAGGGTGAGCAGATTCTCCAAGCAAGTTTCTAAAAGTCTTAGCACAGGCAAATTTTGTTATTGACTCACTAGACATTATTGCCCAAATGTCTGAGTCTACATTTAACTGCCTACTAAGAACTTAGTTCAAAATAAATTATAACAATATTATTGACTTGAGCATTGAGATGTCATTTACACTGAGCTAATTATAAATAGTACAAATAAAGTATATTTACCTGAAGATAGGACTGAATGGTGACGTCGGACGGGCGGTCGGTGATGAGGAACCGCATGTTCTTGTACTCGATTAGCGAGGGCGCCGGCCTGATGTCCTTCTGCTTCATCGTGATCAATTCGCTGCTCTCCGGTCACACAAGATACGCACCCGGCTGGTACTCACGGCACACGCGTCAGAGAAAGATGTCACGGTCCGTCACAGTCTAACAGACAAACTGTCACTCTATTTCCACACAACACACGACAGTTTCGTTACTTTTCTTTAGAAAGGGTCCAATTATATAATGAGAACCACCCGCATGGATGTCGCTTTCAACCACTTGATCGCATTCGGAGACGAACAAACAAAAGTTCAGAATGTGGAATAGAACTAAAAGAAATTATGCGAAAAACATAAGTTTTGTCACACGAACTTCGGCAACTGAATGATATGCTCCAATTTTCTGTGGCTTCCGAATTTAAGGTAACTGAAACAAAAATAATAGTTTCGTTAATGTCAGCGATCCAGCCAGCTCCGCGCTGAGATTTACGACGAATATCATTTTTAAAGCGTATTTGCGTCAAAGCTCGAGCAACGACTGAAGTGGAATAAAAAATGGCTTCTAAAAATAGTGTTCGGGATACAGCGAAGTTTCGGTCATGTGGACGTGCGATGTTCTGAACGCCTATGTCTGTCCATCGACATCGGTATTTCCGAGCTGATCCAGAGCCAACATCGCGTCAATTGTGGACATGCCTCACACAGCTCAGTACTCTTTTTTTAAACAACACAACACTATGATAACACAATATGTAAACACTACGCCATCTGAACAACATTGCTGTTATTTTATTTCGATAAATACCTGCTCAACAAGTGCACCTATATTATTATAGTGTTGTAAAGCGTTAAGTAAACGGATTCGGTTACAGTATTATCACCGGTATCGCGTTCTTGTCTTGGTCAGGAACAGATAACAACTGATAGTTCTGCCGTGGGACGCCGGCTTCGGTTCACCCCACTCTGATTTCAATGACGGTTGAGCGTAGTTAGCAAGAGCATGCGGTTACCTGTGGGTGTGTGTACGTGGTACAGCGCTTGGGGTGCGTAGAATCGCGCGCTCCCGGCAGCATGGGTCCAGCGGTGGCACGGTCCGCTTCCTCGTCGCACGAAACGCCCTGCAGTTTATTTGTGTTGGGCCTGGCAGTACTCCGCGCTGTCCAAGCGGAACTCCATCAATGTCGCCACAGAAGGGATCTCCAGCTGCGACAAACAAAAAAACAACAATTAAAATCATGCCGCAGTGTCTTACTTGTGACTCAGTCCTGTTGTTTACACTGTGCACAACGATACTGGGGTTCTTGGAAGTCACATATTAATAGCTCCAATGAACAATGTAAAACTATATAAGACATTAAAGTTAAATATTTTATCAATGGCCAAGGAGCATGCAAGATAAATAAAACAATTTGTTCAATATTTGTCTTGGATATCAACGATACCTATCGGATCCTTCGTGATAGAAAAATGGTATTCACACTTCAACGAATAAAGATTATTCACGTATAGCTATGGAACACGTGCTATATTTAACTTCTATCAAACACTTATTAACACATTCCTAAACAAGTGGAGATCACGAAATTTATTTAACAAATTTGGTATCACAGAGAACAGCGCTGTTAGCACAATATAAATGATATCGTTTGCCCCCAAAATATCTGGCATCTTACGCGTGGTTCGCTCGGGCGAGGTCTCACTAAACACTTCAACGTGAATATACAATTTTTGTCACAATTAGCACAAAACAATAGAGACGACGGATTACAGGAGTGGCGCGGGCACGACTCTGAAACAGCGGCGTACGATAAGTTGGCAGCCACGATACCGGCGTGGGATTAACATATACACGTCACATGTTTACATTTAAATTTACAATCGTGTACCTATGTATAATCTTGATGCAAAACATTGGCCGCAATCGAATTTACTGTCCTCCCCCACTCAATACCTAGCCACGCAAAAATCACGAATATTTTGAAGTGTTTTGCTTTATTTTCCTTCAGATTTTATCAAGGAGACGGCACAGACTTGGGTTCAGGCCAAAAGGAACAGTGGCTCGTGCCGACGCGAGCAAACATATTTCACTTCGGGAATTTAATTTTCCTTGAGCGCAAATAGATGTCCAATCCTACACAATGAGCTTCTAATCTTCATAACAGAGATACGATTCAATTTGCGTGGTTTTATTACTAGAAACGAAGTCTTTAGGTACGCTGCTGCACGAGATAATTGCCCATTCAATCTATTCTAGATGGAACGGTTAACCGTAGATAAAAATATGAGTGACGATGTCACCGAAATAGCACGTTATCGTTACACACACTACTGATTTATAAAATGGCGAAGTTCTCCGCAGTTTTTCCCTTTCAAAAATATTATAATTTGCATACTTTGTAAAAACAAGTGAAGTAAATAACGAAACAAGTTAATGAGTTCCTACTTTGTAAAATCGTTTTATTTCATGTTCGTAGTCGGTCACAAGTCCGTAAATGTTATTTTAGTACTTGTAAATATCCATAAAGATAGGTAGGTGCCATGAATCGTATGGAAGTAAACAAAAAGAGCAATAAAACAATTGTGAGACAAAGATAATATTCTGCAGTCGCAGCCGATGGGAAGATTGTCTGAACTGGACGCTACGGTCGATAAACTCAAGCCAGGCTGCACACATGAGCACAATGCGGACGACGAAGACGGTTCAGACCAACATAATATGTAATGTCTGAACCCGGGAGAACGTCTAGCCGAGATAGTCGGGACCACGACCTGATACAGTTAGTACTTGAAAATCTATAAGCACACTCAGTTGTAGGGTAGCAACAATTTGTTGGTAGAGACCGGAACTGAAACATCTGCTCATAGATATTTGCAAGTTGGCAATGCGAAGAATTTCTGTTATATAATAAATAACATCATGTTACTTTACATTTTATTAACACTTTGGATAAGGCTTAGCTCAGCAGTACGGTCAGTACTCTGATTTGCAAATCGTCATTTGTAAATTCCAAGCAATTAATCTAATGCGTCCAATTCAATCACTATTCAGGTCATTATTGTACTCTAAACAATACGTTTAATGTTTTTGATTGTTGCGTCGTGAATAAATTACATATGAACAGTATTTTTGACACAATGCACGATCATGGGAACAAGGGCACGAGGATGCGGATGTTATTGGTCTATCAATAGCGCTGGCAGTCTAGCTATGGAATTCGATGCACGGAGACTAGCAAAACATAGCATGAATTTATAGAGTCGACACGTGGCTAACACCGCCATGTTGAACTTGTAACATAGTACTTGAGCAACCACAAACAATCATTGGAAACAATGTACTTCATTGTGTTCGTCAAAGTCACGCACAAGTATTAACTATTGTTAAGTGTTACGGTTACAAGTGGTTAATGATTTTTAACAAGTAGGTACTGTCAGCCCGTTAAAACATGTAAATTATTAAAGTATGTTGTTCTTAGAACGAGTAACTCCCCAATAAAAACTACAACTGCTGTATGTTTATTAGGTATTTATAATAGAACTTCCATCCATTGAGTCATGGTTCACTGAGAAACTAAATAGACTACATACCAGACAGAAAAAAAGTGCATTCCCCGAAGAGTACATTTTCCAGTGCATCAAGTATCGCAGTAATGGCAGAAACAGGGCGAGGTCGTCGCCCGACAATATCTATGCAACTAGAGTTGCAAATTTAGCTTCATTGCCGGTAATTCCAGGAAGCGGTTATTACAAACCTTGATGTTGTTTACCCCAAGTCAAATTAAAACGGCAATTAGTTCCACAACAACTTTTTGAGATTAAAGAGTTTTTGACTTTCCCGTTGTTTAATAAAATCCGACTTCCTTTTATTGCCACGCAGATGTTTTAGGAAACTTGCATAAAATAATAATACAACAGACCAATAACTTCTGCAGTTAAATAAAATCTATTGTGCTGTCTCTAGCCAAGAATAGATCATCCCACTTCTTCCCGTGGATGTCGTAACAGACAATTGGGGGATTATATCATACAAAATCTTTCATGTAGCTGCGGAAAATAGATGAGCTCCTCTTTAAACCAGCTTCTCGATGTGAAACCGTCTTCGCGACGCCGACGTATGCTTGCTAATCAGTGCACAACCGATTCTTTCAAGAAAAGCTGGTTCTGTCTGAGAATAAATCCGGAAAGCGACAAGATGGACTGCCGATGCTTGTAATTCAACAAGTTGGACCACAGAACAATGCGCTTGTCTAGAGTAGAGTGCAGTTAATAGCATTATAATTGGCACCTTTTCGAATGTCAACAGGCTGAGCAGTTTTGCTATTTAAGCGTTCTCATGGAAAACTTCAACAGCAGATGACATTAAAGATTTATAGCAGCTATCACATTGAGTGCTCATTCATATCATGGTAATGGAAAACATATCAATCTGATACCTATATCCGCGTATCTCGCGGCATTATTAGGAACTGATGGAACAATAGTGATAGCTTATGATTTAGTCACGAACCAACTCCGCAGCTGAAGGCCACCAGCAGATAAACAAAATTCCTATGTGTGTGCTATCAATGCGACATTCATATTATCGTTGGTAGTTTGGTACCTCACAAAGCACACATGTTGCCGTGAAACATGTGAATTTTTATCCTCCTACAAACGATTTGGCAACTGATAATATTCTTAAATAAACTATGTTGGGTTACCGTGCTTACTATATGGTAATTGCACTATGCATAAGATCATAATCTGCCTGTATTGGTCCCACTGCACATGCCTCCTCACAGGTAACAGGCCTCCTCTCTGAGAAAAGAAGTGCGGGTTGGTAGATGTCACATGTCTTCAAATTTTTGGTTTTAAGACATGCCGGTTTCCTTCACAGTTTGAGAGCAGTAGTGTATGTCCTCCTAAAACTTTTTGGAACTAACCTGCCCCAAGTGTTACTAATCTAATAGCAAAGGTAATACATACAAATGACGATACTGCAATAATAGCAACATGCACATTGAAAACGATTCGACTTTGAATTGCTCCAACGCACCTCGTTTGCTACCTATTAGAGTGCGGCTCATACATACATATGACATCATGCTTGTAAATTGTGATCCCAAATGGGTTAACAAGATTTGCCACTAGAAAAAATAAAACTTGGTACAAGAAAGTTAGTTTGATGATGATCTTACTGAAGCAAGTAGTGTGAACGCTAGATAGGACAAACCTAGGACATTAGGAGGAGAAGTTGATTTGTCTTTGTCAGCATAAGTAGCCTATAAAAGCCTCTACTAATAATTTATGGGCGTGGAACTTTTAGTAGTTGACTCATTCTGTTTTTCATTTACATTAGCTACCAAGCCATCGTATTGCGACTCATTTCACAAGAAAAATAAAGCGCAAAATAAATTCCCTAATAAAAACCAAACTGCGTCAACACTTCCATCAGCTCGTACTAAAATGTTTACTACTTGAGCTAGGTTGCGAGTGAATCACAAATGAAACTGAAAACATGCAAATATTTACGAAAACATATAATCAAGAATGTTATCAGTATTTATCTCGAGCGTTAGAAGTTTAATAATTTATGTGTAATCATCCGAATGAAGTCATATCCGCTGCCACTATCTCTATATAGAAACAACTCAAGCAACATCTGAGAGATAAAATATTAGCTAGTACAGTGACTGCAGTTCATTGCCACTTGATATCTATTTCATAAAACCTATACATTAAGTCCAGAACTCCACGATTCTCTTCATTCCCAAAGTAAAAGAAGGTCAAAATAACATGAAAAGAAAATAAACTTTCTGTGTTCCGTAAAACTTTCATACCCCAATTTATTTCGCTGTTGCCTATGGGTTTATTTTCTTATTACAGGGGGAGATTTGCGCCCTTTACGACGGTAGCACGTTTACCTGTGACCTCGAAGACTGTGAAAGGCTTGAAATAGCGAAAAAAGAGGTAATATAAACGGTTTACCTGGATTCCGAGTCGAATATAGCCAGAAGATTTCACGTTGTATTCAAAAGTTTACATAAACACCACATCTAAGGTCATTTTGATTTATATAATGTAGAACTAATGAATATTCATATACTCAACATCAATATACAAGGAACAGAACCATGAATACATTAACAATAAATAACCATTATAAATTCCTGATCGATTACTGCTAGATAATTGAATGTAAAACATCAGTGCACAAATGTTGTTTAACACAGGAATTTATATGACTCAGTTAGTTTTGCTGAGACTGACACTTCAATAAATGTAAATGTACACATTATCTTAAAGAACAATAAAAGAAGAACTGAACGCATTCAAGGTAAACAGAGGAGTAAAATGTGGCCAAGCAAGACCATTTGTCAAGTGAACGATAAGCAACATTACTGGCAAAACAAAGGACTGCTGCTACACTGGATTTTATATAGTAATTGACCGTGACATTGATGGCCCACGTAATGTGGTCGAAGAAATCTGATATAATGAGGAAATATAAATAATAATAGAAACTGGAGATTTGTATTCAAGGTACAGGAAATAAAATAACAAACGTTATAATACTGGTTGAAGTATCTGTTAATTATTAGAAGTGATAGTACGTTTTGAACTCGTATACATAGAAAGCCGCGCCCGCGAAGAACGATAAAAGTGGTATTAAATTAACACAACACAAAAACATAGGTCATTATGCAAACGTGTATTTCCATTTCAACAACACACCCTGCTACAATTTTGGTCATTTTTGCAAAGGTCAGATTGTATCACAATCGGATAATTGTTGTCTTCAAACTCTAATTAATTTGATTGATTAGTCTTTTATGGCCCAAATTCTGGGCTGACTTTATAATTGCTTTCATAATTTATTGTGATCACAGGCATAGAACTTGATCATTTATACACAACATTATGAGAGTAGAGCTACTCTTATTTTTACGCTACTTCAAAAGTGCGAGGCGTGACCGCGCTTTTGAGTTGAACACCTGTTGATTCAAAAGTGAGGAATAATTTTAAACGCAAACGTTAGAAATGATCGCAAGTTTACTCTAATGCATCATTACAAAAGAAAACATTGTGCAATTCAAAAAAATTACCTGGTCACCTAATTTGACCATATCCAACCGACCAGGATCGAAAGGCGTACTGTGTTCTCCAAATTGTCTTACTTTGGTCACGCTCGCTCGACTCTTGAGGATTCATTCAAAACGCGTCAGTAATACGGGGCACCGACGTTAATGATGATGACACAAAAACTTCACTTACATGAATCCGGCGCGGCGGATGAGAAAACAGTTATTTTAACACAAAAATTAAGTTAATAGACCGATGAGGAAATTAACTGAAACTATCTTGCATACGCAACTGAGGCTGTCGTTGTAGACAGATTAGAAGGTTAGGCGTTTACATCGCAACGGTTCGACACTGTCGGTGCCGCGGTTGTGCAGAGACTGGCGCGCCGCCCCAGCGCCGACCGCGAGCGACGTCACACCGTGCGGCGCGCCGGCGAGGCAGGCGGGGGCGTTGGCGTCACTTGCCATGCCAGACGTACTCCGCTGTCCTCATCGCACACACGGACACCGACGACTGCTCATTCGATTCGCACAAGTTTTCAAACTTCACAAGTTATGATCCATCATATGAATGAAACAATGATTGTTTGATAGATCTCAGTATTTAACAGTCGGAAGTTATGAATCATGTTGCCAATACTCATTAAAAGAAGCAAAATTTAGTCTTGCGTATTTTAAGCACTAGTGGAGGTGTTAAATGAGTCAAACAAACTCAAATCTACAGTTTTATCTAATTGTTACTGATTTATCTCGGGTTTTTCACAACAGTTCCTAATTGGCGAGATAAAAAATAAATCGACAGCGATAAAACTGAACCAATTGCATTTCAGACAACGCATCTGTGACCGAGAAGATTCGATTAGCGACCGCGACGCCGCCCGTCGGTCACATTCTATTATTAGCGAGAAAAACGAGAAAGAATTCGTATTAAGACTCCCACGTGTGGCTATCTGTATACCTAATAAAAAGTGATTTTTGAAAGTCCTTGTGGCATAAAAAAGTCAATTCATAGATTCGATTAAATTTGTAAAAGACAATTATGCTGAAATTGCTTCGTGATTTATCCGTAAAGTAAAAATGCAATGAGGTATCTCCAACGCCCCCGAGAATGATTTACCGTGCGAGCTACAACGTTGCAATCCTGAAAATGTGGAATTAAGGTTATCGCTAAAGCGACCTCGTTCGTTCTCACCGGCTCGACATGTAGGTCTCAAGTCTTTCAACTGACATTTTAGCGAATTTAGAATATTATCACTACGTGCACTGAGATGTTGGCATCCTCCTACGTCTAAATGGGAAAACAGGCTTTACGACACAGCTGCCGTTATTGTCAAAGCCTGCCCACTACAACCCGCTTCGGATAAATTTAGCTCCACCCACGGCGAGAGGAAATTTTCTAGTCCATTAAGAATTATGGTACATAGAGTTTAGATATAGAGAGGCTAACAAAATGAGTGTTTATTATACGAATGAGTGTTTGTAGGTAAGTTTATACTATACGGAATAAGCTGTATGTTAACTAAATCCAAAAACAAAGACACTATATCTCAGATACTATATCTTCCATAAATATTTATGGATAGCCAGTCGGCAGTAACGTAGATTTATAAGTTCAATCACTGGATATACCGTTGATGTTCACTATCGATTTATCATTGCCTTTTTTATTATTTTCAGAACATTCTGATTACAAAGTAAAGTAAGTACTTTAATGCCATTAAATATTTGGGAGAACTTGATGAGCTTATGAGTTTGCATACAAGGTTTGCTTGAAGGATCACTACAAATTTACAAAATTCAATCACGTGAAAACGGTTGAACGGATTTAAATGAAATTTGGCACACAGATAGACCCCAATTGATACCTGGATTAACACATAGGATATTTTTATCCCGGTAGTACGTTCTGGGCTAATTTTCAACCTACACGCGGGCAAAGCCACTGGCTAAAGCAAGTTATCAAATAAACATCGAATCGAAATTTGGAAATGGAAAATGATGGAATATTAGGAAATTATAAACATGACCATAAGATTACTGAGAAAGATGATATGGCTAGAAAGGGGATGAATCCTGAGGGCGTTCGTTTCAATGGCGCTGCCGTGTGGTTATAGTATTAGGGCTCCTAAAATATAAACCTAGATTTTTTTCTATATTTTTAATTTTTTTTTTTATACATTCATTCTATCGTTTACCTAAATTTCAGGTCTCTGCAACGCTTACTTTTAAAGATTTCTGTGGCCGCGCGGTTCTCCGCGTTTCAATGGCGCGGCCCCGTTCAAACCCTTATTACTTTTTAACCATAACTTTGACAAATTTATGGTTTTGGGAATCAACTTTTACAAATCTTGGTAGGATTTTTTTTTAATATCGCCGTGGTCGCGCCGTTGAAACGGACATCTCAGAGGTGGCGGCTAATAGAGATGTATGGAAGTATTGCTGCGCCGTCCCCAAATATATTGGGACAAGGGCAGGAACGAGGATGGCAAAGATTAAGGAATGGCGTAAATTTGTACATACATATTTAATTTTTAGCTTCTTGAAAGATTAGAACCGAGAAAATGCAAAAGGTGCAGTTAGTAATCACTTCATTTACGTAGCTGTTTTCGAAAACTAATAAGGTAAGTAATTAATTAAATGGCATTGGGGCATAAAGCTGCATGCGTAGGTATGGTTCCACGAAGCTTTCAATGTCTTATAAAGACTTCCAGTAAACAAGGCGTCAGTAAATATAAATTTAATTTTATTAATGAATAAGGGCTTGCTCCGACGTATTCATATACCACCCACGTGACTCCAGCACGTGCCACCAGCCCCAACGTGCATTCGTAGGATAAACAAAATGGGGCGAGATTGTTGGTTAGATCTTAACAACTCCTACTGCAAACGTGCGCAGTATCAACACACGTTTTAAGGGGAACCTAGTCGCGGGCTCGAACTCACTGATGGGCCTAGCTAAAAATCACGCTGTCTCGCCAGGCATCATGTCCGAGAGAAAGAGAATCAGTGATGAGCAGTTGGAAGCTAGTCTACACGCACATTATTGAGTGAGATGCAGGATCATTTATAGTACAACAGGCGCGTAAAAAATTAAGAACACTCCTTCGGAAGATTTCATATTTTACACTTCTTTTATTACCTAAACACGCCCAAAGTTAGGTTAAATTAGCAAGAAAAACGAATCTTTCTTGGCTCCTAACTTATTAATGGCTTTTTATTATAGTATTTTGTTTCCGTACAGACAATATTAATAATGAGACAAAACCATACCATGTTAATTTTTGATTTACATTGTCGAACAGTGGAGTAATCGTGGGAGTAATATACTCCCGAAGTTTGTATGGGAAAAATGTGGACTAGATTCACCTAAACTAACCGTGTGCAGATATCTAATCAATTTCACCCATTTAAGGAGGATGCCCAAAGATAGCCCGTAAAATTAAAATTTTCTTACGTTTTTTTTTGCAATTTGCAGGTCAGTGTTAGGCTTATATGTTGAAGAAAATATTATTCACGACCGTAACACGCATGTATTTGATAATCATTAAAATCAACAACCCTCTAATTTAATTTCAATCGTTCATTTAACCCCATTGAATGACTATTCATGAAAAAGTAATTCAATGGGATTAAAATAAGCTCATTCAAAGGTTGTATCGATGAATTTAACTATAAAGGTGCTCTTACACAGGCAATTTTTTGAGCAATTATTGCTCGGCAACACTAATGGATCAATCTAGATCAATTAAGTGGAGCATTCTGGAGCAACAAAATAAAATGCGGCGATTGTTTCGGGAATATTGCTTCTAATTGGTCTATATATTTCACATTTCTCATCGTCGCCAATATGAGTTGCCGAATATCCAATCGGTTTGGAAATTTTTAGTTAAATTTCTTACCATCTCGTTTGTAGGTACGTATAACTACGTCTCGTTTTTGCAAGAGGAACCGACCGGCGGCGGAGATGGCAGGAGGGGGCATATTGCCTAATTTTGAAGTTGCTCCATGTTGCATGGTATTGTGTGGCCGTATCTCTGGCAACAGGTTGCTACATTTTGCCATTGCTCTAAATTGCTGAATGTAGTCGTGACGTCATAGTTGACGAGAATTGACCAGGATAGAGCAATTTTAGTTGCTCGTGTCATTGTCAAGTTGTTAGTTGATATTTTCATCAACAAACAACTTGACAATGACCTGCATATTGCAAAAAAAATTAAGAAAATTTGAGTTTTGCGATCAGACCCTGGCGCTTCCCTCTTAACCAAATTGAAATGTCGTCAATAACGTCCTGCATAGACTACTGGATAATCCGTTCAGATAAAAAATCAGTTCACACTTTCATATCGCAGTAATTATAGATTTGATAAGTGTTTATCTGATAAAATATGTGTTTAAAGCACAGTTATCTTAGTGAAACGCGTCGGTATTTGCCGCAGTGATATCATTACCAACACAACAGGTTAAAGTACGACGAGTACTGGTATGATACATGGATTACCATATAATATTGTAGCTGCAATGCGAAACTTATTTTGTAAAGGTGCATCTCATCACGCCAAAGCAAAAATTCAGCCTTCTATTATTTTTATCTACCATAAAGAAATACGTCTGCGCTCTATGGCAATAATCTTCGTGATGTAATATAAAGCAGTCCGAAGGTCAAATCCATCCGCGTCGACATGGCAACGGGCGTAGTAGATTATTTTGGGATAGGTACATACGGTTACACATCAAGTTATACATTTCCACTATAAGCTGATCTCGCATTGTATAGGATTTCCTTACAGCGCGAGATCAGCGTAAACTGGAAATGTATAGCTTGATGTGTAGCCGTATGTACTACTGACCATTCTGTCACAAAAATTGATTTCTAGAATCACCGACAACAGCTTTTACATACAAGAATGAATAGGCGATTTAGATAAAATAACGTCAGAATGATTTATAAAATTGTGAACGAACAAGATTGTGAATGGGGCCAACACGCATAAGGAAAACTCCGTTCTATTTTGGGATGTTTATTCTGCTTTACGATTCGGGACGTTTCGTGCAATCGCGCAAATATAGTAGCTTGTACACTTCCTTGAAATATGAGTGCCTAGGTTTTTCAACAGACTGCCATTTCAGTAGTGAACAGTTAACGCTCCATACACCTACCTATAAGCAGCATGGAGGGGAATACGCGGTGCAAATCAACTTTCACAACACTGATACTTACTCACCCAAGCAATGGACCAATCACAACGATTTACCGCCTCGGCGTAGGTGCCTTCAGCAGTTTATTCACACAAACGAACCCGGCCGAGGAAAGCGTTTCCTCGATAGCCGACCTCATTATCTGACATGAATAATTCAGACTTTCTCTTTACAGCAGAATTTTCGTTTAAAGCCAACTTACAGACAGATTATAGGGGAAAAAAGAGGATACAGGTCTTCATTTCGCAGCCACCAGGAGAGGTTTACAGCTCGGTGTTTACTGAAGAATTAACGAAAATTTAGCAGGATAGCTGGGCAATAACTCCGTACCGGTTACCGCAAAACACGAAATTGACGTGACTGACATTTAGCAAGTCGGGTACTAAACGTCCGAAGGCCACGCACCACATCGACCGTCCTGTGCAACGCTCATGAAATGAACGTGTACTGAGCGTGCAATATAAATATTAATGTCTTTCATATCTGTAAATACATTTATCGTTATATTGTGTTTTAACTCCACAGCATAAACGAGACTATCAAAATCTATAAATAGATCGTAAAGTTTATACGGAACCGAGTCACGGCAACGTAGGCAGAATCAATAAGTCAGAAATTAGGAGCGCTGAAAGGATTCTACAGTTTTCCTTTTTACCAGGAGAGCGTAGATCACATAAACAAGTTTGGAAAGTGGCATAATCCAAATAAAACTATGTATATTAACAATTCAACATACCAAGAACGCTGTTGGGTCCATAAACATTGAACGAAAAGGAGAACATTTCACAGGCATCTGTATACAGCTATCTAGAACACGTCCACGTGTAGGCGAAACGTCGCACTATTCGCTTGAACGTAATGCAATGTTGCATCAATATGACCGTTGCATCCTTGCATCGCTCCTCTTAGATGTATTGCAACGGAAAACGGGTCACGACCCACTTCGTCGGGATCAATACTCGGTCATCGACTCAGCCCGCCCTTAGCCCCCTCATATCTGTTACAGACAGACATGGTTTTGAACTTATGCATAGTAACTTCCGCAGCTTGACCATTGAGAATCGCATTTAGAATAACGTGGGAGACCATTCACAAATAGCCGCTGTCTTCGTGGAGTTAATTCTCACAATTTTCTTTATTCTTGATGGATATATTGCACATTGGCACAATATTTCAAGATAAATTATTATTTGGAATGCTTGTGAGATATTTTTAAAGCAAGAATGCATAAACATTCGAAATGTTTGTGGAAGGGAAGGGTCATAAATCTGTGACGTATTATTGAGTTCTCAACGTGCAGATGTTCGGTTGATGAACGGCATGTTATCGTCGTGTGGCTGGAGGATGATAACTGGTGAACCCTATTACGATGAACTTTGCATTAAACGACGTACACTTTAAACAAGATCTGTCACAAATTATCAGGCGATGTTTGTACTGAGCCTGTGTCAAAAATATTTGATTCATTGTTTCTCAATCGATCACCCCAGTAGGTTGCTTCCAATTTTCAAATCCCGGGAGTTTTTGTCCACAAACTTACACATCTGCCAGCCACAATCTACAACAGTCTGGTCAGGTTGCGTCTATGCTTTATACCTATGCAGATTTGTGTCCAGCGGCCTTCAGTCTTTAAATGGTTTGTTCGTGGCATCATTATGATGTTAGCTTGCATGAGAATTCTTACTTTTTCCGGTTCTTTGGGGAACATGTTCAGATTGTTTAGTCTATCGTCAATCTTCTACTAGCAGACTTGTGCCTCAAGAACGTCCATGAAATTCAATTTGATACATGAATCTCCTGTAGCCATGCCAACTATAGCATGCTGTTGACAAACACCAGGAATGACAGCAGCACAGCCAACGGAAGTCTGTAGTAAATTAATATTTCAAAATTACAATGTCCATTATTAAGATGAATGAAGTATGGGAATGAAAACCAGAACGACAGGTTTAACATACCAACAGGTATTTCAAGGTATCAACATTATGATGATATTAACTGTTTATCTTTTTAAATAGATGTAAGTACTTTTAGTACATTGCGATAATTTCGGTATTTTTCTGATTTGGGTATTTTGGTTTTACCAAATTACAAAAGACGAATCAGAATCTGATTATTATCCAACTGTGTGAAGATCTCATTCTGATCATAAAGGTTGGAACAAATACGAGCAGAATGTACTGGATGATAAGAATTGGGGCGTGACGTATTATAACGGTGATATACTGCGCATGACGTCACGCGCAATGGCCGATAGACTATATTGAGGGCACTAGTTTTTCTCAGAATTTAGTCTACCATCAGTTTATATCAAATCGTAATAGCTGCCCTGGAACAACGCAAAGATAGTCTTTACTCATTCAGTTACTGTAAAATGTTGCGTGATTTTAGGTCACCTCCAAAATCTGTTTTTGTCATTAAAGCATGCCTATAAAAGAGTATCTACAAAAACTAATCTGATAACCGGTTATCAACTCAGAGCACAGTTGCCTGACAATTTTACTTTTTGTGAGGGTTTGGGTTAGATTAGAAATTGCCTTTAGTAACAACTTTAGTAGCAACAGATGCAAAAGGTTCTGGGATTATGATACAGCAAAATTTTAAAGTTAGACTTGTAAGTTCTTGAACTGTATTCTATTTTTAACCAGGCAACAGGAGAGTCGTCCTGACCGCGACCTGGCTCAGTGACCCGGATCCGCCCGCGCGGACTGCGCCGCGTCTCTGACCCCCTTTACCTGCACTTACAACGATCATGAATAGACCTGTGTCTATACATAGTGCGCGCAATGCAGCTTTTATTAGAAATTCTGACATTAACTACAAAACCAAGGATGGCTCGAATATACACAAACGGTTTAGCAAACATTTGCGGAAGAAGAAAGGCGTTTTGAAATAGAAAAAGAAAAGACTTTCGTATAAAAATCTCGGAAAGCAGCAGAGAATTTTCTCCTTTTCATATTTTAGTATTTCATAGTCTGTTTCATGATTCAGTACATGAAGACGCAGAGACAGCGTTTTACATTGAGAAATATGATTCTGAAAATTCAGTTCAGTTTCGTAACCAAGCTTCAGAAGTTTCAGCAAATGTTTTATTTTTATGTCAGTGTATTATAAAAGCCACAAAATTAATAAACACACGCTTGCCGCTTCGTTCACGCTGTCTCTCGTTATCAAGAAATGTATTTTTGTTCATGACCTAGAAATATTGTTTGCACTCCCAAAACTATACAAATGAATACAGGTTTCGTTTAAAACCCGAATCAATCATGCTAATAATGTGCGTGTTGTGTCAAAAGGACGAGGTTGGGTGCGTCGCCCTGCGGTTCGAAAGCCCGTCTATGCAAGGAGCTCGGAGCAACGACCTTAGCCCTTGCTAAATAGCAGCCCGAGTTTTTCTATATACGTAGTACGGAGCTTTCGCTTGTCAAGCGGCCCTCTTCTCCCCCGAGGCGGGCGCGGCGCTTAATGGCCACGCCATTTAACAGCTTTAAGTCGAGTCTGAGTGGCGCTTTCCGGAAATTCCATAAATGTTTGGATGATTGCGGTGCCTCCATGATATAAATAAATTGGTAGTTTAAATTATAACAGCTAAATTCCTTGATGTTCTAGTCATTTCAATTGCTATTTACTGACGTATGTCGGACGCAGAAGCGTCAGTCTGATGATTTGTTTGTTTAGTCGTTAAAATCGCTTGACAGATATTAAACTGAACGGTAATTACAGTCACTAACTAATCACGCCACTGGCAAGTACTTAGATAGGTATTCTAGTATAAGGATAGTCTCTGAGGAAAATAGCAAATATAAACAGAACTCATAGTATTAGCTTCCGAGAAATAGTACGTGTTTATCACACAAAGCTAATTTATGGTTGAAGCGTTTGTCTGAACCATGAACTGGGGAAAACAACACGTAGGTTGAAGAATGCGAGCAACTAACTGATACATCATCTATCTATTAAAAGAATACTTTAAAGTTCTTTAAACAATCGCGTTCTATGGCCAAGTGGTGACGTCAAAACTATCATTGTCAGCCTACAACGGCGTTGGATGAAATCAGTAGAAAACGGTGTGGCCTCACTCGCACTCTGCGAGTAGTCAGGCGGGATCGTGAGTGGTCGGGGTAACGGACCAGCGCTTGCGCAGGGTCAACACACGCTAGCCAAGGTCGGGTCGACGCACTATCCAGAGAGTCCTGACATTTTACGCCGGTGCATTAAACTCCCATTAATGTACAGTTCCCAGTAACGATAAGCAGTTTCTTAGATACTCTGTGTGCGGTCTCCAGTGGGATCATGTCGTTGCGTTTGGATGCCTTAAGGTGAATCTTGTCGACATTTTTTCCATACAATCTTCGGGAGTGTATTACTCCACTGTTCGACAATGTATAGCAAAAATGAAACATGGCATGATCTTGTCTCATTATTAATATTGTCTGTACGGAAACAGAATACTAAAATAAAAAGCCATTAAATAGTTATGAGCCAACAAAGATAAATTTTTCTTGCTAATTTAACCTAACTTTGGGCGTGTTTAAGTAATAAAAAAGTCAAGTTGATACCAACAAAGCTCAACTATCGAAAAATTCAATAAACTTTATTGGTCATTGATTTATGCAGTGGTTTTTTCATAAAGCCTGATCTACCGAATGACTATTCTTATTTTTTTACGCGCCTGTTTTACTATAAATGATACTGCATCTCACTCAATAACGTTGTGCACGTAGACATGCGTCTAATTGCTCATCACTGATACTACCTCTATTGGACATGATGCCTGGTGAGACAGCGTGCTTTTTAGCCAAGCCCACCAGTGAGTTCGAGCCCACGAGTAGGACACACATCGGCGATCTCGCCATATGTAAACGATTGGGCAGCCGTGCGCAAATTTCAGCGTAGAATCATATAGGTTTGTCTTACGTAGCATGCAGATTTGTAGATTCTACACGTGCATGAATTCTGTGTTAAACAATGAGTCTACGGCAGCTCATATTTCCCAACTTATCGCTATACCGTATTATGCAATTATGACGTAATAAATTACCTCCGTTGCAGTTTGGTATTGCAGTCGAGGAAACTTGTGGACAAGCAGTCGTAGATTTACGTAGGTATGCTATGCTAGTGACGTCAACGCTGCTTGTTATTTGAAATAAAAGTGCGCAGTATTTTCTATCTAGAAAGATCCTTACTAGATAAGTACTAAAAGTACAACAAATACGATAGGTATTTCATCATGTTTGCTATCTAATATTGGTTGGTCGCAATTTTTAAGAGTTTTAAATATTTAAATAGACACATTAATCACTATAATTACCAAGGTGCAAAAATCTAATAAACTCATTCTAGAACTGCATGAAAAACTCATATAAAAAGTTATTCCATTCATTCATATTGACAATCAGTAAACCAGGTCAGGTAACATTTCTGAACAAGAAGACTATAAAAAACAGTAGCAAAACATTCCAATGTGTGTCAGGTAGAATTCCTTGCTACAGGAAGGGAACTTTTGTTTGTAAACAAGTTTTTGTCAACCACCATTTTGAAAATAGTAAATTGAGGTGTGTTGACAGTACTAATAAGTTTTATACTTTCATGGTTAAGTATTTCAGTGGTTTTATAAAAACAAGTAGTTTGGTATTTGATATAAATTACAGATTTAGAACTTAATTACAAAGAGAGGAAGCATTTTAATTTCTTGTAATTTTGTACGCTTGACATATTAAACAACATTCTGAGCAAGACAATAGACAAAGATCCTCAACTGGATAATGGCAAACTTCCTGCACATTAGAGCTGACATTCAGAATCAATCACACCAAAAGTGCATACAAATCATTTATGGGTGCAATGAACACTCCTGTCAACTTACCATGGACAAAGCAAATCAAAGACAATGGACATTTTAAATGGAAACAATGATACAGTCGCAGCTTGGTTTATAAATGAGATCTGTAACAGTCATACTCTTTATAAACATTTAAGTATGAATTAAATAATTTGTGTTCCATGATCAATTAATTTATTAAATATAAAAGGTATAAAGTGATGCCATATGAATTTAATATTGTGTTTACAAACATTATCAAATTTGACATGTTTAACATGCATTGCATAATAATTACAGGTTATAGTGTTATAACATGCAATATTATGGAAGTTAGTTAAAAAGTAACTAATTCAGATTAATGTCAACGGGTTTACAGTGAATTTTGTTAATTTCAACAAGTTATATTTACAGCTAAATATAAACTGTGCAGCAAATGATTCACAACATCATTGTTTTGTTGTGAGTTGAAAGTTTCAACAACATTACACTAACTTCACTTTCTACATACACAGCTAGAACTCCAAGTACCTACAACAAATACCTACTTACCTAGCTATATTAGGTTGCAAATGTGCTGTTCGGCAACATCATAACTTTTTATATCTCGTTATTGCGTGACTCATTCGACAGTACGACATCGGTATATCGACCGGGGATTTGGTCGGCAGAATTAGGATTCGAACAATGAAATGAAGACCACGCGTAAGACAAATACCGTGGCGGGTACTAAACCTGCAACACGGGCGTCTACGGGGCGGGGACCACATAAATTCCGATTACCTTATCATAACTACCTAACACAAGATGCATGGATAATGATACAGAAGTTAGTAACAACAGGATAATGTAAATTGTACTATAATTTAAATAGTTTCGTGACGCCTGCTGACGTTTGTAGCTCAGCGAGGGCACGACCTTTATAGTGATTTTATAGCAAATGAATGACTGTAAACATACTCGACGTATTAAAACAATGTAACTTACCTTCACAGCCATACACATTGAATAGAAATTGAACGGTTGCAGCCGTGAGCAGCCAAAGAAATTCACTACACACGCGGGAAACGTGTGCACCGCACAAATAACTTGCTAAACTAAAAGTGTGGTGTTGCCATACGCGTCAATTCAATTTTGCAATTGCGTGTTGCAATGATATAAATCAAAATTCTACTAAGCCAAATAAAATAATAGGACCGCGCCCACATCACGTCATAAACCTCAAAACCCTCACAACATTATAATATTCCTGAGACAATCAGACAATCACGTCACCTCCCATCCAATGATATATGTTATTTCAGCTGCTGGAAGACAAGCATTCTCTTATCATTCCATTCTTTTGTAATTAAACTGTTGTGACAAATAGCTACCAATTCAGTAGTTGGTCGTGATGCGTCTATTGATGCAAATAAAAGTGCTGGCTGTATGCTGGTCTAGTGGTCAGATAATTAATTCGGAAAAAATATATTTCTAATGACCCTTAAACCAAACCACGCTGGGCCGGCGTAGAGAAATTCGGCCACTCCCTCTCATCGAGAGGAGGCCTGTGTCCCAGCAGTAGGAACAATTGATTATGGACCCTTATGTGATTTGGTGATACCTGAATAAACAATGATTTTAAAAAAAACGTCCAAATCCCTATGGCAATTTATCTTACAACGGTAAACATCTACCTAGTGAACTTTGTAAATCTCGAGGATGCAGTGAAAAAGTGTAATTCAATTTAAAGATTCAGTACACTTAGTGAAGTTTGAACATAATTACATGACTGGCTCCATCTAAAAATATTCACAAACCCACTCAACCCTGCTTTTGCAAGCAATCCCAATTACAGAATTAATTATTTTAGTTAGATAGGCCTCTAAAATAAGTGACAAGCAAGTGGGCGTGACGGACGGGCCGGTGTCCCACAACCCTTGTAATTAACGTAACTCTAAAAATGTGTTGCTTCTTTAACCTTCTATAAACGTTTTGTTTTGGTGAGACTTAAAATGTCGAAAAATTCTATGTTTAACTGCTGTTCATCAATGACTATCAAGTACATACATAATATCACGCCTTTTTTTCTCCTATGGGGGTAGGCGGAAACTACAGAACGCCACCTGCTATGATCCTTACATAAGTACATATTTTGCATCGTTTGCGTTCATACATCTGGGTCATACTGAAATTACTACCAAGTAAAAAAATCTAGTGGTAGTTATTTTTAGCCTGTGAAATGGCAGTGTCATTGAACCATGGCCGCCATGGCACGCATATTCAATTCAAAATCTGTATCTTGCATACAAAAACTTAATTTGGAATTAAACTTTTGAAGTAACTACTTCCTATGGGTACTTGGTGTAGGTATAATTCAAAGTCCCATGTAATGGGTTAAGAATCTAAGGAATTCTTCAACCGGATATAAATGCAGAGTGCAAGCGCCAGATGCGGAGTTCCTGATGGAAAACTCAATAACACTTCGACCTGGGAATCGAATCCGGCGTAGCTTATTTACAACCATTCGACAAGTTCGACGAATCGAGAATGACATATTTCCAAATACTTATTTGGCTTGAATCCGGCTGCAAAATAGCTGTCGGAAGAATGGCGGTTGTCTATTTGATTGAAACTTACAAAACGGGTTTCGGATTTGTGAACAGCCTGTTGACGACTCTTTTGATAACACTGATCTGGCTGCATTCATATTAGCTGGTTTTGTTTTTTTTTCTGGGTGGGAAATCATCAAATGCTTTCTCTCGCTCTGGGTGGAGCAGGAGGGCGTGTCAGACTTTTACTGACTAAAACCCACCCGTGTTCCCTCAGTTGCCTGTGTGCCAGGGGCCGCGGTATCTCTTTCGAACTACCCGCACCCCTGGCAGGCATTGGCCCTTGCGGGCCTTATCAGTTGTTGCTGACATCACTTTGAGGCGGGTGTGGAACACAACGCGCCGTCGACCCGGGCTTGGTCCTTACCGGATAGCGAGCTACCCATTACTCGCCGTCCGCAAGCCCGTGCCTACGGTGGCCGGGAATCAGCCTGGGATTCCCGAAACCCAGGGCGTCTCCTGCGAAGGCCACGGCCGTGAGGGCGCATGTACTGCATCTCCCTCACGTGCGCCGCCTCCCTCTTTGCGAGCATCATTGCTTCGCTGAAGGAAGCGACTGCTAGCCATGCACTCTCGCTCCGTACCATGGACTGGACCAGGGCCGAACGCGAGATCGCCGCCGCCGATCACCTCCATGAGGACACGGCGGTACTCCGCCCAAGCCGGGCAGACCTCCACCGTATGCTCCACCGTGTACTCAGGGCGATCTTCGCAATGGAAACACCCGGGCGTTTCCTTCCGCCTTATAGGTAATAGGTAATAGGTAAAACGGGCTGTTTTCCGCAACTCCACGTCAAGGCGCGTATTTTGCGTATGGGTGGGAGAATGGGTTATTCGATCCACCCCAGCTCCTCGAGAAAGGCCAGCAACGCCTTGGTGTTGCTGACAATCTCACGTAGGGTACCTGGGTTACCGAAGTATTTTGCCCTGTAATTAGCGACCACCGGGCAGTTCAACAGCACATGAGCCGCTGTCTCGTCGTCCTCCATGCAGGCTCTGCACAGCGGACTGTCTGTTACTCCTAAGACAAAGAGGTGTTTGTTAAATGATCCGTGGCCAGTTACGGCTGCTGTAACTGCACGCAACTGTCGTTTAGTTAAACGGAGAACCTGTTTCGTGACGCGAGCATCGAACGCAGGAAGTGCTTCCTTAGCCTGCCTGCACTCACTTAGGTCCAACCATATTTTGTGATGTTGATCCCTGGTACGTTTCCTTACCAGAGTGCGTAGATACCCGAAGGTGAGTGGCACAATGGGTTCTGGTCCCACTGGTGCCATGCTCGACCCCCTCCTGGCAAGTTCATCGGCTGCATCGTTGCCTAGCGAATTGCTGTGTCCTTTGATCCACTGAATGGTAATGTTGTTGAGGCTACCTACCTCGTTGAGGCGCTGGTGGTTCCTTCCGCCTTATGCGAAACAGGAACCTCCCGAAACAGCCGTGTCCGGTGAGGGGTGTGTCAGGCGGAAGGTGAGGACGCCATGCCGCCTGTCAAGCCACTCCTCAAAGAGGGGACTTACCGCCGCAATCGTGGCGTGTTCAAATATTAGCTGGTTAGACTAACAAATACCAAAGTATTTAGAAAATGATTACAATAACCAGCTACTTTATTACTTGTATACGAGAAAAATAAAAATGTATTTCCAAATTAACTTTATTCTTGTAACTGATGTGGACAAAAGTAAAGACAGTATACTATTACAGTGGCTACATGAACATGTTGTCATTGAAGCCGGGGGGCGGCAGATGGTCCGCATCCGGAGGCGCTGGCCGGCGGCCCGGCATGGGCCCACCGGGCGGGCCGAACGGGTCGAAACGAGCTCCGGGCGGTACTGCTCCTCTGTAAAATCGATTATAATGTTTTTTACTTTTGGTAGCCAGTTATCAGCGCATTCACAATCAAATTTGAATGACGTACTTAAAACTTTTTAGTAAGTCTTTGCCGTGATACTCTATCGCATTGTTAATTTATACTAGTGCGTTTAGTGTAAATTAGAATGATTGCCGTCAGTTTGACAAAACTCACGTAAATCGTTTTAATTTATACCATCTTACAGAGACCAGAGTTTTGCAACGACGTACTAATGGTTTTAGGGCGATCATGAATGTCCTGCCCACCAAGAGGTCACTAGAACAAGGCTTAGCGGCATTAATCGATACGAAGGTTGTACTTCACTGGAAACACTCTCTGTAGATACAAGTATTATTTCATGTTCACGGTTTGTGCTTACATGGTCTAGCAGGGCTATAAGCGCCAATATTTTACAGCTTTCCCAATTTTTTGTAATCTACAAGTATTATTTATAACCGAACTACTTAGCCCACAACCAAAAAAAATGGAAACGGTTAATTCAAGATAGCCAGATAGGACAAAGTTGACAAAACCTCGGTAATCCTCCAGGTATGCCAAGGCCAGGGTTCTCAAGATCCCTGCGAGGATCGAATGGGTTGAACAGCATACCACCGCCGCCGGGTGCGAACGGGTCCAGGTCGGAACTGCCGATGTTCGGTAGACGGGGTGGCGGCATTCCCCTGAAAAACAAAAATATTTCATATTTTTAGATGGCCGTAGTTTGTATTACACGATTTTGTTTTGTGGAAATAAAACAGGTCCACGTATAATCGAAACCAGATCATCTCTTTATCTTCTCTCTTATCGCAGGTATGCTAGAAGAGTTTTTTAGAAATAAGCATAACCTATTTTTCAGCTCTTTCTGTTTATGTAAATGGTTAAATCATTGCTCCGATTAGTGATCATATTATGCTTCACTCACCTGGCTTCTACTAAAAACTGTAAAAACTTAAACTGTCATTGATCAAGCGACGCCTTTGGATGTACATAGTTAGCACATACATCAAAAGCGTCGCACTCTGCAGTATCATTATTTCTTTGCATATAAATCCAAGAGCGAGATCCTAGTTTTATGCGATTGTAATAAATGTAACTTTTTCACAAATCATATATACTTTTTGAGACTATCTTGGACATTACTGACATCGGAGCAATCGAAGGAGCATCGGAGAAGGAAAACATCGTGAGGAAACTTGGACTTATTGATGTAATAAGTCTGATATCGCCATAATATTACTTATTAAAAATTAAGTAGCCAATGTTAATGGGCTTTACTTAAAGGTACCATAGGTCTGGGGTGTCGGGGTTCACTCCAGGCATTGGTCGGGGCGGTACCCTCAGGGGATCGTCCGGAGACCTCCTTGTAGACGACTCACCTGAAACAATTCATTGTAACACATTTTAGGAGGGCTGTCTTGCAGTATCTGTGAAACTATGGGTTTATCAAATCAACCTATTTCAGTACAACGACTGATTTGCGCCTGGCAAAACTGCGTTACTCATTGAAGAAAGGTTTCTTCAACGAGTAACGCAGTTTTGTCAATTTTGTTTTAATTACTGCTAGTAATTAGCGTTACATACCAGTAATTATGTAACTTCAAATAGTTTTTTTTTAAATGTATCCACAGTTGGTGATAGTTTATTCACATTACAATCTAGCCTATTCGCTAACTGCTAAGTAACATATAAAAAACATCCAATGACGTATTTTCTCATTCACTATGTTAGGGGGAAGACACTTGATTCAAGTGTTCTTAACACACCAAAGCAGTGCTTTGATTTTTTTTAATGATTCTGTTAAAGAAACGACAAACAAAACAAGAACAACATGGTGACTGGGTGGCAGAAAAGATCGACTAGAAGGCGTGCCTTATGCCGTGCAGTATGCGCATATACTGCCTCTCCCTCACGGTCCTAGCCTCCGCAGGAGACGCCCTGGGCGTCGGGAATCCCAGGCTGATTCCCGGCCACCGTAGGCACGGGCTTGCGGACGGCGAGTAATGGGTACCTCGCTGTCCGGTAAGGACCAAGCCCGGGTCGACGGCGCGTTGTGTTCCACGCGCGCCTCAAAAAGATGTCAGCAGCAACAGAGGGGCCCGCAAGGGCCGGTGCCTGCCGGGGGTGCGGGTTGTTCGAAAGAGATACCGCTGCCCCTGGCACACAGGCAACTGAGGGAACACGGGTGGGTTTTAGTCAGTAAAAGTCTGACACGCCCTCCCGCTCCACCCAGAGTGAGAGAAGTTATTTGATGATTTCCCACCCAGAAAAAAAAAAAAAAGAAAAAAAAAAAATGATTGTGTGCCTCCATTTTCGTGAGAATAATAGTATTTTATTGTTGTTGTTAATTTAGGTGTTATGTTTGTACTTATTTTATATACTTTGATTTATGTAATTGGTTTCTTAAACCGTGTAAATCAAATAAATGAATGTTAAGCTTTGTTTAACAACAAAGATACACTCAAGGTGAAATATTCGGTTTAATAATATCTCTTACCTCTGACACTCAGTGTAAACAGTACACCAAGAGTGACCAAAACTAACACATCACTTAAAGACAACATACTGTCGAGTTTAAGGTCACAACTGAGCAAAAATCTTGATAGATTTCAATGCCGTATTATTTATGAGCAATCCAATAACCTGTTTTCATTAGTTGACTCATAAAACTTGAATAACAAACGAGAAGAACCTGATACCATTGTGTGTTCGAATGACTGATACGTTTCTGTTATTTTCCATCAAGAAAATAACCTCCAGATAAACAGATATAAATAATTAGAAAAGGTGAAAGTTATCAAAACAAATCATTTATGCTTTCAAGCTATTATACTACATATTCCTGTATAGAGTATTGATGTAAATGTAATTGTCTAGAACTACCTTCCTACAATAAAAAAAAAATATGTTGAAATTATTTTTTATTAATTGACATTAATTGCAATTAATAAAAATAAAAAATTTCAACATATTTGTTTTCAAACCCTACGAAAACAACTATGTTTCTACTGTTTAGTATTATTGGGAGCAGTGGTATCAGCCCCAAAATGTAGGTTGTGAGTTCCAACCCAGGCCCAGGCAGGCACTTTACTTTGTGTATTCTGTTTCAACAGGACTTCTTTATATAACGGTGAAGGAAACCAGTATGACTATTAACTTAGTACCTAAAACTTCGACATCTACCCGCACTGGGCCCGCATAGTGGACTTTGGCCCACTCCCACTGCTCACAAAAACAGTGTCTGCGACACTGTCTTTGTGAGCAGCTGCTCCCAGCAGTGGGAACATTATATAGGCTGATTAAGCCAGTATTATTAGAACTTAATCTTATAACCACGTCGGATTAATCCGACAAGTATTTTCGGGTCCATTTCGCCAGGGTCGTATATTTATGACCAAAAATACTACAGCTCGTTTAATCTGTTGTAGAAAGTTAAGTATTGCACATCCCTCATTGTTGTAGGTATTTATTTTTCGATTCACTGTGCCGGGCGCTGGAGGCACGACAACTGATATGAAGTCGGGCGGTTAAAAGGTTAACAATGAATCCACTTTGTGTTATAAACAAAAGTATTAGCAATGAAATGTTAATTAACCCTACGCAATCATTTCATTATAGTTATCTTACTCAACACACTATAAATTAACATGTAGGAATTTTCTTCTCTGAGAAACATTGTTATTTTCCTGTCATAAAATTGTTATTTTTTTGCTGTTACTATGTAATTCTTACATAACTTGCCATTTAAAAGATTCATATGTAAACCCAGTTTCAAAACCTGCAGGGTGTCAGAAACTGCTTAACCTGCTACCAGCAGTTTAATCAGTTTTTGACACATTTATAATTCATCCCCATCAGCTGTAAATAACAGCTATAATAATATGGTAACTAATCAAATTATATAAAAATGTATCATACTTCGCGAAGTCTGCGTCTCAGTAGTAACAGTGGGTCTCTCTGTAACTGTGTCAATTAGGTCCCGTTTCACATGATATATCAACTCCTTGTGATTGGGTATCATCTTATCAATCGGTCCAGTTAAGTATTTCACTGTATCATCTATCTTTACTGCTATGTTGGACACTGCCAAGTCTTCTGATCTCTGAAACAGTTTCATGTTGAGTAGGTAATGTATGAACATATCTAGGTTGTAACTTAACACCTTCAAGTCATGATTGTAGTATTTTGGAGTAAAGTTAGCAAATAAATTTTTGCATTTTTCAGGACATGTTTACATTTTGGACAATCACAATGACAGTGTCGGACACAGATAACAAAAAGGCGAGTTGTCAGAAATAATCAGAGTAAAGTTAAGCACATTAAAAACTATTTTTATTCAAGAAGCCAAAGATTCAATCATATTTAAAATACAACAAACTGTGCGATTAAACCTATTGCAATAATAATTACCATGAGATTGACAATGAGATTGCCATCAGTATTCAGTCCATGAAGAATGAACAGTTTGTGATCAAGAACATAACGCAGGGCATAGTTGTCCTTGTCATTCCAGCCAGTAGGTAACAACTCGGTTTTTTCTTCATCTCCTGACAAAGTCCTCTGAAATAGATAAGCAATGTTTTAAACATTTTAATGATGGATGTGACCGATATTTGTATTACAAATACAGTTCGCAAGAAGTAGTTATACGCACATATCAGATTATATTTCATGTTTTTAACCATCCTACTAATATAATAAATGTGAAAGTTTGTGAGTATGGATGTTTTTTACGATTTCAAGCAAAAACGGCTGAATGGATTTGAATGAAATTTGGCACACAGGTAGTTTGTAACCTGAAATAACAAGTAGGATATTTTTATCCCGGTAGTACATTCCCGTGGGATAGTTTTTGACTTCCACGCGAGCGGAGCCGCTGCCAAAAGCTACTCATACATAACGCAACAAGAAAAAATGGGCCAGTAGTTCAACTAGTGAAACTATTATCTCGATTTTTCCAAGAAAAGCCCTAGCATTACATGTGTTAGTGTGATTTTATTACAGGTTACCGATAATCTTTACATAGTATAAAACAAAGTCGCTTTTCATAACAGTACGCTTAGATCTTTTAAACTACGCAAACAGATTTTAATGCGGTTGTTATCAATAGACAGAGTCATTCAAGAGGAAGGTTTATATGCATAATACACTGACCTCCACGCGGGCGAAGCTGCTAGCAAAAGCTAGCAATTCATAAATGAATGCTAAAAAACACGCTCAGCTTCGAATTACGTGATAACATTCTCTTTCCAAGCATGATGTTTAAAGAGTCAGTTCTTAGATAGGTAAGTGTCTCACCTCATCTCCTATTCCAATACTCCTAAATCCTCTCTTTGTTAGGTTCCAATGGATAAATGCAATAATAACATCAGATTTTCTCTTGATGTCTTTCTCCACGGTTTTAAAAGTTAAATCCCAGCCAAAAAGTGGATCCGCTGCCATTTTGATGTATTCGTGTAGTATTTTGCTCTGAGACAAATATCTTGCGTATTTCTAAAGATTCTTTCTTCAGAGTCTTGTTTGTAAAATGTATTGTTTTACAAATTCCAGAGAAGCTGAAAAATACTCGTCATGTTTTGCTTCGGCTGTCAAGTGTCAAGTATCAAATTGACATACAGGTACGTCAGCTAGCCGGCTGGATGTCACATCAATTCACAACACATGTTATGTTTCATTACGCACTGCGAAATCGAAACAACTTCTCCAATTAATTGCCATTATTTTATTCGTTTTATTGGATTAAAAAACCTTTCCTTCTTCATGAATTTTCTTATTTTTCTAAAAACTTTAATTAAAAACAAACAGAATTTAGTATTTTTGGTATGGTAACATTGCAGAATGTGGCCACTAGTGTTGTCCAGTCATTGAACTGGATCGAGTGGTAACTATGAGTTGAGGCTAAAATAAAAAACAGGGTACAGAAACCAGAGTTCATTAAAAGTGACAGCTGGTGAGATGATCTCATCATCCATAACATAATATCTCCCGAGAGACATGAAAATAAGATTGTTAAACATACTTTAATTTTACCTATCACCTATTTAATTTTGTTAATAATGACTTTTTTCTTAATGTACTTATCGGGTAAACTTTAATTTAGTATTAACAAAGCTAAAGAGTTTGTTTTAACGCCCGATCTCTGGAACTGACTGTCGGATTTAAAAAAATCTTTGAAATTGATAGCCCATTTCTTGCGGAGGCGAGTGGGCTTATGGATGGCGAGTAATGGGTAGCTCGCTGTCCGGTAAGGACCAAGCCCGGGGCGACGGCTCGTTGTGTTCTACGCGCGCCTCAAAGAGATGTCAGCAACAACTAATGGGGGCGATGGGGCCCGCAAGGGCCGATGCCTGTCAGGGGTGCGGGTTGTTCGTAAGAGATACCGTGGCAACTGGCACACAGGCAACTGAGGAAACACGGTTGGGTTTTAGTTAGTAAAAGTCTGACACGCCCTCCTGCTCTACCCAGAGCAGGAGAGAAGTCATTCAATGATTTCCCATCCAAAAAAGAAAAAAGCTATGAGCCTAGCAAAAACTTAAAAGTCAGAAAGAACGCTAGAAATTAAAACGAAGTAACAGCGCGAGCAGGCGATGTGCTGCAACGGGCTGGGTTGGGGTTACAAGAAATTGCACGTGTACGAAGTTACGGGTAGAAGCTAGATTGGTGGTTTCAATTTCGATTACCACTAGTGAATTGAAATCGATTGAATGTTTCAAATCGTTAACGTGTCCACAAGAAGACACGTCAAGCACTATCGAACGTAGTAAAAACAACATGGCGGACAGTGTCAGTCCGGGAACGTCGTGATCGTAACGTGAAATAATGAATTATGTTTTTTTAGATTATGGGTGAATATGTGCAATAATTTACTAAACAATTGTGTGCAAAGTGCTGTGTTTTAATTGTATTTGTGTAATTTGAGTGTGAAAATGGCCACGGATAAGATTAAAGTAGCCGTTCGGGTTCGTCCTTTTAACAGGCGAGGTAAGCTGGTTTCATTTTGCTAATAAATAAAGAAATCGCTATCGCTCAGGTGACTACGTTGTTTCAGTTTATCTGTGTACCTAGTGCATAAAATATACAAGATAAAATGAGTGATAGCTGAACGTATTTCTGTACGATATAATTACTAGACAGTTATTTACTTTTGTGGAAATAATTATTTTCAATTCTAGCACTTATGATGAATTTCGTATCGCTTCATAACGTAAATCAAATTGTATTTCCGATTTATTGATAACATTATATCTACGGATACTATGAAACGGAGAAATTCCCATTTAGAACTGCCCAACTATTGTTTATTTACAACTGCATAAAAATAGCCTTTGTTCCTAAATATTTAATTACTCATTGCGTGGCTGGATTTTAATACAGAGCTGCATAACTATTTTTCCATTTTTATGTACTTGGCTTATCTTTACATCCTGGTATCCCTGCTAATGAAAGTATCCAAATGTATTTTTTGATGAATGAACAGATGCTAGCTAGCTTAATATTGAAAATGACTGTTTTTCGTACAATATTATCTTCCATATTTTAATACAGATGGCCATGTTATTAATTATTTTTTAAGTAGCCTAGCCTGATTTTTTGTTAATAATTCAACAAATATCACAAAATCCATAGGCCTCTGCTGCAAACACCAAGTTGTTGTGGTTATTGTTATATTTTACATAATATGTAGCCGTTCTTTCACATTTTCAGTCATTACCAGTTTCCAAGGAACTAGAGGGAATATCTGTTATATTTTCCTGTTAACAACATATAGGTTATGTTCTGTAGGTATGAGACCAGCCATTGAACTGCTCAAAATACTTTAAAACATAGGTACTTATGCTAAAAAGAATATGAGCCATGAAGGCAGTTAAAATTTAACTCTATCTTGATAGCGCTACAGATAGGACTCTTAATAAACATTACATAATTGTGTACTATCAAGATTAGATTACTTACATAATCTAATTGACTAGTCATATTCTCTGAACTATTATTTTCAGTCTACAAGTTACTCATGTTTCAGAATAAGTTTAGCCTTGTCAGTGTATAAATGAATCACTCATCATTTTTGCTGTTGCCTCATTTTAGTATTTGTGTGTTAATTAAGTAAAAAGGAATTCTTTGTCGAGGCAAAATCTCAAGTTTCATCATTATCAATGGCCAGTGTTCACTTACAATATTCAGCTTGGATTTCCTGCATCCTATGTAACTATACCCTGATTTTCAATTGCTAGCCTGAAATAACAGCTGTTACTACTGCTACATAACAGTTATGTTGAAAAAAGGTTGATTGCAACTGTCATTTTAGTCTAGCAAATTAAAAATCAGAGTTGAAAGGCCGATTTTTATATCGTCAAGTAACTGTTTACTGAAGAATAAAAATGGCAGTTTGACATATTTTCTATACGAAAGCTGTGCTGTAATTTTTAATCCTAAAATAAAATTTATCTGAAGATTGATAAATTGGCCCTTATCAGATTGATTTGTTAGTTTGAACTATCAATTTAAATAAACTAACTTGTTTTTATAAGCATTTCATTTTTTTAAATACCTATCTGAAGTTTACAACATTGTTAAGCTTGGTATTATCCTGTATAGTATTGTATTTAAGATAAAAACAGGATATTTAATAGATCTAAACATGTTTCTACTTCTCAATGCATGTAATAACACAACCTTGTGCCGAATTGGAGGTAGGTAAATAGATATTAATCGGCTACATTTATTACTTACTTACGTAGCAATTTTTTTTGCAAAATACCATTATTGAATGTAAAAAAGCATCCATATTTGATTTCCCCAAAGGATTGAGCAGACGTATACTCATAGTACACCCACATTTCGCCAGTTATGTTAAGTATGTACTTACTATGTAATGGGGATGTATCTGTACATACTCTCCGACAGCACCTCAGTTCTCAATGCCTTAGGGAAAAAGTACATTACCTCGAGACTTACACTAGAATCTAACTGCTACACTGGCACTGCAATGGATAAAAGGACATAGCGGATCGCTAGCTAATTGCGCAGCTGCCGAACTGGCTACAAGACTATCCAGCACGTCAGTTTGTGGACCCTCACCTATCGTGCCCATCCACTTCAACCAATTACACAGGTGGCTACAGGAGTTTATCCACACACAAGCAGAGATCTGGTGGATCTCGACGCTGGGCAGCAGGCAGTCCAGGAATACTAACCAGACGTTTATTACGCCTAGACAGGAACGACCTGCGCCTGGTGACGGGGGCTATCACGGGACACTACTTGCAATACAGAACTCGCATAATATACAGGCATAATGGACAGTCCTCTATGCAGGGCCTGAATGGAGGCTGAGGAAACTGTTGCTCTTTGAATGCACAGGCGTCACCGAGATTAGGACAGAAAGGAGCCGTAATTTCATGTTATTAAGAGGTATTTAAAGAATGTTAAATAAGGCGGCTATCGAATTATCAGATTATGATAGACCAGTCTACTTCGAAATCGTGCAACAACTCATAGTTTCACTTCCTTATCAAAGTCGTCAGTTTGACGAACCACACCCGATATCGATATGCAAATTGCAATCTCAATTACGAAGTACCTCTATCCCTTGTGACCCAGATAAATAAATTAATACATTTTCCGATAAAGCTACATTTGTTACAAGGTTATTGAAAAATGGATTTGGGAAGACTGCAAGGGAATTTATTCTGACTGTACACCTGTTTCGACTGTACAATGAAATGTGTGGACTGGATCAACATAATTACGCTGTGAAACAACAGCTGGCTGACCTACATTATCTATCACGAGCCCTATCGTGAATTCCATTGGTATTTATAATAGAGATGTGCTAGGAATTACTTATCTGTTAACAAATACCTAGTAACTGCAGCTTAACAGATAACCTAGGAATTGAATTCACAGTTTCCTGTTACCATTTCACCGTTTACCATGCCATGACGTCCGTTCGTTCATCGGTAATTTATCAGTTATTTTGTCGATGACTGGGAATTCCTCGGTATTTACTTGGGAAGGTCGCTCAGTAGTGACGTTAAAAGAATGTATGCGACAAAGAATTAGCAATTTAAGCATCTTTGAAATAAGAACTTTATTCCGATGGCACGCGTGTGTGTTTTGTTTTCGATAGTTATAGTAATAATAAAGAATAATAAAGTAAGAATGCTTCCATAGTGATTTTTCATTTACTTATTTTCCTACTGCATTAAAAGTTAGGTAACTAATTACTTATCTGTCTGAAATATTCCGAAGTATGTATGAATTATTCCATCTAATCAGTTACCTTAAGAAGGAAATTTCCCTGTTAAAAGTAACTGGTAATTTCAGAGCCTAGGAACAAGTTACCGGTTAACAAAATTATCCTATTAAATCCCATCTCTAATTTATAATACTCGACTTCGGCGGCAGACCGCACCGTGTATGGAGAATAATGCTGCGGAAAACACGCGATTTTTCTAGAAGCTATTATGAATTTTCCATAAAACTTTGAAGGTAATAGAAGGTTGTTTATTAATAGATAATCGTGATAGGATTATTCTAACAAGTTTATGAAGATAATCTCTAAAGCTTTTAGGGCTTCTTATCGTCATTTGACTTGCTAATTCACTCACCAGACTGAGTGAACCGTACCTTACTGGTAACTGATATTTGAAATCGAAAACAGACTATTTTTTTTTTTATCGATATCCATTCACAACACTAAAGATCAGTGAAGAATTAAATATCAATTCAAGTAGGTAATATAACCTTGACAAAGACGTCTGACGGAATGACTTTGTTAGTAAATAGTTGTGTAAACTCCGAGATCATTTTAGTACAAGAATGCACGCTCACTTGCATTCGTCATGGTAAATAAACTCGGTGGAAATCCTCGGTGTGATTGCCGCTGCTCTACTTTCAGCGAAACGTCTTTACGTAATTTGTCAAATCGATTCTAGACTGGACTGTTGGTTGCGACACGCAGCGCCTCGATGAGCACTATTTCCTTTTTTGCCACAGGAATTCAGTATCTTTGTGTCTCACGGCATCGAAAGAAATATCGCTTAATCGCGTCGGCATTACCAGAAATTGTAAGCTGAGAAGTATCATTGTGAAAATTTGTTTCTCTTCCGATCATATTCACATTATAGAATCGAATAAATACATAACTAAGCAAGTTTAGCTATATTTGGCTCATGCATGATCTCATGATATGCCGTTTCATTCACGTTTTTTTCTAACTTTGCTATCGACGCTAATTCAAGTTACTGGATTGTTTTAAAACATGGAACATTTAATAATATAATTTGTTCCGATTATTGATGTACCTTCGTGTGAAGTGTAAACTCTTCATACAGAAGTCTGTTCCGACGTCTAGCCAAGTTAATACCGTTTGCTTTACATAAGCCTAGCGTACATGAAATGGTCTAGTAAAACCGGATTTGAAAGAGCATCGCCACGGACGTACGGCCCGACCTCGGCTTGACTCACCGCTTGCATACTTACTGTTTAAATTAGTATTATATACCTCCATATGCTTGTGTAATGTATTTTGTTAGAGGTTTTCTCCACACGTACGAATATACATGTAACTTAATAACTAACGCTTCTACACCTAATCGGATGACGGTCTAACCTGTATCTCGTCATATCTTATTATTGGAACTGTTCGTGTGTTTGTGTCAGAAACATGTCCAAAAGATGTTCGACTAATTCCTTTTAAGGAAGTGGAATTTCAATCGAACAGTCCACGGCGAACTCATGCGAGGCAAAAAAAAACCTCAATGCATAATATGTATAGGTCCATCCATGGAACCCAGGCTAGAAGGCAATAATAATACTCATAATAATCATAATAATTTATTTGCATTATCTATTGTTACAGTGTTGGTCTTAAAGCGGGTAATTGAGTTCCTAATACAGTCAGACATAATTTGACATGCAAAACAATATGTTACATATATTATATATTACGCTCAATGGCATGCTTTCTATCATACATTTTTACAATACATTCAATATTAATGAGTAATTATTGTCACATTAATTTAAAACATTATTTAGGATTAGCATTAGCATTTACCATTATTTATACATTCATTCATAGAATAAAAACGTTTTGCAGCAGTCATAATTTTAACTTAATAAAAAATAAGTTATTAAGTAACTCTTTGAAATTCTTCGGTGTTTTGTTATAGATAAGTCCACACATATGATAACAGTTCTTTTTATCAGAGAAGTCTTTGGTGCCCTAGGCAAATCTATTCTATCTGAATCTCTTACTTTTCGAAGGCAGCGGTCTTGAGCCTTTTTAAACAGGTCAAAGTGCTGACGGACAAGTTTAGCACATTCTAAAACATACATACTGGGTAATGTAAGGAGTTTTCATTTTAAAAACAATGATTTACATGATTCCCATGGTGGAATGCCACAAATGGCTAGAACGCATTTTTTTTTGTACCTTAAAGGCTTTTTCTATGTCTGTTGTATGTAGCGTCGATGCAACGCAGCCGTGATATGCAGTCAATATCGTACTCTTCGACGAGGTCTTTCGCATTCAAACAAATTCGAGTATGTTCTCTACAGAACATACTCGAATTTGTTTAATTTGTTACATACCTTTTCAACGTGTGGTTTCCAAGGAAACCCATAAAGGATGGAATGCCATTCGATGTTTAATTTAAAATTCTGATAGGTTAGGTATTTGGTAATAAAGCGAAGGTCGCGCAGACTAGACAGACACTGCGTCGGGTCATTGAAAAATACTACAAAGGTTGAACATAATAATGGAATTTCGAACCAATATCGATACAATGCACTTAAACTTATGGCGGCATCTATAACGCCACATGCGAATTACGCTTCAAAACTTGACGTCAAACAAATTTTGCATCTCGACTGGTATACATACAACATCGCCGTCGGGCAGTCAGACACTACCCCCGTCTGGTCGGAGAATCCTCCCTTTTTCATAGAGTATCATTGAATTTTATACCCTGTTCCTCATACCTCTATTTATAAACAAGTCACGGAAAACAGTAAAAGTAAAACAGTAAACTTTGTAAAATACCCCATGTAATACTTTGATCCATAAAGGGATTGCAGTTGTAATAACTGTACGTAAATATCACTCAAGCGATACAATAATAGTCTCGTATTTTCCTGTTACTTATTAATACCAATTCTATGTCGTCTAAACAACGTGTATTTACAAGAATTTTATTAATCTTATCTGCAAACTACTTACTATAAAACGGCATTACTAATCTAACACATAAACAAATAACCATTGATTAGCGAATGGACTGAATAGTAAATAGTCCGTTATTAGTCTAAGGTCTGCCATTACCCTTACACGAAATAATTAAAGGTGATTAGCATTCCTGTAGGCGGTTGTTCCCGTTCTGTACCGGCATTAAATTCACCGGTTCGATTACATTCTGTTATCTCTTCGTGACTTTTTGGAAGGTCTGCCTGTGATGGTAGAGGTTTGGAAGATGAATCTATTGATAGTGCTTTTGTTTCCTGTAGATTAAATGCAACTTTATAATTATCATCACCTTCAAATAAATAATAAACTAATAGTTATTCTCATGGAAATCATGTCATTTGGTTTAAATAGGTTGATTTTACTTATGTAGATTCTTTTACATACTGTGAATGAGAGAACGTTTTAGACCTTACAGACGTCGTTTATAAATCTACAGATTTATAGACGATTTTCTATTCTTTATTTTCATTCCTCTAAGTACCTGGTACTTATTGACAGGCCTGCACTGTCCTCCCATATCTAATATCACTGTAATTTGAAAACATTATAAAAGCCAATTATTTTTAAAAGAGTAACCGTGGAGCTTCTTGCCGGCTCTTCTCCATAGGAAGCGACAAATTGGAACCGTGCACCTAGCTTCTGACGTTTCATAAGTGCCCATGCAGGTGCAGGTGTGTGAAATAAAATATTTTGATTTTGATTTTGAAAGTCAATTATGTATTAGACTTGTGTGTTGAATACTAGAAAAATATTAGATTTGTCAAATTGGCTCTTGTTTTTGAGATAAAGACTATTATTAGCTATTTCAAAGGAAAATTGTGAAAAAAATGTGTGAAATTAAAAAAAAAATGATTTTGTTGAATAACAGACCTCTGGACATCACGACTTTTTCATAAGACACTCATACAGCTTTGTATTAATGCTATTTAAATATCAACTATGGTTTATCTTCATTGCCCTACTTTGCGTAAGAGTCCGACCACGTGTTTTGCCTCTCCAAGCCGTACACGGTGTCACAGTTACTTCTTACAAAATAATTCTTGTTATAGTCCTTTATTTTTAGCCTTCGAATGAGTCACAGATGTGTGTTGGTCACAGGGTTTCGTGCAGGAACTTAAAATATTCACCGCCTAAAATCAATAATCTATGTAGGCCTTTGCCCATTAGGTCAAAAGGTTATATGGCTAACGTACGTAGTGCGTGACAGATCACGTTCGTCAACCTTTGTCATCGTCATTATTTCAGTTTCAGTTCAATATTTTGGGAGTGGCTTACAGTTAAAAAGTTAAACTACGCTTACAGCGGTCGGTTCGTGGATGAGTGACCGTCCATTACATATTGACTAATATCGAGACCCCTCCGTGCCTCGAAAAGCACGTTAAGCCCTTGGTCCCGGGCCCGCAAGGGCCGATGCCTGCCAGGGGTGCGGGTTGTTCGAAAGAGGTACCGCGGCCGCGGCGGTGGGTTTTAGTTAGTAAAAGTCTGACACACCCTCCTGTTCCACCCAGACCGGGAGAAGTTATTTGATGATTTCCCACCCAAAAAAAAGCCATTGGTCCCGGTCCCTGTCATTCGCAAATCTTTGATAGTCGTTACGGGTAGTCGGAATCCCAAAAGTCTGACAATCAATTTTGTCAAGTGATTTCACCCAGGAATTCGGTTGTGTCATACCATCTAACATACTGGTATTCAGTTTCATCGGTTGGACTGGAAGGACCCCCCCCCCCCCCTCAATATAGTTGGGAAAAGTCTAGTCAGATTGATTGATTCATATTCTGGATTATTAAGTTCTTAGTATGATGTGAACAGTATTATGACGATATTTTGCATTCGGCTGTTAAAACTTGTTTCTTTTTTTTCCAGAACTCGAACTGGGTACGCAATGTGTGGTGGAAATGGAGAGTATGCAGACGGTACTGCAGGTTCCTCAGTCGGCGCACGAAAAAGAAAGGTACGGTTAGCAAATAATTCGTGAAAAGTTTTATTGTATTCTGCTCATTACCATAACAGATATGATTTGCATAAAACACAAATTACTCCTTTTAATGTTAGGATTCTTTGTGCCTTTAAATCTTCTCTCATAAAAAAATCTCTCTGTCGAAAATGCTTTTACAAAAGTTGAAAACGTAGTTATAAGTTGTTTTTTTTTAATGTATACTCTGTCTACCCTTAAAGGCTTTGAAACTTCCAAATAGAAAGGAAGATGAATTAGGCAACCTTGATCTTCACTATTTGTTGGAGCGATAATCATTTATCAGCCCTGCCAGTTGATAAGATCTATTTCAGCAGCAAGATTCAATATAGAAACCATTGCTTGAAGTAGGTGGCTTCGTGTTGTAAAAATGTATTTCCGTATCGACCTCACAAATCATCCTTGCCCTACATGGGCGCGAACACTAGCATAGCGAATAGGAAGCTGAAGTAAGGTCGAATGCGCTCTTCAATCAAGTTTCTTGGAGCTATTATTTTTGCTATCAATATTTTCTTCGTTGTTCGATTACGATTAAGACTTGATAGTGAAGTGGAAAAAATATTTTCTCATTCAAGACTGACCTAAGAAGACCAGCAAGACGGTTTTCTGTATTCCATCTTCGGAGTTATGTGGAACTAGCTTTTGCCAGCGGCTTCGCCCGCGTTTAGGTCGAAAACTATCCCACGGAAACGTAGTACCGGGATAAAAAGTGTCCTATGTGTTATTCCAGGTTACAAACTACCTGTGTGCCAAATTTCATACAAATCCGTTCAGCCGTTTTTGCGTGAAAGAGTAACAAACATCCATACTCACAAACTTTCACTTTTGTAATATTTGTAGGATTTTAGTTGATTATTTTTCTCCTCAATCACTGTAATCGTAACAGAATTGCGTTGCCAAATTTGCGGTAACATTAAGTACATACCTACCTGGCGAATCGAGATGCTCTGATTGGCGCGTTACTGCCGCAGGTTGGGTTACGCAAGTGGCGCTTGCGCATAAAAACGAGCAAATGTGTTTTGTAAAAATTAATAATAACTTTACCTTCCTTCCGACCTTTACTTCAAGATATTGGGAAGAATACAACATGTTGCTTCTTCTAAAAATATTGATTAGGTTTAATTTTTTTTAAACGTAAGACGTTTTTATTACGTTAAAAAACTGTCTACGAATGCTCATGAAAATAATAAAATTACTTGCTGAAAATTTTGCTGAAACAGCCCAAGGGCTGCCCAGTTTAGCAGTGTAATTAATTACGAAAAATGTTTGAGGCGAAAATAAAATTTGAAGTAAACAAAAGCGTTTGCGTTTGAAGCCTGAAGCTTATCGCGGTTTTGTTGCCCCACAGTTAATTACTAGCGCCTGTCTAAACTTGAAAGTTTTACCTTCTTGATATAAACTTGAATTATTTTTGGAACTTGAATTTAGGTTCATATTTTGGTTTCCTCTATCTGAATGGCTTTGGAAAGATTGAAGATTTCATCCTCGATAATTTTTCTGTAAACTGGTAACTTATTGATGTAAACTTATGCTTACTAACTTAGCTAATGTCTGTAAACTATTTTGGAACTTGAATTTGGGTTCATATTTTTGTTTCCTCTGTTCTTAATGGCATTGCAAATGTCGCATATTTTTCCTCGATTATTTTTCTGTAAACTTTATGCTTCAGGTGAATCTAGTCGACATTTTTTCCACCATTCGATAATATACATCAAAAATTAAACATGGTATGGTTTTGTCTGATTATTAATATTATCTGTATGGAAACAGAATACTAAAATAAAAAGTTATGAGTCAACAAAGATTCGTTTTTCTTGCTAATTTAACCTTACTTTGGGCGAGTAAGTAACAAAAGGAGTATACAATCTCCAAAACCAAGTCGGTACCGACAAAGCTCAAATATCGAAATGTTCAATCAACTTTATTGGTCATTGATTTATGCAGTGGTTTTTTCATAAAACCCGATCTTCCGAAGAAGGACCTTTCTTAATTTGACCCTGCATCTCACTCAATAATGTTGTGCATGTATACTAGCGCTTAACTGCTCATCACGGGTACTACCTCTGTCGGACGCGATGCCTGGTGAGACAGCGTACTTTTTATCCAGGCCCACCAGTGAGTTCGAGCCCGCGACTAGATTCCCCGTAATGCTTATGTCTGTAAACTTATTTGCACTCACTTTGTGATAATGTTCTATGTAGGTATAGGTAGGTAGTAACACTAGAGCACTTTTTTGCAACATTGCAATAAATAATGCTTAAAATAGTTGGTATTAAATCCGACATCTTTTGTTGTTTCTAGGTCATGATTTATATTATACCTACCACAATATTAGACGCGATGTAAAGAATTAAATCTTCCACTGAATTCACCACTGAAAGCGTAAAGATTTTAATCAAAACTTGTTGGGCGAAGGAAATAAAGTAATTTAATTATAATAATTTATGATATTTTAAGGTTGGTATCTTTAACACAGCACAATAAATGCGTATGAGGCCGCTTCATTGTATGCGGAAAGCGGAAGTATAGGTACGTTTGTACTGAATAGGGTGTATGATTCATGAATTTTGATTGTTAATGAATAAATAACTAGGGAATGTTTAATCACTGGTATGGCAAGAAATGTAAGCCGGGCAACGCTATCTCTGTCATGATGTCTTGGAAAGTACTTGAGACTTTAGCAAATATTGCAGATCAGACTTCTTATACTTTCATAAGTAACGTCGGGTCGTCAGAAGCCCGAAGGTCTGAATAAACCAGTCCCTAAGGGGTTTCGTGCTACTGGGTACCCAGTAACTGGGTTGTGGAGGTCTGATAGGCAGTCGATCCATGTAAAGTACATTTGCTGCATCCGGTTAGACTGGAAGTCGATCCCAACATAATTGAGAAAAGGCTAGACAGATAACTATATTATTATACTAGCTTTTGCCAGCGGTTTCCCCCGCGTTATCCAATTTACACAAAACCTTAAAAAAATATACATTTAAACCTTCCTCATGAATCACTATTGGTGAAAACCGCATGAAAATCCGTTCAGTAGTTTTCGAGTTTATCGCGAACAGACAGAGAGACGTGGAGGGGGACTTTGTTTTATAATATGTAGTGATTATACTTTCATAATGAACACTGAATATATACTGAATGTTTTTTCACGAAGTGTCCATAGAAAAAGAAAAAATATCAAAGCTGGAGTTTCACAAAATGTCCAGTTACACATAAATCAATGCAGGGTTTTTGAAATTTAAATTTTCACTAACGCCTTGTTTAAAATCCGCCCACACGACCACGGTTGCTCGGGAACGGTTCTAAAAGGTCAGCTTTGCATTTCATTTCACACGATTATTGTGTGAAACTCTTTTGCGCTTGGTAATACTATTTTATTATAACCTGTGATACCGCCACGAGCTTAACAATGAACGTAGGAAGATAAAAGATTAGAGAACTCCCAAAAACATATCTTTGCCAGAATTTTAGACGGAAACTGTCACAGCGGCTTTGCTTACACAACTTATTTTTTCAGTAAACTCTTAACATAACCCTTTGAATATATAAATGCCATTGTCATGCGTACTATTAAGTAGGTAGGACTTAAATAACAAAAATTGAAAAAATAATAAAAGATACATAATTTTATTGCTGTAAGTAGGTTTGTACAAACACTTTTACACGTCAGTCATATTTTTTAAACTAGATGAGGTCGGCGTTTCTTATCTGACTACTCTGAGAAGAAAGGCCGAAACAATCTCAGAGGTCACAGTCTCTTTTACAAGTCCAGACATAATCTTGGTCAAATCATTTAGATATCAGATTGGCGTCTGGAATGTTCTTTTGAGGAAAGAACGACACAGCTTGAGTGGACCTGTCCTGTCGGTGCACGCATTTCTAAGGGACTACTCACACTTATTCAGCTCTGTTCAGCTTTTGTCCATAGAAAACAACGAGTAGCCCCTAATAGCGCAGCTAAACTGAAAAACTCGCAATTTGATTGACACGGTTGGCGCAGTGGTTAAGCGATTGTCGCGGGATCGATTCTCGCACGGAACTAATATTTATATGACCTACTGTTCCGGGTCTGGCTGTTTTTGTATGTGAGTTTTAAATGTTTGTAAACGCATCCAAAATACAGGAGAAATTCCTAATTTGGGGCAAAGTTTAAAAAAAAAAAAATCATGTTGTTCTATCTATTCTAATGCTACTTAATTATCTAAGTCATAGATGCTTTCCATAACCAGTCAACAGTTTATTGACAAGCGTGAGAACAGGCACAATTCATACACCTTACAGCGAGGCCATAGAAAGTCTCACGCCAGTTTTATTTGAAAAATAAATGTGAGAACACTAACATTTCTGATATACCTTGAAACTACATTGCAGCTTAAATTTTCTATGGCAGTGCCCGTATGACGTGTTTCCCAGATGGCGCTCGTTGGTATAATAGCTGGGTGTTAGTCCGGAAAACTGGGATCCCCAGTGAGTACCCACAATACAACGTGTCTCATTTGGAACTCCGCAAGTCTGAGATAGTTTTGTGCTCAAATCTTTTGAAAGCCGTTTACTTCTCCCTCGTATATTTTGCACGACTATTTTTGGACTCGGCGCTTTCAATTTCATCCTACGTTCGCGACGAGCCCTATTTTACATGACATTTAAATTTAAATTGAATCGCTGTTATTTACATAATGTTTATAACTATTTACTGCACCGTATAGTTTTAATATCCATTGTTACTCTGCCGTTGAACATATTCTTCAAAAGGTCTCTTTATTATAAATAATTATCCTCGTTCGTGCTATGAAAATTATAATGTGCGTCTCATATCTCAAATGTTTAGTGGATACTCTAATTAGCCGGCTCATTACAATAATTAAATCGTTTACCGTTAATAATAATATTGTCTCATTGAAAAAAAAAAGAAACAAGTATCTTTACTGAGCACACGGGGTTGTCGACATGTGCCAATATTTATTTTACCGATATTGGTACGGTAAATGGTGTTATCGCGAAGAACCAACACCTCAGGAGGGTCTCATTACGTGGCTGGGTGAAGGGCATGATTCAAAAAGCGGTGCTCCTAAAGACGGCACGCATAGTCAGGAGGTTCCTCTCTCTCTAGAGCCCTGACCACCAGCAGCTTGGACTCTGTTCCTGATGCCATGTCGATGGGCCACTATGTTGTTGTATGTGGTTTTGTGAAAATACTTAAAAAATAGTGATTAAATGTAACAAGATTAATTAACGGAAATAATGTCTCAAAATTCCCGAATGAGTTTTTCTGTAATAAACTATAAAAAATGTAAACCACATTACTTCATATTTTTGTCTCTCGCTGCAAAAGCACAGGTGCTGTTACTTCGGGAACTTTTTCCAACTCACATAGTAGCTCATGAATTATATTGTCCATGCATTTTATCCACTAAATAAAACATGAAATGGGAGCTATAAAACGCAGTCCATCTGCATTATGCAAATCGCTGTTGAAGAGTTTGCGGCAAAATTAATTTCTTACGTCAGTTACTTTAAAACTATGTAACCACTAACTGTGTTTTGTGGTTTAAAATGACGTAAAATGTACTGTAGTTATGTAAAACGAATAATAAATCTAATTTCGTGTCGTAATTGGGTCTCGGTCTTCTTTTTGCATCGTTGAGTTTTGTATAGAATCTAGAAATTAGTACCGTTACTCTGGTATTAATCTTAGATTTTATATAGCATCATGAATCGGAGGTTCGTGACCGCGGCTTTTTTATTTGTTTGTTTGATAATTCAGAAATGAATTGTCTGCATTTATCTCATTCACAACATAGATTACTTATCTGGTCTATTCTGAAGTATAACAACATCGTGCGAGGCGAGGTATCTCAGGTCATTGATCTATTTGCGAAGCTGTGGAGCCAACAATTTTTTATTACATCTCTCAATTTTGTTACTCCATAAAACGTTTTTGTGGCCACCAATAGTTTGTGTTGCTGAATATATAATTTGCTATGAAAGTGTTTGTTTTGAACGTAAGCTGTAAACAGGTGATCATGGTCGTGAGAGCGCCGTCCTCTAAACTTTAGACTGCAGTAATATAATTGTTAGTGTTGTATAAAATTTCATGATCAAAACAAGTTATTATAAATATTAATCTTGTATGACCTTCTGATTTTTGATAACTAATCTTGCCCTTGGTTCAAGCAAATATATTTAAGGATATAAAATAATATAAACTAAAAGATCATGTATTTTTTGTGCTGTTCTATAGAATTTACAGTGACGTAGAGTCTATTCAAATCCTTGTTTCCATTTCATGTTATTTCCACTTCCACAAAAATTTTACCTTTAATTAATGGTAAATGAAGTTCATTGAAAATTACTGGTAGGTTAACCTATTCAAAAAGTTATAAAATTTGTTGAAGTACAAGAGCAAACTAAACCTTATTGGTAGGTATAAAAAAAAGCTTAGGAATTTGTTTACTTTTTTGGAAACTAAACTGTGAACGTAGAATAGGTAGATTTTGCTTGCTATAAGTGGTGGAGTGGCCGGTAGTTTTCTTCCTTCCGAAGTAGCTCCTCAGCCTTGTATAATAGACAGTCATCGATTCAATAATGAATAGTTTAAGCGGAGGTGCGTGCCGTACGATCTGACACGCGACTAGTCGTTTGTCGTATCGATTGACGCATATGTACTGATGCTCGTTTTCTCTAACACTAGGCAACACCTTAAATTTATCCTTAAACAAAATCGCTCTGTTCGATTTACATCGCTCAACTCAGCGCCCAAAGTTAAAAAAGCCAGCGCTCATTTAGGTGTCGCATAATGTTAGTGCAAAAATATATTATTGTAATACTTTAGCGTATTCCTATTGTCAAGAAGACGTCCTATAGCCACTAATAATGCGATTAAAATAAAGTTTTTTAACCATCAAAGTGTCCTAGGATTTGCAATGACCATAAATTAAGATTGTGCATGTTGACATTACGAGGTCTCACGGACGCTTTTGCTGTGTAGGTACTGTAATTAAGATTAAATAATTTCATTATACTCTCAGAGTGTACGGTTCCTACACTTGCAGAGTTGTTGTGGTTGAGGGTGAAACGCGTTCAGAAAAGATCATTTAGTTCCTATTAGGTTTATCTGTACTAATATTATTATCTATACATATAAATAAAATTGGAGTGTCTGTTTGTAATATTAAAATAACCGCTTTTTGCTACATGCATATGAATATATGTACGGTACATATACCAAAATATTTCCCGATAATCTCTGAAATGGCTGGACCGTTTTTGACGGGACTTTCACTGGCAGGTAGCTGATGTAATAAGGAGTAACTTAGGCTACTTTTATTTTAGAATGTTTATTTGTTTTTACTGATATATAAATAATAGTAAAAAAACTATTCCGCGCGGACGAAGTCGCGGGCACAGTTAGTATTTAATAAAGCTGAAAGAAGAGTTTGTTTGAACGCGCCAATCTCTGGAAGTACCAGTCGGATTTGAAAAAATCTTTTTGTACTTGATGGCTTGAGGAAGGTTAAATAGAATATTTAACATTACGCTAGGACCGACCCGATCCCCGTTAATGAGACACAATTGATTTTCTATTGTATCGTACCGAAAAACGTCCGCGCGGGACTTGACTGGCAGGAAACAAGCGAAATCCGAGTAAGGACGGGGGCGGGGCGATGCGATAGGGCGGGGGAGGGGCGATGCGATAGGGCGGGGTGGGTCGATCGAACAAGAAATTTCTCGCGAACGAAGTCGCGGGCAGGAGCTAGTTACTTACAAATTGTGTTTACAAGTAAAACTGTTGTCGATTCCTTTCTTTAATGTTAGTCACCGCGTTGCAGTAATCGCACTCGCTGATTTATTGTAATGTATATTATATTTATAATAATAAAATAAAATGTCGCACGTCTGATGCAAGCTCGTTGGGGTGGTATGAAGAGCGAAACCACAGGAAATACTAAGTATAAAGTATTTAATAGGAATGTAAAGGTATATGCAGGAACAATGTGGAACTAAACGATAGGCACTAAAAACCATGTGTGAACTCTTATGTAGACAATGTTATAGCCAGTATACATGAAGGTGATCTTCAACAATGCAACCGCATGTACAGTTTAGGACTGTACAGAGACATTATATTTAGATTAAACACGTTTTAAATTCGTTTCTATTCCAATTCTCAGTTGGTTTATCATCATCGGCAGCCTACACCTATCATCCATGTCCTATCGTCCATGCTGCACATAGGCGTCTTCAGTCCCCCGTTATCCAACTCCATCCTCGGCTACTCTCTACCACCTTGCCACCTGTTCGCTCACAAACCGAGAATAATGTTATGGTAATTGGCAATTACCAAATTATACCCATCAAATATTAGTCGCCGAAAGGCTTCATTGAGTTTATTTTACACTCGCATGATTAATTTTCGCAAAACTATTATTGTTTGGTACATATTAGTTCCGTGTGGTGTTGGACGTAAAAGAATAGCACCATCCCATTTCTTCCAGTGGCTGACGTAGAAGGCGACTAAGGGATTTACTAGAGAATGGGCAGCAGCGTTCTCTATGCATCTCACCACCATACTGCGATCGCCAACCCGCCCAGAAAGCGTGGCGATTATGGCAAATCCCCCCTTTTGGGGGAGGCTAATGTCCAGCAGTGACGTCTTTCGGCTGATATGATGACATTATTTATTGTAATCGATTTAAATGATCAACGAGCATTGCATATTTTGTATGTATAAGTGTAATTCGAACTTCGCCCAAATTAAAATGGTCGATGCGTCATAATTTGCACAAAATGCACTGCCTTAAAACTTGCTATTTGTCAACGAAATATGCAAGATCGCTCGAATTGATTTATTATGCAGCAAGGACATGAACCGAGAAGCAGTGGTGCCCCGGTGGTAACGGCCGTGACTTACGAGTTGTAGATCGTAGATTCGAACCCTGAGATGCGCTTTACTTTGTGTAAATTATTACATGGAGCACTGTTCTCCAAAAAGTGAAGAAGATCATCGTGAGGACACCGGCATATCCTAGAACCAAAAATTCGACATGTGACATCTACCGCGGGTATACGGTGGAGGTCACGAAGAGGGAGGCGGCGCACGAGAGGCAGTATATGCGCCCTCATGGTCCTAGCCTCCGCAGGAGACGCCCTGGGCTTCGGGAATCCCAGACTGATTCCCGGCAACCGTAGGCGCGGTCTTGCGGACGGCGAGTAATGGGTAGCTCGCTGTCCGGTAAGGATCAAACCCGGGTCGACGGCGCGTTGTGTTTCACGTGCGCCTCAAAGAGATGTCAGCACCAACTGGTGGGGTCCGCAAGGACCGATGCCTGCCAGGGGTGCGGGTTGTTCGAAAGAGATACCGTGGCCCCTGGCACAGGTACAGTAGACAGATGTCACTTGACGAATTTTTGGTTCTGGAACTGAGCCATCGTGGTGGATTACGGATTGGAGAGGAGGCCTGTGTCCGAACATTGGGAACGTTATAGGCTGATAATGCTACGACTACGACTTGAACCTCACATTAGTAAAAACACCTCGACATACGTATTATTCATTCAAACATATAAGCATGATACCACATCTCTCTTATATGTTTGAAATATTTAAAACAATCTGCTGTACTGTAAGCCTCTTACGGGCTTAGGGGTTGTATATGGAACGCTCCCATCCCTGGTTCTTACATAAAAGTTTATTAATCAAGGAGAAACAATCACCTTTTACCTAATCCATTAACGTCCCAAGGTCCTGAACTGCTACATTAAGTTTCGCCATGACATGGCTCGCTTGAAACATTTGAGAATTAGCTATTCGTGACGTGACCCATTATTTTTAAACGCAACAGCTTTCCGCATTCATAATGTTCTATATATATATTGTGTGTTATTTAAGTATAGACTTCAACAAGGAAAATCTTCGACGAATTTTATTCAAGTCTTGAAAGAAAGAAAATTTTACAACTTTTGGACGACCAATTTAGGCAGATATTGACGCAGTTTCTCCATTTATTCTCCTTCTTATCCCTTTTTGTAGAGTTTTACAACAAGCTTATTATTAATGTTATGATAAATGTGCCTAGCCTTTGTTAGGTTATCAGGTTTATGTAGGAACATAAACTAGATTAACAAAGGATACGCCTTTTTTCACGTCTCTTATCCGAAGCATTTTGCACAGGCGGAACGAAGGCCACGTACTTTTTACACGTTTTTTATTAGCTTCCCTGTAAGACTCCTTTGGACTTGATTATGACCCACTTCAAACGGTCAGATTTCATTAAAACTTTGTACACTTATTGAGAACCGATGACAATTCAATAATAAAAAAAAAACAAGAAAAAAAAATCTGAAAAATCACGCTTTTGTAGGTAGCAGAACTAAATAATAGAAAATAAATAATAGTTAACAAAAATTAAAAAAAAAACACGCTTTAAAAACGAAACTAAATAAAAAGCAGAAAATAATTTCAAAAAAGCGTGGGGGGTGCTGTTTGAGGTATTTTTATAATAAATTAGTATCAAGCGTAGTATTATTTATTATTCCAGTTTTTCACTTCAGTACAAAGTCCAAAATATTTCTATGTCATGATAATCTACATTCTGGAAATAAGGAAATCCATGATTATCTCAAAACTCCCATAATCCTTGAGGAAATTCCTATTAATAAAACGCGATATACTGATCGTCTGGCCATCCACCCAAATCCTCTGGCTGTTAAACTGCTAGACAACAGTGAATCTGTCAATCGACTTAAGAGAGGTCAAGTGATATAAAGAGGTACCTGTGGCGATGGCCCCTGTACCTGAAACGCCAACTATATTCACGCAACCAAACTGATAATAGTCCAGAAAGGACTGATGGCAGTTACTGAAAGAAAAAAAAATATGACATCATCATCTGCCTAGCCTTTTCCCCAACTATGTCGGGGTTGGCTTCTGTGTGATGATGCGAATACCACAATTAAAAAAAAAAAAAAAACTTTTAAAAGAGATTGTTTTGAAGGTATGCCTTGAATATCCAAACTAGTGGCATACTTTAAAAATAGTTGTTTGGCTTTCCCTTCCCTACCGCAGCAATTTCACGTTTTTTCTCCAAGAGTTCAGCTTAGACGCCATGCTGTTCGTGATTTCCCGAGGACCCCTAACAATCTCTTTGTGCACGACCTCATTTTGTGTTGAATGCTCGCTTTTAATAGAGCCACCAAGTCGCTGTCGGATAAACATGTACACGTACAGATTGTGCCTGTTTGTCTTTGAGTATTTTTGTCGTGTTTCAATTTTTACTTCGCAATTCTTGGCATCGTTATGAGACCACTTAGGACTAAAACGAACGTAAGATTTATGCATATCTGGTTCTTAATATGGATGAGAGAGTCGAACCAATACTTATTATCTTTAAAAAATATATCATATAGAAGTTAAATTTCCGACTTTCGGCAGCAAAAAGTGCCTTTATTAAATTCCACGACCCACCTTTCAGAGGGCTGGTAGGTAAGTAAGTAAAGTTAGTGACACAGACGGTCGCCAAAATTCTTACAAAAAGGCAAAAGGAATTCTTTCAATTTCAAGTTCCTCTAGAGAGAAGATAGACTAATTAGACTACGTGAAGTAGCAAACCGTGACAATTTACTATCTTTGCTCGAAGTACTTAAAAAACTTGTCCTAAGAAACAAACGAGATTAGTATTCCATTTAGACGAAATTTTCTATTTAACTTTTTGGGGCTTTAGAAATTTTGAGCCCGTTTTAGTGGTAAAACAGGCTCAGAATTCTTGAACTCTGCATTTTTTTGGTTCTTTAAGTTATGTAAAAAAAATGTAAAGGGATATAACTTCGGGCATAGATGTTCATCTATTCTCGACGTAAAGTCCTGCCCTACCCTAAATGTAACCAACACTTCAAGGACTAAAATGTCAGATATATTTTCAGTAAGGGTCGTTTTCTATTGCTTTTGCAATAACAGTCTTGTGTTGCCTCGTCCCAGTACATATATTTACACAAGCAACTCTCATGGAATTCAAATTGGGTAAAACTAAATAAATAAGTTTACTCCATGGAACGGGCTCCTTAAATGCCGCTCTTCAAATTAATTACTTTGAAGATAATAAAGAGTACGTGAGCGCAATTTGGCAGCGCCTTAAGATCCAGTTAGTTGTTACGATTACGTCAAATGGACCGTTTGTTAAACTGATATGTGGAACCCGATAGGGCGACATTGCAATTTACAGTTAAATGTAGTTTATATTCGTTTGTACACCTATTGTATATGTTGCAGTCAAAACTCTTAACCAGTCAAAAGTACTATTGACTAGCAAAATCAGTCAAAACTACTTTTGACTGAACAGGTTGGTCAAAAGTGGTTTTGACTGAAAATTATTGGGTATTAGTACTTTTGACTGCAAATTTGCGGTTAAAAGTACTTTTGACTGACGCTCTTCGTCAAAAGTAGTTTTAACTGCAATAAAGTATCAGTCAAAAGCACTATTAACTCGTTAAATGTGAATAAAAAAGATATTTATTAAATGTGAAATCGTTTATTATGAAAAATTTGGCATTACAATCAATACAAAGAAAACATACACTTAAAAATTGTCATTAAAATAGGTAATCAGAAAATTCACAGGTTATAAAAACACAGTACCTATATTACGTTAATCGCTTTTCTTAAATAATTTTTAACTTTAATTGAAATTTTAAAAAATCAAAACATAATTCGTGATTGTATAATGAGAACCTTGTAAATTATATATGTTTTACTTATTACACATTATTTATGCATCGTAAGCAACATACGTGTTTTTTTTTAATAACTTTACAAGGCTATCAGTCTACAATGACGAATTATTTATTCATGCAACTCAAACTATTATGGCACTTTGAATTACACAGCAATCCTTTTTTCTTGCATAAACATTTATTGTTTTTACAGCCCGTAGAACATACACATCGTACATAACCTTGTCCTGTTCCGATAGCAGCGTTCTTTGCAGCTGTTCGTAATGTAATTGTTACGTTGGGCACCTCATCCTGCCGGATAAATTTTTCTTTGCAGCCATCAAATTCGGATCTGGAAAATAAAATGTTAAAAACAGGTTAAAACCTACAGACAAATACACACACGCACACACGCTCACACGCAAACAAATTCATTTATATTTACAAATTCATTAAGTAGACGCACATTAAATTTGAATTAGTAGGGACGTACCTGCAGTACAATTTCTCCAAAGTCCCACTCTTTGTCCCAATCCTGTATAACTGCTCACAAGTAACTTCTAATACAACTCCAATTAAATTACGAAGGTCTGCCTTTCCTTTGTCTACGTCTGGGATTGGTATGGTCACATTGTCTCCGACTTTCAGTGGTGGATGAGATTGATCGCTTGCTGTTTTCATTCTCTTTGCTTGTTTTACTAAATTCAAATGCGCTTTTTCTCTTGCTTCCAATATCATTGATTCTTTTCTGTTGTGTTCAAATATTTCTTCTTGTTCTTTGTTTTCATCTTGTTCTTTACCTGTTTTATTTGTTTCAATTTTTTCTTGTTTGTCTTGGTTCTCTTCATTATCATCGAAGTTTTGATTCATTTCTGAGATTGCAACTTGTAAGTCTTCTTCATTATGCAATCCACTTATAATTTCTAAAGGTAGATTAGATGTTGTTAGCCCCACTTTAGGTTCCGTTCCAAACATTGCTTGATACGGAGACTGCTTTATCCCTGAGTGAAATGCTCTGTTCTTCATGAATTGAACAAATTTAAGTCCATTCGACCAGTTAGTGGTTTTATTGTCTTCCATCCAAGATGCTAGCATTTTTTCAACATCTTGATTAGCCCTTTCCACGGAACCTTGACTTTGGCTATGACGTGGTTTCCCAGTTACTAGTTTTAGCTCCGGCCAATATGATGTTAATTCTTTTATAACTGAGTTAACAAACTCTCTGCCATTATCTGAGTGCAAAATACATGGTGCTCCAAAGGTCAAAAAAATGTCCATTAATTGATATGCAACTTCAGTAGCCCTTTTTGATGTCAGTGGTCGCAAAATTACAAATTTAGTCAAATGATCCTGATAAACCATGATAAATTTATGCCCGCGATCTTCTTGCGACTGCATGTCAATAAGATCGACTTGGCAGCGGCTGTTCATTTCGGTGTGCAGGATCGGTTTCGAAACCAGACCCTTCCTTTTCTTGCTTTTCTTCCTTTGGCATACTTCGCACATTGATAAATATATATTAATCATTTCTTTTGTAACATTAGCATACTTTTTTGCCGTTTCATTCTTAAGTCTATCGCGACCACCATGCCCTATAGAAATATGAGCAGCATCAATAATGTCGTAGATTTCCTCAGCCGGCAAAAAATATTTGACAGGTTCTGTGTTAGTAACTAATTTTTTTATACCACAAACTTGAATGATGTTAAAGCGTTTTAGTCTACTGTACTGTATTGGTGTTTTCTTTTAATCAAATTTCGCGTCTTCCACATCCATTGCAAATTTTTCAAATTTTTCTTTTGTCATCACATTGAAATGACTATCTTTCATATCTTCTATCGCTAAAATTCTTTGCAAAAAGCGTTCTTTCTTTTCGTAGTCACTCATTTTTGTTCTAATATCAGCACGTTCTCCACTAATAATGAGTAATATAAAAGTTTATATGTGCGTTTGTCGTTATTTTTATCGACCACCTTAACTTTTTAAGAGTTTTGACTGATACAACCAGTCAAAACCACTTTTGACGGAATCTCTTAGTCAAAAGTACTTTTAACCAGCTCCATTGGGCAAAAGTACTTTTAACTGTTATTTTAGTCAAAAGTATTATTGACTAAAGCATACGGTCAAAAGTACTTTTGACTGATTCTGCTAGTCAATAGTACTTTTGACTGGTTAAGAGTTTTGACTGCAACATATACACGTTTTCTGTTTTGTGCGCGCACAATCAGTGGCACGAATTGTGAAAATATACTTGCTAAAATATAATCCATCAGTTGAAAATACAATATGTTTTTATACAGTTCCCCGAACCTTTTTTTATTTTGTATATATGTAATGGTCGAATGCAGTGATCAATCAATTCAGTACCGTGCTCGATATACATAGGTATGCATTATTTTATAAGCTATGTAAGAACATGCTTCGTACAAATGCCTTTTTAGAATATTTAGCTGGGTAATCCATATTTTGACAATCCCCTTAAAATTATGCCGCGTGAAATACAGCCATGGATTAGTTGTTCTCGCTTTAGGCTCTAAATTATCCATTATCCTATCGACAGCATAGCTACGCAGTTTTGCTTCGATACCTGGCAATAAATCGCTTTATACAGCAATCCCATTAAATAGGAAACCCATTTCAAACGATTAGAGACTTGCGAAACGCCGAAATGGTTTCAGCGGATACTTCGGCTGCAAATCTCGATTACCGAACAATAAATCGACTATGTAATCTCATTAATACTAGACCCTTGTTCATTTCCGTGGTAACGCGTTAGATCTCTCGAAGATTCCGGAGTTAAAGCGATAATCCTACGGCGTTTGGTTGGAACAAATATCACCTGATTTCCTTTGATATCATTTGTTTCTACATGTTGGGTCGTAAATGTCCTCAATTTACCTTTCAAGAGTTAAAGTTGTTAGAGTAGAGTTTAGGTTGTTAATTTTAAGCTTTAAGGTGTCCGCATCCTTAGCTTTCTTAATCGAAATCTTTTTAGTCCAAGCGAGACTTCGTTTTATCTGAGAAGAAACTGGGTTTATTAAGCGCCTGTTGAGTACCAAAGTAAAGGCTCGTGCAGACTAGCGCGACGCGACGGTCGCCTCGCGACACTCGTAGAACAATTTCTACGAAAACTTCATGGAAATTGTTCTAAAAGTGTCGCGTCGCGCCTGTTTGAAGAAGCCTTAAATCTTGACAAACTTCAACCATCATTAAGATTTCTTAAATGTCATCTTTAGCCATAAAAAAGTGCTCACTGTTCCAAACCCAATACGTGCTTTAGAAAAATGGGCCCAACTCTATTCTTTTCAGATTTTTTCTTCGGATTACAAAATCCAATATCGTTTACGCTTAATACGTCGCTCAGCGTATTTTGCAACAAGGCTGGTACAGGCTATTATTGTTAAAATTGCCGTTAGCTTTGTATTCCGAATCCCTTTCTGTCGGAAAATAGACCTAATTGCATTACTTGAGCCTTGGGGCTGAGTGGGTCGTGTCGAGGATTTAGGGATATACCGAACTGTAGTGATGTCGTGTTGGCTGGTAGTTATTCGCGGAGGGAAATAAAATATATCGGTTGTATTTCTTGATGGATTGGGAAGTGACTTACGGAGGCTTCTTGTGTGAGTGACTTGCGATTTTATGTATAAGACGTGAGCAGTATAGCTACCGATATTACAGCTGTCGTAAATCAGAGACGAATTATTTGAAAGCATCGGCGATGTCTGCTCTGATTGTCTGCTCTAATTTCGTTCGTTATTGGACTACAGTACCATAAATTGGGGCCTTCCTACTTTTTATTTAACGCTTTTGTGAAACGAACATAAAAATAAAAGCAACTGGCTTTCTTTCCGCCGAAATCGACGTGATGCTGAATCCGAAAACGAACGTACAAAATCCCAGTTCTTTACAAGCTCCATCCGAGTATCGGACATACGTTGGTAACTTTGATTTATGTTGTGGTATCAGCTGTACGACCCACGCTTGTTACAATATTTAACGACGCAACCGAGTTACTTTGAGGTGTTCGTAGGTGGTCAGCCAACCTGTCATTATTTATGCACATTGTAAACGTCAAACCAAACCTAATCAGTTATTTCTTTAGTGGGCGGCTCATATCGATCGGCTATCCGTATCGATTGTTACTCTACCTGTGAACAAAAAGAGAATTACACCATTTCGACTATACATAGGGTGACTTCTTCACGTCTAGAAGTTTTCGGCAGGTTAACGGGAACATTTTCAGGTTGAGTAATTATAGGGTCCCTTGCCGTATTAATTACCCTAAACAAATAAATTTAACTCGGAACGGAAGATGTATCATTTGTAGGTAAATGTAGCTATAACAGATAAAGCCGAGCTTAAACTATTCATTAGGGCGCACCGGCCCAGGCTCGCGGTCCAGCGGAATTATTTATAAGGAGACCGGATAGGGTGCTCATTATTCTCTTCCGCTATAACGTTAAATTCATTTTATTAAGTGAATATAGATCACGAAGGTGCTGTGTGGATTCTAAACGATACAAATTAGTATATTCTGCGCATAAAGGCGACACTTGTAGAACAATTTCTATGAACTTTTCATAGAAATTGTCCTACGTGAATCGCGTCGCGCGTGTTTGCAGATGCCTTAAATCAAAATTAATTATATATGGCCTCTATCTATGGGATCCTAAATTATAGGTTTGAACCGGTTCTATATACATGACATAACTATTTTATAATTCTCACCTGTGCTCGTTTTTTTGCTTTACGTTTTTGCTTCTCCAATTACAATGAACATACCATTGATCTACTTGTAGTAGGTACTTAATCTTTACATCATTAGTATAAAGTATCGTTGGCTTAGCTTCACGCATAGTAGATACAACTCATGTTCTGTTAAAAATATCATGGTCTGTCAGGTAACGCAGTACGATTTTTATTTATGTAGATTCTTTTATATATTGTGAATGTGAGAACGTTGTACGCCTTGTAGACTGTAGATTTGTTGACCATTTTCTATTTTATTACGTACCTGGTACATGTGACCAGGCCTACACTATCCTCCCAAATCCCATTGCCACTGTAATTTGAAAACATTGTAAAAGTTAATTATTTTTAAAAGAGTAACTGTGGAGTTTCTTGCTGGCCCTTCTCCATATGAAACGACCAATTGGAACCGTACACCAGCTTCTAACGTTGCATAAGTGCCCATGTAAGTTTATGTGAAATAAAATATTTTGATTTGATTTAGTTCCCGAATAAATCCCGTGGAGTTGAACAATTCTGGTAACCCTAGTTGCGGGTTATTTCTCCTCATCAACGTGAGTGCTGAGCTTTAGGCCCGTCCCAATGCGTGGTTATGTGACTCCGCCATTACTCTTTATGACGTCTGTGAAAATTTACGCCTACCCGAGCAAGTGAAACATCCTAACATCCTTTTATATCGACTACCTACAAAATGATTGCGGCCGACAGATTTCGCGTAATTTTTATGAGGTTGTATTTTTTGTGCTGCGGATTTGAGAGCTTAATGTTTGGCAAATGTGTGATGGAAAAGGCTTTTGGCATGGTATAAAAACTGGGGAACATAATTGTATGTAGAAAAAGGTTTGACACTTTATTGATGTTTTACAGAACTTATTTGTAATGTATACATGATTTAATTACACTATTAAAAATTGCGTACATAATTCATGTCATTCATTAGCTGTGTCTAACTTCGGACGCGTAAAGCTGCCGTCCAGACAGACTGAGCGCGTGCCTTTGGACCTGTTATGCTGGTCTCGTCTCGACACGGCAATTTACTATTCCTGTTTAGTTTGTATGTCCTCTTACTATCTTTGTCCATCATATCTACCTGGAACTGAATACTGATGACCATTGGCCTCTTACAAAGAAAATCTGAGCTTAGCCTGTAAATCCGTGCTTCAAGTGTTATAGTTCATTGCATTGTCATATCGAGACTTCTTAGTTACCCAGCATTAGGTGACACAATATCGTCATAAAGGTCACAGAGAAGATTTATATCTTTACAAGTCTGCGCCACGCAAAAGGAGGTTATGAATTTATCAGCCTATGTATGTATGTTTGTTTCTTTGTGACGCTTTAGAGACTAAACGCGTCTGCCGATTTTGATGAATCTAACGTCATTTGATTTGTCTTAATCGTGAAGTGTCTCTAAAGACATATGAGTTATTAATATTTAAAAAAAACGACAACCCGACGCCAAATTGTAAAAAAAAGAAGTGTATAAGGTCTGTTTTCTTTAATTTGTAGGTTTCTCTATTTATTTTTCTTTTTGAAATATTCTTTCGGATATACAGTCAACCTCTTCAAATATAATTTTCTTGTTTACATCTTTTTAAAGAACACTTTTTACGCAGTCGGGTTTTAAGATTTTTTAATTTACATTTTTATTAAATTCAAACGACTTTGCACCGACCTTGCCTCCAAATAACATATTCACAAACAAACTAATTGGATTGTCTGACAGAATATAATACAGACGTGTCTACTTTTAGACTCTGAGTCTCATCCATCACACAAAGGATTCCCAACATGTAGGTTTCACGCAAAAACAGCTAGGCCTACCTGAAACAATGGTAGGGTATCAGCGGGTTTTATTCCGTGACTACCCGTTAGTTGCACTCAGACGAACAGTAGACTTAACGACGTGATTACACATAACTGGATGTTAATAGCAGACGGTAGCGTCTAGATAGTTCACCGTCGGGTTTAGTTATAGCGAAGGCGATGAACGTAAAACTTGAACAGTGTTTGATGTGTTTGTTAGAAACCATTTTGCCGTATAAATGACATGCCTCAAACGTAGGCGCTGACTAATATATCTGATTGTGAATTATATCTGACCAGTCCCCTTATTATGAAATCTGAGTATTGTTCAATAATTGTGCACGTATTTGCATTAACAATACATTTCCTGAAACCTACACATGTATTGTTCGTATTTTCTACTCTCATCAGCAACAGTTTAGTCACGTTCTTTCCTTATACGTTATATTCATGTGACATAAAGATGTGCTGATACTCCACGAGGTCAATTGGTGTTGTTACCCACTATTGTATACTCGAACAGTGACAGATTGGAGGACTGTCACATGTACAACACGGTGACCCATTTACGCTGTATCCCTGATTAATGAGCTGGACATTCTGATATTTTGACGTTTGAATTACCGAAATGATGCATGCGGTTGAACGTTATTGGGTGTGCATTTCCGAAATATGTCCACCGTATTTCAGGATTCAATAAATAATTGGTTCATCGGCATCGTTCGGAAGTACAACAGCAAATAATTATGTTCGTTTCGATATGATTGCTCTTATTGCTAAAGAGATTTACAATGTATTATATCAAATGAACTCGTGAGTTTTATATTATGAATTTTTCGATTACGTCTGTCCCAAGGTTAATTCCTTACAGGAGGCAAGGCTTTAGGGCTTTCCCCATCAACTAAAAGCAAACAGCTTCCTCTTAATATCCTAGATCTGTTTCTCTGACCAGGTGGTTCAAACTTCATCATACATATATCTTGGTAGCTAGCACTGTGTCCAAGGCTGACTTGTTAGTGCCGTACGGTTAACTACGATACATCCATACAATGGCTGTTCATTCACGTAGAATCTGCCGTGAGACCGGTTTCGATTGCACTGCTATTAATAGACGAACACATCAATGAAGCTAGATAATTACATTTCAGTTGACTTTAGATGTTGGAAATCGAGAAACTTTCACAATCTGAGAATAGATCTTGTCAGTCAAGTTCTTCAGCAGTGAACAAAGAAGTTTTATGAACGGTTGATAGTTTCGCACAAACTATTAGAATATAGGTATATTCATAACTTGTTTTGTCTAGCAAGAAGAAGATGTGGATAATAACAAGTACTTTCACAAAGCAATTAGCTTACTGACAATGGACGAAGAAAAAGTCCAAAGTCTAGAAGCAAAATCTATATGAGTAACTAATAAGTTTCCGATCATTAGGATTCATTGTTGAGATTAAAACGACGAAGTGTAGATAACGTAGTAGTGTTAAACCATACTCGAAGCGCAGTATGTAAACAAACATGTATGACACATGTTAGGTCTAAAGATTTATAATTTTGCCTGACGATGGTTTAACGCGGCCGGTCCATAAACAGGTAACGAAATGACGAGGATGCCTATCTCCATTGCAAGGGACGATTCAAGATGGCGCAGGAAAGGATAATGCTTGCCTGGAAGAATTGAACAATTAGAGAGCGCTTTATCCAGACGGGAGAGTATGTATAGGCAGAAGAAAAAGTATTGTCTGAAATAATTAATTAAATGGCACAATTGTTTGTTTGTTCAACTCAAGACAACGTTTGTGTTCTTTCACCAGAATTAGCTTAACTACTGACAGGTCACATGAGTTACTTCATATTATTGTTTATTTTATTTGGCTGTATAAACCATATTTTTTTTATTTATTTTTATTAATTTAATGTTCATTTATTGTTGAATGTTAATAACTAACCTATTAACAGACAGCTGTGCTGCTGGGGAGTTTGTTGCGCCACTTCTTCTGGGGGACTGTCTTATGTAATTTTGACGTTAAGTGCTGACTCTCAGCCTAGTTTGAATAAATGACTTTTGATTTGATCAATATATTTGTGGTTTGTAGTAATCAAGTTTTGTTACGTACCATTGATAAGTACGATTGAGTTTGTGTCTGATAACACGTAGATAAACCTACGAAGTTCTCTTCGATTGAAAGGAATTCTAAGGCACAGTGTTTCTACGTACAGTTTGCGCTGAACATGAGAACAGTAATTTCTTTTACAATGAGAGACGTCAATTCAGATTTTGTTTTCTTCCACGATTACTCAATGCAAACTATTGTAAACGAAAATTGTTGTGAGTGGTTCTCAGTCAACCCAAAATTTAAGATAACAGTTAGCTAGATAGATGTGAGTGCTACATAGCTGATAGACGTACTACAAATAGCCAGTGTTGTTTTCACAACGGTGCACGACGAATCGACGTTTACTCAGTCAGTCTTAACGATGGTTAAGCCGAGATGTTTAGTGAGACAGACGCTCTTTGATGCAGATGCAGCTTTGAACTGAGCTGTGGATTAACTGATTTAGGCTTTATTGAGTGAAATGCTGAGTTAAGTTTGATGGTTCTTTCCGAAATTTAACGAAGTGTCCGCTCATCCTACTTGTAATATATATGACAAGCTTTCTGTCCGCGCATGCTTGGCTCCTTAGCCGACCCTAAGGAGCGGAGTAAAAAGCGTGATGATAAATAACCTTCCTTCAAAATTAGGCTTTCAAATGCAAAAATATTCTTTCAAATCGGACTGTTAGTCTCATAGATTACCCTTTACATAGAAACGTATTATAGAAACCAAATTCTACCTTTTTATATAAATAAGCACCTACAGATTCTTTAGACGTAAAATCTGGGATGGGCCTTAGGGCCTAAGAAGAAAGTTTCAATGTATGAGCGAAGATTTTTTACCAGTCTTGTATTTCAACATCAGAATTTGTATTGTAATAAAATAACTATTCTCGTACGCAGTGTGAGTGAGACCAATTGGACGCGCCAGTGATCCGATTTATCAATTTGGTTTATTTATTTGCCTTTGGGACGGCGTCAAAAAGTTTCGTTACACCCTAACAAGGCTCGCCTACAACCTTGAATCCCAGTAGATGGCAAACAACAAATGAACACAAATCTCGAGTGAATACAACTACATTTTCTTGGAGGCTACAATTACAACTTCTTCAAACAAGTACAATACTAATTATAATTACTGAAGTTTGTTAATATTTCTGATTTTCGTTTGGAAGATCTGTTTCTCGCTTGATTAAACAAGCAGCAAGCTAACGTTTACGCAGAACTCCTTGCAAGCGAAAATATTTTGCTATTCATTCAATAAACTTTTACCTTTTGTAGTTTGAATTGTATTGATCATTGCAATAAATGTGTGGGTCGCTGGTTTCGATGGGAATTCAGAAGCTCTTGTACGCTCGTTATTACTCGCCAAACGATGCAGTAGAATTGACGTGGCTGGATCCTGCGAATTTGATTCGTGACGTTCCGGATTGGAAATTCTAGTTTGTGTACTGTGTATCAATTTTATTTTAATCTAATTATTAATTTCGTCCGGTTTTATAACTAACAATGATTCGGGTCGAACCTCCAGTATTCTATATAAATTTCCCTCATAGGTATTAGATTTCTTCTTTCTAGATTTATACAAGTTACATTTTGCTAAGTCCGAATAAAAATCTACTAAATCCTGGTTCAAGTCGGAAAATAGGTTTTGAGTTATTTTCCGTGTAGGTTCAAAGACTATGAAGTCCTTACATAACTATGATTCAAACACAATAGGTTGGTTATAAAAAAAAGGTAAAGACGTGTGATGTAACTCAATAACGTCATTCCTAGTTGTGGTCAGGTTCTAGGACACAATGTTACGAGATGGACTCGTCATGAATAATACAATTCCCATAAATACAGTTGGCGAGAACAGTTTTATTTATAACCTCTACTGATCTGTATCGACAATCATTTGTCACTATAGCAAAGGTTAAACAGGAGCTGAACTTAACGAATTCCTATTTCGTACCAGTTGGTGTCTTAGTTATTATGGTACCGCGTATACCCATTTGTTTGGGGTCAAGTCTTCTTTCACTTTTTTGTAACTTTTGTGCTGATATGAAGTAAACTGATCGATGTCATTAGGTCTCAATACTATGTTTATCGAATGTAGAATTGAAACGATTACATAGCTTACCTACTACCTAGTTTTATAATTGATTTCCCAATTCTGGGAGACAGGCCTCCTTTCATCGAGAGGGAGTGGGCTATAATCTACCACGCGGGCCTAGTACGGGTTGGTACTTTGGTAGATGTCACATATCTTCGTCGAATGTTTGGTTCTAGGATATGCTAATATTTTCTTTCACCCTTTTGAGACCAGTGGTTATGAAATTATTTACACAGAGTAAAGCAACAACCTGGGTTCAAATCCACGACCCTACTTGCAAGTCAGGGCCCTTACCACGGGCCACCACTGCTCTTCAGTTTTCTAATTAGCTTCTCAAAATCTTAAAATTTTCGCAACTAAGCTTCATTTCATAATAGAGTATCTGTGTCCCTACGATGAATCCTTTGAAGATCCCCGTATCCATCGTGATTATCTCCGTACAAAACTCTTTGAACTAGTTAGGTAAACTGTTCCTTTACCATTGTAGTTTCAGACAAATTACGCACAGTCACGGCCTCACAATCTGTCCCTGTCGCATACAATTATCAGTTGAGACTACCAGTATCAATAAGTCAGGAGCAAGTGAATAAATTACCATGGTCGCCTGTCCTCCCATAGATTGAACTGCAGGGCCCGTGATTTAGTACAGATGTGTACGAGATTAATGTGTTGTGGGATGCGAGTGGATGAAAGTGCTGGTACATGGATGCTTGAGTGATGATATGTTATCATTTGGGTAAAACTAGTGGTCATTAATTCATCGGAAGAGGGATGTGCGATGGATTTTAAAGTAAGCGTGGTTCGACATAATATAGTAGGAGTGTTTTTATCCAGCAAGCGATTAGAATTTTTAAGTTTAGCCGGCTTTGGAAGTATGCCAAGAAAGGCTTTCGTTTAAAGAAGAGTTTAGGATTATAGTCATTTGGAGAATTAAGTTTTCAGCTCAATCTATCGCAGTCGACTGCATGACATGGTCTTATAAAAGTTGTATTATAAAACTCGGTTCTCTGCCTTCGTCAGCCGAGCATAGTTTCTCCCAGTTTTAAGACTAGAAAAAGTATTGCCTTTACATTCTATACTAAGTAAAGTTGTTTGTGCTTTATGTATCTACCTACTAACATCATATGGACTTTTGTAACTACTTTGTGCTTGGTCTGAAATAAATAATTTCATTTCAATTATTCCTCCTTAAGATTCTTTAAAGCAATTTATTTCTCGTAGCAGACCAGCATAGTTTTAAAACGAAGCATCATTACTCGGTCCTTAATTGAATCCACGACCCAAAGGTCGAGGATCTAATTGTTCGAGTGCCTGGCAAAAGACCAAAGTCTTGCCAGGCGCTCGAACAACTACATAGAAGGACAAAGATTAAGATCTACGAGTAGATGAACTGGAATAGAATTACATTTTTTTTCGTAACCCAACTTACCTGAAAGTGAAGGTCAAATGTGATGTTATTGTTTCGATTTTGTCTTTATATAAAAGAAGAAGTATGGTTAGATATTATTTTGTTGACGACTTATCATTTCCCGTTTTCGGAATAAATAGTCATTAGGTACGGTTTCTGTAAATTATGGGAATGACCTGGATGAGGGACGCACGGAACCGAGAAGTATGGCGGAAAAAAGGGGGGGCGTATAACCAGCAGTTAGGGATTCCAGGCTGAGATGATGATGGTTTCTCTAAAATTGTCCTATCATTAATATGCAACTCATGTCAAAGCCATAATTATGATCGTTTCAATACATAATCGCGAAAAAAACACACCCCTAAGCCACAATATTATTATAATTATTTCCGTCCGTAAATACAAGTGCTGAACACATAATTTATGAAAATGCAAGTGGCTTAACAAAAGGTCATTGCATATAGGAAACACATGCGCACACAAAAACCATTAAACCGAGGAACAATTTAAATGCATACCACCAATGTCGAGGTAAAAATTAATAATGTTTTACAACGAGCTGTGGAAAGCATGAGTCATCGATTAACATATTTGTAAGGTTATGTACTTGTACGTAATGTGACATTGTATTTCGTTTGACATCTGTGTTATTGGCTTAGACCTAACAGGCTTGAAATTAGTTGAAATGTGATGGAAGTTGTGCATGTTAATGTTGAAAGTGCTTGTAGGTCCCTCTTGGTGTCACTTTTAAAATGGTTTTCTAATGTACATTTCCCACATCAAAAACATAAAGGGTTACGTGTGAAGAGAGATCTGGTACAATACAGTAAAACATGCCATTTGCATCAACCAAGGCTGCGGTAGGTTCCGCTCTGATAATGCCCGAGGCCCAGATGATAAATATTTGCGTTTCAACTCAATTCTACGCACAGTACGCGAGTTGTGAGACAAACTTATCAGAACGGGTTACTATAGTATCCCCAAGAGCTGCCTGGTTCTGCAATTTGGCTTGTTTGGCAACTTGTGATTTCGCAAACCCGTTTCCTTATTACAGACAGCGAACCTCCTTGCCGTTTAGGGTGTCCTTCGGAATTTGTTCTTTGTATAACAGCGGGAAGTAAGTACGAACTAAGCAACTCTTGTTTGAACAATACAGAATTATCGTTCTCCGGGAAGGCTTCATTGTTCGATCCTACAGTTGGTCCTGGCTTACAGGGATTTGTGTCTCAATTAAGCTGGGCTTGTCTCTATAGTTACCTTTTGATATTTTAGCGGGTTTTTATCTTGGTCTTAAGGAGGAATTACATTTTAAACAAATTTTAACATATAGTTTAAATATTTAAATATATTAGCTTACAATAACTTTTTATAAAACACAAATCTATGGATATCGACACACAATAGAGGAAACGCCTGAGCTCATAGAATAACGATAAGGTGAGCATTACCATTTCTTTAAAAGAACTTTGAAACAATGAATTTATCATCTTGTGTTAATTTTCTATTTCATATATGTATTGTTATTCTTCGAACGTACTGACGTCATAAGTTGGAATTTATGATTCTTTCATTCGAAACTCGTACGTCAAGTCAATCATTTGCCAACAGCAGAAGTGGCAAAATCTCATCGAGATAGTTGTAAAACATAACCTCAAGACGTCACAAACCGATTTGCTCTACTCGACCTCAAGAATATTCATATTTGTTTACACGCCACGTTCATGGCTGATTCACTGTATGAATCAAACTTGATGTTAAGGTATGCCTGTATCATTTCATCAAGCTGTCGTACACACGACATGTGTTGACATCTTAAAATCTTGTAGAGCCTTTACCTAAATTATAATATCTTACGTAAATGACTGGAATATTTCATACTACCTTAGATTAGGACCTAGGCAACACGGACAAAGCAAAAGCAATGTAAGCCAAGTTCCAGGCAGGTGAAAGCAGCAGGGTTCGATCAGTACTGAATGTAAGTTATGAAATAGTATTTTCCACACTTAATACAGATGGACCAATGAATAAAATTAGAAATAACACAGATCTTTTACGAAAAATAAAACAGTTTAACAAAACTATAATGGAACATCGTTTATAAAAGATTAGATACTGGCAATACTACCACTTCCTGGATCTAAACTAGATTCATAATTCAGTAGATTTCATACTACAACGCAAAATCTGCCAGGAGCGCGCTCGTTTCCAGTTTTTGAACAAACGCTCTGTTGAACAATGAGCAGTAGCGTACATTGTATTTGTTCCGGGTTATCAGACGTGCAATATTCACCCGTAGACTATGTTCCATTCAAACAGCGATTTTAATTTAAACCAGATAAAAGTCAAACGTTTGGCAACATACGAATTTTCATTATCAATATCGTAGAGTGAATGGCAGAGAAAAGAATATGAACATCGGGTTCTATACAATTCGAGCGCGGCCGTAGACAGTTGTGATTGGCATTTTCAATACTGTTCCGTGGATTTTCATTTCGTCCCTGGCACTTGATCCCTGACATCAAAATGCCCGCGTGTGTATCAGAATAGACTTTTACTTCTTTTGTATAAGGCTTACGAGTTTTGTAAAGGTTTTCTCCTGTTTCCTTTCCGTTTCCGTGTTATTAAGCCCGAGTCCAATTGTATGCGTATACATACATATATTGTCTATGTTAGTGGTTATACGCTTGTTTATCCGTTTCATCGTAAATGCTGGCTGTATTCGATTCGAAATTGCGATGAAATGCTTCAGGTACAACGATATTTTTATAAGTATCTATCGAAGTCGATTGCCGTTACCAAATCTCCAACATGGTCCAACTCGAAACAGAACACACTAAATAGTTAGCGTCGTCTTAACAGCGAATAGTTAGCTAATAAAACAGGCGTAAACTACCAAACTTTACTGTTTTGCTGAGTTCTTAAGCTAACCAACAATATAACGGATGAGCTGTTAAGTTGCTTCTGTATTTTTAAGCAAGTCGAGAGAGGTGATTTTATCGCGTTCGAAATTAATTGATTGCAAATGTTTTGTGTACACTATCGAAGATGGATTAATAAAGCAATAAAATATTAAGAATTGTATACTATGTAGGTAGATGATGTCATTAATTCTACCTTTTGAAACAAATTATACCTACACATTTTCTGATGTCAGATTTCCCTAATGTCTAACCGAAACAAACAAAATCTCTCAAAGAAAAGCACCATCATGGATCATATAAAACCAGACGTTTTCTGCAACAGATATTAAAAACATAAGTTGTCGTATGAATCCACCATGCTCACAATAATGACGTCGATTATTTCCAAGCTGCCGCGTCCAATCATCAGGTGCCGTCACACCAGATCGCTCGCCGTATCAATGGCTAATAAATATTTAACACCCATTTTAACTGTGCACACAGCTGCATACTTTGTATCACTTATCTTCAATGAGAGAAGCTTTTTGTGGGTTTTGTTCTTCGCTAGTTTTCCAGACTTGTTCCTTATTTGTCCAGTTTGTGTTGTTGCTGTTCTTATGAATCTTTCAGTGAATTTCCAGTTTTGGAATGAAAACTTATGTTTGTTTTAGTAGGTGGCAGAACGTGTTTGCAACAGCTACCACCGGATTAACTCTTGTTTTCATTTCGCTTTCTAAACCCCCATTAATGTTTGCTCCAAACTTTTACATTTAAAGTAAAATCGTAATTAAGTTAGTTTTGCTTTCCACTCCGCGATTTGGGACTGCAGTGTTTGCGGTCATGAATCCCAAGGCAGTATTATTTAGTAGCTTTGTGTAGGGTTTCTATGCCAGACTGAATTCCAAAGAGAAACAGTCGTTGTGGTTAGAATTTAGTATGAGAGAACTGTAAATAAGGAAAATAGAATACATTTAACATATTTTTGAGTCTCCTTCAAAATTAAATACCAATACTTTTGCATCAGTTTAAAAATATTGATACGAACAAACCTTGGTTATTTGAAGACCGTTGCTATGCACATGCAAGGTCCTCCATAATTGTGCTCATGCTAAACTGAGTGTGAAAGCAAACATAATTCGTGTATAATATAAAGGCGGGGTGTAACTCGTGATTCACGAGTCTCAGCCAGTCTGTCTCCCGCCACGTGGGAGGCCTTGTGATACTTGCGCAAGTGTATACCAGCCACAAAGGCGAAACTGCCTTCAACACGTGACTTACCGTCTGCCCCTGTCGGGACTTAGAAATGTTTGTAAACAGGATGTAAAACTAACGATGAGTGCGAATTTAACTTGAAATTTTCGAAACTGTTACGCAGAAAACACTTTCAGTAAATTGTTGATCCTTGTGGAAAATAGCGAGAGCATTTTCGCCAGATAAGCTGTGATTGAACTACAAGCAAAGTAAACTACTAAGTATATAATGTAACTAAAGATATGAAATCGTTTCAAACCAAGATTCGACGCGCCAATCCCAGCAGCTTTGCTTTAAGTAGATTTGATTCGTTCTCACTTCGCCCACATACAGAGGATACGCGAACGAATAGACCTGATTTCGCCTCCGCAAATCTTGGTCCATATCATAGTTGACAAGTTAACGATGTTGACCGAACACGGTCGCTAATTCCATTTATATTGGATTTGCACGACCACACGTGTTAAAAATAGAGTTCAAGTTCGAATTAAATGTGACCATAAACGCTGCAATGTCGTGATACATACTCGTGTTCAATTTAGCTCTCGACGAAATGCTAACGGAGATTTTCAAGATATATGATATGTTGGGATTTAAAATTCAACAATACATCGGTCTTGCTGAAGCAAGTGGACTTTTTAGGAGAAAACTCACCTTTTCTCGACATTTTATAACGTTCTTATCTCCTTTCTCGGTTTAAAACCTTATTTGTGGCTAGTGATTCAAACAAATAGTCGTTCATAGTCTTTAAATTGCTGTTTGCTTTCCCTGCAGTTCGCTTAGCGGTTAAACATTGCAACCATTTCATTACCATACCATATAAGAACGTTTTCTGCAGTATTTCTACGTTACTGCATTTATAGAATGGTGAACATAACAAGTCTGCCTACGCAAACACGGCTGAGTCAACGATCCCCTACTTAGATATTACTGGCCCACGATTATTGTGCGACACCCTGCGGTTCTATTTATAAGTACATTTTTCACATAATTTGCTATTGGACATTTTTTATTTGTATAGATGTTTTTTTATGTTTTTTTAGTAGTTGTTACGGTTCTGATATGCCTGATACCAATTAATCGTTGTTTCTACTCGGTAAGTGGCATCCCACCCGGCTTAATATTTGCCTTGTTAAGTAGTTCCTTGCCACATTTTAAATTGTGTACTGAGCATGTATTGTGCTCATAATATGATAATTCTATTGCGCTTATGGAAGTAAAGTAGCTGAGAGAGCCCAAGAAATTGTCGTGGGGTGCTTTGAACGTTAGCATAATGTAATCTCTTTTTGTAGTCGTCGACCCCGTTGTGAGTAAACACGGTAGATCTCTATGTGGTGTCCTATAGAGTGACGCACGTGCTCGCCAATTTACACGCTACGTGCCGCAACAAAGCCGACCAACCTTATTGTTCTCACGGGAGCACTCCAGTGCTGACATCTGCAACTGAGATTTTCTTTTCTCAAGGTTGTGCCTTTGTACCATCTCGATATGATTCTTACTTGCCCAGCAACACTGACCCGTTGTATTGTTCTACGCAATACAAGGTCGTGTCAAAGGCGAACAGCGCAAGCTCTGTAAGGGCTTCGCTTTTGAGATACATATTCGAATACGTAATTCTCCCAAGGCCGAGATCACGGACCCACAACCGTGTGTCGAATTGATACTGTTTGTGAGATTGAATCCCATATTGGAACTTTTCTATTTACCCAGTGTAGCGTGATGGTAACGGTCCTAATTTCAATTCGGTAGCAACGAGCTGGGGTATTGTTACGAACGTTCGTCTGAATAAGTTTCAAAGAGTTTCTATCTAAATCGCGGACCCTCTGGAAAGGGGCGCATTTCGACACGGCATCACGTACAGCTTCCAAATGAAATTTCCAAGTGCTAAGAGAGTAACGTTCTCTTGCGCGAAGTCCCCTGAGACTTCAGCTAGCTCGTGAATGGCTACTGCTATTTGCTTGCACATTCACCAAGTTTCATTCCCGCAAAGGATTCTTTACCGGAGGAACAGTATGAATTGGAAGCGGTTTTTCTTCCTTTGGCGCGCTCTGCTATATTCAAGTATGGAAACAATTCTGTAAACGTGTTTGTCAAAAAAAATTGTGTTCTATAATTATCGCATTTTATTTTACAAATTGAACTTTATTGAACATACTATAAAAACAAAGCCCTACCTACGAAAATCTATTTAAAGCAACAACGCGTGTGAATTTAAAAGTACCTTTACCGCGTAGTGTATTGTGTGGTGGCTTCACCTGTCCGTGCAATTCTATTTATAAACAGAGTCAATTTGGGTTATGTGTACAATTTTAGCCATAGGTTAGGTTCCTGTTCGTTCTATTTTCGTAATTGCAAAGACCACAATAGTTTTTTTACTGGTTTTATCTTAATTGTCCAGCCTCATTTTATTTCGTGCGATAAAAGGCAATAGCATGAATCATAACAGGATCCTTTAATTATTCAGAAATTCAAGGGATGTTTGAGGTAAAATACGCCGGTCGGTGGCGGGGTGGTATTTTTAGAGCGGCCACAGATGGTGAAGGTCGTTCCCGCACAGAATGCTGCTTATTTATTTAACGCTGCCTACAAAACGCGTTTACTTGTCTCTCCCTTTTGCATTGAGACATAAAAAATATAACAAAACTGCCGTTACTATGGCGTAGGACCCGATGACATTTTTTTAGGACATATATTTTCCGGTTGCGGTAAAACGCTCTGGATTCATTGTGTTCCGAGGTTCCGACACACATGTGAATTGGCCTGGAATGGAAGTTCGACCAAAAACATTTTTATTTTCGATGTACACGTACGGTGTCGAACATAGAGCACGTTGTTGTTGTTTCATGCAAATACATCGAGATAAAATGAAAGAAATATCTTACGGGATTTGATGGTAACTACCATGGAAATTATACTCACATATTTCTTGCTTTGAGAGATACAAGAGTTACGATCTTACGACTCAGTTGTTTAGAGCTGGAATCAGGAATTTTATATTCATGCTAACACCGGTTGGAATTTAGGCGTCGTCGAGTTGGGACGCTAATGCGTTTCGGCTAGGTGAGGAGAGGATTAAATAAACGAGATCACTTAAAAATTCAATGCATTCACGAAATTTAATTTACAGCTACTAAAAGATGTAGGATCTAGACAGAAAATTGTTGTAGCAAATGCTATCTCTACTTCTCCCCTCTAGGGAGAAGTAGAGATAGCATTTGCTACAACAATTTTGTATCTCAATATTACAATCAACAGTGATATTTTCTATTTTGAATTGTAGATAGACAAAAGATATTTCCAAGAATCACACTCAAAGAAAATAAAGAGCAAAAATCTAACCAGTCAAAGCCATTGCCCGCTAATAGAAGAATTTATTATCTTCAATCAGAAGAAAACAAATATTCCTGTCACATACAATAACTTCATAGTAAAGCGAGTAAGGCTGTCACAAGTAGTAAGCTATGTTATTGTAATTAACAATATTCGGGTGCGTGCAGGGTGGAGGCTCGCGTGTTTGGCTTTCATTAGGCTGTCGCCCGCACCCACCAAATATACTCCTGTCATATCGTTCGGTATGTATTTGCTATCTATATCGAGCTGTGGGCCGGTTATGATAATTCCGATCTTACTGCTTTTGCTATTTATGTTTGTTTATGAGATCCGCTTTGGGGTCCCAAAACTGTAGTGGTGAAACAGTTGAATTGGTGTGATATCGTGACAACCGTGTTAGTATTGAGTTTTTTAATGAACAATCCTAGCATCTCGTTCGGTATTTGCTATCTATACACCGTGACATTTTAGTCGTCTTACAAAGATGGTCCACTCAATGTATCCGTCATAACATACCTCTAGGCGCGATTAAAACATTGTTACCATTAATTAAGATAATAGATACGAAGAAAAATAATGAATGCTTTAGAATTATGAAACACCCTCCCTGTTAATAATGTTTACGTATCAAACGGTAGAAGATATCTACCTACCTACCATTACATTCCATCATTAATTCCATCTCCATAACAGGGTGTTTCAAACTACGTCATGCGTCTTAGTGATATTTCATGTTTTTGATTATGCAAATGTTCAAAAAAAAAAATTTTTTTTAAAGAATGGTAGTAGATAGCAGTCATTGGGTACATGAACTGGGCTGCCGTTGTAAGACGACTAAAATGTCACGGTGTATATCAATTGAGCCAGTTATTGTGCCTTGATTATGATTATTCCGATCTTATAGCTTTAAAAGATCGGCCATGGTGGTCCCAAAGCTGTGGTGCTAATACAACGGTAGCGTTTTAGCGTGGCATTTTTGAGCTCGATTTGAGAATGTCCTATGAGTATGTAATTCAGTGGAGTTGTTCATGACATACTCTTGTCATATCGTTCGGTATTTCCTATTGTTTAACAGGCAGTTATTGTGCCTTAATAATGGTTATCCTCATCTTATACCTTTTTGCTACTACTAGATATTGTTTATAAGATCCGCATCGGGGTCCCAAAGCCGTAGTTGTAGTGGCTTTTTATCGTGGCATTTTGGAGCTCTATATGTAATTTAGTGCAATTGTTCATTGTAAATGGTCCAGATTCTACACATCCTAAATTCTGATGAGAATCGTCCTGGTCTTGGTCACAAGAAATTATACATTGTGCATGTTTGTGTAAACGACACTCGTTTCGTTGTCTCGCAATTTATTAGTCTATTGGTTTGTCTAAGAGAATACCAAATCGATTCCGACAATAATATCCAAGTAGTAATGTAGCGAACACGTCTGTGATTTTTCTTTGTTTTTTGTGTTTAATACTCAAATAGATTACCGTAAAAAAGTGTTACTGGAATCTCGCCAATTTTCCTTTCATTCTTTTCAATGAATGCATGCTTTTTAGTTTGGATGTTGCATTAATATTGTGAATTAAGCTTGCTTGTTACGGCAACAATTTATAAGGGTTAATGATTGGGTATTAATTAAAATGGTTACAACAATAAATAACCAGAATCAATGGATTTTGTACAAAAAAATATTATATTTGTTTCGTCACGCAAGCTGCAAATCGAGCAAAGGATTTCCTTTCTTTAAGAAATACGAAGTAACTAAGACAGAAACGATCGCGTTCACCAAAAGCAAGTACAAAATAAAATAAAAAGAGAAATGGACTCCATAACTTACAATTTTCTTTGCAATGCTACAGTGACTGTGTCGTGACTCCAAGTCAACATTTTGTAGACGGCGCGCCCTACGCCCCTATTTAGGGGGACGGACAACTTATGAAATTATACTTTTATTCCCACTAGTCATTTACTTGGGGAAGTAAACTTTTACGGTATTTCCCCGACTACCCTGTTATTATTTAATTCACCACGAGCCATTAATAACAGCTTTCTTTTTGATAAGACTGACGAATTCGTTAAGCTGTTAGTTAGATTGTTTGAAATTTGTAGTTTTCAGTCAAATGAGTTCACATCGGCATCGAGTCGACGATGAAGTACCTGGGACTCGTACTCGACAGCCGGTGGAACTTTACGGAGCATTTCCGATGTTTGGCTCCCAGACTGGAGCGGGCCGGGGCTGCCTTGAAGCGGCTCCTGCCCAATCTAGGGGGTCGTGCGGTCCATTGCCCTATACGGGGCACCGTTGTGGCGCCTTCATTGAGGCGCCAACTAGCCCGCCCGCGCCCTTTGCTGAAGGCGTCCCATAGGGTCATGGCCATCCGGATGGTCCGGGGATACCACACGAACTCCGGTGTGGCGGCGAGCCTCCTTGCCGGTTTGCCGCCGTGGGATCTGGAGGCAAAGAGGGAGTTTCCTGTTTTGGATGAGACGAGAGGAAACGCCCGGGTGTTTCCATTACGAAGATCGCTCTGAGGACACGGTGGAGCGGTGGTACGGTGGAGGTCTGCCCGGCTTGGGTGGAGCACAGCCGTGTCCTTGTGGAGACGATCGGCGGCGGCGATCTCTCGCGTCCGGCCCTGGTCCAGGTCATGGTACGGAATGACATGGCATGAGTAGCCTTCGCTTCCTTCAGCGAAGCAGTGATGCTCGCGAAGAGGGTGGCGGCGCACGTAAGGGAGAGGCAGTATATGCGCCCTCACGGTCCTAGCCTCCGCAGGAGACGTCCTGGGCGTCGGGAATCCCAGGCTGATTCCGGGCCACGGTAGGTGCGGGCTTGCGGACGGTGAGTAATGGGTAGCTTGCTGTCCGGTAAGGACCAAGCCCGGGTCCACGGCGCGTTGTGTTCCACGCGCGCCTCAACGAGATGTCTGCCAGGGGTTCGGGTTGTACGAAAATGATACCGCGGCCCCTGGCACACAGGCAACTGAGGGAACACCGGTGGGTTTTAGTCGGCAAAAGTTTGACACGCCCTCCTGCTCCACCCAGAGCGGGAGAAGTTATTTGAAGATTTCCCACCCACAAAAAAAAATATCAGGTAAAACATTTAGAATAAGTGTTCTCCTAACCGAGGTAAAAGATGTCGGTCTGAAACTAACGATATATCTTCATGACTTGTCAGGAACCATTGAGGGAAAAAGCAGGTAGAAACTGAAGCCAATTAACAAATTGCTTAGTTAATTACATTATCATAATGGTTTTGCGTGAATGAACTGTTCTCAAATTCAGTGCGGTGTTGCGGTAATTTTATACCAAATACGATTGCGATTGTACCAGGAAACACAATTACTGTGTAATTCCCTTCATCCTTTCTTCCATTTTATTTTATCAAATGTTTCGACCAGGTTCGTAGCCCGTAGGCCCCGTACCCTGAAAATCAATACTTGCCAAATATTTCTTCACGCAGGAATTTGATTACCAGTAAACATTTTAGAATTTGGACTGATCTAAAATTGAGGGTTGCCACGAAACCTCAATTTTGGCGATTCCCTTTTCAAAGCAAGTGTCGAAAATTAACGGAACTTTGGCTTAAATTTTCGCCCTTCCGCCATTTCTGATCAGTTCATTGTATAGGATTAAATTGGGGAATTCGTTTAGGGGCTACTGCTCGGGAATAAGGCACGTACGCTCCTCTGGGAGTCCAAGGGAAGGTCCAATGTTTTATTTCTGCTCCCAATGTTTGACTTTTTCATGGTGACTTTGTGTTTGTTCAAGAGATCGGTGTTATTAAGTAAACAAGAAGTTCCTCTGTTTCGACACAAGTTTATAACAGCACTTAGAATGTATGCCACTTATATTAAGACTCTTTTCGTAGAACGTTGGCAGTCAGTAACTATTTCTCTCCGTGAATCTGTTCATTTGGACCTAGATCAGCGCTCAAGACCGCCATTTAAGTAGGAAATAGATCTAAATTGAATCCATCTATTACACTAGCTAGTCCTTAAATTGAATGGCTACGTGGTCCACGTATTCGACACTGACCTCGACACGGCCTCTCAATAAATTCATTCATGGTGTATAGACCACTGGCCTTCGCTTTAATTTAGGCAATTCAGCATAATCATATCTACTTCATTTGAATGTTTCCACTAATTTTTTTATGATATCTTTTTTATCTAAACAATTGCAGTAGGGGTTTTGTCTGTTCTCTCTTAAAGTATTGTGTTGTTAAATAGGAGTCAAATCTTTCATCTGTCTAAATTCCGTACAAATTTGGCCTTGAATATGAGCAAAACCTTTGATCCCAAGATTTAGAAATGCCTCTGCCTGTTGATGTTGTAAATATAGGCTTTTATTTCTTTATTGGATGCTAAACGAGAATCTGTAAAAAGCATATTGATAAACCGAGTAACTGCTGTTGGAATAGCATAAGCTCGATTTACAAAGCCGAAACAATACTGGCTGAAAATACGTGTTTTAACGTAAACGCGAACCCAACACTCAGTTTAAATCGATTCGAGCTATCTGGGTCCGATAACAATGCTGCTGTATCGATAAGATAACGTAATAAATTCTTTAATGGCCAAGTAACTGTATCAACACGGTGACGTCTCCGAGGTCGGTGCTCGGTCGAATCGATATGCGCGGACGTGGCACGTCACTAATGTTTACGTTCCGTTTCTAAGGCGACCGATTCGATTAGTTAATGATGTGAGTTTACGTTTGTGCAGACAAATGTTTATCGATAGGTATGCGAATAATCGTTATTGCTTCGTCAACCCTTTGATCTTCTGTTTTATTTTTTGGAATGTCTTAGACATTGTAAACGATAAATTCACTGCCAATATTATTTCAATTCACGAGTCTGTGTTTAATGATCATAACATCAGACGTGCTGTTATTGGCTTGAATGGCAATTTGCTTTTATTACAGTCAATTTAACGTATTGCTCTTTCTATCGTAGATTGGTTGTTATTTATTCTGTCACGATAAATCCAATACAAAATTAGTATTGGGCTCAAGAACAACAAAGTAAATCGTTTAGCGCAAAAACTTCGTTTCTCGAATCTGATTATCTGCAAGCCTGACAACGTTTTGTTGCTCCTCGTAACATAGACGAAAAACTATACTAGGTACGTTTAAGTAGGTTTACTTTGAAAATTATCCGGGCTTCGGCTTTCTTACTATACTAGGTACGTTTAAGTAGGTTTACTTTGAAAATAATCCGGGCTTTGGCTTTCTTTGTGGGCGCAGCCCTTCCTCTGTGCAGCTCGCATTGTGAACCGAGACGTTCAGTGATCGTGTAAGCCGCTTTTGTTCTTTTATTGAATTCAGTGAATTGTAAGTCGCTGAGCAGAATTCCAATTCAAGAGGATTTCGAGTTTTTTTTATGACGTATCAGTAAAGTTCTGGGTCTAGACATTCCCATAAAGTTTCGTTAGACATAAAACTTTTAGATGTCCCACTGGACTGTTAATGTAAGAAGTTGGTTATATTTTTTAGAGATCCTAGATCCTAAACTTTAACATCGATGTTTTTACTGAAAATAAATGTTTTAACGAACCAACCGGCTAACAAATCAATTATTTGTTTCAGGTACATAATTTTGCGTTTTTGGATTGGAGACCGGATTTCGATGGTCGATTTATGGGTAACCGTATACACCAATTAGGGCAATTAGTAAAATATCAAACGAACCTTTTTGAAATAAAACTTCATCGTAGCACAAATTGGGACAGGTTTGTTTAAATCACAGTAATTGTTTTTTGAACAGACTTCAAAAAGGAGGAGTTTATCAATTCGACACGGTTATAATTTTTTTTAAATGTATGTTTGGGCATAACCCCGTCATATATGGACGGATTTGCAAAATTATTTTTTGTTCGAGCGGGGTTTATTCTGAAATGGTTCCATTTCATTTTCATATAGATCTGATGATGAGTTTCACAGACAGACAACGGAACTCTGCAAAAAATTACAGCAAATCAACCGCGATTGCTACTATCGCATAAATATTTTGACCCCAAGGATGATGAAATTTCGAATTAGTGTAAGTACTGCTAAGGTTTTTTTTTGGAAAAGTTTTTAGACATATGATATTTTGTATGATGCTATATTTCAAATTAAATATTTGAAGTTATGAAACGAAATATGCATTTTAACTCAAAGGTAGGAAAATGTTTGCCCTTAATATAATAAGAAAATATTCCCGGACGTTTGCATTTTCAATGTTGCACCACGAGCAACGTACAGAACAGTAACAATACGTAGTTTGGATCAATAGCAGCAGCTTTAGAGATGAGACTTACATCACTGTTTATTTACCTACGCCTTTCTTACAAGAGAATCTACTGGATCTGCGTAAAGTAGCGTTGTGACACCCATAGAGCTTAACGTCTCAGAAAAATTGTAGGGGTGAACGCCAAATACGAATTATTTCGCAATATTTTGTCGACACCCCAAGAATACACGCATACTCGGCCCAATTTTGTTTGACGGTGTCATTTCATAAACAAGAATATGCTGCTTCCACGCACCGTACATATCTTTTAGGATATTTTATGCGACGCTCTTATAGGGGAACGTGTAGAATTAGTATTCACTCTGCGTATCCACTGAGGGGCGAGGTGTCAAGTTCGAACGAAAAAACTCCCTGGAGGATGGTAGTAAGGCATTATAATGTCATCTGTTGCTTGTCTTGAATTAATTTTGCTCATATTAATGTTAAAACATTTTTGTTAGGTTTTGTGTAAGCCAACAAAATTCTGAACATTCTAACTGAAACGTCTTGTGGGTAACTAAGGACCAAACCCTTAGGGGATGCACATTAAGCTTGTCTTAAGTAATGACGTTTTTCAAGATGTCTTCTATTTTAAGACGCTGAGTTTCACGGAACATTGTCTTTTGTGGGACGTTGGTTTTTGCGGGAATGATGCCGTTTGCCAAAGGTCCTTTTGAGAAAGTTTTCACAAAGCTTTTATTTGAAGCTGTCTGAAGTTATAGCTTTGTTTAATACTGAGTTGTTCTTAATTATTGGTCTCGACCTTTACCGACACTATTTAATTTAACGATTTCTCGAAAACCAGACGAAAGGAGAGGCTCTCGAGAACAGGAAAACTCTGGAAATCTGATTTTGTCATTACATCCATTACGTTGATACAATTTGGACGATAACGAATTTTGGTTCTTTAGATCGGCTCAGCGTAAGGATCTCTCTGTTGCGACGAAAAAAACACATTAGTCAATTACTTACTAATTTGTTTGTAGGTAGCATAATAGGTTAAGACTTTATAACCTTGTTTACAAATACTCAGCCTGAAACACGATTATAACTGAGTTTTCGACTTTTCATCCACTCGTTGTCACTCCGTGTCGTCTCGTTGGTCTAGTTGTCGCAAGCGCTATTGCTGAGCATGAGGTCCTCAGTCCTGGGTTCGATTCCCGGGTCTGAGGACCAGTAGGAGGATCAAAGTCTTATTGGGTTTTTCTATCTGGATTTTTCAGTAGCAGCCCGCAGTCTGTATTTGTGTCCGATTAAATAGGCTCGCCCCCTATTACTTGGAAATCAAATATAACTGGTGAAATGCAGGTGTACTACAGTACACCCCTGCCTAACAAGGCGTGATATTGTGTTATTTTTCATCCACTTTCCTCTGTCATTTGGCACTTATGCAAAGCCACGAAACAGCGTTAAAATGATCCTATCAAAATGAAGATATGTGTTACTATTAAATTGTGAACCTAAAACACACTTATACAGGATAAGTTTTAATCCAGTGCTCAAACTGTAACCATGAATTCAGCATATCATTGCCCCCAGCGCAGAAAGTTTTCGTCGGTAATACAAAAAAAAACAGCTGTTCCATACATTTTGACCGCGTAGGTATTGCACTTTTCCATGAAACAGCTGATTTTTTTTGTATAACCGACGTAAAATTTCTGCGCTAAGGGTCTAGAATTATATGCTGAATTAATGGTTACATTTTGCGCACTGGATAAAAACTTACCCTGTATTGTGGACCTAAACACACCTATATACAGCACAATGTTCTAATACCGTTATAGACAGTGTGTTAATTATGTAAGTAGTAATTACGCTTGTAAATGTCAAATTGATATAATAAAGACGTATCGCGGGTTGTTACGTCGCGACTCAGTTAATTACTTACAATGTGTGGTTTATTTTTGACTGTACTAGTGTTTTACAATGTAGGAGAGTGTTTTGTCTATTTTGGTGTAGTAATAAGTAAGTACTGCAGTGACTGCCTCCACCTCCAACACTTCGTGAAGCTGCAAGACTTCTAGTTTCACTTAAATAACTTCACAGATTCTATAAATAAACACGTGAAGCAAAAACTTTGTACCCCTTTTTACGAAAATTATGCTGGCGGAGGAGTATAAGTGCAGAAATCTAATATTTTTATAATATAGATAGGCAATGAGCCTATAATGAACCCACTGCTGACACATAAGCCACCCCTCTGTGAAAGGGAATGGGCTGTGTAATCCACCACGTGGGCCCAGAGCGGGTTGACATGCATTAGAAAAAAAGTACTTTCAGTTTTAAATGAATTTGGTCAAATTTCACCAATGGGCAACCACTACTAAAGTAAAGTAAATGCTGCATATATCAAATATAACAAATATCAATAAAATACAGAGTGATGTGATTTGTGCCTGCGATGAAAAATTTACTCAAGTTCATCGTCATAAAAAGTGGTTAGATCTGAGTCTTCTGCGTAATCTATCTATAACATTGCCGTGTTATGTTGTTATCAGTAACCTTCCCACTTTATGCATGTCTTCATTCAGTTTCAGTCAGGTACCCTGTCAGTAAGATAAAGTATCAAACTCTCCTTATTTATGGCGATGCTCACATCAACATGAGAAGTAAATACACGTGTTGAATTTACAAGCATTCACACGCGTTACTACGTTGTATCGCAAATAGCGAGAACGTGTTAAATTTTCGCTTCGGTTTCAGCGGAAAATTACTGAAAGAAGAATTTCAGCGAACTCATCAAGAGATTTAATAATATATACTATTTTAGAATAAAATACATGTATGTTGAAAGGAAATTTTCTAGATTGCAATAGAATGCAAAGTTATCCTAGTGTGCAGAACTGAAGCGAGACCTACAATACATTGCAAAATTCTAAATAAACTTCAACAACACATTACAGTTAATAAACGTATCGCCATTTTTAATATCATTCAGCACGTGACCGTTATCGCATTGTGTGCTAACGTTTGATAAGCTAATATTAATCATGTTCCAGTTGTTATAATGATGTTTTTTGAGTGCTCGATTGAATGAAAATTATGGAAAAGTAGGTTAAGCCCAAGAACGTGGTTCAAGGTTTGGCTTCAAGGTTTTCGAAGGACGTGAGAGGGAATTGAAAGCTTTAAGTCGATTTTAACCACTTCAGACTTCAAGTATAAGTGAATTTCTTGTAAGTAGGTTCTGAAAAATCGTCTATAGATTAGGTACAGACGGTTTTTTAAACAGAATTTACTACTATGATCAAATGAAAGTCAGCAAAAATAAAACGAAACTATTTCTCTTAGTTGTGAAATTAAAAATCCAACCTTCCTAAATAATTAAAACGAAACGAATTTATTTAACCATTTTCAGTTTTTCCGTGGAATTCAGTGTTTCTAAAAACTAGTTAGCAATACCGTAGCATCCAGAGGTGGAATAATTGAAACTATTCGGAACACTGAATGTTATGCTATTTCCATAAAGGTTTTCTCGTGCAATTTTCGTGCGACTCGTACAAACCTACCTATGCTTTCGTGGAAATTCGCCGAATTTCTTACTGGGCGGTATGCTCTCTGTTTTTTGTTTTACTTTCTGCGAATCACCGGTTTTTCCGAGAGTCTTGTTTTTGAACAGGTAAAAACGGTATACTTATAGTAAATAGGAAGTATTGCAGATACATTTTTTTTATTTTTTTATCAAACTGATATAAAAGAAGATACAAGAAAATGTTTGATGACTGTTTCAATTTCAAGAAGTCATATGAATCGTATTTATTTACTGACATTAACTCGAATTAATTGATTACTATAAAATAAATCCAGTCTGCCTGCAATTCCTTTGAAGATTGCACTTCATTTCCCGACTATTATTATACATACATAAACTCACGCCTCCCATTGGGGTAAGAAGAAACTTACCGACTGTTATAATGTATATAAAAGTCTGAACTGAAATTAAAGAAACATCAAACCACATTAGCATACGTAGCAATTTTTCACAGTGATAAGAATTCCTAGTCGCCATTTTACATTTTGTATCGCTTTCCCGCCATTAAAAGACATCAACATTACAGAGGCGTTTAGACGATAATGTGGCACATTTTATGGAAAGCTAACAGTCTAAGAGGCAGTTTCAACTGTGTCTAAACTCTGTATTATACCGTAGAAGCAATTCAGATGACGATTAGAATTTCACTCATATTCTGAATCAAAACAATTTCAGATATGTCTTGAAATTGTGTTCTTGTTGCAAGGAAATACTTTACATCAAATTCAATTAAGTAATCTAAATCTTAATTTCAGTATAAGATTATAAGATTGTGGTAACTAATTCATTCATCTTCACAAAGTTATTGTTTAATTAATCCGATTTAAATTAAGTTTGTCTAGTATTCGATTACAGTCTGAATAAGTTATTGTCTCGAATCAAATTGGCCTCAAGCGGGCTTTTATTCTGCCATTGTAAAAGCGACATTTAAAATTTGATTTCCCTAACTTTGACAGAAAAACGGGAAAGTGTATATACAGCATCATCTAACTTATATTACTGTTGGAAAATTTTAAAATAACTTTCGAAAGTAATATCTTAAGTTTGAATGATTTGAATAAGCACGGGTGGGAGTAAGTAATATTACATTTTCTTCTTCGTCTTTATTGTTAAGATCCCCTAGGGTAAAGGCCAATAAGTTCTGGTAATGAAAACTGAAAGCGTAAGTTACAAATAAAATCTGTCAATAATCAACTAAGTTCTACTATTTACTATTATTCGTTTACTTCGTTCTATCTTTTTCAAACGAAAGCCAGATCTTATACTACATACTGGGATTTGTAGTTCAAATCCCAGTATGTAGTATGAGATCTGGCTCTTCGAAGTAGATGTCTCAAATCAGTGTGGGTTGTACACTGAATCTACCTTAATTTAAATTCACAGTCGTAACTTGGTTTACCTGAATTTCAACATCATTCATCACAAAATTGCCATCAAGCAAACACATTAAGGAACTCTAGAGGTCTTAAATCTTTTTAATGTGACCTAAATTCTCCAAAATGCGTCGTGTATTTCCCTCTTATGCTCAACCCGCACATATTGCACCAGTGTCTCGACTGTTTTTCAACCATCTTAGAATTTTCATATCATTACCGGCGCCTTTTGCGGTCGCGACGAACTGGAAAATTAATGCAAATTCTCCATCACGAGCTATTTATCCCTTTAATTTGAGTGGCGAGCTTCTCACTACCCCCCCTGTGATAAATTGCGGCATTATCTGATAGTAATTAGTGTTGACTTTCTTGTTTGCAGCGTTATGACGTAAGGATGTCGTTTATCATTCTATTGTTCCCCTTCTCAGTAAAAGGGTGGGGTTTTGTTTAAAATAATGTTGCTTGTACTGATCTCCGTGCATTCTCATTCGTTTTGTACTTACCCCTCCTTTTTAAACTTATTCAGTATTCGATGAAATATTCCGTCAATCACAACTTTTACGACGGTTATATGTTAAATTCATAAATCACTGAGATGAGTGAACACAGAAGAGATTCCCACATTTTCGGCCTTAATCAAACATTCAGAATCCGCATTAGTTCCCATTTCAGCATGTTCAACGATTACTATCTTATTCTTTTGTGGGCGCGGGAATTTCGCTCCGTTCTTTCTTATGCATTAATTACAATGAATGAGTAGGTCTTTTTCAACTGTGCACTGTGGTCTGTTCTTGTTTCATTGAATTTCTTGTTCATAGTGTTATTTTTCTCTAGTTTCTTAAACATTGACAAATTTCGACAACTTCTCTTCATATTTGACAACATTTAATAAGGACATGATGTAAATTAGTCAAGCTGTCAGTGTGTCCGCATTAAAGCGGGTTTGATTGAGAAACAGGCACTTACAACGCTTCCTCTTTCATTAATTATGAAATGTCCCGCACGGAAGATGGTTTAACGATTATGTTTCCATTGCTGGCTTTTATTGCTTGTCTAATATCAATTACTGTAACAGTAATGTGTCTGAATCACTTTGCGTCGCTTTGTTTCATTTGCGTATTGCCTTACAGACGGTTAAAATGCCCTACTTAGCCCGAAAGAGTTTTCCTGGTTTAAAGCCGCGGCACGCTTCACTGAAAAGAATTAAGTCGTGGGTTCATTAGTAAGAGAAACTCTACAATTGAAATGAGTCCACAGTATGGGCTTTCAACCCCTTTATAAGTCATTTAAGTTCTGTTAAATATTCTGGCTTAATGAGATTCATTTCATGTGTAGCTTCCACAGTAAAATCCTAAAAACAAATATACATTACATAAATTATGGCGGAGACCGCATTTAGGTCGTTAAATTTTAATTCCAAGCCAACTTAAAAGGAGAAAAGAGGTCACAGCTTCTCAAAGCCTGACTAAATAAGGACAAACAGACCTCGTGTGGTCACAACTAGTGACTATTCACTTTGTGGATTCTGTTTGTAAACTGAAATATTTTTCAATGTGGGTTATGTAGGTTATCTTATGTCAGGAGATGATCTGACTCAGGACTAACTAAAAATATACAAAAGCCCCAAAACACATACATGGCGTTGGCCATGTACGTGTTTTGGGGCTTTCCGTACAGACGTGGAGATAAAATGTGTGCGAACGAACCGTGAACTCGATCATTTAAATAATTCGTCTTGATGTATCCACGCATTAAAGCTTCTATGTAATCGGAAAGACCCCTTGTTTGCTTTCCTTTTTCAGGTGATGCGCTTATGCGCAAACGCTTTCGGTCTGCACTACGCATAGGTGAATAACCCTTTATACCTGGGGAAATCCTCATGGGGACTCTGCGCCAAGGGCCCAGGGAATAAGAAGGATTATGTCGGACATTCATCTATTGTATCCTTGAGGTTATTACTCCCAACTACCCTTGGAACTTGATAGGCCACATACAGCAGTAGATAAAAAATATAATGTCACAGAAATACGTGCATATATTACCAAAAAATTAGACCACATGAAAATAAAACAGATTTATACTTATGAACACAGAGTATATAAATAGTCGGCAGCTGCACGCCGTGACTGTGACGGCTTTCACTCAGCATGATGCTGTGCTATGGGATCCACAGCACAGCGCTGATTATCAATGCTCACCCGAAAACGACGTACGAAATTTGAGTCAGAATTTTCACACATTGAATAAAACAAGTAATAAAGTAGAATAAAATTAACAGTATGTACTTGGAATTTATAATAGCGCCACACAAACAATAGATATAGATTAGTGGAAGGAGGGAAGGGAGGCCTTTGCTTTGCAGTTGAACACAACCAGTAACAATAACAACTCTTGAAACATGCAGCATGCACCATGTTCTCTTACGAATTATCACACAGTCATTAGTAAAATTAAGCATATTTCAAAGAAGTATTTTAACCTTGGCCGTGACCGAATATGTTTAAACATTATCTTTGTTATTGAAAAAAAAAAAAACATGCGCGTCGATCTACGTATGCTTGCAACGATTCTAAATATAAGTTAGGGTAATTTTGCCAACACTAAAAATTCGTCTAGCATCTATAATCTCTTGTTTGTTAGACCATGATGTTGTTACACATGAGGTGACAGACGCAAACAAAACTGTTTAGCTACAAAGTTATTATCCAATCAGCCGAGAGTTGAAGCAAATTGTTTTGTACTCACAATGTTTTCGTGTCGCGATAAATTGAGCTGGTTATCAATGATGTCAGCTTTTGTATATAGTTTTATCGTGTTTATGATGAGTCATCCGACGTTTGTTCCTATGTAGGGGAAGTTGTGTAGATGCAGTCGATTTTTATAACTTTATTTTTGGTTGCATGTTCAGATTATATTTCTGTAAAAAAAATTGGCCAAATTCTATGTTTTGAGTGCATGCGACTACAAATACCTTTAGATTAGCATGGTCCTCAACTGCATGATAGAAATTTATGAATGTATGTATTTATTTTCAATATATTCAACGTTATTGCTTTTGGCAGATGCAAATACGCGCTATGTTTACATATCACCGTCACATCGGCGGCGTTTCAACGCGAGCTCAGTTGGAACACGCCGAGCCACCGGGGCGCCGCCCCGTGACGTCATCGCCTCGCCTGTAGCCCATTCGGCCCTTAATATAGGGTAAACACGACCCTGTAATATGTTTACCTTGCTCGTGCCCTGACATGTGCCACTATTTGACGCCTACCGTTGATTGCACAACCAGATCTAACTTAATTTTCCGCGAACGGCGAAGCCATGATGTCACAAGTGGATTGACGAATATTAAATCCGGATTTGGATAGGCGAAACTGAGGAAGGCTAGCTACAAGTCTGCTAGCCTTTGCGATGACTCGCCTACACTGTTTCTAATGCTATTTAAGGACTGGTCATCAACTTTGATGGTCATTAATTTAGGCATATTGGTGGCTGGGTCGATGTGGGAACAGAAAATGAGATCAATCCAGAACTCGTGCATGTTGTATGAGTTTAAAGTAAACCTTGAACTGCTTCTTTCAATCTAGTACCATTTTTTCTGAATTTCCCGTGTAAAATACGCAAATTGTGTTTTTAAGTAGACTTGAAACACTAATTTCACGGTGTTCTGTGGTTTATAAACGCCGGGGTCTGCATTTTCCTGGAATATACAAAAAGCTTAGTAAAATTGTGCACTCGCAAGTTTTGTAAGCGAAAGCAAACTTCTACTTTCCGGAATTTCTTCACACTGCGATGAATTTTCAAGCTAACGATTAGAAGTCTTTCCTATACTCGGAAATTGGGTGAATTTTGTAAGTTACTTTTAACAAAGACCTGTACAACGTCTCCGTAATAAAAGATCACAAAGTTTTCCAGTTAAAGGCTCGCCTCCGAGGAATATCTTTTTCTTTTTGTCACTGGCATGGCATACAAACATTTGTATGCGGATCTTTTAGTGAAAACTTATCCCATTACAAGTTTTGTAAGTTTTGTCCGAGTCATTATCATAATCATTGTCACTGTGCTTTTGCACTATCGTATTTCTCTCCGACGATATTTTGTAGAAACTCTTTAAAACATGAATAGGCCTTTTAATCTGTCTTGACTTTGATATTGACGGCTGGATAATCGATAACGGGTAGATAAGTTAAATTGGCTAACTTTGAAATTAAGATTTAAAAGTAAGTCTTTCAATCTTGATTTAATCTATTCTTAAACAGTTGTATAAAAAGTAAATGAGTCAAAGAAATCAAGATTTAAAAAATAATTAATCAAAAATATGATTTCATGTTCTAATCATTTTGGTACGACAAAGAACTTGTTAATACTGCGTCTGACGTATTTAGTAGACAAGAAAATTGTTTTGTCTTTGTTCTTATTAACTTCACAAATACTTCGCTTATGGAAGACTAAGTTTTCCCTACCACTTCGTACGCATAATTAGACAGAGTTGGTTCAAAATATGATAAGTACTATAAGGGCTCCGCGCCCTTATATTACCTGCCGGGATTAGAAATGAAAGGAAAATGTTGTTCAGCATAAATCTCCTAATTATTTCAATCAAATAAGTCTATAACATGACATGATGATGACGCACTCTGTTAACTCTTAAAGCTTGAAATTCTTTTCAATATTATACTGTTAACCATTGGTATACTAAAAACCCAAGATACACAATTACCGTCTCAAAAACGTCCGCGTAAATAGGGCGCAATGTGCGCAGGTGGTACTGTCAGTCATCTTTCAATCAGTCTTTTTGGATATTGCTTTGTAAAAACCACTATAAGTCATGTGTGTAAGGTTGAATTTGCAAAAAATGTATTTTATCATACCTATAACCACTGACGTGTAATTGGCGACGGTTTTGGTTGTTACTTTAGTTCGAGAGTGTATCTTGAGTTTTTTTTGTATATCAATGCCTTTAACTGATAACATATTCGGGAAGGACGGTTGTCACGGCCAATAGGATAAACCCTCTATAGAAACAAAAATAAAGAAATAGTAGTCACTGCTTTGAACAATATCAAAAAGGAAGCAAGAGATGTTATCATACAGATTAAATGAAAACGAGTAACGACACTTTTAACTGAACGTCATGGCTGACGCTTGCGCAACCACGGGTCATGATCATTAGAAAGTGGCCTTTTATGCTTTTTGCTCTCTATTGTCTCTTACTTAACGCAAATAAAACCTTTTTTACTGTGATTTCTATTTCTTGAAAAGGATGACTAATATTTTTGGTCAGCTGATGATAATATCTTCTGACGTGGCCATATTGTTATGGACTTATATTGAAGTACAAAGTCCAGCGTTAATAACGTTTGTATGAAATTATTTGCAGTTTTCTTGCTTTCCATGATTTCACGAAACTAATATCTATTGGGAAATGAAAATGTTATCCCAACAAAGGCTCTGTACTTACCTTGAAGAATATTGAACTAAAATCTTTCCCTCGGAGAGATTACTGGAAGCCATCCCGAGTACATAGCACGATAGTAGCTATGTGAGAAGATATGGCGGTTGTTTACGTTTTTATTCCCAACATCATTCGTGGAAAGTTTTAAGGTTCTTATAACATTAAAACTTTTAATAATTTCCAGCAACGTAACAAAAACCCGGCAAAGATTTCTTAAGACAAAAATGGATGGCATCCAATCATTGCAGGTATGCGGTGCCCAAATAGATGGAAGTTATTAAAAGCATCATAGAGAACTTTAAGGAACTGAACTAACTTTTACTTACGGAGCATTCAATCAATTTCTTTTCATTCATATAAGTTTTGAAAACTGGTGCTCTTGGTCATGGTCAACGGAGTTTTATTTCAAAACACAAAAAGGAACGTTTACTTCTTGCGAACACAACAGTAAAATGTCGTGTTTATACTATCGAAATAGGTTATCTCATAATATCTTCCTTTGAACAGAATTTAGCTCAGAAAAATCTTTACTGTACACAAAAATCGTGTTTTCAATGTTATCTTCAAAAACCTTCGCTACATCATTCAGCTGTCTATTTACCTTCTTGCTATTACCTCCAACGTGGCAGACATGATAGTATTCAAGAGGAGCAATATCGCCCGTATTATCACTGTGTAACTTTACAGAAACGATAGATTAACACTTGAAGGGGAGACCATATTACTCTTCCTCAATATTTTCGACTACCCGCGAATTGGATACTCCGCCCTCCTTTTCGTACATCAGCTTTTGGAAAATGGGTGCAATATTTTCACCCTCGTTGGGTACTGTATTATTAATTTAATCAATCTTGCCAGTGATCTTATCTGGCTTTTCTTTTATGTATTTTAGAATTAATTTTAAATTAAAATCCTATATCCTAACTGACCCATAGTGACAACAACCAAAACTATAAGCCATATTTTTATTAAATTAAAACTCTCCTTCCTTTACCTTCTATATATGTGTACATGACCTTTGTATATTTGTATTTAAAAATACCATTTTTTTCCAAAAACAAAAGATATTCATAACTTAAACACACGCCATAAAGATAGATTACATCTTCTACCCTCTCAGATAAAAATGCTTTACCATAACCCATATTACATGGCAGTAACTTTTTTTAACAAATTACCGGAACAAATAAAAGAAGAACTCATATTCAATAAATTTAACAGAAAATTAAAAGAATATCAAACACAAAAATGGTTTTACTCGGTCGCAGAATAACTAGAATAAAATTTAAAAAACCCCGACCCAGCCTTTTAAGTTGTAGGTAATATTTTGATCAAGGCATTGTCAAGTCGGGGGACGGTCAAGGAAAACGATCCATCGACGGGAAAAAACAGAGGCCTAGCATTTTCATTAGCCGTCCCCGAATTTACAATGCCTTGATCAGTGATGGGCAAAGTACGGCCCGCGAGCCAGCTCCGGCTCGCGAAACCATTTAATTCGGCCCGCTGACAGTCCTTCGACATGAATAGTATACGGCCCGCGACAATTATATTTTGACGGCCCAGAAATATAAAGTACATTCTACTTAGTAGAATAATAGACGCATAGGTAAAAAGCTAGCTAGATTAGCCTTTTAGCGATTTGATTTGATTTGAACTAAAACGAACGAACTAAAATGAAGCGTCGAAAAATTCATCCGCATCGCTGTCGACTGGTAATGTACCCAAGAGACTGGCGGCATTGCCACGTTGTAAAGCAATGCTTAGCCTCTGGCCAAGGTAAAAACCAGCCCTTGGGTCAAGGGGAGTGTCAATCAGCCGTTTCGAGATTTCGTTAATGAGAGCATGAGCACTCGAACCCCACGGCACGAGGGTCTCAGAAAAGCTTTTGGGTTAATTAATTGTAAAGCATTAAAACACATTATTTTATTTGTGTGAGTTTGGATTATGGGGTCGTGTAAAAGAAAAAGGGACAAAATTGTGTGTCATTCATGTGGTTTGACCCTTTCCCAAAAGGCCATGAATGTAGATTTATACTAAATTCAATTTGTTCCCTCTTGCACATTTGTCTTGTGTTTATTTTCCCCTTGTCTGCGATTCCATCTCCTTACAACAATAAATCTAAATGCAAACTCTTTTGTGCCTAATTTCGTTTTCAATCATGTTATTTTACAGTCCATACAGTCCACCATGTGTTGTCGAAGAGTACCTAGTACCTAATGGTCGGACAGAATCATTGCCAACTTATGACAACATTGTGTGTCATCGATTTTCAGTCGGATTAAAATGTCGCTACTGTTTGAAGATAAACACACGTATCTGTACACACGTGTTGTAGCTGTAGAACTTGATCAATGTAGTATGTTCCAAAAGTTTTACATGCACTGTTCTGTCACGTTTATTGGGATTCTGCTGTCATTCAAGCAACTAATAATTTTGATAAGTTTAGCCGTAGTTCTAGCTCCAGATAGATGTTTTACTGTATTCTGTCTGAAGAATCTATATGCATATCCAACGCGATTCTCATAGATGTAGATATTTTATGGACCTCATTTTATTGCTTAACTGACTGTGTAATAAAAGTGATATGTAGATTTCTAAAACCGTCGAGCTTGCGATATAGATTTACAGGCTATTCGAATCTATAACGTTGATCATAGATGTAATGGGATCCGTGTTTAGTGCTGCTGAAGTTGATTCTAAAAGGTATACCTTCAGAGGGCCGTAGAAATAAAATTTAATGTTACTACGTACATTTTATTTCGCCATTCGACTAATCCTGCTCTGGAAACATTGAGTTTGAGACATAAAACGGGTTTAATTTCCATGAAATCAGAAGATTATGTTTTATGTTACGTGAATAATTACGGGTTCGGATTTTCGCGGTATTACAGAAATAGCTTTTGGTAAATATTTTTCGACGGCTCACTGTTTTGCAGACGTATGTGTGTCAGATCCAGCTAAGTACTTACCGTAAATTTTTTAATCCTGTTGAAATTGAAACTCCGGATTTTCAGACTGAAAATAAAAATACGTTTCTAAAATTCATAAGGTTTTTTTGGCTACTTTTGGGTAGAATACATGGTCATAATGTAATGTTGTGTGAGTATAAATAACAATACTACTTACTGAATGAAATACTAGGGATTCGTCTCAATTTAACTCCCTTATTTATTTAACGTAAGTAAATATTTTAGCGTTCCTTACTTTAGCTCAAATTCTGTCTTAAACCCGCTAAATCTGGTATCTCTAACGTTCTCAGAATTTCTAATGAAATGATAACATTCGACGAATGTTCACAAGGCTGAGAATTATTTTTTCTTTTCGATTCGTTTTCGTACGGCCATTCCGGGAATTGAGAGCAAAAGTTTCTAAAAACGATAATTTTTTACATTGTACTCGTAGATAGACATTATTTTTAACAGATTTCTGCCAATTATCATTATTAAAAGCTACTCAAAAATCAAAGCTGCGCAAAGCAATTTTTCCTTCTAAGAATCGCTGAATGTGCTATGTAATTATTATTATGATTGTTAAGGGGGACTCTAGTAGAACAATTTCTAAGAAAACTCCATGGGAATTTGACGGGCCTATAAGGCCGTATAGGCCCGTCCCGTATGAATGTTCAAAAAGCAAAGAAAATTATTTGACTACGTTTTCGACAGTTTGTAAGATTCTTTTAGTAAGAATGAGTATAAGTTCTTGCCAATCCCACTAACATATTTCTGCCAACAAAATGAGGAATTATTTCTCCGACCCCGACAAACAGGCAGTTGGGATGGCTTCCACCTGAGATGTATAGCAACAATAACTTTGAGTTAGTTCTCGGCAAACAATATTCTCTGTCGTTAACAGACTAGCCCTAACAAAAGAAGCAATTTAACAAGACATTTTCACCGAAGAAAATCTACGAAGAACAATGTCCAAATATTGTGTCTTGAGACTATGATAATTTAATTACTTTAATATTTTCAGGCTACATACAGCAATAGATAGGGATAACTGGAAAGAGGGAAGGGGGCAGGCCGTTACACAAAAGACTGAATAGTAACTTAAGTCTGAGACTGGTGGGCATAGAAAATAATAACAGTAGTTCTTCTTTTTCAAGAGTCAATGGTTCTCGTTTGTAGTCAGTGAACTGGAAACTTCCTGTGCTTACGTCTATGCTCAGTTGCATTTTCCAAGCTGAGTGCATTCATTGTTAATTTGAGCAGTGATAATATGCCCTTATTCTTTGTCTATTTGTCTGATACTGATTTTATCACCAGTTTTTTATTTATTTACAAGTGCACTTATAATAATGACACTGAGTACTAAGCAAAAGAGCCTCTACCACTTCTCCCAGATACAGACAAACCTATCGACCATCATGAACTGTTGTCGTAACTCATGGATACGAGAAAAATGATAGCGAAGGAATTAGTTGTTTTTACGTGTGTATTAAGGCGAAATAATATATAACAGTGGTAAGTTTCATAGATATCCTAAAAAAAGTTGATAAAACTTTGTACGAGGTCAGAAAGGGAATAGAAATCAAAGCTAAATCTGCAGCGATAACAAAGTTACACGTTCAAAAACCAGTTTTATTGACTTCATTGTCGATTAAGCTAAGTTATAGAGGCCGTTTTCCGTAGAACACCGATTTTAGCACTATCATAAATATCTTAATGAGCCTACAGTTTGTAGTACTTATTCAGCTCTCGAAGCTCGTTTCAGCTAAAACTTGCATGTTATAGAAGTAGAAGAAGTATTGTTCGAATCGTTCGTGTTGAGTTCGAGTATGTAATTTATCATTTTAATTGTTACTAATGCTGGAGCGAGTTGGAGAATACTTCTACAGTTAGCAATGTATTTTACACTTTACTTTAAAACTGCGTCTTTGCCAAGGTAGGTTACAGATGTAAAAAATAAAACTAACATCCAACAGCTTTCAAGTTGAACTGACTGAACGAATTTTGTACGTTCTTGTCAAGTGAGCTCTAAACAAAATGGCACCTGATCTAAATAAAGGTGTCTTACGTGTAAGTAAGCTTTACCGCCAACATGAAACGTTTCATTACTTCAGAACTCCATTTTACGTCTGCACCTAAATGATCCTTGAATCTTTGCTAAGCTTAGCTGACTCCGTTGAACCAAGTCGTCTTCATAAAACCCTTCAGAAACTGCTTGTGATGTAAAATTTATTGAAGTTTTTTGACGGGCGGCGTCTTGCGGTTCCCATCGCATCCATATTATGAGTAAGCATTTGGATTGTTGCCAGATTATTTTATAGCAAACGTTGCAGAGCCTTCCGGCGTCCTGCCGCCGCGGTCTTCCCGCTTCGACATACACTCGCCATTATTGCGCTCGTTGATATGCTCGTGGTTTATTTGACTGCGAGCCAATTCTCAAACGTACCGAAATATTTGAAGACATCCGACGAAATTGCGCGAAAACGAAAATTGAGGTATACCTAGACTCTTTTCACTTTTTTGTTTAAAATTCTTGCACGTTAAAGTTTTGGAGTATATCTTACTTCTGCCTGAAGTAATTACTAAGATGTCTCGCGGCTCCTGGACTACAGTAATTGCTAGTAAAAGAGGCTTGCCAGTTTCAGTTGCATGCAAAGTTAGACAGGACATTGTCCGTGGTCTACGTAACTAAGTTTATCTACAAGGTTATAAGCAAAATTGCTGTTAAATTTAATGGAATTGAAGCACCATTTCGTGTATGCTCTGCGGTTGTGGATAGCACTTTAGGGGATTGGCTTAGACGTAAGGTAGGGCTTCGACCTTAGAACAGAATTAATAGTCTTAAGCGTAGCCATTTTGGATAAACTGTTGCATAGGGTAATACTTGATAATGTAGTCGCTACGTGAAAAGCATTTTCAATCCCGTAAACAAAGTTAAAAAAAAGTTTCACGCATACTTTTGCATTCACGATATTAGCTCTTGAACTGAAGAGTTGTTTAGAGAAAGCGAATAAATAAATCAATCGAAACTTAAATTTTCCTGTGAACGTTCTAAGAGGCAAGTGAAGAAAACTCCGTTATAATTTTACGATCAGATATTTATTACCTTTCTCTTTGAGGGCAAACGGTAAACACAACAAATTTACCTGCTGGCACAAAATGAGACGAGGATAAACTAAAGATTTAAATTGCTAGATTTGCTCACACCGTACTTAGTCACGCGAAAAATTGTCCTTAGGAAAAAGTGTCCCTGAAGAAAGTGAGCTCACACATTATTAAGAAGAGTTTCCATGTTAGTCAAGTCACTGCGTCATTTTGTATCAGAGGTGTCAATTTATCGATTTAAATCTTACGTACCTATAAACTTATTTTTTGACTGTGAACTTCAAACCCTTTTAATATCACAGTCGCAGCAGTAACAAATGGACAGGACTACATTTTCCATGTCCAACTTACAACAGACGTCGGAATAATGTATTGTTGCCAAACTGGTAACTTTGCCTGGTCTGGGTTCAGATCGCACGTAGGATCTTGAAAACAATACGACATACATTTAGTCAGTAACTTCTTCTCACTATATAATTTAATCTTTGCTTTTATTACGGCTGACTTGGTTTTTATTCAACTTGGTCCTATCGAAGCGTAGTCTCTTGAAAGTTTCTCGTTCAGTACTATCTCGTGAGAATATGAGAAGTTGCCTATCGCCGAAGTTCTTCATCAGATCTTCTCCAAATTGAACTCCGAGAAAGTACTCTTCCAAAAACTACCCAAATCGCGTCAAGAGTGCCTATAAAATTTGAAGATTTCTCTCTATTTCTCCAGGATTCCATCATCAGATCCTGACTTGATGATCATGGGACCACCTGGGAAGTATACCCTTTCAAACAAAATAATAATCCAAAATCGGTCCCGCCATCTTCGAGTAATCGGTGTACATACAAAAAAAAAAATACCAATCGAATTGAGAACCTCCTTTTTGAAGTCTGTTAAAAATAGCTTATTTTCAAGCATAATAAGCACCAAAGTGTAACCTAACTGTTGACTTCTAACTCCCAACAACGATCCAAAATGTCAAACCCTCACCTGCATCCGAAATCGGAAACTACAACTTTACCCTTCCGTAGACAGACTAAGTTCAGACGGCATACGCCTGACTCCCTTTTATAACTACATACTCACGGTTTGTACGTTAGTCGTTCACCTAGAAAGGCGTACCTCATTAGACGTTGTAAACTTCATCAAACGCCCGTCAAGCTTTCGTCATTAGAACTTAGCCTTATTGCCGTACTTGTAACCGGTTCAGCGGTTTCTATCTAAGTATGGATAGCGCTGTTCGTTAACAACTTTAATCTTGCGATCTGGACAGATGAACTGAAATTATGCTTGTTCCGAATCTGGCAGAAATGAGTTTTGCTTCATCGTTTGTTTTGGAAGCACGAGTTTAGAATTGATCTTTTGTTTGGCCATAAATGTTTTTCAGATTACTATCTGTACCTTCTGTATTGTTTGTAGCTTCTCTTATATCATATTTGATCAAAATTCGGAGATCCTTTACGAAGTGGAACCTTTATGTACCAGGTGGCTGAGTCTCAGTTATTACGATCCGCAAATTGGTATGGTATCTACTATTAATACAAATATATGTCTATTGTGTGTCCTTAGCTGGAGACCACATAGCATATCTTATCAGCACCTAATATCACATAAATAAGTATTTGAATTAACATTAATGTTGAACAAACACAGGTCTCAAACAAAGACAGTGACAAACATTTGCACATGGTTATCAGTTGAGATCTATTTATTGCCGTCTTTCGCAATTTTCCCTTTCGCGTAGGTTTCCTTGCCTTGCATAAGTTTAATACTGAGCTGCAATTGGCAAAGCATGTCTGGGCGTTAATTACTAACCTGTGTATGCTCGTAGGTGTGCCGTAGTAGTCGCTTTGGCAAATTGACTTCTGTCATAACCACCTGCACCTGCATGCGGTGTATGTAACCGTAGTGACGTTGTTGGCGTTGATGAATTTTGTTGTGCTTCTTCTAGGTTCAAAGTTTTCGTTTTGGTGGATCCGAAAAATGTAATTATGGTTGGGATTTTCCAACGATTTGCTTTGTGCGTTCTACATTCAACAAGTCGAAAAATATGACATGAACATGATATCCAAGCACTGCGTTCAAATTAAAGGTTTCCGCAGACCGACGAAACGCGACTCTAGTCGATCAATAAATTTCCATGAAATTTTCATAGACATTGTTCTGTTAAAGTTCCGTCGTGCTATCGCGTAGCGCCTGTCTGCGGGAGCCTTAAAGGTAATACAGGAAAGTGACTATAATTAAGTACCTACATCTTTAATATTTAACAAAACTTTATCTCGCTCTTTATCGTATAATTCGGTTTCAAATTGCAAACTTTATCGGAAATTCGGAACAGTATCATCTCTCATCAGAAAGGAAACTTGAGAATTCGACTCTTGGAAACGTGAAAAGGGTTCAGATGAAATTTCCACGAGGACGAGCAACTGTAAGGAAAGGTCAATACACTTTATTGTTGTAGGTACCTAACTCGAATGAAGATCTAGAAATCCACAAATAAATCTGAGATCGAGGGTATTGGAAATACTCTTTGTTGCTCACTGAACTTCGACCTACGGCTTGAGGAATGTGTAGGAAGCTGAATGATGACCTCAGGGGTCATTGTCGTTTGAAAACTTGCCAGGTTCAGGAAAATAGTAAGTTACGACCATTTCGAACGTTGGAGTAAACAGTAGCAAGGTATGGCTTCCTAGTCCTGTCCTGTTCAACGTGTTAAACGTCCCATTAACACGCAATAGCGTGGTGGCCTGTAGGTGGACGGGGTTCCTACACGTTAGGGGCACTGACCGACGAATGCAGGTACAGCCTTCTTTCTGTTAAAGGCTTTGCAAATCAGGAAAGAAAAATAAAAGTGATGCCAAATTACAGGAAGATGCATTGGTAATCCTGTATCATGATGTTGTCCTAAAACAGCTGTCTTTAATTACAATTTATACTAAACAGACACCCTTTTAATAAAGCGAAATTACCGGTTCGCTCAGAATCGCCAGGCGCCTAATTTTAACTAATAACTTGAGCTGCGAGAACACATTAGCATATTAGCAAAGTTACTAGCATTAGCAAATGCGCCAAAACTAAGGTCACTGAACTTTTAACGAAACAAGCAGGCAAAACATTTTCTAAGCTTAACATTAAGCCTTAGAACTAATGAGGCGTCCAGATAAAAATCTAGTAGGATTAACATTCACCCTACTATCGTTAAGAAACAACAATTAGGTCAATAAATCGAAGTAATAACATTATCTTTTGGCACGCTACCCGAATCCAATCCAAACGAAAAGTATTGAGGGAATTTATTCCTTTTCTGTCCCTCTCTATATGCGATTGGGTGAACAGGATGGGATATATTGGATCGGAAAAATAAGTTCAGCTGGGAGCTTTAAGTTGCCTGAAAATTTCTGCAGCTCGAATTTAGCTGTGGGGGGTGGTATAAAGTGATTCAACTTTAGGAAAATATATTTTGAGAAGGGTATTGGCTCGTGTCATACTGTGGTCGGATTTTATTGCCACTGTTCTCATTCGAAGTTTGTTCAGATTTTAATTTTCTTCGTATCTTCGTTTCCTGTTTGAGTCTCAATATTGGCAAGAAAGTTGTAAAAAGTAAGTTCAAAATCTAAAACCCGACTACTGACAAATCACGCTCTAAAAAGTATGAAACAAGAAAATATTCTTATCTGAAAGACGTGGCCGTATGCCACTCTGCCCTCAAGATTTGATTGCTTACTACTGCTAGAATTTATTGTTTTTTTTTTTACGCCACATAGCCTATAACCAGCGGACGATCAAGTCGCTTGCAACGAAGGTATCGTCATTTGTCTTATTATAGGTAGTTTAGAAGCTATGAGGGTGCAGATGAATATAATTATAAAAACACAAAAAATACAAATATCTACCTAAATAAAAATGACTCCGGTTAGATATTTTCCTAGAAAACAATTTCTCTCGGTATCACGGGCGGGTGGTAAAAATAGTATAAAAAGCTGCGGTTTTCAATTTATGTAAAGCTGGCTAGAGCGTGGTTGACGGCAAAAGAGATGTGCTGCAGTCCGCCATGTAGACATAATTTCAAGTCATACGTATGCATGTTTGGAAGAAAAATATGCATCAAAAAGTAGGACTCTACGAAAGACTAGTTGCCACAACCGATTAGAAAAAAAAAGAGACTTTAAAAGCCAATTTTATTATTTTAAGTTTTAACAATAAATAAGTATACTTAAGGTATTTCCGGAAATGCCAAACATGTAACCAAACTAACCCAAAATTATTAATACCCTCATCAAAATCGTGCCCAATCTACTAACTTTCTCACAACGACATAGAAAACAGTAGTTTACAGAAATGGCGTAGTTTCAATAGAATTGTAGTGTTTTAATAAACGTAGGATTCAGTAAAGGTCCGGCTGCTCGTGCAATTAATTAAAAGTTACCGCCATTAGCATAGTTTGATTAGCCGACCCACGTACGTGTGCAATGCCCGTCCATGAGGCGTTTACGCAATCGTTCTGTTTATGTGTGGGTTACCCTTAGCCTTAAATAGGAAATTGTAGCTTTGAAACTCAAAACGACCTCCGAACTGAGTGTGCTCATGTTCTGAAAAGTTTTTATTGGAGTTTGTAATAATTCCAGTATTAGGTATAGCATGTGTGAATATTGCCATTGTTTTCTTCCGATGGAAATGTTAAATTGTATTTACAACATAAAATTTAAAGAGTCCTCATGGAAGCGATTTACACTCGCCTATTCATTTTCGTAATCATAATTCATATCAAGGTTTCTTCAGAAGACTCCTATAACTGCAATATCCCAAAATATGACATAGCTAACGGTATTTTTCTATTTTTTTCAGGAGACAACCAAAGACATTTGCGTTCGACCATTGTTTCTACTCCCTGGACCCATCCCTGCCTCACTTTGCCTCTCAAAAGACAGTATTCGAATGTCTTGGCAGGGATATTCTCGACAATGCATTCGACGGGTACAATGCTTGTATCTTTGCGTATGGCCAAACAGGTAAGTGATCATTAAATTTGTATAAAGAAACACTTAAATAAATCGCCTGGGACGTCTTAAAAGCTGACTTTACATTGTATATTGTGCTCCAGGTTCTTTTTCTACTTCATGGTGCTATTGGCTCACCAGGATTTCGCAAAGTATCCCGTTAATTTTCATTTAAAACGGTAACGTAAATGTCACTGAACAGTAGAACATGTTCATTCAACTGTGAGGCTTATCACTTCGCCTGAATTTGGAAGAAGTGTCACTTACAAAAATGTATCAATACCAAACAGCAAATGCTCATCATCATCATCACTGCTGGACATAGGCCTCCTACAAAAAAAAATGGGGGTGTTTGCCAAAATCGCCACGCTTGGCAGGCGGGTTAGCGATCGCAGTATTTTGGTAAAATGCATAGAGAACGCTGCTGCCCATTCTCTAGTAAGCGAGCAAGCAAATGCTCATTAAATTCTAATTCAACAAAGAACTTGAAATATAGGCGACCACTCCATAAAAAATGACGCATAAAAGCTCCCTTTCAGGAAATATTTACGCATTTCGCTATGTTCTGAAATTCCCTGTGTCGTTAACACCCCAGACACTATTTCACCGCCCTAGGGTACGAAGCTTATGAGATTCCGGGAACCATGCCCAATGTTCTCGGAAATCGTCTAGCAACTAAAAATATTGCCAACTATATTCGACAGACTGCCTATTAAGCTTAGTTTGTTACGTGGAAAAAACTACGCATTTCTGGAGTTCCCAAAATGACTAGCTTCGTATTTATGCGTCAGAGTAAGCACAGAGATGCGAGCCTCGAATCTTATGAAAAACTGTGGAATGGTGAACGGTGAAGATGATATGATGATGAATTCCGTTCGTGCTGACAAATTGTCGAAGATTATTCGTTTATTTTAACAATAAATATAAGACGTACAAATAATACATGAAACAACAATAAATCATGTTCTACTCAGCTGATATTGTGAAATAATCTCTCACTTGAGACGGATAAACAAACAGTACATTATGGAATGGAATTTATTGTGTTAAATAAAATAGCATTCATTCCAGACTTGTCTAGTTAATGTTAATTTATGTTTCAAAAGCAATGGCCTGGGAACGGCTAGTGTTTCGCTAGATAAACTTGTGCCCTAAGGGTTTTAAACTACCATGCTGTAAATACCGGCCAAAGAGCGGTCCTATATCAGATAGGGTTTTGAACGAAGAGAGATTCTATAGAAAGTAAAATGAAAATGCTAATATATTCTTTGAATTAAATGTTACTTTCGCCTTCCTCGTTATCTACTTCCTTTCCCTTTCGTTTACTTTAAAAAGGTTTTGCGTACCTACTTGTGTAGATAGATACTCATTATACTACCATTAGGGCGGTCCCTTTACCTAATTCATACGTTTTCCTGTACGCGTTACATATCCAGGTTTATTCTGGGAACCTCTTTTCTCAACCGTCTCTTTGTTATAATGTAATTTTACTAAAAGGATTTAGAAATGACAGTTTGAAATCCCTGAGGCATATTCTGTTAGATCAAATTTTTTTTCCAGCTGTATTATTAATTCGAAAACAATGTTAGACTTTCATATTTTTGCAATTAAAAGCTTTTTAGTAACGTGTTTGCTGATACCATATTTGAGTATGTAAGATAATAATAATATTGTTAGGAATGTAAACATTTAGCTCGGTACTGCAGCCAAATACTCAAAATATAAAAATCAATATGCCCAACCTTTTCCCAACTATGTTGGGGTCGGCTTCCAGTCTAACCGGGTGTAGCCGAATACCAGTGTTTTACATTGCTCCACAACCCAGTTACTGGGTAACACGGTACCCCTTGGCAAGACTGGTTATCAGACTTTCTGGCTTCTGACTACCTACGGGTAGTCAGAAGCCAGAAACGACGAGGTACGGGTACGACTGTCAAAGATCTACGAATGACAGCCAGGACCCGTGCTTTCTGTGGCACGGAGGGTTTTCTATATGTAATGGATGGTCAACGATCCACTAACCGATACGGCCTGTCCGGCTATTATTATTTACTAAAATACAAGGTCTTTATTTCTCGAGCAATTTGTCAGCTAATTTACTGGTTCAGAACCTTAAGGTGCTGTTACACGGGCAATTTTATGAGCTATTATTGGCAACACTAATGGATCAACCTGGAGCAATTAGGAGCAACAACAATAAATTGCCGATGTGTTACGACAAAATTGCTTCTGATTGCTCCATATATTTCATGAGTTGCCGAACATCCAATCAGTTTGGGTTTTTCGGTCAATTTTCTTTCTATCTCGTTTGTACGTATATCTAAGTACGTCTCGTTTTTGCGACAAGAACCAGCCGTGTTTTTTTTTTTTTTTTTTTCTGGGTGGGAAATCATCAAATAACTTCTCCCGCTCTGGGTGGAGTGGGAGGGCGTGTCAGACTTTTACTGACTAAAACCCACCCGTGTTCCCTCAGTTGCCTGTGTGCCAGGGGCGGTGGTATCTCTTTCGAACAACCCGCACCCCCGGCAGGCATCGGCCCTTGCGGGCCCCATCTGTTGCTGCTGACATCTCTTTGAGGCGCGCGTGGAACACAACTCGCCGACCCGGGCTTGGTCCTTACCGGACAGCGAACTACCCATTACTCGCCGTCCGCAAGCCCGTGCCTACGGTGGCCGGGAATCAGCCTGGGATTCCCGACGCCCAGGGCGTCTCCTGCGAAGGCCACGGCTGTGAGGGCGCATGTACTGCATCTCCCTCACGTGCGCCGCCTCCCTCTTTGCGAGCATAACTGCTTCGCTGAAGGAGGCGACTGCCAGCCATGCCCTCTCGCTCCGTACCATGGCCTGGACCAGGGTCGGACGCGAGAGATCGCCGCCGCCGATCACCTCCACGAGGACACGGCGTTGCTCCGCCCAAGCTGGGCAGACCTCCACCGTATGCTCCACCGTGTCCTCTGGGCGATCTTCGCAATGGAAACACCCGGGCGTTTCCTCCCGCCCTATCCGAAACAGGAACCTCCCGAAACAGCCATGTCCGGTGAGGACCTGTGTCAGGCGGAAGGTGAGGACGCCATGCCGCCTCTCAAGCCACTCCTCAAAGAGGGGACTTACCGCCGCAATCGCGGCGTGCCCAAAGAACCAGCCGTGTTTTAGTTGCTCGTGTAAGCAAGCGCACCTTTAAGGTGCGCTCACACGAGCAAATAAAATTGCTCCATTCTGGTCAATTCTCGTCAACTATGACGTCACGAGTACATCCAGCAATTTAGGGCAATGGCAACATGTAGCAACCTGTTGCCAGAGATACGACTATACAATTTCATGCAATATGGAGCAACTTAAAAAACTAGGCAATACGCCCACCCTGCCGCCTCCGCCGCCGGCCGGTTCCGCTCGCAAAAACGAGACGTAGTTATACGTACAAACGAGATAGAAAGAAAATTGACTAAAAATTTCCAAACCGATTGGATAATCGGTAACTCATATAGGCAACATTGAGAAATTTGAAAATATATAGAGCAATCAGAAGCAATATTCCCGAAACGATTTCCGCATTTTATTGTTAAGGCTTCTTCAAACAGCCGCGACGCGACACTTGTAGAACAATTTCCATGAAGTTTTCATAGAAATTGTTCTACGAGTGTCGTACGCGACACTTGTAGAACAATTTCCATGAAGTTTTCATAGAAATTGTTCTACGAGTGTCGCGACGCGACCGTCGCGTCGCGCTAGTCTGCACGAGCCTTTATTGCTCCGGATTGCTTCACTTAATTGATCCAGATTGATCCATTAGTGTTGCCGAGCAATAATTGCTTAAAAAAATCCCGTGTAAGAGTACCTTTAAATCAAGTTGCAACATTAATTATGTTTCGTAATTATGTTTTGTCCGCGAAGAATTCTCACTTTCATAACAAAATTATAAGATAATATTTACTGTTTATTCGTCGGGATCATGCTCGTGTTTATGAGTGTCTACGGCTATCAACTTTTATGACCGTATGGAAGGGATCTTTAATATATAGCACATGTCCTGTACCTGTAACATACATCGTCTGTCTGCGGCCTTGAACTTCCATTGTCCTCTCAGCTTTATGATACCCATTCTGCAGTATCATTTTCTCTTTCATTAGATATTCATAGCGCAATCTGGTGGCTGTTTCATTGTTTCAAGTGTTTGTTTCGCTGTTGACCGTTTCTTTGTACTATAAACTAGCCATTCAACTCCAGCTTTCCATCCAGATTTATGCCCCAGCCTCTCCCACTCCGCTTCGTGTAATTTTAATCTTGTTTATCGTTCTTGGCCGGCGAAAAATATGTATTCCTTATGTAGTAGGATTATTTCAAAATTTGAGAAATAACGCCCATAATTCTTTTGCTGTGCTTGGATTTTGTTTGTTTTTCTGCTGAAAATGTTGCGCGCTGAATTATTTATGTGAAAATTTAGTTTTTGTGCCCGCCCGCCAAGGTTTTTGGGTTTTTGTCGCCTCTACAAAGGTTTTATTCCCCAGAGATCAAGTTTATGTAGTGTGAAAGAATATCCGAATTCAGGCGAAGATATGGACAATTATTCGGAGCATAATAAATTTACAAGTTTGGAGTGGTGTAGGAAAAGTTTTCCGCTCGGAAAAGGTCACATGGTTGTTTGATATTTAGGTACGTTCTGGGTTGAAAGCACCGGATGTATTATGTGACAAATATTTTATTGATAAATGCATGGAAATGCAAAGCTCCAATCCAAGTATTTCTTTCAAAATTGACTGAATTGAATAAATAAATAAATAATGATTCAATAATAAAATGGATAGAAAACAATAAAATAAATCTAAGTAATAATATTGGAATAGTGTTCAATGCAGACAGACCCAAACAGATGTTTAAACGCGTCACTGATCCTCAAAATGCTTTTGCGTAATTCTGCTGAAAGAATAATTTACAGGAAATGCAAAAATTTAAAACTCGTTGGTTTCCGGTGCTCACCGCAACTAACTCCCAAAGGGCAAGTAAATACTAATAAAACTAGTAAACCACATTATATATAAACGCAATGAAAGTCCGTGCAATTCCGTACGAGCTTCACCATGATTCACTCACCGGACGGACGGTGTTCCGGTTCTATTAAAAATTCCGACACGTGGACACAAATGGCTCGCGAAGGGTGGGACGTGCGCCGGCGCCTGGCCGACCGTGAAGGGATTTGTACACGCACCGCTCTGAGTCCGTGACGTCGCGTACGAGACAGTTACACTCGTCCAATATGTTGCCACTGTTGAATTTTACATCGTGGTCCTTTCTTTCTTACCTTGTGAAAGTTTGCATGTTTTGGGAGTATTTGACGTATTACGTGCTCATCTTCTTCGTCGTATATTTCGATGTTATGTGTGTGCGGTTCGGTGCGGTACACATAAAAACTTTCTGGAAATTCTCCAAATCATGATGGCAACCACATCACAGCCCGTAGTTTGGAATCGCGTATTCGCGTAGTTCAGAAGAACATGTCGATCACATAGACATAGTACACGAAAAACTATTTTAATTTATAATTCAAATGAATCTTGTGAAACGTTCAAAAGTGCCTTTTTTTTCTGGGTGGGAAATCATCAAGTGACAAGTGGATCAGGCGGGCGTGTCAGACTTTTACTGACTAAAACCCACCCGTGGTCCCTCAGTTGCCTGTGTGCCAGGGGCCGCGGTATCTCTTTCGAACAACCCGCACCTCTGGCAGGCATCGGCCCTTGCCGGTCGGTCCCCATCAGTTGTTGCGGACATCTCTTTGAGGCGCGCGTGGAACACAACGCGCCGTCGACCCGGGCTTGGTGATTATTGGACAGCGAGCTACCCATTACTTGCCGTCCGCAAGCCCGTGCCTACGGTGGCCGGGAACAAGTGCCTATTTGAAATAAATGCTGTGACTTTGACTTTGAACCAAATAACAGGCACTCTTGAATTGTCAAGGAGTCGGTCAGTCAGAAAGATGAAGCTAGTTGCCAATTCCAAACCGTAGTAGGTCTAGTTACTACAGCAGGCTTAGTCGTCGGATGAGTAGACAAAAATGACGTTTCCGTAGCGACAGTTGACAGTTTTGTACCGAGAAATGTAGACAAGCGATTTCTATTCTACAGTAGAGTAGAAATAGAAAGCGTGATGCTAAGCCTGCTGGAGAAGAACGGGGGAGAAACTGAAAATAAGTATCCCTAGAAGTGTCGATCAGCACCCAGCCACGTCGGAAGTATTAGCATTGACCTTGCAATAGACTTTTGATGTTGTTGCACAGATAACATGATAGGAGGTGGGCATCGTTTGATGGACTGAATGAGTCCAAAAGAAAGCCTATTTCTGAAATTGGTTCGCTGAAAATACCACAACATAATATAGAAACACAGCCTAAAAATGTGGGAGCAAGCAAAGATTTACGCTATGTTAATAGACGACAATTTTCGTAACTTATATTAAATCTACCTTCACCTTATGAAAGACTTTCAGCACGTTCCATCGTTGACACAGAAAGTTTAATGATATCCAAACATTTATGCCTACATACATAACTCGCGGTTGAAAGACTCACGAGTCACAGTTTCTCATATAAACGCTATTTTTGCGCTCATTACGCTGAACAATGTCTCTGCTCCTCGGTAGGTGTTTGTGAAAAACTCTTGGGAATAATTACCGCCTTTGTTTTGTGCCTCTAGTTTTTCACTTTAATTTTGCCAGAAAATGTTGGTTAAATCAACGATATTATTGCTGATTGTACTTTTCATTACATTAAATTTAACTTAAACGTATAAAATAAGTGTGAATTTAAGGCACGGGTCCCAAGTTCGTTTGAATGTATCAGTTGCTTAAGCAAAGCAAATTATTCGCTAACTTTGTATAACCTACATTCTTAGCGACACTTGTAGAGGCTTTAATTACAGGCTCGCACTTAATTATTCGCCTCGCCCGACGAACGTGTGCTTTAGAAATTTTTCAAGTTTGCGATGTGGAGAGCAATTTCAGTTTCATACTAGTTTCCTATGTTTACCGTATGTAACAATGTATAAAAGGTTAGGATTATTTCAAAACTTCGTCCAGAAATTGGCTCAGTGCTTTTTATTGAGGATAAGAATTGCTCAATGGTCAGTTTTATTTGGAGTACAATTGTATTTTCCAAGTGGAATGTGGACCATTCTGTCTGGAATGTTTTGGGTTTAGATTCAATAAACAACTGTGTATTTTACCTTTTTCAGCGTTTTATGTAATGCATATGGGCATGTATTTAATCGAATCTCAAATAATTCCCATTATGCTTTCCTAAAAATATTGAATTTCACTCAAAAATACTAAATAGCAAAGGAACTACGACCACCTTTATGTATTCAGCGCTTATCGGCCGCTGCACCGGCACCGTTGTTTTTAGAGGTTCATTCAAAGTGAAGATCAGCTAAATATTCCCCTAATATAATGTACGGGACTGAACTAACTGAACTCCTGGTTTAGTGAACATACTTTAAAACCGATTGGTTGAGGACCATGGCATGGCAGGAGCATACGGTATAAAGTAACACATGATGTAGAAATTTATTTCCATTACAAAACGCAATCCTTTACCTCAAACGTTCCATATGCAAACAGTGCTTCAGTTATTCAAAGAATCATTACTGGAATACTCGCAAAGGTAAAACGAGTACGTGCCACTCGCCGAGTTAGCAAGGAGTTCGCTGGCAGTTTTAAATTATGCTCCTTATTAAAACTTAATGGCTTCGCCGTGTATGTTTATTTGAATGAGCATATATTACAAGTGACGTCCAACTCGTACTTTGTGGTTGCAACAGCTTTCGTCTGTGCTTAGATATGCCACCAACTTAGTACACTATAGAAATGTCTATAAAAGAAACTTGCTAAGTACTAATAGGTAAGAAAAAGGTGAGATCCACCTGAGTTACTTTTGACTACTGAAGTTCTTTGACTTGTAAGTAGCAATCACCGGGAAGGGCAATTTAGAAGCACATGAGCTGCCATCTTGTCTTGTCCATAGAGGTTCTGCACAGTGGACTGTTTGTGACTCCTATTTTTTTTTCGTTTTATGGTACTCAAGGAATGACAATCTAAAACAAGCAATGAAATACTTCGACATGGGAATCAAGTTTTGAAAGGACATGGCTGGAGACAAAACTAAGATCAAGAAAGCGGCTAGCAATATCTACAAAAAACCAGAAACTGTTAGCTGCGAGAACTCAGAATATTACTACGAAAACAACAAAACAGAACATAGCGAAGCAACGGCATAGAAAAGAGCTAAGAAAACAATTGAACGTACCCAAGAAGCCCGACCTGAATCAACATGCCGGCGACGTCGTGAAAAGTTGCCCTCCTATAAATAAATACCACCCGTCTCTCCACTAGTCCAATGCTTACTCAAGAATGCATATCCGGTAGGCTCGCAATCCTTTCCTATCCTATGGGCACGTCTACCTGACCATTACCGCGCCCCCCGGTCTACTTCTTGATATGCAATGGCCTCTGTAACACCATGAAGCATGAGGCTCCAGGGGCTAGTGTAAATCTTGGGGTTCATTCGATTTATCGAGTCTGGTCAAGCCACGCTGGGATCGGTGCATTTCATATTCATATTCATATTCATTTTTATGCTTTGACAAAGAGGTGTTTCAACTACCCGTGGCCAGTTATGGCTGCCATTGTACGTAGTCGGGGAGCCTGTGGGCTTACTCTCCGTCCATCGACGAAGATACGAGCCCGTCCCAAAGTAATTCGGAACTTCGGAGTGAGCCTTACACCCGATTAATTAACTTTTTTGGACGAGCAATAACACACCGGGAATAGGGAGAGTTGTCAAATCGTGGTTACATTAATTCTTAGGTCGGATACGTTTACCATAGTATGGTGACGAGAACGGATTGAGAAATCAATATCAGTTGGCGCCTTTGTCAAGTCATGTAACTGGGTAGGTACTTAGTGACGTGTTTAATAGGTTTAAGGGATCACGACAATAAGTACCTGAGTACTGTGGTGACAAGACTAGTTCAAATAGATTGTTATCTTATTAGTCAAATGAGTATACAGGGCGGCAGGGAAATCAAAGCACAACCTGTAACCATGGATTCCGTACTTGATTTTAGACCCTCCTGCGTAAAATAAATCTGCCGGTTATAAAAAAAAAAAGATGTTAATAGGTAGGAACATGATTTTGTTTTTTGTCTTGTTTTTTGTTTCACTTTTTGGGTTTTGTTTTGTTGTAGGTTAAGTATGTTTGTGTTTTATTTTTAAACAGTGTCTGCGATTGGATACGGACACTGTCTTTTTGTTGAGGTTTATTCGCATAAAGGGGTTACCTTTCCTTGTTAGCCGCATAAGTTTTTGTACAGTTGTACAGTACGCGTGTCCGCCCCCCACGTAGCCAGGTGTTCAGCTTGGACGTAAGGTAGGATTTTAGGGGGCGGTAGGAACATGTTACCTACAGTTTGCGCGTCGATGATGCCAGCCTGTAGAAGAAGAAGTCTGAAACTGGTACCGGTGACTGAAACGTGTCGATATCGGTTGTCATGGTATGGGATGTAATGCGGAGTATTATGTTTATGATATGACATACATCTGCCAGGGGTGCGGGTTGTTCGAAAGAGATACCGCGGTCCCTGGCACACAGGCAACTGATCCAACACGTGTGGGTTTTAGTCAGTAAAAGTCTGACCCGCCCTCCCGCTCCACCCAGAGCGGGAGAAGTTATTTGATGATTGCCTACCCAAAAAAAAAAAAGACAAACATCGTGAGGAAAGTTTTGAGTATAATTGTTGATGTTTGCAATAGTAGGGAGAGACCGAAGAAACGATGGATGGACTATGAAAGATGCTTGCTAATGGTGGCTAGAAAGAGGGTGACTAACGAATTGATGACTAATAATGGAAGCCTGACCCCAGATGAAATGGAATAACGGTCGAAGAATGATGATCTTATTAGTCCTTCGTTCATACTTACCAGATTAATTCCACGGAGATATGGAGTGTCTATATTTAGACGTATTTTTCTTCCAAACGACCTCGAAAGAGAATACGTAACACGTTAATGTTAACAAAATACAAGATCTATTTTTGTTGGACCGGTGGACTCTTAGCGCCTTCGATGTAAACAGAAAGATATCGTAAACAATATTTAGGAGTGATGTTGGGATGGTTTTGTTTTTCATTCAGATGACCTATTATTATGATAAAAAATAACCTTCTACTGAGACAGTTTTCCACGTGTTATTACGTTATAAAAATCTCTTTGGAATGAAGTTCTTTAACGCAAATTGTGGTAGGAGTAAAATTAAGAAAATCGTCACGTAACGAAAATTGCAGAAAACGCCACTTAACGAAAAAGCGTTATGCGCCCTCCACGCGACTTTTTACCATACATAATATAATAGCAAGAGGGAGAGATAGTTTTCATGGCTTGCGAGGGTGCTGAAGCCAATAGTGAGGTCAAAATGAAAATCTAAGAGAACGACTGCGAACATTTTAAAATTTTGACATTGTGGTCGACAATCTCAATCTCCTTATACAGGATGACTTTTTAATCAGTGTGCAAACTGTAACCATGAATTCAGCATATCATTCTAGACTCCCTAGTGTAGAAATTTTTCGTCAGTTATACAAAAAAAATCTGCGGTTTCGTACCCCTACGCGGTGAAAATGTAAGGAACAGCTGATTTTTTTTAGTATAACCGACGAAAAATGTCTACGCTGGGAGGTCTAGAATGATATGCTAAATTCATGATTACAGTTTGCGCACTGGTTAAAATTTTTCCCTGTATACATAACTAGCTGACACGACAGACGTTGTTATGTCTAAACTATGAATAATGTCTTTTTTTTTCTTTCTTAAGATCCTTCTCCTGACATTAACAAACAGCAAAAAATGAATTAGCAAAATTGGTCCAACCGTTTACGTGTGATGCCGTGACCAAGGGAAATAGGGATTCATTTTTAGATAAAATCTCAGATGGGTGGGCGTGGAATAAGTAACTCGTAACCTCGGAAATGTGTTACAGGTTTATTATTAAAACTAATAGTGTTGTATAGCTAGTGCTCGCCGGAGCGGAAAATCCCTGTAAATAGATTACATTCGGAGTTGAAGAAAAAGTGTAAGGATCTTCGTGCTTCTGTGCCCGGACCACGTTTTATTCTAGAAATGACTTTCACTCTATCACTTTTCAATAGTTACGGAAACTTTCAGGAAACTTTCAAAGGACACTTTCGTTTAACTTCAAACAAAAAGTTATCCAGCAGTAAGTCGACTATAAAGAACTTAATCCTGCGTGAAATCTGAAAGATTCGAGATAGAGACTATTTTGATAGTACCGAATAAAGTCAAAGCTTAGTTCAACGTCTGCGAACCACTGCCATCCATCACTTCTGTCATATTTAAGGGATTTTTGGAAGTAAAATATGGCTTAAGCGAATTTTTCTTTGCTTTACTTTTTTGCCAAACTAATATGGCGTATTGAGATTTCGATTTTGGGAAAATGAATGATTATGTTAATATGGTACATTCGGCATAGTTTCTTTTTCATTATCAGACCAGGCGTATGAAAGTAATAAAAAAATACCTGCCAAGTGCGAGTCGGACTCGCGCACGAAGGATTCCGTACCATTATCTATAAAAACGGCAAAAAAAAAACGCGTTTGTTGTGTGGGAGCCCCCTTAAATATTTATTTTTATTCTGTTTTTTATAATTTTTTGTTATAGCGGCAACAGAAATACATCATTTGAGAAAATTTCAACTGTCTAACTATCACGGTTCATGAGATACAGCCTGGTAACAGACGGACAGACAGGCGGACGGTCAGCGGAGTCTTAGTAATAGGGTCCCGTTTTACCCTTTGGGTATGGAACCCTAAAAAACGGAATAGATATCGTAGCAGATGGCATTCTGTAGTTTCTGCCTAGCCCCAAGGGATGAAGGCGTGAGTTTCATGTATGTAGGTATTTCTCATGTCATTTAAACCGTATTATTTCTTACAAAGCTCAACGTTAATTATAAAAGTGTGTGATTGACACGAAAACTTAACGTACTATTTTTGTGTATGAAAAAAGACAAATACGATTTATTCTTCGTTCGGCCTGAAGTTTTGTCCCACATTCTAAAAAAATTGTAGTTTTTCCCACTTTCCAAAAAATTCGTCGTTTGTCCCAAATTACAAGTACTTTAAAGGTACAGTCAACAAAAAATATAATGTATTTATTTAATTTTTTGAAACAATAATTGAATAATAAAATAGTTTTAAACATTCGGGTATAAATCATCATCAGTTTAGGTATACAGAACAGTCAGATCTCTAATCTTGTATATATGTATATATTATTCTTGATTTTTAACTTCTTTATAAATATTACTAAAATAAAATAGAAATATACTACATCATATTAAAAAAAAATGCATGAGAAAAAGCACATTTCGTGCCTAGGATTTGAACCTACAATCTTATGTACGGCAAATGGTCTTGAAACCTCCGGTCTAAAAAGACGTTGAATGACACATCGTAAAATGGTAAGCGTATTCAGTCAAACAATACAGCAATTATGATAAAAAGTTTTTGAAAATACAAAAAGTTACTTGGGCCTATCACGGATTTGAACGCACATGTATTTTGGATCGTAACTACTTAATGGAGCTGTGTGTACCAGGTAGTCATAACTCGGTAGGAGCTCACCTAACAACAGGAGTAGGTGTGTCAGCTTGAAAACGGTTTATGCCTTCGAACTACCAGGTTGTCATAACTTGGTAAGAGTACACCTAACATATGTTTAGACGGGAAGACAGAGACAGGAGCGGTTGTTTTAAATAGTTGATAAGTAGATCATATTTAATAATACTTAACCCTTTTTTGCCGATTGTACAAAACAGTAAGTTTGTCTTAAGTATACAAAAAAATATGGGCCGTAGAAGGAATATTAAATAGGACAAAGTTGGAATAAAATAATTAAAATTATATTTTGGGACGAAGGAAGCATATTGTTTGGGTTGGGACGAACCAGGACTTTTTTATGTAGGACAAAATTCAGTGGGTCGAACGAAGTATGAATAAAAAAATACACTGCAATATGTTCCGTCACATTTGGGTCCGAAATACAAAGTATTGCCGTCAAACTTATGGACTATCAATATTTGCGGCCCACATTCTGCATAATTATGGAAATAGTGACGTCAACGCGGTTAACGTTTGTTTATTTGAGTAACCGGTTATTGTAAGGTTATTGGACATTTTATTGTTATGGTGTGATGAAGATTTGGAATCGACCTGACTATACAATTTACAAAATTGTTGTTTCAAATCGAAGTAACTGATGGTTCCGTATCGACTTCCTTTAATAATGAATATAAAATAGTAGGTACGTGAATAAATAACAAAAAAGACAATTCAATTCAATACAGCATATTGGAACACAAGACTATTATTGTTACATCACAAACACCAGTCTTGTATGATGAAACGATACAGCCACTTCATAAAGAAAAACCCATTCATTTAAACAGATACATTCCTTCAAATAAAACCTATTCTTCAAATAAACAACGTTCATTCATTCCTTCGCGGACTCACTCAGGCGGAATAAAGACTGAATCCCGACTGCTATTAACTTTTCATATAGACTCAGAACATTCTACATTATCTTTCATACGTAAGGGCCTATTCACACTACTGATTTATGTGCAGTGTGTATGTCAGCAAAGAGCTGTTTGGTCATTTCGCCCGTCGCCCATACCTTGCTGGGCTATATGTGGCGAGTGGATGAACAACCAGCACATCTGGGTAACGAGAGCGATTGCGACGAGTGTACAGACAGAGCGAGATAAGCTTAAAATATTGTTACATTGTAGCGAACATGCTGCGCACACGGGGCAAGAGCGCGCGCGTGCCGTAAACGCCTCGTTGGAAAAACGCTCACAAATAGGCAGTGTGGTAGGACCCTAAGTCGCACCTACATTGGATTATTAAAGTATAAAATATATTAACGCTGGAACGTCGGCAAAGTAATTTTGGGGTAACAAAATGTGCAATTTACGTCTAATGTATCAAGTCAAATGGCGTAAAAATGTAAGCGAAGTGTAATATTAAATATTTTTGGGGTCATGTCGCGATTTTTTAGGTGTTGAGCAGAAACTTGAAACTGCTATTGGCTGAAGTTTAAGTTCGCTTTTATAGACTCACAATACTAATATCGGTATTTTACGTTAACGCTACTTTGTAAAATGCCTGATTATATATTTTATGTTGTAGGTAGGTTTTCAAAGTACAATATGTCGGTAGGAAAATGTAGTGTAGCTCAAACGAATTATTATTTATCTAGAAACGATTGCATATACATAGCAATTTTTTATCGCTTTAATCCTTTAAGAGGGTCATTGTACTCATCATTATGAACAACTTTTACAATTAATCAACCCTGAAATATTGAAATAAAAATGAGGTGATCCATATTACGTCGAGATATACGATCAAAAAATAGACATGCGCTCTATCTCAATAAATACTTATTCTTCCCTTCTATCTACAACAGAGGGAGCAATAGTGGCCCATTGGTATCGGCCCCGCTTACAAGTTGTAGGTCGTGAGTTCGAAGTTCGGACCCAGGAAACCACTTTATTTGATGTCATCGCCACTGCTCTCAAAACGATGAGGGAGGGAGAACAACGTGAGGAAACCGGCCTGGATTTAAACAAAAAACGCGCATGGTTGATTATGGCCCACTCTCTCTCACAGAAGAGGCCTGTCTCCCATCAGTGGGAACGTTATAGGTTGACTATGCCATCTAGAACTGAAGATTTTAGAGTTCCGATACTTCCAACATGGGCTACAATGAAGTGAAAGGAAGTATGCAAACAAACTTATCGCAACAGCAATTACGTCAATAATATTATCAGTACGATATCAAGGTAACATCCAAGGTTTTTCTTTATTAGTTCTTTGAGCGTCCCAAACATGTATTACCGCAGTGACGATGGTAATTAATACGATACCAACAACAAAACTGGGTAACATAATTAATTCTGTTATGTTTTTGCATCATTGGTCTAACAAGCTCTAATTGGTCCCATGAGGTTAGATTAATTAACTGTGTAGGTATGAAGGACGATAATGGTTTAAATTTAGGCAACACGTGTGTTAAGGAAGCTATCCTACAGCCTACTAGGCCTACAGTTTCTATTCTTTATTTTCATGCCTCTAAGTACCTGGTATTTATTGACAGGCATGCACTGTCCTCCCATACCTAAATCACTGTAATTTGAAAACATTATAAAAGCCAATTATTTTTAAAAGAGTAACCGTGGAGTTTCTTGCCGGCTCTTCTCCATAGGAAGCGACAAATTGGAACCGTGCACCTAGCTACTGACGTTTCATAAGTGCCCTTGCAGGTTTATGTGAAATAAAATATTTTGATTTTGATTTTGATCCATATAGCTAGAAATTCTTCAGTCAATATGGACTCCTTAAGCTCCATTACCTCATCATGATCTTCCTGGCCTTATGCCATGTTACTTGGGGTCGGGGCAACAAGTTCTCCTCTACCATTCTTTCTTGTCAACCCGTCGCACAATCAAAAAAGTACATTTACCTTTTACTTGCAATTAAAATTATCCGTTCAGAATTTTATTATCCCTCATCTACGTAGTCTTTCCAAACTGACGTAATAGAAAAAATTAAAAAAAAATCCTAGAAAATTGCCCGCTTTTTTAATAATAATATTTAATAAGCTAGACAGCTTCTATAATATAGCCGCAGCTGAGAGCAATCAGGATATAAATTATGATAGTCAAAGGAACTCGGATAATAAATCGTTAAGCGATATTGAATCTAAAACCTCCAATAATGGTCCATAATTTAAACTTAAAAGGCGGTATACTTCATATTTCTAGCCAATTTCCACTCTATTTCCCTAGAGACACGATAAAGTTAGCAAAATAAAAGGATGGGGAAACTTGCTTTGTGGAGGGTTTAAAGGGAAAAATATCCTTTGCTCTGGAACGGGAATGAGTATGAATGGCTTTAAAATTAAAATAATACAAGTATTTTTCAGATTTACTTTTTATTTGAACAAAGCATCGCATTTTTACGATTCGTTGGTTAGCTCATCTTTGGAATTTACTCAATGTCTCATCACGGGAACGTACTACCTAGATAAAAAGTATCCTATGTATTAATCCAGGTTAAAGACTATCTGTGTGCCAAATTTCATACAAATCTGTTCACCCGTTTCTGCGTGATTGAGTAACAAACATCCAAACGTGTAAACATCTAAATAACCACATATTCATAACTTTCTCATTTATAATATTATTAGTAGGATAAATCAGGGATTCCGATTATCATGGCAACAATTACAAACAAACAATAGAAATATTTAATCCGGATGTGTGAAATATACCCGAGTAGAGAACTCCCAACTCTCTTGGCTTCCCTATATGGGTCACAACATTTATTTCCTCGACTTTTTCAACTTTACACACCTCTCGCGGTCACATGTACACGGGGGTTGTAAAAATAAATAATGCAAAGCTCTGAGTAAAAACAGCTTTTATTTTGTGCTCATCTGAGGCCCTAGTGTGAGTTTCATTTAACCATCTACACCAAACGCAGTGAGCGCGTTCGGCGTTGCGATTGGCCGTGGATTGGTGACGGACCAATCAGAGGCCCTAGTGTGAGTTTCATTTAACCATTTACATCAAACGCAGTGAGCGCGTTCGACGCTCCGATTGGTCCATCACCAATCCAGGGCCTATCGAAACGCGCTCACTGCGTTTGGTGTGGATGGTTATATGAAACTCACACTAGGACCTCTGGTGATGAAAGAAAACGGAGTGTACATTTATGTTTGCACATAATTTACAATTGTACGCCAAAGCGGTTTCTTTAACGACTTTAGCTTTCATACCTATATACATTACAGTTTAAGAACCGTAACCCGATTCCCTCGATTAACTTTTGCAGAAACAGGAATGGCTATATTGACGACTTGTTTAGTGAGGTCAATGAAATTGTGACTTGGTCTTTCTTAGTAATACACTATCTTTTTTGTGTATTGAGAAACCCGACTACTTTTTGTACCTCAATGGAATTGACTGTCATTAATTACATAAATCTATTTGTGTTAGATTACTTTTTGTCTACGGCTTCGCCCGTGTAGATGTCGGAAAAGATTCCACGAGAACGTACTGCCGGGATTAAAAATACCCTTTGTGCCTATCTATCTATGTGCGAAATTTCATTCCAATCCGTTTAGCCGTTTTTGGGTTAATCCGGAACATTTATCTAGACAAACGGACAAAAATTCTAAAAACTATATTCTCAGCATCAGACTCGATCCGACACCTCGTAGTAATAACTTTTTTCACAAATATTTAATGTACAGTTTGACTTTGTTACTATTTTATTATATTTATGTATAGAAGACATTATGTTGCGCCGGCTCCAAATAAGAGAACGATGATGATATAAAAATGCATCTGCACCCTCTTTAAGTGACCTCAGCAAAATACATCAAATTGATGACAATACACCCTTCTTGACTAGCTTCTGTCCGCGGCTTCGTCTGCGTGAAATTATCGCCCGACCGTGCTATTACTTCGTGTACCTTCTTGACTTATTTTATTTTTATTCCATCCTATGGGTCCTAGCGTGATGCTAAATAACAGATATACAGCCTATACAGGGACATTTTAACCAGTGCGCAAACTGTAAACCATGAATTCATTATATCATTCAAGACCTCTAGGGTAGAATTTTTTCGAACACACACAAAACAAAATCAGCAAAAAATATCCATAAATTTTGACCGCGTAGGTATTGCACTTTTCTGTAAAACTATTTTGTATAACCGGCGAAAAATTTCTACGCTCTGGAATGACGCTTGGAATGATATGCTGAATTGAATGAATGGTTACAGTTTGCTAATTTAAGGTGAATCTAGTCCACATTTTTCCCATACAAACTTCGGGAGTGTATTACTCCACTGTTTGATGATGTACATTAAAAATTAAACATGGTATGGTTTTGTCTCATTATTAATATTGTCTGTACGGAAACAGAATACTAAAACAAATATCCATTAAAAAGTTAGAAGCCAACAAAGACTTGTTTTTCTTGCTAATTTAACCTAACTTTGGCCGTGTTTAATAAAAGAAATGTAAAATCTGCAAAATCAAGTCGGTACCGACAATGCTCAAATATCGAAAAGTTCAATAAACTTTATTAGTCATTGATTTAATGCAGTGGTTTTTTTCATAAAACCCGATCTTCCGAAGGATTGTTCTTAATTTTTTACGCGTGTTGTACTATAAATGATCCTGCATGTCACTCAATAACGTTGTGCGTGTAGACTAGCGTCTAACTGCTCATCACTGATACTACCTCTGTCGGACAGCATGCTTTTTAGCCAGGCCCATCAGTGAGTTCAAGCCCGCGACTAGGTTCCCCTTAATAAAACCATTAGAGGACTTAATTTAAAAACTATGGGTATTAAAATAATAATATGTACAGGTATACAAAAGAAAATAATCATATGTGAGCGGTTGGTCGACTCTTCACGTGACCAAAGGGCTGGCTTATTTTTCGGCCATAGAATCAGCATTGCCATACAACGTGGCAATGCTGCCAGCCTTTTGGGAACTTTTCCCATTGACAACGATGCGGACGTATTTTTTTATGAGTTTGCTCATTGGTTGAAATTGTATCCTGTATACCCTTCCTATAGAGTAGGGCAATGAAATGCATCTTTTTTTTTTTTCAAATCCTACTGGTCAATCCAGAGATTAGCGCATTCAAACAAACAAGACCTTTACTGTAGCATACATTAGTTTAAAAGTCAAGGCAAGTCTACAAACACTAAAGAACCCAAATAATCAATAACTAACAAAGAAATACTTCCACAGGAAAACGACTACCTATTAATAGCTTAGCTTATTACTAAACGTATCTCACACCACACGCATCAACTATAAATACACCAGACACAGTCCATACCGTTATGACTAAGCATTTGTTTCATACTTTGTTACCCTGACCTTCTTCGGAGGTACCGTTTTACTTAAATTAACCAGTAACAGTACCCTACCAGTCTCATTGCTGTTAAGCTTATTAATAAAAACGTCTAATTATTGTTCCGAAATTATACCGAGTGTCATGGTTCGTGACTTGATACGGAATTAAACTGGTTATAAAAGTATGAATGCGGTTTTTATCTTTTAGAGTTGAATGAATTCAGTTGTTCCGTGTTGGTCCTTTGGTAAATGATAAATGAGTTTATATATCTGTAAGTAGGTTTGTGCAAACACTTTTAAACTTCAATCATGTTTTTAAAACTAGATGAGGTCGGAGTTTCCTATCTCACTACTCTAAGAAGAAATACCGAAACAAACTCAGAGGTTACAGTCCCATTTGAAGTCTGAACATAATCTTGGTCAGATCATGTGAAGACCGTGTATATTGGTGTCTGAAATAGTCTTTTCAGATTTCAACTGACTGGACAAGTCCACTCAATGGATCCCTGTCCAGTTGGTGCAAGCATTTGTCAGTAATCGTGCGGCTCAACTGAAACCAAGAAACATAACTGAATAAATAAACATATAAGATTGTCTATAGAGTGTGAGTGTGTCTCTGTATGAGTGTCTGTAGTAGAGTATCTATCTACAGAAAGGAATATGAGGTGTTTTCTATTTGGTAGAAATATAACCATTCGCAAAGCTTAATCACGTTTAAAAGTAAAATAAGCACTCCTGACTGTTTTATTAAAACCCCATTCTTCTTTACCCACGGTAGTAAACTCATCATCAAATGTGTAAATTAACTCCATTAAATGTACACAAGATAACATGCCACAATCAGGCAAAATACGGTAATTAACGTCCAATATTAAGACATTTAGAAACTAAACCGTCTGTATATAACTCACTCATTCAGCTGACGTTACTTAAATGCGTCGTTTGTTACCTCCTGAGTAAATTTATTGTCTCTACGTCACATAGCTGTCTCAAGTTCGACTACTGAAACGTCTGCCCTGATAAATGTTTTAATTTTCACTTTATAGCAGATAATCCAATTTTTGTACTCGCTTTTTCCATTATGGCTCATCTGTTATTACATTTTTAGATACATTATGTTTGTTTACTCTGGACGTTATCATTTTATTATTGGTACCTAAAAGCCGGTTTAAATGATTTTTTTAATAAAATAAAAACTTTTTGTACTTAAATATAAAAGTTAGACATATGCTGTCGCTGTCTTTTTTGTAGGCATTATCAAGCTCTACAAATTTTCTCTAGAAATCAATCATATATCTCTCATCGTTAAGGCAGCGTTCGTAACAAACGTTTTCGTTCGACCGTTTTTTCTCCGACTTACTTTGCAAATCCGACTACCACGACAAAGTTTTTTTCATTTTTCGGGTTAATATATAACTTATGACACTCACAAATAACGTGGCTTTCTATTGGTAAAATATTTTTCTAAATCGGTTCTGTAGATCCAGACATTACCCCCTACAACCTCACACTTAACAAAGTCACAAACTTTACCTCTCTACAATATTAATATAGATAAAGAACTATACAACATTACCCCAAGATATTCTTTTATTGCTATACTCCACAGCTCCCTTGGCATTCTTTGTGAATTTATGCCTTATCTAGAAAAACAGAAATGGAACATTCCCTTGGGCCTTCCGCTAAGGGAAATATCGTGAATTGATGCGTTGGAAAAAGAAATAAATGAAATAGCTTCTATTTATCTTAAAAAAAAACCTAATCAGGTTAATGCTGATGTTCCAATATGTACGATAAGAAAATTCAGAAGATAAATTAGACTTTGAAAAAGCAGTGATGAATTTATGCACATGCCCAAAGAATAATCTTCAATCTGTCTTTTTGCCTAGCCTTATCCCATTTCATTTGGGGTCGGCTCTCCTCGTCATTCTTCGCCAGATATTTCGGTTCTGGGTGGTCTAGTCTTTCACTTGGGCTTGCTTCAGGTTTAGTTCAGGTTCACTACAGATGTCAAAGTGAGAAGGGGTCTACCTCGCTTCTTTGGACCTGGATTCATGTAGAGGGCTTGCTTAGTCATGTGTTCCTTGGGCCTTCTCATTACATGGCCAGTCTTCAATGCAGAAACTAAAGGACAAAAAGTACTTCGACTAACTACGATTTATAGACACCCACGTAGGTATGCAGATCGGAACGCCCGTACGTCTAAAAGGTATACGGTAATCAAAGAAAGGCTAAAAAATAGTACACTTGTCCTGCAAATTGATCACCTCTCGCGATCCCGGCACAATCTGACTGGGTTTTAACGCCATCGTACAAAGGAAATACAAAAAGTTTGCTTCTATGAATTCCAAAAGGATCATACTTTAAAATTTTGGAATGTTGAAAGCAGCGGAAGCTCTCCAGCCCTGGAATAAACACGCTATGTATATTAACATTACATCTATATTTTTGTTTTATATACCAACTAATGATGATTGAGCGTCAGTTATATATACATATATATATCTCTCTCTCTTTCTTTGTATGCACGTGTTTCTGTGACAAAAATAAACCTATTTCTCTTTCTTATCTCATGAAATAGATCTTCTTTATCTGTCTATTTTGTGGTCGAAACCAATGGCCCCCGAAGTGGCATAATAATGTAGCTGAATAGCGTGAATAAGATTAATTGGGATAGTCCAGGCTGCCGACCATGAAATTTCCTGCTGACTGTTGGGTCAGATGTAGGTATAGATAGTAGTAAATTGTTGGAGCTATGGTCTGAATTTGGGATTACTATTTTTGGATTATATCCATATATAGGATTGCGATTTGCCCGTTATTTTGATTATTCTTTCTATAAGCGTTACGAGTTATATCGTAATATATGTTGCCCGCGACTTCATCTGCGATCCAGGATAAAAAGTATCCTATGTGCTTACACAGGTCATGGTGTATCTGACGTAACAAATAAACAACTTACTTCCGTGTTTGTAATATTACTTAGCATTTAAAACATTGAATATGATAAATGCTTCAAGCTTTCGGGTTGATTAACTAATCGTATTAACGAAGATCTGACTGTGAAACACATTGTGAGTATCTAACTGATCCAAGGTACAATATATACTTCATTAACAAATTAAATGAAACGTCCTGAACACAGCAAGTCAACAAGAGCAAGTTTTCATCTCCCATCTCCTCGTTTTCAGCCTATAGGTGAACATTGTGAACAAGCGTCGTCTTCACCCTGTTCGTTTAATTGCGAACTCGTGTTTTCGTCTAATGAACTGCTAAATTTATTGTGTAATTAAACCGAATAATTGTGTGTACAACGTTATACACCTGCAGGTAATTGATTGTATGGGAAAACTTGTTTTAACTCCCTCGTGTGTCCTGAACTCTCTAATTATTTGGTTAAAACTATTTTCGCCGTGGATCTTGAGTAATGGTTGTGTTAGTCTAGCATCTGCATGAAGAAATTGCTAAGCTAGCTGATATACAAATTGCCGAGAACGAAGATCTAGCAAGAAAAGGAATTGAAGTTTTCCAACTTCCATGGGAAAGCTTCTTGATGCTAGGTTTGCATGCTAATATAGCCCAGCCCTAGTTCACAACGATCAGGACAAATAAACGACCAATTCTATTGCCGGATATAATTCCTCTGAGATTGCCACGACCGTAACAGATAAACCAGATTTCTTCCAATAAACAGCACACTCGGGAAACTAACCTATGATCACATTATGAATTAATTAATACACAATTCCATCCCTCTCCTCATAAACCTCTATTGCTATTTCACAGCACCCATGGGAGCCGTACTGTGTACACTTATATGATACATTTACCTGTAGCTTTCACGAACGTGTAAAAATACGATTAAAAGCTTTTAACATAGGTACATTAAGCCAATTAAAAATATGAACCACCATCCATCCTACGAATGCTCGGAAAACGTTGAATTACGGTATTAAAGCCTACACGAGGGCTGCGTATCATGTTATAATGTTAAAAGCAAGTGTCAAACCGCGATGTTTTTAATAAAAAGCTTTTTCATCATATTCATAAGTTCAAATACGTTAAGCCGTTGGTCTCCTGTCATTTGTGGGTCTTTGACAGTCGTTACGGGTCCTCAGAAGCCCGAAAGTCTGACAAAGGGGTATCGTATTACCCAGTGACTGGGTTGTGGAGGTTAGATAGGCAGTCGCTCCATGTAAAATACTGGTATTCAGCTGCATCCAGTTAGACCGGAAGTCGACCCCAACGTAGTTGGGAAAAGGCTAGGCAGATGATGAAGATTCATAGGTTCAAATGGGTATTGTGGGAATTTCACGTCAGGACCTCCCATGTTTTTGGCAGCCCCGAGATTTATATTAAGTATCATAAATAGTGATACTTTTGGGCTCGCTCAAATATTATACGAGAAGTCTTTATTAACCGACTTCCAAAAGGAGGAGGTTCTCAATTCGTCGGAACCTTTTTTTTAATGTATGTTCCCCGATTACTCGAAGATGGTTGGACCGATTTGGATATTTTTTTTTTGTTTGAAAGGGTATACTTCCCAGGTGGTCCCATGATCATCAAGTCAGGATCTGATGATGGGATCCTGGAGAAATAGAGAGAACTCTTAAAATTTTATAGGCACACTTGAAACAATTTGTGTAGTTTTTGGAAGAGTACTTTCTCGGAGTGGTTCCATTTCAATTTGGTGAAGATCTGATGAAGAACTTCGGAGATAGGCAACAGAACTCCTCAATAAATGATAGCAAATGGACAGGGATTGCTGAAATCTCATGTCTGTCAATTGTTTACACCAGTTAATAATATAACATCACGCCGGTATGCTGTGAAGGGGTAAGCACATGTGAACCACTAAAAAGTGAAAAATAAAAACTTTTTTCAAAAAAATAAACAACCGACTTCCAAAAAAACACTAAAAAGTGAAAAATAACTTTAATTTCGGAAGGCGGTGACAAAAATAAAATACATATCCAAAGTCACCGACTTCCGAAATTAAAGTTATTTTTCACTTTTTAGTGTTTTTTTGGAAGTCGGTTGTTTATTTTTTTGAAAATTTTTTTTTTGCTTTAAACATAGTATAAAGTAGTTGCAGTCTGGTTTTGATAAAATGTCCACATGTCTATCTATACAGAATGTTGTGTCAATTGCACACATAATAATTTATACTAGTGGTTGTTCAGTAGTCGAAATTCAACCATGATTCATTGACATCAAAAATATTAGCTTTCTGTACGCCTTCTCCATAAAAACCTTATCTATGCCAAATTTCAAACTACTCCGTGCGCGTTATTTTCTTAAAAAGGGGTACAAAGTTTTTGCTTCACGTATTAATATAGATCCATAAGGAATTGGTTACTTAGGACCTCTATCTACTACATCAGTGAACACCGTCAAATCACGTTAAAATAGTCTACATCCCAGTATAGATTGAATAAAGACCTGGAACTATGTCCTCTTGGTAATTTCCTGACGGGAGGCCTGGATTGGAAGCCGTCGGGAAATTGATTTTAAAACGTTAATGCTGCAGTGCTGGGCGTTCAATCGGCAGACAGTGCAAGCGACGAGCGGACGCGACGTGCTGGCAATCATCTAATTAATACATCATTTTGGAGGCCGTCACCCGTCTGGATGAATTCAACTGACCTTCGTGATTGATGAACTGTTCATAGCGGTGGAAATGAAAAGTGAATTTTAAAAGAGGATACGAGTGTGGGCTTTTCAAGGGACCTTTGAAGGTCTTCAAAAGATAAAAGAATGCATGCAGCGCGTTTTAGTAGCATTATCCAAACAGATTATAATGGTGAAAATGACTGAATGTTACAAGGGGATACGAGTAAGGGCGCTTTTGAATAGACATTTGAAGGTCTTCAAAAGATAGAAGTATGCATGCTGCGCGTTTCAATGGCATTATTCAAACAGATTTTGATTTATCACTGCTTTATATATTTGTATAGCAGGTTCGTCTTGATGTTCACTTCTTAGTTCCTTTTCGTTTATAAATTGAGTCTTCCCTTTTCGGGTGTTTCAAAGTTAATGACATCGTTTTCCTTTAAATTGCATTTCGTTACCGAGCCAGGCGTTACGTAAAGCTCCGTCTGAATGTATTACCTTATTAAATGTCTTAACATTTATTTGCGCCCCCCTCATAATTGGATGGTGGTGTATCTTTGAATTACGCTTTATTTTTGCTTCGCTCTGTTTTGTAAAAAAATTTGATTCCGTTTTGCTTGGATCTTCGCTTTTTACGGACGTTTTTCGAAAATGGAGTTAATAAGCACAATTAATGGTTCTCTTCAGTGATTTGGTTTGATATTTATTAATTCTGACTTCAGAAGGCTGCTTTGCCCTATGCCTGTCAGCCATGGCTTTGATATTTTAGTCCCCATATTTTACTGTGTTTACGTATCACAAACTCCAAGCAAATGGAGGAACACTCATCAACTTAATATAGTCATAAAAACTAAACCGTTTAATAGACATTTCTAGGCTTAACATGCCTTAACTTTGTAACCCAGCTGTAACTTTGGTCTTCATCGCGAAGTAATGATTGTCAGTGGGTGCTATGAAACACTGTCCAAAGAGTTCAAAGGCTAAATAAAGTTTAATATTTCGCCTGATCTTTTAGTTTTAACTTACATAAAATACCGTAATTTATACCTACCAAATAACCTTGTAAAGGGTCTATATTGTGTTGGCATAAAGGCGACAATATTCTGTTGTAATGCCTCCATTGAACGGTTTTGGGGGAAGCGGGCGGGCCAATTAGGTACTTACGTCCCACATGTCAAATACCGCGGGACGCCTTGCTAAACAACGTCGTTTGGCGCTGTCATTAATTAATATCCACTCTTTGTTAACGTGTTGCTCCGTCATTTTTGACGGGCTGCGGAATGTCTCATTAATATTATGTTGTGAGCTATATTTTATAGGGAAATTTACGTCCGGCGTTTTAACGATCTTTACGCCAGATTTCATCGGTTAGTCGAGCCCTTTCAAGTATCAATTTATACCGTATAAAATGTTTCTCATTAATAATTACGTATAAATTGCGTATTTATGGAGATAGTTACGTAGGTTCCAATTTTACCGATATAATTAATTCAAAAAAATGTCGTTAAACAGCAAACAAACTATTAAATCAATACCGATAAACAGTTTACATTTACATAACATTCAAGTAGTACGTAAATCAACTTTATTAGCGGTTAACACATACATCGGAATGACGTATAATACAGTGCGATACTGCGAGTTGCGCAAGTGCATAACCTTGTTCGCTCACGTGACGTCATGGATTTGAAACAAATGTTCTTAGCATCTTACGTCGAGTTTATAGAGCGAACCCATGTATGGGGTTTAATGAAAATGATATGCATTATGTTGAGAACTTTTGACTCGGGCTTTAATGGATAAAACTTTATCTGGGAAATGAACAACACAACAGACGCGCAGTGTTTTCTTGGTAATCAATGCGCGTTTCTTCTCTTTATGAACAGAGGCATTTGCTCTGCTATGAGACAATTTCTAATTGGTATAATTACATAACATAACATCAAGCCTGTATTCCTCGAAGGGTTAGGCAGATGTGTACCTATAGTGCACCCAAATTTCGTCAGTTCTGTGCAAGACTGCCTCGTTGGTCCAGACTCCAGTGTTCGGAAGCGCAAAGTGTTATTGGGGTTTCCCGTTAAGAATTACTCGGTAGTAACCCGGAGTCTGGATTTGAGTCCGTTTGATGGCAATAAGCTCGCCCCATATTACATCGTAAATAAACTTATTACTATGGGATATCGAAACTGGCCTCGTCAGCATTTTGATCCCAAAAGCATTCGACCAACGCCAAATATTTATGCCATATCAAAATTTCATTAAGTACCCAGAATGCCATCCATGCGTTCGGCTGCTCCTATGGGAGTACGCAGCGAACGTTTGGCGAATAACTTTGAATATTCATATCCAATAACAGAGCCCTAGCTACTAGGGCTGTCACGTCTATTTGACTAGGGTCTGGCTGTACCGGTCAAATCTCCGGTCTCGACGGCCCGAACGCCTTCCACAGAGTTAAGCCGTAATTTACCGGACAAGACCGCAGCTTCTCAAGTAAACGCCACGATCCTCCCAATTCTGAGTAGTCTGACCAGCCCAAGGGAAAACTTGCTCTCTTGATTTAATACTGTGTGTTGGAGGTTTCTTGAAAGCTATTAGCAATGGTACGACTTAAAAAGTGTCAACCCTATTAACGTTGCTGGAATATTCGAGTTTTCATGTAAAAACGGTGTTTGTACAGCAGTTTTTTCCCGCAAAGTGTTGGTGGTCGCCTGTATGAATTGGATATTTGGTGTTAATGAAATCTTATTTCACTACGTATTAATGATTAAAAATCCTGTAAACGTTGTTCGTTTCATTAAAAAGATAAAGAATATTTTTTTTGTCAAAATTTGTCACAATATTAATATTTAGTACGTACATGTTTCACCCGTATGGCGTACAAATTTATAAAATTTACAAAATAAAATAAAAAATAGTTACAAATAAAAACTTCAATCTAAGTACCTACCTACACAATGGTCAGTAATAAACAATAATAAGTCAGTAGAATAAATTAATCATAAAATGTCATAAAAATAAAGGAAAAATAAAATAAGAAAAAAGAATGTCAAATAGTGTTATTCAAAAAGTCATTTATATTATAGTAAATTTTAGTTTTTTGTCGTAATTACGCATTAACGCAAAAACTTACTAACTTGATTTTCAAGTTAGTTTTTGGGTTGTCACATATTATTTTAGTATTCATAGAACTCAATAGCTGTTCGGATCTGACCTTTTGCAAAATAGATTACTTAATCAAGAACTCAGTATAGTTTTAGTGAAGCCCCCATTGTCTCGTCGACCATAATCAAACAAGAGCGTTAAGTAACCTACCCTAACTTAGATTTTATTCTCTAGAGAGCCATAACCTTTTGTTCCGGCTATAACGCGGCAATTAACGTTCTAACTGTCCCTAGCCGTTCAGCGGAACGCCCGCCTCACTGACGTAGCGGAAAACTAGACAACTGGCGTTTTTCTTTTTTTACAAATCAGTCTTATTAATTGCAACTTCCTCAATTTTTTTCTAAAAGGTCATGCGTGCATGTATGACCAGATGTATGAAGGTAAACGAGGCAATACTACAGAACACCACACACTCCATGTTAGGAACGTAGTGGGTGGCGTTCTGTAGTTTCTGCTTACCCCTATAGCTATTAATTAAATGTTTTCCCGTATCATCATTAATCATCACGAAACCAAAGATAAAAAAGTAACCAGTTTGTTGCGGAAATAATAAAGTTGGCGACAGGAACGGCAAAAATCTTTCAGCACTGTTTCCAATTTCCCCTTACACGCTCGCCTACCACGCCAGCACCCTCATACTTCGTTTATCCTCTATCGCTTTGTGTTCTCGATGGCATGAGATACTAACAAAAGGCGATGCCGCAGGCCGCTCACCTAGATACGTCACTAACCCTTTGTGTTCCGCGGCATCAATTCACGCGCTGCAATCAATGCCAGTCGAGGTTACCTTGCTTTGCATGCTTTTTCAACGGATAAACTGAGTATGTGCTTCGTTGCAGTTGCATTAAGGTAGTGTACGTTTAAATTCAGGGGAAATTCAGCTTTAAGAGCCGTAATAAAGTTTACGATACTATCCGGCTCCAAGGATCAACACTTCTTTTTGCATTCATTCTAAAATGTATACTTAAAAGTTGTAGATATATTTGTAGGATGTCAACATTTTATAAAACAAAATTGAAAACGTCACGAAGTTTACTACATCGAATATCTCTAACAACACAGAAATTCAAAGCAAACGCATTAATGTAAACATTACCATAACAAAGCCAGAAACATTATTGTCGTCATAGCACTTTTATTGAAGTTATTAGCATACTTCAACAACAGTACCGCGATCGTAAACTGTGCGTGAAACGTATTGAAAACCTCATATTGTTACTCTATGTACAATAATATGTTCCCCGCTGTGACGTAGTTTTCCGACATTTTCCAATAACAATTTGTGGACACTCCGCTTTTGAGTGGTTCTGCTGCATCTGTACTATTTATTGAGCCATTCTGTATCTCTTATTGTTTGCGATATGTCTGCAATGATTCTATTGAATGTGAACAATTTGGAGTATCCATGTGGATGTTGTCGATGTTCGATTCGATCATTTGCTGTGCATTCAATTTGGAGCGTATTGTTCTTTATGGATTTCGATAGACCTGGTATTTTATCAAATTGACACGGATGGCACGGGTTTATTTTTGTTATTCATGATCGGAGTTTTACAGCTTATAATCTTCTATTCATATGTATAGAAGATTTTAAGCTGTAAAACTCTATGTATATACATATACAGATAAATAAAATTTAAGTCTGTTTGTAATATTAAAATAACCGCTTTTTACTAAATTCATATGGATGGTATCACGGTACATATACCAAAATAACAGTTTTTACAATGTCTGTCTGTCTGTCTGTCTGTTTGTTCCGGCTAATCTCTGAAACGGCTTGACCGATTTTGACGGGACTTTCACTGGTAGATAGCTGAAGTAGTAAGGAGTACCGTAGGCTACTTTTATTTTAGAAATTTTATTTATTTGTATTAATTTATATAAATAATATAATATAAATAAATAATTTAAAAAAAAAAACTATTCCGCGCGGACGAAGTCACGTGCACAGCTAGTCGTACATAATAACGTAGAGACAATACAGTTTTCATGCAACAACAATGCCTCCCTACTGCGGTTCAGCGAATATGAGCAGTCCAAAACTTCCTTCATTATAGGCACTGCAGCCCTGGGCGTCGGGAATCCCAGGCTGATTCCCGGCCACCGTAGGCACGGGCTTTCGGACGGCGAGTAATGGGTAGCTCGCTGTCCGGTAAGGACCAAGCCCGGGTCGACGGCGCGTTGTGCTCCACGCGCGCCTCAAAGAGATGTCAGCAGCAACAGAGGGGGCCCGCAAGGGCCGATGCCTGCCGGGGGTGCGGGTTGTTCGAAAGAGATACCGCCGCCCCTGGCACACAGGCAACTAAGGGAACACGGGTGGGTTTTAGTCAGTAAAAGTCTGACACGCCCTCCCGCTCCACCCAGAGCGGGAGAAGTTATTTGATGATTTCCCACCTAGAAAAAAAAAAAAAAAAAAAAAAAAAAAAAAAAAAAAAAAAGCATAAAATATAGCGTCTACGCACAAACAGAATACTATTTGCACGAACTTATATTACAACTGTTGTTACGTTCGTAAGTTAATGCCTACGCACACAAGTTGGCATGGCGCCACGCATAATGGTAGCAACTCCCGAATATTACTTCCTGAGACCTCAGTTATACGGTTCTCGACGATTTTTTGGGCACGTAAGATGCTTCGTATTGACTCACATTGGATATTCTCCAAGTTTTAGAACCACGTGCCTTTAGACCAAATCTCGAATGGAATTATGGATTTAACGGTCCGTCAACCGACATTTTGATTTGATTACACATTAAAATGTGTTTTACGTTATTTGGATTAGTGGTGAGCGTTGAATGAACGAACTGGTTTTTTAGACTGTTTATTCGACCTGAACTGTTCGACTAGTTTACTGTCCACAGATAAACCAGTTTATTCGTGAACGACATTTTACGCATGCGACCGGCGGCGGCGACAACTTGATTTCGCCGTACACGTAGTCGACGCTCGACGGAACGGAACGAGTGAACACGAACACTGCCGAAGGCCGTTTGTTATTGATTCTCTCTCTCTCATGCAGAAACGAACGTTCATCTCACTGAGCAAACGCTGTTACATGAAAATAGACTATAAAAAAACGATAGATACCGATCTTTATTTATTTCGTTGAATTAGTTTATCATACATACAAGTTTATTAGTCAGCCTTCCAGTCCTAACACTGGAAAAAGTATGAAGAGAAGTTCATTTCGATTTCCAAGTACAGTTCATATATCCGTCGATTAGTAAACTAGTTCAACGTAACGACCTAATCTGATCGTACAATAAACGGTGCATAAACTCCGTGAACATAAATTCGTTTATATGCTGTTCAGTCTATTATGTAAACTAGTCGAAAATTAAACTGTTTTATCAACTAGTTTATTGTATGCGGTAAACCAGTCTCGTTTCGTCGACGGTAAATATGTGAACGACCCACTCCTAATTTGGATGTAGGTAACAAATACAGATACTAAGGTGCTATACCAGGACTGCTGATCTTGTGTAAACTGTATACGTACATATCGTTTTATTCGACGTATCAATGCACAAAAGGTGTGTTGCTTTTCAAAAATGTTGACTGATTTATGCCACATCAGTGCTCCAGGATTAGTTAGAAGATAATTGTTACTTCCCTATCTGTTGCTATGGTCTACAAATCTATCAAGCACAGCAGTTTAAAATATCCACCACCTCAGTCCGAAACAAAATAAAAAGGTCCATTTATCCTTGCTGCAAAATCAAGCGCGGTGCGCACCACATAATCTCCGCCTCTAATGCAACGGGCCAACGGCTGATTGCATTTTAAAGTAAAAAAAGGACATATCGAGGTCATAGATCGTGACTTGTGCTATCTGCTCGGATGTTGAGTTGCTGTGTCTGAACGAGCGTCGAGGGGTGACTTACGGCACTTACATGATATTGAGGTATACGTAAGTTACGGCTCCCTTGATACGTACCCACGCTTAACAATGCTTATATGTACTTTTTGTACTATATTTCGTGTGGCTTTTGTTGTGTGGATTGCCGCCTTTACTTTATGAAAAGAGTATTTTAGGGGCACAAAATTCATAGTGGACCTATGAATGCAGAAATGTTGTCTTCACTTTACGCTCTTGCCCTCCTCCGCATTTGGATGCCTGTGCCATTTTAATGTGAACTCCAAAATAGTTATGCTGACGCATGAAGCCCATTCGTTATCATCAATATTTGGTACCACGAGTTCATTCCGGTACAGTAGATGTATATACATATTTAAACAATAAATCATATTATTGGTCACGCAGTTGACAGGTTAATTAGCAGCCTATATAAATGAGGATTCCGTGTTTTCATAGCTTTCATGTTGATAAGTAAATAGGCATGGCATTCTATTAATATTATTATTTATTAGTTTAATTTGGACATAAAGCTTTTTTAAATGTGTAGTTTATTTCGACCTTTATACACTGCAAATGTGTTTGTTTGTTACAAGCAACTTCTTTAGAGGAATAAATATCTTCATGAAAAATTCAGGACAGTACTCCGATTATTCTTCGATCTTCGAACAAATCTCACTTACATGGATTTTAGTTTTGAAACCTTGGTTTATTATTCTTCGGTCTTCGAACAAATCTCACTTACATGGATTTTCGTTTTGAAAACCTGGTTTATTGGCTCTATTGATCCTGTCTGAAGGACACTATTTATATGCAAATATGATTTTATCATTATATACTGTTATCATTGTGGTGGTCCTAGGAGCGCATTCGTGCCAGTTTTGATTTATTGGCTATCGCTAAAGAAAGCAGTCAGACTCATGTACATAAAGTTCAAAATAAAAATAAATCTGCGAAAGATTGTGTTTTTGATTGATAAATGGATTTTTGTCAGAACTTTTTGAACGTCAAAATGACATAAAACAGTCTCCCAAAACGCCCACCCGTCACTACTTGCTAGTGCTGGGAAGAAGTGGCGCAACAAACTCCCCAGCAGCACAGCTGGCTGCAAGTTAAAAGATCAAGATTCTATACAATAGCAGGTAAGTAATTAAAATTATGAAAAACTCTTTTTGTTATTATTTGCCATTTGTCAGTTGTGCTCACACACTTAGAGCATCAAGCATTTGTATTCCACAGTAAAATATGACCGTAATTATATTTCGCTTTAATCGCCACACACATTTAAAACTTCTCAGTCGTGTCAAAAGACAGATGTCTGAGACGTGCCTGCTTATATTTTCTTATTGCCCGTTTTTATTCTCATTCGTTTAAGCCAGTCACGTGGGCGGTCATAAACGCCGTTTTACGATAACTTGTGTGTTTACGGTACCCTCGTCAGGCTTGTCTTTTGTCAACATAGGATTCCATCTTCTGTTACGTTTCCGTATGGCGTGTGAAGTTACGTGCTTTTCCTTTTAATGAGGAACTGGGTAGTGAGAAATTTTCTCCCCAATTTACGCACTTTACGTACTAAGTAATTATTTGCTTAAATAAATAATAGTTTTAAAAAACTAAAAAAAAAACACGCTTTAAAAACCAAACTAAAAAGTAGAAAATAATTAAATCTATTAAAAAGCGTGGGGTGCTTTTTGAGGTACATTAAAATCAATTAATATCAAGCACCCCACGCTTTTTAAAAGAATTAAATTATTTTCTTCTTTTTAGTTTGGTTTTTAAAGCGTGTTTTTTAGTTTTTAAATTATTATTTAATTTACAATTTTTTAGTTCTGCTAACTAAAAAAGCGTGATTTTTAATTTTTTTTGTAATTTTTGAATTGTCATCGGTCCTCGATAAGTCTACAAAGTTTAAATGAAATCTGACCGTTTGAAGTGGGTCAAAATCGCGCCCTAAGGAGTCGGTTACAAACAAACATACAAGTGAAGCTAATATAAAGCGTGTAAAAAAAGGCAGCGACTTATTTAAAATAAAATGTTTAAAAAGAAAGACAGTAAATATCACACCTGTAAATAAATATACCTCAATGTGCCTAAGTTTTACATTGAATAATAACCTTTCATAAACGTGATGTTAATTCATGGGCTTTGCATAAAAGCTTTGTGCGGCCACAAATAAAACCCCGACGGCAAGAGCATCTGTGCCCTAGCTTAGTCGCAAAGTTTTGACTGAATTTAATTATTGGCAGAATTTTCAATAAAGCCTGAACCTAACAGTGAGAACACATGCTGTAAAGAAAATTGCCAACAGTTCACGATTGCAAAGCATAAATTCCAGTTTATTATAAACCGTAAAGTTGAAGCATAACTAACTTTAAATGAAACTATCAGATATGTGACAGGCTCTTAAAAAGTTGATCACTTAGAAAAATTCTAACAATTGCGTAACGCACGACATCAAGTCTGTAATCCGCGAAGGATTAGGCAGAGGTGTACCTGGTACATAAAAACAAACCAAAAATGCCTAAATTGGTACCAGGAAAAATCACGTATTTTATTATTGCTCCGCTCAATACGCGTATTTACATTTCTAGAAGTGTTAGCCATGCAAATATAAGCGAGATGTTAGCACCGGGAATTGGCAAGGGTCCCTGTATTGGCGTGGCACTGAAACTTGGTCGGGCGAGCTCTTTTCAAGCATATTGCTCAACTCTACACATAAATTTTCATCTGGAATTTATATTGTTCCTCGAAATATTACGTTAATTTTGATTGTAGGTACAATATAGTACGTAGTACGGTAATACATTCTACTTCGTAGCCGGCCTGCTACGAAGTTGCTACGTCGCGTCGTAGCGAACGTAGCGTAACGACATCGGTACTGAGACTGGAAAATGAGGTTTGCGGTGGTTGCCTGTCGCTTGGCAAACGAAAATTGTACAGCTTTATGACTTTTAGCATAAAACATGAGCTATGTCTTGCTTGACCAAGGCTTATTTATGTCGTTGTAAAACTTAGCTTTTGGTGTCCACCTACATCATGCTCATTTGATGTTCTTTTATTCAGTTCACCAATCTAAAACACAAATTTTTACGATCTGAATTTTAGATCGAATCTTATTTATGAGAATTTTGATAAATGTAGGAAAAGTCATGGAGCCTTTGCCCAGCAGTGGGAAGATACAGGTTAACAGTAACAATAACAGTAGAAAAGCTTGAACCTGCACCAGATGGAATATAATGAACCCTACTATACACCGTGACTTTTTAGTCGTCTTACAACGGCAGTCCACTTCATGTATGGCTACTAATCATTTATATAAAAAAAAAAAAATATTTTTGAACATTTGAATAATAAAAAAATATATATATATAATTCACTAAGACGCATGACGTAGCTTGAAACACCCTGTTATGGAGACGGAATTAATGATGGAATGTAATGGTAGGTAGGTAGATATCTTCTACCGTTCGATACGTAAACATTATTAACAGGAAGGGTGTTTCATAATTCTAAAGCTTATTTATTTTTCTTTGTACCTATTACCTTAATTAATGGTAACAATGTTTTAATCGCGCCTAGAGGTATTTTATGACGGATACATTGAGTGGACCACCTTTGTAAGATAACTAAAATGTCACGGTGTATATCTGACGAACTTTCATCTAACCAACAAGACAGCGTCAAACAAAATCACTCAAACTCCCATTTATTTTTCTAAGCCCTAAACCAGAGCACTCAGTGATTACTGTACGTGGGACGGAGCACTTATCTGGCTGCACCTACGTAACAAATGGGACAGGAATAAGAACAAAGAGGCTGGGACAGATGCCGCGTCCGGGTGACCTAAAACTGCAGGTGCCAGCTGCAAGGTGCCAGAGATGTGTCGCGCTGTCGGGTCCAAACAGTAAACTGACAGCAGGGTTTCAGAAAACGTATAAAAGAGTTTGCGAAATGTAAATGTCGCATAGTTCTTTTAGTTTCAAAGTGTCCTGTGTGATGGGAAAAAAATTGAGATCAGGAGTCGTTAGAAAATGCAGGTGGTGTTAGTCACTTCGATTATAGAGGGTTTTGGTAGAGTATAAACCGGTCTTCGTAGAATTAATTATTCAAGTAGTCATATAAACTTTCATATTATAATATGCGAGAGTCTCGGCTTGGGTTAATCTAAAGAACCTTTTTACCTTTGATAGTTTGATCTTAGACATTAAACTTTCATTTACATTACATACTAAAGACTTATTACTGGCCTTGTGAAGCAGGTTCATTTAACATGTTTTTTGGATATATATAAACAGGGTGTAACAGAAACCCTATTGCTATCCTTAAGCACTAAAGATAACAGCTGGTATAGAATCACTATACATAGTTTCAGCTCAAAATAAAATACTCTGAGAATTTATACCAAATTTTCGGTTTCGTATGTTTCTTAAATTCAAATCATAACAAACGTGTCACCGCACTACGTAGGTCAATAATTTTTCACGTTACTTGCCAATATCACGATAAATCATTGTTCTGGTATCAATGTATTAAAAATTCTCATAACTTCCGAACATGTAGTGATGGGATTAAAAAACCATTCCAATATCGTTTGATATCATCCTAAGAAGCCTTGCTCGTGGTATGTATATACCCTTTCTGTTACACGTTGTATATGCCTACTAGCTGACCCGACAGACGTTGTCCTGTCTTAACTATGAACATTGAATTCAAATTTACATAGATACCTATATATGTTACGTGCAAATTTCTTAATTTTTTCTTCCTTATGGACCTCCTGACAAAAAAAAAAACAACAAAAAAGAATTAGCAAAATTGGTCCAGCCGTCCACGTGTAATGCCGTAACCAAGGGAAATAGGGACACATTTTGATATATACACCGTGACATTTTAGTTGTCTTACAACGGAAGCCCACATCATGTATCCAATGACTACTAATAATTAATAATTAAAGAATTATTTTTTTGATCATTTGCATAATTCAAAAAAATATAATATAATTCACTAAGACGCATGACGTAGTTTGAAACACCCTGTAATGGAGATGGAATTAATGATGGGATGTAATGGTAGGTAGGTAGATATCTTCTTATACGTAAACATTAACAGGGAGGGTGTTTCATAATTCTAAAGCATTATTTATTTTTCTCTGTACCTTTTATCTTAATTAATGGTAACAATGTTTTAATCGCGCCTAGAGGTATTTTTATGACTGATACATTGAGTGGACCACCTTTGTAAGACGACTAAAATGTCACGGTGTATATTTGTATAAAACCGTATCGATCCGTATTATGGAGTATGCTTCATACTCATAAACTCCATAACCACAAACGCCACTCACAAAAGTTATTGTACGAAACATGTTATGCGTTATAGCTAGGTAATTCAAGAAATACCCTGCGTCTTTATTTATATTGTTCAAGATTGGATCCATCGGTCGTGCCCATTTCCCTCGCTTTGGCGTTCGACCAGTCGGAAACATTCTGCTTCACAGATGAAAGAGCATTCCTTAAAGACGTATTTTAGGCATTTGTGAAATTGTCCTTGGTGACGTTCCAGCTGCTGGTTATCGATATACCATTGTTCTTCGTTCATTGATCTTTATATTGTGATTTGGAAATCGTCATATTCTTATTTTATTAGAGGACTAACTGACCCGACAGGCGTTGTCATGTCCAAATTTCAACAGTTCAATTTGCCCGAATTCAAACAATTTCCGGGCAACTTCATATTTTTCTTTCCTTAAAAACCAAATTCACACTTTTCAATTCCTTGATTATTTTACGTTTCAATAAACTACCTTAATCGTTTTTTTTATGTAATTAGCTGCGTAACTGTTATTTTTGTTTATGTTGTACTTATTGAGTGAAGTGTTTTATTGGAATAATAAAAATGGTTTATTTCACAACCGTATTAAAATGTATGAGTTTATGATGGCAGCCTCCTTTAAAGCAAGAAATACCTGTACCTATTAGGAAACGAGTCAGTTTTAAAATAAAAAAGACCTTATCAGTTCAGCCGTTTTCAAGTGATGCGCGTACCAACGAAGAGCAATTCATTGTTACTTTCATATAACTAGCTTTTGGCAGCGGTTTCGCGCGTAGTACCCAATTTACACAAAACTTTAACAAATTGTGCACCTAAACCTTCCTCATGAATCACTCTGTTTATCCGGAAATCCGTTCAGTCGTTTTTGAGTTTTCGCGAACAGACAGACGGACGCGGCGGTGGACTTTAAAGCATCATGACATCACTTATCGTTCGCCCTTTCTTATAATTTCTACGCAAACTATGAAAAATAAATAATTGATCATTTATCTAATTAACGTACCCGCCAGACGTTCATGTCTTAGCCGCCACACAGGGGCCAATTTTTAACTAGTCGATGTTTGCGCTCGTTAATTGTCGAGGTGCGGGGCTTAGCTGTCGATCGATAAGAGATAAGTACACACCCACGTTAGATTATTCCACATTCTCGAGCCACGTTAAGTGCAGGAACATCGAGAAAGACGTCTCAAGCACTTTAAACTCAAATGTAATTTCGCTGTAGTTGAAGGGGCTATGAAAATTCACAAGAACCTAGGTAATTTGAAACTGTGAAACTGGTAATTTATACGTTCGTTCCAAGCTAAGTATTTTGTGTGAATTTTGGATGCTTAAATTTGCTTGCTGGCAGTTTTAGGATTGTCTTCTAAACTAAAGCAAAGATTTTCGTATTTCTCTTATGTAAATTTGATCTTTGTTTGTAATTACCTTGATTGCCTTTATTAACTCGTCGTTATTCATACGAGTGGTCGCCCAGTGGTCGAAATTCGACCATAATTCATTTATGTATTAATCAACAATAATAAAAAAATGTATGCCCTTCTCCAAATAAACTATAGTTGCGTCAAATTTTATACTTCTCCGTCTGCGTAATTTTCGTAAAAAAGGGTACGGTTAACTTTGGCATATTTACTAATTGTAACAATTTTTTAGGAATCGAGAGATATTTTAATTCAGTTCGCATTGGTAAAGTTGCTCATGGAAAGTAAAGATGCCACGGTTGAAGGTACGTGCTTCACGTATTAGGGCCTTATCATACTAGCGGATTGCGAGCGTCCTCAAAGCGGAGCAGGCGCGCAACGAACACGCGGCGCATGCGCAGCGAATTCGTTGCGGACGCGCAACGAGATCGCCGCGGACGCGGAGAGAAAGATAATGGATCTTCCCAAATTCGTCGATGCTGTCGTTTTCGTCTCCGGCGTCTTCGAAGTAACAAAGCCAACAGCAGTGTCTCCTCGTCGGAATCCATTTTGTTACTGAGTGTATTGTACGTCGTTAACTTGCTACAAACACGCGACGAAAACGTTGCGAATTTGCCACGCGTCCGCGACGTCTTCGCTGCGCAGACGCGGCGTGTTCGCGACGCATTCGCTGCACGCCCGCACCGCCTCGCAGCCGCCCGCAAACCACTAGTGTGATATTGCCCTTAAAGTATAGATATAGAGTTCACAGTTACCCAGTTAAGAGTGGTCTTCAAGTAGTAGATGTTATATGCTGATTGCTCTGATAGTATCGCGCGTTGTCCGTCAATTGTGCTTGCATCAGCGACCACTATTGACGTGGGAATAAGGATGGATTTAAATAGAACCGCATGTGGTACACACATGGAAAATAATCAACACTCTTATATGTTGAAACTGTATGTCTGTTAAACGATGAAAAATGTATGTTGCACGTGTATAATAAAAGAAAATAGACCAGTAAGATAGAAAATAATTTGGAACGGAATTCGGTTACAACATTTTCAATGCGACCACACATTTATCTCTGGGATGAAAATGCACACCGACAGTTTTTATAGTCCGAACACTCGGGACGAATTTACTCTACTTTTTATAAATTCTGAAGTTTCTCCATTACTCATAAAATTTTACGCTAGTTGAAGTTTTTGATGACTGGAATATTTTTAGTACAAAATTTATGTATCTTTGAAGAGATACACGGGCAGACTGCTTGATGAATGGCTCCCCGATGACGCTGACGCATTGCTCTGTAGATTTGGACGATCGCCAGAGTGCTGATCATCCCCTGTATGCCTACACTAACGATTGAAAGTTTGTTACGTTAATTTAACTGGACTTCCGAATTTTAGCCTTATATGCATCGTGTGATAGGACTTTGTTTAAATAAATTAGGGTATTTAAAAGAGATTCTAGGAAATAACTCTTCTTCTAGTCTCTTCTCTTTCTCTTATATGAGCACGACCATTACCAATATCTAACATCATGCCTAGGCCCTACATAGTTGGGAAAAGGCTAGCCTTTTCCCAACTATGTTGGGGTCGGCTTCCAGTCTAACCGGATGCAGTTTAATACCAGTATTTAACATGGAACCACCCAGTTACTGGGTAAGACGATACCTCTTGGCAACACTGGTTGTCAGCGTAGCCTTACCTGAACAAACGACCCGTGCGGTTGTTATTACACCGTCGTGGGGTTGTTAGCCACAAGCCCCTCTGAAGGACCAATGACAATCTAACATAACTAACAAAGACTAGAAACGAATCCGTCCTTAAACTACCAAGAAATAAGGTTTTCGTTCATTTCTTCGACCAAGACGTGTGCTAAAACATGATTTCCAACTACAACTTTTAATTTCGGGAGTGGTTGTGATAAATGACAGCATCGGGAGTGATGCTGACGCGTCATATTCTGGTGTTGGACGACCGCCAGCGGCTTGGATCATCCCTTCCTCTGTATTATAGTCACGACTGTAGTTTTGTTTCGGAAAATTACAGATTGCTTTCCCATTATGTTCAAAAAATTGGTGATCCTTCTTAGAAATGATTAAAAATATAATCTTAAACGAGTCTTAAAATATCCAAGTTACGGTGGTGACAAGTTTCATAAACGTTTATTTAGTACTTCAATCAATTTATAATAAAAACTGCTAAAGCGTTGACTGCCAACTCAATTAGCGATCACACAGCTACCAGTTTTGAACCTGAAATTACGAAAACATAAATTAATTGGATTGATTATAATTTCCGAGAAACTGCTATATTCAATCACAAAACAATAGACACATGTTTTGAGTTCTAGGTCAAATAGACCACGTGCCAATTTAATTATATCTATGTATAGTTAAAATTCAATTTCGAGCGCGTACTAAATTGGCTGTTGACGAATAATACCAAATATGGTTTTGAAGCGAACTGATTTGAATAGCGCTGCCACCGGTGCCATTTGAAAGCCGTATTAATTTCAGTTGATATCTTCTTAGAACTATTAAACCTATTTTTTCAACCTTCTTTCTTTAAACATTTATGTACACATATATGAATAAGTAAGAAGAAAATAACAGAAAAATGGGTAGAAAAATACTCACAAAGATTATACTTATTTCGAAAGAAATCTCTTCCAGCAAACCTGCGATAAGAAAGAAGATCACCTAAAACAAACCAAAAACAACCTTGTTATGTAAAGACTGGCAAAAAATCATAGCGAAGAACTCAATAAAATCAAATGTATATTAATATGAATGAGTATGGAGGAAAAGGGAAAAACATAAGGCGAAGGAAAATATTATTTTCATCTTTATAAATCCAAATGAAGACATGATTGTGCTTTAGATAGTCGTGTATTCATGTCTATTACTTTATAGTTTTCGTAGACCGTTATGACTAGGCCAGGCCTATAATAGAATTTCTCTGTTATTGTTTAGGCTTATCACAGGAACTATCGTTTGAGAAATTGTGGAATTTATACGTGTGTAGTGTGGTGTGTGAAGAAGCTATATCTCATGAATAGTCAATTATTCATCAGTTATCAATAAGGTAATGAGCTACTCCTTCCCCTTGGCACCTCTCTCAGTGTCAGCGGTTAATATCTATTGCTTTTATAATTCATTTCGTCTTTTTTTTTTTTTTTTAAAGAAAGGTCTCATTCATTTCCTTGGCCTATATTACCGTAAAGAAAAAAACAACAGCAATACCAATAAAATCCACCGGCCACCAATGTACATTTTTCCAATAAAATCGTTTCTGAACCGTACAAGTATGTGCTCAAATAAAAGTTGACATTCCCATAGCGAGCGGTCTGAAAGAGTTATGTCAGCACAATGTTTCATGCGACCCCCGTAACCCATGGTGTTTCGTCCTTTTGTTGGTCTGTGATTTCTTTTTTGAGCTCCCTTTGTTTTGGAGCTGGGAATGGGACCGATTGTGACGTTAAGTTTCTTTTTTTGTTCGTTGTTTCTGGTAAATTGTACTTCAGCTGGAAGATATGGGATGTTATAGTGCTCCAGGATAATGTCTTTATTTATTTCAATATAAAAATATAGTATGAGCTGTTCCAAAACTAAGTGCTGAAAATTTCAACAGTAAAAAAAGACGTGTGGAACCCCCGTCAGGAACGAAGGTCTTAACGCTTTTTCTTCAACTCCGAATGATACGTCGTTTACCGTATCTTAAAATACTCTAAGTTTATTTTGACGTCACTATCGGCTTTAGCACCCTCGAAAACCATGAAAACGACACCCATAATGAAAAATTTGAAAATTATCGCAGATACCATCTTGGATTTTCATATTGACCTATTATTGAACATTTTTACATGTTGTTTCAACACCCTCGAAAACCATGAAAACTCTCTCATTCTCTCTCTGTTTCTTTCATATACATATAAGTCGCATAAATGGGCATAACGCTTTTTCGTTACGTGACGATTTCTACAAATTTACTCCTACCGCAAGATAAAATTAAAGTATTTTGTTTCAAAAATCGTTTCTGGTTTCCGGCCGATAATGCACGTCACACAGTGGAACGAATGTATGGGAGCGGTTGGACGTAGACATGTCCGAAAAATAAGAGTAAAATTATGACAAACTAATGATGCCATCTTATTCGATTACTTAATGCCTTCATAAATTGTGGTGATGAATTTCTTCATAACTCCCATATTTCGGGAGTAATTTGAGAAAATGTGAAATTTTACTATGAAAATGAGTGTATCGAGCTCTCTCCCTCCTGATTCCGGGCTTGTTTCAAGTAGCGGTCTCTAATATCGTAATGCTATTACTAAGAGCTATATTTAATACTAAGACACATAGTGCGCCAAATGTGCACTTTCTGGGATAAAAGGAAATGAAAATTTAAAAAAAAAAACGTTTTTTCCCCATTTGTATTTACTTTAAACCGCAGACAGACTTATTAAGAGGTCTATAAATATATTATATATATATACAGAAATATATATTAACAAAAATATTCACAAGAACTGATGAGAGTATGACTTTTAAGTAAGTTGATAATAAATTACCTAGTTTCATTAAAAGTACAATAAATAATTAAGATGTAAGCTCTAATTTACTAAGTTACACATTTTAAAACAATAACATCATTTAATTATCTTCGTCATCATCATCATCATCAATTAATTCAAATTCAGAATCGATGTCCGCTAAATCATTTATGTTAACAAATTCGATATCACTTTTCTCAGAATCCGTAAGCTCATAAAATTCCTTAAAAGAAGATTTTTTTACAAACTTATTTCCTTTTGGACGGATACTTGTAACAAGTGGATCAGAAGACAGTAAAAGATTGTGCATAATATCTTCATTGCATGAGATACTGCTATGCTTTCGAGAATGCCCCTCTCTATATTTTCTAAAATCTTTATTTCTAGCCTCAGATGCCTCTTCGGATAGAAAACCAATGGGCACAATTGACATGTTCTGAACTATGTCTGGCCCATGCATTAAAATTTTATGAAGTGAAGAAGGCATATAATACCATGGGTATAACTCCACGTAAAGCTTAGCAGTATCAAAGCAGAACTCTCGGAATTTAGTTACGTTGATCTTCTCTCCTGATGAAATACACTGCAAGATCACACAGATTTTTCTTAAAAGCATAGCATCTATTCCGGTCAGTTCAGCAGATTTAGTGTAGTTTTCAAAAAATCTCCTTGCCGAGTTGCCATTGTTGGTGGATCCACTGCCTTGTTTCACAACATCGAGAAGTAAGCCCGTTTCTCTTCTTACAGCCTCTTGAACTCTTTTCTTCCTGTCATCAACTTGCCTTTTTGCTATATCACCCCTTACTTGCCATGATTTTATGTCTAATTTGTAGGAAATGTGTAATAAGCATTCCATTGAGCGAATCCAAGCGTGAAGGGTGCTTAAGCTATATTTATACATGTCCTCGTTTGCGTGTTTATCTTTGATTAACTCTAAATTATTCATTTCTTTAGGACAAGCCTTGCATATGTCACACACTGAAGCTGCTGTATTGGATATAATGGAATGAATTTTACCATCAATCATTGTCAACAGCAGTTGGTGTTTGACACTAATTCCATCAGTGATGGTGGATGGAGTTAAGGCTTCAATCTCTGCTTCGATTTCAGCCATCTCTCTCTGCACATTTTCTTTGGTTTCCTTTATAAACTTAAACAATATTGGCCGGCAAAATGAAGTGGAAGATGGTCGCTCGTTTTCCCAAATTGTTACACCTTTTGAGACGAGCCGCAGTGGTACAAGACTAATCATAAAATTACTAGCAAGATCGATTTGCTCATCTTCACTCGTCCTTTGATGATAAATGCTTTGGCTAGATGATCCGTCAAAACCCCATTTGCTGGTCAATACGAGCTGTTGATTGGGATCAACAGGGGTTTCTAACGACCTAATAAGTCTTCTTGAGGTTAAATCCATCAAGGCTTGTAATTTGATTTTTGCAGAGCTCTCTGTAACTGTGAGATCTTCTTTGGCCGGATAGCACTTAATTTTTTCTTTAACCAACATGTAGTAACTCGGGTATTGAAGAGCTCCTTCTTGAGTGTTGAAATCCCGAAGAGTGTTATAGCGCCATTTCGATAAGTTCATCGATACATAAAGAGCCAATGCCTTCAAAGGGGATATTTCCCGTACCTGAATTGATTTACCTTCAATGAAGGCTTTGATTTTTGAGGCCTCTTCTGGATTCTCCGTCAAGTATTTCATAACATAAGCTGTATCGCTTTGTCCTGCCTTTTGAAGCGCCCTTTCGGCCGAAAACATAATTTCAGCGCTGCTACTGCTGCATGAAAGACTATCTTCAGTGCGTCTTCTTTTTTGCCGGTTACTAAGGTCCTCAAAAGATTTACGAGGACTAGGATGTGTACAAGTTGAAGCATCAGATTTAGCAGGAGAAATTATGGGCTCGATGACGTCACTTATATTTTCTGTAGAAGGTTCCATATTTTCATTCTGTAATTCCGGCCATTGAATTGCAGCCTGTAGCCAAATCTCATGTTTCTTCCGAAACTTATCTGTGCTTCTTCCAGACTGTGTCCATTTTGCATAAATGCGGTAGCAAAATCGACGACACCAGTCTTTTAAACTTGTTTCAGCACTTTCACATAACTGAACACAACTGTTATCTTTTAAAACACTGAACAAATAGTTAAAGTCGCGTAAATCTTTATGTGCGCGTGCGCATAAAGCAACGTGAATATCAAGATTTGTATTAAAATTTGGAAAATACATTGCGAGATTAGCTTGGATACAACGAGGTGTAAATCAACACTGATTTTAAAGTTACTAATAGTGACCTATTTATATAAAATCCAGGTATCCCAGGTATCCTTTGTTAAATATTGCAAGGTAATTAGTTATTGTGATAATTAGTAAATGATGCATGCTAAATTAGTGTATTAAGAGCCATTTAGTAATTAAATAATAGCAATGTTCTTATCAGTAATCATTAGTGCATCAGTTTTATATGTAAACCTTAAGTCCCTAATTATATATCCTAATTAGCTTATATCTTCTCTAATTGGCTGCTCAGAAATGTTATTGTAATAAGGTAAACCTTTAGAAAAACGGTTTTAATCAACAAAATAAACAAAAAATAAAAAAATTGTGTTATAAAATAAACATCACTCTTTATCCCAGAAAGTGCACATTTGGCGCACTATGTGTCTTAGTATTAAATATAGCTCTTAGTATTAGCATTATGATATTAGAGACCGCTACTTGAAACAAGCCCGGAATCAGGAGGGAGAGAGCTCGATACACTCATTTTCATAGTAAAATTTCACATTTTCTCAAATTACTCCCGAAATATGGGAGTTATGAAGAAATTCATCACCACAAGTTATGAAGGCATTAAGTAATCGAATAAGATGGCATCATTAGTTTGGCATAATTTTACTCTTTTTTTTCGGACATGTCTACGTCCAACCGCTCCCATACATTCGTTCCACTGTGCGTCAGGCCAAATTTTGTTTTCGGCCGAAATAAAACATCCATTTGGTTCTGACTCTGAACAGGGTTTTTTTTTAATATCTCATCAGAAATTTTAGAATACCTATAATGGGAATTATAATTATAATTTCAAAACCTTCCTTTCGTACTGATTCAAGAAAATTACACTTTAACCTGTAAAATTAAACTAAGTAATAATAACTTCATGGAACCTTGAGGTCTAATACCAAAGTAGCAAATCCCTCATATTTCCTCTTCTTTACATGTAATACACGCGATCTGAATATTCAATCTGTACGTGGGTACTCTGCATGTCGTACCCTGATTTGTATATAGGCAATCTTCTGTCGACACGAGGTAGGTGTCAGCCCTTCTCCATGTTTTTCGCAAAATATTTATGGTTCGACCTGTATCAAGACATTTCTGTTTAATAAAATGTCACTTCTTTTACTTATGTCTGTTGGTTTTGTTTTTGTTTGTCGGAATTCGGGGTTGCTAAATTAAATTAGAGAGGTGACGTTCCGTTTACGTTGTGATATTATGCTAATGACTTGAATGGAAATTCAGGTCGCCTTCGACTCGCAAAAAAAGAGGTGTGTTCACTATTTGTGAAACAATACTAGCACTCTACATTTTCATCTGCCTGATGTAGCTGAATACCAGTATTTTACTTCGAGCGACTGCCTATCTGACCTCCACAACCAAAGTCAAAAATCAACAAGCGACAGCCGGGACCAACAGCTTATCATGCTTTCCGAGCCACGGGGGGTCTCGATTTGTAATGGATCCACCCATCTATGAGTCTATCGATCACGGCAAGCGTAGCCTTAACCTTCGATTGACTCGTGCGGATATAAGTATGCGTTCGCATGAACGGAAAAGTATCGCGGTGGGATTTTTCGGCTCTTTAACGCACCGCGTAGCGCCGAGACTTGAAAATGGAAGCGCTAGGATGCACTCTGTTAAATTCTCAAAGCTTGGTTCAACACCGAGAGATTAAAATCCAGTGCACGATAACTCCCGCGGCGGTTTCTTTACGTCAGTGCGAACTTGATCTTGGTATTTGGCCACGAGCGCCCGCTAATATTACTACCACGACTAATACTAGTGTTCTACAAATAAAGGAAATGTAGGGAATTCTGTTTGTGAAATGGTACTATTGTATGGTCTTATTACGTTACAACTGTAACTACGTAGCAGATGTTTGATGACGTGGGTCGCACAGAGTCGCACTGTGTTCTGCTGTTACTGTTACCACCTTTTGTCGCTCGTGTGATTCAGTCATTCAGGAATCCCTTTGTAACGCAGCACGTCCTGCAATTTTTAACGACTGGAATGTTGACTCCACTGTTACACATTGAGTAGTTAGATTTCTGAAAAAGATGATAGCACAAAAGTTTCAAAGGTCCAAAAAACAAAATACATAGTTTAATTTCCAAAATCATCAAAAAATACTTCATCAAAGCGAGAAATCGTAATGATTCAATCTTAAAGGTAGCGACTTTTGCGTACTGGCAATATCTGATACGCCACGAGGAAATTAAACGCGTATTTTATCTTGTTAAGTAATTTCCGTCCGAAGCCCGCCATATTCACCTACCTACCTATTTACCTTTCCCTCAAAGAAACACATTACTCGTACTGCCAATAAAGTTTTACTTCACTTTATTAAATGAGTAAGGTAAAAGAATTTCGTGAACTTTTTCCTTCAGTAACGAATGACAGTGAAGAACTCGACGTATGTCTACGGGTGTAGAAAATAACAGAGGTTGTACTCAAGTTTTGTATTACTCTGTCAAAGACTATGAAATATAGTGGGTAGCACGTTTTCGTGACATTGCGTGTAAATACAGACACGTCGTGTCTCTAGAAATGTGACATTGATATGAGTCTTACTTCAGTTGTCTGTCTGTTTCACTAGACTGTTATTAATTTTAATGGACGCGCTTGATAAGTGCAGAAACATGCTTTAATTTCACAAATGGAAGTCATCTCAAAACATGAGTTTAATCTCGGCTCCTAAAATATTTTCGACTAAGGCTGAGGCTACATTAGACCGCGACGCGACCTGCGACACATGAGCGATTAAAACAAATAAAAGAAAGCTCACGTATATGGCTACACCGTACATCAAATATTACTAGCGATCTTTGATTTCTTTAAGCGAACGGAACAACATTACTATAATCACGGCATCGGCTACATCGACATATCAGCGAAATCGCTAATTCAAGCTAATTCGTTGTGCAGCATTTGTACTGTAGCCACGTCATCGCCGAATATACGCCGGATTTCCGCTTATGATGTAGCCATACCATGTTTATCTCGTTTCGCTGTTCCAGTCGCATCGCAAATCGCTACCTACTGTAGCCTCAGCCTGACTGTTGCTCGCGACTTTGTCTACGATCCAGGATGAAAAGTAGCCTATCTCCTTACCTAGGTAATGCTCTATCTGTCTTTGCGTGATTGAGTAACAAATATCCTAACATACAAACTTTCACATTTATAACAATACGTGGGATCTACGTAGGTAAGATAAGCTCTGAACCTACATATTTACGTGTATAGTATAGGTACAGTTCGTCCCAACCTTGACCGACAAGCGAGCAATGAAAGGGGAAATGTGTGTGCGATAAAAAGGACAATGGGATCGTATAGGATCGAATTAAATGGAATAAGCTTGGAAAAGCCTAACTCATTTTTTACCCGACTATACGGTGTAGCATATAAAGAGGGTATGGTTTTGACCGAAAAGTCTGACACGCCCTCCTGCTCCACCCAGAGCGGGAGAAGTCATTTGATGATTTCCCACCCAAAAAAAAAAACCGGTACGATTTGTATGGATAGGTTAGGTATGTATGTTCCTGTGTTTCCTCATAACTTCTAAACTCCTTATCATAATTTGACAATAGAGGCATCGTTGGAAGCGTCTTGATCGTCTGGTGTCGCTTGTTATAGGATATAATGATATCATCATCGTCATTTTAGCCGAAAGACGTCCACTGCTGGACATAGGCCTCCCCCAGGCTATTCCACTTCGACCGGTCTTGTGCTTCCCACATCCAGCGGCTTAAGGAAACATTTTTGGGGGGTTTTGCCATAATCGCCACGCTTGGCAGGCGGGTTGGCGATCGCTGTATGGTGGTAAAATGCATAGAGAATGCTGCTGCCCATTCTCTGGTACGTCCCTTAGTCGCCTTCTACGACACCCACGGGAAGAAATGGGATGGTGCTATTCTATATTATTCTATTTTTATATAATAATATGACGGCACATTAAAATATGGCGCCCTTTAAAGGAATAAAGCGATGAAGTAAAAAGAAAAAAGAAAATCGACCACGGTTTTCAGATATATGTATCTAATATAAGCTTTAGACTAGACTATCTTAGTCTAGAATGAATGTAAATGGCATACAGTAAGTTTGTGAACAGTAGGTTCTAGGGGCCTACTCCCTAAGCACGAAGTCCATCGTTTCGGTCGAAGTAACGGGCGTTTCCAACTCCGTATCACTTATGGATAGAAGATTAGTTTGCAGCCCGAACTAAGAATGAATGACAACACGATTAGACAGCTGTCCCTACTCCCGATATGATTTTGTCCGTCCCAAAAAGTTAGTTAATTGGGTGTAGGATTCATTAAGAAGTTGTAAACTACTTTCGGACGGGCACGTATCTTCGTTGACGGAGTTAGAGAGTAGGCCTCCTGGACCTCGAAAGACGATGTACAATATTTTCTTGTTTCATGTGTTTTAAAAAGAGCGTGAGTTTTCAGTAGTCGGGTTTTAGTTTTTGCGACTTACTTTTTTTAACAATCGGACTAACTGATGGTACAGACGCCAGCACTTCAAGCTACCCCAAACTGTCAAATTTTCCCAATTGAACATGACCCTTATGTTTACGCTATAAAGTTAAAAACGTATTAAACAAACGTGACATATTGAAGTTAAACCGAGCTATATTCCATGGAATCTAAGATTACACTTACATTATTTTTAGTAGTTGGGTGAAGTATGTCTTCAAAGTTTCCGTTGTATCCTATGTCTTTATTTATTCTTAGTAAGATAAATGTGATTTGTTTCTAGGAAGTTTATTACTGTATCGCGAGGGAAAGTTATTTACTTGATATGACGTTACTTATACTTGTGAGAAAGTCGATCGTAGTTGATATTGATACGGATAGTTTTGATCTTGTCCTGCAAAAATATATTTCGCTTCACTAGGGAAAATACATTATGGCATGTATCATTGCGTAGTCCCAAACTGCTACTGGAGAAGACAAAAAGCCTATTCTCCCTAATGTTAAATGATCTTATTTCTGTAAGTAGATTTTTTACAAACACTTTACACCTCAATCATATTTTAAAAACTAGGTGAGGTCGGTGTTTCTTTTCTGACTACTCTGAGAACAAAGGCCGAAAAAAAGTCAGAGGTCACAGTTTCTTTTAAAGTCCAGACATATTTTTGGTCAGAACATGTGAAGACGATGTCGTTGATTGATGTCTGAAATGGTCTTTTGAGGAAATAATCACACAGATTGAATGGACCTGTCCAGTCAGTGCACGCATTTGTTAACTATTGTGCAACTCAACTCAAAACTTAGGGAGTTCAACTAATCATAACTCAGGTCCTTTGGTTATTACGGTGAAGAAAATAAAAAATGGAGAAATGTGTCGTAGAACCAAAATTTCGAAGTCATGTGACATCTACCAACCCGCACTGGTCTCGCATGGTAGATTATGGCGCAAACCCTCTCAAAAAGTGGCCTACTGTGTCCCAGCAGTGGGGACATAATAATTATGCTGATTATGTAGTAAGTAGTTAAAGTAGGTATTAAGTTTAGTTTTAAATTACCAATAAGAAGTTTTGGTAATTTGAGTACACCTGATAACGATTATAGGCTGGTTCTGTATGGTTATTATTATTTTGGTCGAATTATCACCCCAGCTGAGAGCAACTTAAGGTACTGCCATAAAAGACTTCACAACTTGATGCTTACAACTTTCTGTCTCTTTGCGTTAGTTCTAAAACGCTCAGCTCGCCGCGGGGGTGAACCGGTTCACCAAGATTCGTATAGTGTAATTTATTAGGCGTCATGCCACAGGAGAACAATTAGCTCCGAAACCGCCAAACTTCGAGTAATTCATCCATAGTTTAATTTCGACTTGATTAAATTATATTACCGTTGGCCCCAAACACCCAACTTTCTTCAAACTTAGTAATTTCGCTGATACTTCTAGAGATACTAATATTATAAAGAGGTAAAATTTGTTTGTAAGTTTGTATACAGGCGTTAATATCTGGAACTACCAGTCTGATTTGCAAAATTCTTTTTGCAAATGATAGTCCAGTTATTAAGGTTATAGGCTACTAGCTGTTGCCCGTGACTTTATCTGCGATTCGGTATTTAATAGTAAAAGTAGCCTTACCTTACCTAGGTCATGGTTTATCTTTGTGCCTTTCATCCAAAGCCGTTTAGTGTAACAAACAAACTAACTTACTTTCGCATCACGCTACGACTTATAGGAGCCGGGGCACCCTTCGGACTCTCCGTCCGCTTACCGGCCCATTGTGCTGCTCGAAGAGGTGGGCAAGCTCTTTTAAAGAGTCATTGCAGACCGCCTCGTCGGGCGGCTCGTGCGGGTGGGGCCGGATTTGGCGGAGAGCCAGTTTGGTTTCCGCAGGGGGCGCTCTACGGTGGACGCCATCATACGCGTGCGAGCCCTCACGACGGGGGATGCTGTGGCCCGTGATGGTGTCGTCGTGGCGGTGTCTCTAGACATCGCCAATGCCTTCAACACCCTGCCCTGGAGTTGCAACAGGGAGGCACTCCGGTATCACCGGTTGCCGACCTACCTCTGTCACGTGGTCGAGGCCTATTTGACAGACAGGGCCGTCACTATCTAACCCAGTCACGAAGTAGGTAATGGGGAGGGAGGGTGGTGGATCGGGGCACGAAATTTCCTACGGGCAAAATCGCGGGTGGAAGCTAGTAATCTATAAACATAAAGTAGTTGTGAACTAAGCATACCAAACTTTGTATTGTTCTCATTCAGAACTGCTATCTACGGACAAGTTAGCACTCCCGAAACTGTTCTGGGCCTATGATAATAAACATTTAGACGTGATTCCCCAACAATCAGTTCTCATTGAATCTGAGGGAGTAAACAATTTACTAGTTTTAGTTTGTTCGTAAGTTAAAATATTAAATATTATTTACTATTCCAGATTGTATTGTTCTGTAATTTAACTTGGAAAGTTTGGGTTCTAGATTTATGAAAGTTAGTGAAAGGGGGAATAGTGGGGCTAAGTAATAGCAGCCGCACTGATCAATCGATCAGGGTAAGCTGTGCTTGCCGCGGTTGGTCCGTGGAAGGGTGACCATCTTTACATACCAAGACCCATCCGTGCCGCGGGAAGCACATTAAGCCGTTGGTCTCGACTGCCGATCGTGGATCTTTGATAGTCGTTACGGGTCGTCAGAAGCCCGAAAGTTGGACAACCAGTTATACTAAGAGGTATCGTATTATCCGGTAACTGTGTTGTGCTGGTTAGACTGGTAGCCGACCCCAGCATAGTTGGGAAAAGGTTAGACAGATGATGATCGAAAGGAGAAATAGTGCTTGAGTGAGACATCGATCCGTGGTCACCGATCGAGTTTTCGATGTAACCTATATCGCGGTCATCGTTTTTATGAGAACGAGAGAACACTCAGACTTATTTTTACGACTAATTAAATCTTCAGAAACGCAATACTTTGAAATCGTGTTTACACACATAAAAATACATCAATTTGTTTATTTTAACATACCTTCAGATCTTTAAACGTATTAAAGGAATTTAGTTCTTATTCCTTGGATTTATGATTCAGAGTAATAGTTTGTCTTGGAACATAAAGTTCAGTGTAATGTGCAGGTTTGTTTACCGATGAAGCGCTTTCACGTCTAGTGAGCGAAACGTTTCGAATTGAGAGCGGAGTGCGTTCAGTTTCAATTTGTGTTTACACACCTGGTTCATATTGACAAATTGACGTAATAAAATTTTGAAGTAGAGGGCCTGTATTCGGTCTGTGACGCTTTATGTAGATTTAGGACCTTTATAATAATGTTCAGATTTGAGTACACACAAAATATATAAGATGATTGTGTCGCTGTAGGATATAGTTGAGTAAGAGGAAATCCTGACGTCTAAACTCAAGGTCTGCCAACGAGTCAGTACTCGTTGGCAGTCCTTGAGTTTAGACGTCAGGATTTCAGGATTTTTTCGTTCCATTGAACGCAATATACTAGATGTTAAATTAACGGATCGTGTTCGAAAAGCAATACTGCGTTCCAAAACAAAGAAAACTGACGTGGCTCAAAAGGCTGCCCAACTTAAATGGGACAGGGCAGAACATGTCTGCCGCATGCCGAACTGACTGAGGGCCCAAAATACCACAGAAATGGTGTCCATGTGGTGAGACAGTCAGGCGTGGTCGCGGCAGATCACGTGTGAGATGATGGGACGAGCTGGATAGGTTCCGTCTGAACTGGAAGGCGGACTCGGGGACTCGCAAATGATTGAAGGAATGGAGGGCGGTCTTTGCCAAGGATTGGGACAGCATAGGATAATAAAAAAAAAAACAACAAGTTGAGTACAGTGTATGGTGGTAAAATGCATAGAGAATGCTGCTGCCCATTCTCTGGTACGTCCCTTAGTCGCCTTCTACGACACCCACGGGAAGAAATGGGATGGTGCTATTCTATATTATTCTATTTTTATATAATAATATGACGGCACATTAAAATATGGCGCCCTTTAAAGGAATAAAGCGATGAAGTAAAAAGAAAAAAGAAAATCGACCACGGTTTTCAGATATATGTATCTAATATAAGCTTTAGACTAGACTATCTTAGTCTAGAATGAATGTAAATGGCATACAGTAAGTTTGTGAACAGTAGGTTCTAGGGGCCTACTCCCTAAGCACGAAGTCCATCGTTTCGGTCGAAGTAACGGGCGTTTCCAACTCCGTATCACTTATGGATAGAAGATTAGTTTGCAGCCCGAACTAAGAATGAATGACAACACGATTAGACAGCTGTCCCTACTCCCGATATGATTTTGTCCGTCCCAAAAAGTTAGTTAATTGGGTGTAGGATTCATTAAGAAGTTGTAAACTACTTTCGGACGGGCACGTATCTTCGTTGACGGAGTTAGAGAGTAGGCCTCCTGGACCTCGAAAGACGATGTACAATATTTTCTTGTTTCATGTGTTTTAAAAAGAGCGTGAGTTTTCAGTAGTCGGGTTTTAGTTTTTGCGACTTACTTTTTTTAACAATCGGACTAACTGATGGTACAGACGCCAGCACTTCAAGCTACCCCAAACTGTCAAATTTTCCCAATTGAACATGACCCTTATGTTTACGCTATAAAGTTAAAAACGTATTAAACAAACGTGACATATTGAAGTTAAACCGAGCTATATTCCATGGAATCTAAGATTACACTTACATTATTTTTAGTAGTTGGGTGAAGTATGTCTTCAAAGTTTCCGTTGTATCCTATGTCTTTATTTATTCTTAGTAAGATAAATGTGATTTGTTTCTAGGAAGTTTATTACTGTATCGCGAGGGAAAGTTATTTACTTGATATGACGTTACTTATACTTGTGAGAAAGTCGATCGTAGTTGATATTGATACGGATAGTTTTGATCTTGTCCTGCAAAAATATATTTCGCTTCACTAGGGAAAATACATTATGGCATGTATCATTGCGTAGTCCCAAACTGCTACTGGAGAAGACAAAAAGCCTATTCTCCCTAATGTTAAATGATCTTATTTCTGTAAGTAGATTTTTTACAAACACTTTACACCTCAATCATATTTTAAAAACTAGGTGAGGTCGGTGTTTCTTTTCTGACTACTCTGAGAACAAAGGCCGAAAAAAAGTCAGAGGTCACAGTTTCTTTTAAAGTCCAGACATATTTTTGGTCAGAACATGTGAAGACGATGTCGTTGATTGATGTCTGAAATGGTCTTTTGAGGAAATAATCACACAGATTGAATGGACCTGTCCAGTCAGTGCACGCATTTGTTAACTATTGTGCAACTCAACTCAAAACTTAGGGAGTTCAACTAATCATAACTCAGGTCCTTTGGTTATTACGGTGAAGAAAATAAAAAATGGAGAAATGTGTCGTAGAACCAAAATTTCGAAGTCATGTGACATCTACCAACCCGCACTGGTCTCGCATGGTAGATTATGGCGCAAACCCTCTCAAAAAGTGGCCTACTGTGTCCCAGCAGTGGGGACATAATAATTATGCTGATTATGTAGTAAGTAGTTAAAGTAGGTATTAAGTTTAGTTTTAAATTACCAATAAGAAGTTTTGGTAATTTGAGTACACCTGATAACGATTATAGGCTGGTTCTGTATGGTTATTATTATTTTGGTCGAATTATCACCCCAGCTGAGAGCAACTTAAGGTACTGCCATAAAAGACTTCACAACTTGATGCTTACAACTTTCTGTCTCTTTGCGTTAGTTCTAAAACGCTCAGCTCGCCGCGGGGGTGAACCGGTTCACCAAGATTCGTATAGTGTAATTTATTAGGCGTCATGCCACAGGAGAACAATTAGCTCCGAAACCGCCAAACTTCGAGTAATTCATCCATAGTTTAATTTCGACTTGATTAAATTATATTACCGTTGGCCCCAAACACCCAACTTTCTTCAAACTTAGTAATTTCGCTGATACTTCTAGAGATACTAATATTATAAAGAGGTAAAATTTGTTTGTAAGTTTGTATACAGGCGTTAATATCTGGAACTACCAGTCTGATTTGCAAAATTCTTTTTGCAAATGATAGTCCAGTTATTAAGGTTATAGGCTACTAGCTGTTGCCCGTGACTTTATCTGCGATTCGGTATTTAATAGTAAAAGTAGCCTTACCTTACCTAGGTCATGGTTTATCTTTGTGCCTTTCATCCAAAGCCGTTTAGTGTAACAAACAAACTAACTTACTTTCGCATCACGCTACGACTTATAGGAGCCGGGGCACCCTTCGGACTCTCCGTCCGCTTACCGGCCCATTGTGCTGCTCGAAGAGGTGGGCAAGCTCTTTTAAAGAGTCATTGCAGACCGCCTCGTCGGGCGGCTCGTGCGGGTGGGACCGGATTTGGCGGAGAGCCAGTTTGGTTTCCGCAGGGGGCGCTCTACGGTGGACGCCATCATACGCGTGCGAGCCCTCACGACGGGGGATGCTGTGGCCCGTGATGGTGTCGTCGTGGCGGTGTCTCTAGACATCGCCAATGCCTTCAACACCCTGCCCTGGAGTTGCAACAGGGAGGCACTCCGGTATCACCGGTTGCCGACCTACCTCTGTCACGTGGTCGAGGCCTATTTGACAGACAGGGCCGTCACTATCTAACCCAGTCACGAAGTAGGTAATGGGGAGGGAGGGTGGTGGATCGGGGCACGAAATTTCCTACGGGCAAAATCGCGGGTGGAAGCTAGTAATCTATAAACATAAAGTAGTTGTGAACTAAGCATACCAAACTTTGTATTGTTCTCATTCAGAACTGCTATCTACGGACAAGTTAGCACTCCCGAAACTGTTCTGGGCCTATGATAATAAACATTTAGACGTGATTCCCCAACAATCAGTTCTCATTGAATCTGAGGGAGTAAACAATTTACTAGTTTTAGTTTGTTCGTAAGTTAAAATATTAAATATTATTTACTATTCCAGATTGTATTGTTCTGTAATTTAACTTGGAAAGTTTGGGTTCTAGATTTATGAAAGTTAGTGAAAGGGGGAATAGTGGGGCTAAGTAATAGCAGCCGCACTGATCAATCGATCAGGGTAAGCTGTGCTTGCCGCGGTTGGTCCGTGGAAGGGTGACCATCTTTACATACCAAGACCCATCCGTGCCGCGGGAAGCACATTAAGCCGTTGGTCTCGACTGCCGATCGTGGATCTTTGATAGTCGTTACGGGTCGTCAGAAGCCCGAAAGTTGGACAACCAGTTATACTAAGAGGTATCGTATTATCCGGTAACTGTGTTGTGCTGGTTAGACTGGTAGCCGACCCCAGCATAGTTGGGAAAAGGTTAGACAGATGATGATCGAAAGGAGAAATAGTGCTTGAGTGAGACATCGATCCGTGGTCACCGATCGAGTTTTCGATGTAACCTATATCGCGGTCATCGTTTTTATGAGAACGAGAGAACACTCAGACTTATTTTTACGACTAATTAAATCTTCAGAAACGCAATACTTTGAAATCGTGTTTACACACATAAAAATACATCAATTTGTTTATTTTAACATACCTTCAGATCTTTAAACGTATTAAAGGAATTTAGTTCTTATTCCTTGGATTTATGATTCAGAGTAATAGTTTGTCTTGGAACATAAAGTTCAGTGTAATGTGCAGGTTTGTTTACCGATGAAGCGCTTTCACGTCTAGTGAGCGAAACGTTTCGAATTGAGAGCGGAGTGCGTTCAGTTTCAATTTGTGTTTACACACCTGGTTCATATTGACAAATTGACGTAATAAAATTTTGAAGTAGAGGGCCTGTATTCGGTCTGTGACGCTTTATGTAGATTTAGGACCTTTATAATAATGTTCAGATTTGAGTACACACAAAATATATAAGATGATTGTGTCGCTGTAGGATATAGTTGAGTAAGAGGAAATCCTGACGTCTAAACTCAAGGTCTGCCAACGAGTCAGTACTCGTTGGCAGTCCTTGAGTTTAGACGTCAGGATTTCAGGATTTTTTCGTTCCATTGAACGCAATATACTAGATGTTAAATTAACGGATCGTGTTCGAAAAGCAATACTGCGTTCCAAAACAAAGAAAACTGACGTGGCTCAAAAGGCTGCCCAACTTAAATGGGACAGGGCAGAACATGTCTGCCGCATGCCGAACTGACTGAGGGCCCAAAATACCACAGAAATGGTGTCCATGTGGTGAGACAGTCAGGCGTGGTCGCGGCAGATCACGTGTGAGATGATGGGACGAGCTGGATAGGTTCCGTCTGAACTGGAAGGCGGACTCGGGGACTCGCAAATGATTGAAGGAATGGAGGGCGGTCTTTGCCAAGGATTGGGACAGCATAGGATAATAAAAAAAAAAACAACAAGTTGAGTACAGGAAGCTATTCACAAACACAATGACTATAGCCGTCATAATCATAAAACATCAGTGTCCGCAAATGTGTGAAAGAATAAAAACTTTCATAGTTCCCTCGGGCCCGTAAACTGGGAGCTCCAAAATATACGATTTCAAACTAAAATAAACAGTAAAATTATCCGAAAAATATAGAAGTTCTACGAAAGTCTCTGTTCAAATTCTGTCCCGGAAGAGACGTAATCGCAGTACGTAGGAATACGAGTGGTGCTTCGGATACATAAATTCACACGTTTCTCCCATGGGTTATGCAAAACTACGGAATGCCTCGTGCTGCATTTCCAATGGTACTGCTCAGATTATTGGGAAGGCATTCGCTTAAAGCTCTACATCTATTCTTATTAGGATTCATTTAAGAGCTTGAAACACCAACATAAAAGATCATATGGCCATTCCTGGCATTTAAAAATGTTTGAAATCTAAATGTAATCTCTGATGGAGCGACACAGTCAGTATTGTGACAAAGCTCCTTAATAAAGGATTAAAAAAAAAAATGTAATCAACTTGTGTCAATAATGTTGGTAAAGGAGGATCGGAAAAAATGTATGTGACGCGTGCCCAGTGAGGCATTGACTAATAATAAACAGTTATAATGGTGTTGAATAGCTCTATTCATAAGTGTCACTTTATGACAGTTAGTCTTAATTAATCGTGGGATAATAAAAACCTGTATCTATTGTATTTAAAAAATCACTTCCCAGGCTATTATTTATTTACAAAAATGGTATTTTTTTTAACTTTAATATAGAAATATAACATATCATTTTCTGTTTGTCCAGGTTCAGGGAAATCATATACGATGATGGGCTCGCCGGGGGCTGATGAGGGTGGCATCATCCCACGGCTATGCGACTCTTTGTTCGAGAGGATCAAAGTACAACAGTCACCACCGGCACTCACTTATAAGGTAAAGTCGTGTTCTTGCAAAGTTCTTGCAAATATCTGGTCCCGAAAAATATGTAACTTGCTCTTTTCACCAGAAAAGAAAAAAGAAAGACCCCGGCAGCTATTGAACGTCACTCGAGTGAGTAGCTGGTCACAGGGTACTGTATTCCCTTGAACATAAAATCACAGCACTTATTATAGGATATGTGATTTATAACTATATAACTTTATTTATTTTCTCCCACAAGTATTAAAATGTTAACAGTTTAAAATCCAAAAAGTTTGAAGATGGGAGATAGGAGCCCATACTAGGTAAAACCTGTGCTACGGGAGTCCTGGTCTCCATCTCGATTCTGTTATAGTTATTTGGCCCTATACTGATTGATTTTGATCGTCTTCCCTCAGTCCTTTCGTGACATGTGGTAGTGATAAAGTCATCTAATACCACTAATAATCCGTTTATCGTCTTAATTGGAAGTATTAGCGAACAAAAACACGTTATTATGACGTTCACAGGTGATGGTCTAGCAATCTGTCTCCTCACAGGATTAATTGCGACTGTTAACCGTAATTGCTATATCAAAGATAGAGTAATGTCTTCGCTGGTTATTAAGAAGTCAGTAGTCTTCTGATTAACCCCGATGAGGTTTTAGTATGATGACAGTATGACCTTTTGCCAAAGGATCTGCTTAGACTACAGACTAGACTATAACCCCAAAAGCTTTTCCCTGGTATCTCGATTATATCACCCTGGAATGACAAGGGAAAAGCTATTGGGGTTCTAGTCTAAGCAGATTCTTTGGCATCAGTTTAAGGAAGGCATATACGTCTAGCAAGGTTTAGGACTTCCTTATAGACTTCTCAATAAGGTTGGTCTTTGCCCTCTACAAGTAGCTTTATGAAAGATCCTAAATCTTTTTAATTATGTTAGGTGTCTAGGGCCTTGCGTTGAAGGATCTAGAATCATGTGCTGAAATTCTTGGTAACAGTTTGCGCAGCGATGTTCCCTAATACCGTGAATGTGTTTTCTGAATCTTATCCTTTCTTTCCACCAGGTGGAGGTGTCATACATGGAGATATACAACGAACGAGTACACGACCTGCTGGATCCCGAGACGACGAGGCGATCACTGCGCGTGCGCGAGCATGCTGTGCTCGGACCTTACGTGGACGGGCTCTCGCAGCTCGCTGTTTCTTCCTTTCAGGTATGTTGAAGGGTTAAAAGATTTTATTTGGTCAGTACAAAGTTGTAGGAACTGCAGTAATTATTCCAAGATTCAATCCCAATATACTTAAAATCAACGATTTCAAATACGTTTTTTTACGACTATAGATCCACACTAATCAATATATTATGTAGCATGTATAAATGCGAAAGTTACTCTGTCCGCCTGTCTGTCCTTTTTTTTCACGCCTTAATGGCTGAAGTATTTTAATGAAAATGGCAAGTGACACATACCTATAGGTAAACCATTATCTGGGTTAGGATATAAGATTCTTTTTATTCCAGTAGTGCGAATTCGCGGGCAAAAGCTAGTATTGCTATTAATTGTTGATGTCGAGCTCCATATTAGTCGTAAAACGTCCCAGATTAATAGCTCAATCCTAATCCCGTTCACTTCAAAGTCAGATAGTACTGCTATTATATTTTACGGTCACCACTTAACACCTTCATGAAAGCGCAGCTCGTTACAAGCTTTAGAATATCACCTAAGTACTGTATGAATCACATTCTTCGGCTTAACAATGCTCTGATGAACCCTCACTGAAAGACCATAATATAAATCTGAAGTATCTTGCTGCCGTTACGGTCCCGCCGTATCATCTTACAGAGCAACTTTTCATCTTCAATGGCTCAGCAGAAAGTACTCAGTCGCAGCTCACCTGCCTAAGCTCCATATTTACGGCCCATCGACGCCCTTATCTCATAAACGATGGAATATTATTCCAGAAAAGTTTCTTCTCGACCTTGTCCTTTTACAAAAGATTTCATCCCGAAGATATTTAGATTCTATATATACCGGGAGAGACTATATATTCATTTCAAGATTCAAAAGAATCTATAAGCATTTTACATTGAGTTTGGGAATTGTTTCAACCAATGCTTTCTCTTAGCGCATATTTACGTTTGTTTCTCAGCGTTCTTAAAATAACGTAAAGTAAAAACTTTTAAGAGTCTTTAAATAATGAAGAAGTTTGTGATTCAAGAACGTTATACACGAGAGTTGTTTGAATGCAACTAAGACTAGTCTACTATCTTTCGTTCGACTATTTATGAAGGTAAAAGCTACTTAAGTTATCAGAAAGGGTAGTTCTCAGCCAATACATTTTATCGAGTTCGAGTTCGTAATAACGACTTATTGATGCTCCAGTCCCGCTGACGTCACTGGAAAGACTATAATGCTATTTATTTCCGAATGAAATAGCAAATAATGTCACTGAAACATTTATGGACTTCCACTAAATTAAATGATATTCTAATAAAAAAAATATAATTAGCGGGACTATATTTAGTAGACTTTGAACTGTGTTACAGTTTATCATCACGCCACAAAACCATTTCGAGATTTTAATTGGTTACACTACAAAATAGGTACTGAAAAGTATGTTTCGATCCATTGTCTATCTATAAATTGCTAATGATAGACCGGGTCATTATTCGTCGAAACCGACACCAACACAGTGAATGCTATACTGGTATTTTTATTGCTAAATTGTGTACGGGGCGAAAGGTCGGGACTCGTTTTTACCCTTAATTGCGATCCACTGTCTCTCATTATACCCGCTCTTCCTCTGCCAGATTAAATTTTCATTGCCCCATAAAATACTTTGAAAAGTTCTCGACTGGCGAGTGTTTCACGATCGCTGCAGGCTAATATGTATTCAAAAGATCGTCGTATTGAATTGAATCAGCATCTTTTACGGTTGAATTTTTTTAAATTGTATTCTAATGAAATGGAATAATCATTTTATGAACAGTTTACCAGCTGGTTTGATTGGATGAAATTTCCAATTTATAAACGCTGCTTGTAATATCGACATAAATACTTGATTTACATGAGATAGCTATGAAAAACGTAACGAGAATTTGATCATTGGCAGCAAAGATAATTTTCCAAGTGGAGCAGCCTTTATGACAGGTTCATTAAGATGGCTTAGAACCGCCAGAGGGGCTGCGTTGCTTTTATTCCGATCGACGTTTCGCATCCCGCCTTATAGAAAAGATCGGCTAAGTTGATTATATTGTAAACATGAAAATGAGATTTGCCTGTTATCAAATTGCTTTTTGCCCTCTCTTCCGGTATAAGTGCTCGTTTAGCCATAATTCTATTTGTGATACATTTTTGGTCCGGATTTTGATTCTGCTACTGCGGGCTGCTGCTTCTTTATTACTAAGTTGTAACTGTGTGATTAACTAACAGAATTCACTGTAAATAAATGGCCTATGTCGAGCGACATCGCGGTAGGCCCAGACAGAGATGGCGGGATAAGCTAGACTCCTTTAACAAGAACTGGTCCTTAAAAGCTTTCAGAGAGAAGTGGAAAGACTAGGAAGGCCTTTGGGTTACATTGGGATCACAGGCTTTAAAAAATAATAATAACTATTTCAACTGTTATAGATCACTAACGCTCTTTAACGTTTCATCCTTATTGCTTCCCATGACGTCCTCTATTCATCTCTTCCGATTGGCGCTTTCAATTTCTATCAAAGTCGATGGTGCGCAACTTTGCATGGTTGCCCTAACAACTTTGCAAGTCAGTGTAATTTGAAGGATCGTAAATCTAAATGGCTTTTATCCAAGTCGACTCCAATTTTATAGTCCAGTAAAGTTTATTGATCATTTGTCAATCGTACGCTTTTGCTTCATTGTGGGAATTACTGGACGTGTCATTTAGGGTTTGGTTCTGCTGAATCAGCTTATTTGATGAGTTATTAGAGAGGTAGCTGGTAGCTGATAATTGGCTTGTATGTATTTCTTTCTTGGTAATTGAGAAATTGGGGAAAGCCTTTTTCATCTAGGTGGGATTTTATATGGCGTCGATTTCTAACAATGCTAATGGCACGGTTGGCGCAGTTGTTAAGCGATTGACTTCTGCGCTGTGTGCCGCGGGTTCGATTCCCGCACGGAACAAAGATTGGTATGACCTACAAGTAGTTGTACCGGGTCTGGCTGTTTGTGTATGTGAGTTTAAATGTTTGTAAACGCACCCACAATACAGGAGAAATTCCTAGTGTGGGGCAACGTTTTAAAAAAACAAAATACTGATGATATTTCAACAGCATTTCCTTCCAGATGGAAAAAGCCAATAACACTTTGCCCGACCTGGGAATCTAACCAGGAGCTTATGCTCAGCAGTTGCGCTTACAACCACTAGGTCAATGAGAAGTACAAAAAAAAAGAACGAGGTGTAGTTTCTTTAACTCGTTCCGTGTTTTTATCGCAGTCTTTCATTTAATAATTTGCTAAATATTCATACTTTTATTTATGAATACTTTGCTTTCTGCTCTCATCTTGTATCACTTTTTAAATTATTGATTTAATCTTTCGATCAATAATTGATCGAAGATTTAATCTGAGAAACTATGTATTTTATTAATTCGAAAACTTTATTCCGAGTGCAGTTAGTTTCTAACAGTCGTAGGGAACAACGGGACTTTCTGGTCAGAAGAGATGCTTGATAAAATTATAATGCTGGGATATAAAATACTGCATTATTTAAATCTAGCAACGTCATCTGTAGACTAGTATTGACAGTTCTGTACCTACTAAAGCAAATTTTTATATCTCAAAATTGACGATCCTATCTCGGAGATGGGACCAGCCGGGCCAGATGTCATTTGCAATCAAACCATTGAGTATCATCCAGACTACAATCTTTTCCATTTTCGTGAAAGTACTGTTCGATCAAATGATGATGTTTCCCGATATTGCAATACCAAAACTTGGGGTTTCGCAAGTAAATTGATTTACCTACTTAGTCTACCTACCACAAACGATTCAATTCTGTACCTCCATTACTTATGTTAGTTTGGTTTCTAAAGGTTTGATTTCGTGTCTTTGTTTTACACCAGTATTACAAATTATAAAATAAAGTCGCATTTCGGTTCTGTCTGTGTTGTTCTTCTAAACAACGTTATGAATTACGATGCAGTTTTCACCATCATTTAGAGAATTTCTTCCAGAAGATATACTATGTGTTTAAAACGGGTTACCCTTGTTTCACCAAAAAAAAAGACTAATTATCAATTCCCAAACAATTTTCCGCATAATTTCTTTTGCCAAATTATTACTTAACAAACAAACTCTTCACAAATAATTGTAACGCAAACCTAATGTTTGGCAAGTGACCGTTTTAACAATAACTTACTTACGAACTAGTAATTTTACCAATTTTAATGTTGTCAAATATTTCAGTAGGTATAACATATTTTACGCAAAATAAAATAAGGCAAATAGTACCGGCAGTTTTCAATTTACCATTTCTATTCAGTCTACGACGACGTTTTATTACAAGGGTGTTTTTTCCACTTGGGACAAATTGTAAACAGGTAATTATCATATTAATATTAAGATTCCGGTAGTAGTTTCTGGGTTTACACTCAAAAATATGTTTCTGGCACTCGCCGGCCGCTGCCGCGGCACGCTCGTGCGTTGTGCGGTCACAGTTCTAACCTAATATAATCTAACCATTTCATAACTAAATGTTTATTGTCTAATGCCTTAATTACATTATGCTTGGATTACCAGAATATTAATTCTGCCGAGTAAAAAATTGACCAAATGAAATTGTAGTGCGTACTAAAATTATTCCAAATATTGCATTGGTATAAAAAAGGTTGCTAAAATTTGTTTGGATACGGAAATTTTGTCAAAATAATTTTGCCAAAACGGCAGGATCCCTTATAAAACAGTAATATTCAACTTATATATAATAAAGAAATCTCGATGTTTCAACAAGTCGGCGCAAAGCAGGCTCCAGTGTTACATAAGTTACAGTTTGCCTGTAACATATGTAGGTTTAGGAAGTAATCATCATCAGCGACTCTTGAATACATCCGCTGCTGAGCTCGTGTGTCGTTACAAAGAACGACGAAATTGCGTACCTAAACGTTGTGTGTGTTCTTTGCCTTAAAAAGATTCTTTAACAGAACTTTAATTAAACATCAATTTTCAATTTCGCTTCTCTGATTTCCAATAAACTTCCACGTCCTTATTTATTTAGGAAGATTTTTTAGTTCAGACAGTACAGTACCTAAAGCTTATTCAATATTGAAGCGATCGATATTCTATTTTAAACTAGACCGAACTGAATTTAGTAGAAATATGGGCACATTGTATTCTTGCATGAATTTCTACAATAGTATGTACAATCTATGTAGGTTTCATTTAGACTTCACCTTTTATATTTTACAGTCAAAAAGAGTATTGTTCTAGACATTCAAGTTCAAAGTTATTGTCATTTTAATTTTAATGAATCGTCTGTGTTTAGTACAGCGAGCACGCTTTGTGCTCATATTCGTTGATTAAATTACTATTCATATTTAGATGAGAATCATTTCCATTGTTATGGAGGCTTTATTGTAAGAACTCTATTTTCGGGGAAGAAAATGTTTTCTTGAATTTTGTAATAAATAGGTTCTTCGGCTAAAATCGTAGGTCTTCTCTTAATAAATCATTTTGTAAAAGAAAATATAAAATTGGATGAGTAAGTACTAAAAGGAAAAGGTTTACGATACTATCTAAATACAGAATACATGTTTATACTTCATAAAGTCCAAGCAAGAATGTTATCTGCAATCCAATTTCCAGAAAGTATACACAAGAGAAAATATGCTTTTTATTAATATACCAGAAACATGTTTCTCCGGTACTAGGATAGTTTTCCAAGAATTCCCGGAGAATTAAATCTACGAGAAGCTCTTCCGAACTAAGCTTCTTTCCGAGTTTTTTTTTGTTGATGATCCCTAGAAATAGAGATAGATACTGATATCCGTAGATCTTATTTAAACCCGATTTACTTATGAGTTTCTAAGAGACGACAGGTTTTTTTTATCAACAAGAATGTAGATTGATCAATATAAAGAGTAGTAAGTAATATACCTAAGTGAATAATATTAAGGGGTTCCAAAATGACTGAATTTACAGCTAAACCTCAACCTTCCTTACAAATTTTCCCAGCTACCCTCAAAATGAATTCAGTTAGCGCTAGCGCTTCAAATATTCCTGTAACAGGCTGTGTTATTGTTGGTCTTGTTTCGCTTTCAATTAACTCAACTCAGTTCAACGCCTACGCGTTCTCTGTGAATAACATCGCCTCTGAGTATACCTTCAAAAGCTTCTCGAGAGCCGCCCCTCTTGACTTGTCTTAAACTTTTATTTGAAAATATTTGCTCCAAGCTTTAAAGTCTTGTATTTCAAATTCAATTTAACAAAAAGATTTAAAGATCTGTTTTCATTCGACAAAGGAAAACATTGGCAGATTTGATTGCGTATTTATTTTTAGAAATAATTAACAGTGGTAAACCTTTCTTCTTTTCTAATGAAAGCGTAGCATAATCAGCTTATAATGATCCCACTGCTGGGGCAAAGGCCTCACGCAGGCCCAGTGCGGATTGGTAGATGTCACATGTCTTCGAATTTTTGGTTTAAGGACATGCCAGTTTCCTTACGATGTTTTTCATTGCCGTTTTGAGTGCAGTGGTGAAGAAATTGTCTCATACAAAGTAAATCGCCTATATCGACGTACAGCTCATATGTCGCGGCCGTTACCCCTGTGCCACCACTGCTAATGAAACGCTACTTCATAATTGTACTACTGAATTATTGTAGAAACCAAATCGAAATAGAATATTCTACAGCTATAAGTATTCAATTATTTCTCTCCCCTGTTTACTTCGCCGACAGAGATGTAGACGGAGCTATACATCATATTCTGAATGGCTACAGGTCAAACGCGTGATGGATTACACGCAGTGACTCGGGTCACGGCTGATGATGCGTTTATATGATTCGAGATTCATGAACGCATAAATATAAGCGATTTATATGTTCTATGATTATGATATGTTCTACAATTTTTATGATTTATATGTTCCGTGTGGTGCCGGACGTAAAAGAATAGCACCATCCCATTTCTTCCCGTGGGTGTCGTAGAAGGCAAATAAGGGACTTACTAGAGACTGGGCAGCAGCGTTCGACCACCATACTGCAATCGCCAACCCGCCTGCCAAGCGTGGCGATTATGGCAAATCCCCCCCTTTTGGGGGAGGCTTATGTCCAGCAGTGGACGTCAATCGGCTGAAATGATGATATGTAGCATCAAAATGTTTTCGCCGATCGTTTTATTAAGTGCATTGAGTCTATGTCCAAACCAAATTACTTTTTTTTTTATTAAAAGTGTTCTGTTATTCTTGTTATAAAGTAGCGCTAGCACAGACAGAATATTATGGACGTTGCGATTTTAAAACGTTACAGTATGAAATACTTTATTACCGCTGCAATGGGGAGATAAGCTTAGCGGCTCTATTAAAATTCAGTTTCTCTGATAAGTTTTTTAAGTAGAAATAACTGTCCAAAGTCCTACTATTAGTTACTAGCCAGTAGGTACCTAGCTGTCTATACAACCTGTTTGTTAGTTTTTGTAAGTCCGCAGCTGATAATTCGTTTTTTCTTCATTATCAACACAGTCTTACCCATTTTCAAAGTACCTCGGAGGAAGCCACTGTTTGCCCAGGCCTCTAAATATAATTTGCCCGTAAGCCGCCATCTCCCTTTTTTAATATTCTATTATTAGCAACATTCAAAACCTTCCCGAATCCGCTGGTAATCTTTTCAATCATTTCAACATAAAGCCATCAAAATAAATTTAGCTGGCCATCAAACGCAGTAGGCGCGGTTATTAAATTCATTTTCATAATCCTGATTAAAAGCTCTCGTTTTACGCGGCAACAGAATCAGTTCGGTTTGATCGATGGGATGATTGCGTCGCAGCTCAGTGCGTCTCATAATCCATTCAGCCTAATGAGGTATTATGATCGTGTTCTACAACTATACAAATGATATAAGTTTACGTGAGGAAACCGGAGTTATCCTGAAGACGTGACGACCATCCAATCGGCAATTCTGCATTAGGCCCGCAATCCCCATCCTTCGCAAAAGAAGAAGCCTGTGTACCAGCAGCATAATTAGCCTATAATGTTCCTAACATTATAGGCTGAACACCTAAGCGGCTGATTATGAAGTTCCTTTCCTAGCTTGATTTTTGACATGTCTGACAGTTTAGTTAGGACATTTGCTGTAACGGATTCTAAACAATTACTTCAGTGTCTGTGTAATCCGCTACAATTTCTTGGAAAACTGGGACAGTAAGGATTCCATCAAATCTTCCAGCGCAAAGATAATTTCTTCGTTATTACAGCGTAATTTAGTTTCTAATACAAGCACAAGACGGATTGCCATCTTCCATACTTTCTTTTGTTGTTATTACATTAACTGACATTTGTCTGTGCTCTTATTTTTCTCCGTAACGATATTACCCTGTACATCATATTATGAAGGATATATTTTATTTGAACTATTCATACGTCAGTCCCGAATTCTCGATCCCTTGGAGGCTAAACATGACACGAGATTATTGTCCTTTGTGCCCACTAAATAAATCTCTCAGTAAAACTATCATAGGTTAATGCTCTTGACAGAATTTTGCCCTCGACGTTACCGTAATCCCGCTCGGGGCAACTTGACGACCATTGGAGGGTTTCGCCATGAAGTAGATAGGTCCAGTAGGCTTACTCCTGGATCGGGCTTTGTAATATGAATAGGTAATATAAAGGTTCATATTGTGAGGTGTTATGTTTTCATAAGGCATATTTATGAATAACTATTTATAAAGCTGACGTACCGACGTCTTCGTCGATACCCGCCGACCTGCGTGCTTAGCGCCCTTGCTAGTTTCCTGGCACGTAAGCTATGAGCACTAAGCAATCCACCTGCAGTGCGGCTTTAGGCTCTGACAGAACCGAACCATTGCAGTTCCAATATTACACGCGATTCTTTTGTTTCTTTCCATGTCTTGAAGTGTGAGGTGAGGTCAATATCGCGTATGGCGTGAAGTGGTGCTTTTGTCCTTCTGGTTTTTACTGTTCTCGTCACGTCAGTGGTAACCTTGAACCTGTCAGTCACGCTGTCAATTCAACCGTAATGGATGCTCGATTATTTAATGCGATTGCCTTATTTTGGGTAAACGGGCATTAAAACTTTGCTAGAGTTTGTTATTTATGTACGCGATAGATCGTTTTTATACAAGTTGTTTTTGAAAGAAAGTTAGAAAGAAAATTATGTTGTTTTTGAAGTAATTTAATAGTTATCGTTGGCTACGCCTACGCGATAAAGTTATTTATTAGTATTATAGACCTTGATATCCTATGGTTCAATGTGATTTGTGATAAATACAAATCATGTGTTAGACACAGTAGTTACGCAGCACCACGATACTTGTATTTGGATACATTTTTACAAGAACTGTGGCTTCGCAGCAATCTACCTTATCCCCATTGTGCTTCCAAGCGATGAAAGGTTTTATTCGTTATCATTGTCCCTTCGAGACTTCCGGAATATTTGAGTACCACAAGTACGGCACTACATATGAATAAGGTATGATCCTCGGAAAAAGAAAGGAAGCCACATGTGGAGATAATGTTCTGAAATCACTACAATGGTGGCAGTTTACGACCGAAGCCAATGTATCCGAGACCGGATGTTAGTCAGCCCGATATGTTATTCACTAAAATGGAATAAAATTCTTCTTCTTCGTCTTAGACTAGCCTTTGTCAGCTGCTTCGCCCACGTGGAAGTCGGAAATTATCCCACGGGAACGTTCTACCGAGATAAAAAGTATCCTATGTCTGTGTGCCAAATTTCACACAATTCCGTTCAGCCGTTTTTGCGTGAAACAGTAACAAACATCCATCCATCCATCCTCACAAACTTAACATTTATAATATTAGTAGGAATAGTAGAAAAGGGATAGTAGGATTTCTGCATTAAAACCATGACCGAATGGTTTTTTTTTTAAACCGGATTTTGACTTCATCAAATCTGGTCTGAGTGTAACTGAAACTACCAATAATCCTCAATTTTCACATTTCCACGGACTCCACTACCGAAAAGAAAAAGTTTAAAAGAGGACTTTTAAGGCGTTTTGGAACGATATTACCTGCACCTAGACAATGCCAATCCTAGAATCCAATTACAAAGACACAAAGCTAATTGCGTGACACTTTGTTAGCATCCGTTTCACGACTCATACACTCTGCCATCTTCAGAAATCAGATGAAGCGGAATATAAACTCGCGTTTTGTAAAATTGAAACCCGGCTTTGTATTGAAATAGTCCGTCTAAGTTCCCGCCAAGCCGTGGCTTCGAGTGTTTCACTTGAATATTGAAATATTAAGCCGTGTTCAGATTTACTTGCAGCAGTTGTATGCGCTGGCAATTTATCACATGCTGCTGTGATCTGCGAGCCAATATGTAAATACTGTACCAGTGCACGTGGGGAGGCTACTAATGCGTTGTCACATCGGCGGTTGTTGGTCGAACTACAGGCTATTGAGCGAGTACAAGTGTAGTAGATTTGTAGTACATGATCGATTTAATTTCTGACTGAGAAGCTACGCGTTCGGCTGTTAAGACTTGCGTTGCTGAAAGTGTACATAGTTTTTTGGGCTTTCCGAATTTGCTAGATACCTAATGTATAGCTATAAAGAGAAAAGAGTACAGAGTGCTATCAGGCAAATGAGGACGTATTTTTATAACAGTTGAGCTGTTGTTTTATTTCATTTCGTAAGATTCTAAATGACGTACGTCATAGAATTCAACATACCTATTAATTTATTTTGATCAATCATAAATTATCTGATTGCCGAAGCCATTCAAGTTGCAAGTGTTCACAGAATTACCAATACAAAAATGCTGCCAGAAATGTTCCACGATGAATATCTAACAAAGCGTTCTAGATACTGATTGAATGAAAGCACTTGATGCGGTTTGTGGTGAATAAAAAGGTCTAATTTCATACATACATATTCCACTTTTTTCAACGAAGCCAAATGAAAAGAGATGTAACAAACATTTCCCACCAAATTGAATTTCGATACCGTGCAACCCGTAGGGTTGGCAGCACACCCTATAGGTCCCGGGTATAGGAAGCTTTCGCATTAGTATATTTTTTCAAGTATACACGCAGCACATCTAATTTGAGAAAAGTTTCGGCTTCGTAGAGCGTTGTTTTTATCTATATACATTGTCCTTTAACCTGGTGACATGACATCGGGTTTCCCATCCGATGTCATATTAACGCCCAGTACTGCACATCTGCAACACTCAATCCGTCTTATTACAAAACGCGATATAACTTTAGTTCTAGCCTAAAGCTCTGAGTCAGTTTTTGCATTTTCAACTTTACTTCTATTTGGGTAAAGACTTTAATACAAAAATAACAACTTAGCACCGGACTAAGTTGTCAGTTTTGTAAAAAATAATTGTATTTCGATTTCTGTTTAAGTCTTATTTAAAAAACAGACTTATCTTTAAACCATGCCTAAAGAAAAACCTTGTTTTGTAACAAGGCCGAATAATTATTGTGCTGCTGAAACTACAAGTTTCGTTCAGCATTCTACCTTTAACAGCTCTTTCTCATTATATGTATTTTCTCATCCGGTCCATATTTAAACACTCGCTAACCGCAGAGGGTCATCTGGCAGCCCTGCTAACACAATTTGAGTACGAATGTCTTGGTGTGTTTGTGTTAGGGTTTTATTTTTGGGTGCGGCGCAAACAACCCTCGCCGGAAGGTGATTGGATGCCAGCTCCTCATGTGAATTTGTTTACCTAAAATTAACATTCATTTTTACAACTTTTCTTGATATTGATTCGGTTTTTGTTGCGGGATTATGTACCACCCTATGGTAATTTTGTGAGTTTTATGAAGAGGTTTAATCAGAGAAATAAAATATGTAAGCAGGTATCTACATATTAATACGTGAAGCAAAAACTTAGTACCCCTTTTTACGAAAATTACGCGGTGGGAGGAGTATGAAGTCTGGCACAGTTTTTATATGGAGAAGGCATGCAGAAAGCTATTTTTTGTGAATTATAGTCGAATTTCGACCGCTGGGCGACCACTTGTACTTAATTTTTCGGTCATGGTTAGGAAAACGCTGAGCTTATGATACAATAGATATAATTTTATTGCTGAATGTGCCTGCTCTTGAACTCGATCATAGCTTATGGAAAGCGATTGATGTGGTCTATGATGGAACTAGCGAGCGTAGAAGATGCCTGTTCACTCTTGCTTTGAAGGCAAACGGATTAAATGTGGAAGGGAACACAGACGCTAGCAGAGAGTTCCACACTTTGGCCGTGCGCATAACGAATGTACAGAAGCGCTGAGTACGAATGATCGGGCATCAACCAAGTGCGTATGGTACCCTGCAATAGTCCGGTAATAGGGGCGATGGCGGGATCAGACATTACTGATAATCTACACCGTAAACTATAGAATACCATGAAATAAGGGACTGGTCAAAAACATTTAAAACTTAAATGAAAACCCTTCCCCAAAACACAACGTTTTCCAATGTGACTCTCCTGACCTTTGAAAGCTTACCTTTGCGTATTTAAAAATTAATCAGCTTACAGTTAAAACGTGTGCCGTACAAACGTCGAGCAAGTGTTTAATCATGCGCGCCTCCTGGATAATCCTTGTTTCGTAGAATCGTCGAGGAATTACCGGCGACCTCAGTGGAGGGTAGGGATGTGAGGTATTTTGGACTGGTTGGGTGAAGATAGAATGATTTAGGTCGGGTCTTTTTGCAAGACCTATTTAGCTCGGTTAATAGTTTATTTCTTTATTGTAATTGAACGCTTCATGGTGTGGAAATCTTTTAAGGGACGCTGGACACAAGCCATCAAACATGACCACATGGACTGGTGGCTGCTTCCAGCGAAATTATTTCCCGCACGAACACGTTCAATACACAGCTAAAACTTTAAAATTAGGAATACCCGGAATTTCAGACTAAAACCAGTAATTTTATTCCGAAACTTATTTTTGCTACCCTCAACCCTACTCACAGAGTAACTTCGTTCAATGAATGAAATTTAATTCAAACTGAACTTGAATTCCCAAGTATCAGCCGAGGCTAAACAAGTTCGGGATGATATTAGCGCAAACGTGTTTGAAATAATTTCTCCCTCCGGATTGGTTTAAATTAAGCAATTCATGGGGTTGTTAGTTTGCTTTGCTAATTTGCCATTCCATTCTATTGCTGTCTTACCTGTATTCTTCTACTGCAGGCTAAAGGCCTTCCTCTCCATTTTACAAATATCTTCTACTCTCCTAAAGCGAGCTAGATTTTTCTGTAGGATTCTAGCTCATTTCGCCAAATTCGCCTTAGTTTGACGCAGTGTCGCCTATCGAATTCAAACTGTAAGACTTTATTTCAAACCATCTACAGGCACTTTTGAATTGTCAAGGAGTCTGTCAGTAAGTCAGAAGTATGAGAACATCTCCATCGAAAAGAACGGGCAAGCAACTCCAAGGACACACTGTTCTAAATGAAGATACATATTACAAAAACCACTTGATCTTTAAGCACACACAGTCATGAGATAGAATGATATTGTATACGTACTTCTCACTACTCACAATGTTTAGTTGTGAGTAAAACAGAAAACCAAGAAAAGAATGTAAAGGCTTCCTTGGACACAAAAGACCCTTTGTGATTTCAATCACGATAGCAAAGTGGATGCCATAATCTGATAGCGAGCGTTTCACATCAATCTGATATACGTTAAATTCCCTGATTCAAAACGAACAGAGGAATTCCATTTTTCATCAGTTGATTTTGTAGCAGATAGGTTTCCAGGAACACTCCTTTACTGAGCGTTGAATTCCATTCCAAATTCTCATTACTTTCGTATCTATGTATGCTCTGATTAAATAGAATTCAATATTCCACTACAGTTTTAATCAAAACATTTCTGTGAGCTTTGTTAATTAGTTTATTCTAGCTAGTCGGATTTTAGATCTCTTTGTATGTATGTATTGTCTTTTCTATAACGAACCTGTGAACGTATATCAAGAGGATTAGCTATAGTAAGCCGCAAGCAAAGGCTGGTGCTTATGCATAAGCGTTAGGCTAACATAGAAGTATGTAATAAGCCCAGCTTAAGTGTACAGAGCGGGGCAATGTGCTATATAGGTCAGACGGGCTACTAACGGCTATAGACAGGACTGTGGGTAGCCGCATTTGGTCAGTTTGTTCGAAATACAACTATTTTAGCATAGAGGTATCAGGAACAGGGTGTAAAGTTCACACATACTCTATGGTAAAGGAGGAGCCTCCGACCAGACGGGTGTTGTGTCTGGTGGGCAACTGCCCAACGATTGATGTCGGGATCTTGTATATATGTAGATTTGCGTGGTAAACTCTGCTTGCGTGATGTAGCTGCGGTGTGACGTCAAGTCTTGAGTAGTTCGCATTTGGCATTGTAGATAGCGCCACTTTACTTTTTGTGTTTTATCACATTTGTTGATTTGTAGTTTTTGTATGTGGCCTTGCCTTATTTAGTGATTGTTTAGTCACGATAGAATCTTTAATAGTTTTCATACCATAAAGGTTGAGCCTTTATGGTCAGTTATCGATGTTGTAAACTATATAGTTCTTTTTACAATTGAAACTAACACCGGGTGCGGATTGTTCCAGGGGTGCCGGTTTTTCGAAAGAGATACCGTGGCCCCTGGCACACAGGCAACTGAAGGAACATGGGTGGGTTTTAGTCGGTAAAAGTCTGACACGCCCTCCTGCTCCACCCAGAGCGGGGGAAGTCATTTGATGATTTCCCACCAAAAAATAAAAAAAGACGTTAAGACATACCTGATAAAGTAGGATTTTGACATTCTTTTTTTGATGACAGACACATGTGGCCCATGCATATAGTAGACAAAGTTCCACAGTGTCCGAAATTTTTGGAAAATAAATGGACAAACGGACAACTAAAATCCATAGATTGTTAGTAACAGATTTGCTTGAAACACTATTGTTAGAAGAACTTGTTCTTCTTTTTTTACGTCGCATCCATTCTCTCGATGTAACTGCATTATTCTCGAAACAGCAGACTCGCAGACACTTTGACATCGCGATCTAAAAAGTTTTGTTACATAGATGAAAGAATTTTAACTAGTTTTTAACCGACTTCAAAAAAGGAGGAGCTTCTCAATTCGTCTGTATGTGTTTTTTAAATGTTTGTTACCTCAGAACTTTCGACTGGGTGAATCGATTTGGATGATTCTTTTTTTATTTGAAAGCTGGTGCTTCCCGTGTGGTCAATTTCATCTAGATCTGATTATGCGTTTCGGAGACAGACAACGGAACTCTTTAAAAAATAACAGTAAATCAACCGCGATTGCTGCTATCGCATAAATATGCATTGTTTTGACCCCAAGGATGAAGAAATTTCGAATAAGTGGGTTAGGTACTATAACTAAAAAGTGAAAATTAAAACCGACTTCCGAAAAAACACTACAAAGTCAAAAATAACTTTAATTTCCGAAGGGGGTGACAAAAAATTAAAATACATGTCCAAAGTCACCGAATTCCGAAATTAAAGTTATTTTTCACTTTGTAGTGTTTTTTCGGAAGTCGGGTTTTTTTGGTAAAAGTTTTTATATTGCGGAATGCGGATTCACTCAACTAGAATGGTATGGTATCCTTGGATCTATGGTATTTTGGTTGTAATCCAAAAATCCTTTTGTTGTTTTATGTGATTGAAAGTTTTAAAATTGGTACTAGCCACCCAAACCTAAAGCTAATTGACCAAAATGTCAGAGTGGAATTCCTTGTACATTCTACGTTACTGTAATCAGTGTCGATCGTGAAATAGAAATTAACACTAAATCTACGAGTAGGGCGTGTCCTTACATAGTTCGAAACGAGTTTAAAAACTACTAATCAATTACGTCTCTTTCTTGCCAACAGGACATCGACAACCTAATGACCGAGGGCAACAAATCAAGAACAGTTGCTGCGACAAACATGAACAGCGAATCATCACGATCTCACGCAGTCTTCAGCGTCGTGTTAACCCAGACCCTGACTGACGCTGCGACTGGTGTCTCCGGCGAGAAAGTCGCACGACTGTCGCTCGTCGATCTAGCGGGGTCGGAAAGGGCTGTGAAGACGGGCGCTGTCGGCGACAGGCTGAAAGAAGGCTCTAATATTAACAAGTAAGTACCGTTGTAAACAAAAGAATTGTCTGTGTTAATATTAGTTGTATGATGTCGCTTCTCTGGTATGAAAGCCACACGACTGTCGCTAGTAAACCTGGCGGTATCTGAAATGGCAATAACGACGCACGCTGTCGGCGACAGGCTGAAAGAAGGCTCTAATATTACCAAGTAAGTATTTGGTGTGAACGAGAGCATTGCCAGTGTTAATATTAGCTGTATGATGTCGCTTCTCTGGTACGAAAGCCGCACGACTGTTGCTAGTAGACCTGGCGGGGTCGGAAAGTGGAACACGCTTCATTGTCAAGACGGCAGACACGTTTCCTGTTAAACGAGAACTATTCTATAAACTAGGAACGTACCCCAACAAAGGGTTCGAGGAAGCATTATAACAATACGCGAAGTTGTAAGATTCAATTGAAGGCCTAAAATATTAATAACGCTTCATGTCCCTCAACCTCGGTGTCGTCGTGTGGCTTCAAAACTCACGTGCATCGTCTTTATATTTATATCTTTACAACCAACATTGCTCCACTTACCTATTTCAGAAACTGAAAGCAAACGTAATACGTATACATTATGAAGTGATAGTGAGTTTGTTCCACTTTCCAACTCGGACTGTTGAACTACTCTCCACGGAATTTGTTGCCAGTATCTAGCATTGTACATTCTCCAACTACGGGATCCTAGAATCTCCCGTATTTGTTACGTTCTGTGCAGTGGCATTTCTACACAATGTACAGGATAATTTTTTAATCAGTACGCAAACTGTAACCATGAATTCAGCTTATCATTCTAGACCCACCAGTGCAAAAAATGTTTCGTCGGTTATACAAAAAAAAAATCAGCTGTTTCATAGACAAGTGCAATACCTACGTGGTCAAAATGTATGGAATAGCTGATTTTTTGTTTTATAACCGACGAAAAATGTATCCTGTATAAATAAACTACTTGTGGCTAAATAATAACAGCCACACGTGACGCAGGTTAAGCAACGCTTGTCGCGGTTAGTCCGTGGAAGGGTGATCTTTACACACCAAGACCCGTCCGTACCTCGGAAAACACGTTCAGCCGTTGGCCTGGGCTGTCATTTGTGGATTTTTGTTAGTCGCTACGGGTCGCCAGAAGCCCTAAAGTCTGACAACCAGTCTTACCAAGGGGTATCTATCGTGTTACTCAGTTACTGGGTTGTGAATGACAGATAAGAGTCGCGCCATGAAAAATACTGGTAATCAGTGCATCCGGTTTGAATGGAAGCTAGATAGCTAGGCAGATGATATTAATAAACTACGTGTTTCTCACAAATTCGTCGTTACAGGGTTACCCAAGATTTTTTTTCTAAATGTAGGCTCGATTGACCACATTTGATGCTAGGCGATGCTGCAGTTGATCTAAAATTTTTTACAGTGCCTACAGGTTCTAAATGAGTATATTTTGTTCTAGATCCCTAACAACACTCGGGCTAGTAATATCGAAGCTCGCAGACCAGTCTTCTGGCAGTAAGAACAAGGATAAATTCGTACCATACAGAGACTCGGTACTCACGTGGCTGCTCAAAGACAACCTTGGAGGGAACAGCAAGACGGTTATGGTGAGTAACAAAATTTGAATGCGTTCATACATCCACTCGCGCCTTATTCCTGTTACGATTTCAACGGGATGACCTGGATAGGTTTCGACAAAACTGGAGAGAGGACGCACGGGGTCGCGAAAGATGGAAGTAGTGTAGGGAGGCCTTTGCCCAGGAGGACAGCGCAAGTTAGTAAAATAATTGAGCAAAAAACAGTTTCATAAAAAAAAAAATGTGTTTTTCTAAGTTAATGTATTTTTGTTAGCCTGAAGAGTGGTCAGTTTGGTGAGGTAAAATATTTTTTGAGTAATGCCACTACGAAGGAATAGCAGCCCGTCTCGGCTTCGCACGGCCAATTCGATACATACGAATCTTTCCTCTTTAGAATATTAGTAAAGAAATGGATAATGCTACATTGTAATGTCCAGAATAGTGTTCCATGTATCTTCTAGAGTCTCGTGGAAACTAATATGGCAAAGTATCATATGAAGAGTGCTGGGAATAGAAACCACCTGTGTCTAATAACTTTAAGCTAATACAGACCGCTACTGGACGCCATTCTAAAGTGGAAACAGGTGTCCTACAGTGTGGACGCTTATCAGTTATTTATCTACATTAATATTAAAACGGAGAGCTATATTTGTTCAGTGTCCATATTATGTAATGGCTTATTAGTCAATTCGCACGAATTTACTTGCCTGAATCGGGAGAATCGTCACTTTTTAATAATATTACTTTTTATGGGTGACTCGCACGAAGTGAATTTAATTGTAGGCGAATCAACCATTCCAATCGACAGTTCTAGAAATACGTAGTGGCGATTGGCACTGGCATTTTATGCATTAAAGTTAGTGTACTTTTCCTTAACTTTTTATTCAAAACGTGCCAGTTGCCTAATACGTATTTCTAGAACAGTCGATTTGCTGACAAATAAGTTAACTTCATGCGAGTCGCCTATAGAAAATATTATATTATTTAAAAGTGACGACTCGCCCGATTCAGGCGAGTAAATTCGTGCGAATCAACTAGGTATTAAGCCTATGTAATATGTAAAAACGGGTAATATGGAGTCAATACGTGTTTGAGTTACTATTGACTTTGGTAAAGTCATATAGTGTGCTGTCACATGTCACTGAGGACTTGGAACTGAAGAGCAATACTTCCAAACTATTATTACGTTGTAAAAGACTTTCGTAGCCTGTTTTCGAGTACATCCTTTTCTTTATAGTTCTTTGTCATGTACTCATGTCTAAGTATGAAAGGTATTTTTGTGATACATATTAACCTGGGTTTATTTATCCACCACTAACTGTCTAACCACAGAAACGGTCAAAAGTGGCGATGCTTGATGAAGACTTATGTTCAGCAGTGGACTGTTTTTAGCTGAAATGGTGATGATGAATTGATGAAACTAGATGTTAATTTTGTTATTGGCTTTTGGCTCTCCTGATACAGGAACTCCTAGTACAAGAGCCCACTCACACAGATGTTTGTGACTTGAATGAAAAAAATATTTAGTAGCGAAAGTTGAAAAAATATTCCAACGAAACTGTGACACGAACTCAATCAATTTGTACTTAGCGAACTCTTTGAGCGGAAAGAAATTGCAAATAGGGTCTCCCCCAGACTTGAAATAAATTCAAACTCCGGCTACGAACCGCCGCATCCTTTGAGTCACCGCACCCAACTCAAAACACTCATGCTTCGTCGTCGCGCATAGAAATGTTCCACAGAACATTGTCTACATTGTAACGAAAACCTTGTTTATAAGCAGTTTTATATTGTAAACAAGGATGATTTTAGTCTGATTGGCTTATATGAGAATATTCTACGGGGTAAAGCGGCTTTGTTTATTTTTTTCATTTGTTTTATGCAATGCGGTAGTGAGAGAAGCTTTTCAAGCATTGAGTTTGCAAGATGGAATAAGTCCTTAATTTCCCTTTTGATTCAGGTAAATCAATACCTGCAACTTAGCTACCTATTGAGAATAATAAACGTGAACATAATATGGGGTTTTTTTTTTTGAGTGTGGGAAATCATCAAATAACTTCTCCCGCTCTGGCTGGACCGAGAGGGCGTGTCAGACTATTACTGACTAAAACCCACCTGCGTTCCTTCAGTTGCCTGTGGGCTGTGTGCCAGCGGCCACGGTATCTCTTTCGAACAACCCGCATCCCTGGCAGAACATAATAGGGGTTAGGCAGGTGTGTAAATAGTGTACCTACATTTCGCCAGTTACGTTTAAGTTGCCATCAACGGGGCACAAATCTAAACTCCAGGTTGCCCCTGAGAAAGTCCAGATAGAAAAACCTAATAACACTGCCCGACCTGAGAAGCGAACCGAGGAAGGACCTCATGCTTAGCAGTAGCTCTTGCGACCACAAGACTAACGGGGCAGTCGATAATAATGTCTATAGTTACAGCAGTTTTCATTCCAAGGCTAATTTTCAAGAAAATTGTAACACAAAGAACTTTCAGTCGTCTTTGTTACCTATTCAAACATTAAAGTTAATTTATGTTAGCTATTTTCTACTTTTAAATTAATGTTGAAACCTACTTACCTACAGTGGGGGGGCTTGTGGCTAAGTAATAACAGCCGCACGGGTCGATCGATCAGGTTAAGCTACGCTTGCCGCGATTGGCCCGTGGATGGGTGACCATCTTTACGTACCAAGACCCCGCCGTGCCTCGGAAAGCACGGCTGTCATTTGTGTATCTTTGACAGTCGTTACGTGTCGTCAGAAGTCCGAAAATCTGACAACCAGTCTAACCGAGGGCTATCGTGTTACCCAGTAACTGGATCGTGGAGGTCAGATAGGCAGTCGCTCCATGTAAAATACTGGTATTCAGCTGCATCCGGTTAGACTGGCAGCCGAGCCCAACATAGTTGGGAAAATGCTAGGCAGATGACCTACAGTTTTTAGGCAGTTGTATTCAGGGCTCGGAAATGTGGTTATTTAAAAAAAAAACTAAATCGGCCTGCTCTCGACCTCGATCATGCCTGGTGGAAAACGATTCATGAGGTCTATGATCTATATATTATTATTTTTAACCATTTCATAAAAACGCCATACATTTCGAAAAGAGCATTTCCTTTACGATTCTGCTCGTTCAGAATCGATTTTATTTTGGTTGTCACCAAAGAACAAAATAAAACTGTCCTAATAAAATAAAACTTGTATTGTTGATTCTCATTTGTTTAAAAATTCTCTGTCCTATTCACAGGTGGCCACAATATCACCAGCAGCGGACAACTACGAGGAAACCCTATCAACGCTCCGGTACGCCGACCGAGCGAAACGCATCGTCAACCACGCCGTGGTCAACGAAGACCCGAATGCGCGTATCATTCGCGAGCTGAGGCAGGAAGTCGAGACCCTCAAGGAGATGTTGAAATATGCCACGGTAAGTGGCACGGTAAGTTGGGACTCGCATTTTGTGAGGTTTTTTTTTAGGTTATGGATTTAGAAATGTGGCATGTTCGGTGTTGAATAAAATTATGGTAGACTTCAAAGAAGACAAAATGTTCTATGTTTAAAATGAAGGGGATTTAAATGGAATAGGACATGGACAAAGCTGTCAGTATATCGTGGATACGTAGATAGAAGAGCGTAATAAGACACTAACTTCTTTTAAAAACGTGAATGTCAAAAAGAAATAAACATAGGTGTAAGTCTAAGTGTGCATGTACGTAACATAGATTTGAATTTGACAAAGAAAGAAATATAGATTTATTATTATTAGTCACAGCAACACGTGCGTACAAAAAAAGATCACTTGAATAAACAAAATGAAAAAGAAACAGACCCACGAACACAGAACACAATTAGTCGGCAGCTGCACGCCGTGACTTTAACAAGAGGGCTTCCACTGAGCAAAATGCTGTGCTATGATACTCACAGCACAGCGCCGATTTTCAGTGGTCACCCGAATACGACAAAGGACATCAGAAAATAAGCAAAGTGAAATATTAATGAACTTAATGAACCTTAGTTACTTTTCCTCCATCGAATAAATTGTACCAAAGCCAGCCCTTATCAAGGCATCTAATATGCAAAGAAAACAAGGTCTTACCGCTTACGACCCAAGGCGGCTCAACGACCTTATGGAACACCATGTGCTGTTCAAATGTGCATATCACATGCGAACTACCGCATACGTGGGTACCTCGAGGGATCGATACGCTCGAGGGAGAAACCGTGTCATGGTAAAGTAATACAATGACTTGATGAATTTCATATTCATTGTGGCTGACAGGAAGCAATATTTCCATACGTCCTGAGAATGAACTTTAACAGACCGTTTAATTAAATTAAAACTGTTTATTCTGTAAAAATGATATCGCAATCACTTTCACAGGTCATATTATTAAAAAAAAAAAATTTAGATGGAGTCGATATTTCCACCCCTAAGAAGAAATCGCGAAACAAACTCAAGGGTTAAAGTCTCTTTTAAAGCCCAGACAATCTTGTACAATCATGGCGACAGTGTAGATTAGTGCCTAAAATAGTCTTTTGAGGAAAAAAACTACACAGATTTGAGTGGACCAGAAAAAAGAACACTCATATCTCCAATAGAGTTTTTTTTTCAGGCTGATACCTTTTTTAACCGACTTCCAAAAGGAGGAGGTTCTCAATTCGTCGGAACCTTTTTTGTTTATTTTTTTTTATGTATGTTCCCCGATTACTCGAAGATGGCTGGACCGATTTGGATAAAAAATTTTTTGTTCGAAAGGGTATACTTCCCAGGTGGTCCCATGATCATCAAGTCAGGATCTGATGATGGGATCCTGGAGAAATAGAGAGAACTCTTCAAATTTTATAGGCACACTTGAAGCAATTTGTGTAGTTTTTGGAAGAGTACTTTCTCGGAGTGGTTCCATTTCAATTTGGTGAAGATCTGATGAAGAACTTCGGAGATAGGCAACGGAACTCCTCAATAAATGATAGCAAATGGACAGGGATTGCTGAAATCTCATGTCTGTCAATTGTTTACACCAGTTAATAACATAACATCACGCCGGTACGCTGTGAAGGGGTAAGCACATGTGAACCACTAAAAAGTGAAAAATAAAAAACTTTTTTCAAAAAAATAAACAACCGACTTCCAAAAAAACACTAAAAAGTGAAAAATAACTTTAATTTCGGAAGGCGGTGACAAAAAATTAAAATACATATCCAAAGTCACCGACTTCCGAAATTAAAGTTATTTTTCACTTTTTAGTGTTTTTTTGGAAGTCGGTTGTTTATTTTTTTGAAAAAAGTTTTTTTTATACCACTTCTTTGTTCTTTTTTAATTCTACTCTCAATAAGACTCCAGCCCTCGGTTTTTTTCGTCCTCCCAACGACTTGACAGCCTTCTCTTTCCTTTTCATTCTTGACGTACCAAATGCCTTTTCCCCCTCTTTCTTAATCTTATAATTATAATTTAGAATTCCATTATTTAGTAGACAACGTTTTAGGTTAACGTAAACAGATTTTTAGTAAATACAATCCTAATGTAACCTTCCTTGAATAGACTACATAGATAATTAAAAGAATAAGTAGACATCAGTTTGACACGTTTGACTTGTCATAACAAGAATATTATTATGTAAATTTATGGAAAATTTTAATATAAAATCAGGTAATTCTAATAAACGAATCGTTTAAGATCAATTCGCAGAGTGCTAACACAGAAAACAAAGTGCGAAATATAATAATGTAAGAAAGTAGTATAAGGATACCAAATATAAGGATGATGTGGATGAATGCAAAGGAAGCGTAAGTACAGTATCAGTAATAAACAGATACGATAATATACAACGTGTTGTTTTGCATCCTGGTCAAATTCAAGGAGGTAACTATGCTAATGATTCTCGACGCGAATCAATAATAAAATAAGTAGGTTTTTTATTTTACGGCTATGAAAATACAGTCGAGAACGCAATGGTAATTGAACCATTGCGTTCTCGACTGTATTTTCATAGCCGTAAAATAAAAAATCGCAACAAGTAATTCGAGGACTGGTTTGTGCGACGAAAACTGTTTGAACCCAGGTTAACCAGTTACAGTGCGGTATCACACGGGCCGCGTATTAAAATAAAAAAATAAAAAACAAAAAAAAATACCTACTTATTTTATTATTGATTCGTGTAGAGAATCATTAGCATAGTTACCTCCTTGAATTTGACGAGGATGCAAAACGACACGTTGTATAACTAGTTTAGTTTTCGAAAAGAACGACGTTCTCACAACGTCATAGGATATATTAGATACTTTAGCCGAGCCTTTTGCGATAAAAACTTAAATCATTTAAGCTTTAGTATTTTTTTTTAATTCTGTAATTTTTTTATCAGTAATAAATAAAAGATAACGGCCCAGAATAGGCAATCTCTCATTCGTAAATAGCCTAATCTACACTACGCCCAAAACATAGGTCTTAATTCTCTGACCTAACTTGTTCATTTTCCGATCGCAAAGGGGCGGACACCGTGATTTACGATCTGTTATCCTGAAGGATTAGTATTCTTGTTACGTATCCTCGGGGCTTTACTGGAAATAAATTACAGTTTATACCTGAAGCTTTAGTGTGTTTAACGATATATGATAATAGCTTTAATGATATTTTATCAACAATCAATTGGCAACAGGATTAAAAAAAATGATGAATTAATAAACTTGGTGGAGACAACAACACGACTATAAATTAAACTGCGTATATCTAAAGACGTCTTGCATGGAGGCTGAGGAAACTGTTGCGTATGTGCTGTTTCTTTTTTTTTTCTTTATGTTATAATCAATTTCTGGAGGGAGGTGGGCTAGTTGGAATAACCACCGGCGGCCGCCATGGCCCACGCATAACGACCCACCTGAAGGACTAAGTGCGGAATCCAAACCCTGTAAAATAGAACATCTAATGTCGTTCTCAGTCTGCTTACGAAAATTCAATCAAATACTGGGTAAGTTTTTATCCAGTGCGCAAATTGTATGAATGAATGAATGAATTCAGCATATCATTCTAGACTGCCCAGCGTAGAAATTTTTCGTCAGTTATCCGAAAAAATATCAGCTGTTTTATAGAAAAGTGCAATACCCACGCGGTCAAAATGTATGGAACAGCTGATATGCTAAATTCATGGTTACAGTTAGCGCACTGGATAAAAACTTATCCTGTATATCCAATAGTTTAGTCACTACAAAAAACAAAACCCATTACTACTATATGGTTTGAAAAATACATTTTTAATTTCGAAATTGGGAGTTATTTTACAGATCCATAATACTCGTGCATTAGTATTGCCAGTATTTTTATTTTTTGTCATAGGTACTACTGTTGTCTTCGCATAGTATGTATATGAGCTTTTATGTTAATTGTAAGCAGTAAATGATTGATCATTAAACTAAATGTTGAAATGTCTTTCCAGGGTTCGCCAGTGGGTGAAGAAGTTCACGAAAAGCTGGCACAGAGCGACCACCTGCTAAAGGAAATGTCAAGAACTTGGGAGGAGAAACTCGTTGAAACTGGTATGTAATCCTAGCGTGTGATAGTCGTAGTACTCTTTTATATAAATATTTGCAACACTTATTAATAGAATGGCCCATTTCCAACAGCGGAACAGGCCGCAGAAAGTTAACCACTTTCATTTGTTGAAACCTTTTTATTTTAATTCAACACTAAATATTGCTTTTATTGCTGAAAGTACAAATATGTACTTAGCTTAGCCTTAAAGAAGTTACATTTGTTTGTTTTTAAGTTTATTGGTGGGGGTAATCTATAGAACTTCCAGTCGGTTTTTTTTTGCATTTGGTAGCCCTAATCTTAAGGAAGGTAATAACTTATAGTCTACAAACATCATTAACTAAGGGTTGCTATGGTTTTCTTAAATTCGCACACTGTATTGTCGATATAATTCACACGCTATAGGCTCGTTTGCTCACATCAGATAACGATAATGTAACACTTTGCTCTAACTCATCTCTCGTAATCGAGTACCTATAGGATAGAGGTGACTGTGATTGTATTTGTTGAATTAGGTTTGCTTTTTTGCAATATAATCTGACCTTCAATAGCAGCCCATAATAGTTCATCCACACAGTCACATAAGTACATGTGGTGTGAGGTGCTAATTCGTAGAGTTACCAATGCATTCATGCATGTAGCTAACTGTAGTAACCTATGAAAACTGTCTAGCAGGATGCTCGTTAAAGTTTGATAAAATATTACGCAATCACATATTTATGTAAAGTACTAGCTGAACCGGCGAACTTCGTACCGCCATAATTTAATTTCTCCAGTCGCGACTGGTAAAATCAAATCAGCTGGTCGATTGTTTCGTCAAAGATCTGTCAAAGTCTTCTGTCACATACCGTCAAACACTTTTTGTTATTAGATTGTAAAAAATTATTCTCATCATATCTATTTTTTTTTTCTTATATACAAACCTTGTCCTGACACTAAGGAACACATAAAAAAAGAATCATGTAATTTGGTGCAGTCGTTCGGAAGTTATGCGCGTACATACATTTCGGCGATTCATTGTTATAAATACACCGTGAAATTTAAATGGTTGTTTTCCCGCGGCAGGACAACTTGCCATAAGGAGTACTTTCGAAGCATAGAGTAAAGTAAAAAAAAAAGATTTTTTTGTTTTAAAATAATTAAAAAAATATTCATCAACTCGATAAAACACTACTCATTAGTAACACTAGAGGTAACTTGTAGGTACTACTCGAATCGCACGCACCTCCGACAAAGGGAACAGCGATGCATAAATGTTCAATGCAAAATAAACTCTTGCACATGGTGATTTTTCACAATGGTTAATCTGTCATTTTTTTTTCTAATAATTTATTTGTTTATAAAACGATTGTATTACCAAGACAAAATCATTTCGCTGCGGGAAAACAACCATTAAAATTTCACGGTGTATAGATAGATTCAACACTAGCACTTTGCACGCGATTTCGTCCGCGTGGATGTCGTACTTTCCGCTAAAAAAAAAAACAAATGTCATTTATTCAAATTCGGCTGAGAATCAGTACTTTTCGAACGTCAAAATTACTGAAGACAGTCCCCCAAAAAGTCCGCCCTTTACCACTTCTTAGTGCTGGGAAGGAGTGGCGCAATAACATCCCCAGCAGCACAGCTGAATTTTAAGGCTATTTCTTAAACCCCCTCCGCCCTCTGACTGGGAGTTCCACAGATTAGCGTATTCAAAGAAACAAACAGCATCTTTAGCTTAATTAGTAGTATACATTAACTATTTATACAAAAAAATCGGCCAAGTGCGAGGGCAAAAATCGACGAAAAAAAATCCGGCCAAGTGCGAGGGCAAAAATCGACGATAAAAAAAACCGGCCAAGTGCGAGGGCAAAAATCGACGATAAAAAAAAAACTTTTATTGAAGTGAAAACTTCTTTAGGCGCGTTGGGCACTTTTTGGGATGGGAAAAAACAATTGAACTTGCGACACTGTTATCGACACCACTGACAACACGAACGTATGTACGAACGAACAACGTTGAACGCAAGTTGAACATTGAACGTTGAACGCAAGTTGAACGTTGAACGTTGAACTTTGTTTAATCTGACGATTCAAAAAATACTCACGTAATTGTTCAAGTTTTCATTTCTGTCGGCACTCCTGGAGTGCCACTGTTTTTTTTTGGTCGTTGTTGTTACAGCGGCAACAGAAATACACATTCTGTGAAAATTTCAACTGTCTGTCAGGCGGACGGACAGCGGAAGCTCGTAATACCCCGTTGGTTACCCTTCGAATAAGGAACCTTAACACTGGAGTTGTTTTACCAAAAACGTTTTGTTTTTGCAGGTCGAATACAAAGCGAGCGTCAGCAGGCTTTAGAAAAGATGGGTATAAGCGTACAAGCGAGCGGCATCAAAGTGGAGAAGAACAAATACTACCTCGTCAACCTCAATGCGGATCCATCGCTCAATGAACTGCTTGTTTATTATCTCAAGGCAAGTCTGCTTATTGTTTTTGGGCCAACTATTGAATGTGAGAATCTATCATAGAAAGCGGCCAGATGTGACTCCAGTTTTCTGAAAGTCTGTGGAGTTTAATCTAGTTCTAAGTTATTTTAGTAGTTACTATCTGTTGCCCGCGGCTTTGTCTACGATTCAGGATGAAAAGTAGCCTCTGTCCTAACCCAGGTCATGGTCTACCCGTGTGTCAAATTTCATCCAAATCTGTTCTTTTATGTTAGCTTGAAAAGCATTTATAATATTAGTTAAGATTTTCGTTTTGGTCAATCAGCGCAAACACCAAATCAAAGCAGATTTATTTTCATAAACTGGAGGTAAATCAGACAAAGTTAGCTTACAGGTGAATGAATGCTTCATTTACACTTTCTAAGACAAGTAATCTCTAAGAATATCTCACATTATGGAACCCTTTGTCACTAAAAATGTATTGGTGCTAATCTAGCATCTAGCTACAGGCAATATATCAGCATGTATATTAACTTTAACTAGTCGTAACATTTCATTCTCTTTCCAGAATCGCACGCTCGTAGGCGGCTCAAGTGCAGCAGACATCCAACTGTCCGGTTTAGGAATCCAGCCCCAACACTGTCAACTGCTAGTCGAGGGCGGAGGCCTGCACATGGAGCCACTCGGTGCGGCGCGGTGCTTCGTCAACGGCACGCCGGTAGTGTCCAGGGTTAGGCTTGGACATGCTGACAGGATACTGTGGGGAAACCATCATTTCTTCAGGGTTAACTGTCCGAAGGCTGCAGGTAAGGAAATATGCTTTTGTAATTAATGTATAAGCTATAATCTATATCATTCACTTGCAATAGATCTATTATGGTCTAATTTTGCCGATATATTATTTTTAACCGACGAAAAAGAAGGTTTTTTTTTGTTGCAAATTTCGGGTTGTGTTTAGTTATTGCCAACATCTTAAAGTATGGGATAGTTTTAAATTATTTCTATCTAAAGAGGAAGTTAGAACCCTGAAAGCAAATCATCGCCTTATTTACTTTTGCGCTTTTATTCTTTCAACAACTAAGCAATGTCTTCTACTTCTGTCTATTCAATTTGTTACTTATTTTGTTATTATTCGCTTTTATTTGACATCCCATTTTGTTCTACTAACGTCACGTTGTAGAACAAGATTCTGGTTACTCCACAGCGGCGGCGTCCGAGCCACAGACTCCTGCGCAGCCGATCGACTACAACTTCGCGAGAGACGAGATTATGTTGAATGAACTGAGTAATGATCCCATACAAACTGCCATATCGAGGCTTGAGAGACAACATGAGGAGGATAAACAAGGTAACTCACTCAATTCAATTATTTTTTAACAATGTTCACTTCTTATTTTTTTAAATTGTCAAATAATTTCCAAGAACGTGTAAAATTAGTTGAAATAGACATTATTTTCAAGTTGTCAGGTACAAATGTGTCAATTTGAATCCCTATTCAAATTCAAATTCAAAATCATTTATTTCAATCCACTTCAGATCATAATTGAATAATATTTAATATTAGCAACAAAATTAAATTTTAAAATTATAATGTTAATAAATATAAGTAAAAATAATTAATTCAATAATTTAATGATATCAAAATTACAATTAATAAAATTAAACTAAAATAAATAAATATCATAAAATAAAAATAAATAAAATTAAACTAAACTCATAAAAATAGATCGACTGTTAATACGCCTGCCTTTGAGTCATTTGTTTGTTTGTCATTACATTAATCATATAACAATGGTTAATGTACTGACAATCAAACCTGTTCTATATGTAATTTTCTTTGTTTCAAAAGATAATATATTTCAAATAAACTTCTTTGTTTTACAGTGGCGCTAGAGAAACAACGTCAAGAGTACGAGCGACAATTCCAACAGCTGAGAAACATATTGTCGCCTTCAACGCCTTATCCGCCGTACGCGTATGACCCTCTGAAACTAGGTACGTTTTGGAGTTTTATAATTATAACATTTAAAAAAAGGTACTCGAATGTTCAGAGAAAAAATACCATTGACTGGCTACCGACGTTCTTCGATTTCATCTATTGATTATCTGTACCTTAACATCGCCAAATGGAAAATTTTACATAATGTGACAAATCCTGAGGCAACTATCTTCAACTTTCCGACTAACTGATTGACTTTTTGACAATACAAAAGTGCCTGTACCTAAATGGTTTAATAAATTGAAATAAATGCTTTGAGTTTGAGATTGACATATATCTTTAAAAAATATATAAATCAAACAACGTTTTTCTGTGGGGCAGAGCGAATGAACAATTGGTATCAAAATAAACTAGTAACGCCATCTATTATGTAATTGAACAATCACTGTACTGTAGGAAACAAAATAAACTTTTCATTCGCTCTGTCCCACAGAAAAACGTTGTTTGAATTATAAATTTTGACTAATACTGTCAGTTTGTGGCCCATTTTATGCATAAGGGTTCGTATAAATATGTACACATAAAACTCACGTATTCTTTCCACGGGGGTAGGCAGAAACTACAGAACGCCACCTGCTGATTCTTTAAAACTGATGCTTCGTTTACGAAAAGTCCTCGACCGCCTGTCATCGTCGATCGCTTTGTTTCGTATTTTTTTAAATGGACTCATTTGTTATTGCTTCAGGCAAAATGACAGCGTGCACACCAACTACAGCGGCCCGCGTAGAACGCTGGGCGGCTGAACGCGACGATACATTCAAACGTTCACTCGGACGACTCAAAGCAGACATATTGAGAGCCAATGCGCTGGTGCAAGAAGCCAACTTCTTAGCTGAAGAGATGAGGAGGAACACACGCTTCAGTGTCACGCTGCAGATACCGCCGCAGAACCTTAGTCCTAACCGAAAGGTAATGGTAATGATCTTTCTGACCTACTTTTTTATTTATAAGATTTTTAATTATTCATTTACATACATAATCATCTGCTTAGCCTTTTGAGTTGTGATGAAACAGTGGTTGTTGTTGTGCTTTCTATGTTTTCTTGCTAACAAGAAAAAAGATTTTAACTTTCTCTGGTGACCTGGAACTTAATACCCATGATTTGTATGATTATTTTTATGATGAGATAATATTTTCGCAGTTTACCATATTTTATTTAACAGTTACAGTGTCGCTAACACGCTCAGTGTTTTTGCAAATACTCTCTCCGGTGCCGCAAACACACCCCGCATGTTTTGATACTTTCAATTTTCTTTTTTATTAAGTTGTATTCAAAATCAGTGTGGAATAATTACGCGATTATTTGATGATTTTTGCGGTGGCCTGGGTGTAAAAACAATTCTAAAATTATGTTGCACAAAAAAATTTCACTATACAGTGCCACGAACAAGCGCGGCGTCTTTGCCGCGCTATGTAAGTCTTCATGAAAATACCGTTGGTAATAAAAGTGTAAACGTTAACACAATAGTATCTTCATTGCAGCGCGGCGCCTTCGTATCAGAGCCAGCTATAATGGTGCGTCGTCCTGGGCGGAATGGTCAAGTGTGGTCCATGGAGAAGTTGGACAACAAGCTGGTCGACATGCGCGACATGTACGACGACTGGCGCCGCCGGCAGCAACAAGCGGGAGCCGACGACACCGAAGAGGTACGAAACGGTAGATTATTCATCAAGGGAATAAAGCAGTACTGCCAGGGTTTGTTCGAAAGAGTTACCGTGGTCCTGACACAGGCAACTGAAGGAACATGGGTGGGCTTTAGTCAGTAAAAGTCTGACACGCTCTCCCGCTCCGCCCAGAGCGGGAGAAGTCATTTGATGATTTCTCATCCAAAAAAACCGGGATTAAGCAGCGTCTTATGCCACAGGCTGTATATGAAATTCCAGCTTGCCCAAGATGAAGGCACCTTTATCCTCAAGGAACAAACGTACAAGTGAAAAGTTATTATGGGACACTTTAGATTCATATCTCTATCAACATATACGCCGTGAAATTTTAATGGTTGTTTTCCCGCAGCGAATGGTTTTGTCTTGGTAATACAATCGTTTTATAACCATTGTGAAAAATCACCACGTGCGAGAGTTTATTTTGCTTTGAACATTTATGCATCGCTGTTCCCTTTGTCGGAGGTGCGTGCGATTCGAGTAGTACCTACAAGTTACCTCTAGTGTTACTAGTGAGTAGTATTTTATCGAGTTGATGAATATTTTTTCAATTGTTTTAAAACAAAAAATCATACTTTTTAAAACTTTTACTCTATGCTTCGAAAGTACTCCTTATGGCAAGTTCTTCTGCCGCGGGAAAACAACCATTTAAATTTCACGGTGTATATGTTGATAGAGTGAAGCGATTGCGATGAAGCAAAAACTAATTGGCACTGGTATTTGTGTATAAAAGTTAACCATATTGGTTTTGTACTTCTTATGCGATGCACGTACGGCGCTCACGTCACCGACAAACAGATGAGAATTCCAAAGAAGGTAGAAATTACATCTGTTGGTGGTTAAACCTTTCACACCCCATTTTTTTTGGAAATTCTTTTGAATGTAAGTGCAGTAATACCTCGTCTACAGACTTAGTTTTTGTATAGATATAGCATAGAATTAAGATGTACAATATAAATAAATATGTTTAAATTTTACCTTTCCAGACGGAACCGGCAGAGATGGCCTTAGATCCATTCTACGAGTCTCAAGAGAACCACAACCTGATCGGAGTAGCGAACGTGTTCCTAGAGGCTTTGTTTCACGATGTGACGTTAGACTATCACACGCCCATCATCAGTCAGCAGGGCGAAGTGGCTGGCAGGTTACAGGTACGTTTAAAAGAGTACTATATTTATTTATGGAACCTCTTTTCGTTTTGCTAAAGACACTCAAAGAGAGTTTTCTGTAATTATTTTTTGACAATTCAAAAGTGTCTTTATATGGTTTAATTGAAATAAATGCTTTGAGTTTGAGTTTGACGGTCACTTGGTGGCAGCACTGAGACGAAAGGTCCGGGCACCTATCAAAAGTGTCAAAGCGCCTACGAACTGAATGGTGAACGAAAGATTGAAACGTATGTCATCAAATATTTTAAGCTCATTGTGGAACTGGAAGAGCTCTTGTCAAAGTGGCGCCAACTGGTGGCATCAATATTCATGAATATTGTTCATTAAACGGGAATGCGCCAAGAAAGCCCCGAAAAAAAAAATTGGTACTTTTTTTGCAATTTGTAGTTTCAGGTTGAATAAATACCATTGAATTAATTTTTCATGAAAAGTCGTTCAATGGTATTATATGAGCTTAGAGGGTTGTATTAAGGATTTTAATAATGATTATATTTCCGTGGAGCTATATTTTTTAGGGTCGCGAAACATATTTTAACCAACACACAGCCTGACACTGACCTTCAAATTGCAATAAACGTAACAATATTAAAATTTCGTGGGTTACCTTTGCGGCTTCCCCTTTAACTAACAACAAAACTAAACCAACTACTAACACCGGTACCTTTTGCTTAGGTATTGCGTGGCGTGTTGCCTAGCCAATGGAACAATCCAGAATTTAATTTATGATGTTTTTCTTATAGGTCGAGATAAGTCGCGTAGCTGGACAGTTTCCTCAAGACAGAATTTGTGAAGCAGCTTCAGACAGTTCTGGTGATATGAGAGATGATGATGAACCGGTTGATTCTGCCACGCAACAAGTAAACGATTTTTATTCATTTTAAAACCTAATGTTTAATTCCAAACTAGCTGTGCCCGCGACTTCGTCCGCGCGGAATAGTTTTTTACTATTATTTATATATCAATAAAAACAAAAAAGAACTATAAAATAAAAGTAGCCTTTGTTACTCCTTATTACATCAGCTACTTGCCAATGAAAGTCCCGTCAAAAACGGTCCAGCCATTTCAGAGATTAGCGGGAACAATCAGACAGACAGGCAGACAGACAAAAATTGTAAAAAATGATATTTTTTATAAATGTACCGTATATATATATATATATATTCATATGCATGTAGCAAAAAGCGGTTATTTTAATATTACAAACAGACACTCCAATTTTATTTATATGTATAGAATAGATTGATAGATAGATAATAATTGATAGATTGTGTTCTAACTTTAGTCAGAGCCCAAACCTTCGAGCTCGTAATTGTATGATCAACTTTATTTAAAGCACGGTAAAGTTCTTAATGTAAAATACACAACTTAGTCTCGTGTTTCAGGTTAGTTTTTGTAATTAATTTTGTTGAAATAGAGTTCGAAATTTAAAAATGGCTCCATGGTTTAAACCTGGAACTAAAGATAACGTTATTTTGTAATAAAGACAATTTGCGCGCTGTCTTTTTCGTAGGTTTCAAGTGTGATGAGAATATATAGTTTATTTTTATTACGAAATGGGCCTGCTCTGGACTTCGATCACGCCTGATGGGAAGCGACTGATGAGGTGGATGATGGATCGAGCTTGCCCAAAAGATGCCTGTATAATGATAATAGCAGAACTAAGCTTCGTTAACATGAGGAGCTTTATTTGACCGTCGATCGTTTTATAAAATGTTTATACTTCGCGTGAACGTTGCTTAAACACATCTTGTGTGCGATAAATCGCTTGGTGAGTCTGGCTAACCAGTCCTATTTTCATTCTTGCTTTTCGACGGTCAATAAATTGTTCTAATGTAAATTACGGTTTTATTGTTTTTTTTTTATTATTTAGTTATTTGGTCATGCAGCATGTTGATTATATCCGTCATCATCATTTTAGCCGAAAGACGTCCACTGCTGGACATAGGCCTCCCCCAAGCTCCGCCACTTGACACTCGACTGGTTCTGTGCTTCCCGTTCATTATATTATAAACCTTAATACATTGTGTTCCCAGGTGACAATCCGCGTCGCAATCAAGCAAGCGACCGGTCTGCCGCCGTCTCTGTCGCACTTCGTATTCTGCCAGTACTCCGTCTTCGGCGGCGGCGGCGCGGGCGAGCCCGTGGTGGTGCCGCCCGTGGTGAGCGCCGACACGCCCGCGCCGCCCGCGCCGCCCGCCTCCCCGCGCCACCAGTCGCTCGTCACCTTCCGCTTCGACCACAAGAGGGACTTCACTATACCGCTCACGGAGGAGTTCATTGAGCATTGTGCTGGTCAGTGCCCTTTGTACACTACTAACACGTTCACATTCTAAATGAATAAATTATGTTATCAGTGCTTGTAAATTTAGATGAAAAGAAACTGTACTCGGTTGGGGTTGAAAGAGAGATTAAGCTATACTGTACGAATAGTACTGTTCTTTCTTCACAACGGGACAATGATGACCAATATTATGCAACCTTTGATCTCATCCCAATAACAAATAAATGTAAATGATTGGAACGAAATTCTTTAACGTAGCTTGATAATTGTAGAAATCTTCATGCAACGAAATAGCGTTACAGAACGAAAAAAACTTTATATCATATAATAGAAAGAGACAGAGAGTGAGGTAGTTTTCATGGTTTTCGAGCTTGAAACTGTCTCACGGGCTAAATGAAAAATCCAAGATGGCGGTTGTAACCATTTTCGATTTTTTTTTATGGGTGTCGTTCTCATGGTTTTTGAGGGTGCTGTAGCCGATCTCACTATTAGCTTCACAATAAAGTTTGGGTATTTTAAAGATCGAGAAAACGACGTTACTTTCGGAGTTGAAGAAAAATCGCAAGGAACTGTGTTCCCTCCGTGTGTGTTCCTGACGGCGGTCCCCCGTACCCACACGATTTTTTATTTATTACAACATTACTATTTATATCAACAGAGGGCGCCCTATCAATCGAAGTTTGGGGCCATCGCTCAGCCGGGTTCAGTCGCGCGCGCGGCAACTGGGAAGTAGAACAACAACAACTAGCTAAAGCGCGCTCATTGGCCGATAGGTGGACAGAACTCACGCGCAAGATCGAACTGTGGGTCGAGATACACGAGCTGAATGATAATGGAGAATATGCGCCTGTTGAAGTAAGTATTATTTAGTTACCTCATCATCATCATCATCATTTCAGCCGAAAGACGTCCATTGTTGGACATAGGCCTCCCCCATGCTACTCCACTTCGACCGGTCTTGTGCTTCCCACATGCAGCGGATTCCCGCGACCTTCACAAGGTCGTCGGTCCGCCTTGTGGGAGGCCTTCCCGCACGACGTCTTCCGGTACGCGGTCGCCACTCCAGAACCTTACGGCCCCGTAGGCCATCTGTTCTGCGAGCAATGTGCCCTGCCCACTGCCACTTAAGTAGTACCTTAGTTACCTCATAGTAGTGTAGAACCTAAATAGCGAAATTAAATGGGAGGAAATGCATTACATTCTCTATTCTTTAATCGAAAACGTTAAGATGCATAGCTATGGATACCTTTAGAAATATTGAACTCAGTAATAGGGTAGTACACCCATTTTTGAAAAGTGCTAAAATGCTTATAAACCACTAAAAAAACAACATTCTTATTTAATCGATTAGTGCCATAAAAATGCATTTAAAGTTTAAATTGTCATATTTCGCGCGTAATTTGACGAAAACGCTGGACGCAGTGGACGCCATATTACTCTATGGGTATGACGTCAGTTCGCTGTGTAAACAAATTGCGCTGAAATTTTGTATGATAATTAATTGTTTATAATTTAAAAAAAAATTAGTTATTATTCTACTTATCGTTGGTGTGCTGTTCCTAAATGTAAGAGTCACAAAGTTGTTCAGTTGATTAGTTTATACAGCGTTATGATGTAATAACACGGCTACTATTTCATGGTGTTCAAAAACATCTTTGAATTAAATTTTAAAATTAATTTTGTTATTTCATGAAATAAAACGAATATTTTCCGAGTGCTTTTTGCCTAAGTTATCTCAAAAATATATGTTCCGATTCTCTTTTCATACAGAGTAATATACCCTATTGGCGTTTTAGAGCCACAAACTGGGCACTACTATGTTGTATGTATTAATGATTTTGAAAACATTTTTTGTATCGCAATGATCTCGATTAGTGTTACCAGCAGGGTACAAAACCACGATCTCGTGATCTCTCGGTTTCCTATCTGGGTAGGATTTAGCATGTCCTTAATTCAATTAATAATTTACTTCTGTTTCTCAGGTGGTCCAACGCAACGATGTGTGGACGGGTGGCGTGTACCAAGTCCGTCAGGGTCAACAGCGGCGTATAGCTGTGCGAGTTCGACCGGCGCTTAATTCCGGCACGCTGCCGCTCGTGTGCCAACAGATACTTAGCGTGGAAGTCGGATCCGTTAGCGTCAGGTATGTACGACATGACAAAGAGTGGTACACAGAGATACAGTGGAAATATGTTTGCCTATTCAGGGTAAACAAAAAGTGAAAAACTTTCATATGTTGGAGTCCTTCATACACACAGCTGCAGTCTTCTGTAACGTACGTACCAAGGGATAGTGTACCAGTTGTGCGCGCTTGCACCTTTAGGTTTAATTTAACGTATATCCAGTTTAAAGTCGATAATACGGCTCAAACACTTGTATATAGGTAAATTGTTTGAGCCGTATTATCGAATTTAAACGTAACACAAAATCTTTCAAGAATGTTAGCTAGGGTCATATCGTGTGTATAACCGTGTACGCACTGTTTCAACTAAGCTTCATACTGTTTTATAAATTAGTTCGCGATGCCTCGATAGATGGCGTTGCACGATTATTTAGCTCGCGGTGTTAAGATTTTCCGTCGATACTATATAAGGACCCTCTAGTTTTTGAATAATTTAGTCCTGTCAAATATACAGTTGGATTAAGGTTGCTGCGTTTTATTGAAAATCTTCGGAAGGTTATTCCGAAGCCCTGAGCAGAACCCGGCTGGACATCATCAGGTCGTACATGGTCCTTCGAAGCCGGATACACCAGTATCTGGGCACCAAAGCGGTGGTGCATTTTTGCGTGACTGAGTCGGAGGGGGTCTTCCGTGGAAGCAGGCAGACCAGCTCGTGAGGAGCTGCTGCAGCATCAATCAGGAGCCCAGGGTTTGGTGGTGAATCCTGCCTTGGACTTCGAGACAGGCGTTGGCGCTGTCAGGATATTGGGCCCGGAAGCCACCTGAAGAATCAAGGGTGACCACGTGGAGTGACGTCACGAGGTTGGTGCAATCGTGAGTGAGTGAGTGAACCAAGTGAAGTGAAAGAAACGTGAGTACTTGAACAATTTTATTTAGTGACATTTACTGTCATTGCCAAATAGTGACAGCTGTCATTTTCAAAAGTGACACGGACTGTCACTGTCATTCAATGTGACGTTGACAGTGACACAGCCTGTCATTCAAAGTGACAGAGACGGCAACGTAATTGTCAGCGGCGTTACAATCTGCTAATTTACGTTGTTTATTGGGTTTGGACTGAGACCTTTGCGTTTCTTTACATAAGTTACTCAGTTTACTTAATAGTGAAACTGCGATAATTCATTTTATACTTGTTTATTTTGTTTTTTGTTTTTCTTTCTCGCCTTGTTGTTTGTTATTTTAAGATGGAGTCCAAACTGTTACTTCAAAGTGACAATTTGAATAACATTGTAAAGGCTAGCCGTAACTTTAAAAAGTCTCCTAAGGAAAGGATCACGGATGTTTACGTTCAAGTGAGATTAGAATCATTAGAAAAATTATGGGATGTATTTACAAATACCCACAAAACGTTAATCGAAAAATTTGGCTCTCAGCTAAGTGGTCATGAATATTTAAAAAACGATATGTATGATGAAGCTGAAGAATGTTATTTAGAATATAAAACAGAATTGAAATCTGTTTTGCTGTTATTTTGTAAAAATTCAAAAGATGAAAACGTATGCGCTGAGACTCCAAAAGATGAAACAAAATCGCAGACTGTTCAACTACCAAAAATAGTTATCCCTAAATTCTCTGGGAAGTATGAAGAATGGGTTTGCTTCCGAGATTTGTTTACATCATTAGTACATAGTAATTCACAATTGAGTAATGTCCAAAAAATTCATTATTTGAAAAGTTATTTGACCGGTGAAGCCGAACAATTGATAAGACAAATACCGATTGCAGAGGACAACTATGAAAGGTGTTGGTCGTTATTAAAAGGCAGGTATAATAATAAACGATATCTATCTCACAACATAATAAGGCGACTTCTTAGTCAGAAAAATATTACTGCAGAATCAGCATATCATTTAAAGGAATTAGTGGACACTACCAATGACTGCTTAAGTGGGTTGGCAAATCTCGGAATAGATGTAGCAAATTGGGATATAATGATTATTCATATTTTAACTTTAAAATTGGACTTGGAATCGAGAAAACAATGGGAGTTTGAATTTAGTAGTAGCAACAGTTCTGATGACTTGCCAACTTACCAGCAATTCAAAGAGTTCCTAACAAATAGATACAGGGCCCTAGAGTTTATTGATAATAAACCTTCAGCAAACAGAACGAACGGCAATAATAATTCCAAATTAAAATCATTACATGTCTCCGAAGTTGTCTGTTCGTTTTGTTCTGAAGAGGCTCATAGGTTAAGTGGCTGTAAGAAATTTGCTCGTGAATTAGTGGACAAACGTCGCGATTTCGTCACTACAAAAAATTTATGCTTCAACTGCTTGGGTAATAACCATACAGCGAGGGCTTGTCGCATTAGTACCAAATGTAAATTATGCCATCGTCGTCACCACACACTATTACACCCAAAGAACTCAGATACGTCTGAGACCACTGATGTCAATTCAAACCGGGAAGCAGGCAAGAGCGGTTCGCAGCAGGAGCCGGAGACTCCTAAGGCAGGGGGTTCTGCTAATAAACCAGAAAGCCAAACGTCGGTATTTAGCTGTTTTTCGACAGGTAAAATTTGTAAGCAGGTTTTGCTAGCGACGGCGCTAGTCAAGGCAGAGTCGAAATTCGGTAATCTTCACGTTTTAAGAGCGTTACTGGACCAAGGCTCGCAGGCAAACTTTGTCACAGAAAGCACGGTTCAGGACCTGAAATTAAAAAAGATATCATTGAGAAGTAAGATTTCTGGTCTAGGAGGAGATCAAGAATTACTTTCCAAATCAATAGTATACATGAAAATTCGATCTAGAGTCAATCCACATTGCACATTCACCTTTAAGGCTCATGTTCTGTCCTCAATCACTACTCTTCTTCCAACGAGGAAATTTGATGTATTGGAATGGTCAGAATTAGGAGGGATTGATCTTGCAGATCCGAAATATCATCAACCTAATAAAATAAACCTTTTATTAGGAGCTGAGATGTATAGTCAGATTATAAATGAAGGATTGATGCATAGTCCTACAGGTTCGCTTATTGCTCAATCTACAGCTTTAGGTTGGATTTTATCTGGAGTTGTAGATTCATCCGTTACTCAAACGGAAGGTGTACTGTCATTACATTGTCAAGTGCAAAAAGAAGAGGACTTACTAAAACAATTTTGGGAATTGGAAACAGATCAAGAGCTTTCTAGTCAACAGAAAATGACAAATGAAGAAATAAAATGCGAAGAGCTGTTTAAAGCTACGACGGTCAGAGATGTAAAGGGCCGTTACATAGTGAACTTACCATTCCGAAGCGAAGATCCAGCCTGCAAATATGGCGGATCAAAATCCATAGCTATAAAGCGGTTTCACGCCCTGGAAGCTAAACTTAATAGAAATGTCGAGCTCAAAGCAAAATACGCCGAGGTCATGCAAGAATATTTACTACTAGGTCACATGCAGCCACTAGACGCAGCGGATATAGAAAATAAACATGCGGTCTACTTACCTCATCACGCGGTTGTGAGAGACGACAAGGACACCACGAAAGTCCGAGTCGTTTTTGACGCTTCCTGCAAGGGAAGTAATGGGGTTTCTCTTAACGATGATTTAATGATCGGTCCTGGGCTGCAACCCGATTTGCGACATCTATTAATTCGGTGGCGAACTCACCGTATTTGCCTAGTATCGGACATAATTAAAATGTATCGAATGGTGCGCGTGGCTAATGAACACACAGACTTTCAACGCATTGTGTGGAGAGACCACAAGGACTCGGCCATTAAGGATTATAAGTTACTTACCGTAACCTTTGGGACGTCTTCTGCGCCGTTCTTAGCGGTTCGAGCGATGCAGCAGGTGGCGTATGATGAAGGAGCAAAGTACCCACTGGCGGCTGAAAGAGTCCTCAACGATTATTATATGGATGATCTGCTGACCGGTTGTGACACTATTGAAGAAGGCATACAAATTTACAGCCAAATGGAAGAGTTACTGGCTAAAGCAGAATTCAGTTTACAAAAGTGGTCGAGTAACAGCGATGAATTACTGGAGAAAATAATCGGTGAAAAGTGTAAAGGACAAAAAGGGGTAGGTAAAGAGATCGACATTAAGCAGGATGCGATAATAAAAACACTGGGACTTACCTGGAACAGAAGCAGGGATGCCTTCCAGTACTCCGTCAAGTTGTCTCCATTGCAGGAACCTGTAACAAAAAGAAAGGTGTTATCGGAAATCGCAAGATTATTTGATCCGTTGGGATGGGTGGCTCCCGTGATAGTACTAGCCAAAATGCAAATTCAAAAATTATGGATTTCTGGGATCACATGGGATGAGGAAATTCCATCGGAAATAAAAAATGAATGGTATACTTACCGCAGTAGTTTAGGTGAGTTGAAAAATATTGCGGTACCCAGGTGGGTAAGTACCAACTCTAGCAATGCCAAGGTAGAATTGCACGGCTTCTGCGATGCCTCGAAATCGGCATATGCTGCGGTAATTTATCTCCGAGTGATTGATTCGGCGGGCAACATTCAGATTTCGTTAGTTACTGCCAAAACCAAAGTCGCACCGATAAAACAAGTGTCGATTCCGCGACTAGAGTTGTGCGGGGCAGTATTGCTGAAAGGACTTTTGTTAGAAGTAGCAAAGGTATTACACATAGAAAAACAGAATGTGCGAGCTTGGACTGATTCCAGCATTGTGCTGGCTTGGCTTAATGGTTTGCCGAATAAATGGAAGGTATTTGTCGCAAACCGGGTGTCAGATATACTTACCTCGTTGGATCCATGGCAATGGTCGCACGTTCCTACAAAACAAAACCCCGCCGACTGCGCATCTAGGGGCATGCTCCCTGCAGAGCTAAGCAAGCATTCATTGTGGTTTCACGGACCTGATTTCTTGCGGGAAATAAACATAAATTATGATAAATCTCAAGATTTAAACACTGACTTAGAGTCAGTCGGAGTGCATCACGTTGTAGCAGATCCGGATATCTGTGATCGATATGCAACGTTGACGCGGCTTACCAGGGTTGTAGCCTATTGTAGGCGTATGTTGACAACAAAGAAAATCAAATCTGAAAAAATGTGGAAAGGTTATTTACGAACCGAAGAAATAAATGAAGCTTTTGAGACGTGCGTGAGATTGTGTCAGACAAAACATTTTGAAGAGGAAATAAAGGCATTAGAAAAGAAAGAACAACTTAAATCAAAAAGTATTTTAAAAACATTAACTCCATTCTTAGATGCGAAAAATATTCTAAGGGTAGGCGGTAGATTAGAAGAATCCGAATTAAATATTTCAACAAAACACCCCATTATTTTACCAAAAAAATCACACTTTACTAATTTAATTATTGATTTTGGTCATAGGCAAACTCTTCATGGGGGTACACAATTAACCTTGAGTTACATTTATAATAAATTTTGGATCTTCGGAGCAAAACAGCTTGTATCTAGCCATATACGGAAATGTGTTATATGCGTTAAAAACAATGGGCTTACCTGTAATCCACTGATGGGGCAGCTACCGTCAGCTCGTGCCAAACCCTCTCGCGCATTTCTTCGTAGTGGTGTAGACTTCGCTGGACCTATTCAATTGCGTACAGCAAAGGGTCGTGGACATAAAGCTTATAAAGGATATATATGTTTGTTTGTCTGCATGTCAACACGCGCCGTTCATATTGAAGCAGTATCGGACCTTACGTCGGAAGGATTTTTGCAGGCCTTCAAAAGGTTTGTAGCGAGAAGGGGTCATTGTCAGGAGGTGTGGAGTGACAATGGCACAAATTTTGTAGGCGCTGCAAAGGAACTGGGTATTCTCTTTACCAGGGAAAGGAATAGTATTTTGTCGGAGATAGCGGAAACTTTAGGGACTAATGGAACTTCCTGGCATTTTATTCCGCCTCACGCGCCCAATTTCGGGGGACTGTGGGAGGCTGGAATAAAATCAGTGAAGTATCACCTAAAACGTATCGTTGGCACTGCTACACTGACTTATGAGGAGCTATCAACTGTGTTAGCTCAAGTGGAAGCATGTCTAAACTCCCGGCCGTTGTCTAGATTGGGAACCAATTCCGAAAATACGGAAATTTTGACTCCTGGCCACTTCCTGGTTGGTGAGCCTCTTGTTACGCCACCAGATTATAACTTCGAAAACTCTAATTTAAACTCGTTAAAGAGATGGCAGTATACCCAACGTATGTTGCAAACATTTTGGCGAAAGTGGTCTCAGGAATATTTGAGGCAATTCTTTTATAGACATAGATGGACCGCGGAAACTCCCTCTCCAAAAAGAGGAAATGTGGTCTTAGTCAAGGAAGACGGTCTTCCTCCGTGTCGTTGGGTTTGGAGTTTAGTAGAGGAAGAGCACCCAGGTAATGACGGGATCGTACGAGTGGTCACTATTAAAACGAAAAACTCAATTATTAAAAGACCTGTATCTAAATTATGTTTGCTTCCTGTTACTAAATAGCTATTTAATCTGTAATAATTGGATTTTTATACTTAGGCAGGCAATTTATTAATAAGTACCTATACACGGTGGTGGGAATCAATGTGGTTTGTTGTTACATACAGCTATTAACTTTATGTTAGTCTAGTTGGTTAGTATGTAATTTTAATTTTGCTGTTGCCTGAACTTGTTATATTATTAAGGTCAATTTATGCTTGCCCTTAATGGGGGGAGAATGTATAACCGTGTACGCACTGTTTCAACTAAGCTTCATACTGTTTTATAAATTAGTTCGCGATGCCTCGATAGATGGCGTTGCACGATTATTTAGCTCGCGGTGTTAAGATTTTCCGTCGATACTATATAAGGACCCTCTAGTTTTTGAATAATTTAGTCCTGTCAAATATACAGTTGGATTAAGGTTGCTGCGTTTTATTGAAAATCTTCGGAAGGTTATTCCGAAGCCCTGAGCAGAACCCGGCTGGACATCATCAGGTCGTACATCGTGATTTCGTGAAAACTGTCAAGTAACCATCAGGGTAATTTGCAGGTCAAGCCATAAATGTTAGGTCGCGAATCATATTTTAATCAACATAAAACTTGACAATGACTGGCAAATTTAAAAAAATGCAAGAAAATTTGAATATCGTGGGCCATCTTATCGCATCTATCTTAATCATTTGTTTATCGTTCAGGTCTCGTCTACAAATGCCACTAGACTCCTATCAAGACGAAGACTTGGCGGTGTTACGGGAAAGGTGGAGCGACGCGCTGTTTCGTAGACGACAACATTTACACGCACAGTTACAGGTAAAATTTTACGTTACGATAAAACCTTCTAAAATAAATCGATGATCGGGCTAATCTTAGTTGCTCCATAAAGCCGGTTTTTTCCCAATTCAGGACAACATTATATTAATATAAGACAGTAACTATGAAGTTTCTTGCCCATTATTCTTCATACGAATTAAAACGCTTTAATTTTTTATTGATATTTTTTTTGCATAGAAACTGGTGAACATGTCTCCGGCAATGAAGAATGATCGCGACAATGAACGAGAACAATCCCTCGTTGAACAGTGGGTCTCGCTTACCGAGGAGAGGAACGCTGTGAGTAGAACTTTTTTTGCGCGTATTATATAAATTAATAAAGTTATTTTTCGTGTCTGCTTTTGACCGCGTTTTTCATCTACATAACGCTACGGATTTTGATGCGGTTTTAAATATAATTAAGTGATCTTATTTCGAAAGGGTTAGTTTATAGTACATTCAAATGAATCTTACATATTATAGTAAACAAATCTCAATAGTCTAGCAAGTCGTATAAACTGTGTGGAGTAGGAGCGTTTCGCTAATATTGTAATCAAAAATTGTTTACTGTTTCCGTCCCTTCTACAAACGTACCTGTTAATTCATCTCGGTTAGCAAAAGTTGTACTACAGTTAGTACAACTTTTGCTGACTTTTTCTGTCCAGTGACAGGTCTACTCAAATCTGTGTGGTTCTTTCCTCAACAGACCATTTCGGACATTATTTTGCATGGTCCTCATATTGTGGCCTGACCAAGATTATGTCTAGACTAAAGAGACTGCGACATCTGAGTTTGTTTCGTTCTTTCTTGACAGAGTAGATGTAACTGGATTTGTCTAGTTAATAAAAATAAAAAAAATCTGACGTATGTGAAGTGTTTTTTGAACCAATTTACAAAAAAAAACGTTTTTTTTTTGTTAAAAATATCTCCATAAGTGATATGTACGTAGTATGATCATGCTCATGTTGGGTGGTGCAGTTTAAAACCCTTACTATCATTCCTCGCGCAGGTGCTGGTGCCCAGCCCGGGCAGCCCAATCCCGGGCGCGCCGGCCGCCTGGGTGCCGCCGTTGGGGATGGAACAACACATACCTGTGCTGTTTTTAGATCTTAACGGTAAGTTGCCATAACATTCAATTATTGGTGGTCTTTATTGAAACCGGTAGTTGCACTTTTTACTACTGACCTAGAACAAAAATTACCTCAATACAAAAAAGTACAATTATTGTTGTATTGAAGTTGTATGCGTTATAAAGTCTATCCTAAACAGAGACAGTACTGCTGCAATCTGACGTCACAATCACACCATAGTAACTTCGCGCCATTCAGTTCAATGATGGTGATGCGTGACAAGGATGATAGAATAATTTCGAACGTATCACTTATCTATTTTGCCATCGATTTTCGTTATGATTTCACAAATCCTCTTTTTAGTTACATCTTTCAAATAAGTATTAATTCATATATATTATGATAGTAGTCAAATACCCTGTTGTAGCAATTGCCATTTTCAAAATAGAGGAGTAAATTCAGGTACTCAGAGCTCTTCATGATGGCTCTAGGAGTTATCAACATCCTCGCGCAGTCGCGCCGTAATCCAAATTGTTTGTTTTACGGTTGACGCAGCATGACATTTTCTGTCTTACTTCTTTATCAGTGGTCATCTCAGTGTTAAAATAACACTGAGATGACCACTTTCCATAATTATTTTCTTTAGAGCCATCCACCCATCTTTCGTTTTTTCTACCTCTCACAGAAGATATCCACATTCATACTTGGCATTTTTCTCGCCAAGGATCTTCATTATTTAACTGAACCTCTTGTTAACAGCCGACGACCTAACAACGCACCCGAGTGGTGAAGAGGTCACAGTAGCGGGCTTGCACTCGATCTTACCAAAGGAACACGGCAACAAGTTCTACGAGCTGCAGTTACTGCACCACCACGATAAGGACGTGTCTGCGGTGGCTTCCTGGGACTCGTCTATACACGACTCACAGTACCTCAACCGGATCACTGAAGGTAAAGACTTTATTTTATTCTGGAATCTTACAGCTAACTTTTACAGTGTTATAAACAATGTGAAATTGAAGGCCATCTACAAGTTTCCTCTGATAAACACTAAAAATAAAAATAAATTTAAAAGGCGGTACATAATACCTATTACATAAATTAGGAAAGATGGCGTCTTTATTGTGATATACCTGGTGAAAATTGAATGAATTGTAACAAAGAAAAATAAAACATTTCCTAGAATTATAATTTTATAAGTAATCTGTAGTGGTACATATGCAGTATTTATTTCTAATTCTACTATTGCTTATATATGGGTATACCCACGTCTGTGTAGATTTGCCAAAAAATACAAAAATATATTATCCCGCCTTTGAGCGACCGGCAGTCTTTCACCTACAGCAAGTATCACAATATCAACAGGTACTGGGCTGGTAGAAATCGGTAGATATTATATCGGTGATACTGACTGTCCCAATAAATAAGTTTCTTGAACAAATTCATTTATTTTTTATTGCTGAATAGGCCTGCTCTTGACCTTGATCACGCCTGATGGAAAGCGATTGATAAGGTCTATGCTGGAACGAACATGCCCAGAAGATGCCTGTTCACTCTTGCTTTGGTGGCAGACTGTTTATTTTATTCGTTGTATTTCAGCCAACGAACGCGTCTACCTGATACTGAAGACAACAGTGCGTCTGTCGCACCCTGCTCCCATGGATCTCATACTTAGGAAACGATTAGGATTAAACATTTACAAACGACAGAGCTTCACCGACAGGATACGGAAGAAGATCGTCAGGTTAGTCGTCAACCAGCTGGGTTCTCCGCTTTCCTTCCTATCTGTTGTAACGGGAGTTAAAAATGGTTAAAAAAAACATTTAGTGCGCCTACGCATATCTATTAAGCTTGGGTGGTAAAGGGGTTGTACTCGTAAATTATTGGTGATGGGTTAAAATAATGTAGATAACGATGTTTAAATGGACCATTATAATATTTGGAATAAGTACAAAGTAACTCATTGACCGTTTTTCTATGCAATTAAATTTTCTTTTGGTATTAGATGACTTCTAAGTCTCCTTAATGCGGAGAATAATTGGTTATCTATGTGGAAGGGTGTACTTATAATTAGTTTTGCAACCAACCACTCTTAGAGACTTTCCATAGTACGTACCACACCTTGACTAAAGTTTCATAAATATCCATTTTTCCTTCTTCTTCCTTACCATACAATATCCATCACCTAAACCAGCTGACATACGTAATATACAAATCTGTTAGTTATTACGTGGACAGGACGGACCTGCTGACCCACACGGGTGTGACGTACGAGGTGGTCTCCAACATACCGAAGGCTTCCGAGGAGTTGGAGGAACGGGAGAGTTTGGCGCAGATCGCTGCGACCGGAGAGGAGGCGAGTGCGGCTGATGGGGAAACTTATATAGGTGAGAACTGTTGAATAATGCCATCTCTTTCTGAGAGGAAAGAGATCAGATTTCGTTATAAATCTGTGGAAGTAGCAGGAATGAACTGATTCCACCAACTTGTACAGTCATATTGGAATACAACGCTACAAGTTTTCTTCGGCGCATTGCCAAATCGAAAAACAAACAACACGTTATTTTGTGTTGTGAATATAATTTTTGACACAATTTTGTACCAACAACATACGTCTGTCAATGTCATTCAGGCACCAAAATATCCTAGCACTCTTTATAGAAATGTTGGATCCTATATTTATTACGCTGACTATTCAAAATTATTAGAATAAGGAAGAAAATTTTATTTTATTCCAATTGTACAAGAGTCTTTTCAGCATGGCAGTTGTCGTATAGTTAGCGCCACGTACAGTCCGTTAACACTTATTTCACCTCTGATTTTGCCTTTGTTTTCGTAACAATAAGGTAACTTTTCGGTTGCTGCTACTAACAAGTCTGTCAATATCACAGTGATCTTTATTCTCGTTACAATAAGGTTGCTGTTGGGTTGCCGCTGTCAGAAGTAAAATAACTCTGAACGGACTTTGTTTGCCGCTCTGAAACCAGGCTTTCTGATGCGCATGGAACGGCGCACTGCTGTTTTAGGGTAGATATGGACCACTGTGCTGTCATTTGTTGCTTACTTCAGAGTGGAAAATTAACATAGCGTTAATTACTGTTACATTCTGAAATACTCTTTCTGTAATTGTATTGTAATCCTTAGGAGGTTAACTGCTAAGCTTGATAGAATTCTACTAAACAAATACTTAATCATATTGCAGAAAAATACACGCGCGGCGTTAGCGCAGTGGAGAGCATCCTGACACTGGACCGGCTGCGGCAGAGCGTGGCCGTCAAGGAGTTGGAGCAGGCGCGCGGGCAGCCCATCACCATGCGCAAGACTGCCTCCGTGCCCAACTTCTCACAGGTACACGCACATCTATTTTATGTTGGTTTAGAAATACGATAGATGTGTACTACGTATTAGACAACTAGGCGAAAAAAATCCCTACGGAAAGTTAAAGGAAGATATTGACGGAAGCAAAGTACACAAAGAAAACACTTTCATAGGTTAAAATAATGCCATATTCTAATAGTCTGTGCATTTTGAAAGAATTGTCTCTTGCTCTTTGCGGTCGTCAACATTTCAAATATAATACGTAGTACAGATATGTCGTCAGAATATAACACAGTTTTAAATAAACACACGTACAGTCGAAGCTAGTTTAAGCACGTAGGTACACGCCAGATAGACTTGAATTATTGCACATGAAGTAAAAACTGTGAGGCAAAAGTATTGTACAAAAATGAGTTCTATTAGGGCCAAGCTGCGAACTACAAGCGTCTTACATTCCAGCGACTTACACTTTTAAACTTATGGATTCCAAAAAATACATTTACGTCAAGCAATGAATGTCGATGGTATACAAGGAGTAATTTTAATCACCGTTAAACTCATAAGGGATCATTGTACTCATCATTATGAACAACTTTTACTATGGGACCAAACCTGAAATCGCGAAAATAAAATCAGCTGTTCCTTACATTTTGACGAGTTGTGAGAACATAAATGTAGGGAACAGCTGATTTTATTTTCGTGATTTCAGGTTTGGGCCCATAGTAAAAGTTTTTCATAATGATGAGTACAATGACCCCTTATGAGGTTATAGGGTTAAAATTACACTTTGTATAAGACGGTTCCAATAATGAAAAACACTATGATAAAATTACGAATTTCCAGGCGCGATATCTTCTATCTGTAAGTTAATTTATTCTTTAGATGTTGTAAAGCTTTGAAGCCGAACAAACACCAAATTAGCGAACACAAGTAATAAAAAGTAAATGTCGCCATTAACCACGGAGTAAATACAAAGAGGAGACGGCCTAAACAACTGTGCACTGTGATTCTCGACTAGGTCCTGACGTCATCAAGTAGGCGTGGCCTTAGTCAGTGTATTGTTGGCGTTCGTCCTGTCAAGTAACGAAAACACAGGGCCGTAATTAGAATCCAATCATTTAATTTTAAATAAATGATTTTAGATAGAATATTTAATTTAACTAGGTACTGTATTTTTTATGAGTATTTCCATTTATGGGACAGCCGCGCGACATTCGGCACAAAGTACTTACTTTACCTCCGTGAGAGAACTAGTATGGTCCATATTAGTTGTCTCACGGAGGGAAAATAAAAAACAACTACCATACTATACGGTAGTTGTTGTTTACTTAATTAAAAGTACTTAAAACGTATCGTACTTATCTAGTTTATTTAGTTACATTTTAAATGATGTATGTTCTAGATTTCTTTCCGAAGATAATCTAAGACAGCAATGGATTACAAAAATGTATATCACTATTTCAATTTAAAAAAATACATGTCAAGATGGTTCTCAAAATTAATATAAAATAACGGAGTACTCACTGGTACGACCCTGTTGCATCTTGCACTTAGTGACATCTAGTGTGAGTTACTCATGTCACTACAAAGTAAAATCTACAGAACAAGCGAGTAGTTTTGCTATTGACCGGTAGATGGAAAATAATGAAGTGGGCGGGATCTAACACCCCCTCACCCCGCAAATTGTCACGCGTTGTTTCTTAGGGAAATCTAATTACACCATCTCCTCTTTGTATTTACTCCGTGCCATTAACACACGAAAGTACAGTTATGTAATTCACGATGTAAATAAACATAACACTTTAGGAATAGGCAATATAGTATAGAATCGGTTGTTATTCCGGGGACTTGTGATAAGCCATGCATCATCGCTTAACGAACTATTCATCAAGAAATTGAGATAAACTAAAAAACATTTTAATTGAAAAAGCTGCCGTAAATGACCCCAGCTTTAATAAAAAATTAAATCAATCGTTTACTAAACCAGGGTTTTATCTCTCTTCTACTTCTACTAAACGTCAACGTTAGTGGTGGGTACGGTGACGTCGCTTTACGTTACTTCACGATAATACTATCGCTGTGCTCTATTACGTTCTATGCTGCACCCGCGACGGGTCTTGGCGTTTAGTATAGCAAAATAGCCTCCAAATAAATGTCTCAAAATGGACCAATTCTCTAAAATGGCGATCAATATCACGAACCCTGAACAGCCACCGAGTCTGTAGCAGTGTGTACGCTTGCTAACCTATGTGTTGTCGCTACGCACCGGCCGCAGCTGTCGCAGGCGCTCGAGTGCGTCGCCAAGAACGGAAACAACGTGAGTCAACAGCATGGCCGAAACACACGCATCTTTTATTCCATTCTGTTTCACACGCCAGTTTTGATCTTATTTTGCACGGTATAAGGTTCTTATTTCGTTGTTCAGTTTTGTTCTAAAGGTTCTGTTTTTTTAAAGGCGATTATTGTCTTATGCTGTAGTAAGGTTCTAATTCAGTAGTTCCATTTTGTTTTCCATTTTTCATCAGGCTATTGAGATCTTATGCTGTACGGTTTAAGGTTCAGATTGTGAAATTCAATTTTGGTCTATACTCCTGTTTTCATCAAAACCAATTTAGATTCTAAGCTGCACGGTGTAAGGTTCTAATTTTGTTGTTTGATTTGGTTAGCACCTACTATTTTATTATATTTCGTCGTTTCATTCTTCAGATATAATAACAACAATGTAGTATTTTTTATCCTACTGGCAACTTCGCACGGGTATAAAGTAATTTCGTGACTTTTTTTTTTTTTCTTCTATCTCCGGGTAGGCACTATGGCCGGCTCGTCATTATTTTTTCGTGCGTGGCAACAAGCACATTAATCTCCGGAATTAAAAGTTAAATAAAAATAAAAAATGCCCAAACGAAGTGCTGACGAAAGAATACAATACTATAGTGCAAAAATAAAAAAGTTGAAAAAGCAAGGCAAGGAAAAAAGGCATAGTCGCTTAATAGTGTACTCTTCATCATCCGATTCCGAGAAAACACAAGGTGAGTTAAATTTTTTCCATTACAAAGTAAAGTATTATGATTGTTATTTCGAAAATGGAATTGACCTATTTACGCGGTCAGCGTCTCTAAGCTTCCCTGGAGGATCAACTGCGGGTTATCACGAGGGGTTAGCAAGATGCTAGAAAAAATCAGCCTGGAGGTTCAACTGCGGGTTAACACGAAGGCTTTGATGTTGTAAAAACAACAAAAATTTGGTACCATTGTGACCCTGGGGCAAGGATCCCTATAAAATTCCACGATTAAACATCGAAATATTTCTATTCAAAGAAAAAATACACGATCTTAGAATCTTATGTGTCGTCTACCCTCAAAAAAAAAAAAAACTTTTTCAGATAACGGAACGCAAAACCTAGAGGAACACATTGATGTTTGTGAAACACCACCAGATGTGCTCTCAACCTCCAGGTCACCCGATCACCAGCCACCAGCCTCGGAACAAGTAATCACTGAGCCTGAACTTGATCCAGAGCTACTAGAAGCTTTGGGTGATGCTGTTGTCGATATTCCAGTTTACGGCCCGGACATACACAACAAGCTGGCTCAACGTTGGCTACCAATTCTTAAAAAAGGTATACAAAGCGAAGCCAAGGAAACGCTTCTCAAAGGATATACGATTCCTAACAATTGCAAGCTACTCAAAGCACCTACTTTGAACGTAGAAATATCGGCTGCTGTCACTGATTTAGTAAGAAACAGAGACAAAAAGCTTCAAACCAAACAGGACCAACTCGGCCTGGGCATTGCGGCCATCAACAAGGCAATGACCCTGCTGCTGACCGGTGATGACAAGGTACAAGCTGTAAAATTTTTGTCAGACAGCTGCCGAATACTTACTGATCTCCACTTTACCGAGACGCAGGTTAGAACAAAACTTATGACGCCAGGTTTAGACAAGTCGTTCTTAACCTTAATACAGGATCAAGACAGAGATGAAAGCCTGTTCGGAAGTAAATTACCGGATAAAATCAAGGCCTCAAAGGCGATAGAGAAACAAGGACTGCAAATAAAAAAAGCAACTATTCCGAAGCCGTTAACATCAAACAATCCGACGTCGAGTGCTCGTTACCAGAACCAGGGAAACTGGTCAGGGCCTCCTCGCTTCCCATCAACGAGAAGGGGGGGGCGGACATCCTCTTACCGGGCACCAGCACACCAACCTTACCGCCGGGCGCCGCCTGCGGCGCCGACGTCGACGCCAGCGCGAGCGGGTGTCGCCGCGAGCTCCAACAAGCGTGCCCCTACGAGGCAATAACCCAGGTACATGCTGGTAGACTACAATTTTACTATGATTGTTGGCTTGGCATTACAAATAACACTGTTATTCTGAGTTGGATTTATCATGGTTACCACATACCCTTTTCGCGTAAAGTTGTACAGAGTACTGTTCCCCAAAATGTATGTTCCGTCAAGGAAAAACGGGATATGAAAGAAGCTATTCATAACTTAATAGATTTAGGCGCGATAACCGAACAAAAACCTAGATTTGATCAATTTATATCTAACATTTTTTTGACACCAAAGTCGAATGGTAGCTATAGATTTATACTAAATCTTAAACAATTAAATAAGTTCGTTTCAAATGAGCATTTTAAGATGGAAGACCATAGAACGGCATCAAAAATGATACCAAGGCAGGGCTTCATGGCAACCATAGATCTTAAAGAATCATACTTACTGGTCCCTGTAGCTAGATCTCATCGCAAGTATTTAAGATTCCAATTTGAAGACGAAACATTGCGCAATTACACGTATGAATTTAACGCTTTGCCTTACGGACTATCCTCCGCACCTCGAACTTTCACAAAAATCATGAAAGAAGTTGTTGGTTATTTAAGGCACCGTGGATTTAAATCTGTTATATATCTTGACGATTTGTTATGTCTAGGAGACACCTACGACGAGTGTCATAAAAATGTAACCGAAACTCTTAAATTAATGAAATGCTTAGGTTTTGTAGTTAACTTTGATAAAAGTTGTCTGAACCCACAACAATGTTGCAAATTTCTAGGATTTATGTACAACTCTATAAACATGTCAATAACATTGCCGTTGGAAAAGCGACAAAAAATATTACAATTTGCTCAAAAATTTCTAAAGTTACCGATGTGTACTATTAGGGAATTTTCTCGCTTGTTAGGGGTTCTCACCGCAGCTTGCCCAGCCGTAAGATATGGCTGGCTCTATACCAAAGAACTAGAGATACAAAAATATTTAGCTCTTAAAAAATATCAAACATACGAAGCTAAATTTAGACCTTCTGCAATAATCTTACCAGACTTAGAGTGGTGGATTAAAAATATAAATTTCACATCAAATCCTCTCGAATCTCAGAATTTTGTTTTAGAAATCTTTACTGACGCTTCTAAAACAGGTTGGGGTGCATATTGTAACAACGAACGTGTCAACGGTGGTTGGAAAGACAGCGAGCGCAACTTCCATATAAATTATTTAGAGTTGCTTGCTGTCTTTCTTGGTCTGAAATGCTTCTCTCGCGACCCAAAGTACAACGATTGCAATATTTTGCTACGCGTTGACAACACCACTGCTATTAGTTACATAAATAAAATGGGAGGGATTCAATTCCCTCATTTAACCAACTTAACCAAAACCATCTGGCAGTGGTGTGAGAAACGAAATATCTGGCTGTTCGCGTCGTATATAAATACAAAAGATAACATAGAAGCAGATCAAGAGTCGAGAAAAATTAATCCTGATATTGAATGGAACCTCGCTGATTCGGAATATCAGCAGGTATTAGCAGTTTTTGGCGAACCAGCAATAGATCTCTTTGCTTCTCGCACTAATGCAAAATGCAAAACGTATATCTCATGGAAACCAGACCCCGACGCCATGACAGTAGATGCATTTACAATAAATTGGAAACACACAGGGTACTTCTACGCATTTCCACCCTGCTCTTTGGTTTTGAAATGCATACAGAAAATTATTAAAGATGAAGCAATAGGTATATTAATTTTCCCTTATTGGCCGTCACAGCCTTGGTTTCCATTAATTAACAAAATACGTCTGTCCGATATTTTATACTTAACGCCTGATCCAAATATTTCCTTGTCCTCTTTCAGGACTCCTCACCTCCCTCTGAGACAGTTTACCCTGGCTGCAGCGGTGCTCTCAGGTCTGCCTTCGAGTCCAGAGGAACACCATGCCTTGCGCTCGACTTAATGATGGCTTCGCTATCCCAGAATACACTGTCCCAGTACAACGGTACCTATAAACTATGGTGGCAGTACTGTGAAGCAAACAGTCTTAACCCTTACACTAGTTCACCGTCAGATATTATGTTATTTTTAACCAAACTATTTAACAATGGTGCCACTTACGGATCTCTGAATTCTCATCGCTCAGCCCTTTCCTTGCTGTTGGGCAGTATTGTAACTTCTAACGACCAAATTAAAAGGCTTCTAAAAGGGGTTTATAAATTAAGACCTGCGACTCCAAAGTACACTTGTACCTGGGATCCACAAGTAGTTCTAAATTTTGTTGCAGAATGGATTCCCAACAGAGCGTTGTCGATTGAAAAAATCACCAAGAAGCTAGTGGTTCTCCTAGCATTGTGTACAGCGCATAGGGTACAGACGTTTTCTCTAATAAAATTAGAAAACATTGTGGTAGGTCCATCTAGTATTCAGATAGGAATTTCTGATGTCATCAAAACTTCCGCGGCTGGACGCGAACAGCCTGTACTCATATTACCGTACTTTAATGAAAATAGAGCAATCTGCCCCGCCACCATTTTGGAAGATTATATGTTCGCCACAAAAGATATAAGATCTGAAGCGACAAACAATCTTATATTAACTTTTAAGCGTCCGCACAAACCAGCAACTGCTCAAACCATCAGCAGATGGATCAAGCAGGTGCTGTGTGCGAGCGGCGTGGACGTGCCTGCGTTCACCGCGCACAGCACCCGGCACGCAGCCACGTCCGCGGCGTCCGCCAATGGGCTCTCGTTAGATGCCATTAGGAAGGCAGCCGGCTGGACCAGTACTTCTCAAACCTTCGCAAAATACTACCACCGCCAAGTAGTTGTCGAAAGTAACTTTGCTCAGTCAGTATTACAGACCAAACCAACCATAATACATTGTGATTTTATTAGAACAAAATTAAGTAGGTAACAGAGCAGAATTTTGTTAAAATTATTTACTTACATATAAAAATTATGTTGTATCTAATATTTTTTGTATTTGAATGTGTAATAATTAAGGAGTTTTTTTTCATTATCTACAGAAAATAAAAGATGATCCTTTTTTTGCCTATCATAAATCAGTTTATTTTATTTCGCAAAATTTTCATCTCTGAACATCTACATTGTTGTTATTATATCTGAAGAATGAAACGACGAAATATAATATATGATCAAACGAACTTGCAAAAGTGAAGTTCGATCGATATTATATGAGTACGTTTCATTCGAAGATATATACTCCCACCCTCCCAATACCCACTCAAACGAAAATTTTGAAAAATATCTCTAAAAATAATGACGAGCCGGCCATAGTGCCTACCCGGAGATAGAAGAAAAAAAAAAAAAGTCACGAAATTACTTTATACCCGTGCGAAGTTGCCAGTAGGATAAAAAATACTACATTGTTGTTATTATATCTTCGAATGAAACGTACTCATATAATATCGATCGAACTTCACTTTTGCAAGTTCGTTTGATCATATATTATGCTCCTGTTTTTGAGACGGTGTCAGATTGTTTTTAGATGTCATGCTTGCGCGACGTCGTTTTTTTGGCTCGGTTTTACAAGCGATGTTTAACTCTTTCTCGTTAGTCACAAAATTCCTATTGCTGTGTTGTCGCAGTTGTAAAGTAGTTTTAATCGAAATCGCTCCTCTGTCGACAATGTTATCAAATTTTTGTAATATAAAATTAACTTAGGTACTTGGTAATGTTTTAATCCAACTTGGAAATATAAAATGTTTTACTCTTATTTCGTTCGAATATCATGTTATTAGAAAATGTCTCAAGATTATAACAGGAATTAAAACATTATTTGTAAAATATCCATTTTACATCATTTTTGTATATCTTTTTCATTTATTCGCCATTGACATATTTTTAAGCTGTTCACTTTATTCTCACGTATTTAGTTTACACTTAGTATTTCATAGCATCTATAAAATTATTTTGTAAATAATAATCAATGTGTGTTTATAATCATGTTCAGTAAAAGTGTTAGCATTTTTACTTTAAAATAGCTCATAATTTCCAACTATTGTGCTCTGTACCCAGTCTAAGATTTTCATCTAAGCTTTCAGTGTTAATAAGCTTAATGTGTGCCGTATATCAGGCAAATATTTGTTACCTCTCGTTTGTCTATGTTGCTTTGGAATTACCCTATAAGTTACTAATCTAGTCTGTGTATCCGTATGAGGCGTTAATATCACTAAACATTCTCCAGCTCATGCGCTTGGACTCGTCGTTCGAGTCACTAGCCGGCCTCGCATCAAACCGCGCCGGCAGTATGGCCGACCTGGCCGACGAAACTCCGCGTCGCTCCGTGCACCGCCACTCCTACGCAGCCCCGTCACACAACGACCCCGAAATACCAACACCTACCAAACCTTTCGGACTCGGTAAGTTACAAACTAAAGAAAACCTGATAAATTCCTCCATGTTGTGAACTAAAATATATATTTTTTACAGTACAACACACTCCTATTTCCGATACATTCATTCTCTACCACTCATAAACATTGTCATGCTAACAGTTTTTAAATATAATTTCTAATAAAGAAACGTTATTTGCAGTATCTGCACCATGTGCATACAAATAGCGCATCTAACTACGTCATAGGCTTACATCGAGTTGTAAACCGTATTTTAGACAAACAATATAATTTTTAGTGCATTTCAGTAGAATAGGTAACATTACATTTGTTTTAGTATGTACAGGTATCGATGCACGATAGACAATCTAGAATAGTATTTGGAGTTAATATAGTTACATTACATAGGAAAGTTATTAAAAGAGATATCAGTCGATTCATGTTCACGAAATTGTCACGACAGAACTAATACATCCACTCTTCATGATCTCACTATTACATTATTTTATTTTCCAAATGCTTTGTGGCGACGCTATGGCTCAAACAACTTCCCCTTCTGTCTCTACCCCTACTTACTTCTTTCACTGTCATGTTCTTTGATGTGACTTTAATAAGTTTATTAATATTTCTTTTATAATCCATCTTTTTCTTTGAGATATTTTTGAATGCGAATGGAGTCGAATACCCCCAAGTATGTTAACAGATTTCGATGTTTTCTAAAATGTTGAATGCTTTTCTAATACTTTTCCTTTTATTATTTTTAAATCTTGATCTAAATTTGCACGTTTTATTGGGCTCCATTACAATAGATCTTAAAGAACAAGGTTGAGTAGGACCACAAAAATGATTCCCAGACTCTGAAACTAACGTTATATTTTCTGTATCTTAACCCCCGCTACCTTCAGGCTCGTTCCTATCAGGTAAACAGAGAAAACAATATGGTATTAAATCGGAATGGCAACTGTATTGCGAAATTATTAGACGAATGCAACCGAACGATTAAAAATTAAATAGATGTGTTGTGATCATTGTTACTCATAAGAAATTTTTGTTTGTATGTTACCCATTGATTGGCTGTGAAAATATCATCTGAAATTATTGGCATATCGAAATTGAGTGAGAACAAATACGATGCTGAGTTGATTTTGATAAAATTAGACCCTGTATTGGCTATTAGAGGAAAGCAAGCTTCGAGCATCAGGCTTCTGTCGTTGTGTTGACTGTCTGTTTGTTTGCGTGTCTCTTTCATTTGCATGAACCAGCATGACCTGTGATTTTTCCTCTCCCTCCCACTTCCTCTAAGTTGATCTATTTGCTGTGGATTCGGAAAACGAACGACGCTTTCTGTTTAGACAACGAATACTGCTTATACGTGTTAGGGTTCTATAATATCAGCCAAATACTGATAATTGTACATTATATAAATTGTGCAATGCGTAAAAACTTGAAAAGCAGTCCTATCTTTGTATTAGTAGTTATATACAGTAGTGATAGACCAATGAAATTGGATGTAGGTTTGTGTGTGTGTTAGGTGATACTGTGCATGTATTGTAGACAGATAATTGAAGAAGTACACACAACGATAGATATTGTAAATCGCATGTGCTAGACAATAAACATTGTAATGTAGGTTTGATACTTCCGTACCGTTTAATTTAGAAATGATTTAGATTATATTGTGTGTAAGTCAATATTTCTCTCTTTAAAGCTGTGTACAGAATTGAGCAATATTTCTGTTATTTAAATTTAATTATTATTAATTTCGAATACAGGAATAGTATTGTAAAGTAGTTTAAATAATAGATTTACAATATTAGAAAAGTGAAACCTCAATTTAGCTTCTAAGTTCCGAGCCAAATTGTGTAAATATAACCCCTAATTTTATGCCAAATATGTTAATCCTTGATTAAAATGTACTAGTCCCTTAATTTCTTTTAAGTTTAAGACAAGAAATTATGTATTAGATATTTATTTAACATTTTAGTTCTGTAAACTTTACTAAGGATTTAGAACTGTTATTCTGTAAGGTTTCCCCAAAATGTGTGTGTTGTGTTAAAGGTTTGTATTGACGAAGACATTGATATTTTCATTGCAGCCCGGCCCACGTTCCTAAACTTGAATTTGAACCTGAACTCTCTGCGACTGCAGACGCCAAACAAGTGTATGTCCAGTTATTAAGTCGTAGAATCACTAGTTTCGCTTGTTTTTTGACGGTTTTCTTTACATGTTTGTATTATTTGTAAAGCTCATTGTATAATCTTTTCAGTGTAATGTTTTGAAACATGATTTACATAGCATGTATTGGAATATTATGAACGAAATGTTACCGCTTACATTTTTCTGAGATCTCGATCGCTAGTCATGAGTTCATATGCATGAGATCAATCTATTGAAAAAAAAAAAAGCTAGCAGAGTTTCGTCCATTTATAAACATGCATTATGTAATTTCTGTATTACGCATATCTACACTGAGGCAATATATAATATAATGACAACCAAAGGTAGACCCTTGAGGACGACCATGATACATTGAGAACACTCCGTGTTCCCAGGAGCTCGTGAAATCGTTGGTTCCAGTTTATAATAACATATAAATAAATACATAATAATTTAATGACTACTTCTATTCACAGTTGAGGGTAGTCAGCTCTCGTGTTAAGTTAAGAACATCATTATAGCCCAATAATTGTGTTGCGGAAGTCAGATAGCAAAAGATTACTGTCCCATTGGGCTTAAAGTTGACCAAAATATTGATGTAAAAAGCGACAGATGATGTTGCACAAATCTACACTGAAAAGAATCTAGGCCTCGTTAAGCGTTGAAACTTAGTTTTAATTTTTATTTATTTGCTACATCTCATAGTGAGCTAGTTAGTTCGTATAGTGAAAATGTAAACATTAGCATGACTCAATCATTGTACAATCTCAAGCATGGAATTGTTCATTTAAACGATGTTATTTATGTTAAACTTAACTCATTCATGGTTTGTTAATCATTTAATTAGTTAAGCTATTACTTTCTTTAGAATAAGCTAGGCACTTCGCTATTTGGTAAAATGCTAAGGGAATCGCACAGTCTGTTGTTAATAATTTGACTCTATTTGATAATATTGAAATGCAAGCTGTATAACTTGACTACACGGTTTCTTATTGGCGCCCAGATGGGGCCAATTTTTTTGTCTTTATACTAACTTATTTCTTGAACACAAGCTATTTTACTTGAAGTATTACTTTTAAAACCTCTTTACCACTTCTTTTTACACCGTATCATAATTAATACTAATTTATTGAAAGATTTATAGATTTGAATTTCACCATCACTTTTGTTATTCCAAGTATTTTTGAACTAAACATGAAAATAACTCAAAAGTTCGACTATAATTTTGTCAGTTTGGCCATTTTCTTATTAGAAGGAGACAGACAATTATATTTCGTCTTAGAACATAATAATAAATAGGTGTATGATGTTGCAGCATCTCCGGCAAGTGGCAAACTTGGGTTACGCATGACTACGCTTCACGAAGAGCCGGGAAGGCGAAACGATGAGGACTCGCATTCTGAGCCTGAGTCCGCTCCTATTGATGAGTTAACCACACCGCGGTCACATGTAAGTACTATACACAACATGAGATAGATTTCTAGACCCGAAATCACCGAAGTGTGTATGACGCTTGCCGCCTGAATAAGTAGTCTTTTTTTGGGTGGGAAATCATCAAATACCTCTCCCGCTCTGGGTGGAGCAGGAGGGCGTGTCAGACTTTTACTGACTAAAATCCACCCATGTTCCCTCAGTTGCCTGTGTGCATAAGTGAATAAGTCGTCATGTTTGGAGTTAATTTAAATGCTTAAAGAATGAAGTTCAGTCTCTGATCAGCGAAAAAGGGTCATATCTTAAATTGAAAATCTTTAACGCTTAGTAAACATCGAAAATTATTTTTGAAAAAATGCAACATAATTTTAAAAAGCTTTTTACAAGAAAAAAAAAAAACAACCGACTTTCGGAAAAACACTACAAAGTGAAAAATTACTTTAATTTCGGAAGGCGGTGACAAAAAATTTAAATACCTGTATATCCAAAGTCACCGACTTTTTCATTATAGTACCTACCTCCACACCAATTCCAAATTTCATCATCCTTGGGGTCAAAATAATGCATATTTATGCGATAGCAGCAATCGCGGTTAATTTGCTGCCATTTTTTGAAGAGTTCCTTTATGTGTCTCCGAAACTCATCATCAGATCTATATGGAATTTAAATGGGACCATTTCAAAAAAAGAATATTGCAAATCCGTTTATACACCGTGAAATTTTAATGGTTATTTCGTTTTATAAACAAATAAAATATTAGAATCAAAACTGGCAGATTAACCCATTGTGAAAAATCACCACGTGCGAAAGTTTATTTTGCTTTGAACATTTATGCTTTGTCGGCAGTGCGTGCGATTCGAGTAGTACCTACAAGTTCCTTCTAATGTTACTATTGATTCTCTCTTTTTCGAGTTGACATCTTTATTTTTTACATTTACTCTATGCTTCGAAAGTACTCCTTATGGCAAGTTGTTCTGCCGCGGGAAAACAACCAATAAAATTTCTCAGCATATATGACGAAGTTATGCCCGAACATACATAAAAAAAGAATATAAACATGTCGAATTGATAACCTCCTTCTTTTTGAAGTCGGTTAAAAATAACCACATGAAGGGATATTGACGATGCTATTTTTAGAAAGCGGTTTGTCAGCCATTTTAGAACATAAAACTGTTAATTTACACGAGTATAATTTATCATCAGCGCACACGCAGCCGCGCCTCATCCCGCGGATTCTTGCCGACATCGAAGACGTTAGACTCGCTACATGAGCTGGCGTGTGAACGAGTGCCCAACAAGAACTCGCCCTCAATATCATCCAGCGGTTATGGTAAGTTAGTATATAAAGAGTAATGAGATAAAACTAAGGCAGTTAAAAGTGACTAGTCCTGGATTTATGAAATTCACTGAGGTAAAACAAAATATGAATCCAAATATTTTGGCACAGAGAAAGCGCTTGAGTATTTTCACTAAAATAAAAAAGATGAAAGGTATTATTTATTTAAAACTTACGCAGGAAATTAAGCAGACAAAAAAAGCCACAAATCATCTGCCTAGCCTTTTCCCAACCATGTTGGGGTCGGCTTCCAGTCTAACCGGATGCAGCTGAATACCTGTATTTTACATGGAGGAATTGCCTCTCTGACCTCCACAACCCAGTTACTGGGGAATACGATAGATACCCCTTGGATAGACTAGTTGTCAGACTTTCGGGGTTGTGACGACCCGTAACGACTGTCAAAGATCGACAAATGACAGTCGAGACCAACGGCTTAACGTGCTCTCCGAGGCACAAAGGAGTCTTGGTATGTAAAGATGGTCACCCATCCACGGACCAACCGCGTCAAGCGTAGCTCAACCTGATCGATCGACTATCGGTCGGCTGTTATTACTTGCCAAAAGCTCAAAAAATACAAAAATAAGTAAAAAAAATAACGAAACCTGTGTGAAGCCAAAAAGGCTGTGGACACGCCATCATGTTACAACATTAAAAAAAAAACAATACAGAGGAAAAATCAAATTAAGAGTCAGTATTATTAATTTGTAGGCTTTATAGAAAGTTGTTACAGAATTGGTTTATTTACCCCAGGTTCCCAAGCAGTATCATCAACAAATCTAACGAACGACGACACTCTCTCAATCCGAAGCATGTCAGTTGACGAGACACCGGACTTCGACAAAACAATGGACTGCACCCACCTCAGTAGAACCAAGAACTCGATGGCAGGCCTCCGGAACGAAATCACAGAACTACGGAACGATATCAGCGACTTGAAACACGACATCGTCGAATCAAAACACGAACTAGATGATTCGTTGTTTGAGAAAGCGAAAACGCCAGTTCTAACTCCTGGATCAAGAAACCGTATCAACCCATTCTTAAGGGATTGTGAGGATGCTGCCAAAGAAGAAGAGTCCAAGGGTCAGATGGTAGATCCGTTGGGAGCCATTCCTGTTAAGAGTTCTGTGTTGACCAGTAGTAAGAGCTTTGAGAGTACGCAAGTGAATGGAGATACGACGCATGAGCCAAATAATGATATGTCACATGACGCGTCACATGACACGTTGCATGACACGTCGTTCGGTGAGTAGTACTTATTTATACACACTTCAACACACACTTGTACTGTAACAGTTTACTAGTTACAAATTGGTTACAATTTTGGTTCGGGGAAAGGTAGAAAGGTTTAAGTATATATATTATAAATCATTGTCAAATTGTCGCTATCGCGGTGCGCGGCAAAAAGGCCATCGTCAGTAATAGGTTTGCGTTGTGAATGTTATGATAATATGTATTAATACTTTAATAACTGACTGGTTTTTTTTTTGGTGGGTAATCATCGAATAACTTCTCCCGCTCTGGGTGGAGCAGGACGGCGTGTCAGACTTTTACTGACTAAAACCCACTCGTGTTCCCTCAGTTGCCTGTGTGCCAGGGACCGCGGTAACTCTTTCGAACCCGCAACCCTGGATAATTGACTGGTGCAGTGAGCGAGGAACGGAAAATTCATAGTCGAAAATATAAAACCCCTAAGACGACCAACTGAGCAAAAAAAGTAATGAAAAAAATGTTTAGCATGCAGGGCGAAAAGTTGATACAAATTTATTTTTAACCGATTTCTGAAAGAAGGGGTTAACCAGTTCGTCTCTCTTCGTTGAAAAATACTTAAAGGAGTCTCAGGGCCCATTTTGATGAAAACGGAAACTACGGCATTAGATTTTTGAAAAATTAATTTCTCTGGCTAGGAAACGAACAAGTGGATATTAAAAAAAATACAAACATTCCTGTATTATCGCACCGTTCGATAATGACACTAATAAGGATGAAACTGGGAAATATTGACACACGGCGAATTACTTTTCAAGTATATTTGCGGTGTTTTCTTTCCACCCTGCATATATGTAGGTACTTGCTCAAAAACGCTCCGGGCGTCGCCTGTCATATCGAAATCGTTCGCTACCTTCCTCTTACATTTAAGTCTTTTTACCTTCAGCAGCATAATATTCTGAGTTGCAACATAATGTTTGTAATAGGTGAAGCTGAAGTGGAGTCAGTGAGCTCTGAACAGTCGAGTCACGATGCGGAACGAAGCCGGGAAGCTTCGTCAGTGGGTGAGAGTGACTCCGCTTCCACCGGCCCTGACCAGCCTATTGTGAAGACGCAATTACCTGCTGGCAAGGTGAGTGTTCCTTGAAGGTTTTAATTATTTGTTGTTTGGTGATGGTCGTTCCGGTTCAGATAAAGTAATTTGACGCAAATTAAGAAATATCGGAAGAACACATACATAAGTTTTATAAATACTAGCTTTAATTTGTCTTTTTTTATATTGTGAACGCATGATTATCAGTAATTTTTAACCGACATAAAAAAGATTGGGAGGAGAAAAAGGTAGTTAAAATAGAGGTTGATAATTTACCTATCCATTCATCAGCAATTGCCAAAAAAGCAGTACCTGTGTACTCAAAAGTTAAATGTCGTTTCGCTATATATTTTATTGTGTCTCTAAAAATAAATAAATGTTTATGGGTAAGTTTAGCTAGAGCGATGAACGCCATCAACTTTGAACTACAATACAGAGTACCGTTTGTTCCGCCCGCAGGTGGTCCGCCGGCGCGCGGGCGGCGGCAGCAGCGCGCGCAGTGCTGCGCGTGCGTCGCTGACCAGCGCGCGGCCGCGCTCCGCACACGAGCCCGCCTTACATGACACGCCTGCTTCTTCTACTGAACGCATTGGAGACGGTAAGATACATATACTTAGTAAGCTCTTTTATATTGCGTAGTGTCTCGTAGAACTTTAGAACTAAAGTATTAAATATCTAGGTATAAAATAGTTGAGCAACAATAGAGTAATGTTAGTTTTGTTAGTTATTTGGACGAGGTAGGTCTTATTTGTAACCGTGTTGTGTCATCAACTAGTTTGGGTTCTGGGGTTAGGAACTACCTTACACAATAAATTGAAAAAAAATCTTCGAAAAACAGAAACAAACTGCCAGTGAAAAATGTTGTAAGTTTTCATGGACACGCAATTTAGCAAAATATACGTATAGTCCATTAAATAGATTACTTTTCTTTTTTGCATTACCTAACCCTAACGTCCGCAAAATAGACGATTCGTCAGAGTCCCCGATGCTTCAACCGTGGATGACAGTGGGCGAGAGCGTACAGCTGCGCCTGAGCAATACCACCGGTATCATCGCTTACGCCGGGCCCACGCACTTCGCGCACGGCACGTGGATCGGCATCGAACTGGATGCTCCTATTGGTAATTTATATTTTCTATTATATTAGCTTTTAACGCCAATATAACAACATGTTTTTGTGTTCCGGGAAACAATCATGTTGCTGGCAACAAGGGTGTTTTCCTCAAATAGATAGGTAGGTAAATAAAAGAACAACTAGCAACATCAATGTCACAAAATCAGCGGCACAAAAGTTGCGAAATATTGTTTCCAAAGATTATAGGCCGTAGTAAGGACCACTGATATAAAAAAAAAAAATTAATTGCCTAGTAAAAATTTAAAATTCAATTCACTGATAGTCGGTCTAGATCTAGAAGTATGTTTTTTTTTTTTGTGAATGACATCTCGCAGTTCAACCTATGAAGTTGTTGTCTGCTTAACCGAACTTCTCTGTGATATTCTTAATAAATTAAGATTACCAACCAGGGTTCAAAAATACTTAAAAACAGAGCGACTGCTCGCTAAGGGTACGGATCTCGGCTTAGGGTATCGCTGGTAGAGGGCAGCAAGGGACAAACTGAATCGGATTGACAGAAGTATGTAATTTTGGAAACGAGTTCCTTTTATACCAAAGGTAAGCACTAAGAAAGGATTAAAATAAAAACTCTTCCCTAAAACCTTAACCCCCTTATTACAAAAAAAGGTGTGGCGGCATCTACCATGCCACATGTGAACTACGCATCAAAGACTTGACGTCACACAAATCCTACATCGCGCAATCAGAGTTTACCGCGCGATTCGTATAGATACAACATCCCGACATCAATCGTCGGGCAGTTGCCCACCAGACACAACACCCGTCTGGTCGGAGGATTCTCCCTTTTGCATAACTTTACACCCTGTTCCTCATATAAAGGTTTTATTTAGATCAGGCTTAAACCATCAAGTCAGTTTTTGATATAGAAATGCAGTTCTTTTTACAAAACTGACAACTGAGTTCGGTAATAAAACTTTACCCCAATCGAAATAATGCAAATACTGGCTCAGAGCTGTAGGCTAGAACAAAAGTTAGATCGCGTTGTGTAATAAGACGGTATAAATTTGTATGGAAATTCTCTCTGGAACTCTCGTTCCGAGTATATTCCTGCAACATGTTTACAACAAAAACCTAGCTTTTATGTCAATACTAAACCACGATACTCTTTTGTCCAACAGGCAAAAACGACGGCTCAGTAGGAGGGCAGCGTTACTTCGAGTGCCGAGCGCGGCACGGCATCTTCGTGCGACCCGACAAGATCGTACAGGACCGGCGCGGGCGCAGCGTGCGCGCCTTCCGCGACAGCGAGCTCAAGCGGGCGCAGAGCAAGGGTGGGTACTACTGTGACACTTCAACACATTACGAGAGATTTTTGGCTGATTGATGAAATGGAACTATACGAGATATAAGGTCCATATCCACTTCGCACTTTGAGATTACTTTGCCAAGTAAAGTAAGTGTCGAATACGAATATCAACATTATTCGGCTAACGTTAACGTTAATATTCGTCAAAACTCAAACTCAAAACATATATTTCAAATAAACCAATTACAGGCACTTTTGAATGGTTAATGTTCCGTGTGGTACCGAACGTAAAAGAATAGCACCATCCCATTTCTTCCCGTGGGTGTCGTAGAAGGCGACTAAGGGACTTACTAGAGAATGGGCAGCAGCGTTCTCTATGCATTTGACCACCATACTGCGATCGCCAACCCGCCTGCCAAGCGTGGCGATTATGGGAAATCCCCCCTTTTGGGGGGACAATTCAGAAATTAAAATAAGCCGTGACAGTTAATAGCTTACTTTACTTAGCAAAGTTAAAATGCGCTCCATGAATCGAGTCCTAAAAGCGCTACGTTCGTAATCGTTTTCGTAATTCGTACCATGACGTCACTCAAGTCAACCTGCACCTTAACTTTTATTGAAATATCTAACAGACTCTACACGTCATAACAATTATTATAATCAATCAGTTATCCATTTTCTGAAAACCAAAATTTTACAACATTGAACACAATCGATTGGTGATTTCAGTATGTTGTCATAAGCCCTGTGCTTAAAAGCAAAACTAGACCTTGGTGTTATCAAAGAGACCACAAAATTGTATAGTTCAGGTTTTAGAGGGAATCCGCTTTGTTCCAGGAGAAGGCCTACACAACTTACACAGATCGCGGAGTCGCGGCGATAGCATAAATGCCGTCGGCACCAAAACTAGGAATAGCAAATAGACGACACACCAGCGCGCGGCGTACATCGCGCCTGCACACAGCAACTCTGACAGAACGCGGACACAGCCGGCAATGTATCGGACCGAATTTATACTAACGTCCCACAACTACTTGTATCATAGAATCCGCATTTTTTCGTTGCAGTCATGTAACTTGTATGGTGCTTATATGTATTGTAGATGTTTATTTACTACCCTTGAAGCAATATTGTTCGCCTTCGTTTTTTATTATGTTGGGGACAGAGAAGGGGAAACTATTATCTCGGTTTTATTGAGCATGTCAATAAAATATGAAGATGTCGCGATGTTTCCGGAATGTGCAACTCTCGATGTCCTAAAGGACGAAGTCATCGGGAGTTTTGAGCGCCCTGTCTTGTGAGTACAGTTTATTACACAAGTGATATGTCAGTTTTCACCTAATGTTACACGTAATTGGACACTTTGTATGAAATGGAAATATATTTAATATCTTTGCCTCTATAAAATTTAAGAGGTTCTTCACTTTTTGTCGTGATATTTAATAAAATTTAATATTAATAAGGAAATGTAGTCAAATATTCTATTAATAAGATCCAATTGCAAGTAATATTTGGTGTTAATTTTGAACACTCACTTTTGTAGCTGACTGTAGTAGTCGTTTTGTTTTTATTGTTTTAATGAATTAAATGAAATTATTTTCAAATATTTGTAAATATAAATATGGAATTATGTGATTTAATTTTATAATTTTTGCGAAATTCTTGTAAATATATGGATTTGCGTGTGTATTATTATTTGTAATGATCATCGGTGATTGAATATCGTTTATTAAGTTATTTGTATAAATTCTTTCTAATGTATAGTTTGTGGTGATAGATGTTACGGTAATGTATACTTATTTATGTATGTGTAGCTCATCGACCACTGTATCTGCTTACCCTCGTGTTACTCGCACAGTTTTATATTCTGCACAGGGAATATAACTTCTGTGATTTTGACATTTTACTGTTTCTCTTCACTGTTACATTTTATATGACATTTTTAAAGTTAGGGTGAAGTGTACTATTGTTGTCCGCGTTTGTTGGTGGTCGTTAAACTTTATTTAAATTAGAATCGAATAAATGCAACGTTTTTTCGATACCTGTGAGTGTTCCACGAGCCGATACGTAGCGATATTAATTGTATGCTTCACCCTATCACTTATAATAATATTATAACTTATACTTCATACTGCTCACGTGCATTTTGTGTTCGACACACGATTGCCAGTTTCGATTGTGATAGTATCTTGCCACCTAACTATTAAAAAAAAACATTATTTTTTTATTTCGACGCCTGCTTTTGCCCCTTTTAGTTAAAGGTGTATCTCAAGTAGTTTATGAAATCGTCCAATATTACATCTTCGTCCTTGTAAAAGACTTTGTACTTAGTACACACAGCCAGTGACGTATAACTCAAGTCCAGACATTGAAGCTCCGATGTACGGCGCAAGCGGTGAGGGAACCAACATGCAAACAATACTGCCATTTAAATGCTTCTTATTCGATAAAAAGTACTAGTAATTGTTTCTATTCTAATATTAAATTTTTAAATATCGAATAAGCACCCATCGTCATTTTTGTGGCGACGAGGTCCTCTTGCCAAGTAGATGCTGTCAACTCTGACAGATATGACGTCATAGATTCACTCATCTCTTGCGCCACACATTATATCGTTTAGGTTGTGTATATTCGAAAATTTATGTAAATGTAGTCTTGAATCGGCATTCTGTAAATTAAAGTGTCAGTACTCAAAAAATGTCCTCAATTTATTATCTCCATCCACATTCGAACAATAAATCGATGAGGTATCTATCTGTAATTAGTGAAACAAAAATCTTAATCGATGTCTCTCCATTATACTAATATGAAGAGTTATAGTTAAATTTTTTGAATAAAGCCTAATTTGGATAAATTATCAAGATATATTGTAGCGGCATAGTGCGCGTGTAATCGTATTAGGTAATGTCCACATTGTTCGCTCCGTGGTAATACGGGGCAATAGTCTTAGATCACCTAATGTATATTCCATCCTTTTAGTAACATAATCGTTCGTAAGTACACTAAATGAGTACACAAAATAGAGTAACACGCCTGGTTATCTACTAGTGTTTGTAAGTCCCACTTTCAGCGTTCATTCATAGTCCGCCACTTGCCTCCATTCCTCGAGGGCCATTCTGTGACGTCACATCGTAGAACATTGTAGTTCACGTCACGCGCCGAACGTGTCATCGAATGTGTTGTGTGTCGCATACGTCGCTGGGTTGCATTCCAATATGTGACGTCAACGAATACCTCTGTAAACATATGTATATTTACATTTAAATGTAAGTTATTAAATAAAATGTTATTCAAAAATATTAAAACAGCTGTTTCAAAAGTATGCACTCGAGAATTTTATGCCAACTTTTAGTGGAGCCGCGATTCCATAGCGAGCTATCCGTGGCGTGATATTCTTCGCTACGATCACATACAATACAATTCGTTTGTATTGTCAACTGTGAAGCCATGACGTCACTCGACTCCTCGCCATGGAACAGCGGCTCAAATAATTTGTAAGCATTGACTGACATCATAATTGTCACACATACATAGAGTTATCACGATTTACATTTTATCGAATGCTTATTAGACTGTCGTACTTAAACATTCCATTTTTTCTATACATTTATCGTTCTAGTAAACGTTCAGTAGTATTTATCAGTGATTAGTTAGATTTTGAACTACAGAATGCGACTTATATGGCGTTTATTTTGCATTTTACGATTTTTAACTTTGAATGTAAAAGATATTTACCATTATAATAAATAAATCTGGCCCTAACTAGGACAGCTCAATGTGTAGTCGACGTTAAAAAAATCTAAAAATGAAATATACGTATTTTCAAATATAGTAGGATGTGTCTTTGAAACTCTTGATGTGCTTATGTCCAGTAGTTTGGTAGAACATGGGCAATGGACTAGCTGTCAAACGAAGCAGGTACGACCCTTGGAGAGGTCAGTTCGGGTCAGGTGTCTCGGACCGTGCACTAGGGCTCCTAGGTTTAGGCAAATAGTGACCTTAAAAGCAGCGTCTCGTAGGTCCTAATTTAATTTTTAGAAATTAAGCTGACCATGTGCTGTGCTTTTGTTTTAAACAAATAGTTTTTAGGTAATTGAAATAATTTGTTGTTAATTATTATTTCATTTTTAGAAAATTGTGTGTATTATTCGCAGTCAATTCAAGATATCACACGCTTTTACGAATGTGAATGTAATTATTATTATTTTATGAAATTGTGACTTGCATGGATTTTATTTTAGCGTAGATACTATTAAGTAAATTAATTTGCCAGAATTGGAAAGTGTAAAATAAATAAATGACAAAATAATGTATGTATTTCTAATTGTTTTTGTGATAAATAGGCAGCTACTTTGTAGCATAGATGGTTGCATCTTCATTACTATACACATTATGCATAATAAAGAGATTTTAATATTTAAATACAAAAATAGTTCACTTCTAGTGGAAATATTTTTGCCAAGTAGCAAGTTCGAGTCAACCATCGCTGTCATTATCAATAAATGTATTATAAAATATTATTTTTGTATTTTATTCCTGTAGTTGGTAGATACCCCTAAATAGGTAGAACCCAGTACACATTTAGTGGATTATGGCTCACTTCACATTAGCTGTTCAAGAGCCCACAAAAAAATATCAGCCTGGGCCTCGCATGCTGTTCAAAAAAGGTGCTTAGATATTAAAATAATTACTATTTTAATTAAGTATGCCAAAATAACCTGTCTTACATAAGAAAAAATGTATAGTTGGTTCCGTACATTTAATATTACCACCAATTTGGATATTCATCTATCTATCTCTATGAATTTTGTAATGAAGCACAGATAAATTGAAGTTTCACAATATACCCATATATTTGTAACCCAGTAAATAAAATTAGCAGAAAGTTGTATTTATTTAGTATTAGAAGATAGCATAATATGTGGTAATATTTTAGAAACGCTGTAGTATACTTATTACAGCTTAAATCAGAATCCATAGAACTTTTTCGTAAAAAAAAAAATTTGGCTGTATAAGACTTCATTGCTGCCAGATCATGATACAAATAAAAATAAAAAGTGTCAGTCAAAATTCGGCGCCAAAACGTATCGTGAAAAAGAAATTTCCAATTCAAATTCAAAATGATTTATTGTATAATTTAGTTGTTACAAAATTACATAAGATTGCGTACTTAAATAACTTAAGTACCTACCAGTGTAGGTAGGTACTTTTATTAAAAAAATTGGCACTCCGGGAGTGCCGACAAAAGTGATAACTTGAAAAATTACGGTGTATTTATTGAATCGTCAGCGTATGTATACTGATCAAGCTCAACTAAAACTAACATATATACAGAGGTATCGGTAACGGTGTCGCGAGTTCAATTGTTTTTTCCCATCTCAAAAAATGCCCAAGGCGCTTATAGAAGTTTTCACTTTAATAAAATAAGTATACCTATCACAGAGGGACATGAAGTAAGAGCCCGAGACTACGTAACGCAGTAAATATGCTTTGGCGTGAAATGAATATCGTAAAAAAGTAATAGATTGCTTATCAATTATTAGGTAAGTATCTAAATGTAAATAAAAGTAAGGTTGATCCGAGGAATTTAATGAACGGTAATAAATTAAGAAGCATTTCATGTCAGTTTATAGCTCAGAAAGGTAAAGCTATAATTTTATGTAACTATTAACCCAGTATGGCTGCTTAGACAGTGAAACAAGCCATAAGCTTAGAGCGGTCATATTTTCTAAATATGGTAGTACTATAGGTAGGCACGGCTACACATCAGCTATAATTTCCAGTATAAGCTGATCTCGCATTGTGTAGGATTTCCGTACAGTGCGAGATCAGCGTAAAGTGGAAATGTATAGCTTGATGTGTAGGCGTGCGTACCATATCGGCAGATAAGAACGACTGACAGAGGGGTTGAGCTGTTCATAAATGTAGGTAGGTAGAAGATAAATGGCTGCTAAACTAAGGGATTAATAGACCCCTAGTAGGATTCAGCTAATCTAACCAAAGCTAATATTGAAGAGAAAAGATTTGAGTTTTTGTATGTTTATTTGTAATGTTTACACGCTAAAGCTGTACGGATTTAGATGAAATTTGGCATATAGATAGACCTGGATAAGGACAAAGTATTTTTACTTTTTATCCCAATATTTCACGGGATCTTGACATAAGCTGGTAAAACCGCGGGGAGTGTGGTAAATGATGTTTAAATCTGTAAATTGTTTATATCCATTAGGATCATGATTAGGATTAAAGATTTTTAACCGGTCTTAACAATTTTATGCGTCAAAAAATATTTTGTGGTCGGTGTTTCCAATCAGACTACTTTGAGAAGAATAACTGATACAAACTCCGAGGTCAATAATCGTTTTAAAGTCCAGACATTTTCTTGTTTAGTTATGAGTCCGGTCGTGTGTGAGGACTACCTATGCGGATTAGTGTAGCTTTTTAAGTGCACAGTTTTCATGCTGAAGAATGTTGAATTAGTCTCCTGCAATAGTTAGGTGGTGGACACGCCAAAGGCCTACTATCAATTTGCTCAATTGGATTTCTGAAAAAGAAAAATCCTCCTGGTTGTCTGTCCAGTTTTGTAAAGAAAATACGGTGTATTTATTTATTTATTTATTTAAGGTACTTCAACCACTTAAATTCACTAATAACATATTACATATAAGAACTTATGTATCTATTAATATGGTGAATTGGTCACTTAAGGGGAATCTAGTCGCGGCCTCGAACTCACTGGTGGGCCTGGCTAAAAAGCACACGCTGTCTCACCGGGCTTCGTGTCCGACAGAGGTAGTACCCGTGATGAGTAGTTCGACGCTAGTCGAGATACACAACATTATTGAGCGAGATGCAGGATCAGTTAGAGTAAAACAGGCGCTTAAAAAATTAAGAAAAGTCCGTCGGACGATCGGGTTTTATGAAAAAAAACTCTGCATAAATCTATTACTAATAAAGTTTATTGAATTTTTCGATATTTGAGCTTTGTTGGTATCGACTTGGTTTTGGGGATTTCACACTTCTTTTCTTACTTAAACACGCCCAAATTTCGGTCAAATTAGCAAGAAAAACGAATCTTTGTTGGCTCATAACTTCTTAATGGCTTTTATTTTAGTATTCTGCTTCCGTACAGACAATATTAATAATGAGACAAAACTATACAATGTTTAATTTTTCATGTACATTGTCGACCAGTGGAGTAATACACTCCCGAAGTTTGTATGGATAAAGTGTCGACAATATCCACCTTAAAGAAGTACACAGCTAAAACATAGAAACATGGAAGTAGAGTTTCTAAGGGAATGTAAATCAGTACATCAGTTAGAATCATCCCCTTTTCAACCAAGACATTGTACAACTCGCTCCCGCTTATCCCTGGCACCGCAGGAGGGTTGTAACAGCGACAGTTGACCTTATTCTTGGGCGACGTCGCGCGAGTGTCATCTTGCTGGCGGGCGGCGTGGGGCGGCGCGCTGGCTGCCTGGTACGCGCTTCTACCCACTTAGGTAGATGTACTGGTGGCAAAAGCAGTTGATGTCATTGGAAATTAATTTACATTTTGGTCTTAAAATAATAATATATACAAGTATATAGAAAAGAATCATAGGCATCAAAAAATTCGTCCGCATCGTTGTCTACGGAAAAAGTGTTCAAAAGGCCAATACAACAAAAAATGCCATACAACGTGGCTAAGCGTTCAGTGGTTCAGGCTTAGCCACGTTGTATGGCAATTTTAATTCAATGACACCATGTTTGTCTCGACACCCTTGTACCATTCCGACTTCCTAGCACGTCGGGTTGTGCTGAAACGGCTGCTGCAAGTGCGGAAAACCTCAAACGGTGTAAATATTCCAATCTTATCGGAACTTATATTTTCGAGCCGTTTGGGAGTTGAAACTCGGCCATATGGGGTCCTAGTGCTCACTTAGTTTTCCAAGACATTACCAAGCGGTAGCTCGACTCTTCACGTGACCAGGGGCTGCCTTATTGTTTGGCCAAATCTTGTCTTGTTGTAATCTTGCCTTATTGTTTAATAAGGCAAGATTACAACAAGACAAGATTTTAAGAGACTGAATATCAGAAATCATGATGAAAGAGCAAAGAAAAAGAAACATTGTTTATTCTGCATAAATCAGATGTACATTATAAAATAAAGTCTTTAATCACTAAAGGTCAGCGCACACCGGGGTACGGCCTCGAGGTGGATTTGTCGCCGGTCAACGCACACTGATAATTTGCGATTCCGTCAGCTGCCGCCGGCGCACTACAAGATATTGCGAAAAGCCGGCAGCATCCGGGGGTATGCCACGGAGTGTGACCGGTGGGCTCCGCTTACTCGTTATGCAAGTTCGATAGTGTAGTGACAACTCAATGCAGTCGTAAAGTTGCTTCTGAGCGAGTTGGTTGTGTTGAAATGTGGGCGGAAATGCGGAGTACGCCCCGCTTGCACCTCTCCCTCGACATCGTATGCTACCGGACTCCGGCGCATACCGTCGCATGCCTTTGCATCCCGCCGTGGTATCCCGCAGCGTGCTCTTCATTACCGCATTTTGTTACCATTAGATATGCACGAGTTTATGTTAGTAAATTTAAAATACCATGCCCCATCATCCGTCGATGTAGGCTGGCTTAAAATCTGGTAGCTGTTACATAGTGACTGGTTCACTAACGTAATATTCACCAATAATTTCACCGCAGACCTGAGATGAGACGTCAGATTAACTTGAGAGATAGTTAAGATGCATCCTCAAAATTCCAGCCAAGTTGCTAGAGAACATGGCTAAAAGATGGGCCTCTTACTATCATAGTGTATCACACCATTTCTAATTAAGGAAAGTCGGTAAAAAAATGGGATACACCAGTCATGTTCCCTAATTAGAATCGCGCAATTTGAATAGCAATTATGAACGGTCTTTATTTATTATTATTTATTTTTACGAGTGCATAATACAACTTAAATGTAACAGCTTCTGAAGTGGTGGAGACCTGGTGTCCTGAAATACAGGCCTTAAGGCGTAAGGCCTTAAGGAACCAGTCTCCAACAATATAATTATAATGAATATGTATTGTTTTTAATTGTGTATTTGTACTAATAAATTGTGGTGAGAAATAAATAAATCTCTATCTTATTTGTCTATTGAACATATAGGTATTATGACAACTCATTATTCCGTAAAAATGTACATACCTGAAAAATGCCTAAAACGTAGGTACTTTTGATCTAAACTTTAACCACCTTTTATGCACATCCTACTCTTAATCTATTTTAGTATAGCGATGCCGATGCTCGTTACAAAGGAGACATCGTTCCATAATGGCATGCCGTTGGGACTTGCGTGACTTGCCATTTGCCTCTACCTTTCGCAGTCCTCACTTTGTCAATGACGATCCAACCGGCGCAGCAGAAGGAACCTCTCAAAATGACTTAGGCACTTTGACTTTCTCCAATCATGGAGCAAGCTGCTCCATCATCGTCCAATCAGGACCCTCGCTTTGATTTTATAGGGTCTTACGCAGTAAAATCTTTAAAATTAAAGCCGGAAAAATGGTTAAGGGTGTTGGGTGTGGAAGAACACAGGTCGACATTGAAAGATTTTGTGGACAAACCCTATCCCATGCTTTTGGTGGTGGTCCTAACGAATGCATTGCAGTTGGTACCGGTCATATCGTTCCCATGTTACCTGAAGAACAAAGCTGTTTACTATGTCAAGAAAAAGCCCGATGCTATCCCGAAAGAGGACTGTGCGCAGATGGTCATATTTGGTAAGTTGCTTTTAATAATTTTTTTGGTCGAAAAAAAGAGGAAATGTCTATTGAGATATGAGCTTACAGATACTTAACAGCAAAACTTACTTTGAAGATCTTTCAACATTAAATCGATTTATTCCCATGACGAAACTATTTGATTTTGTTTTCGTATAATCAACACTATAGGTACAATTCTGATATTGTCCCGTAGGTGACTTAGCACCAAGGCTAATAGATGAACTAGCAGCGCTAGTAGATGAAGTTTTCGTGCCTCTGCTATCAAATCCGCTGAACCATGAAGGATGGCCTCTTGTGGTCTCCCAAGATATCCTGAAACAAATCCACAATCTCAAGAGCACTGTGTATGAGGTGAGAGCAGAGACAATTGAATTTTTTTTTTTAGCGTGGATAAATTACCTTAGAAAATTTGAGATTATGTATAAATTAGGTTCAGATTTAAGCCAAAATATCTACGTGCTCTTAATTTGGGTTGTGCATCTGAGTATCCTCATACGAAATCTTCTCTTGCTTAGGTAAAAGGCAAAGTAAACGGGCAAACAGTACTACCAATGCCAGTGGGTGTTGAATTAGTCCACGATGCTGAGAAGGAATTGCTTCGAGGGAAAGAAGTAGACTTGTACTTGAAGAGTGCTATAGAAGGAGTTGTCATCAAGTGGGCTCAGCAGATCAATGACGTCATGATGGAAGACTCTGGACAGGCCTTCGATAATGGACAGAATCCATCACCGAGTGTTGGTTAGAAATATTTAAAGATCTTGTAGAATTTGAAGAATAATTGTTAGTTTGCCACATATCTAACAAAGATTATATTCCTTTTGAATATTATCCTATGCTGGGCAAGTGGGATGAAGGACGTAGCACTGTTTTAGTCCAAATTAAAGTTTGGGAACACAAAACTAATATGTTACCTCTTTTCCTAGAACTGGCGTTTTGGAAATCAAGACTGCGCAATTTGAACTACATTTACGATCAGTTGCGTACTGAACGAGTGAGATGTATGGCCGTGATATTGGAGAAAACAACGTCAGCCTACTACCCTTGCTTTAGCAGACTGTTCAAGAATATCGTCTCAGGTTTGTACGAAAATGTATATGTTGATAAAGAATCTTTCCCATTTCGAAGACTAAGGCGCATTACGGGTCGCTGAGTTAGAGGAGCTGTTCTGAGCTTTGTTTCTTCATACCAAGAGTGACATGATGAATTCAGGCAGTATCCTGTTGAATTTGGAAAGCAGTGGTGGCCCAGTGGTAGCTAACGGCTGAGACTTACGAGTGTTTAGTTTGTGTAAATTATTTCATTACCACTGCTCTTAAAAATGGTGAAGGGAAACATTGCGAGCAAACAGCATGTCCGTAACCCGCACCCTAATAATTCAGTATAAAGCCAGTTCAATCTGAAAATTAAATTAAAATTGCAGCATTAGCGGAAGCACGTGAAATAGACCTATATATACGAACATTAGAGAAGCATTTCCAAGGTCTAGAAGAGATTGACTTCATGGAGTGTCAGCCATTATTCCGACCCCTGTTCCATGTGATCTGTATGATCTGGAGAGATTCCAAGTACTACTGCAATTCTTCTAAACTGATCGTGTTATTGAGGCAGATATCCAACTTGTTGATTTATCAGGTGAGTCTTTTTTTCTTGGTACAAAGTAGAGACGGTGGGTGCTCGTTTATTAATTACTCGGCCATACTCGGTAATTTTGGTAGTACTCGTTTTCGGCCGGAAAACTCGGTTTGACTCGACCGAAGTGCTCGACAAGAACTCAAAACTTATATCCGTTCGTAGATATATATACCTTACAATATAAATATAAATTAGTCACTGTCAGTGAAATCACGTGAAAAAAACGAACATACTTATTAAATAATCAGTCTCTCGTAGTAAAAAAAATGTTCGCTTAGATAATGGTCTAATTCTATAGCGATGGCATTTTTTGGATCTTCGCGCTGTTGCGGCACTATAGATGCTAATTCCTCGTAGCAATGTCAAAAACTTGCATGGCATTCTTCTATAATATTTTTTTTTTTATACACGGTGAAACTTAAGATATTCGGCGCACCTCTAGTACAAAGTTATTCCATTGTTATAGGAGCGGTATTTTTTTATTATACCTAGTGGTGATGACAAAGTAAAGTACCCAAGCTCAAGGCCATCAAAAAACTCCATCAGGCCATCAGGAAAATATTGACTCCATAATATGCATAGTAGATACGGACATACCGACTGAGAAACCCAACGTGCCCGTTGAATGTGGCCCTTTTTGATAAAAATTGAATAATAGTTTACATGCATAGTTTGCCAAGTGTTCACTATTATCAATGGGCTAAAAGTTTCGAACCATACAAACTGATTGGCAACTAGTTTTCTTAGTTAATTGCAACGCATATGTCTTATTAGACGTGAAGAGCGGTGCGATGTGAATAGATGTACTGCCAATCATTCGTTGTGCTGGCTGTCAAAAGTGCAGGTGTTTAAATTCACAAGCAACCGCGTATCAGGGCTTCACAGTGGCTTCAGACCAAACATAGAAAGATGATTTTGTAACATACATTACGATAATTCGGGCTTATACTATTATAAGTAGAGTAAATTAAACAAGATCTGCACATACATATTTAAGTATTCGCCGTTTGATTAAGGCCATTCAATTTTATCGCCATAGATATTCAATATTCTTGGATAATTGAACTAATACATTAATCTATAAGTATCTTACGCTTGCTAGAACTTGCTCAATATTTAAATGCCAACATATATGTATGTGGACTAGTGGTTTCTAATAATACGTTAGGTACTGCCTTAACTCTTTGATAGTATATGCCTGGCATACCACATACCAATTCTATACAATCCATATCTTTGGAGGCTAAATATTCGATGCTCAGTTTAGTGCAAATAAAACGGTACCAGGTCACGATATTGTCAAAGTAATGACTCTAGATATTTTGTAGGAAAACGTATGTATTATTAATTTCTGATGTTCACGAACATCGAAAATAGATGTGGGTTTAATAAATTCATGATTTACGAACTTGCGACTTATCACGAAGGCACAGAACACGCGGGAGCTACTTATATAACAGAAGTTTATCTATAATAGTTTGTTACATTTGGCTGTTGACATCGGAGTCAGATATTTGGAATTTACCGAATTACCGACGTATTTCGGACTTACCTAATAAAATCAAAAGATCTTGAAACCAGAAACGGTATAAAAAGTAAAATGGGTAAAGTGGCAAATAAAAATAGTTGGTAATCGGAGTCATTAAGTTCAACAATGTGTAGGCTCTAATAAACACGTCATAAATAATTATTTTCATTTCAGGCAAAAAAATGTCTCGACCCGTCCACGTTGTTCCACAGCGACATAGACGAAGCGACACAACGTATTCAATGCACCATAGACATTATGAAAAAGTTCAAAAACACCTTCGAATACTTCAAGGAAAACCTGGCCAAATACTTCGTAAACAGACGTGTGATACCCTGGACATTCCATCCCAACGTTGTGTTTGAGAGACTTAACAGATTTTTAGACAGAATGAATACTATACAATGGTTCTTCAAAACAGTACTAGAGTTCCAAAAATTGGAGAAGATAGAGATTGGTGGAATGAAAGGCAGAGTCCTCGGAGGTCAAATAAGAGACATATCAGCAGAATTTGACGCTTATTTCACTGGCTTTGCATCCAAATCCTATGACGTCCTAGACCCCGACGATGATACATTCAACGTTGACTTCAAAGATTTCCAAGAAAACATTATCGATTTAGATCTCAAACTTTCAACCGTTTTGGTTGAATCGTTCGATAATTGCACGACATTAGAATCAATTTTCAAGGTAATACGATTGCATGTTTGTATTAGATTATACAATAAAAACTCTGTTACACAATTAATCGGCTGAACTCACGATGTCAATAATCTTTTTCTATTTCAGCTGATCGATGTTGTAGGTTCGGTCTTGGATCGGCCTTTAATCAGAAACGAATTTACTGCAAAATACGTCGAAATCATTGTAATGCTCGAAGAAGAAATTAACACTTGCGAAGTAAGTCCATTCTTTCATCTAGTAAATACTAGAAAAGATTATGTTAGAAATATTTTCTTAGACTAAAGTGCAAAGTCCAAGTAAATCAGAAAACTGCTTAGAAATATTTTTTCTATATGTACCAACTTATTTGGCAGAAAAAGATGAATGCAACTGAGACAATGTTTCAGGAACTGTTCGTTGAACAAAGCAACCGCCTGGAGAGATACGGCATGATGGAAGTGGATGCCTACCTGCCTCCCGTCGCCGGCGGCCTCCTGTTCATGACCACGCTAGCTGCGAGGATAACCAAGCCTATAGCTAGCTTTCGCAATTTGCCGCACCCGTAAGTCAGCCTGGGTGGGGCAAATTGCGAAAGCTGATTATCTGGCTTACATTCATCCATATCTTTACAATATTCCATGTTCTAAGGTTTCATGTCTTTGAATTTTGTAGATTTAGTTACGAAATTCTTCACAGTTTTCCTCTTCGTAGGTACTTCCAGCACTTTATGAATATCTTGTTCATGTATTGCTTTTTAAGTAATTGAAAAAAAAAACGTGCACATTCAATTATATTTTCTCAAAAATCAGGATAAAGGGTACGGATGAAGCGAAAAAAATCTTCATAAGACATGAAGAATTGATTGAAAAAATCAATGCATTCAAGAAGAAATATTTCCACGACTGGACGTTAACTGTTTCGAAGATTATTGAGGATACGACTAACAATATGATACTTGCACGACAAGGTTGCGACCTAGTGTTAAATTTTCATCCAATGGTAAGTTCACAACTTGTTTTTATTGATAGACAGATTCAAATACTCGTCACTTGTGTTTGTCGTAGCTACATTAATAACCCTGTCTGCGAAATAATATAAAGCATTTCATTTGTAACATTTTAAAGTGATTCAACAAATAAAAATTGTTTCAACATTTCTTTGCAGCTCCTCGACATTCTGAAGGAAGTTCATCATTTGCGTTCAAACGAAGAGTATAAAGACTTCTTACCACAAGATGGTTTAGCTATATTCGAGAAGCAAGAAACATACAGACAGTACAGAATCAATTTGGGCATAACCATCGATTGGTATAACCAAATTAGGAAGAACAGTCAGAAAGTGGAGTTTGACTTAGTGGAAGATGAGATAAAGGCGATCGATCAGAGGATTGAAATGGCACAGAATAAACTGAATTGGAATTCAGATGGTGAATGTTTAAATAATTTGTGATTTGTAGAATCTTGCACTTTATTAGCACTATTTAATTCGGCATTTCAATTGTTTTCCTTCAGATCTATGGAATTATTTGCAAGAACTACATAGATTAGTTGGTAATCTATTCGAAAGGATGTCGAAAATTCAAGATAATTTAGTAGAAATAAAAGAAACTATGAAAGACTGGTCGGTGCAGCCTTTGTTTGAAAGAAAGGAGGGAAAGAAGGTAAGTAATGCTTCAAAAGATTAATACGTTTATGAAGAACTCATTCAAGATCATTTTAGCACTTAACTTGAATTGTTTGTCTTGCAGGATACTTTGATGAACTTAGAAGACCGTCCGGATAAGAAAGCCAAGCGTTACAGTGATATAGTGACAACGGCGAATCGAATCAATGAGTTGTTGAATGAGAACATGCAACTGTTCAACATGCAGGATAACCAAAACAGCGAGATTTGGATGAACTATGTTGCTTTTATTGACGCGCTGTTGGAGGAAGCGCTTTTCAAGACTATTGCGTGCAGGTAATAACTACTTTACGTCGGTTTATTATTTGATTCATCGGTTTACTAAATAGTTCAAGTCTAATGACTTACGCCTTTTTACCACCTCCAAATAATATCTATTAAATTGTCTAGCAAATGTTTTTTAAAGAATTCAGTTCCATTATTTAATTTATCCTGTGAACACTAGTATATGTGTGTGACGTACTGACGAGACGACACTGACGCTCTAAATATTCATTTTGTAAAAACATGACTAAGCTTACTCTAATTTATTTATTTCCTTTGCAGTTTGGGTTACATATCAGAACATATGAATCCTAAAAACAAATTGGCTCCTCTATTTGAAGCTCAAATGGAACTTCTTGACCCAGACATAGTGTTTGCTCCAAGTCTAGATCCAACCGCTGAAAAGGGATTCACAGCTCTGATAAAGGGGCTAATTGATGATGTGATGAATATGGCTACATTGATTGAACGGATTGATAAACAGAGAGATCAATCGTATGAAAAAGAAATCATTGACAGTGATGATGTTATTGAGATGAAAGAAGAAATTTTGAATGGGATTGAAAAGGTAACTTATTTCAATAAATGATGATTCTGAATGAAAACAAACGTATCAATGGAGAATACACCATAACTCTGGACATGAAGTAAATTTTTGGCCCTAATTTTTTTTCAGGTCATTGAAGACGCCAACGAATTTTGCAAAACATTCGAGAATTACTCCTATTTGTGGCTTGAAGAAAGAGATGCTGTGATGGAAATATTCCTCACTTATGGTAGAATATTAACCCCTGATGAGGTTGACAAACTCGCTTTAGATGAAAAGGATAGAGTAGAAGGAGAGGCCCCGGTGCCTTGCGAACCTAAAATGGATGGCTTTAGAGAGCAAATTGATCATTACGAGAATTTGTTCATGGAAATAGAAGATATGCAGCCCTACAAAATCTTTAATAATTGGTTTCAGGTAAACGAAGAATTTTAAAATAAATCTCAAGTTTAATACAAAAACGATGCGACTCTTTTTGAATCAAAACGATTTAACTAAAATAAAGAAATAATTATTTTCACTACAGGTGGATATTCGACCATTCAGACAAGCTCTACTCAATACAGTTAGGAAATGGGGCAACATGTACAAAGAGCATCTAGTCAACAAAGTTACGTGCAGTCTCAGTGATCTTGGGAGCTTCATACGTGATGCAGATGAAGGTACGTTGTACTTTATAAAATCGTCTTAGCATAGATTGTAAATTAATATCATAATTGTTTGTCACTTAGATTCTCCCAAGACCTACTACTAATCCCGGCCTTCCAAATATTCTTAGTAGCCCATGCTTTCCTACTTTGGGCAACATCTTTTTAAAATTATTTTTTAAATCAAAATTCAGTTATCTTCATAACTAAGGACGCCTTTTATAACATTTTCTATTTATTAAAATAATCTTAGAGGAAATGGCAATGTTAATTTGACGATTGGAACTTTACTTTTAATGTCGTGTTATTAAGATTCTAAGTGATAGCAAAATTAATAAATGAATATGCTTCAGGCCTCCTTCAACCAGTACCAGAAGGTGACTACGAAGCTTTGGTCAGAATAATGGGATACCTTATGCACGTCAAAGACCGGACTGTAACAACAGATGACATGTTTCAGCCTCTGACTGAGACTATTGAACTGTTGAAGTTCTATGACATGGATATACCTGAAGAAGTTAATGTATTGCTGCAGGTAAATGTAAAAGAATTGCTGTTTATTAAATAACTGGGCTGCTATGAAATAGGTGGATGATATTTCATCCACCTTTTAGATCAGTGTATTGAAACTATGGGCAATTGAATACTTGCTATGATGAAGCCCTTATAACTGATCCTTGAATCTTTTCCATAGTCACACTGGCGCGTTGATTCTGTCACAGAACATTGTAACGATTTATTGAAAATTCTTAAGCTCTCCCTTAGATGTTCACAAATAGGGCTGATACAAATAAAGATCGAATGTATTGTGAGAACAAAATTCATAGAGGTTCATTTAAGTTCTTTCATCAAACATTCTTCGTCTTTAGGAACTTCCAGAACAATGGCAAGCGACAAAGAAGTTAGCGTTAACAGTGAAACAGCACGTGGCACCACTGCAAGCGGCCGAAGTGTCCGGCATTAGGAAGAAGATATCTACTTTTGATAGCCATGTCACTTACTATAGAGAAGTTTTTAAGAGATACGAGGTAAGATAATTAATTTTGTAACTTTGTAAAGATACACTTATAATGAGCTTTATGTAAAAGATATCATCGAGATGATAATGAAAAGGTTAACTATTTCATAGTTCTTCAAATATGACTGTGGAGATCCTTATGAAGTAATGTCGAGAGTAGATTATGAACTGTTATTCTTGGAAGAAGAAATGAGAGGGATACAAGAGTCAGGGTCCTTGTTTGAAGTTAACGTGCCAGAATTCAAGCTTTTGAAGCAATGCAGAAAGGAATTGAGAATGTTGAAGGTACAGTACGTTTAAATGGAAATTATGTTTAATAACGTAGCTTTTTGTTAAAAACATTATAAATTAATTACCTAAATATAAAATTTTAGCAACTTTGGGATTATGTACACATAGTGAAAACGAGCATAGAAGATTGGAAAACGACACCATGGCGTAAGATAGATGTTGAAAACATGGACATTGAATGTAAAAAGTTTGCTAAAGAAATCAGATTACTTGACAAGGAAATGAGAAGGTAAGTTGTGGCACAACAGAAAAACTAAACAAAATTGATCATTTAGAAAATAACACATTCATATCATACGGTTCTAGTTGGGATACATACATCGTGCTGGAAGCAACAGTAAAGAATATGCTAACATCATTACGAGCAGTGGGTGAGCTACAAAACCCAGCGATCAGAGAAAGGCATTGGGACTCACTCATGAGTACAACTAAGGTGAACTTTGTAACATTCGGGCAAAATAAATAATTAAAATTGTAAATAAATAAATAAACTAAAATGTAAATATAACATGAATGTTGTGTTAGCACCTTCGAGATCAGGATTGCGATTCAGCTGATGGGTTTGGAATTTTAAATTATGCATTTTGCATGGTCGTTTAGAGTTGCCATTTCATTTGTACGGTATAATCCTAGAGTTGATTTCGTCGAAGAAGTTAAAGTTCCAGTATATTTTGATATTAATAATGCAGTAGTGCAAAAATACGATGATAATGTTTAAAAGTAAAATGGTGATGGTAACTCTCCGTTTGAATGCGGCATGCATTTGCTTTGGATGAAACGTTCACAACTGTACAGTTTATTATTGCCTGAGTTTTGTATTATACAATGTCAATGTTTAAAGTATGCATTGAATGAATTGTTATGCGAATGTAAATATGTTTGTGATTCACAGAGCTTAGCAGCATTACCACGTGAACTCACTGTAAGTATGACAATGCCGCGGTGTGTATAGTGTATATAATATTTTTCGTGTGTAAGAACAATTTAAGTCTCGTTTATATTATTATTTTCAACATTTACTTTAATATCTACAACATCTTCACTTGTTTTTTTAATATTCTTTTTCACTGCTTTGGTTAGCGCATATAGATTTGTGTCATATATATGTTAGTTTGTATTTCACATAAATTAAATACTTAATTCTTGTTTCCAAGAAATTCACACTTACGTAAGTACACGTTTAACCATTGACATAAAAAATATTAAAAAATATATTCATAGACATAAAGTTAATCATTTATTTATCAAGATAATGTAAATATTCGTTTCTCCAAAACGTTTGAGATTGTTTCTGAAATATTATTGTAATATACAGGTAAGAATCGTAATGGATCTAAACACAACGTTAGCCGATTTACTTGCCCTCAATCTACACGAATGTGAGGAAGAAGTGAAGAATATTGTAGACAAAGCGGTAAAAGAAATGTCTATGGAGAAAGTACTGAAAGATCTGCATACCACGTGGAGTCACTTGGAGTTTGAACAAGAGGTACATACTAGGACTCAGTGTACATTGCTGAGAGCTAGTGAAGAACTTATTGAGACTCTAGAAGAAAATCAGGTACATACACAAAAAAGTAAAAAACTTATTTCATAAGCTTTGCTTCGTGCATGATTAAATCTTTTATTTATCCTATCATGATATTTTAGGTCCAATTGCAAAACTTGATGACATCAAAATTCATAGCGTATTTCTTAGAGGAAGTCTCTGGTTGGCAACAGAAGTTGTCTATAGCAGACCAGGTGATTACAGTGTGGTTTGAAGTTCAAAGGACTTGGACACATTTGGAGAGCATTTTTATGAGTTCAGAAGATATCAGGAAACAGCTACCTGAGGATTCAGCTAGATTTGATAGGATTGATGCCGAATTCAAGGTAAGAAAAGAGTCTTAATATAAAGAAGCCCATTGAATATTGGTTAAAATAAGGACTGATTCGTTGATTTTTTTTATTGTCAGATTTTGTCCACTGAAATGGCAAAAACTCCAAATGTAGTAAAAGGTACCAATAAAGAAGGATTGGTTGAACATTTGGACAGTATACAGAAAGACCTAATCATATGTGAGAAGGCCTTGGCAGAGTACTTGGAAACGAAGAGATTAGCGTTCCCAAGGTTCTATTTTGTTTCCTCTGCTGATCTCTTGGATATTTTGTCAAACGGGAATCAAGCTGATTTGGTTATCAGGTAAGGTATTTTGTTAAAAAAATGTTGCATGTTAAATAAGATGGCTCAATATTAAAACCTATTATTGAGGCATTTCCTCTTGCTTAAAGCCTTGCCTGTATATCATTTCAGTTCATTTCAAGGAAGTTGTGAACAATAATAATAACATTTTCAGGCATTTAACAAAACTTTTTGATTCGATCGCAAAGCTGAAATTTATAGATGATCAAAAACCAGGGGAGAAAGTAGCGTCCGGAATGATAGCTAAAGATGGAGAACTCGTGCTTTTTCATGGAACTTGCGATTGTACTGGCCCTGTAAGTGCATTAAAAAACGTCCGCCATATTAACATACCTACACATAATAAGAATCCATTCGCTTTCAGGTTAAGTAAACTTGTAATTCCGAACCATCACATTTCAGGTTGAAATCTGGCTCAACAGACTCCAAGACATGATGAGATCTGCCATCCGACACTATTTTGGAGAATCAATGATATCTTATGAAGAAAAGCCGAGAGAACAATGGCTATTCGATTTCATGGCCCAAGTAGCCCTATGCGGCTCCCAAATCTGGTGGACTACAGAAGTCAACATGGCTTTCGCGAGACTAGAAGAGGGATACGACAATTCTTTGAAAGATTATTATAAAAAACAGTTGTCTCAACTCAGTACGTTGATTTCTTTACTGATTGGGGAGTTGACGAAGCAAGACAGGCAGAAGATCATGACGATATGTACTATAGATGTACATTCACGAGACGTTGTGAGTAAGATGATTCAAGCGAAGGTGGAGGCGGGGTCGGCGTTCATGTGGCAGTCTCAGCTTAGACACAGGTGCTGGCATATGTGTTGAATCATCTACACTAACTTGTATATCATCAGCTGGAATCACTTGTATTAAATTTTGTGTAGGCTTCTTTTCACCAAGTACTTTCCAGTGCATTCCCATTATTGCATCCTGCATTGCATTCAAGATATTTGAACTTTCCATATGTGATCCGAATCAATTCATCACTTTGTACATACGACTGCTGGAATATTCTGTAAGAATCACACCGGGAAAACTCAGGTGAAGTGAGATTGAAGTGACCTTCGTTCCACCGGATGCTACTGGATTTGACACTATTGACAACTCACTTCACCTACGTAGAATGCGTAAAGTCCTTTTCTTTTCTGTAGAATCTCCCTGATATAACAAACAAATTAACGAGCTTTAATCATGTAATGCTTGGTATTCGATTCTTACATACATACACGGCTAGTTTTACAACAATGCGCCTCGCAGTGAAAACTATGCAGCATTAATCACTATCATTCATCAAATCTAACATTAATTCTAGTTTTATACCAATTAGGAACAAGGCCTATGTGTTATGATCTTTTTATGTTATAGCAGCTATAATTATACCGAAGTACGGAAATTGTTTGCAAAGTATATAACCTATGGCAATTGTTTTTAGATGGGGCGAGAAGGAATACCATTGTTTTGCAAACATCTGCGATGCTCAGTTTATATATAGTTACGAATACTTGGGAAACACTCCGAGGCTGGTCATCACACCGTTGACTGATCGGTGCTACATTACACTGACTCAGGTGAGATTCTTCATCCATGAAAAGTACATAGAGATTTTCAAGAATTTCATACGTAATTTCTTCTTTGATCAGACTTCCTTTCGCATTTTCAATAAACTACGTTTAACCATTTTTATATTGTTTTAGAAATAATGTGAAAATTTTACTCGCTTTAAAAATGCAGTACATGCGATTTAGATACAAATTTGTCGCTGTGGAGCCTGTATCTCCAATGAAAGCCTCTAAAAGACCTTACCATATTTTTTATCATGTCTTATATGGTTTCTCCACAGTCTTTACATTTGATCATGGGTGGCGGTCCAGCAGGACCGGCTGGTACCGGTAAAACTGAGACTACAAAAGATTTGGGAAGAGCTCTGGGAATCATGGTGTACGTCTTCAATTGTTCTGAGCAGATGGACTATCAGGTACTTATTTCAAGATAAATTAATTTATTGTTAAGGAAAAATATTTCAATAGGCTTTTTTACAGAACAAGATATATCTTTTAATCAAGTATGTGCCATCAAGCCCTTTTTTGTATTTTGAACTTTATCTAACAAAGATAAATTCCTGAATACAAATACGGGCTCGAAGGTTTAAGTTTGGACAAAATTAGGAAATGTTTTGTATTGAGACAGACGAAAACTATTCTTGTTTTCCCTATGAAAAAAAAAACAGGAAATAACAGGTTCATTCTATTGCTAACTTCATGGTTGCAGTTAACGATCAACTTTATGTTACCTATTAAGTTAATCGTTAACTTTGTCGTTTGTCGGCAATGACGTCATTCGATTTGCAATCCTTTTTGGTACAATGTTCCAGCTGATTGTATGACTCAAATTTACAAGATTCCTTACTAAGAAACTAAACTTAAACGAATGAAAGTTACACTTAGATTTACCGCCTTTGTCCCTAAATAGCTTAACTACCTCCAATCAGGTTATTTACCAACAAAAGTATAACAGGTTCTCGTGTATTTTCTATGCCTATAGAAATAAAAGCACTTACGTTCTGCACTGCGATACTAAATTGTGTAACTTTGTGTAGTCTTGCGGCAACATTTACAAAGGACTGGCACAGACGGGCGCTTGGGGTTGCTTTGATGAGTTCAACCGAATCTCAGTTGAGGTGCTGTCTGTCGTAGCAGTGCAGGTGAAGTCTGTTCAGGATGCTATCAGGTAAATAAGAAAAGATATAAGTACTCCGGACATTCTCTTATAAACTTTTAATGAATATCTTTACTTGGTTATCTTTAATATTTTGGCCTTCATCATCGTCATCATCATTTTGCCCTTATTCTAATTTATTTGAATGCATATATCGCTATCAGCTGTGATCTTATGGATCATCAATCCCATCCTATCATTTTTTCATCGATAAGTAGTAGCCAAAGTTAATTAATTTTCTTTTCTATTTTTAGAGACAAGAAAGAGAAATTCAACTTCATGGGAGAAATAATATCCTTAACACCATCCGTGGGTATTTTCATAACGATGAACCCAGGTTACGCTGGTCGTACAGAGCTGCCTGAGAATCTGAAGGCTCTATTCAGACCTTGCGCTATGGTGGTGCCTGACTTTGAACTGATTTGTGAGATCATGTTAGTCGCCGAAGGTTTTCAAGAAGCTAAGATATTGGCTAGGAAGTTCATTACGCTGTACACTTTGTGTAAGGAGCTGTTGTCGAAACAAGATCATTATGATTGGGGGTTAAGAGCTATTAAATCTGTTCTTGTTGTTGCTGGGTCTTTGAAAGTAAGCATTAAATGTGACAGCCAACAACAGATTAATTCTTACTTTTGTTGGCTGCTTATAATTGCAATCGTTGCTATTGTAAAAAATGAATGATATACTAAAAGGTACTAAAATTATTAGCATGTGATGAAAATAATGATAATCTTAAATTTATCTAGAGAGGTGACCCAGGAAGACCTGAAGAAGAAGTACTCATGAGAACTCTACGAGATTTCAACATACCAAAGATAGTGTCAGATGACATGCCAGTATTCATGGGCCTTATCGGTGACCTATTTCCCGCTCTAGAAGTACCAAGAAAAAGAGATCTAGAATTTGAAAGAACTGTCAAACAAGCTGCAATGGATCTGTCCTTACAACCAGAAGATAATTTTATTCTAAAAGTCGTTCAACTAGAAGAATTGCTTGAAGTCCGACATTCAGTCTTCATAGTTGGTAACGCTGGTACTGGAAAGACTCAAGTATGGAAAACACTGTTCAAAACATATCAAAATGTTAGGAAGAAACCCATCTTTAATGACCTCAATCCCAAAGCAGTGACTAATGATGAATTGTTTGGTATTATAAATCCAGCTACTAGGGAATGGAAGGATGGTTTGTTTTCTGTCATTATGAGGGATCAAGCTAACTTACCTGGTGACAATCCGAAGTGGATAGTACTTGATGGTGACATAGATCCGATGTGGATTGAATCTTTGAACACAGTAATGGATGATAACAAGATTTTGACGTTGGCTAGTAACGAACGCATAGCTTTAACTCCGGTCATGAGGTTGATGTTCGAGATTTCTAACTTGCGTACTGCTACCCCAGCTACGGTTTCTAGGGCTGGTATTTTGTATATTAATGCGCAAGATTTAGGATGGAATCCGTAAGTATCAACGTACATTTCTTTTTAGACCTATTTATTTTCTTTAACCCTTAATAACTCTTCAAGATTTCATTTGTTATGAACACCAGTATATGTAGCCTTTATTATTCACAAATATCTGTAGCAGGACAAGTTGCCTTATCTGACTTTACGATGATATTTTTATTTCTAGCTACGTAACAAGTTGGGTAGAAACAAGAAAGATACCAGCAGAAAAGTCCAATTTAGTCGTTCTCTTCGACAAATACATTCCATCTTGCTTAGAAACAGTGAGGACTCGTTTTAAAAAGATAACTCCCATAGTGGACATGGCTCATGTTCACATGCTATGTCATCTACTAAACTCTCTATTTGTACCTGAGAATACGCCGGCAGAATGTCCAAAGGAGTGGCATGATATATTCTTTGTGTTTGCTTGTGTTTGGGCCTTTGGATCCGCGATGTTCCATGAGGGTAGCGTTGATTATAGGATTGGTATGTTTGATTATGATACTATTTTTATTATATTTTGGATGCTTTTCTTTTAGATATAAATTCTTAATTGTTAAAAATGATACTGAAATTCTTTAATACGCTCTTTGTGTTGATAAAGCTCAGTCTGGCCCTTTTGTATCCGTACCTTCTTAACTTAAAATGTACATACATACAATAACCTCACGCCGTCTTCCCGGGTAGGCAGAAACTACAGAACGCCCCCTGCATGATCCTTATATGCTCCTTTTGCCTGGTTTACGTTCATACACACGTGCGGGTTGCGTGTATTACGCACCTCATTTTTCTGAAGAACATCACCAGTAAGGTCACTGTTATGTCCTCCTAGGGTCCCCTCCTTGCGTTTCCACTCATATCTGTCTTGTAAATACCTTTTGTTAGTCTCCCTTTATTCATCATATGAACATGACTGAACCACTAAGCATACTCTTTTCTTATAAAATTAACTTTACTTATGTATTGCAGAATTTTCAAAATGGTGGAACAATGAGTTTAAGAACATCAAATTCCCCCCTGGTGGGACTGTGTTCGATTACTATATCGATCATGATACTAAGCAATTTACTCCGTGGACTGAGAAAATACCAAAGTTTGAGTTGGACTCCGATATGCCGTTACAGGTAACACTAGAAATCATCGTTGTATAGTTTAATAAAGGAATACTTTGGTCTTTGATGATATTGTTTTTATTTTTAACTGACTTATCAAAAAGGAGGAGGTTCTTAATTCGTCTGTACACAGGCTGATTTTTTAGTCACCGTCCAAATTTTTCAGGGTGATAGTACCCGTGAAATTTAACAACTTTTTCCAAGACACATGGGTCGAAATATGAAAAAAAAATCCGACCTCCCATACAAATTTTGACGGCACGGTTGGCGCAGTGGTTAAGCGATTGGCTGCCGCGCTGAGTGTCGTGGGTTCGATTCCCGCACAGAACAAATATTTGTATGACCTACAAGTAGTTGTTCTGGGTCTGGGTGTTTGTGTATGTGAGTTTAAATGTTTGTAAACGCACCCACAATACAGGAGAAATTCCTAGTGTGGGGCAACGTTTAAAAATGTATGGGACAAAATCAATAGTCAGCTGATCGATTTTGTATGGGAGGTCGGATTTTTTTGAAAAATTTGGACGGTGACTAAAAAATTACCTTGTATATAATATATAAATATATTTATATGTGATCATCGATATTTTCTTCAATTGTGGACGGATTTTGATGTACTTTTTTATGTGGTAGAGTCAGCTAGGGCGGTGGGCCCATATAAATTGTATGATCATTGATTGGGTAGTTTAGTTATCTGTTTTCCACTTAGTTGATGATTCTAAAATAACTTCCTGTCACTGATATTTACATAGCAAGTAGTGGTATCCGAATTTGTGTGGGTCAGGTACCACAATGAAAAAGTAAAATTTTTAAAATTTTTAATTTTAGGCTGTGCTTGTACCAACAGCAGAAACGATAAGGATCAGATTCTTCCTCGACTTGTTGATGAAGAACAAGCATCCTGTAATGTTAGTTGGAAGCGCTGGTTCTGGCAAAACTGTTCTAGTTAATGAAAAGTTACAGGGGTAAGCAATTATATCTATTGTCATTATTTAGGCAATCTTATTTTTTATTATATTGGGGTCGGCTTCCAGTCTCACCGGATGCAGCTGAATACCAGTACATGGTCCGACTGCATATCTGACCTCTACAACCCAGTTACTGGGTATTACGATATACCTTAGTAAGACTGGTTGCCAAACCTTCTGATTATCCGTAACGACTGTCAAAGAGCCACGAATGACAGCTGGGACAAACGGCTTAATGTGCTTTCTGAGGCACCGAGGGGTTTCAATATGTAAAGATGGTCACCTAATCCCAGACCGACTGCGGCAAGCGTACCTAGCTAAACCTGTCAGATCGACCCGTGTGGCTCTTATTACTACCACGAGCCAAACCCAATCTTTTTTGTATGTGTATTGGCATTATAATTGTTGCATTCAACAGAATGAGTAGTAATAAGACCATTTACATATTTTTATTTGTTCCATGTGGTGCCGGACGTAAAAGAATAGCACCATCCCATTTCTTCCCATAGGTCTCGTAGAAGGCGACTAAGGGACTTACTAGAAAATGGGCAGCAGCGTTCTCTATGCATTTTACTACCATACTGCGATCACCAACCCGCCCGCCAAGCGTGGCGATTATGGCAAATTCCCCCTTTTGGGAGGCTTATGTCCAGCAGTGGACGTCTTTCGGCTGATATGATGATGACCATTTACTGGTTCAATTAATTTAATTTTTTTGTTATTATGTTTCAGTTTATCAGAAGCCTACGCCATTCAATCCGTACCGTTCAACTTTTACACTTCGTCAGAGATGCTTCAGAAAATCCTAGAAAAACCTCTAGAGAAAAAAGCTGGCCGAAACTATGGACCTCCTGGGAACAAAACATTGATATACTTCATTGACGACATAAATATGCCTGAAGTAGATGCTTACGGGACCGTCCAACCTCATACAATAATTCGTCAACATATGGACTATGGTCATTGGTACGATCGTACCAAACTTTCTCTAAAAGACATCCACAACACTCAATATGTGTCTTGTATGAACCCCACTTCGGGCAGTTTTACTATTAACCCAAGATTACAGAGGCATTTCTGTGTGTTTGCGATCAGTTTTCCTAATACTGAGGCTCTGAATAGTATCTATCACTCGATCTTAAGCCAACATTTGGCCAATCCGGAGTTGAGGATTAACCCGCTAATTGCGAAATTATCATGTGAGTAAACTTACAACTAACTGCTACTGATCTAAATAATCAATTTTTGTATTAATTTTCTACAGCCAATTCTGTATTTTTTCAGCTAACGTTGTGATGGCGACGATAACTCTGCATAACAAAGTCTCTCAAGTATTTTTACCAACTGCGATCAAATTTCATTACATATTCAACTTGAGAGATTTGTCAAACGTTTTTCAGGTAACCCAAATACTTTCAAAGGAATTATTATATTTAACAGACAAAGATTTGGGAAATAATGATTCTTTTTTTTCAGGGCTTTTTGTTCAGTACCAATGAATGTATAGAAACCACATCAGATATTCTTCGTTTGTGGCTGCATGAAACAAGTCGAGTGTATTGCGACAAACTAACAGAAGAAAAAGACATTGATGCCTTTTTGAAAGTTCAAGTTGATCTGTGCAAAAAGAATTTTGAGGTAAATCACATTGTAATTAATTAAGGCGTGCTCCGCTTTGACTGGGTTAAATTATTAACATTTGCTCTACACTTTTAGAAAATGTATATTTTGACCGCGTAGTTATTGTATTTTTGGGGCGTATGGCTAAGTAACAATAGCTGCACGGGTCGATTGATCAGGTTAAGGTACGCTTGCCGCGGTTGGTCCGTAGATGGGTGACCATCTTTACATACCAAGATCCCTCCGTGCCTCGGAAAGCACGTTAAGCCGTTGGTACCGGCTGTCATTTGTGGATCTTTGACAGTCGTTACGGGTCGTCAGAAGCCCGAAAGTCTGATAACCAGTCTTACCAAGGGGTATCGTATTACCCAGTTACTGGGTTGTGGAGGTCAGATACGCAGTCGCTCCATGTAAAATACTGGTATTCAGCTGCATCCGGTTAGACTGGAAGCCGACCCCAACATAGTTTGGAAAAGGCTAGGCAGATGATGATGAGTTATTGTACTTTTCTATGAAACACTTGATTTTTTTTTAACCTACTACAAATGTCCACAGTATGGGTTCTAGAACCATGTGCTGAATTCATAATTATTTCACTCTGTGCATCGATGTCCCTGCCACCCGATATAGTAACATGAATTTATCTAATGGCAATGGTTTCAAGACAACCATCATTTATATCACGAGAATATCAAAAATAACACTAACGAATAAAAATCCTTCGCATAATTATCATCCTAATTAAAAATAAGCTCTTGCTTTTAGGATATCGACGAGGGAGTAGTATTCGAGAAACCCAACATCTACTGCCACTTCGCAGGCGGCATCGGTGAGCCGAAGTACATGCCCATCATGAACTGGGACCAGTTGAACAAGCTGCTCATTGAAGCCATGGCCAGTTACAACGATCTCATCGCTGCAATGAACTTGGTGCTGTTTGAAGATGCTATGATGCATATTTGCAGGTGATTCACTTAGTTTGCAGAATCTTCAGTGTTCTAGTTTTTATGGTTTGACCGTTGTATTTAAACAATAATGTTGCCCTGTACCATGACTTTCCCGTTATCGTAAATGCAGTTACATGAAAGAAATAATTCAAAATATTCGCTACGTAATTTACAAATAAGCCAGACTAAAAATAGAGCCTCTAGAAATTGTTTTTTTAAAGTTAGTATTAAGTATAACGACGCCATTTTATCATTATTGTGGTTGTTTAACCCACTCTTCTCTTTAGAATTTCTCGCATCCTGGAAAGTCCAAGAGGTAGCGCTTTACTGGTAGGTGTGGGAGGCTCCGGCAAACAGTCACTGTCTCGACTGGCGGCTTTCATATCGAGTTTGGAAGTCCTCCAGATACAGCTCAAAAAGGGATATGGAGTATCTGATTTGAAGGTAAGGATATAATAATGACTTAGAGTACTAGTAGTGCAAATTAATTTGTTCGTTAGAAATCAAATATTTTGTTCCATGTTGGGCGGCAAAAATGTTTTTGGCGCCCAATATGGGACAAAATATTTTATTAACGACGAAGGACATGAATCTTCTAAACCATGTGTATTTTAATTTTTTATACAAAAAATAAAGTCATAAGTCATGAATTCCTCTTTTTCTAGAATGAATTATCTCAGTTATACATAAAGACTGGTCTAAAGAACGTTGGCATTATGTTCTTAATGACGGACGCTCAAGTGGCCAATGAACAGTTTCTGGTATTGATCAATGATTTGCTAGCATCAGGTGAAGTCGCCGATTTGTTCCCTGATGATGAAATGGAAAATATTATTGCTGGTGTGAGAAATGAGGTAAATATTCTTATACAATTTGTCAAAGTACAGCCAGGGAAATTAATTTATACTCTACTTACCGTGTTATAGCCATTTCTTAACTGTCACAACAGTAACGGTGGAGTTTCTTGCCCATTCTTCTCCATACGAAACTACATTTTGGAAGTGGCGACTAGAATCAATTCTATTTTAATGTAAATGTTGAAGTTCAAAGTGCCTTTTAAGTGTCTATTTGAAATAAATGCTCTGACTTTGACTTTGTCAAAGGATGGCAGATATGATTTGAATGTAAGGACAATTTAAGTTGGCAGTCTTCAATTGGCTTAGAAATTAATTTTCCTGAATTTACCTAATATGAAATATAGTGAAAATCATAGATAGATTTTTTGCAACGGCAAAAAAATGTAAGCAATTCAATAAAATATAACTATACTAATGGAAGTCTAACATTTCAGGTAAAAGGTGCAGGTCTACCAGACACCAGAGAAACTTGCTGGAAATTCTTCATTGACAGAGTTCGAAAGCAGCTCAAAGTGGTCCTTTGCTTCTCTCCCGTCGGTTCCACCCTCAGAGTGAGATCCAGAAAGTTCCCCGCGCTTATCAATTGTACGTCCATCAACTGGTTCCATGAGTGGCCTCAGGAAGCCTTGGTGTCTGTGGCCATGAGATTCTTGGAAGAGCTGCAAAATCTACCGGTGAATATTTCTCAAAACCTTGTTTACTTTTTTTAATGTCTTCCTTGTTCTGCTACCTGTCGATTCTACATTTAACAGGAGATTATGTAATTTACTAGGTCATGCATGGAGCGATATCCATTGATATGTCCATATAATTATTTAGTAGGGTACTTATGTCGATATAAGATCCTGTAGTGCTCTTCTTTTAATAGATAAAATATCCATTTAATAACTCCTGCAAAAGTACTCTTTTGCTATCTGGAAGAGAGGAGTGGAGTTTTGTAAATCGCTCGTCGTAATTTACTTTGTTATTACATTTTGTGTTGTTAGCTGTATGTGACGAGAAGACATTAAAAAAATATACACAATGTGTAACTGAATTAATGCACGTTATGAAAGTACTTTGTTCAGAATCGTTTACTTTGTCCTTTTTTACCAGATAACACTCAGAGACTCAATATCCAGATTTATGGCGTACGTCCATACGTCTGTGAACACGATGTCTAAAGCGTACCTTGCTAATGAAAGGCGATACAACTATACAACACCCAAGAGTTACCTGGAACAGATCAGCTTGTATGCCAAGCTGGTCAATAATAAGACTGATGAACTACGTGCTAAGATCGTAAGGTAGGTTATACATCCATACTAACATGATACATTTGATAGTAACTCTGTTTGTCTTTCGGTCCGTCTGTCTGTCTGTTTGTTACCTTTTCCTGCCTAAACCACTGAACGGATTTATAACATTTGGCAAGGCGATAAATGGCATCCTAAGGAAAAACATAGGTTACTTTCATTCTCAAAATAAAATTAGCATGGGAAACTCAGTATTTCTTAAATGTACGAAAGTAAATTTCATATTTATGCTTTAGGTTTGAAATAAAGAGTTATAACTTCCTGTGTTTTTGCAAAATCATCCCCCAGAAGGGGTTTAAATGAATATAAAGTGAAATGTACTTTATTCAAGGAATTGAAAATATAGTTATAGTTCGCAGGTTTTCAGAAAAAGAACTTCTCCCGCCATCCAAAAAGACCTAAAATTTAATTTAGGTCTTTTTGGATATGCCTTGATCACACGTACCGAGCAAACAGGCGAGACAGTGCACTCGGCCGAGTACTCGGTACGTATAAACATAGTGCCGAGTGCTCGGCCGAGCGGTCAATAGAGATCGCATGAGAGCGAGTGTGCTGTAACCCTTTATGGCTCAGTGTGTGTTTGTGACTACCACATGACTTCCAGTTTTCTTTTTTAATGCCGCTTTATTTATGTAGGCTCGAAAATGGTTTAGAAAAGCTTGCTAGCACCTCGTGTCAAGTGGACGCATTGAAGGAAAAGTTAGCCGTACAAGAAGTAGAACTACATCAAAAGAATGAGGCAGCCGACAAGCTTATTGAGATGGTCGGCGTTGAGACTGCTAAAGTGCAGAGCGAAAAAGCACTTGGTAAGATTTTTTTCATTTAATACTTGTTAATATTTTTTCCCCCATACGTGTACAGTATACGCAAGAAAACTCAATTTAATTCCGGTTTGTAAAATAATAAATAAATGTTTATTATACCGTACCAGAATTGCATTATCAACATACGATGCCCTCTGCTGGGTCACACGGCTTCCTCGCTTTAAGTGGTGTGGAGTAGGACTCAATTCACTACGTGGGCCCAATGCGGACTAGTGTTCGTATCAGTATTACAAACAGTGAAATTAAATTCTTTATACATATTTCAAATTAAAGTCGGTTTTCGTGAATATCTGTGTGACCGCGTTGTTATTCTAAACGCAACCACCATTTTGCATGTGGTTTTCACCATTGCTTAGTGAAATGATTGCAAATAGATAGTGTGCACAGTAATTTATTATTAACTCACGGTAAAAAAATCACGATGTTTTGTGAAGTCCTAAAAACCATGCGAAACACGTTGCGCTAGGAATTATTCTAAATCAATCACGATGAAATCATCAACATACATACATTAAAAACTTGATCCATCCATACCACTTATCTTATAGCCGATGAGGAGGAAGAAAAAGTAGCAGTAATAGCCGAAGAAGTATCCAAGAAACAGAAAGATTGTGAAGAGGACTTGATAAAAGCTGAACCAGCTTTAATAGCTGCTCAAGAAGCGCTGAATACGCTTAATAAAGCAAACCTTACTGAGTTGAAGTCTTTCGGTTCGCCGCCGGGGGCTGTGACTAATGTCACTGCAGCTGTCATGGTGTTGCTAGCACCAGGTGGGAAGATACCTAAGGATAGAAGCTGGAAAGCCGCTAAGGTTAGCTTTTATGTCTTGATATCTTCGTTTCTCTGCATAATTGTAAGTATAGTCTCCGAGACTTACTATGGTATATTTCGTGGATATATCTAAATGTCATAAAGCCATAGAAATCCCAGTCGATATCGTTTTTGAAGAAGACCGTCACACATGTTTGATTGAATAAGTTGATGAGCTTCAACGTTGAACTATTTTCTAAAACTCGATGTTCTTAGTAAGCTCGTGTACTGAGATATGTACAATGTAGTAATAGAAACAGTTCGAGTCATGTTTGTGTACTCCCACTGTAGAATGTTGACTTTGGGCGTCTTTTTTACGATATTATTAATTGTGTTTTTGATGAAAATGCACCTGACAGATTCATAAACGGCTAATTCGAAAAAAGGATTCCTAAAATCCGTTGCTGCACTTAGGATTGCAGTCTTAAGTCCCTCGCTTACCTCAGGAGTCAACTGAGAGCTAGAATCCAATTCAATAAACCGCCCGATACATAATACATTGCTTTATACCTTTTGTGAAAAACCTACTATAAGAAGTATTCCTTCGCAGGTGGTGATGGCCAAAGTCGACGTGTTCCTCGACTGTCTTGTGCAGTACGACAAGGAAAATATTCACCCTGACGTCATCAAAGCCATTCAACCCTACTTGAAGGATGCTGAATTTGAGCCTGGTCAGTTACAACCACGTCACACCATTTGTTTCCAGCTTAAGGTGTAACAATTAAATTTATACTCTATTTCTAGAGTTCATAAGATCAAAATCGGGAGCAGCTGCTGGTCTGTGCGCTTGGGTGATCAATATTATAAGATTCTACGAAGTGTTCTGTGATGTTGAGCCCAAAAGAAAAGCTTTGGCAGCCGCTAACGCCGAGTTAGCTGCAGCTACTGATAAATTGAAGTCTATCAAATCTAAAGTCATGGTAAGTAATAATGAAGTTACGTAGACCTTGAAACATATGTTCGTGAGATACCTATAGATGTTGGTAAACTAAAAACATGAGCTACTCAGTACTAGTTTTCATTATTGCAATTTGCGCGTCGATACCCTGCCACTATGTATAGTTTGAGTCGATACAGAGAAGAAAAGGTGTTTTATAACTTCCATGTTTGTAAATATTTTAGTGCTTAGAAATATGTTATAACGGGTGTTAACCTATCTACTCTTGACTAATGAGACACAGTTAATTTTCTATGTTTCGCGACCCCCGGGGGTACAATATGCATCAATAAATAATATTATCACTGGTCATTTTTACATTGGACCCCCCGGGGTAGCTATACTCCTAGATCAAAACTATCAATCACCCATAGTAATAATATTATTCTGCCCATTTATAGTCCCTAGAAGAAAAACTAGCGATGCTGACAGCAGACTTCGAAAAAGCAACGGGAGAAAAGATGAAGTGTCAGAAGGAAGCAGATGCCACGAATGCTACTATACAACTTGCTAATAGACTAGTCAATGGACTTGCTAGTGAGAATGTCCGATGGGCTGAAGCTGTTTCTAGGTACTTACCAGTTATTATCATCAATGTAGAAGATCTAACAGCGACATAGTCATTGAGGCTTTCCCTTTTGTTTGTATTAAAAGTTAGATAGAGAAATTATCTAGACCTTAATTGGTGATTATAAAAATAGTTACTTTTTGCTTGAGAAACGTCCTCTGTCGTCGTACGTGCATAAGCTTATGCAGCTTATAATGTTCTCACGGCTGGAACACAGGCCTCCTCCCTTCGTAGGGGATGGGTCTGTCATGCACGCTTAGAGTGGGGTGGTAAATGTCACACGTCTTCTAACTTTTTGTTTCTAGAACATGTCGGTTTCCTCACGATGTTTTCACATATTATTTACACAAAGTAAAGCGCGTGCCTGGGTTCGAACCCGGGACCTACAGCTTGTAAGTCGGGGCCGTAACCACTGGGCCGCCATTGCCTCTAGACTGCCGCTGTCATTATACCCTCACGATTCTTAGTTGTGTATTCGGTGGACTTCGGACAGTCAGTTGCTACACCTTGCTTGCACCAAAAAAAATGCTGACTATAACATTTTAAAACACGAACTAAAGTTATATAGTTTTTATATTGTCTTTCCATCTTCCAGTCTTCAGCAACAGGGTACAACAATGCCAGGCGACGTACTTCTAGTGTGTGCTTTCATATCCTATGTTGGATGCTTCACTAAACAGTTCAGATTGGACCTGATGCACAAGAACTGGCTTGTCTTCTTGAAGACATTAGAGGTGTGTATTAAAATGACCTGCACGTAATTTTTGGTTTGTGCCCAAAGTATTACTGACTGGTATGACTTTTGATTTTATTTCTAGCCACCTATCCCAATAACAGAAGGCTTGGATCCACTAACGATGCTAACAGATGACACGACGATAGCGATGTGGCAGAACGAGGGCTTACCTTCAGACCGCATGAGTACTGAAAATGCGACGATCCTGTCCAATTCTGATCGCTGGCCACTTATGATTGATCCTCAGGTAAGATATATAATTATTTTTTCTTTTCTTTATGTTATTGGGTCGTAAAAAAGCACTACCATTTGACGGAGATCTGTAATCTGCGTCACAATATATGACTCATGTGCTTTTAAATGTGATCTACTATTTCCATATAATGTGAATATTGAAAAAAGCTTTAAAATAAAAATTCATGTAAATGTTTTCATTTTGTATTGTCTTTATACCTACTTAGCTTTCGGGATTGTTAGTATTGTACTTAATTGGTATTTGGAAACCATATAAACAATGTGTATCAAAAACCCGATCCGATCCGAAAGAGGCACACAGATACTGCAATGGCATTACCAAAAAGTAAAAATCTTATTTTCATTGAAAATAAAAAAATTATAGCTATTAGAAAAAAAATGAACCATAATTACACAGTTTTCATAAATTATATGCAAATCGACGGAGGTCATAAGTTATAATTGGTCAGACACCCGCTACAAGACAGCCGCCCATGTTTCATGTATAACTGGCCATTTTATAAAAAAAAAAATGTTATTTTGTTTTTTATTCTTTCTGCAAATGACCGCAAAATTTACTCTTTATCACGATACTGAACAGCACCCACACTGATCAGACAGAGTTTTTGTAACATGTTGAGGCTCTTTTTTGTTACTGCATGTGAATTGTTGAAACTGCAGGTTTTCATGTATACCCATACTTTACAGTTACAAGGTGTAAAATGGATCAAACAAAAGTACTGTGACAAACTGCGAGTGATCAGGTTAGGACAGAGAGGCTATTTGGACGCCATAGAGAAAGCGATAATAAAGGGCGAAACCGTTCTGTTTGAGAACATTGGTGAAACTGTTGACCCTGTGCTAGACCCTTTACTTGGGAGGACTCTGATAAAGAAAGGAAGGTAAGATTTAAAAGTCAATTATTTTATTAAGGAAATTTTGGCTTTTTTTTTAAGTCGAATCAAAAATATACATAAATTAAAACTTATTTTAAGGATGTTAAAAAAAATAGAAGATTTGCAAAAAGATCATATAATCAGAGGAAAAATAAAGAAGTTAGGGTAAAACTTCTTTATTTTTTCTTCTTTATTTTGAAGTTGTTTTTCTATTTTTGTCAAAACGATCATTGTACAGAATGGCGCGAAGTTGCTATGGCACCCATGTGTTGTGTTGTTAGATGCTAGTAGTGCTGTGGCTGTCTAGCATTGACTTTAAAACACTCACATTGTCGCCTTTTTTTGTTGTTTTTTAAATTTAGTTTTACTGTGGCCGTTTGGGCGTTTTGGGGGACTGTCTTTTGTAATTTTGACGTTCAAAAAGTGCTGACTCTCAGCCTAGTTTGAATAAATGACTTTTGATTTTGAATTTTTATGATTTTGTGGCTTTTTAATTTGTATTTCGAAATACAAATTTAAAAATCAAGTCAAATACCCTATTATGGCTGATATGATGATGATTATGAAGTAAATAATGAAGACTATTTTGATGAAAATAACATTAATTCCTTAAACTTACAGAGCGATCAAAATGGGCGATAAAGAAGTAGAATACAGTCCAAACTTCCGACTGATCCTACATACAAAACTAGCTAACCCACATTACAAGCCGGAGATGCAAGCTCAGACAACTCTTGTCAATTTCACAGTAACTCGCGATGGTCTAGAAGACCAACTTTTAGCTGAAGTAGTGAAAGCAGAAAGACCAGATCTAGAAGACTTGAAAGCAGAGCTAACGAAACAGCAGAATCAATTCAAGATTCAATTAAAATCGCTTGAAGATGATTTGCTCTCGCGTTTATCTTCGGCTGGTGATGATATTCTTGGTGATACGGCTTTAGTAGAGAATTTGGAGACTACGAAAAGGACTGCTGCAGATATTGAGAAAAAGGTAAGAAAAAGCAATATTGAATCATTATGGTAACTTTATAATATGTTATCATTTGTTGTCAATACGCCATGAATTTTCCAAAGTATAAATTATTAAATTGAAATGAATTAAATTAAAATTCTAGTGAAAATTATTAGCGTACGTGTTTTTTTTTCTTAAAATGTTGGCTTTTACAATACTAATGTGCTGCTGTTTTAGGTGGCTGAAGCAAAAATTACTTCACGCGAGATCGATGTTGCTCGTGAATTTTATCGCCCTGCTTCAGCGAGAGCCTCCTTATTATACTTCATCTTGAACGATCTTAATACCATCAATCCTATCTACCAGTTCTCTTTGAAGGTATTTTTTTATTTTTGACCTTTCTACAATGTTTATTTTGTCAATGTACATACGTTTTGTTATGTATGACTATTTTTTGTTTTGTTTGTAAGTTTGAATCTGATCGTGAAAAAAATTACATTATCAGACCTATAATTTTGAGGTTAACTACATATAATTTTTATATCTATACATCTGTAAGTTAAAGTCGCTTAATTAGTGTTTGTCTGGTTGACCACGTTGTTTTCGATTACGCAACGAATATTGATTCATCATCATTTAGAGAGTTTATGCCGAAAGGTTTATGTGTAAAATGTAGTTAGTATAACTTGAAAATTTACAGAACTAAACTACGCAGCCGATCAATGGTAAATTAAGTTTTCGAATAGTTGTGTTTTGTTGATCGTCGTCACTGTTTCGTATACTTATAAGAGTGTCTTTAAATCTCGATAGATTACACTTTTCTTCAACAATGTTATTATCATGTTTATATCTTTGGAATACTTCCAGGCATTCAGCGTAGTGTTCCAAAAGGCGATCTCTCGCGCGGAGCCAGCAGAGGGGCTTGGGCCTCGGATCAAGAACCTCATCGACTGTATTAGCTTCTCTGTGTACCAATACACCTCCAGGGGACTGTTTGAGTGCGACAAACTTATTTTTGCTTCGCAAATGACGTTTCAGGTAAGCGCAGTAATTTAAATTACAAAATATGATTCGCAACCGTGGCAAATATTAACAGAATTGTAACTATTAAATTCATAAGTACAACTCTCTTAAGTTCATAATATAATATATTCCCATAGAATGACTATTTCATGATAAAGTCATTCGAGGGCTACCCTTGCGCTTACCTCTTAAGTGAATTTAAATCATTGTCATCGTCCTAGTTAAAGAAAATATTATCCATCGTCACTGGGTTTTGGTCTACAGCGACAGGTGTACAGTTAAACGAGTGTATAAGTCTCTAACCGCGTGGTTGAACAAAAACAAACAAACAAAAAATATCATGATGTGCGGAATTAACTAACTCACCTCTATTTAGGTGCTCCTCATGAGTGAAGAAGTGTCATCAGTTGAGTTGGATTTCTTCCTCCGGTTTCCTATAAAGCCTCATGTAACTAGTCCAGTTGACTTCTTGTCTAACCAGAGCTGGGGCGGTATTTGTTCCCTGGCTGGTAAGGAAGAGTTCAGGAACTTGGACAGAGATATAGAGACATCGCCTAAAAGATGGAAGAAGATTGTGGAAGCTGAATGTCCTGAGAGGGAGAAGTTTCCTCAGGTATGAAGTTTCATCATTTTGATTGTCTAATTAATGTTAACTTATACCGAAACATGAGTTAGGTTGTGGAATATTTGAGCCAGGTAAAGCTTTAAAGGCAGACTCATCAGTTTTTTTTTTATGTTGGTCCTTTTCCATGTCTATTCAATTATCAGGAATGGAGCAAAAAACCAGCTCTTCAGAGATTATGTATGTTAAGAGCTTTGAGAGCAGATAGGATGACGTATGCAGTAGCGTAAGTACAAACAAATATCTATTGGTAGTGTTATAAGTCTTGTAACTCAAATTCAAAATTCTCTATATATAAAAAAACGAACTTTCTTTAGAGCATATATTGAAGAAAAAATGGGCGGCAAATACGTAGAAAACAGAACAGTAGAATTCAGTAAGTCTTTCGAAGAGACCAGTCCCACAACGCCAATATTCTTCATTCTATCTCCTGGAGTCAACCCTTTGAAGGACGTGGAGGCTTTGGGCAAGATCATGGGATTCACGGCCGATACTGGGAACTTCCATAATGTCTCGTTGGGTCAAGGGCAAGAGGTTGTGGCTGAGCAGGCAATGGATGAAGGACTGCAGAAGGGACATTGGGTGGTGTTGCAGGTAGGTACCATAATGATTGACGATCACTGTTCATGAAAATAAGTAGGTCCCTAAATAATTTGAATTCTACTTGGCAAGTTTATCACCATTCCAGTCCAAATAGATAAATTGAAGCTTGCCAAGTGCATATCTAAGAGCAGTGTGGTATTTTCGGGTTTCAACTCTTTACACACTTTTGACCCCTTGAGGTACTATCGGTACGATGATATAGCATTCACGTAACCAATAACTCAATTGGTTGATATTTAATTTGTGGTTCTAGTTATCTCGTCTAAATATACAATAATATCTGGATTACCGAGCTTCACTCAGTTTTTTTTTTGATTTGACGTTTTCTAAAAATGAAACCTAGCTAGATCGAATTATCGCCCCCGAAACCCCCTGCATACTAAATTTCGTGAAAATCGTTGAAGCCGATTCCGAGATTCAGATTATATATATATAAACATCCTTTCTCAGAACATTCATTTAGTAAAAAAATGGCTCCCAAGCCTGGAGAAGAAGATGGAGAGCTTCGCAAATGGGTGCCATGAAGACTTCCGCCTGTTTATGTCGGCTGAACCGGCTGCTACTGCTGCGGCCCATATCATACCGCAGGGCATCCTGGAGTCTAGTATCAAGATCACTAATGAACCACCAACGGGAATGCAGGTACGGCTCTAAATATCAGAAATGTTTGTGTCGAAATTAGAAATCTTGCGGTGTGGAAATCGAAAATGCGATGTGCTATTTAATTGAAGAGGACAGATGCTCCTCTCCAATAGTACGCAATTCAACTGAATATATACCAATGAAATTAGAATTTATATTCAGATAATATTTAAACCTTTTTAAATAGATTTTAAGCCAATTCAAATTCTGTTTCATTTATTCTAAAACGAGTTAGATATATCTTTGTGGGGTACAATTTTTCGAATTTGTAACTGTAATAAAAATCTTTTCAAAAGGGAACTTAATATTTTTATAACAGTTACGTAACATTTCAGCATGCCTTATAGGTACCTCCTACAATAACCATATTTTGTACTAACAGGCAAACATCCACAAAGCACTCGATAACTTCAATCAGGAAACGCTTGAAATGTGTGGCAAGGAGGCTGAGTTCAAAGCGATCTTATTCGCACTGTGTTACTTCCACGCTGTGGTTGCTGAGAGGCGAAAGTTTGGTCCTCAGGGATGGAATAAGATCTATCCGTTTAATGTTGGTGTGTATATCAGGAGTTTTCTAAATTTGTTTTCATATTTTCCTGTTACAAAGTGTGGATGTGGAATGTGACACAAAAAGAGATAAGTAACCGGGGTCGTTGGATATCATTGAACTTGTAATAAACCGATGGAAGTTTTCGAAAAAATTAAAAATAAATAGTAAACAAACATTTATCAAATTAAATTTTATTTGTTACCATCCATCTGTTTCTTACTAAACTTCAACTATATCCCACGACCATGGTTATTTATCCCTTTCGGCGTCTGTACATCATCTGCAAATACGTATTTTTTTATCCTAATAATTTGTGAGTTTAAAGTCATCTTCAGAGTTGCGTGGTTGCTTATGTTTTTAAAATTGTACTAATTTGCATAAATTTTTACTAACCACGCTTTATTTCGAACCAATATTTTGTTCGCCACTTTCCTAATTATATCTTTTCATGACTTTGGACCTTATGAAAGCACAGAACTGGTCGAAATGAGGGTGCTTGGGGGAGGCCTATGTCCAACAGTGGACGCTTTTCGGCTGAAATGATGATGATGTGCTTCGTTTCAGGTGATCTAACAATAAGCGTGTTCGTCTTGTACAACTACTTGGAAGCAAATGCTAGAGTGCCTTGGGAAGATCTCAGGTACCTATTCGGAGAGATTATGTACGGAGGGCACATCACTGATGATTGGGACCGGAGGCTATGCAATGCTTACTTGGAAGAGTTAATGCAGCCTGAGCTAGTACGTCCATGTTATGAATATAAGAAACTTGTTTAATATTTGTTTTTAATAATTTTGAAAATACTGGGACATCATTTTCACACTAAAAGATTATAATAAGTCTGTGTTCCCTTCCATATTTAACCCGTTCCTTTCAAAGCAAGAGTGAACAAGCAACTTCTGGGCTCGCTCGTTCCATCACAGACCACATCCATCGCTTTCCATCAGGCGTGATCGAGGCCTAGAACAGGCTCATTGAGGAGTATTAAAAAATACAAAAGTAGTCTGGCAGAAAATGCCTAAGGCATTAAGTTTGCTTTTATGTAGTTATTGTTGTGCGCAAAGCAAAGCAAATAATAAAAAATAAGGCGTTTGAACATATATGCCAGCTTCCTTTATGTGTCTTCCTTCAAATGGGAATGTGTTAACTAGTTTCATCTTCGTCTTTTACCAGGTCGACGGTGAACTCCAACTAGCCCCTGGCTTCCCCGCCCCCCCTAACACAGACTACGTGGGCTACCACCAGTATATAGAAGACGCCATGCCTGCCGAATCCCCTTACCTTTATGGCTTGCATCCTAATGCTGAGATTGGTTTCCTTACTACAACATCTGAGAATCTATTTAGGACAATATTTGAGATGCAGCCGAGAGATGCTCAGGCATCTGGAGCTACTACTGTGACTAGGGAGGATAAGGTTCGTCAGATTTTCTGTTAAAACAATATAAAAAAAAACAATAGTAGACAAAGAAACTTTTATAGTAAATTTCGAAAGCTACTGACACAAATGCTCAGTACTAGCATTGCTGCGTACTGCTATGTGTGTAAACCTTTTTAGGAATTAGCATTCTAGTTTTAAGCTAAACGCACACTTATCAAAGCTGAACGAAGCCAAGGAGCTGAAAGAATCTAATTTCAGATTTACTTGTATGAAATCATATGAAACCTTGCGCAGAATCGGACGAATCGCCGGAAGAATTTGGAAGGTTTTTTTTAATTCGTCGCGGAATAGTGTGCGTTTACCTTGAAGCATGCTCATTGGCATGATCCTTACGAGCTTGTGTGGGAAGTATTAGTATCAACAGTAGTAATCCAACTGACACCTATATTTGATCAGGTAAAACAAATGCTAGACGAGATAATAGAGAAGCTACCAGAAGAGTTCAACATGACAGAAATTATGGGAAAGGTTGAAGAGAGGACGCCGTATGTCATAGTGGCCTTCCAAGAATGTGAGCGAATGAACTATCTGACTGGAGAGATGAAGAGATCCCTCAGGGAACTGGACTTGGGTCTCAAGGTAATATTTTAGCAGATATCTAAATATATTTTAGTTTTATGGCTACGTCTGTAACGTTACTGGTAATTTCTGTATTTCAGGGTGAACTAACAATAACATCGGATATGGAAGATTTAGAAAATGCATTGTTTTTGGATCAAGTAAGTTAGCGACTAAAACTAAAGTAATCTCTCAATTTTTTTTAACAATTTATGAATTGTTTTCCTTTTCACGATGTACATAGTTTCCCCCTGGGTTCTGAGGACCACCTAAACTTGTTGCTCAGATATTAAGGACCAATATTTTAACTTCATCAATTTATTAAACAGGTGCCAGCGATTTGGTCCAGTCGTGCATACCCATCGTTGCTGGGTCTGTCTGCTTGGTTTGTGGACCTTACGCTGCGGTTAAGAGAACTTGAAACATGGGCTACAGACTTTGTCGTAAGAATTACCTTCCATAACATTTAATTTTTTTGGATTGTGTTTTGTTTAACTTCGATATCTTTTTCTTTGCTAATTTAGCCTTATCTTTCGGTGTTTTCGCTTATGGCAGAGTGTTTTTTCTTGTCAAACATTATATCAATTTCTGTTTTCTTCCTCATTTCCTTATCTTAAGGTTTCTGAGAATACTTTGGACTCGAAAGAAAATCGTTTTAATGTCTGTGGATAATTGACTTCTGAGTATTCACTTATATTTTGCATGATCTAGCTGCCAGCATCAGTATGGCTCGGTGGTTTCTTCAACCCTCAAAGTTTACTGACGGCCATCATGCAGAGCACTGCTAGGAGGTATGAACTGCCTCTAGACAAGATGTGTCTGCAGTGTGACGTCACTAAGAAGATGAAGGAAGAATTCACGTGAGTACTAGTTGCTACGCAGTGTTAAAATAAAAACAGAAAAGACCTGGAATAAATTACTTGATAACAACGTTCAGGAAAAGTGAGATTCTTCGATTGACAGACAGGCGTTCTTATTACTACTACACACTGTTTATCATTTATCTTTACAGAGTATAAAACAAAGTCGCTTTTCGTGTCTGTACGCTTAGATTTTTTAAACCACGCAACGGATGTTAATGCGTTTTTCATCAATGGACAGAGTGATTCAAGAAGAAGGTTTAAATGTACACCGACTTCCACGCAGACGAAGCCGCTGGCAATCTGTTTCTTCGGTTTTTAAAAGATTCGAGTATTTTCTATTAAATATGTATCTATACATATCATTGAACGATTCGGTTCGAAATTAGGTAATCAAGCAGGAAATAGAGACACACTTTTGAATTTGAACTGATTTATGGTTAATTTAATGTTGTCAACTTTACTTCATTGTTTTGTATTATTTATTTATTATTTTCTTAGGTACTGGTGAGTTACGACGCAACATTCATAAAATGGGGATTCTAAGTATTACATTAAAATCGGTTTAAATGCCTTTGTAGACTTTATAAATAATTGGCTGAAATTACATAAAAATCACAAGCATGACAAATATGAACAGCACAAAAGGTATATTACAGGTAGATAAGGAAGTTCAGAATTTAAGTCTTATAACACTAATTGTAAGATTGTTTTATCCTTGCGAGAGCTTTTAGTAGAATATTAATCTGGGTAGAAAGATATTGAACAAGGTGAAATGTATTTTTTTCAGTAGAGAGTAAGATTTATCTTCGTTTTCCAGTCTTTTTGGAGGTACCGCTTTGCTTACGAAGATTTACTACTTGCTTTTGTACATATAAAGGGGCCTGCTGTTGAAATTCTTTGAAACTTATAAATATTTGGTATAAGCTAGTATAAAATTATGTAGGTAGGGTAGGTAAACATACAAATCACAGAATCTCTTAAATATAAACAAATAAGTTAAAATAAAAGGTGAGAACAAGTAGATAAATGGTATGGTAGATGTAAATACAGGGTGTCAAGAACATCGACGTGCAAACTGTAATCATAAATTCAGCACGTGATCCTAGACACCTTAGCGTAGACATTTTTCGTTAGTTATAAGAAAAATATGCTGTTTCAAAAAATTCAAAAAGTGAATTGACTCTGGAAAGTGTGTTGCTTTTTCCTGCGCGATCAAAATGTATGAACAGGGAAACAGCTTTTTTTTTATAACCGACGTAAATATTTATCGCAGGTGGTTCAGAATATACGACGTGCAAAACAGTTTGCGCGTCGATGTCCCTGCCACTCCATAATAATTGTAAGTCTGTATAATATCCGAATGCTGTATTATCTAAACTAATACACCCACCTCATATTCATTTCTTCTGCCTTTCTTCTCCTAGGCTTAATTCTATCCTATTTAACTTGGTATTGTAGGTAACCTCCTCTGAACAGAATGGGTTTCAGCATTGTATCATACGCTTATGTAACAATTTCTGTAAATCAAGTTAATGTATTAATTACATAAGTAATATGTAAATACTCATCACCGTCGGCGTCGTTGTGAACTCTGGTCTTTAGCTTTTATATAACTCGTAATAAAATTGTTTTGTAACAAATTTACTTATCAAAATGAATGATGAAGTCACAATAATGAGGAAATTACTAAAGCTTCCTATGATACATTTCTAATATATTTTATACTGTTCACTATGCAAGCTGATTTATGCTGTATTGTTACATAGTACCTAAGAAATTAAGAATCAGCTGAAATTGGTAAAAAAACAACAGAAGATCTTGAGCAAATGTGTTGATTTGGTCACCACTATTCACTTATGACAGGATATTTTTTCTAATTTTTCTACTACTATAAAACATCCTTACGTATTCTCTAACTATCCTTTATATTATAAAACTCGAGGGTTTCAACCTGCAGTTTCAACTACCATTAAAGCTAAAGACCAAAGTACAATCCATTACCAAGTCTTCTTTTCTCCTTTCTAATTCCTCATCTCCTGTAGGATCGCGGACACTCGGTCGGCACCTCGTGACGGAGCCTTCGTCCATGGTCTGCTGATGGAAGGAGCCCGGTGGGACCAGCAGGCTGGTATCATTATGGACTCGAAGCTTAAGGACTTATTTCCACCTATGCCTGTGATAAATGTTAGGGTGAGTGACAGATTTGTATTTATAATTGTTACTGACTTTTATTAAAAAAAGGAAAGGTTTTTAGACAAAAAGAGCTTTTGTTTTTAAGTGGCGGTTGGAAATTTTAGACCTTTGCGTGCATATCCTTGATATTATCCCCACTGTAAATGAGTTGTCTTTGATGATAGGTTTATTCTAGAAACTTCTAGAACCTTCAATCCTCGAGACTTACGAAAGATGACCCACAGAAAACCCAAATTAATTAACATTGCTCCGGTAAAATATAAAATATAGTATAGCCATCATTTATCAGTCTACGGAAGTCTACGGCTAGACATGGGCTCTCTAATCGCTCGCCATCAAACTCGATCCTCGCCCACTTGCTCATCCAGTCACCCGGTGAAGATTGTGGCTCCAACTACCCTAAAAAAAGAAATTTTACACATTTGAAAGATTTCACAAAATCTATTTCAGGCCATAACCCAGGACAAGCAAGACCTCAGAAACATATACGAGTGTCCTGTCTATAAGACACGAACCCGAGGACCGACTTACGTGTGGACCTTCAACTTGAAGACCAAGGACAAGCCCTCCAAATGGAACCTGGCAGGAGTTGCCTTATTGTTGCAGACTTAAAGTGTTTGTGTGACAATACGTTCTGCAATAGTAAAGCAACTCGGAATATTGTCGATGACTTTGGTTTCTCTCAAAGAGGAAAGAACCTTTTGTCTATAGAAACTGTATTTGTGGGTAAACTGGTCTATTAATTTAATCATTTTCTGCATCACTAAGCTGCACATAATTCGCAATAGTAATAAATTGAGTTACTTAACCGTTTATTGTGTTGACCTAGATGTGGAGAAATCAAATGTTTTTCGTCTATCTATTGTTTATATGGAAAAGTCTATCATAATTAAAAGCAAAATAAAAAATGAAATGTTTCATTTTTCTGTAGACACAACTTGTTAATGTTTTGTTATTTAGAATTAAGAGAATTAAAGATATTGAATGTTTGATTCGTTTTCATTTTTTTGTTTTGAGTTACCTACGTAGTTCGATAATTACTTTACTGACGCCTGCTAAATATTGTTACCTATTATAAATATAATATGTAAATCTTATTGTATTCAATTTTCACGCACTTAATTAATGACAGTTCCTGCAAGAGTCTTAAAATGGACTTTGAAATGACAGCAGTGGACTGTATGAACTGTTAAGGTATATCCAAAAGAATAGTACAAAATGAGAAATAGAAGCTAGTGAAGTGTCTGGGAGTTTGGGCTCTCGGCCCCTCTCCTTGACCCGCGCAGCCGCCCGCGCCGTCGTTCCCGTCGCTTGACGAAGAAAGCCGACGGCGCCCGAACAGTTCCTATAACAAAGCTAGCAATGAGTCAGACAAGATCTGAAATCATATCCCAAACTAAACTGACCTTTTTATTAAGTCACACGCATAATTCCTTAACAAATCTACACAAAAAAAAATCTGCAATTTTTTTATTTATGAGGATGAGTCATCATATAGAAGAGACGAAGAGACTTAACCAATAGCTGACGGCGACAATTCTATGATAAACTTGACATTTGCCAGTGACCTTCTGACCTTCATTAGACCACGTCATCAATATATTGACCACAATACATCCAACTTTCACTGATTATATCATTAATCTATGAATATGTTATTATTTTCTCGTATAGCTTTCACACTGTTGTGTGGTGTTCGATCTCGGCATGCGGATCATATTGTGATGTGGAGCCTTATTGATACGGAAACAAAGGAATAGAAAATGTCTATTCATACGAACTGGACAAAACGCGTAAGGTCTTTGTAGGCGCTGAATAACCTACATTTATTTGTCCAGACAAATACGAGAAACGGTTCTGATAAGCGCGATGTTATTGTGTATTTCGAAAAGATTTTTAGCAAAAATTTATCCCAGGACAGGTAGGGGTTATTTATAAAACGTTAATTAAAGTTCAGAGAGGTTTAAAAATTAAAAATTCATGGAGAAGCAGACACTAATCATTACTTCCGTGTGGTGCCGGACGTAAAAGAGTAGCACCATCCCGTTTCTTCCCGTGGGTGTCGTAGAAGGTGACTAAGGGACTTATTAGAGAATGAGCAGCAGCGTTCTCTATGCATTTGACGACCATACTGCGATCGCCAACCCGCCTGCCAAGCGTGGCGATTATTGCAAATCACCTCCTTTTGGGTGAGGCTTTTGTCCAACAGTGGACGTCTTTCGGCTGATATGATGAATCATTACTTCACATAAAACAACGTTTTTCATTAAAATTAGTATATTAATATGTGAGGAATGTGTCAAAAAACGTGTTGTTTTACTCAAACAACAAAAAGCTTAAAAGCATATTCTCATGATGACCTCTGGCCCTGGTAGACGAATGACTAAGCAAACGTCTTGCAGTTATCACGGGGTATTAACATAAGAATTCGCGAAGTTATGTTATTAATATTTGATGTCATCTGTTAATTTAACTATTACAGCTGTTAAAATATGTATTTCAGTCAGTTTTTTTTAGTTCTATATCGGTCACAATATATATCTTAGACCTTTTTTAAAGTATAAGCATATAGCTCGATTACTTTTAAAACTAATTAATACTTAACTTTTAAAATATGTTGCAATGAAATTTCGCCTCGGTTTGAGTATATATTGTAAGTCTGTACTACTTTTTAATTCCTTTCCGTAAGTGACAATATACTTGAGACCTAGTTCTAGGGTATTAAACCACAAGATTTGCAACCAGTAAAGACTCTTTAAAATCTGGCGCGACGCGATACAAGTATCGTAGAACTGTTTTTATTAAATCTTCATCGAAATTGTTCTACCAGAATCGCGGTTCGCCTGTCTGTTGGAGCTTTCAATGAGCCCTAATGAAAATGTGGTCATATTTATGTTAAAAATAACTGATAGCCTTATAAGAAAAATAAAGCGAGCGATGCTCGCTTTATTTTAAAAACTACTTTATAAACGTTGTTATTTAGTGATGTCATATAGCCATAAACTAATTAACTAACTATAAATCAATGGCTGTGACAAATATTACGTAAAATATCGATGATCAAATCCCAATCAATCCGTGATCAGGATGTCCTCTGATTTACAACGATATAAAAATGTTTCTCACATATTAAGACATTGTTAAGAATAAACTAATTCGTATAGGTTTGGCCGGTTTGTATTGTTTTTTGCTAATGAGATAACGTATTATAATGAGACAGATTTGCGATGGGAATTCCAAATGTCTTTCTTTCGAGAATTTTAATAAGAAACTAGTTTTATTTAACTTTTTTCGATTAGGTATGTATTATCGACGAGAGCATTTTGTGTGGTGAAGTTTTTTTTTCGTTTCAGAATGTATTATTGTTTTAATTTTAAACGGTTTTACAAATACTTATCTATTTATTTGTTTTTATCGCTTGGACGTGATGTAGCGGGCACCATTCCGTCAAACAAAACAATACAATACAAGGGTTTTGGTACTCTGTTAATAGCATATTTTAGTTATTAGAGGGCAATTCCCGACGGCCCTCGGCAATTCCCGAATTTTTAATAAACGTTTGCATTTCAATGTCAATCATTTACCTATTTGTGCTATCTATAAATAGAAATTCCTCGAATTTACGTAAATTTTTCACCAGTTTTTGACATTGATTGTAGCCAAGATGCGATTGGACGCTTTTAAAAACGAGAATTAGCCTTCATTCAGATTGGGTGGTCAAAAATCTTGTGCTTAATCTGCTTATACCGAAGTATTTAACTTCAATTTGTCATCATTTTTAGCCGATAATTCTACCGATAGGCTAAAAACATAGCCTTCTATTAAATTCCCTTTCTACACAATTAGTTTAGTGTTTAGTTATTTCTCAACCGTGGGCGGGATATTAGCATGCTACACAAGGATAGTTAGTCCAATGTTAGGGACCCTAGTTAATTCTCATGTAGGAGGCGCATTAAGTCGTTGTTCTCTAGACCAAAACACGTGGAAATCGAAAGTTAATGAAATGAATTATTTAGATATTCTATTATCAGATGCGATGCGAATTTGTTAGGGTTATTTTCTTTGTTTCTCGGAATGCTGGATCGGAAGGATTCGATTATAATTACATGAACTTATCTTCTCTCTAATGCTAAAGAAAATACCTAATGACGAAAACTGTTATTACCTATAACTTATAAAGCTATTTTAGGTTGTGAGTCTAGATATAAAACTAAGATACAAATATTCTAAATCATATTCACCCACTTAATATATTAGTTCAGTATCCATTAATATTGGTCTTAAAGATCCGCCTATATCTACTGAAATGGACTAGGTATTTCTATAGGTAAGTTCGCACCTACCTATCTCCCACTATTAAAGAAGCTTAGGTATAAAAAAAATTGGTTGCCTGTAAAGTCGGTATACGGGCGAAAGTTTTACGTGACAACGACTTTGAGTGGTAAAATAATTTTAATGTGAATATTCATTCGTATAGTAGTAGGAAGAAGGATGAAATAATAGTAACAATTTAAAACATTTATTTATACAAAGAATTATATTTAAAACATTAATTTATACAAAGAATCTCGCACTGAATTTCATATTAACAAAATTTTATTTTTACCTTTACACATACATACGTATTTATATACAAATATACATACAATAACTTGCACTTTTTATGTCTGTCTCTCTCGCTCTTAGGCGGGCTAACCATGCCCGAGTGGAAGGGACGCGTGCCTCTCACTCGCTCTCATTGTGAGCGCATAACGTGAGCGGAGCGTAACGCAGTTTCTTGAAGTGTCACCCGGCAAACCAATTTATAAGACGTTGTCACGTCAAAATTCTAATCACGAAGCCATAAATCATCCAAAATTATAATTAAAACATATAATTAAATCCTTAAATCATGTCATATCTGTAATTTTATATTAAAAAAAACTGTTGTGATCGTGAGGTGCGAACAAACGGCGTTAAGCAATGATTTTCACGTCAGTTGTATAATAAATGAGCAATTTTCGTTTCCTGATGATGGATCTATTAAAAATCTATAAATATCAATCATGATTACTTTATACTTATTTTTATGCCTTTAGTAAGCATTACCTGTAATTAATATTCATAATTTATAATAACTCAATATTGGTTTTGTAAACCGGTATTTTTTATTAATCTATAGTTAGATACTTAATGCTATTTTACATCGCGCTCACGTTATTGTTCCATGCTTAATACGTTAATCATTTATTTAGATAGGTTAATATTATCTACGAGATAATGAATCCATGCATTGGAACTTCCGTAGTTGGCTTTGAATACATGCATCCTGTATGTGTGTACTTGTGTCCTGTGTGTTCCCCGTGGTGCCGGGGTTCCGTGTGGTGCCGGACGTAAAAGAATAGCACCATCCTATTTCTTCCCGTGGGTGTCGTAGAAGGCGACTAAGGGACTTACTAGAGATGGGCAGCAGTGTTCTCTATGCATTTGACCACCATACTGCGATCGCCAACCCCTTTTGGGCAGGCTTATTTCCAGCAGTGGACGTCTTTCAGCTGATGAGATGATCCTGTATGTGACATGTGTTGCTACTGGATTTCGGGCATAAAATAAATGTAGGTAGGTAATTTTAAGATTCAGTTGGATATTTTGTTGTAGGTACAACAATCAGAAGCACACTACCACCAGAGTTTTTCTTCTGCCACGGTTACATTGTCGCGATAACGCGAGCTACACTTTGCGCACTCTCTATTGTACAGCGAGACGTCGAGCGGTGTGCGAGAGACAATGTAGCCAGCATTAGAGGGAACAAAAATAATAAAATATGACAGACAGCTGTTATATTAACATCGAACACGTTTACGAAGTCCGCAAAGCAAGTACATTGAATTGCGTTTACAGAGAACATTATCAATTACCAACAGCTACGATATAAATGATTTCAGCGATCACCCGTCGCAACGTTTCGAGAATACGAAGTGTCAAAGTGCCTTTTTTAACGCGAGCTAGGCGGTCATGTTAGACATTTTGATAACGACAAAATTTTATACTAATTTCGGCAAATCGTGAAAGAGTGCTGTCGCATGTTGGGTCTGCTGAAGTAGGTTCCACTAGTTCTTCTTTGCTGCCATCGTGTCCTGTATAATTAGGTGTTGCAACACCACAGATAATAAAAATTGTGTAGTTAATTACAGTAATTAATATTACTATGTTAATTACTTCAATTATAATATACGTAACTGTATTGTGTGACATAAATTAACTGTTTCATGACATAACTATAAGGTATCACACGTGTTTAATCATTTGGTGCGGATTCTGTTGCACACAAGATTATTTTAATGTAGGCTATTACCATCTTTTTCTCTTTAATAATAATCTTTTTTTTAGCGGCCAAGTGCGAGTCAGACTCGCATACGAAGGGTTCCGTACCACTGTATTATGTTTAACTCTGCGTATCGTTTTGTAAAAAAATGCTGAAAAAAGTACCTTTCATGTATTTATAATTTTAAACAGTATTTTATTTCTATTGATTTTTGTTACACCGGCTATAGTAGTACATACTATGTAAAAATTTCAAGTAGGTATCTACTTATTACGATTCAAAAGGTACAGGAACTTTAGTAATAGGGACTCTGTAGAATCCTTTGGGTACGGAACCCTAAAAAGGATTTATGAAAACAGTTAAGTACATCAATTAGTTAAGTTGCCAAAGTAAATAGAAAATACTAGTCATCTCACCTTGACACCGTAAGCAGGTAGGTACCTTACATCTATTATCAAATCCATTGTCTGAGCTCGTGTGGGCAGACGATGAACTAACTTCGTTATAAATATAGATAATATTTAATATCTACGAATTAATTACAGTGTTTTGAAAGATTAACAGGGATTTCGAGTATTCGGAAGTTTTTTTTTTTTGTTGACCTTTATACCACGATTATTTGATACAAACTTGATTTTGAATTGGAAAGATTATATTAGATAATGAGCTGTCGATTTGAAAATAATTCCTTAGGTTAAGATTATCAATATTCTTTTATGATATTGAGTTGTAATCCATGTTATTAGGAAGGATTAAGTGATGATATCAGCTGACACCATACAAACCTTTTGATGAAATGAATACTTAGCTTATTACTCGACTCACATGAATTAATTCACCCGAAACGCACGAATTAACTCACCCGAAGCGCACGAACCGACTCACCCGAATCGGGCGAATCGTCACTTTTATATGATATTTAATATTTTCTATAGGCGACTCGCACGAAATTAAATTGTTTGTGGGCGAAATAATTTATGTGTAGCAACTGGCACGTTTTGAATAATACGTTAAGTTAACAACGAAAAGTTAAGGAAAAAGTATACTAACTTAATTACTTAAAATACAAAACGTGCCAGTTGTCTAATATACGGACTTCGAGCATTGTCGATTCGACCACAAATAAATTAAGTTTGTGCGAGTTGCCTACAGAAAAAAAATCGATGATTCGCCCGATTTGGGTGAGTTAATTCGTGCGAGTAGAGTAATAAGTTAAATACTTCTGCAGCACAAATCCCTAAATCCTCTTTGATAGGGTTTTAATTACCTGAAACTGTTACGTTCAAAGGCCAACTGTGGTTTGGATTAACAGTTAATGAACCGTTGTGAAGGTGAATTCGATTACATTTTTTTTTTTTGTTCAGGTTGTAACTGTTGTTAGAGAATAACAGTCGTTACGGGTAGTCAGAAGCCAAAAAGTCTGACAACCAGTCTTACCAAGGGGTATCGTGTTGCCCAGTAAGTGGGATCAGGAGGTCAGATATGCAGTAATTTCATGAAAATACTATGGTACTCGGCTGGATCCGATTACACTGTAAACCAACCCCCGGATACTTTGTTGGGAAAAGGCTAGATTGATTTAAATAATGTTGTTGTTAGAGGATCATCATTGGCAGGTTCTTAATCAAAACTTTTTTCGCCCGAAATCTTGTCCGAAAATTTGGCACCTGATAACGGACATAGCAAAAGTAATTACTTTTTTAAAATTTTACTCAGGGATTTCGAAATAATCAGGGTCTATATTGTTTCCCATATAGTCATAAATATAATTTAAAGACTAGATATGTATAGCCTGTGCCAAAAGTGTCCATCTGATGATAGACTGCAATCATTCACTATAGGGATTTAGTTAGTAACACGTTCGATTTAGAATATTTTATTTTATATCACATCACTTTTTCCAATAATGATTGATTTAATAGTATTATTAAATATTAAATAAAAAAGCGTCGACGACAAGTATATAATTAACTGGAATATGTAGTCAAATTAATAAAAAAATATCATTAAGATTTCAAATTCGAATTTCGGATTTAAGTTTAAACGTTGTAGGTACGTTTTCTGATCCATTTGTTTACATTTTCATCAGATACTTTTGGAACAGACCGAAGGTACAAAAAAAAATGATAAAAAAACTGTTTGAATAAATATTATAAATTGAGTTAAATTTTATTCAAAAACATGCATTTGTTTCTTACAAACTTCAACTAAATCCGACAACCCCTTACTTATATCTTTTGTTGACCGTACGAAAAATCGTCGTAATCCTACTTTTTGTACTATGATTGGCAAAATAACAGTTTCTTGTCACGAACTTTTTTACCATCTAAGATATAACAAATACATCTTTTGTTATACCAAACGGTTTGTTTGTAACCTTTGACATTAAAATTAAAACTCGCTTAAACTTTAACGGATGCACCGACCGCATCAGGTTTGAAACAAAAACAATACACTCTTTTTGTCCGACTTGTGTCTAGGTCATGACATTGTAAAGGTCGGCTAAATCTAGATCCAAATTGGGTCTTCATTCCTTTAAACCTATTTTTTGCAGTCCCAATGTCAGGTAGAAAACCTGTTAAATGGTACCTATACCGAAATAACAAGGTTTGTTATTTATAATTTGCACCTTCTAAATGGAATTTCGAAAGATGCTTTTTTTGTGATGTCATGATCTGTTTTAGAATGATAGTGGCAATTAAGTTAGGCGATTTATTAGTGTTAATTTTGGGAGTAGGAGTTTTTTTATTTACTCAGGGTGCGTGACTTTTATTTCAAAACGCATCTTAGATTAGAGTAGTAAAGTAGGGGAAAGGAAGGCAGTACGGACCACGTAAGCAAAAAATAATGGAGAAAAAAAATAATCGTTTAATTCTACATTTTCGGGAGTAAAACTAATCAACAACATTTACTCTATGCTACTTATTAATTAGATATCAAATAAAGGGTGACTTGTAATTAGTGACCGATATTTAAACACATGATTGTACTCATCATAACAAACAATTTTCCCATAGAAACATTTTTTATTTATTTAACTAGCGCATGTCCCCAATCACACCAATAGAATATTGAGTACCTAACAAGAATAATAACATCTGCTGTACTTAAATGTAGTTACATACAAACAAAAAAAAAAAATTCTCTTTTATCTTGCATTTTTCTTGCGTCATTAATTTAACCACCGTACGGATAGCGCGAGCGCGATTCGTTGTTAATTTAATGACACAAGAATAATGCATGGTAAAAGTATTTTTTTTTGGTGTTTGTAGGTAACTAAAATAAATTACAGCTGATGGTGTATTATTCTTTTTAGGTACTGAATATTCTATTAGGGTAATAAAATTGGGTTCAAGGGGAAAAAAAATCGTTTCTTTGAGAAAGTCGTTTATTATGATGAGTACAATCATGTGTTTAAATATCGGTCACTAATTACCAGTCACCCTATATATGCTCAGATCATTTCTAAAAGGTTAATTTGGTCCGTTTTACCTTCATAAGCGAGACAAAGACCACACGGGAAGGTATCCCCAACCTGACGCTGCGAACAAGTTTCTATCGTCGGATCATCAAGCTTTTTTCTAGCTATATTGCGGTTGACTTCCAGTCTAACCGGATGCAGATATATTTCTATCGTCAGACATACCGTATTGTTTTTTTTTCAGTTTTATCAATATTATTTCTTTTTTTGAACCTAAACTTTTTTTGGGAAAGTCGTGTAGGATACCTCAAGTATTTAAGAAAATCGTTTTCAACACTGTTCAACATATCGCTCACCTAGTAATATAATGGCACATCTACTTTTTTCACATTTTACAGAAACGGGGATCAAAGATTTTATGAATGTTCGCAAGTAATTTATGGGTTCATTTTACGTTAATTTACAGATTTTATTGGTTTGGTTACTAGTACAGACGTCAATAGATATTCAGGCATGAAAATTTCAACTTTAAGTTCTCAGGATATACTTCTTAGAGATCAACGAAGTGGAAGAGTCATGCATTTGTGCCGTTGTCACTTTGAACAATTTCCAAAAATGTCAATTATGCACCTAGATGCTTGCAGGACCCTGAGTGAAAGTCAAGAAATAAAAGAACAGGTCGATGGAAAATAATCGTTTTATTTTGTAAGAAACAAACATGGAACATGTTCTTAAAGTTACAACATTTTGATCACAATAAGTATCCTATGTTTGTCTAAGGTCACTTAGAAAAATAATCCACATCATTATAAAAAACGAAATAAAAATATGATAATACCATAAAATAAAAAGTAACTCTCCCTATAATAAACACTAGCACTTAATAGGTATTTAATTGCACTGTAAGTTACGTAGGTATTTATGAAGATATGTAATGCACCGATCCCAGCATGGCTTGACCAGACTCGATTAATCGAATGAACCCCAAGATTATACTAGCCCCTGGACCTGGAGCCTCATGCTTCATGGTGTTACAGAGGCCAATGCATATCAAGAAGAGAGGGGGGCGCGGTAATGGTCAGGTAGACGTGCCCTTAGGATAGGAAAGGATTGCAAGCCTACCGGATATGCATTTTTGAGTAAGCATTGGACTAGTGGAGAGACGGGTGGTATTTATTTATAGGGCATCTTTTCACGACGTCGCCGGCATGATAATTCAGGTCGAGCTTCTTGGGTAGGTTCAACTGTTTTCTTAGCTCATTTGTATACTGTTGCTGTGATGTGACTGTGTTGTTGTTTTTATAGTCCTCTTCTGAGTTCTCGCCGCTTTCAGTTTCCGGTTTTTTGTAGATATCGCTAGCCGCTTTCTTGATCTTGTTTCTGTCTCTAGCCATGTCCTTGCAAAACATGATTCCCATGTCGAAATATTTCATGTACTGTTTTAGGTTAAGATAATAACCAAAATCCAAATTCAAATCAAGTTTTACTCAATTGATCCAATAGTTTAAGAGCGTTAATCCTAAAAGTTGGCAACGTCGCAAATAGCTATCAAATATTTATCTGTTTTGATTAATTTGCCAATATTACTGGCAATATCTAACTAGTGAATATTAATCATGAATTGCAATTCTAATACTGAATTTGATGTTGTAACCGTTGCAGGAATAAAAAAGGCATTTGGAAAAGTTTCAAAATCCTTTTTTTACATCTAAAACTAAATAGCGGTATTACAAGAATACTAATTATTGCATTACGGCTGTTTAACAGTAACTCTATCCCATTTTTTTACTTATTGATATAAATTACGAAATGTCACAACTGTCATTTAAATCAATACAGTTCTGCACCTCGCGGAAAGCCCCGCACAACTGACCAATGAGCCGTTGTTTTACGCGTATGCGGGGGGAAACAACAATAGTGGTACAATGACACTAACGCCCTCTCTCGATGAATACGGAAACTAGCGTTACGCCGTTTTACCACTTTATAAATTACGCACTTTTAAACACTTTTGCCGTATAAACTCAATTTCGCATTTTTTGCAGATGTGCCAATATATTACTAGGTGAGCGATATAGGCAGATGGCATTTTATATAGTTAGGAAGTCCAACGTGGGATCCCCGTTGAGTCACGATATAAACAAGACGAAAACAAGTCGGTAGTTGTAATCACATCTCTTAACTAATGTTGTATGCTAATTGTGATGCACACATCTCGATGTGGGTAGCTAAATAAGATTAATTTTACTTTAGTTTCTTTTGCAACTAAGAAGCCTGAGAATTTCATGCGTTTCTCTTTTATATTCTAAGATACTCGTAAAATGTAGTACCCAGCACCTAAATTGACAGCCAGGGGTGCGGATTGTTCGAAAGAGATACCGTGGCCCCTGGCACACAGGCAACTGAAGGAACACGGGTGGGTTTTAGTCAGTAAAAGTCTGACACGCCCTCCTGCTCCACCCACAACGGGAGTTAGTAAGTTATTTGACGATTTCCCCACCCTCAACAAAAAAAAAAACACCTAAATTGTGTAACACACTATTATTCAGGAACTGAATAATTTTTAATGTTATTGCGAATCCATTGCTTCTTAAGTTCGAAAAATTTGTCTGCCCAACAACGTATATAACGCAATGAATATCGTGGAACTGTCAAATGAAAGGCACTCCTACTGTTACTGTGACCCTGCTGACACGCACTCCTGCTCCACCCAGAGCGGGAGAAGTTATTTGATGATTTCCCACCCAGAAAAAAAAAAGAAAAGGTACTATAAATCATAAAAAAAACATTGGCACACCGGGAGTGCCGACAGAAGTGAAAACTTAAACAATTAGATACGTGTGTATTTTTTAAAGCGTCAGGAAATATTTTATCGTGCAGGAAATACTTTGAAATGAAGTGTTTTTTTATTCATTATTTTAAACTACTACTACAAAAATTATATTACAATTTTCATTTAATGCGCTATTGTACATGAAACAGAAAAAAATGGCATTTACTACATGTAATTTATACTGATCAAGCTCAACTAAAACTAACTTATGTACAGAGGTGTTGGTAACGATATCGCGAGTTCAATTGTTTTATCCCATCTCAAAAAATGCCCAATGCACTTATAGAAGTTTTCACTTCAATAATAGAATGGGATTTTTTGTATATACGAACTTAGTATTTTAAGGTCGGAATCTCATGTGCTCTTTAGTCTTTAAACGAAATCCTCAAATGGTCATTCAAGTTTCCATAATTCGTTGATGGATTCTAGCTGTAAAGGTGCCAGTCCAGTTAGACCGTAAAACTATATGGTTGTTTTTAGCGTAGCGTTTTGCCTTGTTTAGTCTTGCCAATTTCATATTTTTAGATAATGTTGTTACTGTAAAACTATTTGGGCCACATTGTTATAAAAAAGATTATGGCGTAACATGGTTTATCACGAGAGTATGAATGCTTGTACTATTTATTGGCTAAGAGAGAAAGAGTTTTTTAAGAATAAAAATTTGTTCCTATTGTCGTGTCGAAGAAAGAAACAAAAATAATGGTTCAATCATGTGCTGGCGAACCGTCGTCATTGTTTTTCTTTAGCTTGTCATGGGAAGCAGCGGGAGTATTAGTGAGAAACGGCTAATTTTGCGACCATCGTCCGGGTGTTCGGTTAAAAAAAGGAGTCCATTAAACGTGTTATTTTCGGTATTTTTAGTTTTAGCGTAGAATAAAAAGGAGGTTATATCAAAAGTGTTTTTGTGGTATGGGACCCTTAGTGCGTGAGTCTGTCTCGCACTTGGCCAGTTGGTTGTCCTAAGCTACAGTATATTTTTCGCTCAGTCCTCGCTTAGCTTTGCATAAACCCATGCTTTAAACAGTTGGTCGCTCAAAATTATGTAATTAGGTGTCCTTGCACCCTATAAGTATTAACTAGGTACATTGATGAGCCCGTTTTAGTAGACACGTAGTGTCATCAATTATCGCATTTAGGATGGTCTTGGTTAAAAACAAATGTAAATTCTGATTGACTGAGGTCACCGAATATAATTTAGTTGAAGTATTACAACTTATTTAATCATTTTAGTGCAGATTTTTTAATTAATTTTGTAGTTATTATATCAATGTTAATTGTTAAGTATACATAAATCATAAATTTGGTCATACTGTCCGTCGGGAACCAGATAACCTTGAAAAGTTTGTGGTCATGGGCAAAGTAGATGGGAAAATTTCTCGAGACCGGTCACCTAACCGCTGCTCTGTCCAAGTAACCGTAAGTGGCGGTCGTAGCAGAGAGTCCAGTGAGGGCTCAATGGACTCTCTGTTACGACCGCCATGAGAGAAGCCGAGAACCGCATAAAGTGGAAGAACATCGTACATAAAGCCATGAGAGCCTTGGGATTTCCCGAGAGCATGCCCTAATAGCTAGGACAGCACTAGTTAGGAATAAATGGTGTGGAAAAATCAGTGGTGTGACAAACGAGACAAAAAATCCTGTTTCTCACACTGGTGTGACTACGAGTCGGTAACGTATTTTTCGATTCGCTGTGCCGGAAGTCGGGCGGTTAAAAGGTTAAACAAGGTGGAGTTTAGCCGTGGGTCGCTGAAGGCCTTTCAAGGACACGACTTTCAGTAATGAAGTACGCGTCCAAGAAGATGAAGAAAGACGGTCTTGGTTAATAACGAATGGAAATTCTGAAAGACAGAGGTATCCGTCAAGTACGTTAAGCCGTTGGTTCCTGCTGCCATTCGTAGATCTTTGACAGTCATTACGGGTCGTCAGAAGCCAGAAAATCTGACAACCAGTCTTACCAAGGGGTATCGTGTTACCAGTAACTGGGTTATGGAGGCCAGATAAGCAGTCGCTTCATGTAAAATGCTGGTATTCAGCTGCATCCGGTTAGACTGGAAGCCGAGCCCAACATAGTTGGGAAATGGCTAGGCAGAAAATGATAATGATGAGGTCACCGAACATAATTGGGTTTAGGTATTACGATTGATTTAATCATTTTAGTGTAGATTTTTTTATAAATTTTGTGGTTATTAAATCAATGTTAGTAATTGTTGGCTAATGAAGTGTCTATAAATAATAAATTAATTGTTTTCGGATTTAATTTTATTTGTAATTTTCGTAAATGATGATCGAGTTATTTAATGTAGGCCTTGTGTTTGGTTGGTTTTAATTAGTAAATATTAACAACATCCCGCGTTTATATTTTTAATAGGTAAGTAGAGTTTGTGAAGAAGCTTGTTCATGGAAGAATTACCGGTGTTACCTTTTTTAGGGTTCCGTATCCAAAGGGTGCCAACGGAATTCGTTCATTTACCTGTCAGCGGGCTGTATCTCACTCATGAACCGTAATAACTAGACAGTTGTAATTTTCCTAAAATGTGTGAAAAATCTATGAAAATTTTAACTGTCTATTGCCGTTATCATAACGAATAATAAAAATGAAATAAAGTTATAAATTAAGAAGGGGAATCCCATACAAGAAACACGTTTTCTTTCAATGGGCTATACCTCGTAATCCGTTATAAGTAGACAGTTGAAATCTCCACAGAGTGTGTATTTCTATTATCGCTATAACAACACCTAATATATATGTATTTTTATTTATATATATTATGTGTGGTGTCAAATGTTGTACGGTGGTACGGAACCTTTCGTGTGCGTTGGCCGGTTTTTATTTATTTTAAGCATCGTTAATGCAGTTCAGTATGAAACCTCCTACATTAACTGCTTAAATAATAAAGTTAAAATAATGACAAAGTAAACAATAAAATAAATCACGATACGCTTAATAGTACAAAAACATTTGCTACATTAATTATTTTTAACATCAGCTAATTACTTACTTTCCTAATTCCTAGGTATTATGTTCTTATTTTTATAAGATTATACCTAGTGTTCTTCTCAAAGAAAACTACACTTTTCTCCTAAGACATAGTCACGAGTTTGTTTTGTAAGTTGAAACCAGAAGATTGCGTGACCACACGGCATGATAATGGGTGGTCACTGTGGTCAGTGAAAGTGACCAACTGTAGTAGCGTTTGTATCTCAAATAGATTCCATCTCGTTGATACTATAATAGTCGGTTTGGGTGCAATTGAAGCTCATTTTCGTAAATGGTGTAATAAGAATATACTCTAGAATTAATTTTAACGATCAGCTACTTTTCAAAGTAATAATCCCTCCATGTAGCTGTAACTCGAAGTCACAAATGATAAACTAGGGCCATCGAAGTAAAATAAATATAAAGTCAAGTACAATAACAAAGCTATGGCCAGCAAGACGACCAGTCACCACAAGCAGCACGCAAAAATCAGCCATTACCTCCTTCGCCATATTTGAGGGAAGGAGACAACCCGATCGCCGACGCTACCTTAAGCAGTGACATCTAAGGGAGCATGACGAACGTGTTGCCGGTTGCTCAGGCAAGAATAATATATAATGAATTGTTGAGGTCGCTAGCTAACAACATATTGTAACACGCGCCACAACGCCAAAACGTGCCTAAGATTGGGTCCTGTCCTTTTCCTTATACGGTAGTGTCCCATTACCCTGCTGTCCTTAAACCTAGAATACCCAGATTTATGAGTTCATAAAAACTTTTTGTGTAGTATCCGTCAGTAATAAATATTGAGCGCGCAGGTCGGCGCACGCGCAGCTACCAACCGTTCACCGGCCCAATAAGGATCTGTTCCCGTTACCAATGTGATGGACGTCCATTCATGGTCTGCTATGGTACCTATTTGAATCGATTAGAACGAGAACGTGTAAACAAGGGAATATGAACTTTCGATGGGAGAGATAGACTAGGTTTTGGAGTAAAGTGGTGTCTAGTCTGGTATTTTGGTTTTCTTAGGCGATTTTGTTAAGATTTAGCGAAATTTAATGGCTGTGTTTTCCATATTTATAAGTAATCTGTATTTTTGGGTCAGTTTAAATAATGCTGTCAAAATATCAGTTTTGAATTTTCCAAACTTGTCATCGATATTACTTATTTAAATTTTAGTAAATATGCTTAAAGGAAAATGGATTAAGTGGTATTTATAATAGCGTCTATAATTACAAATAACATCGGTAGGTATTCTAGCCACATAGGTATCTTGAAACTTGTCACTTTGGGGGAAACGCCTGGAAAAAGATAAATTCTGTGACGCAAAAACTCAAGCCGCCATTTCCTTTCGCAACGGAACCTATATTTACTTAATTTTCCGTGAGACTAGTTCATGTCACACACTTAAAATGTATAATTTCGGCGTCTAGCCTATAGGTAGACCAGTATCAAAAGAGACTGTTACAAGCAAGTTTTTGCTTGACTTGTGTTTTAAAACTGGACGCAATTTTAATTAACGACTCGGAACAGTGTGTGCAATAAGTATGTACTACCGACCTGGTATTTGTAGCAGAATAAGATTCGGATCGATTAGTAAAACTATTTGTAGTTTCTGGTTAACGCAAAAACGGCTAATTTAGTGGTATTTTTTATCTCGACAATAGAAGGTAGTAGTCGCTATTCATTTACTTTTCTATTTTAGAGCATTGGTGGCGTAGTCAAAATCAAAATCAAAATCAAAAGTCATTTATTCAAACTAGGCTGAGAGTCAGCACTTTTTGAACGTCAAAATTACATAAGACAGTCCCCTCAAAAAGCCCGCCCTTCACCACTTCCGACGGTGGTAACGACCCCGACTAGACTAGACTATGTGTCGTAGATCGTTTGTTCGAAACCAGGTAGCCTAGGTACTTTGTGTAAATAATTTCTTCACCACTGATCCCAACGCGGTGAAGGAAAACACCGTGACATGAGGAAACCGGCATGTCCTGGAACCAAAAATTCGAAGACATGTGACATCCCCAACTCACGTGGTTGATAAAGGCGCGCTCCCACTCACAGAGAGCAGGCCTGTCCCAGCAGTGGGAATGTTATAAGCTGATTATACGTGTGTACTTTTCGTTTAAGGTCCTGTTTACTTTAAATATTGTCGTTATGAGCGATAATAGTTCTTATTGCAATCTTTTACGGGTTAAAATCTGTTGTAATAAATTCGAATAACAAATGAGCAAACGTATGTCGTAAAAATGCAAATAAAATCGTATAAAATTAGATGTTAACTATTTGATAATAAATAATCCATCAATGAATGCAGTTTGGCATTTGAAATTTTATGGTATATTTTTAATTATATTTATAATTGTTATTGAAGGGATAAACTGCTTTTAAAGATAATTAAGAGGTGACTTTGATGAGTATTTTACTGCATTAAATTATGTTTAATTATGTTTTGAGTTCGATCATTGTATGCAAAAAAGACTTGAATATATCATATACTTTTTTGCTTTCAACATTATTTACTGTTAAAGAGATACACTGCTTTAAAAAAAAACACCTTTTTTAGCATTTTCCAGAAATCTCCGCCTTAAAGTGAATCGTCGATATCAATCAATGTACAGTAACCAAATGGCTGCAACGTATAAACTTAAAAGGAAAAATTTGAATTGAGGTTCATAGCAGATATAACTATTATTAGGGCTATCAACTATGTTATGTTTGACAGCCCTGAAATGATATTCATTTTAAAACCCCTTTTGGACGTTTCTTTTGTACAAAGTTTCAATGTGAAACCATGTGGTTTAGAGATGGGCTGACTATGACTTTGGCCGACTAGCCAACTATTCGGCTGTAAAATGGCCGACTAGTCGGCCAAGCCAATCATTGCTTTCGGTTGAGTTCGGGTGACATCGGCAATGTTCAAAATGGCAAACTTACTTATTGCCAATAGTTTGCTATAGAGTTTCTTCTTTTTTATTAGAAGTATTATTATTAGTTATAATTAACTTTTGACTTTATTTAATATCTGCAACTAACTCCAATTAATTAATGGAGCAAAAGAAGGTTTCTTATTGCTTCCTATCCTAATGTACTATCCTATTCTAGGTTGCACTGAAAGTAAACTGCAAAACTTGTTCTATAATAAAAAATTATAAAAGTTAAGATTTCAATTTTATTTCAAACACCGTCTTAAGTATATATTTTTAAGGATATTAATACGAGTATAAAATGGGCCGATTAGTCGGCGCTTTTAGCCGACTAGTTACCGACTAGTCGCCGACTACAAATATGGCCGACTAGTCGGTTTTCCCGACTAGTCGGTTTTCCGGACTAGTGGGTACATCACTAATGTGGTTCACAAAAACAAACACAAAAACGACAAAAACGGCGTTCATAGACTAAAGCATTATGTCCATTGGTTGAACGATGAGTACACTCACCATAATCAGCCGATAACGTTTACATTGCTGGGACACAGGCCTCTCTTCGAGAGGGAGTAGGCTGTAATGTACCACGCGGGCCCAGTGCGGTTTGGTAGACGTCACATGTCTTCGAATTTTTGGTGCTAGGATAGGCCTTTTTCTGCACGATGTTGTCCTTAACCGTTTTGAGAGCATTGGTGATAAAATTATTTACACAAGGTAAAGCTGGGTGCGAACCCACGACCTGCAACTCTCTCTACACAGCACACTTAATAGGTACTTCCTCCTATTTACCAAACTAACATGGTGGAAAAGATAATATTCCCATTGTGTCTTCGGGGATCAGTGTGAAGCTGAATATAACTCAAACGTTAATTTGTTTTTAGATGGTACCTAGTAGAAAAATGAATGAAAGTTTTTGATTTATGACATTTCCAATGCCAAACCACGAGCAATTTATTGAGAACTTTACCATTTTACGATCGAAAGTAAAACAGTCAGACGCATAACTTTCTAGAATTTATATTAATTAATTATTTAATTCTGGCGGTCAATGTCAAATGAAAAAATACGTGATTTTGTTTGTGGATAAAATATTGTTCTCTAAGTATTACTGTTTGGTATAATAACAAATTCACAGTTAGAAATCGTTCCAATAAGGTTCTCGAATATTCTTGAACTCGAGTTATTCAGAAGGTCGTAGCTCTTGATGTTTTAGTCGGTACCTACCGACAGTACGAAAAGCCTCCAGAATAATGTCAAGTGTTAAATGTACCAATAGTTAATAGCAATCATCAACGAATATCAAACAGTTGATGGACGAATAAACAAGTAATGCTGCTTACGTAACATTTAGGTGCCGTGTTACCCAATAACGGGATTGTGGAGGTCAGATAGGCAGTCGCTCCATGTAAAATATTGGTGCTACATCCGGTTAGACTAGAACCTGACCCCAACATATTTGAGAAAAGGCTAGGTAACATTTACCTTATAATCACGCCAGTTTCAGCGCAGACGCATATACCTATAGCTAACAGGCCGTATTTATTAATAGTAGTGGTCGCCCATTCGTCGAAATCAGACAATAATAAAAAAAGTTAGCTATCTGCATTCTCCTATATATTCTTTTTCCTATACCTAAACTTAATTACGTCATTTTCGTAAAAAGGGGTACCTAAGTACAAAATTTTCGCTTCATACTTCGTATTTAGGTATCTGAAAATGTGACTAAAGTGTCAATAACTGTCACCCGCGATTTCCCGCGGCAGCGGAGTTACGCCCCGGCGTTTGGCCTCCTCGCGCCACTCCCAGGTGTGCGCGAGGACCTTTGCCTCCAGATCGCATGGTGGCAATCGGGCAAGGAGGCCCGCCTCGCCGGAGATCGTGCGGTATCCCCGGATCATCCGGATGGCCATGACCCTATGGGCCGCCTTCAACCGGCGTGCTGGTTGGCGCCTCAATGTAGGCGCCCACACCGGTGCCCCGTATAGGGCCATGGCCTGATGAAGGGCCTTGATTATTAAATCTGAAAACGATGAAAAAATCTTACAAAATGTGTTACATTGTCGCCAATCATCTGTCGCCTTTCCGTTTTATAATATAAGCCCCTCCCTGGGCATGCACCTATCCAGACTCCGGATTAATACTGAGAATTTCCTTATGTATGGTAATTTTATTTAACCCAGAGATAAACCCCAAGCTGATCAATCATAATTTGGGACCCTAGACCAATGAGATGATGTCTGTCGTAAACCAGCGTCAGGCACTAGTTGTCTGGCCTTTATGCTGAATTGGGCCTTTTTAGCGCAGCCGTGAGGTACACTATAATGCTAGTTACGGACGGCGAGTAATGGGTAGCTCGCTGCCCGGGAAGGACCAAGCCCGGGTTGACGGCGCGTTGTGTTCCACGCGCGCTTCAAAGAGATGTCAGCACCAACTGGTGGGGTCCGCAAGGGCCGATGCCTGCCAGGGGTGCGGGTTGTTTGAAAGAGATGCCGTCGCCCCGGGCAAACAGGCAACTGAGGGAACACGGGTGGGTTTTAGTCAGTAAAAGTCTGACATGCCCTCCTGCTCCACCCAGAGCGGGAGAAGTTATTTGATGAATTCCCACCCAAAAAAAAAAAAACTCTTTAAATTGATTTTTATTTTACTCTTTCACGCTGTTTAACGTATATTGTGTGATTTGAAGTCTGTGCTAAAAAAAATATTTTCTTTTCTTCTTTCTATCGAAGAAACCACGTGAGCTTCTTCTGTTGCCATAAGGATCTCTAATACGGAAAGCGTTAATCTATCCAGTGTACATGTGTCTAATTGTACACTGTCGAGCAATTATATCGAAAGTATGCTGGCGTTAAAAGCGAGGTGGCCACGGTCAGTACACGACGAAAGTGCTAGATTCGAGTCCAGGTGATTTCTTTTTTATAGGTGATTTGTCAAGCTAATTGGGTTGAATGAAACTAGGATCGGAAAGAAAGTTCTGCCTACTCTTTTAGGTCAATTATGATTTTCCTACGCGAATTTGGAGTTACCTACTTTTGCTTGTTTGTACCTAAGGTTTAAGATATTACTTAAATTAAGGCACATAATTGGTAATTTTTTATATTTTTCTAAGTAGTAAGTTTGTAAAAACACTTAGCTTTGTACTTTACACGTCAATTATATTTTAAAAATTAGATGAGGTCGTCGTTTCCTATCTGACTACTCTGAGAAGAAAGGCCAAAACAAACTCAGAGGTCACAGTCTCTTTTAAAGTCCACACATAAAATTGGTCAGATCATGTGAAGACAATTTCTGTAATGGTGTTTTGAGGTAATAACCACACAGATTGAGTGGACTTGTTCGGTCAGTGCACTTATTTGTCGGTGTTTTAAGTCTTTAAATGCCCTAAACACAAGAACGAAGTAAAATCACTCTTAGAGTCATTGGAATATGAAAGACTGTGTAATAAAGTAACTACCGTAATAGTAGTTGAACTAATTAAGTACCTAACATTTTTATCTCTGTTGATTTTTAACTCTATTCTCATATAATTAATAATAATTAATTATCAAAGAAAAAAAAAAATCAACACAGACTCTATGTAGGGGCTTTTGGCTAAGTAACAATAGCTGCACGGGTCGATCGTTCAGGTTAAGCTACGCTTGCCGCGGTTAGTCCGTGGATGGGTGACCATCTTTACTTATCAAGACCCCTCCGTGCCTCGGAAAGCACGTTAAGCCGTTGGTCCCGGCTGTCATTTGTGGATCTTTGACAGTCGTTACGGGTCGTCAGAAGCCCGAAAGTCTGACAACCAGTCTTACCAAGGGGTATCGTGTTACCCAGTAACTGGGTTGTGGAGGTCAGATAGGCAGTCGCTCCATGTAAACTACTGGTATTCAGCTGCATCCGGTTAGACTGGAAGCTGACCCCAACAAAGTTGGGAAAAGGCTAGGCAGATAATGACTCTAAGTAATGCAAATTTATTTCGTCAATAACGCCTATTTTATATCGCAATTCACCAACTAGTAAAGTACTTACATCGAATCCTCCTAACGAAGCTCGTAGCATTGACTTTGTAAAAGCGCATTACAAGTAGTTGTAGGTGTGAGGCCGCCCGGAGGTCACCGAATTAAATAATGTTATACCTTCAACTTGCGACTAGTTCTGGTAGCAACCAGTTGCTGCATCTCACATGCTGTGGGTCTGAGTTACAACCATAGGGCTACATTTGTAGGTAGATACATAGGATTCGCTGTTGCACTCTAGATAACATTAAGAAAGGAGTTACTGGCAGGTACACATGGCTACACATCAAGCTATACATTTCCAGTTTACGCTGATCTCGCAATGTAAGGAAATCCTCTACAATGTGAGATCAGCTTATACTGGAAATGTATAGCTTGATGTGTAGCCGTGTTTACCTACTGCCTTTTATAAATTTTGAGATTAAAAACGTGAAGATTTTAGGCAAATTCTACTAATATTAAATGTAAAAGTTTGTGAGAATGTTTGCATGTTTGTTACTCAATCACGCAAAAACGGCTGAACGGATTTGGATGAAATTTGGCACACTGATAGTTTTTAACCTGGATTAACATATAGGATACTTTTTATCCCGGTAGTACGTTCCCGTGGGATAATTTTCGACCTCTACGCGAAGCCGCGGGCAACAGCTAGTTCGAAATAAGTTCTTCAATAGAAACGTTTTTTAGTCTGGGTAAGGTATGAATTTAGTCATAGATTCCATTACGTTTCATTTTTTAAGGCGTTTTTACGCCTTAAAAAATGAACGGATTTTACGACAGAGTTATTTTTGCATTTATAATATTAAGGCGCTGCCCAAACGTAAGAACCAGTTATATAAACTCCGTAAAACGCAAAAACTTTTGTCGCACAGTTTATTTATTGGTAAGTGCATATTACAAGCCACAAAAAATTAATTGTATTAAATGTATCAAATGCTCAAAAAAAGATTTCAAGATTCAAATATACTATTACATACAAATAAAATAGTATCAGATAAAACAATCGCAAAACAGAGCTCAAAAAATATTATTCGTCTCATGGGTATTTCTCAACATTTAAAACTATAATTTTGTATGGAACGATATAGTAATATAATAAAGATAATTCAATCAACTAAAGAAATACCTACTAAAATTCCACTGAGCTTTAATTTTATAAACTCCAAAAATATCTTTATTTTGATGGTCATTCGATTCAACTGAATAACGCATCGCTGTTTTGTACCTTATTTGTTACTACGATGGAGTAAGTGGAGGGCCTCAATAAGAGGCAATCTTGACCTACCTTTAGTGTGCACCAACGATTACGAAGTCTTCAACGCCGTTTACCATTTTTTTTTTTTGTTTTTGGGTGGGAAATCATCAAATAACTTCTCCCGCTCTGGGTGGAGCAGGAGGGCGTGTCAGACTTTTACTAACTAAAACCCACCCGTGTTCCTTCAGTTGCCTGTGTGCCAGGGGCGGCGGTATCTCTTTCGAACAACCCGCACCCCTGGCAGGCATCGGCCCTTGAGGGCCCCATCTGTTGCTGCTGACATCTCTTTGAGGCGCGCGTGGAACACAGCGCGCCGTCGACCCGGCTTGGTCCTTACCGGACAGCGAGCTACCCATTACTCGCCGTCCGCAAGCCCGTGCCTACGGTGGCCGGGAATCAGCCTGGGATTCCCGACGCCCAGGGCGTCTCCTGCGAAGGCCACGGCTGTGAGGGCGCATGTACTGCATCTCCCTCACGTGCGCCGCCTCCCTCTTTGCGAGCATAACTGCTTCGCTGAAGGAGGCGACTGCCAGCCATGCCCTCTCGCTCCGTACCATGACCTGGACCAGGGTCGGACGCGAGAGATCGCCGCCGCCGAACACCTCCACGAGGACACGGCGGTGCTCCGCCCAAGCCGGGCAGACCTCCACCGTATGCTCCACCGTGTCCTCTGGGCGATCTTCACAATGGAAACACCCGGGCGTTTCCTCCCGCCCTATCCGAAACAGGAACCTCCCGAAACAGCCATGTCCGGTGAGGACCTGTGTCAGGCGGAAGGTGAGGACGCCATGCCGCCTCCCAAGCCACTCCTCAAAGAGGGGACTTACCGCCGCAATCGTAGCGTGCCCAACGCCGTTTACCTTAACCGGTCCAAAATATTGTGAAGATGAGTATAATCTGTCAAAAGTGAGTGAAAGCTAAATGCCCAAACGCATAATTAAGGTCTGTTCGGTGCTCACAGACCCGGCACAAAGATGTTTACTGTAAGCGTTGGAAGTATTTGTATTTAACAACTTTTCCTAAACCAACCAATTATGTTTATTTAAACAATTTACAGAAAGTAATTTTTCGTCGTGTGTGGTTTCGTATTTTGCGGGCATTACTAAGAAAGTGTTTAATACCTAATAATAATTGGATAATTGGCTTTGTGTTCATTCTGGTTTTAGTTTCAATTATCTTAATTCGATATTTAATACTTATGTTTCTTAAATGTTAAAAGATTTCGCCACACAAACGATCAACGCAATGTATGTAGGCAAAGGAGAAATAGGAAAACTGAAAATTGACATATTATATTATTTATTTTATTGACCTTATGTAGTAAGTACTGGCTGGCAAAAAATTAATTCTAGATACATTCGAAGAGGCAAACAAATTTATAAAAGGAATAGCCTAAAAAGACGATAGGGGTCAAATAAGCTGACAAGACAAGATAGAAATATAAAAAGCATATAAAGATTTAATGGAATCAAGATTGATCTGTACTGTGTCTTAATTTATTCGTCCCGGTGCTGTGAGAGTGCGAACCCCTCACAGTACCTAATACTAATGTATTGTTAGTTTAACATTCGACAGAACAACAACGACACATTATCTGAAAAGAATGCTCCAATTGATTTTTCGTCATATTTCAGGCTTCAATAATGTCTTAAAAACCCAACATTTATGCTCTGTCTTTCAAACAGAAGCTAAGTAAAAACTAAATTCACTGTCATTTTCTAAATTCTCCGAAAATAATTATCAAAATCTAAACCTGTTGGCTTTACCTGAATTCTATGTCACCCACTTACGGGGCTGTGGGCGAGCACAGGTGCGCGCGCGCAAAATAGCGGCACACACCACGCCGTATACACGCATCATTCGCGGACATTAATATACTGCTACGACGAGCGAATTTCAACCATAAATTGATCGCGACTAAGCTCATTTTACCTCGATATTATTTAGACTTGAGTTTGCGATTTTTTTTAAAGTGATTGAGTGAATTTTTCCGAAAGTTTTTCCGAATTTTCTTGTGTGAGTGAACGCAATAGTGAGGTGAACTTGTGTTTTTGGGTTTCCCATTCGTTGGACGTATTGAAGTTTTGTGAATACTGGATTTTGTTGTAAGTTTATTTTTGTTTAAAAAAAATTAAATGACGTTTTTGCCCGTCTCTCGTTTGAAACATGAATTATTTCAGAGAATTGGATTCAAATGGAATATTCCTATAATTTCTATCCACAATATTTTTTTTGTGTGGTTGTTGAACCAATAAAATACCATACTACTATAATACTATTATATACATACTATTATAATTATTGTATGGCTGGTTTGTAAAATATTTATGATGTAAGGTGCTAACTCAATTAAATTACCAATAACAATTTTTTTTTATAGTATCACGAATTAATAAGTCGTGAATAGCCAAGTATTATACACAGTGTTTACTAATTAACAAGTAATTAGCAATAAAAACCTCACACGTCTACGTAGAAAACATCGATTAAACAAAAACACTTCGAATTTTCAACAAAAATAATTTTGTTTTAAGTGTCTGACATAATACCCTCAAATATTTTACATGCCAACACTGTATATGGAATAATAAATTAGTATAATTAAATTATACCTATAATCTTGCACTACCTAATTAGGTACTTTGTAAAGGTATGCAAGAAGAGAAAGTTTCAAAGGTTTTGTTATTCTACATTCTAATTAAATTCTTCAAATTAATTTACTCAATCATAAATAATATACATATTTTTAACATTAAATACCAGTAGTAGGTAAGTACTTATAACGTTGAACAACTTATTGAGTGAAAAGGGTCTCGGAATAAGGCAATGAATACCTAATGCATCTGAATACAAAGATATTTAATAAATTCGTGTTTAGTAACTCATCCGCATGCGATAACATTAGTCCGATCATGTCTGCAGGTAACTATCGGCTTTCTCTATAATATTTCAGTACCTATTGATGAGCAGTTCATCTCTTACTATCTCAATTACTTCCTTGTCCGGGTTACAATTCTATTCAAAACTAACAAGTTCTAAACATTCCTACTCAATTAGAAATGAGACAGATATCTAGATGGACTAAATCTTGTTTCTAATGCAATTGCTGCATTCCAGTTCGAGGAATCTAAAATAATCATGTTTATTTGGATTTAATTCAATAATTATAGCCAAATACAATTATATTCCTAAGAACTAGGATACAAATAATTTATGTGACTAGACAGCTAAAACTATATGAACTCCTGAATTTGAAACTAGGTAAGAACCTGTATCTTCGAAATCAGTGCTCTTCCGTGGTAAATTAGAAACGTCTAAGTAAATCACATACATGACACTTCCAAAATTAAATTACTCGGATTTTGAAAGAAGGGAAGTTCATGGCAATGGTGCCGATGTCGACAATTCTGCCAATGTCAGGAAGAAGGGAAGTATTTATTAAGTCTAAAACTTGACGGGTGAGTGATAGGTACATACAAGTAAATGTTTGAGGTGAGTGTAACCTGAATATAGTTTGTCCAGAATAAGTAACTGAATCGATTCCAATATTTTTTACAATAAGTGTTACAATTTGCGCACTGGATAAAAACTTACCCTGTATACAACATTATTTTTAGTATATGCGAAACCTGAATATAGTTTGTCCAGATTAAGTAACTTAATCGATTCCAATATTTTTTACGCCATGTTATGTGATGGAAAATGTTATTTACAATACAATCGCCGCACGGTTAGGTACCTACTGACTAATTATTATCAACTAGCAACGCTCCGCGGTTTCACCCGCGTAGTTCCCGTTCCCGTGGGAATACGGAGATAAAATATATTTAGCCTATGTCACCCGGGGATAGTGTAGATTCCCTGTTGGGAATCTGACTGAACCGATTTGAAAAATTCTTTCACTGTTGTGAAAGAATTTTGAAAAATTCCGATTTGAAAAATTCTTTCACTGTTGTGAAAGAATTTTTCAAATCGGTTCAGTAGTTTCGGAGCCTATTCAATGCAAACAAACAAACAATCAAATCTTTCCTCTTTATAATATTAATATAGATAGCGCAACACGACGCTGGACGCTCGGGCGTCTCAGAGCGCCGCTTGGTGACCATGTTTGTGAAGACTACTAGGCAACATAACAAACTTATAACTTTGTGATTTTTCACAATATAGTTTTGAAATATTGTACATAGATTCTTTACATAAAAATACTAAACACGTGTTTCGGGATCTCGCATAAACTAAAACTAGGTTTGTATATGCTGACGGTATGTTTTTTACGTTTTCGTTGACAAGCTGTAGAGTCATACGTCAGGGTACCATGCTTTTGGGGAGGGCATTGTGAAGTATGATTCTAGGTCTATTGTGATTGATTCAACTGGATAAACTATTGCCATATATCTGAAAAACCTTCATCTAATACCGATAATCCAACTGCTATTTCAGATTATATATCCATCCGTCCCATGGGCTTCCCACACACTAGGTACGGTTTGTCCATCAAATTCTTCACATACACTTAATTATGTATTTGCTTAACCACTATTTAAATATTTTTCTTAAATGACTCACTCCTTAAATACACCTAGTTACAGACCCTAACGAGATGATACGTCAAATAAAGTATGACCTCGAATAAAACGCCGTGTGATTTTATGCGAATCGATTATGCTAATCCTAAAAGGTTTTATGCCAAAATTGAAGTTTCCTTATGATTCTATTGTTAAAGATTTTCATATTTATTGTTTTTATATTGTTGTAAATGTGATTTGTATTCATTGATGAGTCAATGTTGTACCTAATTTGTGAAATAAAAGGTTATGGAGATAAGACTACGACAAGGTCTAGACGCCTTAATCGCCGAAATATTGCGAGATAAATTGATAGCCGCATCCGGGTAGACTGGAAGCCGACCTAAAAATTTGTTGGGAAATGCTAGGCTGATATGGACCGTCGTATTTTCTCAAGTGTTACATAAGCATAATCAGCTGATAATATTCCCACTGTTGGGACTCAGTACGGACTCCACAGTGCGGGTTGGTAGATGTCACATTTCATCGATTTTTTTAATTCTAGGACATGTCTGTTTCCTCACGATGTTTTCCTTCATCGTTTTGATAGCAGTGGTGATGTAATAATTAAAAAAAAGTAAAACATTCTCTCTAGGTTCGAACCTACGACCTACAACGCGTAAGTCGCGGTCGTTACCACTGGGCCACCACGGCACCCAGTGTTAAATAAATAAAACTAAAATTATTTATGTAATGGACGTATCCAACTGTTACGTGTTTTTATATAACACGAATGTGAAATAAGCCATCTTATGCTTTCAGGAAAAAAATATGTTTAAAAAATGAGTTTTGCATAATTTAAAAAAATCGTGACTGACCATGATTTGTAATGTGTTAATAGGTGCAGTTTTCCGTCCGATCTTTATTGTCAGTTTATAAAAGTTAAGCATTTCAAAGGAAAGAAGCACGTTTTCCGAATCATCCAATCATATTTTAGCCGATACAATCATGTTTTTAATGGCAAAATAAGAAACAACTTGCCATCGAAAAACGCCTTTTTTGTATATTCCATGATCTGTAAAAATATAACTAAATGTGATGGCATACGATATGTATAATTGTCTTAGAATATGGGTAGGTACATAAACAGATGACATAAAATTCTTATTACACTAGTGGCCAAAATAACAGAGCCGATTCACATACGAATTATTTTGCTCCAAATATTAATTCAGTAACAATTTAAATCCTTTTCTTTACCACGAGCACATAATATTAAGCTCGCTCCTTATTACATAGGACTTAAAAATAACTGGTAAGCCTGGCAGCCCTATAGGTACATCTCTGCCTAATCCTCCGAGATTACAGGCGTGATGTTATGTGTTATGTTTAGAACACATGATGCCACAGAGTCATCAACTCCATTATAAACTTTCCTTCTCGTTACGTTGTCATATCGGAAGATATTACACTCCCATTGAGTCGATCGTTATGTAAACAAAATGATTTCATAAACACAAGTACATAATGCGTATGACTATAAGTATATCTATTATGGTAAGTGTAACCGTTTTATGTTACAACTCCAATGTGTTATGTGAAATAAAAGGAGTGTGACGACGTATGTTGTTTTAGAAATTATCCTAATATCAGTCAGTTGTTAAAAAAACGCTAGCTCCGCATACTTAAATTTTATTAATTTGTATGTGCCATACTTAATTTTGATAAAAATATTGACATAATTTAAAAGCTAACAGTATCCAAATAATAATATGCACTAGCATAAAAAATGAAAAGAATTCATCCGCATTGTTGACAACAGGAAAAGTGTCCAAAATTCTGGCAGCATTGCCAGGCTGTATGGCAATGCTGATTCTTTGGTCAAAGATAGGCCAGCCGTTGGGGTCTCAGACCCCATGGCATTAGATTTTCAACTACAAATGGCTCGAACACATACGTTCCGATAAGATAGGAATATTTGCGCCTTTTGAGGTTTTCCTATTTAACTAAATCAGACAGCTTACTAAATTTTTTAAAGCACGACCAACTTCAGGAGCACTGGTAGCCTAGAGGTAAAGGCCGCGACTTACAAGTTGTAGGTCGTAGGTTCAAACCCAGGCAGGCGTTACTTTGTGTAAATGATTTCATCACTATCGCTCTCAAAACGGTGAAGGAAAATTTTTTGAGGATACCATGTCCTAGAACCAAAAAATTCGAAGACATGTGACATCTACCAACACTGGGCCCGCGTGGTGCATCAAAGCCCTCTCCCTCTCACTGAGAGAACATTATAGGCTTATTAAGATGCTGATGCACAGACGACTATGATTTAGTGACGTATGTGTAGTTCTTCCCTAGAACGACCATTTCAGACACCAATGTAAATGGTATTCATAAGATTTGACCAAGTTAAAGTTTAAGTGTGGACTTTGAGACTGTGACCTCTGAGTTGGTTTCGGCCTTTCCTCTCAGAGTAGTCAGATAGGGAACGTCGACCTTAATCTAGTTAAAAAAAATATTGACGTGTAAAAGTGTTTGTACAAACCTACTTACAGAAATAAAATCATTAATGATTTATCAATTTCCAACCATCCAAATGTTACCGCTTTTCTGAACCAATTTAACCACTCATTAGAAGCCTAAACGTCACCCATTACATAGTATCACGTTGCCAAACTGTGTGTAGCTAATTGCCGGCGAATCAATCATGTCATTAGGTAAGTGATCATCGGTTGATCGTTGATCGTCGGTTATCTAACTGACGATGCAATGTTTGTCAGTGGCTTAATAACGCATGAGCGTGAAATAGTTCCACTTTCCATGTTTGTATTGAGTGCTCATCAAACATGATCTACATAGGAATAGGAAGACTAAGTCGAAAATTCATACTTAATCAGGTATGAATTTTCGACTTAGTCTTCCGTACAAAGTTGTACAGTCACCATAATAGCAAAATGACCATGCAGGGTCGTCGGTTATACACTGGACCGCAAAGAAAAATAGTCAGTTACAAAATCTTCAATATCTTACGTATTTATCTTCGGTATCATCAGTATCTACCTGACCTAGCTTTATGAAATAAAGACTAAATTAAAGAATATTTAATGCCACATAAAATAATGTATGAAACCTTTTCATTTATTTTTGAGGATTGTATAAAAAACTGAATATGTAAAATAATGGTCGTTTTTTTTAATTTAGTAGGTACGAAAAAATTCAAATCAATTGTTTCGCTTTTGTTTTAGTTTTGCAATAAAAACTTTATAAATATGGTGTCTCTGCCTTATACATTTTATTATTCTGAAGTCATCATGTCGTTACCACCTGAAGAATGTACCAGGATTCTGACAATGCTTGAAGATGGTCACAGTCATCAAAATGCAGCGAGAACTGTTGGTGTGACTCTTTCTACAGTTCAGCGTGTACTCCAGCGTTTTCATGAAACTGGACCCAATCTTCGAAGACCAGGAACGGGTTGAACAAGGTACACGACGGCGCGGGAGGATCGCTATATGGTGTCAACAATTTTGAGAAATCGCTTTCTTACGGCTGTTGAAGTAAAGAATCATCAATTTACGAGCTGGAGGAAACAATCTGAGTGCGGATACATTAAGACTTGCAAATGGATCAAAACTAGAAAGACACCACAGAAACTCAAGGTTGAGTTATGCTAGAGAACACGAGAATTGGAGTCTGAATGACTGGTCAAGAGTTATGTTTTCAGACGAGTCTAGATTCTGTTCATACAAGCACGATGGGAGGAAAAGAGTGTACAGAAGACCGGGAGAGCGCTATAACCAAGCCTATATAGAAGAAAAAGTACCATACGGCGGAGGCTCTGTACACGTGTGGGCAGGGGATTTCTTCCGAAAGCCGCACTGAGCTAGTGATGATAGAAAATGGAACTTTAACTGCAGAAAGATATGTCACTGAAATTCTGAATGACTACGTTGATCCATTTTTAGTGGACATGGGGGAGATTACCGTTTTTATGCAAGACAATGCCCGCCCGCATACAGCTCAGATTGTGTTTGCCTATTTTCAAGAAGTCGGTATCGTAAACATGGAGTGGCCAGCACGCAGCCCCGACTTAAACCCCATTGAGCATGCATGCGACGAACTGGGCCGACGTGTACGTCAGCGGAATCCGCCGCCAATCATGCTACGTGAAATGAAAGAAGCTCTAATAGAGGAATGGAAGAATAGTCCGCAGCATCGCCTCAAAAACCTAGTAGAAAGTATGCCAAATCGCATAACAGCAGTATTGCTCGCGGAGGCAACACAAAGTACTAAAATACGCGAAAACGGCACATCTGTAACCAAGCTACATTTCCGAAAATACTGGAAAAACTACGCATTTTATTTACTTTACATTTATTAAAAATTAAAGCTTGAATTCATTTGAATTTGTTTTAATTTAAGCACATTAAAATATTCTTTAATTTAGTCTTTATTTCATAAAGCTAGGTCAGGTACTTTTCAAGACATTGAAGATTTTCTAACCGACCCTTCTTCTTTGCGGTCCAGTTTAGAAAGAAATCGATGGATGATTTCGAATGAATTTTATTTTATAAATATACTGTTTGTTTTCTGTTAATTTAATTGCATTTATTCGAAAACATCCATCGGTTTTTTAATGCAAATATGGACAAAAATGAAGCGTCTGATATTGGCTTAAGTTAATGACTCCCGCAGACCTGCGCGACGCGACTCTAGTACTTTACCATGAAATTTCATAGAAATTGTTCTATTAAAGTCAAGACGCACTGTCGCGTCGCGCCTGTTTGCGGGAACTTTAACACTGAGATCACAGCTGGTGGATGTGTACCTACATTTTGAAGAAAAAAGCATTCTGTACAAATCCAAAAACATCAACCCTTATTTTTTGGCACAATTTTTGTTACCTTTGTGTCATTCTATGAACGTCTTTTAATTCCCTTGAATGTCACCATCAATACCTACTAATTATGTAAGGATGCTGATTCAATCTGTTGTTGAGCTAAAGGGCTAAAATTGCTGAAACCTTTCTAAAGAAAACGTTCCGAAAACAACACCATATAGAAACATTAATATTGTTTTACGACATATGTAGTTAGTTAATTATAATTCACGCATACACCAATTAATTACGTAACGTTAGGAAATGGTCTCGTTTTCAATTAAACTGGAGTAGATAGTGTTACGAAGTAAGTTATCTACAAGTAATAGTTACCATCAACTATTGGCGGGTACTAATAACTGGCCAATAAGCGTATGGCTCCACCGTTAAACAATATCACTTTGATTGCGTAAGCGCAAGAAGTAATGTTACAATGTTTGTAGAAATTAATAGACATAAGGCCTTTCTCTCCCGTATGAAAGTCGCATTTGAATATTTTAATTAATATTTCTCACAATGCTGTATTTGGTGATTGTAATTGGACTAAGATAAATGAGTAAAGATTCTGCTATATGAGTTAAGCATAAAACATGGTGAATATAATGCAAAGGTCTTTAAAACTTATTGTATAGTAGTGACACATCATAGTATTATCAGATATTCCAACGTTTCTACTTTGTTGCCAAGATCATAAGAATGAAACTCGATTGTATCTGTAGCATGATGGTTAATTTCGTTCCGAAAATATCTTACAACTGTATGGTGGGGTTGAAAATAAGTCAATAGGTACCTACTCAATAGTTTATTTGCATTCCATTGTGTGTTTAGGTGGAAACTTACAATAACATGTGGTCATTATGGACCCTGTCATGCATCGCAAAATAGTAGGAGAGAGGAAAGAAGTCTTGAAAAATTTCTATTTGCAGTCGCTTCATGAAAAATACCGATATACAGAATGCATCTCTTTGACTATTATGTGAACCTTACTTAGTTTACTGATTACACTGATGATGTAAGAGTTCTTAAGTCAACAGAGTTCTAAATGCTACCAATGTGATCTTAATAGAATCTCACATCAACGACGTTGAAAATCAAATCAAACTTATATACTATTGGCAAATCGTGACAGAATCCGACCCTGTTGAACTATTGTGACGAACTCGTTGTAAGATTGAGTTGAATGAAAAGGTCAGCTTTGGATCTCAAGACGTGATCACGTGACAGTACTTAAGCTTAAACTGAACCATACCTTTTGTGGTTAAATTCTTTGTTTGTATGGGCTTGCGGAAAATTAAAGACATGTCATGTAATGGGCGTGTCTAGATATTTTACAATCCTCATGAATACCTACGCTTTTCAGAAAAGATTGGCTAAATAGTCGATTCGCAAGGATTTACAATTTTAAATAACATATTATTTTCTGTAGGAGATTCGGAGGAAGTTAATTTAATTGTGGGTAAATCTACAACTACAGAAATATATACTAGGCAATTGCTACGTTTTAATATTTGATGCAATTAAGTTCGACATTAGTTCGATTTTCTCCTATTAAGTAAGAAAAATGCAATTTCATTCATAACCAGAGATATTCGGATATTCGGATGCATTTTTACCAAAGTTAATTTTTAGCTATGAAAGTATGGAAGCGGGTTTTAAAAATATTTAAAAAATCAATCCCAGGATGTCAGGAACACCGTGAATGCATAACTAGTCGGGTATAAATATTTAAAAAAAAATCTACAAAAAAACCCCGGGATACTTGGATAGCATAACTACCACTTAGATGCATATTTATTTAAAAACATGTGTAGGTACGTATTTTTTCGATGCTAAAGCGCATTCCATATTAGTCAACATCTCAACTTTAGGTGAATATGCATTCAAATATCCGATCTCTATTCATAACATAAGGATTATAAGTCGTTTCGCACGAATTTCATGCAATATGTTTATTGTTGCCATTCGACAAATAAGCCTAAAGATTTTGTCAGACCCCTGGCGAATTAACCCAAAAGGTCGCCGGCATGGCGGCATCAGTTGTCTAAAATGTACAATTGACTTTGTCAATACCTAGCCGTGAAATACAAGAAGCCAAAAACAATACATCATTCTAAAATCACTAAAAAGCTGCACTAACAATGCTTGGTATAATGTGTCAAGAAGCTCATAATAGTTTACAGTTACAAGATGAATGTATGAGCCGGTGTAAGTGTGGCCATTGTAGAATGACCGCGAAACTACGTAAACAGTGTGACAAGTTACTATGGAACGCATTTGTTTGGTAAACGTGAGTTATAACTCACTTTTTTGTCGACTATGTTTTAAATCGGTATTCAGAGATTTAGGTAAACTTGGAAAACCATTTTTACTTTCTAACATGTTATTGTATCTCTGGGTTAAGGTACCGATTTGTTTGATTTGGCAGTAATAGTTTAGACAAATATTAAAGAAGAATGGAAAACGAAAATTAAAAAAAAAAAAAACAATATTTTGCGAATAACAACATAATTAATGATGTCATAGAACTGTGTTTTTACTGAAAAATAGTTACGATTAAAACGTCATATGTTACGATGAGTTATCATCAATTCATTAGCAATGCATTCAAGAAGAAACTAAGTCTTATTTTAATTCAATCAATTCAGGTTTCACGATAGAAATTGTTGTGGATTTTAGTTTTGAAGCAAAATTTCTGGCGATACTGTTTTCATACCACTGCATAAAGTAGGTTTTTCGAAAAATAATCTTTATACTTCCTCGTTAGTTTTGTAGTCGCAAGCTACTGCTGAACATGCGGTCTTGGGTTCGATTCCTAGGTTGGGCAAAATGTTATTGGGTTTTTCTATTTGGAATTTCTCCGTACCAGCCTGGCTGGCAATAGGCTCGCCCCCTATTACATGAGACTTAAACATTACAGGTACATCGTTACCATCATCATCATGGTAACTTTGTACATCATTCAGTGGAATCTAATGTTAAAAGTCACAAAAAAGTGACATTTCCTACAATAGTACCACCACCACCTTTTCACAGGTATCATTGAATAGTTAACGAATATCGTCGTGTAACTGTTTACCTAACTTGTTGAGATTGCCTCTGTATGTACAAGTATGGCTTGCCTTTGGCAAATATATGGAAACCAAGGCCGGGTCACTACGAGTTTTGAAATGTTAAATAAGACGTGTCTGAGCTTCAAGGAGAATTTATGGCAGGAGTTCAGGTATTGTGAGGAGCTTAATGATTTTAAATTTAACTGAAGGCTTTTTCTGAGAAAACCATTTGCTTGTAAAGTTTTTAAATTTTTAGGTTAAATTAAAAAATATCTTATGCCTTCTACTTCTCGTGTCGATTAACTGTCTACTCAAATTTTGTCCGACTAGAGGGTTCAACAACATTTACGTTACTTATTTTGTTGAACAGACAATTTTTTCGAATAAATAAAGCAATGGTTTAGCAATATCCTTTATCGAACCATCTGAGAGCCTTCCGCCTGGGCACGCGTTACCGTGGCCGACTTGGAAATCTTTTTTATTTTTTTATTACCAAATGGGCCTGCTCTTAAACTCGATCACGCCTGATGGAAAGCGTTTGATGAGGTCTATGATGGATTGAGCGTGCCCAAAAAATGCCTGTTCACTCTTGTTTTGAAGGGGGACGGGTTAAATGTGGAAGAGAACACAGACGCAGGCGGAGAGTTCCACACTTTGACTGTGCGCATAATAAATGTGGAGGAGTAGCGCTGAATACGACTGGTCGGGATATCAACCAATTGCGAATGGTACCCTGCAGTGTGTCTGGTGGTCCGGTAGTAAAAGGGCAATGGTGGGATCAGGTCGTGGAGCTCCTGCGCAGACTCTCCGAATTACAGTCTGTAGAAGACCGATAGGCAAGCAACATTACGCCGATGAGCCAAGCTGTGAAGCTAAGCCACCAACGTTTCGTCGCCTATGAGCCTTTTTGCTCTGCATTCTACCGAGTTAAGGGCAAATCTCTAATAGACTTCGAATCCAAGTCGGCCGGAGCAAAGACAATCTCAACAGATGGGGGTTCATGGACGGCACAGATCTCAAGTGCGTTTGTGGCACCTCCCCACAGACGATAGCTCACCTTTCATCCTGCCGCATGCCCTGTTACTTGTGCATTTGACGATCTTATGACTGCGTCAGCTAGCTAGCGGAGTTCGCGCAGCCGAATGTTTGAATTTTTTTGCGATCGATACGCTAAGAAGAAGCAATATCCTTGAAAATTATTTAGATTTTGATGGATAGTGAGTTAAGTAACAAGAGTGCAGTAAGTAGCCTACGTAAATAACTTTGTTACTTTACTCTTTAAAATCCTGGAAAGTGTAAGTAGTTGTTAATTATGAGCAGGATAAAATGTGAATGAGTGTCATTTCTTGCGAAAGAACCAAACAGCAAATCTGTTTGAAAAGTGCAAATTCAATGAAATACAACAATAAACAAAGCAAACTGTTATAAAATTGGATCATAATTGAAAGAAAATAAACACATTTAATTGACAGACCGTAACAATATGCAAGAACTACAAATAGGTACGAACTTACTAATAAAATGTGAATCAATCATACTATGTTTCCTTTTTAAAACCATTCTATAACGCAACTTCCGAAAACAATTCTTTTATAACTAAAAATAACATAAACTTGACACTTAACAATTAACAACTGACATTTAAATAAACAACAGTTGCACATGACGAATTAGAAAATGGTACGAAACGAAAACGTACGGAATGCTCGAACAGATGCGTTTGCGCAAGATGAACATCGAAAGTGACCGACGATGAGTAGCCGTGACGATGTACCGTCTGCACCGGTATAAAATCCATGTTTGTGTATGTATAGTCGACCTCGAAATTGATTATTACTTTTGACAATAATGAATTTTCCTAGTGTAGCTTTACAGATACCTTTTGGCCTGCCCCGTCATCTTCTTTTATTCCAGACAATCTCTGTGAAGATTTTTCATTTATTATTAACCCTGCCAATGTCATTCAGGCGCTAAAAGATCCCATTTAGCACTCTTGGCAAATAGACTGTAGTTTTTTGACGTGTAAGTGACATTCAACCGTGGTGGTAAAGAAATTATGAGGTTGACCATACACATTTATTTTATTTCTAACGGACTTTATTGTAAACCTATTGAGATTTTTTCGACAGTGATTCATATTCTTACAATATTGTGGGTATTTGTTGTTTTTTGCTGTGTGCAGTTTGGTATTGATTGCGTCAAAATAGAGTCGTTGATTCAAGGATGACTTTATTGAAGATTGGTTCTAGGAATTTAAGATTAAATAGGTACTTGGTTTAAGATAGAGCAGGAACAAGACATGTTACAAAAATGTTTTTCCTTGGCGATATCTTGCATGGGGATGTCCCTTGGGTTTTAAGTTAATAAGACGTATTTGGCGATTATTTTCAGCTCTCTTTTGGGTTAAAAAGATAAAGCCGTGTGATCATAAACCTGTAAGCTTGTTATTCATGCAGGTATTTATTACGATTTTTTTTCTCTAATTTGTATGTCTTCATGTGGTTTTAGTTTTTACTGTAACCTTTTTGACACCATACATGCACCATGCATGGGCTTTACAGACGATTTTCATAGATCAGGATACAAATTTTTAAAGGTCGCAAGCTAGATTTCGTTCGTCCAGATCATGCCTCTGGATCAACCTTCCCTCCCATTTCTCTTCATCCCTTTGCCTTTGGAAATCAATGATTAGCCTGCATTATTTTCATTACCGCTTAACAAGCCTGGTGATTCTAGAACCTAGTTGCGAAGGCATGCTTGTAGCAACGGTGGCGACCCCATGGTAACGACGCTGACTTACGAGTCGGTCGTGGTCGTGTGTTTAAATCCAGGCAGACGCTTTATCCTGCTTAAATAATTTTATCAGCATTGTTCTCCTAAGGTGAAGAAAAACTTCTTGAGGAAACTGGCATGTCCTAGAGCCAATAATTAGAAGACATGTGATATCTACCAACCCGCACTGGGCTCGCGTGGTGGAGTACTGCTCACTCCCTCTCAGATGAGAAGAGGCCTGTGTCCCAGCAGAGGGGACATTATACGCTGAGTATGCTACGTATGCTATGCTTGTAACATACGGGTGGAGCCGATGCTAAGTAGGTAGATATTACAGGTCCATAAAAGGTTTATTACTTTGTTACATGAAACATTACTCAGTTAATTAGTTCCTCACGGAACGAAATAGTTAATTATGAGACAGTTATTGCCATGAACATTGATGTATCCATGTCACTTCGGTATTTCATGCTTCATGAACAAGAGGTGCTGGTTTCGTGCTTTATATGATTAAATGGCTGTCAGCGACTTTGTAAGCGGAGAAATGATACTTCCATCGATGTCTACACTGTTCTGAAATATATATTTGTTGACGTCTGCAAAACAGATGCCTACTTTCCCTCCTATCATTTGTTTAAGTTTTCTCGGTCAGGTTTAAGACACTAATCTTAATTTTCAACCTGTTTATTGACTTTGTAGAGGCATGAGGAAAAGGGTGTAAAGTTCACTCATCCTCCATAGAAAAGGGAGGATTCTCCGACCAGACGGGTGTTGTGTCTAGTGGGCAACTGCCAGATGGATGATCGAAGTTGGAATGTTATTTAGATGCTCAGTTGCGCGGTAAACTCTGCTTGCGCGATGTAGGTTTTAGCGTGACGTCAGTGTTTTGCGTAGTTCGCATATGGCAATGTGTTTGCCGCTACAACTTTGTTGAGGCAGAAAGAAAAGCAACTTTACCAATAACACATCTATGATGAAGTTTAGTGTTTCTTCAGCGAATCCACCGGCTTATTTTACACTAATTGTCCTAATACACTGTTCTATCTAATACACCTTCCATCATGGGCTGTTTTCTTCTCATCTTTCTTTTCTTTAGTGTTTAGTTTCCTTGTTTCAACTTCATTCATTGTATTTTTATGTTTTATGTTTGTCTCATGAACCCGGAATTCTGTCTCCCACGCTGTGTTTATTGATTTGAATCATAAATTCGGCAGAGCAAATAAACATTTCAATGCACTCAAACAGTGTGAACGTCTTAATAATGGCCATTTTGACTTGATTTATGTTACTAACTGTTGTTTTAAGAGCCGAAACTATTGAGAATTTGATTGAGAAATTTGCTAGAATTATCCATGCTGTAATGTGTTTATTTAACTCTAAAAAAGATATGAACGATTTCGCGTTTAGTGCAAATATTTGTAAGAAATGTTAAAAGTTCACATCAAAGTTCGACTACCCACGTACTTTCTGTTTTAGCATCTCCTAATTTTGGAAAATTTGGGCTTCGATTATATCTTCTAGTGATTTAGTTTATGTATGTTATAAATAAAATGAACGTGTCAACTTTCAACGGCATTCGATCGCATTGCTTATTCACACCAAAAAACATAAGGAACTATCTTTCCTTCATTTTTTTATATTTTCTTTCTTTTATTGTTCTATGTTAGAGGGTTTGGTTTCCGCATTGAATCCTATATGTGGACCATTGTGCGTGGTCCAAAGCGGCCTTCGGTGGTTATTCCAACCAGCCCACGTCCCTCCAGAAGTTGATTAGATCTCCTGGTCTGTTAAGAATATCGGTGTAAGATCTGGGTGCCCCGAGGGTTTCTGTCCTAATCTCGGTAACGCCTGTGCATTCAAAGAGCACATGCGCAGTGATTTCCTCAGCCTCCATTCCATGCAAGCCCTGCATAGAGTCACTGTCCGTTATGCCTATTGCGTTTCAATGTAGGTTTGCACTTATTCTTCTCCTTCATGTCGCTGGCACGACAGTATTTTTTTTCTTACCGACCTAAAACTTCGCCACTTTCACTGTTTCGTCGGTGGCAGCGCAGAAGTCACTTTAACTCCTCCTAGCCTGCCTTCTGTGTCCCAAGACAGAACGCCGGAGGTGCATCATGACTTTTTTATGGATAGCTCCACATCCACACCCTGCTGCCGCTCAGTCTGCTCTATTTTATCTGCTGTGGTTTGGAGAGTAAAATACATCACTATTTTATATGTGCAAACCCAGTTTTTTGATTTATGTTTTAGCCAATTAATTTTGATGGTTATTTCAACAGTAGCATTTACTTTCATTGGTTTTATTTAGACTGAGCAGTTGCGTCATTTATTGAAATTCTATCTAGAATCTAATACACGACATGGTAGCCTAGAATTTTTATTTCCGTTTTCTATTAGAAATTCATAGTAATGGACTATATTTCAAGCAAGCGGTTATTTGAAATTTCGAAATGGTTAAAGATTTTATTACAATCGAATGGATCTCATCTCTTTTGAGATCCATTCGATTGTAGAATGGATCTCAAAACTATCATTTTAAAAATCTTTCTTTAGTTAAAACGTCTTTCGATTGTACATGTTTACAAGTTTTTAAAGGTGTAAGGTATTTTTTTCAGAAATAAACATGTTTATGAGGCTGAAGGAAATTCTGCTATATTCGGTTATTACCGTAACTAAGTGATAAAATCTATACTAAAAACACGCGATTATTAAAGTTTTCAACTACAAATAATAATCATCCAATAATTGCTCTTAGCGGTGGAAATCAATTTAACTAACAATGCAGTTTTATAATTAAAACATACAAAGGTAAATGGTGCCTTATTAAAAGATTAAAGTTAAGAGGATAATCAACCGATAGATAAGTTTTGTTATTAATATTTTTCGGTTTAAAGCTTTTGATTAACATAAACATAACAGCATCACGCTTTGTTTCCCAGAAGGGTACGGCAGAAGTATACCTATAAATAGTATAGTAACGAGCATTAATATGTATACACATAGCCAAATTCAAAAGCGATTTTCTCTTGAATAACGATTGCAACCTTGAAATAATCATAATTCATTATAGTGTGGGTTCCAAAATACTATTTTCATAATAACATAAAATTTGTCATATCATCATGTCAGCCGAAAGACGTCCACTGCTGGACATAAGCCTCCCCCAAAAGGGGGTGATTTGCCATAACCGCCACGCTTGGCAGGCGGGTTGGTGATCACAGTATGGTGGTCAAATGCATAGAGAACGCTGCTGCCCATTCTCCAGTAAGTCCCTTAGTCGCCTCCTACGACACCCACGGGAAGAAATGGGATGGTGCTATTCTTTTACGTCCGGCACTACACGGAACATAAAATTACAATCAATACAAGAGGAGAAAATCACTTTTAAAATTTGGTAAGCCACATTTCGCCAGTTATGTATTAGTCACACATAATAGGGGAAGAGCTTATTGCCATCAACCGGGCACAAATCCAGCTGCAACTGAGAAATTCCAGAAATAAAAACCCAAAAGCACTTTACCTTGTCGATCTTTTAGTTAAAGCAGATTTTTTGTCATTAAATAGCACAGTTTGCAATGATAAAACAGGTAGATACGGCCAGTAGTGGCGGCCAGTGCTGCGGGCCAGTGCTGGCGGCCTATGCTGGCAGCCAGTGCTGGCGGCCTATGCTAGCGGCCAGTGCTGGCGGAAACTGCTCGGGCCAGTGCTGGCGGCTAGTGCTACGGGCCAGTGCTGGCGGCTAGTGCTGCGGGCCAGTGCTGGCAGCTAGTGTTCGAGCCAGTGCTGGCGGCTAGTGCTCGAGCCAGTGCCGGCAGCAAGTGCTCGGGCAAGTGCTCGGGCAAGTGCTGGCGGAAAGTGCTAGGGCCAGAGCTGGCGGCAAGTGCTCGGGCCAGTGCTGGCGGCAAGTGATCGGGCCAGTGCTGGCGGCAAGTGCTCGGGCAAGTGCTCGGGCAAGTGCTAGGGCCAGTGCCGACGGCAAGTGCTTGGGCCAGAGCTGGCGGCAAGTGCTTGGGCCAGAGCTGGCGGCAAGTGCTCGGGCCAGTGCTGGCGGCAAGTGATCGGGCCAGTGCTGGCGGCAAGTGCTCGGGCAAGTGCTGGCGGCTAGTGCTCGGGAAAGTGCTCGGGCCAGTGCTGGCGGCAAGTGCTTGGGCCAGAGCTGGCGGCAAGTGCTCGGGCCAGTGCTGGCGGCAAGTGATCGGGCCAGTGCTGGCGGCAAGTGCTCGGGCAAGTGCTGGCGGCTAGTGCTCGGGCAAGTGCTCGGGCAAGTGCTCGGGCCAGTGCTGGTGGTAAGTGCTCGGGTAAGTGCTCGGGCAAGTGCTCGGGCCAGTGCTGGCGGCAAGTGCTTGGGCCGGAGCTGGCGGCAAGCGCTCGGGCCAGTGCTGGTGGCAAGTGCTCGGGCCAGTGCTGGCGGCAAGTGCTCGAGCCAGTGTTGGCGGCAAGTGCTCGGGCCAGTGTTGGCGGCAAGTGCTCGGGCCAGTGTTGGTGGCAATTGCTCGGGCCAGTGCTGGCGGCAAGTGCTCGGGCAAGTGCTCGGGCAAGTGCTCGGGCCAGTGCTGGCGGCAAGTGCTTGGGCCAGAGCTGGCGGCAAGTGCTCGGGCCAGTGCTGGCGGCAAGTGCTCGGGCAAGTGCTTGGGCCAGAGCTGGCGGCAAGTGCTCGGGCAAGTGCTGGCGGCTAGTGCTCGGGCAAGTGCTCGGGCCAGTGCTGGCGGCAAGTGCTCGGGCAATTGCTCGGGCAAGTGCTCGGGTAAGTGCTCGGGCCAGTGTTGGCGGCAAGTGCTCGGGCCAGTGTTGGCGGCAAGTGCTCGGGCCAGTGCTGGTGGCAAGTGCTCGGGTAAGTGCTCGGGCAAGTGCTCGGGCCAGTGCTGGCGGCAAGTGTTCGGGCCAGTGCTGGCGGCAAGTGCTCGGGCCAGTGCTGGCGGAAAGTGCTGGGGCCAGTGTAGGCGGCAAGTGCTCGGGCAAGTGTTAGGGCAAGTGGTCGGGCCAGTGTTGGCGGCATCTGGTCGGGCCAGTGCTGGTGGCAAGTGCTCGGGCCAGTGCTGGCGGCAAGTGCTCGGGCAAGTGCTCGGGCAAGTGCTGGCGGCAAGTGCTCGGGCAAGTGCTCGGGCAAGTGCTCGGGCAAGTGCTCAGTCAAGTGCTTGGGCAAGTGCTCGGGCAAGTGCTCAGGCAAGTGCTCGGGCAAGTGCTCGGGCAAGTGCTCGGTCAAGTGCTCGGGCAAGTGCTCGGTCAAGTGCTCGGGCAAGTGCTCGGTCAAGTGCTCGGGCAAGTGCTCGGGTAAGTGCTCGGGCAAGTGCTCGGGCAAGTGCTGGCGGCAAGTGCTCGGGGAAGTGCTCGGGCAAGTGCTCGGGCAAGTGCTCGGGCAAGTGCTGGCGGCAAGTGCTCGGGCAAGTGCTCGGGAAAGTGCTCGGGCAAGTGCTCGGTCCAGTGCTCGGGCAAGTGCTCGGGCAAGTGCTCGGTCAAGTGCTCGGGCAAGTGCTCGGGCAAGTGCTCGGGCAAGTGCTGGCGGCAAGTGCTGGGGCAAGTGCTCGGGAAAGTTCTCGGGCAAGTGCACGGGCAAGTGCTCGGGCAAGTGCTCGGGCAAGTGCTGGCGGCAAGTGCTCGGGCAAGTGCTCGGTCAAGTGCTCGGGCAAGTGCTTGGGCAAGTGCTGGCGGCAAGTGCTCGGGCAAGTGCTCGGTCAAGTGCACGGGCAAGTGCTCGGGCAAGTGCTCGGGCAAGTGCTGGCGGCTAGTGCTCGTGCAAGTGCTGGCGGCTAGTGCTCGGGCAAGTGCTGGCGGCTAGTGCTCGGGCAAGTGCTGGCCGCAAGTGCTCGGGCAAGTGCTCGGGCAAGTGCTGGCGGCTAGTGCTCGGGCAAGTGCTGGCGGCAAGTGCTCGGGCAAGTGCTCGGGCAAGTGCTCGGGCAAGTGCTCGGGCAAGTGTTCAGGCAAGTGCTGGCGGCAAGTGCTCGGGCAAGTGCTCGGGCAAGTGCTCGGGCAAGTGCTGGCGGCAAGTGCTCGGGCAAGTGCTCGGGAAAGTGCTCGGGCAAGTACTCGGGCAAGTGCTTGGGCAAGTGCTCGGGCAAGTGCTCGGGCAAGTGCTCGGGCAAGTGCTGGCGGCAAGTGCTCGGGCAAGTGATAGGGCAAGTGCTCGGGCAAGTGCTGGTTGCAAGGGCTCGGGCCAATGCTGGCGGCAAGTGCTCGGGCAAGTGCTGGCGGCTAGTGCTCGGGCAAGTGCTCGGGCAAGTGCTCGGGCAAGTGCTTGGTCAAGTGCTCGGTCAAGTGCTCGGGCCAATGCTGGCGGCAAGTGCTCGGGCAAGTGCTCGGGCAAGTGATCAGGCAAGTGCTCGGGCAAGTGCTCGGGCAAGTGCTCGGTCAAGTGCTCGGGCAAGTGCTCGGGCAAGTGCTGGCGGCAAGTGCTGGGGCAAGTGCTCGTGCAAGTGCTGGCGGCTAGTGCTCGGGCAAGTGCTGGCGGCAAGTGCTCGGGCAAGTGCTCGGGCAAGTGCTGGCGGCTAGTGCTCGGGCAAGTGCTCAGGCAAGTGCTCGGGCAAGTGCTCGGGCAAGTGCTCGGGCAAGTGCTCAGGCAAGTGCTGGCGGCAAGTGCTCGGGCAAGTGCTCGGGCAAGTGCTCGGGCAAGTGCTCGGGCAAGTGCTCGGGCAAGTGCTGGCGGCAAGTGCTGGCGGCAAGTGCTCGGGCAAGTGATAGGGCAAGTGCTCGGGCAAGTGCTGGTTGCAAGGGCTCGGGCCAATGCTGGCGGCAAGTGCTCGGGCAAGTGCTGGCGGCTAGTGCTCGGGCAAGTGCTCGGGCAAGTGCTCGGGCAAGTGCTCGGGCAAGTGCTCGGGCAAGTGCTTGGTCAAGTGCTCGGTCAAGTGCTCGGGCCAATGCTGGCGGCAAGTGCTCGGGCAAGTGCTGGCGGCTAGTGCTCGGGCAAGTGCTTGGTCAAGTGCTCGGTCAAGTGCTCGGGCAAGTGCTCGGTCAAGTGCTCGGGCAAGTGCTGGTGGCAAGTGCTCGGGCAAGTGCTGGCGGCAAGTGCTCGGGCAAGTGCTCGGGAAAGTGCTCGGGCAAGTGCTCGGTCCAGTGCTCGGGCAAGTGCTCGGGCAAGTGCTCGGTCAAGTGCTCGGGCAAGTGCTCGGGCAAGTGCTCGGGCAAGTGCTGGCGGCAAGTGCTGGGGCAAGTGCTCGGGAAAGTTCTCGGGCAAGTGCACGGGCAAGTGCTCGGGCAAGTGCTCGGGCAAGTGCTGGCGGCAAGTGCTCGGGCAAGTGCTCGGTCAAGTGCTCGGGCAAGTGCTTGGGCAAGTGCTGGCGGCAAGTGCTCGGGCAAGTGCTCGGTCAAGTGCACGGGCAAGTGCTCGGGCAAGTGCTCGGGCAAGTGCTGGCGGCTAGTGCTCGTGCAAGTGCTGGCGGCTAGTGCTCGGGCAAGTGCTGGCGGCTAGTGCTCGGGCAAGTGCTGGCGTCAAGTGCTCGGGCAAGTGCTCGGGCAAGTGCTGGCGGCTAGTGCTCGGGCAAGTGCTGGCGGCAAGTGCTCGGGCAAGTGCTCGGGCAAGTGCTCGGGCAAGTGCTCGGGCAAGTGCTCAGGCAAGTGCTGGCGGCAAGTGCTCGGGCAAGTGCTCGGGCAAGTGCTCGGGCAAGTGCTGGCGGCAAGTGCTCGGGCAAGTGCTCGGGAAAGTGCTCGGGCAAGTACTCGGGCAAGTGCTTGGGCAAGTGCTCGGGCAAGTGCTCGGGCAAGTGCTCGGGCAAGTGCTGGCGGCAAGTGCTCGGGCAAGTGATAGGGCAAGTGCTCGGGCAAGTGCTGGTTGCAAGGGCTCGGGCCAATGCTGGCGGCAAGTGCTCGGGCAAGTGCTGGCGGCTAGTGCTCGGGCAAGTGCTCGGGCAAGTGCTCGGGCAAGTGCTCGGGCAAGTGCTCGGTCAAGTGCTCGGGCCAATGCTGGCGGCAAGTGCTCGGGCAAGTGCTGGCGGCTAGTGCTCGGGCAAGTGCTTGGTCAAGTGCTCGGTCAAGTGCTCGGGCAAGTGCTCGGTCAAGTGCTCGGGCAAGTGCTGGTGGCAAGTGCTCGGGCAAGTGCTCGGGCAAGTGCTCGGGCAAGTGCTCGGTCAAGTGCTCGGTCAAGTGCTCGGGCAAGTGCTCAGGCAAGTGCTCGGGCAAGTGCTCGGGCAAGTGCTCGGTCAAGTGCTCGGGCAAGTGCTCGGGCAAGTGCTCGGGCAAGTGCTGGCGGCAAGTGCTGGGGCAAGTGCTCGTGCAAGTGCTGGCGGCTAGTGCTCGGGCAAGTGCTGGCGGCTAGTGCTCGGGCAAGTGCTGGCGGCAAGTGCTCGGGCAAGTGCTCGGGCAAGTGCTGGCGGCTAGTGCTCGGGCAAGTGCTCAGGCAAGTGCTCGGGCAAGTGCTCGGGCAAGTGCTCGGGCAAGTGCTCAGGCAAGTGCTGGCGGCAAGTGCTCGGGCAAGTGCTCGGGCAAGTGCTCGGGCAAGTGCTGGCGGCAAGTGCTCGGGCAAGTGCTCGGGAAAGTGCTGGCGGCAAGTGCTCGGGCAAGTGATAGGGCAAGTGCTCGGGCAAGTGCTGGTTGCAAGGGCTCGGGCCAATGCTGGCGGCAAGTGCTGGCGGCAAGTGCTGGGGCAAGTGCTCGGGAAAGTGCTCGGGCAAGTGCACGGGCAAGTGCTCGGGCAAGTGCTCGGGCAAGTGCTCGGGCAAGTGCTTGGTCAAGTGCTCGGTCAAGTGCTCGGGCAAGTGCTCGGGCAAGTGCTCGGGCAAGTGCTTGGGCAAGTGCTCGGGCAAGTGCTCGGGCAAGTGCTCGGGCAAGTGCTGGCGGCTAGTGCTCGGGCAAGTGCTCGGGCAAGTGCTCGGGCAAGTGCTCGGGCAAGTGCTCGGTCAAGTGCTCGGGCCAATGCTGGCGGCAAGTGCTCGGGCAAGTGCTGGCGGCTAGTGCTCGGGCAAGTGCTTGGTCAAGTGCTCGGTCAAGTGCTCGGGCAAGTGCTCGGTCAAGTGCTCGGGCAAGTGCTGGTGGCAAGTGCTCGGGCAAGTGCTCGGGCAAGTGCTCGGGCAAGTGCTCGGTCAAGTGCTCGGTCAAGTGCTCGGGCAAGTGCTCAGGCAAGTGCTCGGGCAAGTGCTCGGGCAAGTGCTCGGTCAAGTGCTCGGGCAAGTGCTCGGGCAAGTGCTCGGGCAAGTGCTGGCGGCAAGTGCTGGGGCAAGTGCTCGTGCAAGTGCTGGCGGCTAGTGCTCGGGCAAGTGCTGGCGGCTAGTGCTCGGGCAAGTGCTGGCGGCAAGTGCTCGGGCAAGTGCTCGGGCAAGTGCTGGCGGCTAGTGCTCGGGCAAGTGCTCAGGCAAGTGCTCGGGCAAGTGCTCGGGCAAGTGCTCGGGCAAGTGCTCAGGCAAGTGCTGGCGGCAAGTGCTCGGGCAAGTGCTCGGGCAAGTGCTCGGGCAAGTGCTGGCGGCAAGTGCTCGGGCAAGTGCTCGGGAAAGTGCTGGCGGCAAGTGCTCGGGCAAGTGATAGGGCAAGTGCTCGGGCAAGTGCTGGTTGCAAGGGCTCGGGCCAATGCTGGCGGCAAGTGCTCGGGCAAGTGCTGGCGGCTAGTGCTCGGGCAAGTGCTCGGGCAAGTGCTCGGGCAAGTGCTTGGTCAAGTGCTCGGTCAAGTGCTCGGGCCAATGCTGGCGGCAAGTGCTCGGGCAAGTGCTGGCGGCTAGTGCTCGGGCAAGTGCTTGGTCAAGTGCTCGGTCAAGTGCTCGGGCAAGTGCTCGGTCAAGTGCTCGGGCAAGTGCTGGTGGCAAGTGCTCGGGCAAGTGCTTGGGCAAGTGCTCGGGCAAGTGCTCGGTCAAGTGCTCGGGCAAGTGCTCAGGCAAGTGCTCGGGCAAGTGCTCGGGCAAGTGCTCGGTCAAGTGCTCGGGCAAGTGCTCGGGCAAGTGCTCGGGCAAGTGCTGGCGGCAAGTGCTGGGGCAAGTGCTCGGGAAAGTGCTCGGGCAAGTGCACGGGCAAGTGCTCGGGCAAGTGCTCGGGCAAGTGCTCGGGCAAGTGCTTGGTCAAGTGCTCGGTCAAGTGCTCGGGCAAGTGCTCGGGCAAGTGCTCGGGCAAGTGCTTGGGCAAGTGCTCGGGCAAGTGCTCGGGCAAGTGCTCGGGCAAGTGCTCGGGCAAGTGCTCGGTCAAGTGCTCGGGCAAGTGCTCGGTCAAGTGCTCGGGCAAGTGCTCGGTCAAGTGCTCGGGCCAGTGCTGGCGGCAAGTGTTGGCGGCTGTGCTGGCGGCTAGTGCTGGGGGCTAAAATCCAGAATTTAACTATCTTAGATCTGTAGCCATGCTATGCCGATACCCGATTCAGAGTTTTGGGATTCGTTTGCATGTTTTGGATAGGTCTTTCAATTATGCATAAGAAACCGTTGTGTTCCTGCTCCTGAGTGCTATTCAAATTTTTTATTGATCCATCTTTCCAAACCACTGATTAAAATCCAGGTTTTAACTATCTTAGATCTTTACCCATGCCCTGCTGATACCTGAGTCAGAGTTCTGTGTTACTTTTGCCTGTTTAAGTATAATTCTTTTATAGTTGCAACATGAAACGTGGAGTTTTAACTCCTCAGTTGTAGTCAAACTATTTTTATCATACCAACTTAATCATTCAATGAAATCTAGATTTCTTGTAATCTAACTTTTTCGTAAGGGTCTGCTGATAATTTTCAGAGACAACTGCGTTTATTTAGTTTTTTTCTGTGCCCGGGGGGGGGGGGGGGTCTTAGCTTAGTCCATAGAATCTACGAAAAGCTAGAAATTTACCAGGCGCCTCTTTTAACAAAATGATTTTCTTTTTCTTGTAGCGGGGTTTCATGACTTAGGTCGGCAGAACTATTCCGGAAAAGTATTAGGAACTATGGAACTCACCACTGTGTGCCAGAATCAGTTTTAAAATTGTAATTTTGGAAAAAATTATCTGCTAACAGAAGTTCGCAGAGCATATTTTCATTTGATAGTTTTTCAGGTAAAAATGCCTGAACTATTCTTTTTTAAGTATAAGGAACTCCAGAACTCATCCGCATGCGAATAGAACTCACATTATATTTTGCTCTGCTGGGAAATGATCTGCCAAGCTCACCCAAATAACTATTTTGGGGTCGCCTTCCAGCCTAACTGGATAGAGCTGAATAGCAGTATTTTACGCGGAGCAGCTGCCTATCTGACTACCACAACCCAGTTACTGGGTAATACGATACTCCTTGGTAAGACTGGTTGACGACTTTCAGGCTTCTGACGACCCGTAACGACTGTCAAAGATCCTCAAATGACAGCCGGGGCCAACGGATAAACGGGCTTACCGAGGTACGGAGGGGTTTCGGTATGTAAATATGGTCACCCATCCACGGACCAACCGCGGCAAGAGTAGCTTAACCTGATCGATCAACCCGCACGGCTGTTAATACTTAGCCACAAGCCCCTCTGAGTTCTATTTTATAAATAAAAAATAAAAAACTAGTTTACCTACAATCGAGACCTCACCAAACTCCATAACATTGCGTACACATAATATCGCGTGTGTACAAATAATTTCTATATATTTCGGCCTACTGGTCCGCTCACGCGACTGACGCTGCAATCCGTACGTAACGCTGCGAAATCGTACAGATGACAGCGATTTATTTACCATATGCACACATTACCGACCAGTAATATGATGGAGATGTCGAAAGCGAAAATTTTGCTTGTGGTTGTTTAGTTTGTCTGTTTATAAGATGATTGGGGTAATCTTGTGATGGTATGTAGTTTGTTTTATATGGTGTACTTACTTTAGTTCGTTTATAGTGTTCTTTTAGCCACTTTGGCTGTGGTTTTGGGATAACCTGAAAAATTCGCAGCCACAGATTTAATTAAAGTTATCCAGCCATTAACTGTCTGATACTGGCCTTTGGTAGTACAAATTCAGCTTGGACATTACTTTTCCCCTATTTCATAGGCCTTCGCTTAGTTGATTCTTTATTCAAACCTAAATCTGTTAGCGTTAATGACTTATCTCTGCTGATGTGATCGATAATTGTGTACCCAAATTACGAAAATTTCTTAGATATGGGTAATTTCTAATCTTAATACCAACTTACTACATATTTAGTCTATAATGTTCCGACTATTGGGGTACAGGCCTCCTCTGTAAGAGGGAGTGGGCCATAATCCACCACGCGAGCCCAGTGCGGGTTGGGGGATGACACATGTTTTTGATTTTTTGTTTTTTAAGACATGCTGGTTTCCTTACGATGAAACCAAATACTCAGTGACTCCGTGGGTTCGAACTCACGACCTACTTGTCGTAGTCGAGCTCAATACCACTGGGCCACCACTGCTCTCTAGGCCCCTACTTACTGTGTGTTAATGATAAACGCACATAATTGATTACAAAGTATAATTAGGTATAAGAAAACACACCCAGTAATATCCTTAACTTATAAAAATCAAACTTCATTTCCCTCAATCATGATGCAACAACCAACCATCCAACCAAGATCTGCTAAAAAGACTATTATACTTCATAAGGCAGATCACGAGATACTGGTTCTCATATTCTAATCATGGTTTTTTTTTGGATGGGAAATCATCAAATAACTTCTCCCGCTCTGGGTGGAGCAGGAGGCCGTGTCAGACTTTTACTGACTAAAACCCACCCGTGTTCTCTCAGTTGCCTGTGTGCCAGGAGCCGCGGTATCTCTTTCGAACAACCCGCACATTCTAATCATGGTTGGGATGTGCGCTGAATTACAAAGGCGACATAGAAAATTGGCCTCTATACGTGCAATCATTTGAGGGTTCCTAGTACTAATAGGTACTTCTTTCTGTCTTCTTCTTTCTTCTTCTTTCTGTTAAACGGTTTGGTTTCCGCACCTTCAGGTGGCCCGCCTCCCTTCAGAAGTTGATTATATGTCCTGGTCTGTTAAGAACATCTGTGTAAGATGCTCCGAGGGTTTTCGTCCCAATGTGGGTCGGTGGGTCCAAAAAGGGTCAACTCTGAGCCTGGTTTGAATAAATTACTTTTGATTTGATTTTCATTCAAAGAGCACATGCGCAAGAGTTGCGTTAGCCTCCATGCAGGCCCTGTATAGAGGACTGTCCGATATGCAGATTGTGCTGGAAGTGTTTGCTTAGCGAGCAGTCTATGTCAACAGGCGCAGGACATTCCTGTCCTGGCGTAGAAAACGCCTGGTTGGCCTGCCATCTCAGCATGGCATAATGACTACTATACGTATTGTATTCTTCTAGTTATGCGGTCAATGGCATTAGAAACTTTTCGGTCAATAACACGGTGTATCTGATAATTCGCCCACTGGTGTGAATGATGAATTGATGGTTACAAACATTTTGGGTCTTGCTTTAGGCGATGTATTGGAATAAACTGTTATGCATTAATCATTCATGTGTAATGTTATTTAATACATGTTATCTATACAGAGGCTGTAGGTATCTATCAACCATTAAAAAAATAACCTATATCTTAAACTTGGCTCAGCCAACGTTATTTCAAATGTGACAAGGTTTTAAGTTCACAGTTCTTGGTTTTAAAAGACAAAGCCGGAGAGCAAAATTTCGTTAAACTAAAATATAATAAAAAATAATGCATGTTTTCCACAGCTTTCAGAAAATTCATTACCTACATTCGTAATGTTTTTGAAATTATTAAAACGCTTTATTTAAAAACTATCTTGGAAAGAGTACGCCTATTGTATCCTCTTTCTATAAAGTTTTAAAGCTGAAGATTTGAAAGATAAATAAATAATGTCAGAGTCATTTGTACTGGGAAAACTGAATGGAAAACGGGGTATTACAATATAAATAGATTAACTACACTAGAATGCAAATCATACAATCAACAATTATTTAGTGTAACAACAAAAAACGTGCAAACAAATTACTTATCCATATATTAAAATTATCTTCCGCATACATCACATTATGGGACGTTGGCCTCCCATTTAGGCGCGACATCTATAAAAATACTGCCGAATAAATATCGTAAAAAACCGGCAAAACCAGTAGAATTTTGCGCATATCTGAGTAATAATGTTGTCGATTTTTTATCATTTCTGATTCGGTAAGGTCCGGTAAGGTTCGGGCTTGTTCGTGAGTCATGGTGGCCATTTTCTTGCAAAACTTTGGTTACTCACTAGAGTTACGAAAGGGTTGAAATAGTTGGATGCAATTTTGGTAATTGTGGTCAAAACTGTTGCATGTTAGGGTTAGTAATGATATTTGTACGTTTTAAGATAGGTAGGTAGTTATCTAGGCTGCAGAGTTTGGCTGGCTTCCAAGTCTGTTGCATTTTGTAATCTTTGAAACATTGATTGCTATTGCAACATCTACCTATTACTTCTGTGTTTTCGTTCTTTGTTGACAGATAGATGAATCATTTATTTAGTGCACACAAAAGAAATATCATGCATACAATAGTACAATTAAATGATAACAAATGAGTCCTTATGTTTGCCACTTGCCAGAACCTGCATTCTCTGGTCCACTTTGTACGATAAATCGAAAATTTTGCTTCCTTTTGCCCTCACTGCATTCACTGATATGTTTCGATTAAAATGTATCGCTGACAGCGAAATGTTTTTCAAGTTTTCGTCAACTGTCAACAATTCGAGAAATCTCTTGATGAAATAGATTTCGGCAGGAGACACTTCGGCACACATCGGCATGTATTCGCAATCTATTTGGAGTCTCGGCAGATCATGTATTTTCCGTACATATCTACTTTTCTATTCGTCGTCATTTCGACAGCCCTTTCTAGCTATATCATCTTACACAATCTATCCATCGTTTCTTTGGTCTTCCCCTACTCTTATAGCTGTTAACATTCATACTCAAAACTTTTTTTTTTGGGTCGATAATCATCAAATGATGATTGAAAATGATCCGTCTCTGGGTGGAGCAGGAGGGCGTGTCAGACTTTTACTGACTAAAACGCACCCGTGTTCCCTCAGTTGCCTGTGTGCCAGGGGCCGCGGTATCTCTTTCGAACAACCCGCAGCCCTGGCAGGCATCGGCCCTTGCGGGCAACAATCGTTATTAGAATTGGTGAATAGAATATGTCCGACATTGTAAAAATAAAATAAAAAATAACATTGTAATTTGGGAGCAGTTAATAGACTTTCACATAGTTATGCTGTTGATGAGGTACCAGGAAGCCACATGTGCAGAAGGAATTAATTTCAAACTTCCCTGTCTTCAACGTCGAAAACATCGTAGCAACCTGCACTGGGCCCGCGTGTTGGATTACGGCCCATTAGCTCTCATCGAGAGGAAGCCTGTGTCCCAGCAGTGGAAACGTTATAGGCACAATAATAATGTTAAAGGCGTTAAAGGCGTTAATGTCACATTTTCCAAGCCCAAAGAATAAGTTGTAAGTATTTTTGAAGACTTCCAACTTAACTCGAAGGTTACCAGCACATTGCAAACAGTATTTAGCAACATTATTTGCTGCATTTTTTCTGCATGATAATCCGATTAATTGGCTAAAAATACGTGTATAACGGCTAAGTGTATCAACACTGATCGATGCGTTACGGTTCGAAACTGATTAACGTAATTAACACTACCTTTTTACCAATTTACGCAGAATTTGGTGTTCGTAAAATGATTGAAATGTTTGATGTTATTGTGTTGGTTCCTACGAAATAAGCCCTCTTGTTTAAGTTAGGAGATGTTTAAACGTCAAAAATATGTGGATAGACAAAACTCTACTTAGCTTAAAGCAACGTTTATAAATAACGGGGTATATCTTCAATATTTAGTAGTTATCCCATTAGAGGGTTTCTTTGTAAACGAAGCTCGCAGTTAAGTTTTAAGTTTTTGTACTTTAAAACGTCTCATAAGGTAAGCAACGTTTACCTACTAAAATAAACCCTTGAAATTTTTGGAAATGGGATTGGGCGGGTCACATCAGCCGCATGCAGGATGACCGCTGGGCAAAAGTCTTCAAACAATGGGTGCCTGAAGATGAATGGGGGGCCGCCGCGGTCGGCACTGAAAGCGGTGGCGAGATGATGACCTGGACGCATGTCATAATAGTAAAACATAACTATTAGCTCTGTAGAAGAACTTTGTTTGGATGTTAGGGTTAATGTAACTGAACGTATAATCATCTTCCAAATCAATTGTTTCATTGACGTATTTGACAGCACATAAATCCATGGTTCTGGACCCACAAATTGTGCAATGTATTAAAATTATTGATTTGTAGGTACAACATCTTGTCGTGTGGATCTAGGGTCCTAGTCAGTGGCAGATTTACCAGCAGGCTGAGTAGGCTGGAGCCTAGGGCGGCAAATTTTAGGGCAGCGGCAAATTTGGCTCATTTGTTTGGCCTAAGGAAAAAAAAACATATTCAATATATTTACGCGGAGAAAAGAAGTCTCGAAAATTTAATAAAATTTCGAATATTCCAGTACCTACTTACTATACATACAGTAGGTATACCCAGTGGCGTGCAGTCCATAAAGACAAAAAGACACTGCCTACCCTACCTAAATCAGATAATTATGTAAAACTAGTATTATTTTATCAATAAACAAAAAATCTTTATTCATAAATTAGCGCCACCTGTCGAGCGTCGGTCGCATCATTAGTATCATCGATACAATATCCCGTTCGTTCGTACAATTTGACGCAACTTCGCATTGCGATGCACTAGCGCCGCTGAGTGCCTCGGGAGAGACACGAACTATTCGTGTCTCAATGTTTGTATGTGTGCTCTCGTGGTCATGCAGATTTATTCAGTGTGCGTTCCTATACATACGTGGTACACAATGTAACAAATAACGCACACAACCGTACAGGGTAGTTACTGGCTTTATACGATTTATAACAACGAGTCGAATTACGAAACTTACCGAAGGTTTCCGAATAAAGTTGGTTCTGCGACTATTTTAAAAAGTAGCATTGTTTCATTGAATTTTGACTGCATATACAACCATAATTTCTTTGTCGTATTATTTTCATATGCCGAGTAATTCCGACGCCATTGTTTGTTTTGATTTATTTGTTTTGGTTGTGAACTATGATGGCATGTATTTAAGATTTTAACATTGATAAATAGTGTGAAAAATAGTTAATATTCACTGTGAAAGTTGTTCAGATGGTGTGTGTGAAGAGAAAAGAAAAATGATTTGTTTTCTTTCTTTCTAGTTGTACTCCGGATTTGCAATTAATAGATACAAACTATAGGTAAAGTCAATCGTTTTCAATGTAAAACAAAACAATATGATTTATATAATTGCCTCACAGGTTGCATGCTGTGTAGGTAACTAGGTAGGTACAGCAATCGGTTGTTCTGTTTTTTTCTTGCCTTTTTTCAATTTCTGCCTACCCTGTCTAAAAACTTTGTGCACGCCATTGGGTATACCGAATATTCCAATGTCTTAATATGAAAAATTACTAAACGCTGTGTAAAGTACACTAATTGTGAACATACATTTTTAAAATATTCCAATAGCGTTTCAATATTAATTCAAAATAGTATGGCGGCAAAAAGTACTAGCCTACTGGTGGCAAATGTGTAAATCCGCCACTGGTCCTAGTAAGACATAAATATGCCAAACGTGACCGGTAGTGGTGCTCCGTTCCTGGCATTATGTTCAGAATTTAATGCGAACTCATGTGACGTCAGTTGCCGTCATCAGCATTCTAATCATGAAATGATTGTCTCCTCGCAGTGCATATCTAAAAGTTAAATAACTGTTGATTTAGATACGGCTTGTGAGAAATATAATCAAGCATTCACAGAGTTTTGTGATGTTATGGGGGTTGGAGATTTTTTAAGGACTCGTTTCAAAATACGGCTGTATAAAAACTCTAGGATCCATCATCTTGTGCCTCATGATTCGCCTTTTCAACTATGTTGAGGTCGCATTCCAGTCTGACTGAATGCAGCTGAATACCAGTATTTTAAATGACGCAACTGCCTATCTGACTTCCAGTACCCAGTTACTTGGTAACCCAATACCCCTCGGCAAGACTGGTTGTCAGAGTTTCGGGCTTCTGACGACCCGTAACGACTGTCAAAGATCTACGAATGACAACCGAGGCCAACGGCATAAAGTGCTTTCCGAGGCAAATACACAAAACATTCTAGGAACCAAGAGATAAAATATGAACAATGTTTTTTGTTTAAAACGTTGTCCCACTCTAGGAATTTCTCCTGTATTGTGGGTGCGTTTACAAACATTTAAACTCACACACACAAACAGCCAGACCCGTAACAACTATGTTTTTGTAGGTCTTTCAAATATTTGTTCAGTGCGAGAATCGAACCCGCAAGACGCAGCGCAACAGTCAATCGCTTAACCACTACGCCAACCGTGTCGTACAACATAATTAAAACAGAGTCAAAAAGATACAGTTCAGTTGTAATAAAAAATAATAATGGAGTCCTTGATTGGTCATCAATCTAAAGATGACTTCACATGCAAGCGTAGCTAAAGTTCTAACAGTGTTAAAATATTCAAACCTGTACGGATGTTTTCTTCTCCAAAGTACTTTAGACTAAAACTAACAAGCCGAGGCAAAAGGCACGTTGTAATATTTACAAGCCGTGCTGTGACGACCTAAAATCTGTGTGAAACTTTAGAACTGCTTAGTGGTGGACTGACTTGATTCGGCCAAATGTTGGCCGAATATTTGGAGTCAATTGAAATGATATGATATAACATCACGCGTATATTAAGTCTAAATGGCTGACGTATATGGTATGTCCATATGTTTACATCCTTTATTATAATATAATTAATAGACGATGAGCCTATTTGCATCAACTGGACAAAAAATAAACAAAGAAAATCTTGAAAAAGCCCAGATGCAAATCCAATAACATTGCTCGTCTAGGGGATTAGAGCACTATGCTCTGTCACGTTTCCAACTTATGTTTTTTATTTTCTAATTTATGTTATTAATTGGAAGACGATATTTCCGCCGTAAGTTGTTTTAAATTTCATGAAACCACTCACTAGGCTTGCATCTCTTCTATATTAAAATATCGTCGTATTCTAATTTACTAAATACATATTTTAACTATCTTCAAGCTATATGAGACGGAAGTTTAAAGTATGTTTATTACCGTTGTCCATATTAGGTATGATGTATTCATGTCTTCAAATTATAGTATTTTCTCTTGCACTCATCAGCATAGTTATCACATCATTGGGCTTTAGCAGTCTACTGGTGGTTCCAATTCCAAATCCATTATGGTCGCTCCTCATCTCTTTTAATATATTCATACTTATTAGCCATCCATCCAATCCAATAACCACATAATGGTATCACATTAATGTACGTACATTATCCATGTCATGAACGTACCCAATATCCAAATATTAATCCAAAGCCGAAAATTCAGGACGTGCCGAATATTTCAGCCCATCTCTAGCCAAATCCTAAACTTCACGGAAATCAATACCTTACCTACAATATTAAGACAAAGCTCAGCTATACGTCATCGGATACCGGTTTGACCAGTGACTAAGTGACTGACAATCCGTTACGACATTGAATATCTAGCTTTATAGTAATTATAGGAACGACTGGAATGTTCGCTAGTTTTGTAACTGCGTTTTAATTGTTTGAGGATTTCGATTCGGTTTTCTCGGTAACCTAGACATATTTTATTGTTACCGTTGTTTTTTAATAGTTATCAAGTTTAGTATCACTGCTTCAGTACTTACTTAGGCGTTTCCCAGCTATGATGTGGCAGGCTTTTGGTCTAACCTGATGCAGCTGAATACCAGCACCATTATAGTACAAAGGTATGTTGAAGTACTCCAAAAAGAAAGTCGTATATTTACAAAGCCAGCATGAGACAGAAACAACAAAGTGGCAAAAGGGATAAGATAAAACAATCGCCTATACTATAAAATGAAGTTATTACAATTGCTCAAAACATACAGGGTCATAAGGACATCGACGGGCAAACTGTAACCATGTGTTTAGCACCATGCTGTTTCATAGAAAAGTACCTACGCGGTCAAATATATAATATCCAGTCTGTACCAGTCACGTTTTTAAGGTCGTCGGTCCACCTAGCTGGGGGCGTCCCACACTACGCTGGCCGATACGCGGTCTCCACTCCAGGATTCGTCTGGCCATCGGTCCTTCGACAAACAAATTAGGTACCTTATAGAAATCATTTTAACAGTCTAACCTAAAATAAAACAGCGCCAAATTAACAGCATCGTTCTTTCTTGAATAATGATAGAATAATTATCTCTGTAAACGATGCTCCAAGATAAATCTCACAGATCACCATAGTGAAAACTAATTACCATACTAATCTAAGTTTTTACTTTTACCTGTTAATAGAGATACGGTAAAATCGCCAGAGTGTAAAGTTACACGCTGCACACGAGAACGTGTTAGTTCTTATTTCATTGATCGCACGCGGAGTTATGTATTCTATTATAGACACTCCGAATATGGTTAGCAGTTTGACATGCTTATGCTGTGTGCGACATGAAATAATGATTCTTTATCCTTTTGTTTTGATTTGGCCTAGCATAATTGATAAAGCCTTGCTAGACTTGCTTCAAGAGAGGATTTATTGTTTTTTTTTTTAAGAAAACCTTGTCCCACACTAGGAATTTCTCCTGTATTGTGGGTGCGTTTACAAACATTTAATCTCACATACACAAACACCCAGACCCGGAGCAATTACTTGTAGGTCATACAAATATTTGTTCAGTGCGGGAATCGAACCCGCGACACGCAGCGCAGCAGCCAATCGCTTAACCACTGCGCCAACCGTGCCGTTTTACATGGAGGTCATGGATCTGTGCTTTAACTAATTTCAAACCAATTTGGAACCCAAAGAAAAAAAATATCGTGTTCGAGGTAGTTCCAATGAAAAGGCTTCTGGGTATCGATAATTATTTAGAACAAGCCGCGTGCTCGATGGAATTTCCCATCAGCAAATTCTCAAAAGCCCTAGAGGATGAGTTTCCAAAACACAATTACACCAACTTTTAGTGATAAACAGAAGTTTCACGTTTCTTACTTCGTGACAAATATCCATATAAAATTTCATCGGTTAACTTTGTGGGAGGCCTTCCAACGTTACATCTTCACTCCAGAACTTTTCGGTCCCATGGGCCATCTATTCTGCAAGTGAATTCTTCAGGCTGAGTCAGTTACCTTGGTAACTAGTAGTGTGTAGAGTTAGATTATATGAGAGCACAACAGAAAGAGCAAGAGTTTTTCAGATAATAATTGCGCTCAGCCACGTAGCAAATTCCGAACAGCCACTACTGACCACATAATATGTGTACTGGACTTATCCGTGGATCATACAGCTATTTTTACTCGAATATAAATTATTGTATTTCTGTGTGTAGGTTTGTACAAACACTTTTACACGTCGATCATATTTTAACACGCTTTTATTAGGTTCACCTGTATGTTTGTATGTTTGTTTGTAACCGACTCCTTTGGACTTGATTTGACCCAATTAAAATGGTCATATTTCATTTAAACTTGGTAGAATTATCGAGGACCGAAGACAATTCAATAATTCCATAAATTTGTTCCTTAAAATAAAAGTAAAAAAAAAAAAAAATTAAAAAATCACGCTTTTTAATTAGCAGAACTAAAAAATAGAAAATAAATAACAGATTAAAAAAATCTAAAAAACACGCTTTAAAAACGCAACTAAAAAGCAGTAAATAATTTCAAAAAGCGTGGGGTGCTTCATATTAGTTGATTATAATAATACCCCAAAAAGCACCACACGCTTTTTTAAAATTATTTTCTGCTTTTTAGCTTGGTTTTTAAAGCGTGTTTTTTTTATCTATTTTTTATTTAAAACTACAAGAGGTCGGCGTTTCCTATATGACTACTCTGAGAAGAAAGGCCGAAACAAACTCAGACTCAGTCTCTTTTAAAGTCCAGTCATAATATTGGTCAAATCACGTCAAGACCATGTAGATTGGTATCTGAAATGGTCTTCTGGGGGTGTGGTGCTTTTCTCAGAAGACCATTTCAGAAATCAATTAAGGATTAAGTGGACCTGTCCAGTCAGTGCACGCATTTGTCAGTAATCGTGCAGCGCAATATATCAACATAGCATAACGTAACCTAACTGTGCTACAGAATATTGTTTCTCTCAAGTGGCTTAGAATGAATATTTTATAAGTGAAATGCGTTGCAACGGATATGCAATATTAAATTATAAACAACACGGTAATGGGACGTGCGTGTGTGTGAGTGAGACGTGCTTGTGTGTGCGTGACGTGTGGGAGTGAGAGGTGTGACGGGATATTATGAAATCAGGTGCTGGTGACGTGTTGATGGAAGGATGGATGCTTGTATCCTGAGTTATGAGTAATGGATGGGAAGATTTAGACCTATGTAATTTCCCCACATGGTATATTGAATCTATTCAGGAACTGTTTATACGTCGTAGGATACTTACATGGAAAATACGATCTTTGTGAAAATCCTAGGATTTTTGGAAATGACCGGATTTTTGTAATTGTCATATTCAAAGAATCTATTAAATGTCGTCGAACAAAAAAAAATCGTGATCATTAAAATCACAACATTTGTCGACTCGCACGAATTAACTCGCCCGAATCGGCCTAATTGTCACTTTAAAATAATATAATATTTTGGTCGTAGGAAATTAATTTATTTGTAGGTGAATCGCCAATTTCGACAGTTGGCACGTTTTGGTTTTAAGTAATAAAGTTAGTTAGTTAGTCAGTAGTAAGAACCTATTATTCCTTAACTTTACGTTGTTTCCTTAACGTTTTATTCAAAACGTGCCAATTGCCTAATACGAATTTATTTTCTCGAAATGATGATTCACCGACAAATAAATTAACTTCGTGCGAGTCGTCCATAGAATAAATAATATTATTCCAAAGGGAAGATTCGCCCCGATCAATAAGCCGATACTTTAAATTGCCATACAATAACTCAATAAAGAAAAGCAGCTGGTTTCAATGTCTCCCAAATGACCATAAACAATCTAATGAACTTCAACACCTTGAACGAAAGGAAAAGGCTTTCAACATTAACAAATTAATATGAACACTCGATATGTAAATCGGAAGGCATTCGGTTAGTAGGTCAGACGACCGGTCGGGTCGGTCGGACCGCCCTACTAACGTGTTCCTATAATAAACGAGTAGTTGCTGTCTTTACGATATTCTTACGTTGATAAGTTTTATCTTTTACGTTTATAGAGCTCGGTAAACGGAATTGATGATGGTTTCTTAGGTGTGATGTGGTTTTCCCACCTTTCGAATACCGTTAAATAAGGAGATTTTATTTATTTATTTATTACAAACACTGCTATGATTACAGGAGATTCCTAATGCGGGCCTTTATTAAATTAACTAAAATAACATAACATATACAGTGTCATTTTTGTGAATTCATTCAGAGTGCAGGTAAATAAATCGATCCTGTCAGCCATTTCATTCAATGCGTACACGACGTGTGTTATTTTGTTGTGTGTGCTGATTTGATTGGAAGCAACATAACATAACTTCACGCTTCTTTTCACTGAAGGGTTAGGCAGATTTGTACCTATAGTACCTACCGTGTGGTGCCGGACGGACGGAGAAGAATAGCACCATCCCATTTTTTCCCGTGGGTGTCGTAGAAGGCGACTAAGGGACTTACCAGAGAATGGGCAGCAGCTTTCTCTATGCACTTGACCACCATACTGCGATCGCCAACCCGCTTGCCAAGCGCGACGATTATGGCAAATCCTCCCTTTTGGGGGAGGCCTATGTCCACCAGTGGACGTCTTTCGGCTGATTTCCGCCAGTATGGTCTAAGTCCCACGTAATAGGAGGCTAGCCACAAATCCAAACTCCCTGACTGAGAAATTCCACATAGAAAAACTCAATAACAATTTGCCCGACTCGGGAACCGAACCCAGCACCTCATGCTCAGCAGTAGAACTTGCTACCACCAGACCAAAGAAGCATTCAAAAACTTTTTATGTTTATAGAGCTTTTGTTTTTGGGTGGGAAATCATCAAATATCTTCTCCCGCTCTGGGTGACGCAGAAGGGCGTGTCAGACTTTTACTGACTAAAACCCACCCGTGTTCTTTCAATTGCCTGTGTGCCAGGGGCCACGGGGGCTCTTTCGAACAACCCGCTCTCCTGGCAGGATCCCTCGCATGTTAACCTTTTTTTACGGATGGTTGGTCCTACGATCTATGTCTTGGTGATCTATTACTTGGTGGTAAACGGTATTGATACTTATTAGTGTCTTTGGTGTGATGTGGTCGAACACTACCTTTCGAATATCGTTAAATCCGTAGATTTTAGTGTAGTGTAGTGCTAATCAAGAAGCACACACATTGAAATGCACAGAAATTTGAATGACGTGGTTTTCTGACTTTATTGGTTGCGATTGTCCTAAAAATATTCAATATTATCTTCATCACTGTACAGCAGTCCAGCGCTGGACATAGGCCTCTCCTATTGCATGCCATTGAACTCGACTTTCGGTAACTCTCATCCAGCTGCTACCACTACCAGCCACCCTGCGAAGATCTTCGTTCCGCCTAGCCTGAAGGCATCCGAACCTTACGTTTGCCTATTTGATAAATGATAAATAAATGCCAAACGATTTTTATTTCTGATAAAAGGTTTACCAACACTTTTACATGTCAAACATATTAAAAAAAAAACTAAATGAGTTCGATGGTTTCCAATGTCATAGAAGATTTAATTCTTAATTAATATGTAGATTGCTTCGATTACTTACAATGTTAGTAATCGAAGAAACAAAATAACAAATTCAACATTGTTTTAACACGGTGTGTGCAAAAAGCATGACCACTTAACTAAATAAATAATTATTTACAATGATAAATGGATGCAGATTCCAACTTTATGACTAAAAATCTGTAATACAATAATTGATTAACTTTCTTTTTTGCATATTCTTTAGAAGCTGCTCAGTGGCTTTCGCAAATATTACGATCGTGACTTTGAATTTTAATTGAAGTCAACAAACTCAAAATTCTGGTTTTCGATCCTAAGATCAATAACAAAACGTTTATTTTCCGAATCGATTCTTACAATTTCGTGCTCTGGAGATCAGGTTTTTTTTTGAAGCCTCACTAAATAAACTTATCAGTAGTGTTTTTTTTGAGGGTGCGAAATCATCAAATAACTTTTCCCACTCTGAGTGGAGCAGGAGGGCGTGTCAGACTTTTACACCCGTGTTCCCTCAGCAGCCTGTGTGCCAGGGGCCACAGTATCTCTTTCGAATAACCCGCATCCCTGGCAGGCATCGGCCGTTGCCGCGCGCGCCTCAAAGAGATGTTAGCACCAACTGAAGGGGGCTTCAGTTGGTGCTAACATCTCTTTGAGGCGCGCGTGAAACACTACGCGCCGTCGACCCGGGCTTGGTCTTTACCGGACAGCGAGCTACCGATTACTCGCCGTCCGCAAGCCCGCGCCTACTGTGGCCGGGAATCAGCCTGGGATTCCCGGCGCCCAGGGCGTCTCCTGTGGAGGCTACGGCCGTGAGGGCGCATAAACTGCCTCTCCCTCACGTGCGCCGCCTCCCTGTTCACAAGCATCACAGCTTCGCAGAAAGAGGCGACGGCTACCCATGCACTCTTGCTCCGTAACAAGGCCTGGACCATGACGGACGCGAGAGATCGCCGCCGCCGATCGCCTCCACTAGGCCACGGCGGTGCTCCACCCAAGCCGGGCAGACCTCCACCATATGCTACACCGTGTCCTCAGGGCGATCTTTGCAGTGGAAACACTCAGGCGTTTCCTCCCTCCTTATCCGAAACATGAACCTCCCGAAACAACCGTGTCCGGTGAGGACCTGCATCAGGCGGAAGGTGACGACGCTGTGGCGCCTCTCAAGCCACTCCTTAAAGAGGGGACATAACATCACGCCTGTATTCGATGAAGGAATATAACATTTAGCGGTGCTGCTAAAGTATACTCACATTTTGCCATTTATGTTTAAGTTCCATGTAATGGAGGCGGAGGCCGTGTGGTGCCGGATGTAAAAGAATAGCACCATCCCATTTCTTCTCGTGGGTTTCGTAGAAGGCGACTAAGGGACTTACTAGAGAATAGGCAGCAGCGTTCTCTGTGCATTTTACCACCAAACTGCGATCGCCAACCCGCCTGCCAAGCGTGGCGATTATGGCAAACCCCCCCTTTTGGGCGAGGCCTATGTATTATGAAAAATTCCAGATGGAACACCCCAATAACACTTTGCTCGATCCGGGAATCTATGCCAGGACGTCATGCTGTGCAGTAGCGCTTTCGACTACTAGCCCAACAGCAGTCTTATCTGACTGCTTAATACTTATTCAGCCAAATCCCGCAGTTTCCTTTCTTGTAAAACCTTCCCAGCTAACACTGAAATCAGCTCGTTTCAACATTCCCAACTTACTGCTGGATAGGATAACGAATAACACCACAACAGCCGATAGGCATATTTTCTTCTGTAAATTTTATCTTTTACAGCGGTTTAGTATTCATTAGCCTTTAATGTTTGCACTGCTGAGGCACAGGCCTCCTCTCAGTGAGAGGGAGTGAGCCATAATCCACCACGCGGGCCCAGTGCGGGTTGGTGAAAGTCTCATGTCTTAATTTTTTTCGTTCTAGGATATACCGGTTTCTTCACGATGTTTTTCTTTACCGTTTTGAGATCAGTGATGATCAAATGACATGCACAAAGTAAAGTGCTTGCTTTAGTCCGAACCCACGACCTACAACTCGTAAGTCGACGCCTATACCACTGGGTGACCACCGCTCTCAGCGGAACAAGTCTTTGTATTATATTCACGGAAAAACGGATTAATGGATTTGGATTGGGCGTCGGGAATCCCAGGCTGATTTCCGGCCACCGTAGGCGCGGGCTTGCGGACGGTGAGTAATGGGTAGCTCGTTGTCCGGTAAGGACCAAGCCCGGGTCGACGGTGCGTTGTGTTCGCGCGCCTCAAAGAGATGTCAGCGCCAACTGGTGGGGTCCGCAAGGGCTGATGCCTGCCAGGGGTGCGGGTTGTTTGAAAGAGATACTGTGGCCCCTGGCACACAGGCAACTGAGGGAAGACGGGTGGATTTTAGTCAGTAAAAGTCTGACACGCCCGCCTGCTCCATCCAGAGCGAGAGAAGTTATTTGATGATTTTCCACCTTCATAAAAAAAACGGATTTGCATGAAGCTTGTCACGCAGATAGATTGCTACCTGGATTGACCCATAGGTTAGTTTTTATCCTGTTAAATGATATTTAACAGATGAACTGATACACCATATCATTTCTGTGAAACAAGCTCCTGCAAGCTTAGCACGAGAACCGTAGACAAGCGATTTGTCGGCGGAAGAGTAGACAAAAATTAAGTTTCCGTATAGACAGTTGACAGTTTTTCACCGAGAATTGTAGACAAGCGATTTCTATTCTACAGTAGAGTAGAAATAGACAGCGTCATGCTAAGCTTGCAGATTTTTTATATCTCTCTGGACCCAATTCGGAAGCCCTCGCCGACGAACTCGCGGTCTGAAGCTAGCCAAACCGAAGCGAACCAAAATAACTACAAGTCTATGTAGCACGGCCATGTTCCCCAGTCAAGCATTCAATTCTTAAATTATTAAAAAAATCTAACACCTCAAAATGTATGTCAATGAGAAGATTTTCACCGCCTATTATGACTTCAAACACCAAATTAAGTACTCTTAAGTACCATTATAGCTACTATTGGTTTTGTAACCAAACATTATAAGAGCGAAATAAGCTGCAATTATACAGCCTGCAGCTGTTGATAATCTATTTAACGGTTGTTATAATCGAACATAAAAATACCGAGGTAACTTCGTTAGGGTTTCGTAAAGCACTTGCTCGTTGCGTGTGAGTTGTGGGGAAATCTTTATATTTATAATCGGAGTAGCAATAGCTCAATGGTTAAGACGTTAGAATAACGAGGTACTTTGAGTTCGAAGCTATTTGATAAATTGTTCTAGTAAATACCCACTCCTAGATGGAGGGGTTATAAAATACGGGGTACCTCAAGGTAGCGTGCTAGGGCCGCTACTTTTTAAATATATATCAATGATCTCCCAAAAGTCATATCTCAGAATATGGTACTGTTTGCGATTACACTACAGCTGTTGTAAAGTGTACTAATCCTGTCTGTTACGAGAGTGATATTAATGATTATCTAAGTAAAATTATAAGCTGGCTTACTAGCAATAACCTAGTCATTAATTTAAGCAAAACAAAAGTAATCTACTTTCATCAAGGGTGTGAAAAACCTCCAGTTCACATTGCATATGATAAGTACAAAATAGAAGATACTAACGAGGCTAAATTTTTAGTTATAAAAATTTATAGTAAACTAACATGGAAACCACATATCGAAGAAATTTGTCTAAAATTAAATAAATCTGCATATGCACTATCTCAGCTGTCAAAAAAAGTTAATAAACAAACACTTTTAATAGCGTATGACGGATTGGTTGCATCAGTTCTGAGATTTGGTGGTATTTTTTGGGGGCAATCTACTGAAAGAGATACTGTTTTTAAAGCGCAAAAACGATGTATTCGATCCTTGTGTGGCTTAAAAACTACCGGAACTTGTGCACCCTTTTTTTAATCTTTTAAATTACTTACTTTGCCAGCTATGGACATCTACGAGACTGTTTTATTTGTTAAAATGAATTTACAACTTTTTAGAAAAAAATCTGATGTAAAAAAAACTCCAATGCGTTCTCAATATGAAAATCAATTGTGCGACATAAAATGCAGAACCACTTTGATGAAGAAGAGCTTTTTTGGAATGGCTTCGAAAATTTATAATAAAATGCCCGATAGTATAAAAAACATGCCCTTATCAATATTTAAGAAAGTTCTCACCTCTCTATTAATAGAAAAATGTTATTATTCTGTTCAAGATTTTATAAATGATAATTTTTCATATTTTTTTTTTAGTTTTTTGGTTTTGTTTTTATTGTTTGTTTTATTTAGTTTTTTTAAGTATTTTAGTTTCTATAATTACATTTCAGTTAAAATTTGTAACGCGGCAAAACATAGCGCTCAAATATGTTAACCTAACACCATTAAGTAAATACCTATGTTTAACAGATAAAGATTCTGATTCTGATTCTGATTCTGATTCAGAAATCTAAAAAGCACGTTACGCCGTTGAGGCTGCTATTTTTAGTTTCCGTTACAGTCGCTACGCGTCGTCAGAACCCCAAAAGTCTGACAATCAGTCTTACCAAAGGGTATCGTATCACCCAGTAACTGGGTTGTGGAGGTCAGATAGGCAGTCCCTGCATGTAAAATACTGGTATTCAGCAGCATCCGGTTAGATAGAAAGTCAAACACAACATAGTTGGGAAAGGTTTAGGCAGATGATGATACATTTTGTGTATATTTTTAACATATTTATTTCTTTTTGTTTCAGTTAAATTGCTGTGAAGTGAAAACAACGTTCGTTAAGTGTTAAATAAAGTTATTAATAAGTGTTAATAGTGCATAATAGTAATTGTGTGGATGTATTAATATAGTGTTTTTTGTAGTGTGAGTGTAATCAGTAATAATTGCAGTCAAAATGATGACCTTGTATAGAACCATCAAGGGGACCAGCACGATGAAGAGAAAGAAACGGGAAAGGTATGTATTTTTCTCTCTTTCTTTTGTTGATGTTGCTTTGGTTGTTTTTTGATCCAACCGTGGGTAGCTTAATGTGGTCCTGGTTTCGATTTCTAGATCATGCAGCCTTATTAGTGTAGTGTACGTGGGCGCAAGAACGATCCTTAGCGTGACCAGAAGGCTAGAATAGCTAGGCCAGAATAGCTTTCAAAGCGTTTCATATTTTTTTTACGATTTTTAACAGGATTTGGCATTAGCGTTTAATTTATGTCAATCCAATAGAGGGTACATTTTTAACCAGTGCGTAAACTGTAACAGCAGATCAGCAGATCATTCTAGATCCCCTAGCGTCGGTTATACAAAAAAAAAAAATCAGCTGTTTCATAGAAAAGCGCAATACCTACCCAGTCAAAGTGTATGGAACAGTTGATTTTTTTTTGTAAAACCGACGAAACATTTGTTCGCTATGGGGTCTAAAATTATATGCAGAATTCATGGTTACAGTTTGCACACTGGTTAAAAACTTATCCTGTGTATTCTTGACATTGTACAGTTGTAGTAAGTCAATTTGTCTTGATTCGATTTCCGTATGATTTATGCCAGACGATCACGGGCGGGACCTGCGTCCGTGTCTACTGTCTACCCAATTTACAGGGACCAAGAGTTAGAAGGGTTACGGACGCTGCACGGTGTAGGTAACATGAATTGCTACATATAAAATACTTCATATGGGTAGGTATAGGATAAATCATGACCATTATGGGGCGTAAATTGGGTGGGTCTGTTGTACATAAATCGTTATGGTAAATGGCACTCTATGCCATTCTGTAATAATTTTCAGTTTCAAGCAAATTAAAAAAGTGCTCCCCATTATGGACGTATTTTTGTTCATAGCAATTTTTCATAGAAAATAACAGTAAGTATTAACAAACACATCAACAGCTGCGCCCGCGCAGCGCCGCGGCGCCGCTACTAAACTAACGGGACCGCTGTGAATCAAATGCAACGTTTCACTTTTACTTTACACTTGATGCTTGACAGATAGTTCAGCCGTGTAACGGTAGATGGCGTTGGTTTATACTAGCCGTAATTACAGCAATAGTGCATTGGAAGATGTGAGTTTGAAATGTTTTGGGAATGAAGACTTGGGGCCAGTTTGTCGAAAGAAAATTGGCGCAATGTTAATGTAACATACCAAAACATTATACATTGTCAAAATTATGTAAGTAATTTTTGAATGAAGTGAATCGATGTATTTTCTGTGCGCATTGACAAAACATTTTAGTACTTAGTACTTACGCCTTTTTACTTATATTACTTATTTTTTTATAATGATTAGTGTTATTGATATTGTGTAAACTTAACGCAGTAGGTATTTAGTATGAATTTAAACTAACCCCCGGATTATGGTTCTACAATAAAGCCATATCAACCTCTACTAGCGGTGCTTTGATACATGCAAGTTATAATAAAAAACCTTTAAATATACAATTCTACTAGGATCACATGATCTTAAAGTAGTACTTAGTAGGTGAGGCAGAGGCGTATTAATAGAAAATGGCGCCTAGCGCACGCATCGCATTTCCGCCCCTTCGTAAATTATCTTCTCGGTCTACACTGAGCAAACCTGTCTTGACCAATTGTAGCCTTTAATAACGAGGGTATTAATTACAACTTATTAAAAAATCGCTTGCAATGATGGAGTTTTAAGAGAATTTGAATAGAAATAGGCAGATTTGGAAATACGCTTTCATCCCCGTACTGCACAATATATTCAAGCAGTTCTTCAGATTTCTTAGAGATATACATAGTATGAAATGTTTTATTGAGGATTTTTTTTATTTTTGGCGACTTTTTGCGCCCCCATTCAATGGGCGCCCAGGGCTCTTGCCCTGCTTGCCCCACCCTAGCTCTGGGTGAGGCACCTTTTCAAGATCATCATTAGCCTACACAGCAGTCCACTGCTGGACATAGGCCTCTCCAATCGCCATTCAGCTCAATTTCGGTAATTCTCACCCAGCTGCTACCAATTACTCTGCATAGCTCGTCGTTCTACCTAGCCCGGGGGCGTCCATCCTTACGTTTTCCAATTCGTGGTCTTCACTCAAGAACACGTTTACCTCAACTGTAGTCGGTTCTACGGCTCATATGGCTGGCTCATTGACACTTCAGCGTTCTTCTATCTTATAGTTTGTTTCACTGCCGGATCACCTCGATTCTATCCCCCAGGGAGATTCCAAGCATAGTCCATTCCATAGCTCGCTGAGCGGCCTCGAATTTATGGACCTATTCAGGATAAAGATAAATAAAAGATCACATCTTTTTTTTTCGTTCAGTAAAAAATAGAAATCATTCGTTGTGATCAATAACACACACTGTCTCTGTGTGTATGATGGATTTCTTAGTTATTTTTTTCTGAAGATCTTCTAAGCATGTTCAGAAGGTCAATAACACTAAACTGACCATTATATATTTATCTACGAACATCTGGACAGTAACTGACAGACAGTATTAGCATCTTAATTATAAAACATACAGAAGATATAACTCAATTATGTTTTTGCTGGAAAGTAATTAGTTTTGTTAAGCACAATGTGATCGAAGATTAGAAAGAACGTTACTATAGACTGGGAAGCTGTTTATGGTTCCATGTAGTTAAGTGCGTAGCTGATGGTTTTTGTTATGCTTTTGGCCGCGATAGGACATTTTGTTTACCTATCTACACCGACCGCTTCGTTGGTCTAATGGTTGCAAGCGCACGAGTTCCAGGTTCGATTTCCCAGGTCAGGCAAAATGTTGTTGGATTTTCTATCTGGAATTTCTCAATATCAGCCCGGAGTCCAGATTTCTGCCCGGTTGATGGCTCTTCCCCTATAACACGGGACTTGATCCATACATATATATAAAAATTAATTGACGTTTGTTAGTCTCACTAAAAAACGAGGACGGCTGGACCGATTTGGCTAATTTTGGTTTTGAAATATTTGTAGAAGTCCAAGGAAGGTTCAAAAGGTGAGATTCTTTTTTTTAATTAGCGGTACGAAGTTTACCGTGTCAGCTAGTATATAGATATAACACAAAAGAAATGGAATTTGCAAACCCTTTGCGTTGAATTTGGAAAACTGACCATTTCGGGCGGCGAAACTAGTGTTTCAGAAAAGTGGCCACAGCCGGCTTAGCACGAGCACCGATTTGTCGACGGAAGAATAGACATGACCATTAACTAAATGATGTACAATAGGAGAAGATAGCTATGTTATCACAGTTATGCGTTGTAAACGAATCATGATTTTGTAGATAATCGTGTAAAGTTTTTTGCCAGTGTGATTTTGACAGTTTGGGAAGAAATATTCTTCTGAAATAGTCTACATTTATAAGGACCTAGCCAAAGGTCGTTGGAAACGAAAGACAAAATAACAGATTGTATGAGGATATCTCCGGTGCGATGTCAAAAATGGAGAAACGAAATGTCACTTTGTATTGAAAAAGCACTGTCCATTCTTCGTAGAAAAAGCAAGCGTTATGCTAAGCCTGCTGGTTATTTTAAATATAATTTCAATTGTTTTAAAGGGTACACATAACATAACATCACGCATGTAATCTCCGAAGGGTTGGACAGAGGTGTAGATACCTATAACACACAAATTTCGCCAGTTATATTTAAGTCCCATGTTGCCATCAACCGAGCGCGAACTCAACTCAAGGCTTTTACTGAGAAATCCCAGATGGAAAATTCGCCCGAACTGGGAATCGAGCCGTCATATCAAATCAAAATCAAAATATTTTATTTCACATAAACCTGCACTTATGAAATGTCAGAGGCTAGGTGCACAGTTCCAATTTGTCGCTTTCTATGGAGAAGAGCCGGTAAGAAACTCCACGGTTACTCTTTTAAAAATAATTGGCTTTTACAATGTTTTCAAATTACAGTGACATTAGGTATGGGAGAACAGTGCAAGCCTGTCAATAAGTACCAGGTACTTAGATGAATTAAAATAAAGATTAGAAAATCGTCTACAGATCTACAGTCTGTTAGCCTATAATGTTCTCTCATTCACAATATGTAAAAGAATAAATATAAATAAAATGAACCTATTTACACCAAGTGACATGATTTCCACGACAATAACTAATAAATAGTCGATATTAGAATTGATGTATAATGTCAAATAATGACGAGAATATGTCAGACATTGTAAAAAATAAAAAGAATAAAAATTAACATCGTAATTTGGGAGCAGTTAATAGACTATCACATAGTTATGCTGTTAATGAGGTACCAGGGAAGCCGAATTGAATCTCATGCTCAGTAGTCGCGTTTGCGACCACAGACCAATTGGGAAGTAGATACGATCAACAACAAGGTATTACCTACGTATTTAAACTATTCGTTTATTCTACTTATTGTGATTACTTCTAATACCATACACAACAAAGTTCCGTCACTGTCAATCGGACAATACGGAACAATTCTCAATAAACGAACCAAATTATCTTCAAACTTAGACATATTACATTTAGGACTGACACGGTTCAAGGTGTATGAGCACTAATTAACAGTGTATAATTAATCAATTGTTGTTCATGTTGAGTGGTCATTAGATTTGTGTTGAAAGGTATTGATTACATTATGTTATTATTTGTTTGACGTTCGGGAAGTTGTCTGATACACGATATGATTTTGTTCAGAAAAAAATAATTGCAATCCGCATACGAAAACCAGTGTCTTTTATACACCGTGACATTTTAGTCGTCTTACAAAGGTGGTCCACTCAATGTATCCGTCATAAAATACCTCTAGGCGCGATTAAAACATTGTTACCATTAATTAAGATAATAGGTACAAAGAAAAATATATAAGCTTTAGAATTATGAAACACCCTTCCTGTTAATAATGTTTACGTATCAAACGGTAGAAGACTACCTACCATTACATTCCATCATTACTAAGGAACTGGGTACTTTTTGTATATTTCTGTACCTACATAATCTGCCTAGCCTTTTCCCAACTATGTATTATTGTGGTTGGCTTCCAGTCTAACCAGGTGCAGCTGAATAGCAGTGTTTTACATGGAGCGACCTGTCTGACTTTCTGTCTTAGACAAAGCTATAATTTTTTCTCCCGTTAAATTGTTTATAGATACTTCGTATGCAAAATGCAATGAGATTATTATGTGGCTTCACTATAGTATATCCACGTGCATATTTTAGGAAGAACCGTCATACCTAGTGTTTTCTTCTTCATCTGAATGATAAAAGTCGAAGTCACACTTCATTATCATTTTCATTACTATTTTCCGGTCAAGGCCACACAATAGTCAAATTATGTTTTCTTTAATGTTTGTAAAAGAACGGTCTATGGGTTTTTTCGCCGCACACCCGTGGCCAGTGGGTTTTACGCATAGTCCCAAAAAAATGTCTCACACCGACCGTTTATCGCTTAATCAAAACAAACACACATCGTACTGAGTCACTGAGTACAGTCAAAAATTCTCAATTTTATCTTCTCGATTAGCATTCAGCGAGTGATCGGATCGAGTCATAAAATCACGATAATCGAGTTAAATCGGGTTGTAGTTTGTGTGCAAGATGCATCATTTAGTACAATGCAAGTTATATTTTAAGGCAGTACCTTGCAGTGTCAGGCGACGAATAAATGTCAAGTAAACTTGATGGTTTGATGGCATTTTGAGGGGCACGTTTTATTTACATTTAAGTAGATGCATTTTATTGGTAGGTAGGTGATACACCAGTTTTCATTACAACACGTAGAAGGTAGATATATCGGAACGTCTGCCTTGAGATTTACCCTTTTGTGTCAATCAGCCGATAATGTTCCCAATGCTGAGAGTTTCTATCTATTGTTTTATTTGTATGTATTTATATTTTATTTTAGGTGCATCAATTTCACAAATTAGACTATTAGTAATTGACAATTTTGTAAAACATTTTAAAAGAGCAACGGTGGAGTTTCATTCCCATTCTTCTCGATACGAAACTGTCTTTTGGATGAGACAACTACTCAGAATCAATTCTAGTTTTAATGTAAATGTTGACGTTCAAAAGTGCCTTTTATTTGCTTAGGTATTTGAAATAAATGCTTTGACTTTGACTGTGTTTGTGTTTTGTTGTTCCCATCTTTTTTGCCAAAAAAAAACACATATATAATGGTTTGAAATTTTGAATGGGAAAAAGTATTTGGAAAAAAAAAACGTATTTTTCAAATTTCATGTTTTTATTGCTTTAAAAACGCATTTTTGTGTGCTTTTAGCACATGCTAACAATATTTTGCTATGTTTAAAAAAATTAAAAGCTTGTTTGACAATCAAAATTTATATTTAAAACTCTACGCGCGTTCAGACAGCACTGCAGCTAAGTCTTTGTCCTGTCCTGTTACATTGAGATCACATCTGACATTTCATTCAGTAATTATAAAAATCGTTTCCGTCATCCGTTTAATAGTTAAGTACCCATAATGAGTGTTTTGTTTTACGCATCACAGTAATGGTAGGAAATAAAGTATTTTCCCATACTTTATTTTTATGGAAAAGTAGTATAAATACAAAAAATAAAGTAGGATACGATATTATAAAGTATGGTTGGCAACCCTGCCTGTATTCGAAGTTTTGGTTTAGAACATGGCGGTTTATTCAAGATGTTTATCTTTTCTGTTTTAGAGCAGTTGTGTCAATTAATCTAGTGTTTTAACTGGTGAAGCGTGGGCATTTTATGTAGTTTTGGGGGACTGTCTTATGTAATATTGACAGTCAAAAGGTGCTGACTCTCAGCCTAAGTTGAATAAATGACTTTCATTTTGATTTATCAAAATAATTGTCTCATTTTAAATGCAAAACTTGTACGTTTATGGAATATAATTTAAAAAAATAACATCACTGCTAAGCCAGTCTGCTTAAAATGTGGGAATATTAGTGACATCAGCACATCACATATTGAATACGCAAAATATTAGAGACGTGATGAGAACAATTTAAGTTTCGTTTTTCACGTTAATTTGTGACTTTGGTGACGTTAATTAACTGTCGCGTTATGTCATGGTTTATTTCGGATATAATAAAACTTCTCAGATATCCAATGATATTGCTATTTGCCATATTATGCTAAAAGCTTACGTTCGCATATAAATTACTTACTCATAATGCCATGCCGCTTTTGCCTTCCGTCTTCAAACACATGTATTTTTCCAAAAACTAGCGTCCCGTTAAGTTTTTTAAGTCTTGTTCATTCATGTTTAGGGAAACCCCTAAACATTAATGAACAATACTTAAAAAACTTAACGGGACGGGAAGTAGGTAAAAGGCTATTTATTTAATCCGGCACTTGTCTGAAAAGCTATTTTTAACAGGGTCGAATAGGATAGAATAATTATTTATTTGCATAGAAAGTAGGTACAGAAAAAATGCAGATGGTTTTATAATTAAGAGATGTACATTCTACCTAAATTAGGCATTCAAACATTTAGCACAAGTGCTTAATAGTCTATAATAATGTCAATATGAAAATTCTTATAATATGGTCAATATAATAAAATAAAGAATTAAAGATGTCAGGATTAATTAGGTAACTATAAAGTTTTATCATTTAGAAATTCACAAATGGAGTATTAACATTTATCAATTAATAAGACTGGCAATTTCTTTTTAAACAGTGGAATGGACTCGATTTTGTGTTTTGTGTGTGTGTGTGTTTCAGTTTTCTCAAAATCTGTGAGTGTATTAAATAGCAATCTAAACAAAGACGAAAATATTTTTTCTTTTTATCTGCTCTGCGGCACCGGACGCCAAAGTAACACACTTGGTATATTTAGCAACCTTATCATAACAAAACGACCATGTATTTGACAGTGTTGCACTAAACAGTCAATTTATACCATTATATTAGTATTTTGCATGTTGGCAACACCCACGTTATGACTATGGAGGCTAGTTATGGCTGGAAACACGGCGATGGCTTCATTCATGAGCCCTCATGTCAGCACTCGCATGTTTTTCGTAAGTCATGTCAGTGTGTGTCGTGTGTGGAGGGCTTAAGTTGACATTTGTGATTTGCATGTTGGTAAACATTGGAGGTAGGGGGGATAACGTTGGACTCTATAGACTCACATTGTGCATTTTTAGAACGTTAACTCCTTCACGAAGGAAATGTTTTAAGGGTAATGCAAAATCGGCACCCTCTGACGAAAGATGCGCAATCTTTCGTCAGAGGGTTCTTCTTTTTTGCTTCGTCGTGATGATAATTCCAATTATTGGTTTTAAACAAGCTTTGCCCAGAATTCAGCCACTTCGACATTCAACATTATCGTTCGCCTCACAAAGAGTTCCCATAGTGTAGGTATTAGTACACAGAGATCGCGACAAGAGCTGTCATCGGAGGCCTGTGAATCTCGCAGGCTACCTTACCGTATCCGTGTTAGGGGTGGTTAGGGGGAGGTTCATGAAATAAATACAACTCAAACACAACATAACTCACGCCTGTTTCCCAATAATAGGTCTATGCATGATAATAATGTTTCCCACGAATAATGTTTGAATACAGGATAACATTTTAACCAGTGCGCAAACTGACACCATGAATTCAACATATCATTCTAGACCGGGGAGCTTAGAAATTATTCGTCAGTTATACAAAAAAAAAATCAGCTGTTTCATTGAAAAGTGCAATACCTAAGTGGTCAAAATGTATGTACAGCTGATTTTATTTTTTTGTATAACTGACGAAAACTTTCTAACCTGGGGGTTTAAAAATTATTTAATAAATATATAAAAAATAATAATAATAAGAATAATATTATATAATAAAATTTACCCTGTATAGAAGAAGCCAATAATTACTTTCCTCGTATAACATATTATTTGTGTTGTTGCAGTTTTCAACATCAACGTATCTAATAATAATTAAATAAATGAACCACGGTATTCAAATCCCTACTTTTCCAATAACCTTCATGCAATCAGGATTTACTATAAATACCTCAGCAACATGTCCAGCTACAGCGAACAACAGCGAAGCAATCGGTCGCAGACTTGCAACTGGTTGCGCAAGCAGTTAGCAGCTGCGTGGGCGCAGGTACAAGAACTGTTCGATACACGGTTATTAACGATATCGTTCAATTCGAGAAGTATTGATAACATTTGGTATTTATTTTTTGAATGGCCTATATGAGATTGAAATGCCTGTTTCAGTAAAATTTATGGAAAAATTGTTATGGTAGGAATAGTAACAATTTTCAAGAATCTACTTTTACTTTAGGTTTGCGTAACTTGTAGCCAAAACCAAGACTAAGTACAACTGAAGGAGCCAGGTGATACGGATATTGTTTCACGTAAACTATTTAAAAAAAAACATAAATACAAAAAAGATACAGTCGAATTGAGAACCTCCTTCTTGAAGTCGGTTAAAAAAGTAGTTGATCCGTATGTACCGCCTAAGTTATATAAAACTATTTTCAAATAGAATAAAGTCCTTTACCCTAACTACTTGCCATTAGCACTTTTACTCTAAATGAAACCCACTTAGCATAGTCCAAATATCATCGGCACAATCAAAGAACCAACGATCCTACGCCAAATACCAATACGTTCACAATAAAAATGTAGAAAAGAAAATGCCTAATGAACTGGCCCTTTTAACATTATCGATATTTTCATTATCTTAAACTAATTTTTAATTGGCGGTCAGATAGCAGCCGATAATGGAACAATAGTCCAGATAACAGGGTTAAGTGAGAATTTATGTTTTAACACAGTCCTCTTATTTTTGTAAAAATTGCAGTTTTTAATTGCGTGTGCAATGTTTTCGTAAAATGGTATTCGGATTTTCGTGATAAGGATTGTATTAAGAATTGAGAGTCTTTTGTTTTTTATAGGGAACTAGCTTTTGCCCGCGGCTCCACCCGCGTGGATGACGGTGATCGATTAAAAAAGTAGACTATATCCTTCTCCATATCCCAGGCTATATCTCAGCCAAAACGCATAACGATAGGTTAAGCGGTTTAGGCATGAAAACGTGCCAGACAGACAGACTTACCAGACAGAGTTACGTACTTTCGCATCTATAATATTAGTAGGGTATACTAGGGATTTTTCTTTGGGTGGAAAATCATCAAATAACTTCTCCCGCTCTGGGTGGAGCAGGAGGGCGTGTCATAATATTTTCGAAGGCAGGTTCGAGCTGTGACGAAATAACTTTCAGTAGCTCCAAAAGGCTAGTCTAGCTGGCTCCTTTACCTATGCGTCTATTATTCTACTAAGTAGAATCTACTTTATATTTCTGGACTGTCAAACTATAATTATCGCGGGCCATATACTATTCATGTCGAAGGACCAGCGCGCGTCGGCGGGCCGGATTAAATGCTTCCGCGGGCCGGAGCTGGCCCGCGGGCCGTAGTTTGCCCATCACTGCTTTAGTTATTGCACACTTTCTGATATAGCAGGATACGAGAAAACTCTTGAATACAACATCTGATAATAGTGAGAGTAGAACGCTCCCAGGCTAGAAACAGCCGGATTATAGTTGCCGAGGATCGAGTTTAATGGCGAGCGATGGGAGAGGCTTATGTTCAGCTATGGACTACTACGCATGATGATGATGAATCCTCATGAATCGTTCAATTTGTGTATTTTGCCCAGAACCTTAGGATCGTATGAAATTTTATATTTGTAAAGGAAATAATGTCTTTATTAGTGGTTGTCATGGCAATCTTGTCATTTGGTAAACCAATTAGGGTTTAAATATTTTATATGTCTAATATTTATATATATATCCATTTTTTCATATTTTGTGAATGTGAGAACATTTTAGACCTTGTAGAAAATATTTGTAGATGATTTCTATTTTATTAAGTACCTGGTACCTATTGACAGGCCTACACTGTCTTCCGATACCCACTGTAATCTGAAAACATTGTAGAGGCTTAAATTATTTTTTTAAAGTAACCGTGGAGGTTTTTGCCGGTTCTTCTCCATAGGAAATGACCAATTGGAACCTTGCTCCTAGCTTCTGACGGTTCATAACTGCCCATATAGGTTTATTTGAAATAACTTAATATGATTTTGAATGTTACGTCACGTTTTTGATTCTCCACGCACCATCGAATTGTTCGTATCGTGTCAGCAAAGATTGAGCGAAAGGCTTCAAGAATCTTAATACCGTTTACCGTCCTTCTGTGTAGGTACCTACCTGATCGTGGTCAGACATTGACATTGTCGTTACGTGTGTTACGTAATCTAAGGTAAGGTAGATAAGGATATAGTCTGAAGGTGAACGTACCTTAATTTGTTACAAAATAATCACCGAATCTTTCCTTGTTATTTCATAAGTTAGATTTTTATCAATCAATTTATTGCATTATCACATTGCCTATAATGTTCCCATTACTGGGACGAAGGCCTCCTCTCTCTGAGAAGGAGTAGGCCATAATTCACCACGCGGGCCCAGTGCGGGTTGTCGCATGTCTTCTAATTTTAGGTATCTAAGACATGCCGATTTCCTCACGGTGATTTATCTCTAATTTTCTTGAATGTTAATAAAAATAGCGCTTTACTTAACTCTTAATTCTTCAATGACGCCTAAGTTTATTTAGCGAAGTTGCTAGCTGTACAAATTCACCTACACGAACCACATAAAATGATAATTCCACAAATGTTTTTTAAAAGTTTTGGTTGAGAAATCATCAAATAACTTCTCCCGCTCTGGGTGGAGCAGGAGGGCGTGTCAGACTTTTACTGACTAAAACCCACCCGTGTTCCCTCAGTTGCCTGTGTGCCAGGGGCGACGGTATCTCTTTCGAACAACCCGCACCCCTGGCAGGCATCGGCTCTTCCGGGCCCCATCAGTTGGTGCTGTCATCTCTTTGAAGCGCGCGTGGAACACAACGCGCCGTCGACCCGGGCTTGGTCCTTACCGGGCGGCAAGCTACCCATTACTTGCCGTCCGTAAGCCCGCGCCTACGGTGGCCGGGAATAAGCCTGGGATTCCCGACGCCCAGGGCGTCTCCTGCGGCGGCTTGGGTCGTGAGGACGCATATACTGCCTCTCCCTCACGTGCGCCGGGCTCAATACGGGTTGGTTAATATTATGACACGGTGTGCCATTACTACTAACCCTGCTAGTCCTACGAGTACCTAGTATATATTATAGTATTACACATGTGAAAAGTTGTATATTTGTTACTCAATCACGCAGAAACGGCTGAACGGATTTGGATAAAATTTGGCACATAGAAGATTATGACCTGGATTAATACATAAGATACTTTTTATCTTGGTAGTACGTTCCCGTGGGATAATTTCACAAACCTTCACCCAGGTGAAGCCACTGGCAAATGCTAGTCTTTAATATTTTCCTACCACACTTTTCCAACTTACAGTTCTCGCTGACATCTCAAAACCGAAATTCATGAAAAAAATACCACAAAAGATTTAAACCAGCAGTTCATGTCCTCGTTCTTCGCATGACATAAGACTCCGTGACGGAATTACGGAGCGCGTCTGTTTATTTGCGGATTCGTTAACGGTATGCAAGCAAAGATTTATATGCGAACATATTATGATAATGTCTGCTTTTTTCGGTGTTAAATATTAATGGCTGTTAAAATGCTTTGTTTGTTTAAATTATGTTTGATATATGGACGAGTTCTGCAGAGGGGCTGTCTAAACGCTAATAGCCGCAACGGATCGATCTTTAAGGTTAAGTAACGTTTACTGAGGCTGGTCGGTGGATGGGTTACCCATAATATGTTGAGATGCTTCCGTACCTCGGAAAGCATGCTAAGCTGTTGGTTTCGGTTATCATTCGTATGCAGATCTTTGACAGTCGTTACGAGTAGACAGAAGCTCAAAAGTCTGACGAGTTCAAGGGGTATCTTGTGACCCAGTATCTGGGTTGTGGAGGTCCATGTAAGATACTGGTTTTCAGCTGCATCTGGTTAGACTGTAAGCCGACCCCAACTTAGTTGGTAAAAGGCTTGGTAGATGATGATATGGAGGACAAGGAGTTCACAAGGCAGTGGGGTGTACGATTCAACGCGTTCGATTTCTATCTCCTTCAGTGCTCTAAATTCCTTTCAGTGATGCTCTGCAACGTTGGAATTGATATATGTGAAGAGTGTCTAAGACAACTGTCCCATCAACAACGAGGAAGCGACTGGCTTTCAACGATTTTCTCTAGTGTAAGTAAAAGAGATACGTATACACCGTGACATTTTAGTCGTCTTACAAAGATGGTCCACTCAATGTATCCGTCATAACATACCTCTAGGCGCGATTAAAATATTGTGACCATTAATTAAGATAATAGATACAAAGAAAAATAATGAATGCTTTAGAATTATGAAAGGCCCTCCCTGTTAATAATGTTTACGTATCAAACGGTAGAAAATATGTACCTACCTACCATTACATGCCATCATTAATTCCATCTCCATAACAGGGTGTTTCAAACTACGTCATGCGTCTTAGTGATATTTTCATGTTTTTTATTATGCAAATGTTAAAAAAAATAATGTTTTTTTAAGAATGGTAGTAGATAGCAGTCATTGGGTACATGAAGTGGGCTGCCGTTGTAAGACGACTAAAATGTCACGGTGTATATGTAAATAGTTGTTCGCTGACTGTTCACACCGCCGCCGGCGCCGGTGAGTACTCGTTCGTTGCAGCGACGAGACCTATCAAAGAGAGTTCTCGCTCAACAACGCTCGCTTGGTGGGCAGATTCACCCCAGCATCTCTAATATCCCCATTTACAGTGCTTCAGTGCTCTAAATTCCTTTCAGTGATGCGCTGCAACGTTGGAATTTACACTTGAAACAACAAAAACATAAATTAATAGTCACGTTAGATTTTTTTTACTATGTCAATTTGGATACTAGCCATGGATGCATTGTTTGTGTGACTCTTAATATTTTTCCTGAAAGGACGAGAAACCGTGAGCAAAGGAACGATAGCGTCGAATGATTTAAATAAAACACAATACGTAGTCAATATTACAATATAAAAATAAATGCATAATATAGGCAAACATACAAATTTATTAAAAGAAATTAACAACTACATAATCAACACCTACAACTGAAACACAAATCAAAACTTCAACAAAATTCAATTAATTAAAGATATAAATAAAGGTGTGACTAATTTTAAATTTCTCTCGCCAAACAAAACGAAGACCAAAATTCAATTCGTCTGATGATCCGAGGATTTCATATCAGAGCCTAAAGTTAGCACTTAAAACGATTGGGTCGAAGAACTCAGGGGCGTTGTTCAAGTGAACTGAGCAGAAAAATTATATAAAAGATCAGAAATAAATAAAGAACAATTGCCATACAACGTGGTAATGCTGACAGTGATGCCGACGAATTTTTTGATGCCCTGTGATTCTTTACCACTCCCTTCATAAGAAGGTATATTTTGTTTTTTTGTTTTGGGTATGGCATCTCGCAGTTGACCTTGAGAGGCCGTGACTGCTTAACCGGGCTATCCTGCGGTGACTTTTAGTTTTTAGGCTAAGAGCCTCCAGCCAGGGCTTACAAAACTATACTTATACCTATAGCGACTGCGCACTGAGGGCACCCCCTGCGGGGTACGAGCCTCGGCTCAGGGAGTCACTGTTAGGGGGAGGGGCAGCAAGTGGGGACAGGCTGGATCAAACAATTTTCTTATTATTAAATCATGGGGATTTTAACTCTACTTGCACAGCTTCGGCGCGGGCTGGCACTTCTGCGGGCAAGGGACGGTTGGGGGGGATTTCATTTACTCGGGGTCTTCGCGGGGCGCGAGGACCTCGGCGGCGAGGTCGGAAGGACGGTTGTTTGTTTCAAGAAGGTATATAAATACCCTCCCTTTTTATATATTTCTACATATTATTATTATTTTAAATTAGTTAGCGTACAAATTGTGTTTACATTAAATTCCATAAACCCTATTTTTTTGAAAATTCTCTATTCGACGCGTATTTTTTTGGAGTCGTTTTTCCGTCAACGTATAAGAACCTTTAGGATTTTTGTATCAAACTGCCATCTTCATTTTTTTTGTGTAGCTTATACTGGCCCACGGCTGGGCAAAGGCTTCCCCCAAATCCTTCCGTGAACTCTTTTCCCGCGCCACCTCGAACCAGCCCTCGCGGTACGCTTCCAGGTGGTCTCACCACCGCTTTCTGTTCCGACCGTGGCGGGCGTCCATCTTTAGGCACCTATTGTGTAGAGACGTTTCCCCAGCGGTCATCCTACATTCGGCTGATGTGACCTGCCCAATCCCTTTTGTGCCTGGTAGCCTTCTTACCTGCGTCTTTTATAGCCGTTCTGGAACGCAGCATGGTGATGACAAAAAGGTAATGATCCCATGAAGTCTTTCGAGAATGGAACTCATCAATGAATGACAGTGTCATTTAATGCTTTGACGATTAGATACGGTAACCTATGCCAATTTTCTCTTTCATCTATCTCTCATTGTGAGATAACTAAAAACCCCATGGTCATATGTGTAGATTTTTCTATCTAGAAACTATGGGTGACACTTTTTTTTATTGGGATATCAAAGCGTGTCAGACTTTTACTGATTAACACCCGCCCTTGTGTCTTCAGTTACCTGTGTGCCAGGGGCCAGCAACCCTGGCAGGTATCGGTCATTGCGGACCCCATCAGTTGGTGCTGACATCTTTTTGAGGCGCGCGTGGAACACAACGCGCCGTCGACCCGGGCTTGGTCCTTACCGGACAGCGAGCTACCCATTACTCGCCGTCCGCAAGCCCCCGCCTACGGTGGCCGGGAATCAGCCTGGGATTCCCGACGCCCAGGGCGACTACTGCGGCGGCTAGGGCCGTGAGGGCGCATATATTGCCTCCAAGGAGGCGACGTCTACCCATGCACTCTCGCTCCGAACCATGGCCTGGACCAGGGCCGGACGCGAGAGATCGCCGCCGCCGATCGCCTCCATAAGGATGGATGACACTTCGTTGGTATTCAGGAAAACTGGTCAGGTAAATAAGCAACCGCGCCTAGTCATTAGCGAAATGTTAAAACGTCTAAGAATAAATTACTGATGACATTATCCTTATTGAGTCATCTCAAGAGAATGCAAAAGGGTTTGGTAATGGCAATTTTGATCAAAATAGCGGTGCTATGGTCAAAATATCTTAGGTTACCTACCTACAGATCTTTGTTGTTACCTACAACATGTCTTCGGAGGAAACCAGGTATTTGAGAATAATTATTGGTAGGCAGCAAACAGTAGAAGTTTTTAAATGGTGTTACGAGATTTATGCCGAGATATTTGTTTGAATTAATTATAATAATGGGGTCCTACTTTTCTGAGGGCATGACATTTTTTTTACAATTTAATCAGCCTATAAGTTTCCCACTGGTGAGAAACACGCCTCCTCCGAGACGAGACCGAGAGGGCCGTGACCCACCACGCGAACCCAGTGCGTGCTGGTAGATGACCCATGTCTTCGAATTTTTGGTTTTAGGAAATACCGGTTTCCTCCCGATGTTTTCCTTCACCGTTTTGAGAGCAGTGGTAATTAAATAATTTACACAAAGTAAAGCGTTTGTCTGAGTTTGAAATTACGACCTTCAATTCTTAAGCCATCAAGCTTATGCAGGCTCTCGAAGAATGATAAGTTTTGTTAAACTACTCACGATTGAAAAAAGATAAACATATAGTCACTGACGGTCAGTACAACACAAAATGCAGTTTCTGAAGAAAATAGGTATATACTTACGTTTAGGTATCATAAAAGACATAACAAATGAGGTAACATGTCAAACAGGACCCACAGAGGACCTTGCTCCCGTTAGCCGGAAATTCCATAAAACCACAACATAAGGAAAAAGGTTATCAAAAAGTTTTGTCGTCAAACAAATGACAGCGATAGGGAACAAGATACATTCGGTTAACTTAAGAACTTCAATACCGTTAGATGAGAATCCTGTAATATATTTGGTACCTTTGACTTATCTGGTTGCTATTGTATTGAATCATCATTTAAACTACAGGGTGTAACAGAAACCCTATTGCTATCCTTAAGCAATAAAGATAACAGCTAGTATAGAAGCACTATACATGGTTTCAGCTCAAAATAAAATACTCTAAGAACTGATACCAAATTTTCGGTTTTACATGTTTCTTAAATTTAAATCACAACAAACGTGGTGACACGTTTGTTGTGATTTAAATTAGCACTACGTAGGTCAATAACTTTCCACGTTACTTGCCAATATCACGATAAAGCTCTTCCGAGTGATGCTTTTGTTTCAATTTGTTCTGATATCAATGTATTTAAAAAATTCATAACTTCCAATCATGTAGAGATAGGATTAAAAAATTCTTCCAATATCGTTTGATATCATCCAAAGAAGCCGTGTCCTTGGTATGTATATACCCTTTCCGTTACACGTTGCATATAGCTTCTATACCATTCACCACTTTTGGTACCATTTAGAATAGATAAAAAAAAAACAAACATTGACTGGAATGGATGTTTTTGTTACGCTCCCTCTACACGTTGGCCCAACATGGGCCAATATAAGCCACAGAGTGTCCATATTACAACGATATATTTACGCAAATGACGGTAGTTCAATGTTCTGATAATAGTTTAAGTATACTGTGGCGTACATTGGCTTACGTTGGCCCATTGTGTAGAGGGGGCTTTAAGAACAGTTCAAATAGATGTCACGGCTAAACAGCCCAAAATACCAAAAATCACGGGGTGGTAAACCATAAGATTTTTTCGAACATATTATTCTGCATCGTAAATTGACAACAAGCATGGTTTCCAAATCTCTCTTCAAACACCTTTTTAACACTGGTTGGAGTGGATATCCATCGTAATCTGCTGAAAGCGTATGAAAATAGACATCGACATCATAATTTCCTACAAAACAATACAGATTTTAGGTATCTTATTAACCTTCTTTAGGCTGCTTTTCCGCCATATGCGAGGTAGCTAATCGGTGAAGTCAATCTATGAAACCAATGTGTGTATTTCCACTCACAGATCTTAGTAGGAGCGGAGTTAGATGTCTTTTGAAGATGCACTAGGCACGTAGGTGTACAAAAACTCTTAGCATCGTTGAACCCTTTCCACCAGCGCTAAGCCAAGCACATCATCTGCATAGCTTTTTCCCAACTACGCTGAGATCGTCTTACAGTTTATTGGGTAATACAATACCTATTGGAAAGACTGGTTGTCAGACTTTCGGGCTCCTGAGGACCCGTAACGACTTTAAAAGATCCACGCATGACAGTTGGGAACAACGGGTTAGCATGCTTTCCGACGCACGAACGGGTCTTGGTATGTAAAGATAGTCACCCATCCACAGAGCAACCGCAGCAAGCGTAGCTTATCCTGATCGAACGAACCATGCGGCTGTTATCGCTTAGCCACCAAGCTAAACCAAGCTACGCTATGAAAATAAAACTTCTATTAATTGATATCATACACATATTTGGTGGAAATGGAGTCTTAAAGTCTGTCTTCCATTTACCAATATTTTTGACTTCTCCATGAATTCTCTCGCAGTCCTCGACAGTATCTAGATCTTCATCACAACTATCCTAATGTTTCAAGGACTCGGCGCCAAATATAACGGCAACAAGAACAAGCTAACAGAGTAACATCTCATTGTTTAAACATTTTTTATTACAAATTTTAATTTTTGCTGATCTTTGTCTCGGGGCGTTGTCCATCTGTGCAAACAAAATTCTGCATACACTGACCACCAACATTTAACCTTATGATACAAGCAATAAGGTTTAATATTGTGTGGTAAAAGTTATCGTAAATGCAAAATAGGGTTGTCACTTTCCGGGTAGGTGTACCCAAAGTTTGTCAGCTGTTAGGGCAATCTCATTCATTTATCTCAGAAGATGGAGTGGCTACTTGCTGTTGCTTCAAAGTTTTTTTGTTTGTGGCTTACCCTGTGGTTTTGGCGAGGACCGTTATAAATGGTTTTTGTGTATGTGTCACCAAATGTAGGTACCTACTGGGATGCGTGATATTTTTGGTTCATTCCGAAGTTTTACCGTCATTTTTACGTATAGTTTTACGTTCGTTTAAGTCATAGATAGCCGGGACTCTTTTTTAAAGGACTTAAGGTTTTAGTTCGTTGAAAGGTGTTCTTAATGTATTGGGCCCCTTCACAGATATGGATATTGTATATCTGTGGGCCCCTTGCTTGAATGTGTTTAAAAATTTGTTTTTTTGTTTAAATTTGAAGAAAGTGTGAGAAGTACTTGACAAAATATACATAATCAGCCTATTTTATTCCCACTGCTGGGACATAGGCCTTGTCTCTTCAAGAGGGAGTGGGCTGTAATCCACCACGTGGGGCGTGCGAGATGGTAAAAGTCACATTTTCAGTCTTCATCAGTCTTATAACATAAAATGCTACACGCTATGCTCGCGAAGAGGGGGGCGCGGGCGGCGCCCGTCAGGGAGAGGTACTATACGCGCCCTCACGACCCTAGTCGCCGCAGGAGATGCCCTGGGCGTCGGGAATCCCAGGCTAATTCCCGGCCACCGTAGGCGCGGGCTTGCGGATGGCGAGTAATGGGTAGCTCGCTGTCCGGTAGGGACCAAGCCCGGGTCGACGGCGCTTTGTATTCCACGCGCGTCTCAAAGAGATGTCAGCCTTAAAATGGTGGGATCCGCAAGGGCTGATGCCTGCCAGGGGTGCGAGTTGTTCGAAAGAGATACCGTGGCCCCTGGCACACAGGCAACTGAAGGAAGACGGGTGGGTTTTAGTCAGTAAAAGTCTGACACGTCCGCCCGCTCCACCCAGAGCGGCAGAATTTATTTGATGATTTGCAATCCAAAAAAAAAATGCTACACGCAAATCTTATTCGGTTTATCTCCCAAATTGGATTAGTTTAGATTTCAAATAGCAGCCAAGAACTATGCAGTGACAATTTTTATTATTGTTAGTAGGTAATGTAAGTAAATAAACCTCGCGACACTTAGTTGGAATAAAAAAGAAAATTATATCATGAAATAAAAATAACTCACAACCACAAATAAATGTAAAACAAAATGATCTCAATAAATATGAGGCGGTGTCCTCACTTGCAAACATTACATGTTATCACATACAAAAGTAATTTCAGATGACTTCTCCTTTAAAAACGTAATGGGATTTAGTATGGGTAACTTGCCATTAACACGCTTTATGGGCAATAAAAGTGATAAACTCCCAAAGTAAAGCGCAAAATATACTTTTTGAAGCGCACTTTTTATTTAAAGGGTTAATATATCAAACCTTGACATTCGAAATCCAACATTAACGTCTCAAATTTAGAGTTGAAAATCATTTGTTTTATGTTAACTCTATAATTCTATTGGCACCTTTCTCACTGACAGATATGGTATTTACACTGAAAGACAATAGCACTGATATTTATGCAAAGTAGGTTAAGTGTTGCAAACTTGATAGGAGTCAAATGTATGTGTATGTTTTGCACCCCATAAGCCATAACATAGGCTTACGTAGGGTTAAAATATGAGGTAAAAAATAGAGTGAAGTCTAGATTATTTTTACTGTGTGCCTCGTCGACACATAGAAGGGTCATTGGGTATAGGCTTTCTGATTTAAAGTCAAATAGGTGTTGGTTTATGAGGAGACGTAGGTGGCAATGTCTACAACATTATGCAGTTTATATTATGAACTTTAAATGGTCTGGTCTTATTTTTATTCCGGCTGACTAATGTGTTACAAGAGATCATACAGCTTACATAGAGATTTTTTTTAAAAGAGGGCCAGTAAAGGATAACAACTATGAGATAGTCCTCTTTTTGGTATATCAAAGGTCTGCTACTGCAGCCAATTTTCCAATATTCGGGCAGTTAAAATAACCCAAATAAGCATTTATTCGCTGAACTCATGGTCATAAGATTATTTTCCGTTGCAAGATGGTACCTACCGTGCACCCATATTTTTTTATAAAATTTAATTATTAATTTTGTAAGATTAAAATATAAAAAAGATGGGTCTACAAATGGGTCTGTGCCTGGCAATAATTTTAGGAAAAACGTAGTTTTGGAAAAAAAACTATGTTTATATTATCTGTCGATAGAATTTCTAGAAATAATTTATTTGGCCTGAGAGAAAATATCGTAACGAAAGAAAATACCAATCTTTAATTTGGTAAATTATGCTGCTTGTTGTTATCATGATGAAAGACCACACCCATTCTGTTTATCAATTCCAGCAAATATAACATATCAAAAACATTTTCCCCGACGTAGTGACGACATAATGATGTAGGGGCGGGCTCCTTGTCGACGTATATACCTATTCGTATAAATAGGTATATCTTTTTAAGAATGAATGTACAATGAATGGTCTTTACAGTCACAGTCACCGACTGTGTGAATGTCACCTCCGTGGAATTTGAACTCTGCCCCTATTGTTGAGATGTGATACCGATCTACGAGGAATTACTGAGACTTACACTCTTTTTGGGGCCTGAATGCTAAGCGCCCATAGTTTAATTTGGAACTGTCTGATAAACAGTAGAAGAATATGCCAGTCTACTCTTCTAATTCGACATTGGGTAACGAATTTACGGCAGGCTTAAGCTTTTAAGTAATCCTTTAAAGTTGGCAAAAGGGTTTTTATGGTTTTGCAACCGCAAAATCTTTGGAACGTACAAGTACTTCTTGGGATAGGTAGTGAGAAACCTTGAGTAATTTTTCAGAGCTATCCGGGGCAAAGACGGGTTTATTGGTTAATCGTAAAATGGTGCATAATAAGCCTATACCGTTCTCAGTGCTGGGACACAGGCCACCTCCCTGTGAGATTAGGGCTGTGTCCGTGAGAATTATGGCCCACTCCCTAGTGGACCATAATTCTCGACCCGGCCCAATGCCCAATGGTGGTGGCTCGTGGTTCTAGGACATACCGGTTTCCTCACGATATTTTCTTTCACCGTTTTTAGAGGAGTGCGTTAATCAAATAAATTATACCAAGAAAAGTGGCTGCCTGGTATCTAACCTATCACCTACAACACGTAACTACCACTACTAACTTCCAGGGCTTATTTTTATCTTGTATTTAGAATTGTTTATAATTATTTTTTTACATTATTCTCACATACAGAAGCAACAAGAATAATGTTCCCAAGATTTTGTAATATTTCAACTTGATTTTAAAAGAGTTTCCGTGGAGTTGCCCGTTCTTCTCCATAGAGATCTACGTTTTGGAATGGGCAACTAGCGTCAACTTTCCAACTGATCGACTTTTTGACAATTCAAAAGTGCCTGTAAATGGTTTAATTGAAATTAATGCTTTGAGTTTGAGTTTGAGTAAATCGGGGCTGTTGCCACTGGGCTACCAGTGTTCTGTTGACGTAAAGTGGTGATTGAACTAATATTATGACTTATACAGGGTTAATTTTTAACCAGTGCGCAAACTGTAACCATGAATTCAGCATATCATTCTAGACCGTTAAAGATTATATTGAGGACAAAAAAGCTTGGGATTGACCTGCTCCAATTTTTTTACATACTGAATGTTATTTGTTTTTTTTTTGCAAACTTACCATTGACATACTCTTTGACATTTCGTAGTTATTATATACACTTTGACATGAATATTTACTTTGAGAAGTATGTATAATATAATTATTATTGTTATAATTATTGTGACTGGGAGGACTATGTGGGTCATGTGATATATTTTTTTGTTTTCTTTTTGTTTTTACTCTCTCTCTCTCTCTCTCTCTCTCTGTCAGTTTTTAATGATAATCTGGCAGTTTGAGTACTTTATGCGGCCTACCAAGATGTCCTTTCTTTGGTATTGTTCGTCGAATCGTTGTCCTCCTTATGTTCTAAGTTGACCTGCATGATTACTGACAAATGCATGCACTGACAGGATAGCTCCTCTCAATCTGTGTGGTTCTTTCCTCAAAAGACTATATCAGACTAGACTATGGCAGTTTGAGTAATTTATGCGGCCTACCCAAATGTCCTTTCTTTGGTATTGTTCGTCAAATCGTTGAGCTCCTCAAGTTCTGAGTTGAGCTACAAGATTACTGATAAATGCGTGCACAGATTGGACAGGCCCACCCAATCTGTGTGGTTCTTTTCTCAAAGACCATTTCAGACACCAATCCACATGGTCTTCACATGATCTGACCAAGGTTATGTCTGGACTTTAAAAGAGACTATGACCTCTGAGTTTGTTTCGGCCTTTCTTCTCAGAGTAATCAGATAGGAAACGCCGACCTCATCTAGTTTTAAAAATATGAATGACGTGTAAAAGTGTTTGTACAAACCTACTTACAGAAATAAAATCATTTATCATTTATCATTAGAAATTTTTCGTCGGGTATACAACAAAAATCTGTTTCATAGAAAAATGCAATACCTACGCGGTCAAAATGTATGAAACAGCTGATTTTTCTAAAAATAACCTACGCATAATTTCTACGCTAGGGCTTCTAGAATAATATGCTGAATTCATGGCATCCTCCGCAAGGCTGAAGCAGTTTTACTTTAGTAGTTTATGCATAGTCATAAAAATAATTACGTTCTAAAGATTGCAAGACTAATACATAATTGTACGCACAATAACGACCTATTTAGAGGCTAATAAAGAAACATAAGAAGCTATTACAGCTCTACAAGCACTAAAATTAAAATCTATCATGAAAAGAAATAATGAACTTAACAGCAGCTATACAATGTTTTGTAATTCGCAATAATCTATTCAACCAACAATATATAGGGCAAATAAGCTTAATGTATACACGGCCGTTAAACTTCCAACCTTATTTTTTAAGAACTAAAGTCCAATTTAATTTGTTTCAGGTAAGCATCGTTTGAGAAAAGATCGTGACTTATGATTTCATTATAGTTCGGCGCGTGCGCCGGCTTAAGCATCTTGCGACATGGATAACACCCCTTAGCTAAGTATGTGCTGAGTGTTTTGCAAGTCTTCTGAGTTATGAGGTCACATTCATGTTTCTTTTTTGTCTCTGATAATGATAACAATGGTTTTTTAATTATAATTGATAGAATAGTAGTTGTTTGTAAGCAGTGATAGTAGATTTGATTAATTTCTGTTGTGATTACTTCAAGGATAATAGTGATTAAAGATTGTATGAAACTATTCATATTTTGCAAGCTTTTATCTCAATTCTTAGACATATACATCGGGAATACTTTTTTACGGTGATCAAAAAAAAAAGCAAATGTAAAATTCATTCTGTCTAGAGTGCCTAGCCTTTTTCCAATTATATTGGGGTCGGCTTACAGTCTAACCTGAAGCGGTTGAATACTTCTTGTTTACATGGAGCGACTGCCTAAGTATCAGACTTCCACAACCCAGTTACTGAGTAACACTATATTGGAAAGAGTAAAATCTACCGAAAACACTAAGCAAATGATTGTGATGAAACATGTGCCTACGCCTTTATCTCAGTTCTTCATCTCTCTTTTATAGAATTTGTCCGTAAAAAAAGCTCGCGAATTTAGCTCGTCTCTCTTAGTCATAGTATATCTAAATGCTATCTATCATAGGCAGGACGACTAAAAGGCTCACCATTCATTGTATTATTAGTTTAAAACCTATTTCTGAACCAATCTTATTAATTATTCATCACTACATGGTATAAAACAAAGCCGCTTTCTCTGTCCCTATATCCCTATGTATGCTTAAATCTTTAAAACTACGCAACGGATTTTGATGCGGGTTTTTTTAATAGATAGAGTGATTCAAGAGGAAGGTTTATATGTATAATACACCGACCTTCACGCGGGCGAAGCCGCTGGCAAAAGCTAGTTATGATATAATTTGTAGTCGTTGTTCCTCTCAACCTAAGCACCTACCATATAATCTCTTCACCACCCTTGACCGGTAGAGAATGCCTAAGACATTAAGTCCGCCTTTGTACCTTTTTGTGTGCGAGAAGTTTAAATAAATAAATAAATTATAGGACAGACAAAATGATACTAAAGCCCGTACATATCTCAAAAGGCCCCCATTAATCTAAGCTGGCTCTAAGTAACATACGATATAGAAAACAAACACCCATTGTTTCACCTTTACAAAACCGAAACCAACAAATCAATTTAATATATTTACATCTGAAGTCATTACACACTGGCACGCCAGTAAACCGCGCCAGTGGACGGGCGAGTGCACTAAATCACTGGCCACCAGATAGTGTTACTAACGTGCCCGCTGGACTGTTAACTATATATGTAACTGTTAATAATCTGGTATTTTTTATCAATGTTGGCAGTCAGGAAGTCGATTATGTATGTTGCTGAGTTGGTATGTTCCTGATTGAATTAATTAGTAATTGGCGTGAAAATAAACAAAAGAATGTGTCAAAAGTTTGATGTATGTGTTGAGTGGTAAGTTATTAAGGCCAATATGGTGGAGTAAGCAATTTGAAGTGGCAGTAGGGTAGCAATGTTTGTTGAAGGACCGATGGTCGGTGGAGCAGACAGTATAGTCAACTGGCAATCGCTTTCGACGTGTTTCGACTTTGTACAACGACGAACAGGATTGACATAAGATTTTCGGCAGTCTATGCAATTCCCATACAATTCTGACTTTTCCATCATCGCTACCTTTGATGGAATGTCACTTTCTTTAGGTTTTCTGGTTGCAAGACTTCCATTAGGCTTCACCACTCATAAAGGCTATACACAAATAAGTTTATCAGCCGTCAGTCGTCAGCGCTACTGCTGACCGGTCCTGGGTTCGATTCCCAGGTCGGGCAAAGTGTTATTGGGTTTTTCTGTAATGCAATTTGTCAGTAGCAGCCCGGAGTCTACATATTTGTCCGGTTGATGGCAATAGGCATGCTCCTAATGTGACTATGTTGAGCCAGTATTTCACAAGGCGCGACTGCCTATCTGACCTCCACAACCCAGTCTCTGGGTAATACGATACCCTTTGGGTGAGACTGGTCTGTCAGACTTCCGACGACCCGTAACGACTGTCAAAAATCCACGAATGACAGCCGGGACCAACGGCTTAATGTGCTTTCCGAGGCACGGACGGGTCTTCCTGTGTAAAGATGGATTCACAGTCCAATCGCGATAAGCGTAGCCTTATCGATCTACCCTTATTATTGCCTTATTATTATTATTATTTGTCCTTTCTGTCAGGCAACTAAGGCCCATGAAACACAATACATACATAAGTATAAAAACAATAACTATAAACTAATATATTTTCTATAAAACTAATTTTAAAACTTCTGCACAAGAAATGACGGCGTCGTGTTACGCTGCGAGGTGTGGCCTAGCTGGCCGCGGAAACGTCGCAGCACGCCTTTCGGCCAAAACTCTTCCTTGAGGAAGGTCACTAAATGGGGAGTCGGAACGCGCACCACGAACAACTTGAAGTTGGTGTTATGACGCGCCTCCAACTTCTCCACACTCAAGATCCAGTTGGTCTTCACCCGTATGTACTCTACGATGTCCGCAGTCTTCGTAGAGTGATGCAATCGGGACACGTATAGCAGCATTATTGGTATTGCAGGACGTAGCAGCATGTTAGAACCTGCACCAAACCTGAACCAGCGCCGTCCCACACTGGTTGCGATCACTAGGCTTCTTCTTCTTCCCTCCACCTTGATGAAGCCATCCTCATCGCATGTGTTCTTCGGTGGAACCTGCTGTTCGTGGTCCATCACAATAGTTTCAGTCAGTCAGTCAGTTTCGTGGTCCTTCGCAAGCCGTGAAACAAATGGTGGATGTGGTCCAGTTTATGGTAGTACCTGCCACCTTAAGACCGCGGCAGTATCACCGGTGTTTAAGTATCTATAACTAATAATATTGAAAATACTATTTAACTCAACTAAGTACCTATACAGCATCTTTGCAATTTAATCTAAGTATAATCTTGCATAGCCTCTTACATAAATACGCAGATAGCTACATCTCGCCGTACAACCCGTAAATGACAATAAACCTTTAGAAATTGTTATTGCCTCCTTGATTTTATAAAGCTCCCTCTTTCATCCTTACAAAACTGAACAGAAAGCATTTCCAATATATTTCACCAACAATACAGACTCTTGGTACTTAAATACCTGCACTTGCACCTACAGTAGGATATCACATCGCTACATTGTGTCCAAAATAGCTATAAATTAAGTGCACGCAAATAAATTCACTTTATTTATAGTGAGACGACCGTTCCGACTGACAGATTGCGGCAGAATGAACACATCTTGTAATTGTATACGGTGCATGGAGGTCCCGAATTGACAATATAATAGACCGGACTACGAATGCGGACTGAAAGAAACTGACTTAAGAGAAACAATGTTAGGATATGCTTTGGAAAGGATGTGACCACAAAATTAGTTCAAGAAAAAAGTCCACAGATGAATTTGACATAAATTCAAACTTAGCTTATGTTACGGTGGGTGACGTTAATGTCATTATTGGATTTTGTTTTGTAATTTATAACAAAAATGTAAATAATTGGGGTTAGTTATGACGTCTTGTTTGTTCGTAACATAAGCTGAATATGTTTCCACTTTATTCATCTATTTATATCTTTTATAGAGGAGCATTTTCGTAGCGACGCGGTTAATATTTCTAGTGTATAGAATATCTGGCCCGACGACAGTACATTGAGTTTTGTTTTCTGTTTCTTGGGTGGCACGAGCGCTTCAATTTATTTCCGAACTTCAGATAAAAAGTATTTAAAGTAGGTAATGTGGAATAAATTTTAGATTTTTGTACTTATTCGCTTGCCTTTTGAGGCTTAACAATTTTGTTGATCGAAACGCTTGTGAAATTCAATGGTAATGATATTTTCCATATTAGATTGTTGTTGTTTATATCTTGTGTTTATAAGTTTTATTACGATAATTATGTTTTTATTATTTCTATTTCTTTGTGTCACATATTTTCTTTGTGTCATTTATTGGTTCATCATGTCTCTTTGTCAATGAAGACAGTTAACGTTAAGACGAGTATAATACTTTTTAGGCAACCAAATATGTTGTATTGATTCTCTAAAATAAAAATAAAACGAAATAAATAAAAATACCATGGCTAGTTTATATGTACTATAGCCACCTTTAATGACAAACTGACCCATATCTTTCAACCCAACACCCAATAACTCCCATTGAATAACCATTGTCCATCAGCGACGTACATTCAATGAGTGCAAGTGACAACTGGATGCAGCATGCGCCTGCGGCTGTATTGTATGCGATCGTATTGAATCGCCGCGCCTGCGCACTTTGAAGTCCCGTGTTAACACCGCGAGGTTATGCAAAGCGTTAGCTTATTTGTGTGCTTTCAGTTTCGATTGACATAGTTGTTGGTTTTATAGGTGGCTAGTTTGTTAAGAAGTATTTTTTCTTTTTCTAGGTTTAGGTATGTCATTTGGATCGGCGAAGTGAATTTTAGAAGTGACAGGCAAGAAAAGCTACAGATTATAAAAAAACGTCATACTTATATTTTTTTATTAGCTACTGTTTGCGTTGTTTTAGTGCCTTTTCTCCACTCAAACTTCTCTTGTTTTACCTAAGAACATAATGACTAATTCGGCACTATGAAAATTAAAATAAGAAAATGCCTGTACAGACTATAACATCATTTGCCACCACAAAAGCGGATGAAAATAAGAACACATATAGAGAATGGTACGTAAACAAAGCAGTAACCCTGAAACTTTCAGAATTTTCTCTCACATAAATCGAACACTTCCGCATACCGGCACAAACACCAAGAAATATCCTAACATTCCTCAAATCCTAAAGGGCGCATTCCCAACCCTTACTATAAGTCCACGTCCACACCCACTCTAGGGTGCCACATGGTAAGTAACATCCATCGGCACCGGCGGCCATGCATCACGGCCTACACGCCGGGACAATACGCGTATGCCCCATAAATATGAGATACGTCATCACATACCCGGGGCGCGTCCAAAACGCGCGCGATCCTCGATATCGTTTATAATGTAATAAATAACACGATATGTGGACTCGACACCTACTTACTTACGTGCGACATGCGGATTGATAGTGCCGTGCGGTTGTCTATAAACTTGCACTCGATATGTTCGGATTTGAATTTGCTTAAGGTTTTTTTTAAAAAAAAAAAACGTTGCCCCACACTAGGAATTCTCCTACACCTGTATTGTGGATGCGTTTACAAACATTTAAAGTCACATACACAAACACGCAGACCCGGAACAACTATTTGTAGGTCATACCAATATTTGTTCCATGCGGGAATCGAACCCGCGATACGCAGCTCAGCAGTCAATCGCTTAACCACTGCGCCAACCGTGCCGTCAAATTCATTTGGGCTTGTATTGGTGGCGCCATTTTATTGATTTCTCATTATAATCAATCTATAAAGGTTCATCCTACTTAATATTATAAATAAATGAAAGTTTGTATGTTTAAACGTTTGTTACTAAATCACGCAAAAACGGCTAAACGGGAATCTAGTCGCTGGCTCAAACTCACTGGTCGGCCTGACCAAAAAGTACGCTGTCTCACCAGGCTTCGTATCCCGCGGAGGTAGTATCAGTAATGAGCAGTTACACGTTACAGAGGCTAGTCTACACGCAAAACGTTATTGAGTGAGATGCAGAATCATTTATAGTATAACAGGCGCGTAAAAAATTAAGAAAAGTCCTTCGAAAGATCGGGTTTTATGAAAAAACCACTGCATAAATCAATAACCAATAAAGTTTATTGAACTTTTCGGTAAATGAACTTTGTCGGTACTGACTTGGTTTTGGAGATTTTACTTCTTTTAATTCTTAAACTTAAATGAAAACCAAATCTTTGCTGGCTCATAATTTTGGAATGGCTTTTTATTTTAGTATTCTGTTTCCGTACAGACAATACTAATAATGCGTCAAAACCATACCATTTTTAATTTTTGATGTGCATCGTCGAATATTTCGGTAGTACGTTCCCGTGGGATAATATCCGTCAACCAAGCGGGTGGATCCGCTAACAAAAGCTAATTGCTCAATAAATATATACCTAAGCTATGTAGTTTAAAGTCCTATAGCCTTACTAGTGCAACTATGTATATACCTACTAAGCCATATGTTATGAACTCTCAAAATAATTTCATCGATCATCATAGTCATCATTAGTTTGCACTTGAGCTAGGCTCTCAAAAACTGAATGTTGCCGAAAAAATATTTTGCGAAAAAAATAAAATAATTGTTCCTTAATGATTCTTCAAGATTTGCTCTCGAGCAAGGCTCTAAAAACATTCACGTTCGAAATTCGAAATATGTTTCACCTGCCATTTTTAAATGTCATTATGTATCAGTTCAGATTAGGAAGGCGCGCCAAAATATTTTTGAAAAAGATTTCTTTTTTTTGTGCTTGTTTAAAGACAAGAAGAAGAAGAAAGACATTATATATTATGCCAGTTAGGATACTTAATGATATTATTATTTACTTATTGCTGTTGCTAAACTTCCCTTAAATGGTCTTATCTATATTCACTTTTAGGTTTTTTCACTAAAGTCAGTCACCTGTAACTGATAGTCTTCTAACAACAAATAGGTTGATAACTTCTAAAATGTCATATAAAAAGTATAGACTTTTTATATGACATTTTAGAAGTTATCAACCTGAAAGTTCGTTACTTCATGTTCAGTTTTTATCAAGATTTCAGCAAAAAGTATTTAGTCATGCTAAAATTTTTGAAAATACCTCATCCTTATCGATCAATTTCGATTGAAATCCTCGTTACTTTGTTAAATCGGCGATGTAATTACACGCATTATTATGTACTCCCAATTCGTCGAAGTCATTTGTCAATTCCATTTTTAACAGATACTTGTTAAAAGGAATATTCTTGCAAGAAAATGTTATTTAAGTTTATGTTACGTCACCCCAAGCTCAAAACAATCTTTCGCCCGTAATTTTATCTACACTGTGTATTAAAATTAAATACAATAAAATAAGTTAGAGATATAAATTTTGACACATACATTTACTTTAATTTGCATACCTATCTTCAAAAGCATCAATTAAAACGCTCCTTTATATTTTTCGTCACAAACATGCAAAGTCAAATCTTTGAACTTGACATTATAACCTTCCTGTAACATGATATAAGTGTGTTTTATTTCAAGTACAGTCCTGTCAAATTAATCAATACCTTTGACAGTGAGCCGGGACTTTAGCGTCACGATCATAAGGGTGGGTTTATTTATTATTAAACGAAATTAAGCCGGTGATAAATATTTAAGGTACCGTAATCTTGTTACTTTATCATTGGAGTACGATTACTGGTCACGGGATGGTATTCTGAATACGGATGTAGTACCATTTTGCAGGTTTATTTTTTGTAAAGATGGATTTCATTGAGGTCAAGTGGAGTGTAAACTTTAAGAGCCTCACGGAGACGTCCCTTAGTTGTTTTTTAATTTTTAATTTGCAATTTAAATCTTGCCTAGTCGGTATTCAAAAAACGATAATAGAATAAAGAAATAAAGGGCACACAATCTCCCGTGTCTTCTCCATAGCTTCTAGCTACTACTCTTTGGAATGGGCCACTAGCCTCATTTTTCTGACTGACCGACTTCCTGACAATTCAAAAGTGCCTGTAAATGGTTTAATTGAAATAAATGCTTCAATTTTGAACTTGAGGATACAGAATTATGAAAATGGAGGAAATTCTTTAACCTTACTTTTCCTTAAACCTTAACCTAAAACACCCCAAATTTGACAATACTACTATCAAAACACCGAACCACTTTGATCCTCCAACATCAAAACACACACAAACCCGTCCCGTGGCCATATTTCGGACTCATTCAGATACTGTTACGTTACCGGGAACGGCTGGGATTTACGACAAGTCTCGCAGGATCGTACATCGCGATCCCCGGGTGGTATGGCACAGTTACACTTTGACCAACTTACGGAGTTACGGTACTTAAAGGATAAATATATAAATCTTTCTGATGCTGACCCGTTTTGAAATGATTTGGTTTAATGAGCAGATAATATCGATGGTATATTTGATATGAGTCGTTGAGATTTACAAGAAGACTAATAAACAAATAGGCGAGTACTGATGGTCTAGTGGTAATGACCGCGACTAACGAATTGTAGGTCCTAGGATCGTCCCCAGACAGGCGCTTTTTTGTGTAAACTATTTCATTACCATTGCTCTCAAAACGGTGAAGGAAAACATCGGAAGGAAACCGACATGGCCTGGAACCAAAAATTCGAAGATATGTGACATCTACCAAACCCGCACTGGGCCCGCGTGGTGGATTACGGCCCACTCCCTCTCACCGAGGGGACGCCTGTGTCCCAGCAGTGGGGACATTATAGGATGATGATGATGATGAAGAGTGAAATAAGAGGTAATTTCGGTCAAAGAATCAGCATTGTAATACAACGCGGCAATGCTGCCAGCCTTTTGGGCAGTTTTCCCGTTGACAACGATGCGGATGAACTTTTTAATGCCTTATGATTATTTTCTTTTTTCTATACTTGTACGTATTATTATTATTATTATTCGAAGTTGATAAAGAACACAATTCCACAGTTTTAATGAATTCGAAGAGGTAATAGAATACTTGCGGAATATGAAGATGATCTAGTAGGGTAATACAAAATGTATATGCAACCCTGGCATAAGTCCCCTCCAGTGGGTTCCCGCATTGTCGTTGCGGGGGGGCTCAGTAGCCGTGGTCACTCTCCCACGGTGAAGCGAAGAGGAACTCCAAGGAGGGGCTGCTCGTCAGGGCTTTTGCGATGCCGTATGGAGGAATCGGGTCTGAAGGTTACAGTCTGTAGCGGAGGAGTAGTGCCGGTTTTTCTGAGCAGCGCTTTTCCCTTCCGTGGCCTCGACGGGGCCATGGCGGACGCGGTGGGGCCGCAGGGGAGGAGGAGTATCGGTATAGCGTTGGCCGGTCTCCCTATCCTCTGCGGCCGAAAGGTGGTAGGCGGCAGGACCACTGTGCTGACCCGTCGCAGGGGTACCAAGGGTGCCAGATACGGGGTCGTCTGGGCCCTTATGCTATTTGGTTCCTGGGGTAGTCACGTCGCGCCATGTTTCCTGGTGCGCCGGCTATAGGGGTTATTCCCCTCCGAGGAGGGTCCGGTGACAGACAGCCGCGGCGGGTTCGCGGATGACTTGCGCGTTTCCGTGTTCCAGCCTCAAGCGGCACTGGAGGACACCGTGGAGTTTTAGTGGGTTACAGTCCCACATAACTGAGCTATCTCCTGGTGGTAGCGCAGTAGGTATTTCTACATGTTAAACGAAAATAAAAATACCCGGGTCGACGGCGCGTTGTGTTCTACGTGCGCCGTCAGAGACATCAGCAACAACTGGTGGGGTCCGCAAGGGCCGATGCCTGTCAGGGGTGCGGATTGTTCGAAAGAGATACCGCGGCCCCTGGCACACAGGCAACTGAGGGAACACGGGTGGGTTTTAGTCAGTAAAAGTCTGACACGCCCTCCAGTCAGTGCGGGAGAAGTTATTTGATGATTTCCCACCCTATTAAAAAGAAAGTCCTGGCATAAGTAGCATAATAAAATAAGTGTGTAAAAATAAAAGTCCTGAGTCATGAACGCCAAGCCCAAATCCTTGGACCTAGAGATCTGAAATTTCGCACAGACTTTCCCTTCGTGATGTAGATAAAGATTTTTTTTATGAATTTGCGCGGAGGAAGTCTCTGCCAAAAGATAATGTAATTGGTCAACAAAGGTTTCATTTTTTTTTTTTTTAATAGAAACTAAAGTTGTTAAAGATAATTTGCTGGAATAGGTCCGGTAGTATTCCAGTGGCTTTGATGATTAAAAAAACAGCTAGGTAGTCAATAGCCCCAATGTTTTGCAAAAATCCAGATAAGATGTAAATAACACGTGATGTTTTAGACATGAACCCGCACATTTGGTCGGATGCCAAGCATGCACGGCATATCGAGTTACCGCCGTTCATTTGAAACCTACAACCAAGATGAATGTAACATTTTCCTACTATGTAATGATTTGTAATTAACAAACAAATCACACCTGGCTGGCGCAAGACGTAAACATTGGCGCCAATGAGTTGAGCCAAGTATCCCTTAACGCAATGGATAATTGTGATGGCCTGGTCAGCACTAGAATCGTAATGATAATGTTGTTGAATCGCCTACAGAAAATAATACATTATGTAAAATTGTCGATTCGCGCTTTTCGGGCGAGTAAATTCCTGCGAATCGACTAAAGGCTTCCACACATAGGCCCGACGCGACTCTCGTAGAACAATTTCTGTAATAACTTCATGGAAATTGTTCTACAAGCTTTAGTAAGCCAATTTAAACAGTCGAATCACAGAAGTGTCATTTATATTTATCCTTCTACAAGTAGCCAGTAACTCCTGCAACTTGCCAACCTTCAATAACGGTAACCAGCGAAATAATATCACGAAGACTCTCAAAATACCGCGCCTGTAACCGAATACTACACTTCCTTATAAATGAACAAACAAACTCCTCTGCCACGTTATTTTATTTCCAACATCATCAACTATCAACCTTAACTTGATGACAATAACGGTTGTGTCAACAGCATGATTAAGATTGTCAAGATTCATCCCAAAATCGTACCTCCTACGTTACGGAGCCAAAAATGTCTTATTTGTCTTGTACATTACGTTTCTGAACAATGAACCGTTAAACATACAATAAAATTCCCTGTGTTTACTTGCCTAATATGTTTGAGAGGAAAATAAACGTCCTGTTTTACTTGCATTTGCCAGAACTCGGCATTTTCACAGAATTTTTGATGGTATGGTGTCAGATGGTAAATTATCGTATCGCCATTTGCAATTTTCGTGAAAATTACGGATTACTTATTATTTTAACGATAAGATTTTTTTGAATGCTTTTACATATTTTGGAATGAGATTGAAATAGAAAAAAATAAAGATATTTTGTGAAACTTTATGTGTCGGGAAAGGTTCTTTGGTATTGTTCGTCGAATCGTGGAGTTCTTTAAGTTGTGAGTTGAACTGCATGATCACTGAGGAATGCGTGCACTCACTGGGCAGGTCCACTCCATCTGTGTGGTACTTCCCTCAAAAGACCATTTCAGGCATCAACCTACATAGTCTTCACATGATCTGACAAAGATTATGTATGGACTTTGAAAGAGACTGTGACCTCTGAGTTTGTTTTGGCCTTTCTTCCAAGAGCTGTCAGATAAAAGACGCCGAACTCATCTTGTTTTTATAATATGATTGACGTGTAAAAGTGTTTGTACAAACCTACTTACAGCAATAAATCATTCAGTATTATTTATGTCGGTGATCAATACTTAAATGACTGACTGTTAATATGTATCATGTTTAGAAGAGAACACATGCTACGCTGATATTAAACCGATACGTCATCCTAAGAAATTTAATCAACAATCCAAAATTGCCAGCTAAAAATACCCCCTAATCTATCTGTGGCAACACCTGAGTCTCGAATAAATATTCAAATTACTTCGGGTATGAAATATATGATTTACGACGCATTTTAAATATCTTCATTATGCACCAAAATTACTGTATTAAGAGTCAATAAATTCAAACACGTCATCAATAAATATTTATTTACGATAAATATTATGATAATAATTAATTACTATGCAGTGTAGGTACTTTCTTTTGCCTGATATTTAAGTTTCTAAGAACTTGTACGCAATTTGTTTTGGAGTGTAACGAAATTCAGGGCTGGTATCGTTGTGAGAAAATTACTTATAATGAAATATGTACGGAGAACACAGGGGTGGTCACGCAAAATGTTAAATAAGACTTCTCATGCTCATTTTAAGTTAGAAATTCATAATCTGAAGACCAATTCCCGTAATTAGAAACGGTCATGTTCAAAATCTAGTCGCAATCTCATCTCAGCGACAATCAATCTCCAAAATTTGACAAACATATAAATAAAAACATACCGAATTGATGTTAATGAGAGGTTTTTTTGACAGATTGAGACGGACTAGAATGCAAACGTTTGTAAAAATACAGGAATAACCCCAGTTTTTTTCGGGTGGGAGTCATCAAATAACTTCTCCCGCTCTGGGTGGAGCAGGAGGGCGTGTCAGACTTTTACTGACTAAAACCCACCCGTGTTCCTTCAGTTGCCTGTGTGCCAGGGGCAACGGTATCTCTTTCGAACAAATCCGGCATCGGCCCTAGAGGATCCCTTCCATTGTTGCTGACATCTCTTTGAGGCGCTCGTAGAACACAACGCGCCGTCGACCCGGCCCTGGTCCTTACCGGGTGGTGAGCTAGGAATTTTGCCCCTCATGTGTGATTACGTGTATCATTACTTATTAGGGTTGAGCTACACGGTGACTGCTACATACACGCCGTCTGTTGGGACAGGTCAGCTCAAAGCTGTAATGGCTCTTGCTTCAAAAGGTCCTTCCAGACATTGCCCTGCATTGTTAGACTCACATAAAATTCAAATAATATAATGTTTGGACTTTAAAAGAGACCATGACCTTTGAGTTTGTTTCGGCTTTTCTTCTCAGGGAACAGTCAGCTAGGAAATGCCGGCGCCATCTAGTTTTTAAAATATTGACCAACAAAATATTGACGTGTAAAAGTGTCTTTTAAGATCTACTTACATAAATAAACATTTCATTTCATTTCATTGTTTTTTGGCCTTTGTATGCCTACGCACAAGGCTCAACTTTTTGCTATACTTTGCCCTAATTGCGTAACACACCAATCACAGTCACATAAATCAGAATCTAAATCATTTTGAAGGATAAAGCTAATCTGTTGCTTGAGTGTTGTGGAACTTTCAAAATGAAGGGCGTTCCTACTGTTAGTGTGTTACGAAATTATCTGCAGATTCAATCACATGTCAGGTTGAAGTTTATTCGTTCCTCTCTAGTTAATCTTTAAAGGCTTTTCCTTCCGTCTTTCGGCGGTATTATCTTGGCATTCTCCTGTAATTTCCCATACCATTAAGAAAAAAAGAAAAGGTATTTCTGATTGGGTTGTTGTACATTCGCCACAGTGTAAATTCACCACGAAAAAAAGTATGTGTAAACTCACCACAGCTCTATTTTCATGACGTAAATTCGCCATATTATTTATTTCCGCACAGACAGCAGAAAAATCAAACAATAAGTAGAATAAAACGTTATTTATTTATTTTTTCCATCATCTCATTTCACACTAAGTTAATTTTTAATACCTACCTAAATCAATTCATTGATCTGTTCTAACAATTTCTTTTAATCTATATAGTTAACACTACGCTCACAAATAATCCAGCAGAAATCTGGATCAACCCTACCCAATCAGTTCTGGGAGGAAGACAGATGATTTGCGGAAGCATCGGCAGTCGGCTTCGTCTCGCGAAGTATTTGCTCGCACTGATTTAAATCCTGTGAGATGTCAGTTTATCGCCCGGAGCAACGCTTTCTTGTAAGCATTGCAATGATCGGAACACCCACACTTTTTGTTTCAGTTTAATTTTACGAAGAATTTATTAAGAAGATATTTATTTTCATCTAATTGGTTTGTTGTTGCCAAACAATGAATTCTTCACAAATTGGATGGCGTCATTTAACTATTTTCTAATCATATTATATATACAACAACCCGACCTCAACTGTCGTGCAGTAGCCCACCAGACACAACACCCGTCTGGTCGGAGGATCCTCCCTTTACTATAGAATATGAGTGAACTTTACACCCTGTTCCTCATACCTCTATAGATTTAGAGAATTTATTGGGAAGGTTTATGAGAGGTATCTAATAACAGCCATGCAGTTCGATTGGTCAGGTTATACCACGCTTGCCGCGGTTGTTCCGTGGTTGGATCACTTTTCACCCATCTTTTCACAAGACCCTTCCGTGCCTGGGGAAGCACGTGTAGCCGTTGGTCCCGGTTGTAATTCGTGGATCTTTGACAGTCGTTACGGGTCGTCAGAAGCCCGAAAATCTGACAACCAGTCTTCTAATAAGTGGGGTGTGGAGGTCAGATAGGCAGTCCTTTCATGTAAAATACTGGTATTTAGCTGCATTTGGTTAGATTACAACATAGTTGAGAAAAAGCTAGCCAGATTTATTGTGAACTCGTCCATAATATGTATGGCGTTGCTTTAGTTATAATGGTCTATAAGCTGTGTGACCGATAGGATTTTCCATCGACAAAAGTAAGGAACTTCCATACAAACTTCAATCCCCACTAAACCGCCTTAAGGCTCGTGCAGACTAGCGCGACGCGACGGTCGCGTCGCGACACTCGTAGAACAATTTCTATGAAAACTTAATGGAAATTGTTCTACAAGTGTCGTGTCGCTCTGTCGCGTCACGGCTGTTTGAAGAAGCCTTTAGGACAAAAAATATTCAATACGCCTTCCATTAAAAAAACAAGTAATTTATTTAAACTCGACTAAGAGTCAGTACTTTGTGAACGTCAAAATGACATAAGACAGTCCTCCACGTTTTGGAGCCCTTCATATATTCCTCAATTTCGTTAAAAAGGAACTTTTGTCCAAAATTATAAATGCTTCTGGACCCAGCGTTTAGGCTGTACGTTTTCTGTCTCTGAATTTATTATTTGGATTCAGTAACAATGACAATTTTTTTAATATTGTGATTCCCATTTATCTGCCTAAATTACCAGCTAAAAAGGCATCAATTTTTTATTTATTAAGGTGTTATCATTAAACAGGAAAACATTAACAAAAATGATTACTAAAGAGTAGAAACGTAACAAAATTGAACGCTACAATTTGTTAAGTGAACACAAAATAAAAGGAATATAAAAATTTTAATAACGAAATATTGCTTCATCGCGATGGATGGTGCGATTTTTATTTGCGATCAAATAATGTTTTGGCATATTAATACTACGTTACATAACGGACTTTACGATGTCCCGACGGTAACCAGTATAAAGTTATCTAGGTATGTCATTTATCTCAAGGAAAAATCTTTTACTGAAATTTTGTATTGGTCTTGCACATAGAAATTTTTGGTGATAATTACTTGTTCGACCCGATAGAAACCGTTCTCTTCAAGTTGGTAATATACGGTGACAAACAAAATTTTGATATTATTATAAATTAGCTTTTGACAGCGGCTCCGCCCGCATGGAGGTCGAAAATCATTCCACGGGAACCTATTACCAGGATGAAAAGTAGCCTGTGTTAATCCAGGCTATAAACTGCCTGTGTGCCAAATTTTATCCACATCCGATCAGCCGTTTTTGCTTGAGTGAGTAACAAACATCCAAACATCTAAACATCCAGACATACAAACAAACTTTCACACTTATAATATTAGTAGGATAAAGTTTTTGTACGCTGACCTACGGCAATAATCAATACATAATTATAGCTAATCATTACCTGTACTACGCTACGCTGTACTGTATGAAAAACTGTACCTAAGAACTATCTTTTTTTGCCACGATAAGTATTTATAGATCTATTGTCTCTATTGCTCTTGCCGAAATCCTGCAGGGAGCATAAGCTAATGATGTATATACCAAATTTAAATTATTTAATCGATTCCGCGTTCTTTTTTTAAACAAATTGAGGATTCATTTGGGAATCGTGTTAAGAGTAATAGGTTTTTAAATGCGCTCCCGCCGCGGTCATACATCACCCAAATGTCGATGTATCTCGAATGTATTCCAATTTCGAACGGTTCTCATATAAAGTGCGTGCTTTCAGGACCTTTGAGGGATTTGGCATTTTTTAAACGTCAGAAAATGCATTTATGACTTGCATTGAATGAATGAAAAATCATTGCAATTTATCTAAAAAGCTTTATTTTTCGAATAAATACTTAGCCGACCTATTGTGTCAAAAGAGCCATATTATAAGGAAAATGATTTCTTTTACAAATAACGAAATACATTTACAACTAATTGTATTTAGAATATTGCTGATTCTTTCAATCGTTTGACGATGATAGACACAGAATTATGGTTTAAATACGATTAGCGCTAAACATTACGTTATTTGTTATGTTTGCGCTTTAGGCTCAATTTACACCGCCGCTGAATGAAATGGAAGCGACTTTTTGCAACGAAATTGTACATAGCATAATGAACTTTATGTCAATTGTATAAACATTCAAACTAAATACAAGTCAAAAAAAGGTCGCGCGTCTTCTGGGGAATCCTCGCGCATTCTCGAGAATTCCCCTAGCTAGTATCGTTGCCGTCTGTGGAATCCGCGGGAAGTGGCGCGAACGAGGAGTCGGTAGGCTCGGTCACAGCAGTGCGGTGCCCAGCATTTATGTAACAACTGAATATCCCTAAAGCCGCAGTCGCGCGAATTCGCTGAAATGTGCGAGAATTCCAGCGAATTCACGGGCCTTCTCGCGTCATGAGGCGAAATTGACGCTTCCATTCCATTCTATTCCGCGGCGGTGTAAATTGAGCCTTACGCGGTAAGCGCACTTTAGAATGAATCAATACTTATTCAGTGTTAAAACGCTTGTATCAAATAATACCAAACGATTATAAATCACGCTAACAGTAGGAATCCCTTTCATTTTGGCAGTTCAAAAATATTCATAGCGTTATTTACTTGGTTGAGCACAATTTTTTTTTCTTACATAAGAAGCAATGGATTAGCAATACAGTAGATACTCACTAATTCGGCACTTCAATAGACCGATACGTCCAATAATCCGACACCCTCCACCCACCCCTCCCTCACCAAAAGTTGCAAAAGAACAGACCTTAATGAAGGATTATTTGAAAACTATGTAATTATTTAGTTGTGAGATATGTTACAGTAAAAAAGACGTTTCGACATTAATACAAATATATCATATTCTATTTATGAAATTCTTTATTTTATTTAATATTAATTTTTCTATGTAATCCAATTTTCCGAACATTCCAATAATTCGGCACCCTCTGGTTTTTAATAATGTCGAATTAGTGAAATTCTTCTGTATGCTTCAAAATGATTCAATTTGTGTTTGATAGATATTAGGGCGCCGCATTATTCATAGATGAGGAAATAATTATATTCTACTGCAACATTTATGCCAGAGCGTTTAAACATAGCAAACGACAACACTACAGACATTAAAATTTATACCAGCCTCTGATTATTCTTTCTAAAGAAAGTTCTAATTGATATTGTGATTTATGTGCGTACGCGCAGCGAATCAAAGCAACGCCTCCTTGGTGATTCGATCGCGGCTCTTCAAGCAAGGGCTAATTTTGAGAGTCTTATCGGTTATTAGCATCTTGTAAAGTTTATTTGAAAGTACTGCCCTTATAAATACTTTTCGTGGAAAGCCTCAAAATTTACGAGATATGTAGGTACACGTACGTAATATTTATTTACTTAATGGCAATCTGTGTATAAGCAAAACGAAAATAATAATTGAGTCGTTTTTGATTTGGGTGGGAAATCATCAAATAACTTCTCCCGCTCTGGGTGGCGCAGGAGGGCGTGTCAGACTTTTACTGACTAAAACCCACCCGTGTTCCCTCAGTTGCCTGTGTACCAGGGGCTGCGGTATCTCTTTCGAACAACCCGCACCCCAGGCAGGATAATTGAGTCGTTGATACACAGTCACAGAGAGTCTAACGAAATAGATTATAGGGTTCTTCAAACAGGCGCAACGCTACACATAAAGAACAATGTCCATGAAGTTTTCATAGAAAATGTTCTACGTGAGTCGCATCGCGCCTGTTTGCAGGTGCCTTTACACTAACTTTCCACATAACATGACCCGTTCTACTTATGTAGTGGTAGAATGAAGAGCAGTGTTGGCACAGTGCTAGCACCTCCGACTAACGAGTGATAGGTCGTGGGATCGAACCCGGGCAGGTGCCTATGTTATGTAGGTAGATAGTAGATACTCGTACGTCCACCGCGACGTGGGTAGTCAACCCCGTAACCATCTTGCTGACTGGGCTCAAATATTTATTCAGGTGCATAAAGCAGGTAGCGGAATATAGCAGTTCGTCGTGGACGTGGTACGACAGCGGCTCTCATGACATCATCTCTCAAAATCAAAATATTTTATTTCACATAAACCTGCAAGGGCACTTATGAAACGTCAGAAGCTAGGTGCACGGTTCTAATTTGTCGCTTCCTATGGAGAAGAGCCGGCAAGAAACTCCACTCTCGCCTTTTAAAAAAAAAAGGGCTGTAACAATGTTTACAAATTACAGTGATAATAGGTGTGGGAGGACGTAGCAGGCCTGTCAATAAGTACCAGGTACATATTAAGAGAAATGAAAATGATGTCTCCGTCATCAGAAGACAACTGCCACGCTACCATCGATTACTCTAGCAGAGCATCACGCTCTGCTAGAATAACTATCACCTGCCAGTGTCACTCATATCCGACCTTTTCGGTGATTCCAGTAACTTGAGACTATACGAAAATTTTAGAAAAAAAAAAAGCAATACAAAGAGAAGAATTTCACCCGCAGTGCCACTTACATTGGTGAGTCAATCTATTGGTAAATTTATATAAACATTCCAAAAAAGTAAGTATTTCATTTAGATCAACATGATCTCTAAATAAGACACAAACAAGATTGCTTGTATAACAACATTATTTATATCCAATTTTCAATACTAAAATGGTGACATACCTTCTTCTAAGTAACTGTGAAGTATGTCTACCACAATACTGTGGACCTAACACGAACGCGCAGAATACCTAAACGTAAAGTAAATTCGAACGATTTTGTTGAAATTGATGAAAATACTCGTTCCGCAAATAATGAATAGGTATTTCTTCATTCTAAGACATTAATGTGGTGCCGGACGTAAAAGAATAGCACCATCACATTTCTTCCCGTGGGTGTCGTAGAAGGCGACTAAGGGACTTACTAGAGAATGGGCAGCAGCGTTCTCTATGCATTTGACCACCATACTGCGATCGCCAACCCGCCTGCCAAGCGTGGCGATTATGGCAAATCGCCCCCTTTTAGGGAAGGCTTATGTCCAGCAGTGGATGTCTTTCGGCTGATATGATGATGATGAATTCTCTTCTTCTTTTGTTTTTGTTACAAACATTTGAACCAAGCTGCTTGCCGGAGGATTGTACTAATATTATGAATGTAAAAGTTTGTGAGGATGGATGCATAAATGGATTATTTGTTACTCTTTCACACAGAACTTCCACTCAGATAGTTTATAACCTGGATTAACACATAGGATTTTATCCCGGTAGTACGTCATCGTGGGATAATTTTTTATCTTCACGCGGGCGACGCTGCTGGCAAAACCGAGTAGGTTATATTTTCTATCAAAAATTTAAGGTGAACCTAGGCCACATTTTTCCGATACAAACTTCGGGAGTATATTACTCCACTGTTTGACAATGTACTATAAAAATTAAACGTGGTATGGTTTTGTCTCATTATTAATATTGTCTGTACGGAAATAGAATACTAAAATAAAAAGCTATTAAAAAGTTAGGAGCCAACAAAGATTCGTTTTTCTTGCTAATTTAACCTAACTTTGGGGGTGTTTAAGTAACAAAAGAAGTGTAAAATCTGAAAAACCAAGTCGGTACCGACATAGCTCAAATATCGAAAAGTTCAATAATCTTTATTGGTCATTGATTTATGCAGTGATTTTTTCATAAAACCCGATCTTCCGAAGGACTGTTCTTAATTTTTACGCGCCTGCTTTATTATAAGTGATTCTGCATCTCAAGCAATAACGTTGTGCGTGTAGACTAGCGTCTAGTTAGACACTAGTCAGAGCAGTTGCTCATCAATGATACTACCTCTGTCGAACACGATGCCTAAGTGAGACAGTGTGCTTTTTAGCCAGGCCCACCAGTGAGTTCAAGCCCGCGACTAGGTTCCCCTTAAATCGTTAGATTCGCTCTACCACATCGAAAGATGGTTGTTTTTTTTTCTTTTTGACACCACTGACACACACGATGTCTCAGTCGCCATGGCAACGCCGTATACGGAATGTGTGAGCGTGAGCTTCTCAGTGTTTTCGGGGCATAAGTAGCATTGGCATAATCAGCCAATAAAATTCCCACTGCTGGGATACAGGCCTTCTCTTTTCTAGTGGGCCGTAATCCACCACGCGGGTCCAGTGTGGATTTGTAGATGCCACATCTCTTCAAATTTTTGGTTTTAGGACATACAGGTTTCTCACGATGTTTTCCTTCACCGTTTTAGAGCAGCAGGCATAACACGAGAACCGTAGACAAGCGTTTTGTCGTCGGTAGAGTAGACAAAATTTAAGTTTCCGACAGTTTTTTACCGGGAAATGTAGGCAAGCGGTTTCTAATCTAGAGTAGAGTAGAAATTGAAAGCGTCATGCTAAGCCTGCTGTAGAATGATTGATGAAATTATTTATTTGTGAAAATATGAAATGATTATTTTGTTAAATTATTTATGTATGACAGATAAAATTATTTACACAAAGTAATGCGTCTGCCTTGGTTCCAACCCACGCGACGGTCCCATGGTTTGTACTCTTAAGTTGAAGCCGATACTACTGAGCTACCACTGCTCTCGAATCACCACTGGCTCATCAATAGGGTGAGGCCTATCTAACAATTGAATTTTTATTTCGATAAAAAAATCGTTCAAATTAACGTAACATTTACGTAGCGAGTTCATGCTTAGGGCATTTCTGTAGTCTTAAATCCAAGTCTTTACTTGTTTGCTACTGATTTTAAAAGGAAAAACATCTCGCTTCTATGGCAACCCGTTTATTTGCTGTTCCATTATTTGCGAGTCTACGAAATAGGTATGCATTAAATAGTGTTGTGCAAATATTCTGGCTATGAATATTCCTACTGCTATTCGATATTATTCATCACTTTGAAATGCTAATCTTAGTTTGGCTCATAAAACAAATCTAGTTGCCTAATGGGAATGCGAAATGAATGGCCTATAAAATAGTCGATAGTGTATTTCGACAAGTTTGCAAACTTGAGCAGAGCTTTGAGCTTTGTCACAATTATATTTTTGAGTTATTTTTACTTCTCCTGTTTCATAAATATATTTTTTTAAGCAATCATATTTTTTATTTCAATTTAATCTGTTTTAATTTTATGTAGGTATACTTGCCTTTATGGAATTAAGAAAAATGTTTTTTGGACGACTGGTTTTAATTTATTTCAACAAGTTTTGTTTTTTTTTTCTATTAATATTAAATATCGTTAACATTAATAAGAATCATTCTAAAACACTGTTCTGCTAATAAGCATCGAATAGAAATAATAATATTAATATCTTTGAACGTACCTATAGTTTTACGAGTAATGCCTATTGAGCCATATTATGTTCTAGACCACAATTAGACTAACTTAGTCGATAAGTAACCATCCCATCTCTACTACGATTCCACAAAATAAGTATGCAAAATTGCATTAAAATTCACGGTTTATGGACACACTGCGACGTCACATTGACTAAAAAGGTAAATTACGACTAACGGGTCAATGAACTGACATAGTCAAGTACCCACATAAAAGGGACCTTATTTGTGTTGGTACCTTCCGAAATACGCTCGTTTTTTGTCGGGGCTAAGGTTTTGCAATTACCTATTGTAATATTTTTTTAAACACGGTAATGATCGCGGCTCGTAAATTTAACCAAAATGTCGGATTTTGTTTCTTCTTACCTGCCTCGATCTGTAATTTACTTCCAAATTTCAGTACACGTTACATCAATGACTATGCTATAGAAGGTGACCTCATTCTTTTACCGTGCGAGGCAACGAGAGCACGAGCCTCCTACCGTCGGTTGTTTGTTCTGATTTTGGTTTAACCTACGTGCCGCAATCTATATTAAAATGTCGAAAAGGTCGGATAAGAGTGACACTGGCCGGTGACGGTCACTCTAGCAGAGTGTTGCATTCACGGTTGCGTGGCGGCTGTCTTCTAATGACAGACGATGTCAGAAGTGCTGCTGCCCTACCACATCCACAACGAACTGCTGTATTCTGCCACAATCCTGATGATTTTGAAGCTGCTGCACCACCTAATACTGGTAAAGGCTATATATCATACGCCACAACATGTTATGGAAAAAGGATATTATGAGAATACCTGACGAGAGAGGATAGTAAGCACATCATCTTTTCTGAGCCCAAGGACGGCAAGCGGAAACTAGACGGCCAGTTCGTCAGATACTAAGACCCCTTAGATCCCTCTTACTGGGAGGAGTTGGCAAAGGATTTACCTGTTTGAAGGTGTTTGGTAAAACAAAATGTGTACGACTTTGAAGACCAGTGGACGAGAGATTTCGACGGCAGACGAAATCACGCCACGAGTAAATCACCGAACATGCAACATAAAATATTATTACCACAATGGCGTTCTAACGTGCCCGCGCTGTGTACGTACCTTTACAGTCAAGATAGATTTTGGTAATGAACATAATGTAGGTGAATTTAACATTTCAAAATTTATTGATTACTTTTACTTGCGGTGTAATGACAGCTCACAGTTAAATACCGGAAATATTAAGATATAACTTAACTGCCAAATTGCATAAGCAACATAAATCTGTATAATTTCAGCGGACATCACGTAAAGAGGTTTACGATCACAAATATATCGATAAATACTTATTTATTGCGTAGTTCAAAAACATGCATTGGCAAAATTAACGTTCACTTTTATTACTTAGAATTTTATTTAACTGCTTCCTCACGCTAACTTAATAGTAATTATTATTTGGATATAACTGCAGTGGTTTATGCAAGCTATACTTAGTCTCATCCTCATTATCTATCTAGCTTTTCCTCAACTATGCTAGCTCAGCTTCCAGTCTGCCCGGATGCAGCTGAATACCAGTATTTTACATGGAGTGACTGCCTATCTGACCATGTCTTTTTTTTTGAGGATGGGAAATGTATCCACGGTATCTCTTTTGAACAACCCGCACCCCTGACCCTCGGCCCTTGCGGACCCCACCAGTTGGTGTTGATATCTCTTTGAGGCGCGCGTGGAACACAACACGTCGTTAACACGGGCTTGGTCCTTACCGGACAGCGAGCTACCCATTACTCGCCGTCCGCAAGCCTGCGCCTACGGTGGCCGGGAATCAGCCTGGGATTCCCCGTGCGCCGCCTCCCTCTTCGCAAGCATTTGCTTCGCAGGAGGTGACGGCTACCCATGCACTCTCGCTCCGTACCATGGCCTGGACCAGGGCCGGACGCGAGAGACCGCAGCCGCCGATCGCCTCCACGAGGACACGGCGATGCTCCGCCCAAGCCGAGCAGACATTCATCGTATGCTCCACTTTGGGCAATCTACGCAGGGCTGACATTCTTGGGTCGTAGATGGGTAGTCAAAAGTCCAAAGTCTGACAGCCATGCAGTCTTACCAAGGGGTTCATGCTAGAGTCGCTTCATATTCAGGTATTAAGCTGCACCCGGTTTAGCAGTAAGCCAAACCCAACATAGTTGGGTAATTATGACTTACCATTCTCTCCGAAATCCCTTTATCTCCGAAACTACTGAGCCGAAAATTGAGAAAAAAATACAGAAATTAGTTCTTCACTCACAGATTACAGTAAACTTATAAGAACTCTATTTTCATATATTAACATGGTAAATCTTTCTGTATTGTGCTTACAAACTTATATTTGCAGTTGAAATATATGGGAAAACATGTTTTTCAGCTACAATGTCACGTTTGTACTTGGGATCTGGGGGCACGGTATTTGCTCCGGATTCAGGTATGTACCTGCACCCAGTTTGATTGCAAAACCGAACCCAACATAGTGGGGTTCTCCCAACCTTGTCGGGGTCGCATTGCAGTTTAGCCTTTTGGTTAGACAGATTGAATTTTGACGTAACAGCAAAGCTGCGTGCAAAGCTAGTTTATAATTACGGCTGGATTAATTACAGACAACATCATTGACATTCAAATTAAACAACTTCTCTAATCGAACACCAAATCAACTTGTCATCTTTTCAATTCCTCGTCAGCCTATAATCGACATTTCGAAACCGCATTACATGTCGCTTATCGATTGTTGTTACGTCACTAATTAGGTAGAAGTAGTAACGGCGGTCTCGATTTCATTAATTCGATTTCAATTGCTGGTCGGTGGCAACCCTATCTGAATGTGAATTAAATGGTTGGTATGATTACAATTAGGATGGCTCCGCGATTAGATTTTGAACAGTAGTTTTATGAATAGAGTTGTTTTCTTGAATGGAAATTCGGTGAAAGTAAATTATTTAAAATTTTGGCGACTTGCCCCGTTGTTCTAGTGGTTGCAAGCGCTACATTGGGTTCTCAGGTCGGGCAAATTGTTATAAGGTTTTTCTATACGGAATTTCTCAACAGCAACCCCGAGTCAGGATTTACGCCCGGTCGATGGCAATAGGCTTGCCTATTACATGGGACTTAAACATAACTGATGAAATGTGGGGGTACTAAAAGCACTCCTCTGCCTAAGTCTTCGGGGAAACAAGACGTTTAGTTATTTACATAAAAAAAATTAAATCTTGATTCAATTACCTGAACGAAGTGCAGTAATAAACACATTTTTCTTCACTGTTCTCATTTGATACTTATGAATTTAATCTTTGAACACCTCAGCGGGACTTGTAGCTAAGTTATAACAGTCATACGCGTCAATCGATCAGGTGAAGCTACCCTTATCCCGGTTAGTCCATGGATGGGTAACCATCTTTTCATACCATGACTTTGAAAGCACGTTAAGCCGTTGGTCCCGGCTGTCATTAGTGGCTGTCATCTTTGACAGCCGTTACGGGTCGTCAGAAGCCCGAAAACCAGTCTTACCTAAGTAAGACTGGTTTTCGATGCCCCTAGGGGTATCGAATTACCCAGTAACTAGGTTGTGAAAGTCAGATAAGCAGTCACTCCATGTAAAATACTGGTGTTCAGCTGCATCTGGTAAGATTAGGAGCCAACCCCAGCATAGTTGTGAAAAGGCTAGGCAGATAATGATGAGACCTTAATATATTATGTATGGAATATAATTTCGTAAGTTACTATACATAGAAAACACACTTTAATCATAGATGTGTTTTACATGAACTTGAAGTTAAATGATGTCAAAAATAACCGTATGACAAGCTGGTTACACCTATATTACCTCATTGACCTTAATACTTCACTTTTTATCGAGCGATCTTATTCGGATATCCGCGGTAGTTCCCCAATAATCGATTTCCATAGAATCCGGGGACCTTAAGGAGCCAATAAAAAATGTATCGTGATGTCATCGTTTATTCGTTTAATGTTAAAAAAAATTGTTGAACTACGAATTTCGAGGAGCTAATGTTAAGGCCTCATTCATCATCCTCATTTCAGCTGAAAGATGTCCACTGCTGGACATAGGCCTCCGCTAGGCTCCTCCACATCGACCGGTCAACAGATCTCTTCTGGAGATTCTTAGCACCCCTTGCCTCACCGTAATCTTGGCCGCTACCGTAGCCAAGGGTAGGCGGGCTGCCAGGTACTAGCGGCCGTTTTGCAGGGCTGCTTGTCATTTTTCGGGGGGTTTTTCCATAATCGCCACATTTGGCAGGCGGGTTGGCGATCGCAGTATGGTGGTAAAATGCATAGAGAATGCTGCAGCCCATTCTCTGGTAAATCCCATAGTCGCCTTCTACGACACCCACAGGGAGAAATGGGATGGTGCTATTCTTTTTACGTTCCGGCACCACATGGAACCTGGAGGCCTCATTAAGATGGGGGTTTTAATTTTGAATCTCTCTCGAAAATCTTCGAATTTATAGTTCTAGGACTTGAGAACGGTGGGTTTTGAAAGCGCCTGCCTTGGTTTGAACCCACGATCTGCAACTCGCAAGTCGAAGCCGTTACCACTTAGCCACCACTGCTCTCGAGGCTGATATAAAATCTGAAATGGAATCATCGATATGACAAAGAAGAAGAGATCCATTTGGAAAAGGGAATTTTATTTTATCAGTCGATTAAGAAGAAGAAACTGCGAAGACCGAACTAAATGGTTATTAGAGGAGCTCTGTATAACTGAAAATGATGATGACCCGCAGTTTTAAAGTTATTTTTGATTAACTATTCCATTTTGTAGTTTCTGCCTACCTGTAAGGGTATTTTTGTTTGTTTTTCAATGAATCTATTTCTTGAATAAATCGTGCCATACACATAACAAGAACCAATTATAGTAATTTGGACTCAGAGTAAATACTGGTTTCTATATAAAAAAGCAATATTCTGCTGCAAATTGGATCTACTCTTACTTTCCAATACATTTTAAATTGACGAACGTGATCAAACGGTGGAAATCTATAAATAACCATTGAACGTGTATCAGTAACTACTGACCAATTACGAGATACCTTCTCGATTATGATCATAAATAAACTATGACTGTACCTAACGTATTGATTTACAAAGGATTACCCAAGGTCGGAGTGTTCCTCTTTGTAAAAACATGCGATTATAAACCTTATGCTTCAATTATAAGGATTATATTGCGATTTAGGTGTTAATGTCCAGTCTCCCGATGACACGTCACAGTTCTTTCTGAATGGGTTTTACCCAGCGTAAGAGATTGATGCCATAGAGTAGATAATTAACAGAATACCAATAACAGGTCAAATCTAATTAAGTGTAAGATCTTAATTCATAGCATTCAAAAATTACATTATAAAGACTACTTTTCCTTAAAAGTATTTTCAAATATAGAAAATAAACATACATTGCAAAGGCTTTTTATTAATTTTGTTTAAATTTGTTAATAAAATGTTTCGTCATTATGGGCTAAAATTAGGACATAACTGTTTCCATATTTCCAGACTCCATGTGTTTAGAAAAAAAAAAACACTTACATGACACAACTGACACTCATTTCAAAACTGGAACTGGGCAAGACTTGTATGCGGGAAGCCCAAAACCGGGAAAAGTAGCATGCAATGGATGAGATCTACAGTCAGCATTGAATGAACAGGGGTTGAAGAGGTCAGACACAATTGTGTTTATAAGCAGAAAGACTTCCAACAAAATCAATTTGCCTGACCTTTTCCAGGTTGGGGTCGACATTCAGTCTTACCGGATGCAGCTCAATACCAGTATTATACATCGACCTACTGCCTATGTCAGATAGGCAGTCGCTTCACAACCCAGTTAGGTAATACGAAACCCTTTGGTAAGTCTGGCTTTCAAACTTTCTTGCTTTCACTCAAGACAATATCTGTACGAATTGAACCTTCTTTTCCGTTTTTTTAGCGTGTTGTATCGCCTGCGGTATTTAACTATGACATGCCAATGACGTTGGACTTCGATTCATGAGGTACTGGACTCGCCCTACAAAAAATTGTGACATTAACCGAATTTTATATGAGATCATAGTCATGACATCATTATTTACACATTATAAGGCTTGAGAATAGTATGCTGATCTACAAGATAGTTTCAAGAATGTTTCTAATTCCGGCTAAACAATTTATACGTCATATTTTTTGAGATGTAAAAGTCATGAATAAGCATATGCTCTAGACGTCTTTTAGTTAGATTTACAGGTCGGCTGTTTTTTGTGGTCCGTACCCACAGGTAGCCAACGAGACCCTATTACTAAGGCTTCGCTGTTCTTCCGTCCCGTCCGTCCAACTGTCACATGGCTGTATCTTTTGTACTGTTTATAGGTAGACACTCGAAATTTTCACAGTGTGTGTGAAGTACTACAGGTTGTTTGGCAGAACGTTGAACATACGAAAATGGTGGATAGGTGGGGTCATCTGCTACTTACTCAGCCCTAATTTATTTGGCCCTGACACGCTGGATATTTAAAAAAAAAAATTGATTTCTTCTAGTTTCACCACTTTCTCAGCTTTAAGGTGTATTTTTTTATATATGTACTTTTGCATGCAATATGTACTTTTTTAATGCAAGTTGAAATTAAGATTTAAGTATTTTTTACGTCTTTCTGTAAGTTTGAGGACTCGTAACTTTTTTTCTAGCTAACATCTGAATAAAGCAATAATTTTATAAGAATCTGCCTAAAAATTACACTTTAAAGTTAAGAAACAGGTAAAACTAGAAGAAAGCAAAAATTTTTTTTTTAATATCCAGGGTGCCAGGGCCACATAAGTTAGGGCTGAGTAAGTAGCATATGACCCCACCTATCCACCATTTTCGTATGTTCAACGTTCTGCCAAACACCCTGTATATCCGCTATAATTACAGTTAATAAAAATTGAATACAGGTGAAAATTAAAGGGGTAAACAAGAAACATTTTTTTTTCGGCGTTTTTGCTTCGGTCTTAATTATGGCAATAATGGTAAAACATACAAACAAACGTAAATATTTTAAGATGGTACTTTAGTGTGCGAGTTTGGGGCCTTTCTTCGTAGTATTCTTGGGTGCCTAAGGTCTTCTATCACCCCTTAAAGGATAATTCAAATTTTCTTCAACCAAAACGTCACCAACTAAAGAAAACGAATTATTATTATATTCGATCAAAAACTACATTTCACACTTTTGACACTTTGACATTTTAAATCATGATGCCCGCAGGCACAATTTAGCTTCTAATGACTTCATTGATTCAGTTCTAACCATGGCATTAATCGATGTTATAAATGCTACTTCTACTGAAGCAAATGATCGATTAGTATCTTCCTCTATCGATGCACAAAACACTAAAACCGATATCCCATTCCCAACCTTACATCTGAAGGACTAAAGTTGATTATTGCTAAACTGTTTGTCTGATCAAAATGTCAGCTGTTAGCTCGCTAATTGTCCTAATTACACTCATTATTCCCAAACAAAAGACATAACTTTAATTCAAATTATAATCAAGAAGATTCAAACCTGCTTCAATAATGTCGAGGACACACACTAAAAATTAAAACACATATTCAAATGACACGTTAATTATAGAGGTGTATTCGTTATTCGTCAATCGTCACCGTGTGCTAGTGTTGTAACCGAATATCGATACAAGCATGTGGGTCAATGCCGCGAGCGAGCACGTTGATAAACTTAAGGTGCTTACAGATGCTTGATTCGACGATCGGATTTGTTTAGACTGCGCTTATATTTATTTGAGTGACGTTAATTTAAATTTCAATAATTAGATAGTGTACGACTAGGATAGAGATGTATTTCATTATTAATAGATTCAGTAAGGTGACCAGGGGCCCAAGTCTGCTATTTTTATAAATTCGTCATTCCAACACGATCCCATTGTCATTTTGCGAAAAGTTCGTAATCTGCTAAATTCATAATGGTCGATCATTGGTCGGTCAATGGTCTCGTAATAGAATTGTGTTATAATGGCATTGTCGTATTGCCATTATTATAAAACCCGTTAGTAGAAATTATTTTCCAAAAACGACTAATAAATTTGAACATTTATTCATGCCCGATTTCATTTATATATATATTTTTACATATTATTTATTAGTTTATTAGTGTTAAATTTTAGCATATTACCGCCTAAGTCAGTCATTCATTTGTCATTATGTACGAGATTACCAATAAATGCCATTTCTTTCAGTGGAGTGTCAGTGGCTGACCATTGGAAAGTCATAATGACGCCATTATATTAGTAGATTACCAAACTTGTCAAAATCAACAATTATGAAATCAATGATAGACCGTTCTGACACTATTGTAATAGCAGACTTGAGGCCCTGACCAGTTGGTGCTGACATCGCTTAGTGGCGCACGTGGAACACAACACGCCATCAACCCGGGCTTGGTCCTTACCGGACAACGAGCTACCCATTTTTTTTTTTTTTTTTTTTTTTTTTTTTTTTTTTTTTTTTTTTTTTTTTTTTTTTTGGGTGGGAAATCATCAAATAACTTCTCCCGCTCTGGGTGGAGCGGGAGGGCGTGTCAGACTTTTACTGACTAAAACCCACCCGTGTTCCCTCAGTTGCCTGTGTGCCAGGGGCGGCGGTATCTCTTTCGAACAACCCGCACCCCCGGCAGGCATCGACCCTTGCGGGCCCCTCTGTTGCTGCTGACATCTCTTTGAGGCGCGCGTGGAACACAACGCGCCGTCGACCCGGGCTTGGTCCTTACCGGACAGCGAGGTACCCATTACTCGCCGTCCGCAAGCCCGTGCCTACGGTGGCCGGGAATCAGCCTGGGATTCCCGACGCCCAGGGCGTCTCCTGCGAAGGCCACGGCTGTGAGGGCGCATGTACTGCATCTCCCTCACGTGCGCCGCCTCCCTCTTTGCGAGCATAACTGCTTCGCTGAAGGAGGCGACTGCCAGCCATGCCCTCTCGCTCCGTACCATGGCCTGGACCAGGGTCGGACGCGAGAGATCGCCGCCGCCGATCACCTCCACGAGGACACGGCGTTGCTCCGCCCAACCTGGGCAGACCTCCACCGTATGCTCCACCGTGTCCTCTGGGCGATCTTCGCAATGGAAACACCCGGGCGTTTCCTCCCGCCCTATCCGAAACAGGAACCTCCCGAAACAGCCATGAGCTACCCATTAGGTTGGCCCATAAACGAGTGACTATCTTTACTTTAAGCTTTAAGAAAGCACGGTAAGCCGTTGGTCCCGGCTGTCATTCATGGATCTTTAGCGAAACAACTTGTTAGAAGCCCGAAAGTCTGATAAATCAATGCTACCGAAGGGTATCACCCATTCATTGGGTTGTGGAGGTCAGATACCTGAAAATACTGTTATTGAGCTGCATCCGATAAGACTGGAAGCCGCACCCAACATAGTTAGAAAAAGGCTAGTCAGATTGTTTGAGTAGGATTAAATTACCTTCGTTAAAAATGCCCATACTTAACGTTTGATGGCAGGAAGGAGATTTTAGACCATGTTCTCAACAACAGTGGAACGTTTATGTTTAGATTATGGTAAGTGGTCATCTCCCGTATTCAGTGTCGTATACAGTGGAAAGCTATAAGGGAGGTCTATGCCGGAAAACAAGACAATCTTCAGTTAGCGGTTTCCAACAATAAAGTTAAAACATATCTATTGTAATAGATTAAGGGCTGATTTTTCAATGGTCAGATAACTTTTATATAAGGGATACATATTTTGGTTTGGCAGCTTTTGTATAGAAAATATTCCAAACTGTCAGATTTATTCTTCACATAAAAAAAAACTTTTATTAGACTATTGATAAATCAGCCCTAAGTAAAATTATTGTGAGATGGTTAAATAAAGACTATAAATAAATACACATAAATAAAGCGGTCATCTCCAAATATTTATTATTTAGTCTTTAAGACGGTACCTAGGTTGTCGACGTCACCGTACATTTTGTAGAAATGTCGCCGCTTCAATACAAAATATATATTTTTTAAATACTTTCATGCATCATCGTAGAAAAGACATTGCGTGACGTTTCATACGTCACGTACGTATATCTGGTTGCGTTATTTGATCTTAAATCTTGAAGTGCAGTCAGAAAGTTCATTTTTGTAAAGGTGGAATGGAAGAAAAATGTATTCCAAGTAGCAAGGTTCGGGGAAATAGGTAATAGTGCAGTTAACCTGTCATAACTTGGTGTTTGCAATCCTTAATAGTGATCTTGACACGTCAAATGGATTACGTGCGTTTTGACGCGTTAACATGTAACTATTGGTAATGTTATGTCAATTTTGTTAGGCTATGGTTATAGGTAAACATGGTGTCATAGACCAAGGGGTATTTTGCGGTTATGGTTTTACTATACCTATTCGATCGTTTGGGAACAGGTTTCTATATTAGTACTTACCAAAGCCGGACGTAAAAGAATAGCACCATCCCATTTCTTCCCGTGGGTATCGTAGAAGGCGATTAAGGGACTTATTAGAGAATGACCAGCAGCGTTCTCTATATATTTGACCACCATACTGCGATCGCTAACCCGCCTGCCAAGCGTGGCAATTATGGCAAATCCCCCCTTTTGGGGGAGGCTTATGTCCAGCAGTGGACATCTTTCGGCTGATGTGATGACTTACCAAAGTCTTTAGGAGTCAAGGAAGAATTTTTTTCAATACAAATATAGGTATATATCTACTGCCTCGTCGGTTGAGTGGTCGCAAGCGCAACTGCTGATCATGCCTGGGTTCGATTCCCAGGTCAGGCAAAAAGTTATGGAGTTTTTCTTACTGGCATTTTTCCTGGTGTCTGGATGTGGGCCCGGTTGATGGCAATACGCTCACCCTTATAACATGACACTTAAACATACCTGGTAAAATGTGGGTGGCAAACAAGGCGTGATGTTATGTTGTACAACTATATGTAAATCTTCTGAAATTAATAACTAATTAAAAGATTACTTTGGCATGCTTGAAAAAGAAAATGGCAACTTCTTCGCGTTGAGAAAAACCTCCCGTTTAAATAAATGTCCTGTATAGTTTAAACTTTAAAGAGTAGTGTTAGTCTGTAGCACCTTTAACATTCACTTATACCATCCTACACTTTGACACTTCACATCGTGTCGAGCAAATGGAGCTGCCTGTAATAGTACTCACAGTCGCGTGGGATGAGATAAGGAGTCCCATGTCAGGGTTTTGATGGTCGGCTCATCAAACATAGTGGTATTGTTTGAAAGAAAGTCTTGAGCTTTAATCAAAGTTTGAGTTCAGAGCTATAAAGACAAATTCGTCAAGCAAAAACGTTGTTCACTTTTTACGAAAACTATGCAGACGGAAGAGTATGAATGGTACAGTTAGAAGGAGGATGGAGAAGAGGAGCAGAAAGCTAGTGGCCAAATGAGCAATCACTAGTAAGATTAAATGCGACAAAGAAATTTGTTTCAGGCTTTCAGTATACTGTAACTTAGCTCCTTCTGTTTATTCGTATAACTCAAACTCAACTCAAACTCAACTCAAACTCAACGCAAACTCAACTCAAACTCAACTCAAACTCAACTCAAACTCAACTCAAACTCAACTCAAACTCAACTCAAACTCAACTCAAACTCAACTCAAACTCAACTCAAACTCAACTCAAACTCAACTCAAACTCAACTCAAACTCAACTCAAACTCAACTCAACTCAAACTCAACTCAAACTCAACTCAAACTCAACTCAAACTCATAGTCCCGTATTATAGAACCTCAAACTACAACTACTACTAGACTACTTTCAACCAATCCAATGGCTCTAAACAACTTTTAAGTAATGCTTGAGTCTTGAGTGAGGTTCTATAATACGGGCCATAGCATTTATATTATAAATGTGAAAGTTTGTGGAGATGTTTGGATGTTTGTTACTCAATCAAATATGGCCAAACGGATTTGGATGAAATTTGACACACGGATAGTTTATAACCTGGATTAACACATAGGATACTTTTCATCCCGGTAGTACGTTTAAGTGGGATAATTTTCGAACTGAACGCGGGCGATGCTTTTGGCAACAGCTAGTGTCAAATAAACCAATTATTGGCTTAATTTTTGAATTGTCGAGGAGCCAAGGCACATTCCAGACGTACCCAGTAAATGTTATTTACTAGTTTATTACTTTACTTACTTATTACTTTATAGTAGGAACATAGTGCACACATATATGCCATGCAACTGTACTATAACAACCTACCAACCAACTTACTTGTTATATAACAATCTGTTCATCCGATCTGTGGTGATCCATAAGGAGACCTACATTCTGCATTGGACGTCGATCATGTTATTATTGAGAGTGGGTTTTACATCATCGATACCAAAAAGAAAGTGTTCTCAAGATTATGAAAGCCTTACATGAGACGTAAAATTATGATAAAATTACACCATTTATTGAAATAATTACAGAAGCAAATGATGATTCAACGAACGTTGCAAGAATTTCTATGAGATATTTTTTTTCGGAAAGAATTAAAAAGTTAAGGAAGTAAGATGTCTAGGTTAGTCGGTCAAGGTTTTCGTAAACGAGGTCAATGGTTTGTTTTGTGATCTCAAATGAATCGTCGAAGCAATTTCGCCGTCTGTTGAATCAGATTCTATGAATCCATTGCGTGGAAATTATTACTCTCAGATGATTTGCGGTCTCTTTTCAATTTCATTGATTCGATGGAAGTTTTTAGACGCTGCTTTAGAGATGGAAGGGTTTTGTATTTAGTTGAAACGGACATGTTGGAATGATGAGTCAAAGTCGCGGGAAACACCTGTTTGGGAGACGCACGGAACCCAGAAGTATGGCGGATTAAAGATTCCGGGTTGAAATGATGATGAAACGGTTTAAAGGTTTTGTACAGTTTCCCCGTTTTAATCCAAAAATTTTGGACACTGCGTACGCAGCGTTGCCTTAGTCGTTACGGGTTGTCAGGAGCCCAAAAGTCTGAAAACCAGACTTAGCAAGGGGTATCAGATAGGCAGTTGCTCCATGTAAAATACTAGTATTCAGCTGTATCCGATTAGACTGCAATCTGACCCCGAAATAGTTGCAAAAAAAGGTAAGGTAGATTGATTTTGTAAGCAGCGTTCCCTTAGGGTTATGGTCTATGGTTAATTTATTGTAAGGATTCGCTTTGAAATATATTTATAATTCATCATCATCTTCCAATGCTGGACATAGGCCTCCCCAAAAAAAAAGTGGGGTGTTTGCCATAATCGCCACACTTGGCAGGCGGGTTGGCGATCGCAGTATGGTGGTAAAATGCATACAGAACGCTGCTGCCCATTCTCTTGTAAGTCCCTTAGTCAACTTCTACGACACCCACGGGAACAAATGGGATGGTGCTATTCTTCACGTCCGGCACCACACGGAACATTTATAATTAGTGTAATCTTTTAAACTCTACATTTTTGCAAGTTGTGAATCTCCCGTTGAACAGTTGTACATGACAATCACAATGAAAAAAAAATTGCCGTGATGTAAAAGTGATTGGATTAGGGTTTATACCATCCAGAATTCCACTAATATTTAAATAGTCATTGCACTAATGAAATAGCTCTGGGAGTTACCCTTCATAATGATATGGTTTTCCAAACGTGTGCACTCACACGGATTCAAACTAGGATTTCCTGTATCAATGCTTGCATTTATTTTCTAGGACATAGCCCGTGACATTGTCTCTCAGATCTCATATTCTATTTGCGACTTCAAAAAAAGGAGGAGGTTCTCAATTCGTCTGTATGTTATTTTTTTATTTTTGTTACCTCAGAACTTTCGACTGGGTGAACCGATTTTGATGATTCTACTAACAGACCTACTAAAAAAAACACTACAAAGTGAAAAATAACTTTAATTTCGGAAGTCGGTGACTTTGGATATGTATTTTAATTTTTTGTCACCGCCATCCGAAATTAAAGTTACTTTTCACTTTGTAGTGTTTTATCAGAAGTCGGTTGTGTTATATTTTACGTAAGAAACATTGAACCTAATATAATTTGGTAATGTATGATTTCTTAAACCTGAAGAAGTTGCACCGTTTAAATAGTGTTTAGCAGAAGCGAACGCACCATATAACTTGATTCCTACCGGATTCCCTTTGGGGATTCACATCGGCAACTCTATCGCTATAAAAAAATGGCACGTCCGTAGTGCTCACTATTGTCAGAAAATGTAGTTACACTACGAGTATTTAATTCACAATAATATTCAAACAACAAAAACGGTTATTTTTAGCTTTGTATTACAATAAAAAAATGTTATGAATTAATCCGGCGCCAAAAAGTCATAAACGGGAACTAAAAATTCATACAACAGCGATCCCGGAACCACTTTAGGTCACATGGCACCGCTTGATATGGACAAAAGCAAGCCGCTGTACAACTGGTTATGACAGAGACAGATATAGAAAAATGCGTCAGCGAGAACGAGATGGAGGAATATTGCAAATTTTATTTGGTTTTCAGCTGTTTAATTTTATTGTATTTAATTCTTTACATTCATATACTAATTTTAGAATGATAGTAAGTATTCTTTATTGATAAGTCAGTAAGTTTAAACCTACTTCGCTTCGGCTGCTCTCTTAGAAGAATTGACACCTCGCCGCTGGTGTTTAGACGATGCAACTCATTTGTTGCTTAATTTTTAGGGTTCCGTACCTCAAAAGGTAAAAAAGGAACCCTTATAAGATCACTCTCTTGTCCGTCTGTCCGCCCGGTGTGTCACCAACGACTGTCGCAGGAACGGGTGATGGACCTAGCAAGTTGAAATTTATACCAAATACTGAAGTACAAGTTTTTGCGAAAATCTAAATTTGCCCATATCTTTTTTATTATGGCGGTATAATGGGTAGGCACCGAACCCTCGGCGCACGAGTTCGACTCGCACTTGACCGGTTTTTTTATTGTATGCAACAGGCTAGAAACTTGCAAAGTGTAAATAGGGCTTTACTTACAATCAGTAAAAATATGATTATTATTTTTACATAAAAAAAACTACGTGGTATGTCGTTGACCTTTTTGGCAATAACAATCAAACAGCAAACAACCAATTTGTCAAACTAGTTAAAATGTGTTATACCCAATGCTACAAAAGTCACGATGAAGCTAATCAAACTGTCATTCTATCATCAAACGACACTTTCGCCTTGACATTAACAAAACAGTTTATTGGTTCGTGAAAACAAAAGACGAACAAAAAATAAATACAATAACATATCTCCTTGTTTCTCCAAAGCATTAGGCAGAGGTGTACATAGAACTTCCATATTGAGCCAGTTACGAGTATGTTTAAGTGCCATGTAATAGAAAGCGAGTCTATTTTCATAAACTGGGCATAAATCTAAATTCCGGGCTGCTACTAATAATTTCAGAATGAAAAACCCGACAACACTTTTCCCGACCTGGGAATCTAAATCAAAAGTCATTTATTCAACCTAGGCTGAGAGTCAATACTTTTTGAACGTCAAAATTACATAAGACCCCCAAAACGGATGCCCTTCACCGCTTCCTAGTGCTTTAGCTGGGAAGAAGAAGTGACGCAACAAAATCGGACCCTGGACCTCGAATCCACTTGGTGATGGCTCGCTAGGCCTGACAAGCTGATATCAGTCGGGGTGCGGCGAATGTACGAGTAACTCCCGGGCTCCCGACACATGGTACTAGAAGGAACAGTGGGGTTTTAAGTCGGTAGGAGTCTGTTCATCCCAGACGGAGGGTATCCATGCGGATTTCCTCACGAAAAAAAGGTACTATTCCTAGTTACTACCCAGCTACCACTAAACAGGAGTTCAACAGTCATTATCATTATCATTTCAGCCGAAACACGTTCACTGCTGGACATAGGCCTTCCCCAAGCTCCGCCACTTCAGCCGGTTCTGTGCTCCCGCATCCAGCGGACTCCTGCGGCCCTCACAAGGTCTTTGCACCCCTTGCCTCACTGTGACCTTGACCGCTACCGTAGCCAAGGGTAGGCGGGCCACCGGGCACTAGGTACTATTTTTGATGCTTGTCATTGTGGGGGGATTTGCCATAATCGCCACGCTTTGCAGGCGGGTTGGCAATCGCAGTATGGTTTTAAAAATGTATAGAGAACGCTGTTGACCATTCTTTAGTACATAGTTCCCTTAGTTCCTACGACACCCACGGGAAGAAAGGGGTTGGTGCTATTCTTTTATTCCGACACCATACGGAGTTCAGCAGTCGCTCTTACAAACACTAATCCAACGAGGCAGTAAAAAAAATCCTTTTAATTTGTCTATCATTTGTCATCTATGCATTGTCTCTTCGATATATGCTATGCATGTATGAACACTGACGTGTTGCTAAAATTGATCCCTTGTTATATATAACTCGACCAAGCGTTAACTGTGTTTGTCAGTCTGTCTATAGTGTCGATAAGATCAATTTCAATTCGAGATACTTCTTTTTCGTAACACTCTTGTCAGAGCGGTCGTGTTCCTCATGAAATTTCTTGTCTAGGGGCTAATGTGATTTGCCTCACGATTTCTCGCCATCTACTCCGATTTTTTTAATGGAATGTGCACTTTCGCACAGATTAGTCCTTCGAGCCGGATCTGAGGAGTACAGACTTCAGTACTCGCTACCTTTAACAGTGGAATATATTATTTTTATTTATTTAGTACTTCCACCATGGTCCACCATCCATCTTCACAGTGACATAGTGTGTGTCGTTTTTCCACCCTCCAATCCAGCGCACAAATTACCAGGGATCACCGACTGCGGATTTTATTTGGTCAGTCCATCTCATGAGTGAGCGTCCGCGTGGTCTAGTGCCCTCCACTCTACCCTGTACGACAAGGCGCTCTATACAACGTGTAAGGAAAAGGGTATACACATACCAAGAGCACGGCTTTGGATGATATCAAACGATATTGGAAGTTATGAGAATTTAATTAATACATTGATACCAAATAACCGAACTTTTCAAATTGAAACATACACATCACTCGGAAGAGATTTATCGTGATATTGGCAAGTAACGTGGAAAGTTATTGGCCTACGTAGTGCGGTGTCACGTTTGTTATGATTTGAATTTTAGAAACATATTAAACCGAAAATTTGGTATCAATTCTTAGAGTATTTTATTTTGAGCTGAAACTATGTATAGTGATCCTATACTAGCTGTTATCTTTAGTGCTTAAGGATAGCAATAGGGTTTCTGTTACACCCCGTAGAGTCACCCTTACCCCTCGAGTAATGTCCGAAGTATTTGAGGATGCGCGTTTGCATCAGAACAGATATACGCTTTTTGATGTTCATTTCTTGGCATAACGAGGCGTTGGTGCGAAACGCAATTCCATATTAGAGTGTAGCTAATGTAGTCCACGGAAATCATAATTGTTATTTAATTGGTCATCAGCATTGTACCTGTTTTTATCATTAGTGAAGCGCCAAGCATTAATAATAAAATGGCGTAAGCCTTGGAGACTCTCAATTTGTAGTAAGAGAAAAATACAGGATATTTTAAAATCCGATAACAGAATGCCTCATTGGTCTAATGGTGGCAAGCTGAGCGTGAGGACCTGGGTTCAATTCAGATTCAGGTTGAAATAAGTACTATAGGGGCATAACTGTTCGGGGAAAAACAGGTGTGAAGTGAAGTTTTTAGTAAAAAACCCAAAAAAAAATGTGTCTCTTACATTAGGTACATATACAAGGTCGCCAAAATATACCCAAGACCGAATGATTTAACAGAGAAATCGGTAATCGATGACCAACACGCCATTGGAAACGATATTATATAGCGTCACAAAATGACTCGAATATTGTCCCACGGAATATCTGTTAATGACTAAGTTGTAATGTGATGTAAAAAGTTGTTGCAACCTATCATCTCGTCACTATTCTTGAATGATATTTTATTAAGGCTTCTGCAAACAGGCTTGATAACACGGTGTGACGCGATTCTGGAACAATTTTCATGTTGTTATTTAAAAAAAAACTGTTGTTCTATTATACATTTTGACCGCCGACGTATTGTACTTTTCTATGAAACAGCTTGTTTTTTGAGAACCGATGAAAAATTTCTACGCAACCCCTCTAGAATCATGTTCTACTGAATTGATGGTTACAGTTTGCGCGTCGATGCCACCCTGTTTTGAATAGCTTAGAAATACAAAAGAGGCGAGCGACTATGGACGCCGTCCCCAATTATCTTTTGACCCAACGTACTATATTTTTGTGTCATAATTTCCGTTACGGGCTGCATACTAGCAAACCGTGATTTCAAGTCTTAAATATATGGGGTTTCCTTAAAAAAGTCATCATTTAGTTTCATTTGTCTAACGATGTACGGATTGTAGGTGCAAAATCGCGACCAACATCTACGGGGTATAAAAGCGTGAATGTGTTATTTCATTTCTAAGATCTTTAAACGTGATACGTCTCAAGTCTGTTGACTACGTTTCAATTTTGTGGACGCTAGAGCCCATCGTACTTTACGTCACAGGTATCGTGAGTTGCACTGTAAATTACGGTCACCTGACGAAGAGCACATAGGATAGAAAAAAAAAATGGTCATCTAAAGATCTACTGTCAAGGTCAACCCCCGAATTCCAGCTATTATTGGTAAATGACGAATACGGCAATGGCATTGGATGCTGTTCATGACGTCACGGTTTCCTATCCCCTCGACCTCAGATGGCCAGCCTTTGAGGTGTTGTGGTTGTGGAAGAAATGACACGCTGTATCTAGATCCGTTTCACCTTGTATGTTGTGTGGTGCAAACGATAGGGGACAGAGATTTTGTGACAGCTTTTTGTTTTTGTTAGTGGTAAATAATGTTTTTGTTGATAAGAGCATTTGTGTCTCTCATTTTGAGTAGGTCTTTAGTGTCAACTGCAAAGAAAATACTCGTGTTTATTGCTACTGATAAATACATTTGTTTTTTTTTTAAGACATTATGTTAGAAGTTATTGATCTTAATATAATATATTATACATTGGTTTATTTCTATCCGAGAAAACTCTTATAGTAAGCCGCGTATAAACTAAAAAAGGAAGAAAATATGTACCCCCTTATTATATTATTCATAAACGGTGCCTAAACTTAAAAGATGTTTAAACGTACAAAATGTACGGTTAAACAGACGCTAATCATTAATTGATTTTAAGCAACTTTTATAAATAAGAGGGGTAATCTTAAGATTCATAAAACGATTTTAGCCAAATCGATGGAGGTTTCCACTGAAAAACCCACCCTCTTCACAAGTAAATTTTCCTACAACAATCACTCGCTATCTCTTATCACGTACACCTCAATCACAGTCTCGATAGCAAGGTGATTAGTATTTCGGGCGGTCATGGTGGGAGTTGCGCGCGCAGTCTCTTGCCGCCAGCCGTCTTGAGCGCCCGCGCCGGTCAGCGCACAAACGCGCCAAATTCAAACCCAAGGACCAACGAATTTTAACCCCCTATACCCCCTAAAGTGTGCTTCTATGCCCCCAAAAGTGATTAAATCAGTGTTGTGTGCCAATAAAGTGTTGAACCAGCCCCTCTAGTCGCGACCACGGGAGCGACTTTCACTTGTAACCAAACAGTTTTTGCAAGCGGTAAGTTTTTTCGCTTATTTTAATCAGACGTCGCGTAATTGTTCGCTGTTTGGTGTGTTACACAATGTCTTCTCGTTTCGCGGGGAAGCAATTTCGTGACTATATTTCTTTTGTAGGAACTGCTTGCACAGTCTTAAAATAAATTTCTACGCTCAAGAATTCCTAGCCAGATTTTCTATAGTAAAAGTTGCGAAGAAAATAATTACAACACATTTCGTAGGCGCTCGTTGATATCTTTTGTATGCGAAGCGCGGAGCTACGAAAGTGTAGCGCTCGCGCATAGGTATTACGACTGAGTCGCTCGATCGTTGCGTTTTCTCGATCCCGCACGCAATGCTATCATTCTCTTGTATTAATATTTCTTGCGTGTGATCACCTTAAGATCTTTCCGACATTTTATTTAATGATTTATAGGTAGTCAGCAAAAAATAAAAATAAAGTGTACGAAGGATTTATTTACTGTGAAAAAATAAAAAATTCTACATATAATTTTCTTTTTTCTAGGCAAACAAGATTCGTAGAGGTCAGACATAAGCACAATACAAGTTTTATTGCAAGCAATTTAGAATTTTGTCAGGTAACCGCTAGTCGTTAAGCTTGCGTCTAGGTATTTAAGGCTTTACAAGAGGATAAAATGTTTGAAGTTAATTGCTGTTTTTTTTTATATAAAACGAAATATTAAACGAATAAAATGTTAATTCTTGCATAAGGCTTTTTTAGGGCTGACACTTAAAACAACCGAAATACACAAAGTTACATGACATACTTTGAAACGTACAATTTTATTAGTAGTTAAATTACAAAGACGTATAATTGCTGTAAACACTATCCATAAAATGATACAAGTTATTATGTATTCATTCAATAGTCTACAAAATTGCATTGTATCCAATGCCTTCATACTACGTACGTACATACGACAGTTTAGTACTTAAGGGAAGCGTAGCACACAGGTTACGCTTGAAATAAAAGATTTTTATGGTTGAACTTTATATAAATAACGTCGAATCGGTTAGAATTTCACTATCTACTAATACAATGTATTATAAAACTAGACTTTTTATTTCCACAGCAAAAAAAAAAAAATAATTTAAATATTTTACAGTCAATAAAAATAAAGTAACTTCAAACATAGGAAATAATTATATCTACCTGCTATTTACTTAAATATTAGCTTACTTAAGTTCAGGAGTATGCAAATGTATTGTATAATGTATGCAGTGCGTATGTACTCGTCAAGGTTTCCAAAACGGAATTACGACAGATCTTAGGCAACTCTGTTCGAAGATTATGTCATCTTCGCTTTATAGATTCTTTCGATTCGATTTGTAATATATTGTGATTGAATTTAATTAATTTGTACAAAAACATCTTTAATTGAATCCTATAGTTTTTATTCAATTTATTTAATGTAGAAAAAACTAGTTATGTGTCGTTAAATATTATAGAATTAGTTTTTTTAGAAATTATTAGTGCAGTTTTATAGGACAACTTAGTGACTTGACTACAGCTTTATTTAATAATATAAACATATAAAAATAATAAAATGAATCAATAAGCCTGAAATTCATATTATAACATATGATTTAATACAGTGTAATGATACCGGCAAAGTTAGCTTTTCTCGAGGTGGTAGTTAATTAAAGCCTACAAATGCCTACATATGAAACTCTTGCGCCGTACAAGAAGCAATCATTTCTGATGCAATATTGTGATTAAACACCAACACATTACCTGTATTTACTACGATGTATGACAACCATACTTGATACTTACTTACATAGGCAACATCAATACTTTTTAAAACAATTTGAAAAAAATCACGCCTTAGTACTAAAAGTTTTAAATAAATATAAGCGTCTTAAAACATGAAAGAAAGCTTAAAACAAACAGTGTTGCAACTTCACACTTATTTGGAAAAAAATAAACACGCTACACACGTCACGCTTAATGCAGAATTTATGTCGTCAAATAACACCGGGGGACAGAATCTGACAATTCATAAATACACACAGTGGTCCCACGCTGCACCCAGCCAAAAAACATTTCGACATATCACTTTTTATACAAAAAAATTAACACAATAGTGACTTTAAAGTTCAAGCTATAATTTTATAGCTTACAAAAGAACTAATGGTCCGGTTAACCGCTTTGTCATGGATTACAAATAACGCTACTATTTAGGGTTGTCGGACGGAGAAATTTTGTAACTGTGATTTGTTGACATTTTTGGTAATTATTTGTAAATTGCGTTTTCTTTTTTGGTGAATGTGATTGTGATTTTTTGTTGGTGAAATAGTGTTTTGTTTTTACTAAAAAAAATGAGAAATAAAACGTCACAGTTAAGATTCCATGAAAAATTTCGAAGATAACACTGACTTATTAAAATCTATTGTTATTTTTTTATCATTATTTTTTACTATGATATTTACCTAATAGCCGATTCCTATAATATATGGACAGTTGTGGGTTAAAATTAAGACTCCTGTATCTTTACCAATAATGAAGTAAATACCTTTTAAACTTCGCAAAGTAGCCGCCCCCCTATTTGGAAGTAGCCATCACAGGTAAAATTAGCTAAAATTACGAAACTATTTATTTGCCCAGTTTGGCAATAAAAACGCTACCTGAAGTAAAACGATCAGAGGGGCAATTCTCGTAATTATAAGAACGTTCACAGTCTGATCTCAGTCTCCTCGAGTTTACATGCATTTTGACAAGTTTTTGATATTTGATTGTCGCCGATATGAGACTGCGACTAGATTTTGAACGTTTGTAATTACCAGAATTAGCCTTCAGTTTTTGTTTATAAGTAACGTGAGCTTCTATCACAGTTTTGACTATCTTAAGCTTAGAAAATAAACTATTATTTTTTTCAACCCAGGCAACATTTTCCAACTATCAACCTATCTGACATAGTGCAGGAAAAACCATAAACAAAAACTGACTGACAACCCTATCCTTGTGCCATATTGTTGACTCTAACAATGACAGGTCGTCAGGTTGAGTAACACGATCACATGTGTATCAGTGTGTGAATGTGTGTGTGTGTGTTTGCGCTTGCACACACACAGTAGCCATGTGAAACACTCGTCAGTCGTCATAGATCAGTTACTGTGAGCTTATATCAATGGATGGATTGTTTGTCGATGAATGAATATTTTTATGAAACTAGACCATAGAAAAATTATATCTTGTTTTTTATATTTAATGAAAAAATCTACCATAAATTCCTCCGCTATGTAACCTTGATGACGAGCATGTGACATTTGTTTTGATATCATTTCAACCTTTGATGACTTTGACCTTTTATGTTAAGGGGGAAGCGCCAGTTCAAATCATAGTTTGTTCCACTTACAACCTGCCACTGACCTGCAGATTGCTACAAAACGAAAAAAAAAATTATTTCGCGGGCTAACTTAGCGCATCTTTCTTAATTATTTTAAGGATTTTGAGTGTTGAAATACTGCATGAAATTGTTTAAAATACCTATATTTTAATAACAAAATCAAAGACAGCAAATGTATTTGAAATTTATTTTTAATAACTTAACTATAAGTTACGTAATTAAATATTTACACACATTTCTGTAATGAGAATAATTAATTAACTGAACTGTTACGTTATTTAGTAATTTAAACAAATATTTTCGGTATTCGTTATAACAAAATAATACAACAACTCACTATGTCGGTAAGTAGGTACTGTCAACAACATAAGTAACAACACCTTTTTTTTGCAAAATATCTTCACGGTGCATAAACATAACATCTGGCTTGTAATCCCCGAAGTGTTAGTCTGAGGTATACTTATAGTACACCTACATTTCGCCAGTCATGTTTTAGACTCATATAATAGGAGGTGAGGCCGAGCCTATTGCCATCAGCTGGTCACAAACCAGGCTGATACTGAGAATTTCCTGATGATAAAACCCAAAAACACTTTGGAATTGATCCCAGGCCCTCATGCCCAACAGTAGCGGTTGCGACCACTAAAACAAGGAGGCAACTTCACTAGTATTGTCATAAATGCTGACCAAAGTAAAATATTAATAGTAATTTTAATCAGTTTGTGTTACCTCTAATTCTTAAATTGTTATTTCTTATCCCAGAATATTTTTGTTAATTGACATATTTCAAGCTATAATGATCATGTTTTTTATAATGACATCAAAAACGATGTTCAACGACCTTTGTTGCTGACTGTACCCGAACACGCATTGTTTTGCCCGAACGTTTCCGAATACGATTATTAAGGCCGGCGGAAGAACATTATTTCTGTGTATCTTTTCAGCCATTATCTTTTCCGATTCGCTAGAAACGCTTATTCCGGTAGGATATTATGAACAAGATCTTCTGCCAGACAAAATTCAACCTTATAACATTCCATAAAGATATTCAAAAATTCTGTGAAATCAGTGAACTGTGTGTGAAGTTGATTAGGTTGATTTTTCAGTGTTGATGAAAATCGATTATTTTAAAATTAATATTGGCTATTAAGAAACTTACTGATTGATAGTATGGCGTGTTTTATATTGTTTTTAACATTAATATTATCTGTTTATTACCTTATCGTTCGAGTTTTGACCTTAGTTTGGCTCTACTAGGTAGCAACAATAACACCACGTATTTGCGGTTTAACACACGTATAAAATGATATGCCAGTTAACATTTTGAAAGTTAACTCAATGTGCAATCGTATGAATTGCTCAACTAAAGTTAATTGAAAAACTGTTAAATGTGTAAAATTGCTAGATATTTACTGTTTCTCTTACACATTGAAATTGGATACGAAAATAGTTGTAATAAAAATGTAATTAATTAATGCTTGAATTTCTGTTTTGTTTCGTAATCTCCCACGTGATTTGTTTGTTTGAGTCTTTGGATTTAATACATACTGAAATTACTTTTTTTTCTAGCACTTCACTTAATAATAATAATAATAATAATAATCGTTTATTTTCGGAAATCAGGTTCCAACTTAGCGTTCTTTCAACCTTTTTTCATTTTACTCGGCTCCTAAGGGTCCTAGCTTGATGTTAAATAACCTATCACTTTCCTAAAGAATTGAACTATGACATGCAAAAAGAATTTTTCAATTCCGACTGGTAGTTACAGAGATTACATGCAAACTTACAAACTTATAAACGAATTTCACCTCTTTACAGTAATAGTAAGTATACATTTAGATGAACCCCTAACGTATATAAATGCTTGAAAGTATTTAGTTATTTACCTCCATAGCTTTAGTAAATATTATTATATTCTTGTATTATGATGCTCCTTAATTTATTTACCTAATTACAGAAAGAAGCACCTGTAACTTTTCAGATAAACATGTAAGTAGCTTACTATGAAACCAGTAATTTATATAAGATTAGCGATCGCTTGATGAACATGACACTTTTTGTAAAGTTCCGCAGATTTCCCTGATGTAGTCACGAGATGACACAAATACCATATTCATGGCACACTTTAGAACATCAACACTTAAGTGTTACAAATTAATTTGTAAAAAGAAAGAAAGAACAGAAAGAAAAAATGTTCACGAAAAAAAAAAATGTATGTAATGCTGTTTAATTTACCTCAAACGGCGCAAATATAACAACCTTATTGGGAGCTATATGTTTCAGCCGTTTGGGGTTGAAACACTAGGGCCGTGGGGTCCGAGTGCTCATCGAGTATTTCGGGACATCGCCAAGCGGTTGGTCGACTCTTCGCGTGACCAAAGGGTTGGCCTATTCTTAGGTCAAAGAATCAGCGTTGCCATCCAACGCGGCAACACTGCCAGCCTTTTGGGCACTTTTCCCACTGACAGCGATGCGGACGAATTTTTTGATGCCCAGTGAGCTCTCCCCTTTTTACTTTATATTCTTGTACATACTGTCTAATTATTTATGTGAAGATTGAACTTGTAATTTATACCTAATAAAGTACAGAAATAAATGTACATGTAATACAAAAATTGCATAATCAGCTTATAATGAGCCCACTGCTGGGACCTAGGCCTCCTCTCTGTGAGAAGGAGCGAGCCGTTCGTTAGCTACCACGCGGGCCCACTGCGGGTTGGTAGATGTCACATGTCTTCGAATTTTTGGTTCTAGGACAAGCCGGTTTCCTCACGATGTTTTTCTTCACCGTTTTGAGAGCAGTGGTAATGAAATAATTTACACAAAGTATAGCACCTGGCTGGGTTCGAACCTACGACCTACAACTCGTAAGTCACCGCCGTTACCACTTGGCCATCGCTGATCCTACACTATACTATTTAAAAATTCGAAAATATTTGTTTTTGTTTTGCCGTAAATATACTACCTGACTAAATCGTAAACTGTTAAATAAAATATGTGTCAATGAAGGCCTCATTTAACACCTCCTATACCTATATACAACTTTAAACAAACAGATATGCATACACGACCAAAAGTAAACCCCTATAACCATAAAATTTTAAATAAAAACTATAGTTCTGAGTTCTCAGTACAATAGATGAAGTCTAGCATCTGTATATAAATGAATAAAACACACAGTAGGCACCTGTTTGCTTTCGCCATTACAATTAGCGACGCGCGCGCCGCTTACGAAACCGAGGACTGACGACATTTGCCGACGACGCCCGAGCGTTGAAAGCGCAACATCAACGTGTCATATTAAAATATTCGTAGTGTTGTGTAAACATCGGCCTCTTGCATTTTATGTTGCTGATAAAATATTTTTTATGGGACTTGTAGGCAGTTTTAATGTTCACACCCTTTTTACGAAAGAATTCCTGTAACATGCGGCAGTTTCTTTTTAAACTCAGTAATTTCTTCTTCAATTGTAAAAACGCTATAAAGTATTTAAATGTAGGTATTATTAGTAGGTAGGTAGGTAGTATTGTTAGTATATAGTATTATTTGCTTCTTTTCTTTTTAGTTCACCTTCTACGTGGTTTCTGACGAATAATACTGTGGGCCAAATTTCATGATTCTAGGTCAACGGGAAGTACCCTACAGGTTTTGATTTATTTGCGAGTAGCAAAATGTGTATACCGCAAAAATGGCCAATCTTTTTGATTGAATTGACTTAGAACCTTGACCTTTTTAGAGCTCCAAGGGACCGTAGACCTCCTTGTTTGATATTAATTTCAACTCGATACTTCTGCACGTTTCTGAGCAAAATGGTCTTGAACGACAGAGAGACAGACCGACGGACGAACAACGAAATGATCGGATATGGGCTCCGTTTTTCCTTTAAGGCCCTGGTAACTTTAAATAATGTCGTTATGAGCGATAATAGTTCTTATTGCAATCCGATACGGGTTAAAATCTGTTGTAATGAATTCGAATAATAAATGAGCAAATTTACGTCGTAAAAGTGCAAATAAAATCGTATAAAATTAGATATTACGTATTTAATAATAAATGATCCATCATTGGGTGCAGTTTGGCATTTGGAAATGTATGGTATATTTTTAATTATAATTATAATTGTTATTGAAGGGATAAACCGATTTTAAAGATAATTAAGAGGTGACTTTGATATTTTTTTTTGATCCATTAAAGTGTGTTTTATTATGTTTTGAGTTCCATCACTGTATGCAAAATAAACTTGAAAATACCATATATTTTTTGCTTTCAAAATTATTTACGGCTAAAGAGATACACTGGTTTTAAAAACCACCTTTTTGATCGTTTTCAAGAAATCTCCGCCTTAACGTACGGACTCCTAATACGACAATAAACTGAAAAATGTAAATATAAAACGTTATATTCTATCAATAATACGCAAATGTATGTTCATGAGAACATGCTATTAACAACGCTAGTTAAATCATCAAACTTTACTATAAAATACAAGTCCCTTTAACAACTTTGTAAGAACAAAATAGTTATATTGGATAGTCATAAAGTATATTACAATCGTTAGAAATTAATAGTTCGATTGCTACTCGTGTTGAAATAGCGGGAAGCAATCGTTTTTTAATTAAAATAGCTTTGTAGTCATTATAACTACAAGGCTCTGTATACAACGTTAGTTAATGCATTTCGAATTAACCTTTCGATTTATGAAAGAATGTTAAATCTCTGTGATTGTTTTTGTGTGTAGCCACTGACATCATATTGGAATCAAAATATTCTATTAAAACACAAAAAAACCTATAATTCAACTAATAGTTTGATTTAGAAAACGTAAAGAAAAATAAGAAAATGAAATATGGAGAACTTTATTATAAAAAAAACTATGTAATTATACCCATGTTTGCAAAGAAATAAATGATTTGATTTGATTTGTTTTGATAAGATCAACATCAATAGTTATTCCCTGCACCACTTTTTGAACGTCAAAATCACATAAGACAGTCCCCAAAACGCCCGCACTTCACCACTTCTTAGTGCTTCAGCTGGGAAAAAGAACTGGCGCAACAAACTCCCCAGCAGTATCCTTTTTTTTGGGTTGAGAAATCATCAAATAACTTCTCCCGTTCTGGGTGGAGCACGAGGGCGTGTCAGACTTTTACTGGCTAAAACCCACCCGTGTTCCCTCAGTCGCCTGTGTGCCAGGGGCGACGGTATCTCTTTCAAACAACCCGCACCCCTGGCAGTCATCGGCCCTTGCGGACCCCACCAGTTGGTGCTGACATTTCTTTAAGGCGCGCGTGGTACACAACGCGCCGTCAGCCCGGGCTTGGTCCTTCCCGGACAGCGAGCTACCCATTACTCGCCGTCCGCAAGCCCACGCCTACAGTGGCCGGGAATCAGCCTGGGATTCCCGAGGCCTAGGGCGTCTCCTGTGGCGACTAAGGCCGTAAGGGCGACCAATACTTAGAGGTTGAAATACAATGTATCATTAAGATGTACCTAACTCGTAAGGGTTTTAAATTGGCAATGTGAATAAGTATGTATAATGAGTATATTTTTTTTATAATTATTCACTTATTATCATATTTCGATAAAACAACTATCAAATTTAAAATTGTAATTATGAGTCACTAACATTGAACTGTAACAGTTCCGAATAAAAACATTAGATATTCCAAAATGACACTTAAATTATTCGATCTAGGAACTAAACGTAAATAAATCGGAAGCTGAAGTGATCTTGAGCATTTTTTACCGATTCGTATAAGGAAATTGAGCGTCCTTGTATACTATGTACATAAAGTTGTTTGTATATACATACGACAATGGAATGTGTGAAGTAGATTGACCGATTTTTCAGAGGTGATTGGACGACTCATCTTTACGTGTATTATCTAAACGTGGCATTGAAAGTCTATGTGGTGCCTTTTCTAATAAATAAATGACTGATCCCCTTTAAATGAACCACAATCCAGTTTTTCTCAAAAAATCTTATATTTCTTAAATAAAATTGCGAGTGTGGGCTTATGGCCACATGACAGAACTGAAAACTTATGACTGGAGCCGAGTATACGCGTTTCAGCGTCACCGACCCTAGCGTGACGGTTCAGTGTCGTTCACTGTTCTGGAAGAGCATAAAGTGCGCCTTAAGAAGTTTTCACTTCAAAAATACAACAGTCAAGAATGCGAAAATTGATAGGTAAATGTTGAAATGACGTCACTGCCAAGAAAACAGTCGCGAATGTAATAAAAAAGTTAAGTATCTAGAACACATTAAAATTCAGGAATAAATTATAACATAATTATATAATGTTATAAATCAGATACATAAAGAAGATACTTTTATTTATAATCAACAGCACCCGGATCTCGAAACCAGTCCTTGTTTGGATCATCAAACAGCCTTCGATACGATGGCGACATTTTTGGAATATTAATATAATTTTATGTATAAAAAGCTTACCAGAATCTTTTAACTAAGAACATACTTTAGAAACCATTAATTTGTTTCGTAATGTTGAGGAAAATATATGATAAATGATTTTATTTCTGTAAGTATGTTTGTACAAACACTTTTTACACGTCAATCATATTTTTACACGCTTTATATTAGCTTCACTTGTATGTTTGTTTGTTTGTTTGTTTGCATGTTTGTATGTAACCGACTCCTTTGGACGCTATTTTGACCCACTTCGAACGGTCAGATTTCATTGAAACTTTGTAGACTTATCGAGGACCAATGACAATTCAAAAATTGAAAAAAAAAACAGAAAAAAAAACAAAAAAAAAACTTAAAAATCACGCTTTTCAAGCAAGCAGAACTAAAAAATTGTAAATAAATAATAGTTTTAAAAACTAAAAAACACGCTTTAAAAACCAAACTAAAAAATTAGACAATAATTTAATTCTATTAAAAAGCGTGGGGTGCTTGATATTAATTGATTATAAAAATACCTCCAAAAAGTTTTTTAAACTACACATTTAGTTTTTTAAACTATTATTTTTAAACTAGATGAAGTCGGCGTTTCCTATCTGACTTCTCTGAGAAGAAACGCCGAAACAAACTCACAGTCTCTTTTAAGGTCCAGACATAATCTTAGACAGATCATGTGAAGGCCATGTAGATTGGTGTCTGAAATGGTGTTTTGACGGAGAACCCCACAGATTGAGTGGAGAATGTATTACATTCACGTTAATTAAGCAAAAGGGAGTAGTGGTGGCCAAGTGGAAACATCCAAGACTTACGATCTGTAGGTCGTAGGTTCACACTCAGGCAGGCGTTTTACTTTGTGTAAATAATATCATCTCCACTGCTCTCAAAACGGTGAAGGAAAACATCGTGAGGAAACCGGCATGGTTTTTTTCTTTTGAGGGTGGGAAATCATCAAATAACTTCTCCCGCTCTGAGTGGAGCGGGAGGGCATGTCAGACTTTTACTGACTAAAACCCACCCGTGTTCCCTTAGTTGCCTATGTGCCAACGGCCGCGGTATCTCTTTCGAACAACCCGCATCCCTGGAAACCGGCATGGTCTAGTACCAAAAATGTGAAGACATGTACACCTAGCAACCCGGACTGGGCCCGCGTGATGGATTACGTCCCACTCCCTCTCATGGAGAGGAGGCCTGTATCCCAGCAGTTGGAATATAATAGGATAGAAATAGAAGGAGGTCTAAACTCAACAGTGACAAGACTGAAGATGACGATGAAGCATAATTTTAGATGGGTAGTTAATAACTAAATCAATGGTTTCTGATTTTAAATAGTTCGTTTCATAGTGCCTCTTTCCCAGCCTAGTACTAAATCAAAGATCAGGTACCTAAAACATATTAAATAGGAACATATTAATCAAGTAAAGGAGAAAGAGTAGTGACAGAGAGAGACAGTTTCACTATACTTATTGTTTTTGTTTTTAATCTGCCAAAGCGATTTTTTGAGCAATCGGGAGCATTAACATAAAAATTAAAATAATTATTTCAATATTAATTTAGCAGATGCAACGGCTGACGAATCATAAAATCAAAACTTCCGCAATTATTAAAACGATCGTCAATTACATTGACATGTTTCAACTTTAAATCGTTGTCAAAAACATTATTTTTGGATTAACAATAATTATACGAACATAAACGTTTACTCTATGTATTCGATTTTACATAATGATCTCATTGGCATAGGCCTCACATAAACAGGTCAAAATTATTCGAACTTTGGTATAATTAGCATAACCTCACATAAAATCACGCGCTCTTGGAATGGTCTCAAGAATTTGTTCGATATTTCATACGATTTTTTTAAAACTTGTTTGTATCAATAAGGATTTGTTTCTGGCTTGCATTTTTTATTCGCCTTTTTTTATTCACTACTGGACTTAGGCCTAAAATACACACATAACATAACATCACGCCTGTAATCCTCGATGGGTTTGGCAGAACCTTGGTACAGTCACGAGCACTAATTATCTATATGTCTCCGTATGATTGTAAACACCGTTAGTTTATAATCTATCTCGCGAGATTATAAACTGTTCATAAATTGTGAACTGCACCATACTGCTTACCGACCGAATAGGTTAGCTTAGGTTAGAATTACGACCAGCCGCGCACGAGCCGAGCGAGCGAAGCGAGTGGTGCCGCAGTAGCGTCCGGCGAGCGCTACTTCCAAATTAGTGGCAGTTACTTGACTATCTAGTAATAGCGCAAGGTACTATCCGTCTTAATACCAGTTCACAATTTGATGGTTTCACTTCGATAGATTATAATCCACTGGAAAATAATGCGTTAAATTGTAAGCAGTATGTTACAGTTCACAATCTTTCGACAATCCAAAATCTCGCGAGATAGATTATAATCTAAAGATATTTAAAATTTTACGGTGACATATGCACATAGCCAAATTAAAAAGCGATTTTCTCTTAAATAACGATTGCAACCTTGAGATAACCTAGGTATTCATTATAGTGTGGGTTACAAAATATTATTAATGTAATAAAATAAAATTAAAATCAGTACGAGAAGGGAAAATTACTGATATAAGTTGGTAGGCGCATACATATTAATGCTCGTGACTGTACTCTCACATTCAGTCAGTAATGTTTAAGTCCCATGTAATAAGGGGCGCCCCTATTGCCATCAACCGGGCAAAAATTCAAACTCCTGGCTAATACTGAGAAATGTTCTTATCTTAAGGGGAACCTAGTCGCGGGCTCGAACTCACCGATAGGCCAGCTAAAGAGCACGCTGTCTCACCAGGCATCATGTCCGACAGAGGTAGTATCAGTGATGAGCAGTTAGAAGCTAGTCTACACGCACAACGTTATTGAGTGAGATGCAGGATCATTTATAGTAAAACTAAGTAAAAAATTAAGAAGTCTTTTGGAAGATCGGGTCTTATGAAAAAACTACTGCATAAATCAATGACTAGTACAGTTTATTTAAATTTTCGATATTTGAGCGTTGTCGGTCCTGACTTGGTTTTTCGAATTTTATACTTGTTCATGTTACTTAAACACGCCCAAAGTTAGGTTAAATTAGCAAGAAAAACGAATCTTTGTTGGCTCCTAACTTTTTAATGGCTCTTTATTTTAGTATTCAGTTTCCGTACACACAATATTAATAATGAGACAAAACCATACCATGTTTAATTTTTGATGTACATTGTCGAAGAGTGGAGTAATACACTCCCGAAGTTTGTATGGGAAAAATGTAGACTAGATTCACCTTAAGCTTCAAACAAGCTTCCATCTTTTTCGACAACTTAATAAAACATACCAATATTCAGTACATCAGACAATCACTGCATCCGCCTGTTACTAATAATATCTCGACATCTTCACTTCCATTGCTAACGACTCAAATGCAAGTATCGATATCAAAATTCAATTAAAAGTTGATCCCAAAATATCGATAGCTAATGTCCATTCGATTGTAATTAATCAAATGTATAATTAAAGCTCACGTTACAAAACCAGTTCTAAACGTATTATGATGAAAGTATTTGTCAAATTGTATTCAACTATAGCTGCGCTTTGCGGTGTCCCCTGCATAAGTCTCCATGTTGTGGGAATATCGGGATAAAAAGTATTTTATGTCCTAATCCAGATCAATTTTCTCACGTTTGGCGCAGTGGTTAAGCGATTGACTGCTGTGCTGCGTGTAGCGGGTTCGATTCCCGCACGGAACAAATATTTGTATGACCTACAAGTAGTTGTTCCGGGTCTGGCTGTTTGTGTATGTGAGTTTAAATGTTTGTAAACGCACCCACAATACAGGAGTAAATCCTAGTGTGGGGCAACGTTTTTTTTTTTTAAAAAGAAAGAAAAAAGAAAAGAGATCATGGCCTACCCATGTGCTAAATTTTATCCAAATCCGTTTGGCAGTCTCAGTGTAATAGCGTCACAAACAAACATACAAAAAATAAAATCTTTTCTCTTTCTTATAATACTTGAGACTAGCGACCCGCCCTTGCTTGGCATAGTTTTTAAGACTTAGCAAAACATTGAAATTTCATTAATATATGTTATTGTCATTTTTTTATATGCTTCTGGGATAAATTCGCTAAATGATGGTGAAATCAGCATCAAAATCCATTGCATAGTTCAGAAAAACCATGCGATCACACAGACAAACACGAAAAATTACATGTATAGTATACGTAGATTTTGTTTTAAACCTATACGCCTTCGGGCTGGAACAAAAAGAATCGTTTTCGTTTTGTGGACAAGACATTAAATGTGATTAATAATCGGAAATGTATTAATTGTCAGAAAAAAATGTACAGTGATTAGAAATTTTGGAAGTTATTTTAATGAATGGAAAGTTACAAGGAAATTAAGTTTTTCGATTTGTTACAATAATTACTAAGCTACATATGTTATTATAAAATAATTAGTAGTGTCCCGATCCAAAATAAAAGCTGCAAATTAATATTTTTTCAAACCAATATGTATGTACATCGTTTTTTTCTCGTCTAAATTGTTACTTATTTATAAAACAAAATTAATACAGCTTGAAAAAATGAATAATGACAATAATTTATATATTAATACATAATAAATGATCATAACAAAGCATTGGACGCTAATATATTGTTAACGTTGATTAACATTATATTCACGCTATTAACAATATATTTAACATGAAATAAGTTTATCAAATAGTTTTTTTTTAATACTAAACATTCTAATTTCAAATTGCAATAAAATAAACTGCATTCTTAAATGTCAATTGCTTAATATAGTCTGCATTGATAATAGATAAATATTAACTAAATATTTGTTTTATTTATACTTTTCACATACAGGCATTCTCTGCCAGTCAACCAAGGGTGGTAGCGAGATTAGATGGCAGGTGCTATGGTTGAAAGGAATAATGATAAAAAAGAACTACAAAAAAAAATTATGACTTATGAGTAAATTTTTTTAGTAATTTAATCGTCAAAGGCCAATTTTATGGCACAGTAAAAGGGACAGCATGGAAATGCAGATGTCTGTGGGTAGATATAATAAGTACATACATATCACATAAATACATATTACATACTATAAAGTGAAGAAAAAGGACTACATACAAACCCATACAAGAGCAAACTTATTCGAAATACAAACTTTGATTATTCAAAGCAAGACTAAAGAAAAAATTGCTTGCCAAACCACATAAACTAGTTTAAAAATAAAAAGTTCTTAATTCAAAATAAAATTGTTGCTAGGTGTCACACACCGGTACGGTTCGCCATTCAAATTAATCGAACAATTTTATGCTTGTGCGACATTAAGAACTCGTTATTCTTATTTTGGCAACACCTGACGACCTTTGTCGCGGCCTCCGGTCGCCAGTAAAACGGAATGCTACTATCGTATAGTTTTTAATTAATATGCTGATATTAGAACCAATGTTAGACCTATTTATTCATTGGATAGGTGTGTTATGGTTTTTTATGTATTTGGTTTGCCACCATTGGGACCAGTATTTGGTCAAACAGTCAGCTGGTTTGTAAGTCACTTCCGTCTTTTCTCACGTTTTAGTATCGGTTGAATGCGTGGGCATTATTAATTAATCAATTGTATTCTTAGGAAATAATGATGCACGAGTCCAAATATTTAAAAATAAAAATGATTCTTGACTGTATAATTATTTTTAGTTGAATATTATAATGAAGTACCTATTCGTGTCTTCAGAATGGCCTTTATTTGTAATATAAACTGGGGTTCATAAATTATTATAACTTTTAAATGTCAATGTGTTTCTTTCGTAACCATCTATATCCGGTAAGCTTTATAAAATTAAATACTTCCGGTCAAAATGTAAAAGAAATAATATCAACGAAAATGTTTTAAATTTTGAAAACGTAGTGGTTGGTCTTGAACTAAAAAAAAGAATTACCCAAAAATGTGGCTCACTTTAAATATCCTTTCTATTTAATAACATTTCAAGACCCATTATGGGGGAAGCGCAAGTTAGTATGAATGAGTTTGAAAAAGTAATTCAATGGGATTACTTATATACAAAATATCAATATAACTTAAAGGGTTGTATTGATACATTTTTATCATTTTGATTCGGTAAATACACACTTGTTACGGTCGCGAATTCCGCATATTATAAAAAAAAAACACAAGAAAATTTGAATTTCGCGAACTACCCTGGCATAAAAAAACTTCACAAAATACCGCTGAAAAGTGTCAAACATGTCAGCAAACGAAAATGTTGCCCATTCAAATAAATAATTTTATCAGCTCACAAAATAAAACAATACAAATCAGAAAAAATGAGTTTCTTGCACCTCACATTTATTTGTTTAAAATTACCACAACACAAAACAATCCCAGACCGCGCTTAAGATCTATTTGCATGTAAAAGTGATTGCATCTTACTATATTCAGATGTTCTAGATGCAAAGGTTACCCTGCGGTTGCCGTGATGTATGATAGCCGCCTTGACATAGTGCATCTGATGAGTTCGGATTACTGGTTGATGCACTGTGGTCCAATTTGTAGATTAGAGTAACATGTTATGGATAAAAACGGTAATTTAAAAAACAAAACACCCGACTGCTTTTCTGAGTATTCATGGAAAAGCCCTAAAACAAGAAAGTCGTTGTACCCGATTGCACTTAACTTAAGAATCGCCAGTTGCTAAGGCGATGCTTATAAGCAGATAAATTGTAGTAGTCGGGACCCATTCTAGAAAGTCAGCCGTCTAGTCAGTAGATTGGAGTAATCTGCAATGTAATATAGGCATGTGCTCTCAATTCAGTAAGCCTCCATTTCTGAAGGCTTCCAAGAGGAAGAGCTCACTCGCTGTCAGTGGGAAAAGTGCCCAAAAGGCTAGCAGGATTGCCACGTTGGTTGGCAATGATGATACTTTGACCTACAAATAGGCCAGCCTTCTGCCGGTCACGTGAAGAGTCGACCAACCGCTTGATTATGTCCCAAAATACGTATTTATAATTGCAATAAATAAAATAATATATATAAATTTCAATTAGGATTTAAAATATTTGGGCTTTTTATTATAAGAATGGTTTGATTTTGGGACTTTCTTAACACTAATAGAAGCTTCTTTTGGATTTAAATAATTAAAAAGTTTTCATCTAAAATCAATAATCAAGAGGATACAGCCTCCAGCTGTTCAAACACGGCCATTACTGACCAAGATGACTAATTAGCCAATAAATCTATACAAGAATTAATTTGCACATAAAAACCGCAAATTAAAGCAGATAAATGAGTTCACATGTGCAGGTGAAATCGCACATAATCGTGACATAATATTCGTACAAAAATAATTTCATATAAATATTCATATAGACGTAGTTATGTGAGATGCGCTAACCACGGTTATTCAACTTGGAAAGTAAGAGAAAAGCCGAGAAATTCACGTCGAAATACAAATGTCGTGTTGTATGGGCGCATAGACCGTAACGACCATGCACAAATAATTTCAAACCTTAAAGAGTAAGTTATAGAGTACAAATTGGATATGAAGTTACAAGAACGTAAACAAGAAAGTCTAAAAATATGTAAGCGGTAATTATTATTTTATTGCGAATTATATGTCCGTACGTAAATATTTTCTTGCCTTGTTTAACATGGCGTATAATAGTGCAATGCAACAAAATTACATTATAAAGTTGATTGAATTGTTAAGACATCGAAAATATGCATATAAGTAATTATTTTTAGGTTGTGCATTTTCAAATCGTAAGTAATTAATAACTTCTTTAAATTATTATCACAATGGAATAGAAATTATACCACTGCACATTGAGACGAATCTCGACCTGATGACCGACAAAAAATGTCACAAAATGTGATACTTGGTCACGACATAGTCTTTCATCAAATGGTCTAAAGTTCCCACTGTGCACTGTGTCGACATGACACGCTCGTGTCCAATTGTGTCGACACTTTCATCCTTTTGAAGAAAGCCATTGTGAATCATTTACTGTGAACATTTTGGGATGCACAGAAATGTAGTGTTTGGTCTTTTTGTAGAGCTCTTTTAGAGATTTTTCTTTGGAATTTGAGACAGTTACACTTTAAGTAAGAGTATTTTGAGGTTAGGGTCCAATATTTTATATGTGAAAGTTGACTTTTTAATATTTTTTAAAATTCTGCTATCCAATCGAAGTTGAAATCGAATCGATAGAACAAAATCTTAATGAAAATGTATTAAATTTTAGTCTTGTTGATGTTTAATTTAACATAGTAAATGATCAGCTTTGCGCAAGACCCATATTTTTTAAAATTAATCTTAACAACAAGATACATCATAGTATAATTATGTGCAAAAATGCAAATATTCTTCATTTCAATAAGTTTTGTTCCACAAAATTCTATCTAAACATCAGACATGACAGTACCTAACTGTAATAACAGTCGGTACAGTCACGAAGAACTGCATGTACAGGTGAAAGGTGCATCCTTACGCAATCCGCGACTGTACCTAATTGTGTCTGTGAATCACTTGTGACATAATATTGACTTATGACATTATAATTCTGAGTTAAACACGCTTTCGACTTATCGGTTTTGACGTGCTCTGAAAAGTCACGATGGTCCAAACCCTGATTTGATAAGTAATTTAACCAAGGAGGACCATTCCTGATGAAAGTGATTTAGTAGTTCAGTTTGATGGGCCATAAATGACTACAATGCACTGGCTGTTTATAAAGTTACAAACACAACTAGATAAGACATTAAAAATTCTTAAAAATAAACAAGCATCTTCTCTTTCACTATGCAATAGAAATATATAAAATCAAAAAGTATATTTGTATAAACAAAATGGGTATTCTATTTTTCTTTTTTCATACCAAAAACCGATCAAAATGATTTATTAATCGGCTTTGAGACGGCGGCCGATTTGTCAGTGAGGGATTAGTTTGTCTGTCCGTCTGTCGGGAGAGTTGCGTCAGTGACATGCGCTGATGTTTTATTAATAATATTAACCTCTTACAATGCACAGCGTGAAATGCGGCATTTTTAAGACATATAATGACACTAGGAATGGACATTCTTCTCCACATTTTTAGGAATAAATAATGCATAAAAAATCTAAAAAACACGCTTTAAAAACCAACTAAAAAAGTAGAAAATAATTTTTAAAAAAGCGTGGCGTGCTTTTTGAGGTATTTTTATAATCAATTAATATCGACCACCACACGATTTTATGAAATTATTTTCTGTTTTGTAGTTTTTATTATAGATTTTATTATTATTACGTATTTCATAGATTTTTTAAATCTATTACTTATTTTTTATTTTTAGTTCTGCTAACTACAAAAGCGTGATTTTTCAGTTTTTTTTTAAATTATAGAGTTGTCATGTCGGTCCTCGATAAGTCTATCTATGAAGTTTAAGTGAAATCTGACTGTTTGAAGTGGGTCAAAATCAAGTCCAAAGGATTCAGTTACAAACGAACATACAAACATAAAGGTGAAGCTAAAAGCGTGTAAAAAGCATGTCCCATTGCAAATAACTTAATTAAATATTTTGGAATCCTTGAGTCTAGAAGGAATAGAACGATCTTAGAAGTGAACGTATTCTGACTTAGATTACGCCTTGGCGTTTGATCAAATCATCATCTACCTAGCCTTTTCCCAATTATATTGGGGTTGGCTTCCTTTGAAACCGGATGCAGCTGAGCGACTGCCTATCTGACCTCCACAACCCAGTTACTGAGTAAGATGATTTCCCTTGGTAGGACTGATTGTCACACTTTCGGTTTTCTGACGATCTGACGACCGTCAAAGATCCACGAATGACAGCCGGGACCAACAGCTTAACAGATCAATGCAACCAGCAAGCAATTCTTCAGCCTTCTGTATCTTGGTGTTCACTTTTGTATCCCCGGAATAATATGAATGTAGCTCGAAAAAAACAAACTATATTACAATGTCGAAATGTATCTGTACAGATAATTTATTAACTGTCTGATTACAAAACTCTAATCACAGAACCATACAATATAATCACGTAATAATACATTTGTATATGACATTTCACCTAATAACCGATGACTCAATAATCAATGGTTATATTAAATAATGTCAATCATTACAGAGGAAGTGGACGCCGGAACTAAACTTAGGTCATGATCGACGTGACTGTGGTGGGAATGATTCGGAACGATGTTGCTATTGTTGGAATTGGGACATAGCTTGTGATGGTAGAAAGTACTCTTTTGGGATTGTCATGAATGGTTTCCATGGTGAAGCTGAATTATCAGAAAAAATGAGCGTTACGATGGGGTTTCGTCAACAGCGTAGTGAAAGATCATGGTTGTTGGCGTGGTTATTAATAACTCATAACATAAAATCACAATTTAATTTAATTTATCCAAAAAGTATTTGAAATCGTTCTACAATAAGAAAATATAAAAAAAAACATTCATGCAAGAATCAAGTTTAAAAAATAACAACATCATGATTTAAAAAAAACAATAAAATAATGTCGATTCATTAAAATTAAAAATAGAAAACATTTAAAAATTATACCAACATATATAATATAAATAGTTCAATTTCAACTCAAATAATTAGAATAAAAGAAGGTACATTTTTCATCCACGCCTGGGCCTTATTTCACTATGACCACTTAACGATTCCTTACTTCGAAACCACGTCAATTTCTTAGCTCACACACGACATCTGCTAATAAATATGGACAAATTATCTTGGAACATACAAAATATGACATTTCGATTCCTTACCGTTACATTGGTTTCTACAAAACAAGATATTGACGTAGTTTGAACGAAATAGGATTCGATCATTATAACCATACAGAATTGCAGCCCTGTATTCCTCGAAAGTTTTGGGCAGATGGTTATTTTTAATCATGGGATATTTCCATGTAATGACAAATGGTATAGTGATCGTTTCAAGATTAGGATGTGAGAAAAGCATTAACATAATCATAGCTACAGTAATTTTAAATAACCCAAAAGAAATCGAACCAGCTTTCACGGCCCGATTGATCTAACACATCAAACTTATCGAACTATTTTACAAAAATATCTAATCTAACATGTAACAATTGAATTCAAACTCTATTTTAATAAGTCCAAAGTGTATAATTGATTGACAAGGGCCCTTTATAAATCATTCGATAGCCAGGCGTGACGTGTGATGGACACCATTATGAGAAAAAAAATTAACAAGTGGATAGTTTGAGATGATACCTGATTACTGTTTTCGGGTGTATGATAAGCTATTTATCTCAAATTGGCCGGTTTATAGATGAAGCGTCAATTTTTGTCTGGTACAGACAGGAATTTGGGTGAACATTATCTTTTTAAGACACGTCTTGTTATATTTGTCTTAATTTGGCCCAGATATTGATCAGCCAAATACTTTTAGGAGTTAGTTTTTAGTCAAAACTGCAACAGTAGCATAATTTATTATTTATCTATTACTAACGAGCTTTTGCCAACGGTTTCGCCCGCGTGGAGGTCGTAAATTATCCCACGGGAACGTACTATCGGTATAAAAAGTCGTTTTTGCGTTATTGAGTGACATACATCTCAATATCCAAACATCTAAACATACAACTTTCACATTTACAATATTAGTAGGATTGCAAAAGTTTTTTTATCTTCAATTGTATCTGAAATAGCAAAAGGTCCCTCATTAATAACATTGACTGTTCTCATGGTATCTAGCCTTGTCGCTTCAGCGCCGTAGGTCATGTTCCGAATGATTTAAACATTTTTATAATCGGTTGTCATACACCGCAGACCAAATACGTGCCTGTGTTTCGGTGAAAGTATCTTGTGATCGATTCATGAACATAATTTCGTTATGATGCTTCGTTGCATAATAATAATATATGAAGGATTTACGGCTATCAACTGCGTTTTGTTTTTATTATTAGCATTCTATAACGATTAATGTATTTGTAGATACTACACATGGGTAGTTCTCGAACGATTGAAGGAAATGAACTACTTCATCATCATCATCATCTGCCTAGCCTTTTCCCAACTATGTTGGGGTCGGCTTCCAGTCTAACCGGATGCAGCTGAATACCAGTATTTTACATGGAACGACAGCCTATCTGACCTCCACAACCCAGTTACTGGGTAACACGATACTCCTTGGTAAGACTGGTTGTCAGACTTTCGGGCTTCTGACGACCCGTAACGACTGTCAAAGATCCACAAATGACAGCCGGGACCAACGGCTTAACGTGCTTTCCGAGGCACGGAGGGCTCTTGATATGTAAAGATGGTCACCCATCCACAGACCAACCGCGGCAAGCGTAGCTTAACCTGATCGATCGACCCGTGCAGCTATTGTTACTTAGCCACAAGCCCAAAATGAACTACTTCATATCGCAAAATAAACTTATCATTCATTCAGTAGTCATTCAAATGTGTCTCTCCTTCACTTAGTTCAGTCTTTCTTTTCGCTATTTCGATTTTTTAAATACGCCAGCCTAGACAAATATTTCTAACAATCAGTAAAAAAAAAACATACTACTTAATTATTAAAAATAGTTTTGCTTAAATTCATATTTCTAGATTGACAGTCCTAAGCCTGTTTAAAGTATGAAGAAAAATCAACATACGTATAAAACTGAACTAGTGAAGTGTATCATTTGTCGTAACTTGTCAATCACTATCGTTATCCTATGTTATGGACTCGTTCTGATTTGCTGAACTAAATGAACTACTGAAGTAAATGAGTGGACTACTTCACTAAGCGAAAAGATATACTTCATTCATTTCTTTTTACTGGCACATTTTGCGCATCTCTAGTAGATACGACACATTTTGATGATCTATGTTTAGAGATCAGATATTCGGATGCATATTTACCTAAAGTTGCGATGTTGGCTAATATGGAATGCGCTTTTGTATCGAAATAATCTTCATTTATTTTTTTTATTTTCTACTAACACACACTAAGTACCCCCTCCCTAACACACTACATACATATATTTGAAAAGGGGCTTAAACATTAGTTCTAAATAAATATGTATCAGAATAGTTTTGCAATGCTAATAATTTAGAAGTCGCTTCCATACTATACACCTGACTAGTTTTGCATTCCCGGTGTTCCTGGCATGAAAATATGTTTTTAAAAACCGCTTCCATACTTTCATAACCAAAAATTTACTTTAGGTAAATATGCATCCGAATATTCGATGTCTATTTATGTTACATTCGACTTTTAATTTTACTTTTTCTTTTGGTATGAGGTCTGTATACGTTTTCCGATCGATTTGTCGCAGTTGCAGTATTTTTAACTACTAAATTGAAATATTATTCAAGGCAAGAGTTGTCAAATCAAGTTACGTACTATAAATTATAGTGTTATGTTATGGGTACATCGATAAAATACTAGGTTATCATTAATTTATAAGCATAACGTGCTCTGTAATAAACGTCAATCACTGCGGCTTCGTCAACAAAATACTAATGAACTCCCTTTATTTGTTTCAGGTACGTAACCATTTCTCAGAATAATGGTAACACTAGCTACTAAGGAAGTACCTGTGGTGTCACAAAAATGGCCGCCAAAGGGAAGAGCCCTCCGATATCGATGCACCGATGCACTCGGAATAATAAAGTCGTATGTCCTGATAGTTCGGGGAACGGTTTGTGTGTTTGACTGTACTTTGAAGTACTGTCGCGTAGACGAGTGCAATGGTGGTTTTACGAGGGTAATCGAAAATTCAATTGGTGACAAAACAATTGAATCGAATAACGGATGCATGTGAGGAACGGGTGAATGTTGATGATTTGGGTGTAACTTTAATTGAAAACTTGACTTCGGCTAATTTTTCAATAGCCAAGAAAATAAACAAGCGAATTGGCACAAAAAAACGACTAATTCATATTAATGCAGCGTAGTTTTAAAAAATAAAGGTCAATTTTTTTTTTTTTTTTATTTTTTTTTTTAGCCACAAATCCAAAGATAGAACATTGTTGTTTTTTTTTGAGGTGGGAAATCATCAAATAACTTCTCCCGCTTTGGGTGGTCTGAAACGCCGTCCTGGGGCGTGTCAGACTTTTACTGATTAAAACCCAACCGTGTTCCCTCAGTTGCCTGTGTGCCAGGGGCCACGGTATCTCTTTCGAACAACCCGCAGCCCTGGCAAGCATCGGCCCTTGCGGACCCCACCAGTTGGTGCTGACATCTCTTCTAGATGGTCAAATGGCATTCGTTACAAAATAGAATCTTATCTAACAACTCGTGTGTGTTTGTCGCATTCGTGACGTTTGATGACGTGACAAGCGTACGCACACACATACAAATACGTGTCAAAACGCCTCCTGCATGACAATCAGGTGAAATTCGTGTTAAATATAAAAATGAGGCGATAGCTAACAGGATATTGACGTCTCAAAGGTTTTTAAATGAACTAGATAAGGTAGGACATAACATCCCATCACGAAATTATTTAACGAAAGGTTAGGCAGAGCTGTACTTACCTAAAGTAAACCCACATTTCGCCAGTTATGTTTAAGTCCCATGTAATAGGGGGCGGCCTATTGCCATCAAACTAAATCCTTTGAACCTCTGTGACGACAAAACTAATAAAACTTTAAATCGGTATCTTTATGAATCTGCGGAGTAATTGCGAAACGCTAACAGGGCCCTAATTCACTATGACCACTTAACGATTCCTTACTTTGAAACCACGTCAATTTCTTAGATCATACACGACATCTGCTAATAAATATCGACAAATTGTCTTGGAACATACAGAATATAACATATCGATTCCTTACCGTTAAATCGGTTTCTACAAAACACGATATTGACGTAGTTTGAACGTAGTAATATTCCGCGTGGAATCATTATACCATACAGAATTCCGGCCTAATAGGAACGGCTTTCATTTTGACAGATCAACAAAATTCATTCCTTTATTATTTTTTAGAACTTATGAAGCAATTTATAAAAAATATCCTTAAAAATGATTTAGATTGCGATTAATAGACAGTGATTAGTAGTCGTTTTACGCTATTAAGCTGCAGGTACATCTTCGAACAAATAGTACCTAATCTTATCTCTCAAAGACGCCAATGTATACAGTGCATGTTTTTTACCTAAAAGGGTTTTTGTCTTGCAGATCTTTTTCCTCACTGTTTGTCACCATTCGCTATTTAAGTCGCCAATCTACACGGTAATCTATCCTACATTTGTCCTCTATTTTCTTCCCGATAAATCTGTAGGTACACAACAGTTCTGCAAAACGTAAAAAAACGCCCAAGTGCGAGTTGTACTCACACCATACCACCGTACAGTATATTAAACAATTTTTTTTTGTTAAATACTTTAGTCTTACTAAAGTATTTAACAAAAAAAAATTGTTACACCTTTTGTGTGGGTGAGTTGGAGACCCCTTTAATTTTGTTATTTTTATTATTTGTTGTTATAGCGGACAGACGCTAGCACATCAAGCTACTCCAAGCTATCAAATTTTCCCAATTGATCATGAACCTTAAGCTTCTGTAATAAAGTTGAAAATCTATAAAAAAAATTGACAGAATGAGGTAGCTGTTGTAGTTGATGTGCTGGCGTCTGTACATACTCTGTAAAAATTCAAGTGTCTATATTCAAAAGTTACAGCCCTTTGACAGACGAACGGACTGCGATCAGAGCTTTAGTAATAGGGTCCCGCTGGCACCCGTTGAGTACAGAAACAAAAAAGAACACATGTCCTTGACAAAGGACTACCAGATTTATTAGCCACAGAAAACCCTCATCAAGATTAATCACTTGCGTGTTAATTGATACAATCACTTATCTAGACGACACGACAGATACAACATGTTGCCCTACTAAAAGTACAATCGACGTTTTTATTCGAATTGATCTCTTCACGCGATCCAAAATGGCGAGTTAAAAATCTGTAGGCGACAAAGTAGGAGTTAATTCATTGGTGATAAAAAATGGAGTATGTAGGTACTATTTAAAGGTCAGTGGTGCAACTTCATTAGGTACATGTTGTCGGTACTAAAGATGAAGTGGTTCGAAACAAAGTTTAGTTCTGTTTTTATTGAAACGAAAACTTCTTTAGGCGCGTTGGAAATTTTTTGAGATTGGAAAAAACAATTGAACTCGCGACACCGTTACCGACACCTGTGTATATAAATTAGTTTTAGTTGAGCTTGATCAGTATACATTACATGTAATAAAAGATTATACCTATTTGGTGAAATAGCTGCCAAAATTGACTAAAACTACTAATTTTTGTTTTATTTTTTACAAAAAATGTAAAATCCATTCATATTTTTCCTGATCGCTAGTTTTTTTACACTCGTAGGTGTGTTTGCCTACCTCATTGTCTGCTACGGGGGGACTTGCTAGGTTCATTTCCCAGGTAAGGCCAGGTGATTTGGATATGCCCGGTTGATGGCAATAGGCTCACCCCATATTACATGGGACTTAAACGTAGCTAGCGAAATGTGAATGTACTATAGGTACGTCGACCCAACCCGGCGGGGATACAAGACGTGATGTTATGTGGCAAGAATTTTCATATTCAACTTCTAAAGTAGAATATGTATTGTGAATGCTAAAGCTTAAATTATTTTCTAAACGTTTGATCAGCTTCGATCAGCTTTATTGTTAGAATCTTCTACACCAATATCATCACCCCTTACAGGAAAAGAATGAACCACTTCTTTTAGATATATGCCAGATTTATCATTTTCACCCTTAGTAAGTTCATTGTTGGTAAACGCGTAATCAGTACCACCATCGAAGATCATTCCTTCATTTGTATTTGCCTGATTGTCTTCAACAATAAAGTCTTTGTAGAAAATCTTATTCTATCTCTTTATTTTATTTTTTTCCCTGTGGAAATCTTTATAGATACCCTCCGTCTGGGAAGAACGGAGAGTTATGTCGGAATCCTATCGACTAAAATCCGACTGTTTCTTCTTATACTCCGGGTCCCGGGAGATACTGGAACGGGGACCGGGTCCCGGGACTGGTCACTCATCTTATCCTACCTAGTTTTACGTAGATATCAGTCATAACATATTCCACAAACGTCTAATGATAAATCATGTTTTTATTAATAAGTGTTCTACTTAAATGCCTATTTTCCCAACACATCACTGTAACGCTATGTGCGTTATGAGCTCATACATCGGTGACATTCTTAACTATGGTTCCCATTGTAAATAGCTTGCAGTAATGTCATCGGTTGAGGTAATACTTAATACTAAGTAATTAGGTACACGTGATCTGCACGCATTTATGTTGTATGAGGAAAGTCTGTTAATCAAGGTCATTGGTAATAAAGGCTCACGTAAACAGGTGCGTTGTGACAGCGCGACGAAACTGTCGTAAAACAATCTCTATGAAAACTTCATGGAAATTGTTCGACAAAAATCGCGTCTCACTGTCGCATCGCGCCTGTCTCCAGAAGCCTTAAATTTTGAAGTGTCAGAAAAAATACTTAACAATGTATTGAGAGATTATTAATGGCTATTTGAAATTCATGACTTAGTAGTATGCAATTGTTGTAACTTGGACAATTGTACTTCTTGGTTCTAGACTTGCCTGTAACTTGAAGTGACTTTTTATTCACCAGAATGCTAGGGTCTCCATCATCATCGTCTGGCTAACCTTTTTGCAACTGTGCTGGGGTCGGCTTCCAATGTAACCGGATGCAGGTGAATACCAGTATTTTACATGGAGGGACTCCCTCCACAACCCAGTTACTGGATACCACAATACCCCTTGGTAAGACTGACAACTTTCGGTCTTCTGACGACCCGTAACGACTGCCAAAGATCTGACGAATGACAGCCGGGACCAATGGCTTAACGTGATCTCGAAGTCACGGAGGGATCTCGATATGTGATAGACGGTCACCCATCCAAGAACCGACCTCGGCAAGCGTAGTTTAACCTCTGATCGACCGCCCAACTGCTACTGACAAGCTAACAAAGGTCAATTAATTATTGTGAAGTGACGGAAAAAAAAAATTTACCAGCGCGCAGGCCACAGCGTGTTGGGGAAATATTAAAAGCGATTTTTAAATTAATGACGTAGTATGTAATCATGATAGCAGCTTAACCACTTATAAAGCTCAATTGTACTTCTTGGGAAGTCCTGGCTACATTGAGGCCTGTTTTATTTCCAACTTTATGAAGTTGGAAATAAAACAGGCCTCAATGTAAGTATATGTACTTACTAGGGTTTTTCTGTCATTGCCGAAAAACCTTTGCTGATACAAAAAAGAATATAATAAAAGGATTTATAAAAAGTGGTAGGTACATTTACAAAGTAACTTAACAATTAAAATAGAGCACAGTTGCTTATTTGTTGTTTATAATTTTTGTTATATGTATCAGTATAATACATTTCCTTTTGTCAATTGTACCTACTACGTGTTTGGCTATTTAGTTCAGGTTTCACATTTTCCTTTAAAATAGGACACTGTTCTACATTTGACTCTTTTTTTGAAACAAATAAATAACAAATTCCCATTCACCAAAAATCCAAGTATGCTAGAAGTACAGTTACGTTCAATAGTCACCTATCAATGGTCGCATTACGTATGCACAACATGCGCGTGATAACGGTGCGGTACCAAATCGTCACGCCACTCACTGCCCAAGTTGTGTTTGTATGTTACTGTTTTAAATAGTATCGATAAATAATACAAACTGTAACCATGAATTTAGCACATGATTCAACCGTAAATTTTTTTCTTCGGTTAATAGTATCTACCCCACACCAAATCGAAATTTCATCATCCTTGAGGTATTTCAAAGTAACTCAAATCAAAACAATGCATATTTATCCAATAGCAGCAATCACGGTTGATTTGCTGTCTATTTTTGAAGAGTTCCGTTGTCTGTCTCCGAAACTCATCATCAGATCTATATGAAATTTAAATGGGACCATTTCGAAATAAATCTCTTTCGAACAAAAAAAGAATTTTGCAAATTCGTCTTTATACAGTATATGTTTTTATCCAGTGCGCAAACTGTAACCATGAATTCAGCATATTATTCTAGACGCCCCACAGTGGAACGAATGTATGGGAGCGGTTGGACGTAGACATGTCCGAAAAATAAGAGTAAAATTATGACAAACTAATGATGCCATCTTATTCGATTACTTAATGCCTTCATAAATTGTGGTGATGAATTTCTTCATAACTCCCATATTTCGGGAGTAATTTGAGAAAATGTGAAATTTTACTATGAAAATGAGTGTATCGAGCTCTCTCCCTCCTGATTCCGGGCTTGTTTCAAGTAGCGGTCTCTAATATCGTAATGCTATTACTAAGAGCTATATTTAATACTAAGACACATAGTGCGCCAAATGTGCACTTTCTGGGATAAAAGGAAATGAAAATTTAAAAAAAAAAACGTTTTTTCCCCATTTGTATTTACTTTAAACCGCAGACAGACTTATTAAGAGGTCTATAAATATATTATATATATATACAGAAATATATATTAACAAAAATATTCACAAGAACTGATGAGAGTATGACTTTTAAGTAAGTTGATAATAAATTACCTAGTTTCATTAAAAGTACAATAAATAATTAAGATGTAAGCTCTAATTTACTAAGTTACACATTTTAAAACAATAACATCATTTAATTATCTTCGTCATCATCATCATCATCAATTAATTCAAATTCAGAATCGATGTCCGCTAAATCATTTATGTTAACAAATTCGATATCACTTTTCTCAGAATCCGTAAGCTCATAAAATTCCTTAAAAGAAGATTTTTTTACAAACTTATTTCCTTTTGGACGGATACTTGTAACAAGTGGATCAGAAGACAGTAAAAGATTGTGCATAATATCTTCATTGCATGAGATACTGCTATGCTTTCGAGAATGCCCCTCTCTATATTTTCTAAAATCTTTATTTCTAGCCTCAGATGCCTCTTCGGATAGAAAACCAATGGGCACAATTGACATGTTCTGAACTATGTCTGGCCCATGCATTAAAATTTTATGAAGTGAAGAAGGCATATAATACCATGGGTATAACTCCACGTAAAGCTTAGCAGTATCAAAGCAGAACTCTCGGAATTTAGTTACGTTGATCTTCTCTCCTGATGAAATACACTGCAAGATCACACAGATTTTTCTTAAAAGCATAGCATCTATTCCGGTCAGTTCAGCAGATTTAGTGTAGTTTTCAAAAAATCTCCTTGCCGAGTTGCCATTGTTGGTGGATCCACTGCCTTGTTTCACAACATCGAGAAGTAAGCCCGTTTCTCTTCTTACAGCCTCTTGAACTCTTTTCTTCCTGTCATCAACTTGCCTTTTTGCTATATCACCCCTTACTTGCCATGATTTTATGTCTAATTTGTAGGAAATGTGTAATAAGCATTCCATTGAGCGAATCCAAGCGTGAAGGGTGCTTAAGCTATATTTATACATGTCCTCGTTTGCGTGTTTATCTTTGATTAACTCTAAATTATTCATTTCTTTAGGACAAGCCTTGCATATGTCACACACTGAAGCTGCTGTATTGGATATAATGGAATGAATTTTACCATCAATCATTGTCAACAGCAGTTGGTGTTTGACACTAATTCCATCAGTGATGGTGGATGGAGTTAAGGCTTCAATCTCTGCTTCGATTTCAGCCATCTCTCTCTGCACATTTTCTTTGGTTTCCTTTATAAACTTAAACAATATTGGCCGGCAAAATGAAGTGGAAGATGGTCGCTCGTTTTCCCAAATTGTTACACCTTTTGAGACGAGCCGCAGTGGTACAAGACTAATCATAAAATTACTAGCAAGATCGATTTGCTCATCTTCACTCGTCCTTTGATGATAAATGCTTTGGCTAGATGATCCGTCAAAACCCCATTTGCTGGTCAATACGAGCTGTTGATTGGGATCAACAGGGGTTTCTAACGACCTAATAAGTCTTCTTGAGGTTAAATCCATCAAGGCTTGTAATTTGATTTTTGCAGAGCTCTCTGTAACTGTGAGATCTTCTTTGGCCGGATAGCACTTAATTTTTTCTTTAACCAACATGTAGTAACTCGGGTATTGAAGAGCTCCTTCTTGAGTGTTGAAATCCCGAAGAGTGTTATAGCGCCATTTCGATAAGTTCATCGATACATAAAGAGCCAATGCCTTCAAAGGGGATATTTCCCGTACCTGAATTGATTTACCTTCAATGAAGGCTTTGATTTTTGAGGCCTCTTCTGGATTCTCCGTCAAGTATTTCATAACATAAGCTGTATCGCTTTGTCCTGCCTTTTGAAGCGCCCTTTCGGCCGAAAACATAATTTCAGCGCTGCTACTGCTGCATGAAAGACTATCTTCAGTGCGTCTTCTTTTTTGCCGGTTACTAAGGTCCTCAAAAGATTTACGAGGACTAGGATGTGTACAAGTTGAAGCATCAGATTTAGCAGGAGAAATTATGGGCTCGATGACGTCACTTATATTTTCTGTAGAAGGTTCCATATTTTCATTCTGTAATTCCGGCCATTGAATTGCAGCCTGTAGCCAAATCTCATGTTTCTTCCGAAACTTATCTGTGCTTCTTCCAGACTGTGTCCATTTTGCATAAATGCGGTAGCAAAATCGACGACACCAGTCTTTTAAACTTGTTTCAGCACTTTCACATAACTGAACACAACTGTTATCTTTTAAAACACTGAACAAATAGTTAAAGTCGCGTAAATCTTTATGTGCGCGTGCGCATAAAGCAACGTGAATATCAAGATTTGTATTAAAATTTGGAAAATACATTGCGAGATTAGCTTGGATACAACGAGGTGTAAATCAACACTGATTTTAAAGTTACTAATAGTGACCTATTTATATAAAATCCAGGTATCCCAGGTATCCTTTGTTAAATATTGCAAGGTAATTAGTTATTGTGATAATTAGTAAATGATGCATGCTAAATTAGTGTATTAAGAGCCATTTAGTAATTAAATAATAGCAATGTTCTTATCAGTAATCATTAGTGCATCAGTTTTATATGTAAACCTTAAGTCCCTAATTATATATCCTAATTAGCTTATATCTTCTCTAATTGGCTGCTCAGAAATGTTATTGTAATAAGGTAAACCTTTAGAAAAACGGTTTTAATCAACAAAATAAACAAAAAATAAAAAAATTGTGTTATAAAATAAACATCACTCTTTATCCCAGAAAGTGCACATTTGGCGCACTATGTGTCTTAGTATTAAATATAGCTCTTAGTATTAGCATTATGATATTAGAGACCGCTACTTGAAACAAGCCCGGAATCAGGAGGGAGAGAGCTCGATACACTCATTTTCATAGTAAAATTTCACATTTTCTCAAATTACTCCCGAAATATGGGAGTTATGAAGAAATTCATCACCACAAGTTATGAAGGCATTAAGTAATCGAATAAGATGGCATCATTAGTTTGGCATAATTTTACTCTTTTTTTTCGGACATGTCTACGTCCAACCGCTCCCATACATTCGTTCCACTGTGCGCCCAGCGCAGATTTTTTTTGTCAGTAATATGATATGCTGAATTCGTGGTTACAGTTTGCGCACTGGATAAAAACTTATCCTGTATGACAGAGTTAAGCCCGAACATACATAAAAAATATATACAAACATTGTCGAATTGATAACTTCCTTCTTTTTAAAGACGGTAAAAAAATGCCGTTCAGACATTTTGATTGCCTAGGTATGTAACACTTTTCGATGAGGCGGCTGTTTTTGTTTGGGTAACGGACGAAAGTGTTCAACTCAGACTAGCTGAATCCATGGTAACAGACAGCGCATCGATGTTCCTGTCACACTGTTCCCCTTATTTATAAACGTTGCTTAAATTTAAGAAATGTTTTAACCTCAAAAATACACGGTAAAACGGACGCTAATCATTACTTAACTTTATGTAGCGTATCTAAATATGGGGGTGTATGTTTAATGCCAAAGGTAGAAGGGAAAAAATGAGTGACGAGGTGCCTCATCGGTTTTGCATGAGGCAAATAATTTTAAAGAGAACACGTTAGTGTGGACCAAGGAATTAAAGTGAAAAAACATAAAATAAATATTATTATAATATGCAAATGGTCACTAACATAATAAATAGGTATTAGTTTTAGTGTTTTTATACCACACTTGAATTCTTCGAAAGATCTTTATTCTGCCAACATACCTAGAACATTATTTATGTATGCTATTAACGCAAGCCACGTCGAGATTTTAGCAGAAATTCGCAAAACATTGGAAAAGAATAAAACTGATCTTGATATAGGTAGGTATTTCGCTTCTAGATAGCAGTCGTAGCAAAAATTACAGCATCTTAAGAAATCTTTTTAATGAACGCAATGTCCTAAATCTTTTAAAATACACAAAGGTACCTAACGGTTGCATTTTGTATTTCTTTGGCGCCAACCAATAAAAAAGGAAAAAAAACTTAAGATCTTAATACAAATTATGAGTTTAGATGCCCTTGACAACCGTTGTCAAGGAGAAGTAGGTACGTACTCGTACGTATTTAGCAACTGGTTGATATTTAAAACTGCATCTGAAGTCAAAACTTGTTTTAATGTTCTAGGCTAGACTAACAGCAACTATGATTTTGTAAAGGGTTCCCCTAATTAACTGTTATGGGAACATCTTTTTTTTTTGGGTTTTGGCTTCGCACGGTTTGTGCATTTAGCCAGTGTCAAGTAATTTTTCTTTTCCATCGAACACAAGCACAACATAGTCGTCTTTAGTCAGTCAAGTCAAAGTTATTGTAAAGCGGTAGTAACTTTACAACAACCTATTAGGAGTTTTTGGGGGGAACACGAAAAGTCCACGTTAGTCACTTATTTTCACCTTCACTACATTTGTGCACTCACACGTAATTAAATTGCTTAATTCACTACCAAAATTATACAATTTTATTCGCTATTTCATGAAAATAAAAAGTCGTGCGACATGTTCCAACGCGATCCCGCCAAAAACTTGGGAACATCTTTGTTAGTTATTTTTCATCTTTTTTTTGAAAAACGAACAAGTGTGTGAACGTAAACCAAGCAAAAGGAGTATACAAGGTGAATTTTTAGTCACCGTTAAAGATTTTCGGGGTGATAGTACCCGTAAAGTTGAACAACTTTCTCCAAAGAACATGGGTCGAAATATGAAAAAAAAAAATTGGACCTCAAAATCAAGTCAGCTGATCGATTTGTATGGGAGCTCCGATTATTTTTTCTAATAAAGAGTTTTGCAAGTTCAGGCTTGTCAAAAAAAAAAACGTTACTTTTACCATCTTGTTTAAAAGTAACAGTAGTTTATGTTCTGTATGTAATCTTCATAAAAACAGCAGAATATTTAAGTCATAAACAACATCAAAGTTACACCTTTATCTAGCGAATAAATCATAATTCACGCAAAAATGACCATTTATACAGTCAAGCACAAAATGTTTATAAATCGTTCTTTTTTATATTCATTACATAAAACCTAATTTTCATTACATCAACGTTATTCTAAGTTTAAAAAGAGAAAAATAATGCTCAATCCACTTGCGTACTGAACTGTGATAGACATGATTTGTTTTATTTTAAACTTAGTGAAATGACGCCGATCTATTAAAGTTGTGCAATAGTTAAATGAAATATAAATTACAAAACTGAAATTGGAATTATATTAGAGCCCCATTAATCGTTTCATTTTTTGACGAAAAAACTGCCTTTTCAGCCGTGAAACTATGTTGATTAAGCTGAAAATAGAATGCAAGAATGTATTTAGTAATAATACGAATTAAAAAAAAATATTATGTTTTTATGAATGTCGATAAAAAAGGCTGAAAAATTACGTGGATCCAAGCTAACAAGTTATTTTTTGCACATTGTGTAAATTCCAACCGTAGTTGTACATTTGCACAACTGTAATTTCCTACGAAGACTGTCCATGACTTCACTTACAATTCCGCAAACCCTTCAAGGAAAAACGTCTCAAAAATCTCATAGGATCATATTTCGTATGTAGCAACAGTTATTTTTGCGATAACGTTAGTATTTACGACGGTAACTGTACCTTCTAGTAGGATATTCTAAACGCATGGTTACATTAAACTGCGCGTCACACGGAGCACGGTAAAGCGCTCGCCGACGCGTATCAGTGACGTGGATCGCCAGTTAACTTCTATTTGTTAGGTAAGGGTGAGGTTACAGTAGCAAAAGCAGAAGAGGCAGCGATTTGGTTGTATAAATAGGTCGGAACCCGGACTGAAAACGCTTGAGCCACACACGTTACATATTTTTTTCGCGGCTTGCGTCTCGTTATTCTGTTTTTGTTACATAACTTCAAACTGCCAAACGTGACATTGGCTAAATGCACAAACCGTGCGAAGCCAAAACCAAAAAAAAAAAAAAAAACTTCAAACTGTATCGGATTTCTTCGTTAGATTCACTCATTTCAGCAAACAGAAAAACAATTAAAAAATGAAATTCTATTTTTATTTTTAAACGTCTTCTTTTTAATGTTCTCAAAACCAGTCAGATACAAACAGTACGGCCAAAGAGATTTTACTACAACTTTATTATCTATTAAAGACGAAAAAAGTTTTTGGCAGTATAAGTATTTTGGTCATGATTGGATTCGAACAAATTCAAAGGTTGTAAGACGATGATGGTTTTAGTCGTTTTTTCTTTATGATAGCTAGGTTTGATTTTCTAAACACACTGCACCTTGATTAAATGATAAATGATTTAATTTCTGTAAGTCTCGTATTTTGAATCTTGAACCATCTAATCTAAATATCTTGAAGTTAGCTAAAATATTATCACCATCTGTGTGCCAAATTACATTCGAATCTGTTCAGCTGTTTTTGAGTGATAGAGTAACAAACATCCATACATTTAAACAATCATATTTATCATATTAGTAGGATAATTTGATTTATCCCGCTGCGGTAATGCCACGGCCTTAGATCTTGCCGATCAACTCGAGCACACTTCCTACTTTTCAATTAGGTTGTATCTCTGCATAACTTGATACATTTCAAACCAAAAGTGAACTGTGCACAGTGGGCAAGACTGTGCGTGCGGTCTCTTTGAAAAGTGATCTGGCTACTTCGGTGTCATTTTACAAAAAATATATCCGTGTTTAGAAATAACTAACATAAGAGAAGTTTATTATTCGGCACCCGATAGAGATTAGGGTCTTGTGGTTAAAAAATAACAGCCGCATGGGTCGATCTTCAAGGTTAAGCAACGCTTGCCGAGGTCGATCCGTGGATGGGTGACCATCGACAACATACCGTGACATAAGCCGTTGGTCCCGGCCGTCATTTTCAGATCTTTGACAGTCTTTACGGATAGTTAGAAGCAAGAAAGTGACAACCAGTCTTACCAAGGCGTATCGCATTTCCCAGTAACTGGAATATGGACGTCAGGTGGGCAGTCGCTCCGAGTAACATACTGGTATTCAGCTACATCCGTTTAGATTAGAAGCCCACCCCAACATAGTTGGAGAAGGCTAGGCAGATTGATTGCTTGCACACGATAAGATTTTCAGTCGGCAAAAATGATAAACTTTCATCAAAGTTAAAGTCAAAGCATTCATTTCAAATAGGCACATAAAAGGCACTTTTGAACGTCAACAATTTACATTAAAACTAGAATTGATTCTAGTCGCCCCTTCATAAATGTAGTTTCGTATGGAGAAGAATGGGCAAGAAACTCCACTGTTACTCTTTTAAAATGTTTTAAGTACAATATTTAACCTACATTCATTATATAATTATGTGTGAAAACGATGCACCCAGAATAAAATTACCATACCAAAGTAAAAAGGTAAAAAGAATGGAAGTGAAGCAATTACAGATAAATTAATTTTATGATAGATACATGGTGCTCACATATTTACAACCATTGTAAAAGTGAGTATACGATTTTCCTAGAATATTAACAAGTAATAAGTCAGTGTGTGAGTTACAAGTAATCACTGAGTGCAAATCAATGTCATAAATATGATTAACTAGCTTTTGCCAGCGGCTTCGCCCGCGTGGAGGTCGGTGTATTATACATATAAACCTTCCTCTTGAATCACTCTATCTATTAAAAAACCCGCATCAAAATCCGTTGCGTAGTTTTAAAGATTTAAACATACATACGTATATAGGGACAGAGAAAGCGACTTTGTTTTAATACTTTGTAGTGATTATACAATTCAATTGCAACCAGTTTGATTTTGTCTAAACTCTAGATTGTCCTATGGAGCGGGACCAGTATGTTTCTAAGCTTTATTATCTTGTATATAATCCTCTAATTTGTAATATGCTTGTTTACAAACTTTACTTTTAATATGAGTTCTAAATTTCCTTTCATTTAATTGTAATATATCACAAGGTATTTCGTTATAACATTTAACACAGTACCCCATATCATAACATCCTCTATTTAACCCCTTTAAGGGATGAATTTTCAAGAATCCTTGCTCAGTGCTTACTTTCGTTACATAAGGAACTACTTAGGCTGTGCATTGTCAGTCAGTGAATGAATCAATTTTAGATTTATTAATTAATGTATTTGTCATTGTTTGATTTGTTCGGCGAGTCTCTTTTGTTTTTAATTTGAAAGAGACAGGTTTCATTGAATTTTTCTGTGACCTTTGCGAAATTATATTTACATTGCTAATTGTGGGCAATAAACACGTTTTAATAATGTTGGCAAATATTTGTTGAATATGGACACGTGCACCATTGCTTCAAAATAATCATTGAAGGATTATTTTCAAGGAGGATTTTTTAAACAAAACTTGTAAATATTCTTCCTCCGTTTTTCCTTTCCCTTTCTTGACCTAAATCATTGATCTCTTTCGCGAGAAATGTTCCGACATAACATATCCATCAAATTAATTATAACGACATCAATTATAAGGTCAGAATAAGATTTTGAAAAACAAAAACCCATTTTGTTTTTCAAAATCTTAGACTGCAAATTTTCTCGCTTCGCTTTTCTCCGTTTCATGAGCTAATTCATTCATATTTTTCGCGAGAAAACTTCCGACATAAATTAACTATAACCACATCAATTATAAATCCGCAAAACCAAACATTTGTTACAACTAAAACCCATATTTTAATTAACAGAAGCATGCGCTTACGACAGCAAAGTTACGACACATCACTGTCTCTTTCCCTTGTTCCGGCAGCACTATACCCGTCTCCTTTACTCATATGAATAGCCGACACGGCGGAGTAAGATTAGCCAACAAAGTTACAATGCAATTCGTTTCTAACGACTTCGTTAAGGCTAAAACCTGAAATTTTATGATAATTAGATTGCAATAGTATGTTCTAATTAATATGCTAGTTGCCAGTGTCAGAGGTTTGTGAGTGGTCGTGTTTACTGTGCGTAGTTTTTTTTAAATTATTTTTTGGTGAAATTTCAAAATTTTAAAAATGGATTCGAGGAATCACAAGCTGTTTAAGCCGAAGAAGCCGAACTTGTCGCGATCTTCGTCTGTTTCTACTCCAAGGTTGGTTCTTGTTTCTTAATCCGAGCATCGATACTAATAATACAAATGCAAAAGTAATGTGGGAAGCACAAGACCGGTCGAAGTGGGCCTGGGGGCGGCCTATGTCCAGCAGTGGACGTCTTTCGGCTGAAATGATGATGATAATGATGAAAAGTAATTCTGTCTATCTGTCTACGCTTTAACGGTTGAACAAATTTAGATTCAATTTGACACCTTCTCTTGGGTTTATGACACAGGACTTTTTATCCCGGTATGTTCTCGCGAGAGGTACTTTTTATCCCGGTAGTATGTTCTCGCGAGAGGTACTTTTTATCCCGGTAGACCTATGTTCTCGCGAGAGCTTTCGCATTTATAAATCTATGACAATACTAATATTATAGAGAGGTAAAATTTGTTTGTTTGTAAGTTTGTATGTAGGGGGAAATCACTGGATCTAGCTGGAGCCGAGTAAAAAGGAAAAAAACAGAAAGAATCTAAAGGCAAAATTAAGCAATATTACTTAATTTTCTCATTCAACGTTCTGTTTATTACCTTTTCACGACTAAACCGAATAACCGATCGTTATAATTGACCGATAAGTAGCCTAGGACTTGTATAAGAAAATAGACTACATTTCACCCTGGATATTCGTGCAAAAAAAAAAACTATAAAACCTAAAAATACACGCAGACGAAGTCGCAAGCAAAAGCTAGTGTTTAATAAATGCTCATTGATTATGCTTAGTAGAGAATCAAGAATATTAATTAGTATTGAAATGTTGGCCATAATATTATATAACAAATATGACAATGACAATGATGATTGACATGTATTGTGATGAATGGAGGAGGTGTGTCTCATACAGCAAGTGTATTTAGTGAGAGGGACTAGATTTTGAACGTTTTTAATTATGAGAACTGAGACCTTAGTGCGAGTTTCATTGCAGGCGGAGATTTCTGGAAAACGATCAAAAAGGTGGTTTTTTAAAGCTGTGTGTATCTCTTTAACCGTAAATAATTTTGAAAGCAAAAAATATGAAATCTATTCAATTCTTTTTTGCATACAGTGATGGAAATCAGAACATAATTAAACATACTTTAATGCATCAAAAATATATCAAAGTCACCTCTTAGTTAACTTTAAAATGAGTTCATCCCTTCAATAACAGTTATATACATAATTAAAAATATACCACAAAGTTCCAAATGCCAAACTGCATCCAGTGATGGATTATTTATTATTAAATAGTTAATATCTAATTTTATACGATTTTATTTGCATTTTTACGACATACGCTTGCTCATTTGTTATTTGAATTTATTACAACAGATTTTAATCCGTAACAGATTGCAATAAGAACTATCATCACTCATAACGACAATATTTAAAGTTACCAGGGCCTTAACCATCTCTATCAAACGCGTCGAGCGCGTTTGGCGCTCCGATTGGCCCTGGATTGGTGACGGACCAATCGGAGCGCCGAACGCGCTCGATGCGTTTGATCGAGATAGTTAAATGAAACTCACACTAGGGCCACTGGCCTTCAGTTGATTTATGCCTGATGTTTAAATACATATCATTACCCTTGTATACTTAGATGAGTTAGACAAAAGTGTGCCTATCTAAGTACAGTATACCCAAAATTTCCATGCAAAAGGGACTGCGCCTGTGGCCATTATCCGGGGAGTTACTGAGAAATTATTGATTGAAAAACCCTAAACCGCGGCATGCATCATACTAAGGCGCGACCTGAGAATCGAACCGAGGTGCTCATACTTAACAGTATCGCTTTGCAACCACTAGACCATCGAGGCAGGCAGATTTTTTTAAAGTCAGGTAACTCATATCTGACGAATAACTACTACCATTTGACAGTTTTTTTTTTTTTTTTTGAGGGTGGGAAATCTTCAAATGACTTCTCCCGCTCTGGGTAGAGCAGGAGGGCGTGTCAGACTTTTACTGATTAAAACCCACCCATGTTCTCTCAGCTGCCCGTATGCCAGGGGCCGCGGTATCTCTTTCGAACAACCCGCACCCCTGGCAGGCATCGGCCCTTGCGAGCCCCACTAGCTGCTGCTGAAGTCTCCCTGCGACGGGTCAGCAGTGGCCCCGCCGCCTACCACTTTTCGGCCGCAGGGGATAGGGAGAGCGGCCAACGCTATACCGACACTCCTCTGCCCCTGCGGCCCCACCGCGTCTGCCATCAAACGGTGGCGGCCCCGTCCAGGCCACGGAAGGGAAGAGCGCTACTCAGAAGTACCGGCACTCTTCCTCCGCCGCAGCCTGTAACTCTCAGCCGCGATGCCTCCCATTCGACATCGCGGCCCGCCTCAGCTGCGATGCACCTCACCGCAACCTACTTTTTGGCCGCTACGTCGTCGGCTTGGAGGCACAAACCCTGACGAGCGGCCCCACCTTGGGGTTCCTCTTCGCTTCACCGTGGGAGGGTGACCACGGTTACTGAGCCCCCCCGCAACGACAATGCGGGAACCCCACTGGGGGGGACCATTTGACAGTTCTTGTGACAGTTTTTCATCAGTCAGATAAAAGTTATCTGAAGATTGAAAAATCAGCACTTTATATCGTATACTGTGATGACCTGACTTTCTCCACATTCTTCTTATGGCAAAGTAAATAAAGTAATCTAAATAACATTCCTCATGAGCAAGGGGCGATACCTATTTATTTACTTACTTTAAATTAACTTTCATTTTGAAGCCAGCATAATTATGTATATTTGACGACTTGATGACTTTACGTTACGTAACGATTATAACTATTTATAATAACCTTAACGATTATAATATGGCGACGTAAACTATCAAATAAGAAAATACACGCATATTCCCTATTCCTACAGTTGAAACAGTCTCACATAAAAGCGACAAGGAAACATTTTTTCACTAAAGCTCTTATGAAAATAGTGAAAAGTCATATTTCAACTTCGTTCATAAAATAAGTTAAAGTATTACTCGCGGTAGAAAACCGAGTAAGTTACATGAATATATTCCATTCATAAAGATTTGAAATAAAAAATATGCTTCGGAAAGGCAATGAAGCGAGTGCAAGAGAATCTTATATGAAAAGTTTTACTTAGAACATGCAGATTTTACAGACAAGTATGATATGAAAATTATTTAAATGTATTCTTGTATTTATATATTGAATTTTATATTCTGAGATTGAGTTTCAGTTTTAGAAATATAAATGTAGTATTTGATTTTTAGTTTAGTCTATTGTAAGTTGAATAATACAAATTCTAGACAGTATTATAATCGGTTTTTATACTCTGTTAAACTTAAGCTTAAACTTTTTCTGCTATAAACTATTGTTATTTTATGAATAGATGGCTCTTCGGTGAACGTCGTAGTATCGAGTATTTTGAGTTTAATATTTAAGAATGCGAAAGTTTAGATTAATTGTAATATAATTTGTTACGTTACGTAAAGTGTCTTACACTTAAAAAAGTATTTTAATTACCCTCTGCCTAAAATTAATCTACAAAACCATCGCTTGACAGAAAATTGTGATTACACTTTTTAATTCTTATTCTTAAAGTAAGTATGCCCTGCGGTTTCAACCGCCGTGAATTGTTTTTGCTTTGCGTTTTTTATGACTTCACTTTTTTACTCATTGCTCGTCTCCTAAGGGTCTTAGCGTGGTGTTAAATAGCCTATAATCTTTCTCAAGAATTGGCCTATGAAATGCAATAATGATTTTTAATTCGGACGTGTAGTTTCAGAGATGAAGAAGAAGAAGAAGAGAAGAGTTTTTTGTTTGAACGCGCTAGTTCAAACAAAAAACTCTTCAGCTTTATTAGGTTATATACTAGCTTTTGCCCACGGGTCCGCGCGCGTGGATGTCAGTTATCGCGTATCTTAAGTCCTTCTTCATATCTCAAGCTATATCTCTGCTAAATTTCATGACGATCGGTTCAGTGGTTTAGGCGTGAAAGCGTAACAGAGAGACAGAGTTACTGTCGCGTTTATAATATTTTTAGGGATAGTATAACACTTTAATGCCTAATATAACATTGAAGCTATTTGTTTTATAAAAAACTCGTTTACTTATTATAAATTATGACATTTGGGGACTTAAAAACAAGTCGATCATGAACTTGCTTGACTCCTCAGTTCACGATAGTTTCGCGTGATTAGACAAATGGGATGACAAAACTAGTTATTTTAAGTATGTGTCGATAAAACATTAAGAAAAAGTTATCGGAATAAATTCTTTATAAATTTATCGTTTTTTTTATATTTCGCTGCGAAATCAGAATTTATTTTTAGCAACTATGAGATTAGCAATTTTGTAGATTTCCACTGGATAATCTTATGCAAGTGTTTTATTTACATCACTAGCTGTTGTCACAATCGAAAAGTGTATATCTTTCCTTCTGTATGTCCCAGGTTAGTTATGTGTCAAATATCAAAAAGAACGGCTCTTATACGTAGAAAGGTTTCATTTTCATTAAAATTTATAATATTATACAGGGGAAAAAAATACCAACGCGGAAACTGTAACCAAAAATTCAGCTCATAATTTTAGCGTTGAATTGTTTCGGCGAATAACAAAAAAAAATCAGCTGTTTCATAGGAAAAGTATATACGCTGCGCAAAATGTATGGAACAGCTATTCGTTTTATAAGTGACGATAAATTCATGGTTACATGATTTGCGCCCTGATTTGAAATTTAATCCTGTATTATGGATGGTATGGATGTCAGATTCTTTCTCAAATAACATAATTAAGTATGTTATGAAAAAACTACTCGGTATTCAAAAGTGAATAACGACTCTCTAGGACACCATTTTCCATTTAGGAATGTAAAACAGCTACCTATCTATCCATATCTAGCCCATAACTCTTGGACTAGTTCTTCGATTGTTTTTACCCGACTGCGCCAGAAGGAGGGTTATTAATATTATATACGTTTTTTTTTATACTGCTCTCTTTATTGTTTTCATAGTGTTTACTGAAACTGTCATGCATGCACAGTTCACCTCCTAGTGAATTTAATGTTTTATATGTTAATCGTAATCTGTGAACAGCGCTGTGGGCTACGTTATTATTTAAGAGCGTTTATTGATCGCGGGCTGGCAACAACGCATTTATAGTCGTTTTTCGTGATTATTTCATTAAATTCAAACAAAAGGACTATTTTTTTCAGCCAAGTACCTGATCGTTGGTATTTATGATTATTTTTAACATTTACTGTTTAATAAAAACATTTAATCATACTTAGTAATGCAAATAGAAAATAATTGACTGTATGTTGATTTTTATGAGTAAATACCAAAATAGCTGTAAAAAAATAGCATACTAATTTGAAAATACCAACGATCTAGTGCATGGCTGAAGTAAATGTTTACTTTTGTTTGTATTGAATGAAATAATCACGAAAAACCGCCATAAATGCGCCGTTGCCAGCCCGCGTGGATAACTTTTGTTTTCTTTCTGTAATATTCCATAATGTAGCTATTTGTTGTTCCTATTTAAGAAAATAAAATAATGTACCACTGCTGGGCAAAACCATCCCTTTGACTTTTCCGCTCACGTTTGTCTACTGCCATAGCGGATCAGTCCTTTCGGTGGGAGTCAAATTCATCCCTCCATCTTCGTGTTGGTATGAAAATAACTTGGTTACTTGATTATACTCACTCTAGGTACCAACTCCAATACAAAACAACCTGCCTATCTCTTAATACATTTTAATAAATAACGTAACACCAAAGATCACGTTGGTTTACTTTAACTTTGACGGTAGCGCAACAGTAAGTAGTTGGCTGTTGAGATGTTAATCATTAAATTGATTTCAATAGAAGGTACAATTTTATTTATCCATTTGATAAAAATGAAATGTTGTTCTGTTTTTAATTTTGATTTCATATTTTTTCAATTCAAAAATAACGCCATTACGAAATAAAGTAAAGAAAAATTAAACTATTAATTTCTGATTGACGTGGAAATACTGCCAACCGAACTGGGTTGGTATAATCAGTTGGTGTTTCGTAATGGCGTTATTTTTTAATTTGTAAACTAGTGGGTAAACTATTGTAGATACCTTTATTTAAAAAGAAAACTATTTAATAACATACCTAAACAAACACTACGTCATTTTTATTTATTTAGAGAAATCTCTTGCGATATATTCTATAACCAAGCAACACTTATCGTCTTCTCTAATATCATGTTTCAAATAAGTTGAAGGACATTTTAAAACTAAAATGAAAAATGATGAGATTCTAAATGTTAAGGCTTAATGTGATTTGCATAAATTCAAATCATTCATTATGAACTTTTATGTCTATGGAAAAAAATAATTCAATCTGTAATGGAATTATCTCTGATAAAACCAATTTAGTTCCTTTCGATGAGATCTGTGATATATGGTGTCAGGAAATTGTTTCCTTAATTAGAATTTGAAAAGGTCAACAGTCATTAAGTTTCCCAAATATAGTGGCCGTCTTTTAGTAATAACTACTTAACACCTATGCTTTTTTTCTTTTACAGCAAGTGTGAAATCCTAAACAGGTTTGATGCATAGGCCTAGATACCCAATAAGCTATTAAATAGCTTAATTAGCGCAAATTTCCACGATTTTCCGGCTGTAAAATTCGTAATAAAACGTTTTATTTATACATAAACAGACATGCGTGATTTAGAACAAATTATCCGTTGATTTTATCACTTGTGTAAAAAGTATGCAATTCTATTTCAATCGCAAAAAGTACTTTTGACAAATTACCTTTGCTCTTTTGTGTAAATAAAAAAGAATAAACATCGCAAAAGATTGACACTTCAAAGCTAAGCTAATACAAGTGTTTCCTCAATAAAAAAATGTTCTCACAAGCATGTTGTAACAATCGTCGCCTCATTTTTACTAAGCCACATTATACGTAAGCGCATTGGATTAGCTTGCTTTTATCCGTGTATTCACCTGTAAAATTAGTAAAAAATAACAACTGTTTTCCACTTTGTATATGCTGAAGATGAAAATCTCGTGGGTTTTCCCTATTGAGCTCTCTCCATTTTGGGAAAAATTGAAAAGGTAATAGTTTAAATCAACAGAGTCTATGTATATTAAAAGCAACAAATGAAATAAAATGCTATTGGGAAATATTTACTTAAGTAGTTTTGGCTCTGATATAAAATAATGTTCGAGGGGTACGCAAGGTACTTTGTATAAAAAAAAATCTACAGTCCATGACCGTGACAACAAACTAACTAACTTTCCCGTTTATTCTATTAGCATGCTTAGATATCTTAATGCTTACAAGTTAGATGATTGTGTAATTGACGTGTGGCAATTACTTACTTAAATGCTTCCACCAGCTGTGATTAACGACTGGGTTTCATTTGTTTTATCTACACATTGTTAGGATAGGACCTTTGAGGTTTTTTCTTGAAGATTTTACATAAAATATTATCACGCCAGTGTTCCCCGAAGGGAGTGGCAGAGGTGTAAATGTGGGGTGTACTATAGAGTAAACCCCACATTTCGCCGTCCCATGTACGAGGGCACGAGTTAAAGAAACTAGCTGTTGCCCGCAATGTTGTCAGTGATCCAGGATAAAAAGTAGCCCATATCCTCACCTAGGTTATGGTCTATCTGCGTGCCAAATTTCATCCAAATCTGTTCAGCAGTTTTAGCGTGAAAGCGTAACAAGCCCACTTCCGCATTTATTATATTGTAGTTAGGTTAAACATTAATATTACACTATCTCATGTGTTGTAAACAATGATGTTGGTTGTAAATGTCAAACACGGCGTCAACGGGTAATACTTGTTGTCAACTTAAGTATCAGTAAAAAATGGCTTTCCTCTCCAAACAGATCATTAGGAATTTCCTGAATGTATTTTATAAGGAAAAGCTACTTCTGTAACTTCCATACTAAAATGTATTGATCATATGCAGAATTTAACCTATACATATAGTTTTACCCTATTCTAGATTCATTAATATATGTCGACTAGAAATCTTTAATAACCTAAATACCTGAAAGTGGCGCAGTTTCCACTTATTTGCATTTAGTTTGTCATTACCATTTGCTATAAAACCGTTATTGAACACTTTAAATTTCGTTTTAAATAAAATATAACGTTACTAGCTTCTGTCCGCGACTTCTTACACCTGAAATTTCTTGTTTAGACAAAAAAAATATTCTATGAGACTCGGCAATAGTAGTAGCTGTAGCTTCCCATTAATGCAGAAATTTTCGGAATCGGAGTAGTAGTTCTGAAGATTACCATATACATACAAACTCACAAATTTTACCCCCTTTTATCATAAGTAAGTATAGATGCACAATATTTGTATTTCAATTACATCAAAACTCCTATGTTTTGATCACGCTTCTACCTGTTAATTGTCTTGTCACATTTAACGACAAAATCTCAGCATCTGCACTGGTCTGAGCACTTCCGCCATCTCAAAATGGTTAGCACCTAACAAATCCACTAATGAACATCCAAAATTGATTTAAGACTTAAAATAAATAGCTTAATCTATTCTTAACCAGTTCCCACGACCATGCAAGATAAAAAGTACAATCCTAGACGGCAATGTCCATTTTAGGCAGAAGTCGCTTTCGGCCTAGGTATAATTGTAGATTGAGTGAACGGCATGTTCAGCCTAGTCGCACAGTCTAGCGCCTTATGTAGAAATAATGAAATAGTGTTCAGCGGAAACTGTATGAATTTTTAGGATATTTTTACATTAGTTAATGTGTATATTGAATTAAATGGTTGTGTATCCGGTACTTTTTTCTAGTGTCTAGAAAGGAAGTCTTTTAAAATTCACACACGGGTCTCGTAGCTACAAAATATGTGACAAAATACCTAAATATGTATTCAGTCCGTCGGTCAATGGCATGTCTGACTGTACACATAACAACAGCTGTTTCATTGAAACAGTCAAAGATGACGCAAATATTCAGCATGATGAAATTGCCCTCAAACAGTCAACACCTTGCCGAAACTGGGTAATCTTTGTCCTTAACTTTTTTGAATAGCTCGTGTGTTAACACGAGAGAGAACACAACATGAGAGAGACCAATTAGAAGATTTAATGAGCCGATGTTGAGTTATCAAGAATTATCTATTTTTATACGAGACTTCTTAAATTTACTAAATCTACAAGAGGATGCTGCACTTGGCCTGATGACATCATAATCAGAATCAAAACTCATTTATTCAAACTAAGCTGAGAATCGTCACTTTTTGAACGTCAAAATTGCTTGTCCCTCAAAATGCCCACCTTTCACTTACTTTTTAGTCCTTTAGCTGAAAAGAAGTGGTGGAACAAATTCCCAGCAGTTACAAAAACTCGATTTTAAAGATCATTGTCAATAATTTAAAACTATCTGGCACTTAACATCGTACTGTTACTTCCTTTATACTTGCTGACACAGTTCCTTACTTCTTACCTACCGCTGTGTATCCTACTTAAAGACTATACGCAGAAAGATAATTCCGAGAGTGTCACAGATCTGGATACTAAAATAATGAAAACATAAACCGTGGCAAGTGAATATTCTAATCTCTGTATGATATTGTTAGAGGTAGTTGAAGGGGGTAGAATGATCCTTGGAAGTAATAGCCACCAGAATCTACTATGACTTCATCGTTTGTTTCGATTTTAAGTCCAGTGATTTTATTTTAACTAAGAGACCTTGGTCTTCTGGTGCCTTTGACGCATTTCTAAAACCAATCCTCGTTATATTTGAACAGAGTTGATAAATCTTTACCATCATTTAAATTAATGACTGCAAACTGATTGAATGACTCTTCATCAACGCCTCCAGTGTCTTTCTTTTATTTTCGCTATTCCATCTTTGATTCTGTTACTAGTCTCATGATTTTTCCATCTCCTTTATCTCCATCAACATACAGTTATTTTAATAATTCGTCTCCACGTAATATTTCAACGTTGCAAAGCCCTACACCCTTGACCTTTCCCGCCTTATCTCAAACTACAACAAAAGTACTTTAGATAATTGGGCACACTACATTTTGGGACAGAAACGGATCACGCATAAAAAATTTGCAAGCCACAGAATGTGATCCGATGTTAACGGCAGATAAAAGCTGCTTACATACGTAAATAGGTTTGTCGTAGTATCATGTAGCGGTTTGTTGTTACACTCGTTTGTATCACTGATTTTAGTAAGATGGACGAAAACACTGACTTCGAATTCATACAATGTGGGGACATTTATAACATCTTAGGTATATCTATTTTCTTCATTAACTATCTCTGAATCGTTCTTTGCCGCACTACTTGTCTTCTCCTTTATATTATGACTCACAAGTGTTTTTTTTTTTCAACGTGGTCTAAGTATACTATACTTAACTATCCCATTGGTGTGTTCAGCATATAATGAACTATATCGTCGAGCCTTCTTTCACTTTTACGACTGCCGTGAGAATCAAAGTAAACATAAGCTCTGTATTTGTATCATTCACACAATTAAATAATAATTACAAATACATTGGTGCAGCTACAACATATCCCCCAGACCCCCAGGTCATCGCTCCTACTTTTTCTCCTAGAAAAACCATCACCATTTGCAACCAAATCATGTCCACAAAATGCCAAACTAACCACTCATAGGTCATCATCATCATGACCTTTTAAAGATGAACGGAATCCTTAGTATTCTCTGTGCAAGATCCAAGATGCGAACACAGAATAGTTACACAGAAGGTCGGTGTTATGCAACGATTGAAAAGACGCACACATACAGCTTTTCAAAGAAAACTATGCAGTTCGGTAATCTTCGTGTTTCCGAATTAACACGAATGTCGTGCCACAGAGTAATGCCTCACAGAGGCAAAGCGTCTAAGTTTTGTGCTGCAGCGCTTTGTGCACCTGTCATATCGTGCGCGTTGGTATGAAGTTTCTTCTCTGTCGGGTTGCCTTCTCCTATCTCAGACCGTCATTTATCGCTTATTTTTTTGTTGAAATTTCATGGAGTGTCAATAATTTCATAAACATCCTAATACAATGTAATTCCGAAGATAGACAATGATTCTTGAATTGCATACTTTTCTTTGGCAAGGTGTAGACGAGTACGTACGGCGGTCTCAGTCTACCTCAGTCGCATGCAAGTCACAAGTGCACTTGCACTCGCTGTATGTGAAGCATGTCTATGTGTGCATGCGATACGTGCGATACGAGTCGACCTCATGTAACATTCTGTGCCTTAGTAACTATTCTGTGTAACATCCAGGACATTAGTCATGCGAAGTAAAGCGATATGACTTGTGTATGTTGTACCGTTATAAGCGTATGTCGCTCGTTTTATTTTATGATCGTGATATTGCGATTTAATAAGCGATGCGCGGTGAGCGATAAGCGTTTTTTTTTTGTAACTTTCTGTTTTGTCAGGTTGGTTTTTGAGATTGTAATTTTGCTTGTCAGGTTGGTTTTTAAGATTGTAATTTTGCTTGTTAGCGAATTAGTGGTTTGATTATGATGACAGTTCGTCACATTTGCTCTGTTTACGTTTCTTTCCCTGTTACGATGAATGAAAGATAATGTAAATATCTTCAGTCACTTTGGATAGCTTCTTTAGATCCTTAATAAAAAACACGCTTAGGACGCAGGTAGAAAATAATTTAATTCTATTAAAAAGCGTGGGGTGCTTGATATTAATTGATTATAAAAATAGCTCCAAAAACACCTCACGCTTTTTAATAGAATTAAAATGTTTTCTACTTTTAGTTTGGTTTTAAAGCGTGTTTTTTTTACTTTTATTTTTTAATTCTGATAACTACAAAAGCGTTTTTTTTTTTTTTTTGTAATTATTCAATTGTTGTCGGTCCTCGATAAGTCTACAAAGTTTAAATGAAATCTGACCGTTTGAAGTGGGTCAAAATCAAGTCCAAAGGAGTCGCTTACAAACAAACATAATTACAGGTGAAGCTTATAAAGGCGTGTTAAAAAAAGAGCAGCTGTTTAACATATCTGTCAATGTCAGAGTAAGATGCGGGGTAGTTGCGTCTCACTCTAACAGTAGGAATAGCTTACATTGTGACAGTTCAACAACATTCATTGCGTTATTTCCGTTGTTGAACAGACACATATTTCGAACATATGAAGCAATGGATTAACAGTTACCTTCAAAATTACTCTGTTATGCATTTACGGTGCAGGCTTATTTTAAAACAATTGACTTCCTGCGTCCTTTTTTTTTGTGGGTTGTTAATCTTCAAATAATTTCTCCCGCTCTGAGTGGAGCAGGAGGGCGTGTCAGACTTTTACTGACTAAAACCCACCCGTGTTCCCTCAGTTGCCTGTGTGTCAGGGGCCGCGGTATCTCTTTCGAACTACCCGCACCCCTGGCAGGCATTGGCCCTAGCGGGCCTTATCAGTTGCTGCTGACATCTCTTTGAGGCGCGCGTGGAACACAAAGCGCCGTCGACCCGGGCTTGGTCCTTACCGGACAGCGAGCTACCCATTACTCGCCGTCCGCAAGCCCGTCTTGCTTGCCTCCCTTACTTATTATTTTGCAAAAGTTTAACTTTTATATTTTTTTTGTTTTTTCTTGCGGTTGCATTAGATCTCAAAGCAATAAGGAAGGAAAAAACCGCAACATTTTATATCTTTAGTTTTGTATCTTCCATTTTAGTATGACTTTCCCGCTTTAAACTTAGCACATACCCAAACCAGATCTCAAAAAGTCCGACAATTGCTTCTACCTAGGTTCAAGTAGCCAGATAGACATGTCTAGACGACATTTCGGCTACACTTTTATAGATAACATCTGTCAAAGTAGGACATGCCATTGTGTGTTTTGTCACCTTTTTTTAGAGCTGAAAATGGCATGACCTACATAAGTGGGCGATTTTATATAGGCAAGATTTTGGTGAGATATAACCATATTTTGTGTTTCAGTACTGTTTTTTGTTTAAAAGATTCCCTTATCGGTGTTAGCGTAGGTGTTTGTTTGGTTGTTGCCATTCATGAAGTCAAAATGGTTTTTCATTCATATTTTTGGACATGACCCGAAGAAGTTCTATTAACATCCCTCACTAAAATCTTGAGGTTCAGAGTTACCAAAGTAGGGTAATTTATCTCTTTGGTTCAAAGGCGCAAGCGCAGCTGTCAAGGCTTTAAGCTAGATTTTATTCTAGGCAAACGGCCATTGTATCCTTCGCATAAACTAAGAGTGATAAAGAAAAATTATGCACACAACTTCATTAGTCAGTACACAGTACAGTTAATTACAAGAATTGCTTACAAATCGCTAATCATTATTGCACCATTGACTTAAAGTCCTATTCTAGTAACAGAACTGATTATCTGCCTTTTTACTTCATAGAGGGCTGGTGGGCATGACGTTGTCAAAACAAGAATAAGCATCTAAAAATTGGACTCTATAGGGTTTAATTACTTAGACACGTTGCTTAAAGCTAAGAGACGTTTAAACGTCAAAAATTTATGAATAATTACTTAACTTGAATCACACATTTAAAAAATGAACTCCTAAGAGTTGATTAATGGAACGGTTATAACTGTAAATAGCTTACTTAAAATAGCTGTAAATAACTATGGCTTGTGGCTAAGTAATATTAGCCGCACGGATCGATCGATCAGGTTAAGCTACGCATGCCGCGGTTGGTCCGTGGATGGGTGACCATCTTAACATACCAAGACCTCTCCGTGCCTCGGAAAGCACGTTAAGCCGTTGGTCCCGGCTGTCATTTGTAAATCTTTGGCAGTTGTTACGGGTCGTCAGAAGCCCGAAAGTCTGACAACCAGTCTTTCCAAGGGGTATCGTATTACCCAATGACTGGGTTGTAGAGGTTAGACTGGAAGCCAACCCCAACATAGTTGGGAAAAGGCTAGGCAGATGATGATGATGGAACTATGGCCCATCGAGATAATAGAAAAAAAAATGGCTTTGTTTGAGCGTCTTATCTCCCGTTTCTACCACTGCCACACTCTCTTCCTGTAGTCGTCTATCTATCTATAGAGGCATGAGAAACGGGTGTAAAGTTCACTCATCCTCTATCTGATGAGTCTGATGGGCACCTGCCCAACGATTGATGTTGGGATGTTGTATATAAATGCTATCAACAATTAGTTACATCTTTTTTAGTTTCTACATAAAATATCCATTCTTACCCAAAGATAAGGTTTTAATTGATGGGTTAGAATTAGTAACATATTTGCACATATTCGTTTCATACATTCCTCGGAAGAAACAGAGGGCAAAGATACCATATCGTACAATTATCTTGTGAACGTTGCAGTACAATAATGATCAGGTATTAAAACTATTACTAACACAACATTATGGTGGTACTCCCACACTTGGACATAATGACCTTTACGTTACGTAATGCTGTACCCACACGGTTCCCTGCAAAGGTGCTTATTTTAAATACGTCAAAAGGTTACTTACCTTCATACATAGATGCTTAATAATAGAATGGGTTTTTGACAGTTTTATGACATGGGGTAATAGGTTACGAATGTCTGCATCGGGTACGTTCGGGTGTCTTCGGGAAAATTTCCCCTTGCTAGGGCGGGAAATTCTTCTTCTGTTCGAGTCGATAGAACATAATAATATCATCATCAGGAATGGGCGTTTTTCAACCGAAAAACGTCCATTGCTGGATATAGGCCTCCCCCAATCACCGTAGCTTTGACCACTACCGTACCCAAGGCTAGGCGGGCGCCGTGGACCAGGCGGTTGGTACACAATTACCGATTGTATATACATTTTCTAAACAACTTTAACAACAAAATTAATATAGACTCTGTACCACTTTCATCTCACCGCTGTCAAGCCAGACTTTTACAGTACCGTTAAATATCACAGCCTCACAATAGCCATCTTTAAATATGAAATATTTGCATACAACAGCCAAACACCATGTATATACACGTTGCAAACCACACAACTTGTCTGAACGTGTGTTTTACAAGTCACCGATCGCTGTCCGTAACTCCCAATGTAGACATTGTGACATACATTGGATAACCGTCCATAACGTCATATAACCGAGGGTATATTGCGCAATATCTTATTCGAACTGCACTACTTATAAGTACTGATATAATGCACTGTCGTATATTGATAATTGATTTAAATGATTAAGTTGTTGTGCAATTTATTGTGATATGATTTATTATTTCGGTGCCTATGGCGATGAACGGGCTTGCAATAAAAATATCGTTAGATTAATGGCTGATTAGGTTTCGAGAGCAGTCGCGACCCAGTGGTAATGGCCGCGATTTACGAGTTCGAAGTCGAACTCAGGCAGGAGCTTTACTTTGTGTAAATAATTTCATCACCACTGCTCTCAAAACGGTGAAGGAAAACATCATGAGGAAACCGGCATGTCTTAGAACCAAAAATTCGAAGACACGGGTGACATCCACCAAACCGCACTGGGCCCGCGTGGTGGATTATGGCCCACTTCCCTCTCACAAAGGGGACGCTTGTATCCCAATGGTGGGAAGATTATAGGCTGATTAAGTAGGTTTAAATTATACATAATATGTCAGCTACCACGTAACATTATGACTTTTAAAAAAAGGTTGTAGTTAAATTCCTGGACTTTTGGCTTTAGCGTGATTTTTCGCGGGAAAATCAATTTCATCAACTTTACAGTAATTTTATTGTAATTATATTTATTACTATAATTATGTTCAATAGACACAAAGTTTTGTGGTGGTGTGTGTGTGTCTATCGAACGTAATTATAGTAATAAATATAATTACAATAAACTTACTGTAAAGTTGATGAAATTGAATCTTTACCCAAGCTTTAGATATGTTACTATTGCCAAAGGCAAAAAGAAATTATGATAAAAACATTGCCCGGTTGATGGCAATAGGCTCAGGGTGAGCCTAATGCCATCAATGGATTTAAAAATAACTGGCGAAATGTGGGTACATTACACCTCTGCCTCACCTCTCGGGGCTACAGACGTGATGAGTTATGTTACTTTGCTCCGCCATGAATATTCAAGCAAACAAATCAATCATTGCAAAAATTAATAATGTTCAGAAGCTTTAAATCAAAACATGTCCAATCAAAATCCTCAAGTTCTGTAAAAGTAGGTCTAACAGAAAGTTTCGCAGTATATTAGCATGTGATCTATACCTACATTTCTATATATGTAACGATTTGTTTAGCGATGTGGGTGTGGAACTCTTTGTATTCAGACAGATAGACTGCCGTTTCTAACAGGTAGGCGCCCACGCAAGTCGATACATAATCGACTATTGAATCGATATGCTTTGACATTGAAATCAAATGGTGTGCGCTCGGTTAGCGGTTTTCTCTTAATGATCAGAATTTTAATTGGTAATGTGCATGTTATGCATTATTGACGATTGATAGAATGATCACGTTGGTCATGTTGCTTATGTATGTATAGAATCAAGTCTATCCGACTAAGCACAGACAGCTGTGCTGCTGGGGAGTTTGTTGCGCCACTTCTTCTTCCCAGCTAAAGCACTAAGAAGTGGTGAAGGATGGGCGTTATGGGAGACTGACTTATGTATTTTGACGTTCGAAAAGTGCTGATGATCAGCCTAATTTGAATAAATGACTTTTGTATTTTTTTTTTATTTATGGTAAATAAACAATAAAAATAATATAAGTATTATAATAATAGTGGGTAATAGTTTAGTCTAATATACGTATTAGTAGTGAGTGTTATTAGTTAATTATTAATATTATATTATTAGGTAATAGGTGACAGCTAAGTACATTGTCAAATTAGGTTTAAGATTTGCAAAGATAACAGTTGTAAGTGGTATCTAAATAAATAAGTAATGTTTTTTTTTTGTTAGTCTTTGCAAATTCGGAAGCAAAAATTGGAAACATTAATTTTATTTTCGTTTATTTTTAATAATGATTTGTTTAATATCTATGATTATCATAACTGCAGCTTTCTCTAAATGATATAATTAGATGGTTAAATAATTATTATAAAACACAAATAATAAATTTAAAATAAATGTAGGTATTTACTCCTAAAACATTGCGTGAGAGAGAGTTATGCAATGAATAATTGCAAGTTAATTTAGTCGAGTACTCACATTCTCAAAATTAGGCTTCGTCTAAATGATCGATTGTCAGCGGTCATAATAAATACATGTTACTAATTCTTAAATAATTTATAATGTTTAGTGAATGTTGTTAGTGATAGGTCTAGACTTAGTTGTTGACTGAGGAAGGCCAGTAAGTAAGATATTACGTAATATTAATTGTTATATAAACTGCTGTAGTATGTTCTCTTGGTAACAGGTTCGAAACTAAACCTGGTCCAGCTGGTCCTTTGGTCCTCTCATGGTGGGTTCATTTCTAAAGGCACCTTCTGTGGTTGTGTATGTCATGTGGTATCTACCAGTATGTGTATGGGAGTGAGTTATGAGTTATGGGACCAAACTTTTGAGAAACCAATATTCAAATAAGGTTTAATCACAAACTAAATCACTATTTGTTAATGGCCAGAGGGGTTCTTGCTTAATAGTAGGAAGGGCTTTCATTTTGGCAGATAAGCTATATCATTGAAAATGATACAGATTTTGATTAATACACAATTCGAGTGCTGATGTGTAAACGTACATGGAGCAAAAGCGCGTAAGGAGCATAGCAGGTGGCGTTCTATAGTTTCTGCCTACCCAAATCAGAAGAAAGCGTGATTTTATGTATGCATGTAAATAAGTAATTTAGTAATCAGCACCAAGATGAGTAGTTTCACAACATTTAATAAGCGCTCGACCTGCCAAGAAGACATTCACAAAACAGATTGCGAAAATATATGTTTTGTCAAACAAGAACGTGTTTTAAAAATGGAACGCATCAAATCGTCAATAGGGGCGAACCTTTTCAAATAAACGGTGACGAAAGGACCAAGTTCGAAGTACCAGAAACCAAAGCATTTTCAACACTAACGCTTTGAACCTAAGATTTAATGAAACCGAAGATGTTCGCTTGTTAACTGGGATGTTCGTTTTTGTCTTCGAGACACATAATAGTAACATGTAATTAGAATCGCGACCACGTTGTCATTTGACTTGGTAAGCAGTTTAGAAGAATGCGAGCTATACAATTTCTACTGAATTTTTAACAGTACATTTCGTAATGAGTTTGTAACTGTTATAAATGGCTGTATACTGCTACTAACTACACTATGTATTTTTAAGACAAGACACTATGATACATAGGGTGGCAGGGACGTCGCCGTCGCGTCGACGTGCAAACTGAAATCGTGAATTTAGCACATGATCCTAGAGCACAAATCTTTTTGTTCAGTTAGCACATAATAAATTAGCTGTTTCAAAAAATAAATGGAATATCTAAGCGGTCAAAATGTATGGCAAGTGTTTTAGAATAAATATTGACATTTTATTACTATTGATTTATATGGCATAACTTATGATATTATATTTTAGATGACATTTGACTATTTAAAAAGAAAACTGACCATGAATTTGGTGGTTTTGAGTATTTTGTACCTATATAGCATACGTAAATATCCTACAGATCTGGTAAGTTCTTGTTACGGGTCGTTGAGCTCCCTAAAATAGGGTTGAGTTACACGATGACTGATGCATGCATGCCGTCTATTGGGACAGGCCAGCTGCAAAGCTGCAATAGCTCTTTCATCAAAAAGCCTTTCCAGATATGGCCGCCCCTTATTAAGCTCACATATCACCATTATTACAACTTTAAAAGAGACCATGACCGTTGAATTTTTTGCGGCATTTCTTCTCAAGGATCAGTCAGCTAGGGAATGCCGGCGCCATCTTGTTTTGGAAATTTTGACTATCAAAATATTAACGTATAAATAAAATATCTACATACTCGTATACATAAATAAACATTTTATTTTATCAGAATCTGGCCTACATTTTTTACTAGCTATAACTTATTTCTATAAGAGTCTAGAATAAAATACAAGGCATTAAATATTAATATCAAATGTATTTCAAGCCGCTTTTTCAACATTTGTTAGTTATGGCATCAACATATTTGGTCCTAAGTCCCGCAATTACCGTTTTAATACCAAACATGGCGACAGAAAATTGGGAGCAAATTTAATTTAATTTACAATTTAGTTAGTGCGTGTTGTAAAAGTTAATTATGGTTATATCATCATAATAACAAATAAGCGTAATTTGGACAATTTGCTTGCCTTTCTGAAAAATATGTAATTCTAAAGTTGTGTAAGTAATAACTTTGGGACAGATAGTTATATATTATAAAATACTGCATCCGGTTAAAGTGGAAGCCGAACCCAACATGGTTGGTAATATATGGTGCTCAAAATATTCTACTTCAACGCTTTCATTATCTTCTTTTTAATCCATAATAAGTATGTACTTTAAATTTCCAAGCTGCCTCGTAGGTTAAGTGGTCGCAAGATCCACTGCTGAGCATTTTGGTTCGATTCCTAGGCCAGGCAAAGTTTTACTGTGTTATTTTTTTCGGCCGCCGCTATACCGACACTCCTCCTCCCCTGCAGCCCCACCGGGTCCGCCATCAAACGGTGGCAGCCCCGTCCAGACCACGGACGGGAAGAACGCTACTCAGAAGTACCGACACTCATCCTTCGCCGCAGCCTGTAACCCTCAGCCGCGATGCCACCCATTCGACAGCGCGGCCCGCCTCAGTTGTGATGCACCTCACCGCAACCTACTTTTTAGCCGCTACGTCGTCGGATTGGAGGCAAAAGAGGCCCTGACGAGCGGCCCCACCTTGGGGTTCCTCTACGCTTCACCATAGGAGGGTAACCACGGCTACTGAGCCCCCCCGCAACGACAATGCGGAACCCGTTGGAGGGAGTGGTGGTGTTATATTAAGTTCCTAATTCAGACTACCATCTAACGCCCATAAATGTTCCACCACTTTTCCTTCACCAAAAATTCCTTACTCAAGTACTAGTACTGTTTCAAATTCTAAACTCAATCTCTCTGAACCCCACACACGCAGATCAATAGCACAGTAAAATAAAGCGAGCTTCGCATTTGTCTCATAAACTACAATTACGTTGAACGGTTGCGAGTCAACAAACTATCAAGCGATTACATCATGGCGCGTGCTATCCTGATGTAATGCGTCCAGGGTTGACCCTAACCGTCCTGAAAAGAAATATTAATCAATTTTCAATAAGTATAAAATATTCAAATAATTGATTATAATAAAACTTATTTTTTAAACTATAGGTACGGTTTTCAGCTCAAGTATCGTGAAAATGTATGCATTGGTAAACGTTTCTTATCACATTTGCAATTGTTTAATTCTAATATTACAAATGTCGCTAAAGTACATGTCTGTGAGCCATTCACGCCTAAAGCACTGAAGTGATCATTATAAATTTAGATAAAATAGGTACTCTGTAAAAAATATCATATACGAAATGTTAAATATACGCATCCATGATATAAAGCTTTTGTTGGAAATCGTCCACAGCGAGGAGGACATTTATTACAATTAATATAAGACATATTTGCTTTTTTACTTGTTGTTCTTATTCTAAAAGCAAATAACAAAATCCGAACTCTCCAGAAATTCAAACAGTGTACAACCCTAAATGTACCGTAGTAATTGCGCCTGCGCGGGGATGCCTTCACGTATGTAAAAAGAAAATAAAAGTGTAAACCCGTTCCACTAAGAGGACTCCCGTAATGACTAGCTCTAGCAGGTTAGCGGGACCCTATCGATATCGATAGCGAATATCGATAGAAAAATCTGTACCAACTTCCAGTTATGTAAACGATTTTTTTGTTAGTACAATTACCTACGGATAAAAATAATGAGTTTGATTTTTATTTAGGAATGCGGAAACTTAGTTCTTAATCATGCTCTTTAAATATAACAAGTTTCTACTTAACCGAACATACTCATTATATGTCATGTCAAGATAATGTATTAGCCAAATAATTACGTACGTCTTACGAGTAAATGATGTAAGAGACCATCACTAATTTGTGCTTACGTGAAATGTCAAAACTTAACAGTAAGAACAAAAGCGCACACGTCTTTTATGACCGCAATGATGTTAAAATACTAGATATTAGCTAAGAAATCTTTCATCATAACATGTTTCATTTCAAGAGTTCAGCCTGTGCAAAATTTCAAGAAATTTATAATTAATTGGTATAGTACAGACGCCAGCACATCAACCTACCCCAATCTGTCAAATGACTTTGACAGATTTTCAACTTTATGACAAAATGTTCATGTTCAATTGGAAAATTTTAACAGTTTTTTTTTCAATCAAGAACGTTAATACATTATCGTTCCTTTTATCCCAAAAAGATTTCACATTGGTCCTTTTAGACCATAACGAGAAAATATAACTATTGAAAACAGATAAATCGGCTTCGATTACCTCCTGTGATTTGTTAATCGGATTATTATTCGATTTGAAAAACAATCGTTCGGTTCGAAATCGATAAGTCCCCGATCACAACACTTGCCCCTGAAGCGTTCACCCCTGGATATGGGTCAGCGTGCTATAAACGGGTCCTGTGACGTCTACAGGTGCTGTGTTTTATGATCATCCTTTACGATGCATTATGTCAGGCATTTGCACTGGACAGAGTTTTACGTCACGTGTTTTATTGAGTCGTGGGAAAATTATGACGTGTAAGAACGAGAAAAAGGGTTTTAGAAAGGTACACTTCTGAATGGTTAAGTACTGAGAAATATGGACCAACTGACAAAAAAAAAAAGAAAAAGTATGGCTTTCAGAATTTCATTTACCATATTGACGATGTTAACAATCATTAGGAAAAACTTCAAAATTCATAAATGATTGTCTTGTTAACAAACGGACTACGGATAGGCATAGCGCACAGTGAAGCGATATTCTTAAGAGCGAGAAATAGTATATAAATATGAAGTGATAATTATTATCTTTAGTTCAATACAAAGACATTCAACCACTGTGAATCTAGCACGCGACACGATCAACGACTGCCCAGGTATGCCAATGCGCGTGCGTAGCATTCGATCCAAGTTAACAGTAATTGTTTAAAAAATATAATAAATAGCAGGCCTGAATAAATCAATGTCTATCAGTGCTAATTTACTGGAACAATAAAGTCTAGCACTTCGTCCAAAACTGACATTACAGGCACAATACAAAATGCTGTCACTGTCAAAATTAAAAATTATTTAATTTGCGCGCGAAATTTCAACTGTCAACATACTTTTTATACGTGCATTTGGTCTATGGGTTTAAATTCAGAAACCTAAATAAAATATTAATAATATAATAAAAACGTAAAGTTGTAATTTATAATACAGGAGAACAATATATATTATATCGCGACGATGTCGAAACATTCTAGATTTCTGCCGATAGGAATCGATAACATGAAATACACCAGTTCTATCTGTTATACCAAGCGGTTGCGTTGTCGTATCTCAGAATCGCTTGAGATACAACAAACGTATCTCGATCGGATGTCGTAACAGGCATTGCAATGGTGATTTAGAGCAAAGTAAATCAAGTGTGAAAGTACTGACCCACTGACTTTACGAACTTAAGTCTCGTTTTTTACTTTTACTATATTACGCGGCTCCTTTGTGGTTTTTCGCGAATGTCTTAAATGCGTTAAAAGGATAGTTACACACTGTAAGTTATGTAAGTTCCTGCAACTAAGTATAAAGTCAACACCTGATAGTCATTTGTTATTTTACCAGGGAATGCTTTTACCAGACCATTAAAAAAAAACTGTATATCCTAAAGAAGAAAGTAAGATCAACAAGACGAATGTACCTGTTTTAAGTTTGAATTAAATAACCAACAAAAACGATAAAGATTTCAGAAACAGAATGAACTATTAGATACAAGATTAACTAAACGCGTGAGTTTATGTATGTTAATAGAAAAATGGGTGAGGCTCGAAATTAAATATACTTAAAGAATGCATAAATGAGTACAGCAAGCAAAAAAAAACTCGAATGAAACAAACGTGAGAGTTAATACGAACGAATGAATAAATCCAGCATCAATAGATAATTCGATTCCAACCAAGGCTTAATAACTTTGGTTTAGAGAAAATCGCGTGAAGAAAAGTGAATACTTTCGACTTTCCAGCAATTGAAATTAATGGGTTTAAGAGTTGCTGCGGTCTTTTCAATGGATTTACTGCTATTATACTGTAAAATAAAGAAAGTACTACACACATACCATTTAGAAATATTAGGCCTATGATCAATATTAGTTGCCAAACAGCATCTTAAATTGATTGGTAAATGACAACTCGGTGTATTACCTGCATACAATGCTTGTAAAAGTTAACAAGAGTGGTAAAATAAGATGTACGAATATAATAATAAGAATTTGTCGGGTAACCGTTACAAGAAATAGCTTCCATTGTATCCTCATAAAGTAATTAGTAGCTGCTACATACACCTAGCGTTTGTAGTCTTTTTTTCAAAGAGTGTTCAATAAGTCAACCGCTAATGACTTACACCGATCATAATAACTTAATGATTTTCTTTATACAATAACACATCAACCTATCTACGAATAACATTTAAAAGACGAACCATAATCTCAACACCCAAGTAAAACAAACATAGTGGGTATCAAATGAATGGGAGGAACAGACGGAGGCAATCGTTAGACACGCCGTACGAGCCCCAATGTCGAATCCAATGCCACACATTGTTAGCTGTCGGAAGGAAGCAAGCGAACCGACGCTTTGTGTACTGTTAAGAGCCAAGATAAGATGGCAGGCTGTGTGGTTGGAGAAATTAGGTGCTGGTATGTTTCTGTGATTTTGTTTGATGTAAATAGGTAATTGGAAGAGGATTGTGGAAATAATGATAACAGTTTTGAAGTAGGTGATGAAGTTAACATCTTTAAAGGTTTGTTTGTGTATTTGTTTGAGGTATATATGGATTCGAAGACGGATGATGGAAATAGAGACGATAGTTTGAAAGTGTGTGAATGAGTTGTTATTGAATGTTTTGATATTGAAGTTTTGGTAAATAACGGCAGGAGATAGAAAACAAGCGACCCGGCTTTATTCACAATCCTGACTCTTAAGATATACTGTTAATGTGTGAATTCGTTTTAGGTATAGGTATATGGGTTTGAAGATGGATGATAGTAGAATGATGATGGATGTTTTAAAGGTTATGATATTGAAGCGCCGGTAAATAACGTGGTAAAGACGACAGAAGACGAGATCTAAAAAACAGTTATGGTAAATAAGCAAAACAGCGTTACGCAATGGAGTTCCGCGTTAATTGAGGTGAAACAAAAGCAAAAGTACTTATCGTACATTCATCTTTGAAGATGAAAATACTTCACACATTACAGATCCATCAATCTCCGATGAATATAAATGCCGAAGATAAACTTAAATAGACATTAAAACAAGGCTTCTATACCCCTAATAGGATGTCGTTAACTATGAATGAAATCAATGAAGAGTTAAAAGACATACAAACAAGGCAATCTAAGCTTTCGCCGCATCTATTGTTTCATAAACACTACATATAACTTTAATCTTCTATAGAAAGTTCAACAATCGTATCATTCGTGTTGATGTAATCATAATATTGAGTTACGAGTTTTGATAAATGGACTTTTATTATATTGTAAACGGAATTGGTTCCGGTTGAACCAAATACCTCTGAGTTTGGTTTAAATAACTACATAACTTTAATTATTTTAACATAATAACTCATAAATATTTCAGTATCTTAAATATTACGTCTTGACTGAACTGCCCAACTGAAATACAATAGAACCACTTCTTTATTAATAAATTATATAATGGTTATTATTTTTATCGAGTAATCCGCTGTAGTCTCTCTATATTTTTTTATCATCATGTTATAGAATTAGGCGGAGTCTATAATCGTTAGCATTTACTTCAATTCTTAACATGAACAACAGCATATTTATATAATATAAGATTGAATATCATATTAACTTCTGATAACATAATCAAGTTTCTCAGATTCCTTACAATTATAATTTCTAATCATTCCTCCTCCTTGTTTCAGCCTAGTCCCGTTTGAGACGGCAGTGGGTGGCGAGATGGTGTCTCGACGTCGAATACTTTCGCGTTCCCGCGACGATCTGACGCAGGCGTTCGCTGCGCCCGTAGAGGAAGAGGAGGATGTGTGGTATCAAAAAGATAAACTTTATAAGGTAAGTCATTATAAATATAGCCATCGTTTGCATAGTGAGTACAATTAACCATAGATGACAAACAAATAGTGGAAAACCATTATCCATCGTTTGGTGCTAAGCGAATCAAAAGTATGTGGGCAACTCTAATTTGAGAATCTCGCCGATTGAATCTTTTTGTGAATATTAACGGAAGTATTTTTTTATTTTAAAGTTTTATAACCTTAGTACTTGATTGCAAATAGCTTTCTTTGGTTGTTTCAGTATTCATTCAAGATTTCGATACTTACTTTCAAGTTACTTTGATAGCTATAGTGTAAGCATTGATAGCACCACATGACGATGATACAAACGTGAGGTTACAACGCCTATTGAAATCTTATGCCTGTTTGTTTCCTCACTGTTGCGATGTGAATTTAAATAATAAAGTGATAGATCGACCGCAAGACTAAAACCAATATAAATGAATGAAGGGAACCAATATAATTCAATAGAACTCGCATAAAAATTGTAAAAAGTAAATAATTATACTCATGATTAGCAAATATATACTAACTTTTTTAAATCCTGAAGATTTATTTAGAGTAACACATTTCTGAAAATTGATTAAGTACTTGATGGCAACAAAGCTAAAAATTCTGTAGGAAACAATGTTTTTGTTAGGTTTCCTAAAAGCAACCTCTACTTTACGGGCACTGAACCGTTTCCTGCCATTGTATCAAAGACTAATGAGTAGGCAATCAAATCATAATAGGCGAACGATACCCAAATTGGTATTTAAACTTTCTATGTATCAATCACGAGGTCGTCGAGCCGATGTAAGTAATGTTCACAGCTCAGTTCACACAGTTACTGCTATAATAGCAGCGAATGACAGATCATAGGAGAAACCATTATGACAATTTGTCAAAGTGAAATCTTTGACTTTCCACAAATTAGGACCTATATGTGTGTCCACTTACAGCGCCGCAAGTGATATTGCTGGAGATTGTATTGTAACGTGTTATGTGTTAACATTATTTGAGTACCTTGTCGAGTAATAACTTTTGTGTATTCCATTCAATATTGCTCTCAATTTTGGTTGTCGTGGAATTTGTTCATTCGTGCAGATGAATTTACAATGGTTGGCGATCTCCGTGAAAGCACCTAAATTCCTTAACATAATTTTGTCTTACACAACCACTACAAATTGAAATTAATTAACTCAATTTGCAACTTAAACACTACTGTCTCCCATAGTTGTTCCGCGTGCATATTACGTTTTCCTTTCCTTTGTCTTTGGTTACGTTTTTGTAACCGTTTCCGACTGCTTACAGTTATTAAGGACGTGAGAACACGCCGTACTATATACTGACTCTGACACTTACCACGTTTCATTTAGCTTCAACATCACAAACGATAGCATCGCTATTTCGATATCCATCGACATCTAGGAACAGATAACATTCACGCGTGCACTAAATTCAGTAGCATTGTATTGAAATGTCTTTGATTGTCAATTGACGTAACAGCCACACAATAGTGTCTCGATTGACTCTCACAATGCTGTTTGTTCGATGCCTCCTCCATTTATAGTTTTTGTTAAAGCTTTCGCGGATATAATATCTGCGGTTGACAGTGAAAGCCTAGGAGCACGAATGCCACATTCAATCAAAACATTGTTATTGATAGATTTTTCTATTGATTCCTGTGGTTGTGGCTGAAAGTTTATTTTGATTTTCCTTTTTTTTCTCAGTCGCTGTTTTTTCTTTCTCATCCCTTACATCAATACCATCTGTTTGTTACTATCTGTGTGCAAAATCTGTGGAACAAATCAACAATAGTTACCTGCAGACTCTGTGATTTTATCGCAGAATGCCGTTGTTTCTGATGTTACGCCATGGATAACTAATTATGTAATCCTAAATGGAAACAAACCGCAGACTATCGTAAGGTTTAGGTTTACTCTTAATTTGTTACTTAAATCTTCTTGAAACTGTAATGAAGATGCCAGAATTCATTTCTGCATTTCGTAAAACGAAGTAGGTACAGGTAGGTCAAATGAATCGACTAGAACTGCAGGTTTTCAAGTTATGGTTAACATTTCTTAAGAAACTTCACTTCGCTTGCCATTTAGTTAATGCCAAAGTATTTGCAAAACAAACATTACTCAACGAGAGTCCTTTTGCAATGTTTGCTTGCCTGTCAGCCGTTGTACGGTCAACTCTGACCCATTGAACGCGATCGTGACCGATGACTAACAATGAACAAGTTACGGCATCGTAAATTGGCCGGAAAACATCTGGTCGCGTACACTTTTGACCTTATAGCTATGCAATGTCAAATTGCAAGTAATGTATTGAAGTCTACTGGCATTACTGTAACGACTATTGGAAACAAAGAAGGAACGATTCTATGTGGCACCCAAGTTAAATTAAGTAAGACAGTTTTTTTTTATGAACATAGTCTTTAAGATAACGTACATTAAGAAGTTTCTCAACCGCATGAGATAAGAAATTGCAAAACTTCATTTTTAATTTCTCAACATCAGAATTTTGTTCAAGGTGTCAACTTTAAGTACCCGTTCTTTGGGATTTAAAAAAAAAAAATCCTTCCTTAACATCCCATTATGAATGCATGCCTTAAGATTTCAAGTACGAATAATTATATCAACCTCAGTAGGTACTGCCGTATATGTGAGAGGGCATTGATCTGACATGACAGAAGGAGGGCCAAAATAACCTTAACTCGTTCAGTTCAGCAAAATACCTTGATTGAAGTCTTACGGTTCATTCAAATTTTGCTTTGTTGTACAAAATTGAATCTCGTAATGATGATGCAGATTGCCAAGTATTTCTTTATTCAAAGCGTTTCATAGCAGTTTTTGAACCTTTTACCTTTCATTCAACGCCAGATACTTAAAACTGTATGTAGATATTGGCACATTATTTTATCATTTCTTCCTTGCATGCGTTGAAATCAACAGGATCTAATAAATTACCCTTTTATGTAGCAGATCTAACCTTACTCTTTTAAATCTCACAAATGTTATCATACGCCATCATTGGATAGCCTGGCATACGATTTGCAATAAACTAACATTTTGCAAATGCATTACAATATAGTCACGAATCTTACCTGACTCTTTTGCTTTTAATATCAAGGCTTCAAAAACCTTACCGAAATTAAGAAACGAATGCAACTCTAAAGTAGTTCAAGGTCACCGCGAATTCTACTTTGAGCGATTCTTTCACAGAAATTTAAAAATAACCGTTATGATTTCGAAGTTGGAATTATTTCATTCACCTTGTAAACTTAGTTTGGTCATGTCAGCTTCATTGCTTAGATTTTGAAGATTTTTCTGTTGTTGTGTTATTTTGTGGTGAGTTGATGAGCATATTATTCATTATCGCTACTAGTGTTAGCTTATAAATATGTTTAGTGATTACATATGATGTTACTTAATCATTGTCTTTAGTTTTTTTTTTCAGTTAAAGTTGACTTTGGTATTATACATTGCAAATCAGGGCTCTTTATCAATATCAATAGTTCGTATTAGGTCCTCAATAATAAATGTATCTCTCCACAAAATTTTCACGCAGTTTTAGATTTTCAAACATTCGTGTCATAAGACTTTACAAGAGGGCTCTAATCAGTCGCCGATTGTGCGTGCAATTATACAACAGTGTCCTTATTACGGCCTACAGCGGCCTGCGTTTGCGCAGTGTCGCAAGACTTGACACCTGTTATTGGCCAACCCAGCTGTCTGTCTGGTAGTGATTTTACGACAAAAATTATCAACTGCATATTAATATTCGATAGATACGTCGCGCGATAATATTTTTGGTGTTGAATTTTTATTTGCCGGTTGCTGTATTTTATTTCTATTTTAAACTTGTGGACAGAATGTTGATCAACTCGTACATATTTTGTTTTTTTCATTTTTGCCATGGATTATCTGACGCGTTTTCTCTATAGAGATCTACGTTGTGGAACGGGCGACTAGTTTCAACTTTTTGACTGACCGTCTTTAACAATTTAAAAGCGTGCGAATGACAATTGAAATAAATGGCTGGACGATTTACTTTGATCCTAAATAAATGATTAACTTGCTGTTTATTGAATATAACAAAAGTTGCTTGTTTAAACACAGCGCCACACACGATCCACTTCAAAACAAAATTTCTTATCCAAATTCTTATCCATATTACATAACCATAATTTCCCCTATAACCATTGTGAGATAGTAATTGTTTTAGACACTTTAATTGTGCTGAGATCACGATCCGCGTGACGTTCAACGATCTGACGAACACGACACACTACATACGTATGTAACGAAAGTGAAAACGTGTAGTTAGAAGGAATATCAACAAAGACATGCGCGGTGTCTTCTTCTTTTTCTGCATTTTGTCTTGGGGGTTCAATTTCTGTTATAATAATTATGTACATTTGAGTTAGCTGCTTTTTCAGAACAGCTTAAGTACGTTTATTGTTGTTTATAACATTTACACCTATAAGTAGTCATTCTGTTATGCCTTAATTTTCATGTATCTCTTAGTTTGTACTTATGTCATCAAGTATATCTGCTAATGCACTTTTAACAGTCAGTGCTAAATCGATATGAGCAAGTGTAATAACGGTTTTATCATTTCTATTTACTTCATCTTCTATTGTTTATTTTTCGTGCAACAAAGTCTTACATGCCAATTTCAACCATGTTATCGAACAATTCATAGCAACAATAACTGTGATACGTAATATTTGCTTAACATCATACACGTCAATGAAGCTTCGTTAATTTTAGATTACTATCGCAATAACTTCCATATATGAAACACAATCATTATTTCTATCGGTTCTATTATGCAGTGACAAGTATTGCAAAATTCAGAAAAGACTATCAAATCAAATGACGTTTATTACCTTAATTCAAAAGAACTTTTGCTAGTCTCCGGAATTTTGACGGATAATAAGACGGGTGTTTGAATGCGTGTCATGGGTCAATATTTGACATTTAAATGAGGCGTTTAAAAGAGAAATGACGTAACGTCTCTGGTGTTTGGTCTCTGCCAGCCAGTCTTACGAAAGTTTACAGTTGTCACTTGTACGCTTGATATTTAGTTGCGTGCAATATAATTGCGCGTTAGGAAAGGTCACTGTGGTAGTAATTGAAGATTAGATTGTCGTGCGTTTGAGAATAATGATGTAGGTATCTTGCTCCATGCTAGGTCTTGCATAGGCTGATAGATTTGCATCGTTACTGCAACACCTAGTTTAGCTATTAGGCTTCTCATTTTCAAATGATCAAGATAAGAACTTAATTTCGTTTATTTTGACTTATTGCAAGAGAAATAAATAAAGTTTTAATCTGATGATAGAGAAGTTTAAAAAACAGAAGAAGTTTTAATAGTTGTTTTCATGTCTAAATACGTTAATCAAGATTTTTATTTAGGCAACAATACACCTTGTTCAAATGAAGAAGACAATGTAATTAAAGTACCTAAATAAAGTAAACCCCAAAAACAAAAGACTATTTAAAGCGATGGAGTCCCCGATGCCCTTTTGACGTGGGAACAGACGGTATTCGGCTTGTCCTTGAAAATAAAGACTCGACCCCACATCCGGTAGGCTAATATTATTTATAAATTAAGGGACAGGTTTCAAAATATAGGTAAGGTGTACGTCAAAAACCCAAAGTTGAATGGAAAAATAATGTGAAACGCATTACAATTGTATTTTGTACATACAAAGTACTTATCGTATGTTGTTTTGGTAAGCTTATAATAATATCTGCCTGTAATTGTTCCACTGCAAAGCAAACTTGTATTGAAAGTCAATACACTTTAAAAATAAAAATTCAAGAATCGATAATAAGAATCGATTCTTGAATTTCGACACACAGAATGATAAGCATTTTTTACGGTCAAACCCTTAAGACATCAAAGTTCTCTCATTCCTCGAACTGTCTGCTTATTTGCAATAATGTCATGATTTATTTCTAAACGCATTGTATCAAATATGCTGAGTAAGGCCGATACAAAATAAGATCATGAAGGACTGACGTGATCATACAAAACCGTGGCCCTAATAGTGGGTACATTTTGTGTAACTAGTGCCAATCCTTAGTAAGTTCCATATAAGGACTTAATCAGGGCTATACGTACACACCTTTAGTAATAAAATGCTACTCCTGTTGTAATTCTTCACGCCCACTTTCATTTGCTCTAGCATCGTGACTCGATTCGGACATGGCCCTGCAAATCGTACTTAATCTGCAAGATTAAAACAAACAACCTAATTATCTACAACGTTACTCATACTCAGTATAATTACCAAATGTTTGATTAACATCAATCTCACGAAAATCTTTATATAGTGCAAACAAAGCACCATTCCAACCAATTGACATTTCGTTAACTCCGGCCTCTTTGCAAAGTTCAGCCTTCATTTCGATTTTAGTATCGAGATATTATTGGTAATTACGTACCATTTTATACCGAATTCGTGGAATATAATGTGAACGATCCGATCTTCAACTACTAAATCGAACATTAGGTCGTTTGCGTTTCGCTTAACAGTCAGTTGATTTTCAAATTGAGGTTCTCGAATTGCATGATGTGCTGTAATTATATCCTTACGTCCTTCCCTTTCCCTTATTACGTTAACTGGACGACCTCCAAACTTCTTGTCAGCAGCTGTTTCATATAATTTTATTTTTGCAACTTTAATGCATATATTGACAACTCTTTGCTTTATGCATATGTGCTCCACAATTGAGTTTCTCAAGTAGTATGGAAACTTGCATCGTAAATAGCTTGTAAGTTAACTATGAGGATATCGTTGTCGCCCGATGTCGATTCACGTTTTTATTATTATAATTTATCTGTCTTTTTAATCTCGCAAGTATTAGCTTTCCTAGGAGACAGTAGCTGAATCCGTCTAGCATAGAATACGCTACTACTACAAAACTTTCCACAACACATATTAACAATTCTTTATATTTTTTTACGTCATCATTATCTTGGTTAGCCAGCATTCCATTGCCTACGCCGATTCCAGTTTCACTTTTTAGCGTCTGTTCAGTGAAAGTAGTTGATTCGAACTCCCAACTCTTCCTTTCGTATGGTTCGTGCTATGTCATAAAATTATAAAATCAATCTGAAACGTTTCCTGTATAATGTCGTTTTCATTATGGTTCTTTAATTGGTTTAATTGTTTACGCGAAATTAATTGCGACATTATTTAGGTCTTTTTTATCGGTAACGATGTTAACTTGTTTCCGATTGACATTACCACGTGTCTTTAATCCACTTTACTAAAATATTGATACTTTTCACGCTTCTATAGTTTCCGGAACCAATAAAGCTTAAAGCAATATTCAAATCTGCTCACTCAAAATATTGCATATCGTCAGACAGAAAACAATATTGTTTCCAATCCTGTGTGTTATTATCCAATAAAATGTCTGTATTGGTTTATTGATCATAAGCGCATTCGCAATACACTGTCTGTAATTCATTTCAGCAAGTATTATCATCAGTTTATCTATTATAACATCAACAATGATACTTTTCCATACATCTTTATCACTGTTCTTTTATTGCATATTTGTATCGTCCTTGCATATCAAAGTCTAAGTAGTTATACCCATACCTGGTTTCAAGTCGAGGCGAACGGGTGAGCAGGAAGAGAACAACTTTCGTTTTCACGCACCTGTCTTGTTCTGCAGCTTTTATATGCAGTTTTTATCTCAATTGATAGTCAACTTAGTTGGTAAAAAGATAAGGTTAGTTTTTAATCGATTGGAAGTATCGGTTGAGTGATGGTCAGTGATCTCTTGCGATTCGTGTTCCTTTTTCGTTGTATGGGTGTTCCTTATGGTTTTTATAGGTCGATATTGCGGACTATGAATATTTTCTGTAGGATACCTTGTAATTTTGACTGTGATCCAGTTAATTGTCATGCCAATTGTTGCCCATCTACTTTTGTTAGTCTTTTTTATGGCCATTTAAATTCAGCACTTTAACTTTATATGAGACTTCAAATGGTGTTAACGCAATATGGTTTTGTCGTGCTTAAAGACGAGTACGATCAAAGGCTATGACGACACTTCCAAACAGTAAGTGGCATCCCACTAGTACTGTTTTATTCCGACCTTCACACTCATTTGCCTTATTGTACCTTGCCAAATGTTTTTTCTAATTTGGCTAAAGTATAATATATTCAAATTATATGGTTAGCAACGCCTAAATTTTTACGTAATGGCGCTTATAGACTTTCGCTCACGACTGTGCGTGTTAGTAATGTGTGTAGAGATTCTCACACAACGACGTTTATTGTCGGAAGATGTTTAAGATAATTTACAGAAGTGGCACTATCTTTAAAACTTGTTACATAATTTGGTAAGGTTAATGTTTCTTCATAAGCTTTAGAAGATATGTTGCTAGATACTATGTGGTCAGTTAAGGTATTATCAACTGTAGACATGTTTACTTATGGTACATCTCGCTTTACACATAATTATATTTTAGGTTGTGACTCACTACAGGTGGTCAACTATTGCTTATTTCTATTCAATATATGCTCTATTCTCAATGGAATTGACTTCATTATTTCCTCCTAATCCTACAACTGTACCTCATCATCATTTGCCTAGCCTCTTCCCAAGTATTTTGCGATTGGCTTCAAATCTAACTGGATGCAGCTGAGTAACAGTATCTTACATGGAGCGGCTGCCAATGTGACTTCTTCAACCCAAATACTGGGCAATACGATGTCTCGTAGACTGGTTGTCAGAATTTCGGGCTTTTGACAACCCGTTACGACCGTCAAAGATCCACGAATTTCTTCCGGGACTATCTTAACGTGGTTTCCAAGGCAAGGAGGGGTCTTGGTATGTACAACCCTCCCCCCCCCCCTCCATTGGTGCCTACAACTGTACACGATACAAAAAAACTCAAGATCCTGATCAACTCAATTTGATTATACAACCATAAAAGGAATCTTTACCACATTTTTTATATCACTCACGCACTTGCAAAGTACCGGAAATAGTCAGACACTCCCAAACAAGTTCTGTCAGTCATCTGTCACGTACTTTGTCAGTACAGCTGGTTTGTCATCTGGCAATTAATCAAGTATTGTGGTATTTTTACAAGACAGAAACACTTGTAAGTTAAGCCCTTTGGAGGTAATGGTCAAGCCGTTCTTGGACCACGCAGACGTAGGAACTTAGGTAGGTAATTATGCAAGAACTCAATTAAGTCGTTTGAAGTTTTAAAAATAGGAATGGTTAGTAGTTGAAGCAAAGTTTTGTCTAAGTTCAATCAGATGAGAAATAAAAAGACCAAAAAAAAAATACTAAGTGCTTTACTGAACTTTTTAAAGTTAGCCTTATGGTTTCCTAGTTAGAGAGACACGATATCGGGTAAAACCAGGATAGTTGCCCCAGGGGTATAGTTGCCCCGATTGTAATTACTTTAGTTTCGGGGATGAATCGCATGCTATTTTAATAACCTATCGAAAAACTCTCTGACTATCACTAAGTTGACCGTGTTGTATGTCTCGGTGCGACTGCATGGGAAGACAAACTGCGATCAAAGTTTTTTGCTGGAAAGATGTCCTGTTTCTCGGCGGGGCATCTATCCTAAACGTAATTTATATGGATTAGGCAACTATCCCCTTTGCGGGATATATGTCCCAAAATATAAAACTATACGATACTGTGGTAATATTAAAGATAATGTTTATTACTTTTTATACATTTTTGTATCGGCCAGTGCTACAAATAAAGTATTTTGCTTTTTATATTGAGAGATATGGAGTGATTTGCAACAGCATGGCAACTATCCGGCTTTTACCCTCTATTACCAAGAAAATTATTCAAATAGACGTGTCGTGCAATAATTAAATTACGTACAAAAATATTGCTTTTACTGTTATTTATTAAAACTTACGTCATGATGATCATCCTCATTATTTGACTTCTAATCATTAATCATACACAACCTCATGCCACTATTGACTCATTTATTAAAGTTCAAGTGTCGTATATTAAAGAAGGCTAACCATCATACTAAGATGCCTTCAAACTCAATAACTTTTCTTCCACCAGCATAAGGTTCAAATTCTAAAAGCAAATTGAAGGTTGTTAGAAAGGGACAGTTGGTGTTAGTGACACGAACACCTGTTAAAGTCTGAAGTCATGAATGGTCTTATGTCATCCTTTTCAAAATGAGTGATGACGTAATGATGTCCCAATTCAATGAACACGACAATTAGGTTTGGTATTCACACCATAAATGCTAAAAGTCTGCGACTTTACTCCGTGTTTGGTGATGATGATAATAGTAGATTTTTAGTCACCAAAATCAATGAATCTGCCTAGCCTTTTCCCAACTACGTTGGGGTCGCGTTCCAGTCTGACCGAATGCAGCTGATTACCAGAATTTTACATGAAGCCACTGCCTGTTTGACCTCCATAACCTAGTAACTGGGTAATACCCTTTGAAAAGACGGTGGTCACACTTTCAGGCTTCTGACGACCCGTAACGCAGTCGTTTGACAGTTCAAAGATCCACGAATGACAGCCGAGAGGAACAGCTTTGCTTAATAGGTAATGGAGAAATGGATTTTGGCATCACCAAATATGTAGATACAAAAGTAACTGCTATAGATCAAAACATTGCATGAACAACTTACTTTAATTAAAATGACTGCTCATCTTGAAGATTCAATTACTTATGTAATAAGTATGAAATTGGATCACTTTATTATTGGCCAATCTAATATGTATGGCAATTTAGTTTCAAACAATTGAATGAATTATTACGCAACCTGCCAAGTGCGTGGCGTCCATTAAATGCAACATCTCAGTAAGCACAATTTTTATTTCATTTTGTTAACACTTTTCACGATGTAATGGATGTTTGATTGCTTATCTCTAATTCTTATGTTCTCATTCTTATTTCCTTTTTAATAAATTCTCACTTTAGAAGTCACGGAATTGTAACGAAATTTTATTAGAAAAGAAAAGGTTTCATTGTTTCGATACGAGTTTTTCTCAGTTGTAGAATTCTTAGATTGTATCGAGACATTTCGTGGCAATTGCAGTGAAAGTTATCGTGTTTATCAGTTTAGATTTAGGTGGTATTTGTGCTATTAAATCAATAATTTATCTAAAGTTTTCAGCTAATTCTTAAGCTTGCTAAACCTTTCATATGGCTTTGAACTCTAGTATCTGCAGATTTTTTTGGCATATTAACCATTATACTACCTTCAAAAATGATTGAACGGAGAACCGTGACTTGGGTTAGGTGTATCTCATAAACAAATTAGCCCATACCCAAATTGCTGTATCCTGCATTTATAACTAAGACAAAACTCGTATAACGTTCACTTTCAATGAAATAACGACTCAATCGAAGAATTTATTACATTTGCCGATTCGTGACTCGACGCCGTCAGAGGTCAGAGCACGCCATTATATTATTGCTTTAGGTATGGTCTATTAAATCAAATTCAGATTAAAATGAGATTATACAGATTTATATCAATCGTTTGTTTTGATTTTGTTCTTAAACGTGAAATGTCTGTTGAATTTGAGTCATTTTTGTAACCTAATGCGGTAACTAGATCATTTCGACGCAGGCCTGAATAATTTTGACTACTAAGGTCACAAATGATACGATCGTTCTAGATCTATGCAAAATATTAATGCAAACATATAAAATTATATTTAAAATAAGTTTGCAGTCATATTTTTATTAAATTGTAATACATATAATTAATAATATAATTTAGGGCTGACTGGCAGCATCAATCTCTTTTCAAACATAAAAAATACAAAAGAAAACATGAGACTACACATCATAAAACCCCAACAACTCAACGTTGCCGTTCACTCATAAACGGTTTGCATTCTATCAAAGGTCAACAAGAGATGACCAAGGCTGCTCCACATAGCTACAGGTTGGTAGAATAAATCAGCTCTATGCAATTAAGCAGACGACATATTCTAAGTCTTTAATAGTACTGGTTATAGTTGCTGCAGCTTTGTTGGTACATATATGATGTAATACTGAATATGGAGACAATGTAAATTAAAGCCCCTTTATTCATGACTATAAAATTTATTGATACAAGCATCTATACCCAAGAAATGCCCATCAAAATATCATTAGGCGTATAACCGCTGCAGCAGCAGCAGCTGTGCAGTATTTTGTTACCCAAATCGTACCAAAGGTAACATTAGATGAACCACATTCTGCATCCTTAAAGCGTGTCAATTATAAAAGTGCTAAGATTTTCAGACTAACAAAAGTAACTAAAAAGAAAGAAACAAGAACACAACCTTGGGAAGGACCCTTTTTATCTTTAAAGTTAACGTTAATTATCAATCCGAAGAACCTCTTCCAAAAAGGGTTAATGGTTCACAACACGATCAAGACGAAACATGTAGAAATTGAATTTTAACTTCAAAATATAAATGAAAAAGATACACATTTCCGAGATACGCATGTCAAACCTAAAGTGAGATTTATCATCGACATTATTAATTAAATGGAATCTTTTAACGTTACTGACAAAAAAAGGTTTATTGCAAGCGAGAAATGTACGTCAAATATGAAAAATTTAACCGGCTGTTAGAAAACACGACAACAAAAGCGAAACATCGAAAATTATTATGACAACTGAATACGTACAAATGTGAGAGTGGAAGAATAAATTGCCAAATACAATAAATATATCACTTAAGCAATTTGTAAATTTACTTTATGTGTTTTTATGTATTTGCATGAATAATGATTATTGAATTTGTTAAAGTAGTCATTATTTTTAATGTTACATTATATTTTCTTTTAAAATTGGTCCTGAATCAATTGTAAAACTGATGTCAGTATTAACATTATTATTTTTACTCACGTTTTGGTCTATGTCATCACTTCATCAGTGTCATTACTTACTTTGAAATTACGTTCAACAAATTATCAGCAACTATTTCAACTATAACAGTTCGCTTGCCACTATTAGTACCAGTTTAACCAAGAATGCAGGAAACATGACCCTGCAAGGCCGCTGTACTGTTACTTGCGTATGTAGACTAATGACCGGTGCAATGCAATTGTGAATTTTAATTGTAAGAATGCAAGGGTTAGATTTGAAAGGGGAACTGTGTATTTGAAAGTGCAACATAGAAAGATCTGATATTTATAATGTGGCTTTGTGGGCTTTAGGTCACAAAACAGTGGCAGAATAGTACCTACCTATTGTTTTATTGCAGAGACTGGAAAGCTGCTTTGAGGGTTATTTCTTGATGTCCACTGCAGAACACAGGCTTCACCTAAAACGCGTACGATACACCGATCGTTCCTACACTTGTTATTATTTTACCTTTTAGTCATTAGTATTTGTAATTTAGTTACCATTTTTACCACGCTCTCGATTACTTATATATTCCAAAGCCCTTGCTTTGCAAGGAATGCCACTTCTAATCCATAGTGTGAAGAATGTATACTTTTACAATACTTTGCGTTCGACCTCCACAAGGTGGTAATGTATCGCAATGTATGATTATTCGTATATGGTCCAACGCACGCATTTTATGCAACTTTGTATTACAGTTATGTGATATACATTACTCAATAATTCGTGATAAGACTGTTCGAGACGTTATTTTCATCATCATTTCAATTAGCCGTCAAAATAAACACGGTTTTTTTTTTTTTTTTTTGTGGGTGGGAAATCATCAAATGACTTCTCCCGCTCTGGTTGGAGCAGGAGGGCGTGTCAGACTTTTACTGACTAAAACCCACCCATGTTCCTTCAGCTGCCCGTATGCCAGGGGCCGCGGTATCTCTTTCGAACAACCCGCACCCCTAGCAGGCATCGGCCCTTGCGGGCCCCACCAGCTGCTGCTGACGTCCTCCTGCGACGGGTCAGTACAGTGGCCCCGCCGCCAGCCACTTTTCGGCCGCAGGGGATAGGGAGAGCGGCTAACGCTATACCGACACTCCTCTTCCCCTGCGGCCCCACCGCGTCCGCCATCAAACGGTGGCGGCCCCGTCCAGGCTACGGAAGGGAAGAGCGCTACTCAGAAGTACCGGCACTCCTCCTCCGCCGCAGCCTGTAACCCTCAGCCGCGATGCCTCCCATTCGACATCGCGGCCCGCCTCAGTTGCGATGCACCTCACCGCAACCTACTTTTTGGCCGCTACGTCGTCGGCTTGGAGGCACAAGCCCTGACGAGCGGCCCCACCTTGGGGTTCCTCTTCGCTTCACCGTGGGAGGTGGGACCACGGTTACTGAGCCCCCCCGCAACGACAATGCGGGAACCCCACTGGGGGGGAAAATAAACACGGTACGGTAGCATTTTAATTAAGAGTCTTGAAATGATTTTTCATTTAACTAATTTCTCAATCAGTTGTTTTATATCTTTGCTTTGTGATTGTAATTCAGTTTTAAAGATTTCAGTAAAAATAAACATCAATATTTGTTTAATGAATGCAAAGAGGCTTTTTACTGTATTCTATACTATATAAAATAAAGTTTTTATTGAACCATTATTTTTTGGCAACCAACTCTTTCCACGCCGCTTTTTGGCATCTCAGGGTGAATATTAAAGTCTGTTCTCAGCGGGATGCTGCTTCTAATCTCGTCAATGACCTAACCTCCTTTAAATTTAGAACTTTTGGGACATTGCTTAAGTTTTTCTTTTATGTTAGCTTTGTTATCTCGTCTCAAAATCATTTCAGTTTTGGTACTTCTTTTGCTACCATTTCTTTTGTTGACTACTTATTTATCTTTTTCTGTGTAATTCTACAAAAAGTAGGGCTCATTTTTTGCGTTATTATCTACTTTGGTTAATCACAAATCTTACCACGTAAAATAGGTATCGATGAAAACTTTGTATTGGATGAATAAAATTACTATCACGATCAATATAAAAACAAAGGCACCTATTAGATTAGGTTATTCTAATTTAAAAATGAACTTGTTAAAAGGCTTTTAGCCATATTCTAATTAAGTGAGATTTATTGCGTTTAAACTTTTAGCAATTTATTTTAGCCGAAAGTGTTTTGGTGAGCTATAAAAAGTCTTAGAGGTCATCGTCCCGAAATTTAAGGAAAAAGCAAGTCTCAGGTAGAAACCGCACATTTTAGTGCTTAAATTAAATAATCTTGAAATTTATTTAGAAATGGCACCGAATGACATCATCGTCCTTTTGATCAAATTGTCTTTTATTGATTTGAAACCTAGGGTCATTCACCTGCCCTTTTTACATGTAAGAATGAATGATACGTAACATAAAATGCACGAAATTGTATGAATGAAAGTGAATCAATCAAAAGGTAGATGTTATACCCAAAGCTTTATTCATATCCTGCAGAAGGACCATCCATAAGGTTTATCAACGGGCAATCAGTTTAATAATTATCAATAAGCTTAAAAAATTTAACTAAAACATTTTGTCTTGTTAAAAACAAAAAAAATCTACATTTTGCTGAGCATTTAATCTGATTCTGACCATTTGATTGAGATGAATCAGTAATCACAATTATCTCAGATTAATCGTATTAATGCCACTTAAGATGTAAATGATGATGTTAACAGACGTTAAATAAAGCCTATTAATTACATAAATAGTGTTTTACTCAACTAAGCAATTGAAGCACGCTAAACATTGGCATGCGATCTCGTAACGTGTTACGAAATGTACTTCGTGATCACAAAAAGTATTGTGTATTTGTGTAGATACTGTGTAGTTCATAACTCAACTGAGATCTCACTTTCATGATTAATCAACAAGTAAAAACACACGGAAAACATCCAAACATCTAAACATACAAACTTTTACATTTATAATATTATTCTAGAAGAGAATATAGAAGGAGTAAGTAGAATGGAATCGTTAGAAAATAACCTTTTCGCAACCACATTGAAGCTGTTGCACTAATTCATACTGACCACTTGGTTCTTTGTCTAAATAAAGATAAATTGACTTCACAGCTTCATCCTTGAATAAAACTTCGACAGCAATACAATTTTAATAGAAAAAGCATTGATCGAAAAACATCAGCGATATAGTGATAAATGTAACAATATATACAATGATGTTAGGTACTATATCCATTAATGGAAAACTTGATAACCACAATTTAAATAATATCAGAAATATTAGGTGCTCTAATTCTCAAATAAGTGCATAAGGATATAACATGACATAAATATGACGTTAAGCAAGTAGCCAATGCAGTAGTAACATAAATAGCTTAAGGCGATCGAGGTGTGGCCAACCTTGCATAGTCGACACCGTTGTTCGCACCTTACCATATTTAAAATGTTAAATCAAGTGCAGAGACTAATATAAACGTTGAGTTTATTGGCTTGCATAGCTTAGAGATTTCTTAGAATGGAGTAGATTACGTGCTTGCAAAACGTAAAGTTATCTACAATGTAATATGAAATATTGCTGAGATCAATGCTATCGAACGTTATATTGACAATAATGACAGCATTTATTGTGTCAATGTCCTACTGCAGGACTTCTTCTTATAGTAAGAAGAAACAAAAATCACCACGCTTGCTCTCTGCGTATTTTTGATAGATCATCAATTTCTTTTTCTTCAGTAGCTTTTATCTACTCATTCTTATCCAATCAATCATTTTATTCCTTTAATAAATCAACAAATTAAACAAAACAGCAACTAATATTGGCATTATCCCGTCATAACTTATGAAAGTCACCATTACTTTCATTCAATATATCATTTAGTGGCCATTGTGCTTCCACAAACGTCAACGTCACGCCATCTAGTGAGCGTTGCTAAAACTTTACAAACCTGCAACAATATGCTGTGCTGAACTATAAATCAGTCGAATGATTAAGCATGACTGACTGTCCATTTGCGAATAAATACAAAATGGCACTAACGAAGGCTATTCAGAGCAAATAACGAACAGAATATGACAATATGAGGCTAGATTATGAGAAAGGTGATGCCACGCATTGTACCTACACTACAGTACACATTGTAGAAGCATTTATGGGCTAGGGATTTGGACATAGTATCGATAACGCAAAGGTGGACAGGATTTGACGGAAACGTTAGTTTCTACCAATAGACAGTTTCAAAAGACAAAGACAAAAATACACTAACACAAAAAATCGTTATTAAATTTTCTATCAAAGAAAGAAAATATTAAATTAATTGACTAACTTTGTCAAAGTCAAAGTCAAAGTCAAAGCATTTATTTCAAATAGGCACTTAAAAGGCACTTTTGAACGTCAACATTTACATTAAAATAGAATTGATTCTAGTCGCCCCTTCCAAAATGTAGTTTCGTATGGAGAAGAATGGGCAAGAAACTCCACCGTTACTCTTTTAAAAATGATTTAACTACAATATTTAACATACATTCATCGTATAATTATGTGTGAAAACGATGCATCCAGAACAAAATTACTGTACCCAAATTGGTAAAAAGAATGAAATTGAAGCAATTACAAATAAATTAATTTTATCATAGATACATGGTGCCCACACATTTACAAACATTGTAAAAGTAAATATACAATTTCCTAGAATATTAATAAGTATGTAATCTGTCAGTGTGTGAGTTAAAGTAATCACTGAATGTCATAGATATAATTAATTACATAGTTCAATTAGCAACCAGTTTGATTTTGTCTAGACTCTAGATTGTCCTATGGAGCAGGACCAGCATGTTTCCAAGCATTCTTATCTTGGATATAATCCTCTAATTTGTAATATGCTTTTTTACAAAGTGTACTTTTCATATGAGTTTTAAATTTCCTTTCATTTAATTGCAATATATCACAAGGTATTTTGTTATAACATTTAACACAGTACCCCATAAAAGATGTATGTACTTTAGCTAATCTGGAAAATGGTTGATCTAATTTGTCTTTGTTTCTAGTATTAAAATTATGTCTATCACTTATTTTATTAAAAAGATGTAGATTTTTTCTTACATACATGATATTTTCATAAATAAATTGGCAAGGTACCGTCATAATATTAATCCTTTTAAATAGGTCCCTGAGAGATTCGCGGCGACGTAGATTATAAATGGCTCTGAGGAGCTCTGCTCTTTGGAGACAATCATTTAAATGCAAAACTTAGATATAAATGGAAATCAAATCAAAGTGGAACATTTTAACAGAAATGCAACATTCCACTTTGATTTGATTTCTATGTACTTATATCTGACTTATGCATTTTTTTCGCAATATATATTTATTCGAAACTTTCTACGTTTATCGATACAACTAATGAGTTTAATATCGATACATCTGATTCGTTACCATATCCCTATATGGCAAAGCATTGCAGATACACTATGATTGATTCTGATTAGGATTTGATGTAAAGATACGGTGATGAAGAGAAAGCTAGTAGTGATTGCGAATTTGATTTAGTACTCTGAATAAGTCGTTAGAGTAAGGCATTATTATATGAAGACATCCAGTAATTGGATCATTTGGCTGATGGCTTTAGATGGTTTTAAATCAGTGAATAGCTTAGCTGGACTAAGCATACGTAAGGAGTTAATTTAGCTTTCTTTTTTATTTTGTCTGGTTTGTTTGGTTCTTTTGATGCTAATTGCGTCTTATCAGGGCTTTTTATTAATAGATAGAATTCAAAACGGTCTACTCCTAAGGCCCAGAGCATAGGATAAAATACTTTCGTGATATTTTTTAACAAATTTTTGCCATCACGCCTGATTTACCCAAAGGGTTAGTCAAAACTATAGTTGTTTGTTTGGAGTAGAAGATCTTATATTAAAAGAAAATGCTTAGTCAAAAACGGTTCCTTAAGAATACAATAATAACTCTTGAAATAAAATGGAGAGTAAAAATAATACCACTATTACAATAAAACAGTTGAAGTTGCTATAATCATCGCGTTCATATGAAATCGAAAGTTATCCGCCTCGGTTCTAATGGTTTGCGGAAATTAAAAAAGTATAAACTATGATAGTCATTATTATTCAAGAAAACAATCGCAAATACGGATATAGCCGTACATTATTCGATATTTGTGTATAGGGTTGCCAGTAAGTGAAAAAATCCTAAATTTTTCCATGTTAGACCGTCACCGCCGATTTTGAATTAATGGTCTGGACATGAATTCAAAATTAATAAATAAAAAATTATGTAAAAATAAACGGGAAATGCACCAGCATTTTCTCATTTACAAGTCTCGATAGGAGATGAGCCTATTGCAATCGGGCACAAATCCATTCTCCGGGGGTTTCCCATTTGGTTATGTTTAAACATTTTTTTTTACCTATAAGTATTACGAACTGACTAACGCTTTACAAACTGCTGCTTTCCTATTTTTTCGATAGCTAACGAAAACCCACAACTAATTTTTGATGATTTCTTGATTAATAAAAAAGCATTTGGCACAGATAAAATGAGAAAACACATAATGTTAGTTTTTAAACAAAACATCATTTTCGAACTCACATCATTTTATAAATGAATTGCATAAGAATTCGTCATTTATGACTAGATAATCACGATCTGTAGATACATATAAAAACGAATACAAATCCAATAATTCACCAATTTAGGAAGAAATACTAATAACCTCCCAACCCTAACTAATGAATGCGGTTGCCAGAATCATTACAAAACTTTTTACAAGCGTAACGGTCTATTTAGAGGCAGCTTTTTAGTAGCAAAATTGCCTAGTTATTGTTATATGTGAGCAAAAACAGAAGTGCGTTTACACAGGCCACAGGCGGTTACCCGTTGAAAGTGTAAGAGAATCCAACTAAACACTTCATGGGAAATTGATCGTAAAGTCTCCAACAATAAGTCAGGAAATCCTTTGATTTTCATCAGCTTCCCATACTTCCTTTCCTTGTTATCAATATTTTCGATATATTTTACTATAAATCTTCACAATATTGATTGATTGATTATTGTATACCTAATGACGTCATCGGAGCCTTTGTGTCGGTTTTTTGCGAAGTCAGTAATTACGAGCATTTATAAATGCTCATCCGTCATCGTGTTTTGTGTTTGAGTCATTCATATCCTCGTAAATTATTGTGAAGGAATCAGAAGTAATTATTATCAAGACTGTATAGAACCACCCACGTCTATATAGAATGTAAGTATATATATATATATGTATGTATATACTTGATTACCAAATTCATGATACATTTCATTTAATTCTTACCGTAATCGAACTTTTTATTGATTCCTGATATTATGTAGTGTCATCTAATATCAAATCAATAATAGTTTAACATCCATTAATGATTTTCTACTATTGTTATCCATCACAATTTCATCTCAATATCAAACATTATATCCTACTTTGTTTGGTACATGTTATTTTGGTCACTAAATCTATAGCTATTAAAGCAAAAATCATGACTTCAAAGGAGCATTAAAAACTTTATTTGACACAAAACACCACACAACACGTAAATGTAAACCACACTACAAGCAAAACAGAGTCGGTTAGTAGAGCGGAACTCACGTTGCGCCTGCGACGATGTCATCTGATTACAACAACATTGCCACATTAGGATTAATATCTACACTTCAGCAATCATAGGTACCTTACAAAAGTAGCGCTAAACAAGGTCATTCTTAAACAGGCATTTTGCAAGACAATATGAATGAAAACGTTTTGGTAAATGATTATAATGAAACTGCTGTTAAAAGTAACTGTAATGGTCGTATAAAGTCATGTTTTTATTGTAAAAAGGAAGGTTGTGGACTGTGGAAACGGAACACTGGCAAAGACCAACATAATTGTTTTATGAATGAAATCGTTAATGTATTCATATCATGCAATAGGTTTCTTTCGATTTTTTAAAGTCATGCTAAACCTAAAACTGCAGCAAAGAGTTAAATTGGATAAAGCATTCACAGATGGTTCAACAATTATTATGGTAACCAAGAGAGAGATCTCGGACACATAACTTAACATAACTTTAGAAGAAGATGATTTAAATGATGCCATCAGCGCATCTGGTGGAATTTTAGATGATTACAATGAAGCGATTCTTTATTAAACCCAGATTTCTTGTCAACAGGAACACATACAGGAAGTACTGGACAAATGGACACAGATAGACGACGAGATTTGGGCGAAGGTAATAGTGTTCGAGAGGAACCGACGCGTTGCCAAAGCGTATGCGCGGGCGCCTGTCCTCACTATCAATGGGTCAGACGACGGATTTGACGGCATGAGGTAAGGAAACATTTTAATTATCGTAAAGAAATTTCCAACAAAATTTTTAAAACCGTGTGCAATGGTAAACTACAAATTGTCGTCATATTACTCATCATATATGATACAATTAGAACTCGGTAGAAATAAAATATACAATTTTATATGTGTTCAAAATGCAGATGACAAACTGATGATGAGATGGTGAGCATTCTATGAAATAATTTAGAGCAGTATGTCTACAACACAGGAACACAATTAAAAAACTATACCATTTTGGATACCTAAATAACGAAAATTTCTCAAATTCAATCGTAATCTTGAACTGGTTCCGATCGAATTTCCTTTAACAATTCCGAAACTAACCAATATCTAACGTAGCCGCCCATATATTTCTCAATCTAGCTTACAAACGCACCTAGTTTTAATTATAAATCAACTTGAAACTAATCTAAGCATAATTGCAAAATGTCTGCATTGCTAACTACTTAGCCTTAGCTTGGCCGACTCCATTGGGGCACGTGGGTGCTCTAAATTCTATACAATCCCGTTTATCAACTGTGAATATATTAATGTCTTGTACCTAATCGATAACTGTCAGGTTTACGTTTCTGATAACAATTTCTTCCATAGTTGAGGTTTTACATTATAGCACTTCTTAATCAACAGCTGCTGGTTTCAATTTATTTGTCAGTCAAGACAATGGTCTTGACTAGCTTGTTCTTTGATCGTTGAATTCAAATATTGCTTTGTCCTATTTTAATCTTAAAACCAGCCAACAGACAACAAATTTTGTTGGCTTTAATCGTTGGGTATATTATTGAATTGATTGCATGCTGTCACTATTTACCGACTTGTAAACACACACATATTTTAGAATGATTGTCCACGACCTTCACTTCACTATTACATTTCTTCAAGCACCCCAACCTCGTTAAGTTAATCACTTTAATTCGTTTCTATGTCAATGGGATTAGCTACTTGTGTTTTAATTGTTCACCATTATCGTTATGGTATACCGTTACTCAATATAATTACCATTGTGTAAGTATTTCTGGTTCAGTTAAAATAGGACCTGTTAGAGTCGTGATACATTGCGCTTATCGATTAGAATGAGACATTCAGCTCATTATTTTACCACTGTGAATGTGGCTTTGTCATTCGTTTTCGTCAGTTGTCTTGTTGGGTGACCTTATTCGTAAGAGTAGCTTTAATTAGGAAATAGTTAGAGGTTAAAATAATCATATTTGGTCGTAGGTCAAATATCTTGTTAATTGATTAAACGTTCAATGACTCTGTCTAATCATATTCTACAGTCAAACGTTTTTACATTTTGCTCTTCAAGGTTTATTTCAACCTGTATTCCATTTCCATGGAGGTTTCTCATATTTAATACGTAAACAATCAAATCTTGTACTACAGCAATTATCAACTTCCTTCCATAATTGTTATAGTTTCTCTTATCGTTTTATCCAATCAAGTTATGATGCGTCGTAGGTACTTCAATTTTACGCTTTTAAACAAAATTCCAATAAATCACGCAAGCACACCTAACAACTAATATGCGTATTTCTAACATAATTAAAAAGCCAATAACGCTAACTTTTTTAAAGCCAATGAATGGTGTGAATTATATATAGATACCGAAGTAACCGCTAACAAAAGACACGAAGTCAACGAAGCGTGGTTTAAGCAAGGTTACGACAGCGATACTAACTGTAGTTTCACCTGTTTTAGTGAAGAATAAATTGTTATCAAGATCATAATTTGTGTCAGTTCGCGTGATAGTGAAAGTTTTGTGATATGTGAGTAGGTGTTGAACAAACATGTGATAAATGTTAATTATGATAAATGGGAGGAAAGATACAACACCACGGTACTAAATACCTAGATGCTAAATATCTTCAGCCTGTTTTAAATTCGTGTTAAAGGAATGTTGTACAAACATTAAAATGTAGTTTTATTCTCTGTCTAAACTCTCGTTTTCTTCTCTGAAAATACTAAACCCTCTTTTAATTGGTTTGACATCAACTTCAGATTTAGTGACGTCGTGAAAGTCACAATAATAACCAAGCAGTAACTACTCTCTATCTACCTTACAATCATTAAGAACAAACCCATACTGCTTTCTGGCGCGCTGATTGTCCAATTATCCTTAGTATATGGACTCTACAGTAACAAGCCCCTTGTTCAACCAAATCAGTGATTGTAAACACTTCAACATCCTTACGTATATTATCATAGTCTCGACTATCCCTTATGGTAGTAAAGCATTAGGCAACCTCGCGTGCGAAAACGTCGATAACGTTTTGATTATGGCAATCAATTGCCCAACAGTGTGGCTAACACATATTGAGGTTACGAGGATTGATACGTTAAACGGTAGGTTTCGACAAGAACTGTTTATAGCTTAGCTGAGCTTAGATTATCTTGTAAAGAAAACGTTATTGAACAAATACTCTTTTAGACTAAATGATTTGCTAAAGTAGGAACGAATTTAAAAAATCAGATGAAAACAGTTGTTTCTATACAAAAGGTCGACAGTACATACCATTATGATGATAGACTTATACATGATATTATTTTTATTAGTATTAAATTTCAACCCATACACAAAGGCAGTAATAATGCCACCCCACCTTAAAGCATAAACTATAATAAAAGATACTAAAATGGCCAAACTTGATGTGTACAGATAGGCGATCGTGTATCAATTTACACTTATTAATAACAGCAAAGCCATCGCTCATGCCTCGCTTAGCTGTCACCGGACACTAACCAACTAAGTATAGACATAAGCATGATCTACAAACTAGTAGATCAAGTAACTACTAATAGTTCGTGACCCGACTACCAATGATATATTAGAAATGTAAGATACTATACGTTTCCTTGAGGTTATGACAGATTGAGCTGTTGAAAATCAAATGTTTGCGGTTTATTTAGTGTCGGTTGTAGCCGTTTTAATGGTTGGTAATAAATATATTTGTCTGTCGCAATATTTGTGCGTAATGTTACCAAATATTGTACGTTTCCCATGCTAATTGCGATCGTTAGTGAAATTAGTTGCTGTAGTTACTTTTAGGTTATTCCTACCTTGAATATTGGTATGGCTTGAGACTGTTCATTTGATGTTATATGTCTTTCATCTTCTGTAGAAACAAATTCCGTACAAATGCTAAGAATTTGCACTGAATTGCATTTTCCTTTTCATTCCCAGGTTGTTAGGAATGTATGTCAATCGTCACGCTCTAGTTCCGTCCCCATACCATCCACCTTCCATATATTTATGTGGTGTATTATTACAATGAATTTCTTTAGAAACTATTTGCGGAAAAAGTCTGTCAATACTTTTCTCTTCATTGAGAAATAATTTAAAGCCAAATGACCTAATTTTTTTAACAAAAACTCAGATACATCTCTTAAAAAATATATACTTAAAAACAAATTCCATAATGAGTCGTTCATTGTTTGTCTATTCACTGGATATTGAATAAATACATAAAATTAAGATGATAAGAGTGGTGGCGCGTGCCGATGTGATCAGCGCGAGCGCCGGTGCCGCTCTCCCTCCAACCCGTAATGATACGGAAGTCTGTCGCGTCGTAGATCATCGTGTACTCCGTGTGCGCTGTGATTTTATACAGTAATGCTATACGTTTTGTGTTGAAGTCTACGTTGTTTTGGAATGTTGGGTGTATTTTTGAGTTGTTGGAAGGAATGTGGTCCTTTTGATTCCTGTTTATTTATTTATGATAAGCTGAAATCGGCTGTTTGGTGCAAGAAGTCTTGTATCCTTATGATGATTAATAAGGCAATATATGTATATTTTTGGAAGACCTCGTTGGTGATGTTAAATTTTTGGTCCTTCGACTCTTGATTAGGAAAACAGCACAAGGATACAAGATTGAATGATAATAGATGAAATATTCTCAAAAATACCTTATATATTTCATTAATCGTAAATCACACACCATAATTCCCTTTAAACCCAAACCCAGCACTCCGTTTAATCCTGGATTTATTTAAAGCAAGATTTGCGCCTCCAGTTTTTACACCGGCTACAAGTAGGAAGTGTCGCCGCCGGCGCACGCGCTATCAGATCCACACACACGAAAATCGCCATTTTAATGAAACCAGGCTCTTACACTAGCATTTAATTAGTGCAGATCTAATGTAAGTCCAGGCTTACAGGGAACAATAAAGATCGAACATTCCCTCTAATAATTAGGACTACGGCCCGCAGATAGTGAGCCGGCTTCTAATTTTATGTGAATTAATTGGAGCTATCTTGTAGGAAGTGGAGTTTGTGCACTTGCATTACTGGACTGGGAGAATAAAAGTTAGAACGGTATGTATAATTGTTATGTTTCTGTTTGAAGACGGGTTAACTTTTGAATAAAGTATTAAGTATTCGTATAAGTATAATTTAACTATAAATAAAGATTATTGGTTGGATTTTACGTTTTGGCGCAGACTTTTACTGACTTATTATTTATTAACATCTGTAATATTACTTAGATGACAGATGCGGCGGAAAAATTACTATCTGTAAAGATATTTTAAATCTCTTGAAATATTCAGAGTTTCTAAAGGCGTTAGCAGTTCAATTGGCGTCAGTAGATGAAGTAATAAGACTTGTTAACAATTTACTCCCAAAAGTAATAAAACAATCAAACAACAAGGAATTACTCGTTTGTCAACAGCTTTACACAAAACGGGCGATAAATAAAATCAGAGTTGCGTTTAAGGCTAACAATCGGTCTACTTACAATGAAAGAGAATGGCCTCGGAATTGTCGCAGTATTTTAAGCAAAAATAAAGTAAAATGATTGGTTAAGCGGGCTATGAATGGGATAGTGGTGATCATGATTTTGCATAATAGAGATGTTTCAGATGAGGTTTCCGTGAAAGTTCTTTGTACAAAAAGAAACTGGTCGACCTTAGATTTATTATTTGTCTTCTGCGTGTGGCAAACAAAGTTAAAGCTGACGAAGAAAATGCATTTTACATGGACATTGTAGATAGCACAAGCATAATCAGCCTATAATGCTCCCACTACGGGACACAGGCCTCTTTGTGACAGGGAGTGGGCCATAATCCACCACGTAGGCCCAGTGCGGGATGGCGAATGTCACATGACTTCAAATGTTCGGTTCTAGTACATGCCGGGTTTCTCACGATGTATTCTTAACGTGGAGAAATGCCTACTGCGCTACTACGGGGAGATAGCGCAGTTATGTGGGACTGTAACCCCTAAAACTCCACGGCGTCTTCCAGTGCCGCTTGAGGCGGGAACACGGAAAAGCGCAAGCCAACCGCGAACCCGCCGCGGCTGTCCGTCACCGGACCCTCCTTGGAGGGGAATAACCCCTATCACAGGCGCACCAGGACACATGGCACGCCGTGACCACCCCAGGAACCAAATATCATAAGGGCCCCAGACAACCCCGTATCTGGCACCCTTGGTCAGCACCAACTGAAGGGGCCCGCGAGGGCCGATGCCAGCCAGGGGTGCGGGTTGTTCGAAAGAGATACCGCGGCCCCTGGCACACAGGCAACTGAGGGAACACGGATGGGTTTTAGTCAGTAAAAGTCTGACACGCCCTCCTGCTCCATCCAGAGCGGGAAAAGTCATTTGATGATTTCCCAACCAGAAGAAAAAAACGATGTTTCTTTCCTTCACCGTTGTAAGAGCAGTGGTGATGAAATAGTATATACGTCACCGTAAAATTGTTAATCCCGTTAGATTATAATCTATCTCGCGAGATTATAAACTGTCGATAAATTGTGAATTGCACCGACCGAATAGGTTCGGTTGGGTTAGGATTGCGACCAACTGCGGGGCGGCAAGCGCTACTTCCAAGTTAGTGGCAGTTACTTGACTATTTAGTAATAGCGCAAGGTACTATCCGTCTTGATACCAGTTCACAATTTGACGGTTTCACTTCGATAGATTATATTCTACCGAAAAATAATGCGTTAAATTGTAAGCAGTATGTTACGGTTTACAATCTTTCGACGGTTTACAATCTCGCGAGATAGATTATAATTTAGCGGTATTTACAATAATTTTATGATGACATAATTATATAATAATGTACACAAAGTAAAGTGCGTGCTTCGGTTTGAAACCGCGATCTACAACACGTAAGTCACGGCCATTGCCACCACTGCTCTCTTGTATTGTAGATAGACTCATTGTGACTGATATTATCAAAGCCACAATGCCAAGTTTACTCTTAATTTTGCACTATTTAACAAAACATACAAAATAAACACATTGACTCTTACTTTAAGATCTCAAACCACATAAATATACTTACTATATATTTATCATTGGCGCAAACAGTATTGCCAAATACCGCGACCAACGAACCCACCTGGCACTTCGACCTAGTTACCGACGACGCCCGTCATCCGTCGGTAGAACGCCCCGTCGATAAACTAGATCGTCAATCTGCCCACACGACCACTACGAACATAATTTGCAACGAGTGATCGTTCTTCATGTGCTGCGATTTGTCGCATTAGACTGATTTGTTAATTTTGATGAACTGTTAACGTTTTGAGTATCTTTATTTATTACTTGGTGGTTTTGTTATGGTTTATTGTTATATACAGGGTGTACAGAAACCCTATTGCTATCCTTAAGCACTAAAGATAACACTGGTATGGAATCACTATAGATAGTTTCAGCTCAAAATAAAATCCTCTAAGAACCGATACCAAATTTTCGATTTCATATGTTTCCTAAATTCATGTTGCAATTCACAAATGCTGTGCTCTTGGTATGTATATACCCTTTCCGTTACACGTTGTATAACAGATCATCACGCCTTTTTCCCTAAAGATTTAGGCAAAGATGTATAGACCTTTACACACACATTTATAATTGAATCCATATACTTACTTACATTCGTAAGTAACTTTGTCTGTATTTTACCTTTTGACGCCTAAACGACCGAACGGATTTCGATAAAAATTGGCAAGGATATACAACGTGTAACATAAAGGGTATACACATACCAAGGACACGGCTTCTTTGGATGATATCAAATGATATTGGAAGGGTTTTTTAATCCTATCTCTACATGTTCGGAAGTTATGAGAATTTTTAATAAATTGATACCAGAAACCGAACTTTTCAAATTGAAATAAACAAGTCACTTGGAAGAGAATTATCGTGATATTGGCAAGTAACGTGAAAAGTTATTGAGTTACGTAGTGCGGTGACACGTTTGTTATGATTTGTGTAAAACCGAAAATTTGGTATCAATTCTTAGAGTATTTTATTTTGAGCTGAAACTATGTATTGTAATTCTATATCAGCTGTTATCTTCAGTGCTTAAGGGTTTCTGTTAGACCCTGTAGATAGCAGCTTAGGGAAGGAAATAGGCTAGTTTTTTCCCTGGTATGGTACCACGTTTCCGTGGGGTAGTTACCGACATCCACGCGGGTGGAGCCGCGGGCAGAAACTAGTTTTCTATATTTTTTTTTTTAACTTTATAATCTACTAGAACAAAGCAGACTTCTAAAAGTTCAAGAATTTTTCAAATAGTTTTTTCACACATAACTCAAACATCAAACATACCATTCTATTGAATTACTCCCAAGAAATTCTGACATAACATCGAAAAAAGTCGCTTGATCGCAAGTCCGTACAATCCTATACAATCGTTAGTCGCATAACAGTGTTGTAATCGCAATACACGAACGTTATTGTTTATTGTGTTCTTATCGATATGGTCTTTGTACGGAACCAGTGTGTCTGTGCACAATGGCTGGGGAACCTTGGTTTTTGTGGAACCTAGGTAGTTTTGGGTAGGTCATGTTTGTGGTTAACGATCTAGAACGATTTATTTGTATCTAAGTAGTAATTATCATTTGGATTAAATTTTAGACCTCGTTTTCTAAGGAACACGATGAGTAGTTTGCTTATACATTTTTTTTAGTAGGACCGAATATGTCGGGGATTATTTCGTGAACTACCTCTAATTATTATTCTTCCATTTAAAATTAGTAAACTTAAAACCTCTCACATTTATTTCACTAGATTATTAGAAAACAAATGTATAATTGAACAAAATATAAACTACTAGATATTACCTACTACATGTCTCACAAACAAATGCACAGATTTATTCTACTCTTATTCGAAATATAAAATGGTCCATGCCCACACGAGCAGCATTATACCCATTTTATAGATCAAAGAGTAGACAAATTCGCAAGAAAACTTTTAAAAGCAACGGTTAACACATGCAATTGTATATTTTTCACCAAAAAACTGGTAATATTCATAAAATGAACAGGTTTTGGACAATATGTCTACAGAAATAGTGAGCTTTGTACCGTTTTTCATTTCATTTGTTGCGTTCTTGTAGTCTTAACCTCACAAAGGTGGCGAAATTTGGTCCAAAAAATTACAGACCCAGTTAGTTTAAAGTTTTAAAGTAACTAGTCTGCCATTTTTTTGCACCAAAAGCCTGATGGAAAATTATTTCTTTTAAAAGGCTTATTACACCATTTAGACAAGAATTATTTTAATACCAATACACAGGCCCATAGTTCTCAACGAAAACCTAATGAGACACCAGATTACTTCAGATGCTTGAATAGCAATTTGTCGTCAAATTGTTTTACAATGTTTTAGCCCAGTGCATTATTGCTGATTGCATGGACATAATAATATAGCAGTAGGTATCTGACTACAAATGAATCAGAGTAAAGAGGTAAGGCAAAATTTACCCTCAATTCACTGATTGAGGGTCAATTTTGTCTTACCACTTTACGTAAAAAAAAATGACTATGTTCTTTTCGATTACGATTATATGAAAAAAAGGCCATGGGCATTCCAGTCCGCAGAAATCTGTGAAGCCCTTTGTTCCAAACCATAATCAAGTAGACTATTGTAACTCTTGAATCAGTAATTTTATAATGATAGACAAATCTACCACAGTCAACTAGCATTTAGCTCAATTGCTTGTAACCGTAGATCTAGATCAGATCCAACGCCCACCAGCTTCAGTTTCGTAATTGTCCTCATAATACCAACAACCAAAAGTACTTTGTGGCGCCGACTGGTCCTATATCCTGATTCTTCAATTCTACAAATCAATCTGAACTCTATTTTTATTACACCAAGGCCTGCAATAGAATATTCGGCGACCGGAATATATGCTATTCCAGAAACATTTTGCACGAACTTAATGTCCTCGATTCTATTGTCTTCGTCGATAGCAACAACTACATTTGCTGCTTTGAAACTTCACGGTTATCTATTTTGAGTTTTAGTACGTGGATTTAAGGATAGTTTTGGAGTTAGTGGATAGCAAATGTAACATGGTATACTATGTGATATAATTGTTTGTTTGTTATATTGTCCACATAATTGTAGCTGTAGATACCTTTGGAAAGTAGGGCAGCATTGAGGTAGGCTTTTGTAAGAGATCGCTTTGGTCAGTGTCAATGAATTTGTTTCAGATATTACGCAAACGCTTTTGCAGTTATGTTTTTACAAATTGAATCGGTATCCCTTTTTAATTGTAAAATCCGTTGCAAAAGTGACAAGATTACTTACGGAATTTTGATGCACATCAAAAGAATATGTAAATACTGAATGGCTTATGTTAAATGTTATGTTTATTTTATTATATTCAATCTAAGAAGATTTCATCCTCGTTTGAATATACGGCTTGAGAAAATTTATTTCTCTCAAAAAGAATGCAATATTCACTTCTATGACACAAAAACGTACACATTTAGTTTAGTTTTAGTTTCGCTGGGTAATAATATCTGCTATGTAACTCAAAACGATAATAGAAGATTTTCTGAAATTATCGAGCCATCGTGATAATTAAACACGTAACACTGTAGTTTATAATTAACCTGATAATTCACAATCTTTTGCTCCTTTAATCCTCCTCGGTAATTGACATCCTCTCCTTCATAATATACATTTTTTTATTTAAAAAAAAACTTTTACCAAAAAAAAAACAACCGACTTCCGAAAAAAACACTACAAAGTGAAAATAACTTTAATTTCGGAAGGCGGTGACAAAAAATTAAAATACATATCCAAAGTCACCGACTTCCGAAATTAAAGTTATTTTTCACTTTGTAGTGTTTTTTTCGGTTGTTTTTTTTTGGAAAAAGTTTTTATTTTTCACTTTTTTAGTTATAGTACCTACCCCACTAATTCGAAATTTCTTCATACTTGGGGTCAAAACAATGCATATTTACGCGATAGTAGCATTCGCGGTTGATTTACTGTTATATTTTGAAGAGTTCCGTTGTCTGTCTCCGAAACGCATCATCAGATCTAAATGAAATTGAAATGGGACCACACGTGAAGCACTAGCTTTCAAATAAAAAAGAATCATCAAAATCGGTTCACCCAGTCGAAAGTTCTGAGGTAACAAACATAAAAATAAAACATACAGACGAATTGAGAACCTCCTCCTTTTTTTGAAGTCGATTAAAAAAAGGCTGCTTACTTTAACTCAAATGTACCTACTTATCAATTATTATTCCTTAGAAAGCCCCAAGTAACTGACTATAGTTACGTCATCAAAACTTTGTCTCAAACTCTAGGTAGACCAACACCCTAGATGTGGTTATACAGCTTTTGCGTAACATGGTTGTGCTAACTCGACCTATTTTCGCCAACTATGCCTAGTTTGGAATCGGAGAAATCAATAATAGCATCTAGACTTAATAATCCTGAGCTGTCATTACTTCCTTGAGTTTATGATTTACTTGATTAGTTAACAGGCCGGCTCTAGCGTCATAAGAAAACTAGATCACTCAATATCGCGGCATTAGTAATAAAAAAAGCCTGCCTCGTCGGTCTAGAGGTCGCAAGTGCTACTGCACAGCAGGTTGGGAAATGAGTTTTTGTTTTTGGAACGAAGTTCCTTATCGCGCGTTGCGAAAGGGGGCTAGACGGAAAAAATTAAGACCAAAAGTTGTAACGACACTTTTTGCTACATTGTTGTAAGCCGTGCGGCGTGCGCGTGTTTCTCTGCAGACAGAGACACAGACATAATGCATATATATATATGTGTGTGTGTGTATGTATAAGTACAATTTTTAAAATTTTATTACAATTCCTTCACTAATTAATCGAAAGGAACTTCGTTCCAACCGGGTGTCCCTTGACACCTCTCAAGTTCTTTTTTTATCTGGAATTTCTCAGTAGCAGCCCGGAATCTGTATTTCTACCCGGTTGATAGCAATAGGCTTGCCCCTATTACATGTGACTTACAACATAACTGCCGAAATGTGGGTGTACTATAAATACACCTCTGCTTAATTCTTCGGAGGTTACTGGCGTGATGTTATGTGCCAAACTCAAGCAGGTCCTAGGCACCTTCATAACTACAAACAATTACTGGCAAATACCAAGACATGGGAAACACTGCTAGGAACTCCATCCGAACCATAAAAGAACATTACTAATGAATAAAAATATAATTGATACCATAAATCTATCAATTAAAGCATTATCTTCTTAAACTAGAGTATCGATAACTGATTATGATCGTTGTAAAACTATAATAGAACCCATTGTTCTTGAAAAGGTTTTATATGTATTTTTATTGCGTGTTTACAAACTGATAATGTACTCAGGAAGTTCTAGATTCATTGCTGTGAGATAAACATCTGATTGAATAGTCCTCGTTTTATTTAAAATAATTATTTTTAATTTATTTAGATCTTGGCTCGTATTATTGATATGCTAACATTAGAGTTCTTAGATGAGTCTTAAGTATTAAATTTACAGGGTTATTTGTATCAGATGTCATCTAAAAACGAATACTAAATTCATTTTATACATTTCATTCCAAAAATAAATATATGTTGCATATTTTTGCTACTCATTCCAAGTAACTAAACTTTTAACATCGCCAACAAAACCATGCTTAAATCATATAATAATTTAGAGAAAATTAACCATTCCTTTAGTACCTATGACAAGTTAGATTACTTATAGTATACTGTACATTTGTACCCACCTGCAAGAATTAGCAAACATTCCTATTCCTAACTCCAGCATCTTTAAAAACGAAACCAGTTCCTTTTACACGAAAAGGCTCACTTTCATTAATCGACCTCTAACAATTTAAATTATCCACTTTACTTACTTAAATCGCACTCGCGTGCTAGATCTAATTTATAAAAATGGCCGCCAAGCAATTCCAATTCTAACAACTCGTAAGAACTCAATTAAGATTTTAAACTTGCTAGAGCTGGCTTCTTGACGCCTAATGCTGATTAACTAAAAATAATACTAGACAAACAGCATTTTAATGTTAATAGAACTTTAAGTGGCGATAGTGATACGTATCAAGAATGTGATGGACGAATCTCGCATCACAGTGAACTTCATTAGTATGAGATTCTTAATTCCATTATTAGAGTAGTATTTCTTCGGGTAAAATTCGATTCCATTTTCCAAGTTTTCCCTAAAGTGAAATCACTGAGAATGGTAACCGGACTCACCAATTATCCAATCGAACATACATACGCTACTGCTGCTGCGCCTATTCATCAATGTCTACCACCGCAGAGGATGCCAGACAACATTCACAATATTTTGATTGACACTGACTTAATTGCTTCTTACGGCTACCAGACGTAATATCACGATTCCTTCGAAACTTGGTAGAGCTACAATTAAAGTTACAGATGATACAATGTAGATAAGCCTAATAAAATTGATCAGTTGGTAAAATCCTTAGCAGTAGATTCATTCGAGGCGTTTCACCAGATTCCCGATCACATCAAAGATAATCACGAGAATAATAAAACAATGTCTGTATCTTTAGAATTCAATGTGTGAAGAATCAAAATAAATTAAAAAGCGTTTATTGCGTGTACTTAACGTATAAATTCGAACAACAAATCAGTTTGATGTGTGGACACGTACATTGACTTTTCTACGCTGATGTAAACTGTCAATATATGCAAATATGGCGCATATCTGATGTTCGGGCGCACGTGGGTTAGTTTAAGTCGCTTCTGTCGTTTAATAAAAAGATTAGTGGTGTTGATTCGGCCCACGGAGGCGCGTTCCGTGTTTCTGTTCCTGTATAAAGGGTGATTCACAAGTTGTAGACTAGGAATTGAAACTGTTAGTGAAGGTGCAGAACATCGTTTAAGTTTTCTTATAATTTCTTTTGTGGAAAGATAATTATGTGGAAACTAATGATTATTTCATAGAATATAATATAACAGGTCTCGTAATAGATGCACAAACCTTTGATCAAGACAAGCCCATCAAAATTGAAATACAAAAGAATCTAGCTGATATATTCATATTCTATTCAGGAACCTAATATATCTCCTCCTGTATTCAACACACCAAAATATGTATTATGGAAAACCATTATCGCGATATCCAACATAGAAACAGCAATACATTGTGTATTTGCCTCAACATGAACTCGTATTTCTTGTTGCTAGTCGCTTGTTTAGAGATGAATGTCACATGTTTTGTTAGACGTTGCTATTTGATGTGAATGTCGCGCTTTGCGTCCGCCATCATGAATTTGACATGAGCTACAACTGTGACATTTATATTGTTTATGTTTGGTGGTGTTTTAGATTTGAATTGAGCTGTTTTAGTGTTAGAAATAGTTTGATTTGTGAATTCAGGTTTATTGGTCCTTATGTATATACGTCTGTTGGACAAAGAGAGTGCTAGAAATTATAAGAAAACCAAAGATTTTTTGTACAGTTATTAATTTCTTAGGAGTTTAGTAGATTCTTACAAAATAAGGTATCTGACCATTATTATTTCTCTTCAAACTGCTGTGTCAGCGATTTCCCTTTCATCTTCTCAAAAAACTTTAACTAACAAGTGTTACAAAAGTAACCTTTGCTCTAATTCTGCAAATAAAAACCCATAGAACTAGGCAATTCCGTGTTACACAGGCAATAAAGATGGTATCAAACGCGTCTGAACACGCTCAGAGACGGTGTGAAAATGACGAAGTGAAAGTGGGCCCTACGCAGCGACAATGTAATCTGGGAATCTCAGGCGCATCTCGGTGTAAGCGATAAATGCGCACGCGACGCGAAACGCGCGGCCTCTTGTGTAATAGTGACTAAATCTTTATAAATATTGATTTGTGTTGATTGTAATTGGTTGTTTTGGAAATCAATGGCAGATTGTTTACGTGTTTTGACAGTTACGATTTCGTAAAAGGAAGAGTTTTTTTTTTTAATTTGCATACACAATTATAATTTCAGCGTGTTAATCAAATATTGAATTTGCTGTTGTAATATTCGGTGGAACTCAAGTGATGTTACTATTGTACAGATTTGTAACCCATCCTTTTAATATAGACTCAATAAAACCATTATCATTATTAACACTATTAATAACTCCGATCCAAAATAGTCCTGCATGACCTACATCAATTAAGATCATCAGCAGACAATTGTTTCTGACAATCGATGCATCGATACAATATCGATTACTGAACTCGATTATATTTCGACCTTGTTCTTTGAAGTTGATTGTTTCGGGTTTGCAATCAATCATAGTTTGATTTTTAGGTCATAGCTTGTGTTGTTATAGATAATTAACGATTTCTTTCAAACGTAGATCAACATTGATCATGTCAGGGGTCATATATTTTTAAGCTTATTCCTATATAAGTTTAAATATATAAACAATTTAGAACAGCCTACAACATACCTTGAAAACAAATGTTTAAAATCTTCACATTAAAGATCCACTTAACCTGTAAAATATATTTTAAGATTTTAACTTACCTACATTTGCAATCATTTCTTGAAATCTGAGATGCACTTCAAACAGTTTGATAAAAAATACTTTTGTCAAAATTAAAAACTTTAAATGAAGAGGTATCATTAAGGATCCAAAAATCTGCAGTATCAGACATTTCGGTAATTTATGATAATAATAAAATACCTGACATACTTTTAATTAATTAAAATCCTAATTCAACATTTATTTGCATTTTATGACAGAAAATTATACAAATGACATTTATGCTGTGTCGTAAGTGGCTAGTCTTGCTGTTTATCTGAAGCTAAAAGCTAAATATAAATAGCTGATTTAAATGCTTTTGAAAGCAAGTATTGATTCTAAATAAATCAATTACAGACGTTTATTCTAAGTTCTGTATTCCTATACTGAAAAGGAAGACTAAGTGAATGGATTGTGTGAACGATGACATATGGTTAGGAAAGAAGAGAAATATGAAATGGTGTCTAATAGAGATGTAAGTTTAGAAGAAAAAGGCGCGCTAAGTCAATCCCTAGTAAATATAGAAAGTATTACTATAATTAAAACGTATAAGGGCAGGAAGAACGAACAGTGGTCCGTGCGTCCGATCATTTGTTTCCGTACAAAATGGTTGAGCTGGATGGTGCTGATCCACGCATCATGTTCGTGAACGGGCGCCGTCGGTGGAGACCGGTCATCTCCTAACTGCCAGGGTTTATTCATTTTAAATCTAATATTTGTAATTATTTCTTCATTATTTTAAACCTTGTTCTGTATCTATCCCTAACATGTAGAAGCTACAAGTTTTTCAAGCAAGCAACTTGGAGTTTCTTGCCCATTCTTCTCCATAGATATCCACGTTTTAAAAGTGCCTGTAAATTGTTTCAGTACTTAATTGAAACAAATGCTTTGAGTTTGAGTTCTATTTCTAGCAAAATATCTTTCTCAATCTGGTTTACGAAATATCTGTCTACAAAACGTAAAAACCAGGCCAAACAACAAGAATAAAACCTGAACTAAAAAATCTAAATCTCTTTCATCTTTGCCGGTACAACTATGATTGACAGTCAGACTTAACTCCAAAAACATATTTCGAAACTCATAACAATTTGTAATGTGTTACCATAATGGGTAGGTAATTTATTTTGATCATAAAACGGCTGTTGTAGATATCAAAATGCGAGATTATCACGCCTTATACAGCCTACGGCGAGAAGTAAACTTTTCTAAATATATTAAGGCCTTGAAAGACCTTGGCAGCTGCTGATGCATTAGAGAGGCGGAGCGAGTAGCAGTTTTGACAGACTGCATTGACAATGATATTTGCATGAAAATTATATTTTTAACAATAATTCTAAGGAAAACTGAAGGTGAGTAAAGGGATGGGCTAGGTACTGTGAGAAATCTTATTTTGTGCTTCTCTAATTAAACTGTGTAAAAACTCGGGTTCAGTGAAAATAAAGTATAGTAGTTAGTACAAGATAAAAACAACAATGAAGTTTTTAAATATGGGGCATTTAGTGAGAAATCAATAAACAGTTCATTTCCGTTTGACGACGGAACCACAATCTATAATATATTAGTGGTCAATTAACAACATTTAATTAAAATTTAATATTAACGACTGCGTAGCTGACTTATTAATTTATACTTTTATTGCATTTATAAATTAGTTAAGTTAATTGAAGAACGAAACTTAATTTTTATTTCTTTTGGTAGACCCGTAATTTTATCGTGTTTTTTTTTATCAATTATGAATTTATGATACAGAATTATTAGATTTGATTAATATCGGCCTAAGTACCCTCATCTACCGAAATAATTTTCCCATTGATAGAATACTATCAAAAACTCAATTGAAATATTATTAATTAAATATTTTTCACTATGTAACTACTTTTAATCATTTTATTGCCTTTCGAAATTAATTCACACGAAGTACTTTATTAAAAAACATTATCTGCACCCACGTAATTCTGCTAGATATTCTATACCAAAATTTTCCTACTGTATCCTATCCTCTATATTAATATAATAATTGTGAAAGTTTGTATGTTTGGATATTTTGAAGTTTGTTACACGATCGCGCAAAAACGGCTGAACGGATTTGAATGAAATTTGCCACCTGGAACTGGAATAACACATAGGATACTTTTTATCCTAGTATTACGTTCCCGTAGGATAATTTCGACCACCACGCGGGCGAAGCCGCTAGCAAAAGCTAATTTTTAACATAATCTTCGTCTTAGTATATTTATTTTATAAGACGATGTCTGACATTCTACGAGTATGTATTTAGGTAATCGTGATAGGTCGATGTTAGTCTCCTAGCCCCACCAGCTTTACTTTTGTACACTGCATTGTTTTATTATTTCAACTTCAATATAAAATCAGTAAGTCTTAAAAGGGTAACCGTGGAGTTTTTTGCCGACTCTCCTCCATAGGAAGCGACAAATTGGAACCGTGCGCTTCTGACGTTTCGTAAGTGCCCTTGCAGGTTTATGTGAAATAAAATATTTTAATTTTGATGTTCAAGTGCAATAAAATATTATTAGTTCAATTTACAAATCTAGCTTACCTACTTTAAAGAACATTTCATAACTCTCCCTGTTCTTTAGATAGGTTAGGTACCTAGTACTCGCAACTTTATGTCCAGTGGCCCTAGTGTGAGTTTCCTTTAACCATCTCGATCAAACGCATCGAGCGCGTTCGGCGCTCCGCTTGGTCCGTCATCAATCCAGGGGGGCTACTCTCTAACTCCGTCAACGAAAATACGAGCCCGTCCAAAAATAGTTCACAAAATAGTGAACTTCAAAGTGACTCCTACAGCTGATTAATTAACCTTTTTGGACGGGTAAAACCATATAAGGAGTAGGGACAACTAACAAATCGTGTAGCAATTCATTCTTAGTTTGGGCCCCAAACTAATCATAGGTCCTTAAGTGATACGAGTAGGAAACGCCCGTAACTTCTACCGAGATTATGGATTTCGTGCTTAGAGAGTAGGCCCCCAGGGCCAATCGAAGCACCAGACGCGTTCGATGTGTTTGAACGAGATGGTTAAATGAAACTCGGACTAAGGCCTTAGATGTATGAACGTAAATGAGGCAAAAGGAGTATGTAAGGATCATATCAAGTGGTGCTCTGTAGTTTCTGCCATGGGAAGAATGCGTGAGTTCTCCCAATCTTTCTTTTCCTTATTTTTGAAGTGAAAACTTCTTTAGGCGCGTTGAGCACTTTTTGGGTGAACAAAAATCACTGAACTCGCGTCATCGTCACTGAAAGCTTTCCATGAGCACACGAATGAGTCGCACGTTGTTGTCTTTTGGAAAAGGTCCTTTTCTTTCATTTGGAAATTCTAATTCTTCTATTCCTTTCTTTCCCTTTGTATTTTTACCATAAAAATCTGTGCTTGTTACCTTTAATGGCTGAAGTCGATCGCTTGTTTATCATTTTTTACCGACAGCAATCAGGACCCAAGGACCATTGGGTCCTTGTGAAATCCTGTATTGATGATTTAAAAAATACACACGTAATTGTTCAACTTTTCACTTCTATCAGCACTTCCGGAGTGCCATTGCTTTTTTTCTATCACGTCTTCAGCACTTTAGTCCTGCTATATCCTACTAATATTTTAAATGAGAAAGTTTGTGCGGTTGAAAAGATGGATAGATGTTTGTTACTGTTTCACGCTAAAACGGCCGAACAAATTTGATTTAAATTTGGCCCACAGATAGATTATAACCTAAATTAACACATAGAATACTTTTTGTACCGGTAGTACGTTCTCATGGGATAATTTTCGACCTCCACGCAGGCGAAGCCACTGGGACAAGCTAGTGGTATAATAAGTTCAGGACTACTATAATATCAAGTTACATCAGCTTCTTAGTACATTTTATATTACCAACATATTTACCATAATGCCTCCAGTCTTATTTATTTTTAACCACTTAAATTACATTCACTACACAATATTCAACTTTATCTAAATCATTATGAGATGCGCCATCGGTGTCGAAACGATATCGTGTCGGACCCACTAAATTGCCTGCTTGACCTTTTGCCTCAAACATTTTGAGTTCGTTCGCCTTTAGAGCTTCTAATTCGCCGATTGCGGGATGTTAAAGTCTAAATTAAGAACTAATTGCAGGCCAAATGGTAAATGTTGTTGACTTAGGTAACTTGTGTGTCAGACAGTAAATAGTATTCGAGGTTACGCAGATATTTGTGCATACAAATTTATCTGAGGCATTTATGTTAAGGAGTATATTAAATATCGCTATTATATTTATTCCTTCGTCAATATGACTTACGACGCTTACGAAAATTGTTAGTTGTATGTTTGAATTAGTGTCCTTTTAATTTCAATTCAGCGTTTTCAATTGTTGTTTACCTATGCTTATATATTTTTTCTTTTTTTACAGGTAAGAACGTTATCAAGTTATGTCATTAATGGAGTGGATCCTAGCAGGCACGTATGTACTTCGCTTACGTCACAACTTTGGGTCGCTGCATCAGTATTACAAAAGTTATAGGTGCATTAGGTTGCCTACCTACACCAGGCTTGCGAAGCGCTTCATGTAAACATCAATAACGTTTAAAACCCATTACTTTAATTACAAACTGAAGGAATGCAGATGTTGCAAGTTAATTTTTTTAGGGGAAAAACATATTCAGTCTAACAAACTGTTTCAACCACATGAACTAGGTACTTCTTAAATTCCAACCTGCAATGTCAAATGATGTGACAAAAAGTGGCGTCTCAGTACACAGCAAATGAATGCAAATCTGAGTCGAAAATGTCGTGCAGACGGCATCCTGGTGCCAATGTTTCAGTAGGTGTGACGAAGGTCGACCGGTAAAGTCAACGCTTGGTTTTGTACATAATGTTGTTGATATAGTGAATAGTAGGTCCTACTTCTGTTAAGACACTGAAAGTTATATTTGATTAAGGAATTCAGTATTTGGTTTTGGATTTATGATGCGCAAAGTTGAGTCACCCAATTGTTCTGTCTGTAGAGTCACAGAAGATGTGCATCACATCTTGACTGAGTGTGGTCGTATTGGAGTCCAGAGACGTCAAGCGTTTGACAATAATTTTGATGTAGGTTTCTTTAATAGCATGATAAAGTGTTCTGGCCTCATCTGACAATGGTGAGGCCATTGTCAGATGAGGCTAGAACACTTTATCATATTATTATTATGGGTATAAGGTTGCGGGTAGGCTAGATTAGTTATACTTATTGGGTGATAAATTCTTTATAGAAAAAACGTTTGCCTTATACTTATTGTATACGATAATCGGGGTGACATATTCTTTATAGAAAAGACTTTTGCCTAACCCCTCGTTATTACAGGCTTGATGATAGGCTATGTAGTAGTACATTACGAGAACTTTGGAGTCACACGTAACGTATACTTTTGCATAGACGTGTGACTTTAACGAACACTACACTTCTCTGTTTAAAATTGTAGATTTTTTTTTTGGTGGGATATCATCAATTAACTTCTCCCGCTCTGGGTGGAGCAGGAGGGCGTGTCACTTTTACTGACTATAACTGGCTGTGTGCCACGGTATCTCTTTCGAACAACCCGCACCCCTGGCAGGCATCGGCCCTTGCGGACCCCACCAGTTGGTGCTGACATCTCTTACTACTACTGGCTTAGGTCACATTGTGCTATAATAGTATTAGAATGATAGGTCCACATTTGATCAGCTCTCAAAAAAATAAGCCTACCAATTATTGTTAAAGGAGACTCTCATCAGAGTTTCCCATTATCACTAGGTACGCGGTCGAAGTGAAGGAGCCTGGGGGTGGCCTATGTACTGCAGTGGACGTCTTTCGGCTGAAATGATGATGATAGTTAGTGATCTCTGTTTGTTTAAGAATGCAGAAAAGTAGACGCTGCTTTTATCTTCATCTCCATCATGATATTCAGTCTATAACGTTCCCACTGCTGGGACACAGGCCTCCTCTCTGTGAGAGGGAGTGGGCCGTAATCCACCCCGCGGGCCCAGTGCGGGTTGTTGGATGTCACATGTCTTCGCATTTTCGGTTCTAGGACATGTCGGTTTCCTCACGATGTTTTCCTTCACCGTTTTGAGAGCAGTGGTGATGAAATAATTTACACAAAGTACCCAAAGCGCCTGCCTAGGTTCGAACCTAAGATCTACAACTCGTAATTCGCGTCAGTTACCACTGGGCCAACACTCTTGTCTTAGCATTATTTTCTCTTGTTAGCATTCTGAGACAGACGGGTCAACATTTTCAATATAAGATATCCTTGAAGAAGTAGATTCGAAGCATACATTTTCATGAAATAAATTAAAATGGCGTTCTGTACTTTCTGCCTACTCCCATGAAAAGAAGGCGTGGGTTCATGTATATAACGAGCAATTCTTTTATATATATATATATATATACAGGGTGTAACAGAAACCCTATTGCTATCCTTAAGGACTAAAGATAACAGCTGGTATAGAATCACTATACATAGTTTCAGCTCAAAATAAAACACTCAAAGTATTGATACTAAATTTTCAGTTTCATATGTTTCTTAAATTCAAATCATAACAAACCTGTCACCGCACTACGTAAGTCAATAACTTTCCACGTTCCTTGCCAATACCGCGATAAATCTCTTCTGAGTGATGTTTCTATTTCAATTTGCAAAGTTCGGTTTCTGGTATCAATGTATCATAAATTCTCATAACTTCCGAACATGTAGAGATAGGATTAAAAAACCCATCCAATATAGTTTGATATCATCCAAAGAAGCCGTGCCCTTGGTATGTATGTATCCTTTCCGTTACACGTTGTATAATCTGAATCTCGGAAACGGCTCCAACGATTTTCATGAAATAGTATGCAGGGGTTTCGGAGACGATAAATCGATCTAGCTAGGTTTCATTTTTAGAAAACGTCAAACCAAAAAAAACCTCATCCAGATATTATAAATTAAAAGATGATAGATACTATTGATAGTACCACTTGACTAAAATCACAATTTGACAAGACTAGTAACAAAAAAGATCGCTAGTAAGATTAAATAAATTCTCAAACTCAATTTGCATCTTATTTCGGCACAATGTGTCATCTGTCATCGACAATCACGGAAGAACGTGTCAAAAATCTTACCTTGTATCTCTCAATCAATTTTTTCTATGACATATTACTGACATCATAGAAAATAAAGATGTCACAACATAATCAGCAAATAAAAAATATTAACTGTAAAGGCTTCTTCAAACAGCCGCGACGCGACAGCGCGACGCGACACTTGTAGAACAATTTCCATTAAGTTTTCATAGAAAATGTTCTACGAGTGTCGCGACGCGACCGTCGCGTCGCGCTAGTCTGCACGAGCCTTAAAGGCTTCTTCAAATAGGCGCGACGCGACAGCGCGACGCGACACTTGTAGAACAATTTCCATTAAATTTTCATAGAAATTGTTCTACGAGTGTCGCGACGCAACCGTCGCGTCGCACAGTGGAACGAATGTATGGGAGCGGTTGGACGTAGACATGTCCGAAAAATAAGAGTAAAATTATGACAAACTAATGATGCCATCTTATTCGATTACTTAATGCCTTCATAAATTGTGGTGATGAATTTCTTCATAACTCCCATATTTCGGGAGTAATTTGAGAAAATGTGAAATTTTACTATGAAAATGAGTGTATCGAGCTCTCTCCCTCCTGATTCCGGGCTTGTTTCAAGTAGCGGTCTCTAATATCGTAATGCTATTACTAAGAGCTATATTTAATACTAAGACACATAGTGCGCCAAATGTGCACTTTCTGGGATAAAAGGAAATGAAAATTTAAAAAAAAAAACGTTTTTTCCCCATTTGTATTTACTTTAAACCGCAGACAGACTTATTAAGAGGTCTATAAATATATTATATATATATACAGAAATATATATTAACAAAAATATTCACAAGAACTGATGAGAGTATGACTTTTAAGTAAGTTGATAATAAATTACCTAGTTTCATTAAAAGTACAATAAATAATTAAGATGTAAGCTCTAATTTACTAAGTTACACATTTTAAAACAATAACATCATTTAATTATCTTCGTCATCATCATCATCATCAATTAATTCAAATTCAGAATCGATGTCCGCTAAATCATTTATGTTAACAAATTCGATATCACTTTTCTCAGAATCCGTAAGCTCATAAAATTCCTTAAAAGAAGATTTTTTTACAAACTTATTTCCTTTTGGACGGATACTTGTAACAAGTGGATCAGAAGACAGTAAAAGATTGTGCATAATATCTTCATTGCATGAGATACTGCTATGCTTTCGAGAATGCCCCTCTCTATATTTTCTAAAATCTTTATTTCTAGCCTCAGATGCCTCTTCGGATAGAAAACCAATGGGCACAATTGACATGTTCTGAACTATGTCTGGCCCATGCATTAAAATTTTATGAAGTGAAGAAGGCATATAATACCATGGGTATAACTCCACGTAAAGCTTAGCAGTATCAAAGCAGAACTCTCGGAATTTAGTTACGTTGATCTTCTCTCCTGATGAAATACACTGCAAGATCACACAGATTTTTCTTAAAAGCATAGCATCTATTCCGGTCAGTTCAGCAGATTTAGTGTAGTTTTCAAAAAATCTCCTTGCCGAGTTGCCATTGTTGGTGGATCCACTGCCTTGTTTCACAACATCGAGAAGTAAGCCCGTTTCTCTTCTTACAGCCTCTTGAACTCTTTTCTTCCTGTCATCAACTTGCCTTTTTGCTATATCACCCCTTACTTGCCATGATTTTATGTCTAATTTGTAGGAAATGTGTAATAAGCATTCCATTGAGCGAATCCAAGCGTGAAGGGTGCTTAAGCTATATTTATACATGTCCTCGTTTGCGTGTTTATCTTTGATTAACTCTAAATTATTCATTTCTTTAGGACAAGCCTTGCATATGTCACACACTGAAGCTGCTGTATTGGATATAATGGAATGAATTTTACCATCAATCATTGTCAACAGCAGTTGGTGTTTGACACTAATTCCATCAGTGATGGTGGATGGAGTTAAGGCTTCAATCTCTGCTTCGATTTCAGCCATCTCTCTCTGCACATTTTCTTTGGTTTCCTTTATAAACTTAAACAATATTGGCCGGCAAAATGAAGTGGAAGATGGTCGCTCGTTTTCCCAAATTGTTACACCTTTTGAGACGAGCCGCAGTGGTACAAGACTAATCATAAAATTACTAGCAAGATCGATTTGCTCATCTTCACTCGTCCTTTGATGATAAATGCTTTGGCTAGATGATCCGTCAAAACCCCATTTGCTGGTCAATACGAGCTGTTGATTGGGATCAACAGGGGTTTCTAACGACCTAATAAGTCTTCTTGAGGTTAAATCCATCAAGGCTTGTAATTTGATTTTTGCAGAGCTCTCTGTAACTGTGAGATCTTCTTTGGCCGGATAGCACTTAATTTTTTCTTTAACCAACATGTAGTAACTCGGGTATTGAAGAGCTCCTTCTTGAGTGTTGAAATCCCGAAGAGTGTTATAGCGCCATTTCGATAAGTTCATCGATACATAAAGAGCCAATGCCTTCAAAGGGGATATTTCCCGTACCTGAATTGATTTACCTTCAATGAAGGCTTTGATTTTTGAGGCCTCTTCTGGATTCTCCGTCAAGTATTTCATAACATAAGCTGTATCGCTTTGTCCTGCCTTTTGAAGCGCCCTTTCGGCCGAAAACATAATTTCAGCGCTGCTACTGCTGCATGAAAGACTATCTTCAGTGCGTCTTCTTTTTTGCCGGTTACTAAGGTCCTCAAAAGATTTACGAGGACTAGGATGTGTACAAGTTGAAGCATCAGATTTAGCAGGAGAAATTATGGGCTCGATGACGTCACTTATATTTTCTGTAGAAGGTTCCATATTTTCATTCTGTAATTCCGGCCATTGAATTGCAGCCTGTAGCCAAATCTCATGTTTCTTCCGAAACTTATCTGTGCTTCTTCCAGACTGTGTCCATTTTGCATAAATGCGGTAGCAAAATCGACGACACCAGTCTTTTAAACTTGTTTCAGCACTTTCACATAACTGAACACAACTGTTATCTTTTAAAACACTGAACAAATAGTTAAAGTCGCGTAAATCTTTATGTGCGCGTGCGCATAAAGCAACGTGAATATCAAGATTTGTATTAAAATTTGGAAAATACATTGCGAGATTAGCTTGGATACAACGAGGTGTAAATCAACACTGATTTTAAAGTTACTAATAGTGACCTATTTATATAAAATCCAGGTATCCCAGGTATCCTTTGTTAAATATTGCAAGGTAATTAGTTATTGTGATAATTAGTAAATGATGCATGCTAAATTAGTGTATTAAGAGCCATTTAGTAATTAAATAATAGCAATGTTCTTATCAGTAATCATTAGTGCATCAGTTTTATATGTAAACCTTAAGTCCCTAATTATATATCCTAATTAGCTTATATCTTCTCTAATTGGCTGCTCAGAAATGTTATTGTAATAAGGTAAACCTTTAGAAAAACGGTTTTAATCAACAAAATAAACAAAAAATAAAAAAATTGTGTTATAAAATAAACATCACTCTTTATCCCAGAAAGTGCACATTTGGCGCACTATGTGTCTTAGTATTAAATATAGCTCTTAGTATTAGCATTATGATATTAGAGACCGCTACTTGAAACAAGCCCGGAATCAGGAGGGAGAGAGCTCGATACACTCATTTTCATAGTAAAATTTCACATTTTCTCAAATTACTCCCGAAATATGGGAGTTATGAAGAAATTCATCACCACAAGTTATGAAGGCATTAAGTAATCGAATAAGATGGCATCATTAGTTTGGCATAATTTTACTCTTTTTTTTCGGACATGTCTACGTCCAACCGCTCCCATACATTCGTTCCACTGTGCGTCGCGCTAATCTGCACGAGCCTTAAAGCCTCGTTTGTCATAGTGGTCGCAAGGGCTACTATTGAGCATAATTAATTGGGTTCCATTCCCGGGTCGAGCAAAGAGTTATTGTGATTTTTCATCTGGAATTTTTCAGTAGCAGCGCGGAGGATTTAAGGCCGGTTAATGGAAATACATTCCCCTACATAAGACTTTAACATAGCTAGCGAAATGTGGGTGTACTGTAAGGGGAACGCTTCCAAAGCCAGAACGTACGTTATATACAACCTAAATGCAAACGGATTCCAATAACCTTTCGCCTTAAATTGACGCTTCTGTAATATTTATACTTACTTTATTTTGGCGGCGCTTTACAAAGGATGCCTAAACATAAAGTCGCCGCCTGGACTTGCGGTCGTTTTTAAATGTGTTTAATCTCAAATAATGGCTCATTTAACTGTTCTCACATCAAAGTGTATAAAACATTCTAAAAAAATTAGGTAAAAATAAAAAATAAACTAGATTTTTTTGATGGTATTGTATCGAGAATCACTAGCCCGACCAACTGTCTTCGTTTTCAGAAGCGTTTCCCTTACACCCTGTATAGGTACGAGTATACTTCGTAGCCTAACCCTTCAGAAATATAGGCGTAATTTTATTAACCGATTTCGCAAAAAGGAGGAAGTTCTCAATTCGATAGTATTTTTTTTCGATTTTTACCTCAGAACTCCGTTATTTATAAACTGACTAGCTTTTTCCAGCGGCTTCGCTTGCTTGGAGGTCGGTGTACTCTACATATAAACTTTCCTCTTGAATTACTCTGTCTATTGATGATAACCTAATTTAAATCCGTTGCATAGTTTAAAAGATCTTAGCATACAGACACGAAAAGCGACTTTGTTTAATACTATGTAAAGAAAAAATCTTGTGGCAAAAAAGCGAAAATGCAAAACCAAAGTCGCAGACTTGCGAAATTAAAATTATTTTTCACTTTCTCGTGTTTGTTTTTGGGAGTCGGTTGTGATTTTTTATTAATAAACTTTTTGTTATAAAAATATTCAAGATGAGTGTAATGACCGGAGCCTGGTCATATGTTGATTAATGGCGCCGTTTATCTGTTACCCATGAATAATTGGCGAGAATCCATCGTATCTGGCTTAGAACTTGGCAATGTGTAACATGCTAATACATACATAGGACAAGTATCTGGCTTTGTTGTTTGGTTCTCTGATTACAATAGTCAATTCATCGTTTCATAAGGGGAACCCAAGGGGTCAATATCCAAAGAAATCCCCTCTAGCTTTAACTTCTAGAACTCTAGAGCTTTTAGGTTTTAAGGGGGTATTATCTGCTCTAAGATTCTACTATTGATATTTATGTAGGATCTACAAAAAAAAAATACGCAAAACACCACACGATCACAATACTCAAGATATGACCACATGAGATAACTTATATTCTCTTTTCGGTGGTCAATCAGTAAGTTTCATAATTATAATAGATGAAGCTTTACTGTACACATATAGTTAGGTATACAGGTATATTTCAGGAAAACAAAATCTTAGCAATATGTCAATAAAACGTTAACGATAAATAGGTAAGATACTCACGGTTGTACGATCTACTAAAGTTTATCTCATGACCAATATTGATTTACAGTCGTTCTAAAGTTATTTTACACACAAACCACACACACACACATACATAACAGAGATCTTTATTCGGGTTATTGTACATTCGCCACAAAGTGAATTTGTCACATTTTGTGCACTCCATACATTGAAAGTGTATTCGCCACTTGCATAAAAAATATGTGTAAATTCGTCACAAGTCTTCATAGGTACATAGTTTTTGAATAAAATACTGGTAGCAAGCAAAGTTATTGGTTTCTAGCGGTCGAAATGAAAATGATTTCTAAAATTATGAAAGTACGAAAACCTAGCATTGTTAAGACATACGCGGTCTTAGTCTATGATTACCTACATTTAAGTCAGTGGTATGTTGAATCGTTTCAAAGAATTACAGTGATTATTAAACATACTAAAGTAGCTTTTTTTTTAAATTAGATGTGAGTACTTCAATTATAATATTAAACATAGTTATCTTTCGTTATGTTGCAGGCAATTCAGCCTATTGCAATAAATATATATTTCGTTGTAAGTAAAACTGTGTTTTTATGTAGACGTAAATCAACATTAAAAAAAACGTGATTATTACTATAATTTAATTATTTTTCTTATAATTGTCATGTTGTAAGCAAATCAGCCACTTGTAATACATGTTTATAAGAATTAAGCGTGCCAAGCAAGTCACGCCGTCCTTGACAACGCGGCCTAAAAACGAACAAAACCAGACAATATTAGCGCATATTTTCGTTGTGAGTAGAACTGTGATTTTTGTGTGAATTTCTGTGATTATTAAAAAATTATAAATAACGTTTTATTCTACTTATTGTTTGATTTTTCTGCTGTCTGTGCGGAAATAAACAATATGGCGAATTTATTTCATGAAAATAGATCTGTGGCGAGTTTACACATACTTTATTCGTGGTGAATTTACTTTGTGGCGAATGTACAACAACCCCTTTATTCTCATTCTTAAAAGGGTGCTGTTGGATTACTGTTCTCAGAAAAAAATACTGTGAAATTGTGAAAGTAGGAAAATGCGTTTATTGGCATTATATCATTAAAAAAACCTTAAGTATTTTTTTTTTAACAGAAAACAATGACAATAATGCCAAAAGGGCAAAGGTACTTTTTATTTCACAATTACTATCAGCTATCGATCATCCAAAATGTATCCAAGTTCCAGTAAATCATAGATAAATGGGTGCAGTTCCTATAGTTTATGCCTGTTCTGAACTTTAGTACTAAATTGTATGAAATTCTAGATTACTGCCTGTTTGGTAAGAACAATGAAGTATTGAGGCATTACTCATAGAATAATCTTGGTTAATGTCAGACTCGACAATATTGATGAATAAGACTTAAGGCGAATTTCACCAATGAAACTAAACGCATTCACCACATAAACCACGTTTAAGAGCTGTCAGTGTCATTATTTCTGTAGAATTTTGACACTGACAGCTCTTGAAAGCGGTTTAGATGCGTTGATCGCGTTCAATTTTTGATTGGTGAAATTCGCACTTTGTACCGAAAGTGAACATTTGTACATAATTCACCATTTCGCATAGGAACTCCTAATCTTGGTTTACTCAGTTAGGTAATAATAAAAAATGATATACCCGGTAAAACCCTAAAACTATCATAATACGTATTTCCAACATCAAAAAAAAACCTTATCTTTTCCCTTTGGTAAAACCGGTTTAAAGTTTAAATATAGGCGCCGTCGCACATTTTTGCATAAATTATGAAAAACTAACTTGGCAAATTTGCTTGACAATAATAAAGCGGTTGAGACTAAAGCTTTCTCTAACAGCAAACTTATCAAGGTCAGATAACAATTCCTCCCTTTCTATAGAATAATTTTTGGTCATCTTTCAACTTTCAATAAATACGTCAATTTAATATTTATCATTTACGGTTCAACCGAATTCATATCAATCAGTAAGTAGCTATATTCAAAATTTTACTCTATCAAAATTATTTTAAAGATCATCTATAATCAGAATTAAAACCTTAACGTATTCCATTAAAATAAAACTTGAATGGATTCGTACTCTTAGAAGTAAAAGTATTTCTCTGGCGAACCTTAAGCAGGAAGGCTTAGATACTTCAGCTCAAGGTAATTTAGTAATAGCCTATAGCATGGCACGATTGGAATACTTAGCTTTGTACTAGATCAGTTAGGTCTTACAAAACGACGAGAAACCTACCAGCAATAATGATTACCTTAAGTAATATGAAGGAATGTTCTATAATGTTAATCTTAGATTATTGCGTGAAGTTCTGACATAATTTCGTATTAGCAATAATCAACATACTCATACCATTCCAATACATATAACCACTAAGATTCTCGATATTAATGAAAACATACATTGAAATGATAATACATATGATCAAAACTATAGAACCAAAAATGTCCTAAAACTTAAACCAATAAATGAAGGATGAAAAACAAAACAAAAAGGGCTTAAATTAAACGATTCACAAACAAATAAATGAAATGAAAGAAGAAGAAAGTGGAATTATTGACATTGCTCTAAATAAGACTATAACAGAAAATAAACAGACCGGTGATGATGCCACAGATAATGAAACTAATAAAAAGAAAGTGATTCTTCATGCTGTAATCAATTGATTTTACGCATGATATGTAATCGATTGTCCATACTCGGGATACGGAAAGCTTCACAACGGAAGCGTTTATTGTTAACAATCCTGTTATTGACAAACGACATCAAATTTTCAATCTTTTCTTGTTGGTGATAGAGTCTAATTTAAATAGACTTCTTTATCCATTTTCACTGGAAGTAAACATTGTAGTAGCAAATTGCTACAACGGTTCATTTCATTTCATAAATTAGTAGGTATGCTTTCTTGTTGAACTAACATGAAACATTCGTTTTCGTTTCTAATATATTTCATTGAAATGCATATTTACTTTATTGTATGTGTGAGAGGTAAATGGACATAACTACGGGTATGTTCGTTTTATTGTATCAATTCATTCTGATATTTTGTCATGTATAGCAAAAGTTGCTAACGTCAATTCTATTATTAATGTATTAAAATGATAAGGAAATCCCTATGCATCCAAGGCAAGAACAGGATTTGAATCCTCAAATTCATCTATACCTTACAGAAAACAGTATTGCATTCTTACATCACTGTACATTACCGTACGTACAAATTGTATTACTAAACAAACATTTCCTTTCAACTTAAATCCAAATGTGAATGTTCATCTGAATATATTCGTGCACATTTCGATCGCTTCAATTGACCCGATTTCGAAGGCAAGGCGACAGAGCGGTGCGCATCCGATCACCTCGGTCCTTGGCACAGAACGAATACACTTCCATGGATCACATCACAAGTCCTATTGTTGTTCCATAGACAATGTTGACCTACAACGAACATCTTTATGATGCGTAAGAGTGGATTTGTGGAGGACATTCGATAGAATGGTTCGGAATGCTAATATCGGATTTGCATTGTGTGAGATGGGAATACATGGATCGTTGGTGGTATGATGGGAAGTGAGTAAACATGCAAAATTATGGGACCTAATAAAAAGTATAACATGGGTTTGTATTATTGACTTGCAAGCCTTTCCCACATAACTTACTGTGAATTTTAGATATAAAGAAGCTAAAGTATGGCTTAATGTAGATATAAAGTGACTACTTACTCATGGATTGCCTAATTTATGAACATTTTAAATTAATACTCATAATATGATCTAAACTTTAGACCGGATGGTCAAGAGGTAGCAAGCTACATTTTAAGAGACCCTATTAAAATAATGTATCTAAACCAAAACTGGCTCACTAATACATGAATATAAAACCAGATTAAGTTGTCACGGCATTAAATTATTATGGCGTAATAGATCACTTTGATAATTTGCACTTAATTAATTTACTAGCAAGTGACATTAGTATCATACTTTCTCCTACTAAATATATCTTAAATAGCTTGTAGACATGGTATAAAATCTGGTCAAAGATAATATATATTCATTACTTGGTGGCCCTGCGGCCATTTGTTTTATAACCTGTTTAGACTAGTTATGTAGAAGAAAGCTATTGTTAACAGCCACTCTTTTATTATATAGTCAGTTTTGTACCTTTAGAATTTCTAATAGACTTTCCATCGTCACCTTTTTATTACGACATAAAACAGTATCTTCAGGTTGATTGATGTTGGAAGGAATTAAATGTATGTTATTTGCTCACTTCCAATGGCACCCACTAGGTTCGGAGGTGACTCCTACAGTACAATAGTTATTGTTGCATTAGTCACTAAAGTTTGTAATAGGATGGGTAACACCACCCACTGATGTACCTACGTAAATCATCTGCAGATCAAGCAAGGCGGTTCATCACTCTCCAAAATGGAGTTTATTAAGCTTTAAACGTTCAGACATTAGAAGGCAGCTGATACATTTCCAGCTTTTTATTTAACTACAGTATCTTCTTTATTTAATCATGAAACATGGAAAACGAAATCTATTTCATTTAGACATAATTATGTATCAGCCATTGTATTCATTTTACCTAAGAACTTCTTAGTACCATAAAATAGAACATCATCCTCATTCGAATATATTGCATCTAAATCAACGCATATTTTTGCAACGGACACTATGAAAGGGACTCCGTTGTATTCAGCCATTTCTATGGAACGTGAATAGGACCAGCCACAAACAAGGAGTTTACACAAGAATCGAGAATAGCTATTGATATTACCATTCATGGTGCATCGTTTACTTTCCATACATATGTACTAACATGAGATGATTAAGTTCATTTTTGCGTCAAAGTTTAGAAATAAATCGATTTTCATGCGGGCCGTCGAGAGAGAGATATTCTTCTATAGAGTAGTATATTCTCTTCCCTAGTTGTAAATCATCTTCAAATTGCTTACCCTCTTCCGATCTCACTTAATCTTTCTACGTCAAATAATCTCCAAGAATTTATTGCATCATTTACGTTCACTTCAAAATTAAAACTTGTTAAGTTCTGACACTCATCACAAGGTGATATCCAATTAACACAAAATACTTAATCAGTCACTGTTTTATCAATAATTATGGTGATTGATCAATCGTCATTGCTGATAATTTTAGTTAAACAAAGATAATCCCATGATTCAAGTATCACAAAGTGAGTGGAGGTGACCTTTTGTCTGTGTAAACAAAGTTATTAACAGTTAAAGCTTTAGCATTGTTTATGTTGTATTGTAAATGTTAATTAGTAGTTATACTCAAATTAAATGCCAAGGATTGGGAGACATCGTTTCGGATACATGACCAATTACTTCTTGTTTCGTATGGATGCTTTTATGAATTGATATTTTGTCACAAGAGGGTGCAGTGGTGGCCCATTGGTATGGGCCCCGACTTATGTGTTGTAAGTCGTGGGTTCGAACCCAGGCAGGTGCTTTACTTTTTGTAAAAATTTCATCACCACTGCTCTCAAAACGGGGAGAAGAAAACTACGTGAGGAAACCGGCATGTCCTAGAGTAAAAAAATCAAAGATGCGACATTTACCAACCCGCACTTTCGAAGAGAGGAGGCCTGTGTCCCAGCTGTGGGAAATTGGCTGATTATGATGATAATGATGAGTAAATTATTAGGTTGTTAATTAAAGCACGTGACAAAAAGAGTGAAGAACATATTAGTTGATGGATGGAGAGGGAGAGGAAGGCCAAAATGGATTATGTGAGGAATGATATAAAAGAAGAAGAGTGAATGAAACCGTGACAGTTGACATGGGATAGTGGAAGAACATGTTGCGCCGAACCCAGAAACATGACAAAGCAAGGACTGGAAGATGACAATTAATTAAATGATTTTGCCTTAAGTGTAGTGGTTGGTTTTACAAATGTTAGAAAATGCATGACATTCATTTCTTCATTGAAGATTCATTCATGAGATCAAAACAACGAAAAAGTCATTAGAGTATTAATATGTGACTCTAAGCCAAAACTCTAAATAGAAAGTGACATCTCCCTTAAGCAAAATAACTTAAGGATTAAAACCAGCAATATATCAGCGACTGATTAAATGTAAACTATTTATAAGTAGGTAAATCCGGTACCGACCAATCAGCTTTTACTTTCAATAAGAGTGCGCCTGCGTTGCTTCCGCGAACGAAAGTGCTTCAGTAACTACCGAGGATTTTTTATCGATATCGACAACATTTTTTAAATTTCGTTTTTCTTAAAAACTCCATGACTAACAAACTCAATTTAGCAATGAATGTGGAGCAAAACGTGATTGTTTTTGTAGTTATTTTATTTCCCCTTTGAATTAACTTCTACAGTCTGATCTAATATATAATGCTCAGTTTTTTTGCTTGTCTAGTCAGTTAATCAAAGATGTTCATAAACTTAGATTGTAATCAAAACTATATTTGAGGTACATGTAATAACACGTTATAGGCTAAAACTAATATTTTATAGTCAATACGATAAGATAACTATGGTTTTTACACACAAAAACTGACTCCATCTACAGCCCCAAAAACCTTTTCTATAAATAATTGATCACGATATTTTTTTGCATTAAATCCGATTCAGTTCCGCGTTTAGTAAAGCCATGATAAAAAGCGTGGTTACTATATATTTTGCGTAGACTATGACCTAACTTATTGAAGCATAAACAAAACACTTCAGGTTCTCAAAATATATTTTCTAAGAAACCTGAAAAAGTATCTATGTCTTATTTTAATTGAATCCTTCAAGATGATTATAAAACATAATGATTTCGCAATAACAATAATTACTAATCACATTAAAATAAATCAAAATAAAATTCAATTTAATGATACGATACCTATACGTGTTCACAAAACATCGATAATAATCACAAACGGCATATTCGCACCACTACGAACAGTTTATTATCGGGTATGGCCGATCAATGACAGCAAAACTTTCTTCTTCAAACACTTGACGTGTGTACGACGCACTTATTATATGAAATAAATCTCTGCATGGACGTATAATTTCACTTTTTCCCTATTTTATCGATGCCAAAACAGGTTTAAGGAGGAAATCGATTATGTTTTTGATCAAGGTGCAAGCACTGGCGTGATCTTTAACCTCAAACACGTTGGTACACACGTGGTTTCGACTAGTATTGATGACATATCGCTGTTGCAAATTATGGTCCATGTTGGCTGCTTTTCGAAGCCAAGCCTAAACATTCTTGGTCACTAAGAACATATGATTGACCATACAATAAAAAAAATATGCTAATTGTTTTATTAATCGTTTTCGCTCTAAAAATACCTAAAGGTCAGACTTAGGAACAAATAATAGGTAGATCTTGTTTTATTTGATCTTTTATCGATGTCTGAACACAAAATCGGAACAATATTATCATCGATTTTCCTGGTTCTAGTAACAATGTCTTTTTGTTTTTACCACTTTTTGGTCACGTATTCTACCAATCTCCTTATCGACGAAATCACTGAATCATCCAGACAGGTAAAAAGTACTTAGTATATGTCTTTTTAGCCACCAAAATCAATGAATCTGCCAGCCTTTTCCCAACTACGTTGGGGTCTGCTTCCAGTCTAACCGGATGCAGCTGAATACCAGTATTTTAAATGGAGCGACTGCCTATCTGACGTCCACATCCCAGTAACTGAGTAATACGATAATCTTGGTAGTGTATTTTCAGCCACCATACTCTCCAAAATCAATCCTAGTAGAAAGTTACTCGATCGAAACATCTGATTCATTTTCCACGTACTTGGAATTAACAATGGCTTTTTACCAGATTCGCAGTGCACGTTGAACCTCAGTTCCGTCGCCGCACCTTGAGCCATGAACTTGCTGGACATGGTCACTTGGACACTTTCTCGAAGCTATTGTTCATAGCAAAAATCTATTTGTTGCTATGAACAATTCAAGCTTTTCCGTTATTGGCGGAAAAAATATTTTGTATTGTTTATCTGGATTATGTTTTATACTGCTATTGTGCTGTAATAGCAAGAAACATCAATTTATTTTATTTTTTTATTAAAGAAGATGTTTAATACGTCCTCGAAATAATGACAGTTTTTCGATGTTTTTCCTATTAGGTTTGTTTTTCTGGTCAATAATAAATAAACTTTTCGTTGTTTCCTTAACGTTTTGTTCAAAACGTGCACTTTACCTCATATGCATTTCTGCAATTGTCGATTCACCCACAATGTGCAACGTGCGGGTAATAATAATTTCTTAAAAACATCATTTCTTTTTTCCTTGCGTCCCAAAATTATCTGAGATTCTGTTGTAATTTTAAAATCCCTTTATTCCATTGTATTTTCTTGCCATAATGACAAGCACATCCACTGACCATCTGAATCACTTATCACAAAAACTACATTAAGCGATTCCAATTTTTCACACCCTCCGAATTTGTCACGGCTTCACGAAATTATGCCTTTTCTGTTCCTTCATCATCATTATCAGCGTTTATGTGTTCACAAATTATTGTTTAAATCAATATTACTTTATCGTTTACGTTTTTTTGATCTGCGTTTTCGTTAATTTTTGTTTTTGTATGTAGGAAGTAAATATCTTCTTGTACATAAATCTTCAAAACAACATCACAGTCTTCTTCATTCTAAGGCTCTACAGTTTTGTCAGTTTTTATTTCAACGTCTTATTTGTTGTTGATAACAATAAAAGACCTTACGTCACCCCATTTATTTTAATTCTCTGCTACTACAATACTCCGAATACCTATACTATCATCATCTGTCTAGCCTTTTCTCAACTGTGTTGGGGTCGGCTTCCAGTCTAACCGGATGCAACTGAATAATAGTATTTTACATGGAGCGACTACCTATCTGACCTCCACAACCCAGTCACTGGGTAATATGGGTAATACGATACCCTTGGTAAGACCCAATATCTATACTATACACCCATATGAAATGATACGAATTATGAAATCAACGACGCAGGTATGCGTGCCTCATTATTGACCATATCAAGTTGTGTTCCCTAATCAAAGTACACTATAATTAACACAGCATTCCGAAGTCAACGTCAAGTCACTCGTGACTGAACGTAATGACGAAATAATATATAATTGAATTAGATAACGGAACAGTATCAATCGGTACAAGATAGCATTTCATTAAAACAATTGACATGGCCTTGGTTTCAGTCACGAATGTCCTTAATGTAGAAAACTTGTGTGTGGGTCTTTCAAATATGGTTGAGAGATTTCATAGTCTCATCTATGTATTATGCGAAGTATACAGAACGAAAGAACAGTTTTATGACAGTGAGTTGCTTAGTAGAGTACCAACATACTTAAATGCGATAGGTAACTTGATAATGGAGTCCCAACCGTCCCTTGCCCGCAGAAGTGCCAGCCCGCGCCGAAGCTGAGCAAGTAGAGTTAAAATCCCCATGATTTAATAAGAAGAAAATTGTTTGATTTAGCCTGTCCCCACTTGCTGCCCCCCCCAACAGTGACTCCCTGAGCCAAGGCTCGTAACCCGCAGGGGGTGCCCTCAGTGCGCAGTCGCTATAGGTATAAGTGTAGTTTTGTAAGCCCTGGCTGGAGGCTCTTAGCCTAAAAACGAAAAGTCACCGCAGGAAAGCCCGGTTAAGCAGTCACGGCCTCTCAAAGTCAACTGCGAGATGCCATACCCAAAAAAAAAAAGATAATGGAGTAGGTAAATGTTGAATATCAAAACATGGAAGAATGACGTAAAAGGCGCAAAGGTGTTGGTACTCATTATACACCAAATACACCTAAACTGAGAAAAAAATATCGTCACAGATTATTATTTTCTATTAGTTTCCCATATTATAACAAAACAAGGGCTTGTGGCTAAATAATTTCAGACGCACGGGTCGATTGACCAGGTTAAGCGACGCTTGCCGCGGTTGGACTGTGGATGGGTGACCATACCCCCCGTGCCTCGGAAAGCAAGCTAAACACTTGTGTCCCGGCTTTCATTCGTGGATCTTTGACAGTCGTTACCGTTCATCAGCAGCCCGAAAGTTTGACGACCAGTCTTACCAAGGGGTATCGTGTTACCCAGTACCTGGGTTGTGGAGGTCAGATAGGCGGTCGCCCTAAGTAGAATACTAGTATTCAGCTGCATCCGGTTAGACTGGAAGCCGACCCCAACATAGTTGGGAAAAGGCTAGGTAGATGATGAATGGGACAGTTAATATACTTGTGGTGTTTTTGCCTGTAATTTCGACCAATCAACTCTTTTAAATGTAACACCTGCCCTAGTAGCCTATTAAACCCCCACTATTAATACTACTAAGATGTGCAACAACCGCTAATTCAAAACATCAAATCAAAAGTGAGGGCGGCAGCAGCACGCATGCGCGAGAAATGACACAGTAGCCGGTGACGGGGCACGCGACTGCGCACGCCAAGGTCGCCGCTCACCGCTCAAGTCCTGCGCAGAGTGGTTCGACGACCGCTCTGTTCAATATCGTGATTTAATTAATTTAAAGTTTTATTAGGAGGCTGTATATTATGAAGAAGACGCTGAAGAAGTCTAGAACCTAATAATATTGGAATAATTGTGAGGGGGTTGATATAGCTCTAAAAAAACCTAATTGATTTCAGAATGCTTGAACTTTTAGAAATCAAAATGAATATATCTGATATGGTTTCCTGACTATTTTGAAGGAAGATACGAATACAATGTAATGTTTGAACAATATTTCCTACAAGTTCTTAAATAATTTGATATTCAACACAAGATTATGTAAAAAAACATGGGCTTTCCCAATAAAAAATTCCTTATAGTCAAATACTATGACACATTTGGGCAGTATATATTAAACAAAAAGACAATCTACTTTTACCTCAAAAATTTGAATTCGACAAGGCACGCCTTGAAATAAAATTTCGCTTTAAAAATCATTTGAATATAAAATGTAGCAAACACATTTTTTGAATACATAAACGGGTACATAAAGTTCAGAATTGTTCTGTATGCCTATAAAAGGTTTTCAAAAGAATTCCTCCGAAAATATTATTTTTACTTTCACTTTTTACTTCCAAGCACTCAATTCCATGATAACGCATAATCAGTCGAAGTTATTGAGTCTCATATATTTAGTTTGTATCATTTCTTACAGTTTTTTCAATGTTAATAATGTTGTATCTCTCAAACATAATAATTAAAAAGAACCTAGCAACATGATAGCAGGTAATATCACCCACAAAGGCACTTGACCCACATCTCTTTTCTCAAGCACGATATACAACAAAGGTCAAATGAAAATATACCTTTATTGAAAAATAATATGGTGTTGTATCACGTACAGGCGTACCATGTCATTGTGTTCAAGTGAATTATCACCTTCAACCATAACGTCGTCTATGTATGTCAAAGAATAGGAATATAGAAAAAATACAGCTCATAATAATGATAATATATTTTCTGGTAACTAAACAAATGCTATTGTAACAAATAGCATGATAGTCTAAGAAAAAACAGAAGAAAACTGATAGTGTACTTGACCAAACTCTTGTAACCATGTGTGACATATAATGACTTCGATGGTTGACCCTTGTGAAGTCATATTTGTTCTGCCAGGGGTGCGGGTTGTTCGAAAGAGATACCGCGGCCCCTGGCACACAGGCAACTGAGGGATCACGGGTGGGTTTTAGTCAGTAAAAGTCTGACACGCCCTCCTGCTCCACCCAGAGCGGGAGAAGTTTTTTGATGATTTCCCACCAAAACAAAAAGTCATATTTGTTCACACGCTAGTAAACGGTCTAAACAAAGAAATTCTTCAACACATACCAAACCATACTGTACCATTTCTGTAAACTTAAAAACCATACAGCGACTCCATTTCACTTTCTACGTCAAATAATGGAATATAAATTCTCGATGCGAAACTACCATAGGTACATGTTTTCTATAACATCGTTCAAACCACCATCAAACTTAATCGTTTCACCCATTGAATAGAAATCAAGATATACACATTACCCAAAGAATCAAATAGAAATTCCCGATCAGTAAACAATGCCAGACCTTGGTAACGAACTTGAATACCAATGAAAAAACCAATGTGGACATTCTCAGGGCAATGCCAAGGAACGGTTTTGAGAAAACGATATTCCGATAGTACGTTAACAAAATACAAATGAAGGACAAATTCCTATGTCGTCATTATTCAATTCGACACATGAGAACCGAACATTGGGCTAAGTTTTGTATACGTAACAAAGGAACATGAAAACGACCAATAAAATAATAGAGCAATGCTCAATAATGCAAGTTGTAATAAACTTAAAATTGTGATCAAGTGAAACTATATCACGCATTCCTTGATTTGTTTGTCCTCAATTTTAATAGAAAAAACTACAAAGTAGGACATAATAAAAGAACATTAGCACTAGTACACTAAGTATACTAGCACTAGTGGCACTGATAAAAATGCAATTCTAAGAAACCCACCCACTGTAAAAACCAATATTTTGAATGATGGTATAGAAACATGTAAATTATACTTGCGGTTGCCAATGCCTATAAACAATGCAATGTTATTTATTAAAATTGTTTTTTTCACATTCAACGTTATTCTAAATTCGCTTGGCAAAGTTCCAACTATGCAAAAATCATCGCATCAAAAAATATAGACCATGTATGCTGCATACAAATCGCGTTATTTTGTACTAGCAGCTTTTGTTGCATCTTTTAAATTATGTATCCATCTTTACTATGTACCTAATTCTATTTTAAAATTTTGTACACGTCTATGGACGTTTTTTTTTTCATCATTTCTCTCGAAATTTTATATTTTACTCATGTATCTTTAAATACCTAACGGTTCCATCTCTTTTTTCTAGAATCGGTCTTTGCGGATTTGACAACCCACACAGAGATCAGAAGTCAGAAGAAGTAAGAAGACACATAGGACAAGTAAGTTATCCACTTATCTATTACTTATTTCTTGTGACCATCTTAGACAGAGCATTGTGCTTAAAAATACACACATGTACATTTAAGGCAAATGGCTCATAATGTGTATATAAATTCTAGCCAGATAACTATCTAAGATCTCAGAGAGGTCAACGTAGAACTAATACTAATGATGTAGCCACGCATGACACTGATATACCATCAACTGATGAGCGTTGACACCTACACTAAAAACTGTGATGAGTTCACGACCAAATAGGCAAATACAGAAACGAATATACGAGATTAGCTGAACAAATCTGACGTTTTTAGCAAGCGTTCAAATTGATAATGATGATGATTGGATTATGGAGTTAATGAAATATACCAAACCCGTAATATTAGGAGCAGAATCGAGATTAACCGTTGCTATCCGTATCGGAGATATTTTTCAAATTAAAAAATAAAGAATAGCTTAATTTTTCGCACTGTGATTGATAATGCCACCTGCCGTGTTATGCATAAACAATGAATGAACACATCAATTAAAGTCAGTCAATCACAACTCCTGCCACCCACCGCGACGATGATTTTCATTACTAATCAGGATACAAGATGAAAACATCAAGACAAAAACCATGACATAGTCAATAATAATAGAAGAAACTACTGTCAATCATTAATCCTCTTATTATGTTAACAATAAAGAAAAAAAAGACGATCAACAAAGTACTATAAACAGAAACAATAGTTGTTCGCAAGGAAGTGATGCAGAAGAACATTTTAATATCCAATTCGACAAGTAGGTACATATAACTATGGAAAATAAATATCATGGCCCGAACAATAGGAAAAAAATCCTAATATACAAATGAGATGCGGCATCGAGCTGTCAAAAGCAAGGTCGATGCAGATAAACAAAAATTGTAATCACGCGTATATCTAGACGTATATATACTGTTGTATTCTTTGGGCTCTTTCATTAATTTCACATAACAAAGCGGCTGAAATGATTCCAGATTTATCAATAAACACAATTATCATGTAGCTTCGAGGAGCGTGTACCTATGGTAATTAGTTAGCTATTACAACCTACTACAATAATCCATTATGACCAAATCGGCCTAGAAGTAATTCAAATTGTATTTGCTCAAATAAATCCGATTTTATCGATCACCTTGGAAGCAAATTTGAACCCGATATAATCACCATGATTATTGTTGGGTCGATTGATTACATAGAACATACAATTGTGATCTTAATAGACTTGAGTAAGGCCGGGAGCTTAATGAGAAAATGCTCAGCTGCTTTTATTACCCGTATCTAACTCATGTTCTTGAAACAAATAAGTTTCTGTGAGGTCAGACTAATATGTCGGTACCCGGCCTAATATTTGGAATTGAGGAGATTGATTCGATATGGTTTGTCTTAATTTCAAAACTGACAAATTATTGTGAGACGAATTATTATGTGCTGTGGGCGGCGTGGAACGAACCTGTCACTAGTTATGCAAAAATTTGATCTTTAACCTCAGCCATTGTAGTTACAACCACACACCGGACGAATATAAATGAAAGAAAAAAGGTGTCTGATTTGTCAGCTGTTTCTTTTGATTGGGGGAAACATAGTGTCAGTAGGATATACGTAGGTACACATGACAAGTTTATTATTGAAGAAGAAAGAGTAGAGAAGAATATTATGGATAAAATAAAATTCAACTTATCTGCTACCTTAACTCCTGGTTACTTAAGCATGAATTATCAACAGCTCGCTGGTCCTAAGGAATTTGGTACTACCGTGCGACAATTATATGCGTTTCGTTAAACCACATGCAACTTCCCACTACCGGTTGTGTTAGAAATGAAATGTTAATGTATTCCTTCATTGTATATGTGGATGGAGGAAATGTGTTGGACTATAAGGAAATGGGAGCGATTCTGTATGTATGTCATCGTATGATTGGGAACACTGTTAGTTTATAATCTATCTCGCGAGATTATAAACTGTCGATAAATTGTGAACTGCACCATACTGCTCACAATTTAACGCATTATTTTTCGGTTGATTTATAATCTATCGAAGTGAAACTGTTAAATCATAATCTGTTGTGCGTTAAATTGTCAACTGTCCAAAGGCTGTCCCTGATTGGTTGGTCTTACAGTAGGCCGTTCTGTGTCCATACAGTTAGAAATGAAAAACCGGTGTCAGTCAAATAACTACTTACTTCCACAACAATTTTATATAACTAATTCTAAAGCTCTGAGTTATTTTCAACATGAAATAAATTTACAATCACCAAAATACTGTTTGTTTACATTCGACAACAAACGAATTAACAAAAAAATATGGTGGTGCGGGCATATGCCGTTCAACCAATGATCGCGCGAGGTGCGTTTCGTCGCATGCCATTTCACAATTTGACGGACGGTTTCACTTCGATAGATTATAATCTACCGAAAAATAATGCGTTAATTTGTGCGCAGTGTGTTACAGTTCACAATCTTTTGACAGTTCACAATCTCGCGAGATAGATTATAATCTAACGGTATTTACAATTTACGGTGACATGTACATAGTTAGGATGAAACAGCTGATTTGCAAGAAAAGACTGGGGAGGGGAATATTTATTATTAGTCATTAAAGTCCCACTGGTGGGCGAAGGCCTCCCTACTCTCTTTCGACCTCTCTCTGTCAAGAGCTGCCAAGGACCAATCTTTATTAAAGGAGTCCAGCTCATCCGGCCATCTCCGTTTGAACTTGCCGCGATGTCGTTTGTCACTAAGCGGGACCCACTGGAGGACAATTATTATTGAATAATTGAAAGATGTCAAGAGATGACTTTAGTAGGCAGAAATTTTATTTTAAATTGCACCCAAATGATGCCAGATGTTACCTCAGTTAGTTCCTACGATTTTCGATTAAGAAAAAAATTATAGACACAAAAATCAAGCTTGAAATTAGTTTAATTCAAGGCAAATAAAATAACGCTACCTTTTTGCGACAAATCATTTCTGACATCTTTAAGTGTGCCATAAAACATAAAACGACAAAAATCTAATCAATTTAAGATGACGTCTTCATTAAACTCGTGAAGCCAACATCCTTTAATAAAAATAATCCTGCTATCATAGACACAAACAAGGAAGCAGTACTTAACAAAACATATGCACAAAATTCCTTAAAAAAGAACAAGCAGAGTAAAAACATTAATAAAATTAAACAAAACGTACTAGACAAGGAAGCTTCAGTCTCATTACATATTCTACTAGATTCCTATCAGTACAAACGTAACGCTAGTTCGTGTATTAAACATTCGCTTTCTGTATCTTTCCAAATGACAAGGTCGTGTAAAGGTTACCTGTCATGGGTCTAATTTTATATGAAGACATTAAAGTATTACTGTATATTTTTCAGAATCTGTCAATAAGATTCGTACTTCTTTTAATGATAATATTTTTGGTATGTAAGCGTATTTCCGCTGGCGTTTGAACAACACTGATTCACATAGATTTATTACGTTTCGAACAATTTGTTAGAATGTTCAAAGTAAAGATATTTTAAATATTATGACAATCATTTTCTAATGTACATATGTGTCCCTCTTGTATTATTTTTTAAGTCACCGTTTAATAAGGTTATAAATTACAGGTTAGTTTACTGGCAACAATGAAATCTTAAAAGCCACCAATATTAATTTATTCTAATTGCTTAACATTATCTTTATCTTTCGACGTATACAAGTCATTATTGATATTATGCATGCATAAAAAGGATAAGCAAAGAATATTATTCCTATTAATCGTCCACTAATCATTATCAAGCCTACAAAAAAGACCATTGTAATAAATCAACTGAAAAAAAATCAGTTCTCACACGTTTAAACTCTAATTGATTTTGATATATTTTTTACAATCAAACATGACCCATCTTCCGCATGCTGATTAATTCAAATATTTATAACAATACTTTGACATGCACTTATACACTACAGTCACAGAATAGTACAGAAGATTAGCACTTAGCACCATACAAGAAGCGAGAACACACGCCACACAAACACGCTTCATGTTCAGCGAATGCAAGCATACTCGCGACTCGCATTTGTTTGAGATCGTCGTACATACGCATCTATGTGCGAGCGCCTGCGAAGGCTAGTTGTATGCAATCAACCTTCTGTTCTATCTTGTGCTACGGTTCAATAAAGTGTATGATGTCATAGGTCATATTGGTACCTATTCTATTGTTGAACACCTTTGTCGTGTCATAAATCAAAATGAGATGAATGGTGGAAGTTAAAACTATGGCAAAGGCAATGACCTTGTTGATGGCAGATAAGGGCAGGAACTGTGAAGTCATAACGTAACGGGCGAAGGCAGCGTTTGTTTTAGAGGTGACTGTCCTTTTCATGGGTTTGTTGATTTGTATATAGATGATGATGTTGTCAATAGAATAATCGAACTTGCTTTGAAGAGATCATAGTTTGGTAGTATGCGGATGATCAAGCTAGATATAGTCGAAATATAGTCTCGCCTGCTCAGAGAATTTCTCAACACCATTTCAGCCGAATGATGTCCACTGCTGGACATAGGCCTCCCCCAAGTCCCGCCACTTCGACCGGTTCTGTGCTTTAGTACTTGTCATTTTTTTGGGGTGTTTGCCATAATTACCACACTTGGCAGGCGGGTTAACGATCGCAGTATGGTTGTAAAATGCATAGAGAATGCTGCTGCCAATTCTCTAGCTAGTAAGTCCCTGAGTCGCCTTCTACGACACCCACGGGAAGAGATGGGATGGTGTTCTTCTTTACGTTTGGCACTACACGGAACGTTTTTCATCATATAGGTACTACACCAAATTTCATAAGAGTCGTTTGGTTAAAGTAGTAATTAATTTATCAACAGCATAATTGCGGTCGTCCGTTCACTTGCCAAATATAACGATCACGATTATAATATTCTAATATAATTATCGGTTTCTGGTTTAAGTACGCTCACATGAAACTGACAACATCCACATCTGGAATCTAGTTGGAAACTATACGTCAACATACCAAACATTCCATCACAAATGTCTTTACTAAGATACCTCTTGCTTCCAATAGAGTCTTGGGCTATTTCACATTCACTATTCATTCATGCTCTGCATTTGTCAGTACTTAATTTTGAAGCATCCGGCCGATATAATCTTTATATGTCAGTCACAGACATCCTTGTACTAAGGTCGCGACTGCAGAAACAGTCAAATCTGGCATTCTGCCAAAGAGCCGATGTAATAGGATTTAATCTACTAATGACATAACACCTGCACGTGCATAGTCAAAGTTCATTTACGCTAAGATATTGAATTAAAGAGTAAATTAACAAGATGTAGTTGTTATAGGCATGTGGTAACATTGTAGATGATACTACTTAAAAGAAGGAATGATGTTTAGATAAGCCCGGTGGTAAGGGCTAAGTTGACATTTAAAATTAAAAGTGAAGTTAAAACGAAATAGTACCTACAGGTCAATGGCAAATTTCCTACTAGGCAGTGAAAAAAAAGGCTTATGTAGACAAACTTAAAGAAACCACAAAAGTAAACTAAGTGATTATTTTTAACCACCAAGGTAAACTTTGATATCATTGTACTAAATACTCATAAAATGGCGTATTACTCTATGCAAATTGTCTATGGTATTTTTTATTTGAAATAATTTCACAATATCACACAGAATTAAATCTAGAGTGAATACAAAACCAATAATAAACAATGGTACTCCCAATAAAATGTAATATTGGAGCAATCAATTTACTACAGAATCAAAACTTTTACGCTAGGATAACTATATCTATTTAGTTTTATAATGTGAAAACAAAATATTTCCCTAAACTCCTTCTTCCTTTGTCTACAGGGTGTCAAAATAAAAATGGACGACGCCGGCAATATACTCATCAGACGCTACTCCAAGAGTAATGTATTTGTGAAGAGTACGGCGGCCACCAGCACCGAAGAGACGGCTATTGGGCAGGACATAGTCAAACTACCTGGATACTCGCTGGAACAGGAGAAGATATTTAAGGTAAGAGCTGGTTCAGCTGTTGTGTGATACATGATAACGGAGAAGCTTTTGAGGGAATGGTATACAATAATGATAGTTGCTAACGATGACTTTATAAATGGTCAAGGTAAAAATTGATTATCCTAAAATGTATCAAACTAAACTAAGGAATCAATGTGTCCAGTAATTAGATGATATAGGTAACATAACACAATTACAAAATCCTGTCGTAATCTACTGTTCAATGGGCACGCCACGATTGCGGCGGTAAGTCCCCTCTTTGAGGAGTGGCTTGAGAGGCGGCATGGCGTCCTCACCTTCCGCCTGACACAGGTCCTCACCGGACATGGCTGTTTCGGGAGGTTCCTGTTTCGGATAGGGCGGGAGGAAACGCCCGGGTGTTTCCATTGCGAAGATCGCCCAGAGGACACGGTGGAGCATACGGTGGAGGTCTGCCCGGCTTGGGCGGAGCAACGCCGTGTCCTCGTGGAGGTGATCGGCGGCGGCGATCTCTCGCGTCCGACCCTGGTCCAGGCCATGGTACGGAGCGAGAGGGCATGGCTGGCAGTCGCCTCCTTCAGCGAAGCAGTTATGCTCGCAAAGAGGGAGGCGGTGCACGTGAGGGAGATGCAGTACATACGCCCTCACAGCCGTGGCCTTCGCAGGAGACGCCCTGGGCGTCGGGAATCCCAGGCTGATTCCCGGCCTCCGTAGGCACGGGCTTGCGGACGGCGAGTAATGGGTAGCTCGCTGTCCGGTAAGGACCAAGCCCGGGTCGACGGCGCGTTGTGTTCCACGCGCGCCTCAAAGAGATGTCAGCAGCAACAGAGGGGCCCGCAAGGGCCGATGCCTGCCGGGGGTGCGGGTTGTTCGAAAGAGATACCGCCGCCCCTGGCACACAGGCAACTGAGGGAACACGGGTGGGATTTAGTCAGTAAAAGTCTGACACGCCCTCCCGCTCCACCCAGAGCGGGAGAAGTTATTTGATGATTACCCACCCAAAAAAAAAAAAAAAAATCTACTGTTCAAGATTTTTTGCTGTTATTAATTGTAACATTAAGACATTTGTGCAGGTCCGTTAAAGTACTCAGATGTGCTATTATTAATAATATTAAGAACAAACAAAAACAAATATATAAATCGCAACGCTTATTGTATTTAAACAAAGCCATTTATCAAAGAATGTAAAAAACTTTATAGGCGTAATTATTTTAAGTGTTACAAATAACGCGGTTTAACAATTTATTACAAAAACGTTAACTTCAATGTCAGGTTTAAAAATTGAAGTTATGTTGTTTAAAATATGATAACAGATTATTCTGCTTCCTTTAAACATATCTTTAGCTATTTATGTAATAATAAAAGATACACAAATACCAGCATAGCTTTATTTAAATAAACAAATATAATTTCCGATTGCCATAGCACCTACTTCTTAACCAAATAAAAACCTTGTGTCGTAATTAGTTTTTATAATGCAGAATAAAATAACATCATTAATGAGTCTTGCTTTGATAAACTTGCAACCGCAATTTGTTCCAATTCCAATAGGTACATAGGTGCATCTAATTACAGGTTGCTAGCTTATCCTTCCTCTTGCACCAATCACCAACTATGTTATTTACAAAATTATCGTTGAACGAAATTAAATCAGAATTCTAGTCTTTACTGCTATCGAAATATGAATTTTCAATTCTAATTTATGGGCAAGCAAGGTAAACTGGTTCGCTGTGAACATACCAAACAGGCGTCAGTAGTTATTTCCGTCAAGATGGATGCGTTTATGAAATAAGATGTCGTAACATTTGCCTATTAATTTCATGGTTGCCCACATAATGATCTAAATTGCTTAGTAGATCACCATCGGGCCGGTCTTCACTAGAAATTACTTGTTTGGTAACTCAAACATTGGTTTTTTCTCTCTCATTTTGTAAGCATAAAAGTTCTATCTACCGATTAAAAATTTTCACTCACGTCTTTCCGAACGCGGTCACACACAATAGGCAGCTATTGTTCGTCTGTTGCTTCATCTTTCGCTGCTACTGGCTCCATAATTTCCTTATGTTCAGCGTTATTAAAGACAATAATCATCGTAGAAAAAAAATTAAGAGGGCAAGGCATTACTCTAATGCGCGTTGCGTTAGTGCATCAGTCATTTGTGGTGCATCACGACTGCACAGATTGTGTCCGAGCACGATTCTCTCTGACCATGACATTGCCACGTAACTTCATTTTATCAGCATTACGAAATATTTTCTACTTTGAAGACGGGTTATTGTTAGGAGACATAAAACCAATGTGAATTCACTCGGGATTTCGTAAATACGCAGTTACTTTATTCGTATAATTCATTTGAAACACACACTTATCCGATTATTTCATTAAAGTATTTGTAAGACGATATACCAGTGGAATTGTAGATTGTTTGCAACAAGAATACCATTCAACTCATACGGGCCATGACATTTGTAAATACGGTACTAATGACAAAGCGAACGCAAATGTGAATATAATAACTAACTCCGATCACAAATTAGCCGACTCAACTGCAATACAAGTACTTTCGTCGTAACTGACACGATAGATACAAGAAGTGGAACAAGACAATGGAAAATTCACTTCCTAGCATCCGAAAGATTCATTACCAATTCATACACCATTACCTACAAGGTTTTACGTAAGTCTGCAGCAAACAATGAGAGAAGATAGCACCATTAAGCAAGAGAGGGAATGGTCATTGCCTCACATATTTGTTTGGATGTTATTCTATTTCCTTGGGAGTAACGAAAGCGAATTTGCAGAAAGTGGGGCATTGTCCGTGCTCAGCGCACCGCCGAAACAATGTGATGCCTCAATTAATGGCTATTGTGAGAAATATAACACCTCCAACTATTATTATTAGCAGCAATTTGTTGCATGTCATGTAATTGTTATATATTCTATAATCATTGCAAAATATAGGTCAGTTCCATTCGCTGTTTTAAAATTCAGAACTATCTACTGCAGACAAATATGTCAAAATTATTTAAAATTCTAATAAAATATTCACATAAACAAAGGACGTAGATAATATTATGTCAATTATTCAGACCATTTCAAAAAATGTGTTGATAGTTCACTCTTTGACTCGTTGCACTGTTGTACTGCAATGTACGTCTTCGTTAAAAGGCTCCAATTTCCTCGAAACAATACCGGCAAGTGTTGAAACTGTATGATCTCTGGGATTTTTTCTGTGCGATCCGGCTCGTTTCCCACACCGAATTCCCTTGTGACTAAATTAATTTATAACAATACTATCAGTAGTGTCAACTACAGTTTTTAAATAGATCTAAACTACTTCCAATGTACAATAAACTTGGAAATGTTGTGTCATTTATTCGCAACCACTATGCACATGACTACCACTATTGCAGTTTTACTAGTGAATAAATGATCTATCCGAGATTATTCTATTGATGCCATTAACTTCGCAATGTTATACAGCAAATAGCTTGTTCATTTTCATCAAGCCTTTGTGTGAGAATGGAAAAACCCACCAAACCATTTGTCTTAACAAAACATTTACGTCAAATCTTCCATTTAAATTTGGTACTTGCATCAAACAATTCATCTCTTCTTAGAATGCTCTCAATTAACTAGACGAGCTTATGTTGCAACAATGGAATGTTACAGTTTTAATTAGAATTCTTAAAATGCATCAATTTGATTTGTAGTAGGTACTTGTATGGCGTTTTTTGAGTCGCCATCCGATGATTTACGAATGACGTCGGCGAAGTTTTAAAGATACCATCTATATAGTCTACTGGTCCAAACTGACGGAGGGACTCGACAACTGCTTGCACTGGTTATGTAACAACTTTATAAGCCTCATTCAATTTCGTCGATGCGTCTGACTCGGCGTTTTCGTTTGTCTCTCGGAGTTCCTCAGTCGAATCGAAAACCTTTTGGAGAATTTGAGATTATCTTAATAGATTTAGAGCACGTCGTGCTGGGACTTTAAGTTCCGTGACTTTGATTTTTGAAAGAAAAGAAAGAATTTAGAGGGGAAAGTAAAAAAAATATAAGGAAAAAATTACGCAATAATGATGTGAAATTGAACGTGTTAAAGAAAATGATAGTTCATCAGACGCTTTCGAAATATAAATTAACTGTGTGCTATGCTCTTTTCAGAAAACTTAATTTATATTTTTAATTAACAGCGTTCGCTCTTGACATTTTCATTATAGAGATGGGCACCCTACATGACGTCGGCTCAATTTTTGTTTGATCGAGCGATTGTCTTTTCATTATCGAACGAAGGCTTGTTATGTAATATTAATTCGATAAGATCTTCTAATTTAGACGCATTCAATCGATCGTCCAACAATTTGTTTTAGATCATCGCTCGTGTTAATTAAGATAAAAAATGTACACGTTATTTGTAACTGTCTGTAACTCTAAGTTTGTTTGTTATAACTTGATTGGTGTTATCTCATCTTTTAAATTATCGTTATTATGAGTCACACTAGCTGAACAGAATATTTTTTCTACCAATTATTTATCTTAATATCTCATCATATTATCTCATCATCTTATCATTACTTACCACGCCAAATAATTATCAAAATCGTGTCTACTGTTTACTGAGTCCATATTTGTACTGAACTATCTAAACCTATCAAATGTTTTTGCCTTAGTATCTATGCTTTAAAGAGCATACTTAACACTATCAGAAAACTCAACAGGTAGCTTAGCCGCTCTTCTTGTAACGGAGATAGGATTAACACCCTCACTTAAGGTGTTTTGTCAAAAGCCATATTTATTTTGTTACATTTTCATATCCTGATGTTCTATTCTCTATAGTTATTTAATACGAAGAAGTTATAATCCAACGTGAAGCCCTTACTTAACACATATTCTACTTACTTCCTTGAATTTAAAATCTTAGAATAGTATATCATCACCACTTACACAATTACCTACTTCAACAATATGCAGTCTAAGTTCATTTTTGAGTGGCCATTTCGAAAAAAAGTTTTGGATCGATTTATATCTGTTTGTGTTTTCAACTATATTAATAGATTTTATACGTTGTTGTTTATTCTCTTCCAGTTATTTGACATGAAGAAGTTCCAATCCAACGTAAACCGAGAGCTGCGCCGCTCATATCCTGATCGCAGGAGGCTGGAGACGCAGTGCCTCAGTGCCATTGCCTTCGTCAAGTCGGACTCCGATCTTCTCGACTGCCCCATCTGGGTACTCATCATCAACGTCGTTGCTATGGATATGCTCAAGTCTAAGCTGCCACCCGGTAAGTAAAGATTTTAGATTCTCTTTACAATATAAAAATCAGCAAGGTACTTTAGAATAGCCACCACGCTATGGAATAGCTGGTTAACATTTTTACCATGACAAAAGCTGATCAATAACTAGTTGATACCGAAACAAGAAGAGACAAACAAAATAATACATAAGGATACGAAAGGGAAAACTTTATTGCAAAACGATGTCGACGACGACGTTATCAAACATACTGTTATGTTTGATAGAAAAAGAACACTAAAAATAATAAGTACATGTATTCTAGGAAATCTTTAATACTATAAATAGGTACAAACAAAAACCAGTAAAATAGCTGTACAGTTAAGTGAACACAAATTATCTTGTCCTTGCATAATGACGTGCTGCGCAATTAATAATTTTATCTATTTCAAAAGCTAATATGCAACAAGCTTATTATTATGAACTTTGAGTCATTCCTTTTTATTAATAAACCAAAATGTCTTTACTTACATACATTTCTACTAACATTAAAAATGAGATGGAATTTCACAAACATACAAAGTGCCAAAAGTATAAAATTCGAAACGCAATGTGGAAATATTTCTGGATATACCTATAGCAGACACATAAAATGCAAATGCAGTGAGTCGGTTTTTTACACCTCTCAAAAGATTTTATACTGAAGGCACAAAAAGGTACAAAAACAATGCAGGTTTTAGGATTAGCGATAACATGCACTTTGGTGAATCACATTGAGAGCAAAAAGTAAATTATTTTGGTCAGAAAAAGTCTTGATAACTATTTTATTACAGCGAGACAAATTAACACAACGTTATGACGTTTTTACTTCGAATTTAATTATAATCTCTTCATGTCTACATTCGACGTCTTTATCTATAGCGGAATATTGATGCAATTCACACAAATCTGCAATTAAATGATAACCATAATTATTTCTACAATTGTCTTCTAGTTCCTCCCGCTGCTTCTTCTACTTCAAATACTCTTCTAGTCTTTTCTTTATCGTCTAGTTCCACTTCGTTTATAATTGAATTAACACTATCATTACCGACTTGTTCACTGTCTACACTGACAAGGGCTTGAATCCGGTTGTCACGTCAGCTGCTGACCTTGTCAGAACAATGTTCACGGTTACTTTCTAAGCCTGCACTTTGCAGATCATATCTTATATAGTCTTGGTACTAAATATGTTGTAAATGCTAAGGTGATAAGAATTGTTGAGGCTGTTTTGTTAAATCAAATTAATAATTATATTGAATAAGGAAGTTTTTTTATAATTATGTCAATGATATTACACGGCAAAGAGCTGCTCAATTTCATAGTTTATTGATTCGTTTGGTGATGGGAGTCAAACTAAAGAAAATCAATATAAGAAAGTAGTAAACCATGTACAGGAGGATGCTTAAATAAAAATAGCTCTACTGAAAGATTTTCAAAATAATAACTACATGAGATATCTATATCTTGTTGATTAGCATTAAGATTAACCTTTAATCTTAAAAAGAAAAAGCAATTACTTAGTACGTACTAAAAATTAGTAAAGACACAAAAGTAAATACAAACATTTAAAAAAAACATCTATCTGTTTGTGTGTCTGTCCGTAAAAAGAAGACAATTGGTAACAAGAGATGTGACAAAGAGCTTATAAATTTTTTCTCCCAAAAATCCAATCTTATGTTAGAAGTTACATACTTAAGTGGTAGGTTGGGTAACTAATTGCCTACAAAAGATGGAGTTTGATAAAAATGATGGATATGTTTCCCACGAACCATTACGGTTCATACATAGGAGGCCAATTACTTTTTATATAATTATGCACTTATGACTATGAGATGTTACATCTAAGCTTAATGTGAAGAGATTCGGAATATACTGTGCGTATCGTCACGCTGTTTTCACTTACGGAGAGGGTAGAAAACCAGTGCTTAGTAATGACCATGGATCAGGCGATGAACCTGAGATAAATACGGCGCCCCAGTTAATTAATGGAAAGAGAAGTAAATATTTTAGTAGCTTAAGGTTTTACAGAATCCATACTAAGCAGATGAAATAAATATTAAACGCCCTTTATTACTTGATCACCCAACAAAAATAACGCCCTTATTAACTTCAAACAAAAGACGCCCCAAATCGTTAACACCACAAACGTTAACATGGTAAGCAGAAACAGTACGCTCGAAATATTTATGTGAAACACAATGTTTAATAGTAACTTCATAATAAAAACACTTCCGTACTAAAAACGTTGCGATATCATCACTTTAGTTGTTTAGTGTGGCTAGCCACGGTGCTTAAAAAACCTGCGCATGAGCAACGCATCGTTTTTGTCTACTTTTTTTTTTATTTAGGCTTCATTAAGTAAAGCATGGTCAAGGTGGGCGGGTTGCGAATTTGGGAAAATATTTGTTGTGAGGTCAGCAATGGCCGTGGCAAACGATGTGCCATTTATTTTGGGGCTCGTATAATAAATAGTATATCTTGTAGTTTTGGCTAGAGACGAATCGTTAATTTATTTAAGATGGCTTTAAAAAAATATGATTGTAAATGTGTCATTATCATATTAACATGTTTGGACTTGACCTTACAAATTATCACGTATTTTTATGGTAATTTAATATGGTTAGAGCTATCTTTTATATTTTTTTTGAAATTAACGTAATGTAGTCATTATACACCGTGACATTGTATTCGTCTTACAACGGCAGCCCACTTCATGTATACAATGACTACTATACATTTAAATAAAAAAAAAATATGAATGATTAAAAAAATTAAAATATCATTCACTAAGACGCATGACGTAGATTGAAACACCCTGATATGGAGATGGAATGAATGATGGAACGTAATAGAATAGGTATCTTCTACCCTTTGGTACGTAAACATTATTGACAGGGTGTTTCATAATTCTAAAGCATTATTTATTATTCTTTGTACCTATTATCTTAATTAATGGTAACAATTTTTTAATCGCGCCTAGAGGTATTTTATTTCGGATACATTGAGTGGACCACCTTTGTAAGACGACTAAAATGTTACGGTGTATAAGCCAATAACGTACTAATATACATTTGATTTTTTATACCAATTGTAATGACACCGCACTTCCAAAGAATGCCCACAATTAAATCAACTACACACGACCCACACCAATAAAATCTATCCAAGATCAATAGTTCTTCATTTAACCCAGCAAAAACTAAGCAGGAAATGATTTCGTCTAACTCAGAGCACCTATACGACTTATAAATTGGTCACAAAACCAATTAAATGTCTAACAAACATACGTGATCAACGTTCCGCATATTTATATAATTACACGCTTAACGTAACTGGTCTAATGGATAAAAAAAAATCAATTTGAATATAACCTTAGAAAGAAATGTACGCCCACAATTAAATACGAAATTAAAACAAATAATTTAAACCTACACTACCATAATTCGAATGCCCATAAAACGTTCATGATCATTTGTGTTTATGTTCTCCTTTTATATAAAAGTCAAGTTATAAATGAACATGCTGGCCACGGTCCTAAATAATCTAAATCTGTTACCGGCCACGTCGCATCGTTAAGGTTGACAGAGGTAGCAAACGATTTTACGCTGGTCGCAACAATAGCAGAGAAAACAAGCAAAATCAACAGAAAAATTGCAATAGCAGCATTAAGGGACATAAAAGCACAAAACGTGTCATAGCGAATAAATTGCCTAACACCGATATCAGAGACAGAGACACATGGGGCCAGTGAAGAGTTTAACTCCACCTCTTTATCTCGAAACATAAAAATATTCCATTATTATATTGCATTGCGAACCGTATTTGAAATCTCAACCTGCGTGGGAGTTCCATGTACGGCGCCTCTTTTAAGTGTTTAAACATCTGTGATGCCCGCTCCCTCATCGATACCGTCATCATTAACATTTAAGACAATAATGCCATTTGCTGCAATGTTTATTTTAGGTCTTTCCATATCATCAGTTACAAGGCCGCTATCGAACATCAGTCACGCGTCATCAACGTTAACTGTAATTACCATTGAATAGGCGTATGTTTACATACGTAGACGATGACTAGAGGCACCCAAAGATCTAACAACGTTACAGTTACCTTGTCTTAGACCTCCGAGATAGAGCCTCAGGTATTATGGAACAATGGGACGACCTCTACACTTGTCATTAACTTACGAATATATACAAAATTAAATTCTTATAATGCACAGTAATATTCTCACGCGCAACTGAGAACGTTTAACCAGGTTGAATTAACCTTGAGGTTATTGAAGTTTTAAGTAGGAGAGAAAAAATTAAATAGTGCGGAAAGTCCAGTCCGAAAATAAATTGATTACATGCTTCAGAGTTCTGATATTGGAGACGGCCTTAAGACCAGGATCATCAGAAGTTATATTCTTGTTGTAATTACTGTGGACTCGTTCAAAAGTGATCCGGTTTTCATTGTAGCAAGGTGATCGGCCAGTTTTAATATACAATTGGCTTCCCAAAGAGACTTCCGGAAATTTATCACCATGTTGTCTGTACCAGTACAAGTATCTACTAGACGTGCGTCATCTTAACGTCTCAGTGCGGGTATCTCCACTCCTGTTTTATTCATATGAGTAGAATTGAATTACAGCGGGTAATTTGCACGTCTTTTGAAATAAGCAACAAGTGTGAACCGAGGTATTATTATATAGATAATTTTCAAATCTGATTTAGTTCCCATAGCACGCAACCGCATCAACTATGCAGGGCCTCACTTCTCAGTAGTCAGCTTATTGTTGTGCAACAATGCAATCTTACATCGATCTCGAGATGTATTGCACCTCATTTCACTCAAACCATACTGGAAATTTCTAACTAACCCCATCTAGGCAAGTTAACAGCAATTCAACATCTAATATTGGTTTTGCACAAATCATAGTGAAGCTATGGGAAAGAAACCGCACCGCGAGATTCCCGTGATTTTCCACCACGGATAAGATGCGTTCATAGATTTTCTGCAGTGGTTTCGCGGTCTAGCCACTGTTTATCTGTTAAGGAACTCAAATAAATCTATTGAGTAACGTAGCTAATGTTTTCTGTATGGAAGTCGTGACACTTAAACGTGGGGACTGGTCGCTTTTGCCGATATAGCATCAAAAGTTTAACCTTCGTGTCATGGAAGTACTTGCACATTGTTACTGTGTTCGTGCCTTGCTTTATTTTCATAATTAACCAATATGTATGTATTGTTAATCGTTTAATCTATACTTGGTGGAGTAGCAACTACCAATCCAATGTTTTTGCATACGATAAGATCTGCGTAGCTTACATGTTTCTTGTCCAATAAATTCAAATGTACTTCATTGTTCACATCACACATTCGAATTTCGATTTCATAACGAAGGTCGTCATAGTTTGTAACTGGATCATACGAATGCAAGCATTGCCCACAAACCCATTAAATTCACTTTGAATTTGTAACGAGCGCCAATTGAATCATTAAAGGCTTGAACAGACGTAAATCGTGACTGAGATTATGCAAAACTCGAATTGACAACAATAGGAAGCATGCTGATCGAAAGTGATCTGTGCAATATACAGATTTTAGTAGCCCTATTCGAAGTACGGACGTGGTTGTCATATAATTACTACTTACAGAATATAGTTCAGTTTCTTGCACAATATACTGATTAGGATAACTCCTTGGTTAAGAAACTTCAAGTAAAATGATAGTATTCGTCCTGAAATAGTATCTATCAAAGAAAATACAAACGAAATTTAAAATCCTGAAACTACTTTGAGAGGGCCTTCTAGAAGGAAAAGATCTCATCTTACCACGATCTGATCAAGACTATACAATTCTACTCAAATTGGAGCTATGGTCAGACGCTCTTGACTCACATCGCATGCCACAAATAGCGAACCGAATATAAAATTCTTTTTTATAGACACACGTAATTTTCTCAGCATTTAAAACAGTCGGTGTATGTACCTCGGCTATTAGCATTCACCTCATTGCCTGAACTAATCTGGATTCTAATCCCGTTGCGACATGGCGTCTACGGTATTTCCAGACACAGGTATATCTTTTAAACTAAGATTATGTGCGAAACAAAGGTTTATCGTTTCCACAACATCTTTATCATGTCAGCACTAGAAATCTATGAAATGCTTTTCAAACAAAAGAACCTCTACTTCCTTATCAAAATTGCTGTAATTGCTATCTGAAAAAGCTTTTAGATTTCAATTTAACAATAATGTTTAATGCCTAGTTAGATTATCGTAATAGCAGGGTGAATAAGTGGTCTAAAACTGTGTAATCATCGTAATAAAAGGGCACAATTAGGAATAACATTTTAATATAATTGCCTAATATGGCGTCTGAGTGGACGCAAGTTATTTCAAATCATTTCCGCTTGATCATTCATTATGATTTGACGTGTCTGGAGTGTAAACAAACATTTAGTACATAGACAATCCGACACCACAGAATGATAGATGCAGTTGTCACTATTTCTCTTTTGTGCCGCACCGTCGCTCATGCAATAAATTTTATAGGTACTTTAATATTTCGCAACTAAAAGAGCCAATATTCGCATGAATTTACATTTATTGTTCGCAGATTATGCATTCAACCTTGCGGTGTAATAGTCGAGTTGGTTAATCGTGGACGATTCGTTTATTTTTATGATTAGAGACGAAGGTACGAATAATGGTGAACTGAAGTGGAATGAAGACACCAGACCTTTAACGTCTCATTAATAACCGTAGGATGTTCCAAGTCGTGAAGAGGAGTGATTGCCATCCGATCTGAACATCACGAAGTTACATTCGTGTTGCGCAAGCGTCGCTAAATGTTTCCAATTGTTGTGTGTTCAAACTGTTGGATAATCTTTAGGAAACTTGTTATTATACAATATTTCAAACGTTTCAATAGAATTTATATTGCTTCATTAATATTGGAGATGAGCTTTGGCTGACCTTTGACGAACTAAAACTCAGGTCGGTGATATACGATTTGTATAAATTGAATATTACATTTCGAATTACTATAATTTGCCCATTCATTTCCCAATAAAATCCTTAAATAGAATATTTTTTTAAATCACCGAACTTTGACACATAAGAATTTTAAAAAATCGGCACCCTAATGACGCTGCGTTCAAATAGTCCCTAACGTTAATCCCTTTAATTTCATCAGCACTTTTTAATAAAATCATTATTTGTCAACAGTTCAAAGACTGCTGGACATCAAGAACCGACCTCGCATTCCAATCCCAGATGAAGACCCATACAGCATCGCCAGCTCCAACGCCAACGGTTCAGGATCCAGCGGTAGTTCTGCAGGCTACGGAATCAATGGACACAACGGACACAACGGTATTAACGGTATCAATGGACACAACGGAATCATTAACAACAATGGACACGGAGTGGTAGCCGCCACCAGAGAACAGCTGATGATGCAAATGGGACAGAGGAGAGGAGAAAAGCCTCCGAAGCTACCACCCAGGGAGAATGGCTATGGCCCTGCTGATATTCCCAAGGTACGTGGATACAAAGTGAGTTATCGATTTTGGTGACCTTTTGCATGCCTTTGCACCTTGCATGTTTAAATTGTCACTTTTTGAAGTTTCAGAACTGAAAAAGGAACAAACTGAAATGCATGACAAACAAACAATACCAAACGATGTTGCAGTGTTTTTATCTCACGACGTGACAGGTGTTTTACTTGTGGTAAACAAGTCTACAAAGATGGTGTGACTGCGTGTGTTAGCGCAGGAGCTCTCGGTGCCGTTCGAGATACGGGCGAAGTCAGAAGTCTGTGTATGTGTGTGTATCATGTGCTGACGCTTCCCGTCTTCACGCACACGTTCACATTCAGTTTGTACAGTTGGTTACCACAAGAAAGGCTCGGCGCAAACGGGCTCGGAAGCCGTCACATTTGATAACTTGCATTTCGATAATCTGCAAAGATATCCAAAAAAGTTAAGTTAATTTAACAGCTAATTTCCTATAAAAAATTACAATCTAACACGCGCGCTAAGTAGAACATCACGGTTAACTGCGTGGGAGGTGGAGTAGTGCGACAGCGACGGGTGTCGTCTTGTGTGGCCCATAGCGACCACAAGTGGCGAGTCGCGGACACTGCTGTAATGAGTGACCGCCACCGCCACACGTGTGCGGCGCGTCTATACAAAATATATGAAAAAGTGTGTAAGTCGCTGCTGCTGGCCACCAGTGGCTGTGGTCGGTGGCCCGTTTGCGCAGAGCCTAAAGTTTGCATCGCTTCGTGAGATAAAAAAATACTGTAAAAGGCGACTTCGATGTAAACAGCAATGGCCTTTTGTCTGGTATAAACAACGTACCTACTTCGATTATTACTGCCTGCGGAGCGTAGTACAGCAATATCCCTTTATGATCGCTTATTGCAGTTTTCGTGTAAACTATATGTTCAGCAGTGTCCTTTTATGGGTAGCTATGATAAGCACAATGTATTTAATCAAGTTAATGGTATAATGGAAGTAATGGGCCAGTTTTTGACGAAAGTTATCGCAAAATGAATATGACAAATTGTCAAATGTGCGCTTCTGTGATTGGTTGAATGATTTATCAACTGCCAATCCAAAGTTGACAATTTGTCACATGAATTTTGCGATAATATTCGTCGAGAAACTGACCCTCAATCAGCAATTGAAAATAAAATAAAACGCGAAGTCACTGCAGAAGCCGGTAGCAAGGACACGTGTATGTAATTCCTATTCCAATGGCTTATTTTAAAAGTTTATCCCTTCGTGAATTAATTTAATAAGATATGATTTACAAGGCCTACAGTTTCATGATTGAATAATAATAAACTTGAATCCTCAAGTTCCATTTCGATATAAAAGGTGAGGTGCGGTTGCGCATCGACAAAGTAATTTCCGAAGTGAAAATTGCATTACGAATTATTTTTTCATTGTTAAGTTTGTGCATCAAGGGTACTTTGGAGAAGGCATGGCTTTTTTTATTACGATAATTTACATGTAATTTTTGTTACATCTCGTCTTATAATAAACATCCTACCGCCAACGTCTGCGCTGGTGATCTTTGTATATTTTATGTCGCTGATTATTCAGGTTCTTTTAGATGTTATTTTGACTTTTATTTCTTTTTAAGAGCAATTTGTACATTTCCGTCGTCTCCAACTGTTGGCCGGGACAAAATGTTTTAACAATAATTGTCGTAAAAGTCAACATTTTTTAACTTGTATGCACTGGAATCGTTTCTTATGATTCTTAAGACGTTCTTACTTTTCTATAGTATCATTATATTTCCTATATATTCAGAATATATAATTATGCGCGAAGAAAACCACAGTACCCACAAGCCCACAATATTAAGTTTGTTATTTCCAAAATTCCGATAAGAAAGAATCCAACCAAATTGAATGCCATTAATCTTTGTTAACTGTTAATGCACATTTGAAAAAACTAAAGAGTATAAAGGCGCACAAAGTCAACTTAGTGATAAAGATACGATTTATGCAAATTGAAATGCAAAAATGTCTCGGTATAAATAATGGATGACGACTGTAATCGGCAAATAAGTCACATGAGAAATATGCCCCGTACCTTAATACGACTTTATCAATCAAGACCAAATCAGGATCTTATGTCAGCTTAATATCTTACATTCTCAAAAATATTCCAAAATAATTACAATCAAGTGCACTTAAAAGGACAAAAAGTATTTAAATGAACGGCTAAAATCCCCAGACGTTTTCGAATTCCAATTACCTTAATCTTTTCTTTAAATATCTGCTGGATTTAGAAATATATTGATTTGACAACCTTCCGTATTTGGGTCCTATACATTAGCCTCATTGTCGATTTTAGCATTTACTTGTTTAATCTGGAAGTCATTTATTTTTCCGTCACCATCAAATTGGCTTTTTCTGTTACACAAAAGATCACATTTATCATTTGATTGAGTCTTTTATAGATTGCTTAATGGATGGAATTCGGTGTAATCCGAATCAAATGGTATAAAATCTAATCCACCGCCATTGCTCCAAGCAAAACCAACAAATTCTTAGAATAATTTCAAGCACCATTTGTTTTATACAATACAAAAAGGTAACCAATATTACTACCATGTAACTCATACATCAAATAATAATCCAGGGTTGTAAGGTGGCTGTCATGTACTTATCTATTCACGTCAATAATTCTTTCTTCTTCAACAAAACGTATTCATCCATCATTTCGTAAATCACGTCCCAAATCATAACAATTGTAAAGATATAAACATCGAGGGAGGTGAAAGTTCAATCCGATTAACGCCTGTCGGTTCCGACTTGTTGTCAGATAATTGTTGACATACGCTATCGCAACTGTGTGGAGTGGACAATGGCGGCCCAGCGGGAAAGATAACCCTGACGTATCTCACATCTCATCGACTCCCAAGATAAATGATAGCGACTTCATAGTACAGTCGCGTCGGCTTTTACTCTTTTATTGGTTTACCTAGTCTGCTTCTGACACCATACAAATGAACAATGTGCTTTGTGTGTCTGTTAGGCTTCAGTTCCATGCCTGCTAGGTGTTTATTAAGAAAATATACTGCGTGAACCGATATTTCTTGCCAGGGTGGTTTCCATAACCTTTATTTGATAAGATCCTGTTCCTATGAGTTTTATATATCTCGATTCGTTGTTTTTTGATGCCATCTTTGGTTTGTTACAAACTTACAAGGTAAAAGATTGTACGGCGCCCACACGTTCATATTATTGCATCTGATTTTTGCTTCGTGTTTTATACGTGAATTACTTGCTTTTACATGTTCTAAGGCGCATGTTGTGTTGTTTAGTGGACATATTACAATGTAATTGCATTCTAAAAGTTCCTCTAGGCGCTATCTAACTTTCCTGTCGCCAGAAACGTTTTAGAATATCTAATTCAAAATTATTTCACGAAGCTAACGCACTTATACACTGTATACAAATGCAAATATATAAAATGGTTTTTTATTTTCAGAATATTAAACCTTTCATTAGTAAGAATTTATATGGCAGAAGCGTGATTGTATATTTTTAATCAATATTGTCGTTATTTGTTTCGCAGCCTGATTATGACGACATAGAAGGACACGATGGACGCATGCCAACACAGTTCCCGAGAGGCAAATCCGATAAGGGCAAAGACAACAAGAAATACGGTGAGTGCTACCATACCTACTGTAATGAGTCGAACAAGTTCGATGAATATAATCAAATATTGATGGCAAAAATTAAGGAATGGAAGCAATTGCACAAAAGGTGTAAAATAAACAGACACCGTTTAACAACAAATAATAGAACAAACGACGAAATCTATCAAGACACAAACTGCGATCCTACATTTACTTCAGCTCCAAACTATTTTAAGTCCAATAAATCTGCCCATTACACTACAAGAGTCTAATTACGTTCACTAGGCCCGTTCATAACTTACCGGACTTCAATTAACTTTCCCATTCTTGAAACAAAGAGGATCAAGAAAAAAACAAACAGAAAAATTTCAGCATTAATTGCTTGGACAATATAAATTCTCCACGATGTTCTGTCTTGCTGAATGGGTAATAACAGTATTTAAAAGGTAGAGGTGCAGGCGCCTACATTGAGAGCGGCCTGTGGTGTTGCCTGCCGAGTTTGGTCATTACTTTGGTCATAATTCCTCAGTAATGGACAAATAGGTTCAACTGATAACAGAGTGCGGCTACTTAGTGATTTTTCGCCGACAAATGTTTGTGGGTCCTTTTTTCTGTCCATGTTAGGATTTACTCTTGGTGCTCTACTGTTGTTTTTTTCCCTACTTGGTCATTAACTAGTTTAGGGTAAATGTAAACTCATACTTGCTTTAGTATGAGTTAACTATCTAACAACAAGTCTGGTGCGTCACAGAAACTTTTGAGTTCATTATAAAATAATTCACTAGGATATGCATTAAAGTCACCTAATAAATTAACTGAATCTACCCCATATTCATGCACAATACCAATCACCTTTCCAAGGCCAGCAATATTTGATTTAAATTCCTTTGCGTCATCATGTATACCTATGTCTCCAGTTAAGTACTACACACGTCACGAATCTACTAAAAATTGCGTTTTATATAATTTGAGTCGACATCACGTTCATCAATTCATTATCACTCCGCGAGTAAATTACAAAACTTTTCTATTACATTTCACAACGTCCAATCACAAAGATATTATTTACCACTAGTGATATTAGTCAAGCAATCACCGTCCTTTGCGACCACAGCTGTCCATTTGAACACGGTACAGTTGACAATGCAATGGATTTATGAATGCGACTCGCAATTTATACAGCAACGTTGCAAGTACTCGCAAGTGTGAACCTTTATATCAACATCTCTAGCCGGATCATCATTTATAAACCCATGTCCACGCACATAGTGATTTAAAGCAATATTTATAAAATATGGAATATGGACTTAAGGTTATGGGCACAATGAACTGAAATGAATTATGCTTTTTGATGGGTTTGGGATAAAAACTGATATACAGGGGTTATTCTTGAAGAGATTGCTGATATGGCTGTCCATTCTCTAAATGTACAATGGTAGACAGTTTGAAAACTGACCTGGATCGTTTTTTATTTATCTCTATCTCTGTATTCTTGAAGATATAATTATATAAAGTTATAAAAGAATAATCACAAAAATAATATACGCATCAACAGAAAGTTAATTCATGATGTAAATACTTAATAGTACGCTTTTTAGTCGCCAAAGAAATTGCGCCTCCAAAGTGGAATTTTGTGTTTCTAAGAAACTTTTTGTTAACAAAAAGACAGGCGAGTACCTAGGTAGTGTATCAAGAGCATGGCCATACATCACAGATTACAAGGGGACACTTACTCAAACACCACAAGCACCATCTTAAAAGGAGTAGATACTATTTAAAATATTAAGAGTTATATCGACCCGACAAAGAGCGAAGTCGCTTTTGAAATATGAGCACAGTTTACGTTTGAATACACTTTAGACAGTTATGCTTTAACATAAAAGGACGTAGACACACGAGTTCGAATTTGGAAGCTTTATGCAAATGAATTTCGCGCAATATCTGATACATTGGTAGCTCCGTTCTCCGTTCACGGATTCCTGACTGTCAATGTCGAGTCACATTTGACGCATTCCACATCCGATACGGGTGATCGAATATGACGTTTATAGATCACATTCGCACGTTTTAATTTGAGAGCACTTGCTTTCCATTCATAAGAAGAGATCAGTGCATAGGTTATAAACAGACAATGCCCCGGTGTTGAAACCGCCGGCTGGCATTTCGGCGTATCCTTGATATTTGAATTGTCGGTATTTGGAACGAGCTAGGCGTAGGATGCGGAACATGGGACGGAGCGTGCATGCGTTCCGTTTTATAGGCGAATGTGTTTGCAGTTTCTAACATAGGAATAGGTGAACGATAACCATGTTATGTAAAGACTCATTTCCAGGTACTAACACGTCTATTGGTGCTTATTTACGTGTAATGTGATTCCGATATTTTTATTTTTATTTCAGATGATCCGTACTACTGTGGTCTGCGAGCGCGTGTGCCAAACTTCGTGAAGACTAATGGCGCGAAAGTCTTACCGGCGATGACTGAGCGTCTGACTCTGAAGGAGGCTCCAGTGCCCAGCAAGCGTTACAGCGTGGCTCACGCCCACCCTGGCCCATTCCCGCCGCATATGGCGCCGTTTGCGCACGCTCCCATGCCGCCACAGGCTTTGTGGCATGCTCGTTCTTACGAGAGCGGAATCGGTGCGTACGATCGTCTCCCCAAAAAAGAAAAGCTCATGTTCCAATTCTATCCGAACAGGGACAAACGGCTGCGACCCCTCGTGATCCAGCAGCCGCGCTAGTGTATATACAGACTAACCCCGCACTTTAATTCCACCGCCTCAACGCGGGCTCTTCGCTCCAATCTTGGTATTTAAACTTTCTGTTATATTAGATCGCTTCGCTTGGTAGCACAACTCGCCTGTAAGCTTCGTTTCTACACTTTTCACACTTCTGAGTTCATCTCCCATAATCACCAAATATCAAAAGTATTTATCATACCTATACTTTTTTCTTGACAATCTTGTCAAATCTTGATTCTTCCAAATTGCGAAAATTCCATTTCGAAAGCTTTGCTATCATCCTTAGATGTAATTTGCAAAAGCACTAGGTTCCCAGATTAGACAGCTGAAAAACTTCCATGCCGCGTTGATCCGTTATACGTGTGATTGTGACTAAAATTAATTTACGTCGTTTCTTTAATAATCCGCCCCGTTGCTTATCCCTAATTGTTTGTAACATCTCCACTAACTCTGCTAAGCGCGAAGATCGTAAGTTAGTCTACAATTTAGTTCCCTGGATAGTGCTGAGTAATAGAGGAGGACCTGGCAAGCAGACTCTTAAACAAAATTAATTTAAAGATACCTATAAATATTCAGTCGTTTAAAACGTTGGTGATGATATTTAATTGCAGACGGAGAGCAACACTATGATCCATACGCGCTGTACGGTCGCCTGCCAATGCCTGGACGTGGCTTTCCCCCACCCCCTGCCCCGCATGCGCGTCACATGTTCATTGGAGAGTGGGACTAGAGTGCGAATCACCTGACACCTGGCAACTTAACTTAGACTTTAGTATAGGATACTGTCAAATCTAAATAGTGAAGTCACAATGTATTTTGGTGTGATTTGTTTAAAGGGATGATTACATCATTTTTTCAAATGGAGAACAGAATCATGTAGCCAAAGATTGAGGTGTATTATTATTAACTGGTTTAACGGTGCATGACGACGAGCATGTAATAAAAAATTGATGTGACAGTATCTTGTAAAAAACCTTATGTAATATTGTAAATATTCAAAGATTTGTAAAATAAAAGGAATTTAAAATTGTGTTTACATCGATGATACAATTATTTACTTTTGAATGAAGAAAGCAGTGGTCTATGTTGCTTTAAGGGGTATTGCGAATTATCGAGATTTCTAGTATACATTGTAATGTAATTATATAATCAACCTATATTTAACTGATAGATTTAGCATATAATTTAGTAATTGACATTACCAACATGTTTAGTAATAACGTATTTAACTGAATATTGTAAAAAAAAACTTAGTTTAAATTAATTAAACCTATAAGTTAACTATCACTGCCAATATTTAACGATTTGGGTGTTCAATGTCATTTAATTGTCTTGTCGTTAAAATATTTTCTTTTTTTATAATATTTAAGTGGCAATCCTAGTCAAAACAGGGTTGGGAAATTTAAAAACGATTAGGGAGATTGAGTTATTTTTGTTAATTTATTTATAGCGATCTTCAAGAAGTTTTTTTTTTTCAAAAAGAAGTGCATACATACTTCACACAAGTTACTAGCAGAGTCACTAACATATGTACATACATGCCTACATACATAAACTCACGCCTATTTGCCATGGAGTAGCAGAATCACATTGGACCTTTATTAGTAGGTGTCTTTCTTTCTGGCAATAAAACGCAATGTTTATTTTTTATTTAAAAATAAATGCATCTCGAAATATGGAACGTTACTAAGTATTTCCTTTCGAATCATCACATATTGTTAATATTTGTTATTTGTATGTAAATTGCATATTATTGAATTCTAATTAATTATTAGGTTTAAATAGGAATTCAATTTTAGATTTAATGATTACTTTTGTAAATACATTTCTTCTATAATAGGTACTGTTTTAAGTTCTATATCCATGTATTTCCTGATATATTTCTCCAATACTCAATTATCATAATAATTATGATCTAGTTATGTACAACTACGTTGACAATTTAAATGTAATTTATTGTCACAACTACTTTTAAGATTTTAATATTTTTGTATATTTAGATACGTTTTGTATTCGTAGCACATTTAGTGTTATTATAATTTTATCCGATATAAAGTAACTTTAAAATAATATCCCCAAAAGAGCTATGTTGTGTACAAAACATAGCTCTTTTCACTGGATCTTATTTTAACCGCTTATAAAACTGAAATGTAGCTACAAAAATTCGGAGGTGCTGCACAGGTTACCATAAAATATTGTATCTTATGCATTATTGTAGATAATTATAATGATACTTACTTTTTAGATGAGAATATACACGTCAAAAGTATTTTTCGAAATCAAAGATGATGTTAGAGAAAAAGATATGGCGATTAATAAAATAAATGTAATAAAAATAGTTATGATCTATTGTCAAGATGTACATTATTATAAAGATTACCAAGAATTTACAGACAGTTTCAATAAGATAAGTCCAGCATTTTTTATTGATACACCGGACGGTGTTTTGTAAGAAGAGACGATTAACTTTGGCACGATGTAAAATACTGCTGCTACTACGAATTTAAGTAATATAACAACAACATCCACTTGTATTGTGTAGCATTGGGTGTTGGTTATCGAGTAACCTATCATAAGGAAGACCGTTTATGAGTAAATATACAATTATTTTAATAATACATTCGTTTCATTGGAAATATCTCTCACCAGTTTTATAATGATACACTTTATAGACAACATAAAAAAATAAGAAAGGCTATATTCTACAATATTGATACAGCTACAAGGATATCAACGACTCTAAAAGCCTTTTAATCACTTGAATGCCATCAGAATATCTACTCCGAAAAACAATCGTTTCATACATATTTTGATTCTCCTAAGGCTTTTTATATTCACCAGCACCAATCCATTTCTTAATCAAATACTTAATATACTTTCTCGCTTCTTTCAATTCTTCAGGATCCTTAGATCTATCTGAAAACAAATCCCTGCAGTGAGACGATAAAGGTATAATCTTAGCTGGTGCATCATATGAAACGTCTTCTAACACTCCAAGTCTGTGATATGGATCCAAGTCACCATTAACGAAAACTACATTCGTAACATTAGGTTTCACGCCGCCATACATATCATTAGTACGTTCAATACCTTCATCAATTCTTCTTTCATTAAACGTTTCACCAAAAGATTTCGTACACAAACTATAAAACAAATCCACAGGAATATTATTAGTGAATGGCTGCTTCTCTGAAGAGCTGCTTTGATAGTAACCAAATTCTGTACAAGTTTGGTAAGTCCAAGACATAACCCAGTCAATATCTCTCATGGCTTCAACCATTTCATCGAAATCATAGTTGAAGCAACTGTTTTTCTTACTCCATAAATCGACATCATCATCTTTCGACGAATTTACGTGTAAAGTTTGAATTATATCGTCACAAAAATTCTTAATACTCTGAGGGTTACCATATTGAGCTTCGTACATAAATTCAGAAGTTTTGTCCAAGAAAAATAACTGCATATTTTCTGGTTTATTCATATCTGTACTGTTACAAATTTCTTCTTCCTTCTTCAGCTGGGCAATACCCTCACTCGTTTTAAATAGTACATCGTACCTCTTAAATACTTCTGTTATTTTTTCATGGCATCCTGGCGTTCCATGTTGTTCGAAATCATCAGCAACATTTTCTAAATATTCGTAGAAATCTTTCTTCGCCAGAACTGGTGCACTGCTAGCGACAGCAGCATCAACTAGATCAGGATACAGGAGTCTCATCCAAGCTGCTAAGTTTCCCGCGTAAGACCCTCCTACTATAATAACTTTTGATTCATTATATTTCGGCAACGTTTTAATTTCTTTAAGCAGTTTTGCTATATCTGCAAGAGCTTGTCTAGAACTGAGATAAGCCAAGTTTTCTGTGTTCAATTTATCGAATGGTTTACTTTTCCCATAATATCTATGTTCGGATAAATACATAGCGCCTTTGGTTTCATTTGCCAGATCGTACAGTATTCCAGTTTGAAGGAATACTTCACTAGCTGCACCTTCTCCGTTGATGAACAAGTATATGGGTCCTTTTGCTTTCCAGAAGTCAAGTCTTTCGAAGTACCTCATCTTCCACATCCTGGTCTCGGTTTCATTGAAATGGTCTAATGGTTGTTTGATCCATAGTTTAGTAATTAGGGATGCGTCTAGTAATCCCACCGTAGAGGTAAATTCTTTCAAGAAGAATCTGTATCCATTTCCGAGGCCTGATGTTCCAAATGCATTTGAGAAATAGAAACACGAAGATATTATTATATTTAGTTCGGCTAAATACATTGTAGTGAGGCCGCAATTGCCTGCAGCCACAACGTGCAATGATTACTGGGTTATGTGAGTTGCTTGTGCAATCGTCGACAATGCACGCTATTTGGAACGAGCGTAATGCATATTTTGTATATCAGTGAGACTAGTTAGTCCACATGCGGGTGCTAAATTCAAGCGAATGATTGTGTCTCCTGTATTACATCTAATAATGCAATCATTATTCAGTTAAGATAAGTAATGATTAAGAATAAAATATACATAATTTTACTACTATTAGACTTTGTTTGTTTGGTTTTGTTTCCTGTGTTGTAAAAAATACAATTCTGGGGTAATGATAAATAAATACCTAGGTGTCAGCAACAACCAGCGTGCGTGACCAGCAGCACCCTTATGGCGTCACAATTTCAATTACAGTACAAGAGTTTTGAACGAGATTCCTAACCTTTAGATAATTAATGTAGGTGTAGGTATATAAGTTTTTGTATGTTTTAATTTTTATTTTATTCCAATTTAATTTCTCTTTTATTTATTGTTTAAACTCAGTGTGCATTTATTGTATATAGTCTAAGCCTTCTCATGCTGTTCCTTGTAAGTGGAGAAGCCTCGACCCCTGTCATACAGGATGTTCTAGTTCGAAACCTCATTGATGTAACGTGTACTGAAAGTTTAGAAATAAATCTGGGGCACGGTAGTGCCCCCGCCAAGACGAGCCAAGCGGAGCGCAAGGGCACTACCTACCTTTTCTCGAAGCGCTTCGTCGTGTTTTTAAACCGTTATAACTTGGGTTTGGCTTATAGCAGATAAAGAAAATTCTTCGGATATGTTGTCAGTAGCAGACTTATTAAACACATCATCACTATCATCATCATCATTTCAGCCGAAAGACGTCCACTGCTGGACATAGGCCTCCCCCAGGCTCCTCCACTTTGACCGGTCTCTTGTGCTTCCCACTTCCAGCGGATTCCCGCGGTATTCACAAGGTCATCGGTCCACCTTATGGGAGACCGTCCCACTCTACGTCTTCCAGTACGCAGTCGCCACTCCATAAACATTTATTAAACACATAAAGTTTTAATTGCATAGCTCTTATACTTTAGATTTTACTGATATCTAAAAACCCTGATTACGTCACTGACTCACTGATGATCATCAAAATTCTTAGGGTACTTCCTAATGTCCTAGAAAATTTGGTATGTAAGCTAGTATTAGTACAGAAACAACAAAAAAAATCTACAACTTGGAACCTTTATCCCCATTAAGTTTGTATGAAACTTCCGCAATTTTGACGCTAGAGGTCTGAAAATTGATATAGGGACTCCTTGTTATTATACATAATTTAAAAGTTGCTACAAGAACTATTGTATAACAGAAAAATAATGAACAGTGGATAGTTACTAGTCCAAGCATGTTAGAAAAGTTGCCATTGTTCTTTTCACCTTACGCCCATGTGAACGTAGCGAAATGGCCAAGCCACATATTTTGACTAAGGCGTAGAATTTGTGAAGTTAGGCCACATGAGTAACCAAACAGAACGGGCCCCATCAGTTGGTGCTGAAATCTCTTTGAGGCGCGCGTGAAACACAACGCGCCGTCGACCCGGGCTTGGTCCTTACCGGACAGCAAGCTACCCATTACTCGCCGTCCGCAAGCCCGCGCCTACGGTGGCCGGGAATCAGCCTGGGATTCCCGACGCCCAGGGCGTCTCCTGCGAAGACTACGGCCGTGAGGCCGTTTGGTTACTCATGTGGTTAGGCCTTGTAAAGTTAGGGCGTGTAGAGTTAGAAGCTACACTACTACATAAGATCTGATAACTTTTTGACAGTGCAAGTCATATGGTCTCGTCTTGGCAACAATTTACGTGAAAATGTTTACGGTGGGATTATTATTACAATACTATAACTATCTACAGCGTTGCAGAATCTTATTGGAATAAAGTAGATACTCATTTCAAAGTTACAGCTTGGCTAACTTAAGGTGAACCTAGTCCACATTTTTGCCATACAAACTTCGGGAGTGTGTTACTCCACTGTTCGACAGTGTACATCAAAAATTAAACATGGTATGGTTTTGTCTCATTATTAATATTGTCTGTACGGAAACAGAATAATAAAATAAAAAGCCATTAAAAAGTTAGGAGCCAACAAAGATTGATTTTTCTTGCTAATTTAACCTAACTTTGGGCGTGTTTAAGTAATAAAGGAAGCATAAAATCTGAAAAACCAAGTCGGTACCGACAAAGCTCAAATATCGAAAAGTACAATAAACTTTATTGGTCATTGATTTATGCAGTGGTTTTTTCATAAAACCCGATCTTCAGAAGAACTGTTCATATTTTTTTACGCGCCTGTTGTACTATAAATGATCCTGCATTTCCATTAATAATGTTGTGCGTGTAGACTAGCTTCTAACTGCTCATCACTGATACTACCTCTGTCGGACACCATGCCTGGTGAGACAGCGTGCTTTTGAGCCAGACCCATCAGTGAGTTCGAGCCCGCGACTAGGTTCCCCTTAAATGCGATGCCTTTGTTGTCACAAAATGTGCATTTATATTTATATTTTATTCATAATTCCTCCATGGAGTACCTAACACTGGCTGGTACACAATCTAAAATGGTTGACACAATCGCGCGCCGTCGCGTCGGTTCGTTACCATGGTAACCCATCAACAACAAATCTAATGCGCCGGTCGACAATTCGAGACACTTGACCCGGTTTGTGAAAAAAATAATTAATTATTTGGTATTGTTATGGATTTTTCTGAGGGTAGCGCGGGGGGTAAGAGGTCCGCCCCTCGGCCTGTATCTAGACGAGGTTATCGAGAGTACACTAATTCAGGTTCAGCTGTATCCAGGTAAGTCCTAGTGCTACATAGCTTCAATGTTTGATAGATCTTCCATTTTATTATGCGATAATGCAATTGTAGTGTAGTGTGAGATGTGAAGTGCGTTGTATGGCTAATTAGTATAATTATGTGCCTTCTGTGTGCAGGGTTCTAAATGTTCATATAAATACCTTTACACACAGTTATACAGGTATTTCAGGAATCAATTATTTACCATAGATACTGCTTTTGGCAGTAAGCCATAACTTCTAGCCTTATTTCAGCGCGGTAACTTTTTTAAACCTTGTAAACAGGATAAGTTTTTATCCAGTACGCAAATTGTAACTGTGAATCCAGCATATCATTATAGAGGCCCTAGCGTAGAAATTTTTAGTCGGTTATACAAAAATAAATCAGCTGTTCCATACATTTTGACCGCATAGGTATTGCACTTTTCCATGAAACAGCTGATTTTTTTTTTGTATAACCGACGAAAAATTTCTACGCTGGGGGATCTAGAATGATATGCAGAATTCATGGTTACAATTTGCGCACTGGATAAATACTTACCCAGTATATCTAAGTTTTCACGCCATCGATCGTTTCCTATATGGCTGCCACGTCGAAAGCACTCACACCAGTAAAGTAATTATGATGATCATAATAAGGTGGAATCCTTCAATATGAACTGGTCCTTAGTAGCTCTAATTAGAGAGAGGGCCTTTGCCATGAAGTGGGCACCACGGGGTTTTATAATAACTAGTGTTCGCCCAGTGGTCGTAGTCCGACCAAAATTCATTAAAAATGTTAATGACCTGTTAACAAAAATATTAGCTTTTTGCACTCCTCTCTCTCCATATAAACTTCTCTGCCAAATTTCATACTCCTCCGTCCGCGTCATTTTCGTAAAAAGGGGTACAAAGTTTTTGCTTCACGTATTTTAATAGCTTGTAATTAGACTTAGCATTGACTTTAATTGAATTTTATTGGCTTTGATTTTAATTTAATTTTAAATTTATTTTTTTATTTAATTTTTAATTTAATTTAATTGACTTTAATTTGACACTTGAATTGACATTCAAGTGTCAAACAGAGACAAAAGTCCTTATGCAGCTTCTTAGCGCAGATAGCGTACCTACTATTCAGTTAATGAAAACCTAGAAGATAATAATGATAGATATTTAAATATAGATTACATGAATAAATGTGTGCAATAATTAAAAAAAAATCGTTTATTTGTAAATAGTAGCAGTTATTTTATTATACAAAATGTTTGACTAAATGTTTAATAAACTGTAGATTTAACTAACTATTACTTACTATTAGTATTTAAATGATATTTATACGCCGTCAAAGGCAAAACATAGTGTACTTGTACATATTTTATTCACAATACCTTTTTTGGGCGCCTACCGAAGGAGGGCGCGAAATGTCGCCAATTATTGAATTAAAAAAAATACTTCAATAAACCATTTCATCCTGTTATATCTAAGAAATCTGAAGAGCTACTACAATTTATTGCGTAGAATGAGGATGAAAGTGTATTTCCAAATCTGCCTATTTCTATTAAAATTCTGCTTAAAATTGAAGCATTGCAAGTTGTAAGTGATTTAAAAAAAAATTGGTCACAAAAGGTTACGCGACCTAGCTTTGCTCAGTGTAGACCGAGAAGATAATCTAAGAAGGGGGCGCAAAAGTGATGCATGCCCTAGGCGCCATTTTCTATTGGTACACCCCTGCTTACCAGTCGCCATTTCAGAAGTAGCACGATGAGGCCAACATCAGCGTATAGAGGCAGTACAGCTTCACGGCTGTCAACTGCTGGGTTTGGGCCAGCGCCGCCGACAGCCAGCCGGCAGCCCACCGCCATGACTGGATTTTCTATGGTAAGTCGTTTTATCTATGTCGTATCGTAAAGACGTTTTGCCATGTCACTGGGAAACCAGTCAATGATGAATCTGAAAAAAATTGCTAGTAACCGACTTGTCAGCTCAACGTTTTTCAAAAAGTTTTACTATTTTACGACAAATGAAATTAAACCAAAGGTCGATGCCCTGTTGGCTTGATGACTGCTTGACAGTGCTTGGACATAACTTATTATTTTGGTGTCTACGGAGTCAATTAAAACATTAATCAATATTAAGATCATCATTATCCAGACACGTCACAAAAATCCATTTTTTATAATCCACACACATTTTCCCCTAGATCGACAGACCAATAACACAACAAGGCATATCAGGCCTACGCACAGGCACCGCTCGAGGGTTCCGCACTCGCCAGCTCCAAGACAAGCGGTATTGGGAAGAACTGATGCAAGTGAAGGTCAGAGAAATGAAAGCAGAGATATCCAGGTTGAGTGAGCAGGCAGACGCGGGAGAAAGAGAGAAATCAGCTAAGAAACATTACGAGAAGAGGGTCAAGGAATTGGCGTTGGAACTGACTGGTGAGTAACGTATGACATTACATATTTTACCGACCTACTATGAGGCGAACATACTGATATCAACCGGGCACAAATCTAGACTCCAGGCTGCTATTGAGAAATTACTTGTAGAAAAATCCAATAACGCTGCCTTACATGAGAATCGATCCTAGGTCCTTGACTTATGGCTGGTGGTCCTATGATGGGTGACCATCTTTACATACCAAGACCCGCCGTGTCTCCGAAAGCGTATTAGATAAGGTTTTGGTCCCAGCTCAGTCATTCATGGATTTTGACATACGTTACGGTTCATCAGAAGCTTGAAAGTCTGACAAGCTGTCAGACAGCCTTTTCCGCAAAGGCTAGGCAGATGCTGACATAAGAATCGAACCTATCAGAATTCGCGCTTAAAATACAGAACAAAGCAACTTATACCTAGTCAATTAAGTCCAATATATATTTTCCAGACTTACAAGGACGTCTAGCAGACTACAACACAGCAATACGCATAGCCAATGGAGAAGCAAACAAGCAGTCGGTAGAAGAACAAACAAAGGACCTGGAATCTAGCAATAAAAAGATGCAAGAAGAAGTGGAACAGGTCTTCATGGAGAAACAGAGAAAGGAGAACCAGCTGAGGCAGTTGAGGGAACAAATGGACAAGGTCTCCACGTCTTGGTTTTTTTTTCAGAATGTTTTTCCGACATTGCTGAGTTTAGTTAAAGAAAATTGGTCAGGCGTTTTTGTCTTAATTTACGTTATGGAAAGGTTTTGTTCAGTTCAGTCTTTCTATAAACAGATACATGTAATTTCGACCATATTTTAGTACAAGCGTCTTATAGCGTCTCTATCTAACCACTACAATAAATAACTAGAATAACCCGAAAAACCCAATAAAGAAAAACCCGTTTTGCGTATTTCAGGAACAATCAACGATTACAAAGTTACTGGCAGAAATGACTCAAGAACAGAAAGATGAGTACAATGAGCTAGAGTCAACTGCCGTTGCGCTGAGAGAAGAGGTAGAACAAGCGAGGACTCAGATTGACCATCTCAATAGAGAGAAAGACGAATTCAGTAAAGAGATATCTGGTTCTCAGGTAGATATTCGTTCTAGTCTCGTATCTATGTAAATACAAATAAAAGGCTGTTCGTTGGTTAGCGTTTCACTTGAGCACGGTTGTCCGATGTTTCAATTTTTTTTTTGTTTTAAAATTTTTCTTCTTCCGAATATGAATCCCGCAAAATTTTAATTTCATTTTCTCTATGGGATTTCTTGATTGGTATTGAAATTTAGACGGAACGACTGCCTTGTCAGCTAGAAATATAAACTACCTACTTAAGTCGTCACGTTGTCGTGTGAAAACTGGACGATTCTCTATCGACTATGGAAAATAGCAATGATATAATTTGAAATATTAGCATTTATGAGAAACTTAAAATCGATATTTATGCTTGGCACATAATATAGACAATATTCTTGAATGTTCGTATTTACAGATAAAGGTCCATCTAATGGAGCTACATCGTCGACTAGTAGCTGTTGAAGAAAAACGAGACAACATGAAAAATGAGATGAACAACCGTTTAGACCCGCAAGAGGAAAGAGAGAAACTGCTGCTTCAGGTAAATGATTATTATTATTACTTCAGACACAAGTAACTTTTAATATAATTTAGAATAGAAGATGTAAAACGTGCATTTTTGTCAGGTCCGTGAAGATAATGCTGCAATCGCATCACTGGATAGTAACGCTGCGAATTTGAAGGAACAAATTAAGAAAGTGCAGGAGCTAATCGAGCAAGCAGAACAGGCAAGTAAAACTGTATTTGAATAGGTACCAGTAATTTTATATAGCTTTAGTTCTGATACCTTGAATTTTGATAATAGAAAATGGTTACTTAGAAATTGATACAAAGGTTGCTTCTAACTTTCAGGATCTAGAAGAAGGAAATTCAGACCGCCATCAAAAGTACCGTGAGCTAAAGAAGCGAGAAGAGACAATGGACACATTCATGGCTACTTATGAAGAAAACCTCAAAAAAGAACAAGAAAAGATTGACCAGTTAGAAAGAGATATCGTCTTTTCGTTAGAACATAGCAGTTCTAACATAGACCTGGATTTGAGCGAGATAGACTCATTGAAGCAGAAAGAAGGATACACTTCTCAGTATGATGAAACCAAGAAGTCTGCTGATATACTGATGAAGGATTATGAGAGGTTCCAGGGCAATTTGAGGAAGGTAAGAAGAAATAACTGACAATGCAAAACATTGTTAAGAGATTATACCTAAATGTAGAAATTCTAGAAGACTAACTAGTCTCCTAGAATTTAGAAGATTAGATTTATGGATCTTTCTGGATGTTGTTTGTATGTGTGTGATGAGTACATTCTTCATCATCATAATTATCCCATAATGTTCCCACTGCTGTGACACAAGCCTCCTCTTGGTGAGAGAAAGTGGGTCGCAGTCCACCACGCGGGCCGAGTGCGGGTTGCTAGATGTCACATGTCTTCGGTTTTTTGGTGCTAGGACGTGCCGGTGTCCTAGCACCCCTCACGATGTTTTCCTTCACCGTTTTGAGAGCAGTGGGGATGAAAAGAAAAGAAATATTTACAAAAAGTAAAGCACCTGCCTGGGTCCGAACTATCTGTGGTCCGAACCTACGACCTACAACCTGTAAGTCGTTACCACTGGGCCACCACAGCTCTCCAACAAAAGCCATTGTCACTATCGAATGCTTTAAATAGATACTGATAACTGACAATCATTTGTTTTCACAGGCAGAAGGAACAAGAGAGCGACTAGCTACAGAGCTGCAAACATTGCCAGACAAGACTAAAGTGATGCAAGAAGAACTAGTGACATTATCGGATCTGGAGAAAGTTCGAGATGATGGTATACCACATTGCTTTAATCATCATCTCCTGCCCCTAGCCTTGCTTACCCTTACTCTTTGTTAACATATACCTAAGGGCAGATTTTTCAATAGTCAGATAACTTTTATCTGAGTAATAAATATTGCGGTTTGACAACTTTTGTGTAGAAAATATGTCAAACTATCTGATTTATTCTTCCGGTAAAAGTTATCTGACTACTGAAAAATCAGCCCTAAATCGAATGAAAAAAAAATTTATTAATGACCTTTTAGAGGCTCGTGGGTAAGTAATAACAGCCAACGCGTCGATCGATCAGGTTAAGTTACGCTTGCCGCGGTTGATCCGTGGAAGTGTGACCATCTTTACGTACAAAGACCAATAAAAGCAGTTGGTTTTTATTCATGGGTCTTTGACAGTCGTAACGGGTCGTCACAAGCCTGAAAGTCTGACAACCAGTCTTACCAAGGGGTAATGTGTTACCCAGTAACTGGATTGTGGAGGTCAGAAAGGCAGTTCCTACATGTAAAACACTGGTATGCAGCTGCATCCGCTTTGACTCGAAGCCAACCCCAATATAGTTGAGAAAGGCTAGGCAAATGATGACGATAATGAATTACCTACTATAATTAAATTAATGAGGGTCTTCGTGAATATTCAAGCCACCAGTTGGCGCCACTTTGACAAGAGGTCTTCAAGTTCGACAATGAACTTAAAATATTTGATGTCATTCGTTTCATTCTTTCGTTCACCATTCAGTCCGTAGGTGCTTTGACACTTTTATGAGGTGCCCGGACCTGACGTATTAGTGCTGCCACCTAGTGAACGTCATATCAGAAAACCCTCATTGGATTGGCTTGTTGCTTCAAGAATAACTTAACTCTTTTAAAGTACCTACTCTGTATTCTTTTAGGTGAAGTGCAAAAGAAAGCTTTGGAGACGGAACTGCAACAACTCAGAGAGAAATTGGCGCCCACTGAAAGTGCTGTGCTCGAAGCCACTAACAAATTGAAAAAACTACAGGTATGTTAGAACGGCATTAGAAAATAAGTAGGTAGGCTATACTTTGATGTGAATACCCATACCTATTATCAGTGTAATTTGAAAATATTGTAAAACCCAATTATTTTTAAAAGACTAACCGTGGAGTTTCTTGCCGGCTCTTCTCCATAGGAAGCGACAAATTGGAACCGTGCACCTAGCTTCTGACGTTTCATAAGTGCCCTTGCAGGTTTATGTGAAATAAAATATTTTGATTTGATTTGATTTGAATGTCGCTCGCTTGATGCTCAATATGTCACGTGAGGGTCACACATATCGCACAAGCAACAAATTAATCTAAACAGAAATAGCAGTTTAAAAAAAATCAAAACACAAGAATACTTGCATAATCATAATTATAAATCTTACTGTGTATTTACCAATTTCATTGTTTGATAACTTCGATTTGAGTTTCTTTCACACGCACTTTAATAGGTAAAATAATTAGGTAGGTAACTGACGGATAAGTTATAACCCGAGATCGGATTTCCGGATGCATATTCATCTAAATTTGAGATGTTGGCTAATGTGGAACGCACTGTGGTATCGAAAAAAAATGTTCTAACTAACACACACCACACCTTCTCTTACAGACTTACCTACACCCTACATAGACATATTAACATTGGGGTTAATTTTAAATAAATGTGCATCTGAATACTAATGCAATCCTAATCATTTAAAAGTCACTTCCATACTATTCACCCGACTAATTATGCATTCTCGGAGTTCCTGACATGCCGGGATTTTTTTACAATAAAATATATAAGGTGTATCTATTCATACACGAAATATCTGAAGGGGTCATTGTACTCATCATTATGAACAGCTTTTACTACCGGACCAAACCTGAAATCGCGAAAAAATATCAGCTGTTCCCTACATTTTGACGAGATATGCGAACATAAATGTAGGGAACAGCTGATATTTTTTTTCGCGATTTCAGGTTTGGTCCCATAGTAAAAGTTGTTCATAATGATGAGTACAATGACCCTTTCAGATATTTCGTGTATGAATAGATACACCTTATATATAAAGAAGCAGTTTCCATACTTGCAGAACTCAAAATTAACTTTAGGTAAAAAATATGCATCCGATTATCCCATCTCTAGTTATAACCGAAACTTATCAAGAGGTAGTAAAACAGACCTAAAATTTTTTTGTATTTCAGTCCAGTCTCGATGGAAACGAAATGTACGCGAAATTAAACGCTATGGAAGACCAATTAGCTCAACTGGAGAATAGAAAGACTGTTCTAGAAGAAGACATCGCATCGATAACATTGAAGGCAGACTACGAACCACTGAAAAAACAGGCAATTGAAGAGTTAGCCGCTTTGAATAAGAAGATTATTGAGGATTTGAACAGTGTTAAATCTTATTAAAATGTTTACTTTCGTGGAATATTTTATTTTATTCAGTAAATTATAATATTTAAATTATAATTTATAATACTAATATTATAAATGCGAAAGTAACTGTCTGTCTGTCTGTTACGCTTTCCACGTTACCATTAAGGAAACAACCAAGGGTACACAGGAAAATAAAGGGATGGTAAAGTAGACGATCTATTTTAACCGCTGTACCTTTGGCCGTGTGAAACCCCATGAAATTAAATTAACAGATGTCATTAGTATAAATATTATTTTTTAAATCAATAAATCAAAGATATGACACACTCCTTTAATAGGAAAGCTCCTACCGAGTTATTACCACTTTGTACTTCGAAGGCATAAACCGTTTTTAGCCGACACATCTATGCCGCGCGGTATTCTGCGCTCCCATTAATATTATTATACTCTTTGATTCTGCGTGAGTGACGAATACGACACGACGCGACGCGGATTGAGGGCCCATATTTTTTTCCTTGCGAAACGAAATAAGACTTATAGGGAAATTAGTAAAAAATTGTTAAAACTTAAAACAAAGGGCCATAAATTTCTTAAACGTGAAATAAAACTATTATGATTAAATAACTTGGGCCCTCAATCCAGACGCGTGCATAAAGTGGCATAGCCTAAATCTCAGAACAACAACCTAGCCCAGCCTAGATCTCTGGTTAATCATTTTTATTTAAGAATTTAGTTAAGATTTTCATAAATATTTTGAGAAATTCCCAAATCTGTAGAATATGACATTAGAGATTTATGGCGGTATATCTAGGGCCCTCAATTCAATTGCCTTTTTTTATGCAAACCTATCTATAAACTCAAAAACTCAAACTTAAAGCATTTATTTCAAATAAACCAATTACAGGCACTTTTGAATTGTCAAAGTCGGTGAGTTAGAAAGATGAAGCTATTTGCCCATTCCAAAGCGTAGGTACCTATGGAGAAGAACGGGCAAGAAACTCCATGGACACTCTTTTAAAATCATGGTATTGTTACAAAAAGTTGATTACATCATTATGTTGAAATTATCAATGTGAGAACGATGTAAAAAGACGTGCACATTAAAGCGTCCGTAATTAAAACAAAAATAAAATAACTACTCAGAAATTAAAATAAGCCGTGGGAGCTAGGAGATGACCAGCCCCTACTGGCGGTGCCCGTTCACGAACATGACGTGTGGATCAGCACCATTCAGCTCAACCATTTTGAAGGGAACCAACACACACGCCACCACCAGCGAGACATTTGAGTGAGCATGACATACTCTCAGCTGCCAGGGCACATTCAAGTCAATGAAAGACGTACCTTGTAAATGGTAGCTTTATAGTAGGAACATAGTGCTCACACATATGCTATGCAATTATACAATACTAGAAGTTTGAATTTATACAAAGCAAAGATATCTAGTCTATTACAGTCTTCAGCAGCTCCAACAACGTTTTCAAATGCTAATCAATTTGGTATAAGCTACCTTGTGGAGCAGGACAAGCAGCGTTTAGCCAAGCATTTTTGTCAGCGATGTAATCTCCCAACTTATAATAAGCATGGCTGCATAGTGTGCGTTGTATACAAGATTTAAATTTAATTTCATTCAGTTGGAGTAGTCATCATGTCTTTACTAAGGAATCTGCAAAATATGAATTTATCTGAAGAAATACATAATACGACTTTAATATATTTTACTAAGATACCTCTGTGAATTAGTTAAAAAGAAATAATGACCATCTGGTCATTACTTCTCAAATCATGGAGGTCAGTACAGTACTTTGAAGGAATGAACCGTTTTCTAGCTGGTACACCCTATGTTAGGTGAGCTCCTACCACAGTACATGGCTCCTACCGAGTTATGACAACCTGGTACTTCGAAGGAATGAACCGTTTTCTATACACCTAATGTTAGGTGAGCTCCTACTGAGTTACGACAGCCTGGTATTTTGAGGGCATAAACCATTTTCAAGCTGCTTCTCTACGACTGGGTGCTCCTTGTTGTTCTCCTCATCACTGTCACAATTTCATAAAATTTGATTTCCTAAAAGAAAGAAAAAACATTTAATATATATTGACTTAAATAAAGTAACTAACACTTGGTTCAGCAAAAATAAAACATTCGTTATGTCACAAAAATTATAATATTATGAACAAAAATGTTCGTAATGTCAGAAAAAATAAAAAAGGGAAGCTTCTCTTTCAAATATTAAAATTTTAACTAGTATGCCCAGATGGCTGTGGAGCAGGACCGGCATTAAGCCAAGCATTTTTATCGACGATATAATCATCTAACTTATAATATGCTTGTCTACATAGTGTGCGTTTAATGCATGATTTTTTTTTTTCATTTAGTTCAAGAATATCGACTGGTATTTTATTATAACATTTTACACAGTACCCCATAAAAGAAGTGTGTACTTTAGACAATCTGAAACGTGGTTGATCTAATTTGTTCCTATTTCTAGTGTTAAAATTGTGCCTATCATTTATCTTACTAAAAAGATATGGCTTGGCACGCGACGATGGCAAGATACCGGAAGGAATGTCTTTATTTCTATGGAAGTCGGGTAAGCCTTTAGTGTGGGATGCAACGTGTGTCGATACTCTTGAGCCATCCCATCTTCCTGGCTCGGTGTGCTGTGCTGGCGGTGCCACTTCACTTCGGCTGCGGAAAACCTCAAGCGACGAAAGTGTAACAACCTAATTGGTAATTATATTTTCGAGCCGTTTGGGGTTGAAGCCCTCGGGCCGTGGGGTCCGAGTGCTCATAGTATCTTTAAGGAAATCTCGACAAGGCTGGGACAGCGATGCGGATGAATTTTTTGATGCCATTTTTTAAGTTGTGAATAGGTGTAATTAAGTTTGTATTATATTTGTTTTTAATATTTACAGAAATAATTTTCTAGCTGACACACCATGTTAGGTGAGCTTCTTACTAAGTCATGACAACCTGGTACTTCGAAGAAGTAAACCGTTTTCTAGCTGACGCACCTATGTTAGGTGAGCTCCTACCGAGTTATGACAACCTAGCACAGAGTACATTATTATATATTATTATATACAACCTAGTACTTCGAAGGAATAAACTGTTTTCTAGTGGACACACCTAGATATGGTGCATATGGTGGTCAAATAAAGAAGGTCATCGAAATGTACGAATCCGTCGCTTTTTTGTAGTCAATAGAATTAGGTCGGATAACCAGCCGTTTTTTGTTTATACCTACTTAATTAGAAACATGCCACGCTGAATATTTCTACTACATTTTTGACTAAACGTAAACCGTTTTCTAGCTGACACATCTATGTTAGGTGAGCTCCTACCGAGTTATGACAACCTGGTATTAGACCCGAAAATATTTGGCCGATTAATCCGACGTAAGCGGTTAAATGGTTAAACAACTGCGTACCATCAAGGAAAAATAATGATAGCAAAATTAAACACAATTCTTTTATAAAATCCTATCAGTTTATTACTTCAATAATTTAATATCACAGTTAAATTCAATCAAATATTGTATATAAACTATAATTATATATTGAATATAAACTAGACAATTTACTTACTAACTAAAACGGAAAATATTTACAAATATCGTATAACAATCGACCTTCGTCTAGAGTCGCACAAGTCCTGTTGCGACTCAGGACAAAAGTCGACTTTACGTAGACGCGATAGAGTTCAAATCGACATTTTACTCAAGAATTATAGCGAAATCGCAGTAGATTCACAATACATTTAATTGGTATTTTTGTATTTGTTAGCCAGCAGGATAATTTTAGTGCCGGGAGAAGGCAGAAAAGTGTTGGCACTATCTTGGAACAGTTTCCGAACAACAGTTGAATGTGAGTTAGATACAAAGCAATATACTGACTGGTCTTCGCTTACGAAATGTGTATCAGTAATACTATAACTATGGGGATAGTCAATGTTTATATTATATTATATTTATTACATAAAAGACTAATTCATTTAAAAGAAAGTTTAGAATCTGATGCGCAGCTACCGTTTATCATGAATACGGAAGATTAGGATGCTGCCAGCAACATGTTACAGCAACACAAAAAAAAGGTGCTTAAACAATGTTGCGCAAATTTGTTTTCCAATGCAAAGAAGGATCGTTACATTGCTTAGGAACATATTCGCTAAATACATTACTAAGTTTTTAAACTATTTCCGCGGACCGGACAACACTACTTTTTGATGACGTCATTCTCTACAATCATTTTTCCTTAACAAAGTAAAAAAATTGTCCCAAACCATCACACACCCGATGACTAAAACAATGTTCACAGTGTTAGGTCCAAACAAGGTAAACGAGACTGACAACGTCATACATTTGTTTATTAGAAGAACAAGATTTTTTTTTACAAAACAAAGGTTGTTTACAACGAAATAGTTCCCGTCAGTGTAAATTTTTTTTTAGGGCTGACTGTACTACAATAACCGGCCATAAACATGACACATAGAGCTTTAGCAAGCGATGATCACACAAGTATGAGTGCAGAGACTTATAGTCAACCGCACATAAGTATAACAATTTGAAACAGCGCCTTTTATGTCGTAGTTGTAAGATAGATTTTCGTATAGCAAGTTTTTAATTTAGTATAGTGTAGTAACTTTTTCTAAAACTCGATGTGCAATATTTTATGACTGTTTGTCTGATTTATAGTTTTTCTTGCTTCGTTACTTTTCTATCGAGTAAAATGCTCAGTCCTGGTGGCACATCCTTGTTGTTCGATTTGATCATAGATATTATGTTCTTCACGAACTTCTGTGAAGGTGACACATCAGCGTCTTGCATTCTCGCCCATAGTGCTAAGGCTCCGTTGCAGTTGTCGTCCCGTTCTGAAAAATACAATGAAATACGGAATTAATTTAGGTTAATAAAATTTTTTAAGTGTGCACTGGTTTATTAGCTCAAGAATTGGCCAGTTAATCAATCAGTTAATCTAGGTATTGATGTTGGATTGTTCTGTGTAACTCTGTTAAAAACATTTGGATGGAGGACATTATACATAATGCAGAATTGCATATGTAACGGCATATGTTCGGGCACGCCCTTTATGCCTGGAGGCTTTTATTCAAATTTTAAGTTCTGTTTAAGTTTATTTTGTATTAATTATTATTTATTTCTACTTGATAAACTATAGTTTTTAATGTTTTGTTGGTATATTGGCGTGTGCTAGCTGACATATGGCAAATGTAATGTTTTTTTTATGTTTCGTAATATTAATTACCTACTGTTGTATAGAATCAAGTTCTTTCAACTTAACAGACAGCTGTGCTGCTGGACAGTTTGTTCCGCCACTTCTTCTCCCCAGCTAAAGCACTAGGAAGTGGTGACTGGCGCGCGTGCCGGGCGTCTTAAGTAATTTTGTCGTTCAAAAAGAGCTGACTCTCAGCCTAGTTTGAATAAATGACTTTCGAATTTGATTTTGTTAATATCCGCTTCATCATCATCATCATCATTACAGCCGAAAGACGTCCACTGCTGGACATAGGCCTCCCCCAAAGGGGGGGTTTTGCCATAATCGCCACGCTTGGCAGGCGGGTTGGCGATCGCAGTATGGTGGTAAAATGCACAGAGAACGCTGCTGCCCATTCTCTAGTAAGTCCCATAGTCGCCTTCTACGACACCCACGGGAAGAAATGGGATGGTGCTATTCTTTTAGATCCGGCACCACACGGTGGTTCCTCCATATCCGCGGAATATCCGCTTATCCACTCCCAAACATTTTCGGCCTTATACCCTAGAGCTACTTTTGAAGTTCTAACTACAGTGCGTTCATACTTATTTTACCTCGGAGAAATGATCTTTGTTTAGTTGATTATTTTGCACTTTATCTCTTTCGGAATAAGGTTCGAATTAGAAAAACTAGCGGAAAGATTGAAGGACCAACGCCAAAGCTCGTTTTGTAATGAGACGGTTTAAAGTTATCTAGTAAATAATAGTAAACTTACGTAAAACATCCAAAATCATATCATAAATCTCGATGGTATCGATAAATCTAAGATCCCTCGCGCATTCAGCGATGGTTTCCAGTGCATTCACTTTCTTCTCGTCAGCGAATCGATCACAACGGCGCAAGATGGCGTCCGGGTGAACCTTCACTGACGGGTCTAGGAACATTTTGCGGAGCGTCTTCTTGTAACCCACCTCGGCTAGGGCTGCGATTACTGTGAGCTGTTGAGGAAAAGCATTTAAAATTTTATGAATTGAAAAATTAATCGATGTTGTCTCGATGTTGCCATATGGAAAATTAGGAGGTAGTTCATCTATCTAAACTAATATTTTAAAGAGAAAAGTTCATTTTTTTTGTATGTTTTGTTTGTTACGCTTTCACGATGAAACAGCTGAACGGATCTGGATGAAATTTGGCACATAGGTAGACCATAACTTCGATTAGTACATGGGATACGTTTTATATTCTCGCGGGATCGAGACTTATGCGGTTGAAACCGCGGGCCGCAGTTAATTTCCTAATAATCGGGGACAAGTCCAGACACCTGACTGCTACTGAGAAATGTAATAACGCAATGCATAGCAGAAGTCTTCAAAACATCTCAGCAACGTGTCTTGGACACGTTTTATTTGTTTAAGTGTCCCATAATATGCCGGTTTCATCGCAGAAAATTCAAAATGATAACATGGTGACTATGCCACTTACGTCTAAGATCCCTCGCGACTATGCCACTTGACGGCACGGTTGGCGCAGTGGTTAAGCCATTGACTGCTGCGCTGCGTGTCGCGGGTTCGATTCCCGCACGGAACAAATATTTGTATGACCTATAAGTATTTGTTCCGGGTCTGGCTGTTTGTGTATACGTCAATATAAATGTTTGTAAACGCACCCAAAATACAGGAGAAATTCCTTGTGTGGGGCAACGTTTAAAAAAAACCTCCAACCTCCAGCTTAGGTTCTAGGACCTTTGTACTACACATAATCCCACACAGCAGACGGGCCACACCAGCGGACCTACTCCCTAAGCACGAAGTCCGTCGTTTCTGTCGAAATAACGTTCGTTTCCTCTCACTTATGGATAGAAGATTAGTTTGGAGCCCGAACTAAGAATGAATGACAACACGATTAGACAGCTGACTCCCGATATGTTTTTGTCCGTCCAAGAACTTTAGTTAATTGGCTGTAGGATTCACTAAGAAGAATAAAACTACTTTCGGACAGGCCCGTATCTTCGTTGACAGAGTTACAGAGTAGGCCCCTGGCTTTTAATTGTTTCTCGGAGGATGCGCTAAGGTAACCCGAAACATCCAAAATCTCTTACGGTTTTTGCACGTTAGGGTGTATGTTGATTAAAATATGCATCACGACCGTAGCAAATATGATTTTACTGAATTAAAACGAGCTAAATTAACGAGTAAAAATGGGTAATGGGTATTAATTAACGGGTTAAATTTAAACGGGCTGTATTGATGATATTAATGCTTTTCTAGGTTCATTTAATCGCACTGAATTTTAACATCACAGGTCACACTGGCGCTTCCCCCTTAAGGGGAATCCAGTCGCGGGCTCGAACTCACTGGTGGGCCTGGCTAAAAAGTACGCTGTCTCACCAGGTTGCGTGTCCAACAGAGGTAGTACCCGTGATGAGCAGTTAAATGCTAGTCTACATCCACAACATTATTGAGTGAGATGCAAGATTAGTTATAGTAAAACAGGCGCATAAAAATTAAGAAAAGTCTTTCTGAAGATCGGGTTTTATCAAAAAATCACTGCATAAATCAATGACCAATATAGTTTCTTGAACTTTTCGATATTTGAGCTTTGTCGGTACCGACTTAGTTTTGGAGATTTCACACTTTTGGCTCATAACTTTTTAATGGCTTTTTATTTTAGTATTCTGTTTCCGTACAGACAATATTTATAATGAGACAACACTAAAACATATTTAATGTTTGATGTACATTGTCGAACAGTAGAGTAATACACTCCCGAAGTTTGTATGGAAAAAAAAATCGACAAGATCCACCTTAAATGCGATGCACTGCGTGATTTTAGGTACAGATGAATCAGATGCTATACATTTACCTGAACATCACCCGGTCCATGCACCTTCTTGTCAATATTAAGTACGATCTGCACCAGTTTGTTCAATCTCCCGTTAACTCCGACCTTCTCATTGGTCAAGAAGTTTTCCTCAGTCTGCCCATCACTCATCGTTGTAAAGATCTTGCACATCAACTCGTGTTTCAAAGGAGTTTTGTTGTATTTGTTGGCGAGAGTTACGAATTCGTTCACTGCTTCTTGTAGGTTGTCGCTGCAAGGAGATTATAACAATAATGTTAGATATTTTTTCATGTAATTCGCCACATACGTAATAACAGCGGCAAAGGTCGATCGATCAGGCTAAGTAGACGGTCCGTGGACGGTGACCGAGACCCTTCCGTGACTCGGAAAGCACGTCACTGTCATTCGTGGATCATTGACAGTCGTTACGGGTCGCCAGAAGCACGAAAGTTTGACAATCAGTCTTACCAAGGGGTATCGTGTTACCCAGTTACCGGGTTGTGGAGGTCAGATAGGCAGCTCCACGTAAAATATTTGTACAAAGTTACATCCGATTAGACTGGAAATCGACCCCAAATAATAGTTGGGAAAGAACTAGTTAAGTAGATGATTATGTATCTAGGGAGCAGTTGAAACGTCATCTGAGTATCTCTTCTACTTATATCAGTTTCAGTTTCTGGATTCAGAGTTTGAAGTGGAAACTTGCCAAACTATGCTTAAGATTGAATTCAATTCTTGGCGCAAACCGAGTGTTCATTTTTGTTCAAAAACTAAAAAGTAGTTTTAGGTTTCTCTTAAATAAAGCTCATGGTCTCCATGGACTTTGCACTATTTATCATAATCCGGTTTTCACCCAGAATATCCATCCCTTAAATATTGTAGAAATGATTAGTCAACGTGATACAGCTAGGTATTTTAAAATAATATTAAATCATGACTCACTTCTTCAAATGCGCCCTTATCAGTGGTCCCAGCATAACGTTAGAAGGCTTGCAGTAATTATACGAAGTCAGCAAGTCGAACATCTTGCGCACGTCGACGTGAGAGCCGTGCGCTGCCGTCGCGTCCAGTAACCTCCAGCAGTTCAGTGCTATACTACGACCGCCTATTACGTTTCTGTGAGAAATTAGTTTAATGTGTAAATTAATTAACATAATTCGTCTGTATTCAACCGGACAATAATACAGAGTCCCGGGTCTCAAGTCTGCTATTACAATAGTGTCAGAATGGTCTATCATTGATTTCAAAATTGTTGATTTTGACAAGTTTGGTAATCTACTAATACAATGGCGTCATTATGACTTTCCAATGGTCAGCCACTGACACGCCATTGAAAGAAATGGCATTTATTGGTAATCTCGTACATAATGATAAATGAATGACTGACTTAGGCGCTAATCTGCTAAAATTTAACACTAATAAACGAATAAATAATATGTAAAATATATGTATAAATGAAATCGGGCATAAATAAATGTTCAAATTTAGTAGTAGTTTTTGGAAAATCATTTCTATTAACGGGTTTTATAATAATAATAACAATACGACAATGCCATTATAACACAATTCTATTACGAGACCGACCAACGATCAACCATTATGAATTTAGCAGATTACGAACTTTTAACAAAATAACATTGGGATCGTGTTGAAATGACGAATTTACAAAAAATAGCAGATTTGGGCCCCAGGCTGCTACTGAGGATTTCCAAAAGGCTAAACCAAAGGCCATGGATCGTTCCGTGCTTGGCTTCAGGCTAATAGACCGAGTTCGAAACGTTGAGCTACGAAGACGTATGAAGGTCTTCAATATCGGAAACTGTATTATGGAACTCAAACGGAGCTGGGCAGGACACCGGGCTAGACGCAATTATGATAGGCGGAGTAGGGCTGTGACATAGTGGCGTCCATGGATTATAAGTCGAGATGTCGGTCGTCAGCGGCGACATGGGTGGACGACACTGTCGGTTTCGCGGGCCAAACTTGGATAAGACTGGCACAGGAGCGTGGGAATTGGCACAAGAAAAGAAAGGCATGTCCAGCAGGGTGAACTCGGGCCGTGGATGAAAACAAAGGCTCGAAACTTTGATTAAACCTCTCTGTAGTCGGCGCTTGCGACTATTATACTAACGAAGCAGTTTAGGATGGTGCTGGTGCTGGTGCAGACTTATAAACCTCGTGACATTCTCTACAAGTTAACTTTATGCCATCTTTATATCAAGGTAAACATACTACTAAGGGTGTCGTAATAGAGCTTAAAATATGTAACGATGTTAGTGGCGGCATCTATAACGCCACATGCGAACTACACACGACGTCACACAGTAGCCCACCAGACACCACATCCGTCTGGTCGGAGGATCCTCCCTTTTCTATGCAGGTTGAATGAAGTAGACACCCTGTTCCTTCCTCTAAATTAATAAAAAACAAAATATCCCTTACCGTTTCTTAGATTGCTCCGTGATCAACTCAAAAGCTTGCTGAACCTTCTTTCTATACACCATAAGTGTGGCAAAGTCGATGATTTTAAATTCGTCTAGAGTGAAGTTGGGCGACGTTTTGTTGAGGTCAGCTAATGCAATCTCTGCTAAGTCGAGCTCGCCGAGTTTTACATGGAGGTCGAATATGGCTGCTTTCATACCGGCTGACAGAAATACCTGGGAAGTAAAAGATAAGTTTTAAAAGATGACACAGGCATAGCAGGATTTATACATCCATGTACATGTCCGGTAAATAATGGATAACCTTGAAATGGTCCAAATAACAAACGACTTCCAAAAAAACACAACAAAGTGAAAGATAACTTTACTTTTTTTTGACAAAAATATTCAAATACATATCCAAAGACACCGACTTCCAAAAATTAAAGTTATTTTTCATTTTGCAGTGTTATTTCTTTTTTTTGTTTTTTTTTTTTTAATACAAATAAAGAATGTTTTTTTCTGAATTGCCATTCGTTCTACCATGAACCATTTCAAGGTTATCCATTAATTACCGGACACCCGGTATAAATTCACACCTTCTCATGGGGGTGGGCAAAAACTACAGAACGCCAACTGCTACGATCTTTACATACTCCTTTTGCCTTGTTTAAATTCATACATCGGTGGCCCTAGTGTGAGTTTCATTTAACCATCTCGACTTTACACTTCGACCGCGTTCAACGCTCGGAGTGGCCCTAATCAAGGGCCAATCGGAGCGCCGAACGCGGTCGATGCGTAAAGTCGAGATGGTTAACCTTTTGACCGCTACCGTCGGGTATAGCCGACAAATAAAAACGTGCCCAACACGCCACCGTCGGCTAATGCCGACCAGACAACAACATTTTAGGGACAAATAAAATAACGATGTTACGAGTAATATTTTATTTCAAAAGTAGGGGACGAAAAATAAAAAACCCCCTCCCTATTCTTTTTTGTAGGTATTTCCGCAGAATTTGTGTCTTGGGAGGGACGCCGATGCGTTTACGCTGTGGCGGTCAAAAGTTTAAAAAAACTCACACTAAGGCCTCTGGTTTCACGCACACCGGTTGCGGGTACTACGCTCCTGACCTTTCTGAAGAACATCACTATACAACGTGTAACGGGAAGGGTATATACATACCAAGGGCACGGCTTCTTTGGATGATATCAAACGATATTGGAAGGGTTTTTTAATCCTATCTCTACATGTTTTGAAGTTATGAGAATTTTCAATACATTGATACCAGAACAAATTGAAACAAACACATCACTCACAAGACATTTATCGTGATATTGGCAAGTAACGTGGAAAGTTATTGACATAGGTACGTAGTGCGGTGACACGTTTGTTATGATTTGAATTTAAGAAACATATGAAACCGAAATTTTAGAATCAATTCTTATAGTATTTTGTTTTGAGCTGAAACTATGTATAGCGATTCTATACCAGCTGTTATCTTTATTGCTTAAGGATAGCAATAGGGTTGCCGTTACACGTTGTATATCCTCCTTGGGCGTCCCCTCCGTTCTCAACCACATCTGCCTTGTAAATACCTTGTGTTAGTCGCCTTTCATTCATCCTTTCCACATGACCATCTAAGCATACTCAATTAGCAGAATACATGTAGTTCAAAATGGAATTTGTACAGTAGGCCGATTGTCAGTGGTCACAAAACCAATACAAGCTGGCTTCTTGTACCATGGACTACTTCGTACTACGCTAGGCCAGCTTAAGTTCAAAGTGCGTGTGGTCCACTGGATAAAGCTACTATTGAAATGAGCTCAGAGAAATCTAGGACCACCCTGAACTACCAAATGCTGCTACAAGAGCTCGCCAAGGTCCGCAGACATCAAAATTACTTAAAACTTTCAACAAAATATGTATCTTATTTCTCGGAATTGAGTGCCATTTTACATTGGCGTTTCTAAAGTGACGTTATGCCGCAAGTCGATTTCGTCGAAGAAGACACTGCAGTGTTTAATAATAACTATAAATCGAATGTAAATATTCGAATACCGGATTCTTTGATTGAATTAATTATGTATTCGAATATCCGATCTCTGGTCCAAATAACTCACCCCTTCTTTCTGGCATTTGGCAGCGATCTCCCGGGCGCAATTCAAATTGCCTTCCCTACAATACTGTTGTAGCAGTCTCCGAAGTGTGCCTCGTGTGTTCATGCCTTTAGCTTCGAGCTCCGCCAAATGTGCGCGTAGATTCTCTTCGTTCATGTGTTTCTGAAGGTTTAAAGATTTTTCTTTAAGTTATTTTAAAAGACAGAATTGTATGGAAAAGGGGAACCTTTGCCCCGCAGTGAGACAATAGAGGCTAGTAAGATGGATTATATTATTTTAAAGAAAAGAAAAAAAAGTGTTTAAAGGATTTTTGGTTTAAAAGAGCTTAACTGGTTTTCAAAGTATGATGCACAAATGTTTTATGTACCCTACGATCAGCAATAGTATTAGATTTTCGATGAGCGCATCAAAAACGGCCGGAATAATAAGACCACGAATAATGATGTGGTCTTATTTTGTAACATAGTGTTTTTAACCTTATTGCTTAGAAATTATGTCGTATTTTTCAATCATATTTTTGCTCTTATTTATTGAAAAAATACGTTTCCTTTTCGATCGAAGTACCTAGTAAACATATATATATATAAGGTGTATCTATTCATACACGAAATATCTGAAGGGGTCATTGTACTCGTCATTATGAACAACTTTTACTATGGGCCCAAACCTGAAATCGCGAAAAAATATCAGCTGTTCCCTACATTTTGACGAGATATGCGAACATAAATGTAGGGAACAGCTGATATTTTTTTCGCGATTTCAGGTTTGGGCCCATAGTAAAAGTTGTTCATAATGATGAGTACAATGACCCTTTCAGATATTTCGTGTATGAATAGATACACCTTATATAGCAAACGATAGTATATTTTATGTTTGAGTGTTAAGTTTTATAATCAAGCTACATCCAATCGCGGCGAATGTAATGTAATATATTCGTAAATCCTACCACTTATCACTTCGTGTTTCAAGTCTGTTAAGTATTTCGTAACAAATTTCTTGCTATGACAATCATAACCAGCATTTGGCAATCAAAAAACATAACTAACGTCATCAGAAATTAGGTTCCACGAAAAAACAAATTCAAAATTCGTATCCCTGATGATCCCTTTGCTTTCGATGTAAAAGACGTCACTTACCGGATTTGGCAACTGCTGATCGAAGACCTCGCCCTCATCAATAAGCCGCTCATCAGTAAGGGATATGATGTTATCGCGAAACTGGCTTATCATTTCCGGTTCGTGTTTGTCCGGGAGACGGGACAGGCAGTAGTCCGCGGCTAGCGTTGAGATTTTGATTGTACTTGAAGACTTGTTGAGAGCCTGGGGCGGAAATAAAATTATTAGTAGAGATAACTGAGGCCGTATTATGAAGAAAGTACTAAGAAGAAATTTTATTTGGGGTAATTTTATTAATTTTAGAATCTATATATTAACGTGAAGCAAAAACTTTGTACCCAGTTTTCCGAAAATTACGCGGACGGAGGAATATAAAATTTGGCACAGTTAAAAATTTTATGGAGAGCAGAATGCTAATATTTTCATGTAATAATGCATTAAAAATACATTAAATCATAAAAAAAAAATAAGAATTTGTATATCACATGCAAATTATGATGAAGATTTTTTTTTAAATCTGACTGGTAGTTCCAGAGTTTAGCGGGTTCAAACAAAACATAGGGACATGGCAGTGGGGATATACATTATGTCGTAAAAAAAAAAATTGGTTGTATCATTAAACAAAAGAGAGAAAACAGAAGAATGCGTTATAGTATATAATGAACCCTAACGACCAAGTGACCGTGTTTCTTCTTTTCGTTATGATGATTTTGATGCAAAAAAGAGGTGATACTATAGGTCATGTAAAGCTCCGTCTCTCTCTCGCACCGGAAAAATTATTGCATTAATAATTCATAAACCGGCCCCAGATAGGAAGAAAACATTCTGAGTACGTTTTTTGTAATAATGATATGACAATGAATTTACATGACTATACAAATCAAAATATTAGAAAATATTATAAGTAATATCAGCATACGGTCCATTCCCCAAATACATTACCAAACTTACCTTCAACAAATTAATAACATCACTGATATCACCCTTAATCTTAGGATGGACCATGAATTTGCACAGAAACCTGCCGACCCAGTCCTTATTCCTCTCTATAGATTTGTTTGATATGTCCTCCAGTGTATGAATTGTGGAGGTGACATCAGCACTTATAAGGTAACCCTTTAGTAGGGGCTTTAGTAACTTTTCCGAGTCGACTTTGCCGGAGAATAGCTCGCCTGAAAAAAAATAACATGTTGTACAAGAATTTCTTAACACAGACTTGGTCTATGACTAACTTCCCGAAGTAGCAGAAGTCTATACTCAAGGTCTGGCAACGAGCAATAGAGCTCAGTATTCTAGGCGATAAATTAACGGATCGTGTTCGTAACACATTACTGCGCTCCAAAACAAAGATGGCTGACGTCTCAAAGGCTTAAAAAGCCTGCACAACTTTAATGGGACTGAGCAGGACGTGTCTGCCACCTGCCGGACAAACTGTGGGCCCAAATAGCAGTGCCCTGAGACAGTGAGGCGGGACCGCGGCAGACCACGTAGGAGAAGGCGGGACGTGCTGGATAGGTTCCGTCAAAACTGGAAGGAGGACGCGCGGGCTTGCGAAAGATGGAAGTGGCGGGAGGCCTTTGCCCAGTCTAGTAAAAAAATTAAAAAGAATGTGGTTTACGGGATAGTATTTGGTGAGCCCTTGAAATGTTTTCCGAAGTTTTTGGAAGCTGAGCTTTTGCAAGTGTTATCGTTAGGAGTTAAGTAATTAAATATTCAATAAATGAAACTTGTGCATTTTGGGTTTTCAGATATATAGGGTGGCAGAGACATCAACGCACAACCTGATACGATGGATTCAGTACATAATTATACAAGCTTGAAGATTTTTGAGGGCATAATAAAAAAAATAGCTATGGTGTGCTAGCCCCCTAGCACACTACAGCTATTTTTTTTCTAGAATTTTATTATGTGCTGAATTCATCATGGTTACAGTTTGCACATGCTTGGCATTGTACCACGCGAAACTATAAAGGAGTTGAAAATACCAACCCTTGGTTTCTGGGAGCATATTCAATTTTATTCTAAACAATTTCATCATCATCATCATTTCAGCCGAAAGACGTCCACTGCTGGACATAGGCCTCCCCCAGGCTCCTCCACTTCGACTGGTCTTGTGCTTCCCACATCCAGCGGATTCCCACGGCCTTCACAAGGTCATCGGTCCACCTTGTGGGAGGCCTTCCCACCCTACGTCTTCCGGTACGCAGTCGCCACTCCAGAACCTTTTGGCCCCATCGGCCATCTGAGGGGCAATTCTCGTAATTTTAAGAACGCTCATAGTCTCATCTCAGTCTCAATCTGTCAAAAATTCCTAGGGTTTCCATACATTTTTGACAAGTTTTTGACATTTGTTTGTCGCTGAGATGACACTGCGACTAGATTTTGAACGTTTTGAATTACGAGAATTGGCCTTCTGTTCTGTTCCATTTTATATTCAGTTGAAAATGTTAATATCCAAAGTTTAAAAAATCAAGACCTCATACTCACACAACTCGCTAGCTGCTCTAACTTGTCCAGTATTTAACAACGTCTGCATCATAGGCGTCAGCACCGTCGACACCGACAAACCAGTCTCTGTGAACTTCTTCATCAAATTCTGTGGGGAAGTGAAGCTGACGTAGGGTAGGGTATAGTCCATTATTGTGTCGTAGTCGGGTTTGACTTCCATTTGTACCATTATAGCTAGTGTGTTCATTATTCCTGGAAATACGAGGGAAATTACATTTATCGTTTTCGGAAAGTTTCTTAATTATTGTGTGAGTTAGTGATATGATTTATCCGTTTCATCAACGAGAAAGAACGAGGAGGATACTGCAATTAGTTTTATATCTGCCGAGCGTGGTGATTACGGCAAATTCCAAATTACAAAAATCAAATAATATAAATCAATTTGGTAAATAAAATAAAGTTATAAATGAAAATACACACTTTGTGAAATTACGGTTCATTAGATACCACTGACAGCCAGATGGACGGACAAATGTCCAAACAGCGGAGGTTTAGTAATCGGTTCTAATAACAGCCTTTGGGTACAGAACCCTTACGACTTACCTTTCTCGCCATAAGTCTTGGAATTATGCAGCAGTATCGGCCAGAAGTAGTGGGCGCGTAGTGTTATTCCCAATTGTTTCATCCTAGTCATTAGGTCCAATGCAAGGGGTACTTTGCCCAGTTGTAAGGCGGCTTCACAAGCATTCTGTAAGGCTATTGGGTTCCGTCCTGAGGACATCAGCTCTTGAGTTATCAGGCCTACTATGCTTGATGGCTGAAAGTGGTAAAGAAATATTAAAATATGTGTATATGTACAGGGAAGATAGTTATAAGTATAGAAGATAGCTATGTACAGACCAGACATTTAATTTTAATCCTCACTATATTGTTTGAACAAAAAATCTGAAGACATGTGACATCTACCAACCCACACTGGACCAGCGTGGTGGATTACGGCCCACTCCCTCTCATTGCGAGGAGGCCTGTGTCCCAACAGTGGGAACATTATAGGTTGATTATGCTGATTGGCTAAGGAACGCTTTAACACTTTGTTAAATTAATTATAATTATGTTTTTTTTTAACAAAGTTCGTTTTTATTATTTTTGCTATGCTACCACAATGGCCAGCTGTGGGATGATGAGCAATCTTTTATTGAAGTCACCAAATCTATTTTCTTTTTCATTGCTTCAGCTATTCAATACCAGCTATTTTGTAAATTTTAAAGCCATTACTTACCATGGCAGCCTTAACACAATCCCGTACTAAGCTCCTCCCATGTAGTCCCTGGTCGTCTTTAGGCCCAAATGAAGGCAGCGGCAAGCATTTATAAATCTCTATAGCAGCCAGTGGATGATTTTCGAACACCAGTTGAGTGGACACACTTTGCATGAGAGGTGAAATTGATGGGGTTTTTAGAACTACATCTGGTAGGAAACTTAAGACCTGAAATAAGATAGATTAGCACAATCTATACATTCATATGTTAAATCTGTAAACAAGGCATTTCAGTACATTGAAAAACAAATTGTTGGTATATTAAAGGATAACCCACAGATGACATTTCTGTCATTTATGGATTTCTTTTCTGTTTGTCTATTTGTCTGTGAGAGATTATTGCTCGTAAATTTTATAAGTAAACTTTTTTTTTCTTTGACTTTTTAATGGCAGTAAGTTACAACCTTATACTTCTACAAATAATGTTTATTTCCTAGAAGCAAATGTGATCTAGTGTCTAAGTAAACTTTATAAATGGCAGCCTAAAGATACAGACCTTAGGAATAGTTATATACAATCCAACATGACCCAAAGTTTTGACAATCTCCATGACATGTGACTCTGTGAAACTGAAGCCTATCTTCTGCGCTTTCGCCATTTCCTCTAGCATCGGCTCAGTCTTCTTGTTCCAAGCTAGTGCTCTTGCTGTGGCTGTGAACGTGTCTATTGAGGGTTCAACATTGAGTGACCTCATCATTGTGAGCACTTCTTGTATGTTTTGATAGTTACTGGAATTTTAGAAGGTATTTTAGTTCACCAGAAGGTTGAATCTTGTGAATGTATTAATTTGGATGTAGTTTATAAATAGAGATCGGATAATCGGATTCATATTTACCTAAAGTAAATTTTTAGTTATGAAAGTATAGAAGGGGCTGCTTAAAAAATATTTTTTGATTAAACAATCCCGGGATGCCAGGAACACCGCCAGGAATGCCGGGAATGCATAACTAATCAGGTGTATAGTATGGAAGCGACTTCTAAATGTGGATTGCATAGCTATTCAGACACATTTTTATTTAAAATTAATTGCGATGCAAAATATGTGTAAGTAGAGTGTATAAAGTCTGTAAGAGTGGGGGTAGCATGTGTTAGTTAAAACATTTTTTTACATTTAATGAAGATTTTTTCGATACAAAAGCACGTTCCATATTAGCCAACACTGCAACTTTAGTTGGATATGCATCCGAACATCCGATCTCTGTTTATAAGTAAACAAGACATTTCTTTCTCAGCTTAGAAACACATTGGTATTTTTTTTTAAACTAAGTTATTGATACGAACTTTCAGAACTTTATCCATTATGAATATAATACGAATTATAGTTAAAAGTTATTTGCATTCAATATAATATTCTACAGCCAGTCATTCAGTGTTTGAGCATTACCGTAGAATACAGTAAAAGCAGAACAGCATGGTTTTTAATAGAAATACCAATAACATCTTAATGGTTACATGATCTTACCCAGCCTTTCCTTGACAAATGATGAGGGAGTTGAATATACTCTCATTAGCGGGAAGTCCTTGTGTTTTCATGTTAGATATCACTTCTGTGGCTTGATTTATGTCACCTGCCTGATAAACACATTTAAGATTAAAACATACTGAGATTGAATTGATTGAGATTGATTTGATCATACTTCAAATTGCTTTTTGTCTTCTAGTACAATTTAACATTTTAATATCTCCCTAACCTTATTACACTAGTTCTGTCTATTTGTGGGTTTGCCGCCATCCAGGCTTAGCAAGTGTCAGATTTTACATGCAAGCATTTTATAAAGATCAGCGAGCGTGAATTGTGAGTTTTTTTTTTAGTGGAGGCTATTTAGATAGCCTCCACTGCAAACATCTTGCTGACTAGAAAATATGTTTACCACGGCAAGGTATTTTAAACAAAACTGAGGCGAATACAGCGAGGGATGCGGAATAAGATTCACTACCCCGATTGTGTCATCAAACTTATATAGAGGTATTAAAACTGCCTCAAATATTTGTGTGACTTCGTAATTATAAGACAAACGCCTGGAGTCATGTCCCGCATCCAGCATTCACTCAGTTTAACTAGTCTTTTTTGCAGATTCTGCCAATACAAAGGTAAAAATATGAACAGAAATATTGACACCACATGTATACTAACCTCCCCTAAAGCTCTAAGTATTAGCTCGTAAGTGGTGATTGTAGGTTTATTTGGTGCCATCTGACTGATAAAGTTGCTAACTGTGATAGTCCTGTTGTTTGCGATGTATACTTTGAGCAACTCATTGTAATGTTCTACGTCAAACTTTGTGTGAGGCCTGAAAATACAAAAATTTGTTATACTTATATTAACCTGACAAATGCCATGGGAACCATCAAATTGTTCATAAAAAATACACTTATAAATGATGGTTAAAACCATGGAGAAATACTCCATAGTTTTAACCATCAACAACCAGATGCTCAGTTTCTAGATATTTCTTTGACGGGTTAATTGTAAACGTAAATACTAGTGAATTCAAATCCTATGGTTTCAAATGAGGAATGCAGTTGTACATAGACAAACAATATAATTTTCGCATTGTTACAAACATTTTCTTTACAATACTTAATTTTATGTGGGTCAACTATTTGTGCAAACGTAATGACTAAATTAGGGGCACTTTCCTTATGGTGTCCAGACTTACAAAGTAGCGATAAAATTTAATCTGTTGAAGGACACTGTATGAGACACAATAGAAGTTTTATTGTCATTACATCTTGGTGGTTTCTAGTGTCCTGCAATGTGTTGGTCATAATCCAAATGTGGATCAAAATTGATACAGTTAAAGGCTCAAAATAAAATCACTGAAAGATTATAGCTTACTTTAGCGTGTTCCACACCTGTTCTACCAATTGCATTCTACTCAATGAACTTTCATCAGGCAATAGTTCACCGCAGCATCGAATCAGAAGCAAAGCCTGTTTCTTTTTTGAAAAATTATATTCTTTGACTTTGGCTAATACCCTTATTAAATCATTCTTATACACCCTGTTCTTCTGGTATATATCTGTACTGAGACCAGTTATATATTTTTCAAGTATATCTTGTGACGATAAAACCGGGCTCTTTACTCTATCAGACATTGGAGAGTCTTCGAATATTTGAGGAGAATGTTGATCCGCTGAATTTTTTCCTGCAAGTCCAAATGGAAAAGTCCCTATTGATCTGCAAAATTAAATTGAAGTAAGGGTCAGTGGGTCGTCTCAGGGGTAAGCAACGAGTTATTCAGTAAATCAAATCAGAAAATCAATGAAATGCTCAAATTATAATCCTAACCTAGCCGCATGAAGATTACACGAATTATGTAAACATGGTGCCAATAAATATTTTCTATTAAGCTTTATAGTATTATGAAATAATGATCTTGAAGTACTAGCAATTTTAATATATTGCCGGAATAACATTTTTAAGTTAATACAATAGCAAATTTTCAATTTTCTGATCTGTACAGGATCCTTCAAAATGTTGTTTTGACATATTAAGCAATGTTGCCAACTGGGTGTCAAATTTTGGGGCTAAATCGAGTTCAAAAAAGGGCTAGATTAGCACATTTAAAAAAAAATAGGGCTAAATTACTAAATAACGAAATATAAAAATAAAGATTCATTAGTAAAATGGATTGCATGAATAACTAATGTGTAAATTATTAATCAAATACATCATTTTGGATTATAAAATATTGATTATGATCTAAATAGCAGTCTTCATCTAATTCCTTTCGAAGGGTTTCACTTTGCGTTGACGACGTTGCGACGACGGGCTTGGGCTCATTGCGCGTAGCCTTGTCCAGTATAAATTTATATTGGATACAATTTTTTTTTAAGGAGATTCTCAGGGATATCCTATGGTATGGAATGTAGGGACTCAAAGTTCATCCTGTTTCGTAATTTACGTTTATATGGTGTTGACAGAAAATCATAGTTGGGGCTAGATTACGGGCTAAGGGCTAAATCATTATATTCGGACCTGAACAAGAAGAAAAAGGGCTAGATCTAGCCCCGAAGGGGCTAAATTGGCATCACTGATATTAAGTCCAATTATTGCCATACTGCAAAATTTAATAGGTTTCGACAACTAAACCAATCAACCAACCTTGTAGACTCAGGCTGATTCCTGGCCACCGTAGGCGCGGGCTTGCGGACGGTGAGTAATGGGTTTGGGTAGCTCACTGTCCAGTAAGGACCAAGTCCTGGTCGACGGCACGTTGTGTTCCACGCGAGCCTCAAAGAGATGTCAGCATCAGTTGCCGATGCCTGCCAGGGGTGCGGGTTGTTCGAAAGAGATACCGTGGCCCCTGGCTATAGATGGGTAGTGGGTTGAAACCCATTCTTCCCATTTGGCTTCTAACCGGGTGAATTGGGTTTTAACCCATTATCAACCATTTTACTGGGTGAAAATGGGTATTGTTAATTATACATTAGTGGGAGTACAGTCTACTACTAGCTTGTCAAAAATAACAGCCTGAACACAAAATCAGCTAAATTTATTATTTATTAGAAAAATTACAATAAATTAGTAACCATACCTAGTCATCATCATCACTTGCTTCGGAAATACGGTCACTATCTAAAAATTAGAAATTGATAATGCCGGACGTAGATGGTTCTGGGCTATTTGTACATACGTGGCGGCGCACACTGGTCCCAAATTAAAAAAAAGTGGACATTGATAGTAGACCGCTGATATTTTTTTTTATTGTTGATATAATGATAACAGATAAGGCAAAAAAATATTATTGTCCTACTTCAAATACTTTTCTCTATAAAAAATATTTCTTTTTTTTTTGTATGGGAGTGATTACATTTTACTCAATTTCTCAAAAACCTTAAGCGATGTCGAGATGGCATTCACATATGTTAGAAAACTAATAATTCTGAGTATTTGGCTCGAAGAAACTTATTCCTTATCTCTGCGTACTTTCGAGATAATAGTGACAGAAAATAACAATTTTTTTTAATGTTAATTGTTCGCTTTTTTTTAATCATAGCCTTACTCATATCGCAATAGGTCCGCTGGCCAGCAAAATGGAGCTTCGACGCGAGTTTGCCGGGATAACAAGATGGCCGCCTCTCATGACGTAACGTAATACGGTCACGAATCGCGCGCGTACACCTCACTCAGTGTACAACTAAATGTGGTTGCGATAAGACGTGTCCTTATTTTTTCTGTGCGCTTGAAGAAATGCTTGTTGTTTGTTTGTTTTGTTATTGTTGTATTTTGAATCTTTGGATTTTAAAATCAAATAATTTTTGTTTGTCTTTCTTTCGTCGAATTTGTTTTCGTAATTTTTTTTGTTAAAATCAAAGTCACTTTGTCTTTGATATCTTTGATTCTAATTTGTTTTCAATTTTCCTTAAAATTATAATATGTCCGCATTTGTCACCAACTTAGACTTATACGTTGTTCTTAAATCAGGAGGTGGTTTTAAAAATGTCGAATTTTTATTTAATGCCCTTATTGAACGTATTGGTGTTGAATTGTCTTCCGAAGATTTGAGTAATATTACATTATTTTGTCGTAATTTTTCAAGTAATATCTCAAAAAGATGGTCTGCTTCCAGTAGAGCTCAAAAGACCTTTCTTAACAAAAATTCAGACTGGTTACAATCCCAAATAGTTTGGCCAAAATGTCAAAATATCGATTTAAGCAGCATTTTTAAAGTTGCCGAGGAAGTAATTCCAAATTTCGAAACGCAAGTGGATACTCATCAATTAAGTTATGGTACAAGTAAAAAACCATTTGTTGATATATCTGATAAACAGAAGAAAAGGCGTTCTCTAACACTTCTAGATCACACAGAGGAGGAATTAGTTTATGCTTTATGTGCCAAATTAAAAGAGTCTAAAAAACAAAATTAGCAGCTATATTAAACGAACTCAGCCAAAACAAGGAAAAATGTGAGATGGTACATGATGTACTATTGGCTAAAAAGACTGACAAACCGTGTTTACCAGATGATAAAACGTTAGCGCTTTACACCTCAACAAATTTGTCAAAATGGCAATATCGAAATTTAAGAACTATTCTTGCTTCAGAGAAAATGTATGGTCTTCCATCCTATCAAAAGCTCCTGGAAGCTAAAAAAACTTGTTATCCTCCAGAGTCAGACATAACTGTAACTGAATCTGATGCTAAGATAAGACTTCAATCGCTTCTAGATTTGACAACTAATAGGATATTAAAAACAATTCAGCACAACTCTGCCGACAAAAAATCGCTAAAACTAATAAGCAAATGGGGTTTTGACGGGTCATCTTCTCAAAGTAATTATAAACAAAAGTCACACTCCGACACTAAAATTGACGATTCTTCAGTTTTCATGATTAGTTTGGTTCCGCTTCGTTTGGAAGAAGAGAGTGGTACTATCTTGTGGCAAAATCCTGCTCCCTCTTCAACAAACTATTGTCGTCCAATTGGCTTTATATTTGCAAAAGAAACAAATGAATTGATAAAGAAGGAAAGTGCATCCTTAGAGGAAGAAATTCGTAATCTTGTTCCCACAATTGTAGATAATTTTGATATTAAACATGACTATGATTGATGGGAAAATTTCTACTGTGATTTCCAATACTTCTTCTGCAGCTGTTTGTAATATTTGCAATACCCCCCTAGCAAAATGAATGACTTGGACTTTGTATCCAAAAGACTCATCAGAGAAGATATGTATAAATATGGTCTGTCTTCGCTTCATATGTGGATAAGATGTATGGAATGTATTTTACACATTTCGTACAACTTAGACTTCAAAAAGTGGGCTGCACGAAAAGAAGATAAATTGTTAAAAGAAATTAAAAAGAATTTGACACAAGAAGAATTCCGGGAAAGAACTGGTTTGTTAATTGACATAGTAAAACAGGGATTTGGTACAACCAATGACGGTAACACGGCAAGAAGGTTTTTTGAAAATTATGAAGTATCTGCTGAAATAACGGGTATCCACCCTGATTTAATCAAGAGATTTGCAGTCATTTTACAAACAATTTCATCTGGTCAACTTATTAATACCAACTTGTTTAGGGAATATTGTAAAGAAACAGCAATGCTATATGTAAACTTATATCCATGGTATTACATGCCTTCAAGTGTCCATAAATTGTTGATACACGGTGCTGATATTTGTGAAAATTTCTCCTTTATTCCGATAGGCATGCTTTCCGAAGAAGCTTCCGAAGCGAGGAATAAAGATTTCCGGAATGTTAGAATGGCACATACAAGAAAAATCGGTAGAGTTCAGACTAATTTAGACATTATCCACAGCTTTCTAATTAGCTCAGATCCTTACATCAGCCATATCAAACCAAAGTTTGCTCGTTTACATAAACAGTTGTTTCCAGAGGCTAGTGCTTTGATCTTGAACAATGAATTGCTTTCGTTGGAAAACGAGGAAATAGAGATTTCTCAAGAGAATATAGACCCAAATATTAATCTTTCACCATAATATTTTTTCAGAATCGTTTGTGAACATATTCAACTTTATGTTTGCAGCTTAATATGTCTTCATTTTGATTGTTTTTTAGAACTGATGAAAGTACTCCTTCAGAAAGGTCATAGCTTTTCAGTCATTAGTGAGCCCCCATAACCTCTTTTACAGAGAAGTCTCTTTTTACTTATTTGACATTACGCATACATTATAATTATGTGCTAAAGTAAGGCTATGATTAAAAAAAAGCAAAAAATTAACATTAAAAAAAATGTTATTTTCTGTCACTATTATCTCGAAAGTACGCAGAGATAAGCAATAAGTTTCTTCGAGCCAAATACTCAGAATTATTAGTTTTCTAACATATGTGATTGCCATCTCGACATCGCTTAAAGTTTTTGAGAAATTGAGTAAAATGTAATCGCTCCCATACAAAAAAAAAAGAAATATTTTTTTTACAGAAAAGTATTTGAAGTAGGACAATAATATTTTTTTGCCTTATCTGTTATCATTGTATCAACAATAAAAAAAAATATCAGCGGTCTACTATCAATGTCCACTTTTTTTTAATTTGGGACCAGTGTGCGGCGTGGCTTGGCTATTATATCTCCGGGATTCTATAAGTATGTATTGGTGCTGAATCAAGCACGCAGTCCTCATAGTTATTACTTTAAACATCCACGTGCTTGTGCAACAAATTCCAATTGTATTTTATATACAAAGACAGAGGCGTCTCTAGCCCTTGTGGCGCCCGTGTGCAACCAGTACCCTGGCGCCCTCTAGTCTAGTAGAAGCGGGGTCAAAATGGAATACTAATACATAGTTATATTTTCAAACGGAAATTCGGATGCAAATGGTGCAATTTTAAATGATGTCGGGAAGCAATAAGTTTTTTTAGGAAGGAAGGGGTTATAAGAATAAAAAAATCACAACTTTGTAGTTCTTTCAAAAATATTTAATTTAAAAACTATTATAGTTAAGTACATAACAGGACGCTCGTACACACAAATGTATTTACAAAAAAGTTACTTTTCGAGCTTTTGCATTAGCGAAATCTTTAACAATGTCACTAACTTCAATTTTGATTTCATGTTCAATACTTATTAACGATAAATTTGTCAATCTACTTTGCGACAATGTTGATCTAAGGTAGTTTTTAATTATTTTTAGTTTAGAAAATGACCTTTCGCTATGTGCGACCGTGACTGGAAGTGTCAGGTATATCCTCAGTGCTGTGGACAGATTTGGGAACACTGAAATTAATTTATTCGTAAACAAGTAATTTGACTTTTCTATTCATTATCTACTTTTCTAATTTAAAATATCCAACGGCGTAGTGGAATCATCAATAAACATCGGTAATAATTCGATTTCATTATAGAGCTCGAACTGTTCTACATCTGAAGAGCCAGCATGGCAAAGTTTATTTTCTAAATTAGAGCAATGTGTTTTTTTTGTATCAGAGTCCAAATCTATCCAGTGTTTCAATTTTTGAAGAAATGAAAAAGTTTCATTATTTTCATTCAAAAGTTCGAACCGTTCGTCGAACTTAGTAATTGCGGTGTCTAACAAATAGTAGTAAAAATTTACTTTAAAATGTGTTTTCGCGTCTGTTATCGGTTCATCATCCGCCTCATAATTAAAAAACCTTTTACGAGCGCGAGGGCGTGCAGGTGTGGGAAATTCTACTATTGCCTCGACTTCTTCCGCTACAGTTTTCGCCCTGTTAAGGAGCTCCTCAAAAGCGGGCTCATTACGAAATTCAGACAAACTTATTTTTGCATTATTAATCATTTTCACCGCTTCTGACAATACAACGTCTGACTTTTGAAGGGCCTTGCTAACTATATTTATCTTGCTTAAAATTTCAAACCAAATAAGCAGAGAGCAGATGAATTTAAACGACTTAATTTTTGCCAGTAATGAATTTGCCATATTTCTTGACTCTGCATCTTTGCTTCTATCAGAATATATAGTAAACAAGGCATCATACACTTTTCCCAGTTCAAAACGTAGAGCTTTTACTGCTTCAACCCTGCTCTCCCATCGAGTATTTGAGAGTGGTTTTAGACTTAAAGTTGGCACTTCTTTAGCAAGTATTTGCCAACGTGCTGTTGACGCAGAAAAAAAAAAACATAAATTTCCTGCACAATTGAAAAGAAATTGACAATTTCTAATGAACTTTTAGCAGCGTCATTCACTACCAAATTTAGGCTGTGTGCCGCACAAGGTACATAAAATGCGCGCGGGTTTAAATCTAAAATTCGTTTTTGTAGACCTATATGTTTCCCTTTCATGTTTGCACCATTATCATAACCTTGACCACGCATATCTTGTATGTCAATTTCGTTTGAGATTAAACAATCTAACAAAAATTGAGTTAAGCCCAGGCCAGTAGTGTCTGTTACAGGAAAAAAACCCAGAAAGTGTTCTTTTACTTCAGCCTTGTTGTTGCTTGTATTTAAAAGAACGTACCGTACGACAACCGATATTTGTTCTTCGTGTGCAATATCTGGAGTGCAATCTAAAATAATGGAAAAATATTTAGATTGTGTCAATTCCAAAACAATAGCTTTTTTATTCTTTCTCCCAATAATTGTATTATTTCATTCTGAATATTATGGCCAAGATAATGAGTTAGGCGTGACTCAGATTTTTGAATAAGGGCAATGTGTTCCGCAAGCACATTATCAAAGTTAGAGGTATATTCAACCAGCTTTAAAAAATTACCATTATCAGAATCGTACATTTTTTGAGATCTTCCCCGAAAAGCCAGACATTGGTGCCGATTCTCTTGTCACAAAATTCTCTAAACTAAACTAAAAATCACTAAAATTTAGTTTATTCCTGTCAAACGACGATTTCCCATTCTGAAATTGACTAAAGTGACACAACTTATCTATATTTTAGTTTGACAGCACTAAGATTGTACTGAGTTTTTAATTTAGTGAAAATGGTAATTTTGCTATTCTGCTGTTGTCAAACTAATTATTCTATTCAATACAAAATTTCGATTGTCGGACTAAATCTGACTATTTTTAATCGCGATTAAAAAGGTGTGGAATAAAATTAGTTGTCAAGAACTAAAATTCACACTGACACCTCGACTTCGGGCGCAAATACAGTACTGTATCTTTTTTTCTATTCTTTTGCTTATATCTCGAAATTGGTGTGTCCTATCGTAAAAATAATGAAAATTTCGACCCCCTTTATAAAACCCCATACACCACTAAAACTCAACATGTAGGTAATAATTTTTCATATTTTCGATACAAAAAGTAAAAAAATCCATTTAAAACACGTTGAGGCTGCCCCCCCTGCGCGATTCCGGCTCTAAAAAAGATCACGGGGTAGGGCAAACGTGGAGTCGCGTTTGTCAAATTCGATTTTAGTTGTGTCAAAATTATTTTTAAATTTAGAGATCTTTTTTTGCAGAATAGCTTTAAGATTCTCATAGCCAAAAGTAAGGAATTTTAGTGATAGTTTAGTTAGTTTAGTTCGGTGTACAACAGAATCGGCACCATTGCCTCGCTAAAAAATGAATTATGTTGATTATTCGTTCGAGTACTGCAACCCAACGTTTTTTTTCCCGATCAATTTCATTTTGGTGCAAGAAATCTACCGACTTTTCTTTTAAAATAACAGTTTTCAATGTAATTTGTTTCTTAAGACATGATAGGTGCCCTAAGCTCTTTTCATGACGTTCTATAGCAGTAGACAAATGCTGCCAATCTTTGTAACCCATTTCACCATTAAAAGGAGTCGGAGTCGCATCAGCATGAAAAAGTTTACAATAAAAACAATAAACAGAATCAGTTGACTTAGAGTAAACCAGCCAGTTTCTTAAAACGGTTTCATTATTTAACATCTTTTTAGTATAATAAGCATTTGAAAAAGATCTTTTCGAACTATTCGAAGGATATGAACCCACTTTTACCTGTACTGGCCCACGCTCCATCAAAAATATTCTCTGTTTATCGGATAACACCTGTGGCCATAACGCGAGATCATTAATTATATCTTTCTCGAAGTAATTCTCCGGAGACGCTTCGGCACTAGGAGGTTCTTCGTCTTCTTCAACTACCGACGATAAAGACAGCAGCGGCGGCGGCGGTGAAGTAGAAGTGACGAGTTCTGCTGTAGAATTATCTAGGTTTTCATATGTCTCTGTCTCCAGGTGTTCGTCCGAGGATGGACCGGGTCGAACAAAAAACTTTTTAATAGAACTTGTATTCTTTTTCAGAGACTGTTCCTTCTCCAGCTTTCTTTTTCGACTCTGTGCACCAGAAAGTTTCTTTTTTCCATTGCCATCAGACATCTAAAATAAATAAAAAACTAAGTATAGGCACCTAAAAGAACTAACAATGTAAATTACTATAGGCCCAGAGAACTAGTTGTTGCAACTTGGACTACGTATTATTTAATTTTATTTCTAGCTACTGCCCGCGACTTCGTCCGCGAGGAATTTGTATATCGTGATTCCCCTGGGATCTTTGCACTTTTTCGGAATAAAAGTAACCTATGTCCTTCCCCAAGACTCAGCTATCCTATCTCGATACCAAAATTCATCCAAATCGGTTCAGCAGTTGAGCCGTGAAAGCGTAAAACACAGACAGACAGACAGACAGACAGAAAGACAGACAAAGTTACTTTCGCATTTATTTATAGGTAATATAAGTATGGATATGATATGACACATCAATCAACGTCGCGGTACCTAGGTAACTAACTACATTAGGCAATCAAACGGAATAAATAAATAAAATAAAAAAGTAGTTCGTTGTTCAAATAAATACCTAAGTATACTAGTAGGTACATATTAATGCACTTTAACTTACCTTGTTTGTTCCGCACTGCAGTAGGATAAACAAATGAAAAATCCTAGGTCGTATAGGTACGAGCATAGATTTAACTTCAATATCAGTATTTATCACTCGATGTTTGGTTTTTTTTTCATGAATTTCGTTAGCTATTTTGATGACCTCCGACCTCGAGGCATGTCGCAATAATTGTGCAAGCAAATAACCAAATCTTACTTTTTATATATTTTTTATCAAAAGAAAAGCCGATTTACTTCATATTTACATGTTTATTCAAAGATGATACTTAATCAAATTTAATCAAGGCTTATTTTGCAAAACTATGGTGTGGCGGTAAAACAAAAATTGCGGCGCGCGTACACAAGCCTTTGAAAATGACCGCCGCACGTCCCTGGGAATTTTAATTTGAATTTTATAGCATTCTAATACAGCCGAGTTAGCAATGATTGTCGGCGTGTTGTCAAACGAATCAAAACAAACAGGTGCCGATGCCGGCACGCGCCTTTGTTTGGTAGCGATGCAAGATGCGACATTACGCCAATTTAATCTTTAATTATTTGTTTTAAGGCTGATTTCACGTTGAAACAAAAGTTATTGTGTAAATTTAAATAGAGTAGGAAAAGGAGTAGTCTTGCTTTGCCACGGTACCTACTATTATCTATACAGCATTGTAACTCGCTCGGCCGTAAAAGAAATGCCTACAACCGCGCGGTACCTAAACATGCGATAGGGCTGCCCGCCTCCAGCATTTTAGTTACATTTGCCTACTTTGTGTTTCCATTTAGTTTTGTGATTGTAAATATTTTTTTTTTATATAAACAAATAAAATACTTTGTGAATTTAAAGAAGTGTTCAATAAAAATGCGTATGCGTGTTGTTTTTTGATTGGTAGATTTAATTAAAAAACCTCGTTAATGTTTGAGTAGGTAACAAATCGGTCTTATAAAAAAAATATTTGCGCCTCGTCTGAGACGTACGAAATGCTTTATTATTAAATTTAAAGTATAAATAAACCGCATTATAATATACTTAAAGCTTAAAGGAAGTTCGGAATATTTCCTCCATTTTTTCTATATATCCTACTCGTTATATTAAATACGTACCTACTTGAACTTATTTTTTGTGAAAAAGTCGCGCGGTTATTGTTATAAAAACAACACACCGTCCGGCACAGTCGCGACTGTCTTCATGCCGAGCGCATGCCGAGATCGAGGCGCGTAGATATAGCTCGCGTTGCGTCCGTTTGTATGAAGTTGGAATACTGTATAGATAATATTACCGTGGCTTTGCTACCGCGCGCCCGGCGTCGGCCATAACACGAGCGCAGGGTCTTTAAAGAGCGCCGCCGCACACTGGTCCCAAATTAAAAAAAAGTGGACATTGATAGTAGACCGCTGATATTTTTTTTTATTGTTGATACAATGATAACAGATAAGGCAAAAAAATATTATTGTCCTACTTCAAATACTTTTCTGTAAAAAAAATATTTCTTTTTTTTTTGTATGGGAGCGATTACATTTTACTCAATTTCTCAAAAACTTTAAGCGATGTCGAGATGGCAATCACATATGTTAGAAAACTAATAATTCTGAGTATTTGGCTCGAAGAAACTTATTGCTTATCTCTGCGTACTTTCGAGATAATAGTGACAGAAAATAACATTTTTTTTAATGTTAATTTTTTGCTTTTTTTTAATCATAGCCTTACTTTAGCACATAATTATAATGTATGCGTAATGTCAAATAAGTAAAAAGAGACTTCTCTGTAAAAGAGGTTATGGGGGCTCACTAATGACTGAAAAGCTATGACCTTTCTGAAGGAGTACTTTCATCAGTTCTAAAAAACAATCAAAATGAAGACATATTAAGCTGCAAACATAAAGTTGAATATGTTCACAAACGATTCTGAAAAAATATTATGGTGAAAGATTAATATTTGGGTCTATATTCTCTTGAGAAATCTCTATTTCCTCGTTTTCCAACGAAAGCAATTCATTGTTCAAGATCAAAGCACTAGCCTCTGGAAACAACTGTTTATGTAAACGAGCAAACTTTGGTTTGATATGGCTGATGTAAGGATCTGAGCTAATTAGAAAGCTGTGGATAATGTCTAAATTAGTCTGAACTCTACCGATTTTTCTTGTATGTGCCATTCTAACATTCCGGAAATCTTTATTCCTCGCTTCGGAAGCTTCTTCGGAAAGCATGCCTATCGGAATAAAGGAGAAATTTTCACAAATATCAGCACCGTGTATCAACAATTTATGGACACTTGAAGGCATGTAATACCATGGATATAAGTTTACATATAGCATTGCTGTTTCTTTACAATATTCCCTAAACAAGTTGGTATTAATAAGTTGACCAGATGAAATTGTTTGTAAAATGACTGCAAATCTCTTGATTAAATCAGGGTGGATACCCGTTATTTCAGCAGATACTTCATAATTTTCAAAAAACCTTCTTGCCGTGTTACCGTCATTGGTTGTACCAAATCCCTGTTTTACTATGTCAATTAACAAACCAGTTCTTTCCCGGAATTCTTCTTGTGTCAAATTCTTTTTAATTTCTTTTAACAATTTATCTTCTTTTCGTGCAGCCCACTTTTTGAAGTCTAAGTTGTACGAAATGTGTAAAATACATTCCATACATCTTATCCACATATGAAGCGAAGACAGACCATATTTATACATATCTTCTCTGATGAGTCTTTTGGATACAAAGTCCAAGTCATTCATTTTGCTAGGGGGGTATTGCAAATATTACAAACAGCTGCAGAAGAAGTATTGGAAATCACAGTAGAAATTTTCCCATCAATCATAGTCATGTTTAATATCAAAATTATCTACAATTGTGGGAACAAGATTACGAATTTCTTCCTCTAAGGATGCACTTTCCTTCTTTATCAATTCATTTGTTTCTTTTGCAAATATAAAGCCAATTGGACGACAATAGTTTGTTGAAGAGGGAGCAGGATTTTGCCACAAGATAGTACCACTCTCTTCTTCCAAACGAAGCGGAACCAAACTAATCATGAAAACTGAAGAATCGTCAATTTTAGTGTCGGAGTGTGACTTTTGTTTATAATTACTTTGAGAAGATGACCCGTCAAAACCCCATTTGCTTATTAGTTTTAGCGATTTTTTGTCGGCAGAGTTGTGCTGAATTGTTTTTAATATCCTATTAGTTGTCAAATCTAGAAGCGATTGAAGTCTTATCTTAGCATCAGATTCAGTTACAGTTATGTCTGACTCTGGAGGATAACAAGTTTTTTTAGCTTCCAGGAGCTTTTGATAGGATGGAAGACCATACATTTTCTCTGAAGCAAGAATAGTTCTTAAATTTCGATATTGCCATTTTGACAAATTTGTTGAGGTGTAAAGCGCTAACGTTTTATCATCTGGTAAACACGGTTTGTCAGTCTTTTTAGCCAATAGTACATCATGTACCATCTCACATTTTTCCTTGTTTTGGCTGAGTTCGTTTAATATAGCTGCTAATTTTGTTTTTTAGACTCTTTTAATTTGGCACATAAAGCATAAACTAATTCCTCCTCTGTGTGATCTAGAAGTGTTAGAGAACGCCTTTTCTTCTGTTTATCAGATATATCAACAAATGGTTTTTTACTTGTACCATAACTTAATTGATGAGTATCCACTTGCGTTTCGAAATTTGGAATTACTTCCTCGGCAACTTTAAAAATGCTGCTTAAATCGATATTTTGACATTTTGGCCAAACTATTTGGGATTGTAACCAGTCTGAATTTTTGTTAAGAAAGGTCTTTTGAGCTCTACTGGAAGCAGACCATCTTTTTGAGATATTACTTGAAAAATTACGACAAAATAATGTAATATTACTCAAATCTTCGGAAGACAATTCAACACCAATACGTTCAATAAGGGCATTAAATAAAAATTCGACATTTTTAAAACCACCTCCTGATTTAAGAACAACGTATAAGTCTAAGTTGGTGACAAATGCGGACATATTATAATTTTAAGGAAAATTGAAAACAAATTAGAATCAAAGATATCAAAGACAAAGTGACTTTGATTTTAACAAAAAAAATTACGAAAACAAATTCGACGAAAGAAAGACAAACAAAAATTATTTGATTTTAAAATCCAAAGATTCAAAATACAACAATAACAAAACAAACAAACAACAAGCATTTCTTCAAGCGCACAGAAAAAATAAGGACACGTCTTATCGCAACCACATTTAGTTGTACACTGAGTGAGGTGTACGCGCGCGATTCGTGACCGTATTACGTTACGTCATGAGAGGCGGCCATCTTGTTATCCCGGCAAACTCGCGTCGAAGCTCCATTTTGCTGGCCAGCGGACCTATTGCGATATGAGTAAGGCTATGATTAAAAAAAAGCGAACAATTAACATTAAAAAAAATTGTTATTTTCTGTCACTATTATCTCGAAAGTACGCAGAGATAAGGAATAAGTTTCTTCGAGCCAAATACTCAGAATTATTAGTTTTCTAACATATGTGAATGCCATCTCGACATCGCTTAAGGTTTTTGAGAAATTGAGTAAAATGTAATCACTCCCATACAAAAAAAAAAGAAATATTTTTTATAGAGAAAAGTATTTGAAGTAGGACAATAATATTTTTTTGCCTTATCTGTTATCATTATATCAACAATAAAAAAAAATATCAGCGGTCTACTATCAATGTCCACTTTTTTTTAATTTGGGACCAGTGTGCGCCGCCGGGCGGCCGCGGCGCCGCGAGTGACGCATCTTTGGAGGTGTCGCATTAGAGGGCGTTCGGCGCCCCCTTAGACCCGGCGCCCGTGTGCGCCGCACACCCTGCACCATAGGTAAAGACGCCTCTGTACAAAGACTACAATAGTATACTGTTTATATATGTCAGTTTTGCTACCCTTTCCGTCGTGAGTATTTCCTTTTTTACTATGTATGCACTTAACTATATGAATATTTTGTTCTACCTTTGCATTTGAACCCCTTAGCGTCGATTTCTTGACTTTCGTCAAATTCAGACCATTTGACTTGGGGGTCTAATAAGTACGCTACAAAGTGAATCGGTTTCAAACACAATACTCGACATAACAGCCATCTAGGCTAATGTAGTATTTTTCTCTTTGTTTTCTGTCTAGGTGATAGATTTGTATCTCACATAATTCAAAATTTCATTTACGTAACAATGGTCGTATATCCACAATACATTACAGTCAAACAGTCTGAACATCGGATGTCTGTGAGTATGAACGACTTATATGAGACGAAAAGATTTCTGTACATTTTACATGCTTGTATTATATCCTATCGTAACTTGTGCTGTTATGTTCTGATTCGTATCATAGTTTTAGCCAACTTATAAATAGTGCTTCTTGCTAGAATCGCCACCTAATCAAATAAAAAGATGAAATTTGTGGTCCATACAAGTTTTATATGGTGTAAATAGGTTTTAACATTGAGTGAGCACTGTTAGCGCGTTCACGAGCGTTCCGTATTGATGACAAAAATTACAGTTCTGAGCTGTCATAATCGCGATTATCTAACTCGGAACGCAAATTATTGATGTGAGCGCTCACAGCGCTATTTTTCTAATTCGGAAAGTGGCCTTAGTAAGAGAGCGTCAGCCGGTCAGCCACTCAGACTCAGACCACAGTCGTCTTCACTTAGGTATTTAGAGTATTGCCTCCACTTTTATTTATAAGCTTCTTGGTGGCTAGTCAATATAAGGTAAAAGTCTGATACGCCGAAAGATTACATTATTACACAGAGCAGGAGAAGTTAAGTATGTTTGCAAATTTAGTTTAGTTGAATATTAAACGAGTTATATTCATAAACGTCCTTGAAAAATTCAACTAGTTGATTCATAAACAGTTATCGTTAAAACGTTGACAGGAGATCAACGGTTGATTCAAATGATTCTTTTGTTTTTTTTTTTTTGGGAAGGGCATCTCGTAGTTGACCTTGAGAGGCCGTAACTACTTAACCGGGCTTTCCTGTGGGGACTAATAGTTTTTAGGCTAAGAGCCTCCAGCCAGGGCTTACAAACTAAAATTAAAAACCTACAGCAACTGCGCACTGAGGGCACCCCCTGCGGGGTACGAGCCTCGGCTCAGGGAGTCACTTTCAGGGAGGGCAGCAAGTGGGGACAGGCTGGATCAATAATTTCTTTATTATTATTAATCATGGGGATTTTAACTCTACTTGCTCAGCTTCGGCGCGGGCCAGGGACGGTTGGGGGAGGATTCGTTTACTCGGGGTCTTCGCGAGGCGCGAGGACCTCGGTGGCGAGGTCGGAAACACGGTCTGTTTTTGTGTGCTGTGCTGGTGGCCCTACTGCTTTCTTGAAGAAGAGTGATGGGGTCATCAGGGTCGGAGAGGACATGTCGCGGCCGGCGGATTCGACTGATTCTACTGGGGACATAACTAGCGGCCTTCGCAATCAATGGATTGCGGTGTTGCGCGGCGGATTCAAAGAAACGCTTTGAATTACGTTTTAGGAATTGGGCTATCGTTGGGATTTTAAGGTCGAGATGGAGGATCTCGTTCCTAACATACCAGGGCGAGCCTGTGGCTTGACGGAGGAAACGGTTTTGCAATGTCTGCATCCTATGGATGTATCGGGGCTTTGTGTGTGCAAAGACTGCACTAGCGTAGGTCATGATTGGCCTTATGCACGCCGTGTATATTCGCAACTTGCACTTGAGTGACAACTTGCTACGTGCGTTCAGAACAGAATGCAGCCTTCCAAGAGCGAAGGCGGCGCGTGAGCGCGCCTTCATAATGTGCTTATAGAAGGAGAGGTGCTGATCCATGATCACTCCTAGATATTTGGCTTGCTTCTCCCAAGGGATAGGCTTGCCAAACATGGAGATGGGCCGGGGGGGGGTCAAATGATTCGTTGCATAGTACATAATTATTATATCGATGGGGCGATGGTTCGTTGGTTCAATGCCCATCGCTAGACACGGACACTATCATTGGCTTGGTAATGGGGTCCCGATTTCACCGATTGTTTATAGAACCCTTCAAATGGGAAAATTTGACATCTGTAGCAGTTTAGACGATCTGGAATAACATCGACTGTAGGAGTTTTTGGCGGGATCGCGTTGGAACATGTCGCACGAATTTTCATTTTCATGGAATTTAGTGAAATAGCGAATTAAATTGTATAATTTTGATAGTGAATTATTCAATTTAGTTACGTGTGAGTGCACAAGTGTAGTGAAGGTGAAAATAAGTGACTAACGTGGACTTTTCGTGTTCCCCCCAAAAACTCCTATTAGGTTGTTGTAAAGTTACTACCGCTTTACAATAACTCTGACTTGACTGACTAAAGACGACTATGACTGTTTTGTAACTTCGTGCCCGATATCGGGCCATTTATTTGATCTAAAAGAAAAATTACTTGACACTGGCTAAATGCACAAACCGTGTGAAGCCAAAACCATAAAAAAAAAAAACATCGACTGTAAATATTTCCACTTTGAAATAAATATTACAATGCATGCAATGTCGTAAGTTTTTTTATTTTCTTTATTTTTTATTTTTTTTATTTTGGCTTCACACGGTTTGTGCATTTAGCCAGTGTCAAGTAATTTTTCTTTTAGATCAAGTAAATGGCCCGATATCGGGCACGAAGTTACAAAACAGTCATAGTCGTCTTTAGTCAGTCAAGTCAAATCAAAGTTATTGTAAAGCGGTAGTAACTTTACAACAACCTAACAGGAGTTTTTGGGGGGAACTCGAAAAGTCCACGTTAGTCACTTATTTTCACCTTCACTACACTTGTGGACACACACGTAACTAAATTGAATAATTCTCTATCAAAATTATACAATTTAATTCGCTATTTCACTAAATTCCATGAAAATGAAAATTCGTGCGACATGTTCCAACGCGATCCCGCCAAAAACTCATCATGTCGTAAGTTAGATCGCTGTCTGGTTGACACAATATGATTGCTGTCATGCCAGTCATTGAGTTTTTTTTTTTTGGGTGGGAAATCATCAAATAACTTCTCCAACTCTGGGTGGAGCGGGAGAAGTTATTGTGTCAGACTTTAACTGACTAAAACCCACCCGTGTTCCCTCATTTGCATGTGTGCTAGGGGCCGCGGTATCTCTTTCGAACAACCCGCACCCCTGGCATTAGTACATATTACCTCAATGGTCATAATCATGAAGAATAAATATTGGAAACTACTGAAATAATGTATGCTTAGCTTAACAATTTTAGTCACCATTCGTTCTCCAATCGTTACAAATGTGTACCCGTAGGTGTTTCCAAAATTTCTCAGTAGCAGTTATAGATTTGTGCCAGTTTCTGCATATGGTTTAGGGAAAGAGGCAATTGTAATGTTTATATAGTTTCAGCTTAGACTCAAGGGAAAGAGGCAATAACATAGCATAACATCAAACCTTGGTTCCCCGAAGAATTGGAAAGAGGCATTAGTTTTTGTATGCATGTTAGTGTTACTATTTTTATTTCAGAATAAATTTAAATTCCAAAACATTGTTATGATATTTATACAGCACACAAATGAAGTTTAAAAGTGTCTTTTTTGGCGTTCTTGAAATAAATTGTTTGATATTACACTAATTTTTGAAAAGTGTCTTAGTTAGATTCTAGAGTGCTAATAAATCACAAAAAGAACAACATTTTTATTCATTATTATTACTAACACTAGTTTGTAAGATCTCAATTATACTAACAAATTATGGATGTTATCTTATGCTGAATCCGAAATAAATGATTAATTATTATTATTCAATCGATTAGTGCCATAAAAATGCATTTAAGTTTTACATTTTCAAATTACGCGTGTAATTTGACGAAAACGCTGGACGCAGTGGACGCCATAAATTATTGCTTTTGTGGGTATGACGTCAGTTTGCTATAAAAACGAATGCGCATTTTATAAGGCAATTCAAAAATGAGTTATTTTTCGTTGGTTTGCTGTTCCTGAATGCTAAATATTATAATAAAAATTAGTTTGAAAATAATAAATGTACATACAAAGTTGCTCAGTTGACATGCCGTATGACGTAATAACATGGCGGCTACTATTTAATGGTGTTCAAAAACAGATTATAAAACTGAAATCTTTAAATAGTATTTTAAAATTTATTTTGTTGTTTCATGAACTAAAACTAACAGTTTCCGACTGCAGTTTGCCTATCACAATAATGAAATTGTTTAGATTTTTTTAGAGTAAAATACCCTATTATGATATGTATGATAGCTCTAAACTTTTTTCCGGTATATTCTATTCTATTTTTTTGAAGGTTCTGGCTCCATCGATAACGTTCGATGATTTTGCCAATGTCAAGGTATGAGAAAATAATTATCGTAAACTGTTACACAATGATTGATCAGTGTTTGTAGCGGTGGCATCCATGGATCCCCATGCTAAAAAAGGATAAAACATTTTTGGTTAGTACATACATGTAAAACGTCACAAAATAAATGTTGGACCATTCAGTGAGTATATAATAAGTAGATAGAAATATCAACTATAACTGAATTTTATGAATGCTAATGAATTTATAAAGGATTTTAACTGCAGGGGTATGGGCTAAAGATAATAGGAAAGGAATGTTAATTGGGCGAGGAACATCAGGAGGGAGTATGTCGTAAAGGGGAGTGGTTAAACGAGGACAGGAAAAAAAACAAGTGTTCCAGAGTACCCTCATTCAGACCGCATTCACACAAAGAAGAGTCCCTCACGCGGATTTTGGCCAAAAAAACTGGTGTGCAAACGAACCCAAGTCGGAGTCTAATACTTTTTTCCTGTCCTCTATTGAATATCCGAAAACATTACTTGCTGCATGACCTAAAGGTCCAGTTACCAGGTCATAAAATTCCAAAAAAAAAAAAAATTACTTGCTGCAAGTTGGCAGCCCTGCAATATGCTCCTAACTTCATTCAAGTCCATTGGCGCTAGTATCGGAGCGAGTGACGAGTGGAGTGACTATCTGTCATTGTCAAACTGAATCGTGATTCGTGGATGCCAAGTGTTTTGTGTTGTGAGTGAATGTCGAAAATCGATATAATCTATCGTTGTCATGTGGTAAGTTTTCACTAATAACAAAAATATCTCTTATATATTTCCTAAATTGGTGTTGGGGCAACATAGATGTGATTTAAAGTTTGAAAATGAAGCCGCCGTTACTTGACCGCCATCGCCCAAGCTTGTCGGCACGGCTCCGCCTATGCAGCAAAACGTGACATTTATGACAATACTTTTGTTATTACGAGGAAATACATGTCCCCGTGAACATTGTTCGCTGTTTACGTTATAATTAAATTTACTCCAGTGACCTAACCTTGTTAGAATTTGTATCTTCTCGATGCCATGTAGGAACTAACCAGTTCAGTTTTCCAGTAGCAAAGTTAATAATGCCGACTTCCCGCCGATGAATCACTACAATATCTGTTGATACTTTACATGGGAAAGGGTGACTCGATAATTCATTTTATAATATCATATAAATTGTGTTTTAAAAACTTTGGTAACCTGGAGGTTTTTGAAAAGTAACTTTTTTGTGTGTATAATAAATATGTAAATTACTTACCTGTATAGTTTCCAGTAGTTATTGACATGGATACCAAATTAGTGCTAAATACAGAATTGACCCACTGGTTTTTAATCACTGTCATAAAAAACTTGAATTATTTTAGTGCATAAATCATACTCAACTGATCAAGCTCAGTTTTAATTAACTTATGTCTTGGTTTCTATAAATATATACTTTCTGCTTGACCTTAAGCATGGTCAAGTTAAATCGGTAAACTTTTATATAAAATAATTTTAAGTTCTATCATTACCTTTTGCCAATTAGTGTATTCTCTATAACTGCTCAATCATATACTCATTCTAACTTAAATGCTTTTTTTTTAAAATTGCAATGACCACTGTGTCTCAAAATTAGCAGAAAGGATACAGTAATTTCATAATTTTATGTATCCAGCACGGTTATATGTTGTTTTGTAGCGAATAGTTTTATAGAATTTCATTTCACATATTTTTTTCTCATGTCTTCATTTCATAGAATAATCAATACACAGAATACTTAATTAAAAAATTTTAAAATCATTGGTTTTTGTTTCACATAAAGTTTAATGTTAGAATAATCATATTCTAGCATAACAAATCAAATATTCTTTATCCTTATATTGTTTAGTTAATATAAAACTTATTACCAAGAATAACATTTTAACAAGTGACAGTTTCTATATGTTTCAATTTAAGCAAGCATGCAGCATGTAAGCAATCATGTAACATGCAGCATGCAAACAAACATGCAACAAGCTTGGTTTCTGTCACGGCTCCGGCGCTGCGAGGCTCTGGCGGTCCCACACGAGTTTATCAAACTCAAAGCATTTATTTCAACTAAACCAATTACAGGCAGTTTTGAATTGTCAAAAAGTTGATCAGTTGGAAAGTTGAAGCTAGTTGCCCTTTCCAAAACGTAGATCTCTATGGAGAAGAACGGGCAAGAAACTCCACTGACACTCTTTTAAAATCAAATATTACAAAATCAAACACCAAACAAACAACATTTGTTAAAAAATAATTCTATTGTTTGATGAGTTTCTTAAACAAAAAAATGTGATTAAAAATTCATTGCATTATGTTTCTGTGAAATATGATTCATTCAAGTAAATAGTCTTTGAAACAATAATATTCGAAATAAAAATACAAGGACCAAATAGTATATGAAACATTTTCCGGGAAACGAAATTCCATGAAATTTCTGTCTGCGAAACAAGGGGACACCATCCAACACAATATACTTTATAGGAAACAGGCATGTTCTAGAACAAACAATTCAAAGACATGTGACGTCCACCATTCCAAGGACCCGCATGTTGGATAACAGCCCACTCCCTCTCACAGAGAGGAGGCCTGTGTCCCAGCAGTGGGAACATTAGGCTGATTATGATGAACATTAAACATGTATTCATATTTTTTAATAACTCTAGTGTGCGCCAATTAACTGAACTGTATTCTGTATTGATTTGCTAAAATACTCTTTATTAGGTACAATTTGATTAGTCAATGTTCATTGACCTGTATGAAAAGGTTAAAAACCTTTTAAACTAGAGTATATAAATCCTGGCCATATTCTCTATTGTCAACTATTGTTTCCAGAACAATCTAATACCTAGTAATATCAATCATATTAGATTCATAGCATATTCATATTGCTCATGTGATGACTTATTGTTAGTCAAATAATTTATTCTCTCATAATAAATGTGCATATTTTATGTCATAGAGTAAAACTAAGAATATACCCTAGTCAAGTTATTTGATTTTCCACTTTGGAATGATACAATAGCTGTTGAGAAATAACTGTCAGTTTTTTCTCAAAACACTTAGGTTAGGACTATCCTCTAATCCTCCCCCTCCTCCTCCTCCTCCTTCTTCGACTTCTTATAACTCTTGTAATGCTCGCGAAGAGGGAGGCGGTGCACGTGAGGGAGAGGCAGTAAAGGCCCTCACGGCCTTAGTCGCCGCAGGTCAAGCCCTGGGCGTTGTGAATCCCAAGCTGATTCCCGACCACCGTAGGCGCAGGCTTGCGGACGGCCAGTAATGGGTAGCTCGCTGTCCGGTAAGGACCAAGCCCGGGTCGTCGGCGCGTTGTGTTCCACGCGCGACTCAAAGAGATGTCAGCACCAACTGGTGGGGTCTGCAAGGGCCGATGCCTGCCAGGGGTGCGAGTTGTTCTAAAGAGATACTGTGGCCCCTGACACGCGGGTGGGTTTTAGTCAGTAAAAGTCTGACACGCTCTCCTGCTCCACCCAGAGCGGGAGAAGCTATTTGATGATTTCCCACCCTAAAAAAAAACCTTGATCATTTCAAATAAAGGGAGCCTTTAAAAGACCCCTCAAAGACTCGGAAGGGGAAGATTTAATACTGTCGCCAAAGATCGATCGTTGCCGAAAATTAATCTTGTACCGATTCCGAAGCAAACCACAACCAATTTCAAAGCGAACCATGGAAACTAGCATAATATCCCGATTCCAATATCAAAGGATGAATGGACTCTTAGCTAATAAAGCATGGCCGTATGTTCCGTCGCGAGTCCCAAACCAGCACTATTGAGCTGAATCTAAGAGACGTACGAGTTTGTTACCAAAACCCCCAATACCGGAGGTAAACGGAAATTACTACGCTTAGACATAAAATATACCGTCTAACATCAATGTCGAGGCATTTATCAACGCCAGCCTACCGAATCGACATCGTTCGACATTCGATACTATACGTCCCTCACCCTGGGTCAATGAAGTGAGAATTGACGCCAATTAGCCAGCCTCACGTCCACATGTGACCGCCGAACTGTTCAATTTGCTTGAGAAACTTGTGCCCGATGTGCCCGATGACATTGCGTAATAAGAATGGCGTTGCTAAGAAGGGGCATAACACGTTTCGGCTTTTGTGTACGGTTGGAGCGCCAAAATTGATGCTCGGGTGTCATTTTTATTTGTTCGCCTCGACTCGTAGTGCGAAAGTGAGCGGGTATGATAGTTAGATGAACATCGTTATTTCTCTTTTGTGTTGCATATCGCTAATGGTCTTAATTATTCTCCTAGCTATGCCTTTCGCTGCAAGTAGTCTTGCCTAAAACAAGTCAGCATGTCATTCTCTCCTGTCCCTTACTTCACTCTAAATAGGCAAAACCTTTTGTCGCCAAAGTAGGCTAGATGGTCGGTTACTGGCTTGAGGCTGATGAAAGGTATCGAATAAAGTATAACTAGGAAATTAAACAGAAATGTATAATTTACCTGGGGTGAAGGTGCGTACAAACTAGTCAGACCTAATAACAGAGCAGGCGTTGAACTGCGTCCTTAAAAAACGAAACAGCAGACCACCTCTCGATGATATTACATGACTGTTTTTACAACCAAAAACTATTTTGTTTGATAGACACGTTTCGACTATTAATTGGTGGGCGAAAAACTAATATCTTTCGCTAAAACTTCCTTTAGTGGGGTTCAATAACTTGGGTGTGGCTTAAAACGCTTTGATGATGACATCGAATCATTTCCGCACTTCCTTAATCGTCGGTAAAAATAGATAGTAACATCATGTTCTACGGCTCCGATATAATTTAAATCGGAAGTCGTTAAAATAATTCATGAAAGCTCTTCTAATTTGGGCCAGAAACTGTTTGAGTGCTTGTTGGCTCAGTTTCCTTAACTTTTAATTTTGGTAGAAGCCTGGGTTGAGTACTATTGACTTGCCTCTTTGATTTACGAGAACACAGAAATTCCAATTAGACCGGCAATTTTGGTTTTTGCTTTTCTATTCGCATGGTTTGGTAGATAAATCGACTCTGAAGCTTAGTTTTTCTGGATACAGGTCGTCTGGTTTAGGACGAGAAAGGTACAAAACATCAGTGTACTGACGGCAACTTGAATTAGACTTGTTATTTCCTTCTTTAACTGACTTTTACGATTAGAATGACTATACTGGAACTGGACTGGACTATACCTTCAAAAATACAGAGTAAAATGTCTTGATGAAGACGGAAATAAGCAAACTGCCCAAAAGTTTTTACATTGCCTTTGAAATGTCGCAATTATCTCCGAACCCCTTACTGAAATTGTAATTGGAAAGACGTTTAATTAAAAAGTCGAAACCATTCCAACCAGAGTTTCAATCCATCATCTCTGACAGTAGTGTCATGTCTTAAACACGAAAAGTAATTAGTATTCATTATGGTGGCCGTTATAGATAACGTAATACGTAAACTTACATCATCACGTATGAGTGCGACCCTCGAATGGTTTGTAGGCACTCTGCTTTATCAGTTCCTTGTTAGCATTCAGATAACATTATTTTTTGAACCTTGTACGTTAATAATGTATACGGAACATTAAGGCGTCATAATATTTGAAATCTCGGTGTTTTTATAATCTTGTTATCAACAAATTCACTTCTCAGAAAGTTGATTTTGCGATGACTTTTAACCAGATGCTTTGCTTCTAGAGAAGTCGTAAACTGACTCGAGTATTTTCTAGGTCTCATTTTTTGCAGAATTCGTTAAGTTTCTGACAGGCCGTATTCCCTTGATAATCGAAAAACTTGTAGTTTATTAAAATCTGACTAAAGCATCGCTTTGGTCAGAGATTTAAAATTCGACAAAATTTAAATCACTGCTCTGTGTTTACTTACTATTTATCATTTTACGTTATCGTATACAATTGCTTCCTCCTCTTCAATAACTTCATCCACACTTGAAAAGACCCATTAACAACACTTAGACCCAAGAGAATACTTGTTATTCAAGTCATTATAATAAATCTGAATTTTAATAGCAAATCGAAGAAAGTAGGTTAGTTACTGTACATTAATAATCTTATCATCTACATTGTATTATTTGTTACGCACTATTGCGAGCTAAACTCGTAACATTATTGCTGTGTGTGGCTTCCTAAGCTCTTGCCTTGTGTTGTACTCGTAAGACTTATAAATAACATTGGTATTTGTTTGTCTTAGTCTTCGGAACTCCTCGAGTAAGGCTGTGAAGACAAAAAAAGTGCATTCCACCTAATTGGTCTCATCGATGTGGTTGGAATTCATGTAGTTTCACTTACAAAGATTGCTATGGGTTAGATAAACTTTTGAAGTGAATTTTTGGACCAAAACTGACTACAGATGGAAATTATTATCATGATTTCCTACTGCAGTCAACTGCTCGACATAGGGCACTCCCAAGCTGAGCCACGGTAGTTGTAAAGAATTACCATCAATGCTCAAGCCTCTGTAAATTCTAGACATGTGTATTGTTCTCTAACATTATTCACACGAATCCTATTTCCGTAATTAGAAAAGGCAAGTGTCGCTTCGGTCATTGACAAAGCGGCCATGACTGTGACCTTACAGGGTCAGTGTCGTCTAATTTTACTATTCATTATCATGACCTTTGGCTCTACCACAAAATCATGCGGTTGCTTTTGACCTTCACCTGTGTTAAGGTTCTTTTTAACGAAGAACAAACAGAAGTAAATCCAAATAATTCATTCCAAATCCAACATCTTTTTCTAAACTTTGGTAAGTTATATAGCTAAGTTAGGTAGGTAGCTAAGTTCTAAGGTAGAAAGCCGAATCAATAACCTCTAGTGTGATTTGGAATAGGTTTCGCGTGACATTTCTGCGAGAAATCAAATTGAATCGATTTTGATTTGAATTGGAAGCCCGAGGTATTGTGTAGATAGTAGGATAGTCAACGATGATAGACGTCGTACTTGTAACGTTTAACCTCTAAGGTTATAAAATAGAAAGAAGTCATGAAACGGAACAAGTGTAGTTGAGTTTGTATCTACAATGGGCAAGCCAATCTTATAAGACCTACCCTGTAGGTCACATAAAAGCTTTTTGGTTTGAAGGATCTATTCTTAAAACTATGAATACGAATCGGTATTAAATACTGGAATTCAGCTGCATCCAGTTAGACTGGAAGCCGACCACAATGTAATTGGGAAAAGGCTAGGCAGGTGATGATGAATACGCATCGGTCTGTCTCTTGGCATGACGTCGTCGTGGGTTGGAAGTCACTAATGAAACGTAAAAAAAAAACGAATGAAATGAAACGTACCTGAGCATAATTTCAGAATTGGAATTCTGATATTATGCCAGGTACGTTTCATTTCAGAAATCATGAACGCTTCCGTACAAAATCTGTAGTTTTAATCAGGACAGGAGCATGTTAATACTAATTGTTGGGATCCGCGTTAAATTTGATGCTTGCACGCTGATTAGTCATGTTTAACACGTGCTCCTATTAGTAAAACCGTGAATGTTCGCTTCCAGATAGCGTGTAGCTGCTCTTATTATATCGTTCACGGTATAATTGTTGACGGAATAATTGTTGTCGAATGCTCTAATTTTAGGAGTCTTCATTTAGTTTGTTTTCCAAGTTACAGCGAAGTTTTGTTTGTGGACTTGAGAAATTCGGGGATTAAACACTTCAACTGTCTTCGCATTGTAACGCTTTATTCAAAATTCTAGATCAAACCAATCGGAATAATAAACTAAGACCTTTAAACTTAGTCGTAACAAAACTATTTCGTTTGACTTGACAATTACTTTAGATAGACACAATTATGTCTAGGATAAATTCATTGAGAAGAAACCTCATTCTATTTTCCTTGTAAACTGCGTATCTAAATGGGCTTACGCTGTCCAGCGTAGGCTTATCCGTGAAACCATCTTCTAAATCTGGACGCGATGAGCATATCATTGTTAGTTCTGTGTCGTGCGTGTGCGCAGGTTTACTAAACAGGTATGTACAGGAGATCCACTTCATTCAATGCGTTGAGACCACCTCAATAAACTTTGAGCATAGTTGTCTTTGTCGCTAGTCTCGCTCAGCCATTCGGTTCAGTTCCTTCGGTAACGGTCATTAATTTACGTCATTTATTAAACCAGCTTCCGAAAATGATTCAGGAGTATCCTCAGCCAAGCCTGCGGACATTTTTTTAATCTTTATCATGATATTGAGCTATACCTGTACCGATTTGAAAGAATAGGATTAGCAACAAATTGCTACGAATATCGAGACCTTCTACGAGGCTGTCAACGACACCGACTTTGGGACCTCATCTAGACTTTAATGTCCTCATTTTTCATCACTCTTAAGCCTTGGCCTCAAATGTCGATTGACCCTAATAGTAGCTATTAGGCCTGGACCTTCTATCCCCATTTACACTTAGTGACGGGACCTCGTTACTCATGCGCGACGGCATGACTGCGGCGGATGGCAACCGATACGTGGAATCTGTTACAAGCAATAAGCGTTTAGACCATTGATCTCCATGACGAATACAACAAATACGCAGGAAATATCATAATCCTACCGCCTTCCTACAAAGTAATGTTCTTATTCCTCTATGTTCCAATATAGAGGGCGAATCAGACAGACACCCTATATCGCTCCATTTCCGAGTAACGATTAGTTCTGCTTTATAGAAAAACCCAATGACCGCAGTTCTGGAAGTAAAAGTGTTAGGAAACGAAAAGTGCAATAAAATGACAATCTCGATTTTAAAGTAACTGTATTGTTTCTTACTTCGTTAGCAATCAGAAATCGTAGCCATCTAGCCATGTAGTCCTAAAACTAATTTCTAAAATCAATAGACCGTAACTATTCAGAAATCTGTGCCTTGGCAAGTAATTCTCGCGATAACTTCGGAGCATAATTATTTTCGACTCCAATCACGCGAAATCAACATTGACTACATTCCGACAGGCAGTATCTATCTACTGGAACATTTCAATCGCCGCCCGCTTCCTCGCTCGCTCATACTTTGCTCAGTCAGTTTGTGGTGGGTGTGCGTTACGGACGGAAGCTTGCGTGCTCTTGCGCAGATTACCGCGTTCACAGACCAGTGCGGTTCGGAGAGGGGATACTGAATACTCGGAATGTGGGAGTTTTGTGTGGTGATTCTGTGTTTTGATTTGTGATTTAGAAATTGTGTGGCCTGTGCTAAAAGTGAAGTTTTTGTAGTTGGGAGTGAAATTTTTATTTGAGGTGTGTAAATGCTTTTGCATATTCTTCGTTGCATAGTTTCTATACTCGTGCCCCACTGTCTCGATAGATTGACGGCCGTATTAAGTCCCGGCATGGATTCATATTTAGTCTTTGACAATGAATAGGTACAGGAAGCTATTATTATTCCAAGAACACGGAAAACACACCTTCATATGTATACTCAAACTATGTTGTCGTTGTGATGTCATTTGCATCTCTTAAGTTAATGTTTTGATTTCATTTTGTACTTTACTTGAAAATGCGATTACTCTTTCGAGTGCTTTCTATTTTAGTACCAATTTACTTAAAAGAGAAAGCTTTATCCAATTTCAAATATATTTTGATCAAAAATATGTTAATGACCAAACCTGGCCTGTTTTTTCAAGATTTTTTCAAGGTATTAAAATTTTAAAGAAAATATCATAAGAACAGATATCGCACAGCTTGACCAAATTGGCTGCAAGAAAAGAACAACCTAAGCAGAATAAAAGACTTTGTCAAAACCAAGTTATAAAGCTTTGTTACGTGACCAGATACTTGAAAAGGCTTCAATTTTACAGTTCACTGACTTGGATATAATAGTATTAAACCCTGTGATTTATGATAACATTTCTTGCGTGTATTCTACCGAAATATGTGGCTATAAGAGTAGAGGACGACCGTACAAACTGTAAATTTAAGATGATAAAGCAAGGCATGCAGTATATATTGAGATAGCGGTTGATACTTAGGACAGAGACTGGAAGAAGTCTTGACATTGTGAAGAAATTAATGATGAATCATGAATCAAAGATGATCTAGCAGTAAAAACAGAAATATTTCTGGCTGCTTATCGTACGATTAGTAAAGCAAGGACAGATAGGTAGTTTTCAGTAGTTTCTCATTTATCTTAAGTGCAGAAACAGGTGTTAGATATTGTACAGGCAACAGTTATCAATGATTGTGATACTGAATATCATCACAACATTAAGTATAATCCTGAATAGAATTTATTGGATCCCAATTCCAAAGTATTTTCGAATTTTTGCTGATGGGTAATCTTATATGGCAACGTAGATCTAATATTCTAGCTTTGTAACATTTTTTACGCAAAATTCTATTGAGTTTCACGTCTATATATATACTGTCTACTATACTGTCTTCTTAGAAAGGAATATTTTCCTTGCTAAGTAAGAGAGAATAGAAAACGATATTATCATATATTTTTTAAGGCCGTTGATATGACATCATGGAACGTGGGAAAGTTTATATTTAGGCTAGGTGTCGCCTTTGCCCTTAAATGGGTAAATACACGCGACGGCTATTTTGTACGAAAATATTGATTTGTGGCCTACCTCCTGTGGTACAGTTTTAGACGTTGGTTTAGTATTTTTGGAGCTAACTTTATTATAATTTAGAGAGAGCTTATTTCTTAGCCTTAAGTGATTTTACAACTGACATTTTGTGCAGTCAAAAGGTCACTCAACGTATAATATTAACTTAAATGTAAAATGGCTGCCACATTTTTATGATGTCATTGGTAAAAAAGTAGTAATTATGTGTAGTTGAGGGAATGCCTTTTCCTGTTTAGTCACTTTTAAAAGTTCCCTTTGTGCAGTCTTCTTTGTTAACAGCTCTTTGTGCATAGTAGCATCAGTAGCTAGTACCATCAATATGTTACCTTCAGTTTAATATCCAGGCTTGAATCTCTGTTTTACCAAATCCTCCACCAATGTTTTTCACGAAGAATTCGCATAGCAACACTCGTTCTGATACGTCATGAATTCGTTTGGCCATTGTCATAATGTTTTAAGCCTTTTGCTATGCGGAAAGACAGTCCAAGGTTTCATTTGTAATTTACTTCATTGTTGTCAAGTTGTATCGTACTTGAAAAATCATATGCCAGGTAGGTAGATACTGTACATAATATGTCTAACGTACCTATATGGTTTCTATGATTGAATTTAGTGACAGGTGCTGAAGCACGTGTGAAGATAATTAGTAATAATGCGACCTTGACAAGGTGTACGATTAGTTATCATCTGCTAGCCTGCCTGTGGACAGATTTGTTGAAATGATTACCGTAGATAATGGTCACAGAGATTTCGTTTCGTTGGTAGGACTTGAATACTATGCAATGCTATAAAGAGAATCGTGTCAAATAAAGTATATATGTACCTATATAGTACTGCACTAAAGCAGAAACGTGACTATTTGAAATTGTTATTACCTATATGACCTCTCACTTTCAATGATTCCTGGCCAAGGTAAGATTAACAATTTGTGGCAAAACGCCGAAATCACGACAGCGGCATAGAAAAATTATCCGTATAAGACTTTCCAATAAAGTATTAGGCAGGCAATATCAGTGTAATAATATTCTAACCTATTTCCTAACTGTACTGGCTGTTAACTTTTTAAAATCAGCAGCCGATAAAACTTGACAATAACTTTTAGGGAGAAATTAAGGTTGAATGTATACTACAGGTTACTTGAAAGACATTAAAGGCGTGGAAACATCTAAATGATAAATATATGGCTACTGCAGGCAACGGAGAAGTGAAAGTAAACGCTGAACAGAACACCGGTTATCTCTTTGTAAACTAAACTTAATCACAACTGGCGAGAGTACAAGTTGTGCGTGAGCTGAGCACATCTTTGGCTGCGCTCTTTCCCTTCATAATCTTGAGATACATAATTAATTTTAGTTTGAATTATGAGACGCTTTACTTTTGAATTATTCTCATAATTCGAATCGTTCTGCTTTGAAGATGTTTTAAACATTGTCAGAAAAGGTAATACTAATAACAACTGGTCAAAACTTCAATGAGGTAGGGTCGTTTCGCCGGTATCGCGACCACCTTCAGTAGGCGACCATTTGACGGACCAAGTTTCTTTAAATCAAGATAATAGTATTTGTAGAGGTAACTTAAATAAAAAATAAATCTAACGTGCTTTATAAATAATTATGAATTAATAATTTACACAGTTTGAAACAAATAGGTTAACCCAGAGCCGAAAAAAAATTGCTCAGTGCGCGTCTTGATTCAGTAGTGAGTTGATGTACTGCGAGTTGGAAAAAAAATAACACGGCGCGCGGCGCTCAAAGGTAAGTGTTATTACTTATTTCATGTTTTGCACATAAGTTAGATGTTAAATTGTACAAGCGATAAATTTTGGTTATTATTTAGTTGTATTTTGCTATTTTAAAACGTATTATTCAGATAAAATCAAGTGGTCGGTAATCGAAATGCTTATTTATCAAAAACGTTAGATAGCGACCACATGGTCGCAAACCGACGAGAACCGCATTATTTTGTTTTCATTAATATGATTCTAATGCTTCATACAGGGTCTGTTACAATCTTGAATGTAGCATTGTAAAAGGTTTTCTTTGTAGTTCTTTGGTAAGCGACCACCAGTTTCTTTGAAAGAACTTTGTTTAATTTACGTACAAAAGTGGGTGCTAAACAGGTGGTCGTAAACCAAAATAATCGAAATAAAGACATTGGTTTCCGACCACCATAATTTAGTATGAGAGAAATAACGGCCGCACAGTGGAACGAATGTATGGGAGCGGTTGGACGTAGACATGTCCGAAAAATAAGAGTAAAATTATGACAAACTAATGATGCCATCTTATTCGATTACTTAATGCCTTCATAAATTGTGGTGATGAATTTCTTCATAACTCCCATATTTCGGGAGTAATTTGAGAAAATGTGAAATTTTACTATGAAAATGAGTGTATCGAGCTCTCTCCCTCCTGATTCCGGGCTTGTTTCAAGTAGCGGTCTCTAATATCGTAATGCTATTACTAAGAGCTATATTTAATACTAAGACACATAGTGCGCCAAATGTGCACTTTCTGGGATAAAAGGAAATGAAAATTTAAAAAAAAAAACGTTTTTTCCCCATTTGTATTTACTTTAAACCGCAGACAGACTTATTAAGAGGTCTATAAATATATTATATATATATACAGAAATATATATTAACAAAAATATTCACAAGAACTGATGAGAGTATGACTTTTAAGTAAGTTGATAATAAATTACCTAGTTTCATTAAAAGTACAATAAATAATTAAGATGTAAGCTCTAATTTACTAAGTTACACATTTTAAAACAATAACATCATTTAATTATCTTCGTCATCATCATCATCATCAATTAATTCAAATTCAGAATCGATGTCCGCTAAATCATTTATGTTAACAAATTCGATATCACTTTTCTCAGAATCCGTAAGCTCATAAAATTCCTTAAAAGAAGATTTTTTTACAAACTTATTTCCTTTTGGACGGATACTTGTAACAAGTGGATCAGAAGACAGTAAAAGATTGTGCATAATATCTTCATTGCATGAGATACTGCTATGCTTTCGAGAATGCCCCTCTCTATATTTTCTAAAATCTTTATTTCTAGCCTCAGATGCCTCTTCGGATAGAAAACCAATGGGCACAATTGACATGTTCTGAACTATGTCTGGCCCATGCATTAAAATTTTATGAAGTGAAGAAGGCATATAATACCATGGGTATAACTCCACGTAAAGCTTAGCAGTATCAAAGCAGAACTCTCGGAATTTAGTTACGTTGATCTTCTCTCCTGATGAAATACACTGCAAGATCACACAGATTTTTCTTAAAAGCATAGCATCTATTCCGGTCAGTTCAGCAGATTTAGTGTAGTTTTCAAAAAATCTCCTTGCCGAGTTGCCATTGTTGGTGGATCCACTGCCTTGTTTCACAACATCGAGAAATAAGCCCGTTTCTCTTCTTACAGCCTCTTGAACTCTTTTCTTCCTGTCATCAACTTGCCTTTTTGCTATATCACCCCTTACTTGCCATGATTTTATGTCTAATTTGTAGGAAATGTGTAATAAGCATTCCATTGAGCGAATCCAAGCGTGAAGGGTGCTTAAGCTATATTTATACATGTCCTCGTTTGCGTGTTTATCTTTGATTAACTCTAAATTATTCATTTCTTTAGGACAAGCCTTGCATATGTCACACACTGAAGCTGCTGTATTGGATATAATGGAATGAATTTTACCATCAATCATTGTCAACAGCAGTTGGTGTTTGACACTAATTCCATCAGTGATGGTGGATGGAGTTAAGGCTTCAATCTCTGCTTCGATTTCAGCCATCTCTCTCTGCACATTTTCTTTGGTTTCCTTTATAAACTTAAACAATATTGGCCGGCAAAATGAAGTGGAAGATGGTCGCTCGTTTTCCCAAATTGTTACACCTTTTGAGACGAGCCGCAGTGGTACAAGACTAATCATAAAATTACTAGCAAGATCGATTTGCTCATCTTCACTCGTCCTTTGATGATAAATGCTTTGGCTAGATGATCCGTCAAAACCCCATTTGCTGGTCAATACGAGCTGTTGATTGGGATCAACAGGGGTTTCTAACGACCTAATAAGTCTTCTTGAGGTTAAATCCATCAAGGCTTGTAATTTGATTTTTGCAGAGCTCTCTGTAACTGTGAGATCTTCTTTGGCCGGATAGCACTTAATTTTTTCTTTAACCAACATGTAGTAACTCGGGTATTGAAGAGCTCCTTCTTGAGTGTTGAAATCCCGAAGAGTGTTATAGCGCCATTTCGATAAGTTCATCGATACATAAAGAGCCAATGCCTTCAAAGGGGATATTTCCCGTACCTGAATTGATTTACCTTCAATGAAGGCTTTGATTTTTGAGGCCTCTTCTGGATTCTCCGTCAAGTATTTCATAACATAAGCTGTATCGCTTTGTCCTGCCTTTTGAAGCGCCCTTTCGGCCGAAAACATAATTTCAGCGCTGCTACTGCTGCATGAAAGACTATCTTCAGTGCGTCTTCTTTTTTGCCGGTTACTAAGGTCCTCAAAAGATTTACGAGGACTAGGATGTGTACAAGTTGAAGCATCAGATTTAGCAGGAGAAATTATGGGCTCGATGACGTCACTTATATTTTCTGTAGAAGGTTCCATATTTTCATTCTGTAATTCCGGCCATTGAATTGCAGCCTGTAGCCAAATCTCATGTTTCTTCCGAAACTTATCTGTGCTTCTTCCAGACTGTGTCCATTTTGCATAAATGCGGTAGCAAAATCGACGACACCAGTCTTTTAAACTTGTTTCAGCACTTTCACATAACTGAACACAACTGTTATCTTTTAAAACACTGAACAAATAGTTAAAGTCGCGTAAATCTTTATGTGCGCGTGCGCATAAAGCAACGTGAATATCAAGATTTGTATTAAAATTTGGAAAATACATTGCGAGATTAGCTTGGATACAACGAGGTGTAAATCAACACTGATTTTAAAGTTACTAATAGTGACCTATTTATATAAAATCCAGGTATCCCAGGTATCCTTTGTTAAATATTGCAAGGTAATTAGTTATTGTGATAATTAGTAAATGATGCATGCTAAATTAGTGTATTAAGAGCCATTTAGTAATTAAATAATAGCAATGTTCTTATCAGTAATCATTAGTGCATCAGTTTTATATGTAAACCTTAAGTCCCTAATTATATATCCTAATTAGCTTATATCTTCTCTAATTGGCTGCTCAGAAATGTTATTGTAATAAGGTAAACCTTTAGAAAAACGGTTTTAATCAACAAAATAAACAAAAAATAAAAAAATTGTGTTATAAAATAAACATCACTCTTTATCCCAGAAAGTGCACATTTGGCGCACTATGTGTCTTAGTATTAAATATAGCTCTTAGTATTAGCATTATGATATTAGAGACCGCTACTTGAAACAAGCCCGGAATCAGGAGGGAGAGAGCTCGATACACTCATTTTCATAGTAAAATTTCACATTTTCTCAAATTACTCCCGAAATATGGGAGTTATGAAGAAATTCATCACCACAAGTTATGAAGGCATTAAGTAATCGAATAAGATGGCATCATTAGTTTGGCATAATTTTACTCTTTTTTTTCGGACATGTCTACGTCCAACCGCTCCCATACATTCGTTCCACTGTGGGCCGCTAACAAAAATAAGTATGAAAGTTCATTGAGTATGCGACCACGTCTGATATTTTTCTGATTTAATTTGGTTGGTTATTGAAATGACCGTTTAATAATTATTTTAACAAGCAACCATGTGGTTGTACCTAATCTGTCGAAAACTAAATATTATTCTTTTTCAGTTTAAAACAAAATTAGTCATAAAAACAACAATAAATTATTTTATATTACTTATTTTTAGATGGAGCTCCCAAATAATTCAGAGTCAAAAAAAAAAAAAAAAAGACTGTCCAGTATACTGAAAAAGCCCTGGAAAAAGCTCTGGATGATATCCGAAAAGAAGAGAAGGGAATAAGAGAAACATGTAGACTGTATCAGATCCCAAGGACCACGATACAAGATCGGCTTAGTGGGAAGAGGTGTGATACAATCGAGACAAGGGGATCAGATCCTGTATTGAGTACAGAAGGCGAGAAACAATTAAAGAGTGACTTTTGGACATAGCAAAATGCGAATTCTCGGTCAAGAAACAGGAGCTCTTGGACACAGTACATAAAATTGTTAAAGATCATGGAAAAAAGAATCCTTTTCAGGATGATCGTCCAGGGCAAACCTGGTACTCAAATTTCCTAAAACGCCATCCCATTATTAATGTTGATTATTTTTAAATGTTATACTTACTACATATTTAGGATATTGTTTGACTAATTATTGTTAATTTTATTACAACCATGACTAAGTTCCTACGAAATATAAGATTGTTATTTTTTTAATTATAAGAAAACATTACACAAAATGATCAGGTACCTTTGTTTTAACTAAGAGGCAAAAATTAAAATATTTTTAAAGCGATTATAATTATTTTAATGGCATATTTTTCATATTAAAATAGCGGTCGCAAACCAGCTCACTGGTGGTCATAAACTGATAAAAATGGTCGTAAACTGACGTTTTCGCTATATTTTCACTTTTTCAGCATTTAATAAATATTTTTGTATCAATGTATTTTATTTTATGTTTTGTATCCAAACTAGACTATATTTGGGACAAATCCATATCAACATATACTATTTTGCGTGAAGACAACATTTTTTTTTTCTCATCTTATGTGGGCAACCCAGCTAACTGGTCGCTAACCGGCGCAATGACCCTACTAGCGAACACAAAATATCAGAATTAGAGAGATGCAAAAATTATATGCGCATGGATAGTTCTTTGAATATACCGAATGCTACGTTGGCAACTTATTTGTTCAGATAACTGCTTACAAACTGCGCAGCTGGTAATTGCTGCTCACCAATCTGAAATATTCACTGTTAATAATATGTACGTAGTTTTGTTTAATCAACGAATACTCGTAAAATCGGCCAATTTGTATTCATTTGAGCATGAAATGATCCAAACATTTGTACATGTAATCCTGTCGGATCTTCAGAAACACCTCTCAAATACGAGTTGGTGCTTGCCCAAGCCTGAAATGCTAGATCGAAGTAGACTTCGAAACAAATTGAATGGCGAAAAAATATTTCCGAAGCTCGGGGATATTTTTTTAATTTCAATCCCATCCAATTTGGTCAGGTGCCAAGCAGGTTCTGCTCGATTCCTGATTGCTTCCTAATATTATACAATACCGTGCTAACTTTATTTTAAAGTCTACAATTTTTTACTATGTAATTGTGTAAAAGATTTTGATAGCGTGTCTTCGTCGTTTTTATCTTAACCGTGAGAAGTTTTAACAAATCGCGTCGATTGGAACTCCCATTTTCTATAAAACGCTTTAGAACTTCTTTCACTTTAAATTTCTTTTGCAATAGAATCTTTGACTCGAATGCCTTCATCCACCTGAGAAGCACTTTCAAAGAGTCCACTTAATCAGGAAGCTGAGTCATGTTCCACGTTTTTAATTTCGAACCTTTTCATAAATTCTCAGGAATATCTTTTCCTCATTCTTGTTTGATCATTCTTAGAAGCAAGATTCCTTGATGTTTAATAAATTGGGTATACGCCCTGATTGCTTTTCAACTTTATGTTGTTTGCTGTTTATTAAGAAGGATATTGTTAGTAAGATTCTTAACTTCGAAATTCCGATCCAATTAATCTTTTTAATTTATTGCTATTGAATACCTGTAATATTTAATTATACTGGATTCTAGCTTGTTATTTGATTATGATGATCTGATTTAGATTATTTTTATTACCTACTAAGCCTTTATTATTACTGTAAGCATAATGATCTTGATAAATAACTTTATCCAAATCGATAATGGTTACTAGGTCGTCTTTGATTACGATTTCGAAGGCAGCTTTTCCAGACAGCTTAATGCCGAAACCTTATCACAGCAATTGACCAAAGTTTTCTCGAACGCCAATCTTTGGATCCAAATCTTATAATGGATTGGAAATGGATTTTATAACGATACTTAAATACCAGATACACCTCTTGGGATTCCAGAAATGATATTAACATTATTTATAGCTCCTCTGTTTCCAATAAGTACATGCATTTCATATTCTTTACTGTCAGTTACTGCTGAACCTGGAATGTGTTTACCACGTGTTGTTCAATTGTTTAACACAATTTGTCCATTGTTTCAGGTTATGTGTGCGTGCCGTTAGATAAGCAACAGTGTGGTAGGATTGTTGAAGTGATCCAACAGTGTGGAATGGTTCCTGTGTGTTGGCGGTGTCTTGTTGATGTAAGTTGCTAACCTATTTGTGTATTGAGTATATGTACTTGTGTCCAGATTAAAGTACGATGTAGAAGATAAGATTGCAATCGGAGCAAGTAATCCATTAAGAGACACTCAGGAATATTGAATTGGTGTAGTGTTGGGACGTATTTTGAAGACAATATCGGCTTATTCGATCGTTTCATTTTAAAAGCCTTTACCTACAGCTTTTTTAAAGAAGTTCATTGCCAAGTCAAGATCAATACGAACTCAAACAGGTTTTTGATTTTATCTGAAACAGATGACTCATTTTATTTTACAACTTCTAAGCTGACAATTTTGGCGTGACACGAGACCGTAATCAATTTTATGAGGTAAATCGACGTTGATATTGTTAGATTTGAAAGCAATTTCAAAATAAAATACTGGAAAGAATGATTAATTCAAGGCTTATAAAAGAAACAACATATTTATCTCAATAACAAGGGAGCCGTTTTCCCGGACCGTTCCATTTCCTGAATTTCCACAGCCCTCTTTAAGTCGCTACCCGTCTAACTGAGCGTTAAAAATGCAGATCCGAATCCAAGGAAGTAACCCAACCCGAGATCAGACTCCAAATCGGTTTTTGCCTGATGTAAGTAGATACTACATTCTAGGCATCCGTTGTCCCGCGATCAAGGCTCACTGACCTCCTTTAAGAAGTTATAAAAACAGTTTCGGAGACATTTTATTCGAGAATCGGTTACAATAATTTTTACGTGATTCGAATTGGTTCCAGTAAGAGAACGTAATACATCGTTAGGTCTCAGACACAATCTAATTACTTTCAATTGGACGTAAAGCGAAAAGAATTTACGCTGCTTCAATTGTTGTTTGCCAACCAAAAAACTATCTAAGGATACAATCTATTTATTAGTCTCATCACGTTCGAAAATAACGGTATGTTTACAGAGTAGAATCGATTGCATTCAAATCGATAGAATACTACAACAATTTCGATCCACTATTCAGTACCAGATTACCTCAGTGGCTTTTAGAGATGTGCTGCCTGTCTTAAGGCGAACTTGCATATCTGGGCATATGAATCCAACGACTCCAGAGCATGAATTGTTAAACTCGCTCTCGACCCAACTTCACCTGTGTGTTCTTACATGCTAAGATGAAACTTTAATGGTTATCGGAATTTCTACACCTGTATGGTTTCCCCGTAAGCAAATTTCTTGACTCATAACCATAACTGTTAACGGGCTTTCGGGAATATTTGACGAAATATTCTTTGGAACTCCGATCAAGAATGCCTTTTCTGAAGATTCTCCAGGGACGTTTTGGCACTTTGCTAGTCTTTTTGAGTAAACGACTTTGGGACTTACATGTTAGAGATTTACTTTATGTAACGTCTTGATTCTTGCTTGGCTTTTTAAATTATTCAAGATGTTCTTGGGGATTCCGCCCAGGATTGCGTACCTACTGCGTTGAGTGCTATGTTCTGGCTTATAATATTCGAGAAAATTCTGCAAACACTGTAATATTTTCCATAATGTTAATTAAGGATTATATCCTTCATTGGATGGACCATTGAATGCGAGACATTGTCTATGCGTCCCCCTAAAAATGCAAAAATAAAAATCCCAATACAGCAATATTGACACCCTTTCACGTGCCTAGATCACACAATCCCAGGCTTAACTTAATGCTTCACGTCATATCACCGAGGTGAACGTTTAATTGATATGTCTGTGTACAATACAACTAACACGTTTACGCCTGAGGCCCTAGTGTGTTTCATTTAACCATCTCGATCAAACGCAGTGAGCGCGTCCGGTGTTCCGATTGGTCCTTCACCAATCCAGGGCCAATCGGAGCGCCGAACGCGCTCACTGCGTTTGCTCGAGATGGTTAAATGAAACTCATACTACGGCCGTAGAATGAGTTTCATTCAGATCTGTTCAGTTTACTATTCTTAGATGGATGTTGTGCTAAGTCTTGCCTGTTTGTTTAAGGTTCCGTGTGACGTTTGATAAGATTTTGCAAATTTTTATGATAGCTAAGTTTTTAAGCGTGCGATATACTGGATATGTTTTTATCCAGTGCGCAAACTGTAACCATAAATTCAGCATATCATTCTAGACCCCTCAGCGCAAAAAGTTTTCGTCGGTAATACAAAAAAAAGTCAGCTGTTGTATACATTTTGACCACGTAGGTCACACTACCCTACACCACACTACACTACACTACACTACACTACACTACACTACACTACACTACACTACACTACACTACACTACACTACACTTCTCTATGAAATAGCTGACTAGGGGGTCTAGATCTAGAATGATAGGCTGAACTCATGGTTACAGTTTGCGCACTGGATAAAAACTTACCCTGTATAAGGAAGAATAAGGGCTCGTGGCTAAATAATAACAGCACCATGGATTGATCGATCAGGTTAACGCATGGCGCGGTTGGTCCGTGGATGGGTGACCATCTTTACACCGACACCCCTCCGTGACTCGGAAAGCACGTTAATCCGTTGGTCGCAGCTGTCATTTATGGATCTTTACCAGGTGTTACGAGTTGTCAGAAGCCTGAAAATATGACAACCAGTCGTTCCAGGTGGTAGCGTATTGCCCAACAAATTGGTTATGGAGATCAGATAGGCAATCGCTCCATGTAAAATACTGGTATTTAGCTGCATCCGGTAAGACTGGAGGCAAACTCCAACATAGTTAGGAAAAGGCTAAGCAGATGATGATACTTATAAGGAAGAATATATTTCTATTAACTGTGCCAATCCATAGAGGATTTTTTGGCTTAGACTTCCGTAGCTTATACGAGGTGCATTCAATAAGTACCTAGCCTCATCGCCAGAGGGCGCTGTAGTTTCAAAAGAGTTTTACCACAGTGTAGCACATTCTTTTTTAATTCTTTTTTCAAATTTTCATTCCAATCCCTTCATTTGTTTTAATTTGACAACTTATGGAAGCGAACGTGTCGATCGGTTTTACAAAAATGGAAAAAGAGCAATATCGTTCGGTGATTCGATTCCTATTTTTGGAAGGGAAAACGCGCATCGAAATCAAAGAGCGCTTGGATGCTGTGTACGGTGACTCTTCTCCATCGATGGCCACCGTCAAGAATTGGTTCAACGAGTTTGCACGTGGCCGTACGTCGGTTTTTGATGAACCACGTCCAGGTGCACCGAAAACAGCTGCTACGGAGGAAAACATTAAAAAAATCCATGATCTCGTATTGGCAGATCGCCGATTGAAGGTTCGGGAGCTAGCTGAGACTGTAGGCATTTCAGAAGGAACAGTGCATCATATTCTTCACGAGGAACTCGGCATGAGAAAGCTGTCGGCGCGATGGGTGCCGCGTTTACTCACACCAGAAAACAAGCGCAACCGTGAGACCACATCGGAGACGTGTTTGGCGCTGTTTAAGCGGAATCCAGCGGAGTTTTTGCGTCGTTTAGTGACCGTCGATGAAACCTGGATCCACTGGTACACACCAGAGACCAAGGAGCAATCAAAACAATGGATCCAGACCGGGGAACGTGCTCCAAAGAAGGCGAAAACTGTAAAATCGGCCGGAAAAGTTATGGCCACCGTTTTCTGGGATTCACAAGGTGTGATCTACATCGATTACCTCGAGAAGGGTAAAACAATTACAGGGCTTTACTATGCCGATTTATTGGGCCGATTCGACGCCGAATTAAAGAAAAAACGACCCCATCTGGCGAAGAAAAAAGTGCTGTTTCACCACGACAACGCACCGGTTCACACGTCTGCCGTTGCCATGGCCAAATTGGTCGAATTACGCTACGAATTGCTGCCCCATCCACCGTATTCTTCAGATTTGGCCCCTTGTGACTTCTTTCTGTTTCCTAATCTGAAAAAATCACTCGCCGGGAATAGATATGGATCGAATGAGGAGGTCATCGCCGCCACGGAGGCCTATTTTGCAGAGTTTGACAAAAACTATTTTTCGGACGGATTAAAAAAGTTGGAGCATCGCTGGGCTAAGTGTATCGAACTAAAAGGAGACTATGTTGAAAAATAAATTCCCACTTTTCCAAAATTTTCGTTTACTTTTTGTAGGCTAAGTATTTATTGAATGACCCTCGTAGACCCGAACAAATAGAAAAAATATTTCTACACGCTTTCTATTAGCTTCACTTGGATGTTTGTTTGTATGTAACCGACTCCTTTGGACGCTATTTTGACCCACTTTAAACGGTCACATTTCATTTAAACTTTGTAGACTTATCGAAGACCTATGACAATTCAATAATTTAAAAAAAAATAGAAAAAAACACGCTTTAAAAACCAAACTAAAAAGTAGAAAATAATTTAATTCTATTAAAAAGCGTGAGGTGCTTGATTAATAGAATTAAATTATTTTCTACTTTTTAGTTTGGTTTTTAATGCGTGTTTTTTTAGTTTTTTAAACTATTATTTTTGTATCATTAAGTTGTAGTTACCATCTGTTTGTAATTCTTCGCATCTTTTTCCAGAAATACACGTGTCAGATTTCGATAAATGTTAATGTCCGTTGTTATCACGTTAATTACTAGTATTGAGTTGTTTTCATGTGAATATAAATTAGTTACCTACTTAAATGAATCATCGTTGCCCTGCCTATAATTCCGCAACTGAAATATTTGCAACATGTTTTGCTATCGAGACAACTCACCGGATTTCCCCCATTTTCATCGCAAATGAACTTAAAGTAGTCCACGCACGAATAATTTCTGTAGAAATTGGGGTCGTTTACTGACGAAAGGGAGACATAATGGGGTTACTGTCACCCCAGCTGACTAACATTGCAAAAATTACAAAAAGTGGTCGCTTTTATGCTTCTGAAGACCTTTGGAAAAGTTGGTTTTATCTTTTGGTTTATTAATAGTGTACCTTACGTAACACACTTTCATTCAGAATCTAAATTATTTTGAAGGATATTATAGCTAATCCATTGCTTCATATGTTCGAAAATTTGTTTTGCATAACGACGTAAATAACGCAATTAATCTATTACTACTGTTAGTGTGTTACAAAATTACTCCTATGCATAATCAACCTATAATCTTCCCACTGCTGGGACACAGGCCTCCTCTTTTTGAGAAGGAACGGGCCGTAATCCACCATGCGGGCCCAGTGCGGGTTGGTGGATGTCACATGTCTTCGAATTTTTGCTTCTTCATGCCGGTTTCCTCACGATGTTTTCTTTCACCGTTTTGACGGCAGTGGTGATGAAATAATTTACAAAATCTAAAGTGCCTGGTCTGGGTTTGAACCTCCGACCTACATTTCATAAGTCGCGGCCGTTACCCTTAAGGATCGATACAACCAATAGAGTTGTAACATTTAAAATTCGACGCTGTTGCATAAATAACGAGACGTTTGTAAATCGCCTACGAGTAGTTACCCTAATAGAATATTCCCGTTTGTTGACTTTGCCCGCCTACCACCCAACAATATTGGAAGGTAACAAGCTTGCTTCACACGATATTAGCACGGTAATTGCCACATGTGTTTGTGCATACTTGTGTTGATATATCCGACTTTTTGTGTGTTTATTCGCATATGATTGGTATTTGAATAATCCCGTTCTTCATGGAGTCACAAGCAACCAATATTTCGTAGTCATTATGTGACTATTTCAATTCATAGATGCATTCTGAGTCTATCTTGGACATTACTGACATAGGTGAAGGAAAAGCATCGTCAGGAAACCTGGACTTACATAGTACATACCTCTGCGATCCAGGATAAAAAGAAGTCCTCCAAGTTACCCTTTCGCCAAATTTCATCCAAATCTGTTCTGCCGTTTTAGTGTGAGACCTTAACAAACAAACATACAACTTTTTCAAAAAAAACGACAATCGACTTCCAAAAAAACACTAGGTACAAAGTGAAAAATAAGCTTAATTTTGGTAGTCAGTGACTTTGGATATGTATTTTAGTTAATTTTTTGTCACCGCCTTCCGAAATTAAAGTTATTTTTCACTTTGTAGTGTTTTTTTGTAAGGCAATTGTTTCTTTTTTGAAAAAGTTTTTATTTTTCACTTTTTAGTTACAGTAGCTACCCCACACAATTCGAAATTTCATCATCCTTGGGGTCAAAACAATGCATATTTATGCGATAGCAGCAAACGCGGTTTGTTTGCTGTCATTTTTTGAGGAGTTCCGTTGTCTGTTTCCGAAACGCATCATCAGAACTATATGAAATTTTTATGGGACCATTTCGGAATAAACCCCTTTCGAACAAAAAAAGTTTTTGCGAATCAGTCTATACATGACGGAGATATGCCCGAACAAAAAACATGTCGAATTGATAACCTTCTTCTTTTTGTAACTGGTTAAAAATCCAATCTTTTCGTCTTTATTAGGTATATAGTTTCGTTTTGAGCAAGCGTGGTGATCAATGCTCATGTCTTCTTTGTATGAGAAGAGGCCTAGCAGAGAGTACTAAAAATCTAGTATTATTTATTATACTGCCTCAAATTTAAAGGGAACAATATCTCCAAAGCTGCTTAAGTGCTTAAACATATTGGTTCAAGCTTAATAAACGTGTTTGCGTTTAACTATTCACGATAAACCAATTAGTATTCGTGGCGGCTATGTCGACAGTTGTTCTTCGCCGCTTAACTTGTATCCAACCAGCAGTCTATGTACGGAATAAATGTATTGATAATGTTAACATTGGCTCTTGGCAACGGTTCCAATCGGGCTTCTCCACATTATTTGCGTATTGCTTCTAACCGTGAGATAGATTTAGAAGACATCAAGAAGTTTTTCGAGACCGCAAGAAAGACCAATTGCCAGAACCGACAACCCAAGACAAAATAACTTGGCAAAGAAAAGTGAGGAGACTTGACCTTAACTAACGGAACCAGAGACGGAAGAAGAAGGATTCGAGAACTACTGAATGCTTATCGTCTCATCACAAAACGAGTTCTTATTTGAGTCCAAATTGAAACCTGCGAGCCAGTTTTAAAATTGTCAACTTCGATCCGAATCAAGTCAGTTTTTGTTATAAAAACTTTTATAGTAGCAAGCATAAAGTTCAAAGTACAAAAACTGTCTGGAATGTTTTAACTTGGATTTAGTTGGGATTCGGCTGATGCTTTGGGGAATAATCTCCTTACACATTTTTATCTTCGGCTTCACAAAAGCCAAAGATAAAAATGAAAAACTGCAGCAATTAAAAGATAAGATGATCTAAGAACATAGAGATAAATTAACGTTTATAAAAATCATTCTAGGTTACATTTTGAGTTAGGTTAGCCATGTCGAAAATATTGTCTTTTCTTTCTCGAACGCCGACTCACGTAGTAGCAAAAAACGTCTTTTTCCCCCAATTCCTGCAACAAGGTCTCCATAATTGTCCCTCTAACGACATTACTTGAACATCGAGCTGGCTCATTTGGATGTGAACAGCAGCAGTCCCCTTCATCCCGGATGTCACCGGTACATAATTATCGTTATGAAGAAATCAATATTATGTATTCCCCGTACGTTTCTAACAGTATCTCGGGCTGGTGGTTTGTACTCGTTTGAACTAATGTATTTGTTGCGAAATCAGGTGCCCTGTACTTGTAGGTGATTGACCTACGTTCCCAGAAACCACATCATAATTTCACTGGGTGTCCTCCTCCTTTCTCGCCATATTTCTCGGTTCCGCGAGCCCCTCGTCGTGGTCTTTCCCATAAATCTGATGTAGACTTACCAAAAGGGATACGCAGCTAGGATCGTTGGATATAGTTGAAGTTTAGTATGAGATCGATGGATTTGAAAAATTAACTGGTTTTCTATTAACTAAATTAAATTTTATTCGAAAACATCCATCGGCTTCTTACTAAACTTAAACTATATCCGACGACCCTGGTTACATATTTCTTTGAGTCCCATACATAAAAAAATACCAGATTGGGAACAGAATTACCCAATACGATAAGGTTTTCGAAAATGGAGTGCTACTGCCTGCATATTTCCTTATATACATACATACATCGCTACGATCCTGTTCAATTTAAAATCGAACAGTGTTTAAGTGGCAGGTAAGCTATGGATAAAACCCAGCATTTGAATTTATTCAGTTGTGTCGTTCCAATTTACTCCATTTTTCGTGGACGCCAAATGGGTCCAGCAGAAGGTGTTGAATTACGTACGCACTTGATTCCATTTTCATCTGTGCTGTATAATTATTCTAATATTAGATATGTATGATTTTGAATTATTAATTATTGCCCTTTATTGTATTTGCAATAGCTTTATAACCTTGGCTTTATAAAGCAACAGCGTAAGAGGATAATAACAGAAATATTAGCTGTTATCGCGTCAAAAATGGCAACAAATTAAATATCTAGCCTATACTTTTGAATGCCGATTATTTTAAAATTACTCATGAATTCATGACGTCAAAAAAAAACTTTGTACATACCTACTTATTGTTCCCATTTAAAGAGTCATTCAATATCGAATCAGTAGCAAGGCAGTGTATTAAACATAGATTATGTCTGCAAGCCGCAAACAGGCTTTTATTTCGACTAGCTTCTGCTCGCGACTTCGTTCGCGTCAAATTTTTTGCTCCTCCGATCCACCCCGTCGCTTCGAATCGCCTGCCCGTGCGAGTACTTCGTATTCGTAACTTTTTTTCTCTGGGCTCGGCTCCTAAGGGGTTTAGCGTGATGTTATATAGCCTATAGCCTTCCTCGATAAATGGGCTATCCAACACTAAAATAATATTTCAATTCAAACCAGTAGTTCCTGAGATTAGCGCGTTCAACCAAACAAACTCTTCAGCTTTATAATATTAGTATAGATTCCAGGAATTTAGTAGCACAATAAATTAATAACATTAGTTCCATTTTCTCCTATTATCTAGTTAGAAAAATGCACTTTTTTCTTAACTTCTTAATAAACGCGTTGGACGTCGACAGGTCAACTGTAAATGAAGTGACTAGTATCGTGTGTCGTAGGTCTGTCATCGGCCTAACAGCTCCTCTCAGCCGTGACACGCGCCAATATGGTTGACGGACAATAGATTTGGTTCAGCATTTAGATTTGTTAAGGCTCAAAATTGGCGTTTGTGTATTATTGCGTAGATTATGTACACTAAACACTTGAGCACTGAAATAGTTAAGTAATGGTCCAAACAATCTGCATCAGGCGAAACTTTCTTTTGTGGCTCTCTTGCATCTGATGATGCTTACGTCAATCGATTTGTCGTAATCGAGATAGTATTGAATTTTGACAATAATCAAAATTCATTATAGCGACAGCCAGGCGCCATATTGAGAAAATGAAAAAATAAAAAAAATCTCGACAAACGTGTCATGGCAAGTGGGGTATCATTGAATAGGTCTTTGAAAATCATCTTTACTTTAAGTTTCTCTTATGTGTATTTTTCATTTTGAATTACCATTTTTATTCCTCGATTGTACGTTTTGAGCTCTGACAATATTTTAGTTAAAAAGTGTTCGGGATAACTCAAGTTTCTGATTTGTTTATTCTTTGCCTCCGTAAAGGAGCCTGGCTTAATAAGTGCTGGCTAATTTGTTTCCGCCAGGTGTCGAATGTGTGTCGCACGAGTGCCCAATAAACAATTGTTATGGAAAATCCGTTCCTTATTGTTCGACGCCGGTCGTGCGAATTTAAGTCACCGCTTTCACCGAGATAACTAAGAAGCCGGTTCATTTATAGCTTAAAAATAATATTATGTCATCGACTTAAATTTTACATCTTTATTAAACGATTATGATCGATAACCGTCTCGGATTCCACGATATCGATACTAAAGTGGAAGCCAAATTGATGGCGTAAATCAAGCCAAAAGTATATGCCGTATTAGTCATGCAGGGTTGCTAATTGCTACGTCGTATATCAAAGCGGATAATGGCGTGTTGATGCTTTATACTAAGTGTGAAAACCTAAAAATAGTGGCGGTGACAAAGGAGTCAACCCTGACTAGTTGTGCTCAAGCCAGTGATGTTTACATCAACTGAACGAGCTTCAGGGGACGCTTACAGTAAAGTTTGTTCACCCCACACATGTGCTAAAGCGACATGCAATCTACGTAATTGTTAAACCAACGTATGTTTTTTGTATTTTGAAGAATTTTTGACGGACAATGAAAGAATGTCCTTCATTCAATGTCTTTTAGCCGACTTCGGCTAAACGAAAACGGGGTTATGATTTGACCGGTTTGTATGTATGTATGCTCACCTGTACCCTCATAACTTTTAAACTACTTCACATAATTTGACAAATGAGGCATCGTTGTTTGGAAGCGTCCTGATCGTCTGATGTGACGTGACATTAAATTGAAGCGCCCTCTAGACGCTAAGGACATAAAAAGACGAATAAAAAACAATGATGCCGTGTTGAAATAAAAGTAAGTTTAAAAACTAAAACCCGTCTACTGAAAAATCACGGTCCAAAATGTATGAAACAAGAAAATATTCTCATCTGAAAGTCGTATAGTTAGCTCACAAATTTTTGAACTTACTTTTTTGTCCTATGTATTGTGGGAACTAAAAGCTGATATATAACTGGATAAAAAAAAACAACTTCATATTTTTTCAGAGTTTAAGAGTCCAAAATATTGGCTTGACGATATGCTTATTGATAAGAAACAATGTTCCGTGTGGTGCCGAACGTAAAGAATAGCACCATCCGATCTCTTTCCGTGGGTGTCGTAAGAGGAGACAAAGGTACTTACTAGAGAATGGGCAGCAGCGTTCTCTATGCATTTTACCACCATACTGCGATTGCCAACCCGCCTGCCAAGCGTGACGATTACGGCAAATCCCCCCACATTGGGGGAGGCTTATGTCCAACAGTGGACATCTTTCGGCTGTAATGATGATGAATGATGATGGTGGAACAATCTCTCACAAACTTTTACTTACAAAATTTTCTAGAACTCTGAAGGTAAGAAGTTCAAGCCACTTGTTTTCTTCAAGTTATAATAATCAAGCTATTCGTTGGTTCACAAGTTTACCCTCCGTGGCTTGAGCTGGGTTGCCAAAATTAAATATTAATTTACGTAACTTGTGGTTGGCTAGTAGAACATAGTTGAAGTTATTTGACCTCGCCAACAGTCAGTCTGGTGAATGTATTGTGATTAACAGTGGCTATTATGAAAATAAAGATGATTAATTGATGCCGCGGTACCAAATAACTGGCCAAGTTCGTGATTACGTGCAATAAATATGGAAATGCCTTGACAAACAAGTTAAGCCAACTTTTCTTTCTCCTAGTGTCCATTGTCACTAAACCAACGGTTTACTAGAAGAGCAGTGGCTGCCACGTAGCATCCGCAATTTTACGGTGAATGACGTTACTCAAATGTTATAATTTATGAAAGTAAGTTGTATTAGCTTCATCTGTATCTATCTATGTATGTAACGGAATCTTTCAACGTGTTTTTCACCCACTTCTAAACATCAAATCTAATTGAAATTTAGCACACTTATCAAGCACCAATGACAATACAATATTTTAATAACTTTGTCCCACTATCCTGACTAGGCCTCCCGGCCGCCGAAGGCACGGGCTTGCGGACGGCGAGTAATGGGTAGCTCGCTGTCCGGTAAGAACCAAGCCCGGGTCGACGGCGCGTGTTCCACGCGCGCCTCGAAGAGATGTCAGCAACGACTGATGGGGCCCGCAAGGTCCGATGCCTGCCAGGGGTGCAGGTTGTTCGAAAGAGATACCGTGGTCCCTGGCACACAGGCAACTGAGGACACGGTTGGGTTTTAGTCAGTAAAAGTCTGACATGCCCTCCTGCTCCACCCAGAGCGGGAGAAGTTATTTGATGATTTCCCACCCTCAAAAAAAAAAAAAAGAAAACGGTAAATCGAACTAAAAAGTCAAAAATAAAAACAATAGTTTAAAAACACGCTATAATAGAAAACCAAAGTAACTAAAAGTAGATAATATTTTTTTAATAAGTTTAAAAAAAGAATAGAGTGATTAACTAAAAAAAAAAATACTTCTCTTTCTCACCGCCCCATAAAGTTACGTGGCGGCCACCAGTCTTCAAGTAGACCGTAGCTTAACTGCAGTATTATTAGCAGTTCTACAATGAAATCTTTGACATAGGATGTAGTGACTGATGATAAAATCAAAAATAAAGACTTCACACACTAGCACATCTCGAAAACACATTTATCGCTACCAGTCACGCAAAACATCAATGAAAAACACTGAAACCGTCAATTACGTTGTTTATTTCATCTCCCCACAATCGTACGTACAAATTACAATCAAACTCGAGAAGCCCGAAAATAATTTGCACGATAAACGCGCATCCGTAAAATGTTTATAGTAACGGTTACCGAACCCATTACAATGTTATCTCGTACATACGATTTCCTCGTGGGTATTTAAATAGATAAAATAGAACAATCGTCTGTTGCGAGATCGTATTAAGAACAAGGTCAATGGCTAATTAATTATCTAATTCAATGTGTTTGTTTAATCTACATGCATCCGATCAGACGATCTATATATCTTCATGGTTACGACACGTTAGTTGCCAGAAAAGAATGCGTTGATTCAAAAAGTAACAAGTTTCTTGCATTTTCGTGATGAAATGTGTGATTTTCTGGCCACAGTTTTTTTGAGTGAGATCTTCCGATTGATACTTGAAGTTTCTTCTCCTGCTCATTAGGTAGCACTCCTCTATGCTGTCTTGTGTTTGACCTGTCTCAGGAAGCCCATTTTCGAGGATGGTTTTAGCCATCAGTTGCAGTACAGCATTGTTAATACAGGCACATGTTAATTATTTCTTATTATATTATTTTCACATCTGACTCAACCAAATTTAGGTTCGATAATCCGGTCCATTTAACCAGAAAATGGCAGGCGGAAACATTACATAATTCATTAGATTATATTATATTTATATTTATTTATTCTTACAGAAAATTTTCTTTCTTATGTCGGTAGTTATCCTTATTCTCATTACGCAGGTATTAATACCCGCATTGAGCCCTTGTATATGGCACTAGTGTATCTATTGTCTTCGATATGAACCCCAACCCGAATAGTAATGTCAAGTGGATAATACTGCATTTCCATATTTTCCGACTTCGCTACCACTTTATTCTTAACTACTTTTGAATTGAAATCCTTCACGATAACTGTCATTGCTTTCCCTTCAAGAATATTGAATCGAGAGCAATCGATATCAGCAATGCAGTTTCTGAACAGTGGTTCTTGGAATACATTGACATTACAGAAAAATGCGCTATTATGATTTCTAACCTGACTATATTATGGCGCACGTCCACGTCTCGGCACCACGATTACACAGGGAAGTAAAATATATGGAAATATATGAAAACGCTTTTAAATTTCGGTCTACGATAACGTTATAAACGAGCACGTATTATACATTCGATTATTTTAATTGTAGTGTTAGAACTTTTGCAGCAAGTTTTTGTAAAAGAAGCAACTGATTGAGATGCGGTCAGATCGTCATCAGACTATCATTAGGCTTTTCAAATAGTACAAAATTCACACGTCTGCACGGCCAATGTTTGCCAAATGTTCACCGCAACTTATTTCAACTCTATCTAGTAATATTAAACTTTCTAATGCGCAATTGTCATTTAGTCTGGTTGTACAAAAGGTTCCCATCAACTTTAGTCAATTCTACATTGTACATTTTCGCGTTGGCATAACATTTTTGCGGTTCGCCAGCGTCGTTAGCGGCCATGACACACATTCCATCCAAAACGTATAACTAAAAGTTTTACCTATATCATTTGCGATATGATTTAAAATAAACATTTACTATAATAATTCTTTGGTGATTGATGGTTGGTTTCTTAAGAAAACTTTTGTACCAAAACCTGTTAATGTTGGTTTTTGAATGGGAGAAATGGAAAGTGCATTATATTAGCTTTCCCACGCATCTGGCATAAATTAGTTGGATAATAAAAGTACGTGATAATGTGGCGGTTGTAAACGTTGGTTTATTACCTGTTCGTAATTGAAAACATAATAGAGTGTGTGAGGTAAAAGGTACTCTATTCTTTTGGTGGTGTCAACATCTACATTCACACCAAGTCATTAAAGCAAGCTTATACAATTAGGGTGTTGTTGAAGTTGACGCGTTACTGCAGTGTTTCCTGCATTTTCGCAGAGGCGGAAATAGATGATTTTCACGCTATCATGCGCAAGTAATGCGCCTCGTATACACAGGGTTCGCGCTAGCCCCAACAGCATCCTGAATGCTATAGCAGATAGGTCGGGCAGCCCCATACTGGGACATTGAATATGCCTAAATGCCACCGTGGCGTAATAATAAATCTTATAGTTTTTGTTGATTCTCTGGCAAATACTAACACTAGTTTCTAAGTCATTTGTATACTAACCATATGGACGCTATGCGTCTGAAATATAAGGTTTGAATTTTTTTTTAATTTTGGTCATGTTATCACGTAGTTTATGTAAGTTCAGGTATTCCGAAGATATATACACCGTGACATTTTAGTTGTCTTACAAGGGTAGTCCACTCAATGTATCCGTCATAAAATACCTACAGGTGCGATTAAAACATTGTTACCATTAATTAAGATAATAGGTACAAAGAAAAATAAATAATGCTTTAGAATTGTGAAACACCCTCCCTGTTAATAATGGTTACGTATCAAATGGTAGAAGATATCTATCTACCTACCATTACATTCCATCATTCATTCCATCTCCATAACAGGGTGTTTCAAACTACGTCATGCGTCTTGATATTTTAATTTTTGTTAATTATGCAAATGTTCAAAAATATATATTTTTTTAAATAAATGATTGTTAGTCATTGGATACATGAAGTGGGCTGCCGTTGTAAGACGTCTAAAATGTCACGGTGTATATTATAAGTGACAGTGAAAACATGCACAGCTGAAGATAAAGGTCTAAAAAGGGAGTTTTTGGCGGGATCGCGTTGGAACATGTCGCACGAATTTTAATTTTCATGGAATTTAGTGAAATAGCGAATTAAATTGTATAATTTTGATAGTGAATTATTCAATTTAGTTACGTGTGAGTGCACAGGTGTAGTGAAAGTGAAAATAAGTGACTAACGTGGACTTTTCGTGTTCCCCCCAAAAACTCCTATTAGGTTATTGTAAAGTTACTACCGCTTTACAATAACTTTGACTTGACTGACTAAAGACGACTATGAATGTTTTGTAACTTCGTGCCCGATATCGGGCCATTTACTTGTTCTAAAAGAAAAATTACTTGACACTGGCTAAATGCACAAACCGTGTGAAGCCAAAAAAAAAAAAAAAAAAAGGTCTAAAACAATCATCAGAGAGTATTGCCATATCTGCACACTTTGTTACTGTGCACTCTGTTCAGTGTTCGACCTAGATCTAAAAATCGTTTTAAAAAGTACTAGGAATAGAATTTCTAGCTGCTGCTTGGTATTTAAGTATTTCCGAGAGAATCACAAAGGCTCTATATCCTTTGACCGACGAGACGCGAAGCTTCAAAAGATTACCGATACAAAAGGTTTGAACGGAGCGTATTGTACGGAGGTGCGAAAATTCGATGGCAGGGTTTTATTAAAATATGAGGTGTTAAAACCTGCATTATATACCTCAGAACTGAAACATGTATAAAATCATCACTAACTTTTCACAAAGGAAGAATAATGGGCCAATCGTTAGGCACCGACATTCAGTGGGCTGAAAATTTTAAAGTTATCTTCCGAAATTGAACAATTTGGGTTAGGGTTCACAGTGAAACTTTTAGAAAAATTTGGTTTATGAAGGTGACGGTGAAGTGTGATGGCCATGTTGGTTATTTAGGAAAAGGTCGAATGTGCTATTCGTTATGATATTGACACTAGGCAGTAACCTTGTGAAAGGCACGCTTTCAAGCTGTTAAGACACTGGTCCTTGTTTCTGTGATCTGTTGAAACCTTTACTTGTTATCGGCGTTACTAATTAACTCATCATCTTTTAATATCTTGCAATTGAAAAAAGAAAACAATCATAGGGCATCAAAAAATTCGTCCTCATTGTCAACAGGTAAGGTGCCCAAAAGGCTGGCAGCATTGCCACGTTGTATGGCAATTTGGCCACAGAATAGGCTAGCCCTCTCAGGTCACGTGTAGAGACGACCAACCGCTCGGCAATGTCTCGAAAAAGTAAGTGGGCATCCGGACCCCTTATGGAATATTCGTATTTAGAAATAATAAATCACCATTAGAATTCGCCTGGATCCTATTCCTCCACCAAAACGGAATATTCATGAAATTGAAGCAAAAAAAGAATATTTGGATACTAAACCCTTTTAAAACATGAAAAATGTATGGCAGGGATTTGGATAGAATTAAAAATAATCGGAATTAAATTCTAGAACTCGCTAAAAAACCGTATTCGGCGGTTAGGTCGACCGAAGGCCGGCCCGTTATCGGTCCGGACGTACCCGCGAATGTGAAAATTTTGATAAAACTCAGCTCACCAACTGTTTTTGCGATTGTTTTAATACACGGTAGAATAATCGCACATATTACATATGTGGGCTCAGATTGGTTGAAATTAGGTCACAATAGTAAGTATCTGGTCTTGTGGGCGTTTTAAGGCAGATAAGGGAAAATGAATCTGTTCAGCTCCGCCACATTCCTGATAACTTCTGAGAGACTGACAAGTATGAGGTGATTTAAGTCACTTCTTAAGACAAAGCTTCAATTGTATTTTTACTCGGTGTTCCACTGCTATTCAAGGGTCCACAGCTTTTTACTCTTCTCCGTGTGTGACCTTCCCCAGCCTATTTCCCATAAACGCCTCGAAGTAATCACGCCAGTGTTTCCTTGTTGTCCCTCGGCGATGACGCCCCTCTTCTGGCTTCCACTGCGTGACGACTCAGGGCCATCTGTCACGGTGCATACTAGCATTGTAAATTCAAAAGTAACTTTGTCTGTATGTAACCTTTGCACGGCTAAACCACTGAACCCGAAGATAGATGTCATCCTGGGAAAGGATATTTGCTACTTTTTGTCCCGGCCAACAGTTTCCCGTTAGATAGTTTCCGACATCCTCGCGGGCAGAAGCTAGTTCTACATACATGGCCGTCTCAATCCCACTTCAGCCTAGCATACTTGTTGTTGTGTTTAAACATAAGTTGCCTTTAATAAAAACGGGTTTTATTTGAACTGTAACGGTTATCCAAGTGTGCCATGTACTTTATTGGTTGAGCTATCTTTGTCATGATCTTCAACCGTTTTATAGCTATCAGGTCACAAGGGCAATCGATTGTGAGCTTTTACTTGATTTCAATCAATGCGGGTGCCAATTTTATGAAGCATGCAAGTTTGTTACTTATTTTAATTTGTTTCATGGGTACTTTTGTAGTTTTAGGAAATGATTGCACACTTAGGGCCTTAATATTATCATACTAGCGGATTGCGAGCGTCCTCAAAGCGGAGCGGGCGCGCAACGAACACGCGGCGCATGCGCAGCGAATTCGTTGCGGACGCGCAACGAGATCTCCGCGGACGCAGAGAGAGAGATAATGGATCTTCCCAAATTCGTCGATGCTGTTGTTTTCGTCTCCGGCGTCTTCGAAGTAACAAAGCCAACATCAGTGTCTCCTCGTCGGAATCCATTTTGTTACTGAATGTATTGTACGTCGTTAACATGCTACAAACACACGACGAAAACGTTGCGAATTTGCCACGCGTCCACGACGTCTTCGCTGCGCAGCCGCGGCGTGTTCGCGACGCATGCGCTGCACGCCCGCACCGCCTCGCAGCCGCTCCCAAACCGCTAGTGTGATATGGCCCTTAGACATTGATATATAAAGCATCTCCGCTCATCGGTCTCTGATAGACACTGATTCTCTCGGTTACCAGTAGTTGCTGGTATCAGACCGAGAGTATCGGTCAGTGGCGTGCACAGGGTTTTTAGATAAGGTAGGCACAAAATTTCAAAAAAATGCACAGAACTCCAGAATAACCGATTGCTTTACCTACACATGTGAGCCAATTAAACGAATCATGAATTATATTGTATTGAATTTACGATTGATTTACCTTGAGTTTGTGTTAATTGCAAATCCGGTGTACAACTACTTTTCACGATCACTTGTTGATTTTTACCGTTTTAAAAACGCATCTTTTTCTATACACACACCACCTGAACAAATTTCACAGTGAATATTAACTATTTTTACAGTATTATCAACGTTAAAATCTTAAATACATGCTATCATAGCCCACAATCACAACCAAAACAAATCAATCGAAAGAAACAATGGCGTCGGAATATAAAAATAATACAACAAAAAAGTAATGGTTGTTAATGTAGCAAGAGTTCAATGAAATAATGCTACTTTTTAAAATAGTCGCCGCAAACTGTTTCCACAGTCGTGCGGCCTATTGTACATAGTCCTCTGTCATGTCTTTCTGAAATTGGCAGTCTTCACTAATCAATTTTGTGCCGTCAGCCCCTTTTCCAAGAAAACACGTTAATAGCCAGCATGGAGCATACACTGATGAAGTTTATTATGACAATGTCTCTGAACCGTCGTGCCACACATTCCTTTTAATCAGCTTACGTAAGCGCTTGTCATCGGCCACATCTGGGCTTCCCGTTACATTCACAGCCGCAAGTGGGAGTTTGCAATGCTCTAAAACCATTTTGGCGTAGACTGCGGAAAATGTGGGATTTTTTGTTAATTTTGTATACTTCTTCATGATAAAGCCGGCTTAGTTCGGCTCGGAAAGCAAGAAAAAAAATTTTGCTTTGTTTTCAGTACTATGGTTTTTTTGGTATAATAGGAACTTCTGAAAGTAATAATATCATGATGCTTGTTAGGACTGGAAAGGACTGGCACTAGCAAAAGACAACTGTGTGGAAAAGGTAGTTAGAGTTAGATACCATACTTGTTTAGATGAAATGGATATTATGCATACAAACCGTACCATATCATTTCGCTATGCTTCCATTAACAAAGTCGTAAATAAATCCATCTTTTGGGAACCGTCGTCACGGGTTCAAACCTCAATTTGATAAAATACGCATCATTGTATTCAGTGATCGAGATGGAGAGCATTCAATAAATTGTTGCTCGGTCTGCCGTGAAGTTCCGATGTATGGACTACGGTCCCTTGCGATGCGATGCGATGCCACCGACGGACATAAGGGGACATTTTAGAATCAGAATCAGAATCAGAATCAGAATTATTTATTTGTAAAACATAGGTGAAGAACATATACATTAATCATACATGTCAAGGTCTTAAATAGATAAGTGTTGCACTATGCTTTGTCATTGTTGACATACAAATATTAAGTCAGGTTCACAAAGTTAACAAAATTTTCTATCAATTTTATACAAATACATTAAAATAATCAATTTAATAATGTCCACTACAAGAAAGAAAAAACAAAAAACACACACAAGAAGATCACAACAAAAGAACATGCAAGAAATTATTCGTCCGTTACATTAATAATATGAATTAATAAAATTACAGAATTTAATCAAATAGTCATCCAAAATTAAAATAGTCATCCAAGTGAACATTAATAATATAAATTTATAAAATTACATAATCTCATAATTCATCATATCATAATTTAATCAAATAGTATTATCATTAAAATAGTCATCCAAGGTATAATAACATTTCTCAGCTAATAACTTGTGAAGACACTTTTTGAATTTCTTTAATGGCATACATTTTATAGCATCAGGTATTTTATTAAAAATCTTTGGTGCAACACCAAAGAAGCTCTTTTTCATTAACGCAGTATTACATTTCAACGTACATAGTTTATTTTCATATTGACTCCGAATGGGGGTCTTCTTAACTGTTGAAAATTTTGTAAATAAATGTGGATTTGATTTTATATTTATATTCTTGTTTACCTCATTGTTATTGACTGTCGCCTTAAAAGTAACATGTTGGTGTTTATTTTAATTTGTTTCTGCGATCCGAACCAGTTTCTTAATTATAGTTTTATTAACATCTATGTGTATAGCCTGTGTTTTTTCTACAGACATAAAGCCATAATATTTCATTTAAACTTTAAAACTCATTCCTGGTATGCGAATTTATGGCTAAACTAAATCAAAACTATGGCGAAATCTGTGAAGGGAACTATAAGTTGTAGAATGACATTCCGCCCGCAGACTTTATTAGCGGTATCAGTAAAAGGATCTCGAGCGTCATTTACGTAGGTTTTGTCTTATACAACCTTTGTATTACATGTATACAGGCTTGTAAGTAGGGTCTTACATAAATGGAAGCTTCGTGAACGTTATCACGGAGTGCAGTAGCAAGGAAATGGCTTTAAATCTTCCGCCTAGAAACACTTGATGGAGTACGGAGTACTTATCTAGTACATAATATACGAAGGTTTGCTAAGTATTCTTTTAGATTTAGGGGTAGAGAAATGTGATAGCTTCTATATCGTCAATTTTTTTCGTTGATTTATTGCCGGTTGCTAGGATTTCATCGCATTTTCGTCATATCAATCAATTTGCTTCGCCCATTTTGTCTCCACGTTGGGAGAGTTCTACCCCCACAGTTCCGGCCCCATTTCTATCTGTTCCGGTCCAGTTTTATCCCCAACAGTTAAGTTACATAAGCCCGTAGATTATTGGAGATTCCTGGTATATTCACGAATACTGGGAACAAAACGCTGAGCAAACTTTTTTGGAACGTTTGTTGATTTGTGATGCAGGCTAACTTTGATTCCCATGTGAATACCTGTTTGCATTTAGTTATTGCTTAACTCGTTTCACATCAACATTTACCAAACTATTACTCTGGTTGTCTGAATGAACATTTCACGGTAGAATTAAATTTAACTTTACCCATCCTATGAAATATGAAATGCTCAAGCCGTTGCTTCACCAATTTGTATGTCGAGACTTGCACTTTCTGCTACGAGTGAAAATCTCTTCAAATGCTGAATATGAGCAGCGAAAGCTATTTGTATATTTATTAAAACCGCTTTCTGCGCTTTTATACGGTACCTTGAAACGTTCATAAGTTCTGTTATGACGGTATTAAAGCACATATAAAACTTTAATTTTGACCTCACTTGAATCTTTGCTAGAATTATCAGTTGAAGTACAATATGATTGGTTAGTTCAACGAGCGTTTGGTTGCTATCAATCATTTATATGTTTCAGATGCTATCAGAATTAACTGCATCTTCAAACCAATGCATCGTAATTCAATCTCGAGTCTGGTCCAAGAGGAAGTTATCTTAAACGGAAATCTCCTCAAGATTCCGAAATCCGCAACGATTGTTTCCTGATTTACCGATCGGTCTGCTGTGTGAACAACCCCAATATGTTCTCCCTTGCTAACCATAAATCGTGTGGAGCCGTCAGGGTGTTGTTTCAAGGGGTACAAAACGTCCATGGCTATAAAAGACAGTGGTCCTATGATAGCATTACTGCTTATGTAGCGTAAGCCATAACTGATTTGTTGAAGGGTGCGTTGCATTGCATGTTTTGGACTGGCAGGATATATATTGAGGACATTTGTAGATATTGTTTTTTAACCGACTTCCAAAAGGAGGAGGTTCTCAATTTGTCGGAACCTTTTTTTTCTTTTTTCTATGTATGTTCCCCGATTACTCGAAGATGGCTGGACCGATTTGAATATTTTTTTTTTGTTCGAAAGGGTATACTTCCCAGGTGGTCCCATGATCATCAAGTCAGGATCTGATGATGGGATCCTGGAGAAATAGAGAGAACTCTTCAAATTTTATAGGCACACTTGAAGCAATTTGTGTAGTTTTTGGAAGAGTACTTTCTCGGAGTGGTTCCATTTCAATTTGGTGAAGATCTGATGAAGAACTTCGGAGATAGGCAACGGAACTCCTCAATAAATGATAGCAAATGGACAGGGATTGCTGAAATCTCATGTCTGTCAATTGTTTACACCAGTTAGTAACATAACATCACGCCGGTACGCTGTGAAGGGGTAAGCACATGTGAACCACTAAAAAGTGAAAAGTAAAAAACTTTTTTCAAAAAAATAAACAACCGACTTCCAAAAAAACACTAAAAAGTGAAAAATAACTTTAATTTCGGAAGGCGGTGACAAAAAATTAAAATACATATCCAAAGTCACCGCCTTCCGAAATTAAAGTTATTTTTCACTTTTTAGTGTTTTTTTGGAAGTCGGTTGTTTATTTTTTTGAAAAAAGTTTTTTATTGTCCGGTATTAGACGATCAATTCTTGACGCTTGCTTAAAATATCCAAAATTCTCGTTTTAATTCGATCTCACTGTCAAAATTCTACTTATACCAACAATCTTCCAACAGGCCACAAATGCTTGTTTTTCTTTAAATGGATTTTTTCTAATTTGATTCCAAACGTGATGTAGACTGCATGACTATAGTATAAAGTTTTACGAGATGCAGTAACACCCATCTTTATTCCCGCTTTATTACAAAAATCTCAGCGAGAATTTTATCTTTGCTATCTTAACACCACTGATTCTATCATGGCTTCTATAAAAGACATAAAATTGTTATAAAACTCTTCAAGTCCAGCTTTATTTAATATCAATCTCACCGTCGTTCCAGTCTAGCTGGTTAATGCTCGTCATTCTTTTTTAAATTAGATGTCGTCTGGGTGGTGCGATAAGGAGACCTGAACCTGCTTGAAATACACGATATATCACGATGCCCCGAGACATGGATTAAACGTGCTTAGCATGTTCAAAAACGGGACTTGAGTCAAGGGTCACTTTTGCTTTTAAAGGTTCTTTGTCTGAATTGATTTTTATACGACTCATAAGAGAAAGACAGTATTTCAAATGCAATCGGATTTAAATTGTTTGTGTGTTTGCATACAATATTTGTATTTATACGACCTTATAGTGGAATACTGTTAAGAAATTGGCATTCCTTTTTTTCTTCTCGTTCACGTTTAATATACATTTCGTTTGGGGTATTTCTTATGCTTGTCTACTAACATTACTAAGTAACATGGTACGCATCCAAACAACGTCTTAAACAGTCCTCGTGGCTTACCCAACCACAATCTCGGTCGTTACGATGTTGCTCGCGTCATAAAGCATCGTCTCAGATGTTTCCTCTCCTTTAGCTTTCGTCGCCCTAGTTGGTACACCTTACCTAAATTAGCGTTGCGAAGAACCTCTTTCAGCTTGTTTGCTTGCAGCGTGTTTAAATGAATATTTTATACTGTGTTACTAAAAACTGACCCAAAACTCGTTTCCAAACGGAAATTTCCTTTTATAATATTTACTACCGCAATATCGAAGCACAGGTTCAATGAATGAGCTGTCATAAAAATAACGAAATATCAGATCACGGAATGCAGAATTGCACTGTCCGTTAGTAATGGGTATTTTATAGAATAAAATGGATGGCTTTGGGGTTATTGTTCGGAAAGTCTGATGGAAACCGCTGACGAAGCCAATTTGTATCGAACGCGGTTGTAAACTCCAGGTTGATGGTACGCCGACGCGTAACGTGCCTACGTAAAATAGGATAGACTATGGGTTTAGACTGGCTGACAAGGTATTGTTTTTAATGTTGTTACTGTAAGCTGAGTAAGGCAGACAAATAAGGGTTGAATAAGTAAGTAATTGATCATTTATATATCAAAAGATGTAGCCTAGGAAACATCAGTGTTGTTTCAATAAGGGATAGGCAGATGAGTAAGACCTGTCCTAAGAAACGCCCTTTAAATTAAAAAAATCCTGTATCTTGAAGGACAGGCGAACGAATATCAAAATGGGAAAGAAATTGAGGACAACCAAATTACTAGTGTGCAAGTATGAACTACCAATTTAATCCGAAGACTCATAGGAGAATTTTAAGGTTCTCCACTCTCCCAAGTCACGACGCAAACATTTCGCTTTTGGCCTCCGCGAAAGTCATTCCCCACTTCAGCGAAACGAGTATTACTGCCCTAATTAGGCCCCGCCACTTTGCTTGAACTGTTAAAAGTGGCGTATCTAAGTGCGCTGGATCCACAAGACCCAAGAACTGGTTAGAGTTTGGCGAAAGTGCTAACTTTTCAAACGTACGCGATTTGTGTCATGTAGCAAACTAGACGTTACAACTTATTGCAGCCGCTTTCTGCTGAGAAGTTATAAAATACAAGAGTTATAAAATAATTTTATGGCGACGTTTCCTGATGCATTGAAGGTGTCTGAAATTATTTTACAGGCTTAAGACCATTGTCTGAAAACGTTCTGCTGCTATTTAAGTCGACATATATTGAAAACACAACCATCTGTCGATATATATATGTACGGTCAACTTATGGCATCTTTATTTTCCGTGAGCAATTTTACCAATGAGAACTGTACTTAAATTTCTCTCTAGATAACAAAAAATCTGTTGCCGCTATTTAATATCGAAGCGATACAGAAGTAGAATAATCTACTAATTGTAACAAATTTTGAGTAATCGAGAGATATTTTAATTCAGTTCTCATTGGTAAAGTTGATCATGGAAAGTAAAGATGCCACAGTTGACGGCAGGGGAGAGTGCGCACGAAAGAGTCAGTTTGAAAAAGTATTTAAAAAATCATTTTAGGCTGATTTTTTTGAATAAAAAACATTTTTTCAATAATTAGTTTAAACTATTAAACTAATTATTGAAAAAATGTTTTGGTATGATGATGGTACTCAAATAAAAAAAATGGTAACAATGTAAGAAAACTGAAAAATAACTAACTCTTTCAAAACAACCCGCCAAGAGCTACTGTGTGCTTTAAAAGAGCCAGATTCCACTTCGTGAAACAAACTAGTTTTTCTATAATTTTAATATCTCTTAAAAGACCTAAAAATCTTTTATTATTTATTATCATAAAACAAGTGAAAATCACAGCTTTTGGTCAGCCTCAAATAATCATCTTACAATCATTATAATCGATAATAACACTTTTCTAAAAATGTCTCAAATAATGTTGAAACTCTGATATTACAATTCAAAACTTTTGGCAGAAGAAATTAATCAATTCTTTATTACCATAAGACTCGGGTGTCCATCCTCCACATATTTTGCACTGACACCATTCTTCTTTGCTTTGAGAATAGTGTCTATTACACACAATACGAAATTTTTTATCATGCTGTAAATTAATTAGTCATTATCTACACAAGATTTTTGTTAGATGTGTTTTTATTTGTTTTTCTTCTATTTTGGTTTCTTTTTTGAGGAGTATCCGTGATTATAACTGCTGTAATTTTACAATTGCTAGGTTTAGAACTCTTTCTCTGGGTCCTGATTTTAAGAATTCGTAGTTCGGGTATTCGGGGATTCGGTGCTGAGGCTCGCGAGAACATGTTTTTGTAGTCTAAAAGATTAACAGTATGAAATAGGTATAAAAAAGACGGCAATATTAAACTAAAAGCTAGTTGTATATTGAAAGAGCCGGCTTTCGTGCCATGAACGAGCCGGCTCTTTCATAGACTCGACAATTGTCAAAACATTTTGTATTAAAAAAACATAACCTCAAACTACAGCATATTTACCTTAACACCATAATAATAATATTTGCGTAAAGTAATGCTAAATATATGCCTAACAATACGACATAAATTCATTTTGTCAACCCATGCTTTATATTTCTTGTCAAAAAACTTAAATAAACCCAAAAAAACTTACATTATGGCTCCTAAATTTTCCATGCAGCCATAAGACGCCATTTGGTTTCCTAAAACTGTCAAATGTCTGTGGGTGGCAGCTGCCCAGAGCTGCCATATACATATAGAGTACAATTGAATTATGATACGATTTTTTAAGTGTGAGATAATCGCATTGGCTCTTTCAAACACACTCTCCCCTACATAAAGAAAATCGTCAAAATATCAAATGCAACAAATGAAGCTGTATTTCTAGATATGAAATAGTTGCCACATGTTCCGTTTCCGTCGTAGATATTGCAATTCTGCGGTTTAGACATGAGTTGTCGTAGCCCGTTGTTATTGCTTATGAGAATACCACAGAGCTATGACATGTGAACATAATACTCTTTACGAGATACAGCTCGAGCTACTTCGTAAGGGATCCGAAGGCTTAAGACAATTTTAATTGGAATTTGGAATTAATCCCAAGAAAGCCCTTGGATTAGACTCTGTAATTGAAAGGACTGTTTAGGTTACTATTTCATTCGCTTCCTTTCCGGTACATCTTTGCTATATTTAGTAGAAACGTCATATTATTTTATGTGTTCGGTTTATTTTAATAACATTTGTGTCTATATTATACAACGACTATTTCTTTTCCTCCAATAGAATTCTTATACCGTTTGTGTGAAACCGCGTGTCTACGCTTGCTGGCCCGATTATGGAATATTTGATTTTCCTTGTCCTTCTTTAGGATATAAAGTAGCATAAATCGGTCGGCTATTGTTCTAGTTTCACGATCCGATAAATGCGAGGGACTGTTTGCCCTAAGTCTGTTCTGACTCGTGAATTTTAAAAGCGAAACGAAACATCTGTCTGTGATTCCAGCTATGGTTTATTTTTGGCGGCTTTGTACTATCCTATTTTGGATGTGGGTTGGCTTTACCAGTATTGGAAGGGTTTTGAATGGTTCTACCTTTGTTAAGAAATTTGTATTTTTTACTGAGCACTGTTAAAAATAGACTCATCCTATAAAAATTATCATCTGCCTAGCCTTTTCCCAATTATGTTGGGGTCGGCTTCCAGTCTAACCGAATGCAGCTGCATACCAGTATTTTACATGGAACGACTGTCTATCTGACCTCCACAACCCAGTATCTATGTAGGTAATACGAAACCCCTTGGTAAGACTGGTTGTCAGACTTTTGGGCTTCTGACAACTCGTAACGACTCAGAGCTACAAATAACAGCCGGTAGCTTAACATGTTTTCAGAGGCAGGGCGGGGACTTGGTATGTACCTAATGATGGTCACCCATCCACGAACCAACTGCGGCAAGCGCATATTAATACTAGTTACCACTATTATCACAATTTTATTCAACTTGACTAATACTTGAATATTAATTGAAAAGAGTCTCCATTCAACCACAGTACCAAGAGATGTTATTATCGCTTCTAAGCAGCTAGTCGGATGGTGTACCGTTAGCGAGCCGGCCGCAGCGGCGGTCACGGCCTCTGAATGCATTTTTTTTTTCTCAGTAACCTACTAAGGAATCATGTTAGCAGACAGGTTCTTCTAGTTCGTGAAGATGTTTGCTTAGTGTTGTTACGCTTGTATTAGTTTAAAGTTTCTGATCCTTTCTCTAGTGTCAAGTTTCATTTCGAAACTTTAAGTAATGTATTTTCGGATGTATCATACAAAATAATGTGATATTATAAAGCTGAAGAGTTTGTTTTTTTGTTTGGTTGAGCGCGCTAATCTTAGGAACTACTGGTTCGAATTGGAATATTCTTTTAGTGTTGGATAGCCCATTTATCGAGGAAGGCTATACTGCTATATAACATCACGCAAAGAACCTTTGGAGCCAAGCAAAGAAAAAAGTCACGAATACGAATTACTCGCACGGGCAGGCGAGGTGAGCGACGGGGTAGGTCTGGGAGCAAGAAATTTGACGCGAACGAAGTCGCGGGCAGAAGCTAGTCATACATAATCCTCTGTTGTCTTGGTAATATGAGAAAATATAAATTTCCTACGTTGTTTTGTTATTATGAATATGAATTTATATTTAGGACCATATTTGCGATTTGGTCACACATTTCTGTTACTTCAAACTCAAACGATTTTATATTAATTAAACCATTTAAAGCCACTTTTGAATTGGTAAAAGAGTCGGTAATTCAACTAGTAGTGGCCCATTCCAAAGTATAGTAGGTTCCTATGGAAAAGAACGGGCAAGAAACTCCATGGACACTAATTTAATTATTTCAATGTTGAATGTGAGAACGATGTATAAAGACGACTTCATTTTATGAAACACGTCATCACACTTAAAAGCTTGCAGCGAACACAGTTTAATAATAAAAAAGGTCCTGCGTAAAATTATGTTGGCACAGCTTGCTCGTTGTTGTCGTGCTAACTGAATATAGTACTTTATACGAACTATAAATAGTAATGCGTAGTGTCCATACTTCGCAGCCACTTCGGCGCCGCATAGTGCAGTTAACGTTTGGCGAATTTACGTTTACGTCGGACATAAAGACCATGTATTTTTAGGCAAGTTTAGGGAAACTTTTCATTACTGAATAAAAACTTTGTGTTCGGATTTTAGGTTACCCTTTAGTAAGTTATTAAAGGAGACCAGTCACGTTTCATACAATGGTGGCCCCAAAACCACTGGGTTTCGGCTGGCACTGGCCAGCCAGTCAAAAAAATGTGTTATCCTGGTCAAGGAAGTCCTCCTTATAATTTTTTTTTACTATTAAGCGGAATCACTACTACCATTTCTCCTGCTGTTTTTTTAAGTTGAAATTTAGCTTCATTTTAATGAAATATGTAACTACCGATTGGCGAAAATAAATGAAAGGTGACCTGATATTTAGTTAATAAGGAAAAATAACTGTAGGAACAATCTCAGACGTTTGTTGTCATAGTAGGTAATACTTGTTCATGATGAAGGCACTTAGGATCTTGGTCCCAACATGGCTGATCTCCTTTATTGATACGTTTTTTTTTTGGGTGGGAAGTCATCAAATGACTTCTCCCGTTCTGGGTGGAGCAGGAGGGCGTGTCAGATTTTTACTGACTAAACCCACCCGTGTTCCCTCAGTTGCCTGTGTGCCAGAGGCCGGAGTATCTCTTTCGAACAACCCGCACCCCTGGCAGGCATCGGCCCTTGCGGGCCCCATCAGTTGTTGCTGACATCTCTTCGAGGCGCGCGTGGAACACAACGCGCCGTCGACCCGGGCTTAGTCCTTACCGGACAGCGAGCTACACATTACTCGCCGTCCGCAAACCCGTGCCTACGGTGGCCGGGTATCAGCCTGGGATTCCCGACGCCCAGGGCGTCTCCTGCGAAGGCCACGGCCGTGAGGGCGCATGTACTGCATCACCCTCATGTGCGCCGCCTCCCTCTTTGCGAGCATCACTGCTTCGCTGAAGGAAGCGACTGCTAGCCATGCACTCTCGCTCCGTACCATGGCCTGGACCAGGGCCGGACGCGAGAGATCGCCGCCGCCGATCGCCTCTAGGAGGACACAGCTGTGCTCCGCCCAAGCCGGGCAGACCTCCACCTTATGCTCCACCGTGTCCTCAGGGCGATCTTCGCAATGGAAACACCCGGACGTTTCCTCCCGCCTTATGCGATACAGGAACCTCCCGAAACAGCCATGTCCGGTGAGGACCTGTGTCAGGCGGAAGGTCAGGACGCCATGCCGCCTCTCAAGCCACTCCTCAAAGAGGAGACTTACCGCCGCAATCGTGGCGTGCCCAGAGAGTTGCATTTGGGCTTCGATATGAATAGTGTATTAAGGCTCGTTTATTATGTTTACCGTCAACAACATCGAAAATGCAAATATTAATAAATGGTGAACATTAAAGCTTTCATATTTGATGTAATGTCAACTGTTAATCAGACCTAATTCTGATGTATGGCTTCAATTGCCATACATTATTCATAACCGCAGTGTAGATAGTTAAACAAATGATTCAATAAATTCATTAGACTTGTCTGTATACTGCACGTATCCACTGGCTGGCCGCCAAACTACAATCGCCAAAATGTACTTACTTAACCTGTAAAACTAAAAGTTTTCGGAAATTCAAGCAATTTGGTGCACCATAATTTTGCAGAGAAAATAAACGATGAGGACGCTTTGTTGTGTTAAGTTTTTAATTTTGAAGCCATTTTGGAAACCAAAAGGCGCATTGTAGCAGCAACACGTTATTTTTGTTTCTGACGACAATTTACACTTCATTCAACTTGAAGTGCTGTCAACAATAAGATGGTAGCAGTAACTCATCTCATCTTGCTGACGTTGACGTTGCAAAACTTTAGTTTAACATGACCATGAGGCTTAGGTAATTTGTACCTAATCATATACAGCATCTGTCAGAAATAACCAGTTGTCCCATACAAAACTTCAAAACCTACTCGACCCTAATGTATGAGACAGCTTATTATTATTTCCGCGATTACGACTTTGGTGCCATGCAGAAAGTTGTTCAGTTTGATGGTCTGTACCACACAGTTAAATATGACACCAAATTTCTGCTACATGCTGTATATTTAATCGCGTCTTATGTAAAGATAGATGACTGGCAAGTTTTTGATTACCCGTTCTTCCTAAAATTGTCTTTTACGAAGTATGAAGTCATTCTTAGATTATCTTCGTTGTCATTGCATGTCAAGGTCTATTTCAACAAAATTACCTTATTAGAAGGGCATTTGTTGATTCAGTTTGTGTTGAGGACCGCAGATAACGCACTCAGCCGCCAAGTTGCGCTATCAAGAGATTTATAAGCTAATTAGCTTATTTAGGGTGTATCAACAAACAACATGATGGATTTCTGTGTTACTTAGTATTTTTTCAATTCGTTGGAGAAGTTTTAGATTGGACTAGTCGACTAGCAAGCCATCCATCAATTAGATGGTTTGGACCATGAAATTATGGACTGTTCTTCTTTCGTATAGACTCGAACCAAATGAAAACAGTTCACACAATTGTAAATTCTTGAACAGTCAGCAAAGTGGCAATGAAGCTAAGAGCCCAGAGGAGGAACTTTAATAATATTGTTGACTATCTTCTTTGTTGACCTTATTCTTTCTAAAGACAGCAAGACAGTTTCCTAGTGACAACATTTATGTTGCACTTTTCCATATTACATGAATTTGACAATTGTTATTCGTGGAGGCATTTTAATGTTATTGTTGACCATCTTTGTTCATACTATTTCTTTTAAGACTCGACCTTATTCTTGCTAAAGACAGCAAGACAGACTCCTAGTGACAGCATTAATGTTGCCCTTTTCCATAACAAATGAAATTGCCGTAAAATAAAGCAAAGCATGACTCACTCGAGTTAGCAATTACCTACCTGCTGACCTTAAACAGTAATAATTGAGTTTAAAACGCTGGTTTCTTGTGCATTGTAATTGTTTCTGAATCATGGAATGCGTTGACATCATCTCAACACGTTTGTTCCCTTCCTTATAAATTGCTACGCAGTTGCTCCGGGCTCGATCTCCGGGTCGAACTGAAAGTTATTGGTTTTTTCCATTAGGAATTTCTGAATAGCAACCAGAAGCCTGGATTTCTGCATAATGGTTGGCAGTAGGACTTAACTGAATAAATGTGGAATACCATTTCACCTCTGAATAAGTCCCCTTTTAGGTATAAAGCCGTAAAGTTATGTGTACTAGGATTTAAGTCTGTCATACACGTAATATAAATAAACCTTTCAGAGCATTCATAAAAGCGAAGTAACAAATTGGTACTCCACGGTATGAGTCTTTCTCCTAACGAGGTTTTGTGAAATTCCAGTTAAGTTCGTTAAAAGTACGTACAATACCTAAGTGGCAGGTTCGTGACCTGTTGTTTAATTATTACTTCAACCAAGTTGCTGTACAGCACCCGGTTCACGTCCCTCCACGTATACATAGTTTAAAGTTTCCACAAGTTACTTAGTAGTTTATACGACGCAAATGACGAAATAATAGTTCAGCTAATTCATCTTCGTCGTTCGTGTTTCTGTTATTTGAATCCATATGCGTTTTAATATTGATTGATAACCTCGTCGTCTAAAAAAATATCGCTTTCTGAACCTTATTTCCATTGCCGAATGCATTGACGTTCTACTGAGCTTCTATGATAAGACGAATTCCTTTGTCTTCAAGAAAATATTCTCTGACATATATCCTAATTCCAATTTATATCATAATCTCAACTAGATCTAAAATACGAGGTGTTCCTAAGCATGCAACGTAACATTTGGTAAGATGAATGAGTGGGTTTCAGAAGATCACTGGTTGGTTATTGGCGGAGATCCAACTGGTGAGCGCACTAGGAAAATCGATCCACAGGATGGGGCGAACAATTCATCATGTTCTCACTGCTAGGACCCAGGCCTACTCTTGGTGAGAGGGAATTGACCGTAATTCACCACGCGGGCCCAGTGCTGGTTGGTGGATGTCACATGTCTTCGAACTTTTGTTTCTAGGACATGCCAGTTTTCTCACGATGTTTTCCTTCATCGTTTTGAGAACAGTGGTGAAGAATTTACACAAAGTAAATCGCTTGCAAGTAATTCGTAAGTCGCGGCCGTTGTTACCACTTGGCCACCACTGCTCGCGAACAATTAGGTCGTCGCAAAAAGGAACTTAATTCATAACTTTATTGCTTTGAGAGATTAGGTTCGTGGGTGGTGCTTATGTTTTACTTTTCCAACGTTGTCTTTTTCTTCTTCATTAGCTAATAGTTCGTGTGCCGTTACGATCCATTAGCATTTCATAATTTAGTTGATGGCATTCCCTTCGGGAAACATGACGAACTTCCATACAGCATTTCTTCTACTACTTCACCCCTATAGGGGAGCAAAATTTCCTAAAATCCTTCCTTAGTGGAATCCACTACCGTTATACCTGCCGAAAATTCATGTAATGAATTGCCTATATTTAGAAATTTATTCTAATATGGCAGATTATATGTAATGGATTTAAATCATATACAGGATAAAATTGTAACCAGTGCGCAAACTGTAACCATGAATACAGCGTATCATTCTAGACCCCCCAGCGTAGAGATTTTTCGTCGGTTACATAAAAAATAATAATCAGCTGTTTCATAGAAAAGTGCAAAATGTATGGAACAGCTGTTTTTTTTTTTGTATAACCGACGAATAATTTCTACGTTGGGGGTCTAGAATGATATGCTGAATTCATGGTTAAAGTTTGAGCACTGGTTAAAATTTTACCCTGTATAAGGAACTCCACAATTTGATGCTTCTAGATAGACCCAGTGGTTTAGGCTGTGTAGTCTGTCAGTGAAAAAATAACTAAGATTTTACCAAGTAGATAGATTTTTTTAAATTCCAATAGTATAATGGGCATCTAAGCAGGTGGTGTTTATAAATAATAACACTTGTCACAATGTCATCATAGTGACGGATCAACGACTGTGAAACAAAACGTTTCATCGACTGTGTCTGAAAAACCTATAGGTATTTACCACAATGCTATTATTATGAACTCCATACAGGATATTCCACTGAACCGCTGGATTGTGTACAATAGATTAGAAAACGTTTGATAACACAGCTGAGTCACGTACTGGTTAATAAATTTATTAACAAATAAAGCTACCCAGTTTTATTATTTTTAATACCATGCATATTTACTGTAAGCTATTTTATCGTATAAAGGCTCCCAAACGCGATGCGACGCGATGGGGCGACGCGGTTCTGGTAGAACAATTTCCATGAAATTTTCATAACAATTGTCCTTCTATAGTCGCGTCGTGCCTGTCTGCGGGAGCCTTAACACTGCAGGTTCATAGATTGGCGAACCCAGAAAAATTCAGTCCACGTAGATTTTAAAAGGTGGCTCTTACCTCTCACATTTCGAATTTTCGATACATGTCTGGAGACATGTTTCGTAAATTCGAAATGTGAGGACCACAAATACTCCCTTTAAATCTGGATGTTTCCACGCAAATGCCCGTGACATGTCTCGTTGGCAAAACGTGTGAACCGATTCATATTGTAACCACGTGCGACACTAAACTTTGCTCACCCTTCTACCCATAAACGCGTCATCGTAAATCCTCTAATCACGTTTGCAAAACAAGAGTCAACCGTACACACTGTTTATTGTACCATTCAATTGGCTTTCCGAGGGAAATGACGTGGAAATGGTTAACGCCCTAGGCGTTGACCTGACGGAAATAGAAGGGCGGGCTCGTGCTGCCGATGTGGTTCTGGACCCCACAGTGACAGTGTGTCGCCGCCCTTATTTCGGGGTTAGATAGGGAGCTGCTTCGGTAAACTGATGAATATCTTGCGTCGTGTTGACAGTCCCGATATTGAATTACTCGTTTAATTTTTTGGGCTGTTGTGTGCCAAAGTTCAAGCAGAGGCTCCACTATCTTCTGAATATCTTAAATAAAATCGTCAGTAATAATCTGGAAGGAACATCAAAGAGTCATTAAGAATAGGACCATCGAAATAACGTGCTGTAATTAATACAAGCAATAACGATAAGAAAATCTCTGCAGACAACTATTTATCTGGTTCCAACTCACAAACGAGTCACAGACAAACTTAGACCAGTAGACAAACTTGCGAGAACTTCTAATTGTCCATATCTTCCTCATTCCTCGCTACCGGGTGATTACGTCACTAATGTTCGTCATCATTCGTTGCCACGTTACACTTCGCTGAGTTATGCGTTACGATTGTTACGTTACGTCACAGCACTGTTTCGAGGGTTCAACGGATAGTTTATTCAACGATGCATCAACAATTCAGAGGCGTACCTTTTTTGTACGTAATTGAAGTAATATTTCATCGCGGCAGCACGGATGGAGAACATTCGATCCGAAATTGGGTACCTACTAGAGATGCGCCGAGTACTCGTTTATTACTCGGTATTCGGCATACTCTGTCATTTTAGTATTACTCGTAATTCGCCGAATAACGCGGTTTTACTGCCGAGGTAATCGAAAAGAACTCGTCGACCCTCTTTACAATATTAATGTAGATGACTCATTGTTAGAAAAATCAAGTGAAAAAATGGAACATTTTAACGAAATAATCAGTGGCTCGTGCTAATACATTTTCGCTTAAATATTGGTATATTGGTCATAATGGCATTTCTCGGATCTTCAGGCAGTTGCGGCCCTGTAGATGCAAATTCCAAAGATTCCAAAAACTTTCATGGCATTTTTCTATAATGTTTGAAGCGGTTCGTACGTTCCCAATACCTGCGTCAACTTAAACGAGTTACTCGGCAGAGTACTCGGTTCGGTAAACATATTACCGAACAATACTTACTCGGTACTCGGCTACTCGGCGCATCTCTAGTACCTAATTCCATTGTTTTTTTAGCGATCACGAAATCAGTTCGAAGTCTCAGATGCTTTAATATTTCATGATGTCTTTGAAGATACAAGATGTTTTCAGCCTGTCTGAAATCACTCGATTTATTGGCATAACACAAACGAGACGTTCCTCTTTCCATTTACTTATGAAGGTTTTCCGTTTGAAATAAGATCTGTTCTAAATATAGTGCCTCCTGTCGGCTCTCAGACCGACAATGAACCTCGATAGATTGTCGAAAACCTTTCACTCGGTCGAGTGACGCCAGCCAAGTTGATCTTGAAAAGCTTTGAAGTGCCCTTTGAAATCTTATACTACTTGTCTGCTTCAAAAAAATAACATTTTTATATTAAAAATAACGGTTTCGCCTGTGCTTCATGCTTCAGCAGTTGTAGAACACCTGACTTGTTTTCCAACTGCTATAAGTTATGAATTACGAGTCGTTAAAGTTTTGAGCTTAAACCACGCGTTCGTTCAGTGCCAAAATAATTTTGTGAAATGTCATTTTGTACTTTGACAGTTATATTGTTCTTAGCTAGCTTGAAAACAAGTCTGAAAGAAAGAAAAGGTATTTATTGGGACTCGCACAGGAATACCACAAACTAAACTAAAAACGCTCTTAGTAACAAAACAAAATAAAAAATAAACGAAAGTAAAATGAAAATAATAACAGAAAGTCTTGTACGAGGCCAAAAGGCCCTAACTCAGCATGATGCTGCGACATTGAATAAATAAGTATTCTGATTGGGCCCGCGAAACAAGAATTAGAAGTTGTGGCACTAACATAAAGTATGCTAAAGATTTGACAAACGACTATACGTTTCGCAAGTTAAGGATGAAACATCTTTACTGTGACCGGTTGGTCATCCATCGCAAGTCAAGGATAAAACATCTTTACTGTGACCGGTTGGTCACAGTAAAGATGTTTTATCCTTGACTTGCGAAACGTATAGTCGTTTGTCAAATCTTTAGCATACTTTATGTTAGTCCATCCAGACAGAAAATAAATGCAGGGTCTAAAAATGCCCCCGTCTTCTCAAAAAATATAAGTACCCGACCCTGCCTCTAACAAAACTTTGAGCATTATTATTTAAGCGCGACCCCCAGAACGTAGTGACATTATAGATACACGGAGCGACCCAATTCAGGGTTACGTGTGCAGAACGCGGGCAAACCCTCGTTTCCACTTTTATGATACCAAGGCACGCCGTTAAACCTTTATTCTGTTTATCGACCAAATAGCTGTAGTGGGTATCGTGTCAATCGTCTCCTCTTTTCCCTTTATCCCTCACGATTAATCCAGTTTGCATCCGACCAGTTTTCCATAGATTGGCAAATTATGCATTGTAGCTGTTACCGTTTTTCTATTCATCAGTTCTGTATTGTATAGCTTCATAGGTTCCGACTCATTTAAAGATTCCGGCTTTAGAAGTAGGATATTGAGATCAACCATGCTTATCTTTTGCTTGAATCCTTAAACGCAAAGTAACCGTTTCGGTATTAAGTATGTCGATACCGCCTCAAGCTCCTATAACGAGTTTAGAGATAGCGATGGCGCTCTTAGCTCGAACATGCTGTAAAGTAGCATCCATCAGTTGATGACTTCAACAGTTTAGACTAGCAGGTTTACTGTCTTGCCTAAACTTCATTGTTAAAGACATTCTGGAAGTTTAGGTCCTTATTTTTCATTCTACATTGATATGTCACCAATAATGGCCCATATTTCAAGATCATTTTGATTCCAACCGTTTCCTTTTAAGGCGTGGTTTGAATATTTTTCTATCAATAGAATTGGGTCGGCGGTTAGGCAGCACGGACATATATAACACTCACGGCAGTTTCTATTTGTTCTAGTTACATCCAGATTTCATTCAGGCCCGGCCCAATTAATTAATGTCAATGTTCACGTTTCCTATTCCTACGTAGACGAGTTGTTTCAGTCTTGATTAGAACTTCCTTTGTCGTTTAAATTAACCTTGGAGCAGGAATTCTGCGTAGCCAAAATTGTGATGAAAGGTCGTCTTGTATATTTGTGTTGTCGGTATGCTATTTTATCTTCTCCACATGTGTTAATTCCGGTGTAATTTAATTGGCATTGGTTTAGCTCGGAATCTTGCTTTCGCTGAATGGAATTTGTAGTTTCATAAATTAGATTTTCTTTGTGCTAATATGGCTCAGTCATTTGATTAAAGTGTTTTAAAATAGTTTAGGGTAACGTTAGGTTAGTGAAGTTCCATACGAAGGTCTAGTTTGATAAAAGGTCGGTAAATATACGATCTGCTTTACCTTCAGGTTCACCTAACCGGATAAAAACCCGCCCTATGTTTAAGCAATTCCGTCGGTGCAGCTGAACTGATACTATCGTGAGTATCCTCGCTTCTGTCCAGGCCAAACCGGAGTCTGTTCACCTTATTTAGATTGGGAAACTACACGTACGGCCTTCAAAGATAAGAAAGCGTACTACGGTATTGGAGATATGACAAAACACAATTCTTACTCCATTTCCGTTGTTCCTTTCGTGCGTACATTAATTTGGTTGATGTTTATTTATTTATCATTCACGTCTCATGAATTTCTTATATTAGACGAGACTGAAATGTTTTGTATTATGAAAAAGGTACGATATGAATAGCAATCGTTATTCCATGAATTCTGTTGAATATTTTGAATGGTTGTAAAAACACGCGTCAATGGTGATAGCGTTCAAACGTAGATGTAATGACTTCGTAGAAGCGTGGGATCTATTCATTCAGTATCGATGGATCAATTATGTTTTTATACAGATTTTTATTGAATTGATTGAAAAGGTTTATTCATGGCGATTTAATGACTCTAGTTCTTTGATTTGATATAGCATCTAGGTAATTTATAAGGGTGATTCGACCTTACTAAGCTAAAAAAATACAAACATTATCCACGTCTATAGAATCTGGATCTGATAACCATATAAGATTCCGGTTTCGATATGGGATAATATAACACAATGAATGATAAAATTACGCTACCCAGTCACACCACCTACGGATATTTTCCGTTCTCCCGATTTTCCGTACAAAAATAAGTATTACAATACTGTGACAATATCTTATTTATGAGAACAACCAAACCTCAGAACATTTATAGCATCTTGCGTAAGTAGATAGTACGTGTGTTGCCACGTACCTATGTTATAAAAAGCCTTTATATATTGTGCTTTTATGTTCCTTCTGTGTATCTCCCGTATCTGAATTCAGAAGTCGGTTAGGTTGCCTGTAAAATGTTATACGCATTTTGGATTCCAATGAATTCCCTTTATCGTAGAATCTGAAATTAAAATATGTAGGAGCTGGGCCCAGTTTCGAAAATGTTCTGGATCATAAATATTTTCCAGATATTCTGTTGTTTTTACTATAAGAATGGACATAAGAAATTGAAGCGTTCTAGATTTCGGTCACTAAATAAAGTCCTAGGAGACAATTGTTTTCTTCTAGGCGAGTATTTTATAATGTTACGTGGACTTGAGCAATATTTTAACTCACTTTATATTTATATTTATATTTGTTCACTACATTGTGCTAGCTTACTCGCATATTTATTGTTTAAAAAAAGTGGTATGTTCACCGCCGTACCACTTTGGATATTAAATTCTAACATTTGCCGTATTAATCTAATGTGCATTCGAACATGGAGCAAAAAAGTAAATGGTGACCCCTTAAAGGCATAGGTATCGTAAACTCTCTGATAACATTGGTAGCCGTAGGTACTTACTTTTACGTTTTCTTCGAGTTGCAGTGATTGAACTAAGAATACTCTCAATGTTACTATTGATATTTGGCCAACCGAGCGCGCAGCAGATGTTGCTTAGAAACTTCACTGGCTGCATTCTTTTTAACCGTAGCGGTTGTAACTTCTGCTGGTAATAAGAGCAAATTCAGGCATCCAAAAAAAAATGAAATAATGGACATAATAATCTTATCGGAATAAAAGCTTAGCGTGGAAAATATATCATGCTGTATCCTTAATGGACCGAATAAACGTTAAATACCTACTAAGGCAATCATACAAAAAATGAGCTGTGAATTTATGCCTTCTAAATGATAAAAATAACTGTGACTAATAACGGCTTGGCAATTCATTTCACGTGTTTTATCCCTATTCCCCTCCGGCTATCTGCAATTGCTATTTTTCTCCTCATATTAATTATATTTTGTAATTATGGCCAGCTTTTTACTGTTTTGAGACTGAATAGACATTCTGTTATTTCAAGAGCATTGTTTGGAATGAGAAAAAGGGTGATATATAATTCTGAAAAGGCGTTGTGTTGTTCCTAAGAAAGGACCAATTTATTGACAAGTGTCTTAAGAAATATTTTTGACCTTTTATTACCATTCTGAACTTTGAATCTGCACCCTAATTGCGTAACTCACGATTAATCATAATCTGTTTCATTTTGATAGTTCAACAATATTCATTGCGTTATTTACGTTGCTGAGCAGACACATTTTTCGAACATCTGAAGCAATGGTTTCGTCATCTGTTTCAAAACGAAACAGATTATGATTAATCGTGAGTTACGCAATTAGGGTGCTGGTTGTTTATTACACGCTGTGATATGTCCTTTAACGATTGTCTTGAAACTGTCTGTATTTTGGTTTGCAGCGGATATAATTAGCTGTCTTTTTAATACTGTATCTGCATATACGGTCTCGAACTCTTCTGAATTTGTTGCAAGGTTCTATTAGGGCAAAGAACAATCTGAATTTGCAGCGGATTGCAATGCAATCATCTAAAGCTCGTTTTTTATACCCAAATTAGAATTTGACAGGTGTATTGTCGAACTCGTATCTCATATCTGGGATTAAAAAAAACGAACTTTAGTAGGGGATTACGAACATGCTTAGTGCTTGATTCGCCGGCAACCTTTAACACATTCCATGCCAAGCACCCAGCATATGGGTCGAAAAATAGTTGATTCGTGTGCCCACAACTTGTACCGAGTCGTCGCAATAAGTAGCTATTGATGATTCTGTTCATGCCCAGGACCCGACTAGCGAGACTACTTATAGCGACGACTCGGATGCGAGTTGTGGGCACACGAACTAATTATTTTTATTTTTCTTGCTTGGCATCGAATGTGTTAATGTCCTTAGTATGATTTGATTGACTTTGTTTATTGGTGCCTTGAAAAAGCGTATAACAATTAAAACCCACAATAGATGAAACACTGCTAGCTACATTATCCTTGCTACAGTTTAAGTCATCCTTACAAATTAATCAAAGCCCTAAATAAACTTTACGAGAACGGTTACCTAAATGTCAATTGAAATACAGACAGACTTAAGATTTCAGACCTAAGGTTCTCTATATTTAGCCCAGCTTAGTTATCTAGGGCATCCAATATCTTGCAGGTAGGTGTTGCCCGTGGGATGTAGAAGTAATAGCTGGTTTCCTTGCAAGAACATTGTTATTAGCGCCCGTATCTAAATGTTTCGAAGTAAATGCTGTTTTCTGATTTGAATATTAAATGGAAGTCTTGATTAATCATTCCTATGCTAAGTTGACCTGTTTGTTCACAAAAGGAAGGATTGTAAAACAGGTTCGCGTTGTGGAAGTCTTTGAAGAGAATGACGTAATTCCTATTTGAATTAATTAGTTAAACTTCCCTGATTCATTAAGATTAAATGCTTTACAGCTACAACTGTAGATAATGTAGGTATTATATAAATAAATAATATGATTTATCTGTAACTTAATTACACAGGTTACCAAGTTTCTATAGTATTAATATACAAACATTAATACTATAGGAACCTGTTGGCGAAAACTGAGAGCTAAATTAGTCACACAATCACACACGAATGTATCTTACGTACAAAAGAGTTATGATAATCGTCAAAAAAAATCAAAATCAAAATATTTTATTTCACACAAACCTGCAAGGGCACTTATGAAACGTCAGAAGCTAGGTGCACGGTTCCAATTTGTCGCTTCCTATGGAGAAGAGCCGGCAAGAAACTCCACGGTTACTCTTTTAAAAATAATTGGGTTTTACAATGTTTTCAAATGACAGTGATATTAGGCATGGGAGGACAGTGCAGGCCTGTCAATAAGTACCAGGTACTTACAGGAATGAAAATAAAGAATAGAAACTGTAGGCCTACAACGTTCTCTCATTCACAATATGTAAAAGAGTCTACATAAGTAAAATCAACCTATTTAAACCAAGTGATATGATTTCCATGAGAATTACTAATAAATACTCGATATTACAAGTGTTGTATAATGTCAAATAATGACGAGAATATGTCAGAAAGTGTAAAAAATAAAATTAATAAAATTAACATTGTAAGTTGGAAGAAGTTAATAGACGCTCACATAGTTATGGTGCTAATGAGTTACCAGGGAAGCCACATGTGCAGAAGGAATTAACGCCAAACTTCCTTGTCTTCAACGTAGTCTTTTATCTTATCGTATTGCTTTTGATGATGGCGAGCTCATTTTCACTCATGAAAATAAGTGATCAACGCCCAGAATTGCCGGTCTATTCTGTGGAAATCTAACCGTGAAAACGTAGATGAAGTGAGCTGTCTTTCCACCTGATGCTAAGGATTGACACCATTTAGAGCTCAGCTCACTTAGGTTTTCACGCCGGGATTTTTAGGTACAGAGTAGTTCGGCAGGAACCATTAGTACTTGATAGCTAGCGGATTGGATTAGTTTGTGGACTGTAGAGACAAAATGATAGAAACACGTATAATAGCAATATTATAAATTTATTAAAATATTAAGCCAATGGTCTAATGACAAACAGAACTTGACTGCCGCTCAGACGTAACAAAAGAACAGAACACTATCTTTTAAAAATATGACATTTATCTACAAAAAAGGTCCAACCACAGCCAGTCGCCAACAGTACCATTTCTTATTGTAAACGGAAGAGAAGTGAGCTGTCTTTCCAACTTATGCTAGGGATTGACACCATTGACAGCTCACTTTAAGCTCACTTTACTTAAGTTTTCACGGTGAGTCTTTTTACAGAATAGACCAGAAGAACAATTAGTATAATTTGAAAATCAAATTGCAAGTTCTCTACTAACCCCATTATACATACATTTAAATAAACGAGGGGGTTCACTATGATAGACGGTTTCCGATAGCATGCCGTCGCCCCGATTCTGTGTTGATTGATGATAACGTTTTATGCATTAACGCAGATCATTGATACGGTGACATAAACCATTATGTTCGTTGTAAAGATATGATTATACGGAACCTTTATAGACGGTTGTATTCGACAAGGATTTGTTGTGGTAATTATATTGAGGTTAAAGGTGAAATAAACCAATGATACGAGGCGATAATCCTGCAATTCTTAAAAATAAATGTTCAAGAAATTACGTATTTCATGCTGTTGGCTTAACTTAAAGATATTCGTTATATTAATTGACATATTATTATATTTTATCCCTTTGTAATTTCTCTAGGATACAGAGCCGTTTAGCAGCTTTATTTTCATTAAAATTACTAAAAACACAATAATTTCTGTCCCAGATGCATCTCCCAAAGGCCTTTATGTCTCTTACGTCGTCTGAAATTGTAATAATTATGGTTTACAACCCTTCATTTTTAAGAGATTTCAAGAGATCCAAATACGGGATCGCTTTCGAAGATTTGATTTACAAACGTAAATTGTACTGTAATGTCAGGTTATCGATACCTGAGAACGGTGACGGACGATTTAGGGTTACTTTTGAACTAATGGAAAAAGTACAAACTATGTATTAGATACATATCTGTAAAAATAATACATCGGATGTTGTTATAGGTTATGTTACCACTGTGCAAAATGTTGAATCGTATATTTTGCACAACGATACTTTATTATACGGCGGTCTGGTTTCCGTACAATGGACAAGGAATTTCTCATCCGTGTGTGGAAGTGGAACACAGTTCTTTTAAGGCTGGATAAAGCTCTGTACCTTATCCCTGACTAGAATTCTGTAGTAATAGATGAGGGCGGTTCCATCAGACCTATTTACATAATCCGTGCTCAAATTGAGGACGTAACGCCCACTGCGAATCGGTTTGATCGTTTCTATGATGAGAGGATGACAATATATCCTCAAACCACTAGTAACTTAAGCACCACCAATTTATTACTTAAATTAAACTTTGATTGTGATGAAGTAGCAGCTAGGACGGTGGATTCGTGGCCGGTTGTTGGATGGTTGAACGACTTGGCAAACATTTGTTTAGTTGGCTCCCAAACTTTTTGATTCACCTCGATAACTCGTGACTCGTAAAAAATAACTTTCAGAGATACTTTTGTGGCTTACATGTTTTGCCTATAATCTTCTAGGCGAAATATTTTTCTCCTAAAATGGATCTTATATATGTACCTGTAAGATACAATGTTGTATTGAATTAGATACTAGGCTAAGGTACGGGTATAATCTTACGTTTTCGATAGCTCTTATGAGACATATTTCCCGAGACCGAGTTCACGTTCATCGGAGCAAGAATATATTGGATGGATGGCTTGTTATTAAGTTATCCAACTCTTCGATCGATTTGCTTTACATATAGTCATAAATTGTCCTCGTCCATATTCTCACAATCTTCAAATACATTCTGAAAACTTATCATCATCTGCCTAGCCATTTCGCAACTATGGTAGGATCGGCTTCTAGTATAACCGAATGCAGCTGGGATACCAGTATTTTACGTGAAGCGACTGCCTATCTTACCTTTACAACTCAGTTAATGGGTATCACGATACTATAGATGAGCCGACTAGTCGGCTGCAAAATGGCCGACTAGTCGGCCAGGCCGACCATTGCTTTCGATTGAGTTCGTGTAGCATCGGTAATGTTCGTGACTACGCTTTCAGCTCGTAGGTGCGTGTGCGGCGCCGGGCGACCAGGCGGAATCGTTGGGACATGTTTTTGCTTACTTTGCATTTATTCTGTTATTATTTACGTGCGAGCCGGCGTTTCTTCCTATCCTATTCTAGATTGCACTGAAACTGATTCTATAACAAAAAAATAACAGTTAAAAATTTCAATTTCATTCACCGTCTTTTAATTTTTTAAGCATATTAATACGAGTAAAAAATGGGCCGACTAGTCGGCGGGTTTTGCCGACTAATCGGTACATCACTACACGCTACAGAACATTCTGAATACTTTTTGGGTAGTATAGTCTGGATTTACGCCCGTTTGATAGCAATAGGCTCGCTCCGGTTATGTTAGCAGTATGTTGGCAATTATGTTTAAGTCCCATATAATAGGGACTTAAAAATAATTGGCAAAATGTGGGTGTACTATAGATATACCTCTGCCTACCCCTTCGGGGATTCAGGCGTGATGTTATACCATGTAGAATTGTCAAGAGCCTGAATTCTACCTACCTACTCTTCTTTTAGTTTACAAAACCATACAACAACCTCGTAATATCGACAGCTAAAATTTAAAATCAGGCCAATCTGAATTTCTGAACAACGGATTTAGTTGACTTTGTTAACTGGGAAGCACCCCTCCATAGTTCCTAACTTTGCAGTGCTTTACCAGCTTCAACCAACTTCCGGACCGATGGTTCAGTTGTAAAATTTAGTCTCTCGTAATTAGTTCTTGAACAAACAATAAATTAAACGATTTTCGTTTTATAGCTCCGTTTTGGTAAAATGATTTTGTACTTGTTGTTAATAGGGGCTTGTGGCTAAGTAATAACAGCCGTACGGGTCGATCGATCAGGTTAAGGTACGCTTGCCGCGGTTGGTCGGTGGATGGATTACCATCTTTACATACCAAGACCTCGCCGTGCCTCGGAAAGCACGTTAAGCCGTTGTTACCGGCTGACATTCTTTTACATCTTCGATGGTCAGGCTCCTGAAACTTAGATCAGTCTTTCCAAGGGATATCGTATTACTATGTAACTGGTTTGTGGAGGTCAGAAAGGCAGTCGCTCCATGTAAAATACTGATATTCAGCTGTTTCTGGTTCGACTGGAAGCCGACCCAAACATGTTGGGAAAAGGCTAGGCAGGTGCATGACTTGTTCTCCAGAAAATGTACATAATTGGTCCTAGTGGTTGTCTGCTCTTCGAAATTAAGATTTTTTGTTTAGGCCCTATCTTATCTCTATAGTAACTTATCGAAAACGAAGATTTAGGTGAAGTGGTTATTTAACTTTATCTTCAAATTGAAATTTTCTTTTTAGAATTTAGAACCCCACCCGTGATTTCTGAAAATTATCCGTAGTTTTTACCCGATTGCGCCAGAAGGAGGGTTATGTTTTTCGAGTGTATGTTTGTATATATATTTCTTTGGCACGCTCTGTAGCCTAAATGGCTTGATAGATTTCAGCTTGAGAGGTGCCGTTAGATTCGTCTTAATTGTGAAATTGACACTGGGTATATCAAAATGAAAAAAAAAAAAAAAAAAAATTATGAAAAAAATATGGCCGATTTTTTGCGCCATATTGTGTCTTATTATTATTACTTTTTCTTAGAACCTATTGAGTGGGGCATCAAAATAAAGGGTGTCATAAATAGGTCTCATTAACGTCAAAAATAATAAAGTATATTAGCTAAAAACTGTGTAATAAAAAATAATTTACAAAATCAAAAAACCTGGCTGCTTAAAAAGTGAACTTTAATTAAAAAAGACTGAAACAAGAAATTCAAGAAGCAAGACGCAATATCATGCAATCGGAGGCAATAAAGGTCTTTATTGTTAAATATAAGAAGATGCCTCCGACTGCATGAGATTGCTTCTTGCTTCTTGAGTTTCTTGTTTCCATTTTTTTAAATTAGAGTTCACTTTTTAGGCAGTCGGGTTTTTTGATTTTGTAAATTATTTTTTCTAATGTCAGGTCATCCATGACTATTTGTCCATTTTCTTAATCGTGTGAGACCATAAGTATCGATAATTTCAATTAAATTAATGTTTCTCTTTTCTTTTTTCCAGTTGTGCGGTTGAGGAGAGTTCAGCAAAATGGGGAAGCTGTTGTCAAAAATCTTCGGTAACAAGGAGATGAGGATATTGATGCTGGGCCTCGATGCTGCCGGAAAGACTAGTATCCTTTTTCAAAAATAATCATTGATTTTTTCCAGCAGGAGTAAACCTTCTAAGTCACCATATTGTTATCCCTGGAAAGATGCTGTTTTAGATCGAGTCTTATAGATATTGGGCCAATACTTATACATTAATAAGGACACTCGATCTGCCTAGCCATTTCCCAACTATATTGGGGTCGGCTTCCAGTTTAACCGGATGTAGCTGAGTACCAGTATTTTACCTAACTGACCTCCACAGCCCAGTTACTGGGTAATACGATACCCCTTGGTAAGGCTGGTTGGTAGACTTTCGGGCTTCTGACTACCCGTAACGAGTGTCAAAGATCCACAAATAATAACTGGGACCAACGGTTTAACGTTGCCGAGGCACGGAGGGGCTGCGGTATGCAAACATGGTCACCCATCCACGGATCGACCGCGGCAAGCGTAGCTTAACCTGATCGATCGACCCGTTACGCTATTATTACTTAGCTACAAGCCCCTTAATACATAATCAGACTATTCATAGATAACTTACGTAGTAAGCCTTAATTCCAGGAGGACCGGTACCACTAAAAGATTTTATATATTTCATAAACTACTAGCTTTTGCCAGTGGCTTCGCCCGCGTGGAGGTCGGTGTATCATACATATAAACCTTCCGCTTGGATCACTCTATCTATTTAAAAAACCCGCATCAGAATCCGTTGTGTAGTTTTAAAGATTTAAGTATACATAGGGATATAGGGACAGAGAAAGCGACTTTGTTTTATATTATGTAGTGAAGTGAAAATGACTTTGGTGGTTTCCCTATTACCATAAATAAATACAGCAGGGAAACGAAAGTACGATCTTGTATAGTAAACGTTTGGATGCAAACTTAACTGTTTAATGGCTTCGTTTCTATTTTATGGCGCCATCGATACTCCCGATTTATAACGCCATAAACACGCCTCATATAACTAAGAACGTTACAGAATCGAGGTTACAAATCGCCAGATAGTTGTGGCTGTAGTATACAATCATGAGATATAATTCAGAAGACCCAGTCGGCTTTTTAGCGGTTGTTCTATTATCGCTATGACTCTGTATCGGATATGATCACAGCATTATGCTGAGCGATGGCCGTTTTGCGTGAATATGACGCATATTTTCCACTTTTTAGTGTTTTTGTTTTTTCTTTGCGTCATGTTTTACTGCAAATAAACGACAGTAATCCAGCATGGGTTTTTTAAGCGTTAAAACAATTAGAAACAGGAAATCAGCATTTTTATTTCTTATTTGCGTGTGTCTTAATATTGTTTGTCTAGCAAAACGAATAACCCTACTGCTTGAAACTTTATTTATTGTGACACCACCATGATGAAAGAACAGTAATTCCTTAAAATAAACTTCAGCTATTTTATATAAATTAAAATTAGGTCAGTCAGTCACAACGATACCTACGGTCGGTTTCAACGTAGAAACTGTTACGTATAAAAACGTCAAATTCAACGTATGGGATGTTGGGGGGCAGGACAAAATACGTCCACTATGGAGGCACTACTATACAGGTGTGTATTGTTATCTTTTATTTATCACAATATGAAAAGATGAAAACCTTAGTCCTATTGAGCTGCTGGTCATTCTTTACTGAATAATTCGCTAACTGAAGGCCAATTCTCGTATTTAAAAACTTTCGAAATCTAGTCGCAGTGTCATCTCGGCGACAAACAAATGTCTAAAATGTATGGAAACTCGAGGTATTTTTGACAGATTGAGACTGAGATCAGACTGTGAACGTTCTTAAAGTTACGAGATTTATCCCTCAGGTCACTGACCTTTTGGTACAGAGGCCAGCACTTCAAGTTACTCCAATCTGTCAAATTTCTTTGATAGTTCTTCAACTTTATTGCAGAAGAATAAGGTTCATGTTCAATTGGGAAGATTGGGATAGCTTGATGTGCTGGCTTCTGTACTTCAACAATGACTAACAAAATCAGCCTCTAATAAATATCAAAATGGACGGCTGCTTCAATCGTTAAGAAAATCAACCGTAATCTGAGCTTTTGTATATTGAATGGTGATCTCTGGACATAGATGATTCAACTGCCTATTTTCTTGACATAATGCCGAAGCCGTATCATGAGAGAAGAGGAGACGAAAGTATTCTTCACCTCACAGACATTTCCTTAATTACATTGCGCAGTACATCTGTTTCAAGTACTGAAGTCCCTTATTAAAATGTTCCAGGGACTCAGGGTCTAATATTCGTGGTGGACTGCGCGGATCGGGACCGCATCGACGAGGCGCGCCAGGAACTGCACCGGATCATCAACGACAGGGAGATGCGTGACGCGATCATACTCATCTTCGCTAATAAGCAGGACTTGCCTGACGGTATGTTTTTTTATACATAGACGTTAAAACCTTCATAAGTCTTCATCCTCTGGGACTCGCCATTCTTAACTTTCTCTGCTCTTTTCTGGATGCTTTTATGAATTTTACTACGCTTATTTTCCAAAGGTTTTTTATATAAGCAATCGAAGGATTCATTCGTTCTACCATTAGCCCGAAAAACAAAAACGATTTAGATCCCAAATTAATGGTCAAAATTGTTGCACCGGTAAAACAAGGCATTCCTTGAAATGGGTTTTACCGGAGCTAATTGCAGGGTGCATTCACCCTAATTACCAATGACCCTGTATAGTGCGACTTGTGTCAGTCAGGACCATAATTCTACCGTATTCTATTCTACTAATGCTGAGATCATATCAGGATACAAATGTGCTCTAGTGTAGATGAGTCTTCACACTCACATGAGTTATAGTGGTTTGACATAGTCCAGAAATCTTACTAAAACGTTCCGACTGAGAAGGTCATGTACTGAGTACGCGACAAATATCCCAAGACACGCCTCATTAGAAATGTCGCAGTGTCATTATGACGCCTGGTACACTCGGTGATGTCGCATGCGAAAGGAATTTCGAGAGGTCAATTCCCGTATATAAAAATAATGCAAAATCTAGCCGCAACGAAATTTAACTTGTCAAAAATGTAGGTAAATGTGAAGTATTTTTGACTCAGATTTAGACTCTTAGTAATATACCTACTAATGTTCCTAAAAATACGGGAATTATCGGGGTCTGGGGGTTTACTCCGTTTAGTCCGTCAACGAAGATACGGGCCCGTCCGAAAATAGTTCGATACTTAGGAATGAACCCTACTCCCGATTTATTAACTTTTTCGGGCGGGCAAAAACACATCGAGAGTAAAGACAACTGTCAAATCGTGTTGCCATACATTTTAACATTCTAACTAATCTTATGTCCGTAGGTGATAAGGAGTAGGAAACGCCTGTAACATCGGCCGAAACTACGGATTTCGTGCTTAGAGAGCCTCTGAAGAATAAATCTGACGAACCGACATATTCCTCTGATCAAAGTTATCTGACTATTGAAAAATCAGGCCTTAGTCAATAGGACCTAGTGAATATGATGCTTGGCTACAGATATACCATTGATAAAAAAATATGAGGTCTAAAATAAACAAACTCTTCAAGTTGCAAATCTAGAGCACAACATTCCTCAGCTGTAAGAAATGGTGCCATTTATTCGTTAATTGTACGGCCAAAGGTCGCATTTACACATAAGTAGTAACGGGTTGCAGGGTCAGGACGTATTTGACCATCATTTGACCCTTCAACGTTGCGCTATTTAGGAAGCAGGTGCACTGTTAAGTTCATTGTTGATATGGTTGATCACGATATTAAATTATACTAGCTTATGCCCGCGTGGCTGTCGGAAAATATCCCACTGCCGAGATTAAAAGTACCCTATGGCATATGGGTCAATCCAGGTTAAGTATAAACTCTCTGTGTGCCAAATTTAATCTAAATCCGTTCAGCCGTTGTTGCACCAAGTCAGAAAATACATACAGACAAACGGACATAAATTCTTAAAACTACATTTTCGGCATCAGAGTCGTTCCCACAGCTCGTAACAATAATAATTAAAAAAAAACTATGGACAATTTTGACTTCGTTAGTTTATTGTAATTATGTAGATGTGAAGATTATAGAAAAATAAAGAAAGAAAAAGTATTTATTGTGACTCGCACAGGAAGATCACATACTAAAATATGCACACAATGGTACAAAAATGTTTTTTTTTTTTTTAATAATTTTTGTACCATTGTGTGTTTAGTGTTTATTTTATATGTATGTATGTATGTATCTTGGAATTAAAAAATAAGTCTTATAGAAACTTTATACTGGTGCAATATTGAACATGGGCTAGTAGGTATAATTTGAAATTGAAGAAAACAAATTGCTTCCATTGTTATTCTAGGCCCCGTAATAACTCCTGCAGTACTTACGAGCAATCAAAATAATTACAGTCTTTCCACAATTATTTTACCTGTGACAGCAGCAACCCAACTGTAACCTTAATGTTACGGGAATAAACATACGGTGATTTTGACAGTGATGCGAAGTCTCAGGTATAATAGCAGAAAACACTAAATGGAAGTAGGGAAGGCATGCAATAGGCTCGTTGAAATACTGTCCTTATAAATACTAAATTTCTAACACGCAGACACAGCAAGTTCATCCTTGAAAACGGTTTTGTTGTGCAAAGTTTTTAGTTTCTACTGTAATTTTCAATAATATAATAAATAATCGTAAAATGTATACTCACGTCTTCTACCCACGGAGATAGGTAGAAACTACAGGACGCTTCGAACTTGACATACATCTTACTAATTTTTTTTTTTTTTTAATGAAATTCCAGCAATGAAACCCCATGAGATACAAGAGAAGCTGGGGTTGACGCGCATCCGGGACCGCAACTGGTATGTGCAGCCTTCGTGCGCGACGTCCGGCGACGGCCTGTACGAGGGGCTCACCTGGCTTACCAGCAACCATAAGTTATGAGCTGCAGAGTAGGCGGTCCGAGTGCCGCCGCGCCCGCCACGGTACGTACAATGATAAATTATTTTATTTATGTAAGAAGGTTTGTACAAATACTTTTACACGTCAATCCTATTTTAAATACTAGATGAGATCGGCGTTTCCTATCTGACTATTCTGAGAAGAAAGGCCGAAACAAACTCAGTTTCTTTTAAAGTCCATACATAATCATGGTCAGGTCATGTGAAGACAGTCTTTTGGTGTAAAATGGTCTTTTGGTCGTATCCAACTAGTAGTAGGCAATTAGGCATACTCTAACTATGGACGGCTTAAGAGATATTGACTGTTTTCATGAAGTTTCGTTAGCATCATGTCCTAAAGCACATGATGCTAACCGACGAAATATTAAAACGTTGGGTGACCCCACCCTTTTAATTTTTGTATACATTTTGGTATACATTTTTCGTCAAAATCAAAGAGTCGGCTTCAAAAAGTGGAATATCTATGTATGTCGCAGATGGATTGTCGCTTCCGCTGTTTTACAAAACCGTTAGTGGTTTTACAAAAAAGCTACGTTATGTAAAACAGCTGAACAACTGCAACGTTCAGCTAAATTGCCATTGCGCCACGTTTCATATAACTACTGCCCAAGTTTGGACGTACCTAATATAGAATAGTATAGTAGGCAAGTCACAACTTTTTATTAAACTTGTCCATGAAATCACTGTTTTCACTTGAGTTGCCCCATTTTTGCTCATATTACTCATTTTTATTTATTACTGCTTCGGACGCTTTTACTTTGTTACTTTCACCCTATTTATTGTAAATAACTTCTAATCGTTGACCATTTGTTTCATAAATACACAATGATTATGCAATGCTGCATATGTTAAAGTTATGTTAAGTATAAATTTATGTTTCATTATGTTGTTTTATGTTGAGTAGTACAGCTGTCAATGAAGCTGTTTTTTAAAACACCTAGCAGTTATGTAAAACAGCTAATAAAGCAATCCATCTGCGACACCTAACACCGTCAAAACCTATTAACTGCTGTTTTTATAGCAGCTGGTCTAGAATCTGGTGCCTACTAAGTTCATGAAAAGTTTGCGCATCGATGCCCCTTACAACAAACGCCAACGTTTATAGTAGGCGCGGTCTTAAATTGAGGGAGCGAGACAACACGATGAAGCTTTTTGATCTCGTGGTTAGTGGTAAGCGTGCGAGTACGACAGGGAATACCCCACTGCGACAGCCACGTATGTTGGTGTTAAATACAGTTAAATAACATGCATGTACGTCCACAGATCTAACGTGAAAAATAGTTCTTAGCCGTCATGTGCTGATTTGGGTTATGGCGTGCTCATCTAAACCTAGCCTAAATCAAAGTGCTTAAGTCACTGGACGTGACAAGAAAGGCGAGGTTGCATTGCGCGTACTGCATTTTGCACTCGATATCGTTCACCTCAAAACTAGACCCTCATTGCTGCAACACCGTTTTCAGTCGTATATAATACGACTTTCCGGTGAAAGTCAAACCTGCTAAATAGCAGGCTTGACTAGTATATTTGTAATACAGAGACATCTTATGTTGACACTATCATAATTCATTGAATAGACATGCACTTTTGCATAATGCGGGTGTACGATGTACCATATCGGACACTGGCGGTCGACCACTTTTCGACTTTATTGCTTTAGGCATAAGGGTGAAAAGTGATCCCACAGCTAGTGTACGCGTTTGAACATCTCTCCCTCACCGATTGTGATATTATTTAACTTAATTTTTCTCTAATTCCAGGTGAGGATGTCGATGCCATTTAATTTAAGTAAGCGCCCGTGTGCCGGAACAAGCAACGTCATTGTGAATACCAGTGTTGATTCTATATAATGGTTATTTAGACAAAAACGCTCCAGTGAGGTGCGAGAGACTGTCCGTGTGAACACAACGTTAGATAGCAAGCAAGCGAACGCTTGTCACAAAATCAATTATTCCATATTTAAAAAAATAAATAAAAAAACAAATTTTGAAAGTTTTGTTGTAACGATATTCGATTATTTTTTTATGTTATTTAAAGAATTATTACATAAAGTAAAATGATTTTTTTTTATTTACTTAGTTGAATGTTTACCTCCTTTGTATAGTAAGGTAGAATAAAGTTTCTAATGCATTATTGTGGGTAATCGAGGACTATGTATGGATGATAGCAATATTGTTTATTATGGATATTTACGTGTAGCTATGCACGCTGCGTAGGTCATTTGTATGAAGTGGCTTGACTGTAGTTAGTATTTATCTGCTTAAAAACATTTCAGACCAAGGGGTAACCGAAAATAATCTAAAATCACAAATTGATGGTAATAAAATCATTGCGGGATTATTTAGTGCACTGGGTTTTCAACTCTCGGTGTTGAACCGAGCATTGAGAATATTGAGAATCCAACAGGGTGCAGCGCGAGTAATCCAAAAGGGTGCAGCGCGAGTGATCCAAAAGGGTGCAGCGCGAGTGATCCAAAAGGGTGCAGCGCGAGTCTCAGCGCGTCGAAAATACAGTGTTTGATTTTCAACCCTCGGCGCAAAGCAATGCGTCGAAGATCCAGTGCGCGAAAACATTCCGTTCCGATTTTATTACGTCGGTGAGACCCTTTGTTAATTTGTATGCAATGGACATCCATTAAATTGACATGTTAAAACATCACTTCGTTATATTAAAATTATGTTGAAATAATCTTGTATCCACTTTGAAAATGTCTAGGTACTAAGCCTAATTTCTTTATTTATAATTATTCACTTTCATTTTGACATACCTTCATTTTTCATAACAATAGTCAAGCTACCCATACAAAGATGTACAATGTACATATTAAAGCAATGTATGTACATATTGAAGAGTATTTTTATTACTGTCGCTTTTTGAATGTTGATTTTTGTATGCGAAAATTTTTAAGACAAAATCCACTATGTATGTACGATGTATCGCTTTCAGCTTTCTATGTTATTCTTTGGCGGTCGGTGTATGGGCGCTTTACGAAGGTTGATCTGTGTACATTATGCTTAATATTTTATACATCAGGAATTTAAATCTGTACTGTGAGTGAATCAAGACAAAACCTAGAAAAATAATAGAATCATAATGGCTGAACGTCCAGTTGAGCATCGTCCTATGACTTGAAATAACAGACGCATAAGTTCGACAATGAATATAAGTTAAAGTATAGGTAGTTATTTAAATATCAGTCTTATTCCCAGGCTGTTAAAGTATGACTTAGTAAAGCGTCCAATATCAACCGCGTCAGTAGTTAGTCAGTTCGGGGACCATCTGATTTTGTAAATACGGCTCTTGAATGGACCTTGAAATGAGATATTTCTAGCGAATAATTTAATTTTTGTAGCTTCGTTTTGCGAGGGCTTTTGCCGAAAGGGTGATTTGCTTAAACAAGGCTGATTCTAAACTACTCCATGATCGTTCATGAATCAATGGTTAGTCGAAAAAGCTTGCGATATATTGAAAAAGTAAAGTAATAAAGCAATAAATAGATTTTCCTATGATATGTTATAGAGATATAACTCAAAATAGTTCCAAAAAAAGCAGAAACTGAAGTTGGAACATCACTTCGTTGATAATAATAATTAGAAAATGACGTAATAAATAGGTATTGCTAGATGTAGGGCAAGTTTCACCATCAACTGCTAACCAACAGATAAAACGGCGGTTTGGCAGATTTTATTCAGAAGGGCCAGACCGTCTTGTTTACCATCGATTAAGTTTACGGATGATGGTAAAAGTGGTCCCTTGTATTATCCTTAGTGGTAGTTTGCGCAAAATAGGGCGGAGCTTGAGATGTTGATATACAGTACGATTTAGAATATTTCATATTTAGATAGGGCATTGAAATCCGGTTTCAAATATCATCTTTACTAGGGTTAGGCTTTGATAATAATATCAGCTAAAAACCAACCCAAATTAAACGGTTTGTTTCCGCCCTCTAACGTGCGATTGTAGGGATTCCTCAGATTCAGTGCAGATGAAGGATTGGAGCGATAACATTAGAATGAAAAGTTTACGTGGAACAATAATAAAAACAAAACGATCGTCTTGCGCCTCATTACAGCACTCGATCTAGGACCTTCCTCATAATGAGTAACCTCGGAACACTTGTTAATCGAAACTACCTCTTATTTCCAGGTCCATTGCCTACTTTTTCGGCAATCTTCACATTCTGTACTGATTTCTTGCCTATTTTTAGATGTCCTATTGAATTGTAATTACGAGTAAACTACGATGAAAGCTATGTTATCTTTTTCTGTTGAAACTCACCTATACTTTGTGTATATAAATATATTTCATAGAACCTTATATTGTATGATTATTTTCTAGAATATTCGAATGATCGATAGTAATACTCGTGAGATATGACAGTATACAAAAGGTCATGGATCTATCAACTTTAGAAATGATATATATACCTTTGATAATCAATTTTCATTTGAACTTGAAAGTGCAATTAAAATTTCTAGCAACTATTTTGCACGGAGATGTAAAAATAATTATTATTTGTATGGTAATGTACCGCTGGGTTCATCGCTCAGGAAAGCGTTGGTAACAATTAAAAACCTATTGTATAATATTGTAGAAAGATAAATTCAATATAAATTCACCCTTGAAACATCTAGTTTTATTCCTACAAAATACAACTATGAAACGAAAAATGTTCAGATAACTATCAAAAGTAGAAAATAGGAAAACCATCAAATTAAATAGAAAAAAGTGTATACTTTTAGTTGGAAATCAAATGATGTATCAAATTTTCTGAATAAAATCACTAATAATCCAGTCCATATACATGAAAATTCTACCAATTTTTTTCTTTGACAGTCGCATCAGCCTCGTCATTTTTCGGCGTGCTTTCGACCCAATGTTAATTTTTCGATTAAACTTCATTAATAGTTAAGTTTCTTCCAACTTGAATCATAATTATGCATTGGATCTAACTCATGCTGCTTTCTTCGGTGGATTCGGCGGTGATAGAGGAGTCTGCTGTGACGTCATCGTAGCGTGGGGGCAGAATAATCTGTAGTTCTTCGTTGAGTTGCACTTCTTCGTCGGGAACTGGGTCATCGGGGACACGCGTGTCGTAGTCTTCTTGAGTCGATATGGCACTGAAATGAGAAAAAATGTTATTGAAATTTGTACTAAATAATTTTGTTTTCAAACAAGATAGGTAACTTATTTATTTAGGATCTCAATAAAAAAACAGTACATGACGGAAAATAAATGGGCAACAGTCAGGTATAAGGAGGGCGCTTCGCGGTCAGTCAGTGCGAGCATGATTGTAAAACTGTGTTGTGTGTTATCCACCGCAATAAAAGATTAATTAAAGATTTCACAAAACTTGTTCCAGGAAATAAGTGTTGTTTGTTTTTTTTCTGTCTCCTTACAATCTGTCATTATCTATTAGGACATTTAGTCATTTTTATGGGTGTCCTCCCCTTGTTTCGCAGACAGAAATTTCATAGAATTTAGTTTCCTAGAAAATGCATCATTTAATATTTGGTCCTTGTATTTTTGTTTCGAATATTATTGTTTCAAGGACTATTTACTTGAATTAATCATATTTCACAGAAACACAATTCAGTGAGAACACAGAAACACATTTTTTTGTTTAACAAACTTATCGTTTGATAAGTTTGTTAAACAAAAAGTAAAAAATATTCTACTGTTTAGTAGAATATTTTTTTTACGAATATTGTTTGTTCGGTGTATTTTTCCATGGTATTTTATTATGTTATTGACAGAAACGAATCGCTGCAATACCGTCTCCGCGTAGTCTTGTCTGCCCTACCCCTAGAATGGAATTTAAATCCGCGTAGGCGCGGAGGGGCGAGGCGGCCCGCGAGATGAGGAGCAGGTGGTGAGCGTGAATACCATCTGCGACGATAAGCTCGTGAGGGACCGCCGGAGCCCAGCAGCGCCGGAGCCGTGACAGAAACCATGCCTGCTGCATGTTGCATGCTGTATACCTGTTTGCATGCTGCATTCATGTACGCTGCATGCTTGCACCCTGCATGCTGCATGCTTGCTTGCATGTTGCATGCTGCATGGTGCATGCTCGCTTGAATTGAAACGTTTAGAAACTGTCACTTGGTAAAATGTTATTTTCTATAATAAGTTTTATATTAAACAAACAAAATAAGGATAAAGAATATTTTATTTGTTGTCCTCAAATATGATTATTCTAACATTAAACTTTATGTGAAACAAAAATCAACGATTTAAAAATCTTCAAAGTAAGTTTTCTGCGTATTGATTATTCTCTGAAACGAAATATGAGATTTTTTAAAAGTGAAACGAAATTCTATAAAACTATTAGATATAAGGGTCAGGACCAAATTTTTGACGGATACAGACACACTATGGTGTCCGAATCATAAGTGACAAAAAATTGCGTACTTAACATGCCTTGTAATCATTTTGAATATTTGCTAATAATATCTTAATATACTGTGTACACTATCATTAATCAAATAACTAATTTTGTTGCTTAATTTCTTAAATAAAACATAATACCAAACTCGGTGTCTTTTTACGCAATAGAAAATGCACGTGTCCTTGATTGTCTACCTAAGAGTATTTTTGCCGAAGTCTTTTTTAAACGTAAGGTGGCATTCATAATTTAGTATTATTAAAGCCATATAAACACTAGTAATCGTTTCTGTAGATAATAGCACAATAACCATCGTTATTTTAGTTTTTACACGTAATATTACATACGTCCCAAAATTATTTCCGTTGTAACACTCCTGTTGTGCGACACCGTCATCTCGAAACCTACAAACCTTTGAAAGAAGTTTCTTGACTATTTAGTATGGCAACATTGGCTTCAAGTACTGGCCATAAAATTTCGGACAAACCGCCATGTTGTTATACTGTCATTTTAACATTTTCTTTGTGTCGTCAGCGCGTGTCGTTAAAATTTTGTGATTTTAGGTGAGTATAATAATACATTTTTGAACGATTTTCGATAAATTGAATCATATTTATGAATCATTTTTGAATTTACTGTTAAAAGGTATGTAGAAATGTTCGAATGGTGGTTAAATTTGTGAATTGTTGCAACTTTTAGGTTACGTCGTGAAGAATTTTGATTCCATTGTGCGATTAATGACACGAAATTGTGCGACGTGTCACAAAGGAATTTTCTAAAGGTATGTTTACAATCATTCTAATCTCATTAGGTACCTATGTAAGTATATGACACGAATTATTGTTTAAATATTTATCATGTTTTTAACTGACTGAGCCAGAGCCGTTCAGGAGGGTTATGTTTTTAGTTGGTACATACCAACTAAAAACTTGTATATCTGTCACAATTTGCCCTCTTAGATGCTGCATAAACATCATCATTAGATATATCTTGGTTCCGTGATTGACACTGGCTGTAATAATAATACTTATAGTAAAAAAAAAACTAAAAAAAAAGTACATTGTTTTTATATTTAGTTATTTAGCTACATTTGTGCCAGATTTGATGTCACGTTATATTTCTTGTGGGTTCCACTCTCCCTAAGCCATCATTAATTTTTATCCTTGTCGGACTGTTTTACTAGAACGTTTCTTTCTTTCGTTTCTTTTTGGAACTCTTATAGAACATATTGTAAAATTTTTTTGCTCAACCTTCTGTTTGCTTCCTCTGATACTAGGATATTCTCAATGACAATTTTGCAATTCAAAAAATGATAATTTTTTTAATATTGGCCTTGTGTGAGCTTTTGGAGTAAATTCATTGAAATAGTGAAAATACTCTATGTCAATGTCAACAACGTTTATTTTATATAATGGTTTTACGCGACTCCTTTTGTGATGCGTGTTTGTCCAAGTCAGCAGGTAGTCTTTGATTTTTTGTCTAGAGCGCACTGCATCTAACCATTTATAATTTAAAAAAAAATAAAAATCCCACTTTCGGAAAAAGCCAACTAAAAATACTTTTGCTTTTCAGATGCCTTTATCATCAGCAGAAAGATGTCGCAAGTACCGTGAAAAATTAAAAAAAGAAAATCCAGGAAAATTTGAAGAAATCAAAAAGAAAAATTTGGAAAGAACGAAAGCTATGAAACGAAAAATAGGCGATATGAGCGAAAATGAAAAACAAGATGTGAGAAAACAATGGAGGGATGCTAAACGTAAAAAACTTAGAATAGACAATAAACCAGTTGTATTTGAAGCTGAAAGGGCATGTCGTCGCTATCGTAGCCAAGTAGGGCGACAAAACAAACAACTAAAAGAAAAAGTAGAAATTCTACGTCGAAAAAATGAAAATTTAAGCAAAATGTTAACGCGCTCAAAAAAAAGAATACAAAGACTCACTGCTGAGTTGGACAAGTTTATAACAAAAAAGGAATCGAAAAAAACTATTTTATACCAGTCACAATCAGATGAAAACGAGGATCTTCACTATTCAAATGAACTTTCTCCTAAGACTAAATCTAACATTTTCATTGAGAAAGAACTTCCTGATATTTCAGAGGAAGCTAAAGAGAGAGTTAGGCAAAGACTTTTACAACAGAATGTTCTAGAAGAGTCCTTAAAAGAAACGTATAAACTTAGTAAATCATCCCAAGACAGAAAAGTGTTGAAGAAGGTTACGGAAAGTGAAACAGGCAAGAAATATAACATGAAAACAAACCTGGCAAAATGCTTAGGTATTAAGAGTGGTGTAAAAAGGTACTACAGTATTAAACAAAAGAGAATAAAAACAGCGTGTGATTTAAAAAAATTCTTCGAAAGAGATGACGTCAGTCGTATGACCGCAGGAAAGAAAGAGTATGTGACTAAAAATAAAATACAAAAACAAAAACGGTTTTTGCTTGATACACTACTAAAATTGTATAAAAAATACAAAAATGAAGGCGGAACTGTTTCCTTCACGACATTCAAACGCTACCGTCCATTTTATATAGTTTGGCCGAATTTAAGCAACCGCAACACATGTGCATGTATTCCAATTTGACTTTTAAAGCCGAAGCTTTGAAGAAATTAGGCTTAATAAAAACAACAGATTTAACTGTTTTAGTTTCTATGATAGTATGCGATGTAAAGTCAAAAAGTTGCATGCATTCGGAATGTGAACTGTGCCGTGATAGACAACTTGAAATTACTGTTTCCACTGACCAAAATCAAGATGTATCTTGGTATGAATTTGTTAGCAAAAGTCATGAATTTGAAAAGGGTGGTGAAAAAAAATTAACCAAAAGAATGGTTAAATTTGAACAAAACGGTTTACTTCATAATCTTGCACAGTTGATACAAAGAGACCTCAAAAGTTTTAAAGCGCATCATTATAATATATACCACCAATATATACAATATAAAGAATCAATAGAAAAAGTGGAAGATGACGAAGTTATTCTTCACTGTGACTTTTCGGAGAATTACGTGTGCAAAATGGCAGAAGAAGTGCAGGCCATGCACTTCGGATCTTCAAAAACACAAGTTACGTTGCATACTGGCCTATTATACATGAAAAATGAGAAACCTTTATGTTTTTGCACCGTTTCACCTTCACTCAAGCATGGTTGCGATGCTATATGGGGACATTTAAAACCAGTTATAGATTTTATTAAAGAAAAACTTCCCACGGTTCGTCGCATCCACGTTTGGTCTGATGGACCCACGACGCAATATCGTCAAAAATACAACTTCTTTCTTTTTTGTGAAATAACGCAGAATGAGGGATTCCATCAAGCGACCTGGTCCTTTTTCGAAGCGTCTCATGGTAAAGGTGCAGCCGATGGTGTTGGGGGAGTGGTCAAAAGAACATTGGATGCAAGAGTTGCCTATGGTAAAGACATAGTTGATGCGAGGTCTATATTTGAGATATTATTAGAATCAGAAATATCAGTCAAAACATTTTACATTTCTAACCAAGACATAGAAAAAATTAAAATACCTAATCCCGAAAAATTTTTACCAATACCATCCACAATGAAAATTCACCAAGTCATTGTCACTGGTAAAAATACCGTTAAATACAGACCTCTAAGTTGCTTCTGCGCGCGAGGTAGTTGCGATTGTTTTTCTACTAAAACTCACGTTCTTATAAAGGAAAATAATGAAAAACAAAGAGTTCGAAGAGATCGATTCAGAAAAACAAGGACAAATCTAGATTCGTCTTCCGAAGATACGGATACAGAGATTGAATATGCCGAAAGCGATCAGTCTGATTGGAATGAAGCCGAATATTTAGAAGGTAATGATCCACAGGAACAGGAAACCTGCAGAGAAAAATCAGAGAAAATAGTGTTATCTGAAAAAAATGTACAGAATAAAACTAAACCAGAGGTTGAAAATAATTTAAGAACAGAAAATCTAATATTAAAAAAAAATACAGAAGGAGACAAGGTGTTACAGAAAGAATTAGATAGTGTCATGCAAAAAGGAACGGAAAGTAACGGAAAAAAGAAAGGAAACAGTGAAGTAAAAATTCTAGCTGATGTTAGGAATACGCCTGAAAACCGTAAGTATTTTGATTTAAAAACACATGGAAATCTCAAAGAAATAGGTTTAGACTTTGATGTGAGTTCAGCGAAAAAAACATCTGATAATAGTAAATCGGAGAAAGAAAATAAAGAAAATATTTATTTAAGTCCTATTCCGTCCTGTTCTGGAGTTAATGTTGCTATGAAACAAGAAGCGAATGTAGAAAGCTATGAATTTTTGATACATGACGTTGTTTTAGTCAGGTACTATGTAAGAAAAATATGGAGGTACTACGTAGGATTTGTTCGGAAAATTCATAATGAAGATGGTAAAACTTTATTCACGATCTCCTTCCTAAAGACTGTAAAATTCCCTAAACTAAAATTCATTGTACCAAAAAAAGTTGATCTCGATATTATTACAAGTGATTTGCTAGTTAAAAAAATAAGACTAGTGCAAGATTCCAAAGATTACTATTTGGTTGATGATGTTGACGAAGTTTATTTTGTTTAGCTATTTTTTTTTTCATTCGATTTTTTTCAAATATCTATGATAAAATCATATTTTTTAATTTGCAGAGCACAGTGAATATTGTTAATTGCAATATTATATAGACCAATGACTGATTACTTTTAGTAAGGATTTTGTTGTTTTTTAACCCCCAACGCAAACATATACCTAAGTTTAAAGTGTATTATACTATTTTTTGTGTATCTATCTGTAGCATCGTAGCTCCCAAACGGGTGAACCGTAAAACAGGGTGAATAGAGATGCAGGGCTGAATCTGGACGCAACTTTAAAAATAATTTTAACGTTGAAATAATATATTTAGTTTGTCGCCAACTTGGACACTAAATTATAATTGAATTAAAATATTCTAGTCCTTGTTGACAATGAACTTATATTATTTCATCGTTAAAACTATTTGTAAAGTTGCGTTAAGTTTTGTCTTGATTCACCCCTGCATCCCTATTCACACCGTTATATGGAACCGATTTCGTATATTTTTTGTTTGAAAGATGACTTGATCGAGTGTTCTTAGCTTTGATTCAATCAATCTCTTCTATTTTTACTTTATAACACAAAGTTTTATGTCGGGGTCGGGGGTATGTTTAAAATTTTAAATTAAAGTTTTGTTTTGTTTTTGTGATTCATGTAAGAAATACAAACGATAACGATTTTTTTTGTTGTAAGGCATAATTAATATTGTTATTAAAAGCAGTAAATGGACCGTTGAGTAATTAGTAATTAATAATGTAAGGATTTTTTAAATGTTTTTAGTGTAAGAAAAAACAAAATTGTGTTTTGAATTCTATTTGAACGTTTAGATACTTGTTACTGGTTTGTACTTATTATTACTTTATACTTATTAAAAGTTCTCGGAATATAATACCTATAATTTTATTTGTTTATTACACTCACCTAAAATCTTCCGACTATTTACACACACCCTAGTAATTCTATTGTGCTACATTTATTTTCCAGTGTGATACATTCCGTTGTGATTTCCGTTGTGCGATTACGTCAAAAATTTGGTCCCGACCCATAAAACGTACAACCATTTTTATGACTTGTTAGATGTCTTGCTTGGTATGCGTCCTATGACACATCCTAGTTCTTATAAAGCATGTAGCTAAGTTTGTGCGATGAAATTCTTTGGATTTTTTTGTTTTAGCCTGCGTATTCCTTCTTTATCCATTATGTTATTTGGGTGGCGAGTTATTCTTTCTTTGTATGACTTGATATGGCTTTTTATTTACTCTTTGTCGGAATTTTCAGTCGTCTCTGCATACAGACGTTATATGTGAACACACACAAACGTTGTAGATGTTCTTGATGGTAGGGATTAATTTTATAAAGAAAACGTAAGTAAGTTAAATTATGGATACCCTCAAATAACATAGTTTATAGATTAGACAGACCTAAAAATAAAGTGACTTGGACGATAGTGCATCACAATTTCATCGCTATTTATATGGGCTCGCTGGCGATACTCGTAGGTATGAGTATGACGAAGTTCGGTGATGCGATGGTGCGAATCCAAGTCGAAACAATAATGTCTTTTTGAAGAATTATTTAGATTATTCCTAACTAATTCAATGATGTAACAGTGTAACATTTTAAAACTTGAGGGTACATGGTACATGGGAGGCTGCATGGTGTGGATGCAGCATATTTAATTAATAAAATTAAGTACTTATATAAAGGAGGAGAAGCAATCATTATTTAAATTATTAAAGCAAACACTGGCAGGTAACTGAAACCTCGAGAATCGAATTAATTCACCTTGCAGTAAGGCAGTTTACTATAAGCCTACAATGTTCCCACTGCCGAGACACAGGCCTCTCTGTGAGAGGGAGTGGACCATGATCTACCAAACAGACCCAAGGGAGATTGGTGGATGTCACATGTCTACGAATTATGGTTCTACAGTATCTTCACAATGTTTTACACTTACCGTTTTGAGAACAATGGTGATGAAATAAATTTAACCAAGGAAAATGTCTGCTTAGATTCGAACCCACGATCCTTATGTGGATCGGCGGAAACGCATGTCTGCGAATTCACCCCAGGCCCAGTTGTATAAACGGAATTTACTGGCTTACGGTATATTCTCGGACTAAACGGAACAACCGGACATGTATGTCATAGGTGTTACCACTGACCCACTGGGCCACAACATGGGGGCATTGGCCAGTGCCACACGTGCCTCCTTATCCATTATGGCAGGGGACACATCGTTTAACCCAATATCCACATATTCCTTACTAATATTATGAATGCGAAAATAACCCTGTCTGTCGCGCTTTCACGCCAACACTACTGAACCGATCGTCATGAAATTTGGCAGAGACGTTACTTTTTTTTACGGCACGGGCAAAAGCTAGTATCATTGTGAAAGGCTAGGACCACATGACCAACACTTACTCCGGCTGATCACCAGCTCTAGCGCCGGCCAGGACGGACGTATACAGCCTTGCGCGAGCGCCATGCAGTCTCATACCAGCCGGGACGTCCTCGGGGTGGCCCGGTCGATTTTCTATAATCGGGTGTAATGGGATTACACCGTTACCTGTAATTAAAGACCATTGTAATTTCGTAGCTATATTTTTACCTACTTAACGACAAGAACATCGCCATGTAAAATTAAATATTCTATAATAAAGGATCTTCTTCATTTTTTAGATACCATTTCTAAGCCGAACATATATCTGTACATTTTACTTCTTTTTTTATTCTTTTTGTGGTATCAAAGGGGGGTTTTTATTCTCACGAATATGCCAACCCCATTACACAATTTTAAACAGGAGAGTTCACTTTCAAAAGTAAATTCAAAGAACTGCAAGCATTGAGTTATTAAAATCATCCGTCGTACTTAATAAAGCGTTACTAGGATCTTTTGGGGCCTAAATGACATTGACAGGGAAACATTTGTGAAATTGTCACAAAAATTGTATTGATAAAACAAGATGGCCACGTTAGTTCCAATTTTGGCCACGCGCCATAAGAACTTACAGCCCCTACAGGTTCTTAATAAGGCGGCAAGTTTAGGTTCAATTGAACTTGCCAAACATAGAAAAATAAAATTAAGTACCTACACTGGTAAAAGGGGTCAACTAAAACAAGACAAAGACCATGACGTACGAACCCTCGTCTGGTCTGCAGATTTCTTTGGCTTCAAGTTTTTCCTTTTCTTGACCATTGTCATCGGGTGGCACAGGCATTTTTGGTATTTCCTCTCGAAAGTCTGAAAAGATTCGGGTTAATACAACAACAACCAACAACTGCCTCTTTTCTAAAAGATTGGCCACATAAAGCAATAAGTGGAAGGGCGAATGGAGGCATTTGCTTTGCAGTGAGAAGCAAATGGCTGATAAAAAATAAGGTCGGTAAGGTATGATAAAAGGCAACAAAGAGAAAACATCAATTCGTTTACCATAGGTGCTGATTGTGCCATTAAAAATCTAAACAACAGATTATTCCTGTTTTGGAGATCCATTTTTAAATCCATATTCCATGGATTATGACGAGGTACCCTAAGTATTGTCAAAATGCAAAGCATAAACAGCCTACCCCTTTCAGGGCTGGGACACAGGCCTGCTCTCTGTGAGAGAACGGGCTGCAATCCAAAACCCCATTACGCAATTGCGTATGGTCGATGCCAGATGTCTTCACTATTTTTCTGCATCGTTTGAGAGCTTAGTTTTGTGTTTCCAAAAATTGTAAGTTTAGAAAATATGCTCACCCGTTTTGGGCAACGTTTTTGGGGGTAAATCGGCGTACCCACGGAACAAAGTTTCCAGTTCGTCAGGTGACATGCGACGCAGGTACGGAACACGCTTCAAGTCGGGACGGTGGAGACTCCGGAAGGAGTTTCGATGCTGAACAAAGGCACAGGTTAGGTATTAGTGGATGAGTAACATTGAAGTGCTAGACTATATTTTAGAAAATGGCCTAGGTATCATTCCGAGATCTGACACTTTTTAGAACCATCTATTTATGATCGCCTTGCGTGGGCACCAATATCCATTTATACCTAGTTTTAGTATATGCGAAACCCGAAACACGTATCTAGTATTTTTAAGTAAAGAATCTTTGTGCAAAATTTCAAAACTGTATCATGAAAATTCAGCTTGTTATGTTACCTGTGCGCCTAGACAAAACACATTTCTGTTAACGTTCACGCCAAACGCTACGCCAAGATGTACGGGAATGACATTACCTGCGGAAAGATTACGTCGTGTCCTTTCTGCAGATAATGTCTTCCCAGACATTTTGGCGTAGCGTTTGGCGTGAACGCTAACAGAAATGTATTTTGTCTCAGGGCCCTTACTAGGTTTCAAGAATTGACGGGTAGTCTCTGTCTGCAAAAGTAGGCAAACGTGTCACCTTAACGAGTCCGGGCGGTATTTGCATCCTTTCGCAGGCGCGTGACATGCTCAAACATTGTATCACGCTGTCGTGCTTCACGGAGATTGCCGAGAGTCCACTGCGTACCAGGTCCTCGTTGATCTGTTACATGTAATCAAGGAATTTTTACTTTTAAAGGAATACAACTCAGTAAGTAGAGAGAGACGTACAAGTCCCATACTAACTTACCTACTCATTAGGCACTTACAGTAAAAAGCGACCAAGTGCGAGTCGGACTCGCCCATGAAGTGTTCCGTAGCAGCAAGTAACGCGCGAATTATAATGATTGTTTACTTAGGTATCTATTACAGATTTATTAGGTATTTGAAAATAATGGTTCACGGTTTATGCATAAGGTTTATGTTTATAAAATTAAATGTTTTTATTAATTTTTATATTTGAGTTGATTGAATGAAAGGTAAATTGCAGTTTACGATTTATGACGTATTAAAAAAAAAACTACTTACTAGATCTCGTTCAAACCAATTTTGGGTGGAAGTTTACATGGTAATGTACATCACATATTTTTTTTAGTTTTATCGTTCTCTTATTTTAGAAGTTACAAGGGGGGGGGATAGAAAAAAATGATATTAGAAACCTCAATATCATTTTTGAAGACCTATCCATAGATACCCCACCCGTATGGGTTTGATAAATTTTTTTTTGAGTTTCAGTAGTATGGGGAACCCCAAGAATTTATTGTTTTTTTTTTCTATTTTGGTGTGAAAATCTTAATGCGGTTCACAGAATACATCTACTTACCAAGTTTCAACAGCATAGTTCTTATAGTTTCAGAAAAAAGTGGCTGTGACATACAGACGGATAGACAGACAGATATGACGAATCCATAAGGGCTCCGTTTTTTGCCATTTGGCTACGGAACCCTAGAAATGGTTGAAAGATGTCTCTGATACCAAAAAGGTAGGAACCTACACTCATTTGCAGACTAACGTATCGACTAGGGGAGTCGGGCTGTGGGTGATAATAATGAAGTACCTACCTACTTTACCTACGTCCACGAACGAGAAAGGCAAAAGCAAAATCAAGAAGAAATCACGTACCTATTTTATTTTCATCATAAGACTAGCTTTTTACGCCCCGTCCCGTATCTACCTAATACGTACCTACTAATTAATTATATACGCACACCTAGATCTAAAGGGAGCTAAGTCAAAAATTGGGGTGTGACTTATGCTTACCATTGAATTCCTTAACTCACTACCTATCGACCAATAAAACAGAATTTAAAATATTTTCGTAGTAGAACTTGCAAAGGAACAAGGTTAACAGTTTCTGACCTTTTCTAAAAAAAGTGCTTTTTTGAGTTAACTCTGTTTAGATCTAGGGGTGCGATATTATGGTACATGAAAACAAATACTTATTAGGTAACTAGGTAGTTCCATTAGCTGTAAATATTTGTACAATCAGCTTTCAATATGAACTGAACTTTGTGACGTTGTTTGATATTCAATCAATGTTCGCGTTGAATAAACTAGGTTGCGAATGGACCCGGGTATATTGGACCACATCAATCAGAGAGAGACAGGACCGTACTCATTGATACAAGGACCAGACTTTAATATTGTGAGTTATTGATAGCCTGAAGTTTTTGGTCGCGAAAGTAGAAATGAGAGTTGTTTTAGTTTTATCAAAGTTTAAAAAAAATACATTCAACTAAGGTAGATGGGGGGATGTTATATCCCCGAAACTGTTCACCAACGCGTTGGAGGACATCTTTAAGACGTTGGACTGGACTGGACAGGGTATCAATATCCACGGCGAATGCATCTCACACCTTCGGTTTGCCGATGACATCGTCATAATGGCAGAGACACTGGAACAGTTAGACCAGATGCTGCACAGCCTAAACGGAGCCTCTCGGCGGGTTGGCCTCGGCATGAATTTGGACAAGACGAAAGTCATGTGCAATTCTCACGTCTTGCCGAGTCCAATCCACATCGAAGGGTCGCTTCTCGAAGTTGTGAAGGAGTACGTCTACCTAGGGCAAGTCATCCAGCTCGGTAGACACAACTTTGAGAAAGAAGCCGACAGAAGGATCCGGTTGGGTTGGGCAGCGTTTGGGAAACTACGTCAAGTCTTTTCGTCGCCTATTCCGCAGTGCTTGAAGACTAAGGTCTTCAACCAGTGCGTCCTGCCCGTGATGACATACGGTGCCGAAACGTGGACACTGACGGTTGGGCTGATCCACAAATTTAAGGTCGCTCAGCGCGCTATGGAGCGGGCTATGCTCGGAGTTTCTTTGAAGGATAAAATTAGGAATGAGATTATCCGGAAAAGAACCGGAGTTACCGACATAGCTTGTAGAGTGAGCAAGCTGAAGTGGCAGTGGGCTGGCCATGTTTGTCGAAGGACCGATGGACGGTGGAGCAGACGAGTCCTGGAGTGGAGACCGCGCATCGGCAAACGTAGTGTGGGACGCCCCCCGGCTAGATGGACCGACGACCTTAAAAAGGTGGCTGGAACAGACTGGATGCGGAAGGCGGAGGATAGAGTGTTGTGGCGCTGCCTGGGAGAGGCCTATGTCCAGCAGTGGACTGCGATAGGCTGAGTTGATTGAAGGTAGACCGAAAAGTGAAAGACCAAGGTGGACCGATGATCTTGCGAAAGCCGCAGGAATTTGCTGGATGCGGGAAGCACATTACCGGTCGAAGTTGCGGAGCTTGGGGGAGGCCTATGTCCAGCAGTGGACGTCTTTCGGCTAAAATGATGATGAGGCAGACATCGGCCATGTGTAACCCAAAATTTGGCAGAATATTCCTAAGATTCAACGTTCCCAAAGCTAACTCATCGTGTACGTAAACTTTAGAGGCACGAGGAACAGGATCTACAATTCACTCATCCTCCATAGAAATGCCTGGTGAGGTGTCTGGTGGGCAACTGCCCGACGATTATGTTGGGTCGTTGTATATTAGCTAGTTGCGCGGAAAACAAGCCTACTGCTTGCGCGATGCAGGTTTAGTTAGCATATGGCGATGTAGATGCCGCTACAGTAGTACTAGACGGTACTCAATGATAACTCAATGGCTCTATAAAGCAAAAAAAAAAAACTGAAAACAGAAAGGGGCTGGATTAAAACAGTCAATATCAACCAAAGTCTCTTACCAATTACAAGTAAGATTAAAAGCAAACGACTAAGAACTAAATAATAGAAATAAAGTGAAAAACACTTCTTCCTAGCGTTTTCCTGACCTATTTTCAGAAGTCTTAACTCTTAAGCTGAATACTCATTAGGCAAGGCGCGCACAGTTAATTACAGATCCAGATTTAATTACCTACCGCTTAATCAAAGTCGTTGCCGACAGGTATTAGATTATCGAATAAAATTAATTAAATTAGGACAGGGCGATACTTTTGCAAAATATCAAACATAAACAAAATTATAGGTAGGTACTCTCGACGAGAGAGCGTTATGTATTTTCTGATGGAATTTTAAATTGTGTTTACTTAAATAAAAGTATCTTTGCGATTGTTTTCCGAGCTTAGTTGCTGATACATTATCCATTTGTTTGAACACGATTTGTTGTTTCAAGGATGAAACTCATTGTATTGCAGCATTGTGTATTTATTTTCGGTATGAGGATAGCATCTTCAAGATACGGTAGGAAATCCTTAAATTTAAAAATGCACGATCCTCCACAAATGTCTACACAAACATTTAAAATGTGTAGGTACATAAGCTAGAACCAGTGGAGGAAAGTCGTGCCATAAATTTTAAACTAGCATCGTCCAGCGGAGTCACCCCCGCATAGTGTCCCTTGATCCCTCAATCCCGTGGGAATATCGGAACAAAAGTATCATGTGTTAATCTATTCTATATATTATCTATCTATACTAATTATAAAGCTGAAGAGTTTGTTTGTTTGCTTGAACGCGCTAATCTCAGGAACTACTGGTCCGATTTGAAAAATTATTTCAATGTTAGATAGCCCATTTATCGAGGCAGGCTATATATCATCACGCTAAAACCCTTAGGAGCCGATAAAGAGAAAAAAGTCACGAATACGAAGTACACGCACGGGCAGGGGCGAGGGAGCGACGGGGTGGGTCCGGGAGCAAGAAATTAGACGCGAACGAAGTCGCGGGCAGAAGCTAGTCCGAGTTATAAACTATCTGCTCAACCGTTTTTGCATAGTTGAGTAACAAACATCCAAACATATAAACTTTCACATTTAAAATTATAGTAGAATATTTCTGTCCTCGATTAAGGAAACCTTCCTAATTTTATAGCGATAGTATGATCTGCATGGTATCTGTCCTATACCTACTTAAATTATTTAAGTGTTGAGACTAGACTGACCAAAATACATTTCAAAACAATTCCCGAAAAAAAAAACAATAGCAAAGGAATGATAAATTAATATCCTAAGCTAAGCTAAGTGGTTAAGTGATTGACTGCTGTGCTGCGTGTAGCGGGTTCGATTCCCGCACGGAACAAATATTAGTATGACCTACAAGTAGTTGTTCCGGGTCTGGCGGTTTGTGTATGTGAATTTAAATGTTTGTAAACGCACCCACAATACAGGAGTAATTCCTAGTGTGGGGGGCAACGTTTTAAAAAAAAAATCCTAAGCTAAGTTAAAATTACCTACCAGGACTAACCTACCTACTACAACCGACAATTCTTTTTCCAAAAGAAAACAGTTTGGAAACAAGAAAGGAAAAAGATAAAAACTCGTTTCTAAGAGCTCTTAACGCTTTTATTAACACTAATAACATTTAATATAAACACAAGAAATCCGTGAAGAGTGTCATCGACGCTATTAGGGAGGGTTGTCCCGGGAGGGTTGAGATAAAATTGCTTTCATAGTCCTCAAGAGCTATTTGAAAGATGGCCACCCCTCAGGGCACCCCTAGAACTATTAATGTATTCGACTTGAATGGTTTTTAAACGTTTTGTGATACAAAATGTACTTAGGTACGTTATTTTAAGTCCAGACGATTTTCATTGGGATTTTGCTGTGAGAATTTCTTTGAATTTCCGTCTGAAGCTGGCGTTAATCTACCTAGCAATTACTCGAGCCTCGAGCATTCTGATTGCCAGGTTTCCGAGTTTAGCACCTCTATACTAAGCTAAGATGTTTTAGGTGTCCACACAGGAGTTAACAACTAAAGTTAGCTGGAAATTTTTGCCCTATATTTATAAACGTTGCTTAAAGATAAAGAGATGTTCCAACGTCAAAAATGTATGGTTAAACAGTCGCTACTCACTACTTAGCTTCAAGCAACGTTTATAAAATTAAATAAGAGGATAAATCTTTTTTTGTTGTGTACGGACACAATCTTGTTCTCCTTCTTTATTGTTAGTTATGATCTATCTACACGATCTAGCTCTCGTACTGCAATATCTGTAATTTTAAAATAAGAAAGTAAATTTTACCTGTAGTTCTCTCCCTTCGCAGCAGGGCACGAGCGGCGGCAATTCTTCCTTCAGCCTATGAGTGGAGTTGAGTCCTGTGGTTACATTGTCACCACTTGCCACTGGGTTCATCATCAGCAACGACGCGTCGGAGGACCTTTTCTCCTTCACCTCCAAGTTATCCGACAGCTCTCTCATACTCATGTTAGTGCTCATATTTCTTTCCCGTACTGACATTAACAGCGTCGTGTTTTCGTGTAGTAACTGCATCTCTGTATTTTTTTTGTCTTGCTGTGGTTATTAGATTTTTATGTTCACATTTTCATTGGAAATTTGACGTTGTGTGACGTTTCGATTTTGAAATATGTGGCTTGTTTTTTTTAAAGTAGTGGCTGGTTTGGATTTTATGTATAAAACCTTTATGGAATCTGAAAATCCGGAACGCAGGTAGGTATGATATGCTCAAGGTACAGCCACCCTGTATCTATTTGTGGTCTCGGTACAGTCTTATTTTACATTTTGACTGCTTAGGTATAGCACATTTCTTTGAAACGGCAGTTATTTTTTATAAACGTTGAAAAAATTATGTAGTGGGTGTCTTGCATCATGAGCTGAATGTACCTACAGTTTGCGTGTCGATATCCCTGCCACCCTGCATTTGTGGTCTCGCTACAGTCTATTTTAATCACTGTGCTTTTATGAGCTTGCTTGACTGCTTGCTTTCGTTGTGCGAACTTAGAAACCTAGCTTTATTCTTTCTCCACCATGCCCATTAAATGTCTATGGCATCGACGTCGTCAGATATATTGTAACGATTGACTTATATATTTGTAACAGATAAGATGACCCAATACTTCTGAACAATTAAAAAAATCTATTGTTCAAATATTTTTGGTGAGTTTGTATACAAATTATTAACAAGCATCGGCTCAGATATTAATGAAGTAATGGATGTTTAGGTATTAATGGTAACTTGTAGTGTATGGAACTTAATGACATTTAAAATTGTTCAGAAGTACTTGGTCACCTAGTGTGTTACAATATATCTGACGGCGACTGTACCACAATGGGTGATTCAGTTTCACTATAACTATATATTTTTTTAATTTCTAATCCATTGTTGCCCACTAACACATGGTGGGCAAACAATGTTCCACAAAAACCAACTTCTCAACTTGACCTGGTTATATCACTATTTGTAGCCATGATGCGTCAACAATCTCTGCACATCTGCCTCATGCCTCACGTGTCTAAGGCACTTGTCTCACCACGCCGCACAGACGAGAAAGCGACTGGCTATCGACTTACTTTCGGTCAAGAAAAGTAGGAACAATAGATATAGGTAGGTCCGTGTCAATAACAGATAGACATATTAATAGTTGATCACACTGCCAGCGGAAACTATTTCCACTACTTTGCCATTGTTATCAGAGCGATTGGAGAAAATACTCGATCTGAGACGCTCATTTGGCGGGCAGAATACTCGCTAAGCGACGCTCGCTTGGTTCATAGTGTACCAGCAAGTGTAGGGGCCGTCGTTTTACATGACGCTGCGCGTTCTCGCTCATAGTCTAGCAACAAAATTATCCAAACTACACATTCGCTACCCCTTCTTACCAACTTGTTGCTAGCTCTAGTAGCTTTTGCTAATCGTCAGCGTTCTAACACTGGTGCGTAATAGGTCTCCTTACTCATGTCATAGAAGTCAGAACAAGAGCCAGTCTGCATCTTTTGCATTCAATCCGCGAATTGCTCTTTCGTCCAATCTACATCCCAAAGAGGCTGGTGAGCTCTTAAACGAGAACTTGAGTAAGATAAGTGTAGTGTATCGCTTTCCGATCACGTAGCAGCGCTTGACCAAAATAACACCCTCCAAGAATAAGTTGGGTTCGAGAGTATTCCGGAATGAAGCCAGTCCCTTTTGGTGGGAAATTGCCAATATAGTCTATTGTTGTATCATTGAATGAGGCGTTATTGGTTAAATGGCAATGGTGGAGATAGATCGGTTTAGTTGGATGATACAGCGGTAGTTTCTTGAATGGGTGATGAATTGACGGACATTGAAATGACATTAATGAATTGAGGGACCTAGACGGACCTAGATATACCGCCATAAATCTGTAATGTCATATTCTACAGATTTGAGGATTTCTTAAAATATTTAAGAAAATGTTAACTAAATTCTTAAATAAAAATCATTAACCCAGAGATAGTACTTTCCGAGATTTAGGCTATGCCACTTTATGCACGCGTGTGGATTGAGGGCCCAAGTTTTTTAATCATAACAGTTTTAAGGATTAAAAAACTGGGCCTTCGATCCAGTTGAACATCATGGTTACTTACAAAATAAACTCTCCTGAGCATCTATGATGCGTGCCGGATATATTAGGCACCCTGAAGTCTATGTAAGCTCTATGCGTGAGATTACCGGGAGTATGCCGCCATAGCGCCCGTATTCGGGGAACTGTTTTCATTAGTCGATAGGAAACGATTTCGGTGTACTAAGAACCTGCACCTCACTTTTGTCAGTTGCTTTGAAGGTTAATTTTCTGCGCACGCTTTTTGCCGACCGATGAATTTTATTGGTCTTTACCCGCTCTCCGGGGATTCCCGCAAACTATGTACCGACTGCGTTACTGACTTATCGACTTTCATTACTCATTACCCTGCCTGCGGGAGAGCCTATTCATCGACTATTCATCGAGTAATGAAAATGAGCCATAAGTCAAAGAGTTAGAAGATATTTTCGATAATTGCATCTTCTAAGTTCAATAAGACACTGTCTCAAGAGCTGAGTCGTCGTGGAATTCAATGAAATAATCAACTTGTTAGTGGAAGTCAAATATTTCAATTTTCCTTTGTATCACTTGAACATTTGTGGTGACTGTGTGGTTTTGAACAAACTGTATCTAATTTACTAGAATAGTACTGTAATTTGGATCTATTATTTCAACAGCCAGATACGTATCTGGCGAGTACCTCCCTGTTCTTTCAATTGTTTGTTTTTCATCGCAAAAAGCACAACTTGTACCTATACCGCTAAGTTAAATGAAACCAGATAGCGCCGGTTAAAATACATTTATTATAAAAAATAAAAATGTATTAGTATATTTATACAAAGAATACCCACCCAATAGGCAACCAAACATATTCAGGAATTAAATACTCATACAAATGATGGCTAAAAAGAAAACGAAATTGATACATCATGTATTGATTTCGTTTTCTTTTTAGCCAACGCGTTGAAAAATAAAATGAGTTTTGAGTTTTCTAGAATTAACTCAAATAATAATAGAAAATACAACTTTACACATCGTAGGTATGGACGACACACAATTTACCTATTACACCTACGTAGGTACGGACCACAAAAACAAACACTTTTTGCAGAAATATCTACCCAATGATTGAGTTTTTTTTTGCTATCAGAAATTCGGTTTCTTGACAGTAATGATCTATCAGGCATAATAATTATACAATCTAAAAGAAAGATTCTTTATGAAAGAGTATTTCATTGAGATTTCAAGGACACATCTTCTTTAATTTCATCCGGTACGTAAAAGAAGGCCTGCTTCGTTTCATCTGTTAACCCACTTTGCTTCTGAAATGACAAATGATGCGAATTAAGGAGGATGAAACTGCAGGTGTATTGAAAGCAAACTTGACCATCATTGGTCGCAAAATGATGGTGAGTGAAATTTTTTATACTACAGGGTCATATGAAATTAGCCAAAAAAACTTCATGGGGACCTATCGATAACCTCTAGTCTCAGTAGATCGGTTCAGGGACTGCATACCGATATAATTTTGGTATCGGTATCAAAGTATCGATATATATACTGATATTTGGGTATCTCTTTATCGATATTGATACCGATATTTCTATTCAGTATACTTATATCTATACTTTAATGTGCTTTTATCAGTTTTGATACCGATACTAAAATATCGATATATTACCAATACCTTTACCCGTAATAACCCGTTAGTCCAGTAAGGATACAATAATTTTTCCACATAACCTTCGATAATTCTAAAGTTTTTTATTTTCTCTGGGTGGATAACTTTAGTGAATCCAGAGCTATGTACAAAAATGCTAACAGTTTAGAGTTATGCAATAGGTATGAAGTAGGTATTTCCTATTATTTCGTGTTATAACAAGAATATAAAACTTAAATTAAAATGCTTTACTGATTCTTTATTAATACTATCTAAACTATATATTAGTGAAAATGCTAACAGATAGGTATTGTGGAACAATGGAAAACTGAAAATGTCCCGTAACTCATTCAATAAAAAATTTAAGTTTTTTAAATCATCTCCATTACGGGCATAGGTATTAGTTACACCTTACAACAAAAGTTCTAACAACTAAGTAATATGCTGCAAAAGTAATCGTTTTTTTACGTTGCGATATGCGCAATATTGAATTTAAATTGATAATTTTGCGCCTACATATTCGTAATAATAAACTCAGCTTCCACACAAAAGTTTCAACAAATATGTGCTATGCCTTTTGTTTAATAAATAAAATACAACTTGGGTATTGCAGGGCGCGGTACAGGTACCTACGATAATGCGTGCGCCGCCGCCGCCGCGCCTTGCGGCGAAGTGTGGTGATACTCCACTGCGGAAATGCAGACGTATTTAATGAGGCACGAAATCATTTAATTATCGTCTCTTCTCAGAAATCACTAGGTACTCTGTTCCGGTCCGTGATTTCGCCCGTGTGTAACTAATTAATCATCAACAATTATCAGAATCCCGTCACTCCCGTCTAAAAAAGACTGTTTTGAAAAATACGCTGTTGTTCTGTACCTACCGACCAAGATCGTAATAATTATGTACACTTTCACTATGTAGCTACTTGTTATAGTGATAGGGGAAGGGCACAGAGACAGAAAGTGGAGATTTCGTTACAATTTTTTTTTCGGGATAGTTTTCCCGGGAACAATACATTTATATGTATTTAATATATTAAAAAAAAAAAATATATTGAAGCGGTAAAGTAATTGAATTCAATAAGTAGGTACCTGTTTTTGTTCCATCATTTTAAAAGTACCCTTAAGTGATCTCCCGAAAACCGAAACAAGAAATTCCCGCAAAAAAAAAAGATTGTCGTAAGGAAGTCTACACTTTTTGTCTCTGCTACTCGAAGTTTAGCTAAATAATGTCTTCCTATTGTGATGTTTGAAACATGGTGCTTTGCAATTTTCATAGAACACTAGTGCCTTTGGGTACAATTGTAACTAAATTACAGTTTGACTTTCTAGTATGGCGGCCATCACTTTGTTACGTTAGTATCTACTGCTCTGAAATATTACGTATCATAGTGTGGCATCTGCCAGCCTTCCTACGATATACTCCCAACACTAGTTGACGATAAATTTACTATGTGTAGTAGGAAAGTGTGATAACGGCAATGCTGCTATTATGAATCAAGCTCCTGAATAAGCAGCAATAAAATAATAATGCTACTATTTTTTTATTATAATCAAAACTATAGAACCAAATTAGTCATACAGCTGCATTTTGTCAATAGCGAAAATAACTAAGACATAATGCACAACACCCGAATATAAATAGACTTACGTATACGAATTAAGAAGACCAACTTTAACTAATATGACAGTATATGTATAACCTATATGTCAACGACCTGATTGAAGAGTTGAGCAGCACAAGAGTCGGATGCCATATTGGCGGTGAATGTTTAAATAAGCTCAGTTATGCAGATGACATGGTTCTGCTCAGCCCCTCGGTCAACGGCCTCAGAAAACTAATTTCCCTTACACCAATTAACCTATAATGTTAAAAAGACAGAAGTAATGATTTCCAAACACGACAATCGCCCTAATAAGGTCTTGCCAATTACTTTGTGTGGTTTAAAATTAAAAATAGTTAGTCAGTTTAAGTATCTCGGACACATCATAACGGAAAATTTAAAAGATGACGATGACCTGGAGAGGCAAAGACGTAGCATCGCATATAGAAGTAACATGCTAAATAGACGTTTCTTCCATTGCTCGAAACAAGTAAAATAACTCTGTTCCAGGCTTACTGTCAGTCGTTCTACACCAATCAACTTTGGTACAAGTACACAAAGAGTGCATACAACACGCCTTGTGTACAATATAATAACGCATTTCGGGTCATGCTCAACCTGCCCTGGCGGTGCAGTGCGACTGAGATGTTTGCTGAGAGTAGAGTAACCGACTTCTTTGCGCTCATGGGGAAGCTCAGGGCGTTGTTCTTTTCGCGTGTGGTGGCAAGTCAAAATAGTATTGTCAAAGCTGTTTTTCATACTGTGCATTTACTGAGGGAGACAAAATAAATGTACTCACCATTGTTACATTTGTTTTGGCTTCCTTGGTGTGAAATGGTGGGTTGCTGTATTGTTATTTTTCTTTACTTTGTTATTATGTTCGTTTGTTTAGTTTATCTTTTGTTTAAATTATAATTTTATGGGTGCTAAAGCCTGAAATAAACGATTAATAAAAAATAATCATAATAAATAAAAAAATTACAAGTTTTACTATCATAATATAACGAAGAATATTTAAGAAGACTATAAGGGGGATTAGCATGGAAGCTATGGAAGGTTCAGCATCAGCTACAAATAATTGTTTAATGAACCTCTTTGTTATTGAGAAACAATATATACTTTATAAAAGCTTTCGTCTCTTAGTAGACGTTGTGTTTCATGTTGAATATTCCTGTTCTCCGAGGTTGCACCTGGTTTCATAATCTCTGCATTCGTTTAGTTAGATGACTAATTTGGACCTCGGTTGCCGAGTCCAAATCAGGCTCGCTTGTAATTATGTGTGCTGTGCTGCATGGTTTATCTATGCAGTAGACGCACATAGCAGAACATTTCATTTAATTTTCTTTGCAGGTTAACTTGCACTTGCAAGATATAACTTTCAGTATATCGTCAGGTGCGGGTTGGTCGAGTGTTTTGATGGGAACTAAATAAGGTGCATCCTACATAAGGTGAGGAGATACTTCACACCTGGACAGCTTTTGAGCCTGTATAAATCTCAAGTGCGTTCTTGTGTGGAGTATTGCAGCCACTTATGGGATGGCTCAGCAAAATACCAGCTTGCTGCCCTTGACTCGGTGGAACGCAGAGCAAAAAAGGCTCATAGGTGACGAAACGTTGGTGGCTGGGCTTCATGATCCCACTATCGCCCTTTTACTACCGAACTACCAAACACACTGCAGGGTACCATCTGCACTTGGTTGATATCCCGACCAGTCGTACTCAGCGCTACTTTTTTTTGTTTTTTTTTTTTTGTTTGGGAAATCATCAAATAACTTCTCCCGCTCTGGGCGGAGTGGGAGGGCGTGTCAGACTTTTACTGACTAAAACCCACCCGTGTTCCCTCAGTTGCCTGTGTGCCAGGGGCTGCGGTATCTCTTTCGAACAACCCGCACCCCTGGCATGTATCGGCCCTTGCGGGCCCCATCATTTGCTGCTGGCATCTCTTTGAGGCGCGAGTGGAACACAACGCGCCGTTGACCCGGTCTTGGTCCTTACCGGACAGCGAGCTACCCATTACTCGTCGTCCGCAAGCCCGTGCCTACGGTGGCCGGGAATCAGCCTGGGATTCCCGACGCCCAGGGCGTCTCCTGTGAAGGCCACGGCTGTGAGGGCGCATGTACTGCATCTCCCTCACGTGCGCTCCCTCCCTCTTTGTGAGCATAACTGCTTCGCTGAAGGAGGCGACTGCTAGCCATGCACTCTCGCTCCGTACCATGGCCTGGACCAGGATCGGACGCGAGAGATCGCGGCCGCCGATCCCCTCCATAAGGACATGGCGGTGCTCCGTGGAAGCCGGGCAGACCTCCACCGTTTGCTCTACCGTGTCCTCAGGGCGATCTTGGCAATGAAAACCCCAGGCGTTTCCTCCCGCCCTATCAATGATATTAGATGACTAATTTGGACCTCTCCAAATTAGTCATCTAACCAAATGAATGCACTGGGCACGCCATGATTGCGGCGGTAAATTAAAATTAAAATATTTTTTGCTCAACACAATACATAATCATACATTTCTAGATGTCAAGTGAATACGCAGTCCACTGTGTTGCACCAACTCAGGCATGCAAAATTATATTAAACCAATAAAATTATACTATTTCATAAATTCACCTTAATATGTTTTACAATTTCATTAATAACTCAAAATAATACCATAGAAAATGTCTTAAATTCAAATCAATAAGTATATAATGTCAGAATATATAATGTCATAATTACTAAGTAATGTCTATTACAAATATGATAATTTTAATAAAACGAAATATAAAATAATTTTAATAAACGAACTCAGGTATTCTCCCTAATTACACGTATTATTATTAGTATTACACACACAAATTTCTATCAGAGAGGTATTCATTAATTGTGTAGAATGTCTTACTTATCAGTAGATTATTGAGTGGCTTCTTAAATAAATGGGTATATATATAAATATGTGGTGCTATTTCTAGGAAGTTTTTACGGAATACTGCTTTTTTGTGTTGCTTACTGCTTATTTTATTTCTATGTCGCGAATTGTGTAATTTTTCAAAAAGGTGGAAGTTTGTTTTGACAAATTCGGCCACCTCATATATGTATAGGCAGGGTACTGTTAATATACGGAAATTCAGAAAGAACGGTTTGCAGCTTTCCGTGCTTTGAATACCGTATATCGCCCTCACACATCTCTATTGCGCTCTAAATACTGTCTCCTTGTTGGTGGAGTTACCCCAGTATATAATCCCGTATCGTAAAGCAGACGTAACATATGCATGACACGCCTTAACCAAAACTTTTTGATTTACCTCATTTGAGAGATTACGTAAAGCATAGGAATTCGCCTCTTTGAGGCACTCCTCAAAGAGGCGAATTCCTATGCTTTGCAAGCCACTGCTTGAGAGGCGGCATGGTGTCCTTACCTTCCACCTGACACAGTTACTCACCGGACACGGCTGTTTCGGGAGGTTCCTGTTTCTAATAAGGCGGGAGGAAACGCCTGGGTGTTTCCCATTGCGAAGATCGCCCTGAGGATACAGTGGAGCATACGGAGGAGGTCTGTCTGGTTTGGGTGGAGCACCACCGTGTCCTCATGGAGGCGATCGGTGGTGGCAATCTTTCGCGTCCGGCCCTGGTCCAGGCCATGGTACGGAGCGAGAGTGCATGGCTAGCAGTCGCTTCCTTCAGCGAAGCAGTGATGCTCGCAAAGAGGGAGGCGGCGCACGTGAGGATGCAGTACATGCGCCCTCACGGCCGTGACCTTCGCAGGAGACGCCCTGGGCGTCGGGAATACCAGGCTGATTCCCGGCCACCGTAGGCACGGGCTTGCGGACGACGAGTAATGGGTAGCTCGCTGTCCGGTAAGGACCAAGCCCGGGTCGACGGCGCGCAGAGCGGGAGAAGTCATTTGATGATTTCCCACCCAGAAAAAATAAAACCCAAACGAATGCACAGATTATGAAGCGAACTGCAACCTCGGAGAACTGGAATCTTCAACATGAAACACAACGTCTACTAAGAGACGTAAGCTTTTTATAAAGTATATATTGTTTCTCAATAACAAAGAGGTTTATTAAGAAATTATTTGTAGCATTTTTTTTTTAAGGAATTTCTTGTTTCGGTTTTCGGGACATCACTTAAGGGTACTTTTAAAATGATGGAACAAAAACAGGTACCTACTTATTGAATTCAATTATTTTACCGCTTCAATAATTTTTTTTTAATGTATTAAATACATATAAATGTATTTTTCCCGGGAAAACTATCCCGAAAAAAAATTGTAACGGAATCTCCACTTTCTGTCTCTGTGCCCTTCCCCTATCACTATAACAAGTAGCTACATATTGAAAGTGTACATAATTATTACGATCTTGGTCGGTAGGTACCTATTAAGTTGTTTGAAATTAAGAATCGAACAACAGCGTATTTTTCAAAACAGTCTTTTTTAAACGGTAGTGACGGGATTATGACAATTGTTGATGAATAATTAGTTACAAACGGGTGAAATCACGGACCGGAACAGAGTACCTATTCTTTATTTGAAATATAATTAGACATTTAAACAAACCTTTTTACAGTCCGACCAACCGATTTCGTCTTTTATTTCGTATGCATAAGGATGACATTAAAAGTGGTTACAATACCAACTGCTTACTGCAGATGCCATTTATCATGCTACCAAAGCAATAGAAGTCAAAATCAGTTGAATGGACTGTACATTGTACAAAAGGTTTATTTAAATGTCTAATCTTATTTCGAACGAAGTATAGTGATTTGTGAGAAGTGAGAATATTGAAATGATTTCGTGCCTCATTCAATACATCTGCACTTCCGCAGTGGAGTGTCGTCGTACCTCGCCGCACGCATTATCGTACCTACACCGCGCTGACCGCGCCCCGCAATACCCAAGTTGTATTTTATTTATTAAACAAAAGGCATAGCACATATTTGTTGAAACTTTTGTGTGGAAGCTGAGTTTATTATTACGAATATGTAGGCGCAAAATTATCAATTTAAATTCAATATTGCGCATATCGCAACGTAAAAAAACGATTACTTTTGCAGCATATTACTTAGTTGTTAGAACTTTTGTTGTAAGGTGTAACTAATACCTATGCCCGTAAAGGAGATGATTTAAAAAACTTAAATTTTTTATTGAATGAGTTACGGGACATTTTCAGTTTTCCATTGTTCCACAATACCTATCTGTTAGCATTTTCACTAATATATAGTTTAGATAGTATTAATAAAGAATCAGTAAAGCATTTTAATTTAAGTTTTATATTCTTGTTATAACACGAAATAATAGGAAATACCTACTTCATACCTATTGCATAACTCTAAACTGTTAGCATTTTTGTACATAGCATTGAATTCACTAAATTTATCCACCCAGAGAAAATAAAAAACTTTTGAATTATCGAAGGGCATATTTTTCTGGCTACTGGACTATTAGTTACACCTTACAACAAAAGTTCTAACAACTAAGTAATATGCTGCAAAAGTAATCGTTTTTTTACGTTGCGATATGCGCAATATTGAATTTAAATTGATAATTTTGCGCCTACATATTCGTAATAATAAAGTCAGCTTCCACACAAAAGTTTCAACAAATACGTGCTATGCCTTTTGTTTAATAAATAAAATACAACTTGGGTATTGCGGGGCGCGGTACAGGTACCTACGATAATGCGTGCGCCGCCGCCGCCGCGCCTTGCGGCGAAGTGTGGTGATACTCCACTGCGGAAATGCAGACGTATTGAATGAGGCACGAAATCATTTAATTATCGTCTCTTCTCAGAAATCACTAGGTACTCTGTTCCGGTCCGTGATTTCGCCCGTGTGTAACTAATTAATCATCAACAATTATCAGAATCCCGTCACTCCCGTCTAAAAAAGACTGTTTTGAAAAATACGCTGTTGTTCTGTTCTTTATTTCAAACAACTTAATAGGTACCTACCGACCAAGATCGTAATAATTATGTACACTTTCACTATGTAGCTACTTGTTATAGTGATAGGGGAAGGGCACAGAGACAGAAAGTGGAGATTTCGTTACAATTTTCTTTTCGGGATAGTTTTCCCGGGAAAAATACATTTATATGTATTTAATATATTAAAAAAATAATTATATTGAAGCGGTAAAATAATTGAATTCAATAAGTAGGTACCTGTTTTTGTTCCATCATTTTAAAAGTACCCTTAAGTGATCTCCCGAAAACCGAAACAAGAAATTCCCGCAAAAAAAAAAAGATTGTCGTAAGGAAGTCTACACTTTTTGTCTCTGCTACTCGAAGTTTAGCTAAATACTGTCTTCCTATTGTGATGTTTGAAACATGGTGCTTTGCAATTTTCATAGAACACTAGTGCCTTTGGGTACAATTGTAACTAAATTACAGTTTGACTTTCTAGTATGGCGGCCATCACTTTGTTACGTTAGTATCTACTGCTCTGAAATATTACGTATCATAGTGTGGCATCTGCCAGCCTTCCTACGATATACTCCCAACACTAGTTGACGATAAATTTACTATGTGTAGTAGGAAAGTGTGATAACGGCAATGCTGCTATTATGAATCAAGCTCCTGAATAAGCAGCAATAAAATAATAATGCTATTATAATTTTTTATTATAATCAAAACTATAGAACCAAATCAGTCATACAGCTGCATTTTGTCAATAGCGAAAATAACTAAGACATAATGCACAACACCCGAATATAAATAGACTTACGTATACGAATTAAGAAGACTAACTTTAACTAATATGACAGTATATGTATAACCTATATGTCAACGACCTGATTGAAGAGTTGAGCAGCACAAGAGTCGGATGCCATATTGGCGGTGAATGTTTAAATAAGCTCAGTTATGCAGATGATATGGTTCTGCTCAGCCCCTCGGTCAACGGCTTCAGAAAACTAATTTCCCTTACACCAATTAACCTATAATGTTAAAAAGACAGAAGTAATGATTTTCAAACACGACAATGGCCCTAATAAGGTCTTGCCAATTACTTTGTGTGGTTTAAAATTAAAAATAGTTAGTCAGTTTAAGTATCTCGGACACATCATAACGAAAAATTTAAAAGATGACGATGACCTGGAGAGGCAAAAACGTAGCATCGCAAATAGAAGTAACATGCTAAATAGACGTTTCTTCCATTGCTCGAAACAAGTAAAATAACTCTGTTCCAGGCTTACTGTCAGTCGTTCTACACCAATCAACTTTGGTACAAGTACACGAAGATTGCATACAACACGCCTCGTGTACAATATAATAACGCATTTCGGGTCATGCTCAACCTGCCCTGGCGGTGCAGTGCGACTGAGATGTTTGCTGAGAGTAGAGTAACCGACTTCTTTGCGCTCATGGGGAAGCACAGGGCGTTGTTCTTTTCGCATGTGGTGGCAAGTCAAAATAGTATTGTCAAAGCTGTTTTTCATACTGTGCATTTACTGAGGGAGACAAAATAAATGTACTCACCATTGTTACATTTGTTTTGGCTTCCTTGGTGTGAAATGGTGGGTTGCTGTATTGTTATTTTTCTTTACTTTGTTATTATGTTCGTTTGTTTAGTTTATGTTTTGTTTAAATTATAATTTTATGGGTGCTAAGGACTGAAATAAACGATTAATAAAAAATAATCATAATAAATAAAAAAAATTACAAGTTTTACTATCATAATATAACGAAAAATATTTAAGAAGACTATAAGGGGGATTAGCATGGAAGCTATGGAAGGTTCAGCATCAGCTACAAATAATTGCTTAATGAACCTCTTTGTTATTGAGAAACAATATATACTTTATAAAAGCTTTCGTCTCTTAGTAGACGTTGTGTTTCATGTTGAATATTCCTGTTCTCCGAGGTTGCACCTGGTTTCATAATCTGTGCATTCGTTTAGTTAGATGACTAATTTGGACCTCGGTTGCCGAGTCCAAATCAGGCTCGCTTGTAATTATGTGTGCTGTGCTGCATGGTTTATCTATGCAGTAGACGCACATAGCAGAACATTTAATTTAATATTCTTAGCAGGTTAACTTGCACTTGTAAGATATAACTTTCAGTATATCGTCAGGTCGAGTGTTTTGATGGGAACTAAATAAGGTGCATCCTACATAAGGTGAGGAGATACTTCACAACTGGACAGCTTTTGAGCCTGTATAAATCTCAAGTCTGTTCTTGTGTGGAGTATTGCAGCCACTTATGGGATGGCTCAGCAAAATACCAGCTTGCTGCCCTTAACTTGGTGGAACGCAGAGCAAAAAAGGCTCATAGGTGACGAAACGTTGGTGGCTGGGCTTCATGATCCCACTATCACCCTTTTACTACCGAACTACCAAAAACACTGCATGGTACCATCCGCACTTGGTTGATATCCCGACCAGTCGTACTCAGCGCTACTTTTTTTGTTTTTTTTTGTTTGGGAAATCATCAAATAACTTCTCCCGCTCTGGGCGGAGTGGGAAGGCGTGTCAGACTTTTACTGACTAAAACCCACCCGTGTTCTCTCAGTTGCCTGTGTGCCAGGGGCTGCGGTATCTCTTTCAAACAACCCGCACCCCTGGCATGTATCGGCCCTTGCGGGCCCCATCAGTTGCTGCTGGCATCTCTTTGTGGCGCGCGTGGAACACAACGCGCCATTGACCCGGGCTTGGTCCTTACCGGACAGCGAGCTACCCATTACTCGTCGTCCGCAAGCCCGTGCCTACGGTGGCCGGGAATCAGCCTGGGATTTCCGACGCCCAGGGCGTCTCCTGCGAAGGCCACGGCTGTTAGGGCGCATGTACTGCATCTCCCTCACGTGCGCTCCCTCCCTCTTTGTGAGCATAACTGCTTCGCTGAAGGAGGCGACTGCTAGCCATGCACTCTCGCTCCGTACCATGGCCTGAACCAGGATCGGACGCGAGAGATCGTGGCCGCCGATCCCCTCCATGAGGACATGGCGGTGCCCGCGGAAGCCGGGCAGACCTCCACCGTATGCTCTACCGTGTCCTCAGGGCGATCTTGGCAATGAAAACCCCCGGCGTTTCCTCCCGCCCTATCAATGATATTAGATGACTAATTTGGACCTCTCCAAATTAGTCATCTAACCAAACGAATGCACTGGGCACGCCATGATTGCGGCGGTAAATTAAAATTAAAATATTTTTTGCTCAACACAATACATAATCATACATTTCTAGATGTCAAGTGAATACGCAGTCCACGGTGTTGCACCAACTCAGGCATGCAAAATTATATTAAACCAATAAAATTATACTATTTCATAAATTCACCTTAATATGTTTTACAATTTCATTAATAACTCAAAATAATACCATAGAAAATGTCTTAAATTCAAATCAATAAGTATATAAAGTCAGAATATATAATGTCATAATTACTAAGTAATGTCTATTACAAATATGATAATTTTAATAAAACTAAAAACAAAACGAACTCAGGTATTCTCCCTAATTACACGTATTATTATTAGTATTACACACACAAATTTCTATCAGAGAGGTATTCATTAATTGTGTAGTATGTCTTACTTATCAGTAGATTATTGAGTTGCTTCTTAAATAAATGGGTATCTTTAATACTTAACAAAGCATTAGGTAACTTATCATAAATATGTGGTGCCATTTCTAGGAAGCTTTTACGGAATACTGCTTTTTTGTGTTGCTTACTGCTTATTTTATTTCTATGTCGCGAATTGTGTAGTTTTTCAAAAAGGTGGAAGTTTGTTTTGACAAATTCGGCCACCTCATATTTGTATAGGCAGGGTACTGTTAATATACGGAAAATCAGAAAGAACGGTTTGCAGCTTTCCGTGCTTTGAATACCGTATATCGCCCTCACACATCTCTTTTGCGCTCTAAATACTGTCTCCTTGTTGGTGGAGTTACCCCAGTATATAATCCCGTATCGTAATGCAGACGTAACATATGCATGACACGCCGTAACCAAAACTTTTTGATTTACCTCCTTTGAGAGATTACGTAAAGCATAGGAATTCCCCTCTTTGAGGAGTGGCTTGAGAGGCGGCATGGCATGCTTACCTTCCACCTGACACAGTTCCTCACCGGACACGGCTGTTTCGGGAGGTTCCTGTTTCTAATAAGGCGGGAGGAAACGCCTGGGTGTTTCCCATTGCAAAGATCGCCCTGAGGATACAGTGGAGCATACGGTGGAGGTCTGTCTGGGTTGGGTGGAGCACCACCGTGTCCTCATGGAGGCGATCGGCGGTGGCAATCTCTCGCGTCCGGCCCTGGTCCAGGCCATGGTACGGAGCGAGAGTGCATGGCTAGCAGTCGCTTCCTTCAGCGAAGCAGTGATGCTCGCAAAGAGGGAGGCGGTGCACGTGAGGATGCAGTACATGCGCCCTCACGGCCGTGACCTTCGCAGGAGACGCCCTGGGCGTCGGGAATCCCAGGCTGATTCCCGGCCACCGTAGGCACGGGTTTGCGGACGACGAGTAATGGGTAGCTCGCTGTCCGGTAAGGACCAAGCCCGGGTCGACGGCGCGCAGAGCGGGAGAAGTCATTTGATGATTTCCCATCCAGAAAAAATAAAAACCAAACGAATGCACAGATTATGAAGCGAACTGCAACCTCGGAGAACTGGAATCTTCAACATGAAACACAACGTCTACTAAGAGACGAAAGCTTTTTATAAAGTATATAGTGTTTCTCAATAACAAAGAGGTTTATTAAGAAATTATTTGTAGCATTTTTTTTTTGGGAATTTCTTGTTTCGGTTTTCGGGACATTACTTAAGGGTACTTTTAAAATGATGGAACAAAAATTGAATTCAATTATTTTACCGCTTCAATATATATTTTTTTATATATTAAATACATATAAATGTATTTTTCCCGGGAAAACTATCCCGAAAAAAAATTGTAACGGAATCTCCACTTTCTGTCTCTGTGCCCTTCCCCTATCACTATAACAAGTAGCTACATATTGAAAGTGTACATAATTATTACGATCTTGGTCGGTAGGTACCTATTAAGTTGTTTGAAATAAAGAACAGAACAACAGCGTATTTTTCAAAACAGTATTTTTTAGACGGTAGTGACGGGATTATGACAATTGTTGATGAATAATTAGTTACACACGGGCGAAATCACGGACCGGAACAGAGTACCTATTCTCTATTTGAAATATAATTAGACATTTGAACAAACCTTTTTACAGTCCGACCAACTGATTTCGTCTTTTATTTCGTATGCATAAGGATGACATTAAAAGTGGTTACAATACCAACTGCTTACTGCAGATGCCATTTATCATGCTACCAAAGCAATAGAAGTCAAAATCAGTTGAATGGACTGTACAAAAGGTTTATTTAAATGTCTAATCTTATTTCGAACGGAGTAGGTATAGTGATTTGTGAGAAGTGAGAATATTGAAATGATTTCGTGCCCCATTCAATACATCTGCACTTCCGCAGTGGAGTGTCGTCGTACCTCGCCGCACGCATTATCGTACCTACACCGCGCTGACCGCGCCCCGCAATACCCAAGTTGTATTTTATTTATTAAACAAAAGGCATAGCACGTATTTGTTGAAACTTTTGTGTGGAAGCTGACTTTATTATTACGAATATGTAGGCGCAAAATTATCAATTTAAATTCAATATTGCGCATATCGCAACGTAAAAAAACGATTACTTTTGCAGCATATTACTTAGTTGTTAGAACTTTTGTTGTAAGGCGTAACTAATACCTATGCCCGTAAAGGAGATGATTTAAAAAACTTAAATTTTTTATTGAATGAGTTACGGGACATTTTCAGTTTTCCATTGTTCCACAATACCTATTTGTTAGCATTTTCACTAATATATAGTTTAGATAGTATTAATAAACAATCAGTAAAGGATTTTAATTTAAGTTTTATATTCTTGTTATAACACGAAATAATAGGAAATACCTACTTCATACCTATTGCATAACTCTAAACTGTTAGCATTTTTGTACATAGCATCGAATTCACTAAATTTATCCACCCAGAGAAAATAAAAAACTTTTGAATTATCGAAGGGCATATTTTTCTGGCTACTGGACTAGTCATCTTTGCGATTTACGCCATCCGCCCCCGTCTTGTCTAGCAACGGTCGTTATGATGTCTATGTGAATGTTGGTTTCCAGCCAGTGCAATGTATCAAGATGGCTAGTTTGTATTTTTTACCGTTAAAGATTTTTTTTTTCGTTTGTATCTAGCTAGACCGGTGTCTAAAGTCTAATCTGAGAATATTGAAAGTAGGTAGGTATCTATTTGTCTTATTTCGATTGAAATAGAGATACAAAACATAGTACACGATGGGTAAAAAGGTACGTAAACTATTTCAGGTAGGTAAGTAATAATATTATAATGCAAAGTATGTGTTGTTCACCCTTCCCCTCGATCCTTTGAACTAATTCACATCATTGAATCCGTTAGCCACCAGATACTTTCATTGCAACCTACCCATTTTAATGTCTCAGGTGATGACACTTGGCTTGATGTAATCCTAACATCCGCACCCTCCCTTGTTTCCTCTCACGGCCAGTGTCCCGCGCCTGGATTTTCCCATCATGACCTCATTTTCTTCTCATATGTTCTAAAACCACCTAAACCCTAAAGTTCCGCACATGCGGCGTTTTGCGCGCATGGACGTTGAGAAGCTGCGTCAACATGCGTCAGACCTCAGTTGGGAACTCCTGGCAGTAGCTACAGATGTAGACAAAAAACTGTGCATTTTCGAACGGTTGGTCCTTGCTCTCTACAACAGTCACGCGCTCCTGTTAAGAAGGTTAAACTTCGGCGTCCTCCTGCTCCTTGGGATCGTGCTTTTCGTAAATTTAAAAAGGATCGCAGTGAAGAAAATCGAAAGTAGCTAGAAAGCGGTGTAATCAGATGATACACAACGCTAAACGCTGCCATATTGTAGAAAACATACCTTCTTTTTCACTTGCTGATATCTGAAAGTTACTTGGTACTCTTGGCTTGGTATCGGCAGACCACGTCATGTGGATTTTCCCATTACAATTGGCCTTGATGATACCAACCGTCATTTCACAACCACTTGTCATTTGGATTCCCAAATGTTGTCCCAGATGGTCGATTTCATTACTGGCCTAGCTAGTTCCATCATAGAACCATTTCACTTCTCTCCGGTCACCTCGGACGAAATTAAAAAGATCATCCTTTCCATAAAACCCAAGGCTGTGGGCTATGACAGCATCAGTCGTAGTATGGTCGTTTGGATCCTTGATAGCCTTCTCCCTCCTATTACCCACATTATCAACTTTTGATTCCAGACAATTCCCATCCTTGTAGCGTATGGCCTATGTCCGCCCACTCCCGAAAATTTCAAATCCCTCCCTACCTAGTTACTTTCGACCCATTTCCATTCTCCCATTCCTGTCTAAAGTGCTTGAAGCCTGCGTACACAATCAGTTTACGTGGTTTGTTCACTGGAACAACCTTGTTAGCTCGTTTCAGTCTGGCTTCAGGCCTGGGCACAGTACCGCCTCCGCTCTCCTTAAAGTGAGTGGTGACATTAGAGAAGCAATGGAGGATACCAAGGTTACCGTTTTGATATTAATAGATTTCCCTAATGCCTTTAATGCCGCCAGCCACGATATTCTCCTCTCTATCCTCTCTAATCTTATGGTTTCGTCCGAGGCTCTGGAATGGTTCGCTTCTTATTTTCGGGGACGTCAACAGTCGGTTCGCATTGATAAGAGCTCATCGAGTTGGCGTGACCTGGATGCTGGCGTTCCACAAGGCGGTATTCTTTCTCCATTGTTATTCTCTATCTTCATTAATTTTATAACTTATTGTCTTCGGTGTTCGTATCATCTTTATGCTGATGGTTTACAACTGTATTCAGCTGAGCGGGTGGAAGATTTATCGGGTGCTGTAGCAGATGTGAACCGAGATTTAGATTCAATCAAAAAGTAGTCTGACAGTTTTGGGGTGTCAGTCAACCCCTCTAAGTGTCAGGCCATTGTAATTGGAAGCTCGCGTATGATGGGCAGGGTGACGCTTGGTTCTCTTCCTCCACTTATTTTCGATTGTATGGAGTTTTTCTACTTTATTGTTAAACCTTCAGAAAATTTTACAGTTTGGGGTAGCTTGATGTTTTGGCATCTGTACCGTCATACCCATTTTTTTTTTTTTTTTGTTTGGGCAGGAGTGGGAAATCCTCATGGACACCCACACTGCCTCACTTGTGACGAAGTCTGGGCAGTGCCGGACTCTTACCGGCTAAAACCCACTCCTGCCTGAGCTCAGTGTCCTCTGACATGATCAGAGACCTTATTTTTCTTTGTTCTTATTGCGAATGTCATATTTTATGTTGGAGATAGCTTTATTTCTAACATCTTATAAATTATCTATAGTCTAACATCTTACATGTCTAATATCTTTCGTAACTATATTATTGTTTTTGTACTTTTTTAATTTTTTTGTTTTTTGCTTATACCTATACTATTTTCTATTATCTTATGTTATATCTATACACTTATTATTATATGCTAGTAAATATATTATATACTAATATATACATTTAGCATAATTTTCTTATACTATTTATTTCTATTTATAACACTTTTAGCTACTTCTACAATGTATTCAATAAATGTTTCCCTAAATTTCTTATTCGCTAATATCTTGTTGAAATTATCAGCTACTACTTTACAGTTCAGCCTGTTTTCCAATTCAAGTCTCTTCAGGGCGTGAACAGGGCATTCGGTTAAAATATGCTCCACTGTTTCGGGCGTGTTGGGTTGGCAGATGCACAATGAGTTCTCTTTGCACCTGAATCGATTCAGGTACTCCGAGAACCCACCGTGCCCCGTTAGCACTTGTGTAGTAACATTTGTTGGTTTTATTTGACGAACCACCTTGTAGGAGTCTGAGACGTCGGGAAAAAATAATTTTGTTACTTTGGCTGTGGAGCCCTCTTTGTATCTTCGGTCCCATTCATCGATCGACCGTTTTGTTTTGTTTCGTCATACCCATTACCCCTACTGTTTAATATCACGGTTTGCATCTTGACACGGCACTTAGCTGGCAACGCCAGGTCTCTAGTCTTAGTCAAAGGGTCAACGGTACTCTGCGATCCCTGTATCGTCAGAGGAACTTTTTGGCCGCTAAGACGAAAACCATGCTTGTGCAGACTTTGATTTTCCCTATGATCGACTATGGTGACGTGTGCTACTTTGACTTGATTGCAGTTTTGCTGGATAAGCTCGACAGACTGCTCAACAAATGTATACGGTTCATATTCAATTTAAAAAAATATGATCATGTGTCGAGCTATATAGGTCTGAGCTCAAATGGATGTCCATTCGCCAAAGAAGTTTGCGCGCTTTGACCACGCCTTTCTCCATTCTCAACTCTCTCACTCCTCCTTCTTATCTTGTGTCTCACTTCCAACTTCTATGTTATTCTCACGCTAAAAATTGCGTTTTTCTAAAAATCTTCTGCTACTCTGTCCTTCTCATACTTCTGACTTTTCTTCATTCGTCCTTTCACATTCAGTCCATTCTTCTTTGAAATGCGCTTCTTCTCGATAACAGGACGGCCACCAGTCGGTATGCATTTAAGCGGAAATTGCAGAGTTACTTTCGAAACAATAAGCGTAGAGTCATCTCATCACCTCTCCCTTTAATCAGTTTATATGTATTTAATATTTATATATATTATAGTACTACTCTGTCAAGAAACTACCGGGAAAGGATCAATAATACACAAAACGTTAGTAATAACTACTAGTAACTGTTCGTATACTTTGAAGGCGATAAAATAAATTTGGATGAATACATCCAAATTTATTTTATCGCCTTCAAAGTATGCTCCTGCAGAAACGAAAGAAACAGTTCTCGTCTCCTTTATGTCTTCTACCGAATGAAAACGGGAGCCACGAAGTGGTAATTTGAGTTTAGGAAAAAGAAAGAAATCGGCTGGAGCCATATCTGGTGAATAAGGTGGTTTCTCGATGGTATTTGTTGAGTTTTGATCGACTTTGGCGTGGTTTTTCGGTTTTGGTTCAGTTAAAAGGCGCCACTCCGAAGCTTGTTGACTAGTTTGCATGTCAAAGTCATGGGTTTACCCCATGTCTCATCACCCGTAACAATGCGTTTCATGAATGTTGGGTTGGAATTGACTCGTTCTAGCATGTCCTCAACGACTCCTATGCGATGGAGTTTTTGGAGAAAATTCAGGTCTTTTGGGACTACCCGGGCGGTAACATGTTTCATACCCAATTGATCTACCTAACTAAAAACAGCACTGTATTTAATATAAATAACAGATGTAACTGAAACTCCGCGCCAAAATGGAAAACAGTTGCACCAATCTAACAAAAGAAAAAAAAATCGAACTATAAACTAATCATCCATTCCCGATAGTTTTTTGACTGAATGTAAATATATATGTATATTCTAAGTTTATAATCTATTTATGTCTTAGTGTATCCTGTTATGTATAATTCATTATGATGATTGTACTTTGAATAATATTTTGTATAATTATTCCTTTTAACTAAAGCACCTGCCATCTAATCCCTTCACCACCCTTGGTTGACTGGTAGAAAATGCCCAGAAAACCTTGTTTAAATAAATAAATAAATAAATTAAAATTTATGTGGTTATTGTAGTTTTAAAATGGTTTGTTGGTACTTACGTGAGGTTGGTACCTACCTACAAAATACAACTATTTGTCAGTAAAGACAAATTAAACATAGAAACATACGTATATAATTTATCAGTGGTTAGAAATGTACAAAACAATAAACAAGGCGCGCGGCCCACGAACCGCTATTGATCAAGGGCTCGCCGCTGACTGCACTGTTGCCGTTCCGTTTCGAGCCGAGGTCGCGCGCCGGTGGCGCGATGTGCGACCTCGCAACGTTGTGTTGCACCCTGATATCAATACTGAGTATCGATAAAATTACCGATAACTTTTTATCGATACTCAAATAAGTGATACTAAATATCGATATTTATCCCAGTTATCGATTCCATCATCGGTATTTTCTTTAAAATATCGATATATTTTGGGTATCGATATCAGTCCCTGGATCGGTTGCTTTGTTCGGGGCCGGACTACTGAGACTAAGTTTGTGTCATTATTTCGGTTATGACGGCAAACCGAACTGTTGATATTAAAAAAGATACCAGAAGTTCGGTTAGGGATGTAAACATAAAATGCTTTTATTATAAATAAAAATAATCAAATACATTCTCTGAAATCATAGTTTGGTAGTTAATAGGCACTTTCATAAGAATACTGACCGAATATTACTGAATTATATATTTTTTTTCTTTCAAAGAAAAGTAACTGTTGAAACAGAAATACCAAGAAAGAGGTTAGGTATAAGAAGTTCGTATAACATAAGGAGAATACATATTATGCAGAAAAGAAACCATCTTGTTATGATATTTCAAAAAACTCTTTTTACATTGATTGATCATTCACCGAACTATAGAACAAATCTCAAAAGTTCGGTTTGACGTCAAAATTGAACTGTTGAGACACAGCTAGTGTCAGTAGACCGGCTCCGAATAAAACAACCGAACTACTGAGGACTAGGAGGACCGATAACTCATCATCTGCCTAGTCTTTTCCCGACTATGTTTTGGTCGGCTACCAGTCTAAGCGCACGTAGCTGAATACCTCATGTACCTCATAGGCAGTCGCCAATGTGAACCCAGTTACTGGTCCATGGTAAAAACTGGTTGTCGGACCCTCGGGCTTTTGACGACGCGGTAACTATAGTATCGGGACCAACGGCGCTTTCCGACACCTTCTACCGAACCTATCGATAACTAATAACAATAAAATATTTAAAAAAAAATGATTTCCCAAACAGGGTTATTATTACATAAATTTATCCACACTACACATGCTTTACTGACAAACGAAGTGTCGAAAATGTTATAAATTAAAATCCACAACAATGGTAGTAATAGCCAGAACGTTCAGGGGTTTCCAAAAGATGTTAAATGAATCACCACCCATTAAAATATTATAAATTGTTGATCCTAAAAAACTGCAAGTTAATTCGGGCACGTTTGAACAAAATACCGAAAAATAAAACGCAAAAAAATAATAAACACACCACTGTATCCAAGCGACGAAAAGTACGCTTTCTATTATTTGGCACTTGTTGTGGTACTTGTGAGTTTGACAGGTTTTACAAGCTCTTCAACCTGTAGCGGCTCTGCTGACACCTTTTTAAGTTCAATTACTTCTCGTAGTTTGGCTTCCTGTATAAAGTAAAAAAAAGTGCCAAAAACAAAAAAAAAAGTTAAGAAACTCAAACATACTGGGGGTCTAAAAAGGCCACTTTGGCAGAATCATATTATGAATCATATTTAAAATCGTAAAATGGTCACAAACTGACAATTCATATTATTATCTGCGCAATTCATCTATTTAACAGTTTTGTGTGGAAATTCGTAAAAAGGTCACCAAATTATGAAGTGAAAAGTACAATGTCAAATATCGATGCATAACAACGTACAGTCTTCTACGTACACACATACACGAAACCGCGCAAGCAGGTGCAATAGAGAGGAGGCCTAATTCCCAACAGTGGGAACGTTATCCGTCTTATTACAAAACGCGATCTAACTTTAGTTCTAGCCTAAAACTTAGTCAGTTTTAGCATTACCAACTTTTCTTCTATTTGGGTAAAGTTCAAATGACAATTTAGCACTAAATTGTCAGTTTTGTAAATAGAGCTGTATTTCGATTTCAGTTAGGTTCTTATTTCAAAAACAAGACTCGATGGCTTAAGCTTTAGAAAAACCTTGTTTTGTAATAAAGGTGCTCTTACACGAGCAATTTTTTAAGCAATTATATATATGTGTATACCTATGCCTAGTCCTTCGGGCGATGTAGGCATGTGTTTACTAATAAAAGTTTTTAGCAGTCTTACATTTATACTACGCCCTATAGAATACAGTTAGTCTACATCGTTAGTCTATATACAGTTTGTCTATGTCACCGTAAAATTGTAAATACCGTTAGATTATAATCTATCTTGCGAGATTGTAAACTGTCGAAAGGTTGTGAACCGTAACATACTGCTTACAATTTAATGCATTATTTTTCGGTAGATTATAATCTATCGAAGTGAAATTGTCAAATTGTGAACTGGTATCAAGACGGATAGTACCTTGCGCTATTACTAAATAGTCAAGTAACTGCCACTAATTCGGAAGTTGCGCTCGCAGCTGTCGGAGCTGACGCGGCACCGCTCGCTTCGCTCGCTCGACTCGCGCGCTATTGGTCGCAATTCTAACCTAACCACATCCACAATTTATCGACAGTTTACCATCTCGCGAGATAGATTATAATCTAACGGTATTTACAATTTTACAGTGACATCTATCAGAACAACGAGGATGAAGGTTACACTAAAAGCTATATAATGACGTACCTTCTGCTCGATCTTCATCTCAGCCTGCAGCGCCCGCAGTATGCGGTGCGCCAGGAACTCTGCGGTGCGGCGCACGTCGCCACACTCCACGTTGATGCGGTTGTCCGCCACGGCGGTCGCGAGTGCTTCCACCGCCTCACCCCATTCCACTGCAAGAGAGCCATCAATGACGTATTATTTGTGTTTCGATTCAATTTGTTTTTTTTTGCGTCCGTAGGAACACAAGTACAGAACTTTGTACCAACGCGCATGTATGTCAACGCGCAACACCGAGCATTAAAAATCGATCACCGCGTGATTAAAATCGTGTCGAGAAAAAACCGCGGCCGTGCGAACAGATGTGCCTATTTGTTCCATTCCGCGCGCGGCTTGCGAACCTTTGGTACTGCCGAGTGTTATAGGATGTTAAAACAGTAATTTTCACGCGGACGAGGTCGAGGACTAGCTAGTACTATGTATAGATATAGATAATTATCCAATAAATTATTTTCGGTAATCAAAATTATTGTACAATATATTGGGGTCGATTTTCAGTATAATTGGATGTAGCAGAATACCAGCATTTTTTATCCTTCCTATTCTTCAAATATAAAGAATATTAAGTATTGTATTTCGCTGGTAACTTACTGGGGTGCCTCATTTTCGGCAGGGTTACTTTGTTCACAGTCAGGTCCATGCCTCTTTGCACCTTCAGGCTCACAGACCTCGACAGGAGCTTCGCCGAGGCATTCACCATCTATAGCAGATGCATTTAAAATAATCACTTGTATGAAATTAGATCTAGAAAGTTTTGCTCTTTCAACGAGCATGTCAGTGTGTTTAGTTTTGTAATTTAATATTTTTTACGGAATTATGACCAATGCCACCGCCTGTATAGACAGGGTGGCAGGAACATCGACGCACAAACTGAAACCATGAATTCAGCACCTATGATTTTAGATCCCAAGAGTTAAAACTTTTCGTCAGTTATAAAAAAAACAGCTGAAGAACAGCGCGTAAGTATTATTCGCGGTCAAAATGTGTGGAAAAGATGTTTTTTTAAGGCTGTTTCATAATACATCCGGTACTGTACCTACTGAATCCATGGTTATTGTTTGCACGTGGATATCCCTGAAACCCTGTAAAGTAACAGGAAAGTGAAAAAAGAAGGAAAACGAGAAACTGTTCTGCAAATACGCTTGTATTGGAACGTTCTATTTCCTTTAAATAATTCCCATTTTCGATTCGAGTTAAATCATTCATTTTTCATTGGAACCTACAATCAATCCTTGTTTCTGTAAACTGGTCAGTTTTCTGTGATCCATTTTTCAGTCAGATATTTCACTAACTTTGAAACTACTCGTACAATCAGAACTACAATACTTTAATATTCGACCGTGAAACTGTCAATCAAAGAATTTAAATGACAAGTAATAACTAAATAAGACATGATTTGAAATTTTTGAGCTTTATAAAAGTGTCGTGTCTAAAGTCTTTAATAAATTAGTCATGAATTTTACATAACCCATAGGAATACTTGACACCTTACCTCGAGTAGTTTCCTTCTCTCAGGAAGGTAATTGGGCATGGTCACAGGATCGGGCAAGTCTTCGACCCTGTCGCTGAAAGTCACCTCTGCCAGCTTCGTTTTCGACGGCTAAATAGAATATATTAGTCGATAATTTGCATGGTAAAGATTACAAATGCTCAATGATAATGATGCTGAATAGGCAATGATTGGATAAATGCTGAAAGAGACTGAAGGGTGGAAGCAAAAAATGATTCCATCAAGAAAGGGATATTGATGACGTTTAGTTAATTTGCAATCAACGTTCTGATCAATTCACAAGTTTGTTTTTTAATCCCAGATAGTCTGACCAGGGCTGCCAACTCGATACTACGGTTAGGTGCTAAATGTAACTTCAAAAAGTACTAGATTTCTACATAGGTATATCCAAAAAGAGTGCTAAATTTGAAGGACCATCAATTAAATAATAAAATCACAGAATTAGGTAATTTCTTATAAGAAAATAGTTGTGGTTATTATTTTAAAATTATATCCAGTCATCTTCACTGTCGTGGCAAAACAAACACATTCCTTTTGAACGATTTCCAAGCACAGGTCTAAGACAATTTTTGTATTTCGAATCGTTCTCCTACTCTTTTCTGTAACTTTGAGTAACTCACTTTTTTGTTTACAAGAATATCCATTTTCGTAGTTTTTCAAACTCACTGAGCACTAATAACTTAATTTTTCGCGTTCTATAATGTATTTATTACGCATATGTCGCGATAGTCCATACAAAACTACTACCTAATTAAAAAGCAATAAGCAACACTAATACGGCCGTTATAGTAATAATACGTCTGTCTTGTTTACGGGAAATCCACACTTTGTTAGGCAAAGTGTTGCAAACTATACAGCCAATGCGTTTGGTTACTGTTCATGTAACTGCGTTTTCTTCTACAGTAATCAAAAAATAATCTGCATTTTTCTATTTAGTTCTAGGTGCTAAAAGTCAGATTACAGTGCTAGACTCACGAAAATAATGCTAGATCTGGCACCGAAAGTGCTACGTTGGCAACACTGAGTCTGACATTTTAAATCTTTATGTGTTTTGGCTTTTTATTTATAGGAGTTTGACATGTCACCTGTCAAATTACTATCATCATCGTCATTCTTCTGCCGCCATCCAAATTTATTTAGGGCCCACACAGCATGTCTTTTTTTAAACTTACTTACATACTTCTCTATTACTTACTATCTGGGTTTAAAAAACGGACTATAATGTATATTTATATATTTCCAACAGGGTTCTGTTGTGGATCTGGTGAGAATTTGTTACCAATAACAACAATTATCATATTATGCAAAGAATACTTTGGGCATAGAGGAGAGGTCACATACCACAGGCGTAGGTGGTCTGTACCTAGAGCGTTTGGGCTCATAGTCTATGTCCTCTTCCGCGGGAATTTTGACAGTTTCGCCAAAACCTATCAAGCTGTCGCCACGCTGGGTTGCAAACAGACGCGTCAGCTCCCTCGCCACTTGGACAGACCAACGCGGCTGTTTGGGCCTGTCGGGAAAGTAAACACGAGATTATTAAGTTCAACGTGTTTTTTTATCTTCACGCCTAGACAAAGTGACATTAACGACAGAGGAAAACTCTTAAATTGTATGAGGAACTATTGCAGCAGCAGCTACCGTAAACCTTTACCATAAAAGCAGCTACCGTACCTAAAGCTTAAACATAACGTCTTATTTCCATGAAGGGTTAGTCAGAGTTGAACCTATAGTACACCCACATTTCGCTAGCTATGTTTAAGTCCCATGGGTTTAATTGCCATCAACCGGCCACAAATCCAGACTCCAGGCTGTTACTGAGAAATTCCAGATGAAAAAAACCAATAACACTTTGTCCGAGCTCGGAATGGAGCCCAGGATACCTCATGCTCTCAGTCTCTCTCAGTAGCGCTTGCGACGACTACACCAACGAGGAATTTAAACTTATGTCAATCCTGTTGAAAGTAGTTTTAGAAATTCGATATGCTTTGAAAGCGATTACCACCTCATCTTAGGCTTAGGTTACGACATACTGGTCGACAAAAAACTTTTTCCAAAAAAAAAAATAACCGACTTCCGAAAAGTCACTACAAAGTGAAAAATATCTTTAATTTCGGAAGTTGATGACTTTGAATATGTTTTTTAATTTTTTGTCACCGCCTTCCGAAATTAAAGTTACTTTTCACTTTGTAGTGACTTTTCGGAACTTGGTTGTTAATTTTTTTTTGGAAAAAGTTTATATTTTTCACTTTTTAGTTGTTTTTATTTTTCACTTTTTAGTTATAAGTACCTACCCCACTAATTCGAAATTTTATCCTCCTTGGGGTCAAAACAATGCATATTTATGCGATAGCAGCAATCGCGGTTGATTTACTGTTATTTTTTTAAGAGTTCCGTTGTCTGTCTCCGAAACGCATCATCAGATCTAAATGAAATTCCACGCGGGAAGCACCAGCTTTCAAATAAAAAGAATCATCAAAATCGGTTCACCCAGTCGAAAGTTCTGAGGTAACAAACATAAAAAAAACTTACAGTCGTATTGAGAAACTCCTCTTTTTTTTTGAAGTCGGTAAAAAATTATAAGACTTCATCGACACGAGCAGAAGAATTCATTTACATTCATGCATGTTCTGATTGACTAAATTTCGTGCCAATCAGGTTCAAATGCGGTTACTAATGCCTTTCTTTTATTCATACCCAAAAACACAGATATCGTGTTTTGTTATAATCATTAGCGGCGGCGGTTTCATTGGCGGTTAAAGCCTCAAATAAAAGGACCGGTGATCGAATTTCAGTACAAAATAATATGCAAGAATTCCTGCTGCCAAACCTGATACATGCTTGTTTGGATAGGGGATAGAGTAGATTACCCTTTTGACAAAGAACTAAGAACGAACTTACTTTTTCTTGCCGACCGGAGGTCTATAATTCTGGAAGAATATGATGGATGCCCGAGCATGCACCTCTCGCTCCACGTCACCCAAGAGCAGGTGTACGCGACGACGGGCGAACTCCATAACAGCGGATTCCAGCATCTAAGAGAAAGAGTAGAGATGGGATATCCTAACTATGTTGGGTACGGCTTCCAGTCTAACCGGATGAAGCTGAATACTGGTATTCCGTATTCCGGTAGACTGTCTATCTGACCTCCACAACCCATTTACTGGGTACTGGGTTGCTTTATAAGAGCCTTGATAAGAGTAGTTGTTAGGCTTCTGACAACTCGTAACGTTTGATAAAGATCTACGAAAGACAGCCCGGACCAACGGTTTACATGCTTTTCGAGGTAAAGTCAAGGAAAAATAGTAGATAGATACTCTTTTAAGAGAAAAAAATATAACAATAGGTAATCATTCCTGCTAATTCAATCAACTTTGTCTTCTGTTAGATAAATAAATAAACAATGTACACAATATTCTTAAAGGGTCCGTATAAACTCCGGTTTATTGCTGACAGAGGTCAAAATAATAGGGCCCATATGTCGGCAGTAAGTGAACCTACATAAATTACAATATTTTAAGACGCGTTTGTGCAAGAATATTCAGTTATTTTTGGATTTTATTCTAGGAATCAGGAAAGATTTTGCTTTTATTGATTGCTGGTTTTGAATTCTGTTTAAAATTTAAATAGCAACGCAAAATGTTTAATTTTTTTTTCAATTTTAGCCGCAAAAAGTCAAAGTACATTACACTGATTTTAAATTGTGAATTTCCCAAACAGAAAATCTTCGTGGCGGAGATGAAAACGGCACTGCATAAAGTTAAAATACAGTCGAATTATTTTTTTCTTGTTAGAAAATGTAGCTACCCACGTGAGGCAATAATATATTTTAATTACGATTTTAGTAAATTATTTAAAAAAATGTGTTTAACCACTAAATTTGTCATCGCGGTGGCTGTCCCTGAGACGATTCTGATGGTAATGTGCCTCGTACATGAAAAACTATTTGTTATTTTGTTTTCCGTTTACTTCTATTTATTAGGCCAGTAGTATTGACAAACAATGTTATTATTCTATACTTGCCCAGTGAAGTTACTGATAAGTGAAAACACAAGTGTCCCGCGAAATATACTCATCCCGGTGAACAAAAGTGACACAGGCATAGCTCGCATACGGCATTGTAGGGCCCGCCCTCTCGCACTCACCTAGCTGTAGTCAATCAACAGCAAGCATTCGACGCAGAGCAACGGTTGCTACCTCACTGCGTCTTCCCGCAAACAACGTAAGAAATTAATTTCGGTGATTTAGGACAAAAATAAAATCGTTTCGGTGGCGCTTTTTACTTGCTTATCGAGTGTTTATTACTTTTTATTTTGTATACCGTACATGTGCCTTATGTATATATTTATTTGAGTAATGCTCATTATGTCCTAAACACTTTCAATATTTTGTTTTTGGTCTTTTTCCTTTCAGTGTTCTCATAACGTCGGATTCGTTGGCCTGAAATCACTACTGATATGAGAAAATCCACCAAAATGACAACAAATCCCAATTCGGTGTCCTAAATATAACTTCGGTGGTCATTTAGCTTACTTCGGTGGATCGATTTGTAACTAAACGAAAAAGCGCTATGCCCTCATCATGAAAATCCAAGATGACGGGAGAGAAATTTAAAAAAAATTTCATGATGGGTGTAGTTTTCATGGTTTTTGAGGGTACTAAAGCTGATAGTGCCGTCAAAATGTACATCCGACATAGTGGCTGCGAAAATGTTGTTTTAATTTTAAATCACACGTGATCCCCGACAGCACACGCACACGTTTTTATTTTGTTTATTGGGACCATCTGACCATTGACCCATTTGTGAAAAATCTCTTCTGGACTTGAACATCTCTTCAGTCTCTAAGCTACACATTCCCGGGGTTCCTTGTGACATTGTGCCACAAAGCTATTTCTTTATTGTGTTTAAATTTTCATTTCGGTGATGTAAATCTAATTTCGGTGGCAAGATATATGATTTCGGTGGATCGCTTTATCATTTCGGTGGCATTTAAAAAGAATCTCAATTAAGTCGTACGTTTCTTACTATATTTTGATCGCATATAACACACATTAATTAAAATAGACTGAAGGGCAATTTAAAGTTAAAAACAAATAAAAAAAACATGACATGTTAAAATTGATCCTCATATTTCTTGGCAAATGTAAATGCATTTCCACCCCATTAATCCAAATCATAACTTAAATTTACAGTTGAAATAAATTTAATCACTTACATGACTAATAAATCATTCATAAGTACACAATCAAATCATAATTAACCGGCTATGATTCTATTTACCAAATCGACAAATTCATCAATCATAAATTCATGATAGACACGATTCATGCTTGTTAAGCACGCTTTGAATGCGCGTGTGATGACAAGTAGCGTCAGCACGTATCACATGTAAGCACACATGCTGTTATGTTATAAAGTTGAAAATGTATCAAAGAAATTTGACAGATTGGGGTAAGTTGATTGCTGGCGTCTGTACCTAAACTTAATTAAAATTTGCACGTTTGCTTACGGGCAGAATATCATTACACTTAAGTTATAAGATCTCACGTGTGATCACCAAATGTATTTCTTGAAAATAAACATTTGATTCGATTTGAAATTATAAATATCTGTGAGAATGATGCAGAAAGACGTGTCCGATAAAAGGGTCCAAAGTGAAGTAAATACAAAAAAGTAAGGTCTGGCAGCTAAGAGATGACCACAATGTACATACCTGCCACGGTGTTGTTGTTGCCTTTACAACTTACCTCATCGAGTAATCGAATAGGTGCCAACGGCAGCAGGGTCTCGATGTCCATCCTGGCGCGCGCCTGCCCCAGGGTCATCAGCACATCGCCTTGCGTGGACATTGCACCCGTCATCGCTACGGTGGCTATCTTGAACGCCAGCTCCGGACTCATTCCTTTGGCACCGCGCTTCGACTGAAAACGTACCAGACGATGAGTGCTTTTTGCTGTAATAATACCTTGTGACAGGATATAAGTGTGCATGTTGGTTGTAATTGCAACGATAAGTTTGCAAATATTTATGGAAATTGTCGCACTGGTAAATAAAGGCACTGGAAAAACTGCTAAACAGCCTACATAAAAACTCGTAGCGGAAAAAAAAAGTAAAGTAAAAAGCACTAGTTGGTGTAAATAAAGACACTGGCAAAACCAGCTATTAAACAGCCTATATAAAACTCTTTGCAGAGATTGAAAAGAAAAAATGTAAAGTAAAAACACTAGTGTGATAATGTAACGTTAAAAACACGAGTGTATTATAAGCTGAATTATGAACCTAAATGCGTTACCATATCAAAGAGTCACTCTATAAGCAAGTGTGTTAAAAACGTTGCCTAGTGCTTAAGATGGGAAGCACACACCAGCTGCTTCCCGTTATCGCTTTTAATAGTAACCATTTTCATAAAACGGAAAAAAAATATCTTCAGGCCTTGACAAATGCAAACTGAGAAAGTAGTGACGGAAAACTTCAATCACACTCTGCCAGTCCTGAGAATCTAAACCACGTTTAGCAGCAGTGGTAAGGGTAGACAAAAATTACGGTTTGTTGTAGACAGTACGAGAGCAGCAAAGTAGAAAGAGTCAATTGCTACTAGACAAAGATCGTTAGAAACGAAAGACAAAATGACAGATTGTAGTAGGATTTTTACGGTGCGATGTCAGAAATGGAAAACTAAATGTCACTCTGTATAGAAAGAGCTGTGTCTAATCTTCGTAGAAGCAGGAAGCGTCATGCTAAGTCTGCAATAAATCAACAAGTCAGTCAAACTTAGAAACATCCAGAAAACTCTTTTTATGTTACCCTTTCGAACTCCACGCCCATTTTCCTGACGAGCTTGGCCTTCTCGATTGCGCCTCCGTGTATAGCCTTCCAGTTGGCTAGCCTGATGCGCTGCAACTGTAGGTCTGTATTGTATGCGTAAACCTCTGCTTTCCTGGTAAAGAATGAAATAGTTTCCCTTATTTTTGGTAGAAAATTGAGTGACACTTTAGTATTATAAAGAAATGCATCGCTTCCTTTATCTTTCCTCTAAGATAGAGCAGCAAACTCCTGTTCTTTGTTGTCAAATGAGTAAGGGGAATCATCTCTTCTCTAGCACGCTACTTTGACCTGAATCCTAATTGTTATTAAGTTCAGTATCAATTTAAAAAATCTCGACAATTTTGGTGCTCCATCTGCGCTAACCCATAGCTTTCCAATGCTACTTTTTACCGACAGGAACTCTAATAGAAAACAACAGACGAAGATCTTCTATCAAAATCTTTGAAGTGTTACATTTTAAAGCTAAATTCATCAATTCCTGCTTTATCATTCACTCATTTCTTTCATCCACTTGAAGGTTTTCTTAAGTTTATTAGCTCTCACGTGTCTACTACCAAAGCAATGTAGATGTCGTTCGGAACACAATCAGGACTTTATTGCTCAGTAATCTGTCGCTATAAATAACTAAATGAATCAACATAAATTAGGATTAGGTACTCGCTTAAGGTCTATCCACATATATTAGGGCCTTTGAATGTTAATGCTGCTGTCTGCACGCTACAGGAACGATGGACGCTGCTGAAAGTGCTAAAATCGTAGCCAAATTCGGGCTGACTGTATTTAGATTGCTATCGATACGCTAAGAAGAAGGGCCGTGCCCGGGACGTGGACGGACCGTGCTCCGTCAGCGGGTCAAAAGCAACTATTGGTGTACAGTACATTTTATATGAAGTCGTTCACACATGTCCGTGTCCGATGGAGCTTCAGTGTCTACCTTTTGTGTACCACGGCCCTGATATGTGTGGATAGGCCTTTATTGTCTTAAGTAAAGATCTGGGAATTGAATGGCTTTATATTAAGACTTATTGGTTCCTTATAACTAACCGACTGTATCTCGTTCTTCGGCAATATAGAAAAGTTACACATGACCAATGGTACGTTTAGTGAGGATAGTGATCCGTACAAAAATGCATACATACACTGTGTATGTTTATCATCCAATGGGGGAAACTACAGAACGCCACCTACTACGATCCTAACATACGTCTTTTGCCTCGTTTCTGTTTATACATCAGTGGCCCTTGTGTGAGTTTCATTTAACCATCTCGATCAAACGCTTCGAGTGCGTTTGGCGCTCCGATTGCTCCGTCACCAATCCAGGGCCAATCGGAGCGCTATACGCGATCGATGCGTTTGATCGAGATGGTTAAATGAAACTCGCACTAAGGCCTCAGAGGCCTTCATTTTACCATCTCGATCATCAATCAAACTCACACTAGGGCCACTGGTCATATACGCACGCCGGGTGCGAGTAGGTACTACGCATCTGAACTTTATGAAGAAAATCATCAATACCTTATTGTACCTAGGTATATCTCCTCCTAGGGTGCCGAAACGCCGTGAGGGGCACGGCGTTTACACTCACATCTGCCTTGTAAATAAGTACCTCTCTTGTCTCTAGTCGCCGTTCATTCATCCTCTCAACGCGCTTGACCATTTCGTATTTTTTACCCGACTGCGGCGAAGCCCATTCAAAGGTTAAGTTTTTTTTGTCTTTTAATTGAAGGCATTTACTGTCTCTCCTATAGTTTTCCTGCTTCGTTATAATTTTAAAATTCCTTTTCAGCGCTTAGAACTCAAAAATAATAATTGGATTTCATCGAAACTGTTGTTTTAAATTCGTTATCTGAGTAGAATACTTCATGAAGCTTACGAGCTAACCGCGTAAAATTTTATTGAAAACTATTCATGATTTTCGCGGGACGAAACTCTTTAACTACCCCTAAGGCTGAATGACATTTGGGCGACATAAAATGTCTAGAGTTTTGCTATAAAATGTAACAGAAAGTTTCAACCACAGTTTCAAACACATTTGATTTACAAGTTTTTTTTTGCCAAAAATCGTAAAGGAATTACACCAGGTGGACTATTACCGTTACTCTGACCCAAGGAAGCTAGCTTTACTTGTATTGCAGGCTGACTAGCCTGGTGGCGAGGACCACCACGGGACATTACTTGGTAGACAAACACGCCCACGCAACTGGCATAACGGATAGTCCTCTGTGCAGAGCATGTGTGAAGGCTAAGATAACCGTCACACGTGTGTTCTTTGAATGCACAGATACATGTTCTGAACGGACTAGGAGACCTCATCTGTTTCTGGAGGGTTGGAATGACCAGCGCACGCCGCCTTGCCACTAAAATGACTAAGTGCGGCAACCAATTCCGATAGCATGGAACAGATACGCTTAGTTCGCTAAGTTCAAGTAATCAAAGTTGGCTTACTTAGCTCTTCTGTTAGCACCAGCATTCATGTCATCGGTGTACAGCCGCAGAAGCAGATTCTCTTCCTGTATCTTCATGTTCTGAGCTTCCACGCGTGCTATCCATTTGTTGTTTGCCTGAAATGTTTATAAAGTTTGAGTTTATTGAATGATGAAAACTTGCAATGTTACCAACAAAAGACGGCCATTTCAGGTGTCGCAAATCCTACTAATATTAAAAATGTTAAAGTTTGTGCGGATGGATGGATGTTTGTTATTCTTTCATTAAACACTCCTAAACCGATTTGGATGAAATTTAGCACACAGATAGCTTATAACCTGGATTAACACATAAGGTAGCTTTTTTATCTCTACGTTCCCGCAGGGATAATTTCCGACCTCCACTCGGGCGAAGCCACTGGCAAAAACTAGTTGAACTAAATTGTGGATTTCGTCCATAAGAGCAACATTTATTTATTTATTTATTCATCACTTACAACTATCATTACAGGGAGGACCCAATGCAATAGTGAAGCAAACATAATAATAACAACTTATTTTCTAAAACTTATTACATATAATGCTATCTTTGTGAATTCACTAAGTGTACAAGAAAAAATGTCTATTCTCCTCTGCTACAAGGTTAAGAGTGCGAAGCGCACGCGTCGGGGGTGCCTCATTCAGCAGAAAAGTGAGGCCACGAGGTACCGACAGCAGCTGAGGCCGACGTCTCCGCCACACATATCTGTCAGGCACACTGAAACTCACACATCTAAACCGCGTTCATAAGCTGTCAGTGTCAAAATTGTTGTGGAATATTGATACTAACAGCTCTTGAACGAGGGTTAGAAGTCTGATCGCGTTTAGTCTCAATGGTGAGATCAGTACGTATTATAGTCCTTAGGAAATGTAACAACTGGGTATAGCAGTGAAAACCCCGTTGGCCTTCTTTGTAATACGAGAATAATAGATGAATTATTTACAAAATATGTACAAAATGAGTTTTTAAAATTTTCAAAGTTTTCGAAAAGAAAAAGCGATATCATCATAATCAACTATCAGCCCGAAATTACCCACTGCTGAGTATAGGCCCCCTTTTTTCCGCCATACTTGTCGGTTCCGTGAAACCCTACTTAAAATATTATACGCTTTCACGCCTAAACTGCTGAACCGATCGTCATGAAATTTATCAGAGATATAGTCAAGGACATACGCTCCGTTTTTAAGCGATAACCGACATCCAATGGTGGTTCTGGTTTCTCAAACAGTCTACAAGTCAAATCCTGCTCCCGCTACTACTAAAAATACTTCCAATGGGTTTTCGGGTATTGACAGTGTCATAAGCACTATTAAAGTTACGGAAAAAACTTTTTTTTAATAAACAAACACATAGAAGCTTCAAAAGGCCCCGGGCCGGATTCTATACCACCTTCGTTTATTAAACGCTGCAGACATGTTCTCTCCTTACCATTGCAGTTAATTTTTAATTCCTCTCTTGAAGAAGGAATGTTTCCTGAGGTATGGAAAAGTGTAAGAATAGTCCCAGTATTTAAAAAAGATGATCCTGCAAATGTTAAAAACGCCCCGTCGCAATCTTATCATGCTATCCTAAAATCTTTGAGTATCTTGTTTGTCCGGTCATCACTCGCCACATTGATAAAATTATCTCACCAAATTAACATGGTTTTAATAAAGCTGGTCGCAGTGTGGAAACGAATCTTGTCGAGTTTGTAACAAACGTAACTCTAGCTCTAGACAAAAGATTAGGAGTAGATGCTATATACACGGACTTTAGCAGTGCGTTTGATAAAGTTGATCGTTCTCTGTTACTGTCGAAGTTGGAATACAAAGGTATATACATGGCTCACTGGTTTTCGTCTTATCAAATTCTTGTCATAAATGTAAGTAAGTAAGTGGGCAAAATTGCAATAAGTATTGTAAAGTCTTGTGATTTTATTTTCCTTTTTGTTATTAATCTTAAGTTCAAGAAGTAGTTAGCCATTTTTATTTTATTCCAGAGTCTTTGTCTTATTATTATTGTGTGTTATCACATCACATACTCATAAAATTGCCGGTTAACCTGTAATTGGCGACAGTGTAACTCCAAAGCCATTACCGCAATACATAAAATATATTATACACAGAAGCTATTGGTTGTACCTTGATAAATAAATAAATAAAATAAATAAATACGAGTACCATGTCTCAGGCCTTAGTGTACGTAACAAAAACCAATTACTACAACAATTTGGCACAGCTGAGTAATGGGCGCGTCGCTAGTCTATCGTTCACTGAAACCACGACGACCACTTTCCTCAAATGTATACAACGAGATGAACTTGAGTTTGTAGGCCGCAGACAGAATTATATTATTTTACTAGCTTTTGCCAGCGGCTTCGCAAGCGGTAACAAATTTAAACAAAACCTTAACAAATCATAAACCTTCCTCATTAATCACTCTGTCTATTGACGAAAACCGCATGAAAATCCGTTCAGTACTTTTTGAGTCTATCGCGAACAGACAGACAGACGCGGCGGGGGACTTTATTTTATAATAAAATGTTGTGATAGTGATTTAGAAGGAATAGTGGATCTTGCGTTTTTTTTTTAACATAATGTAAACTTGGGAAGAGTTTTCACCACCTCCTGATATTATCAGTTAACTTATCAGGCAAATTATTTTTGCATTCAATTTATGTTCCATTTATCTGGTAGATATCTAAGGAAAATTCGATGTACAAGGTGTTTTTGATACCCCATAACTCTAGGTTATGAATGAGACCATGTCAAAGAAACAACTGGCATATGGATTACTTTTCAATTATCATTTTATTTTTGTTGTAATTTTTCATACAAAATAATTCGACAGTCACGATTATTAATGTAAACTACCCTTACGTGAAATATATGACAACGTCGCGTTTTCTTAGCTTTAAATATGAAATGCTTTTGTTTGAATGAAAATTAATAACTCGTATTTATCAATGAAACTTAGATACCTACACACATCCAGACTCTAGTCTTTAACCTCACTACTGCGAAATTTGACAACATCGCAAAATGTAATATTCGTCGTATGGGTGACAATTATTGACCTAAATTAATTATGATTGATGATAACTTCGAAACTATGGATTTTTGGCCTACATATTAGTGGACTTTTTGTATTGTTTTACTGATAGAATATAGCCCTAGAGTCATGGGATACCAAAAACGAACATTGCATGCAAATTTTTTTGAACTGGAACAATTAGGCATATTGGTGTTGACACAAATTGGCAATGAGAAAACAAGTAGAGAGAGAGAAAGACAAAATTTTCGACTTCGAACTTCAAAACTTGAGCTCAACAATGTAAACTTTTTAGTTACCGAAACTTATATGTACTAAAACTGTTAAGTCACGTATGCACCAACCTACTGAAACCTGCCAAAAAATGCAATATCCTACAGGAATCTCACGTTCGAAAAAAATATTTTGCATTTCATTGTCATCGCTATGCGGACAAAATTTAACCAGAAATCGAATTTCTCGGTAGCCGAGCACACATTTTAAATATTGCTGCTGTGCTCAAGCGATATGAATGGAAAAAAATCTCTCTTAAAAAAGGCTTTTTATTTTAGTATTCTGTTTCCGTACAGACAATATTAATAATGAGCCAAAACCATACCATGTTTAAAATTTGATGTACATTGTCGAACAGTGGAGTAATATACTCTCGAAGTTTGTATGGAAAAAATGTGGACTAGATTCACCATTAAGTCATCATCATCATCATCACCTACCTAGCCTAACCTTACTTCCCAACTATATTGGGGTCAGCTTCCAATCTAACCGAATACAGGTGATTACCAGTATCTTACATGGAGCGACTGCATGACCTCCACAACCCAGCTACTGGGTAATACGATACCCGTTAGTAAGACTGGTTGTCAGATGAGATAACACTTAGGGTGAATCCAGTCGACATTTTTTCCATACAAACTTCGGGAGTGTATTACTCCACTGTTCGACAATTGCACATCAAAAATTAAACATGGTACGGTTTTGCCTTATATTGACTGTACGGAAACAGAATACTAAAATAATAAGCCATCAAAAAGTTTGGAGCCAACAAAGATTCGCTTTTCTTGCTAATTTTACGTATCTTTGGGCGTGTTTAAGTAATAAAAGAAGCGTGAAATCTCCAACACCAAATCGGTACCGACAACGCTCAATTATCGAAAAGTTAAATAAACTTTATTATGTTGAGGTATGAAGAACAGGGTGTAAAGTTCACTCATACTCTATAGTAAAGGAGGATCCTCCGACCAGACGGGTGTTGTGTCTGGTGGGCAACTGCCCGACGGTTGATGTCGGGCAGTTGCCCACCAGTATAAATGAAGTTGTATAAATGCGGGTCGCGCGGTAAACTCTGCTTGCGCGATGTAGTAACGGTGTGACGTCAAGTCTTGTGTAGTTCGCATATGGCATTGTAGATGGCGCCACTTCACTTTTTGTGTTTCTCAAGTTTGTTGATTTGAAGTTCGTATGTGGTGGCATTGTAGATGGCCGCCACAATTAGTCATGGATTTATTCAGTGGTTTTTTCATAAAAGCCGATCTTCCGAAGGACTTTTCTTGATTTTTCACGCGCCTGTTTGACTATAAATGATCCTGCATCTCAATAACGTTGTGCGTGTAGTTTAGCGTCTAACTGCTGATCACTGATACTACCTCTGTCGGGCGCGATGCCTGGCGAGACAGCGTGCTTTTTAGTCAGGCCCAACAGTGAGTTTGAGGCCGCGATTAGATTCCCATTAATTCATACCAACAAAACAGTAAAAATAATAGTTTAACAAACTAAAAAACACGCTTTATTAACCAAACTAAAAAAGTAGAAAATAATTTAATTCTATTAAAAAGCGTGGCGTGCTTTTTGAGGTATTTTTATAATCAATTAATATCAAGCACCCCACGCTCTTTAATGGAATTAAATATTTTCTTCTTTTTTAGTTTGGTTAACTACAAAAGCGTGATTTTTTTTTTTTTAATTATTGAATTTTCATGTGTTTTTTAAGTTTGTAAACATTATGTATTTTCTATTTTTTAGTTCTGCTAACTACAAAAGCGTGATTTTTCAGTTTTTTTTTTATTATTGGATTATCATCGGTCCTGCAACAAAGTTTAAATGAAATTTGACCGTTTGAAGTGGGTCAAAATGAAGTCCAAAGGAGTTGGTTACAAACAAACAAACAACACATAGGTGAAGCTAATAAAAGCGTGCTATTAAAAAATGTCACATTACCTCATTCTCCAGCCGTCTCATTTTCGACTCTCTATCGTGACGCAGTCTATTCAGCCGCTTCTTCTCATTGGCTCGCCATTGCCGTATCATAGTGATCTTGCGCCGGAGTTCCATTTCGTTAGCAGCTTGGACCCTCTGCTTGATCCTGTTCTGTTTTTCATTGGCCCTCGTTGCGCGCTCTTTACGTTGTTTCTCGTTAAATTCTTGTAAATATTGCATCCTAGCTTTGATTTTATTTTCTTGTTCTCTGGCCCTGTAAGAATTAATATCCGAATTAGGGGTGATTTTACTGAAGTTGGATTTCTTTTGTCTGTGGAATAAAGACGTCTGACAGTTTTTGTATGGGCAAAACACTCAGAAATCCAAAACTTCTTCGCAGGATAAGACTTTTATACGAGGTATAATAGTTTGGTCAAATAAGGAGAATACCTACCTACATGGGTGGAGTTTTAGGAAGTTTCAGCGGAGTCCTTATAACACATCTTATACCTGGCAGTCGGTATTTAAATGTGTGGATTAATGAATAAGGAAGCCGTATTTCCAAAAGCATGCTTTTAATGTCAAAGAAAACTATCCAGGTGCACTTAAAACCCCGTTTCTGCTTCAAAGAATAATTTGTGATTGTGCGAACATTCAAATGAGATTCGTGTACCACTTTCATGCCCTCCATGAATATTGATGTAGGTACCAAAAGCTTTTACTTTTTCTCGATTAGATTATTGTGTCCTATATGAAACAGATGGAATTATCATTTGAATGTAGAATGAGGTGCCGCAACCTAATAAAATATCATGTACTGAGTGTTCAACGTATTATTACTGAGTAAATTTATTGAGAAAATGTAATAAAAATACCGGCTGTGTGAGCCGTGTGAGTTAGGCTTGCACACGAAGGGGTCCGTACCTTAAGGCAAAAACGCCAACAAAAACTCATTTCTTGTTTGGAGTTCCCCATTTTTTATTTAATTGATTTTTTATTATTTGTTCGTATAGCGGCAATAGAATAGTTAAATTAAAAAATTTAAAAACCCCCGACCCAAACAAAAACTCTAGTAAAATAATAATATTTATGGGCTTTTTAAGTTGTATGTAATATTTTGATCAAAGTCAAAGTCAAAGCATTTATTTCAAATAGGCACTTAAAAGGCACTTTTGAACGTCAACATTTACATTAAAATATAATTGATTCTAGTCGCCCCTTGCAAAATGTAGTTTCGTATGGAGAAGAATAGGCAAGAAACTCCACCGTAACTCTTTTAAAATGATTTAACTACAATATTTAACATACATTCATTGTATAATTATGTGTGAAAACGATGCATCCAGAATAAAATTACTATACCAAAACAGGTAAAAAGAATGAAATTGTAGCAATTACCTACAGATAAATTAATTTTATGATAGATACATGGTGCTCACATATTTACAATCATTGAAAAAAAGTAAATGTACAATTTTCCTAGAATATTAACAAGTAGGTAATCAGTCAGTGTGTGAGTTAAAGTAATCACTGAGTGTAATTAATGTCATAAATATTATTAATTACATAATTCAATTAGCAACCAGTTTGATTTTGTCTAGACTCTAGATTATCCTATGGAGCAGGACCAGCATGTTTCCAAGCATTCTTATCACTACATAGTATAAAACTTAAATCTTTAAAACTACGCAACGGATTTTGATGCGGGTTTTTTTAATAGATAGAGTGATTCAAGAGGAAGGTTTATATGTATAATACACCAACCTCCACGCGGGCGAAGCTGCTGGAAAAAGCTAGTATTGGATGTAATCCTCTAATTTGTAATATGCTTGTTTACAAAGTGTACTTTCCATATGAGTTTTAAAATTCCTTTCATTTAATTGCAATATATCATAAGGTATTTTGTTATAATATTTAACACAGTACCCCATAAAAGATGTATGTACTTTAGCTAATCTGAAAAATGGTTAATCTAATTTGTCTTTGTTTCTAGTATTAAAATGATGTCTATCACTTATTTTATTAAAAAGATGTAGATTTCTTCTTACATACATGATATTTTCATAAATGAATTGGCAAGGTACCGTCATAATATTAATCCTTTTAAATAGGTCCCTGAGAGATTCGCGGCGATGTAGATTATAAATGGCTCTGACAGCTCTCTTTTGCACAATAAAGATGGATTCAATGTCAGCAGCCCGACCCCACAGTAAAATGCCATACGACATAATGCTGTGGAAGTAGCTAAAATACACCAAACGCGCGGTTTCTACATCTGTTAACTGTCTGATCTTCCTAACAGCATAAGCGGCGGAGCTTAGCCGCCCCGCAAGAGATGTTATATGAGGTCCCCAATGTAATTTCTCGTCTAGCGTGATTCCTAGGAACACCGTTTGATTAACAAATTCCAGTTTTTCTCCATTCAATATGATGTCACATTCGCTATTTCTAACATTTGGTAATTGAAATCTAATGCATTTGGTTTTTGTGCCATTTAGTACCAAATTATTTACCGTAAACCAATCTTGGACGTGAAGAATACAGTTATTTACGTCGTTAAGATTTTGTGACCGTCGGGCTATTTTAAATATCAATGATGTGTCATCTGCAAATAACACCATCTTCGGTTGATTTAAAAGTAAATAGGGTAAATCATTAATGTAAAATAAAAAGAGGAATGGACCCAATATTGAACCTTGAGGAACGCCCAGTACCATTTCAGACCCTAATGAGTTTAAGCCGTTTACTTGAACTTTAACTTTTCTGTCTTTCAGGTATGATCTTAGTAAATCAAGAGCTGTATTTCTAATCCCATAGTGCTCCAGTTTCAGCAGAAGTGTCTCATGATTTACGCAATCGAACGCTTTGGAGAGGTCGCAAAAGATTCCAATGGCATCTTTTGCTTCTTCTCAGGCGTTAAAAATGTTCTTTATTAGGTTGACATCAGCGTCAGTGGTACAATGCCCCTTGGTGAAACCGTACTGTTGTTCATGAAGGATGGCATTTTTATTAAAGTGTCGTAACATTTGATTGAGAATCAACTTTTCAAACACTTTACTGAGAACTGGCAGAATTGACACAGGCCTATAATTGTTAGGTTCTTTACTATCACCCGATTTGAACAAAGGAACTACTTTACTGTGTTTCATGAGATCCGGGAAGACTCCTTAGTCTACACACTGGTGTTAAATATGAAAGCTATATAGGGCGCAATGGTTTCGATAATAGCACTACAGACTTTTACAGACGTTCCCCAAAGATCTTCTGTTGATTTAATTTTAAGATCTTTAAAAGCTTTTATAACAGCTTGGGGGTTGGTATGCTGAAATCTAAACTCCAAAGAACATGGCCCTTACATTCTTTCTGAGTAAGGCAGCAGAACGCGCGGGTGACGAATTTAAAGTTTCAGTAGTTTTAACAAGAATATTAGCGAAAAAGTTTTCAAATTCCTGAGCTATTTCTACATCTGAGTTGATGGAGCCATTTGCAGTCTCTAAATTAAATTCAGTATTACGCTGTTTATTTCTACCTGTTTCATTATTTATTATTTGCCAGGTCGTTTTAATTTTATCATCAGCTGATTTTATTTTATTGCTAATATAAAGCGCTTTAGCTAATTTGCACACAACTTTAAAAGTTTTTGAATATTTTGAACCATACTGATCAAAGCTTATATTATTAATTTATTGCTTTAGGCCATAAAGTTCAAAAAGTTTTTCCCTGCTTTTACGAATACCTAGAGTAGCCCAATCACTAAATAAGAACGTTGTGCAAATAGTTTTAGTCTTTAGTGGGAAAGTGTTATTAAATTTCTTGTTTAATAGTGAGAAGAACTAGGCGTAAAACTCATTTGGGTCACATACGTTATTAAAACTCTGAACACATAATATACTGGCCAAAGAATTATTAATCAAGGTATTGTCAATTCGGGGGACGGTCAATGAAAACGCCAAACAGAGGAGGCCTAGCATTTTCATTAGCCGTCCCCCGACTTGAAAATGCCTCGATCAAAACGCTTAAGTCTGCGCAGCGTTGCGTATCTTTCTCACAGTGAAATTTGTTACTAATTTATCCTCATTTCTCATCCTGATCACCATTTATCTATAACCTATTCATTGAGACCTTTTTAATGAGCCCAAACACGATACTTTTGCTGTTTGTTGGTGAGTTACTTGGGTATCCTGGAAATTCCAGATGATGCTCCAGCATCAGTTCGAGGTTACTTTGTTCGTTTAATATAATTGAAGTAATAGAATACCAAATTCCGACTTGATTAGACCCGTGGGCGATGTTGAAATCCCTTCATCAACCAGAAAAGAGCTGATAATCTTCAAACGGCTTAACCGATTTTGATGAAACATGTCTAAGAACACTCGCGGCTAATTCACCTTTCAAACAAAAAAACAAAATCAAAATCGGTTCCAGATGAACCGATTTTGATTTTGTTTTTTTGTGACCGTCGGGCTATTTTAAATATCAATGATGTGTCATCTGCAAATAACACCATCTTCGGTTGATTTAAAAGTAAATAGGGTAAATCATTAATGTAAAATAAAAAGAGGAATGGACCCAATATTGAACCTTGAGGAACGCCCAGTACCATTTCAGACCCTAATGAGTTTAAGCCGTTTACTTGAACTTTAACTTTTCTGTCTTTCAGGTATGATCTTAGTAAATCAAGAGCTGTATTTCTAATCCCATAGTGCTCCAGTTTCAGCAGAAGTGTCTCATGATTTACGCAATCGAACGCTTTGGAGAGGTCGCAAAAGATTCCAATGGCATCTTTTGCTTCTTCTCAGGCGTTAAAAATGTTCTTTATTAGGTTGACATCAGCGTCAGTGGTACAATGCCCCTTGGTGAAACCGTACTGTTGTTCATGAAGGATGGCATTTTTATTAAAGTGTCGTAACATTTGATTGAGAATCAACTTTTCAAACACTTTACTGAGAACTGGCAGAATTGACACAGGCCTATAATTGTTAGGTTCTTTACTATCACCCGATTTGAACAAAGGAACTACTTTACTGTGTTTCATGAGATCCGGGAAGACTCCTTAGTCTACACACTGGTGTTAAATATGAAAGCTATATAGGGCGCAATGGTTTCGATAATAGCACTACAGACTTTTACAGACGTTCCCCAAAGATCTTCTGTTGATTTAATTTTAAGATCTTTAAAAGCTTTTATAACAGCTTGGGGGTTGGTATGCTGAAATCTAAACTCCAAAGAACATGGCCCTTACATTCTTTCTGAGTAAGGCAGCAGAACGCGCGGGTGACGAATTTAAAGTTTCAGTAGTTTTAACAAGAATATTAGCGAAAAAGTTTTCAAATTCCTGAGCTATTTCTACATCTGAGTTGATGGAGCCATTTGCAGTCTCTAAATTAAATTCAGTATTACGCTGTTTATTTCTACCTGTTTCATTATTTATTATTTGCCAGGTCGTTTTAATTTTATCATCAGCTGATTTTATTTTATTGCTAATATAAAGCGCTTTAGCTAATTTGCACACAACTTTAAAAGTTTTTGAATATTTTGAACCATACTGATCAAAGCTTATATTATTAATTTATTGCTTTAGGCCATAAAGTTCAAAAAGTTTTTCCCTGCTTTTACGAATACCTAGAGTAGCCCAATCACTAAATAAGAACGTTGTGCAAATAGTTTTAGTCTTTAGTGGGAAAGTGTTATTAAATTTCTTGTTTAATAGTGAGAAGAACTAGGCGTAAAACTCATTTGGGTCACATACGTTATTAAAACTCTGAACACATAATATACTGGCCAAAGAATTATTAATCAAGGTATTGTCAATTCGGGGGACGGTCAATGAAAACGCCAAACAGAGGAGGCCTAGCATTTTCATTAGCCGTCCCCCGACTTGAAAATGCCTCGATCAAAACGCTTAAGTCTGCGCAGCGTTGCGTATCTTTCTCACAGTGAAATTTGTTACTAATTTATCCTCATTTCTCGTCCTGATCATCATTTATCTATAACCTATTCATTGAGACCTTTTTAATGAGCCCAAACACGATACTTTTGCTGTTTGTTGGTGAGTTACTTGGGTATCCTGGAAATTCCAGATGATGCTCCAGCATCAGTTCGAGGTTACTTTGTTCGTTTAATATAATTGAAGTAATAGAATACCAAATTCCGACTTGATTAGACCCGTGGGCGATGTTGAAATCCCTTCATCAACCAGAAAAGAGCTGATAATCTTCAAACGGCTTAACCGATTTTGATGAAACATGTCTAAGAACACTCGCGGCTAATTCACCTTTCAAACAAAAAAACAAAATCAAAATCGGTTCATCTGTTCGGGAGCTACGATGCCATAGACACACACACACACGTCAAACTTATAACTCTCCGTCGTTTTTGCGTCGTGGGTTAAAGAAGTTATACACACTCTGTTTTTTTATTTATTATTTTACCTATCACAGTTCATGAGAAACAGCCCGCTGGTAGACAGACGGATGGACGGATGGAAGGATGGACGAATAGACGGAAAGACGGACCGGCAACGGTGGCTAAGTAATAGGGTCCCGTTGTCACTCTTTCGATATGAAACCCCAAAAAGATATACCTATTATTATCATCACAATACCTTCAGAGAAATATAAAGCCCTTGGAAGGCATTGAAGACTGTTTGTATAAACAGAAACGCTACGTTTGAAATGAATAATGTAAAGAAAAATCCAACAAAATTATAATGCAAAAATATAAATAAAATGTAAGGCAAAATGTAATGCAGTAGCCGATTTTTCTCTTCTGCGAATAACTAGGTAGGTTCACTGAGTCCCATAATTAGTGAAGATTCTGTATGGATTTTGTGGATAGGTAGGTAGGGAAGTAGGTATCATGTTACCCTAGTTACTGGGTTCACATACGTTGTATTTCCATGTTAAATACTGGTATGCTGCATCCGTTTAGACTGGACGCTGTGGTATCATTACCATCTCTGCTTCTAGAAAGGCTAGAACACCATTTTAAGTCCCCGTTCGCTCGAACGTAAAAATATCGCGACGGGATTTTTTCACGCACTGGATTTTCAACGTTCGGTGTTCAACCGAGAGTTGAAAATCCCACATACTATATTCCAGTGCGTCGGAAAAACACTCTTTAAACTGTTTTCAATAAGCAGTGCCGTGTGCGAAAAATAATCCTGCCGCGATATTTAACCTTATTTTAATTGTTTTTTTGCCATTTTACGAAGTGCGATTATTGTGAACACAATGCTCATTATTAAACCATTAAATTAGCGCTGGAAAATCAGTCTTACCTCCATAGTGATTTAAAACAATTGGTAATGCGCGTGCAATACATAGTCAATCCATTAGCTTTGTAAGTCAATTATCCTGGTCACATATTCAATGACACTCATATGCACCTCGTACTTAGTTATTTTTAGAATTAAAACAAGTTTAGCTGATTCTGGAAACTATTTCTAAAACCTATGTCTTACAAGATAAAATCTTGTGGCTTGGGTCGAGCTATCAGGTTATGCCGCGGATGGTCCGTGGATGGCTGACTATCTTTAAATATCTAGACCTCTCCGTGCCTCGGAAAACAGCCGTTGGTCCCGGCTGTCATTCGTGGATCATTGACAGTCGTAATACGGGTCGTCAGAAGTCCGAAAGTCTGACAACCATTCTTATCAAGGGGTATCGTATTACTTAGTAATAACTGGGAAACTAGAGAATGGGCAGCGTTCTCTGCATTTGACCACCATACTGCGATCGCCAACCCGCCTGCCAAGCGTGGCAATTATGGCAAATCCCCCCTTTTTGGGGGAGGCTTATGTACAGCAGTGGACGTCTTTCGGCTGGTATAATGTGGGTTCTAAAGGTCAGATAGGCAGTCGCTCCATTTGAAATACTAGTATTGATCTGCATCCGGTTAGACTGAAGGCCGACCCCAACATAGCTGGGAAAGGGCTAGGCAGATTGAACGATGTAATACAAGATAATTCAAAAACTCCTCATAATAAGCGTAATACAATAGCTTGGCACCAAGGTCATACAGATTATTTTAATATTCAATATGCTACATACAGTCTTACACACGGTTATAAGTAGGTATATCAATGCATACATGCACTTCATATAGAATTGCATAAATGTAAAGTGGCAAACCATCTAGATGTACCTACGCAATTTAGAGATTTATTTTTCCCATCATTACAATACCCCCTCATTAATTGATTAATTATATGGCTTTTTGCAAAACGCGGTCTAGCTTTACTTCTTGCCTAAAGGCTCAGGCTCATGCTTTAGCTCTGAGCAAGTTTTTGTATTGCTAGTTTTGTTTCGATTTGGGTGGTGTTTTGATGACAACTCAGCACCGAACTAAGTTGTCAGTCTTCTAAAAAGATTTGCATTTCTATACGTATTAGGTTTTTAATTGAAAATCCTGATCTGACTAAAAGCTTTGTTATATAATAAGTGGGTATATATTCGTAGCAGTCGACGTTCTATAGTTTCTGCCTACCACCGTGGGAAGAACGCGCGATATGTTATGTATGTATATAATGTTTATTAGACAGCAGTCGAACATCCACAATTCGCTATCATTAAAACTAAACTCCATCAGAAAGTCAAAGACTCTTGAACATTCTGAAATTCTCCATCTTTAAAATCGTGATGTCAAGCCTTTGCGGTGAGGAGCAAGCCGTGTTCCTTTTAATTAAAACGTACACTTTTTACATACATAGGTATACGTTTGAGTAAAACACATACGGAATGAGCAGTCTTCGGTGGTTTATTTTAATTTTGAGTAATGAGTAAAAGCTACCGTGCTTTTCAGTTGTAATTGTGGCAACTTCGTTGTGATAGAAGATTTTTCCGTTTTGTGCTTAACAAACTGAAGATTCTTTAACCTTTTGACCGCAGAGATAACGCTCTACGAAGCCGAAATTAGCCGATTGTCTCTTTCCAAAGTTCGATGTGCAATATTTATCGCCGGGTACTGTACTACGGTTCATGAGATTCCGCCCGCTGTAAAAAGCACCGAATTATCTTGTAGGTTGGTAGATTATTTGTTCTAGCGGCACTAGAAATACGCATTCTGTGAAAATTTCAACTGTCTAACTATTACGGTTCATGAGATACAGCCCGCTGACAGACATGACGGATGGACGGAGTGACAGCGGAGGCTTAGTTACAGTCCTGTTGGCACCTTTCGAGTATGAAACCTTAAGAAAAGGCGTATATGATACGAGTATAACATGAAATAAAATCATTCTTCAGTGACGGCTAACAGGAGAAAATTTAAGAAATTTACTTGCAGCGCAGACCCCAAGCAGGAAGGATGAAAAAGTGATAATTCAGAGCTAGCTTCGTTTATGCAACAGCTGCAATTACTACGAGCATGTAGCTCATAATAATACTTAATGGACTTTAAATCGTGTTGCCGTTTTCACAGGGTAAGACTTAATTAATGAGTTAGTGTATCCCGGCCGCTGAGGGCGCACAGGACGCATGGCTGACTCCCTCCTGTGGTTTACGAAGCAATTAAGGAATCGTGCCGGAAAGGTGTTTACAAGCATTTCTCGATTCAAATCTTGAAGTGGTTGATAAAAGTGGTGTATAAATGTAGAATACAAAATAATCAAACAATCAAAAAACGATCTCAAACTGAATCATTATGTTCTTACTAACCACATAGCATTGGTTGAAGAAGCACCTAAGATTTTGCCGTATTTAAGTTCAATACTCAAAGAAAAACATACCTTCCTTGCTCGATTACCTGACTTCACGCCATACTCAGCGCTAGCGGTGATCTATGGCACAGCAAGCTGTCACCTGTCAACTGTCAGGTCATAGCGTCTAAAAATTTTGCCGCCATGGACGTAAAATTTTTTCTCTCGTTAATTTTCTTAGAAAGTTAATAGTTTCTGGTAAAACTATAAAGAAAGTGAATAATAGTGCTTTTGGTAAGTGATAAATAGTGTTACGCTGATCGTTAGTCAGCGAAATGCCGAAATCCGAGATTGAAAGCTCACATAATAAACACGTGTTCGCCGGTGCCGTTGTAAAGCAACCGTTTGTAGCGAACTTGAGCGACGAATTGTCCTACGTGCGTAAGTGGCGAAAAACGCTCTTCATCCTCGGAGGAAGAAAGTAGCTTCTTCGCACTGCTGACCAACAGACCGAACAGAGTGGACCTACGCATTTATAATGGAATAAGTAGCCAAGTAAGTGTTCAATTTCTATGAACATGACACAATTTCCACATCATATCACTAACTTTACAAAAACACTCATCAAACTTCTAACCTGGTTCTGGTTAGTATCCACTTCGGAAGTGCATTGTGGTATAATACACAATTCGGTTTTGTTTTAAGAGACAGAAGTATTACAACTGAAGGATTTCAGTGTAAAATATGATAATTAGGTAGAAAAACTCTGCTTTTAAGACAATCCACTGACCGATATTCCTGTTTCAGTGAATATCAAAATAAACCAAACACCAATTAAAGAAAAGCTCAAATTTATGGTTATCTACCCCATGTGTTTCACACACTGCATTAGAAGTCAAAGAGTATAGACTTAAGCTACTAAACCAAACTAAAGATTATTTAGTTCCCGCGGAGGGCGTTTTGGTTGGATGCTTAATGTGGGTGGGTGTGGGTAGCTGAAGGAGCTAGTTGCTAAAGCGAGTCTACAAGGACTTGTTAATTAAGCAGCAACCTACCCAATAGGCTTGTACCCTACTGTCACCTTTGGAAGTAGTTGGAACGTTTTTCAGGAAGTGTATTTTAATTTTAATTATTGATTGCTGTCTAGTGGCAAGCTGCTGTTAAATTACAGTGGTTCAGCGAAGAGCTGATCTCTTTTGAAATCTGAAATCTAGCAGATATAAATAGCATTTAGAACATTTAAAATTGCTAATTAAAAATGTTAAGTTTCATAAATAACTAAGTAATAAGAAATGCTAAATATTTGAACAACATTTAATTTACTATGCTATACTTCTGTATTTTGTAATAATTAAGGAAATCTTATAGTTATGATCAGGATCATTGATCTATCAAAATATGAAAGGGAATAAATACATCCACCACACAATTTAAAACTGACAATATTATAATTAAAGCTGTTATTGCAAGTAGTACTTGTTTTACTATAAAAAAAGGAATTTGGTAAAAGGGGATCATTGCAAAGATACTTTTGACAAAAATCAGACTGCCTAAAGAACCATGTAAAACTTCAGAATGAAAGGCTTATTGCCTTACTGTTTTTATACTGAGATAATAACAGGAAGTCCAACACTGAATATGTTTATATTCACAACAATTCAATTTTGAATAAGCAATAAGTAATAAGTCTATAGTTAGCAAATTTCTATTAAACCCACATTATAAAAAATGTGGATATTTTTTGGTTTTAATACCTACTTTACACACCAATATTACTAAAAAGTAAAAAAAAAAAAAAAAAAGTATTGATATGTTAATTATGGGTAGCTTTTCATGAAATAGTCACATACCAACAACTCCGAAGAGCTTTTAGAACCAAGAAAAATATGGTAATTGACAGCATACCCTTTTGGCTTTTCTTGGGTTCTCTGGACGATCAGCCAACTGAGTGGCAGAGAATTTGCGAGCCTATGGTATCCGCATTCTTGTTCAGGTTGATATGAGCTGGCCCACTATTAAAACTCAGTTTATGATTTCTGTCTCGGAGACGGTAAGTCCTAACAAAGCTTAGGTGACAAATTAATTGCCTAAGTCTATTCTGAATCTCCATCAGGAGTAAGAACATGTAAGCCTTCGATACTTTGTTCCCTGAATAAAGTTCAAAGCGTATTAAATTTAGGTGTTCCATATATAATTGTTGCAATGCTTGCAAGGGAATGCTTGTAGTCTCAAAAGTTTTTGAGAAGGGCAGACCAAGATAAATAGAAAAAGGTTGCTCTACTGGTTGGCCATAATTAATGTGGTAGCTAGAGGCTATTGATAAACCACAGTTCAGTTCCTCTACACATGGGTAAGGAAACCCATTTCTTGTCCACACATGCAGTGGATGAAGGGTAAGGAGTCCACATGAATGGGCTACCCTATACATTCAAAGGATGTCTTTAAAAGATCACTTTTAGTGACGAGAACACTCATTGTGCCACCCTTGGTAAAATATCACTTCATATTTGTAATTCATAAGGTGGACATTATAAATAATCATGTATTCTATCCTACTCTTGTCAGGAACTTGACCAAACTAGAAAAAATGGCACTCGAACTTGGAGAGACGTTTGCCATAAACGCAGTAAGTAATAAGCAGCCAAAAAGCCAGTCTTGAGAGTACATATTCTAGTTCAATCCGACAACAACATTTGTCGCACATCTGGGATGAGCGAGGGATTCGTTTCCCTAGTGTCCTTGAACCTAACTTGCAAAATTACGAAGTTAGCAGGTTAGCTGGATCTTACTATGTCAGCGGTTTACCTCCCGGGGAGTTTAAAAGTGTTATAACGGCTTAGCCGACCGCTTATCGTTGAACAGGCCAGCTAGATGGGCTCCTGTTGCTCCAGGCCCCAGGCCTCGGAGGCCATGTTTTCCAAGTGGGGCGTCCCCGACGTCGACCTTTTCGCGTCAGATAAGTCGGCCGTTGTGCGACAATACGTCATATGGGACTCAAATGAAGGCTTGGCAAGCTTCTGCGATGCTTTCAGTTAGAGGTTACAGCAATGATTAGTATGGGTGCTCTTTTCGCCCAATTTAAAACCGAGCGCTCAGTCATCTGCTGAACTCGGAGGTGGGTTGGGTGCTTATTATGTATAAATGGCCCATACCCAGTGTAGATGTCTCGGAGAGCCAACACCTATACAAGACCTATGTAAGAACCTCTTAAACCTAACAAGCTGCAACTAACCTAACCTAACCTACCCTGGAAATTTGGGGGGGGGAAGGCAGTCGGCTTGTAAGAGGCAGTGGTTGGTACAAGAACAATGGATTTGCTGAAATATGGTTGGAGATAATCCACACTTATTACTAATAAAGCTCCTATTCAGAGGTGAATGTCATGGTGTAAATTGCATGGCATTAGTCCTAAATAACCTGATCCGAATTTACTTATTTATTTGCATGAAGCAAATACTGTACCAACAGATCTGATGTTAGATCTAGACATTTTCTTGTCCACTGAGTAAGTTACAAAAGCATTAGCTTTAGCTAAACCACTACCAAGAAAGTAACCCAGGTGGGATAGATAGTTTTTCCGCCTTGATTGGAGGATTTATGCATCCTAATATAATAGGATATCTTACAACTTTTAAAGGTTGAATAACAGTGAGGCCATTATGGCTCACAGAAATTAACAATCAAGTTGTTTACTTAAAATCTACCATAGTTATTGTTGGCTTTGGTTTACAATGACAGGCATGGCTAAGCTTGCTCAAAAGATTTTTAAACAAAACACGATAGAGGTGCCTCCAAGAAGTATAACGTCTGTGGTAGCCTTCGGGAGGCTGACTACTGAGTAGCACATCAGATGAAATCAAAATGGAAGAGCCACTAGACTTACATAATTATTACTTTTAAAAAGTAGTAAAGGAGAGGGCTACCCCAAGAGAAGTTGTCTCAAGCCTATAATGTTCCCACTGGTGGGACGAAAGACTGCTCTTTATGCAACCAGGAGGATTTATTATATGAGAATTTTTAATTCCCTATGAAAGTATTTGAAAATGTTTGGGTACATTTTTGTAAGTCCATTGACTAATGAAGGGACTTACACTAGAATACCCCTTTGATCATTCATATGCAAAGATTTAATGTATTGATCATGATAATAAAAAGGTCCTAAATAAATTTCAGTTACAAAGGAATTTTAACTTTGTCATGTATGACAAGTATATTTTCCTACATCATCATATAAGTATTTATGAGTTTCTGTACCTTTGATTGAGAAATATTTTTACCGTTGATCTCAAGTTTCAAGTAGGTATATTACCTAACTTGTATTAATTATGGATATGAATGAGTGATCCAATTATCCTTTAGTAATGAGATGATTATTTTTAATTCAGTTTAGATCTCATTGATTTTAAATTACCTTTATATCATTATATTAAAATTTCATGTTCATGTTCTATAAGGCAAATAGATTTGCCATTTATCTATAACAATTTACGAAAGATGTTTTCATTTCTGCATTTTCTTGTATGAATAGATTGAAAACTCTTAATTTTTGGTTTTAACAGTTAATGAATTCAGACGAAAATATTCGTCAATTCCGAATATGAATAATTCACATAGCGTCTACATCCTTCGGGTAGTCTTCACCAGCAGATAACAAACAGGTCTTCAACCAATGCTATGTGGTTAGTAAGAACATAATAGAGCTGTTTTGCATTAAAACAAAACAGTTATTATGTGATGAAGAACCACATAGCATTGGAGCAAGGTGCTTGCTGATGAGTTTTGAAGACTTCTATGACCTGACAGTTGACAGGTGACAGCTTGCTGTGCCATAGATCACCGCTAGCGCTGAGTATGGCGTGAAGTCAGGTAATCGAGCAAGGAAGGTATGTTTTTCTTTGAGCATTGAACTTAAATACGGCAAAATCTTAGGTGCTTCTTCAACCAATGCTATGTGGTTCTTCATCACATAATAACTGTTTTGTTTTAATGCAAAACAGCTCTATTTTGAAGGATTTTGCTAGTCTTTGTTTCATGTGTTTGAAAAATTTGTCTGCTCATCATGTTGTTCAACCGTCAAAATGAAAGCATTGTTACTTATAGTGTATTATGCAGTTACCCCGCTGGTTAATTTACATCTAAAATCAACCAGAAATAAATAAAATAAAGTCGCTCCTCATGTATATCCGTGTAACTGCTTGGATCTTCTATAAACTTCGCAATAGAGTTTTGATGCGGTTTTTACTATCATTTAGTGCAATTATTCCGGAAGATTTATGTGTAAAATACATATTTATCTTATGTACCCATAGCACAGATATCTCAATGTTTTGCCATGTTGCCATTGCACCTGTGCGAATCAGACGGATCGCTAGTCAACAATATTATGATTCCTGGTTTCAGGATATATGAAATTTATTATGAAATGAAAAGGAATACGGAAATGCATTGATGCAAATACTAATCACTAGCTGAACCGGCGAACTTCGTACCGCCATATTTTATTTCTCCAGTCGCGACTGGTAAAATCAAATCAGCTGCGGGTCTAAAAAGGCCACAATAAGCAATTCCTCTAAAAGTGATTCATTTCCTGAATTCCCCTATGATTCTGCTATATGACATATTACTTTAATAAAGCAATTCATAATTTGGTGATCATTTTACGAATTTCCATACAAAACTATCAAATAGATGAATTGCGTGCTGTCTACGCAGAAAATATTATGAATTGTCAGTTTGTGACCATTTTAAATATGATTCATAATATGATCATATTATGATTCCGCCAAAGCGGCCTTTTTAGACGCCCTGGTCGATTGTTTCGTCAAAGATCTGTTAAAGTCTTCTGTCACATACCGTCAATCACTTTTTGTATTCGATTGTAAAAATTAATTCTGATCAAATCTACATTTTTTTTAAATTTTCTTATATTCAAACTTTTTCCTGACAATAAGGAGTACATAAAAAAAGAATCATCCAATTTGATGCAGTCGTTCGGAAGTTATGCGCGTACATACATTTCGGCGATTTATTTTTATACTATATAGAAGATAGATTTAATAATCTTAGTAAATCTAGCTTAATCTATAGACACATACATTAAATCATGCCTTCTCCAAATGGGGGTAGGCCCGCCTGCTAATATTCTACGAATTCGCAAAAGTAATTACTTTTGCTTCGTTTAAGTTAATTCAAGAATACTGTCTATGCTGCCGCCTTTTTGATTTAATAAAAAACCAAAGTCCTAAGTTTCTCTCTTTATGTTATATATAAAATACCTTTCTAGGGACCAGTATATCAATTCCCAAATACACATTCTAGCTATGTAGCACAAACTCTAGGCTGACAAACGAGCAGTTCGTAGAAGTTGACGAATGGCGTCATTAAATAGGTTATGTAAATGCAACTTAGCCAAGTTTCGGCGACTGAAGTGCAAGATGCACCGACTTGTGTAACAAGGACAAACGCTGCATACAAATATTGAATACCTACATAATATTAACTTGGATGATAAAGTGAGAAGTCAGTAGTTTGTTTATTTCACTTTGATGGGAATTTTTTACAAATCTATTTTGTTCTAAGCGTAGTTTTCAGTGCGTTTACAATAGTTCGGAAGGCAAATTTTCGTAACGTTAAAAATCTAGTCGTAGTCTCATCTCGGCGATAATCAAAAATTTATGGAAACTCGAGGTATTTTTGACAGATTGTAACGTTCGAAACGTTTTTAAAATTATGAGAATTGTCCCTCAGTTCGCTGACTGACAACCACTAAAGATAGAAACGATAGTGGCATTTAGAAGATAATAAGAACATCTTCTTTTGAGGATCAAGAGGAGCAATAACAAAGAATTTCTCTCAAAAAGGGCAACGAGGTACTCTTCTTTTTCATACCGTGTCGGTAGTAATTTATATGCCGTCAGACAAGAATTTGGCTGCGAGCTTAGCACTTTAAGCAGCGTCCATCAACTTCTGTAGCGTGGAGACAACAGGACACGCCTGACACGATATAACGAGGGATTAACACTTGTATATTAAAATCAAGACGATGATGGCAACTGTAACAGCAGACCACAACAACAACAACCGCGTACATACTGACAAAAATACGAAAGTAAAACCACTGCAAAATGTTAGTGATGGATATTATCAATTCGAAACGAGACTTGCCTTTAAGACGGATGCTTATGTGATACTGATTAAGATGTCGTAACGGACCCAGATTGTTTCTGTGTTAAAGAGCCAAGAGAAGCACGTTTTATTGAGCAAGATGGACCATCGATTTGTACTTGATAGTCTACGTAGACGCTATCCTTTGTTTTATGCGGCGAACCATGTTGACTTACATACGTAAAATTCAAATTGTCAGGTCGTATATTAATATATGATTCGCGACTGTAACAAATATGGCTGTACAGAATGTATAGTCATTTAAACCACTAATACAATTCTCCAACTTCATTTAATACTAGGTTTGATTTCCTCGCAAGCGCTACTGTTGACAATGAGCTCCTGCGTTCGATTCCTAGGTTGGGAAAAGTGTTATTTGGTTTTTCTATCGGGAATTTCTCAGTAGCAGCCCGTAGTCTGGATTTGTGCCCGGTTGATGGCAATAGGATTGCCCCCTATTACATGGGTCTTAAACATAACTGGCGAAAGGCGGGTATACTATATGTACACTTAAGCTCAACCCTTCGGGGTAACTAGGCGTGATGTTATATTGTTATTAGTGTACGGTAAAGACCTCTCGCTTCTCATACAGAGAAGGCATAAGCATTGATCACCACATTACTGAAGTACAAATCCAGGTTTCTTCGAATTTTCATTCTTAAATTGTGAGGAAACCTGATTTTTTTTATTTTACGGTTTTAGTATGTTATTGCCCTGAAGCTGACAGATATTCTAATGACTAACCATCATCAGTTATTAAGGGTTTATTTCACTCTGATAAATATTAGGTAATTAAGGTTACCTTGTCCTATCTACATCTGGCAGGTGCGTCTAATTAGTCTGGCGATAGTTACCTCGAATGAGAACTTTGTAAGCGTACTATAAAACGACCAGACGAAGGAGACAAATTGGAGTGGTGATTAATTTTAGGAGTCTGGATTCATCGACCCGAAAATGTTTTATGTAGTTACGACGGTTCCCGAGAGGGATTGGAAAAGGCACGGTATCATGATAAAAGAAAGCAGTATTCTATAAAATAACATCACGCCTGCATTCCCCGAAAGCGTAAGCAGAAGTGTATGGTAAACATTTTTCGCCAGTTATGAGTGGCTTATGGCTAAGTTAATATCAGTCACACGGTTGAAACGATCAGGTTAAGCTACGCTTGCTGCGGTTGGTCCGTGGGTGGTCGATCTTTTTTACCCCTCCGTACCTCAGAAAGCACGTAAAGCTTTTGGTCCCGGGTGTCATTTGTGGATTTTTTATTTTACAGTCGTTAGTGGTTGTCAGAAGCTCGAAAGTCTGACAACCAGTCTTATCAAGGGGTATCGTATTACCCAGTAATTGGGTTCCATAACCCAATTACTACCAGTATTTTACGTGGTGTGACTGTCTATCTGACCTCCATAGGTCAGATAGACAGTCACACCACGTAAAATACTGGTATTCAATCGACTCAAACATGGTGGGGAAATGGCTAGGCAGATGATGGCGAGACTATTACTATCTGGGCATGAGTCCAGACTCCGGGCTGATTCTGAGAAATTTCTATAGAAAAACCCAATAGCACTTTGTTCGACGTCGTTTCTATCCAGTTTGTTTCAATATACTGCGATCTTGATTGTTCTGGTCGAGTGAGATAGTAATAAAAAATCACGACAGCGGCAGTGTCTTGTTATAAAACAAGTTGAAAGTATAAAAGAATTCTCCTCTTACAGCCCCACTTGTAACTCCGGTCCTTCTATTCTATAGGCCACAGCCATTAAACGATCAATGAGCAAATCTGAGCTAAGTCACAAACTTTCTCAGCCGGATAAATCCAATAACATTAAAAACGAGACAATGACAACGCTCTGTCATTAATCTGAAATGAAGAAGAAAATAAGAAAACTTTACACTCCAACAAATCCTTTCGCAATGTGTTTCATGATTCAAGAAAAGCCATAACCATTGGCAATACACTTACGAGTTACAATTTACTTTGGGAATGAAAACAATTGTCAGAATACGCAGATAAGTGTATTGTTACGATTTGGTACGTTAATATAGCACACATAATTACTAAAGCACACATAATAATGGTACGTGCTATTATTTCTACAACAACAATTGGAAACAAGGATTTGGACATACGACCAAATCCTTGTTTCCAATTGTTGTTGTTGGGTTTTTTTATTAAGGGTTTCTCATTAGTAGCCAAAGTGGTGGAAGCTCCCGTGCCTCGAATAGCACTTAGGGTAGCTACGCATTTCATTACTTTATAGCATTTTTATATCATTGGTTGTAGGGTAATATTAAATTTCATAAACTGTTTATTATAATTATTTAACTTTGTTACTTGTTTTGTCTAAATTGTAAAAATCCTGGCTTGATTTTCGTGCGTTGTTTTCGGGTAACCACTGAAAATCAGCGCTGTGCTGTGGGTCCCATAGCACAGCATCATGCTGAGTGGAAGCCTTCTTGTCACAATCACGGCATGCAGCTGCCGACTATTTATGTTCTATATGCCTATGTATAAATATCTGTGCTGTTATCATGTTTTAAAAAAATGTTGTCATCTTTTTATATGCACGTGTTTCTGTGACAAATAAATCTATCTTTCTTTTTTTTATTACTAAATGGGCCTGCTCTTGACCACGATCACGCCTGATAGAAAGCGATTGATGAGGTCTATGATGGATCGAGCGTGCCCAGAAAAAGGGCGATGGTGGGATCAGGTCGTGGAGCTCCTGCGCACACTCTAGAAGTACAGTCTGTAGAAGACCGGTAGGCAAACAACATTACGCCGATGAGCCAAGCTGTGAAGCTTAGCCACCAACGTTTCGTCGCCTATGAGCCTTTTTGCTCTGCGTTTCACCGAGTTAAGGGCAGCAAGCTGGTATTTTGCTGATCCATCCCATAAGTGGCTGCAATACTCCATACAATAACGCACTTGAGCCTTATACAAGCTCAAAATCTGTCCAGATATGAAGTATCGCTTCACCTTTAGGATGCCCAGTTTCTTGGCTGCAGTCTGAGCTTTTGACTCGATGGTTGAGCCGAAGTTGAGATCGGACGTCAACTCCATGCCCAAAAGCGTTAGGTGGTCGGTAACGGGTACAGATGCACCTCGGAAAGTTGGGTATAACCGGAACTGGCTCCTTTTGGCAGTAAAAATACACGCCTGTGTTTTTTGAGCATTGAATTTGACCAGATTGTCGTCACCCCACTGGGGTCAAATTCAATTACGCCACCATGGGCTCTCTAAGAGCAGTTGTTTCATCTCTGCTGGCTCTTGCACTGAACAGGTATTTATCTGAAACTATGCTGTCATCTGCGTACCCGATAGCACCAAGTTGTAGCAGGTCGTTGATATGCAGCAGAAATAGAGTCGCAGAAAGAACAGACCCCTGAGGAACACCCGGCATCAATAGCCTTATGATCCGATGAGCAGCCATCTAGGACCACTCTGACTGATCAATCACTTAGGAAGTCGGACATCCAGTTGTAAAAGTCAGCAGGGATGCCGAATGCAGGAAGTTTACCCAACAAACTAGCATGCCAGACCTTGTCAAAGGCCTTTGAGATATCAAGAGACACAGCAAAGGCTTCGCCGTGTTTCTCAATGGCTTCGCCCCAGCAATGCGTAACATACACAAGAAGGTTGTCAGTTGACCGACCACGACGGAATCCATACTGGTTTTCACTGAGGAGATCTTTGTCTTCTAGGTATGCTAGCAGCTTATGGTTCAGTACCCTTTCCATTACTTTACACAGTATGGAGGTTATGGCGATTGTTCTGTAGTTGACAGGCTCAGCACGGTTATCCTTTTTGGGCACTGGCTCTACTGTGGCTGTCTTTCTTTCTTTCACGTAAAGCTATTGGTACTACATCTGATCTCTCCCCGTTCGTGTCGCATTGCTGTCCCATCGGACCATGAGAGTAAAGGAAGTAGAGGGTGTACCTGTGTTTGCGCACGCATTTATTATGCACATTTGTGCATAATAATCTTATCTCCCCTGCGTACTTGGCTAATCTCCGTTGAAATCTGCCACTGTGACCGAAATTCGGTAGCGAGAATTCATTTTATTTCCGCTAAGCCGATTTCACAAGCAAAAGGCTGAACTTAATATAGTGGTATGTCAATTGTTTTTCCAAAAACACACACCTATTTGCTTACAAGTTTGGGAACTAAACCTCGAACGTAGTTTACACTCTTATCAGATTATTACATTATGAGTATCTGATAAAAGATGAACAGACGCTATTTACTTCTATAATTGAAAAGCCAACATGCCGGGAATTTTATCTTCTACCTGCCTGTATTAAAAGTCAGTTCCATGATCTCGTTATAATGTTACTTAAGCATTTTCTTGGTTCGATATTTTTATTAGCAATATGATTTGGTCGTATATCCTTTAAATCTTTCATTTGTTCCCAACGAGTAACACCCTCAAATGTCACACTGTTACTCGATGGGAATGTTTTTAAGAAAAAATTCCCAACCATCCCATCGAGTAACAGTGTGACATTTGAGGGTGTTACTCGTTGGGAACAAATGAAATCTTCATTTGTTCCCAACGAGTAACACCCTCAAATGTCACACTGTTACTCTTCTCTCCATGAGCCATTTTGTTACAGTACAAAAAATCTGATTTTCATATCGAAGCTCAAGATTTAACTAGGGAGAAAACAGCCTAAAGCTACGAGGTCAAATAACGGGATTTCCCTTTCTAATAATAAGCAGGATAAGTTTCAAGTACATACTTAAATAGATAGAAACCAACGTTCTGAAGGAAGTCTCTCAATTTCGAAGTTTATCGGGCGTCGATTGAGCACTACCCAATAGTAGTGGTTTGATCCACAGAGTACATAGCAACTGGAGTAACAGCATGTTCGACCTTACGTTGAGTGAAATTTTGAGATAAACTCTAAGCCACCGATGGTCAGACTTGAAGCTTTTCTCCAAATAAGTATATTATCCTGGCCGTATGACTGAAAGTCTGACAAATGTAAGAGGTATCGTATAATCTATTAACTGGGTTGTGGATGTCAGATAGTGTAAAATACTGGTATTCAGCTGCATTTGGTTAGACTGCAAGCCGACTCCAACATAGTTGGAAAAAGGCTAGGCAGATGATGATGATCCTGGCCGTATGACCGTCCATTTAATACTGCGCTCAAAGCGTTTGCAATGCTGTTTGGTGTTAGTAAAACAGGTGGGTCAATTTCAACATGTGTTTTTTTTTCATTTCCGTGTATTTTTTAAAGGTTTTAGTATTTGTTTTTAACTTTAAATTGCTCTTCAGTTTATTTTAATTAATATTGTTAGATGGGATCAAAATATCGTAAGAAACATACGACATATTTGAGATTCATTTTAAGTGCCGCTGAAATGATAAAGTGATCCACTGAAATTGTATATCTTTTCACCGAAATTAGATTTACGTGACCGAAATGAAAATGTTAACACAACAATGAAACTGAAAATGTTAACATCCTGGGAATGGGTAGCTTAGAGATTGAAAAGATTTTTAATTCCAGACGGGACCATTTGCGACAGAGTAATTTGTCCGCAAATAGTCAAAGTACCAGATGGTCCCAATAAACAAAAAAAAAACGTTTGCGTATGCTAATGAGGGATCACGTGTCATTTAAAATTAAAACATTTTTTGCAGCCCCTATCTCAGATTTACATTTTAACGTCACTATCAGCTTTAGCACCCTCGAAAACCATGCAAACAAAGCCCATCATGAAAAATTTGAAAATTTTTGCAGCCGCCATCTGGATTTGCATGGAGAGGACATACTTCTTCGTTACGTTGCGATTTCTAGCAGTTTTCTTCTACCGGAAGCTGCGTTAAAGAACTTCGTTCCAATAAAACTTTGATATCTCAGTTCATTAACGTACCGTTTTGCTGTGCTTGTCGGTACGTGGTCTCCACAGAACTCTTCTGCTCTATTGGACATCAGTTCTATGTACCCTGCCCACTGCTACTTGTCGATCTCGCAGAGAAATCCCAACCCTAAGCATAGATCTATTGAAAAGAGTATGGTATCAACTAAAAGTTGATGAAAAACAGATTTTACAGTGACACCATAGGAAATATATCTCAGATTTATGAGATTTTTTTAATCGACACCGAAATCACAAAGCCATCCACCGAAGTGAGTTAGTTGACCACCGAAGCGACATTAACACACCGAAATGGGATTTGTTGTCATTTTGGTGAATTTTCTCGGTGGTGGTTTTAGGCCACTCAATCCACTGCTATGAGAACACCGAAAAGAAAAAAAAGACCAAAACTAAAATGACAAAATACTGAAAATGTTTAGAACATAATGAGCTATACTCAAGTAAATATATACATAAGGCGCATGTACGACACGGCACACAGAATAAAAAGTTACAAAACTCGATAAATAAGTTAAAAGCGTTACCAAAAAGATATTATTTTTGTCCTAATCCACCGAAAAGAATTACTTACCGTCTTTTGCTGGAAGACGCAGTGAGCACTTTACGTTGACTGACTACAGCAAGGTTAAGTGCGGCCCTACAATGCCGTGTGCTAACTATGGCTGTGTCACTTTTGTTCACCGGGATGAGAATAGTTCGCGGGACACTTGTGTTTTCATTTATCAGTAACTTCACTGGGTAGGTATAAGTACAATAACACTGTTTGTCAATACTATAAGGACTGGCTTAATAAACAAAAGTAATCGGAAAACTAAATAACAAATAGTTTTTCTTTTTCGAGGCACATTACCATCAGAATCGTATTTTATAGGGATAGCCACCGCAATGACAAATTTATTGGTTAACATTTTTTTAATATAATTTACTAAAATCCTAACTAAAATATATTTATTGCCTCCAGTGAGTAGCTACATTTTTTATTCAGAAAACATAATTCGACTGTATTTGAAATTTCTGCAGTGGCGTTTTCATCTACGCCGCGAAGATTTTCTGTTTTGGAAATTCACCCACCCCAGGTATAATGTCCGTCCGCAACTCCATAACTTAAGGCCAATTCTCGTACATAAAAACGTTCACATTCAAGTCTCATCTCAGTGACAATCAATGTCAAAAATTTGTCAAAAATGTATGTATATTGATTGTATTTTTGACAGATTGGAATGAGAACGTTCTTAAAAGTATACCTCTGGCCACGTATTTTGGTAAACAAATTATATGCTGGAATGCCATTTGCATAAATTTCCATATACCGTGTATGACAAGATGTATGAACCTAAATGAGGCAACATACTCTTAGTATGTAAGCATCGCAGCAGGTGGAATTCCGCAGTTTCTGCCTACCCCCGAGAAAAAGGCGTTACTTTATGTGTGAATGTATATAAATTTCCATGTTTTTCCTTTTCTGCGGGTTTGATTTAATTTACTTTTCATACCGCATTATTCACGCAATGTTTACCGTCAATATTCGCAGAACCGAAACCTCCATTTTGTAATTAATCCTTGTGTCCGATCGCACTGTATGTATCCTCGCTACGTCCGCGTCGCGTCGATGCAATATCAGCATATTGTGTTCTCCGTGTAATTACATTTCAGCAGAGTGCTGTAGCAAATGAAAATGCAGCTGCCAATATGGCGCCCGTTTCTTTCTGTTTAACCCAATGTTCAGCGTAGTGTTTAATCATTAGATTGATGAGATTTTTATGTAGGTGTGGTGTGTTTGGTGCTAGTAGTTTAATTAATCGCTTTTATAAGTGCATACTGTGCGTTCTGTGTGATGCCGGACGTAAAAGAATAGCACTATCCCATTTCTTCCCGTGGGTGTCGTAGAAGGTGACTAAGGGACTTACTAGAGAATGGGCAGCAGCGTTCTCTATGCATTTTACCACCATACTGCGATCGCCAACCCGCCTGCCAAGCGTGGCGATTATGGCAAAACCCCCCGGGGCGGAGGCCTATGTCCAGCAGTGGACGTCAATCGGCTGAAATGATGATGATGAAAAGTGCATATTCAATTTCATAAATTAATATAGATGGCGAGAAATCGTGAGGTGAATCACATTAAGCACCTAGACGAGAGTTTTCATGAGGAGCACGTTCGCTCTGACAAGAGTGTTACGAAGAAGAAGTCTGTGTGGACATTTGATTTTGAATAATTTTCATCCTACTCTATGTTCTACGTAAAACATATTTTGATTAAAGAGCTATCTGTGATGTTTTAATCACTTTCACTGTCCGCGAAAGAAGCACACACAATAACCATGAAGACGGATAATGGTAAAGGATAGCTGAATAGTTTGTGTGCCAAAGTTGTTATAATACCATATTTTAAGTTTGTTAACTGTTCTCAATAAAGCGAAATCTTTGTTATTTCTTATTACATACATTTCTTTAATCATAATGGGACGGAAAAGTTTAAGCTACATATGTAGCCTGTTTAGATTTGTCAAATACATAAAAGAAAACCACACACCAAGAAAGACCAGAAACAAAAACCTACAGCCAAACATAATCTCATAAATAACGCAGCAAATAAAGAAATACTTTTCCCGGCTAAAGGTAGATGTTCAAACAGGGACTAGATGAAAATAAGTGACGACATTAATCAGAGGACCCTCGGCTCACGTAACGACGACCTTTGAGCCTACAGGGCTAAGTAATCGACCTTCTCTCATTAGACTGAAGGAGAAATGTATTCGAGAGGATGGCAGAGGAATGTGAACGATTGTAATCTATGTCTGTGTAAAAGATTCGAGTTCTAATCCTAAGAAATAAAGCCTAGAAAAGTTTGACATCTTCTGTACTCAAACTCAATATTTGAAATAGAACTGTCAGAATGTAAACGGCCCTTGAATTTTCTGAATGGGCAGTATTTATAACATTTTTTTTTTAAGTTTTTAGGAGCGGACCTCAAGCAAGCTGATAGTAATGATAATTATTATGAAGTTTTATAGACCTTGGTTTTACCAACATTCTTAAGGATACGCGTTGTGGCCAAGTGGTATCTGCCACGACTTGGTGTAGGTCATGGGGGTTTGAGCCCAGGTAGGTACTTTACTTTGTGTAAATAATTTCTACACCATTGCTCCACCACCATTGCTCCCAAAACGGTGAAGAAAAAAAATGTGATGAAACCGGCGTGTCCTAGAACTAAGAATACATGTGACATCTTCCACCCGCAATGGGTCCGCGTGGTAGACTACAGCCCACTTCCTCTTGAAGAGAGGGGGCCTATGTCCCAGCTGTGGGAACATTATAGGCTTCTTATGCTAAAGGAGACCCATCCGTTAGAAAGTGGGACATTATGCAATTAAAAACCCGTAGTGTGTTACAAGCAAAATAATTTAACCAAGGCTAGGTAAGAACAGATTTACATAATTATATTAACAGGATTATAAATGCATGAGAGTATGAGGGTCTTGGCTCCGGTGTAAGATTAATTATAATCTGTGCAGTCATCCAATTTGAGGTAATACGTATTATTTTGTAAGTGTCTGTGTGTGAACGCGGGGAATGGACGCCTTATTTTTTTCTTAAAAAATCTTAGAGCTAGTTTATAGATAGTTAGTCAACGAAGGCCAATTAAAAGTTTTCACTGACAATATTAAGGTAAAACAAGTAACAGCAGACGGGCAATCGAAAGTAAGATTATGTAAGCACTTGGAGAGAATTAAGAAAAGACTGAATAGGTTTTAATTACCTTCAAAGAATTTTTTACAAAGTATTTTTTTTAAGTTTAGGAACACCGGTGCAGATCAAGATCACCAACACTCTGTAGGAGGACATATAGTAACCTTATTGGTGATGTTCTTCAGAATGCTCAGGTGCGAAGGTCTCGCAACTGGCTAGCATGTTGGCCTAGATGTTAGACGGCGAGGCCACTGTGCTGACCCGTCGTAGGGGGACGAAAAGTTCTATACACGGGGTCGTCTGGTGCCCTTATGCTATTTGGTCCCTGGGGTGGTCACGGCTTGCTATATGTTCTGGTGCGCCGGGGGTTATTCCCCTCCGAGGAGGGTCCGATGACGGACAGCCGCGGCGGGTTCGCGGATGGCTTGTGCGTTTCCGTGTTCCCACTATTAAGCGGCATTGGAGGACACCGTGGAGTTCTAGCCAGTAAGAGTCCCATCTAACTGCGCTATCTCCCCGTGGTAGCACGCAGCGCAGTATGCTTGATTCACGTAAACCAGGCAAAAGGAGTATGTAGCAGATGGCGTTCTGTAGTTTTTGCCCACTCCGATAAGAAGATCGCATGTGTATGTATGAATGTATGTAAGTGTGATTTTTGTGTTATTGTGTGGGCTAAAAGATGTAAAGTATTTAGAATAATTTGAGCATTTTGCACAAGCAATCTTTGATTAAAACAACATCGATTAAGTATGCAAGATTCTGCGCTACATTATGTGACAATTGTGTTTGTATTTGTGCGTCTTGTTTATGGAGAATAAACAGTTTTTCTTTCTTCTCTTGTCTCTATTTCTATTTAATATTTAGTTAATTGTACTAAGGTGTATGAGACCATACCATTTACGTAACGTGTTACCACACACAAATAACGTCAATCCCCGAAGAGTTAGGCAGAGGTGTATGTACCTAATAGCACACCCACATTTTGCCAGATATGTTTGAGCCCCATGTAATAGGGGGCGAGCCTTTTGCCGTCAACCGAGCACAAATACACACTCCGGGCTGTTACTGAGAACTTCCTAATGGAAAGACCCAATAACACTTTGCCCCATTTGGGAATCGAACCAAGAACCTCATGGTCAGAAGCAGCGCTTGCGATCACTAGACCGTCGCAGTCTATCTACCTAACTGTCTAATCTGCCCCCTAAAATCCTACCTTACGTCCAAGCTGAACACCTGGCTACGTGGGGGGCGGACACGCGTACTGTACAACTGTACAAAAACTTATGCGGCTAACAAGGAAAGGTAACCCCTTTATGGAGTTTTGCGAAAAACCTCAACAAAAAGCCAGTGTCCGTATCCAATCGCAGATACTGTTTAAAAATAAAACACAAACATATACTTAATCTACAACAAAACAAAAACCAAAAAGTGAAACAAAAAACAAAGCAAAAAAAAAACTATCTAATCTGTTATCAACCTAATTAAAGACAGATCGTTTTCCTGAAAAGCATTCTCTTTCGCACAAGTAGGTGGGTAACACTAAAAAAACAGCATAAAACTTTCGCTAAATATATACTAACATATTTGCCATTCTCAAACACCCTTGTTTACCTGGAATATTTTAAATGGTATTTTTGGTAGCAACCTAAAATACCATTTATAATATTCCAGTCACGGTTAGGCTCAGCGCCTAACTTTCTACACCAAACAACTGAGGCAAAATATGTTCAAGTTCACAACAATATGTGAACAACTTTAACAAAACATTACCCCTTTAGCATAGCTAGACTGAACTTAGGTACCAGGAATCTATCCCTACTAAGCTATACTTATTTATATTATGAAGCTGAAGGGTTTGTTTGGTTGAACGCGTTAATCTCAGGAGCTACTGGTTCGAATTGAAATATTTTTTTAGTGTTGGATAGCTTATTTATTGAGGAAGCCTATGGGCTATATAACATCACGCTAAGACCCTTAGGGGCCAAGCAAAGCGAAAAAAGTCATGAATGCGAAGAACTCGCACGGGCAGGCGGTTCGAAGAGACGGGGTGGGTCGGGGGAACAAGAAATTTTACGCGAACGAAGTCGCGAGCAGAAGCTGGTATTATAAATGCGAAAGTAATTCTGTGTGACTGTCGCTACATGTACGCTTGCATGCCTAAACCGATGAACAATCGTCATGAAATTTTGCAGAGATATAGCCTGGGATATGGAGAAGGACATTAGCTACTTTTTTACCCGATAACCGGTATCCACGCGGGTGGAGCCGTGGGCAAAAGCTAGTATATATTATAAAGTAAAGTTAGTCCTTGTGTCTGTCTTTGTGACCACGTTGTTCTTATAAACTACAAAATCTGCCTAGCCTTTTCCCAACTATGTTCTCTCATAACTGCACTCATCTGACTTCACAACCCAGTTCCTGAGTCATACCATAGTCGTACAACTTTGTAACGCTGGTTGTCAGCCTTAGGGTAGTTGGCTATCAATGATCATGGAGGACAGCCGGGGCCAACGGCTAACGTGCTTTCCGAGGAAGCACGAAGAAGTCTGAGTATGTAATGATGATCAAACCGTGGTAAGAGTACCTTAACCTGGTCGATCGACTCGTGTGTATGTAATTACTAATCCACGAGCCCTTCTTCTTCTAAACTGCGCAATGGATTTTGATGCGGTTTCCACCTTCATTTGTAGAATTTATTCCGGAAGGTATAGATCAGGATAGGTAATTACCACACGGTAATAAAACGTTTTCGTAATGATTCATCGTTTTCATAAAATCTTGTTATTATGTTTATTTCAAAACACATAGCATTGTTTGAAGAAGCACCAGAAGATTTTGCTGTATTTTATTTATTTATTTATTTATTTATTTTATTATTTATGTACACACAGTAAAATACATACAAGATATGGCATAATTAAATAAGAGTACAAAGGTACTGCTTATTTCTTTAGAAATTTCTTCCAGTAGACCTGCGAAAGGAGAAATGAAAAAGAAATGTAGACAATAGTGTGTGAGAACAAGAAGAGAAAATATGAATATGTGACGTCTTAAACTAAAATATACTTACACATATAATGCAGGAAATTAACATATACATAAATAAATACGTAATGATAAAATATATAAACATATAGATAAATATATATATACATATATACTTAAATATACATACATACACAATTAAGAGGAAAGGTAATGCTCTTTTACTCGACATTTGAACAGAGAAATAGTTTTTAAGTCACGAATGCTCGGCGGAAGTGAGTTCCACAATCTTACAGCATGTACAGAGAAGGAATAAGAATAATAACTTGTTTTATGGGGATGGGATTTAAGGAGGGATCTAAGGTGTGATCTACACGGTGCGTCACTAGGACGAGCGTAAGAAAAACGCTCACGCAGGTAGGAAGGATAAGAAGGGTTGTGTAAGATTTTAGTTAAATAATCAAAGAAAATCATACCTTCCTTCCTCCATTACCTGTGGCTTCACACCATATCAGCACTGGCGGAGATCTATGGTACAGCAAGCTGTCACTTGTCAACTGTCAATTCATAGAAGTCTTCAGAACTATGCAAGCACATTGCTTCAATGCTATGTGCTTTTCATCACATAGTAACTGTTTTGATTTAATGCAAAACAGTTATATTCTATTTTTACTATCACGCCATTTACTACTTACTATTTGACTGAAACCCTTTTTTTGTCATGGTGACTGTAGGCTGACTCACGTCTCAAGGCTTCTTCAAACAGCGCGACGCGACAGCGCGACGCGACACTTGTAGAACAATTTCCATGAAGTTTTCATAGAAATTGTTCTACGAGTGTCGCGACGCGACCGTCGCGTCGCGCTAGTCTGCACGAGCCTTCACGTAATATTACGAAAACAGACAAGCACGACAAAGGACCTAACCATTATTACAAGACAATCCATAAGTGGGTTTTTCTAAAGAGGGTCGCTAAAATTACTCACAATAAAAACCACACGTTGGTAGTGAAAAACGAGAACATGGTTATTCATATCTATCCGCCAAATCCTCATGACAAACAAGGCTATAACATCCAAAAAGTGATTGACAAACAACATATTCTGTGTACATAATATTGAAAAGGGTGCTCCACCGAGAAGCGGCTTATTCACGGAATAGCTTTTGTCAGCATTGTCCGAAGTATTCGGGGAAACGTTTTAGTATGTAGGTAGGGAATTTTCCTAAGGGTTGACATGGATCGGTATTGTGTTAGTACATTAAGTATGCAAGGTTAGGTTAGGTAGACAGTCAGAAATAATCTTAAAATAAACTCGTTGAGTAACAAAAATGACATTGACACTACATTCGTATTAAGTAATTAGATTACCTAATACGAATTTCCTATTTGTTCCCATGGGTGTCGTAGAAGGCGACTAAGGGACTTACTACAGAATGTGCAGTAGCGTTTTCTATGCATTTCACCACCATACTGCGATCGCCAACCCGCCTGCCAAGCTTGGCGATTATGACAAATCCCCCCTTTTTGGGGGAGGCTTATGTCCGGTAGTGGACGTCTCTCGGCTGATATGATGAATACGAATTACACCCACATGTCGCCAGTTATGTTTAAGTTTCAGAAGACTCCGAGCTGCTACTGAGAAATAAGGTATTACACCCATTTTTGAAAAGTGTCTTACTTAGATTCTAAAATGCTAATAAAACAACAATAAAAAAATTGGATCGATTAGTGCCATACAAATGCATTTAAATTTTACATTTTCATATTTCGCGCGTAATTTGATGAAAACGCTGGACGCAGTGGACGCCATGTTGCTCTGTGGGTATAACGTCAGTTTTCTGTATAAACAAATGCGCTGATATTTTGTATGATAATTGTTTATATTTGAAAAAAAAAATATTATTCTAATTATCGTTGGTTTGCTGTTCCTGAAATTATTTCATATTAAATTATTTATTTCAATAAAAATTACTTTGGTTACGAGAATAACAAAAGCACAAAGTTCAGTTGATTTGTTTAAACAGCGGTATTACGTAATAACATGGCTGCTATTATTTCATGGTGTTCAAAAACAGATTTAAAAAATTTAAATCTTTGAGTTTTAAAATGTTGTTATTTCACTAACTAAAACCAATATTTTCCGACTGGTTTTTGCCTGTGCTATCTCAATAATATATTTTTAGTTTTTTTCTCATATGTAGTAAAATACCCTATTCCAGATAGAAAAACCCAATAACACTTTGCTTGACCTGGGAATCGAACCCAGGACCTTATGCTCAGCATAAGCCCTTACGACCACTAGACAACCAACGAGGCAGTCAAATAGACATTTACCTCTTTGTCTAGGATAGCCCGACGGATGGACCCGTACGCAAAATACGCGCTTTGTCGTGGAGTTGTGAACACCAGTCTGTATTTCTAATAACCAAGGCTCCATTGACAACATAATCTCCAGACACTTTTGGTGTCTGAATTTTTGTATAGGCTCTGGATTTTTCAACCAAAGCCACAGACATAACTACACATCTGAAGCAAACACAAGTTTCAACGATAAAAAGCTTTAAAAAGTGCTTGTAAAGCAACAATTCGTGTAATGCTGCCTCCTTTTACAGACGACACTCAATTTTACGGGGCGTTTGAAGCATCGCATACGGCGCGTAACAAGAACGTTGGTAAGCTTAAGAGTGTCGAGTAGACGCTTCGTTCTTCAACATCGTCAAAAGAACGTCTGTCTAGCTAATATCGGACGCTTCATTCGAGCAAACGTTGATTTTTGTATCATTACACGATCACTCAAAACGGACAAAATTACATAGGAATGAACATTTATCTACTTCTTTCATTTCATTTATCGATCATTCGGCAGGCGAGTGAAAGATGCCGAGTGCTGAAATTCAGCATCGTTGGTGCGGTTCACTCGGGTCACGAATGTATTCATTTTTCACATTTTTTATTTTGTGTTCAGAAGTTCGAGTAAAATATGCAAAATGAAGACAAAAATTAACAATAAGTGAAACGTCTGTTAATTATTTTACAGGCCTTGTATTAAAATTAGCTTTTGTTAGCGGCTTCGCCCGCGTAATTGTTGGATTAGCCCACGGGAACGTGTTACCAGGATAAAAAGTACCCTATGTTTTAATCCAAGTCAATTCCATCCAAATCCGCTCATCAGATAATGTTTCAATATTCAGATAAAGTATATAACTTTAGAATAAATACACCGTGAAATTTTAATGGTTGTTTTCCCGCATCGAAATTGTTTTGTCTTGGTAATACAATTGTTTTATAAACAAATAAAATAATAGAAACAAAAAATGGCAGATAAACCATCCTGAAAAATCACCAAGTGCAAGAGTGTATTTTGCATTGAACATTTATGCATCGCTGTTCCCTTTGTCGGAGGTGCGTGCGATTCGAGTAGTACCTACAAGTTACCTCTAGTGTTACTATTGAGTGTGTTTTATCGAGTTGATGGATATTTTTTAAATTATTTTAAAACAAAAAAATCTTAATTTTTTTACTTTTACTCTATGCTTCGAAAGTACTCCTTATGGCAAGTTGTTCTGCCGCGGGTAAACAACCATTTAAATTTCACGGTGTATAACTATTTAACATATTTTCCATACGAAGGCTAAAAACCGTAATATTTATTACTAAGATAAAATATCTGACTATAGAAAATTAGGGGGTAGGATAGTATAACGTCACTACATACGCTCGTTTCTTTGACGCCCTTTCATCCTTGTGCTCCTTTGCCACCTTCTCCAGATGCGCTCGAGCTTTCTCTGCTCTCGTGAACACCTGGAATCTTCTTGCTACGTCCTTCTCCACTCGCTTTAGGGTTAAGTCGTCTTTCGCACGTTCATCCTGTTTGTAATAGATATAATTGTTTGAGTAACATAACATCAGGCTTGTATTCCTCGGAGGGTAGACAGTGGTTTTTTTTTAGGTGGGAAATCATCAAATAACTTCACCCGCTCTGGGTGGAGCAGGAGGGCGTGTCAGACTTTTACTGACTAAAACCCACCCGTGTTCCTTCAGTAACCTGTGTGCCAGGGGCCACGGTATCTCTTTCGAATAACCCGCACCCCTGGCAGGCATCGGGCCTTGCGGGCCCCGTCAGTTGGTGCTGACATCTCTTTGAGGCGCGCGTGAAACACAACGCGCTGACCCGGGCTTGGTCCTTACCGGACAGCGAGCTATCCATTACTCACCATCCGCAAGCCCACGCCTACGGTGGCCGGGAATCAGCCTGGGATTCCCGACGGGATAATAGCCAAGTCTCTTTGTGTCTGGTATTTTGAAGTCCTATTTAATGGGGGCGACCCAAAAGGTATAAACCAGGCACAAATTCAGAAATCGGGTTGCAACTGACAAGTTCCTGATGGTATATATCATATATACCCAAAACTTTTTTGCCAGACATGAAAATCGAACTCATGACCTCATGCTCAGTAGGTTGGATCTGACTACAAAGCCCAACAAGGAAAGCTGCTATTTAACATCACGCTAACGGCAAGTGGTAAGAGTCGTCCTTAAGTGTGGAGCCAAAATAAAAAGAATAAGTGAAAAAGTAATATCGCAGGCGGGTGATGCGACGAGATGTGATGCGACGCGACGCGATACGACGCGACGCAACGTAACGCGACGCGACGCGCTGAGTCAAGGGAATAAGAAATTACACGCGAAAAAATTCGCGAGTAGGTGCAAGTTGTCATTAAAAATCGCAAAACATACCAATTTCTTCATCTCCACATGAATTCTATCCATGAATTGATTATACAAATACTTTCTATATTGATTGAACTCCTTGAGTGAACAAACAGCTCTTCCATCCTTAGTGCAGTAACCCAGCTGTTTCATTCTGTTCCTGGCTGGCTTCTGGGAAAAATGGTGGGCCAGGTGCGGGTCATGCATGGGCACGTAGTCGTATGAGACATTGTTGCAGTAAGGATCTGTCAGGTCAAACGTGGGACGTGGGCCGCCTGTGACACCGAGGCCGACTCTTCGAACCTGAAAAAAATTGGACGCATCTTAATTTCTGTTATACAATGTTTAGGTTATGATGTATCTTGTCCACTATTACATACAGCCAGCAGATATACAAAAGACCTTGGTATAAACAACAGTTTTTAGGTTGGGTTCTCACCTTAAACTGTTACTCTCACTTATGTACAAAGCAAGTAGTGGTATACAAGTTTGTGTTGGGTACACCTCAACAAAGTGAAAAATAAAAACGTTTTTATGAATAAAAACTTTTTTATAAATAAAAACTTTTTTATAAATGAAAAACAACCGACTTCAAGAAAAAACAGAGTACTAGAAATGGTACTATTGTGAAGAATGAAGTTGTTCAAACTGAGCAGACAGGATGTGCCGCTGTGGAGTTTGTTGCGCCACTTCTTCTTCCCAGCTCAAGCACTAGGAAATGGTGAAGGGCGGGCGTTTTCGGAGGCTGTCTTATTTAATTTTGATGTTGAAAAGTACTTTTGATTTTGATTTCGATACACGTTTTAAGCGGGCCGCGCTGCGTTCTCACATCTCCCACATCTTCTTGTATCAGTTTCGTACAATTTGTATAAACTATCGCAGACTGTCGGGCCGCACCAGGCTTTTTAACTGGAATGCGATTCGCTTCGACCTGCCGCACTTGCATTTAAGCTGCAGTGAGGTTCAGGAGACCACATCAGTAGGTACATTTCCATCGCAACCATTTTGACACGGAGTTGGGCAAACTGCTGTATGCAGTCGATAAAGTAATACTCATATGAGTTGTTGAGTAAGCTGCGTACAGTTACAGCCGCTGTAACTGGTCATGGGTCATTTAATAAACACCTCTTTGTCATAGGAGTAACAGACAATCCGCTGGACAGGGCCTGCATGGAGGACGACGAGACAGTAGCTCACGTACTAGTAAGCTGGTGGTTGCCCCATATAGGGCAAAATACTTCTGTAAACCAGGGCCCTACGTGCGAATGTCAACAACACCAAGGCGTTGCTGGCCTTTCTCGAGGAGCTGGTGTGTATCGAATAACCGATTTTCCCATCCGTATGCAAAATACGCACTTTGACGTGGAGTTGCGGACATCAGCCCGTATTACGTAAATTAAGAGTCGTTGAGTGTGTCTAGCTCGATTCTATAGACGCATAACATAACTTCAATATTGTAATACAATCCACACTATATGAAATACCTGCCCTTTCTATCATGTATCCTTAAAATTAAATACTGTAGTAAATCATCGACTAGGTGTAAGCTATAAACAACGTACGTACTCTTCTGGATAGTGTCGGCTATACACGATGGTAATTATATTTTTCGATAACACGCTGGGCTAGTGAGTTTAATAGTGGCGTGCAAGTACAATGAATTTGTTAGGTTATTATGTTAGGTATTAATATGGGCCTTATTGGCAGATAATTTTAGGCGAAGGCTGCGTAATTAATCTGTATGAAAATGTTAAAGCGTAGCACAAAAAATGGGAGATCTAATGATTTTGTTCCCAAGTTTTGCTAGAATTTAGACTCTGCTAGAATCTCGTTAATTTGATTTGATCTTAAATTTAGTAAGTAAAGGTCCCACCAAGATATTATTACACACACAGGCAGAAAATTAAGTATTTTATGCAGTGCATTTTTTATATAGTGTTTTAAATTATAGTGTAAATATAGTGTTTTAAATGATAAAATAGTTGAAATCAGAGAGCAAAAGAAAATTTCATGCAGTTTGTTGAATGTATTATAAAATCGTGTTTTATTTGAAACTATTAACTTTTTTTTATAAACACGTAGAATGATGCTGTGTTATACCTTGTTGCTGCACAATATCCCCATCCGGAAGCTGTAATTATCATTGTTAATATTTCAGCTAATTAATAAATTGGAATGACCCATTGTATACAGTAAATTATTCTTTTGAACTGTAGTTATGTGGAGACAATATTTATTGTTGTGTTTAATTGTCTTTATTCCATTCTAAATAAATGAAAATAAAAATAAATGGATAAAATAAATAAATGTAAATGAAAATACAGCGGTACGCAGATATTTACTACGTAAATAGAAAAACAAAACTAAAGTCAGTTCAAATCCTTGTTTTCAATTGATGTTACTTCCAACTAGACGAAAGTCAATGTTATTAATCTTACTTGACTTCATAATGATTATTTTAGTACCTACCAACCTACTATTGAAAAAGTCATAAATGTATTAGATAGTTGTAGTGCGGACTGCATATCATTTGTGAGTACCTACTTAATAAAGTTAATTTTCCAAAAACACATATTTGTTTACTTATTTGGAAACGAAATTGTGAACACAGTTTCTGTAGCAGCCCACGCAAATTAATTGAAAACTTAATAACTGTATCCTTTCCAAATACCACGAAAATTATTATTTTCCCTGCTACATTTTCCCATTACCAGTAGGAACTTATCTACCTATATCAAATTGTATGGCTAAGGTAGATTTCTGTTCAATAACAGAAACGCGACGTAGGTACAGTCAGCATCAATAATATCGGGACGAACAGACTGTTCAAAATGATCTAAACAAATATGAAAATTAAATATTAACTCAATGACACAAGGAATGTTTCAGAATGAAAACAATACAGGAGAAAAGTCATTCTGACAAGAACTTTATCCTATTGAGATAAAGTTTAATTTTCTTAGTTGTTGAGATCATTTTGAACAGTCTGTTCGTCCCGATATTTTTGACGCTGACTGTACTAGATGGGAAATCCCCTGTGTGCCCAATCTAATCTGTACCGCAAATTCCCACCGCTGGGCCAAGCCTTGCCTTCGGGCTTTTCCCTTCTATGTCAATTTGTGGCAATTCCTGATAAAGGGTGAAAACTATTTGATATTCTCAATAGCACGAATACCATTTAAAGTATGAGAGCTGAATATAACTTGCAGACCCCAAGAAGCTTCAGAACTTCAGGCACTAGTTTCAGAACGGCACTGGTATTCAGGTGCATCAGGTTTGACTGGAAGGCGACCCCACCATAATTTGGAAAATGCTAGTCAGATTGACTTTTTGGTGACAGACAGCTGTGATGCTGGGGCGTTTGTTGCGCCACTTCTTCCCAGCTAAAGCACTAGATGAAGTGGTGAAGGGCGGGCGTTTTGGGAAACTGGGTTGTGTAATTTCGTCGTTCAAAAAGTGCCGATTCTCAACTTAATTTGAATGAAGGACTTTTGATTTTGAACCTACTAAGCATTACTTAGCAAATGTTTCCCGAACAGATAGTAGTGAAAATCGGCGAAGGTATTGTCTTTGTCCTTGCCCGTTTTCAACAACGAAAATTTGGGCAATTTTCAGCTAAAATGTAAATCAGCTGACACACAATGGCCCAAATTAACTTCATTAATATACTGATAGGTAGAGACAGTATAAACAAAGTGATCCCCGTCACAAAGTAATTAAGTGCACTGCGTAACAAAAGGTCATTGGCAATATACGTCGGAAGCGAACTAAGTGACGTTAAAAGGTGATTCCCGCTGTTTAAAAGCGACAGTGAGTGGCTGAGTGGTGTGAGCTTATGACGTATTCTAGTAAACGTTTTACTTAATGTAAGACATATTTTCTTTCGTTATTTAGTGGATATGATAATGAAGCTATTGAATTTATTCGAAACCATTTTTTATCGTCTCTTACACGTATTGTTGGGGTTCACTAACGCTATTTTTATACAGACATAATTATTATAGGATAAGTGCAATCGATCTGAGATTCAAAAGCCATCAGATCCGTATTTACAGTCAACGGGGTATAATTTGGGGCAATTTTCAAACAAATTGCTTTCCCAGGCGGGGCCGCGTTTTAATCCTTTAATTGTCAATTTCATTCAATTTGTTGACATAGTCGTAAACATATCAAGGAGCGTCTTATTAGTTGATTCGCCCGAATTTATACACGCCTGAATCGGGCAAATCGACACTTTAAAATGCAAATTTCTATAGGCTCGCACGAAGTTAATTTATTTTAAGGCCAATTGACAACTCCAGAAATACGTATTCAGATTCAGACAGCTTTATTTTCTCAAACATGTGTGTACTTACAATTATAAAAAAAAATGCATGCAAGCTGTTAAAGGTACATGGAGTTGTGCTAACATGTTTACCATATTGTCATGGTGTGCAAATATTATACAACTTAACAATTTTAAAAAGAATAGCAACATTAATTAACATTGACAATCCCACAAAATTACATAAATCAAATTAAATTGATTGATTAAATAAATTAATTATTATAGAAATAGATACGAGTTACGTACAGAATTGATAAATATTCAATTATCAAAAATAAAAACAACAATGCCAACGTATGACCAAAAACACTTATTATTACATCATTATCAAAATCATTATAACACTAGATACATTTCAGAATAAATTAATATATAATCTTTTTTATATTAATTTATTCTGAAATGTATTTTAAAGATTTTACTTTCCTTTGAAATGGCTCAACGCTCAGCTCTTTCCAGTTATTGGGAAGCTTATTGTAAATAATGGAAGCCATATAAAAAAAAAAAACTCCTGCGCATAAGTGCAATCCGGGAACTATGTTGACAGAGTTGACTGTTCTCATGTCTATTTCTAGGAAAACGGTCTGCCATGCGGGGAAATAGCTTAGGATTTGGATATTCACAAAATATAAATTGATGGTAAAATCATAGTCGTCGTAGGTAGTCGTATTAGCCAATTGGTACCTTTTGAATTGTAAGCAAAAAAGTTATAAGAAAAGGTGACTGCAAGTAGGTACATGCAATAAATTGTACATCATTCAAATCGTGCCAACCCCTCCAGAAATACGTATAGGGAATTCGAGTAAATTCGTGCGAATCGACTAATAAGCCTAATTTGCACGTAAATGTAACCTTTAGGCATTTATGTAACATAATATATTTCGTTCTTGAATGTACCTACGGAGATCGGCTATCTTTTGTCCGAGAAATTCGAAATACCTTCCATCGACTGATTGAGTATTTTATAACATTGAAGCACCTTTCAATTTACAAACGAAACAGAAAAGGTCACAACGCCTAAAGCGTTTTCCAGCATCTCTTTGATTGTATATATTACAATTCAATCAGCTAACAATGAGATTTAAATGTTAAAGTCCTTGAAAACTCTTCGACAAGAAATCGTAGGAGCTCCTGGCGAAATCAGGCGATCAATTGAGGTAATTTATAAGGCTTTGCGTAAATAAGTACTCGGTAGGTACATCAGAGATTTTAAAACGGTTTGTGGTTATATTGAAAGATGGTCATGAAATGATTTTGTTTTTAGAATCGTGTCGTTGCGCAGAGTGTTTTGAAGGCAGAAAATTAACAAAACTTTGTCAGTGTTGTTGCAAATTTTTTGCTAATTGCCCGCAATGACAATGGAGAGACGTGTGAGGAAAAGGGAAAAGGAGGCCTGAAAAGGGACAAAACGGGCTAAGTCATATAATTGTCACAAGTACAAGTATGACAATACTTAGGGCTGATTTTTCAATAGTCAGATAACTTTTATCTGAAGAATAAATCTGACAGCTCTGGCATATTTTCTATACAAAAGCTGTCAAACCGACATGTTCATTCCTCAGTTAAAAGACAACTGACTGTTGAAAAATCAGCCCTTAGAATGGTAAACCTTTACATTCAGAATTCGAGATATCTAGATCTATCTAGGTACTTCTGGAATTTTCAAGTAGACCGACGCAAACAACGCATTTTTCTTATCGAGTGGCAGCAAGATACTACCGCTAGTTACGTTATTCTCTAGAGATGGCATCGGTAGGGAAATTGTGTGAAGTCACCGTGACTTACAAAAGCAAATAGATGTTCTATTGAAGTCAAAGTAAATGGAAGTTGAGAAACTATTTCGCAACGAACTGTAGAGCTTTGAAGCTATTATATTTAAGGCTATGAATCCACAACAGACTGTGATCGGAGCAAAAAAAAGATCGAACTACATGATTATAGGACCGAAATCAGTAATTTAGTCTTTGATAAGAATGTTAACAGTCCTGTTTTTACGTTTTTTGAACCAAACCTAGGCATAGCAGTAATACGTAGGGATTATGTTAGTAGCAGTGGCAGTAGTAGTTGTGGCCCAGTGGTAACGGCTGCGACTTATGAGTTGAAGGTCGTAATTTCGAATCCAGACTGGGCACTTTGCGTAAATTGTTTAATCGCCACTGCTCTCAAAACGGTGAAGGAAAACGTATATGTGACATCTATTTGCCCGTATTGGGCCCATGTACTAGAGGCTTGTGTCCCAACCCTGGAAACATTATAGGCTGCGATCATGATGTTAGCGCAAACAACCACAAAACAATCCTAAAATTCGTCCTCAAAACAAAATCCGAATGCCCTCATTTAACCACATATCACACGGAACATTGTTTATTAAAACAAACACGTGTTTCTTTAACAAATAAATGATATTTCTCCCATTTCATATCTCCCCCCTGCTCTTTGACAAATAACACGTGGAGGTATATCTACCTATACCTATTAAATATACCTTCCTGCCGTATATCGTCGACACGGTCCACTTTTGGCACGTGCCTCTACCGGAGATGACAGGCTATCTGACGAGCGTCCCGACATGGAAAACTTTGCACGTTAGCACCGTTATCAAAAGCACGTGTATTTTGGGGGCTTACTATAGTGATGTTCTGATCTGGATTTAGGTCGGATTGCATCATTTTGCGTTAATGAAGATTTATGTTTATTTTGGTTTATATTTTTTGATCTACTTAATTAATGCTGCAGTACTTAATTATGTTATGGGTGCATCAGAAAACACGTTAAGCAGTTAGTCCCGCCTGCCTTTCTTGGATCTTTGGCAGTCATACACGAGCAATTTTTTAAGCAATTATTGCTCGGCAACACTAATGGATCAATCTGGATCAACTAAGTGGAGCAATCTGGAGCAACAACAATAAATTGCCGATGTGTTTCGGCAATATTGTTTCTGATTGTTCCATTTATTTCATAAGTTGCTGAATATCCAATCGGTTTGGAAATTTTTAGTCAATTTTCTTTCTATCTCATTTGTACGTATATCGGTTTGGAAATTTTTAGTAAATTTTCTTTCTATCTCATTTGTACGTATAACTACGTCTCGTTTTTGCGAGAGGAATCGGCCGGCGGCGGAGAAGGTGGGGGAGGCATTGCCTAGTTTTTTAAGTTGCTCCATATTGCTCCATATTGTGTGGCCGTATCTCTGGCAACAGGTGGCTAGATGTTGCCATTGCCCTAAATTGCTAGATGTAGTCGTGTGTCATAGTTAACGAGAATTTCCCAAGATAGCAAGCAATTTTAGTTGCTCGTGTAAGCGCACTTTTACGGGTCGTCAGAAGGACAAAAGTCCGACAACCAGTCTTACCAAGGGTATCGTATTACCCAGTAACTGGGTTGTGGATGTCAGATATCCAGTCGCTTCATGTAAAATACTGGTATTCAGCTGCATCCGATCAGACTGGAAGCCGACCTCAACATAATTGAGAACAGGCTAGGCAGATAATGATTTGTTTACTTGGTCAATAAATATTTTCTTCCACCAGAGCTGGGAGTCCGTAGACCCATCATCAGCGACCTTCACGCCAGACATCACTCCTCTCATCCTGGCTGTCCACAGGAACTACTACGAGATCCTCACGATCGTCAAGTAGGTAGAGTACTTCGGGTATGTTATTATTCAGTTAATGATTATTTAAATGAAAGATGATTGATTTTATCTGAAATGGCACCACAATGTATAATGATTATTTAAATTTGATTTGACTTGTGTATTTTTTATTTAGACATTTCTATTATATATAAGGAACTCAATTATAATGTATTCTAGCTGTATATTTAATGTTGCGATGTGTACCACTTATATTAATTTGCACACCTGTTTAGGTTATAATACAATGAACCTTTTATACCTGTAACACCTTTTTTAACCGACTTCCAAAAGGAGGAGGTTCTCAATTCGTCGGAACCTTTTTTTTTTTTTATGTATGTTCCCCGATTACTCGAAGATGGCTGGACCGACTTCGATAAAAAAAAAATTATTTGAAAGGGTATACTTCCCAGGTGGTCCCATGATCATCAAGTCAGGATCTGATGATGGGATCCTGGAGAAATAGAGAGAACTCTTCAAATTTTATAGGCACACTTGAAGCAATTTGTGTAGTTTTTGGAAGAGTACCTTCTCGGAGTGGTTCCATTTCAATTTGGTGAAGATCTGATGAAGAACTTCGGAGATAGGCAACGGAACTCCTCAATAAATGATAGCAAATGGACAGGGATTGCTGAAATCTCATGTCTGTCAATTGTTTACACCAGTTAATAACATAACTTCACGCCGGTACGCTGTGAAGGGGTAAGCACATGTGAACCACTAAAAATTGAAAAATAAAAATCTTTTTTCAAAAAAAATAAACAACTGACTTCCAAAAAAACACTAAAAAGTGAAAAATAACTTTAATTTCGGAAGGCGGTGACAAAAAATTAAAATACATATCCAAAGTCACCGACTTCCGAAATTAAAGTTATTTTTCACTTTTTAGTGTTTTTTTTGGAAGTCGGTTGTTTATTTTTTTTGAAAAAAGATTTTTTAACATATATTATGCAAATAAATTATTTGATTTGATTTATAATTTACTAAGTATTTATTCTATTAAAGGAATTTATTGAATCATACCCTAATTAATTCATTCACATTTTGATGTTCTACAAATATGAATATACCAACACTCTTATATAATACACATGGTCTTCACATGATCTGACCAAGATTATGTCTGGACTTTAAAAGAGACTGTGACCTCTGAGTTTGTTTCGGCCTTTCTTCTCAGAGTAGTCAGATAGGAAACGTCGACCTCATCTAGTTTAAAAAAATTTGATTGACGTGTAAAAGTGTTTGTACAAACCTACTTACAGAAATAAAATCATTTATCATTTATCATTTAATAAATGTAACGACTTAATTATGTTCGGGTACCTTGCAGACACAGCTCTACAATGCATCAAAATGAACGAGTTGGTTGTGTCTTTGGCGTGAGATTCGCTTACAGCTTTCGGTACTTACGGATGCTCATTTTGTCCCCACTCTACAAAATTATTTTTATGTTAACAGGCGTAGAACATTCTTTGATTCTCTTGGTCTTTCCATACCAAAATGTCAAGAATACCAAGAAAATAATGCTCTGCTCTTTTTCTGCTTCTATGTTCGTTTAAAACCCACCAAACGAAATCAAAAACAAATACAAATAACTATTAACCGTATCACAGACATTCCTTCCATCTTACCTCAAACTCAACTCTAAATCTGTAACTAACCACATATTTATACAAACAGTAGGGCGTGCTAAGCAGATTTATCACGCGATACCCTCCATACAGAGACACACGCTGCCATTCAGCAAGTGAATGCTTGCATTAGCATAATGAGAACTGCCGGGACTCTTAAAACAGATTTCAAGTGTTGTGTGTATCTAAACATTCGCGGGAGAAACTCTTTTTGCTTCGTGTTTTTATGCTTTGTCAATCATTTCATTCAAAATGCTGAAAATGTATGTGTTTAAACAAGCATTTTGGAGCATTTCTTTAAGCACCCAGTGAGTTGATTTCTTAAGATGCCAATTTCGTTCGACTTTAATTTGGGAAGTCGGTGACTTTGCACATGTATTTAAATTTTTTGTCACCGCCTTCCGAAATTAAAGTTATTTTTAACTTTGTGGTGTTTTTTCGGAAGTCAGTTGTTTTTTTTTTTGGGAAAAGTTTTTATTTTTCACTTTTTTAGTTATAGTACCTACCCCACTAATTCGAAATTTCTTCATACTTGGGGTCAAAACAATGCATATTTACGTGATAGCAGCATTCGCGGTTGATTTACTGTTATATTTTGAAGAGTTCCGTTGTCTGTCTAACGCACCATCGGATCTAGATGAAATTGAAATGGGACCACACGTGAAGCACTAGCTTTCAAATAAAAAAATAATTATCAAAATCAGTTCACCCAGTCGAAAGTTCTGAGGTAACAAACATAAAAAAATTAAAATAAAAAAAAAACATGCAGACGAATTGAGAACCTCCTCCTTTTCTTGAAGTCGGTTAAAAAGAAGCTCATTCATTAGATTACCATTGCATTGGCATGATATTTCATGTTGTGGATTATAACTTATAGAAATCTAGTATTTTAACTGTAGAACCACGTCTGTAAAACCAAGTAAATCACTGGAATCGTCAAAATTTCGTACAGGTACGGCCTCTAAAGACCTTTATGTATTATCATTACATTATAAATGACTTTTGATTTTGATTACGTTTTTGTTTTTAATCAGTGAAATTATTATCACAATATATATCGTGTTGTGTTTGGTTCAAACCGCAACCAAATAAAAATACCAAGTTCTTTGAATTTAATTTATGAAATAAAGATATTAACAGTGGCCCAGTTGTAACGATTTCGACTTATCGAGTTGTAGGTCTTAGGTTCGAATCCAGACAGTCTCTTTATTTTTTGGAAATTATTTCATAACCACTGCTCTTAAACCCCGTGAAGAAACCAGCATGTCCTAGACCCAAAAATTCGAAGACATGTGACATCTACAATCGCGCACTGGGCCTTCGTGGCGAATTACGGCTCACTCCCTCTCACAGAGAGGAGGCCATGTGGCCTTTATTATTACGCTAGATAAACATATCTAATAAATATAAAATCTTCTACAATAAAATATCTTCATTCATCTCACGGTTTGAATAAAAATATCAGTTCTCTCATGTTAGCTAAGGCTGTATTTCTCTTCATTTATAAATACCACAAGACTGTCACCGCGTGTCGCTTTATGCTCCCATCTCATAAGGGAAATGAGCGTTAAGAAAATGATACTAAAAAAATGTTTCCTTTTGTCGTACACGACAAGAAACATTTGTGGTGATTTCAGCTTCTTTACGCACAAATAAATGCTTTTAATATATGACTTTAACACATAGGGATGGTGTTACATGAGAGTATTTAGATACCAAAAAAAAACTGTCCTTTTCTTCAAAGTCGAAAATCATCAGCTCTCCCAGCCCTTTACTAATTATGTAAAGGTCGGTTTCTAGTCCGGCTAAATACCAGTATTTTGCATGGAGTGAGTGAGTAGTTGCTTAACTCACCTCCACAACTGTTATTGACCTACTTCAATGTATAGAAACAAATACATAATTCATCGGTACATAATGTATCATGGGCTAATTTACATTATGTAGTTCCATGGAAGCTTGACATTAGTTAGTGTCATGGACACAATTAAATCTATTAGCCACCAGAAAGGAGTGACTCTTTTTTTATTCTTTATTTTTGCGCCCAGAAACGCTGTTATGCCGCGATCCCACGGCTCGTTAAAAGACGGGCCGCACCAAGCGTTGGTACGCCAGTCGGGGCCTGTCGCGGCCCGTGCCGAGCATTTCCATTTAAATAAAACAAAAATAAACCGCTAGAACAGGGCGTGGCAGGCGCAGGAATTAACGGGCCGTGTGACCGGGGCATTAAACGTCAACAAATAGTTCTAAGAAGCAAATTGATTTCGACTCATAAATAAAAGAACAAAGGCTCTTCTTAAAAAGTTTAAATTTTCAACTAGCTATAGAGTCATGTCATTAATTTAGTAATAAAAATTCGGATCGCGTGTTCTTGGCTGGTGGATGTGAACACCTGTCGCTTGGTACGCCATCTGTCGGCTAGCACACACATCGTAGCTGGGTATTCCATCGGGTGGCTAGTACATATTAATATTGCCGATATGAACTACTGTTAATATGTGGGATGGAAGGCGTCTCGAGACAAATGTTTTTAAAATTACACGCTTTCTTGCTATGATCGCAATATATTTATATCTGGGGGTCTAAAAAGGCCACTTTGGCAGAATCATAATATGATCATATTATGAATCATATTTAAAATCGTCAAATTGTCACAAACTGACAATTCATAATATTATCTGCGTCGACAGCCCGCAATTCATCTATTTGACAGTTTTGTATGGAAATTCGTAAAATGGTAACCAAATTATGAATTGCTTTATTAAAGTAAAATGTCAAATAGCAGAATCACAGGGGAATTCAGGAAATGAATCACTTTTAGAGGAATTGGTTAATGTGGCCTTTTTAGACCCGCTGTGTGTTCGTTCTAATGCTGGATAAAAGGTTCGGTACCTTATTATTTTAGCACTCAAAGATGCCTGGATTTCAGTATCTAGATACTATACATTAAATTCAGAGCATCGTCCTCATACATCCCTGACATAAAAAAAAAAATTGGAACAAATAGGTATCCTATGCCTATTCTCTTCACTAGGTTTAACATACGGGGCTCCTGAAACATCAAGCTTTTGACTCACCCAAAACTGATATTACATAGCGAAATACCAGTTAACGATTAAATAAACCAGTACGTATGAGGAAAGTTTAATATTTTAATTAAATTAACTACATAATTTTGTGGCTTGCCAACTATCCTTATCAAAAGATCAACTCCGAAATTTTAATTAACGTTATCGTGTCGTCGGGGAATATTATGTAAGTTTTAATAAAATTGCCTACAAAATTAAGTCATTTGACACTAGGTACTGTTTTTCGTGGTCATGTGGACTGTCATTCGTGTATCGTGCTACCCAGTAACTGAGCTGTGGAGGTCAGATAGGCAGTCGCTCCGTGTAAAATACCGGTATTCAACTGCATCCGGTTAGACTGGGAGTCAACCCCAACAAGGTTGGGAAAAGGCTAGGCAGATGATGATACTAGGTATCTACTGTTCATAAAATTAACGGAAGCTTTTCAGGACATCAACACATGAACTGATGTTGTTCATTTTGATTACTCATCAAGTAAAGTTTTTGTTGTGTTCCAAATAATTGCGACATATTATTTATTCAAGATGTGGTGGTGACCAGAGCCCAAAAGCGATAACATTAAACTTGCTTAAGACAAAAACGCATCTACTACCTAAGTTTTTGTTACAAGCCGTCCGCCCCACTTCAAAAACAAACCGATTATGCCTTGTGCTGAGTCAGTTGAGTGGGTGGGGATGATATATAAATTATCTGAGATTGCGAATTCAAGTATCTAACTTAATTTAATTTCTCATTTTTAACTCTCTGTTTTAGTTAGTTTTATTAATGTACCTACCTACTATGTTAAATTTATATTATTAACAGGCTTTGTATGTTGTTCTCATCGACATAGAAGAGGGAGGTCTTCTGTTACAGGTATCTCCATACTTAAAAGAAGGCCTCTAAAACTAATTTGTTAAGCCTGTTGATTATGAAATAAAAACTTAAAACTTAACTCTGTACAGCACACACATATTATCACAATAACTCATTCTGTGCATCACCAAAAATCATTTCAATATATGTATTCATCAATAATAGCGAAAAACACGACTGACATGCGTTTTGTTTCGTAGAAATTTAACCTAACTCTGATGTGACATAACAATTAAAAAATGTACAAAGAGTTTTTAATAAACATATCTAATACCTTTAAAAGAGGAAACGGCTCCAACGGTTTTCATGAAATTTAGTATGCAGGGGTTTTCGGGGGCGATAAATCGATCTAGCTAGGTTTCATTTTAAGAAACGTCAACTCAAAAAAAAACACCGAGTTTGCTCGTTCATCCAGATATTATATACTTAATACAAAAAATAATAATGTCTGTAACGAATAACTATATTAGCGTCTGGGAAAAATAGGGTACCTATTATAGAACGGCGAGGAAGAAGCCTTTGGCGTAGGAATTTTGCAATTTACTTTTCATAAAATTATTTTATTACATATAAAGTGATCTATCAATAAAAGTACACATTTTTAGAAAATTTTTCATTATAAAATAAACGGAAATCATAAAAATTTAAATAATTTTAGTGGTACTGTATACGCGGAAATAATATAATTACTTACCATTTATAACATCGATTACGTACCCCTCAACTTAAAATTATCTGAACTAAATTCCTTTATTAATTGCATCATTTGTATGACAAGAAGCATTTTCCAACAGTGACAGATACAAACTGATTGATGATATTATTACAACGATCTTAAATGCCTATTAGGTAATTTGCACACACTCGCAACTCGCACAATTGATTAGAAACAGCTTGATTAAATCAAGATTGCCTTGTTTGCATACTGACAGATTGATTACCATAACTGCATTTAGATGAATATGACGATATTGCATGTAATGAGGGGATCCGAGTCAATTCCGGAGAAATCAGACAATATTGTCCCTTGTTGGTATTCATTGGTCTGAGGGAGAATAGTGATAGGCTGCCTATGGCACCTGCATTGCTATTCTGTAACCATCTCACCGCGTGAAGTAAGCGTGGAGTGAGTTGTCACTGTCATTTCGAATAATGCTTGGTCAATCCCTAGTATCAGTGGGATGACACTGACAGGGCACTTCACGCGGTGAGATGGTTACAGAATCGACATGCTGTTCCACCGCCGAGTAGAGCTAGCATCTAAAAACGAATTGATGAGCAACGAGTACCGAGTGCGCGACGGCGACGAGCGATTACTTGCGGTTTATGTACGCGAGTCTCTCAGCAAATATTGTGCACGCCAAGCGAGAGTCGCTGAGCGAGTTCTCTCTTTGATAGCTGTTGTCACTGCGATAAACCAGTACTCGCCGGAGGCCACAGCCAGCGACGAACTGGTAACATATGAATCTCTCTTGCACGGGACCTACAATATTTTATACGTTCTTGAACGAGAAAATCGTTGATAGCTAGTCGCTTCCTCGCCGGCGCTGGGACAAGTTCTTTTATGTTGTTGTTGTTGTTGTTTATCAGAAAACGACTGTTCCTTTATCAAAAAAACTTATCGTTGTACCAACGCATTTGAGACAAAAAAACTTTTAACGATAGTAATTTTAAAAGTCTACAAAGTGCTATGTAGGTAAATACTTTTGTACTTGTAATGTAAATTATGCAAAGGATTAAGAAGTCGGTTTCCCATAGCAAATCGCCAAAATTATTTTGTATGTGCCAAAAAATATCTTTTAGCGAAGGTTTGTATAAATTCAATCTTTTAGTATTGTATTTTGCATAGCATATGTGTGAGCACTATATAGTAGGAACCTACTATAAAGCTAACATTTACAGGATACGTCTTTCATTGACTTGAATGTGCCCCGGCAGCTGAGAGTATGTCATGCTCACGTGTAGCGTTTGTGTTGGATCATTAAGTTCCCTTGGAAATGGTTGAGCTGAATGGTGCTGATCCATACGTCTTGTTCGTGAACGGGCGCCGCAAGTAGGGACAGCATTCTTGAGCATTTGTATGATGATTTTGTGCAAGCATTTTGCTTTGGAAAGCACACATTGCAGTACTTACTTCGTATTGGCAATTCGGGCCGAAAGACTTCCACTGCTGGACATACATAGGTCTCAGCCCGCCCCTTCGATGGGTTCTGTGCTTCCCGCATCCAGTGGATTCCTGCGGCTTTTACAAGGTTATCGGTCCGCCTCGTGGGAGGCAATTTGGGTCAACATTGTAGCTTAAAATATTTGTTCTTGAACATTGACAAAATAGGTTAACCATTTTAATAATAATTTCACCCACAACTCGCGCAGCTAAATTAAACGAAATGTATTATGATCTCGTACTACAGGCTTAATTCCATTTAATCCCACTAAAAGGGTACAATCTAGCCATGGGTAACAAAGGCAAGGAAAATTAGTGGCCGGTTTTAATACCCTTTTTGGTATAAAGAGAGCTCGGACTACGATTTTGCTTACGGATGCAATGACTGTTATATTATTAAAATAGTGGCTGCATTATTATGATTGTTGTGTTGTGTTGTTGTTGTTGTGGTTGTTATTTGTTTGTTGTTGCCTAGCCTTTTCCCAATGTGATCGGCAACGTGGACCACTAGTTAACTTAGGGGGCGTCCATTAATTACGTGAGGCCTTTTTGGTGATTTTTCGACCCCCACCCCCGCTCTGGTGAGATGTCGTGAGATTTGGCTCAACCCCCCACCCCGTAATCTCACGTCAGATATTTCAAAATTCGTATTTTTAGTGTAAAAACGTTAATCTATGTAGTTGTTGCGTTGGATTTATGTATTGCGTTTGGCTGGCTTGGCTGGCTTGTGGCGGTTAACAGTCGAGGGGCTACTGTGCTACTTTGTAGCGTTCATATAACCGCGATAAATATTATTTTGTAGCATTTAGCCATATAAAAAACATGTTTTACTTAATTTAACCCGGTTTTCTCGCAATTATACACTGTTTCTTTGCGGAAAAAGAATATTTGCCGAGACCCCACTCCCCCACGTGACATTGGGTAAAATTCGAATCGACCCCTCCGACCCCCCCCCCCCCCCCCCCCTAGACGCCTCACGTAATTAATGGACGCCCCCTTAGCTGCTTGGTACAACTTAGTAAGTACTAGTTTAGTCTATCAATCAATTGTCATCATAATTGGTAGCCTTTTTCCACCCAATGTTGAGTATACACCTCCTGGTAGCCATCTACCATAGCAAAGCCCTAACGGAATTGTTGCCGAGAACGATACATGGCGCGTTGGCAGACTAAAAACCAGGTGGATGGACGATCTGCGGAAGATCATATGGAAGACCTGGATGAGACTCGCACAGACCATGGAAACATGCCACAAAAGAAAGGAGGCCTATTAACATCGCGTCTTGATTTCCCGAAGGCTTGGGCAGAAGTGTGTTCCTATAGTACTTATTTATTTATTCACAAGCCAACTACAACAGGTAACAATCACATTATTTCACTAAGTTAACATTGTAAGTTTCGACGTGATAATCACCCAAAACGTAATTTTACAACATGACCAGCAAAAACAATGATGATGATGAAAATTACAGTAAAACTTTTAAGGACCTTGTAAGGTCAAGGTCAAGTATATGCACATTTCGCCGGTTATTTTTAAGTCCCATATAATAGGGGGCAAGCATATTGCCACCAACGAAATTATGCCTAAAATACCATCAAAGTTCATATAACTGAATTTATTGCATAACAGTGTTGGGGACTGAAATTGCTCTGAATTTCAATCATAAACTCAGTAATGAATGCCTTCGACACAATATCATTCATATCCTCTAGATACTCATTTATAATGATGGATATCATTTAATATCTGGCAAACAGTATTGCCATGAGAATTATATTTTTTCATCAGATGTATTGAAAAAGCCAATATTGCTTTTATTTGCTTTGTATAGCAAACAGTATAAAAAAACGATTTCGTTATAACAAATTAATTCTGTTGGGAATATTTCCATTTTTATTTAATATTTCCAAGAATCTGTAATTTGTGGTGTATACGCTTTTGATGAAAAATGTTCATCAATGGAATAATAAGATTCTTAGAAAACCATTTCCATTTTATATCACATCAGATATATTTTACCGGTAAACGGTAAGAAACTATAAAACTTTTTCTCTCTTTTTCTCTTTCTTTTTAACTCATAATTTATTCTTTAGGATATAGAACATTATATGGTTTTAAATTTAGACAGTGGTCTCATCCCATCTGCCACTTACGGAGTGCTAACATTAAGTACAATCACCAAAACAGATAAGTATCCAGGGTCTTCAGATATGGTTGAAGTTAAGTGAGAAACCGCTGAATGCTTTCGAAGAAAAAATTATTTGATATATTGACTGTTTGTTTTCTATTTATTAAATAACATTTTATTTAGAAACTTCCATCGGTTTCTTACAAAATTTCAACTATATCGGACGACCCTGGTTACTGATCTCTTTCGGTGACCGTACTATTTATTAGAGGATAAAGATTATTAGGTCGGTCATCATTATCATCTGCCTAGCCTTTTCCCAACTACGTTGGGGTCAGCTTCCAGTCTAACCATATGCAACTGAATACCAGTATTTTACATGGAGCGACTGCCTCCACAACCCAGTTAGACTGGTTGTAAGACTAGTTCGCCAGGTCGGTATGAACATTATTGACAGTATTGTTACGAATTAACATTACAATTTTAGACATGACAGTTACAATTTTTTTTACTAGCTGTCCCACTCCTTGGCAAAGGCCTAAACAACTTTCGAAAATTGTATTTCTTAAAATAATTTAATTTTATTCGATTTATGCTAATTACCCATAGCTATAATTATTTTTCCTAATCAGTAACAAAGCCACTTATTCCAAAACAAGAAAATCCACCAAACATCTGTTAAACCATATTCCCAAGTTCAAAGCATTTAAAGTCCTTTAAATATTTCATAACAAAGCCCACAATGTTTACCAGACGCTCATAAAGAAAAGGAACAATTTCAATGCAAAGTAACGGTTGATTTATGAGTTCTGAAGCCCCCCCATTCAGTGCCCCATTCACGCATCTACCATTGGTAGATATTTGCATGACAAACATTTAGAACGAAGCGTTTTAAACCTTAGATATTAAAGATGTTAACGAGGACTTAGGCTAGGTTTACAAAGGCAAACTTTTCGCCACTAAAATCGCAAGGTTTTAGCTAAATCCCTTTGTGGAAGTTTTATTTGAATATTCTGAATATGAATTGGTGTGAGTTATTTTGGTTGGGAACTCTGCTTTAAGGTGTGAAGTGAAATTAATCCAATGGTAAGTTTTGCATGATAAACATTTAAAAGAAAGCGTTCAAACCTTAGACATTTAGGGAATGCGCTATAGGTTAACCCAGGAAATTAAATTTTTCTTGCGTTTTTTGCAATTACTGTTAGGCTATGGGGATGATGACCACATTTGATTTGCGACCGTAACACGTATGTATTTACAGAATTATTATAATTAAACTCATCAATACAACCCTTTTTTTAGGGTGGGAAATCATCAAATAACTTCTCCCGCTCTGGGTGGAGCAGCAGAGCGTGTCAGTCTTTCACTGACTAAAACCCACCCGTGTTCCCTCAGTTTCCTGTATGCCAGGGGCAGCGATATCTCTTTCGAACAACCCGCACCCCTGGCAGAACAATATAACCCTCATAAGTTCATTTAATCCCATTTAATTACTATTTCTCTATTGGGTGTGAAGTGAAGTTAATCGCGACTCGATTCAGACTCAAACAAATTTATCTATCTATACAAGGTGAATTTTTGTCATCGTTTCAATATTTCAGGGTGATAGCACCCGTGAAAAGGAACATGGGTCGAAATATGAAAAAAATAATCGGACCTCCCATGGAAAATCAATGCTTCGAAAAAAAGATGGTAACGGCCGTGCCGCTTTTTTTTGCTCCACTTGGCGGGGTCACTACCGTGCCCCCTGATAGTCAGCTGATCGATTTTGCACGGAAGGTCAGATTTTTTAAATCATATTTCGACCCATGTTCCTTAGAGAAAGTTGTTCAATTTTACGGATACTATCACCCTGAACAATTTAAACAGTGACTAAAAATTCACCTTGTATTAATACGTGAAGCAAAAACTTTGTTTCCCTTTATACGAAAATTATGGCACAGTTCAAGTTTGTATGGAGAAGGAGTGCAGAAAGCTTATATTATTGAATAATAATGCATTAGATATACAAAAAGTTCTAAATAAATTATGGTTGAATTTCGACCACTTGGGGACTAGTAATGATTAATTTGCGCACTTATCGAAGTTTAGTTTATGGGATCGACATTATTCATTAAACAGCAAACCGACTATTCACTATGGCATAGTGAATAGTCATATGCTACATCCGTGGGATGGGAGGGTTGGCGAACCAATGGCACGCGTGCCTTTGGAGGCACGTGACAAAATAATTTGGGCACGGCAGCCTAAGTCACAGTAACAAACAGAAATCTTAGCGTGATAAGTTCGAGTCGTTACTTTCGGAAACCGTACCTATGTCGCATGATTCCAGTTCAGCTTGCGTTCTGCTAAAAGTAATATATGAACCTAATACCAGACACCAGAAGTTGCACTAATTTTTTCTTTAATTTAAATAAGGTGGTGTGATGTTGATTACTGTATAATAGTACAAGTCTATTTCTGTTTGCAAATAAAGTCTTTTTAGTTTTTTCTAGTAGTCAATAAGTCAAGATTGTTTGTTGGCACGTCAATGCCTTAAAAAATATTTTTTTGGCAAAAATTTCTCGTAGCGGTTAAAAAGTTGGCCATTCCTGCACTATAGTTACCTTGCAATGGGTCAGGCACGTTCACGTACAGGTGTTAGGGCAAAAAAAGTATCACAACTTTATATTAAAGAAAAAATACTTTGTGGTTTAACAAGGTCATGTGCAACGAGCGTTGGGATTTACGTCACAATAACAACTACACTGTAAACCTACGGGGTGATTGCATAACACTAACCGTAGGAATGGCCTATCATTTTGACAGTTCAACGACATTCATTGGGTTATTTACGACTAACAGTGCCCGCGACTTCCTCCGCGCGGAATAGTTATTTTTGATTATTTATTTATATTATATTATATGTATATTATTTATATGTACAGATATTAATAAAAAATAAAAAATTCTAAAATAAAAGTAGCCTAAGTTACTCCATAGTACATCAGCTACCTGCCAGTGAAAGTCCCGTCAAAAACGGTCCAGCGGAAACAAACAGACAGACAGACAGACAAAAATTGTAAAAAAAATATATTTTGGTATATGTACCGTATATATATTTATATGCATGTAGCAAAAAGCGGTTATTTTAATATTACAAACAGACACTCCAATTTTATTTATATGTATAGATGTATAGGTGTTTAGCAGACAATTTTTTCTAACATATGAATCCATGGATTAGCAAGAACCTTCAAAGTTATTCAGATTCTGTTTAAAAATATTACGCAATTAGGGTGCTGGACTTTATACTCGTACCACAAAACTTTAGTCTACAATTCTAGAAAATGGTTAAGTTGTAGAAAAAAAAGCGTAAGACAGTCATTACAAATATGTATGAGTTACTGTTACAATATTGTAGACTTGTGACTACAATTTATGTATTTGTAAGGTTTTTCCGTTACAATTTTTAGTGGCTTAGAGTTTTGTTGTAATATTTACAAATTTGTCAATTGTAATTGTAAAGTTTTGCTGAATAGGGCCTTCGTATAATATAAGTAACACTCACGTCTTCGCCGATCCTCCCGCGCGAAAATATAACCTTTCCAGCAGGCATTTTTGGCACTGGCAACTTGCTCTCCAGCCCAAGTTTGTACCACAGAGGCAAGCCATTTTTTGGCACGGCCCTAACAGGTTTCGGCACAGAATCGATCACTTTCTTCAGATCTGTAGGCTTCCTCAATGTCATTAAGGTGATGTCGATATCATCGAGATCGTCGATCGTGAGCTCCATTGTTTGCCTCGAGGAAGACATTGTGTGTTTTTTTAATATTAATAAACAAAAAATAATTTAAGAAAAAAGACACGACGTGCCCGCTTTGCGGACCAACCAAAAAAATGGACACTTATTGATGTTCCATTTTTGAATATGACGCAATGTTGATTGGTTTTTAATTGCTTTTTCTAGACTGCCAGATCGCTATCTGCTATCTGAGATTTAAATAAAAAGAGTTTTTATTCTGGTTTAATATTATAATCGGTACTATATGTTGTAAGTCGCCAAATACGATTCAACGATCAATAATAGATTATTCACACTTCATGTATCTAGTTTACATACAGATGAGTTATAATTATAATGGCAAACAATGTGTTTCATATTGTAAGCACATTATTACGGAATTGCGTAATGATATAATACTGTATTAATCTAGACATTTTGGGATACAAATACATTTTTGTTTACTTTCACTTAGATTCTGTTCATATCGTACCTTTATTATTTACAGGCTATATTAGGGGTATTTGGCTAGACAATACCAGCCACACGGGTCGATCTTTTAAGTTAAGCTACGCTTGCCGAAGTCGGTCTGTGGATGGGTGTCCATCCATTATATACCGAGACCCCTCCGTGTTGGTAAATACATTTAGCCGTTACTTCCAGCTGTCATTCGTAGACCTTTGACAGTCGTTACAGGTAGTCACACGCCCAAAAGTCCGACAGTCAGTCTTACCAAGGGTACGTGTTACCCAGTAACTGGGTTGTGGGGGTCTGAAAAGCAGTCATTTTATGTAAAATACTGGTATTCAGGTGCATCCAGTTACACAGGAAGCTGACTCCATCGCAGGTGGGAAAAGGCTAGAAAGATAATGATTTAGTATAACCCGATGGAGCCGAATGGTTCCGGAGAGGCGACCGCGTACCGGAAGACGTAGAGTTTGAAGGCTACCCACAAGGTGGACTGATGACCTTGTGAAGGCCGCGGGAATCCGCTGGATGCGGGAAGCACAGAACCGGTCAAAATGGCGGTGGTCGTGGCCAGCGGTGGTCGTCTTTCGGCTGAAATTATGATGACGAATAGACCCCAACCTTATGACAATGTATCGAAAACGCGACAGTTTTGAAAGTACTGAGTTGCAGTGGCGATGGGTGGAATTATGGCCAGGTTAAGCCGTTAAAATAAAATCTCCATCCGCGTGATGAAAGCTTAGTTTCTTCACAAGATAAGGCCGATTTTCTCGGTTTTACTTGGAAACAAAAAAAAAATTGTACTTTGAAATAATGAATGGTGGATTGGTGGGAGGTAGAATTTCTTAAAGCTAAGCCAATGGGAATCGGCTTCTGTGAACCCGTCGCCACTGCTGAGTTGTGAAGTACTTGGTACTGAGTTGTGCCAAGAAACTAAACAGAATGAATAGTGGTCTGCTGCCAAATGATCAACGTTTGATTCAGCCTTCAGTTCGACACTTGTACTTAACCTCTGCCAGCTGTTTCATCCCCCAAATTAAACTGGCATCGTTGAGTAGGTACATTACTTGACATTATCTTTTACAGCCCGTCCGTATTTTGCTTATTTTTTGCTGTGTACAAAAAAAACTTTACGTCAGTTGAACACTCCGAAGAGGTGTAGGGTACGGAATGGTACATCTAGGGAAATTAATTGTTTAACAAATTGACACACCCATGTCAAATTGTCCCGTTGAAACCAATTCACACAGCTGTCAAAGAATGATAGTTCTAATTCGTATATACGGACAATGTTAAGTTTGTACACAGTTTTTAAACAGAAAATATTCTGACCAGGATAAGCTAAGAAAAACAAAAAAACAAAATCATTAACAGACCCCCAGCGTAGAAATTTTTCGTCAGTTATACACAAAAAAATCAGCTGTTTCATAGAAAACTGCAATACCTACACGGTCAAAATCTATGAAATAGCTGATTCTTTTTTGTATCACCGACGAAAAATTTCTACGCTAACGTCCAGAATGATATGCTGAATTCATGGTTACAGTTTGCGCACTGGTTAAAATTTTATCCTGTATACAGCAAGTATGAGTAAGGTGTGGTCACATCTAAAGGCCTATTCAAACCTAAGCGCCATGCGGTACTGTCTACGGTAGAGAAAACCGAGTGGGTATGCAGTAATATTATTGTTCACACCACAGCGGTTTTCGCTATCCTTGTGTGTAGAATAATCTGGCGGAATCTGTTTCGCCCAACAAGTGAAACAATACCTATGCGGTACTATGGCACCAATTATTCCGCTCTAGCCGCGGAACTATCCTGAGCGAAAAGCGCGCGGTATGCACTTCTACCCACAGCGGCAGCGAATACCGCTCAGATCGCTCTAGTCGTGGAACTTGATACTAAATACCTAAGCGAAACTCACGCGGTATGTACCTTTACCCACAGCGGCAGCGAATACCGCTTAGGTTTGAATAGGCCTTCAGGGTGCTGTACAAAACAAAGTTGGCGCTATAGAGAAAGTTGTACAGTTTGATGATCTATACCACACCCTTTAATAAAACCATAAATTTCTAATATACACTGTGTTCATGGAAGGAAGTTTTCTCAAACTTCAACATAATATATTTAACCCTCCCTTTCTTCAGAAATACTTTACGCCTATTGATATTAACAAACAATTTGTTGGAAAGCTAAATGAGACACATCAAAACTCGATAAAGTTACGTTCAGATATCCCGTGGAAGGAAATTTAAATTCCTGGAATGTTCGAGGCGTATTGCAGCAAACGTAAGGTTACTAAGTAAACGTACCTACCTTTAACTACTGTATTCGTAGGTACTAATTACCTACTTAGCATAAATTTAAAACAATGGAATTTTAAATTATAATGGATTTCATTATTTTGTCCTAGTTACTGATATTATAAATGTGAAAGTTTGTGAGTATGGATGCTTGTTACTCTTTCATGCAAAAACGTCTGAACGGATTGGAATGAAATTTGGCACACAAATCATTTATAACCTGGATTAACACACACGATACTTTGTGCAACAGGTCCACCGCATCATAAAGGATATAAACGCCGGTTTCCAGCATGGTACGATGACTGGTGCAGTATCTTCGACATAGCGAAAGCTTTCGACAAAGTCTGGCACAACGGCTTATTATATAAGCTGTACAAACTCGGTGTGCCCCACCGTCTCGTGCTCATCTTACGAGACTTTTTGTCGAATCGCACCTTTCGCTATCGCATCGAGGGAGCGATCTCGTCTGTCCACCCCATTCGCGCCGGCGTCCCTTAGGGCGCCGTGTTGTCCCCTCTCATATTTACGCTATTCACTAGCGATATCCCAAAAAGTAGACTGGCAAACTTGACACTGTTCGCAGACGACACAGCCATCTACTACTCTGGGAAAAGTCAGGACGCGATAGCCTCCAGGCTCCAGACCGCAGTCAACGTTCTTGGCGCATGGTTTAGAAAATGGAGGATTGAAGTAAATCCGGATTAAAGGCAAGCGGTTCTCTTTTCGAAACCGTGACACAGTCAGGTCTGTCCCCCCCGGCCCATCTCCATGTTCGGCAAGTCTATCCCTTGGGAGAAGCGAGCCAAATATCTAAGAGTGATAATGGATCAGCACCTCTCCTTCTCTGAGCACATCAAGAAGACGCGCTCGCGCGTTGTCTTCGCTCTAGGAACGTTGCATTCTGTTCTTAATGCACGTAGCAAATTGTCACTCAAGTGCAAGTTGCGAATATACACGGCGTGCATTAGGCCAATCATGACTTATGCGAGTGCAGTCTTTGCAAACTCAAACTCAAAACTCAAACTCAAAGCATTTATTTCAAATAAACCAATTACAGGCACTTTTGAATTGTCAAGGTCGGTGAGTTAGAAAGATGAAGCTATTTGCCCATTCCAAAGCGTAGATACCTATGGAGAAGAACGGGCAAGAAACTCCATGGACACTCTTTTAAAATCATGGTATTGTTACAAAAAGTTGGTTACATCATTATGTTGAAATTATCAATGTGAGAACGATGTAAAAAGACGTGCACATTCAAGCGTCCGTAATTAAAACAAAAATAAAATAACAATTCAGAAATTAAAATAAGCCGTGGGAGCTAGGAGATTACCAGTCCCTACTGGCGGTGCCCGTTCACGAACATGACGTGTGGATCAGCACCATTCAGCTCAACCATTTTGAAGGGAACTTAATGATCCAACACACACGCCACCACCAGCGAGACATTTGAGTGAGCATGACATACTCTCAGCTGCCAGGGCACATTCAAGTCAATGAAAGACGTACCCTGTAAATGGTAGCTTTATAGTAGGAACATAGTGCTCACACATATGCTATGCAATTATACAATACTAGAAGTTTGAATTTATACAATGCAAAGATATCTAGTCTTTTACAGTCTTCAGCAGCTCCAACAACGTTTTCAAATGCTAATCAATTTGGTTTAAGCTACCTTGTGGAGCAGGACAAGCAGCGTTTAGCCAAGCATTTTTGTCAGCGATGTAATCTCCCAACTTATAATAAGCATAGCTGCATAGTGTGCGTTTTATACAAGATTTAAATTTCAGGATGCAAACTCTCCAAAAACGTTTCCTTCGCCAAGCCACAGGCTCCCCATGATACGTAAGAAACGAGGTCCTCCATCTCGATCTTATAGTCCCCACGATAGCTCAGTTTCTGAAACGCACTTCAAAGCGTTTCTTCGATACAGCCGCGCAACACCGCAATCCACTGATTGCGAAGGCCGCTAGTTATGTCCCCAGTAGAATCAGTAGAATCCGCCGGCCGAGACATGTTCTTTCCGACCCTGACGACCCCATTACTTTCCTTCAAGAAAGCAGTAGGGCCACCAGTACAGCACACAGAAACAGACCGTCTTTCCGACCTCGCCGCCGAGGTCCTCGCGCCCCGCAAAGACGAAATCCCCCCAACCGCCCCTTGCCCGTAGAAGTGCCAGCCCGCGCCGAAGATGAGCAAGTAGAGTTAAAATCCCCGATGGTTAATAATAAAGAAACTATTTTGATCCAGCCTGTCCCCACTTGCTGCCCTCCCGACAGTGACGCCCTGAGCCGAGGCCCGAACCCCGCAGGGGGTGCCCTCAGCGAGCGGTTACTATATTATTTAAGTGTCGTTTTTGTAGGCTCCTGGCTGGAGGCTTTTAGCCTAAAAACTAGAAGAAGACCCGCAGGAAAGTCCGGTTAAGCAGTCACGGCCTCTCAAGGTCAACTGCGAGATGCCATTCCCAAAAAAAAAAAAACAAAACACGATACTTTTTATCCCGATAGTACGTTCTAATGGGAAAATTTCCGACTTCCACGCGGGCAAAGCCACTGGCATAAGCTAGTACAGTATACTTTGAGTTTAAAAACAAATTGGTGAAAAGATTGTCTTCTATATTATCATGGCTCTTTAGTCGACGTTCACACGAACGTAAAAGTATCGCAACGGGATTTTTTCGCGCGCTGAATGTTTAACGTATATAACACAACAGGCAACAGAAATACACATTCTGTGAAAATTTCAACTGTGAACTGTGAATTTGAACTGTGTGTGTGATATTACGGGTCATGAGATACAGCCCACTAACAGATAGACGAACAAACAGTAGAGGCTTAGTAATAGGATCCTGTTGGTTACCTTTCGGGTACGGAACCCTAAAAAGTGTAACATTTTGACCGTTACGACACTTTAGAGTTTAACGAACTTCGTTCCCAAAATAAACAAATTAAATATAAACCTTACCAATAAACAAGACGTTATCATTAAATGGTCGATGTTTTTTCAGTCACAAATTGTAACTATTTAGTATGTAACAAGTTTTTTTTTTGGGTTTTGGCTTCACACGGTTTGTGTATTTAGCCAGTGTCAAGTAATTTTTCTTTTCGATCAAGTAAATAGCCCGATATCAGGCACGAAGTTACAAAACAGTCATAGTCGTCAAGTCAAAGTTATTGTAAAGCGGTAGTAACTTTACAACAACCTATTAGGAGTTTTTGGGGGGAACACGAAAAGTCCACGTTAGTCACTTATTTTCACCTTCACTACACTTGTGCTCTTACACGTAACTAAATTGAATAATTCACTACCAAAATTATACAATTGAATTCGCTATTTCACTAAATTTCATGAAAATTCGTGCGACATGTTCCTACGCGATCCCGCCAAAACTTATATGTAGCAAGTTAGAGAAAGGTGATGACTTTATTCGCTCATACAGGGTACATTTTTAACCAGTGCGTAAACTGTACATCAGTAAAAAATCAGCTGTTCCATGAGTTCCATCTATTTTATTTTATTTATTTTATTTTATTTTATTCGGGAAACTTACAGCTAACATAAACGATGTTATTAAACAATATGAAACTGAAGGCCATTTACAAGTTTCCACTGATAAACACTTAACTTAAACAATAACAAAAAAGGTCGGTAGGTACAAAATAACTACTTATGACTTAGGAAATAAATAATACACGCTTAACTAATACAAATAAAGAAAAAAAAACATACAGAGCAAACAATTACTTTTCCTTAAAGAAGCTTTTCACCAACAGATGCTTAAGCTGAGAGACACTGGTATTGAATATATCCAGATCATGTTCAAAAGACAGCTTATTAAAACTTCTGCTCGCACGGATTAAAAATGAATTCTGCCTGTACGCGGACCTGGAATGAGGGACATGCAACAAGCTAGGTTTGCGAAACATTTTGCAGTGTTTGACAGCCTACGCGGTCAAAATAGACTATTACACTTTTCTATGAAACAGCTGATACTTTTTTGTATAACCGACGAAAAATTTCTACGCGAATTCATGGTTACAGTTTGCTCACTGGATAAAATGTTATCTTGTATAAATAAAATTAGCACCCGTGGAATGATCCACGTCGTTATGATCTGAACAAAAATTTTTTTATACGGCTGTTCTGTAGGCAGGTACCCTAATTACGTAACGCAGTGTCAATCACATTCTTAATCATTTCGAAAGATATTGCTAATCCATTGCTTCATATGTTCGAAAAATTTGTCTACTCAACAATGTAAATAACGAAATTAATGTTGTTGAACTGTCAAAATGTAATACTACTTTTAGTGTGTTACACAATCACTCCGCAGATTTCGAAAGAAGTATTTACTCTCCGTCTCTTCCGTGTAGTGCCATTTCATCACTGCTGCTCTCAATACGGTGAAGGAAAACAAAACATCGTGAGGAAACTGGCATGTTCTAGAACCAAAAATTCTAAGATATGTGACATCCATCAACCCGCATTGGGTCCGCGTGGTGGATTACCGCCCACTCCCTCACATGGAGAGGAGGCCTGTGTCCCAGCAGTGGGAACGTTATAGACTGAATATGTTTGTATGTATGTGATCATAAAGTACTAGAGGTCAATCCCTGATATCCGGACCTATTTCTCTATAAGACTGCTTTACTTTCATTAAGTTTTGCAGAGAGTAAATCGCCATCATCATCGTCATTTCAGCCGAAAGACGTCCACTGTTCGATATAGGCATCCCCTAATTTTGGGGGTTTGCCATAATCGTCACGCTTGGCAGGCGGGTTGGCGATCGCAGTATGGTGGTAAAATGCATAGAGAACTCTGCTGCCTATTCTCTAGTAAGTCCCTTTGTCGCCTCTTACAACAACCACGGGAAGAAATGGGTTGGTGCTATTCTTTACGTCCGGCACCACACGGAACCCATTCAATAAATGTATGTAATCTTCAGTATTGTCACGCAATTATGTAATATTTTGTAAAATGTATCATTCCTTCTAAAGTACAGTGTCTTTCAAAATACAGGATTCTCCTAGTTTGAAGGTCAGGGGTCTTACTTATTTGTATTAGCCATACCTATCTCTTACTAAACAATCTCTGATGTCACCTAGGCTAAGTCTTTTGTTAAATAAACGATTACTTACTTACTTATTTATTTATTTTACATAGATAATTACGACAAACTGGCGACCCGCCCTTGCTCTGCATGGGTGCTACGGCGACTTGTCAAAATATCTGTAGATTTCTGTACTATATCTAAGTTAAATATTCATAAACCTTCCCAGAATAAATTCTATATATTGTGTTGAATACCTCTTCAAAATTCTTTGCACAGTTTAGAAGAACAACACGTTCTCACAGACAGACACGAAAATTGACTTTAAGTTATAATATGTATGGAACATCTTCAACATTTCAGCCGAAAGACGCCTATGTCCACTGCTGGACATAGGCCTCCCCCAAGCTCCGCCACTTCAACCGGTTCTGTGCTTACCGCATCCAGCGGATTCCTGCGGCCTTCACAACGTCGTCGGTCCACCATGTGTGAGGCCTTCCAACTCTGCGTCTTCCGGTACGCGGTCGCCACTCCAGACCCTTTCGGCCCTATCGGCCGTCTGTTCTGCGATCAATGTGCCCAGCCCACTGACACTTAAGTTTGGCAATTCTTCGTTCTATGTCGGTTGCCATGGTACTCTTGCGGATCTCTTCATTCGTGATTCGATCACCATTATGTATGGATAGATATAGATGAACCATGATGTTCAGGTGTTATTTTTAACTGAACACTGGTTGAAAGAACATGAAGTAGTGTTTATTAATGATGATAATTTTACCGTACAAAGTGCATTTGTAAGGAAAACTGCTATTCGCAACAACGTTTAGATTTAGTTAACCTTTCTATTGAACGTACTATTGAGTTGTCTTGTGTTGAACTCGAGCGATACATTATTATTTGCGTTTATCGACCACCCTCTGGGGATTTCATTCGTTTCGAATCGGGAATGGAGGATTTACTCAATAAGTTAAAATCAAGTAATAAAAGTATAATTTTATGTGGAGATTTTAATATTAATATTTTAGATGTTAGTCCATTAAGTATTAGACTTCTTAATCTGTTTAGATCTTTTAATTTAACTAACTTGTTTTTAGAACCTACTAGGATCACGGCTTCTACGGCGACTTGTCTTGATAATATATTTAGTGATTGTGATGCCAAAAATAAATTAGTACTAACTGACTTGCCGTCTGACCATTGTGGATTATTGGCTAGCTATCCTTTACCATTACATAAAAAACCACATAAAGTAGAATGCAGGCCTTATACTGCTAGTCGTTGCAACAAATTTAAAAATAACATAGCTTATAGAATTACACCATCTATAGCAGAACATGAGAATCCTAATAAAATCTTTGGATCCCTTTTTGATGTTGTGCAAAAAGAATACCAATCTACTTTCAAGACCAAAACCATTAACATTAATGGCACCTTCGTTGGCTTCAACCAATGGGCCTCTCCAGGTATTTATAAAAGTAGAGCGAGACTATATGAGTTATATGGTTTGAAAAAATACAGGTTTGATAGTCCTTTTCTAGAGTATGTCCGAAATTATTCCAAATTATTTAAAAAAATCAGTGTTTTTGCTAAATCAAAATTTTTAAGCGATACAATAAAAAAAATCAATAATAAAGTAAAAACCACTTGGAAAATTATTAATAATGAAACGGGTAAGTCGGTTAAACAAGAAAAACCACTAGAGATTATGGTCAACAACAAATTAGTTACTGAAGCTGCTGACGTAGCTGAGGCATTTAATGAGTTTTTTGCCAACATACCTTTAACTACGACTCGCAACTTAAATTCGTCCCCGTCTAAAGCGGAACACCTTCTGCATAGTAGTGTGCCCAAATGTAGTCGTAGTTTCGAACATGTAACGCCTCGTGATGTAGTTAGTATTTTTAACACACTTAAGTCTAAAAACACTGATGATTACGGGGGCATCTCTATTAAACTTTTAAGTAATATAATCGACATCGTAGCCCCCTATCTAGCTATTACTTTTAATAAATGTGTTGACTTAGGAACTTTTCCCGACCTCATGAAGAGTAGTGAAGTCATACCATTATTTAAATCAGGTAATAAAAATAACGTTGGAAATTTTAGGCCTATTTCTGTCTTACCGGCATTTAGTAAAATATTTGAAAAGTAGTAGTAGTAGTAGTACTCAAGCAGTTGCTAAGACATTTTAATTTAAATTTCCTTCTTCATGATGAACAATGTGGCTTTACAAAAGGTCGTTCAACTACAGACGCGGGCGTTGCTCTGCTGAAACACATATTTAATGCATGGGAAAACTCACAAAATGCTATTGGAGTTTTCTGTGATTTTGCCAAAGCATTTGATTGCGTGCACCATGACACGCTATTGCGTAAACTACGTCATTACGGTGTTCAAAATGAAGCTCTCAACGTAATAAATTCTTATTTAAATAATAGGCACCAATGTGTAGATATTAATGGTGTGAAATCTTCCGGGCTACCAATTCAGTTAGGTGTACCTCAAGGCTCAATACTGGGGCCATTATTATTCTTAGTGTACATTAATGATTTACCATTCTATTTAAAGGCTATCTGTGACGTTGTACTGTTTGTTGATGATACCTCTCTTATCTTTAAAGTAGACAGGAATAGACAAGATTTTGACGACGTAAACAGTGCACTCTCAAGGGTTACGCATTGGTTTACCACGAATAATCTAGTTCTCAATGCCAAGAAAACTAAATGTATAAAGTTCGCTTTACCGAATGTCAGAAATCTGGGACCCAACATCGTCTTAGATAATGAGGTGCTTGCAACTGTAGAATCAGCCATTTTTCTTGGCATAACAGTAGATGCCAAACTTCAATGGGGATCACATATATCAAACCTAGCGGGAAGGCTCAGCTCGGCCGCCTACACCGTCAGAAAAGTAAGACAATTCACTGACGTTGATACAGCTCGGTTAGTCTATTTTAGTTATTTTCATAGCGTTATGTCCTACGGCATTCTGCTGTTGGGTAAAGCCGCTGACATTCAAAATATTTTTGTTCTTCAAAAACGAGCTGTTCGTGCAATTTACCAACTAGGTGCTAGAGTTTCTCTGTGATAATTTTTTAAAGATATTGGTATTCTCACGGTGGCATCGCAATTCATCTTCGCTAACATCTTATATATTAGGCAAAATATACACTTATACACTAAAAACAGTGATATTCATAATATTAATACTAGGAATAAAGACAAACTACGTGCTCCCTTTCACCAGCTTCATAAAGTTCATAACTCATTTGCTGGGCTTGGTATAACCTTTTATAACAAGCTTCCCTCTGCTTTGCTAGATTTACATTTTAATGCGTTTAAAGCGAAAGTAAAATCAAATCTTTGTTCGAAGGCATACTATTCTATCAACGACTACTTAGACGATAAGAATTGTTGGTCGCTGTGATTAACTCAAGACAAAGTTTGTGTTCTTTCACCAGAATTAGCTTAACTACTGACAGGTCATATGAATTACTTCATATCATTGTTTATTTAACTTGACTGCATAAACCATTTTTTTTTTAATTTTCATCAATTAGATTTTCATTTATTGTTGAATTTTAATTAGGTATATGGTATTATTGTACAGAATCAAGTTCTTCCAACATAACAGACAGCTGTGCTGCTGGGGAGTTTGTTGCGCCACTTCTTCTTCCCAGCTAAAGCACTAGGAAGTGGTGAAGGGCGGGCGTTTTGGGGGACTGTCTTATGTAATTTTGACGTTCAAAAAGTGCTGACTCTCAGCCTAGTTTGAATAAATGACTTTTGATTTTGATTTTTTGAGATAAAATTTAAACAACAATTATCTACACCGTAAAGTAATGGACACAACATAGGACTTAACAGGGACGTACAATTAAGTTGTATTTTAGTATTCCGTCGTTAGCCGTGAATATGTGGCAAAATACAGATACCCAATTGTATTTAATATTGTGCATTGTATTTAATATAATCGTATAGTATTTCATGTGTGAATTGTATTCGTCCGGCACAATGCCTACAACAAAAGACCGCATGAGTAGGTATCAATCCGACCGTTATCATTAATTTTATCATCGACTGTTAATAACTGTGGCCGGAGCTGTGGCCACGTTTCATCTAGATTTTAATTTCACATAAATGAGATTAATCAACTATAATGAATGGGGCTCACGGCTGTGTGGTGTTACGCGAATGAATAGAAAAAAATCCCCCACTATCTTTTAATATATAAAATTTCCATGTCACAATGTTAGTTACCGTACTCCTCCGAAACGGCTTTACCGATTTTTACCAAATTGTATATGCGTATTTAGTAGGTCTGAGAATCGGCTACTATCTATTTTCCATACCCCTAAGTGATAAGGGTTGTTCACCCTAAATAATTTATAAGGCAAAACAACGTTTGTCGGGTCAGCTAGTAATATTATAAATGTAAGAGTTTGTATGTTTGGATGTTTGTTACTCAATCACGCAAAAACGGCCGAACGCATTTGGATGGAATTTGGCACAGAGATAGTTTATAACCTGGATGTTTTAATAGGATACTTTTAACCCCGGTAGTACGTTCCCGTGAGTTATTTCCGACCTCCACGCGGGCTAAAGCGCAAAAGCTAGTAATTACTTATGAGGAAGTCTTAAGAGCAGTCATTCCACGCGGGCTGGCAACAACGCATTTATAGTCGTTTTTAATGATTATTTCATTAAATACAAACAAAACTACTATTTTTTTTCAGCCAAGATATAGATCGTTGGTATTTATAATTATTTAAAATATTTACTCTTTCATAAAAACATTTAATCGTACTTAGTAATGCAAATAGAAAATAATTGACGGTATGTTGATTTTTATAACCAAAAAAATTGCACACAAACTTAAAAATACCAACGATCTAGTGCATAGCTGAAAAAAATGTTTACTTTTGTTTGTATTTAATGAATGAATCACGAAAAACTACTATAAATGCGTTGTTGCCAGCCCGCGTGGGGAGAATGCTCTCAATGTGCCACCGGTGACTGAAAAGCTTTGTGAAAATCGGCTATCATGGTATGAGTATGTGATGCGGAGGAATGAGGAAAATGTCGAAAGGAAAGTTTTGAGTAGGAATGTGGATGGCTACAAGAGTAAGGGAAAACTAAAGAAGCGATGGATGGATTATGTCAAAGATGATATGGCTAGAAAGGGGGCGACTACTGATATAAGAGAAGCATGGAAGAAAGAGACCTATAGCGCTGACCCCAAATGCTTTAAGAGGACGGCAGGAGAATGACGATGAATGACCGAGGACTCATTATTAAAAAAAGAATATTTTTGATTCTGATGTGCATTTTTAGTATACAGGCTGACTTCCAGTTTATTGGCAATCTTTCAGGGGATGATGGGGCCCAAAATCGAGTGTTTCATACAAAAATGCAATACAAATTACCACATGATTAACGAAACATATGCATAAGTTTGAGTAATTAATTTGGTAGATAATTTAATAAAGGTAGAAATATGTTTTGTTTTGTATTTTCAGCTCGTAGTTTTATTACTACCCCTAATATAGGCAATTTTTTTCATGAAATCATGGGCACAAATTGCAATAAAGTATGCCTAAAATTAATATTAACACTACCAGCATATACATTCATTAATTCTAAGAATATGTAGTAATTACATATTTTAAGAACAAACGAACAAAATATGTAATTACTACAAATTCTAAGAATTAATTAATGTTTATGGTGTTCTTCAATAAATAAATAAATCAACCTGTCAGCGAGGTTAATACTAGTATAACTGTCTGCTAGTGCCCAGGCTGTTCTGGTATACACCAGTTAGGGACAAAATAAAAAACTCACGCATTTTTATGACCTACAGACCTAAAAAATATACCAAGGTGCCTGAAAATCAAAATCAAAAGTCCTTTATTCAAACTAGGTTGAGAGTCAGCACTTTTTAAACGTCAAAATTACATAAGACAGTCTCCCAAAACGCCCGCCCTTTACCACTTCCTAGTGCTTTCGCTGGGAAGAAGAAGCGGCGCAACAAACTCCCCAGCAGCACAGCTGTCTGTTAACTTAGAAGAACTTGATTCTGTACAATAATAGGTCAGTAATTAACAGTACTAAACACAAAACATAAAATTAAATTATTTGCCATATGTCAGCTAGCACACGTCAATATACCAACAAAACATAGTAACTAAACTCAAGCAGATATAAATAATAAAAACAAATCAATAAACGTAAACAGAACTCAATACCCACATAAAAGCCTCCAGGCATAAAGGGTGTGCCCGCTTATATATGCAATGCTGCATTATGTTAATTTAGATTTAACTTGAAGTAATAAATATTAAGCTAGGACCTACGGAGTAAAATAAATAAACAGTTAATTACGAACAACAATGACAAAACCATGGTCAGCAAGACGACCAGTCACCACAAGCAGCACCCGTTCACGAGCATAACGAACAGAACTTACCAGAACAGCCTTACGTTCTCTTCGGGACAAATATTTACATAATTATTTATTTTCCCATAGCGGTAGGCAAAAACTATAAAACCTGCTAAGCTCATTACACACTCCTTTTGCTTCGTTACGTTCATACATCAGCTGTCATACAAAACACCGGTTGCGATTTGTACATAATCAGCCTTCAAAATCAAAATCAAAATATTTTATTTCACACAAACCTGCAAGGGCACTTATGAAACGTCAGAAGCTAGGTGTACGGTTCCAATTTGTCGCTTCCTATAGAGAAGAGCCGGCTTTTATAATGTTTTCAAATTACGGTGATATTAGGTATGGGAGGACAGTGTAGGCCTGTCAATAAGTACCAGGTACTTAGAGAAATGAAAATAAAGAATAGAAAATCGTCTATAAATCTGTAGATTTATAGACGACGTCTGTAAGGCCTACAACGTTCTCACATTCACAATGCGTAAAAGAATCTACTTAAGTAAAATCAACCTATTTAAACCAACTGACATGATTTCCATGAGAATCACTAATAAATAGTCGATATTACAAAGTAAAAGTAAAAAGCAAAATCGTTTATTTCAACATAAAAAATACAGCATTGAGATATCGTTGGTCCCAAAGCACAGGTTGCACAGCCTGTATTTGGGCACCATTATACATATAACACATTTTGGTTATTTTTAAATAAAAGTTGAAATTGGCGACATTTAAACTAGTAGTTAGCCTCTTCGAGACTGCAAAACTAAAAATTACTAAACAGAAATAAACTCAATAAAATAAAAAAAGGTGAGAAAACTATTAACTATTAAATATATATATACTATATCAACAATTACAAAAAAAAAAAATATATTTGTGAAAGATCCAGCTTGGTATAATTTCTATAATATACAAGTGATATATAATGTCAAATAATGACGAGAATATGTCAGAAAGTGTAAAAAATAAAAATAATAAAATTAACATTGTAATTTGGGCGCAGTTAATAGACTCTCACATAGTTATGCTGTTAATGAGGTACCAGGGAAGCCACATGTGCAGAAGGAATTAATGCGAAATTTCCTTGTCTTCAACGTAGTCTTTTATCTTATAACATGCTTTTTTTGATAAGGACACGTTTGATATGCGTTTTAAACTTTCCATCGCTAAGTTCTGTAACCGACTTTGGCAACTTGTTATAGAAGCGGATACTGTTTATTAGAAATGACTTGCAAGTTTTTGTTAATCTAAATTTTGGAATCACAATTTCATCTTTACTACGTGTATTTAGAATATGGAAGTCGCACCTTTTTTTGAAAAGACCTTCCTATATGTTCCCACTGCTGGGACACAGGCCTGCTCTCTTCGAGGGGAGTGGGCCGTAATCCACCCCACGGGCCCTGTGCTGGTTGGTAGATGTCACATGTCTTCGAATTTTTGGTTTCTAGGACATGTCGGTTGTGAATACTACTTAACTTTATTTTAAGGCGTAGTCAGCATTATTTTTAGGGTATTAAATTAATAAATAATAATTAATTATTACAATTTTATAACAAATCTATTCTAGCTGTTACAAAACCCAAAACAGAGACGCATTTTTCGTCCCAAATGAAATATATTTCCTGATTTTTTGGGTACCAATTCACATACAAGGATATAATAGGGTGTCGGAACCCATTGACCTGGTGAACTCCTCAAGTCCCATCTTACATCGCTCCGGGAAGGAACGAAGTGTGCTATTCATAGCTTGGCACATGTAAATTGGTTACCGGGGACTTGTAGGCTCTTCACAAACACACACTTATGCTTACAGGTGGTTTCCAAACTGTGCCAATGTACTGAAGTGGGAGAATTGTAGTTATCTTACTAAATAGAAATGGGTCGTTGAAAGGGAGATTGTGCTGATTGTGAGCATAAAATCTATCTTCCATATCAATATTATAAAAACTTACAAAAAAAACAAGCGATTTCCGGAAAAACACTACGAAGTGAGAAATAACTTTAATTTCGAAAGTCGGTGACTTTGGATAGGTGTTTTAATTTTTTGCCACCGCCCTCCAAAATTAAAGTTACTTTTCACTTTTTAGTCTTTTCCGGAAGTCGGTTTTATTTTTTTTGGAAAACCTTTTTATTTTTAGTTATAGTACCTACCCCACACCAATTCGAAACTTCATCCTTGGGGTCAAAACAATCCATATTTATGCGATAGCAGCAATCGCGGTTCATTTGCTGTCTTTTTGAAGAGTTCCGTTGTCTGTCTCCGAAACTCATCATCAGATCTATATAAAATTTAAATAAAATTATATTCGGAATTTCGGAATAAAGAATTTTGGCATTTTTTTTAACCCCGACGCAAAAAGAGGAGTGTTATAGATTGACCGCTGTGTGTGTGTGTATGTCTGTGTGTCTCTCTGTGGCACAGTAGCGCTTAAACGGGTGAACCGATTTGGGTTCGGTTTTCGTTACTCAAAAGTGTGTTTTCTAGCGGTGGTTCTTAGACATGTTTCATTAAAATCGGTTCAGCTGTTTGAAGATTATCAGCTCTTTTCTGATTGATGAAGGGATTTGAGCATCTTACACGGGTCTGATCGAGCCGAAAGGTATTCTATTACTTCAATGATATTAGACGAACAAAGCAACCTAGAACTAATGCTAGAGCATCACTTGGAATTTTTATAAATTCGGAATAAACTGAACGTCCTTGTTTCTATGGGATTTTTGTTTGAATGAATTACATTGGACAGGACGATTGTCGTGTCAGCTAGTTAATCTATAAACGAAATAAAAATTGATAATGTTGAGGTAGGTTACGACTGAAGAATGAATTTGTTTGAAGATTTGAGTATATTGCGGACTTTTGATTCTCTTGAGTAGCACTAGACCGTTTAAATCTTTATTATGATGTACATAAGTATATTATATACACTGCCTTGTTTCATAGTGAAAAGGAATAATTTACGGCCGGGTTTTTCCCCAATTAGTACCTAACAGTCACATTACAATTATTACTGCACCAAATTACGAATTAATTCGGCACTGTTACGTAACGCACCCATTCCAAACTAACAGAATTAAAAAACATGACACTGACAAATATACCAAACTTGCTTCTAAAGACTGGAATGCATTAATGTTTACATTTCACAAAATGCTGTAAATAAACGCTGCATGTAAACGTAAGGGGCGATTAGAACGCGCGGTATGACGACGTGCTAGTATTGTTGCACTTGCAGACGGCGCACTGGGTGAGAATTGCGCAGAGTGGCGGCGCGGTGTGCCCACAGCCCACAGCCGTGCTGAGCGTAGTCTGAGTTCAGACGTGTCCTAGCCGCCGCGCGACGACCGCGTACCGCTGCGGCCCGCCATCCGACGTGCGTGTAAACCAAAAATACAACTTACGAAAACATCCACAAAGTGCCCATTTTCAGAGAAAAATCTACAGTTTTTGTGACCAACTTAAAAGTTTGTACGTGGTTAAGTGTGTTTATTATAAACAACGATTGTTTATGAATGCCGCGCGATTTAATTTATATTATAAAGGTTAAGTTTGTTGAACTTATATTTCGCGACACGAGCCGGCTTCGTGACGTCACTGTAGTGCAACGCTAATTAGATTAGATACGCTAAGCCAGTATGTAATGTAGACTAGGGGAGGTACGGCCTGCGACAGACTTGGCGGATAATGTAAATACTGTTTCATAACAGTTTCATTCATAGTCGGCTGAGCCGTTCAAGGCCCGTTCGGTAGCTAAATAGTCATGTTTTGTTATCAGAGGTTTCCGGTGTTATTAAACAATTTATGTTCGTCGTGATGTTAATTGTAAAAGAATATTCTCGTTGGGTGTTAGAAAGTAGGCGATAATAAATGGGTGATTAATATATTACATAGTTAGAAGCAAAGTTACAGCATTCATGATAATTTTATAACGTTACAATGTTGGTACAAATTCTCAGTGAATAAACAAAAATATGTGACAATGATTTAAACACAATGATAGACGATTTCTACGCATAGTTTGCTACTGAAAACTTTTTCATATTCGGGAGAAAGTTTCCCTTTGAGCTCCTGTAAGTTTATCGTATTGTAGTTTCCTAAGTATTATTCTTAGAAAGTACTTTGGGTACTTATAAACGCTTAATAACCGTATATTGTTTTCAAACTTTGACATTGACTAATTCTACTCACTCAGTTTATGTATTAATTATTTTACAAAATAATGAAAGACGTTTACGGTGCTACAGGGCGCTAAATAATAATTAAGGTACTGATAGTTGGAATTTAAACATACATGTTATAAATTCAAGTCACCTTTTGTGTTCGTCAGTCTGCCCGCGTTGTTATTCTAAGCTCCTCAGCGGATTTATGCTGCAGTTTTCATCATAATTTAGAGAATTAATTCCGTGAGATTTATGTGTATAATACAATAATAGTACACTAACATATAATAAAGAAATGTTGATGTTTTGTTAAGTCGTAAAAACCGAGCGAAGCAGTGGCAGGTCTTGAGTAAAATAGGCATACCAACTTAGCTAGTTTACATGTTCTTGCGTTCTTTCTTATCAGTTTTACGGTACAGAAGTTAACATAAGCACTACGAAAATACATATAGGTTTTTGCAACTGTTTGGTAAAGCGTGGGTTTTGTGTTACTAATACTTATATTTTTTTTCAAATCTTTCAAAAACAATTTTAGGCACACCCTGTATAATCTGTACAAAATAAAATAAGCCAGAGAATACGAAACGGAACATTACGAAAAAAAGGACTTTGAAAGTAGGTACTCAGAATGGGCGAACCTTCTGAAAGGTACGTAAAAAAAGACCTAACCACGAAGGGGAGATCCTCTTCAAACCTACAGTCCAGTCGGAGAAAAATACACCAGGACGATTTAAACCTTTTACGTATTTAGGTATTCTATAGGTACGATAGAATCGAGACACTAACAATTTGCCAAAAAGACTTCACATATTATTATTTAAAAAAAAAATGTTTCATGTAGCACATAGTGCATGGGCATATCAGATTGGGGATTTTCATTATGGTATGATAATGATGCTCGTAATCCTGTATTCTGACAATAACTACAGGTAATATTAATAATACGTATTTATATCCAATAATCTAGGTAGGTAAAATATATACCTACATAATATATATGTAGTTAGAACATCGCTCCTCCATCTATTGCACGATACACATGAAAAGGAAAAAGTCAAAACAAATGAGTGTGGATAATATTAATAAGTAACTGTTATAGTTGGCTCTTTAAAGAGTTACTTCATTATAGCTTCTACATTACATTTTAGTTTTTGCCTGTAGGTATTTGTTCCGACTGTTACGTACCTATATGCAGAAGTTTTACGAGAATATTGTCAGTGAAAATACTTAATTATCAGTATTAGTACAACGTGTAATTAAAATAACCAATAATAAATTGAACACCTCTTAAGGGGTCATTGTACTCATCTTTATGGACCACTTTTAGTATGACACTTTTAGTATTAAAAAAAATATTTGCTCTATATCTCTATTGATAAATGCGAAAGGTCACAAATTTATTCACTCACTGATTAATCACAACCAAAAATCTCAAAAACTACTAGAGCTACGAAGATGAAATTTGGCACAGAGGTAGTTTATGAGTAGGAAACAACAGCTAAGAAAGGATTTTAGGAAACTCCCCCTGTAAAGGGTTGCAATAGGGGGTGGAGTTTTGTATCTACGCTTTGGAATGGGCAACTAGCTTCATCTTTCTAACTCACCGACCTTGACAATTCAAAAGTGCCTGTAATTGGTTTATTTGAAATAAATGCTTTGAGTTTGAGTTTGTATGAAAAATTATATTCCTTGGGCCAGAGAAGTTTATTCCAGATAATTTTCAACATTGACGCGGGCGGAGTCGCTGTTAGCAGCTAGTACAGTTATATTTGCAAAACCTGGGACCTCTAATTAGGGTTAATTTTTCAGTTTCCTCGAATACAATAAAATGTACCAAGTTGCCCCACTTAACTGACTGGTTTACTTAATCTATTTTAAATTAAAAGATATCTAAGTAACGAATACCAAAGTCGTGGAGCCTTGCCAATTCTGAGGACACTGACGTACTTATTCATGTGGCTTCAGCGGTCGGTATTCATTTGTTAAGCTGTCCGAACATTCCCTGTGCTATCTCTCTGGGAAATCAAATGCATTATAGTCGATAACAACCTAGACTATGTCCCACTTGCTGGTTATCCTCAGTGTACAACACCTGGACACACATCACATCTCTCTAACCTTTTTCCAACTATGCCAATGGGGTCCGCTTTCAATCTCACGGCATGCAGCTGAATACCAGTATTTTGCATGAAGAGACTGCTTACCAGACCTCCACAACACAGTAACTAGGTAATACGATACTTTTTGGTAAGCCTCATTGTCAGACTTTCGGGATTTGACGACCCGTAGCGACTGTTAAAGATCCACAAATGACAGCCGGGTCCAGCGGCTTTTCGTGCTTTCCGAGGCATGGACAGGTTTTGATATATAAAGACGGTTACCCATCCATGGACCATACTGCTGCTATTATTTAGCCAAGTGTACAACACCTGCATTTTTGAGGAATTAAAGAACAGCACTGATGTTGTTATTAACGTGACTACTTAGGGACTGGGTTTTTTTTTGGGTGGGAAAACATCTAATAACTTCTCCCGCTCTGGGTGGAGCGGGAGGGCGTGTGAGACTTTTACTTACTAAAAATCCACCCGTGTTCCTTCAGTTGCTTGTGTGGCAGGGGTCACGGTATCTCCTTCGAACAACCCGCACCCCTGGCAGGTACTTACTGGGGTTAAGTCATCATCATAATTTTCCTGCCCATATCCTAATTTGTTTGAGGAAGGCGCAATATGACTATATCTTCCATTCTTCTCTATTAGTCGTAATCTTGGTGGTCACTTCTTTTCTAGACATATAATCTTTCACACAGTACATCGATCGTTTCTTAGTTCTTCGCCTACTCTTATAACCATCCATTTCATAAATCAAAATCAAAATCAAAAGTCATTTATTGAAACTAGGCTGAGAGTCAGCACTTTTTGAACGTCAAAAGTACATAAGACAGTTCCCCAAAACGCCCGCCCTTCACCACTTCCTAGTGCTTTAGCTGGGAAGAAGAAGTGGCGCAAGAAACTCCCCAGCAGCACAGCTGTCTGTTAAGTTGAAAAAGGCTGATTCTATACAATAATACGTAAGTAATTAACATTCAACAACAAATGAAAATTTCATTAATAAAACGAAAAATAAATGGTTTATACAGTTAAATAAAATAAACAATGTTAAGAAGTAACTCATATGACTTGTCAGTAGTTATGCTAATTCTGGTGAAAAAACACAAACGTTGTCTTGAGTTAATCACAGCGACCAAAAATTCTTAGTAGGCATACTCAATAAGCTCGCCCACTATTATATGGGACTTTAAATTGGCAAAATGCGAGGATTATAGACGTGATGTGATAACTGATATGATATTGCAGTTAGGTATTGTTTGGAACAGGTCACTTAACTTATAATCATAATTATTGTTTATTGTATTACACTTGAAACTCATTAAAATGACTTAATAGCGTTACTTTGCGACTGATTAAAATAATTATAAATACACCTATTGATAAATTAAAGTTTGCATTATTCTGCAACGATTTGAATAAGTATAACGTTTGATTCATGGTTACGATCATAAATATAATATTACTTGATTGTGTAATTTATCATCTATACATATTATGAATTAAAGTCGGTTTTCGTGTCTGTCCGTGTGAACAAGGTGTTCTTCTAGACTACGCAATGTATTTTATGATCTGATATACATAAATATGCAGTTTCTACCACCGTTAATAGATAATTTATTTCGGAAGGTTTACGTTTACGTTTTTGTAATTTGTAGTTCACTGTCAGGTTGCATCTAGATTAAAACATGGCAGGATCGGACTGAATAAAATACCACCCTTTGATATCAAGGTGTTCTTAATAAAGAAATATCGATGTTTTGTCGAGTCTAAAACACCGTGCGAGTCGGGTCGCTAGTTTATTATAATAATAATTGTTAATAGTACTTATGTTCGACGCATGAATACAAGTTGATTTATTCTTTAATAACAATGCAGTTGTATACTAAGTTATTTTAATGTAAAATATTTACGCCAGGTATTTTTACTGACGCAGTAAGCTGGTATGTAACTATAGAACTCCATCTTTTCGTCAAATCGTGTAACCAAGTAGGCATCTACCTAAATGTTATAGATAGACAATGTGATCAAATCTTACCGAGATTTTCCTTCATCGTGTTATTACCTGGTAAGGTGCTTTATCAGGCCGAACTTAAGAGCATTCACTCCACGCGGGCTGGCAACAACGCATTTATAGTAGTGTTTCGTGATTATTTAATTAAATACAAACAAAAGTACAATTTTTTTTTCAGCCAAGCATTAGATCGTTGGTATTCATAATTATTTTTTATATTTACTCTTTAATAAAAACATTTAATCGCACTAAATAATGAAAATAGAAAATAATTGACGGTGTGTCGATTTTTATAAGTAAATACCAAAATAACTGTAAAAAAAATAGCATAAAAACTTGAAAATACCAATGATCTAGTGCATGGCTGAAAAAATGTCTACTTTTGTTTGTATTTAACGAAATAATCACGAAAAACCGCTCTAAATGCGCCGTTGCTATACTGCGTGGGATGAACACACTTAAGGTGGACACGTTGCGGTAAACCTTCAAATATTTTAATTCAATTTGCTGGACCTGCAAATTGCAAAAAAAAAATACAAAGATTTGAATTTTTTGGTCTACCCTGGCGCATATCTAAAACAACCCAAATTCAGTAGGGACCTACTTCCAGGCTTAGGTAGATAAATTATCCTCAGGGGGCGTTAACCCTTACATTATCATTCCTCAAACCGTCTCGTCTGAATGCCAGTGTGTGACAAGTTAACGTTAATCTTGCCGGAGAATGCCAGAACACCAGACGTTCAATATATTGACGTCTACGAGACTGCGACCCGAAACTCGTAAAGGCAAGTTCAGATTACAAACGCGATCGTCGCGCGTCCAATGTTCATGTGTCACGAGTTCACGACACGCGTTCTCTCAAACTGAAACTCAAAGCATTTATTTCAAATAAACCATTTACAGGCACTTTTGAATTGTCGAAAAGTCGATCAGTTAGTCGGAAAGTTGAATCTAGTTGCCCATTCCAAAACGTAGATCTCTATGGAGAAGAATGGGCAAGAAACTCCAAGGACTTCTGTTTTCCCGGGCCTTTTTAAAAGGAGGATACTTACCCCCACTCCTAGCTACTGTCTTGCTCTTTTTGGTAATGTAATTGAATTATCGTTAAGCAAGTCTTACGTGATAAATTACATTGTGCACGTTACATATTACATAAAGAAATATAATGTAACATTTTTAATTAACGATAATAGCATAGTTAATTACACAACATGATTCGTCAGTTTTTGCAAGACCCTGACCATACTTAACATAATTTTAGGCAACGTCCAAAGTCAACATTATAAATTCGAAAGTAACTGTCTCTGTTACCTTTCCACGCCGAACCACTGAACGGATTTCGATAAAATAAAGCAGGGAGATAAATGGCATCCTGGGGAAGGATGTAGGCTAGTTTTTGGCCCGGTAGCTTGTTCCCGTGGAGTAATTTCCGACATCACGTAGGCGACCACGGCTTAACCCGCTTGGAGGAAGGAAATTATCTCAGAAACTAGTTTTACATAATGATCCACCTAATTATGTAGCATATCTACTACTCTTGAATACTAACTAACAATGTCCAATATTTCGCCATTTATTTAGATTCCACAGAGCTCGTCGCATTCTAGCATCGCAAATACTTTGAATTTATTTTGTCACTAGCTTTTGCCAGTGGCTTCGCCCACGTGAAGGTCGGAAACTATCAAATGGAAACGCAATACTGGAATAAATAGTATCCTATGTGTTAATACGAGTCTTAAACTATCTGTCTTCCAAATTACATCGAAATCCGTTCAGCTATTTTTACGTGGTTGAGTAACAAACACACAAATATACAAACTTTCACATTTATAATTTAGTAGGAAGGATCCAACGTTACTTCGTTTCACTAGCACATAGTTTATATTTAACTCAAGCTAACTCTTGTATTCATAGATAACGTTGAAGCCGAACTGTATGTTGAGGAAAAATACTCGCATTGTAATCAGAAATATATTCCCTTCGTGTTGTCTGACCAAGAGTTGACCTACTGTTGCAATAGGTACTAGTGTATACTGAAAAGGGACATATAAAAGAGTAACATACTTTAGAGGAACATAATTTTCCAAAAACCAGAAACCTATTTATCTTTTTTACTTTATAAATAATCTTGTCTGTTTAATCATGACCTGTCCTTTCCTACATAAACACTTAACACAGATCTAATATATATTCCCTCTCATCACATAATATACTCTTCGTCAGGCATCACCAATAAACTCCCAAGTGAGTTGAGCCTATTACCGCCACGCCAATTGACTTCAAAACAAAAACAAAACGTTCCCTCCACTTGTTGACCGGACATATTAATTCTACTTGATATATCAATATGACGTGGTCGGGACTATAATGTAGTAGGTACAAAATATTATGAATTCCCTTATCTTTACAAATAACTTGAGAAAGAATTAAGTGCTTGCTTAGTTTGAAGTTATATAATAATAATGCCTCTTTATTCTGAATTAATTTTAGTTTTAACAGTTATCCAAGTTACAGTACCTATATTCCATAATTTAGCATGCCTCTTGGCAAAGGCCTCCTCTAGCAATGTCCATTCTATTCTCTCACGAGCCACTTTCCTCCAGTTAGGACCCCGTGAGTTTGAGCTCATCGTCCCATCTCCTTTTCTGTTTTCCTCTGCTTCGGTTGTAGGGTACCAATGGTTACGATTTTACACTATTTCTCTCTGTGTTATCTCATTAAGAAGAAGTTACAAGCAATTAGTTAAAAACAAAAAGGAACGTTTCCTCCACAATCAATTGACTGGAAATATTATTTCTACTCCTTGGTGTATAAATATATGACGTGGTCAGGTCTATTGTGTAGTACAAAATGTTATTAATTCCTCAGAATAAGGAAGTTTTTAAATGTTAAATAATACATATGTAAAGGGAATAAAGTGTATGTTTAATTAAAAGTTTTTCATCGGGTTGGTTTAAATTTTATTATTTATCTCGCTTATGCCAGCGGCTTCGCCCGCATAGAGGTCGGAAACTATCCTATGAGAACGTACTACCACGATAATAATAATCCTATGTGTTAATCCAGGGTATAATATATCTGTTTGCCAAATTTCATTCAAATCCGTTCGGCTGTTTTTTCGTGATTGAGTAATAAACATTCAAAGATACAAACTTTCACATCTAAAATATTATGGTACGAAATAGTAGGATAGTAGGATACAACCAATGTATGAATGGTTTGGATCTGTAGCCCGACATCCAATGACTCCGTCTTCCGACAATTACAATCTAGCTCTTTTATTTAGTCTTAGAATTGATGGAACTACACTCTCACTTTATTGACATTTAATTAAAGATACTGTTACTTAAGCTACCTTAGTTTTATAATCTAGGGAGACTTTATAACCGTTGAATTGGTATTGGCAAGCGTTGTTGGTTTTTTCCATCAGGAATTTCTCATTAGCAGCCCGGACTCTGGATTTGTGCCTGGTTGCTGGAAATAGACTCGCCACCTTTTACATGGGACCACCGGACAACCGGACACCGGATTATAGCAGTGATGTTATGTCCGGTCCTTATACTACGGGAACGTAGGCACTACCACGATAAAAAGTATCCTATGTGTTAATGCAGTGACCATCTACCAACCATTTGAGTGCCAAATTTCATCATCAACAAACAAACTTTCACAATTATAAAATTTGTAGGAAGTAGGATTTTGGGATGCTATAATTGGTATTATAGACGAAAGAGAGCTTATTCAAAAACCAATTCTATTCCAAGCATGTCCACAAAAATGGCAGTTATCCATAAAAAAACCTGTGCTCAAAAGCAGTAACAAATCGATGTGCTTGTTGCTAGTGCACTTGAAACATCAGCGATTTGGAGAGGGTGTCATAAAAGGCACTTATACTCGGGGAGAGCTTGGGTCAAGGGTGACTGTGCATAAGGAGCGGCTATGATACTATATAGCATTGATGATTCTATTTTTAGATATAAAATAAAAGTATCTGGATAAAAGGGGCTTGTGGGTAAGTAATCATAGCCGTACGGGTCAATCGATCAGGTTAAGCTACGCTTGCCGCGGTTGGTCCTTGAATAGGTGACCATCTTTATATACCAAGATCCCTCCGTGCCTCGAAAAGCATTCGAGCCATTGGTCCCGGCTGCCATTCATGGATCTTTGACAGTCGTTACGGCATATGAGTAACTAATTACTCATGTGGTTACGGGTCGTCAGAATGCCGAAAGTTTTACAACTAGTCGTACCAAGGGGTATCGTATCACCCAATATAAGTAAAACATAAAAAACTTAAAAAAAACAACCGACTTCCAAAAAAACACTACAAAGTGAAAAATAACTTTAATTTCGGAAGTCGGTGACTTTGGATACGTATTTAATTTAATTTTTTGTCACCGCCTTCCGAAATTAAAGTTATTTTTGACTTTGTTGTGGTTTTTTGGAAGTCGGTTCTTTTCTTTTTAATGTTTCTTATTTTTCACTTTTAGTTACAGTACCTACCCCACACAATTCGAAATTTCATCATCCTTGGGGTTAAAACAATCCATATTTATGCGATAGTAGCAATCGCGGTTTGTTTGCTATCATTTTTTGAGGAGTTCCGTTGTCTGTCTCCGAATCGCATGAAATTTTATTTTGGGACCATTTCGAAATAAACCCCTTTCGAACAAAAAAAGAATTTTACAAATCCGTCTTTAAATGACGGAGTTATGGCCCGAACATACATAAAAAGAAAAACAAAAATATAAACATGTCGAATTGATAACCTCGTTCTTTTTGAAATCGGTTAAAAAGTGGGTTGTGGAGGTCAGATAGGCAGTCGCTCCATGTAAAATACTGGTAACCAGCTGTTACTTAGGTAACTTCTGAGCAAGTATACAGCACAGTCGACCCCAACGTAGTGTGTGCAAGGCAGATGATGACGCATGATCGATATTTTTTTTTTTTTTTTATTTATTTTATTTTATTCGGGAAACTTACAGCTAACATAAACAATGTAATTAAACAATATGAAACTGAAGGCCATTTACAAGTTTCCACTGATAACCACTTAACTTAAACATCAACAAAAATGGTCGGTAGGTACAAAATATCTACTCATGACTTAGGAAATAAATAATACACGCATAACTAATACAAATAAAAATAAAAAACATACAGAGCAAACAATTACTTTTCCTTAAAGAAGCCTTTCACTAACAGATGCTTAAGCCGAGAGACACTGGTATTGAATATATCCAGATCATGTTCAAAAGACAGCTTATTAAAACTTCTGCTCGCACGGATTAAAAATGAATTCTGCCTGTACGCGGACCTGGAATGAGGGCATGCAACAAGCTAGGTTTGCGAAACATTTTGCAGTGTGTGGCTAATCCTAAGCTGCCTAACAGTTCAGGTTCAGTTCAGTTCAGTTCATATCTGGATAAAAGCAAAGACTCAAACATTAGGTGGTTACTTAATACGTCACAACTCAGAAACTTATATCGCTAAAGGCTGACGTTTCACGAGTATCCGTTTAAGTTTGTTCATAGGAAGATGTGGAATCAGTGCAACATACCTTCGTCTTCCATTCAAGCTTTTATCTACGTACAGCCACACACTTTTCTTCACACATTTCGTCGTTTCTTTCATTTTCCACTACTCTTAAGGCTATTCACATTCATACCCAAAACTTCCTCAGGATATGTCCCTCATTTGTCCGTACGCCATGGCAATCGATCAGGCAGAAACCATCTAATGTCACGATTTTAATCTCCAGTAGCATCCATAAAAAAACCAACCCTCCAATTATCGTAAAATTTATTTTAACAACTAATATTGACACGCAGACGTTAAACGAAATACCGATGAACCGTCCCTGGCGTTCAATTCTGAATACATAAGTATCAATTTTACAATACACTTCAATTGGTGTCATTTGACCAGGCGTTTGTTGCACCGGATCGCTTCGGTATCGGCCGATTGCTACCCGATATATTTATAAGTACAATTACTTCTGTTGGTGCACTCGAGTACTTATGTTGTGTTAACGCAGTGATTCGTGGCACATTTGTTGGTAAAAAGTAAGATGTCGGATCATCATCTCATCATCTTCCTGCCCTTGTACCACGTTACTTGACGTCGGTGCAACACTTCTTCTTCCATTCTTCCCTGTTAACCGTCAAACTATCCGAACATCTACATTTACCTAGATCATCATCTCTCTAGCCTTTTTCCAACTATGTAGGGGCCAGTTCCAGTCTAACCAGATGCAGCTGATTACCAGCATTTTACAGGGAGCGACTGCCTATTCAACCTCCACAACCCAGCTAATGGGTAATACGATACATCTTCATAAGACTGGCTGCCAGACTTTCTGGCTTCTGACTACCCGTAACAACTGTCAGGGATCCTCGAATGACAGCCATTTATCTAGAATTAAAAAATAAACAATTCAGAATTTTACTATCACTATCAACGTAGTCTTGTCAAACTTATGTCACGTCATTATGCACTCCCTTTTCTTTCATATCATTCATCACAATCATCACACATGATATGGATATTATTGGGCATCACGTCACCAGTTGACTGCAAAATGTGTTTGTCTTTTGAGATTTTTACCACTTTTTCTTACAACTATCTAGCGTAATGATAAGCAGCGTTGTAGTCGACGGTGCTGTATACTTGCTTAGAAATAACCTATTTATTTGAGACTTGAAGACTGGGGTCACATCTATTTGGGAACACAGATAAACACAAACACAGACAAATCACCAAGAGTTCCCCTCTATAGTGCAACATGCGATGAAAGTGGTTCCGAAACAATTTTAAATAATTATTACACCATAGCTAAATGTAGATATGGACACAATGTCATAGCCAACACATTTAATTTCTTCGCTCATCTGGTTTAACATAAAAGTATTTGATACCAATATGAAGTAAAGGAAACTGAGGTTGAACTTCCAAGAAAAGTGTTTACCTATCCAGAACGTTTTCTTTCTTTTCATTGAGTACTTACTTGCTTGTTGCCACAGGGATATTGAAGACATTGAAAAACAGGGTAATTTTCTTTAAATGGGGCGTATACTTTACCCAAGGTTTTAGATGCAAAAGCAGTGGGTGAGGAATAGTTTGCAAATTAATTCTAAAAATGTTTTTTTTTCCTGGGTGGGAAATCATCAAATAACTTCTCCCGCTCTGGGTGGAGCGGGAGAAGCGTGTCAGACTTTTACTGACTAAAACCTAAAAATGTTCTGGTGCCGATTCATTACTAGGTATAGGTACTTACTCATTAAATAAATATGATAACTGACTACGAGTTCTATTTACTTAAACAGTTTACAAGTAGATTAGAAGCCAAACACATGAGCCAAACATTGAGAAAAATGCGTCACTCTACCACAATATGCTAAATCTTTAGATTTTCTGATTATTATCTTACCGTCCATTGATAATCAATTAACATAATAAGTATATTTTATATGTTTCTACGCATTCAAAATTGATATTACGTTTTTTCTTCTAAATTCGACCCAAGACCAACTCGTTTGATCTAGTTTTGTCCAGAGAAAGATTTTGCTATCTTTTGTCTTTCTCGATTCCTTAATACATTTTTAGAGTTTTTAGTTCAGTTATAGCTTTATATTCACCTGTTTCTTTTTTAACCTAATTATGATTTGCTGAAAACCTTCAAGTTTAAATGTCGATGGAACTATTCACTGCTAGCCGAATTGAATTGTTAAGCCTTTCGTTAAGAAATGTCAGAACAATTTAGAAAATGTAACTAGAATTTTGATAGATTGGCAAAAGTAATTTCGGTGAGTAATTTAAATTGTGACAAAACTGGGATACATTATTTGGAATGTCTAAATCCAGGAGTTGTGCAATTTTAGTAACTATTGTTGTAGAAATCTTGAACGATATGATAATATAAATCGAATTGGACGATGAGGCACAAGACAGTAAAAAAATAAGAACCAGACTACTGACATGACATGTCTAAGATTGATAAAAGTTTGTCTTTTTTAAGGTAATTCTGTTCGTATAGCCTGATATAGTCCAGTATTGTTTGCAACTTCGCCCGCATACGCAGATATCAATTATTATTTATTACAACCTGACGGCTTCTCCGTTCGGACCATTGTCTGTTATCTCACGTGTTAATAGAATTTCTACATTTGTTGTTAAATTATTCGTTGGATTTGTTCATCAGTTGTAGAAGAAGTATTTAATTCGTCTTCTTATATACTTGGTTAATCGAATTAGTAAATCCATCCAGAGAGGATATTTTTTTTTGTCTTATCACTTTTAAATTACTTTCTCGCAATAAAATTAATTTTATTGATTACTAGCTGTTGCCTCCGACTTCAATCCAAGGTCAAAAGAAGCCTATGTCCTTTGCTAGGTCATGGTCTACCCATGTGTCAAATAACATATAAATCCGCTCAGTCGTTTGAGCGTGACAAACAAACAAACTCACTTTCATTTTATTTTCAATTTTATTAAAATTAGGTATGTCAAGTTCTTTATAGAAATCAGAATCAATGGCACTATATTTAGTAGTTTAGTTGTTGAATTGACCACAATATATAGGAGCCACATCTATCAATACTGCAACTCTGTCATTTGTAGGACAAGTGTCCGCCCAGTTGAGACCATTGTGTACACAAGTGTCACCAGTGGAGCGTTGGAGTGACTTGATGAGATTATTTTACATTTGTACCTATTCATAGGTTAAAACAATGTCATTTTGGTTGAAAGGTGTATTAATTCTGGGGTTTCTGCATTATACATGATAATTGCCGTACCGCGGTTTACCACTGAATTAATTATTCTTGCATCAGGGACATTTGATTGAGATCATGTTTTTAAATGCTTTATTTTTAGACTAAAGGTCAAGTTTTTAGTACTTTTTCTTTGAATAGTATCCACGCTAGGCTATTCTCTGGTCTGTGCATATGGTGAACAAACGCCTATTTCAATACCAATAAACAAACATTCTCCCAAGATACCCGACCCAAAACAGTCACAAACTCAAACAAAATACTATACCCTACATTTTCTTAGTCAGCCAATATATCAAACATCACAAGTATTTCAAGAAAATCTCCAGTCTGTTTGCAAGTGAAGAGAATAAGGGCACCATTTGTCTCTCAATTTGCAACCTCCGTTGGTTCGTATAAATTCATTGGATCCACTCGTGCAAACTCTGTATTACGTTTGTATTCAGTACATAGATTGTGTGTACTCTTCTGTTTCAACGGTATACACTACTGAAAAGTATTTTTTTACTGTAACTTCAATCGATGTTATGTATTTGTGATTAAACGTTCATATTGTAGGTATTATGCGTTGATTATCCCTCACATGTTGCAAGCAATCGGTTATGGTAAATTAAGATTTGTGACTTGCAGATATTGTTATACATTTTTATTTTTCCTTGTGATGTATGTCATAAATTATTCAAGCATTAGAGAGTCCCATTCCATACCTACGTTAATAAAGTAAATAGGTAACTCTAGCTAAGATTTTTGCTAGAATTTATTCACGAAATAATGATGAATATTAAAGATGTTCTCGCAGTTATATTTTCATGATGTAAACAGTATCTTTTGAATGTAGGACAGTAAGGAATTATTTCTCTGAAATATCAAATTAGGTTATTACGAAGATGATTTTATTTACTACTAAGAGATGGTTTTATTTGATTATGGGCCCAACAAAGATCCCTGAGGCATTCCAATAATAATTTATGTATTTTCGAAAGTGACCTAAATCATCTAACGTTTAATTGGTTATTCTGAAATCCTTAAAAAGAAATACTGATTAAGTATGTTAGAACATTGTTTTTCGATTTCAATTGCATAATTATGATATCACCAATATGACTATACGTATCAGACGATTAAGTGTCATCTGCTTGCAAAGCCTATTTTACGAATAACTTCCGTAAGTATACAGTACTGATAATTCTATTTACAAAAAATACTCACTAATTGAATGTATGGATGGTATCGATTGTACAATGGTAAAAACCAGTTTTACTTTTGTATAAATTAAAATGCAATAATCTTACTTTAATATACAGATTGCAAGTGCATATTCTATCTTGCCTTAATAAGTGTGATACAAGAATAATTTTAGAACCAGTTTCATATGTAACCTCGCCTAATACTGGCCTAAATATTCAAGGATCTAATACTTTACTTGATAATAGATAACAGTGTGTGCCTGGATTAGATGACGTCATGATTGGATCATTTCTTTGTTGCAAGGTACAATGCTTGAACATGTGTAACTAGTCTGCTTGACATGTACCCACTTATTACTCGTATTATTCTGTAAACTAACCCACAGCTTACTTTTGACTTAATAGAAGTGGTTTGCTGTAGCTTTCTTGTCTTTGGCACTTGTGAAATCATATTTTTCAATGGAATTACCAACAGCTTGCTTCGTTCTACCTTCATAAAATTGGTTTGCTTTATCTTCATCAAATCAAAAGTCACTTATTCAAATTAGGCTGAGGGTCAGCTATTTTTGAACGTCAAAATTACATAAAACTGTCCCCCCAAAACGCCCGCCCTTCACCACTTCCTAGTGCTTTAGCTGGGAAGAAGAAGTGGCGCAACAAACTCCCCAGCAGCACAGCTGTCTGTAAATCGTCATCATCATCATCGCACTGTTCACTATTAGAACTCACTTGTGCTTTTTTATGTCAGTAGTCTTGCAAAAACAAGGCGATATCTGCTTACTGTTGATGTACTTCAGACAGATATTTTTTTTTACAGTAGATGCTCACTGGTTGGTATCAATGTAATGTTACTAGTGCCTTCTAATAATGCAATTGATTCGTAAACATCAGCGCTCTACGCAAACTAGGCAAAGTCTAAATCAAATAGAACAAACATGAATAAACATATAAATGAGGAAAAACAGGTTTCGTTTTGCAGTTTTAATATCTGCGCCTACGCAACTACGAGTACCTAGTTATTTATCTAGATAGCTACATTGATGTACAGAATTTATTGCAAATAGATTTAAGTAAGTACAAAACATTAATTTTTGTCGTTCTATTTTTATGGAACCTTTAGGACCATTGTTCAAACGGAAAAGAACCCGAAATATTAGTTAAGTGCCTACAAATTTCTGAATTTGGTGAAAATATTTGCCAAAACTTTATCAAAAACCATTTTAGTTGGTTACTATATTATAACATTATTGCTTATAAGACTGTCCATAAGAACACAGTACGTAAATTTCCAAGGTTCCAATTTTTTATGGTGCCGTTGCACAATCAAGCGTAGATATTCGATCTATTCAGTTATAAACTTCCCTTTAGTTCATTCACATCATCATATTGAACTCTAAACTTTCACTATTATACATGTTTCAGTGAGCTTCATTCATAATCTTCAACACCTTGTGCTTAGTTTTATTTTGACTCCAACAAAAAAAACTGCTGTATTTGCATTTTCCCACTCCGAGCTAGCGCCACATACAAAAAGAATCTTTTTAATTCGATTTGTTTGTTTTTTTTGCGTTATGGCTTCGCACGGTTTGTGCATTTAGCCAGTGTCAAGTAATTTTTCTTTTCAATACTCGTATAATAAATGGCCCGATATCGGGCACGAAGTTACAAAACAGTCATAGTCGTCTTTAGTCAGTCAAGTCAAAGTTAAAGTTATTGTAAAGCGGTAGTAACTTTACAACAACTTATTAGGAGCTTTTGGGGGGAACACGAAAAGTCCACGTTAGTCACTTAGTTTCACCTTCACTACACTTGTGCACTTACACGTAACTAAATTGAATAATTCACTACCAGAATTATACAATTGAATTCGCTATTTCACAAAATTTCATGAAAATGAAAATTCGTGCGACATGTTCCAACGCGATCCCGCCAAAAACTCCTTAATTCGATTTACTAACGCAGTCGCCTTGCTCGGGATTTTTCCGGAATTTTCCGAACCACTCCGAACTGCCAACGTTCCATTTTCCGAGGTGTTTAATTATCTTTTAAAGCTGTATGCAAATAGAGAGGTAGAAAAATGATAGACGATCTATATTTTTGGTAGTTTATCAGCACCCACAACGTCACAATGACGATGTGGGTGCTTGTGTGCTCATAAGCCCATAAGCTTGATATGACTTCACACATGTTTGCCGACAGATATATTCTCTTCTTCATAACGTACATAACCGTATGCCTTGTTGCCATGAAGGTAGGCCGAACCTACAGAATGCCATCTGCTGCGATCCTTACAAATACACATAATTATATTAAAAAAACTACTTTCATTTCGTAACTTAGCTACTAATGGTCTTATTTATAGAAAGTAATCGAACATCTAAAACCTTGCTAAAGTCTGGCTGTCAAAAATTATTATTCATAAACGCATTTTTAGCACATAATTGTTTTATAACCCTGCTATAAAGTGAGAGAAACCAGAACCTTACTTTGTGTTCACAGTGTTTTAAGAAAAAAATAGCCGACTCTCTAAAGCAGCTGATACAAAAATAATGACATTTGACCATTTGACAACAAATGTTAATTTTCAAGCAATCAGTTGACAGTTACAATATCAAATTATTTGTCAAATTTAAATAACAGTGACGTCACCCCGTCAGAAGTGTCGAAACTGTAGACAGTTAAATAGTTCACAGTACGTAATAATGTCTATGGTCACAATTACACGGTGTGTAGACAGACATTCTCGTTTGACGATTCGATGTGTTGGTCAATTTGTTGGATGAGTTCATTAAAATGGCAACATTTTGATTTATAAACGACGTATAAGTTATAGAACGTTTATGAATACAACATTTTTATCAAAGGTTTTATAGGCATATCGAGCAGTTTAACTAATGAATGTCTTAAATCTTCGATAAGCTTTTTTATGAATAAGACCGTTAGTATATAAAGCATTTCAGTTAAAAGGTAAAAGATTAATTCGAATACGTTAAAAAAGGTGATGGAGCTAATATAATAGCCCAAGGTGCAGTAAATAGATATACTTGAGCATTAGCACTAGTAAAAGCTTTCAATGATATTGACATTGCAACATTTTCGACATATTTTTTTGTAGACTAGTATAGCGATACGAGAAACCTCGTTTCAAAAATGCAACCTACATAGTAAGTACCTATTTAAAACAAAGCTATTCTTCAAGTTACCTTCTAATAATATTAAATAATTCTAAGCTCAACGTTTAATCAAGGGTTGTTATATATATCGGCATAATTTGCTCACTGCAGTTAGTTGCGCGGCGTTTTTCTACGAGTGTTGCAGAACCACGGCATTCGTTCATTAGCACACATTATCGTGTTTCAAGAAATGAATTGCAATACCAGAAGTGAAAAGTTGCTTCAAGTCAATCATGGTCAGGAATAAAGTCTTAAAGTTATAGAAGATGATCTTTTCTAAAATCAGTAACTCCCCAAGTAACACAGGAAGCATTTTAACAAATAACTAGTAAACTTATGTAGAACTTAAGGTCCGTATAAACTCTTATATAAGTTCACCGAGTATCTTGACGCTTTATATTGGCATTTCAAAATCATTATGATGCTTTACACTGTATAACGGTTGGATAATGGCATATGAAAATGCTTTTGTAAAGCCTTTAGTTTTAGTGCAGCAAACCACAACGCAGCTGTACAGCTTTCAGCTGTTTTTAAGGCATTTGGATCTACAATAGCATTTTTAAGTAGTAAATAAATGTTTAATGCTGTTTAATAGCATAAACATGAACCATTATAATGACACGTAAATCCGTTATACAGCTTTCAGCTTTTTTTAGCGCCTTAGGGTCTAAAATAGCATTTTTAAGTAGTAAGATAATGCCTAATGCTGTTTAATAGCATAAACTAGTACTATTCTAATGCACCGTAAATCTGTTATACAACTTTGAGCTGGTTTTAGTGCCCTTTGTTGTGTAATAGCACTTTTAAGTGGTAAGTAAAAGCCTAGTACTGCTGAACAGCATAAACGTGAATTTATGTAATGCTTGCATTTTTATAGGTCAACTGAGTTCTGTTGTATAACTAACAGCTCTTTAATCAAATACACGTGATTTATTGTAATGCGTAATGCGTACGTAAAACCATTTGTCGACCATGGGGAAAATCACATTAGGTACATGATCAACAAAACAACAGCATTTTTTATGGTGGACGTATAGATATTATATATTTTATTTTATTGTGCGTGTTGCCTAGCCGTGTGTGTATAACGATTATAATAAGCTAATAATAAAATTAAGTTGTGATTTCATTGTACGTGTAAATTAATATAGGTAAAAATAAGTGCAGCATTGTGTTTGACAAAATGTTGAAAAAATCGTTTAAAATAAGAGTAAGAACCGGGGGAATCAGGCGAAAAATATCAAAGGAACATGCAAGAATTATGATGTCTTCGAATCCGATCAATGCACAACAAAACGATTTGTGCGAAGTGAATTATAGCGATATTAACGAAGGTTCCGTAGGTCACCAAAATAAAGTAGGATCTGTCAACATTGGAAATACACACGATACGGAATCTCCGTGTTTTGAAAAATCTTTTTTTGCGAATAATGAGAATATTCAACAAAATCGTGTTTATTCCTGTCCGCTTGATGCTGAAAATGTAAGACCTGAGAGCTCCGACGAAAGTGAAGATGACAGTGATATTGATAAATATGTAAAATGTTCTTCATTTCGTGGAAATATAAGAAGATGGGCTATTGAAAGGAATATTAATCAAATAGCGTTAAAAGATCTCGTGAAAATTATGAATGGATTGATTCCGGGAATATTACCTATGGATCCAAGGACCATTTTAAAAACACCTAGATTTGTCAATATAAAAAAAATTGAAGGGGGCGAATATTGGCATAACGGAATTACTAATAATTTAACTTTGCTATTGGAAAACTGGACAGATGTTCCAGAAAATATATCTTTAAATTTCAATTTTGACGGTTTACCAATTTTTAAAAGCTCAAAAAAAGAATTTTGACCAATACTCTGTAACATTTCTGAGAATCCTAACATTAAACCTTTAGTGATTGGAATTTATTATGGAATTGGAAAACCTAAAAATTTTACAGCTTATTTAGAAGATTTTGTCACCGATGTTAGTAATTTATTGGAAGAGGGAATTACACTATTGCAAAATTCTGAGAAGAAAGTTACAGTAAGGATCAGATGTTTTATTTGTGATTCACCTGCTAGAGCTTTCATAAAAGGTAATCATGTCCTTAATTGTCTGTGTGTTGTTAAATTCATTCTTGATTGTGCATTATTTATCGCCGGGTACTGTACTGGTATTACAGCCAATAGGAGTATATGCATACCTGGTTTTGTAGAACTTTTTTACAATAATATTTCTTTGTATTTTTCAGGTGTTTGTAACTTTAACGGAAAACACGGCTGCATGAAGTGTGTTACTGTAGGTGAATATTCCCACAATTCACACACAGTTACTTTTCCTGATATAAATTGTTCCGAGAGAACAAATGATGGGTTCCGAAATAAACTTTATGGGGCACACCATAAGAATGATTCTCCTTTGCTTAATCTTCCAATAGATATGGTAAAGGATTTTCCAGTTGGTGATTCATTGCATTTAATTGACCTAAGAATTATGAAGAGGCTACTAGTTGGATGGCGTGATGGTAATTTCGGAAAATTTCTAACGAAATGGCGTGCTAATGATATTGAAGTAGTAACACATTTCTTAAACAAGTGCAAGTTACCATCTGAAATTCATCGAGCAGTGCGAGGTCTGGAGTATCTGGCATTTTGGAAAGGATCGGAATATAGAACTTTTTTGTTCTATCTTAGTATTATTATACTGCCAGATGTGCTCTCAAGCGCCGTTTTTTCACACTTTCTGAAGTAGTACTGTGGTATTACAATTTGTTCATCTGAATGTCATCTGCGTTTGCTGCCATTAGCTAAAGAGCTGCTAAAAGATTTTGTCAAGCACTACAAAGATTTTTATGGAGCGGACTACGTTACTAGTAACGTACACAATTTAATTCACTTAACTGCAGAGGTTGAACGATTTGGGTCTTTAAACTCTTTCAGTGCTTACCCTTTTGAGAATGAGCTATACTGTATCAAACGATTACTGAGAGATGGAAAGAATCCGCTATCACAAATAGCAAACAGAATAGTTGAAGCCACGACAGAGTTTAGTGTTAAAAATCCTGAGCTAAAAGAAAAACCTGATTATCCGTTTCTAACGGCAAGTAGGAATAATTGTAGAGTACTTCATTTACAAGGATTTAAAGTTTCCTCAAAAATAAAAAATAGATATGTATTGACAACTGCCAACGACATAATTGAAATCAATAATATACTTGAAGAACCCAATGGAATTCGTATTAATGGCTTAAAAATAAGTAACAAAGAAGATGTGTTTACGTATCCCATAAAATCTTCACATTTACACATTTATAAAGTAAAAAAGGATAATAGTAACAATTGTGATATTGTCCTTGATCCTAGAGACCTACAATGTAAATTAGTATGTTTGCATCATCATGAATACTTATATTTCATACCACTGTTGCATACGTACCAATAAAAAACGTTATTTTAAGTACTCATGTTTTTTATTTATGTAGATTTAAGGGTAATTAACAATTTAATTTGCATGTTATAATTTTTTAATGAAAATTAACCTTACAGAATCAAAATTTTAAAAATAATTTGGTTTTGACAATTATCATCATGTACCGTTATTTAGTTTTTGTTAAAGAAGTATAACGGAATCGTCATTCCAAAATGATAAGATTTATGGCAATCTTTTGTCAATCATACTTCCCTATACAAACCTGAGATAAGAAAAAATTACAAATCCAATTTTACTCTAGCTTCTTTTGATTAGGATTTTAATTATTAGACTGGGTAAACAAATCCAAAAATGCTAGTGTTTTAACCATTGTGTAAATTTTAACATTAATAAATGATTATGAAGAATTGCAAATTTGAATTGTTTATAAAAATTAACTCAATACACTTGTTTTCATACCATTGCCTTATTAAAAATAGATTCATTATACAAATTAAAATCAGATTTATTTAGCGAAGACATGTACAGGATGATTTTGTTATGTGACCATACTTGAGGGGTGCTTATGTACATCTTTGGGACCACCCCACAACAACCGACCAACGAAATGTATGAAACAACTGTTTTTTCGTTACCGTGCTTGGTCTAATGGTGAAAGTCGTTCAGTACCTACATTTCACGTCTCACTGTATAATCAGACAACAAAATCACTCTGCATGTAGGAAAGTAATTTTTATCTATATTCTGAAAACATTCTCAAAAACAAATAATATTCATACTTTTTATCATTTTTATATAAAACTTTAAAAACAAGAAACATTTTCTCAAAACTGAAAAAAATTATCCTAGATAGACTTAGCACATTATCTTTACAGAAGGAGGTACTTATAAGATCTTCAGGGATCGGAGTGGTTTGTACTTGGCAATAATTACTCGTATAGTAATGACAGAACCAACCGTGGACCAGGTGGACCAGGAACAGGAACAGACAAGATTTTGACGACGTAAACGAAATGTATCAAGTTCGCCTTACCGAATGTTAAGAATCTAGGACCTAACATCGTCTTAGAAAATGAGGTGCTTGAAACTGTAGACTCGGTAGTTTTTCTGGGCTTAACAGTAGATACCAAACTTCAGTGGGGATTACATATATCAAGCCTAGCGGGAAGGCTCAGTTCGGCTGCCTACGCCGTCAGAAAAGTAAGACAATACACTGACGTTGATACAGCTCGGTTAGTTTATTTTAGTTATTTTCATAGTGTTATGTCCTACGGCATTCTGCTGTGGGGCAAAGCAGCTGACATTCAAAATATTTTTGTTCTTCAAAAATGAGCTGTTCGAGCCATTTACCAACTAGGTGCTAGAGTTTCTCTGAGAGATTTTTTTAAGGATATTGGGATTCTCACGGTCGCATCGCAATTCATCTTGGCCAACATCTTATATATCAGGCAAAATATACACTTGTATACTAAAAACAGTGATATTCATAATATTAATACTAGAAATAAGGACAAACTACGTGTTCCCTTTCACCGGCTTCATAAGGTTCATAACTCTTTTGTTGGTCTTGGTATAACTTTTTATAACAAGCTCCACCTTTTTTGCTAGATTTGTATTTTAATGCGTTTAAAAGTTAAATCCACCCTCTGTTCAAAGGCTTACTATTCTGTCAACGACTACTTAAACGATAATAATTGTTGGTCGCTGTGATTAACTCAAGACAATGTTCATGTTCTTTCACCAGTATTAGCTTGACTACTGACAGGTTATATAATTATATTAGTTCATGTGTTGGTTTATTTTATTTGCCTGTACTATGTTTTCAATGTTTTGTTGGTAAATTTTAATGTTTTTGTGTTTCGTAATGTTAAATTACCCACTATTGTATAGAATCAAGTTCTTCTAACTTAACAGACAGCTGTGCTGCTGGGGAGTTTGTTGCGCCACTTCTTCTTCCCAGCTAAAGCACTAGGAAGTGGTGAAGGGCGGGCGTTTTGGGGGGACTGTCTTATGTAATTTTGACGTTCAAAAAGTGCTGACTCTCAGCCTAGTTTGAATAAATGACTTTTTGATTTTGATTTTGATTTCGTGCAAAAATATCTGACTTAATTTAATCGACCTTACAAAAGATTTACGTTAGATATTTTTGCACAGTTTTTTCTGTCATTAGGTACTATACGAGTAGTTATTGCCAAGTGCAAACCACTCCGATCCCTGAAGATCTTGTAAGTACCTTCCATATTTTATTGCCAGTAATGTACCTAGTAATAAAGTAAAAATAAAATACCAAGATTAACACAAACCATCTTCGATATCATCATCACTCATGTCATTTAAAGGAATATTTTCTTTCTCCCTTTTTTGTTCTTGAATTTGTATGCTTTCTCCTTCAGTTATTTCTTTGAACTCATCGTTTGGTGCATATTCTTGAATTTGCATGTTTTCTCCTTCAGTTTCTTTTTTATCATTATTTGGTTGACTTTTATTTCCACTCTTTTGCTGTTTATCTAAATTATCCTTATTCTTGCGACATCTCTTAGAAGACATCCTAAGGTTTTTCATGGATTGCCGTTGCTTTGAATTTTTTGTAATAATCTTGAAAAATGTTTCGTTGTCTTGTACACACGGCTACACATCAACCTAGACTGTTTGGACTTTGAACTATTAGAAGTTGAACTCTGCGAATAGTGCGAGAGGGTACGATATGTTTTTGTTATTTCGTCCCACTCACGCACGTCACCTGCGGGAGAGCGCCGCTGCCACCACCAAACGGCGCTCTATTCTTCTAAACTTTAACTATAGATACCTACGTATGTATCTACATTATTTTGTAAACAAGATAAGCTCTAATGAGCTTTGCTTGTTTACAAAATAATTTAGACGATATGCAAATCGAAAAATCAATAACCCATATTATTATAAGTAAAAGTAATCTTTTACTTATAAATTATAATAATATGGGTTATTGATTTTTCAATTTGCGTTGCGCTTGTATGTTTGCACTTATGTATCCACTAGGTATTTATTAACAACTAGCTGACCCGACCGACGTTGTCCTGTTTTAACTATCAATGCTGAATTCGCATTGATATAATATTAGAAAAGTTAATCATTATGGTCGTTAAGTTTTCTTAAATATTCGAATGTTACGCGTAACTTTCTTATTTTTTTATTTCCTATGAGTAATAAAGTGTTTGTTAATCTCCTAACAATAACAAACACAGCAAAAAAAACAAGCAAAACTGGTCCCGCCGTTCACGTGTGATGCCGTGACGTGCCTTGAGCAAGGGAAATAGGGATTGATTTCTATATAAATATATTATTATGAATTTCTAGCCCGTTACCCGCTGTTAGCAAGTGTGTAATTCGGAAATCTACTTCATATTGGATTTCCATACGAACTTACTAAGTATCCCTTTTTTACCACCATTGATTTTATAAAATCACTAAAACACATCTACTACTTCATATGTAACAAAAATAATTATCTATTCTATGTAAAATAAATTTCTATCTAATCATAATATTTATCATATATTTTAAACTGTGTTTCCCTTCTTTACGACTCAATCAAGTAATCAATACATCGACGTGATTTTGCACAGACGATGTTGGAAGCCTGGAAATTCTCATTGCCAAGGGAAAATACGTTACTGATATTTATTAAAATGCATGTTTTTTGCCTGCAAGTATATCTCCTTGATTAATTTTTACAGTAAAACTACTGGATAAATTAGGGGTATCTGGGATTGGATAAACCATACGATATTTTTGAAATGGGGCAGCCTGCAAAACACTATACTACAATTGCATTATTTTTCATAGTTAGGTTCAATATTAAAACAACGGCTTAAAAATCAACTATTTATTCTTTCAGTGAAACCAAAACGTTAATTTTTATGTGGCACATTAAACTTAAAAACTAAAAACATTAGCTTGAGGATTATTCTATTATGACACTATTAAGCAATATTCGCTAGATACCATTGTGGGTAACGTAATGTTAGCAGTATTCCGCCGGGTGTGTAGGTTTTCGTATTCTGGTTTCGCGCTAGCCGCGGGTGATCATACCCTTGGCCATACTAGTATGGCCAAGGGTATGATCTCCCGCGGCTATAGGCCCTTAGTTACTCATTGCATGGATCATTACTGTGTCTCCGAAATGACTGGACAGGGAACTAAATCAGCCGAGGAAAGCTTACAAAGAATTAATAATTTAAAACTTAAATTCACAAAGCCACGCACGGTAGTTCTCGTCGACAATGATTAATTATTTTACGCTTGTAAGGTTAATATTAAATAACTATCTTAGTCTGATAATATTATAAAAAAATACTAAAAGATTCATCAAGAGCCAACAATAATTAAAAATCTAATCAATAATGAACATAAAAACATCATAGTTGAAATTAATGTCAGCATTTTAACCAATACAATAGTATACCTATTGTGTTGGTTAAAATGCTGACATTATAATAAGATATATTCACCAGTGACAACCCTCTATAATCATCTTGACAAATATCTATGTTAATAATAGGTAATTAAACATTTACTTAACAATCAAATATTGTTTTAATATACAGAAACTTCTATCAAAAAATAACCAGGAGTAGTAACAAATATAAAAGTTTAATAATAGTTAACAAATATGTATTTAAAATGTATACTCGTAAACGATTAATACGAATGAACAGTTAGTCGACGTCCACACGGACGGACGTATTGCGTCAGCGGCGGGATTTCTCGCGCACTGGATTTTCAACTCACGATGTTGAACCGAGAATTGAGAATCCAGCAGAGGTCAGCGCAAGTGAGTCTCAGTGCGTTGAAAAAGCACAATGTTCGATTTTCAACTGTCGGCGCTAAGATCGTTGAAGATCCAGTGCGCTAAAATATCCCGAAAACAAAAATTTGGAAACAACTAACCTAATTACTATGCCTACAAAGGAACCTTACCAAATATCAGAAGTATGCAAGATGGTAAATGGCATTGGTGTTTTAAAACGAAATCCGAAAAATACGCGTATGTGGAAATAGGTAAAAAGAATGAAAGCCAAAGGTGTTGCAATGCTAAATCGTTAATATCTGGTAGGTCCACCATTAGCATCTAGCACTGCATCCAACCTGGCTTTCATTCCTGTAACCATGTTCCAACACATATCACGAGGATCCCCTCTCATCATTTCCCACGTTTGGATTGCCGCTTGCCGCAAGTTTTCCACGTTGCGCACTTCTGATACATCCTAATTGAGAACCATCTGTCCCCAGAGGTTCTCAATTGGGTTGAGGTCGGGGCTCTTCGCAGGCCATGGTATAAGTTGAATATCTGGCTGGGCGTGGAGCCACGCCTGAACTACTCTGGCGCTATGGATGGAACTATTATCTTGGCAAAGATAAATAGTGCCTGTTGGATGGTGCAATCGCACAGTCGGCACCATAATATCTCTCAGAATATCCACATACTGTTCTGAAGTCATGCGGCCAGATATCTCTACAAGTTCGCCAGGACCAACAGAACTCATCCAACCCCAGAATCCCAAGCTCAACCGACCACTGGACCTGTTGGGTATAACATTTTCAACGTGGTATCGTTCATGGTCCCGCCGCTTTAAAATTTTTCTCCCATCTCTGTCAGATTTAAAAGTTTTTTCGTCAACAAATATTACAACATTGTTCTCCCAGTCGAAGTTATAATATTCTAAACAGAAACCAACTCTAGCCTCTGCATGGGCCGGAGAAAATACTATTTTTTTTGCCGGGATCCTTGTTCTTATGCCAACGGTCTGCAATCTACGTCGGATTGTTTGGGTTGATACCTGAAACAATAGATAAAGAACACCTCAAAAACAATCAAAATTAAGATACCTAGTGCTACTAACAACCTTACATTTTTCAATACGCTGGTGATACGACTACAATGTATTTTTTTTTTATATTAATTATAATTAGATATATTGGCTACTAATAACTTTAAAAATAGTAATATTAAGAGAGAGGTCAAGAGCCCATTCAGTAATAAAAATATGAAAAATCGTAAAAACGATTTTCCGTTGAATTTCGTAACATTTTTCATCTAACAATATCTTAATATTATCTCTTAAAAATAATAGTTAAAACTAAAAAAAACACGCTTTAAAAACCAAACTAAAAAGTAGAAAATAATTTAATTCTATTAAAAAGCGTGTTGGTGCTTGATAATTAATTGATTATAAAAATACCTCAAAAAGCACCCCACCCTTTTTAATAGAATTAAATTATTTTCTACTTTTTAGTTTGGTTTTTAAAGCGTCTTTTTTTAAACCATTATTTATTTTCTATGTTTTAGTTTTGCTAACTACAAAACCGTGTTTTTTTCAATTTTTATTTTTTATTATTGAATTGTCATAGGTCCTCGATAAGTCTACAAAGTTTAAATGAAATCTGACCGTTTAAAGTGGGTCAAAATAGCGTCCAAAGGAGTCGGTTACATACAAACAAACAAACAAACAAATATACAAGTGAAGCTAATATAAAGCGTGTAAAAATACCACGAGTAAGCAGTTAATGATGTGACATCTATTATTGTTACAAATTTTAATTTTACGCGTGAACATTGGACATTACACAATCGTTTTATTTTCCAGTTATTATACTGACTTTTATTACACAAAAAAATCTATGTCTCACAAACATTTTATGAGAAAACAAAACATTCAAACTTCCAAACTATCAAACGTCTCATTATTCCCGAAAGCTATCCGAGCGTGTGTTTGAGCTGTGTGAATGTAGTGGTGAATTCTTTACCTTTGCATTTTGAGAACGCGTGTGTTAGTATTATTCTATGTAGGTAGGTATATATAATCGTATACAGGGTGGCATCCCCATCGACGCGCAAACTGAAACCTTTCGTCGGCTATCAAAAAATAATCTGCTGCTTCATTGAAAAGTGCAATACCTACGCGGTCAAAATGTATCGCATAGCTTTTTTTAATAGGTAACTGACGAAGTATTTCAACCAACGCAGGTGGGTTCAGAATCAAGGAGTGAATTTATGATTACAGGTTGTGTGTCGATGTCTCTACCACCCTGTATAATAAATCTGTAGAGCGTGTAGAGCGGACTGTTATTTTTATTTCATTTATTAAAAAAACACACAAAGTGTTTTAAAGCAATAAGCAAGCCCACATTCCCATGAACGTAATAAAATAGCTGCGGGATTTTTTCGCGCACTGGATCTTCAACTCACGGCTTAGCGCCGAGAGTTGAAAATCGAACACTGTGTTTCTTCGTCTCGCTGAGACTCACTCGCGCTGCTCTTTGTTAGATTTTCAGTGCTCGGTTTAACATAGATAGTTGAAAATCCAGAGCGCGAAAAATCCCGCCGCGATTTTATTACGTCCATGGAATATCGACTTACTGTGTCAGAAAAGAACATCGATATTTGCTCTAGTTGTGTCTGACAGGTGTTCGCGTGTAGGATGCAAAAAACAATAAGTAGGTATTAGGTAGGGTCATTTGAATTCTATACGCGAACGCCTGCTGGCTGGTTGACTAATTACGTCCTACCTGCCTGGTTGTGTAAACATTGATTTATTAGCAGTTTACTGTTGGATGACTTTTATCCTATAAGAGACTATTTTTTTAAAGATTTCATGAAATTATCAAAAAGTATTCAACTTACGCTATATTGTGTGGCAGTAACCTGCGTGTTTAAAAATGGCTGGTTAATATGCCCCGCAACAATGGCAGCATCTTGCTCAGCGGTGGTAGCGCGCTGGTAGAGGCGCCGGTGGTGAGACGATAGGTCACCCCCGGTCTCCTCATTCCGACGTAACCAAAAGTTGATTGTGGTCCTCTAAAACAAAGACAGTTATCTTGAATTTTTTACCAACAGAAACCTTAATATTGTTCTACGAAAACATGGGTAACACCTATGTTTGCGTATAAGGCGGCACTATGACATATTTTTCTCTAAATAATAATTATATAATAATAAATAGAAAATTCATACGTATAACTAGGGTCTCTTTAACACACAAGTAGGTAAATAGGCTGTTGCTGAACCAGTGAACTCCTCAACCTCATAATCGCTTACCATCAGTTGAGTTATGGGTATATTTGTTATTATCGTTATCCTGCGCGGCCTTGAGTGCAAACCGGCTCATGAACGGCGGGGATTCAAGCTTTAACTAATGAGCAACTACTAACTAATTACCTATCTATTGTTATGCGGCCGCCGCCTGCTTGTAAAAGAAGATGTTCATAATGGTAGCCATTGTCTAGGATGCATGAGTCTCTGGGGTACTGTAATTACTTATTATTACCTATTGCCGCAAATACATAATATTTAAGGTATAACTCACCGTTATCCCCGTCCTCCTTTCAATTTCTTTGATGGTATAACCACCGTCTCGCAACACCACTATCAGCTGCCGCTGTTGTGCAGTTAATTGTGGTGCCATTAAAATTGGTGCACCACGCACTAGCACAGTAAAAAAACGAAATCACAAACTAAGATTGTTTATCTATAACCACGGAATAATTAAAAAATCACTGTTAAGTTGGAACAATAACTCTTGACGCATTTCTTAATTATACGTGAATCCCGGACGATACTGGGGAACTGACTGGCATGCAACATAACAATGAACACGAGCAAAACGAATGTAAATTAAATTATTTGAAGCGAAATTTTTTGGCAAAAAATGTGTATCTGTGTGTGTGTAGTTGCGTAGCCGCACGCAGCAAATGCTATGATTGGCCGATGCCAGGATGCGCAGTCCCTTTCCTACAATTCTCTGTATTGCTGGTAGCGTAGTTATGGTTATATAGGGTGTCTAACTTGATGTGTAGCCGTGTGTACAGTATATGTAGGATCCCAAGATTGAATCATACCATGAAAGAATTTTAAAACGTTCTTGTAATCTTTAAACGCAATTTTCGATCTATCTCCTCTACTTCCACCTGCCCATGAACAGTTACAAAGGAAATCCCTGGTGAATAAAATATCTAGCAATTTATAAGCACAAGTTTTTCCTTCGCCCTTCGATGCTGAGCATAAGAACGACATCTGTCTTTGTAGTTTTTTTTTTCTGCTCTATCTATCAGTAATTGGTCCAGTGATATAAGGTCTCTTTGATTTTCAATGGGTTTTAGTGTAAAACTTTCGGTATCTACAGGGTTTGCATCTTTCAACAAGGTAACGGTTGGACCCTCTTTTATCGCTGCAAGTTGTACAGATATTTCCTCTAACTGCACAGATTGCGTGGCCAATTTGTGTACGATCTTCTGCTGGTTTTCGAGAGTGATCGCTTGAATTTGGAGCATGTTGTCTATTTTTTCGCATAATATTGTTTGGTTTGCTAAAATTTGGTCGAAGTTCATAGTGTCTGTGCTAATTAGCTTAACTATGTTTTCATGATTAGTGGTGTTTTCAGTAGCTGTAACGTTATTATAATCCGTACACGGGTTTCCTTGATTTTCTTGATCGTTTATCTGAAAAAATTATAATTATTGTATTATACAAGTTTATACAAAACTGATTATCCTAGTTACACTCTCGATTAGAACGACTTTTGTCGCGTCATGGGGGCCCTCCTCAAACCAAATCAGCTTAGTTGTTAAGATAAATTTGGCTCAGACAGCCGGAACAAGTTTGTTTTACCACGTTAATTAAAACAAAAAAATCAGACTGTAAATAAAAAAAACAGACTTTTCGGTAGGACTAGTAACGTAGTAACCTAGTAACGTTTAATGTAACGCACTTAAAACAGTGTGCTGATGAATAGATTGAATAGTACGGAGGTCGTGAAGGTTTATAAAGTAATAATCTTATATTAAAACATGTATTTAAAAAAAAAGTTGGAACTTTGTCCCCCAATATCTCCGTAACTAAAAGGCTCCCAGGTATGTTCTAGAACAAAAAAATGACCGCAATGACGGGGAGAACAAACCTCATCATCAAACCTACGCCATTAGCAATAGAGGTGACAAGTATTGGGCATAAGCATGGAAGGCACTGGACGTTTACCTTAGTGCTAATAACGACTTAAACACGCATAAGATCATGCACACTAGGTACATAAAAAATTAACTTACCAACTTGGTAAGTTAATTTGTTAGCTATAACTTCAAATTCCATTACGTCTTCTTGATTTTGTTCGGTCGTCCGGGGTGCTGTGTCAGCGTCTGTATCGGAATTCTCTTCCATAATCGATAATTCTGCTTCAGCAAGCTGATAGGTCCGGATACTATGTCTTTTTAAACAACATTGCATCAACTTCCATTCCTTTACATTGGGCTTGGAATGCTCATCCTTCATTAGTTTGTACTGAAGTTTTTTAGGAGGCCACCACAAGTTCCCATTTTCCTCCCACAAAGAAGGTACAATTACAAGTATAGTCTTTCCTCTTTCAACCGTCTGAACTATTTTGTACGGCATTTTAAAAACGGTACAAAAATAACTGAAAATAAGAAAACTATAGGTATTATTAAAAAGCATCACCCATACAAAAATATTTTTGTGCGTTTTCTGAACTTTTTGACCACACTAAAGTGTACAGATATATTTAATGGCTACTGTACCTAACTACACTACACCGGGAATGAAGTTAATAACGCACGAACACAGCCTGAGTCTCTCACAACTGAACTGACTGACTGACAAAATCGGTTTCCGCTGTGTACAGAGCGCGCGCACGGCGCATGCATAGCACTGTCTCGCTCGGACTAGGGAAACGGTCCCGCAACATCAGTGTAAGGAAAAGAAAAGGAGGAGGAAATAAGATATAAAGAATCACAATAATATGGCCTTGTCAACTGAGTGATATTCAAGTACCTACTCGAATGAAACTATCTACCTACTTTAATTTTTTTTTTGTTGACAGCACCATAATCATTTTAATAAGCCAGGCGCAGTTATGTAGATAATGCATTCAGAAAGCCTTTTTATCAACTCTTGGCAAACGGATTCAAATTGTATATATTCTGAAATGGGCTTTATTGTTTTGCTCAAGGATCCCCATAATTATGTTCAAATATTGGCACTATTTCAGTCTACATCAAGTCCATTGGTATACCGGTGAACCCATATAGAACTACTAAACAGACAATGGCACTACGGTGGTTCATCAAAAGTCTTCTATCTGGCCTCTAGCTTAATGATTGTTCACGTGTGAGTATTAATATTGCTGGCGGCACTAATTGGTTTTTATAAAGGTTCACCGGGCTACTGTAGACCGACACCATTTTGAAAATATTTTATCACCAAAAAATATTATTATTCGGACCTATTTATAATAGCAATAGACCTTTATTATAATGATATAACTTAATTTAATACTGCCCAACCAATACTATCACGTTAATTATGCAAAATTCGTTCTAGACTAGGAATACACAATTGTTTTGGTTATTTCATACATATCTTTATATTAAATTTTATATCAAAACTACAAAATATCAAAGGCGCGTGAAAATTTTCAATAAAACTTATATAGACATTTACAGTAAACTACATTGCGTTTGAAGGCATGAAATAACTAAAGAGTTAAAAACTTATCCAGTACTATAAATTATGTTTTGATGCAAACAAGTATGTATGGTGGCACTCACTAAGTTTTGACGGTCTTCGTCCATATTATATTGCTGGACAAATTAGTTAAATTACAAAGTTATTGTATTATAACATTTGTGCCATGGTATTATAGATGTTTTTGCAATGATGTAGGGTTTATTTAAGTTCTGATTGTGAACACTTAAATAGTCTCAATCATTCTTTTAGAACAATCTTATGCTAGTCTAATACTTTTGTAATGCAATTAACATCTTCATTATCAATAATATTGCTGGTATAATGTTTCTGTAATGCGGTTGGCAACTTCATTGGCCGTAATAATGCTTCTTTAATGCGATTCGCAACTTATTTGGTCACACTAATGCTAATATAATGCGCCTGTAATGCAATTAAACAACTAATTGTGAACTTATTTATGATCTAAAGCCGTATAATTTGTGCCCAAATAAGCATTACAGAAGCCTTATAAACGTTTGTAATGCTATCATAGAACTAATTCAAAATGCGAAAACGATACAGAAATGCTGTAAGTCAGCCGATATACTGCTTTGATGTGTTACTTGGGTCATAATTATCAGAAAGAGTGTCTTTCGTTTGTTGAGGGGCTTGTAACTAAGTATAATCAGCAATGCGGGTCGATCGATCAGTTTAAGCTACGCTTGCTGCGGTTGGCTCATGGGTGGGTGACTATCTTTACATATCAAGACCCTTCATTGCCTCGGAAAGCACGTTTAGCCATTGGTTTCGGCAGTCTTTGACAGTCGTTACGGGACGTCAGAAGCCCGAAAGTCTGACAGCCAGTCTTACCAAGGGGTATCGTATTACCTAGTACGGTTGTGGAGGGCAGATAGGCAGTAGCTCCATGTAAAATTTTGGTATATAGTTACATCCATATAAACTCAAAGCCGACCCCAACATAGTTGGGAAAAGTATAGGAAGCCGATGATGAGTGTCTTTCGTTTCTTCTGTGTCTCAGTTATTATGCTACGTGATCTGGTTTATTATCTTAAACCATTTTCGGTAACATTTTCCTGACTATACCACATCCTTTGTTCGGCTTTATAATATTATGCACTCCCCAAAGGAAGGCGCTCGTTATCCAATATCAACAGTACCTACAATAGCGGATATTGTTGCTTGTGCATTTATGCATCTTTATACATCACTTTTACCCACTGTTTATTAAGAGTCCCTGAAACGAGCAATTGGTGTTGTCAATATTTATGTTATTGATACAAATGGATGCGCACATTGATCGTCTGCTAAATGCACTTGAAGCGATTGACAATATTACTACAATAGCAATTAATTGCAATTGATCGTTTTGAGGACCCTTGAGTGAGATGCAAGTAGGAGACAAAGAAAATAAATTATATTCAACATTTTTGGGGTTTTATTGCCAGTCTAAAAGATTGATTTGTAATAATTACCTAAACATTCTATCTTAGTGCACCAAAGAGATTTTACGTGTGTGACTTAGGAAGTCTGGTGCATTGATACAGCCTCGCCATCACCATTTCTGACTAGCTGATCTGTTTACTACGAACGAGTTCTACTAACGTTACTTAGCACGTACTTTGTACTACCTTTCAAAAAGTTTGCTGTCAAAGTGCAAGCTAGAGAAGGGACTTGTCTAAGTCAAGTGTTTAAACCCGACTGCGTGACGCAAAGTAGGGTTATATGTTTATCAGCCTATATAATATAGAGGATAAATTTTTAACCAGTGCGCAAACTGTAACCATAAATTCAGCAAAACATTCTAGACCCCCCAGCGCAGATTTTTTTTTGTCAGTTATACAACAGTGAAAGGTAGTACAAAGTCTAGAATGATATGATAAATTCATGGTTACAGTTTGCGCACTGGTTAAAAATGTATCCTGTTTAAGTTTGTTTGTTCCTTATTGGCACTCTGAGACAAACGCGTGCGCGGATTTTGATGATTTTCACTTCAATAAAAAGACATGACAGTAGAGAATCAAAATTCAATATGACGGCCACCAGACGGCATAAATTGTGAAAAAGAAAAAACAAAGTCGACGAACTATGTCAAGTGGGGTATCATTGAATAGGTCTGAAAATGTTCTCAAATAAAGGTCTTAGCATTCAAAAGATGAACATTTTCTTACGTAAACGAGTTTTTTTTATTTTTTATTTAGCGTTGTTATAAGGGTTATACGTATCTGCGTCCGTCTTAAAAATTAATACATTTCTAATCTTCGTAAAAAGTTCGTAAATAAAATTCAAGTCTTCAGCTCCTTTTGTCTTCGCTTAATAAGTGCTTGGCAACCAAAATTTCCCAGGTATTGTTTACGTGTACACAGCACATAGAATTAAACCAAGTTAAGTAATTACTCCTCATTAGTACTCATTTATTACCTAGCTTACAGGTAAACCTGCGGCCGCTTTATTAAGGTCGAGAACTTTCTAGAGAAGCGAAAGAAAAATGTTTTGCTTAGGATTCGAATGAGATCTTTTTTTCACTTTTATTTTGCTTACGTAAAAGTTTTTTGCGAGGGTAGCCTAGCTTTTCCGGACTACTGTAGATTTTGCTTTTGTTGTTAATTATTCTCGAATAGTTAGTTAGTTAGTTACTCACAGAAATTAATTAATTTTGAAAATTAATGTTTATTTTTAAGTGGATTTATTTAAATTGAGACGTTCATTCGCGTGAAATTTAATTAGGTAGTCAATTTAAATTTTGGTCTTTTTTGAAGTTCTTTGCCTACTTGCTTCAATCAACTCAGGCTATCGCAGTCACCTGCTAGATATGGTCTCTCCCAGGCTGCGCCGCAACACCCTGTGCTTTGCTTTGCCTTCCTCATCTAGTCCATCCCAGCTATTTTCTTAAGGTCTACAGTCCATCTAGCTGGAGGGCCAATTTGCTTGAATCATTCGAAATCTTGAAATAAAAATAAAAACTTTTACCAAAAAAAAAACAACCGACTTCCGAAAAAAACTACAAAGTGAAAAATAACTTTAATTTCGGAAGTCGGTGACTTTGGATATGTATTTTAAGTTTTTGTCACCGCCTTGCGAAATTAAAGTTATTTTTCACTTTTCATTTTGTAGTGATTTTTCGGAAGTCGGTTGTTTTTTTTTTGGTAAAAGTTTTTATTTTTCACTTTTTTAGTTGTAGTATCTACCCCACTAATTTGAAATTTCTTCATCCTTGGGGTCAAAACAATGCATATTTACGCAATAGCAGCAATCGCGGTTGATTTACTGTTATATTTTGAAGAGTTCCGTTGTCTGTCTCCGAAACGCATCATCAGATCTAAATGAAATTGAAATGGACCCACGCGAACAAAGAATCATAAAAATCGGTTCAACCAGCCGAAAGTTCTGAGGTAACAAACATAAAAAAAAACATATACCTACTTAGACGAATTGAGAACCTCCTCCTTTTTTTGAAGTCGGTTAAAAAGTAGGGTAGGTACATCGATATTTCATTGATACATCATATCTTCATCATATGAGTTGTGGAGGTCAGATAGGCAGTCGTTCCAGCCGCAACCGTTTTTTTCTTTTTTGAGGGTGGGAAATCATCAAATAACTCCTCCCGCTGTGGGTGGACTAGGAGGGCTTGTCAGACTTTTACTGATTAAACCCACCCGTGTTCCCTCAATTGCCTGTGTGCCAGGGGCCGCGGTATTTCATTCGAACAACCCGCACCAGCCGCATCCGGTTAGGCTGGAAGCCGACCCTAACATATTTGGGAAAAAGGCTAGGCAGATGATGCTGATCGGCATCATCTGAGTATACGCCTGCTCCCTTTTGTGTCATACGACACAGTCTTACAAAATCGTTGTTTATAGTAACCAGCACCAAGACTAAACAAGGAAAAAAAATGTATAAGTGAACACAACAATACGTATCACGAAACATATCAGTGTTAACGAAACAGTGTATATCCATATCAAGTGTTAGTGTAAAACCAGTGTTATTAGTGTTAGTGTAAGTGTTGAAATTGAGTGAAAATGTCGGAAAGATTTAAAGTGACGAAGTTTGAGGAGCCTTCGGGAAAAACGTATAAGAACTATGGAGCTACGTCGGCGGAGAGCGACGTGGAACTGAAAGGGAAGCTGCTTCCTGACTCAGGTTTGTGCGAGAAATATTGATATTTAGTTACTGTTAAGATCAGATATACTTATAACTTTATAACCGGTATTTCTTTCTGAACGCCTAGGTGCAGGGATAAGTGTCGGATATTGAAAATGTATGAAATTGTGTGAAGATTCGAGAATTGCCGAACATTTCACTTCACTTCATTTCATGACGAAAAATAGAAGCATTTTACGCTTTTTTTAAATTTTACAACCAACAATTTTATTGTTCACACCAACCAACCAACAATATTTTACTTAAATCTAAGGTTAGTGTAACAATTTCTTATAGTTTATCACCGCATGCTACATAAACGTAAGTAATGATTGTGCCACAAGCAATGTATGTGCTATCAAATTATTATGACATAGGAAAGCAAAAAAAAACAAGTTTAACGTAATGTGACATAATAAGACTAAGAATAACGTCAAAATGTATAATTAAAAAAATTAATAAAATTGTCCTGATAAATAAAACATAGAGACCGGAGACACCGACCAATTTAAAATGTTAAACTTAGTTCTAAACTAATCGTTAAACCAATTCTCCATTAATATGTATTACGTCACCTATTCAACAATGAGTATTTATTAGCATCACTTAGTTACGTATACACACGCAAATATAGTTTTTAGTACCATAACCAGTAAAATAAAAACTACCAACGAAGTGCACTCTTTCACAATTTTATTGATTTAAATATTGTATACTTACTGTTATAGCATACTTATACTATGCCATTTAATAAGAATCAGCTGATCAGTATCAGCTTGGACTAATTGGCAAACTACCAAAGTAGCACATCCTATGAACACACGGAATAAACAAAATGGTGCCAAATAGTTCGTTAGCAAAAAGGTTGATATACTAACCTAACTAAGCTTGAGGTTGCGGTCAAAGCGTAACTAACTTTGGGCATGCCTGAATTGTTTTGGGCTTGACCAAAACCCTTAATAATGAGCTTTAAGGCCTTTCTGTGTGTAGGTAGGTATATTATTATTTTGTTTTGAATGTTATGTTTGTCGACGAGCAGCTACTCACCGCGAGCATTCACTTCCTCAATTTATGTTGCAAACATTCGTTCAGCGAGCTTTTGTTACGCATACCTACCTACTAGGTACTACTAGGTAGGTATGCATACGAACGTATGCATACCTACCTACTTTAAAATAGAGCCTATTACAGGTTACTTGAATAGTTGGTACATACGAGTATGTATTTCGTTTTGTGTGTATTAAATGAGTTATAATTTGTATAGCAGTTGCTCTTAAATTGATGGCGTAAACTAGTTATTGGCGTAAAGAAATTTAACATTCATATTCTTTCTGGCTCCAAGCTCTTGTAATGTTATGTGGTCGACTAGCAGCCTAATGGACGGTACTGCAATTGTACCGCGACTATTTGTTTCCCGAATTTGTTCAGCAAACATTCGTTGAGCGAGCTTTTGTTACACAACGAACATTTATTCGCGAAACGTACAGATGTTCGTGAGATCAGGTACAGAGTCCTGTCACTGTTATTTTACCTATGATTGGTATCACTGTCAAAATCACAGTGATCTTTATTCTCGTTACAATAAGGGTTGTTGTTGGGTAACTGCTGTCAGAGATGAAATAACCGCGATAATACTGAATTAGATTTTCATCATCATTTTCATTTATGCCTTTGGATTTATATGTAGGATACACTCCTCAATGAATGAAGTACTTACTTAATGTTGTGCTTTAAGATTATATTATATACTTTTAAGTATTTTGAATTTATTGGCAACCCCATGACATCTTCAGTAACATAAACATAATAATTTAAATGAAATGACTTTTCAATGTTTTACATAGTTAATTCACTTGATGTACATAAATAATTGTTAATTTTCGCATTTAAACGAGTTCCCGTTTTAATTGAATGTACGAATGGGTGAACCGTGAACAATAAATTAAGAAGAAACAAAGATCAAGAGATGGAATAAACAATTAATAATTATTTAAAGGAAAAGTAATTACCCGACTGCGGCGAAGAAAAAAGGAGGACTATGATTTTGACCGGTATGTATGTACTTGTACGTGCATCTGTTCCCACATTAACTCAAAACTAGATACTTATCATAATTTGACAAATGAGGTATCGCTGTTGTAAAATGAAAGGCTCCAAATCCAAAACTTTTCGATTTTTTCCTATTTCATTCGCAACGAAGTTTAATCGCTGAGTAAACTTTTCGACCATAATTTTCAATTAGAACGATTAAACGTGAAATTGGTCAAAAAATAACTTCTTCAAAGAGTTAAAAGGTTTAATAATAACTTGTTAAGAACCTATTATTTTTATGGCTCGGCTTAATTGAAAGCGAGGTATAAATCGTGTTAATGGCTGAAAACTCATAGATACCTAAGCAAATATACTTATAGTAGTATATACTTATATATGCGTATCAGCGGTATTAGAGCCAAACGGCTTGGTACGTGACGATGGGAAGAGACCAGACGGCATCACGTTATTGCCTTGGAAGGTGGGTAGACCTCTGGTGTGGGATGCAACCTGTGTCGACACCCTTGCGCCATCCCATGTTCCTAGCACGGCGGGCTGTGCTGGCGCCGCTGCTGCGATTGCTGAGACCCTCAAGCGGCGGAAATACTGTAACCTTATGTGAGTAACCACAGTTTTAAGCCGTTTAGGGTCGAAACGCTCGGGTCATGGGGCTCGAGTGCACGTCTCCTCTTTAAGGATATTTCTTGCCGGCTGGTCGACACTTCACGTGACCAGAGGGCTGGGTCGTTCTTTGGCCAAAGAATTAGCATTGCCATTCAACGTGGCAACGCTGCCAGTCTTCTGGGCACGTTTCCTGATGACAGCGATGCGGACGAATACTTCGACGCCTAAGTGTCCTTTTGTTTTTGTATTTATTTGTATATTTAGTTAGTAATTTAACTTACAGGTTTTTATTCAGAATTATATTATACAACTAGCTTTTGTCAGCGGCTTCACCCGCGTGGAGGTCGGTCGGTCGGAATCGCTCTATCTATTAAAAAACCGCATCAAAATCCGTTGCGTAGTTTTAAAGATTTAAGCATACATAGGGATATAGGGACAGAGAAAGCGATTTTGTTTTATACTATGTAGTGATAAATATTTTTCCATCAACATAAATGAAGATTATGTAAGTGTACATACTATTTCAGAATAAAACCTACTTTAAAATAGCTTTAATAACTTGATTGGTGGCTATGGGCTATGTTGTAGTATGGATAAGTTTTGTTAATGCTAAACTAAACCCTATAGTCTGATGCAGTCATGTTTTCTGAAGCAGTTGTTCTAAAGTTGTACACTGGCAAATTGATGAATCTATACTAGTTTTTAGTGTAAAGAAATTCTAAGAAGACTTCTAACTAACTACCTTAATATATTGCTATAAATTAAATTCGAATTTCGTCTCTGTCTCTATAACTGTGGTCTTTTAACTTACTAAACGGATTTTGATGCGGATTCTGTAATAATTTAGAGAATTTATTCCTGAAGGTTTAAGCGCATATTACGTACCTACATTACTGTTAAACTAACCTACATATTATAATACAGAAATCTCGGGCGAGGCGAGTATTTTCGTGCGAATCGACTAATAAGACTTGCAATTGCTTGTGCGCCGGAAATAAAGAAAAAGTCAAAAGTGGTTCCTGAAGATTATCTAACTGTATCACCAGCCATATACCAGTCATACCATCATACACTGGTTTAGTCAATCAAGGATCCTTCGAGTATACAATCTGATCGTGCCGAGCGGCAAATTGTTAAAATCATGTATGCAAGGAGTCAAACATCATTAAACTGTTACCTACTTAATTTGCAAGTACAGTTGAGTTACTTAACTACCAACATTTATTTTTAGGTTATTTGCATTTTGCATAGCTCCGAATTTTTTTAGGTGTGTTAGTGTTTCTAATCTAAATTGCTTCTAGTCTAAATCGGTTAAATTTTGTTCCTACTTAATCCGGACTTGAAGATCCGTAATTAAGTGTGAGACAACTTTAGGATTTTTTCGAAAAACTAGTTATTTAGCTGTAAAAATTCGAAATACTTTCAAACCTTGGCTTCAGTCCCCGTTGCACGAAAAAAAAGTTAAATTAAAAAATCAAAAACGAAAATTTCCTTGTTGTCTTCTTTTCTAAAGTTCACTTTTTAAGCCTAACTATGCGTAAAAGGATGAACTTTAAAAGATGGAAACGAGGAAAGTTTATTTTAAGAGGTTTACTATTACACTTAAGAGCGTTCTCCCCAAGCTAGCAACGGCGCATTTATGGTGGTTTTTCATGATTATTTCATTAAATACAAACAAAAGTAAACATTTGTTTCAGCCATGCACTAGATCGTTCGTATTTTCAAGTTCGTATGCAATTTTTTTTACAGTTATTTTGGTATTTACTTATAAAAATTGAAATACCGTCAATTATTTTCTATTTGCATTACTTAGTACGATTAAATGATTTTATTAAAGAGAAAATTATTATAAATACCAAAGATCTAGTGCTTGGCTGAAAAAAAAGTACTTTTGGTTGTATTTAATGAAATAATCAAGAAAAACGACTATAAATGCGTTGTTGCCAGCCCGCGTGGAATGAACGCTCTTAAAATCAAAAGTCATTTATTCAAATTAGGCTGAGAATCAGCACTTTTCGAACGTCAAATCACATGAGACAGTCCCCCAAAACGCGCACCCTTCACCACTTCCTAGTGCTTTAGCTGGGAAGAAGAAGTGGCGGAACAAACTCCCCAGCAGCACAGCTGTCTGTTTAGTCGGATAGACTTGATTCTATACAGGTACTACTACGTACTATAGTAAAGGTCTGAATAAGATGCCTTCGATTGCATGAGATTGCCATATACTCCTTGCGTCGCGCAGTCAGCTAAAATGTAGGTAAGTACGTAATATGCGTGTAAGTTGTATATTTAGAGTTCAACCGTTTCTGCAACCGTCTTTAAAGTATTTTACTTTTGCAAATACATACACGTCTATTAAACTCAGAATATTATTACTTTACTAGTACTAAAACAAAACTGTAGCAAAACACTCTTCCCCTCATTTGCAACTCGCACTCCATAGAAAACATTGTAAGAAACATAGGGTTGCTAAAACCCCAGCTCGCTACACATTCCTTTGTTAACTTTGAAGGGGATCCGGAGAGCGGATCCAGTTTTTGAAGCGTAACTTGAGTGATGTGATGTAACAAAAAATAAAATGTGACAACTCTATTTTTTGTGGTTGAGTTTGAAGTGAGTGCTTGGACTTCCTTAACTTGAAAAGAAGACCAGCCCCTCATACCGTAACACACTTAACAATCAAATTTCGAAAAACTTTGAAGAAAATTCCAAATTCATCATATTTGAAAAATTTGACGCCTCACAACGTAAACAACGCAATGTATATTGTTGAATTGTCATAATTAAAGCTTTGCCGCATTGCTTTTAGTTAAGCGTGCAGTGCCATTGTTACGTTATGCTATTGGAAAGAAATAAAAGATGGATGGATGAAAAAGAAAACGGGTCGCGGTGACCCCAAGTAACTTGGGCAGGAAGACGAAGACATGTTGATGACGACATAAGGCTGTCGATACTGTCATAAACATAATTGATTAAAACGCCACTAAATACATATTATTATGTGAGATTAAAAACAAAATAAGTAACGGTCTTCAAAATAAGATTCTGTAGTATCAAGAACTGACACCAGCAAAAATAAGAACTTGAGAAAATTTACCTTTCAACTTATTAAGTTACATCACGTAATGTTACAATATTAATAAAACGAACATTAGTTAGCGAACAATTTGTTTTTCGTATTTTGATTCACGTACTCACCGTTCCGTGTGGTGCCGGACGTAAAGAATAGCACGATCCCATTGCTTCTCGTGGGTGTCGTAAAAGGTGACTAAACGACTTACTAGAGAATGGGCAGCGGCGTTCTCTATGCATTTTACCACCATACTGCGATCGCCAACCCGCCTGGCAAACGTGGCGATTATGGCTAACCCCCCCCATTTTTTTGGGGGCCTATGTCCAGCAGTGGACGTCTATCGGTTGAGACGATGATGATGACTTACCAAAATGTCGCAAACCGAATGCTCGCAGTGAGTACCTTCCTTCAGATAGGTATTTAATCATTAGGTAAGTCGCCTCTAACGACACCCGTGGGAAATATTTTCTTTAGGTAAGTAAGTAGTATATTTATTAATAGAAGACATGAAAACGTCAGAAAAACATTACCCAAGAGTTTTTGAAGGGTTTCATTTATTTGAAGACCTATTTTGTAAAACAACCGTTTTGTTACCTTCGCGAAATCTGTGATCAATGAGAATGACTATTCTCCGGTGAGGCGGCGGGCCTCCTTGCCGGATTACCGCCATGGGATCTGGAGGCAAACGTCCTCGCGCTCACTTGGGAGTGGCGCGAGGAGGCCAAACGCCGGGGCGTAACTCCGCTGCCGCGGGAAGTCGCGGCACGGCGGACAGAGCTCCGGCAGGATCTCATGGCGACGTGGAGAGTGCGATTGTCGCAACCAAGTGCTGGGCACGCTGCGATTGCGGCGGTAAGTCCCCTCTTTGAGGAGTGGCTTGAGAGGCGGCATAGCGTCCTCACCTTCCGCCTGACACAGGTCCTCACCGGACATGGTTGTTTCGGGAGGTTCCTGTTTCGGATAGGGCGGGAGGAAACGCCCGGGTGTTTCCATTGCGAAGATCGCCCAGAGGACACGGTGGAGCATACGGTGGAGGTCTGCCCAGCTTGGGTGGAGCAACGCCGTGTCCTCGTGGAGGTGATCGGCGGCGACGATCTCTCGCGTCCGACCCTGGTCCAGGCCATGGTACGGAGCGAGAGGGCATGGCTGGCAGTCGCCTCCTTCAGCGAAGCAATTATGCTCGCAAAGAGGGAGGCGGCGCACATGAGGGAGATGCAGTACATGCGCCCTCACAGCCGTGGCCTTCGCAGGAGACGCCCTGGGCGTCGGGAATCCCAGGCTGATTCCCGGCCACCGTAGGCACGGGCTTGCGGACGGCGAGTAATGGGTAGCTCGCTGTCCGGTAAGGACCAAGCCCGGGTCGACGGCGCGTTGTGTTCCACGCGCGCCTCAAAGAGATGTCAGCAGCAACAGAGGGGCCCGCAAGGGCCGATGCCTGCCGGGGGTGCGGGTTGTTCGAAAGAGATACCGCCGCCCCTGGCACACAGGCAACTGAGGGAACACGGGTGGGTTTTAGTCAGTAAAAGTCTGACACGCCCTCCCGCTCCACCCAGAGCGGGAGAAGTTATTTGATGATTCCCCACCCAGAAAAAAAAAAAAATGAGAATGACTATGCCCAGCCGAAATAAAGAAAACACTCTTTCTTATGTAGCTGTCAAAGCAAAAATACAAAGCTTCCATAAAAGAAAACTAGCTACATCCTTTCATAATCTTTTTGATAACTAAATTCTATGTAAGAAAATTATGGAATCAGGCGTTGCTTTGCGGAAATGCATGACTGTAAAATTTCAACTCAAAATATCGTAGTCCACTGCTGGACATAGGACATAGGCCTTCCACATCCAGTCTGCCTCAGCTACCTTCTTAAGGTCGTCGGTGCATCTAGCTGAAGAGCGTGCCGCGCTACGCTTACCGATACGGGGTCCCCACTCCAAGCCCTTGCAACCTCCTTACAAGAATAGGTATTAGGTTTTCATTCCGCAAGAACTACATCCAGGCTTAGATGCTGGATGCAGGACAGCCCAGGACCACGAAAGGGTGCCACGGAGGGCGGCGCTGTACCCTGAATACAAGCCTGGATCTAGTTCTTTGTGGAATTAAAACTAAACGTTTCATGTATCTTACTCCATCCGCGTTTAAATACTTACTCCAAATCCCATATCATTTCCACAATAAAATCAAAATTAGTTTATTTTTTTAAGAAAAATATTGACAGTGAAATTGTGATTGGAGTCTTCTTTTAAGCAAATAAAGCCTGTAGTCCGCTCTTTCATTACAAAATAAATAATTAAAGATACAAACATTTGTCATCGTCAAATCAGTAAGGTAAGTGACAAGTAAATAAGCTGATTATCAATTACGGGATTAAATCTAATCTAAGTTAAATTTGTGTGTATGTGTGTAATGTAGCGTGTTTTAAAAGTGCTTCCGTTTCCTCTTATATGAGTTGTTTGATCCATTTAATTATCGACTTTTCGCAAAAATAACATGTAAACAACCACAGATTATTTATCTCTGCAACCAACTACAAATTGACAGCTGTAGTCATACCATTACAGGGCTGTAGTGTTCCTTTTTTAAACATGCTGTCAACATTGCCGGTATTTCCCACGACTGGCGTGTCTCGGGATTATTACCTCATGTAGACCGAGCAATGTTCCATGTATAGTTTTACTGCGAAAATACTTTACTGCGAAAATATTTTACGCGAATCGTTTAGTAAAATAAGGTAAGTAATAAAATAAGTACAGGGAAGTTTTATTGGTGGAATTTCGTGTAGCTTTGTATGACATGTGTAGGGATTTTTTTTATGTTCTTGGTATAAACGGCACTTCCTGCTGCTGTCATAATTTTCATTCTGATTCGGTTTAATACTTTATATAATATTAATACGTGAAGCAAAAACTTTGTACACCTTTTTACAAAAACTGCGCCGACGGAGGAGTATCTTTGGCACAGTTAAAGTTTAAATGGAGGAGTGCAGAATGCTAATATTTTTGATTATTGTTGTTTAAAATTTAAATAAATTGTGGTAGAATTTAGACCACTGGGCGAACGCTAGTATTACATTAAACAACATCTCCAGCTTAGCTTTTTCCACCAAGGGGTCTTCGCAGAATTTTTATATTTTTCTTGGAACTCATTTTAAAATTGATTTCATGTACACAGCCTAATACATATTTGAACAAAAAATGAGCCCCAAAATGTAGCCCCAATTCTTCATAATAGACCAGTATTGCATGTCGATAAATAAAGCAGATGATTGAAAATAAAAAGCGATAAAACTTATCAAGTAACCCTTTTTAGCTGTCGACCGGTAAAATGCTCTGGAGACTAGCAGTTTTACCGCGTTGCAAAGCCATCACAGTTTCAAAAGAATACAAGAAAATCGTGCGAGGGATTTGAAACCAGACAGTTTATTTCAAAATGCATTATTTCTCGCTTCAGAGATGAATGCTTACCTTGCATACGGAACGGGAGTGTGAAAAGTTTAAGTTATTCACGCTTTTAGTTGAACTTTGGATGCTATCGTGTTCAAATTCAACGCAAATCATTTATTTCAATTATGTAAATTATTTGAATTGTCAAAGAGAAGAACGGGCAAGAAAGTCTACACTCTTATTTTATCAAAGCCTCGTTACAAAATATTTGATAGATACTGCACATTTTAAGAAGTTTTAAGCTTTATGTGGGACGATGAAGAAAGATGTGAACATTCAATGTCAAAATCAAAAGTAATTTATTCAAACTAGGCTGAGAATCAGCACTTTTTGAATGTCAAAATTACATTAGACAGTCCCCCAAAACGCCCGCCTTTCACGACTTCCTAGTGCTTTAGCTGGAAAGAAAAAGTGGCGCAACCAACTCCTTAGAAGCACAGCTGTCTGTTCAGTTAGAAGAACTTGATTTTGTACAATAATAGGTAAGTAATTAACATTCAACAATGAATTAAAATTTCATTAATAAAAAGAAAAAGAAATGGTTTATACAGTCAAATAAAATAAACAATGATAATTAAAATTACAAAATAGTCATATTTCCGTTAGCATACGCCAATACACAAACGAAAGCATTGAAAACTATACTCAAGCAGAAAAAAAACCTTAACAGAATATATTACCTAAATAACAGCAAAAAGCAAAAAAAAATTATTAAAAAATATGTAATTACAATAAACCGCAGCGACAAAAAGATGACCAGACAGACGCAACTGACGGCGGCGCCCATTCACGAACATAACGAGTTAAGAATTAACATTATTAGTCTATCTAATAGACTCTGAAATAGTGGCCTTCTGTTGACTTGTTAAATCGATATGATGTTTACACAAACGTAGGTCAATGCCAGTTAACTTCGTTAGGTCAAGTTTAAATACCCAAATGTCTGGGTAAATAGTCGACCAAATAGGCCTAACCCTTGTAGTGGACAATCAAGGGTGACTTTAGTCCTTGTTATTTAATTTAACCATTCTCATAGCATGACTTTCGAATACCTTTTCTTTAAATAAGCCTGTACTGTCCCAATCTTAGCAAAAGCCTCCCCCAAATCCTTCCAGGCACCTTTTTTTAGGGTCACACCTTTTTTGACATTTGATTGTTTGATTGTTGAATTTTTTTTAACGATTGGAATAACTTAATGATAATGAATTATCTTAGAAGATAATTGGGTAATAACAAACAGAACTGGCGTAATGTTGGTGTACACCAGGTACAACTCTGCCTAACCATTCGGGAAAAACAGGCGTTAACCAAGATGTTATGTTGTTATTTTCAGGAGCAAAAGTATCACACAGAATACAAATAGGCATTTGTAGACAAATAGCTCTTCTCCTCTTCTTAAGCGTCTTCTCTTCATTATTGGTGGTGCTCTTTAGAAAGTTTTTGTTTTGAAGGGGGCAGATCATCAAATAATTTCTCCCGCTCTGGGTGGAGCAGGAGAGCGTGTCAGGGTTTTACTGACTAAAACCCACCCGTGTTCCCTCAGTTGCCTGTGTGCCAGGGGCCACGGTATCTCTTTCGAACAACCTGCACCCCTGGCAGGCATCGGCTCGTGCGTGCCCCTTTAGTTGGTGCTGACATCTCTTTGAGGCGCGCGTGGAACACAACACGCCGTGGACCCGGGCTTGGCCCTTAGCGGACAGCGAGCTACCCATTACTCGCCGTCCGCAAGCTCGCGTCTACGGTGGCCGGGAATCAGTCTGGCCGCCTCTCTCTTCGCGAGCATTACTGCTTCGCAAAAGGCGGCGACGGCTACCCATGCACTCTCGGTCCGTAGCATGGCCTGGATCAAGGCCAGACGCGAGAGATCACCGCCGCCGATCGCCTCTACAAGGACACGGCGGTGCTCCGCACAAGCTAGGCAGACCTCCACCTTATGCTCAGGTGCGTAGTACTCCAACCCTGCGGCGGCGGCGAGCGTGTATGATCAGAGGTAATGAACGTAAACGAGATAAAAGGAATATATCAGGATCGTAGCTGGTGGCGTTCTGTGGTTTCTACCTACCCTCATAGGAAGAAGGCGAGATTTTATGTACATACGTGTATAGCTCTTCTCAAACATATTTAAAAAGATCATGAATTGACCACTAGTCATTACGTACTACTAATGACATCAGACCATTAATTTAGTCAATAGCGATGATCCACACGTCACATTAAACATATCAGTATTTACCCTATTTAAAACTTCATCCTAACGACTCGGATGTTATTTCAAACTCTAGCTAAAGTAAATCTCAATAAACATTGAAAAATAAAATCGAACGAATAAACTGCTTCAGTACAAACATGATAAGGCGTGTGCATACAAATAAATATGACTTCAAAACTGGAGAGGAAGTGGAGGAAATGGCATATAAACGGAACGGAGCATTTCCTTTAGTTATTGACTTCCTATCGAAGAACGGAACTGCTTAAATGCGATGAAGGGAGAAACTGGGTCAGTTTACCTGGATATTTGTTCTTTACCTTGATTACATTACATCGGTCCAGTAATTTTAAATATTTCGTAGCTATTTCTAAATTTTAAGTAGCCTTCTATAACATCCTACTAATATTTTAAATGTAATTGTTTATGTATGGATGTTTGTGACTCAATTAAGCTATAATGTCTGAACGAATTTGGATGACATTTGGCACACAGATAGTTTATCATCATTATTTCAGCCGCAGCAAAAAATGGGGGTTTGCCATAATCGCCACGCTTGGCAGGCGGGTTGTCGATCACAGTATGGTGGTAAAATGCATAGAGAACGCTGCTGCCCATTCTCTGGTAAGTCCCTTGTTCGCCTTTTCCGACACCCACGGGAAGAAATGGGATGGTGTTCTTTTACGTCCGGCACCACACGGAACAGGTGACTTAGATTAATATATTGGATACTTTTTTATCCCAGTAGTACGTTCCCGTGTTATACAAGATTTCGACCTGGGTGCTTTTCGGTTGAAACCATTTGCAAAATCTAGTAATGATTACAACACAAATTAAAGTCGCTTTTCGTGTATGGCTGTCTAATTGCGCTGTTCTTCTAAACAACGCAACAGATTATGACGCGGGTTTCACCATTATTTAGAGATTTATTTCCAGAATGTTTATGTGTCATCATCTGCCTAGGCTTTTCCCAAGTATGTTGGGGTTGGCTTCCAGTCTAACCGGATGCAGCTGTATACTACCAGTATTTTATCTAGTCTATCTGACCTCCATAACCCAGTTACTGGGTAATACGATACCCCGTGGTTTTACTAGTTGTCAGTTTTTCGGGCTTCTAACGATGACGACGACGAATGACAGTCAAAGATCCACAAATGACTGCCGGGCCCAACGGCTTAACGTGCTTTCCGAAGCACGGAGGGGTCTAGCTATGTAAAGATAGTCACCCATCTACGAACCAACCGCGTCAAGCGTAGCTTAACCTGATCGATCGACCCGTACGGCTGTTATTGCTTAGCCACAAGCCCCTGAGGAAAGTTTATGTGTATCATCATCAATAATATTAAACAGACAAATAATAAAGAAATATAGATGTAAAATTTTTTTTTTTTTAACCGTGCGAAGCAGGGGCGGATTGCTAGTCTATTAATAAATCAAACCCGATATAGTTAGCTACGTCACTGAAGAATAAGCTACATCTACGACAAAGTCACACATAGCAAAATATCTACTAAAATTCCAATTTCCTTAATGGTTTTGCAAACAGTAGACCCTCAACGTGAACTCAGTATTATTAGCTTCATATTTCATAGGTAGGTAAGGATACTAGGCTACTATGAAAACGTAGAAAAGTATGTGTAAGGTGAGTAAAAAAAAAAAAATATGATTAAATAAACTCAAGGAACGTAATCGTGTGCGAGCCCTCACGACGGGGGATGCTGTGGCCCGGGGTGGGGTCGTCTTGGCGGTGTCTCTGGACATCGCCAATGCCTTCAACACCCTGCCCTGGAGTTGCATAAGGGAGGCACTCCGGTATCACCGGATGCCGACCTACCTCTGTCGTGTGGTCGAGGCCTATTTGACGGACAGGGCCGTCATCTACCCCGGTCACCTAGGAGAGTGGAACCGGCGAGAGATGTCGTGCGGTGTCTCACAGGGATCGGTCCTGGGGCCGCATCTGTGGGACATCGGATACGACTGGGTGCGGGTTGTTCGAAAAAGATACCGCGGCCCCTGGCACACAGGCAACCGAGGGAACACGGGTGGGTTTTAGTCAGTAAAAGTCTGACACGCCCTCCCGCTCCGCCCAGAGCAGGAGAAGTTATTTGATGATTTCCCACCCAAAAAAAAAAAAAGAAAAAAGGAACGTAATCGTTAAGCAAATTGTTAACCAACTCAATTACAGCTGCCACTCTTTCAGAGTTACATGAAATGGCTATCATACGGAAAATTAACGTATAGCGTCAGTTTAGGTATCAGCTAATCAGCTAGATATCGTTAAAGTTTCCTGATTCGGAGTCAATCTCTAGTGCTGCATCACTAGCAAACAAAATGATATCGGAACAAAACGAACGAAAATGTACAAGTTTCAACTTGATAGGCAAAGAGAGGTCTAAGAGATCCAGGATACTGTAGAAGGGTCCCTGGTACAGTCACCGTAAATAAAATCGGGACGAACACTATTTAAAATGATCTAAATAACAATGAAAACTAAATATTAACTCAATGACACAAGGAATGTTTCAGAATGAAGACAGTACACGATAACTGTCATTCTGACGAGAACTTTATCCAATTGAAATAAAGTTTAATTTTCTTAGTTGTAGAGATAATTTTGAACAGTCTGTTCGTTCCGATATTTTAGACGCTGACTGTACCGGGGTTTGTTATATGAAACGCTTGTATGCGTGTAAATATAAATTATATCGTTTATTCCACGCTTTAGGTCTTTAGCTCTTCCTCCTTACCTCCGCGCCTCTTAATCTATTTCTAAGTATATTTTTAATTTAAGTCTATTTTCTTCCGAAACAAAAACCTAAGCTAAAATATTTGAAGGATTATTCTAGATCTCTTTGACAGTTTGAATGTGACTAAGCCATTTCGTTGCCTGCCGGTACGACGATAAGGTTGGATTTGGTAAACAACCAACCTTACCAGTACTACACAGCTCCGATCTGCTTTTCAGGAACACAGGCTTAATGTTATGTTCGTGATATTATTGTGTTTTAAACCCTAACCTACAATAATTTTGCTACTAGGTATCTCCACCAATGGTGATCGTGCACAACACTCGGAAGCGTTCGGATTTTTCCGAAGCCAACTAATAACGTAGCGTGAGTCAACACGAATGTTTGTCGACAATAAAGCTGCCTTGTTTGTTCATATGCCCACTATTGAACATGTGCTTATGTTGCGTAGTCTTGTCCAGAGATAGGACATTAAATTTAGGTCAATATCCTACTTTAACATTTTTATAGCATTATTATCAGTCTATAACGTTCACACTGCTGGGACATAGGCCTCCTCTCTGTGCGAAATTTTATGTAATATTAAAATACTAGCTTTTGCCCGCGGCTCCGCCAGCGTGGATGTCGGTTATCGCATAAAAAAGTATCATATGTCCTTCTCTATATTACAGGCTATATATCTCTGCTAAATTTCATGACGATCAGTTCAGCGGTTTAGGCGTGAAAGCGTAACAAACACACAGACAGAGAGTTACTTTCGCATTTATAATATTACTAGCTTTTGCCAGCGGCTTCGCCCGCGTGGAGGTCGGTGTATTATACATAATAACCTTCCTCTTGAATCACTCTATCTATTAAACAACCCCACATTAAAATCCGTTGCGTAGTTTTAAAGATTTAAGCATACATAGGGATATAGGGACAGAGAAAGCGACTTTGTTTTATACTATGTAGTGAAATACATATGTGTAGTAGTACACATATGTATTATTTCGTACTAATATTATAAATGTTAAAGTTTGTGAAGATGGATAGATGGGTGTATGTTACTCTTTCACGCAAAAACTACTGAACGGATTTGGATGAAATTTGGCACACAGATAGTAACACACAAGTAGATAACCTGGATTAACACATAGGATACTTTTAATTCCGGTAGTACGTTTCCGTGGGATCATTTCTGACATCCACACGGGCAAAGCCGCTGGAAGCTAGTTTGGAAATAATTACCAAAGTTATTGGTGAATTTTGATATTGGTTTAGTTGGAAGTTTGAGGGCCAAAGACTATTGGATAACATAGATTATCTCATAATTTAGTAGATTTTAGGTTCGGAGGCCTTAGCATGCACGCGGTACATACCTACGTATAAGGAGCGTAAATTGCAAGGATTTTTTGTATCGAAAATACAACTATTCTATAGCTCGCCTGCGACAGCGACCGGCACCCTAATTGCGTAACTCACGATTAATCATAATCTGTTTCGTTTTGAAACAGATTGTTAAACCATTGCTTCATATGTTCGAAAAATGTGTTTGCTCAACAACGTAAATAACGCAATGAATATTGTTGAACTGTCAAAATGAAACCGATTATGATTAATCGTGAGTTACGCAATTAGGGTGCAGGTTGCGACAAGCACAATAAGTAGATATCACAAATATATTGGAATACAGTTTAAAGTAAAACTTCGTAAATATTATAATCATACAAAACGCTTCCATAAATAACCGCTTTTTATTAATTTTACAATCATTCGTAATTTCTTTACGTATACCTACTTCGCGCGTTCGTGCTAGACGACCCACTGAAACCATAAACTATTCGGTGAGTAAATCTTCTTTTCAGTTGGTTTCTTGATAACACAGTTCACAGTTATTTTACCTCTGATTTTTCGTCACTGTCAAAATCAGAGTTATCTTTGTTTTCGTTACAATAAGGTTGCTTTTGGGTTGCTGCTACTAACAAGTCGGTCAATATCACAGTGATCTTTATTCTCGGTACTGTAAGGTTGCTGTTGGGTTGCTGATGACAGTGGTAACACAACAGAGGTCAATGTCAGTAAACAGATAAAATAGTCGTACAGTTTGTTCAGAAACAGACTGTATGACTCATTTATCTATAAAGCGTAGCGTCTTAAATGTATATCGTATAGAGCGTAGCACCTTTGACCGTAAAATGTAGGACTTATTTATTATTAACCTTACATAAAAATAATATTGCATTAAATAATAAAAATAATAATACCTTTTCAGTAGTCTCGCTGTTTTTTATAGACATGACATCATTATTATTGATCGCAAATTATAATATAACTTATTATTTTAAATAAATAGAATTGCATTTCATTTAAATTTTAGTCAGTGCATTGTATAATCTAAAATTAAATTATGAAATTATTAATAGGATTTTATGTTATTGCTAATATGTGTACAGCATGCTATAAGTTCCTATAACCAAGATGTAAAATCTGAATATTTGCACGGCTGAAATGCCGAATATAGTATTGCACATAAATATATCATTCATTCATTCTATCTGCGTTGTCTAAAAAGTCGTAGACCCTCAGACTTTTTCGTTAGACTACGATTGTTTGGCTGGAGGTAAAATTTACTTACGAGTTTTTTTTCCTATAGCAAACTTTCAGTGGCTCTGCATAAAACTGTGCTTTACTGCACACGGAATAGTGTTGTGCTGTGGTAAATAATTCGGCTTGCTTTTCAATAAGGATTATTTCTGTGGTTGATAAAGATACAGCATTTCCCCAGATTTCCACCATAAATCCTTCTCAATCTACATACCTTACTCCAACTATTTTTTCAAACCTAGTTACTGGGTAAAATAATACCCCTTGATAAGACTGATTGTCAGACTTTTGGGCTTCCGACTACCCGTAACGACTGTCAAAGGTCCCCAATCCACCATCAATCTGTCTCATAATTCATCATCATCATCGTTTCAGCCGAAAGACGTCCACTGCTGGACATAGGCCTCCCCAAGCTCCGCCACTTCGACCGGTCTTGTGCTTTTCACATCCAGCGGATTTCGGCGGCCTTCATAAGGTCATCGGTCCACCTTGTGGGAGACCCTCCCACTCTGTCTTCCGGTACGCGGTCGCCACTCCAGAATCTTTCGGCTCCATCGGCCATCTGTTTTGCGAGCAATGTGCCCTGCTCACTGCCACTTAAGTTTGGCAATTCTTCAGGCTATGTCCTGCGGATCTCTTCATTCCTGATTCGATCACGTAAGGAAACTCCGGGCATAGCCCTTTTCATTGCCCTCTGGGTGACTTTAAGCTTTAAGCAATCCGTCTATTTCATAATAATTCGGTCTGCAATATAAACTAGGTATTCCAAACATTGTTGTCCCAAGAAATGCAAATAAAACGTTATGAGAATGTAATATGAGGGCCACAGAGGCTTGTTGGTGATAAATTCATCTCAGTTAGGTATTATTACATTCAGTAGGCAGTATGCAATAGTTTGTTTATCAGTTTGGTGTTTACATTATTTAGGTACTAGCTTTTCCCAGCGGCTTCACCCGCGTGGAGTGTCGAAACTTATTCCACGGGAACATTTTATCGGTATAAAAAGTATCTTATGGGTTAATCCAGGTTATAATCTATTTGTGTGCCAAATTTCATCCATATCCTTTCGGGCGTTGTTGCGTGATTGAGTAACAAACATCCAAACATCTAAACATCTAAACATCCAAACATACAAACTATCTCGTTTATAATATTAGCAGGATGTATTGTAAACAGGACAGCTTAAACACCTTATTTAAGAACATTGCTGATAAGATGTACGCTACCAAGACCTATGAGCTGATATATATATGAGATGATAAGGTGGTTGAAAATAGCCGCATAAAATGTTTGTACCGATTAATGTGCAAGAGAAGAAAGACGTGAGTTTGGGTGTGTGTGTGTTTGTATGCTATTTAATTGTATATTTTTTCTTCTTTATTGTTTTTTTTATGTACTTATTATTATTTTATTTTTGTATTGTGTTTTTTTTATGGATCATGTGGTCTGCAATAAAGATTTTTATTTATTTATAATCTTATCATAATCATTATCCTGTCCTGGTCGGCGCAATATGTGTTTTTCTCCCATACTTCTGCATTACCCTCAGGGGCTTGTGGCTTAACAACAGCCACACGAGTCGATCAATCAGGCTACGCTTGCCGCGGTTGATCCGTGGATGGGAAACACGATAATCCGTTGGTCCCGACTGTCATTCGTCGATCTTTGGTATTCGTTACGGGTTGTCAGAAGCCCAAAAGTCGGGACAACCAGTTTTACCGAAGGGAATCGTGTTATCAAGTTACTGGGTTGTGTAGGTTAGCTAGGCAGTCGCTCAAAGTAAAATACTGGTATTCGGCTGGATCTGGTTAGACTGGAACCCAATATAGTTGGGAAAAGGATAGGCAGATGAAGACTTCTCCATTAGTGGTTAACTCGGTAGTTACCCTATTTGTAGGCAAATTATATTTCACACAGTCCATCCATCGTTTTTTGAAGTGAAAACTTCTTTAGGCGCGTTGAGCACTTTTTGGGTGAATAAAAATCATGGAACTCCGGTCATCGTCACCGAACGCTTTTTGATTTAAGAGTGGTTGGATGAACGAGCACACGAATGAGTCGCGCGTTGATGTCTTTTGGAAAAGTCCCTTTCTTTTATTAGGAAATTATAATTCTTTTATCCCTTTCTTTTCCTTTGTATTTTTATCGTAAAATCTGTGCTGAAGTCGATCGCTCGTTTATCATTTTTTACCGAGAGCAATCAGGACTCAAGGACCCAATGTGAAACCCTGTATTGACGATTTAAAAAATACACACGTAATTGTTCAAGTTTTCACTTTTGTTGGCACTCCCGGAGTGCTACTGTTTTTTTATTATGGTCTTGAGGGTTGCCAGAAACCACAGAACGCCACCTATTACGCTCTCAAATTTGCTTATAATTTAATTATTGCATAATTATTGTGGAGTTCAGTCGCTCCAGGGAATATTGACACGATCCACACTCACAGCAAACAAAATCAATCAAACAAACAAAGCAAACTTAATCATTATGCTTGCTTCAATTAATGATCAGGGGCCATTCAAGTATTACGTAAGCACCATAGGGGGGCGGGGGGGGTCTTTGGTTTGTTTAATTTTGACGAAATGGGGTATGGGGGGTCTGGATGGTGATTACGTCAGCAGTATTTTTTTTTTTACTTTTTTGGATTTTCTACAAAATAAATAATGACAGTAATCAACACTACTGGTGTATTTCTATAGATAAGCATGAGTGTCCTATTGTCCAATATTCAACACACCGACACTGACAATGATGTCCCTAAAATTATCAATTTCCGCCAAATGCAATTAATGTCCATCTAATTTATCAGTAACCGCAACTGAATTACAGGAACTGACCATCATTTAATTACAATATAATAATATCACTTAGCTCTCGTACATTTGTAATGTGTACCTATCTGTATGTATAATATACAAATGCATCTTTCTCGTGACAAAACAAATAAAACAGAGAAATGTCCCATTTCGAGAAAAAAATAGCCTTTATCCAGCCGAAATAATAATAATTTATTGCTTGGCATGTATTGTTTGTTTGTATATTATTGTTTTTTTTTTAAATAATGAATGAATTAATAATTTTGTAATGTGGTATAATTTATAATTTATATAGGGGCCTTAATTAAAAATGATTTGATTTGATTTGATCTGGCCCTTTGTACATAAACGAATAATATTTAATCCTTTTATGTATGATTTATGCTTGTTAACACTCAAACGTTAGGGATTGGCTGGACTCACTGAGTCTAGCCAATCCCTGACGTTTGAGTGACAATTCCAATGTCGATCTATCGGAATTATATTCGAGAGTAGGCACCCAGGTCAGGATGTCTTATGACGTAGGGCTCCCTCTATTTCCGTCCATTTATTCCAGTCCAGAGCTGTACTTCCTCAAGATCTGCCAAAAGGTTGGGGATTCCCACTTTTTCAACTGTCTCCCATTTCATTCCTTGGGCACCATTTTGTGAGCATTTTGGTCCATTTATCCGTCTAAGCTCAGCATATCACATAATTTCGTATGGTTTAATAATAAAAAAAATATTTAAAAATAATTTTGGAGAAAATCGCCTTTGAATCTTGCGGTAGTGTAAGGTATATTTAATGCTCCCGACATTGCGATATAAATAATTATCATAACATGAGTAATGAACTTCGAATACATTTAAATATGCCTCCAATTTTTTCAGGGCATTTTGCGGACAGGGGGCAAAAAATATCAGTTTTTGTAAAAGTTCATATTTTTTCCTCTATCTAGAGATAGAGGAACCTAATTGGGTGATATACTATCAGTCATTATCCCTACTAATATTATAAATGCGAAAGTAATTCTGTGCGTCTCTCTGTTACGCTTTCACGCTTAAACCGCTGAACCGATCGTAATGACATATGGCAGAGATATAGCTTGGGATATGGAGAAGGACATAGCCTACTTGCTTACGCAATAACCGACATCTGATATATTTTAAAGGATATTCCTTCACAATGTTCGAAAAATTTGCCTGCTTTACAACGTTGAAATAACGGAATTAATGTGGTTGAACTGTCAAAATGGTAGCCATTGGTACTGTAAATTTTTAACACAATCATCAATTACGTAAAAATGTATACTCCAGGACACACCACCGTCAGTTAATTAACGCAATGTCTGTTAGTTGACAACCGTAGGATTGCGTTGACGTGGTAATTGTTAGACCTAATTCAGACAAACTAGTAGGATAAATGACGTTGACCACAATACAATAATAGGATGTCCTTCGCATATTATTGTGGTACATTATCATGCACACAATTTTTTTTTTTTACCGTATTACCCATACTTATATAACCATACGTAAATAAAGCATTTTCTTGCAAGCTGAAAAAAATCAGGGATTTTTATTTCTAAACATGCGTACAACGGATAAGCTTAGTTTATTCATTATATTTTGAGAGACAAATTTTATGAAGGTTATCTTATTAACAGTCTAAAAAAGGTTTTCCAAAAAAACCAAACGACTTCCGAAAAAACACTACAAAGTGTAAAATTACTTTAATTTCGGAAGTCGGTGTGTTTGGATATGTATTTTAATTTTTTGTCACCGCCTTCCGAAATAAAAGTAATTTTTCACTTTGTAGAGTTTTTCGGAAGTCGCTAGTCGGTTGTTTTTTTTTTGGAAAACGTTTTGAGTTTTAAATTTTTAGTTATAGTAAAACTTACCCCACACCAGAAGAATTTTCCAAATCTGTCTATATATGACGGAGTTATGCCCGAACATACATTAAAAAACAACTTAACATGTCGAATTGATAACCTCCTCCTTTTTGAAGTCGGTTAAAAATGGTTTTCAGCGGACTAATTTTAATTTTCAATAATCCAATTCTACGTAACTACAACGCTTTGTATTATCTTATGCAATTATCTTATTTCATAACCTTTTTTATTTTAAGCTGCATATCGACAATTAATAATAGTACTGGGCATTTGGCACGTTTTGAATAAAACGTTAAGGAAACAACGAAAAGTTAAGGGAAAGTACATTAGCTTTATTTTACTTTCTTACATAAAATACAGAACGTGCCAATTGCCAAATATGTATTTCTGGAATTGTCAATCCAATCCAATTAAATTAACTTTGTACGAGTCGCATATAGAAAATATTTGTATTTTTATAAATGACAATTCGCTGATGATTCGATTCGGCCGAATCAACTAATAATCTAATGAGTCTCGTTCTCATGCGATGCGCTTACTGATGAACAGCGTTTCATTTTTATCTTTTTAGAATAGAATATAGGTACATAAATAATAAATAACAATAGATGTCATCATTTCCTCTTCTTGATTAACTTTTTTGCCCATTTATTTGCAACATATCACCAGTAAACATTTACAAAAACTTTACTTGTAAACATAGTTTAAAAATAAACACTGAAAGTGGGTTAAAAAAAATGGCCGCCGACCCCTAAGTGAATAACTCCTCCAGCTAAATGTATGACGCATTTCCCGTAAGTCGGACTCTGCGAGGCTTTCAGTGCAATGCTTCAGTGAAAGGTACGTTTTACGCTTTTAAACTTTCAAAAGAGGTGTTTCACCTATGTGGAAATGCTGGAATAAAAAAAAAGAAACCCCGCAACCGAAGCGGAATTATGCAGTGACACGAAACTCGAGTATTACCCACAGCAAGTTGGCTGGACTTAGGGCTGTTGAAATATTGGATTGTTGCGGTTATAATATATTTAGGTCACCTGAGCATCGTACCTGAATGGCTGTTGAGAGGTTTGACTTGACTTCCTTAGAAGGTACCAGTAGGAAGGTAAAGCTGCATTTCGTGTTTGCCGGTAATCATGTTGTTCTTCTAAACTATGCAATGGATTTTGATGCGGTTTTTGCCATCACTTATAATAATATTAAAATTACTTTTAATTTAATGAAGAAATGTCGATGTTTTGTCAAGAAATGTGTTTTTTGTGGGCGAGTACATCTTGCTATAAAACAACATTTTAAACAGTAATAGGTAAGTAACGGTATTTTGGTATCTTATACACTTTATATTTTTATATTTTTCAAACTAAATGCGAAAGTAACTTTGTCTGTCTGGCTTGCTAGTTTTGTCCTTAAAAAAGTATGGTACAGTAATTGAGCATGCTCTTTTGTCCATTATTATAGATGTAAAAGTTTGTATGTCCATTTAAACCGTTTTTGCGAGATTGGGCAAATATCCAGATGCGCAAAAACGGTTTAACGGATTTTGATGACAGGCACACAGATAGGCCATGACCAGGCTTAAGATATACCTTTTACCCCGGACCCCGGAAGTACGTTCCCGTGGAACCATTGCCGAAATCCACGCGGGCGTAGTTGCGAGCATAAGCTGGTTCTTCAAAAATTAAAAATAAGTTGCTTTTTTCTGTTATTATTGGCTTAGAGAACGGCCATCACAAGGTAAAAAATATTGATTGTGGCTACGAACAAAAATAACTTTTTATTGATGCTAATCATAACACTATGGTATTCTATTCATGGTCTAGGTAAACCCGACACAGAACCTGTTAAAAACATCAGACACATTTTTTTAAGGCATTTTATTATCTTAAAATACTTTATAGCCAATTAACTGCCATAAAATTGGATGTAGGCCTCGCTTCGCTTGCTCGGCTCACGCGTGGTTGGTTACAGCTCAAACTTTGTTTTAAAGAAATAATAGATAGAAAATTAATTCAATAAAAAATAAAACGTTAAGATACTTAGTATTGTGTGCCTCACCGGCGCGCCAAATAGGCCCAATTCAGCATAAATGCCAGGCAAGTAGGGCCTGACGCTGGTTTTCCCTATGTTACGAGGACGTCTTAGAAGTGTACATCATTAGAAAATCGATGAGATTTTAGGGAGAGGATCAAATGAATATCCAAGGCTCCGACTTACCAGTTGTAGGTCGTGGGTTCCAACTGAGACAAGTGCTTAACTTTGTTTAAATAATTTCATCATCATTGTTCTCAAAACGGTGAAGGAAAATATCGTGAGGAAACCATCATGTCCTAGGACCAAACATTCGAAGACGTGTGACAGCTACCAACCCGTAACGGACCCACGTGGTAGCCAAGTACCCACTGCCTTTCAAAGGACGCCTGTGTTCTAGCAGTGGGAATATTATAAACTGGTTATACACTTAAAGATTTACCTGATTTTATAAATATTTATTATAAATATCGGTAGCAGCCCTACGGTGACTTGATTGCGGCCATGCCATTATGATTTTAGTTTTCTGTAGAATTTCAGCTAGTCGTTACGATACGAAATGCTCGGAGAAGTTGGTTTCGGTACTTCTATTAAGATATACATTCTCTGGGGCGGGTTTCGGGATTAGATAGCCACTGTCTTGTTTTTACTAACATAGACCGAGACGCTACTGCTAAGCATGACGCCCTGAGTTCGATTGCCAGGTTGTGCAAAGTGTTTTTTTTTTGGAATCTGGAATTTATCAGTAACGCAATAGGCTCGCTCCATTTACATAAGACTTATACCTAACCGGCGAAACGACGGTATACCATATAGGTACACCTCTGTCTAACCGTTCGGGAAATAGGTACAGGCGTGATTTTATGATGTCTCAATTAAGTTTTTTTTTTGTTGTGTATTTATTTTAGGAGATGTGGACTGACGACCATTGTACGGACACATCAAAGCTACCCCAAACTCTCAAATTTTCCCAATTGAACATGAATCTTAAGCTTCACTACATAGTATAAAACAAAGTCGCTTTCTCTGTCCCTATATCCCTATGTATGCTTAAATCTTTAAAACTACGCAACGGATTTTGATGCGGGTTTTTTTAATAGAAAGAGTAATTCAAGAGGAAGGTTTATATGTATAATACACAGACCTCCACGCGGGCGAAGCCGCTGGCAAAAGCTAGTTTACAATAAAATTGAAAATCTATCAAAGAAATTGGACACATTGGGGTAGCTTGATATGCTGGCGTCAAGTGAATGGCTCGAAGCAAATTCGTGAATTTTCTATACTTATTGAGAAAGTACAGTAATAGCGTACATTATTATGTTCGTATTATAATCTATAGTTTGTTATTTGATCGATTTTTCATTCGAGCAAAGCATGCGAACTCCCATAAAACGTCATAGACGCAATGCGAGTTATTACCTTTTATATTTATGTATGGGTAACACTACAATCATAATGTGTAGGTAATACATTAAGGATGGGTAAATGCGTTGTGGCACGGAGTGGCTCGTGGCTAAATGATATATCAGCCGCACGGATACATTTGCCACGGTCGTCGGTTCATGGATGGTCGACCGTTCTTTACATACCAAGAACACTCTGTGCGTAAAAGTACGTTAAGCAGTTGGTACCTACTGCTGCTGTTTGGGCGCCTCCGACCACTCGGCAATCTTCGGCTGCTGTCGCGAGACAGCGGAAGGCGGCGGGCGGTGACGGGAGAAGCGGCATGCAGGACACGGGCCGTCGACCGACTTCGCTACCGATCTCCAACGACGGCACGCGCGCGCACTTCATACGTTTACCAACTCAAATTAATTTTGTACCTAGGTATACGGATTATATCCATTAAAACTACAGTTAACCTGTCTTTGAGTTTTAGTCCTGAGTTAGGTCCCTAACAGCTGCCATTACTAGATATTTGACAGTCGTGACGGGGAAGCTTGAAAGTCTTACAACCAGTATTTCTAACTGGTTGTTACCCAATAAATGGGTTGTGGAGGTCAGATAGGCAGTCGATCCATGTAAAGTACTAGAATTCAGCTGTAACCCGTCAAACTGGAAGCCTACTCGAATAATGCTATTGAGTTGAGCTGCATGATTACTGATAAATGCGTGCACTGATTGGGCAGGTCCACTCAATCTGTGTGGTTCTTTTCTCAAAAGCCATTTCAAACACCAATCCACATCTTCACATGATCTAACCAAGATTATGTCTGGACTTTAAAAGAGACTGTGACCTCTGAGTTTGTTTCGGCCTTTCTTCTCAGAGTAGTCAGATAGGTAACGCCAAACTCATTTAGTTTTACAAATATGATTGACGTGTAAAAGTGTTTGTACAAACCTACTTACAGAAATAAAATCATTTATCATTTAATGAAAGGCAAATTTATAATGTGCAGGTAATAAATTAAGGAAAGGAAAGGTAACTGCAGAGTGCATTCAAATAAACTCAAATCAACTCATAGTCATATTCATAAAGTACGCTAGGTAATACAAATCGTTCATCTGTGTCAAAGCTATTCAAGAAAACGTTCGGAACGATATTTCGCACAACGTTCCATATTGGATCGTATATAAAACATATAAACTTGCGTCTGGTTATTTAAGTATCCAATAACTACTAAAGTGTGTATTTGAGTTTTAAAGATCGTTACGATTGTTTTGCTGTTACAGTTATAAAGTTTCAAGTGTTTAGTTTACTACTCTTTGTATATGCCATCGTATGATTGTGAACACCATTAGTTTATAATCTATCTCGCGAGATTATAAACTGTCGATAAATTGTGAACTGCACCATACTGCTAACCGACCGAATAGGTTAGCTTAGGTTAGAATTGCGACCGAACGCGCGCGAGCCGAGCGAGCGCTACTTCCAAGTTAGTGGCAGTTACTTGACTATTTAGTAATAGCGTAAGGTACTATCCGTTTTGATACCAGTTCACGATTTGACGGTTTAACGTTTACTTTTAGTATATTAGTAAGATGGCGTGATCACCTGCCTTGCCTTTTCCTAACTATGTTGGGGTCAGCTTCCAGTCTAACCAGTTGCAGCTGAATACCAGCATTTTATATGGAACGACTGCCTATGTGACCTCCACAACCCAGCTACTAGGTAAAACGACACCCTTTGATAAGACTGGTTGTCAGACTTTCGGTCTTTTGACGACCCGTAATGTTGACTAAAACCCACCCATGTTCCCTCAGTTGCCTGTGTGCCAGGGGCGACGGCAGTGGCGGTACCTTCATAGAAGCCAAAAAGCTCAGCTTGCCCTAATAAAATTGTAATTCATATCACTGAAAATAACCCCAGCAACAAGAAAATACAAAAACACATCACTCAATGACCTCTAACTAAAACATTAATGTCATAGGTATAATAGGAATTCGAAATCCCCGCTTTTCCCGCGTTGTCAGATATACGCACTCATTGAACTCAATTAGTATCAGTACGTAATTATTATATTTGGTGAGCATCGTATTTATAGGTTTTCTAACCAAAATTATGATAATCGTGTTAGTAATACTAACAAACATGAGAAAATGAGCCAATCCCTCAGTTAGCTGTTTTTTAATAGTAAAAAATCTATCGGCTTGCCTTGATTTTGACCCCTAGGCACGCCACTGGGCGACGGTATCTTTTTCGAACCCGCACTCCTGGCCACCCGTAACAACTGTCAAAGATCCACATATGACAGCCGGGATCAACGGCTCAACGTGCTTTCCGAGGCACGGAGGGGCCTTGGTATGTAAAGATGGTCACCCATCCACGAACCAACCGCGGCAAGCGCAGCTTAACCTGATCGATCGACCCGTGCGGCTTATATTACTTACCCACGAGCAAGCCCCCTTTATTAGTAAGATCTACAATGGACAAAACAGTATCCATGCTAACGATAACTATACTTTTTGAAAGAAAAAAGTGACTCTTTAGTCTTGTGACGCCAAGGAGGCAAGCGCGACTGGTGAGTATGAGGTCCTGTGGGTTCGATTCCCAGGTGTTATTGGGATTTTTCCATCAGGAATTTTTCAGTAGCAGCTCAAAGCCTGGATTTTGGCTCGGTTGATGGCAATAGGCTCACCCCTATTACATGGGACTTAAACTTAACTGGTGAAATGACGGAGTACTATAGGTACACTTCTGCCGAACTAACTCTTCAGGGAATCCAGGTGTAATTTTTGATTATGCTGTAACAAGTTTACGAATTTTTTAGTTTGTTAATATGTAGTTTTAGTTTAGTAAGGATATTATTTAGTTGGGTTTATTCATTAATTAGGAATAAGTTGTTATGTATAGACGCCAGCACATCAAGCTATCCCAAACTGTCACTTGAGCATGAACCTTATAGGACACGGTGGAGCATACGGTGGAGGTCTGCCCGGCTTGGGCGGAGCACCGCCGTGTCCTCGTTGAGGTGATCGGCGGAGGCGATCTCTCGCGTCTGACCCTGGTCCAGGCCATGGTACGGAGCGAGAGGGCATGGCTGGCAGTCGCCTCCTTCAGCGAAGCAGTTATGCTCGCAAAGAGGGAGGCGGCGCACGTGAGGGAGATGCAGTATATGCGCCCTCACAGCCGTGGCCTTCGCAGGAGACGCCCTGGGCGTCGGGAATCCCAGGCTGATTCCCGGCCACCGTAGGCACGGGCTTGCGGACGGCGAGTAATGGGTAGCTCGCTGTCCGGTAAGGACCAAGCCCGGGTCGACGGCGCGTTGTGTTCCACGCGCGCCTCAAAGAGATGTCAGCAGCAACAGATGGGGCCCGCAAGGGCCGATGCCTGCCAGGGGTGCGGGTTGTTCGAAAGAGATACCGCCGCCCCTGGCACACAGGCAACTGAGGGAACACGGGTGGGTTTTAGTCAGTAAAAGTCTGACACGCCCTCCCGCTCCACCCAGAGCGGGAGAAGTTATTTGATGATTTCCCACACAAAAAAAAAAAAAAAACATGAACCTTATACTTTTGTATTAAAGTTTTTGAAATTTGACAGATTCTGTACACATTGTTATTTTTATGCAATCAAATCAAGAGCCGTTTATTCAAACTAGACTGGGAGTCAGCACTTTTTGAATGTCAAAATTACATAAGATAGCCCGCCCTTCACCACTTCCTAGTTGTTTAGCTGGGAAGAAGTGGCGCAACAAACTCCCCAGCAGCGTGGCTGTTTGTTAAGTTAGTAGAACTTGATTCTATACAATAAGAGGTAAGTAAATCTAGCAAAGAAAAAGGAAGCTTGTTATGGTAATACCAATCTGTTACGAACTGAGTTCAATACATTAATACCAATTTATTACACATCCTGTCATTTCTGTTTTCGTCCCGCAGTGTGTTGATTACATCCCGCTAGTTGGTCGAGTCGGTAATACTTTTCCCGTGCTCAGCACTTCCGTGGCTTTTCGACTTGTTGCAATGTTTCGCTTTTGTGAAAAATGCTAGTGGCGTACGTCGTTAGTTGGCGTCTTTATTACCGCCATTTATTTGTTGAAAAGATTCTGTTACTGCAATTTTCTCGGCGCTGTAATGCTTTGATAGTTTCTTCGTTCTTGAGATTGATTGCTTTTGAGTTTATTTACGAAAATCTAGGTATTCCAGTTCTGAGAAAAGTGATTATATGATGGCTCCTTTGATCACTTCTCTGTGTAAGGAAGTGGAAGGGACTTGTGTAAAGTGCAATCAACACAATACTAAATTTTAAAATAATTCACGTATTTTAAATTAGCTAGAAGCTTATTATTACAATGTAGTCTTATAGACTACATTGTAATTAATTATTAGGTACCTGTATTTTTTTTTCAATTTAAAATAAAACAACTTCACTCTCAAAATCTGAATTCAATTTTCGTAAAATTATTCGTGACCAGAAAATTTAGGTTTAAATACTTTATTCTCAAAAAGACAAAAAAGCCACTTACATGAGAACATAAGATAACATATTGTAATAAGCTTATTCTAGGTAACGGTCACTGATACAATACAATAGGTTTAAAACCATTTAGTGTTTATTTTGGTTGGGTTACCTCCTTCAGTGGTTTCATTCTCAACTACTATTCTAGTAACATTATTAGTGAGTGGTTTCCATTATGTAATTGGACAGTTTTGATTTGAAACCACTGAAAGAGCTTACATTTTTTATGTAGGATGGTAAGTTATTATAAAATTGTGCTCCTTCATAGGTGATATTTTTTCTAGCATAATTTGTACGTGTCTTTGGCAGGACAAGTAAGCTGGGTCGACGAAGACTGCGTTTACTAATTTCACATTTTTTGATAAAAGTTATGTTTGTGTGAATGGTTCCATCCATTACTTTTCTAATCATGATACAAGTGTTATACATATAAAGTTGTTTGATATTCATCAGTTTTGTTTCTTTATAAATTTCGTTCGTTGGTGCCAAGTACGGATAGCGAAACAGTGTCTTTATGATCCTGTTCTGCATTCTTTGCAGTTCCTGTAGCTTTGTTTTACTAGCGCTACCCCAGATTTCTATGAGATATAATAAATGTGATTTTACAAGTGAATTGTAAATGTTTAAACGCAGTTTTTTGGGTATACATTGACTTATATTGCGGAGTGAGCCAATAAGTGAGGAAATTTTACTTCTAATATAATCAATTTGCTTGTTCCTTGTTAAACAATTTTCGATTCTAAGGCCAAGGTATTTTTCGTAGGTTTTTTGCTCTAATGGGATGTTGTCTATAGTTAACGGGTTATGCAGTGGAATTTTTTTATTTTTAGCTTTAAAGATAATGTAACATGTCTTTGAGATGTTTACAGTTAGCAAATTTTGTTGGCTTATTCCACTTTTCCCCGTTGGATGATCCCCATTGATGGGGATTAGTGAACTTTTTGTTCACTATTCCCCGTTGACCCAAAATTTTTATTTAATGGGGATAAGTGAACTAAAAAGTTCAATAATCCCCATTAGGTAGGTACGTTAAAAAAATAAAATATATGAATCATGTTACATTTATTAATTAAAAATATAACTTTCTTATACCTAGTAAAATCACAGATTGTACAATTATTAATTTAAAATAAAAAATATAACTTTCTTATACCTAATAAAGTCACAGATTGTTACAATCATTAATTTAAAATTGTAGCATGAAAATATTTCTTTCTTATACCTTGTAAAATCAAAGATTACACTCACTTAAGTTTTTCTAAACAGTGCCCAATCGTAATTTCATTATTAATGAGTTCCATTTGGACCTCCTGTATATAATTATCGCGATTGATGCTTTTTTTTGTTTTTTCCGCTATACCTTTATTTTCAGAAACCCCCAATGCAAGAACTTCGTAATACGATGCATCTTCAGCCAACGCTGTGAGGAGCTTCATAATGTTGGGTTTCTTTATTTTCACACGCTTTTATAAGAAAGTTATATTTTTTATTTTAAATTAATAATTGTACAATCTGTGATTTTACTAGGTATAAGAAAGTTATATTTTTTATTTTAAATTAATAATTGTACAATCTGTGATTTTATTAGGTATAAGAAAGTTATATTTTTAATTAATAAATGTAACATGATTCATATATTTTATTTTTTTAACGTACCTACCTAATGGGGATTATTGAACTTTTTAGTTCACTTATCCCCATTAAATAAAAATTTTGGGTCAACGGGGAATAGTGAACAAAAAGTTCACTAATCCCCATCAATGGGGATCATCCAACGGGGAAAAGTGGAATAAGCCATTTTGTTGGAACCATTCAAACAGAATTTTTAAATCGTCTTGAGCTCGTGAAATAGCATCATGAACATTCGTTCCGAAATAAAACAAGCATGTGTCAAATTTTGAAAATTCTAAACCTCTATTTCTAGCAGCTTCGGTAATCTAAAAAATTAGAGGAGCGTAGTAATAAACTTTTATAAAATGCACTTAGTGAAACATCGACGGACATCATAAACATCACGCCTGTGATTACCTAAGGGTAGACAGAGATATACCTATTGTGTAACCACATTTCGACAGTTAAGTTAAAATATTGTTTTAAGTTAGTTTTAAATGAAAAAAGTTAATTTCACATAATTATGGCTAGACAGGAGCCATTACATAATTTCCCATTACCACATTAAAGCTAGTTCACACTAACATAAAGGTCGTTGACATGCGACCTTGGTACGATTAACCTCATTTTACACTACGAAAACCGACTTTACTGCTACGAAATAAAAGCTGTAAGTATCAATACCAAGCGAAAATTTAGCAAGTGATGTCAGTATACACAGTCCGTGTTCTGACTTTATTACTATGAAAATAATCTAATTTGTGTGTAATACTTTGTTTTTCAAATTTTGATCAAAGTCACGAAACTTTTCTTTGTAATATTTACAGAAAAAAAGAGAACTTTTGTTCTTGTATTTTCTATCGTCAAACTCGAAAATAATTTACATACAGTTTTCTAAGTCTCGGAAACTTTATTAAGCTTTGTTAAAAGGAGAGCTTTCGCTTCATTTTCCAATTTGTATGATAGATAGGTTCTGTGTTTACGCATCAATACTGTTCACAAATAAACCCTCTAAAAGCAACATCAATCAATTAACTTACCTGTCAGAGCTTCTACGTCATCCTTCTCAAATATAATAAGTTTAATATACCACTGCCTACCTAGTGCCCATTGCGTACTCCAACTTGTCAAGGTACAACGACTTTTGGAAAAGAAAATGAAAATTGATTCAAATCCTACCGCAACGATAGGGTATTTTACTATAGATGAGAAAACATCTGAAAATATATTATTGAGATAGTTTAGGCAAAATGCAGTCGGAAAATATTAGTTTTAGTTCATGAAACAACAAAATAAATTTTAAAATACAATTGAAAGATTTAAGTTTTTGTAAATCTGTTTTTGAACACCATAAAATAGTAGCCGCCATGTTATTACGTCATACGGCATATCAACTGAGCACCTTTGTACTTTTATTATTTTCGTAACCAAAGTAATTTTTATTTAAATATTATTTTGCATTCAGGGACCGCAAACCAACAATATGTCGAAAAATAACAAATTTTTTAAATGATAAATAATTATCTTATAAAATATCAGCGCATTTTTATACATATAGAAAACTGGCGTCATACCCACAGAACAAGATGGCGTCCACTGCGACTAGCGTTTTCGTTAAATTACGTGCGAAATTTGAAAATGTAATATTCAAATGCATTTTTGTGGCACTATTTTTTAAGTGGTTTATTAGCACTCTAGAATCTAATTAAGACTCTTTTGACACAAAAATGAGTATAATACCCTATTGTGTTACATTTGTCATCCTATTATCCTACTATATCCTACAAATAATATAAATATGACAGTTTGTATGACTACAGGTTCGGATGTTTGTTACTGAATCACGCATTAATGTCTAAACGGATTTCAATGAAATTTGGCACAGAGATAGTTTACCTATATCCTGAATTAACACATCAGATACTTTTTTCACGGTAGTATGTTCCCGTGATAAAAGTGCTAGTTTTTAGTTGAAAAATACAAACACAAAATAAAAAAGTATTCAAATGTATGTCTATTTTCGTCTAATACTACTAGTCTCAGCAGTTTCAAATAAGCATACCTAATATGTAAATTCCCCGACAAAAACCTTAAACAATCTCACATATTTTACTTACATTAAACGAAGCTCGGTAAATATTGGCGTGACACGCAAATTAAGCAGTTCATAGCTTCACAAGGTCAAGAATAAACTAGAATGATTCATATCCATATTTTAGTACAACCGAGGTATTTGAACGGTCTGTTGCGTAATCCATTTTCCGTATTTCATGGAGACTACTACTACAGTAGGTTAACAAAATAAATATAGGTATACATTATCTAACCCATTAACTACCCGCCTGTACTTGGAGATTTAGTGCGAATTAAACTGCGTTCATGTACTGTCAGTGTCAAAATTCTACAGAAAATAATGACAATAGATCGCGTTTAGTTTCATTGGTGTTGGCAAAAGTCAGTGTTGAAGTGATATACTTAATATGTATGATAAAAAAAACGAGCGTAATTAAATGGGTTGAAATAATTATTTGCAATATTTCATTAGAACGAAAACCCATTTTTTTAGATTAATTCAAGTTCAAAGATTTGTATCATTCATTCTTTTCGCAAATTCATTCATTAAACCCCAACACTATTAGTGATAGGTCGTTGACGGTTTTTCCGTTAACGCAACGTCAACGTTGATTTACGTTTATCAACTAGTTAAATTCGTCAACGAGTTAACGTGCAACTATTGTCGACTTGTAACGTTAACCGTTCATTCATTGAACGGTTTTATTCAACGCTGCGACGTTCAACGATTTTTATATTGTTATAATTTTCTTAAAAGAAATATTTCAAAAATCAACTCTTGTGTACGTTATTTATAGTTCAAATTCTACGACATGACCGTCGCTCAGAATCTATGATGGTATTGTCAACGTAAGTTTTTTGCTCAGTTCGTTAGGTACGTTTGCAAATTTAGTTTAGTTGATTCTTAAACGAGTTATATTCATAAACGTCGTTGATAAATTCAACTAGTTGATTCATAAACAGTTGACCTTAATCCGTTGACAGGAGATCAACGGTTGATTCAACTGGTTCGTTGATTCAACGCCCATTGCTAAACAATTAGTATGGCAGCATTATTTTGTATTGAACTGTCAAGTCACTGAGAAAAGAATGATCAAATTCGTCGGCAGTTGTCGGCTATTGCTGTAGTCACGGAAAACACGTAATATTTCCTAGAAACTGCACCGGTTAGGATCTAAGTAAAAATAAAATATGGCACAAAAGTTGATAAAATGGCCTGGTTGTGTTGTAGACTCGTGGTTCGTGTGTAGGGCTGGATTAGAAAGGTATATTATGTTGCCTTTTAGTTAAGCGGAATCGATAAGGAAGCGAAGGAGGTACATAACTGAAGGTATTTATCATTGTCTGCCTCGCGGGTCTAGTGGTCTTTAGGTGATATTCAAATCGAAACCTATAATGTGAACCTAATGATATACTGTGATTGTTACATGCACCCTAATGGCGGAACACACTATTAATCCATTGCTTCATATGTTCGAAAAATTTGTCTGCTCAGCAACGTTGTATAAAACGCAATGAATGTCGTTGAACCGTCAAAATGAAAGTCATTCCTACTGTGAGTGTGTTACGCAATTACCACGTTGTTGTAGTTGCCATGTGAATAAATGAATTAGTAAATTGATAGGAGTTGGAATACCAACCTATTCGAAATATCCCATTTCCATTGGGTGGAGATTACAACTTACAACATTACATACCTACCTATATTATTATCGAATTATTTAAACTTACATTCGAACCGACCCTCGGGAAGGCTGGAGACAAACTACGCGTAGCTTTTAAGTATCTCTCTCACTTATACCTGTCTGAAGTTTTGGATAAAACTTGAATAATGCCAAAATTATGCAAATTTACGCAAATGATGGCTCAGCACACAATCATAATGCAGAAGTTTCACTTCGTGCGACGTCCGCGAACTTCATGGACCGCGCGTCACATAAACTATTAGCGAATAGCGTAGAAGAAAATAACAAGCTGCAAAACGGTTCGTAGGTAATTCATTCTAATAAGTACATATCTGTTCAACTCCATCACTCAACCTAGGCTGTCTTCTACAGCAAGCTTAGCACAAGCACCGATTTGTCGACGGAAGAATAGACATGACTATTAACTAAATTATGTACAATAGGAGAAGATAGCTATGTTTTTTTATTAATTATCACAGTAATGCGTTCTAATCGAATCATGATTTTGTAGATAATCGTATATACTTTATGGCCGTCGAATAGAAAGTTTGCTGTGAGTGTGTGTGCGTTTTTCAAAAAAAAAAAAAATAACCGACTTCCAAAAAAATAGTACAAAGTGAAAAATAACTTTAATTTCGGAAGTCGGTGAGTTTGGATATGTATTTGAATTTTTTGTCCCCGCTTTCCGAAATTAAAGTTATTTTTCAATTTTTAGTCTTTTTTTTGGAAGTCGTTTGTTTTTTGTTTGAAAAAGTTTTTATTTTTCACTTTGTAGTATTTTTTGCAAGTCGATTGTATTTTTTTTAAGTTTTTATTTTTCACTTTTTAGTGGTTCACATGTGCTTACCCCTTCACAGCGTACCAGCGTGATGTTATGTTATAAACTGGTGTAAACAATAGACAAACATGAGATTTCAGCAATTCTAAACCATTTGGTATCATTTATTGAGTTCCGTTGCCTATCTCCGAAGTTCTTGACCAGATCTTCACCAAATTGAAATGGGACCACTCCGAGAAAATACTCCTCTAAAAACTAATAAACAAATCGCTTCAAGTGTGCCTATAAAATTTGATGAGTTCTCTCTATTTCTCCAGAACCCCATCATCAGATCCTGACTTGATGATCATGGGACCACCTGGAAAGTATACCCTTTCAAACTAAAAAAATATAATCCAAATCGGTCCAGCCATCTTCGAGTAATCGGGGAACATACATAAAGAAATGAAAGAAAAGGTTACGACGAATTAAGAACCTCTTCCTTTTTGAAGTCGGTTAAAAAGTGACTGTGACCTCTAAATTTCATTGGCATTCCTTCTTAAAGTAGTCGGATAGGAAACGGCGACCTGATATAGTTTTTAAAATATGATTAACGAGTAAAAGTGTTTGTACAAACCTACTTCCCGAAATAAAAATATTGATCATTTACCATTCTACAAACTCAAGTTCATTTCGGTATTTTTTAAGGTGGACGGACCTTCTGACCAATTTTGTGTGTTGTCACAGAACATTGTCCTACGTCGACGATAATTCTAGGAATAACCATAATGGCTAGAAGTCGGCATTGCGGTATACCTCGCCGGCTTATATTATATTCCGATATTTGTGGTTCAAGTGCAATGGGCTGTGAGTTCTATTAATACCTCGGTGCTGCTTTATGTATGTGTTAACAGATGGAAATAGCTGTTGTATATTTTGTTGGTGAATTTTTTATTCTGCAGTATCTTGTGCAAATACCGACTCTGATATGATGTATGTGAGTTTATTTTTGTATGCTATGAGTGTTTTGGAAAAGCAGTATCCTTGTGTATAATATTTTCCTAATATCAACAATAATTTCATCACCACTGCTCTATAAACAGTGAAGGAAAATATCGTGAGGAAACCTTCATGTCCTAGAACCAAAATTTCGAAGATATGTGACTTACACAAACCCGCACTGGGCTCACGTGGTGGATTAAGGCCCCCTTCTCACCGAGGGGAGGCCTGTGTCCCAGCAGTGGGAACCAAAACAATTTAGCTTTGCACGCTTTGCTCGCTCGGCTCGCGCGCGTTTGATCACACTCCCAAACTAACATTACTCATTTGGTCGAGGTGCCCTGACATAGTTACTGGAGGCGCAATTAGTAAAAAAAAATTAAGAAGCCTAAAAGGCACACCTCTCTGTTTCCCTCGGGGTTAAAAAGGTATCCATGGCTAGAAAGTCGATAAGTATTTAAAAGATTAGTTATACAATATTTCTCTTACAAAAGTACCACTAAAAACTTAGTACTTACAATGGATGTAAGGATACAATATTCCTAATCAATGTCCATCTCCCCATTCCCACCGAAACAACTCATTATTATTAATTGTTCTGCTATCGGTGACGTTATCAGTCGTGAAATGAAGGAATGTCTGTTTAGGGGTCAGCACTTCTGCATCGGGTCATGACATGTGTAGATAAGTTATCAGCATCACATGACTCTGTGTCAGCTTATTGTTGCTGTTTTATCATTGTTTTGGTGTATTAATGGCCAAATATGGAATTTTCTTTTAACTAAAGTGTGGGGAAAGGAAGGAAGGAAAATATAGTGTGGGGAAATATAAATACGTAGTGGGGTCGCACTGAAAGTTATTAGAAAATTTGATTTGAATTTGAAATGCGATGGAAACATTGACTGAAGCAGTAGGCCCATTCTTCTTTAGTTTTGGGATCTACTCCACACCTTTTTCAAACGCAGCTACGGCATCTTTAGGGTTCATAAAAAGAATTCCTCTAAGTTAATCTTTTATTTTTAGAAATAAATAAAAGTCATAAAGTTCCAGCCAGATCGTTCTCGCCTTTCATAGACAAATATTCGATAGTCAAAATCAGCGACGCAAAATCCAAATAAAATTTCATAAATGTAGCAGAAAATAAAGCATCAAAATGCATTTAAAAATTCCTTTGACTATTTCAGCGTAACATTCTCATGTTTAATATTTACAAAGTGCTGGAACTGTTACTGCTTTTGAAAGCCCGTATCGAGAATATTAACTAAACAAACATGTTCGATACCTATTCTAGAAGTTCTTACACAAACTAAAATATTAGTTCTTCGAACTGTAAGTAATTTAAATTGCAAAGCAGGTAAAATTATGATCTCATTTCTTTCTTTTTTTATTTACTCTCAAATGAATTGATTATGGCGATTTTAAACTAAATTGGGTAAGTATTTATACACATGAGCCGCTCGTGTGTATGAGCACTATAAGAAAATAAAAATTAAGATTCAGTATGATACTATCCATATTTCGTTGGGTCTTTAGATAGAAGAAAGAAAGAGAAGTACCTAATTATTATTGCAGTGAAAGAAAGCATTGCTTGCTTCCACCTACAATCACTAAAGTGCTAAACGTATCAAAAACTCTGAAATATTGTCTGTTATTTTCAAACGATTGACAGAAATGGAACGACGGTTTAAGTAAATAACTTAATAAATATCACGCATGTATACCCCGAGGGGTTAGGCATCCTTGTGGAGGCGATCGGCGGCGGCGATCTCTCGCGTCCGGCTCTGGTCCAGGTCAAGGTACGGAGTGAGAGTGCATGGGTAGCCGTCGCCTCCTTCTGCGAAGCAGTAATACTCACGAAGAGGGAGGCGGCGTGAGGGAGAGGTAGGATATGCGCCCTCACGGCCCTAGTCACCGCAGGAGTAGCCCTGGGCGTCGGGAATCCCAGGCTGATTTACCGGCCACCGTGGGCGCGGGCTTGCGGACGGCAAGTAATGGGTAGCTCGCTGTCCGGTAAGGACTAAGCCCGAGTCGACGGCGCGTTGTGTTCCACGTGCGCCTCAAAGAGATGTCAGCATCAATTCATGGGGTCCGCAAGGGCCGATGCCTGCCAGGGGTACAGGTTGTTCAAAAGAGATACCGTGGCCCCTGGCACACAGGCAACTGAAGGAACACGTGTGGGTTTTAGTCAGTAAAAGTCTGACACGCCCTCCTGCTGGAGCAGCTTTCGGGAAAATATCAAAATACTTCCTCCGCTCTGGGTGGACCCAGAGCGGAGGAAGTATTTTGATATTTTCCCGCCCTCAAAAAAAAAAAGGTTTAGGCAGAGGTATACCCACGTTTAGCCAGTTATGTTTAAGTCCCATGTATTAGAGGGCGGGCGAGAAATCTAGACCCCGGGTTGCTATTTAGAAATCCCAGAAAAAAAAAAAACCCCATAACCCTTTGCTCGACCCTTGAATCGAAGCCAATTTCATGATTAATGTACTTCATGCGAGCCTTAATGCTGATAATGCCAAGTTATTATTCTAGCATTATCTCTAAGCTTAAGCAAGGTTTAGTCACCCAAGCTGTTGCCAAGTCCCGGATCAAAACAGTTTGCATATTCCGGTCCGTTCCTTGCTCTAATTCATGACAACAAAATCTACCGAAACTTCCCTAAAACGACCCAACATTTGAACAAAAACCTTTTCAAATACATCCAGCTTAAGACCAACGCTCCACTGAGTACCTAAAACCTTTCATTTACTATTAACAACGCAAATATTCAAAGGTACCGGTATAAGAATATTCTTAGCAATAAATATTTGTTTAGACCACACCACACCTTTGCCCTGCTAATTGTAAATGCAGTACCTACTTGCAAAAAAGTGGTTTCGAGAAAAACGCGGAAATCTATAAGTAAAATTTTCATGCAAGTACTGTGAATCTCGCTATAAAAAAAACATACCTCCAGTACCCAAATATTTTTATTTTTCTCATATAATAATAATAATAATAATAATAAGCTGGCAACACTGATAAGTCAACAACGTAATTTTTTTCATATCTCTTATTTTCCATATTTATCCATATTTATTCATTTCTGTAATTCATATCTGCACAATAAACAGTATTAAACCTTTTGGAAGAAAGCCACCAATAAATTGATATACAAAAACGTTATTAAAATGAAAAAACGAAACAAACCAAAAACTATAATGACGGCTGTCAAAGCCGGCCTCGTATGGAAATAAAATAATGAAAAAATAAAACATGAAATGTTGACGAGATCAGCAGCTCGCCGTGCACGCCCACCACCTCCGGACTCGTCGCTCAGCTCCGCCTCGCCGCCGCCGGAACCCAGCCCCATCGAAAGTGCTGTGACACCGGCAGTGGCAGTTGCATCGAGCTCGAGCGACGAATATTTTTCCCCGCCGACGTCGCCAACACCTGTACGTCGGCAGGGGAGAGGCCGGCCACCGAGAAGCTTGGGACTTAGGGGCCATCCGGCCCCGAGCCGGGTCCCCGCTGCCGGTGGTTGTGTGCAGCGCATGAGATGGACTCAGTCTATGAACGAGAACGTCATGCGCGCATATTACGGGTCTACAGAGGGGGGAACTAACCTCACTGCGTACCGCGAAAGGATGCTGTCTCTGTTCCAGGCACTAGAACCAACCGTCAACGTCTCGGCCCAACGACTGTCGGATCAGGTGCGGGTCATCCAACGCAATCATAGGTTGGACGATGCCGCACTTGATAGGCTGCGTTCAGAAGTACTGAGCAACCATATCATCTCGACTCCGACACAAACCGCGGCACATACCTCAACTATTGATGCAATCTCGCCGCGGTCCAATCCTGTTGAAGAAGAAGATGATAGGGTTGCCACAGTAAGTAGCCAGTGCAACGCCCGATTGAGGAGCGCACTGGAGGATGCGTTTCGCGAATATCGGTCCACCCCAACCGAACTTAGGCCCCGATTACCACGGTTACCCATGCACAAGAAAAATAGGGCGCTGGTGTGTGCCTTGAACTCGCAGCTCAAGAATTTCTTCGAGAGCAGCGAGGATCTCGTTGATACACACTCGATCCTGTATTGCGCGGCTGTTGCGGCATGTCGTTTAGCTAACGTCAAGTTTCCAAGCTGTGACGGAGCTTCTCGACCAAAACCAGCCGCACCAGCCTGGCAGTGCAGGATCGAGCGTCGTATCGATGGGGCCAGGGTACTCATCGGCAAACTATACTGCTTCAGGGAGGGCAATACACGACCACGAGTGATGCGCTTTGTGAGGCGGGCTTTCTCGGGGACTGGAATCAGTCCTCCAGAATACATGTCCCGTATCACAGAGCGCATCGACTTCCTGAAGCAGAAAGTCTGTGCATGGGCTAACCGTATTCGGCGGTATAAGCGGCGGGTTGACCGGTACACGCAGAATCGTATGTTCCAGAGCGATGAGAGGTGGGTGTATAGAGCCTGGGAGCGACCCAAACAAAATGTGACGGACGTATGCCGCCCGGATGATGCCACCACGAATGCATTCTGGCGCAGCATCTGGTCGGTACCCGTCTGTCACGCTGAGGCTGGTTGGATGCAGGATGTCGAGCGAGTGTGTGAAACTATACCAGAAATGGAACCAATTTCAATTACGCCATTAGATGTAGCCAGAGCAGTCCGTCCGTTACCAAATTGGAAATCACCGGGACCGGACGGACTGCATAACTTTTGGTTAAAATGGCTAAGTAGTTCACACATTCGCCTGGCATCTCAATTCCAGTCATCCTTAGAGTCTGGGTCGCTACCGCATTTTCTAACAACAGGCGTTACCCACCTGCTCCATAAGTCAGGTAGTCCCGCGGAACCCAAGAATTATAGACCAATAACATGTCTGTCGACGGTTTATAAACTTCTTACATCCATTTTGAGAGCGAAAATTAACACACACGTTGAGAATAACTCGATTATGTCTCCCTCTCAAAACGGATGTAAGAACGGGTCCCGCGGTACTAAGGAGCTACTCCTCATCGACATGGCCATAAGCCAACAGGTTCGTCGATCCCGCAAGGATCTGTCAACATGCTGGATAGATTATAAGAAGGCCTACGACTCGGTGCCACATGCATGGCTCATGAGAGTGCTGGAGTTGTACAAAATAGATGCAACTCTACGCACCTTCCTTGAGTCGTGCATGGGGCAATGGAGGACAGTCCTTCACTATCCAGGATGTCCACAGATCCAGGCGAATGATGAGCCTGTATGGATCAAACGGGGAATATTTCAGGGCGACAGCTTGAGTCCCCTTTGGTTTTGCTTAGCCCTGAATCCTCTAAGCACACTGCTGGAGAATTCAGGTCTAGGCTATCGGTTGAGGAGAGACGGTGGGGTTATATCTCACCTCCTATACATGGATGACCTTAAGCTCTTTGCCCCCAACAAATTGCAACTGATGGAGCTACTGAAGGTAACTGAAACTTTTAGTAGCGCCATCAGAATGGAATTTGGTGTGGACAAATGTGCAGTCATGCATGTAAAGCGAGGTGAGATTATGGAATCCGAGGGAATTCAACTTTCGGATTCCATAAACCTCAAATCCCTCTCCTCATCCGACAGCTATAAGTATTTGGGTATGTCGGAAGCGTTAGGCATCAATGCTGCTGACATGAAGCAATCGTTGAGGGAGCGCTTCTTTGGTCGCCTGAAGAAGGTATTAATTAGTCTTCTTACAGGCGGAAACAAGGTGCGCGCCTTCAACGGTTGGGTCATGCCAGTTTTGATGTACTCTTTCGGCATACTCAAATGGACTCAAACTGAACTCGACGCCCTGGATCGACGGGTCCGTACACTGCTGACTGCAAACCGGATGCATCACCCACGATCATCGGTGATGAGACTGTACATCCCGCGGAAGTGCGGGGGTCGAGGCTTTTTAAATGCGAAGACCCTCCACAACCGCGAGGTGTGCAGTCTCAGGGAATATTTTTTTAAAACCGAAGTGGGTATGCACCGTGATGTGGTCGCGGTGGACAAGGGTCTCACCCCGTTGTCCATGGCTAAAGAGAACTGGCGCAAACCCGTAATACTCACTATAGATGACCGCAAGGAAGTATGGCGAAACAAGGAGCTTCACGGGCGCTTCTATAGGGCTCTTCATGAGCCCGGTGTAGATTTCCTAGCGTCCGTATCCTGGCTACGTTTCGGTGACCTATTTGGGGAAACTGAAGGTTTCATCTGTGCAATTATGGACGAAGTTATCTTGACGAATAACTACCGGAGACATATTATTAAGGACGGGACGGTTGACGTGTGTCGGGCATGTCATCGTCCGGGTGAGTCCATCAGACATATTATCTCTGGTTGTTCTCGTCTAGCTAACGGCGAGTACTTGCACAGGCATAATCAAGTAGCCAGGATTATTCACCAGCAACTTGCTTTGCAATATAAACTTGTGGATTCTGAGGTACCGTATTACAAGTATGTGCCCGACCCAGTTCTCGAAAATGACCATGTCACGTTGTACTGGGATCGGTCTATCATCACTGACAGGACTATTGTAGCCAATAAGCCAGATATAGTGGTGATAGACCGGTTAGCGCGCCGCACAATGATAATCGATGTTACCATTCCACATGACGAGAACCTCGTGAAAGCTGAGAAAGAGAAACAGATTAAGTATCTCGACTTAGCACACGAGGTTGTTGCCATGTGGAATGTGAACTCGGCTGTAATTGTGCCGATTGTCGTATCAGCCAATGGACTGATGGCCGAAAGCCTCGACCAACATCTATCGAGGCTCTCGTTAGGCGGTTGGATCAAAGGCCTAATTCAGAAGGCAGTACTCCTCGATACGGCACGTATCGTGAGGAGGTTCCTGTCTCTGGAGCCCTAACCACCGGTAGCTTGGACCCTGCTCCCGATATCGGCGGACAACTATTTTTTATATTTTTAAATGTTTTTTGTAAGGTTATTTTATAAAAATATTTAAAAATGTATTAGAATAAGGGGTTAATGAATATATGAAAATAATAATAATAATTATCATCATACAGAGTATCTTAACAATTTAAAATAGGGCACAGATGCTTATTGCCTGAACTAGGTTGAACCTGTGCTTCAGGCTAGGAAGTGCTTAAATACTTAATGTAATAAATTAACAATGTGTATAATGTAATAACTAAATTAAAATTAGGAAAAAAAGGTAAAATAAAAATAGCATGTTAGTAGTTCTATTTGCAGACAACAAGTAGATCTTCTGTCTGTGCATAAGCGATGGTTAGTAAATATGTAGTAATAATTTTCGTACAACTAAAGTAATTCAATTTATAGATACTTAGTTTTCTATTTAGCCTATTGTACAGAAATGGGCCTAAGAATGTAAAAAAACCTTTCTACAAAGACATGTTTCGAGGTTGTATTAGATGTGCATACTATATCATTCCGTCTTTTGTTAGTATTGTCAGCAGTGTACGTAAGCATGGTGTGCTGTTTTAATACTAAGTGCAAAATGAAAATTTGGCGAACAGTCATCACGTTGCAGGAATTATATAGCAGATCTGTGGGAAAGAAAAAGGGATGGAAGTTTGCTACCTTTAAAATTGCTCTCTGAGCTCTTTCAAGAAGAAGCAGATTAGTTTTTGGTGCGCCACCCCATGATGTGATGCAGTATTGAATTATTGATTGACATAGGGCTAAATAAACTTGTTTGATTAATTTTGAGTCTGCAAATGATCGCAATTTTTTAAAAACAAATATTAATTTGCGCACTCTTTTAACGAGACTTTCAATGTGATTTCGGAAAGACAGAGTGTCGTCCATTATTACACCGAGGTATTTTATGTTGCTCGTTTTGAGGATAAAAGGACAATTACACATGTTGACTGAACGGTTTCCACATTGATGGGCATATAGTTGAGGGTTAGTAACGTTAGCTTGAGGCTTGCGCATGGAGAAGCGAATGTATTTTGTCTTGTCAGCATTTAATGTTAGTAAATTTGTTTGAAGCCAATTTGTCACAGTATCAAAACCTAGTTGTGCGATTTCGAACAGTTCATTACTGGTTTTAGCGGTAAAAATTAGCGCCGTGTCGTCGGCATATGATATAATTTTCCCGTCTTTAATATTAAGGTTGCACATGTCGTTAATATAAATCAGGAATAGCGTAGGGCCCAGAATACTTCCTTGAGGAACACCAAAACCCGTAGTTTTCTGCTCATCACTGATGGTTTTATCAATTCTAACACATTGGTATCGGTCATGTAAGTAGTCAGCAAATAGTTTCAGCGGCGTTCCCCTTATTCCAATAGTCTCTAATTTATTCAGAAGGACAGAAACGGACATATAGGTTTGCCCCTAAGGCTGCCATTTCTGCAAAAAAGTAAAAACCCATAAGTGTCGATTAGTGCAAATACAATTAGCAGGGCAGAGCTATACCTAGGCAAAAAAATCGCGCGGCAGTCGTCATGTTATGTCTTGCTGTGGCTGTCTGAAGTTGCGGAATCGAAGCCATTAAATACGTGTTTAAAAAACAAAGAATGTGGGGCCCCTTTTATCCTCAATCTCGCCTAGTGGAAAGCGATGATGAAGCCTACGATGGTGTACTTAGGTACCTAGAATAAATGCCAGTTGGCCTATTCTGTAAAAAACTCACCGTGAAATCTTAGGTACACTTTTGACAGTTCAGTTGAGCTTGATGTGATCTGTCAAAAGTGTCAGTCCCTAGCATCAGGTCGAAAGAATTTAGAAAGAATGAATTAGAGAATAGATTGACTGTTTAGTTTAGCGTTCTAGTCGCAACAACAATGTTTCATTCGACCAGTTGCGTATGAGTGGCTTAGATGATCGCATTTATGGTCGCGATGTCGTTGCAAGCAACTAAAATTCTATATCATTCCGATCCAGCCCGCCCTTGCTGCCTCTTCCAGCGACGCCCTAAGCCGAGGTCCATACCTCATAGAGGGTACCTTTAAGTTTTAAGTTTCTAAGCCCTGGTTGCAGACCTAAGTTATTGAAGCAGCCGCAGGTAACGCACGGTAAGCCGACAACCTCCTTTTTTTTTTTTTTTTTGATCACGTGGGGAAATCCTCATGGATGTCCTCCGCCCCGGGGAGGGCGGAGGGTTCTGTCAGACTCTTACTGACTAAAACCACCCCGGTGTTCCGTCTCTCACTTGCACCGGGGATCACGGGAACTGATGTGACTTCCGCGATCCCCGGCTAGTGCCGGCCCGCCTCTGCGGGCCACCTCGCGATAGGGGGGGAGTGAGGTGTTAAACTCCCCCCTTACGTCATAGAGAGGCGCGCGTGGAACACTACGCGCCGCCATCTCGGGTCCTAAGAAGTAGGGGGCAACGAATTTCCCCAGATCCGTTGCCCCTGGACCCATTTAGGGGGGCTGGAAGAGGGCGTTGTCCGCCCTCCGCCGACGCCCGGTGCGTCTGCTGCGGATCGGGTTAGCGGAAGCAATCTCCCGCTCCCTCTCCGCAGCTTCCTTCTGCGACATGACTCTTTCGCAGAAGGATACCACCGCGTCCCAGGACTCCTCGCTGCCGACCATCGAGTCGACAACGGCCGGCAGCGACAGGTCACTGCCGACTCCTGAGATGAGGGCACGGCGCGGCTCCTCCCAAGCGGCACACTCTACCAGCGTGTGCCACGCCGTGTCCTCCCGACAGTCGACGCAGTGGTGACACCGAGCGTCCGGCTCCCTGTTTATGCGACACAGGTACTTCCCGAAGCAACCATGCCCCGAGAGCACCTGTGTCACCCGAAACGACAGGGAGCCGTGCCTCCTCCCGAGCCAGCGCTCGAGTACTGGCCGGACCGCCCCAATGGTAGCGGGGCCGGCGGTAGGGCGTGAAAGCCTGTCCCGCCATTCCGCCACCAGGGCTAAGCCGACAACCTCCTAGGTTGACCTGCGAGATATCATTAGGTACCACAAAAAAAGTGCAAGCATCTTGAAAATTGATTTTAATATAAAGTACCTGCTTCATTGATTAGATTTTTGTTGATTTACGAAATTGTTAATTTTTTTTTATTCATTCATCTCATATGATTTTATTTTGCCATACATGGCAAAATAAAATGTGTGATCTCGCGCTTATAGCAATGTATATTTAAAGTGTCTTATTTTTAATTGATTTTAGTTTAGATATTTTCCTGTTATGCAATTATCACTAAGTATCTACCTGACTGAAGTACCGAAGTTATCCGGAAAAGAACTGGAGTTACTAACATAGCTTGCAGAGTCAGTAGGTTGAAATGGTACTGGGCTGGCCATGTTTGTCGAAGGACCGATGGTCGATGGAGCAGACGAGTCCTGGAGTGGAGACCGCGTATCGGCAAGCGTAGTGTGGAACGCCCCCCAGCTAGATGGACCGACGACTTTAAAAAGGTGGCTGGAGACAGAATGGATGCGGAAGGCGGAGGATAGTGTGTTGTGGCGCAGCCTGGGAGATGCCTAATTCCAGCAGTGGGCTGCGATAGGCTGAGTTGATTGTTGATGTACCTCAGTCTGAATATGTAGCAATTCCGAGCCCCATGTTACCGGCAAATGCCTCGTTTGGGGGTCACTGCTCACTCGTCTTGTGCAGACGGACGCCAGCACATCAAGCTACCCCAAACTGTCAAATTTTCCCAATTGAACATGAACCTTATGCTTACGTAATAAAGATGAAAATCTATCACAGCAATTTGACAGACTGGGGTAGCTTGATGTGCTGGCATCTGTACAATATGATTACTTGTCTTATCCTACTAATGCAAAATGTAAAAGTTTATTTGGATGTTTGTTACTCAATCACTCAGCAACGGCTGAACAGATTTGGATGAAATTTGCCACACACAAAGATTATAACCTGGATTAACACATAAGGTACTTTTTAAGCCGATTTTACGTTCCCGTGGGATAATTTTCGACCTCGACGCGAGCGAAGCCTCTGGCAAAAGCTAGTGAATTAATAAATTTTAAATCTACAGCTACTTGCAGTAGGTGTGAATGGAACTTCGCCCTGTGGCACGTTTGTAAGGATCTTTACGATTACACGAGATCACGCCACCCTAAACAATAAAGCTCACGTTTGCGTCATAATACCCAGCCAGACGGGAGCGCGGGAGCTCCCCTAGCTTATAGTATCCCCTCTGATTGTCTAAATAAAAGAGTACGACACAACTGCTTTCAAACCGGTTATAAACGTGGAAGTACCTACTTTAAAGTCTTTTGAAGCGAATTGACATGAACACACACGTGGTTTTAGTAAAGAGAATTAGTTTTGACAATTTTTTTGATGATCATCAAAGTCAAAACATTTACATATTTCAAATAGACACTTTGAACGTCAACATTTAGGTACATTAAAATTGAACTAAAATAGCAACTGTTGAAATTCCGTGAAATGCTAATGGATTGCAATCTATTAGGATTGAGGTAACAACAAACCAGTATTTGTCATACAAGCCTAAGAAACCTACATACAAGTTCAAATGCTTAAAACAATCACTACAAGTCCAGGTTTATAAGGTTTTTTTTTCTAGTTAGGCAGTTTTCTGTAAATAATTACTGTTTGATCTTAGTAATCAGATGCGAGTGAGGCGGCTTACACTAATTTGACTATCTCCATGAACTAAGTTCCTAGCTCAGTGCCTACTATAATATAATTTTAATATAACATTTCATAAAATATTTTCCCAAACGAAACAACGTAACAGGAAAAATAAAGAAATCCTGTACAAAATCTATATACGATATATAAAAGAAGAAAGAAGATATTACAAATCTATATAAGGATTACAGGATTTTTCTCCGTCGGAACGAGAACTATTCTTTTGTAGTTAGTACAGCCGACCTAATTCCTTAACAGGCTAAGCTAAAGAAAGGTTCTTTGTTAAAATGATATTATAATTAAAATTATATACGGGAACTATTTCTTGAGAGCAAGAGGATACCTAACTAATTTAACTTCGAGTAAAAGAAGTGTTTCGATAATTTATTAAATTAGCTTTTGCAGCGGCTACACCCGCGTCGAGGTAGGAAATCGTCCACGGAAACGTACTACCGAGATAAAAAGTGTGTGCTATGTGTTAAACTACCTGTGTGCCAAATTTTATCAAAATCCGGTCGGTCGTTTATGCGTGATTGTGATTAAGCCCCTGGTAACTTTAAATATTGTCGTTATGAGCGATAATAGAAGAACTATTTACAAAATCAATTTCCAAATGCCAAACACATTACAATCTGTTTGGCATTTGGAATTTTATGGTATATTTTATTATGTTTATAACTGTTATTGAAGGGATAAACTGATTTTAAAGATAATGAAGAGGTGACTTTGATGATTTTTTTGATGCATTAAAGTATGTTTACTTATGTTTAGAGTTCCATCACTGTATGTAAAAAAGACTTGAATATTTCATATGTTTTTTTGCTTTCAAAATTATTTACTGTTAAAGAGATACACAGCTTTAAAAAACCACCTCTTTGAGCGTTTTCCAGTTTCCGCCTTAACAAACATCCAGGCATACTAACTTTCACATTTATAATATTAGTAGGATAGGATATATCGGATCTGTTATAATAAGTAATAAAAAAAAAAACTGCTGAATGGGCCTGCTCTTGACCTTGACCACGCCTGATGGAAAGCGATTGATATGGTGTATGATGGAACGCAAGTCTATGGATTTAAAAACGATACACAAAAGCCTTTGTTTGGAGTCTAGGGGTTTTTTTATTTGAGGGTGGGAAATCACCAAATAACTTCTCCCGCTCTGGGTGGAGCAGGAGGGCGTGTCCGACTTTTACTGACTAAAACCCACCCGTGTTCCCTCAGTTGCCTGTGTGCCAGGGGCGACGGTATCTCTTTCGAACAATCCGCATTCTTGACAGGCATCGGTCCTTGCGGACCCCATCAGTTGGTGCTGACATTTTTTGAGGCGCGCGTGGAACCCAACGCGCAGTCGATCGGGGCTTGGTCCTTACCGGACAGCGAGCTACCCATTACTCGCTGTCCGCAAGCCCGCGCCTACGGTGGCTGGGAATCAGCCTGGGATTCCCGACGCCCAGGGCGTCTTCTGCGAGGACTAAGGCTGTGAGGGCGCATAAAGAAGGCGGCCTCCCTCTTCGCGAGCATTACCCATGCACTCTCGGTCCATACCATGTCCTAGACCAGAGCCAGAAGCGAGAGATCGCCGCCACCAATCGCCTCCACGAAGACACGGCGGTGCTCGGATAACGGTAACCCGGTCAGGTAACCCGGATCGACTGTAGTCGTGGAGACGTGGTCGTGACACGTACCGGCCTAGGAAAGTTGCAACTGCTCAGTGTTTCCTTTCAGCCTCGCGGTCTTTCATAAGTTCCCACTATTTGGGTTAGCTATAATCTTTACAATTTATATTATCTGACCATGAGAAGAAATATATTAATTCATTATTTAATAGTGTGTATAAGAAGAGTCATCGAAAAATTATATCCAACATAAAATTGTTGCATTAATTTTCAGGAATTCAACTGGTGCTTTAAGGACAATTCAGCCCTTCCCCAAACGAGCAAACTCAAAAGACAGAAATAACAATGCAAATCTGTTGTTTATTATACTTATTTATTTACAGAGTTCAAAGCCGTAACTAACACAATAAGTATTAGTCACTGTGATTATGTGTTTTTATGTGTCAATGGCAATAACTATTCTGATATCGTTATCAAGTGACCGGCTAGATATTGGTATACTTAAAGCTGTTAAAAATAAAATACAGTATTTTATTATTATGTGCAATCTAACCTCAAGTCATAAAAATGATGTGTTAAAACGGAAGTATGTATATTTAGTTAACTTCGTGATTTAGAGAAAACAATGAACTATGTTTGAATCAGGTTTATTAAAAAAAACCTGCTCAGTTTTAACCGACTTAAAAAAAGGAGGCGGTTCTCAATTCAGTTATATTTTTAGAACTCCGTCATTTATAAACCGATTTGAAAATTATTTCTCTCTTTTAAAAGGGTACATAACGAGTGGTCAAGTTTCGATCAGTGGTTTTTGAGTTAGCTTCAATACCTAATACGTAATATTTTTTTTACTTCTGGTGTTGATGGTGTTATAATAAGTTCTTGTCATAGTTATTTAAAAAGAAAAGTTAAATAATCTTTTTTTACTGTTCAATCGAGCTCGCTTTGATGATTTACATTTTCAACCCGCATTGGCCCCGCATGGTGGATTATGGCCTACTCCCTCTCATAGAGAGGAGGCCTGTGTCCCAGCAGTGTGAACATTTAGGCTGATTAAGCCTAGGTATGTATACAGGATGTAAGAGAAACGCTTCCGAAAACGAAGACAGGTGATAGGGCTAGTGATTCTCGATACAGTACCTACCATCAAAAAATTTAGTTTTCTTTACAGTTTTTACCATTTTTTTTTCATTTTTTGTACACTATGCTGTGAGAGCAGTTAAATGAACCATTATTTGAGATTAAACACTTTTAAAAACGACCCCAGAAGTTCAGGTGGCGACTTTTTTGTAAAGCGCCGCCAAAATAAACATTACAGAAGCGTCAAACGTTTTAAATTGATGCAAAATAATGTTATTGGTATCCGTTTGCATTTTGGTTCTATATAACCTACGTTCTGGCTTCGGAAGCGTTCCTCTTACACTCTGTATACATTGAATTAATATTCAAAATGTTCAATGTTGTTTGTTTCAATGTGTTGTGTTTTGGCATGTTCTAATTAAACCGCATATTTATACACTAGAAGCCACATAAGTTGCGTCGGGAGTCCCAGACTGATTCCCGGCCACCGTAGGCGCGGACTTGCGGACGGCGAGTAATGGGTAGCTCGCTGTCCGGTAAGGACCAAGTCCGGGTCGACGTCGCGTTGTGTTTCACGCGCGCCTCAAAGAGATGTCAGCACCAAATGTTGGGGTCCGCAAAGACCGATGCCTGCCAGGGGTGCGGGTTGTTCGAAAGTGATACCGTGGCCCCTGGCAAACAGGCAACTAAAGGAACACGGGTGGGTTCTAGTCAGTAAAAGTCTGACACGCCCCTAGAAGTTATTTGATGATTTCCCTACCCTCAAAAAAAAAGCCACACATGTTGCAGATGTCGACACGAGAGAAGGACACTTAAGGACAGAACTTGGCCTATTGTTAAGAGGGAACTACTCAGCTGTGTATAAGCTACTAGGTACTTTATACTAGCCTATTTCTAATCATGTCGAGGCCGGCTTCTGTTGTAATGAGATGCGTTTGTTTTAACCAAACCTATTCACACTCAGGTTAACCGCAAAAATGATGTAGATTGTGTTAATTAAGTAGCATAATACTGCCTCGTCGGTGTAGTGGTCGCATGTACGACGTCGAGTAAGGTCCCGAGATCCATGTCTAGGTTGGGACGTACCTAGTTTTTCAAACAGGTATTTCTCAGAGTAGCAGGACTGCAAGAGTCTCCACCCTAATTGCGTGACATACTACTAAATATCATGAATCAATGAATCAGAATCTGAATCATTTTGAAATGTAGCCTAACTAGGAATTATTTAGCTGAAAACAGCGTCAAAATGCGTCACCTGGATGCGAAGATATTGACCGGTTAGGTTAGGTTTTTTTTTTAGAATAGAATAGAATAGAATAACTTTCTTTCGGACACAAATATCCATATTATAGTGTTAGTAACATACAAGAAAATAACTTATTGCCTAGTGTTAGAAAAATCAACCTCCGCACAAACTGCTGTACAATCAGAGAGCCGAAGCTCTCGGCTAAAGTTTTCAGGATGCTGTTTCGACTACCCCTCACTCTCCCCAGTAGCGACGCAGTTTTTTTTGCGTATAATTGCATACAAGCCGTCGGCATCGGTGCGGGCTTGCGCAAAAATCTCCGACGCACTACAGTAACGAGGCAGCCACAACAACATCCTGAAAGCATTGTTATATTGGACGCGCAGGGTATCCATATATTGCTCGATAAAATCATTGCTTCATAAGTCCGAAAAATTAGTCTGCTCAAAAACGTTAATTTATTCAATTGAGGTTTGGGAACTATCAAAGTGAAAACCATTCCAACTGTTAGTGTATTCTATACTAGCTTTTGTCAGCGGCTTCGCCCGCGTGGTTGTCAAAAACTGTGCCACCGGAACGTAGTACCGGGATGAAAAGTATCCTATGTGTTAGTCTAGGTTACAGGCTACCTGTGTGCCAAATTTCATTCAAATCCGTTCAGCCATTTTTGCGTGAAAGACTAACAAACATCCATCCATCTCTCCATCCATCCATCCATACTTACAAACTTTCGCGTTTATCACTACATAGTATAAAACAAAGTCGCTTTCTCTGTCCCTATATGCCTATGTATGCTTAAATCTTTAAAAGTACGCAACGAATTTTGATGCGGGTTTTTTAATAGATAGAGTGATTCAAAAGGAAGGTTTATATGTATAATACACCGACCTCCACGCGGGCGAAGCCGCTGGCAAAAGCTAGTAATATTATATAGTAGGATTCTGATTCTCTTGTGTCCAGCAATTGGCTTGCCCTCTATTACCTACATCGGACCTGATCGTTATAATAACTTGTGAAATAGGGATGTAAAGGACACAACCTTTGCTCTCCATTATGGAAAAGACAGACGTGATCTTGTGTCATCTTAACACGGGCGCTAAGAAACTTTTTTTGCGTACATTGACCAACAACTGAGGGGCTTGGGGCTAAGTAATGTTAGCCGCACGGGTCGCCGATCAGGTTAAGTTACGCTTGGTGCGGTTAGTCTGTGGATGGGTGACAATCTTTACAAACCAAGACCCTTCCGTGCCTCGGAAAGCACGTTAAGCCGTTGGTCCCGGCTGTCATTTGTGGATCTTTGATAGTCGTTACGGTTCGTCAGAAGCCCGCAAGTCTGAAAACCAGTACTACCAAGGGGTAAGGTTTACCCAGTAACTGGGTTCTAGAGGTCAGATAGGCAGTCGCTCCATGTAAATACTGGTATTCAGCTGCAGCCGGTTAGACTGGAAGCCGACCCCAATATAATTGGATAAAGGCTAGGCAGATGATTGATCAACAACTAATAGAAAAATATGTGCCTAAAAATAAACACCATGCTACTTTTGCTGGCTACCTAGATTTATCGGTGTATGACGAATGTAGACTTTATTTCATTGTAAACACTGCAACTGCGTACTTTGCGTGAGTGTTTATAATGTAGCAATGACGTGGGTATTGAGAATTGTACGTACCTAACATAAAAACATTACACCACGCCTGTAATTCCCGGAGGGTAAAGTAGAAGCGTATCTATAGTATACACACATTTCGCCAGTTTTGTTTAAGTCTCATGTAATAGGGAGGCAGCCTTAGACTCCAAGGTACTACTGCGAAATTCGTGATGGAAGTACCCAGTAACACTTTTACTGACCTGGGAATCGAATCCAAGATCTCATGCTTGGCTGTAGCGCTTGCGACCAACTAAACCAATTGTATGCATCTTTAAGTAATTTGCTATAGAATTTCCAGTGCTTACTGTAGTGTATAGTTTGACTGAGTATCCATAATTACTTTTAGAAAATTGCTTTTTATTAGATACTTTCACTTAACTAATTTCCGTAAATTGATATATTCACTCGAATTTGTAGTGGTGATTATCTAGCAAGGTATCTATATATATATTTGTGTCCGTCTGGATTAAGGAGACATCTTAATACCTGATCCTGGAAGTTGTTGTTCAGCCCACTGAGTTGAGGAGCTACCGTGAACGTCCCGTAACTTTTTTAAGGGTTTTACTACAAATTCCAAGGCCTACAAATTCGGCTAATTTACAGGACATAAGCTCCTAAATCCATACGGGTAGCGGGTAGCGGGTTCGGTTTCGGCAAAAACAATGACAATAATAGTTTAAATAGTAAGACTAAACATAATGGTGTCCCCATTATGTTTAGTCTTACTATAGTTTACTATGAATATTCTCATGTGTAAGATACCAAGATGTTAAACTATTTTTGTCATTGTTTTTGCCGAAACCGAAACCGCTGCTCAAGCTACAGAAACCAACTGCTTGATCACTACTATCGATTTGTCGTTGAGGGTTTTTCCGTTAACGTAACGTCAACGTTAATTTACGTTCGTCAACTAGTTAATCAACTAGTTAAATTCGTCAACGAGTTAACTTTTCGAGCTAATGTCGACTTGCAACGTAAACCGTTCATTCATTGAACGGTTTTTATTCAACGTTGCGACGTTCAACGATTCTTATATTGGTATACTTTTCTTAAAATAAATATTTCAAAAATCTACTCTTGTGTTCGTTACATAGAGTTAAAATTCTACAACATGACCGTCGCTCGGAATCTATGATGGTATTTTCAACGTAAGTTTTTTCTCAGTTCGTTAGATACGTTTGCAAATTTAGTTTAGTTGATTATTAAACGAGTTACATTCATAAACGTCGTTGATAAATTCAACTAGTTGATTCATAAACAGCTAACGTTAATACGTTGACAGGAGATCAACGGTTGATTCAATTAGTTCGTTGATTCAACGCCCATCGCTAATCACTACCTACATGTTCAAGCCGAGACGTAATATTATTCTGGGTTAAGTTATTCTCTTATTTACAGTGCTTTCTCCGGGTAATCTCAAATTGAAAGCAGTGGTGACCGACGAAAAAAATTCAGGGCCGTTACCCCACAGGTAAAGGCCCTGAATTTCGTCGTCGGTTCAAAGCCAGACAAGCGTTTTACTTTGTGTAAATAATTTGAACACCGTTGCTCTAAAAACGGTGGAGGAAACTTCATGAGAAAATCGGCATGTCCTAGAACCAAAAACTCGAAGAAATGTGACATCTACCAACCCGCTTTAGGCACAAGTGATTGATTACATAAGCCTACTCCCTCTCCGAAGAGAGGAGGTCTGTGCTCAGTAGTGAAAATATAGCTAAATTGTTTATAGGGTAAATAGATATGTAGGTACACACAGCTACACATCAGCAGGCTTAGCATGACGCTTTTTATTTCTACGAAGAAAACACAGTGCTTTTTCAATACAAAGTGACATTTCGTTTCTCCATTTTTGACATCGCACCCTAGATATTCGTCTACAATCTGTCATTTTGTCTTTTGTTTTTAACGATCTTTGTCTATGTCCATAAAAATGTAGACTATTTCAGAAGAATATTACTTCCCGAACTGTCAAAATCACACTGACAACAAACTTTCTACTCGACGGCCACAAAGTATATGCGATTATCTACAAAATCATGATCCGTTTAGAACGCACAACTGTGATAATTAATAGAAAAACGTATCTATCTTCTCCTATTGTACATCATTTAGTTAATAGTCATGTCTATTCTTCCATCGACAAATCGGTGCTTGTGCTAAGCCTGCAGGTTATACTGGAAATGTATAGCTTGATGTTTAGTAGTGTGTACCAGTACTTAAAATAATAAATGTGTTTTATTTAGATTTCGATTAGTAGGCTTTTATTAATGCAATAAACTGCAATTAGACTGTCTATCAGCACTGGCCTTTGCCTATTTATCCTTTTTCCTTTCAAAACAGCTTCATACATTTAGCATATTATTACTTGATAACCTTTAAAGGATTTATTTCTTTCCTTTGCTACCAGTTTTGTTGAAGCGATTAAACACACATAGGTAGTCAACCTCGAAATTTATTTATCACCTTTAGGTTTAATTTTACTTGCACTTCACAAACCAACAAGAAGACCCCAACAAAATTACATTCTATCAGCGATTACGAAACGACAATGGAAATATGGTGGAGTTTGACAGACTTTTCAGTGGTAGCAACACAATAGCAACCTCATTTTAACGTAAATAAAGATCAATGTGATTTTGACAGTGATTCAAAATAGCTGTGAAAAGTCTATACGAAACGCTTTGAAAGCGATTGTCACTTGTCTAAGCCGTATGATCTAATTGTCTACGTATCAGTTGCATAGTTTCAACCTAAGTGCAGTTTCATTTCACTGGAAATTGTTGTCAAAAGTGGTAAGTGAATTAAGACTTTGAATATACCTGAATTACTGATTATCGTGAATCTTGTAAACAAGTCGTCATAATCACTAGGTGTAACCCACTTGATTCAAGTCATGTGATGCTTTAGAACAAACTTGGATTAAGATTATGACCTTACGGTGACCAGCCTGAAAGACCTTGGACTCAATGAAGTCACTGTGCGTAAAGAGCTCATGTTAATTCGGTATTAACGGGGCAATGTACCGAATTTGCATTACATGAATAATGTTTACACAATTGTTGGAGTCATATGATCTTTTGTACTGTTATGTTATATTTAGGTAGATATGTATCTAGAGAATTTATTTACGAAATTTTGAATATTCAGCTGCCTTAATAGATACTTCAGGTCGTCCTACGCACTTCAGTCATCCTTAGTGCAAACTTCGTTGTGGGGCTTTTTGTGTCCCTTCTCCGCATGAACTATTCTTTTAAAATGTTCCAGAACTCGTTATCAACGGAACATCTTCTTGTCCTTACCCTAAAACTACTTACCTACTTTTTTTTCAATGATAAGTTCGCCGCATGCAGGATGACCCCTGGGCAAAAGTCTATACACAATGTGTGCTTAAAAGTGGACGACGCCGCCGCGGTCGGCCCAGAAAGCGGTAGCGGGAAAAACAGTTCCTGGAAGGACTTGGGGTCGGCCTTTGACCGGCAGTGGGACAGTCTGGGCTAAACAAAAAAAAAAAATTTTGTCCGTCATCAGCCAGCACCTTAGTGCCTTCTTAGCCATATCATCTTTAGTCTGCATCTTGCCATACTTATAATAGCCACATGAACCAATACTTTTCTTGTCATATAACTTTCTAACACGTCTCTTTTGAACACGCTTTTATTAGCTTCACCTGTATGTTTGTTTATTTGTAACCGACTCCTTTGGACTTGATTTTGACCCACTTCAAACGGTCAGATTTCACACAATACAATAATTTAAAAAAATATAGAAAAAATAAAAAAAAAGAATCTCGCATTTGTAGTTAGCAGAACAAAAAAAAAAAATGTTTAAAAAAAATTAAAAAAAACACGCTCTAAAAACCAAAACAAAAAAAAAATAGAAAATAATTTTATTTTATTAAAAGCGTGGGGTGCTTTTTGAGTTATTTTTATAATCAATTAATATCAAGCACCGCACGCTTTTTAATAGAATTACGTTATTTCTAATATCACAAGTGCTGACTATGGCAACCGGCTTCTCCTCCCGGAACGAAAGATTATTTGGAAAATCATCATCAGCCTGCAGCAGTCCGGTGCTGGACATAGGCCTCTCTAGTAGCATGCCAATCAGCTCGATCCTCGGTAACTCTCATCCAGTTGCTACCAGCCACCCGGTGAAGATCGTCGCTCCACCTAGCCTGAGGGTGTCCTAGCTTACGTTTGCCGATTCGCGGTCTCCACTTAAGAACACGTCTACCCCAACAGTTCTATGGCTATTGTGTCCGGCCTATTGCCACTTCAACTTGCTAATTCGGTGAGCTATGTCGACAATTTTGGTTCTCTGCCGGATCACCTGATTCCGGATTCTATTTGTCGGAGATACCTACTCCGAGCATAGCTTGTTCCATTGCGAGATTTGGAAAATAAACTCAATGAAAAATAGTTCTCCACTAAATAGAAGTATAAAATCCAGAGCGAAAGCTACTGTTTCTTGTATAGCTAGGATTTCTTTGAGAGTTCCTCTAGAGACTGCGATAATGAAGGGGTTAGGAATGATGTTGCAACTTGATATCGCGACTACATACACGAAGTTGATGGCTTAGTAGCTTAGCCAGTAACGGAAGGGTTTATTTTCCAAGAATCTGCTTTGATTTAAAATATCTCAAGAATTTACCCACTGCCTAGTTGGTCGCAACTGATGAGCGTGAGGTCCTGGGTTCGATTCCCAGGTCGGACAAAGTGTTATTGAGTCTAAACATCTGGAATTTCTGAGTAGCCGCCCGAAATCTGGATTTGTGCTCGGACTGCTGGGACACGTTGAGAGCACGAGTTTGTGGAAATAAGGCGTGGTGTTATATAAATTTAAGGTATGATTCCGAACTCCGTAGTGCTGTCGCAGCAGTGCTACCACTGTGGTGCTGCGCAGCAGTGATGTCTGCCGTGTGATTCCGAGCAAGGCGGCAGTGATGCGCTGTCTGTGCTTCTGAATCCGAGAAATTCATCTTATTGTTGTCAATTTACTTGTCAACATTCACGTAGGTACTATCGCTGCGGCGGCAGACGCATCCCTACTGGTCTGTCGCGGCGGTGGGGCGACACTGCCGCGCAGCAGTGCTGCCGCTGCATTTTTGCCACGACATTGCTGCGTAGCTCGGAATGTAATCTCATATAAACTTATAGAGAATATATGGGGACCAGTAGTACTGCGGCAGCACTGCTGCATGCAGTGGAGCTCGGAATCATTCCTTAATATTAACCAAGCCAAAAATACAATAATGTTGGTAGTCGTAAGGTGTGTACTGGCTGGTGTTACGGGGCATAATGTGACGTCTTGCAAAGCGAGCGTTCGTGCAGTCAGTACGGAGAAATAAGCGAGCGAACAAAACGGATTTTAGCACACGGTGTAAAAACAGGGTCGATACGAATGTTACATTACATCCCGTTACGCCGGTCAGTAACCACCTTTAAAAAAACACGATAAAAAAGAAATTGGATGAGAGAGACAGGGTCTGATCGTGGCAGCCGCCCGCTACACTCTCTCCCGTATTAGTAAGATTCGTCGACCAAGGCATACTCTTACCATTAGCGACAACGTTACAACTCTCTTCCAGGATAGTAGTAAGCTCATCAGCACCGTCAGGGTACACCATCGCAAACCGTCCTTCCATCCTCGCTGCCGAAGCCTGTAGCGACGTCCGGTCCGTTTCAATGTCCACCCCGTCCTATGCTCGAGCCAGTTCGCGCCGCTGATCCTGTAATATTAAGTACGTCCCTTAATAATAATTAATCAATCCGATTCCCTTGCTGCCCTCTACCAGCGATGCCCTAAGCCGAGGTCCGTGCCCGAGCAATCGCTCTAGTTTTAAGTTTTTTTAAGCCCTGGCTGGTAATCTTAATTTATTAAGATTATCATAGGCAAGCCCGCTCAAGCAGACGACAATCTCATAGGTTGAACAGCGAGATGACATTCCCAAAAAAAAAGTAAGAGATCGGTGTTGGACTGTCTACAGGTTTACCCTCCTAATTTTAGATGAAGGTTTAGGTTTTTGTGCTGTCATCATAAATATATCATGAGTAGATTTACAAACAGATTTCACAATGATAATTTCAACATAATGATGTAACCAACTTTTTGTAACAATATCATGATTTTAAAAGGGTGTCTATGGAGATTCTTGCCCCTTCTTCTCCATAGGTACCTACTGCGCTTTGGAATTTGGCAACTAGCTTCATCTTTTTAACTCACCGACCTTGACAATCCAAAAGTGCCTGTAATTGGTTTATTTGAAATAAATGCTTTGAGTTTGAGTTTGAAACGTAACTATTTAACTTCAAGTTTTTTCAAATTAAAGGAATCTCAGATATACACATGTATGTTTCAGTACCTAAAAACTCCAGAAAATTACAAGGAAAACTTGTATAGGTTGACTTTGTCAGTTGCTATTTTCCGAAACTACGAGCATACTTTCTAAGCCCGTCAAGGACGATACGGGTTCGCCCGAACGTAGTTCGATACAACGTAGTGAACCCTCCTCCCTAATGGACAAAACACATCGGGAGTAAAGACAACTGTTAAACCATGTTGTCATTCATTCTTAGTTGGGAACCTGAAGTAATCTTGGGGGCAATTCTCGTAATTTTAAGAACGTTCACAGTCTGATCTCAGTGTCAATCTGTCAAAAAAACCTCGAGTTTCCGTTTATTTTTGACAAATTTTTGACATTCGATTGGCACCGAGATGACACTGCGAACATTTTTAATTACAAGAATTGGCATTCTTATGTCCGTAGGTGATACGGAGTGGGAAACTCCCTTAACTTCGGCCGAAGCTACGAATTTCTTGCTTCGAGAGTAGACCCTTGTTCTTAGCGAGTAAATCTTGCATATTACCATTTTTAGTTTTCACTAAGATTTACCAAAGATACGTTGTAGGTATTAGGTGTCGTAGTCAGGCTTTCTAAAAATAATATTATACTATTCGTAAGCAAAACGAGCACATCACGTAATATCTAGATTACCTACATCAGACACGTCAGTAATGTCTGTATTACTGTAACACGCAGCCAGACAGTTGCTTAGAATTCTATGGCGAATGGCAGACGTGCGTTTGTGTTACTGTTTAGCTTAGCTTTGTCTGGTCAGAGCAACAAAGGTTCTTAAGGTACTGTAGAGGATATTTACTTACTGTAAAACCTCACGCACATACTGGCAGCCGATGTTTAGGCTGTGTCTATGTTCGAGCAGTTAGGATATTCTAAAATAAGAACGTCAAATAATTTTAGATAGGTGGTGTCCGGTGAGCTTTGATTCTATCGACAGGCGCTTCTTTGTAAGCATCTGAATGTCTTCAGAACTCTTGAAATAAACGTGGAGTCCCACAGTTTAAGCGCCCCTTAATCTTTTAATTTACACCCTTACACACCCGGTACCTGAAGGCTCCACAGTACCTACTGCTTCTGGGCTAATGGGTAACATTTGGCATTGATGATTGAGAATATTATTCCTTGCAAGGTTTTTACAGAGAGCTCTATTTGTGAATTGGCCTATGTTCTAATCTAGTACTTGAATATTCTTTCATCAAAAGTGTCACAACAATAATTAGCGATGTCACTTTGAAACCATTTTTAAAAAATGACAGCGCTATTCTAATGTAGCTTTTTTGCAAGATGGGGGTTATGGATGGTACTCATCGCGGGAATTTTCTTTATGAATTCGCTTTGGTAACATTCGTTGCGAGCTTATTTAACGCACATTCATTTGTGTAACGAATGCTCGCAGGGTGTACGGTCTCATACCTACCTATTCTTTATATGTTTTTATTATCATACACTATCCCATTGCTCAGCAAAGGCCACCCCCAAATCCTTCCAGGCATTCTTTCCCAAGGCTCCTTGCAATACGCCTCTCGATCGTCTCGCCACCGCTTCCTGGACCGACCTTGGCACCCATCGTGTGGAGACTGTTACCCAGCGGTCACCGTGCATGCGGCTGACGTGACCCGCCCAGTCCCATTTTAGCCTGGCAGTCATTTTGACCACGTCTAAGATTCCCGTTTTGTATTGCAGCTTGATGTACCTACCTATTATTACAATAAAGACTTACCCATGTATACTGATACCCAAATTTAAACTGAACAGATTAGTCCAAACATCGAAATTGAAACAGCTGTCCAACAATTACTGTAATGTTTGCTAACACTGTGTTAACCTGAAAATCAGTTAATAGAGTGTATTCAAATTAAACACGAGGCAGCTGAAGGCTGTAATGAACCTTGTTTAATGTTGACCGTTAATATTGGACCAACTTTGATGTGTTTAGAGCCTTTGCAAACGACTACCTTTGCATACCTTTTGTACTAAGGTAAATTAAAATTCTAGGTGTGTCATCTTCACTTATGTATCAAATTAATGTATACAAAATATTGTTTAACATGTAAAAAGTATATGTGGAGGTTTTTGTCTATTTGTCTATTCCATACGAAACTAACTTTTAGAATCAGTTGGTTAGTAATTTGCCCAAACAAACATATTTAGACACTTCCGTGGCTCGGAAAGCACGTTAAGCCGTTGGTCCCGGCAACTATCTGTAAATCCTTGACTGTCGTTACAGGTAGGCAAAAGCCCAAAAGGCTGACTCCAGTCCTACCAGTGGGTATCATCAACTTAGTTATCGCAGTTCATTCCTAGACATAGGCCTCCCAGGCTACGCTACAACACCCTCTCCTCCGTCTTTCGCATTCAGTCTGTCACGGTCGTCGGTCCATCTAGCTGGAGGTAATCCTACAGGCAGGCTGAAGACAATAGGGGGGGCCAGTTAATTAAGGGTTATTATGTTACCCAGTAATTGGGTTCAGATAGATGTGAAGGTTGTCACTCCATGTAAAATACTGGTATTGCTAGCAAAAGGATAGGCAGATTGAGAACATCATAATAGGATATTAAAATTCAAATGAACGGGTGAGAAATACCTTTCATGATGTACATTATATAGTCTTTGTATAAAATAATACATTTATTTATAGGTTGGTACCAAGTTGAATGGAACACATAACGGTACCTAATCTATATTTAGAATTGACATTTACCTCCGATACGCTTATAGCCCCGAAGCGGTGGATGTGGCAAGGGCTTACCAAGTTTTGTAACCACATTTAGGGTATCACAAACAAAAACAAAGTGTACCTTTGTTCTATAGAATTATTTCCGGCTAGGTAGGTATTAAATGTCAGGTAATTTTGTCACTTCATTATCTTTTGATATAATCAATCGACTTCGCCTATCGAAGTCCACTGTTGGGACCTCTCTCAGGCTACGCCACATCACCCTGTCCTCCGTCTCCCGTATCCAGTCTGTCCCAGACGCCATTTCAAGGCAGTCGGTCTATCTGATCCAAGTAAGTGGGCACTTTACTTTGTGTAAATTATTTAATCACCAACGCTTGGAACGTTAGGCAACCGGCATGTCCTGTACCTAGGACTCGTGCTCGACAGCCGGTGGAACTTGGCGGAGCACTTCCGACGTTTGGCTCCCAGACTAGAGCGAGCCGGGGCTGCCTTGAAGCGGCTCCTGCCCAATCTAGGGGGGCCAAACGCCTCCTGCCGGAGGCTCTACGCGGGGGTCGTGCGGGCTATGGCCCTATACGGGGCGCCGGTGTGGGCGCCTACATTGAGGCGCCAACCAGCACGCCGGTTGAAGGCGGCCCATAAGGTCATGGCCATCCGGATGATCCGGGGATACCGCACGATCTCCGGTGAGGCGGCGGGCCTCCTTGCCGGATTGCCGCCATGGGATCTGTAGGCAAAGGTCCTCGCGCACACTTGGGAGTGGCGCAAGGAGGCGAAACGCCGGGGCGTAACTCCGCTGCCGCGAGAAATCGCGGCACGGCGGACAGAGCTCCGGCAGGATCTCATGGCGACGTGGAAAGTGCGATTGTCGCAACCCAGTGCTGGGCACGCCGCGATTGCGGCGGTAAGTCCCCTCTTTGAGGAGTGGCTTGAGAGGCGGCATGGCGTCCTCACCTTCCGCTTGACACAGGTCCTCACCGGACATGGCTGTTTCGGGAGGTTCCTGTTTCGGATAGGGCGGGAGGAAACGCCCGGGTGGTTCCATTGCGAAGATCGCCCTGAGGACACGGTGGAGCATACGGTGGAGGTCTGCCCGGCTTGGGCGGAGCACCGCCGTGTCCTCGTGGAGGTGATCGGCGGCGGCGATGTCTCGCGTCCGATCCTGGTCCAGGCCATGGTACGGAGCGAGAGGGCATGGCTAGCAGTCGCCTCCTTCAGCGAAGCAGTTATGCTCGCAAAGAGGGAGGCGGCGCACGTGAGGGAGATGCAATACATGCGCCCTCACAGCCGTGGCCTTCGCAGGAGACGCCCTGGGCGTCGGGAATCCCAGGCTGATTCCCGGCCACCATAGGCACGGGCTTGCGGACGGCGAGTAATGGATTGCTCGCTGTCCGGCAAGGACCAAGCCCGGGTCGACGACACGTTGTGTTCCACGCGCGCCTCAAAGAGATGTCAGCAGCAATAGATGGGGCCCGCAAGGGCCGATGCCTGTTAGGGGTGCGGGTTGTTAGAAAGAGATACTGCGGCCCCTGGCATACAGGCAACTGAGGGAACACAGGTGGGTTTTAGTCAGTAAAAGTCTGACACGCCCTCCCGCTCCACCCATAGCGGGAGAAGTTATTTGATGATTTCCCACCCAAAAAAAAAAACCGGCATTCCTAGAACCAAACATTCGAAGACATGTGACATCCACCAACCCGCACTGGTGGATTATGGCCCCATCCCTCTCGCAGAGAGGAGGTCTGTGTCCCAGCAATGGGCAAATTATAGGCTGAATGCGGTCCATGTAGCTGGTGACACTTTAGCTTGCAAGCGATGTCGGTAATTTCAATTCTTATTTTGTCCTTCAAAGTAACTCCAATTCATCTATGCCTAAAAATAATCCAATATTACAATTTTATTTCAACAACGTGACAGTTACTGTCTATTCGTAAACTATCTTTAAAAATAAAGCCTTTATTATATGTATTACTACATTTTACAGGTAACTTCAAACACTTCTAAGAACATATTCACAATTACTATGCTAATTCTTCACACATTTCACATAGACCTGAATATAAATGAGCTATTGAATTTAAATATTATTGTTCAAGGTCTTAAAGCGGCTCGTAGCTAAAAGACAACAATCGCACGGGTCGATTGATGGTTAAGCTACACTGGTCGTGGTCGGTTTGTGGATGGGACCATCTATTACATATCGAAACCTCTCCGTACCGCGGATGGTACCGGCTATCACTAGTAGATCATTGACAGTCGTTACGTAGCCCAAACGTCTAACACTAAGTCTTACCTAAGGGGTATCGTGTTACCCAGTAACTGGGTTGTGAAGGTCAGATAAGCAGTCTGCATCCCGTTAACCTGGAAGTCGACCCCAACAAATTTAGGTAAAGGCAAGGCTAGATTGATTATTCAAGGTCTTAAGGCCTAGTTCCAAAACAGCCAAAGGCTACGCTACGCGCATGTGCTTAGCTTCGTTTGTATGGAAATGTTGGCGGAATCAGCCACGGCGACCCAAGCCAATCTACTTTCGATGCGTTGTTGTCAAACAAATGAATCGCGCAGCTCAAGTGGTAAACATCTCTGTTCACATCCTACGTAGCAGTGTACAGTCGACTTTAGCGTGGTCTTCATTAAGTCTACATAATCCAAGTTTACTTATATCGTCGTAGTTGGATCAAGTGGTATTTTGTCTTCGAACCGCGTGAGCGTGACGTTTGTTTGCAAGAGCAACCACGTCACTACCGAGGTAGTAACGTAATGTTTTATCAATATTTTACAATCTAAATTATATACTACGTAAGTAGGGTAGATGCATTCGCGCCGGCCATTATTGTTTAATTTTATCTCCTTAGCGTGTCGATGGCAATCTAAATAGTCCGCCCAGAATTTGGCTACGAATTTGGCACCTTCAGTAGCGTGTCCTGTTGTCTGTACGTGACAGGAACTTAACGTGCAGACATCATGACACGGTGGACACCATATTAAGTGTCCCATTGTTTGACTAACGTAACAATCACGGTATTTTTACTAAAGTTCAGACATATGCACGTTATGGTATATCTCTATAATGTCAATTTCGAAGAAGCATTTTGTTAGTCATCATAAGGAGTATAAGAATAACTGAAATAGTTTGCACTGCGTTGATTTAGAAAAATCAAAACAGGTCGTAATACCATCACCATTTCAGCCTAAAAACGTCCACTGCTAGACATAGATCTCCCTAGCATCGCCACTTCAACCGGTTTTGTGCTTCTCGCAATCAAGGCCGTCCAACGCTACGTCTTCTAGAACATGTCGTATGACAGCAGTTTATACATATTTGGTTTCAGTTAGACATTTTCAATGCTTATAATTGTCATGTTTTCAAGACGTCTAAAACTTAAAATTCAGTGCTGTGTTAAATAAGTAAAAGATAAAACGTCTTAGATTGAAATTCTCCTTTAAAAGCTGTGGGGTAGAAATGCAAACTTCGTCGAACTATTGCGGTGAGGCGCTTTTAGTTCAAGCGGCTTAAGCAGGAAAGTAAATCATCTAAGGAGCTATGTATATGCAGCTACAATTTTGTTGAGAGGGTGAAGTTCATCCTTCTTAGGTAAAGCTTAGTTAATTACATATAATTAGTACCTTTTATGTGTGAGAATAATTTCATCACTACTGCTCTCAAAATGGTGAAGCAGAACATCGCAAGGAAACCATCATGTCCTACAAGCAAAAAATTCGAAGACATATGACATCTACCAACCCGCACTAGGCACTTGTGGGTAGTTACGGCCCTCTCTCAGAAAGGAGGCCAGCAATTAAATGATGAATTCAAAAATACATCATCATCATCATCATATCAGCCGAGAGTTGTACACTGCTGGACATAAGCCTCCTCCAAAAGGGAGGGATTTTCCATAATCGCCACGCTTGGCAGGCGGGTTGGCGAACGCAGTATGGTGGTCAAATGCATAGAGACCGCTGCTGTCCATTCTCTAGTAAGTCTCTTAGTCGCCTTCTACGACACCCACGGGAAGAAATGGGATGGTGCTATTCATTTACGTCCGGCACCACGCGGAACAGCTAGCCAGCGGAAGAATACATAATTTCCACTAATCCAAATCTAGCTACGAATCTAATCTCAATCCAATCCAGCTGCAACATTTCGCCAAACCTTGGATACAGACCATCTCGATTCTTATCTCGAATGTTTGGACGTCCGCCAACATTGTTCAAGTATCATTATCTACCGTCAACAGGTTGTCGCCGCTCATTGGTGGATACTTAGTGGTTATCTCGACTCTCTTATATCTTTGGTATTCTGTAGCATTTATGAACAGCTGGAGTTTCGTTAAGCGGTCGTATTGATTCGATTCTAGGGAGGCTGTGGAATTTAATCTTATGACGGCATAGCTAGGATAGTTGTTGATTCACTTTTGTTTGTTTCTTTATTTAAGTAAGTGTGTAGTTTTCTTTTGTTTCTGTTATATGCTATGCTGGGCTTGATTTTTTTATCAGAAGGTATGTTTGGCCACAGATCTTCATATTTTATTTTTGCTAGTGACTAGCCAATTGAAATTTCGTGGTTTGTAACTCAATGTAAAATAAATCGTTTTCACTGGTGGTTTTTTTTTTTGTCTTGTTTTTTGTTTCACTTTTTGGGTTTTGTTTTGTTGTAGATTAAGTATATATTTGTGTTTTATTTTTAAACAGTATCTGCGATTGGATACGGACACTGTCTTTTTGTTGAGGTTTTTCGCAAAACTCCATAAAGGGGTTACCTTTCCTTGTTAGCCGCATAAGTTTTTGTACAGTTGTACAGTACGCGTGTCCGCCCCCCACGTAGCCAGGTGTTCAGCTTGGACGTAAGGTAGGATTTTAGGGGGCTTTCACTGGTGGTTAGGACCGCATTTTAGGTGAGGAGAACTGTTTGCATTATGTCATATTTGCTAGCCAGTTTGGAAGTTATACTCGTCTCGGCGCGGGGTAATTTGATTATCTGACACACTAATAGTACGAATGGTTTTCATTAAAACAGTTCAACAACATTTATTGCGTTATTTACGATTTTTGGCAGACAAATTTTTGGAACACTGATCAGCAACCTTCAAAATTATTCACATTAATTGATACATTCTGATAAATAGTGGGGTACGAAATTAGGATAGGTACTGTTCCTTAGGTGTAGGTCCGCGTTGAGTAAAGGTGCCCGTAGAAATCCTCGACTTCCTCGAGTATCTCGGACTTTGAAGTCACGATTCTGCCATCCGCAGTTCTTAGTTTCGTCAGATGGGACCTTCCTAATTGCTCAGCGAACACTTTCGACCCTCGGTTTTACTTAATCGCGACCTTAATGTCGCGGGTGTTGGAGCACCGAAGGTCGCGTCGCGTAAGTTTTCGTATTTTTAGGTTTAAGGCCCTCTTCTCTGACAAAGACGGCTGCGTGGCTGGCAATTCTCGTCTTTCCCTCATAAGTCCGAGAGTCTCCAAGGAAAGTTTGGACGAAAGTCATGTGCAATTCTCACGTTTTGCCGAGTCCAATCCACATCGAAGGGTCGCTTCTCGAAGTTGTGAAGGAGTACGTCTACCTAGGGCAAGTCATCCAGCTCGGTAGACACACCTTTGAGAAAGAAGCCGACAAAAGGATCCGGTTGGGTTGGGCAGCGTTTGGGAAACTACGTCAAGTCTTTTCGTCGCCTATTCCGCAATGCTTGAAGACTAAGGTCTTCAACCAGTGCGTCCTGCCCGTGATGACATACGGTGCCGAAACGTGGACACTGACGGTTGGGCTGATCCACAAAGTTAAGGTCGCTCAGCGCGCTATGGAGCGGGCTATGCTCGGAGTTTCTTTGAAGGATAAAATCAGGAATGAGATTATCCGGAAAAGAACCGGAGTTACCGACATAGCTTGTAGAGTGAGCAAGCTGAAGTGACAGTGGGCTGGCCATGTTTGTCGAAGGACCGATGGACGGTGGAGCAGACGAGTCCTGGAGTGGAGACCGCGTATCGGCATACGTAGTGTGGGACGCCCACCAGCTAGATGGACCGACGACCTTAAAAAGGTGGCTGGAACAGACTGGATGCGGAAAGCGGAGGATAGAGTGTTGTGGCGCTGCCTGGGAGAGGCTTATGTCCAGCAGTGGACTGCGATGGGCTGAGTTGATTGATTGACTGTTCCTTATTATTACGAAAAATACTACTAGATACTTCAAACAAAACATCAAGCCTAATTTTCCCTCAGGGTATTGCAGAAATGGCACTCACATTTGGCCAGTTATGTTTAAGTCCCATGTTATAAGAGGTTTTTTTTGAGGGTGGGATATCATCAAATAACTTCTCCCGCTCTGGCACCCACCCGTGTTCTCTCAGTTGCCTGTGTACCAGGCGCCACGGTATCTCTTTCGAACAACCCTGCCAGGGGTGCGGCAGGCCTCGGCCCATGCGGACCCCACCAGTTAGCGCTGACATCTCTTTGAGGCACACGTGGAATACAACGCGCCGTCGACCTGGGCTTGGTCCTTACCGGACAGCGAGCTACCCATTACTCGCCGTCCGCAAGCCCGCGCTTACGATGGCCGGGAATCAGTCTGGGATTCCTGACGCCCTCCTGCGGCGGCTTGGACCTGAAGGCGTATATACTGCCTATGTTATAAGGGGTTAGCCTACAGTCATCAACCAGGCACTAATACTTCTACATTATTGGAAATAATATACTTTTACTAAGTTAACTACAAAGATAAGTCCATGAACTAGCCTGAAACGTACCGGTATGCAGTATAGCTCATAAAGCCGGTCCAATATTCCATCACGTACTGTTCGCGAGTCGGATTGGCTAATAAAGTCCGACTGCATCCTTCGAATTAGCTCGCGTGCCTGAATGCACAGCCTAGTTGTCGATAGCACCGTCAAATGCACGTTCAAGGTATTCGACATTGACTGCGCCTTTATGTTGTAGCAGTAAGGGCGGTTTTCGTAGTTTGAGGGTAACCCACTGAAGTAGGTTTCGACTTTGACTTACGTATCTGCTGTCGGTTTTATGCAGCTTCTGTGTTATGAAAATGGTTTGGTCATTTAAGAGAAATTCTGTTAGGAAATAATGAGAGCAGTGGTATCGGCCCAATTTACAGATTTATAGGTCGTGAGCTCAAAGACAGGTTTTAGATGGAACGACTGTCTAACTGACTTCTACAACCCAGTAACTGGGTAATACGATATCACTTGGTAAGACTGGTTGTCAGACTTTCGGGCTTCAGACGACCCGTATCCCGAAAACCGACCCGACTGTCAAAGCCAAAAGACAGCTGGGATCAATGGCTTGACGTGTTTTCTGAGGCACGGAGTGGTCTTGGTATGTAAATGGATGGTCTCCCATCAACGGACTAACGGCTACGCTTGCCCCGCGGCAAGCTAGCTTAATCTGTTCGATGGATCCGTACGACTGTGTTAGTTAGCCACACGCCCCTCAACAGTCATTGTTTTTGATATTAAAAGGTGTTAAAAAACGCTCCGTGTTTGGACAGCCGTTATTTTGTAACCTTGAGATGACGTCACAGGTTTTTATCCTACTTCCTACAATATTACAGATATGGAAGTTTTTATGTTTCGATGCTTGGATGTTTGTACTGAATCACGCAAAAACTGCTGAAGGGATTTGAATGAAATTTGGCGCACAGTTAGATTATAAACTGAATTAACATATAGGATACTTTTTATCCCGGAAGTACGTTCCGGTGGAATAATTTTCAACCTCCACGCAGGCGAAGCTACTGGCAAAAGCTAGTCATAAATAGTTGTCAATCAGCTCGAGCAGAGTTTGCCAGGATCACCGTGACGAACATTTTGTTCGGTTCTTGCTCCAGAGAAAGTTAAATTATCTTCCAACTTTCCACCAATTTAATTATGAGACAAATATAGATGCGGGAAGAGTTCGAGTAATCGATGAAGAATGAAAGCGTGTGGGCGGGATTGAGCACTTTGTGATACTTTGTAATTACTCATATTTTGTTATGCAGGTTGTTATAAAATGAGGGACATACTTTAAGAGGGTTAAGTAGTCATGAAAATGAACAACGTTTACTATGGAATCAGCTCTGAAATATAGAATTTTTTTACTGTTGTATTTGTCAAGTTCGTGTTAGTTGTGTTTTCAATTGTGGTATGGGACAACTGATTTTATTTCGCGATTTTGAGCTGAACTTGCTGCATGCTTCTGTGAGCAGTGGTGGCCCAGTGGTAGTGGCCCAGACTTACTATTTATAGGTCGTGGATTCGAGGCCAGGCAGGCGCTTTACTTTGTGTATATTTTTTAATACCACTGTTCTCAAAACGGTGAATTAAAACATCACGAGGAAACGTTCTAGAAAAATGTTCTAGAAACAAAAATTCGAAGAAATGTGACCCGAAAACGAAACTCATGCTGAAAAAATTCAAAGCATTAACAGCTTACACCTTTGATTTCTCATTATGACCTTATTATCGGCTTCAGAACCCTTGGAAATCATGAACACGTCACCCATTACGAAAAATTAAAAATATCGCAGCCGCCATCCTGGATTTTCACTATCAGATTCAGCACCCTCGAAAACCATGAAAAACTATCTCACTCATTCTCTCTCCCACTTTCTATCATGTATAAATAATAAAAGTTCGCATTGAGGGGGCATAACACTTTTTCTCCATTACGTGACGATTTTACTTCTACCGCAAAAACCTCGTTCCAAAAATCAGGTGCGCCACACATTTATGTTCACATACGTAGGTAACTCTATAAAATATAAGGAACAGCGGTTTGTTTTCACGCCAATTTAGGATTTGTCCCATAGTTAGTAGTTCATAAAATAACGATGAGTACAATGAGAGGTTTTCAGTTCTTTCAAATACACTTATAAGCAACTCATTAGTGTTATGGTCGCCATAATTATTTTCCATTTTGACAACATAATCGGGCCTTTCTACGTATCATAAATGCTATCTTTTATTAAATTTACTTGCACAATGAGATCCACTTCCCAGAATCCAGAAACGATGCTTTTTTGAGACCCAGCGCTTCTAGTTTTCATATTTTTATTCTCTACATACCATATACTATAACATTTATGCTTTACACGTGTACCATTCTACTTAGTTAGGGCTACACGCCTCGACACAAGAGAAATAATCAACGTTAAAAATATTTAGATGTCAAAAAGAAAAAAAAAACGCCACAGACCACAATTAGTGTTAAGAGTTAAAAGCATAATGAAACGAACTATTAAAAAAAAAGATAACTGATATTATTAATAAAAACGTGTTGACCCTAGCATTACTTTTTGCGTTTAAAATTTAGTCTTATTGCCTTGAAATAAGATTTTAGTTTTTGGCTCAATCGTAGATAAGGCAAAAATATATATTTTCAATGAAAAGTCATTCAATGGGATCATATGAACTTAGAGGGATTTTTTTTTGTGGGTGGGAAATCATCTTCTCCCACTCTGGGTGGAGCAGAATGGCGTGTCAGACTTTTACTGACTAAAACCCACCCGCGTTCCCACAATTGCCTGAGTGCCAGGGGCCACGGTATCACTTTCGAACAACCCGCACTACCCCTCAGTAAGACGGGCTTCTGACATCACCCATCCACGGACCGGCTTCGACAAGCTTAGCTTTACCTACGTTCAACCCGTGTGGCTTTATTTTTCTTTAGCCACAAGCCCCTCCCCTTTCAGTATATTAAATAGATACCCTACAGGTAGATTATTATTATCTCATTAGTTTGACTTTGGTATTGACGCACACCTAGGTACTTATAGACAGCCCCCAGATATTCAATAAACCTATGTTTAAATACAAAGGAACAGACTGATCAATAGAACCCATATTGTTTACAGCCTACCTACAATACTGGCAGCTTTTCATAAAATCGGGGAACAAAACATTCTCCTACATCATGCCTAGTTGAAGACCTATAGCACGGATGGTGAACATTTTTACGTGGGCATAACAATGGAACTAAAAAAGTGGACAGCGTGCCACCGATTGAAAAAATCAATTACTCACAATATAGTCAAGAGGGGCAATTCTCGTAATTTTAAGAAAATTCACAGTCTGATCTCAGTCTCAATCTGTCAAAAATACCTCGAGTTTCTATACATTTTTGACTGATATTTGACATTCGATTGTCGCCGAGATGAGACTACGACTAGATTTTGGTCGTTGTAATTACGAGAATTGGCCTTCTTGTCTACCTCGTTGATGTAGTGGTCGCAAACGCTACTGTTGAACATGAAGTCCTCGGTTCGATTCTCAGGTGTGCATTCCAAAGTGTTCCTGCATTTTTCTCAGTAACAGTCTTGAGGCTGGATTTGTGCCCAGTTGATGACAATGTGGGATGTGGGAAGTACAAAACCGGACGAAGTGGAGGAGCTTGGCGGAGGCCTACGTCCAGCAGTAGACGTCTTTCGACTGAAATGATGATGATGTTGGCAATAGGCTCGCCCCCTATTATATAGGACTTAAACATATCTGTCGAAATGTGGGTATACTATAGGTCCACCTCTGCTTTACCCTTCGGGAAAACAAGGCGAGATGTTATGCTATGTTATGTCCTTGATTAAGACGTTTCATAGAAGACAAATCAATTCTAAAATGAATTATTATACCGAAGAATAAAGTTATACTTATGCAGATAATGTATTATGCCTAGGTATGAATGAAAAAGTAATGACCGAAATTATGCGACACTGTGTTATTTGTATGCCATAGGTTTGCTACCCCTGTCCTAGTACAGTTAGCTTCAAAAAGATTTCAACATCCACAAGAATTCTATAGCGTAGAAGTATGTGTAGTCGCAGAACATATTACAAATTGGGTATTTAATTGTAGCTTCACAATCAAATTAAATCTTATCGATGTACGGTCACCAAAAGAAATAAGTAACCAGAGCCGGATACAGTTAGTCGTCGGACATAACTATGTAGTAGTAGATATAGTAGAAAACATTAATCGGTTTCTTGCTAAACTTCAACTATAAGTATCCTTATCTCTTTTGGTGACGGTACGCTTATTTTTGACGTACCTACCTGATATCTATATTATGTCTTCTGACACGAATAGAATACATTATGTTTGAAACGAAGTAACCTCTACCTACCCAATGTTTTTGAAGGTTTATAATCATGTTAGTAGCTCTGGCTTGAGGGAAATCCGATATTCTAATTTCGTGGTTTTGTGTCAGGCTTGTGTGGCAAATGTATTTGGCAGCAGCTTACAGTGGTTGTTAGAAAAACCCCTTATTTTGTTATTTGTATGTTGTTAAGAAACATTTCAGGTGACGGCATTCAATAATGTAGAACGTTGAGTGTTTTAGCCTCAATATTATTATCATTTGTATGGGATTATTTTGATAATCTGTGACAAAGGAATTCATAATCACATTTATAATGATAAATGATTTAATTTCTCCATGTAGGTTTATACTATTTAATAGTACATTATGACATAAGTGCGGTAAGTTGAAAATTACAGCCGAGGCGATATTGCTAGCCCGAGCCGCTGGCGAGGGCTACAAGAAAGCAGAGGCTGTAATTATCAAAGCGTACGTATGTCATACGACGTCTTATAATAACATATTTGTGAGGAAATAAATAAAATTCGGACTTTCTTTAATCACTTGTTAAAGCAGTTAGAAAAATTTGAACAATTTGTAAAATTTATTAATACTTGTTCACAAATTAGCGATGCGCGCGCATCAGCGCTTTTTTTTTAAAGGCAAAGGCACAAAAACAGCCAGTATAACTAATAAAGTAAAATAATATTTTTTTGTTTTTGTTACAGATAAATGGTTGTAATTTATTGTCAAAACTAATTAAATTAAAGAGTTAAATGTAATTTTTTTTATATTTTATCTCTCAAAGTTAATTTTATTCATAAAATGTTGACCACTTTTCTGACATAAAAACTCTTTGCTACGATTTAAAAAAGTACCGTTCGTTTTAGACGGAGCATCTTGATAAACCGTGCGTTTTACATTAAAATAACACACAAGTGCGTAATGACATACGTTACGATATTGAAATTGGTGTAATAAGAGACCCTTTACGAGCAAATGTGTTATAAAAGTCTTTTTGCATGTCCATCATTATGTTATAGAAGAATATCAAAACTAAATTCCTAGAGAAACGTGCAAGTAAAAATAACAAAACCCATCTGTATTTTATGAAATAAAAAAACTCCCTATACTTTTTAACCAACAAAATTAACTTGAACTAAATAAACTAATTGTATCGTAGCTAGTAATTTGGCCTATTTCAGGGAAGCCGTAGTTAATACTTCGGCCTCGGATTAATCAACTAATTCCCTTCCGGCGGTATCTGCAGTTTTGAGTGTCACCCTAATCGTTTTACGTTTCATCTCTTAGTAATGAGATTTATTTCCCTAACCTGATTTTGACTGTGAGTTTATTACCTGTGTATACGTTGGAAGATACTGTAAGCGCTTTATGAGTTCCTGGTACCGGGATGAGTAAATTATCATTGTTCCTAGAAAACCATTCGCTTAAACCTTTTTTTCTTTTGCCGTCGCTTGTCAGGTGACCCTTACTTGTATTTTCAGCTATTGTTTATATAAAATAATGTTTTTCACGTAATTCTTGTCATTAACATTTAACAGAATCGCGGAGGTTGCATGTAAACACCTAATCACAGTACGTGTATACAGGTGGTGCACTTATGTAAAAATCATAAAATACAAGAGCTTAAAAAGGAGTATTCCCGTTTGAGCGCCAATTTTTAGAGCACCTATGCATTGAACACCAAGATATTTTCATGCCTTTGGTGCTCTAAAAGTTGATGCTCAAACGGGAATACTTCCTTAGTAACCATGGCATCGATTTTAAGATAAAGTGCATCTCGGAAAAAAACCAATATACAGGGTCAAATAGAATTAGCTAACGAAGTGTTGTTGTTGTTATCAATGTCTAAACATGATCAAACAAAAAACAATTTAATTTGTTTGTGTATTTGTTGTTTTTTTTTTTGGGGTCATCAACCGTATTAATGAAGTAACAAAAAATTTAGAGCCTTGCATACTGCTATTTATTTAGTTGTTGCTTAGTAATTGTAATAGAAGACAATTCTAGAATATTACCCGCGAACACAGTGAGAATAGTACTTAAATAATAATTACCTAGTAATGTCTTACGTCTCTGAACAGACATAATAGTCAATAGTCGTTATCAAATGGGTACTCAATACTAAGCGATAAAACATGCATTTTACGACCCATGCGTAATAATGTTCGCAGATGCAACTCTGCTATATTGACGATTGAGAATACATTTAGCAGTTATTACTATGTAATGTACATATTTTTACACGTTTTATATTAGCTTCACTTGTATGTTTGTTTGTATGTTTGTATGTAACCGACTCCTTTGGACGCTATTTTGACCCACTTTAAACGGTCAGATTTCATTTAAACTTTGTAGACTTATCGAGGACCTATGACAATTCAATAATAAAAAAAACTAAAAAACACGCTTTAAAAACCAAAGTAAAAAGTAAAAAATAATTTAATTCTATTAAAAAGCGTGGGGTGCTTGATATTGATTGATTATAAAAATACCTCAAAAAGCACCCCACGCTTTTTAATAGAATTAAATTATTTTCTACTTTTTAGTTTGGTTTTTAAAGCGTGTTTTTTAGTTTTTTTTAACTATTTTTTTTAAAAACCATGTTATGTGTGTTAAAGTTCTTAATATCGGCTAAAATTGTATGATCGGTTGTTGATGACATACATAGAATCACGTCTTCTTCCAATGAGGGTAGGTAGTGTGGCGGACATTTACAATGCCCCAAATACGAAACTTAAAATCAACAAACGTGGAAAACACAAAAAGTGAAGCGGCGCCATCTACAATGCTATATGCGAACTACTCAAGACTTGACGTCACACCGCAACTACATCAGCTATATCGCGCAAGCAGAGTTTACCGCGCGATCTACATATATACAAACATCCCGACATCAACCGTCGGGAGTTGCCCACCAGATACAACACCCGTCTGGTCGGAGGATCTTCCCTTTTCCATAGAGTATGAGTGAACTTTACACCCTGTTCCTCACACCTCTAAGGTAGAAACTACAGAACCCCACCACCTACGATCTTTACATCCTCTCGGTGGGAATGAAAGTCACTGAAAATAATAGAACACCAGATGTAGCAAGTTGCTTTGTCTCTATACAATTATCGGTGTATCAACATTGACTGTTGCCCGGCCTTGCTTTTTTTTGTGGTTACGTCGTCAAAATTGTTGATTTAACCAGAATTTTAATCCTTTTGCGTAATATCCCTACTTATAATAACTGTGGTGTTTGTCACCGGGTTTGCTCAACAGACAGTTGAGGTTCAAATGAGGACATAAAGTTGACCTTATTTGGATCAGGAAAATTCATCCTTTCTGCCTGTTGAATCCTGCTTTAGCTTCTGAGGGCTTTTATATCTACTCTTGGACCATACCATTGTTTTTTATCGTCATATGATAATACGAATACATCACCAGCTTTTGCTAGCGGTTTCGCCCGCGTGGGTTTCGAAAATTATTCCACAGGAACGTACTATCGAGATGAAAACTATTTTTTGAGTTAATCCAGGTTATTAACTATCTGTGTGCCAAATTTCATGCAAATCCGTTCAGCCGTTTTTGCGTGCTTGTGTAACAAACATCTAAACATCGAAACACAAAACCTTTCAGGTATTAGTAGAAATAGGATAATAGGATTTCTAGATGAGTACCAATTAAATAACTACCAATCAGTTTCAATTTCCCATCCAAGGTTTAGACTTCAGCCTTCCTCATGCAAACTCGATTCCCAAGGTAAGTGTTACATCCAGCAGCACCGTCATTTCATGTCGATTACGTTACAGAATGAACAGTAATAAAAGTGACTTACGACTGTATTTGACGTAACCATCAGTGCCTAATACCGGCGGGTGAAAGGTCAGGGCTTCTTCGATCGAAGAAGCTAGTATTTGGAGGGCCCTCGCCTTTGTTTGTTGACTGGTTGTTTCCTGCTATCAGAACAAAGCTGGCGGGAACACTCTGAGTATGGAGCATTTAGTGTAAATGCTAGATACATACAAAGAAAATAAAAAACTACTCTTTTATTAGTAACATATATGGATTCGAGATACATAATAGAACACCCATTTTTCCCACTTACTTTTTGTTTTATTGTTTTTAATCTGTGAGTTTGTCGTTACATCAAAATGTTATGCCCTATCTATAAATAACTGATTATGTTTAAATACCGTGTGGTCATATCAGCCGAAAGACGTTCACTGCTGGACATAAGCTTCTTCCAAAAGGGGGGGATTTGCCATAATCGCCACGCTTGGCAGGCGGGTTGGCGATCGCAGTATGGTGGTCAAATGCATAGAGAACGCTGCTGCCCATTCTCTAGTAAGTCCCTTAGTCGCCTTCTACGACACCCACGGGAAGAAATGGGATGGTGCTATTCTTTTACGTCCGGCACCACACGGAACAACCGTACCCTATGGGGTACGGTCGTTCCGTGTGGTGCCGCACAGATCACCGGGGTCCCACTACACGATAAGGATACGTCCTTATCGTGTAGTGGGACCCCGGTGATCTGTAATACCTACAGGTATTCCTAGTGCAGACACCAGTCAATCCCAAACATAATGTCACATACGTTTTAAGCTTTAAAATAAGTTTTTTGAATTTGAAGATTTAAATGAAGAAATTTTATATAGGGTCACTCACATCTCGTCCCGCTTGCTGTTGGAAGTCAAATCACTGAAAACGTTTAATGCTTTTTTGGCCTGTTTTCAAATGCTGGGAAAACCTGTCTGTAGGCGTCAAGCTCGTTCTGCTGTCTTCTCCTGGGTCTGCCTCGTTTTCTGGGCTAATTGAGTTTAAAACTTCGTTCTGGTTCTGTCAACCACTTTCATTCATTTATTCATTCGTTCTGTTTCTGTCAACCACGTTCATTAATGCATTCGTTCTGATTGTGAAAAAATGATGTATAAACATAACATGTTGTCATAAAATGCGGAAATATGCCTCATGAAATCTGCAAGCCAGTGAACTACTCTTTAACTATGAACTAAGTTTACGCACACAAAATTACACACCTTTGATAACGATTGGTGAAAGGCAGTCAAAATCAGTAGCAAAAACATTTTCTTTTGATGCCAACAAAACAAATGCTTGCATTGATATAAAATCACATTCATTCTATTCATACACTGAGCTGAATTCATAATTTTTCCGCCAACAATTTCTATCAAAGAACCATTTTCAGCAAAGTTTGCGAACATATCGAATTTCAGCAACCAATTCGAATGCACTGAATCACAGAACAAATACTGAAACCAAAACTCCACATAATAATATCAGTGAAATTCCAACCATCGCTCAATGTATGTAATCCTGGAACATTTTATCAAATTATTCCAGTGGAGCAAAATGGGGTATGCTAGGATTGCGTCCCTCGGATTTTGCGTATGTTTGTTCTCCTGACAAAGGAACTAGGGTGATGAAAAGCTGTAAGCTATTGCTTGGCAGGTACAGTAAGTAAAATGTACAAAGGTTTAGGTGCCCTGTTTATACCGGGACGCAAACTAAGCCAGACAATGTGTCTAGCAGCATTTATAACGTGTCAACTTGATGTGACGATTAGCTTTTATAGATCTTAATCTACGAGTAGATGCAATGTTATGAACTGATGCGGTGACATGTCAAAACATCTAGATTTTTGTACTGTATCTAAGTTATGTTTATATTAATTTGGGTTCAATCCCCAGGACAGGTAGTGTTATTGGGTTATTCCATTAGGAATTTCTTAGTAAACAGCCCGGAGTTTGGTAGTTGGCGGTGTGATACCCCCGTGTCTCGGAAAGCATGTTAAGCTATTGGTCTTGCGCCTGATCTCTCTCCGGTCATGTCGGATTGCCGTCCCATTGGATTATGAGAGTGACGGAAGAGCGAGTGTACCTGTGTCTGCTCCCACACTTGGGCACTACAATATCTACCGCGCCGAAGGCTAGTCTCCATTGAGCTTGGCCGCCATGGCCGAAATACGATCTGGACGACGGTATATAAACATGTTAATTTAGGTCTAAAACTCATAAACCTCGCATCAAAAATAATACTCTTTAGTACTTACACCATATAAAATACAGATATAAATCAAGAAGTTTTACAGTTTAGGGAGATTAAACGACTTAAGTGGTCACACATACAACATGAAAATATTTGATATCATATACAGATTAGTAGTAGAGCTCAAAGCTCGACTGCCTCATTAGGGGTAATAAATAGTAAAATGAATAGTTCTACATAATATTGATTCCATGAAATACATACGTATTACGCTCGATATAGGAATGTATAATAGAAAGCAATACACAGTTGACGCGGATGAAGCCACAAGCAAAACCAATATAATACGGTATCTTCACACATAATACACCTACTTATTGTCAATGCCTACCCATCAGCGTAACCTAATTCGATCCCCCTAATGCGACTCCAGATACAAACTGCTTATCAGTTAACGTAATATTCTGTTTATTCAATATTATCTGAATACTTGCTGAGGCCTATTTAGAACGTACTCAACAAAAAAGAAAAATCGGCTTCTAAACACGGGAGCGGTACGATACTAATAGTATCGTACCGCTCCCGTGTCTAAAAGCCGATTTTTCTATCAAAATGTTGTCGATTCCTGAAAGGTTTTCTATGTAATTTCATTTGGAAAACTCGACGTCCACGTCCTGTTGCGAGCCTCAGAGACTCAAAACATTTGGTTAACATGAAAACTTCTCGGATTTAAGAGTCGTTTGACATTTTCTGAGATATCAGGAAAATGCCTGTCCTAATCTTTTAGAGTGGAAAATTAGAGGGAGTTTGTTGCGACCTCGATTATAGGTTCCCACAGAAAGGCGCGACGCGACGGTGAGACGCGATTCTGGTAGAACAATTTACCTGAAGTTTTAATAAAAATTGTCCTACTAGAATCGCGTTGCGCCTCTCTGCGGCAGCCTTAAATTTAACGCTGTTAGGATTGTCTTCGAGGTTTGTTAGAGGTCTTAAATGATTGGATTTTGCATTTGGGTCTTCATTTTCTCGTTTTACTATAATATTCCTTTGTCCCAAGCTTGGACTAGCTGAAGAGTTCAAGGTCAGGTGTTCTTCGGAGGCTAATATTCTTAGACTTTCAAATTAGACTAATTTGTTTCTGCCTAATTTTAATTTTACCCGGCTGTTGTACAGCTGCCTGACAGCATAAAAGAAAACCAGCGAATAGAAATGTACCGTAATAATACGATTCTATTGAATTATTCTTTGCTTGAATATTGTAAAAAAATAAGTTTGCTCTGTTTCTGAAAAATAACCACCGGCATTTAAATATATAATTATTAATTGCAATATTATATGTTTGCACCAAGAATCGAGACCCTTCTCCGAAAATTATTTTCTTGATACTTAATGTGTATATAGGTTCCATCCTATACTAAAATGACAGAAGGAATAACAGTTGTTCACAAGACATTACACGCCTTACAAGATATTATTTATCATGACGTGGGCATCGAAAATGCCCCAGTAATCTGTATTGGATTATCCCACTTCTAATAAATATATTTTATTCTGTTTTTCGTCCGTTTGGTCTCGTCTATTCGTTTTATCGCCTACAGAATTGTCGGGATTAGGTTGTTGGATGCTTGTCGGTTGGGATTGGTGATCTTATGTGACACGGAGTGGGCGATGTCCTTTGGAGTGTGGGATGGCATTAAGATCTTGGATCTTTATTACTGAAATAGGAATTCTGGGAAAAAAATCTTCTCTACAATTATTACCAAAGGGATTATTGGCAGTCCAACATTACGTTACATTACGTTATTAAGTTGTCGAGCAGACAATTTTTTGGAATACATAATGCAGTGGATTAGCAATTGCAACAAAATTGTGTTACGCAATTAGAGTACAGGTTTTTTTCCACCTACAAAATGCATCATCTTATGCCTTGGACAAAGTGACATTCTATGAGCGATACCGAAACCTATGTAAAGTTATGAGCGAAACTTAGGTCTTTTCAAAAAAAGATACGACTTCCATAATCTAAATACACGTAGTAAAGATGAAATTTTGATTCCAAAATTTAGATTAACTAAAACTAGCAAGTCATTTTTAATAAACAGTATCCGCTTCTATAAAAAGTTGCTAAAGTGTGCAAAAAAAAAAAAAAAAGTCGGTTACAGAACTTAGCGATGGAAATTTTAAAACTCACATGAAACGTGTCCTTATCAAAAAAGCATATTATAAGATAAAAGACTACTTTGAAGACAGGGAAGTTTGGCATTAATTCCTTCTGCACATGTGGCTTCCCTGGTACCTCATTAACAGCATAACTGTGTGAGAGTCTATTAACTGCTCCCAAATTACAATGTAAATTTTAATTCTTTTAATTTTTACACTTTCTGACATATTCTTGTCATTATTTGATATTGTACATCACTTCTACTATCAACTATTTATTAGTGATTCTCATGGAAATCATGTCACTTGGTTTAAATAGGTTGATCTTACTTATGTAGATTATTTTACATATTATGAACGGGAGAACGTTGTAGGCCTTACAGACTGTAGATTTATAGACGATTTTTTATTCTTTATTTTCATTCCTTTAAGTACCTGGTACTTATTGACAGGCCTGCACTGTCCTCCCATACCTATTATCACTGTAATTTAAAAACATTGTAAAAGCCAATTATTTTTAAAAGAGTAACCGTGGAGTTTCTTGCCGGCTCATCTTGCCGGTTTTTGCCGGCCTTGCGGTTTATGTGAAATAAAATATTTTGATTTTGATTTTGATGATGAAAAAGTGAAAAATGCATAGGACTCACCGAAAAGCTTATTATGTCAATCCTGTTGAAAGTTTATGAGAAATACATAATGCTTTAAAAGCGATTGCCACTTATCTATGCCCTAGGTCTAATAAAATATCCTGGTCTATATAGATAGAGATCTACACATAATATAATAAATGGATGGCCACAGTTACTTTGTAGACGACCGTCTATTTTATTTTTTAGAGTGAAAGACAAACTCTGATTTCCATTAAGGACAACTCGCAAAAATGTTATACTAAGTACTCGAAAAGATTACTTACCTTATTTTCAATTATCAATGTAGGTAGCCTTTTAAACCCTTGTTTTTCTGAAAATGAGCTTAGTCATAATGGAACCCTTTAAATCCCTAGCAACGAGTAGTTTTCTTTTGATTCGTGCTCAGACCCTGGCCATATATTTTTTTTTTACTACTATTGAATTTTTTTCTTCATTAGAAATGTCCGTGCATTTAGAACGTCGAGTTATTACGTTTATCCACCCCAGAAATTCCACCCGTAAGTGGAATACCTGGAAATGCATGTCCAAGACTTTTGCCATTTGCTTTGGGTGTGTTTTCAGACATGCGTTTCCGTATGACCTGGTGGCTTTTTGGGGGTGCATAAACGGAATAACCGAGAACGTCCCTTTTGTTAATGCTTGATTCTAAAAATCCAATATGACAGACAGTATTTGGCTCTAGATTTCCTGGAAACCAAACCTGACGTTGCCTTTCGATGGCTAGAATTTATACATTTCAGTTTGTAAACTTGAATTAAAACAGAATTGTCGATATTATTATCATTTTATTCTAATAGTCTGTGTACAAAGTAGATAAATATGTCTCGTCTGTGTGTGTTCGTGTACCGTGTATTTTTGTCGTGCTTAGAAGAGTCAGTCGGTGTGTACCTATAGCTACCAATCGCGTCTTGAAAATGTTAGAAGCAATGCGATTACTAGTCAGTCAAGCGTTACAATTAGGGTAGCAATTAGGTTATTATCCCTCAAAATCGTTTCGAGAGAGAATTTTCAACTTCAAGAAGTCTTGGTTTCCGAACCCATTGTCTTAAGATTTTTTTTAAATCCTAATATTCCACACTTAACCTCGATTTTACGCGATGATAAACGATGGATGGGCTCTACGATAGAACGAGTACACGTAGAAAATGCCTTATCAATCTTACTTCGAAGGTCATTTTCTTGGTGCTACTCCAAAATTACATCCAGACAACTGTCAGTCGTGAAGTCATGAAGAAGAACTGTCAGTTTTTCAAGAGTTGGAACTGGTTGGAAAGCAGATGCTGTAAAAAATAACATAGTTAGGCAGTGCGCTTCATTAAGGTTATATGCAGGGTTTACGAATGGTGTTTTATTATGACGAAAATATTTTTTTATGTCAGCAGCTACTTCAAATTCAGGCCGACCATTTAACTCATTTCTGTCACACTTTTCTAGAAGTATTCATTATGCAATTGTGCGTAATCTGCGACTTAAGTGCCACTCTATACGAAGGCTGTAATTGGCACCGACGCGCCGCGAAGCCCCTCAGTGCCAGTCACGACATTTGATTTCCCACTTATTTTATCACTAGGTCAGAATTATTTACCGAATATACAGAAAGATCTTTCATTTATGTGCCGACAGAAACGTATTGGAAAAGGATATAGGTATAATTTGTATATTTAAGTGGAAATGGAGGGGATCGAACCGTTTGGTATCCGGCTCGGGCGTGATTTGCACCTATTTCTTCCTTATGATCGAATATCTTTAAGAGCGTCTTTATCGGATATTTAAATGACAGATTCTTGCCGGTTTCTTAGGTGCCCGTGGTTATTTGGTGATCATCTCGTACACCCACATATAGCCGGTAATGTTTAAGTCCCATATACTAAACTACAAGATCATAGTCTACAGGGTGGCAGGGACGATATCCACCATCTGCTGAAAATGAAAAATATTACCAAGTTTTGTGGACAATCTTGCAATATTGTCTTCGTAAAGCAACCCATAAATGAAACCAATTAGTCTATAGATTAGTCCTAGCAAAAGGCTACAACCATCTTATTTTTACCCGACTGCGCCAGAAGGAGGGTTATGTTTTTCGAGAGTATGTATGTATGTATGTATAATTGTTTGGCATGCTCTGTAGCCTGAACAGCTCGATGGATTTTAGCTTGAGAGGTGACGTTAGATTCGTATTTACTGTGAGAGTGACACTGGGTATATCAAAATTAAAAAAAGAAAATGGCGGATTTTTGGCTCCAAATTCAAATGCTTGGCACGCTCTGCGGCGATGGATTTTAGTTTGCGAGGTTTCGTTAGATTCGTAATTACTGAGAAAGTCATGTCGTAATAAAAAAAATAAAAAACGGTAATTTTAAAAACTAAAAAACTCGACTGCTTTTCTGAGTATTCATGGAAAAGCCCTTAAACAAAGTCGTTGTACCCAATTGTACTTAACTTAAGAATCGCCAGTTGCTAAGGAGATGCTTATAAGCAGATAAATTGTAGCAGTCGGGACCCATTCTAGAAATGGGGGCTTAGTGAATTGAGAGCACATACCTATACTTATTACATTGCAGATTACTCCAATCTACTGACTAGACGGCTGACTTTCTTAAATTTCCGTTTTTTTATTATAATCTACACCACCCACAAACATAAAACCATATTTTTCTCTCCACGACGACATAACTCACCCACCACAAGTTGTGGTCGTAATATCAGTTGAGAGAAGCAACAGCTTTGTGTCGTCAGTCATCGCCAGAAAATTAATGAGTTAGGAGCGGGTCGCAGGCTTATTAGTTACTGTCATGGCGCTACGGTTTTACTAACAGTGGAAAGACGAGACGGGTTTGTTTTTCATTATGAGAGTGTTTTTAGTTTTGTTTGAGTAGAAATGTTGTAGTTTTTCTTGTTCGTCATTGTTGGGAAAATTCATATTCAAAATCTTTGGGTTCTGGAAGGTAATTTTTTTGGCATGAAATTATGTTGATATTAATGTTTTCTTTGCTAAAATCACCTATAATAGCCTATGTGTGTATATTACTTTTTATGAAAGAGGTTATCCGGGGAAGTGGGTACTATCGCCATAACTATTTCCGCTTCCAAGCGGCATTACTGCATTCCGGCTTGTAGGTGATCCGAGAGTGTAAATACAGGCGCATGAGTTGTTTGCTTTGTATTTGGAACGCGGCTTCACCCGTGTGGATATCCAAAAATCAATCCCACAGAAACGTGCTACCAGAACAAAAATTGAAAGTCCTGACAAAATCGGTCCAGCCTTTTCTGAGATTAGCCAATACAATCGACTTATCTATATAATTTAATATGCATTTAATTGAAAAACTGTTATTTTGCCATTACAAAGATACCTAAGATAGATAGGCTACCTGTTTAGTTGCTACCCAATCAAACGAAAGAAAACGTCCACATATCCCGTGTCAGGCACCCGTGAAAAGCCTTGGGCTAAAAGCTATCGGACCATACATTTTATATGAAGTTGTTCATAGTCATGTTCGTATGCCGACGCTGGAGCTTCAATAAATGAGAATAAAAGGCCAAGGACCGGCTATGGCCCTGAAAAGGTACGGATTGGTGCGGTTACCTTAAGTGTACTCCTATTACAAGTGGCCAGTTCTAGAAAAGTCACGTCTGAATCCTTGATAAAATGATACCCCGAAAATATCGAAAGATAACAAGGTGGCTGGGACATCGTCGCGCAAACTGAATCAAACCTTGAATATAATTCATGATTCTGAAAATATGAACCATGCGAATAAGCAGCCTGAAAAAATAAATAGTTTTTCCATACATTTTGACCGCATAGGTTTTTCACTTTTCTATGAAACAGCTGTTTATTTTTTAACAACCGACGAAAATTTTCAAACACCGTGTTCAGAATCATGGATTTAATCCACGATATTAGATTGCACGTTGATGTCCTTATACATAGACCATGAACTGGATTCAATTTCTCATTAAACATACCATTTGACAAAATCACGAAACTGCCCAAAAAAACATGCATTCCTTCTATGTCACACGTATAAGCTGGGAAGGAACAGCCCAACAACCTCCTTAGCAACACATCTCTGTCTGAATAATATCTTAATTTCTACAATATCAGCGAACTAGTACTAATATATAATTTATTTATTAAAATCAAAAGAATTTAACCCATGTTTACTCTATAACCAATAAAGCATGAGCCACTCGATAAGTGGCAAATAATCGAATGAGAAATGATTGATCGAATCGATTAGGCATACCATTATTATCGAGTCTCGTATCGCCATTGTAGAGTTTGTTCAGAGATGAATAGTCGAGTTTCTTGTTTTATTGTAAATTATTCAAAGACTAACAAATCTGGAACCTCAGTTGTGTGCTTGAAATAAGTATATTTAGTAGAATATAAGTATCAAGATTTTAAGCTGAATGCCCTGTGATTTGTATGTGTTTGCCATACCGAAAGACCTGATTTACACGGTGCTATTTATTTGTATTTGGCATACAAGTCTTATTTACACGGGACTATTTATTTGTCTTTGCCATACCAAAAAGTCTGATAAACACGGTGTGGCTTAATTGTCTGTGAAACAGCATAAGTTGAAGCAACATTAAAAGTGATGAATTAGTATTTCATTGTGGGTATGCCACAAGCAAGAAGAAACTTGCATCTTCTTTATGCTGCATTATTCATTCTGCATTTTGTCGGCAGCTACCTTTGACTATTCATTTTAGCAGCTGCACGTTTTCCGAGCTCATTTTATGTTCCGTTTTCAAGAAAAGTGTTACAAAAATTTACCGAAGTGCATTTTTGAAATCCTATTATAGGTGCCATCACAAAAGCGGAATTCGATTAAAATCTCGATAGGATTTTTACAGTGTAAATACTCCGGACACTGAAACACGTACGTCCTGCAAGGATTAAGGTTTTCCAATGGAATATTTAGAAAAAAGTGGGTCGTTAATAAAATGTGAAGCTACCGGCTTTGGACTAAAATATGAATAGAGAACATCCCGCTTCTTATAATATATCGAACTAATATTATAAATGTGAAATTTTGTGAGGATGGATGGATGGATTTTTGTTACTCAATCACGTAATGACGGCCGAACGGATATGGATGAAAATTGGAACACATATTGTTTATAACTAGTTTATATAATAGTTTTATGCCGGTAGTACGTTTCCGTGGGATAATTTCCGACCTCCACGCAAGCCAAACCGCTGGCAAAGGCTAGTATTTATCTATAACACTAACTTCTTCCAGCGGCTCGCGTGGAAATCGAAAATCTATGTATGAACCAAATTTCATCCAAATACATTAAACCGTTTTTGCGTTATTGAGTAACAAACAGCTAAACATACAAACTTTCATATTTGTGGAATGAATTTTGAGTAAAAGGGAACGTACGCAGATGTGCGAGTGAAAGGTTATGAGAGAGAGCGAGAAGAAAATTAAGATGGCGTTTGAGAGAGAGACGTTGTGCGGAACGATGAACGGACACGGACGATGTGCTTTAGTTTAATTTTTAATTTATACTTAATTTTGCAAAAATACAGTAATTCAAGTAAATCTGACCATTTTATTTCACCGGTTTATAATATTAGTATGATGGAACCAAATAAATAATCACGTGAATCGGCCAGCCGCTCTTATGTCATAAGCTTATAGACAGACCGACGTTGTTTTTTAATTAGCAGGGATGAATGTAGGTACAGACGAGACGGTGAAGCTCAAATTAGAGTAACAGTTGTCTAAAATGTCAGTCATCGCTAATTGAAAAGGGCCTACGCATGTAACTTCATTCATTTGAGAAGTTTTGCGCCACCACGGCTCGTTAAGCGCAATGCGATTATCGTGTTACATAAAACGAAATGTACATACACAGTTTACGTTTCAAAATTAACAAGTTAAAACGAAAATCAAAAATAGGGTACATTTTCAGGATTTTTTTTAACCGTTATGTTAAAAAAAATCTCCTTAGAAATAATAATGAAGATGCACAAAATTTTTTTTGGAGATATATTCTTACTGTTAAATGATGGGACTGCTAGATTTTGCCCATACCTTTGACCGTGACAGAAGGGAGGAGATTATTGCACGGAAACGTAATACCGGTAAAAAAATGTATCCCAAGTCCTAACACACAGGTCACACAGGTCACACAGGTAATGGTCTATCCGGCCAGCCATTAAGGCGTGTAAAAGTAACACTGACTGACATACACCTTGAACCGTTTTATTAAAACCGTTGAACCGTTTTAACTTAATATTCTGACAATAGTAAAGTTCTACTGAATTGACAACTTAGTACCAAACTATAGCGTCAGTGTCGGTTTAGTTTAAAGAACTGTATTTCAGTCACGGTTTTTTTTAGAGGATGGGTAATCATCAAATAATTTCTCCCGCTCTGGGCGGAGCGAGAGGTCGTGTCAGACTTCTACTGACTAAAACCCACCCGTGTTTCTTCAGTTGCCTGTGTGCTAAGGGCCACGGTATATCTTTCGAATAACCCGCATCCCTAGCAGACTATCCTATCTAACCATTTTTAAGCTTTGGCCCAATGTTTAAACAGCGTAACGTTATAAATTAATCACGTAGATGTTTAGAGCACACGTAAATTTGTACTGACTTATTAGATATGCCTAGCCCCATCAGCCAAAGTACATTTGTCCGGTGTGTGTCCGTCTTCGCTCCGACCATCGACGGACACTGTCCGACGTTGTTGTCTCGGCTCACTTCACCCACTTTAGTGTTCGCTAATCCTGTAATTGGATTGCTCGGCCTGTCATGTAAAGGCTCCTACACATTCGCTGCTTCATACGGAACTGAACAGTCGATTGTAAGGCTAGTGAATCCGTGAACGGCTTTAGTTTTGGCTGTACTTGAGCATCACTAATACTTGTCACATATGTACATAGCAATCTCTTTAATTTTTTTAGTTGGTCCCGGCGGTCATACGAAGCTCAAAAGTCTGACCACGAGTCTTACCAAGGGGTACCGTGTTAATCATGATTTGACCAAGATTGTCTGGACTTTGAAAGAGACTTTGACCCTTGAGTTTGTTTCGTCATTTTTTCTCAGGGGTAGTCAGATAGGAAATGTCAACTCCATCTAGCTTAAATTTTTGTATTTTGTGATGGGTAAAAGTGATTCCGATGTGCTTTTTACAGAATAAACCATTTTGATTTAATTTCATTCAGTAACCGGTTTCTGGTCATGGTATCCAACTGCATTGGGTTAAACTGGAAATCGACCCAGACATTGTTAGAAAAAAGCTAGGCAAATTGAGTTCCTGAAACAAAAGCTGCATTTTATTAGAAACGCAATATCTATTCACTTCCAATCTCGTCTATTTACATATTGAGATTGAATTTCGATTATTAAATAAACGAGGATCGCCAGCATTTATTATTTGCATCCGCAGAACAAAAGAGATACTACAAAACAAAAAGATTAATAGGTTACTGAATTAAAGCTCACTTACACGAGGGAATTTCTCGTTTCGAACAGGCGATGATCCATGGACAATAAAAAAAAGAACAACTCTAGCACTTTGAAAGACGAGAATCGCCTTGCTTTTAAAAGTTTTCAGATCACAGTTCGCGAAAATTCCCTGGCGAATTTTGTTTTGTTTGCTTCTTAAGGCCGATTTCTAAAATAAATAAAATTAAGAAATCTACCAATAATGAAGCAAATACATAATACCTTCGCATAGTAGACCCCCCCCCCCTCCTATTTGGAAGTAGCTATCACAGGTAAAATTGGCTTACAAATACATTTATTTATTTGCTCAGTTTGGAAATAAAAAATGCTACCATTGATAAGAAAAAGTATCCGATTTTGTTTATAGTAAGCGAGCATTAGTGTCTTAAATTTTACTGATTCATATTGCGATCATGGATCGGTACGTCTTGCTTAGAGATTCTCGCCACTCGACGGACTAGAAACTCTCCTCACAAATGAGCCGTAACTGTTCAAGTTCTCAGTAATAGCGGGAGTATCAATGAACAATTATAATTTCCAGTGAAAACTTTATTGTGTTTTATTACTATCGATGTTTAATCAATAACGAGGTTTTCTAAATAAAGACGAAAGTAATTGACCGTCCGGGTTTCGTGTTCAACGATAGACAACCGCTCATTCTCATAGTCTCTAACTAATCTTTTCTTGTGATTTGAAGTAGACTTTTGTGAGAACATATCTTTTGAAGACTTGGTCGGCAATCGCTTAACACATTCGATGCCAAGCAAGAAAAATAAAAATAATTAGTTTGTGTGCCCACAACTCGCATCCGAGTCGTCGCTATAAGTAGTCTCGCTAGTCGGGTCCTGGGCATGAACAGAATCATCAATAGCTAATTATTGCGACGACTCGGATGCAAGTTGTGGGCACACGAATCAACTATTTTTCGACCCATATGCTGGGTGCTTGGCATGGAATGTGTTAAACATAGGTAGCAAGCTTGATAACAGAGGCATTCAACATTATTCAATCATTCAAAAAAAATAAAAAATATTTAAAGCCAGTAGCTAGGCTGTTATCTACCGCGCGAACCAAGTGCGGGTTGGTAGATGTAAAATTTCTTCGAATGTTTGATTCTAGGACAAATTTTTTTTTCTTATTATTTATTTTCCATAACACTTAACCTATTACATAATTGATTTTAGCCACACAACGAAAACCTCTCAGGGTTTATCTGTGTGATGGCGAGCCGCTCATTTCAATTCAAAAAGAAATAATTGTAAACCAAAAAAAGAAGTTTAAATACAGTATGAAATTAAATATGAGACTTGAACTTAAGATAATATTGAACACAAAAAAAAAAAAACAAAAATATCAATGACAAGCAATAGTAACTACATTACAATGTAATACTTTAAAATTACAATGATACTTAACACACTTACATTTTATTTACTTATTTTTATAACACTTATTTACTTTATTTTTATTTGCATTATTATTATTATTTTTTATCATTTACATTCCGATCTCTTAAATACCTACATTAGGTGAAATAATTCCTTCGCCGTTTTGATGAATGATGTTTTGTTTTGATGGTGGTGTTGAAATATTTTACACTAGTTCTCGAAAAGACGGGGCGTGAGACCCAAAAGTTTTAGGCTAATAATTATACATGCGTACATTCAGTGTGAGCTACCCACTATCGGTAATTCGGTAGAAGCAGTAGCTAAACCGGCCTATCCCTTAATCAGGCCGTTTCACGTCAGAATGAGCATCATAATTTGGCACGTGCTTTTCACAGAATTGCCGCGAACTTATTAATAATATCTAGGTACTGTTAATCCATTAGCGATAATTATTGTTATTGGAGTGTTTTCATACAAGTGCTTCTTGGTAATTATTTTTCGGTTGATAAAGCTAAGTGCTTTAGATAGGATGAAGATTCCGAAGATAAATTGTTATTGGTATTGTTTAAATTGAGGGCAGAACTGTTAGTGTCCTGGCAAAATTAACCGAGTAATTAGCTCTCCGAGACGATAATTTTGGTCATCATTGGTCTTCTGTTAATTCTATACACAATTAATACCCCGATTATCAATGTTGTAAAAAAGATTATTTTATTCGCAAAATATTAAAATAAATAAATAAAAAGCTTTTATTGATTCCTTACAATTATTACAATACATTATTACTTACATCACACATTCCATCATTACTTTAATAAAAAATACATTTCAATTTAATTAAAATACAATTCATTGTGGTTAGTTTAGTTATTGTTAAGTATTAATTAATTTTTTTTTAATTTTAATATAAGGACCGCCTAGTGCGGTAAAAGCCCCATCCATCTGTCTCCATCTTGTTCTATCTCTAGCAAGTCTGCTCCATGTTTTTCCTATTAAGCCTGATATGTCGTCACTCCATCTCTTGTTGGGTCTCCCACGCTTTCTCTGTTTGTTGATTGGATACCAGTTTGTTGTGATTTTAGTCCATCTGTCGTCGCTAACTCTTTGTAAATGTCCCGCCCATTTCCATTTCAGTGTTAGAGTCTGTTTAATTACGTCTTTAGCCTTGGTTTCTTGTCGTATTGAGCTGTATCTCTTAGTTTGTGGCCCATATAGCTTCTTTCCATTGCTCTCTGGCAAACTCTTAATTTTTGTACCGAAATATTAACCGCACCCTAATTGTGTAGGGTGATCGTACCAGGCGGCGGCCGACTTAGCGACACACGGGGTTGCGACAATCGTGGATAGGATCCGGCAACTGGGACTCGAGGTGGCCTTGCACAAGTCCGAGGCCATGTGGTTTCATGGTCCTCGGAATGCGCCACTGACGGGTTCCCAGATAACGGTGGAAGGGGTTCAAATCGGCGTCGAGTCGACGATGAAGTACCTATGACTCGTCCTCGACAGCCGGTGGAACTTCGCGGAACATTTCCGACGTTTGGCTCCTAGACTGGAGCGGGCCGGGGCTGTCTGACACGCCCCTCGCTCCACCCAGAGCGGGAGAAGTTATTTGATGATTTCCCACTCAAAAAAAAAAAACCCTAATTGTGTACCACGATATCAATCAGAATCTGAATCATTTAGAAGGCCATTGCTCATCCATAGCTGCATATGTTCGAAAACTGTACCTGCTCAACATCATAAATAACGCAATGGATACTGTTGAACTATCAAAATTGAATCCATTACTACCGTTGTAAGTGTTACGCAATTATGCCTCTGAAAAAAAAAAGCTTTTCACGTTTCACTAATTAAAACAGTTTGCTATAATTAAGCAATTACTCTTTAAATAACTCTCTAAATATGGTAGAAATACTAATCTGATATATTTCATGACCAAACAACATCTGTTTTTACCTTCAGTATTTCAGGGGTTCAGTTAAGTCTAACCTTGAGGAAACAAAGGTGTAAACCCATAAAAATACTTTTAGCCAAGACACTACTATAAATAAAGGGAAGTTCGTGAGTTACCTAGAAGGTAATAAAATTCCAAAACTTTTACTGGAGGATCACGAAATAGAATTACTTGAAGACAGGACATGTTTTTTCTACAAACATTTTTTTGGCCAGTTCTTTTCTACTTTAAGTTATCATTTTAGTCTAACCATTGCTGGCTGCCGGAGAGGCCCTAAGATCCTAAACGCTTTTAGTGCTTGTCAAGTTTAAAACACCATTCTGTCTCAGACATCTGCAAGCGATTGTCAAAAATACAACGATGTCTGTGCTAGCTCTAACTTATAAACAGCAAGCGTGTTTAAGTAACGGTCACCATGTTTAAATCTGTCATCATCGTCATCATTTCAGCTGAAAGTCATCGACTGCTGGACATAGGCCTCCCACAAGCACCGTCACTTTGACCGTTTCTGTGCTTAGGAGGCCTTCCAACTCGACGTCTTCCGGAATGCCGTCGCCGCTTTAGAACCTTGCGGCCCCATCGCCAATCTGTTCTGCGAATCTGCGAGCAATGTGCCCTGCCCACTGCCACTTATGTTTGGCAATTCAGTTGAAATCTGTAGATGTTTTTTCTCCGCATTCCACGATTTGAAAATTTTAAGAATTCAGTTGAAGGGTTATTTCGAGTTTTTCTGCAACCAGCTATTCCATTAAATGTCGCCTGGAAAATGTGAAGTGAACTATCAAGAGGGTCACTTCCTACCATCAAGTGGAATGACAGTTCACTTCACCAAAGATGTCACTGTGAGATTTTTACAGATTAAACCGGATGGTCTCCACATCCAGTTCAACCTAGCTTCCAGTTCTGTTCTAGACCAGATATAAAAATATTAAACTGAACATCCACGAAGAACGTGCTTAGACCGTTTTTTACTACGGCAAAATTGTCCAGACTTTACAAAATCAAAACTTAATTGAATTCTAATTGGCTCATTATTTTTAGCTAAAACCGGCCGGTGTAATCCCAAGCCCAGAGATCTAAGACAAACATAATAAATATGAAGTTGTTTACAGAATTTTAAGAGGGTCAACAATATGTACTTTGAGAATGGAAAAGGTGCGTCCTTGGGGGACAGACTGAGATGTTTGCTAACATAACTTTGGAATGTATGGTCGACTTCGTAATTGTGTTATCACTTTTTACCAAAATAATCCAATTTACTGAAGGGTCACTAAGGTTGAAATAACCTAACTGTCGCATAGACAAATGGCGCTTACGCATAATCTAATCAGCCTTATAGCGTTTCCACTGCTCCTGCTGCCACAGGCCTCTCTTTTACAAGAGAGTGGGTCTCTTACTACCACGCGGTCCTAGGTCGGGTTGATGGATGTCACATAATATCTTCCAGTTTTTATTCTAGAACATCACGACACAAAGTTTCCTCACGATGTTTTCCTTCACCGATTTGGGAGCAACTGTGATCAAATTAAATACACTAACTATAGGGCCTGGGTTTCGAACTCACTACCACTCGTAAAGCCACTCGTAAAGTCGGGGCCAATACCACAGCACGACAGCTGCCCTGCAAATAAGACAAATAGACCTGAGGGGTAATTAACTAACTATAGAAATGTCTTTAATTTCATAGTTATACAACATTCATTGAGTACTTACGTTGTGGACCGGATACATTTTTCGAATATAATGAAGAAATGGATTAGCAATATTCTTCAAAATTATTCCGATTCTGATTGATAGTGTGTGTTACACAAATAGGATGTTAGGTCGAATATGACGTCCAAGTAACATTCTACTTAAAGGTGGTCCCGGGTCGACGGCGCGTTGTGTTCCACGCGCGCCTCAAAGAGATGTCAGCATCAATTGGTGGCGTCCACAAGGGCCGATGTCTCCCAAGGGTGCGGGTTGTTTGAAAGAGATACCGTGGCCCCACACAGGCAACTGAAGGAACATGGGTGGGTTTTAGTCAGTAAAAATCTGACACGTCCTGCTCCACCCAGAGCGGGAGAAGTTATTTGATGATTTCCCACCCTCAAAAAAAAAAGGTGGTAAATTATTTACGACGCCGACTATGCTAACGTTAAACAAATGCGTATGTCTATTCTTCGGGCTGTGAATACGAATATCATGATGTTGTCAGAAAATGTTCGGTGTTGAACATGAATATCGTTTGTTGAACTAATCTGCATATGTTATTGGATGATGCCGTTATCAGTACGTACACTTGACTGGCAGCTGATATGTGACGTTTTTTCCATTATTTCGGCGTAATATATTACCAAGTTTTCTACAAAGAATATAATAGATACTTACTTACTGATCAGGTGGGAGAAGTGCTGTTCTCCTAGCTAAATTATATGTAACCTGTGTTAGGTATAAGCATTCCCAGTTCCTTACAGTATGTCGCTGTGTTAAAGTAAGTTGGTACAAATATAGCTACGATATAAAATACAATAACATCAACAACACACTACTACAATATACTATGTTGGGGCTCTGTGTCATATAAGCTCACAGCATTATGCTGAGCGATGATCGTTTTGCGTGAATTCGTGTTCTTTCTCTGCGTCATGTTTACCGACGTCACCGTCATGTTTTCTTTCTCTCTTCTTCTTTACTATGGTATATTTTTTAAACATAAACCTTCCAGAATAAATTCTCTCAATGATGGTGAAAACCGCGTTCAAATCCTTGTGTAGTTTACAAGAACAACGCAGTCACACAGACAGACACCAAATTAATTTATAATATGTATGGATTAATAATTATTTACTTAAGGTAAATATTTATTTCTTAACTCGCAAACAATTTGTTTAGTTCGAAGTCGAACTTAGACAACAAGAGATTAAACAATTAAATTTAATGGATCGCAAAAAGCTTTAAGAACTTTATTTTATGAACTTGTTGCTTTTCAGCGTAGTTTATAGAAGAAATTTTGTGTTATTTTAATAAACCTTTTGAACTGACAAGGTATTGTGCCCAAGAAAATCGTTGGGGGACATGACTCGTCCCAAATTATTCAATTTGCATATACTTTTTAAGTCACGTTCAAATTTTTTCTTCAGACTTTTGTGAAGACGTTAGATTCATGGCTCTTCGCTATAAAGTTATGAACGTTTACAGTTGATTATTTATTGAATTGGTTGAAATTCAGACTCATTATACTGTGACAAGCAGATAAAGCATGTCAGGCCATGCTTAGTGCAGAGTTCCGTAGTTATTAGGTGGTTACAAATGATGGAATCGGTAAACCTCGTGACAGTAGTTAGATAATTCGTGTTATTTCAGTTTAGGTGAAAGATTTTTCTTATTTTCAAAACAATTTTTAGGCTGGTAACTTGGATTTTCAAAAGCATTCCCGTTCGTATGGTAAATGATTTTATTTCTATAAGCAAGTTTATAGAAACACTTTTACACGTCAATCATATTTTAAAAACTAGATAAGGTCGGCGTTTCCTATCTGAGTACTCTGAGAAGAAAGGCCGATACAAACTCAGCGGTCACAGCCTCTTTTAAAGTAAAGACATAATCTTCGTCAGATCATGTGAAGACCATGTTGATTGATGACTGAAATGATCTTTTGAGGTAAGAACCACACAGACTGAGTGGAAGCACGCATTTGTCAAGAATCGTGTAGCTCAATTCAAAACTTTATCCTCGATGGGAAGTGGGTTCTTAGTAACTCACACATAGTCGAAAACGTATCTATTTACGACCTCACACTCGCCAGTGCAACACCCAATCTTGTGTGATTAGGTACCGCTTCCGAAGGTTTTCACAGTTCGATGACTCACATAAACTCAAAACCATCACAAAGGACAAGACAACCTAATAATAGCCGAGTGCTACCGAATCATTAAGGAAGATGCGCTAAGGTACCTCGCAAAATTCAAATACTCTTATGTTAATGGAATTTTTAGGGTAGTTTAAGTTTTTATGTTGATCAGAATATGATTCTCGACCTTAAAAAACATGTTTATAGAATTATAAACTCTGTGAGTTCAAATTACTCCATTGAATGACCATTCTTATCCATGTTATCATGACATTTGAGGCCAATTCTAGCTTAGAGAGTTGTATAGTTGATCATATATTTGTAAATAAATACGCGAATCATATTTTGATCAACATACAACATAATACGGTTCAAAACAATTAACATCATGACGGTACCTTGTCAATATATCTATGAAAACATTATGTATGTTCGGAAAAATCTACATCTTTTTAGAAAGATAAGTGATAGGCACAATTTTAACACTAGAAATAAAGAAAGGTAAGTAATAAAGGTAGGTTAAGGTAAAAGGTATAAGGATCTCTTAATTATAAAACCATCTGCATTTTTTCTGTACCTACTTTCTATGCAAATAAATAATTATTCTATTCTATTCTATTCTATTCTAGGAACAAATTAGATCAACCACGTTTCAGATTGTCTAAAGTACACACTTCTTTTATGGGGTACTGTGTAAAATGTTATAATAAAATACCAGTCGATATTCTTGAACTAAATGAAAAGAAATTTAAATCATGCATTAAACGCACACTATGTAGACAAGCATATTATAAGTTAGATGATTATATCGTCGATAAAAATGCTTGGCTTAATGCTGGTCCTGCTCCACAGCCACCTGGGCATACTAGTTAAAATTTTAATATTTGAAAGAGAAGCTTCCCTTTTTTATTTTTTCTGACATTACGAACATTTTTGTTCATAATATTATAATTTTTCTGACATTACGAATGTTTTATTTTTGCTGAACCAAGTGTTAGTTACTTTATATACGTCAATATGTATTAAATGTTTTTTCTTTCTTTTAGGAAATCAAATTTTATTAATATTTCAAATAGATTGCAAACTATAGTTTTGTATAATTTAGAAGCATTTTGTTTGAATTTTGTAAATGTGAGTACCATGCATCCGTTTATTGTGTTGTTATGATGTACGTTGACTTGAAAAAGCATGGCAGTTGAGAGTATGTCATGCTCACATAAATGTCTCACTGATGGTGGCGCGTGTGTTGGATCATTCGGTTCCCTACAAAATGGTTGAGCTGGATGGTGCTGATCCACGCGTCGAGTTCGTGAACGGGCGCTGTCGGTTGAGACTGGTCATCTCCTAACTTCCAGGGCTTATTTTTATCTTGTATTTAGAATTGTTTATAATTACATTTTTTTACATTGTTCTCACATACAGAAGCAACAAGAATAATGTTCCCAAGATTTTGTAATATTTCAACTTGATTTTAAAAGAGTGTCCGTGGAGTTTCTTGCCCGTTCTTCTCCATAGAGATCTACGTTTTGGAATGGGCAACTAGCTTCAACTTTCCAACTGATCGACTTTTTGACAATTCAAAAGTGCCTGTAAATGGTTTAATTGAAATAAATGCTTTGAGTTTGAGTTTGAGTTTGAGTTTGAGAATACTTAATTTAATAATACAATTTGAATGGGATTATCTGTTTAATGACTGTATGATTATGACCAATAATTAATTTAAATAAAATGTAACCTTATTTTATATTTGCACGCCCAAATTAAAGGCAGAATAAGAGAACAATATTATACATTTTACCTACCTTCTGTACCTTATTTAGGCAAATAAATGATTTTAATTTTTTTTAAATAAATAAACGAAAAGCGTTATATTTCTCTTATTTTACAGTGTTTATCAGTAGTTTCGATTTCTTTTTTTGTTCATTTGAGAACCCTTGAGGTAAAGGCCTCCTCCAGAAAATGCCAGCTTTCTCTGTCTTTTGCAACATTCAGAAACCAGTGTGATCCGGCTATACGCACGATGTCATTCTCCCAGCGAGTGTGTGGTCTTCTTCGTTAACATTTTCCAATGGGTCCTATCCAAGAAGTTATCTTTTTGGGCCATCTATTGTACTTATACACAATCTAATACTGACCTACAAATTAAAAAAAAAACGTAATACAATTAAAATTTCTGGGGCTTCCCTGGCGTTTTCGTCTTAAGGGAGCACAAAGCCTATACTAACGCTTTCCTTTGGAGTTCCCCCACAAATTGCCCCACGTGAATTTTCCTCCTTAAAAACTTGTTGATATTTTCTTTCGTGCTTTTGCAACCTTAAGTTCCTGGTCCCCAGTTGATTAATTACCTTCTAAATTACACCTGACATAGAAAATTTATGGCGCTACCGCCTTTATATTTATCCATTAATCTTTTAGATATATTCTGGGAGAGATTCTTTTACAGAGGAACCCCATTAAGTATGGGTCATGGAATTTATAGGCAGCTGAATTTGTGAAATGCCTAAGATTCTCGCTCTCTTCATTACTCTTAGGCGCCTATCATTCGAATTCCAAACCATCCTAACTTTCACCTCTAATAGAAATATTTTAGTTTACACTAATGTGAAAACTGTGCACTTGTGTGTATGTGTGTGTGTGTGTGTGTGAGAGAGAGAGAGAGAGAGATAGAGATTGTGTGCGTGCAGTTTACTGAGTGCTAATGATTTTGTATTTTCGTTTTTTGCTACCGACTTCCGAAGTGAAAGTTTTGTTTCACTTTGTAGTGTTTTTTTGGAAGTCGGTTGCTTTTTTATTAATTTTTAATTTTTCCGTTTTTAGTTGTGGTACCTACCCCACACAAAATCATCTACCTTCACTTGCTCAGTAAATAACAGTCATCATCATCATCATCATTTTGGCCGAAAGACGTCCACTGCTGGACATAGGCCTCCCCCAAAAGGGGGGTTTTGCCATAATCGTCACGCTTGGCAGGCGGGTTGGCGATCGTAATATGGTGGTAAAATGCATAGAGAACGCTGCCGCCCATTCTCTAGTAAGTCCCTTAGTCGCTTTCTAGGACACCCACGGGAAGAAATAGGATGGTGCTATTTTTACGTCTGGTTCCACACGGAACTATGACAGTGATAGCATGTTATTATACCATCAACAACATACACTAAGTAAAAAAAATAGGTAAGTATTAGGTATTCAAGCTAACTCAAAAAATACTAATCATAACTTGACCCTATTTATATCGGACCATTCTAGAAATAAACCCTTTCATACAAAAGAAGATATTTTTCAAATCGGTTGTTTATACCATTTATAAACAACCGATTTGCAAAATAATAAGTATAATAATAGTAAGTAATAAAGGAGTTCTGAGGTAACAAACGTTTTTTTAACCGAATTAAGATCCTCCTACGTTTTTTTAATTCGGTTAAAATGATACTGCAACTGGCCCAATCTGTTATATTCTAATACTCATATACATTTCAGCTTTAAACCGACCCCATCCCCATTATCACTGAAGAGAAAGTTATCCATGTAATAATGTCATAATCTGTTGGCAGATGGGTTTCTGATTGCAATATGATCGCTGTCTCCTAACGGTTCCTTACAGTATTCCCCGTTCAGGGAGCTTTTCTAAGGAAAAGGTAGACGACCCCTGACATTTAGGTACCACCTTTAGTTCATTGAAATGAGAATGTAAGCAATGTTTTATTGGTGAGTTTTCTTAGAGAAATTCTAGTATTCATATGTTCTACGGCGTGAATTAAAATCCTGTAATATAATGTGTACCTACGTGTGTACGTCAATTGCCATTTAAGTAGTCGATCGTTATCACGTTTGCTAAATTTTTATACCATGACCGGAGAATGTATAATTATTCAACATAAATACATAAACTCACGCCTTCTTTTCATGCGGGTAGGCAGAAACTACAGAATGCTGCTACGATATTACATACTCCTTTTTGCCCCGTTTACCACACGAACGTCGCGCGCCGTCTGCAATGAAAATGTATGAATATTTTAGTTAAGGTCATTTTTTGCAGAATCCATTGAGTTCCCGGAACATTGCTGTAAATTGAATTGCGTGTAAAAAAAAAGTTGATTGACTTTCATATTATTTTTGATTAATTATAATTTAACCAACGTGTTTTGTAGGGCTAGAAGAGAAGCTAAATCTAATCCTCATAGGTACATTCATAATTATGTTGGTCCACATAAAGGTTCTTACGGACCGGCGCGACGGGATAGAACGACGCGGCTCTAGTAGATCAAGTTCCATAGTTTACATAAAAATTGTTCTAATAGAGGTGAGTCGCACATATTTCGCCTTATACAAGACTTGCAATTTACCTACCAATAAGGATTATTTTAACTACATGTTTTGCGAAGATAAGCATTGAATTGTAAGCAATAATAATGTTTTATAATTGTACGATCATCATTATCATCATTTCAGCCGAAAGACGTCCACTGCTGGACATAAGCCTCCCCCAAAATGGGGGTTTGCCATAATCGCCACGCTTGGCAGGCGGGTTGGCGATCGCAGTATGGTGGTAAAAAGCACAGAGAACGCTGCTGCTCATTCTCTAGTAAGTCCCTTAGTCGCCTCGTACGACCCCCACGGGAAGAAAAGGGATGGTGCTATTCTTTACGTCCGGCATCACACGGAACCGGATACGATATTTATTAACCGGCCTCCAAAAGGAGGAGGTTCTCAATTCGTCGGAACCTTTTTTTTTTAGTAATTAGTTAATTACTGTTATAACTAAGTGCCTACAAATAACTTTGAATTAGGTTTACATATTAGTTTGTTTCGTTTTCATTTGATGAGTTGTCACAAATAGGCGGTGGTACGAAAATATTTAGATGTATATGAAATGTGTGGATACAGATACAAAGAGCCGAAGTCATCTGATGAGATCCTGATCTGAGAGGAGTATACTTAATCTCTTATTATGGATCTCGTTTCGCCTCCATCTATAGGAGCGACTCCATAATTTCAATTAAAAGTTTGTGATTGCATGCGAAAATTACTCAACAGTAACAGCAAAATGACCACCTTACCTACCTATACTACCTACCTACTCACTATCAAGGTTAGGTAGATAACCAACCATCATTCATCAAGTTATCTCACTCCTACACCCAGCCAAGAATAATAACGTCGCCTGGATTAAGTTTAACTGAGAGAGAGGGGTGTATTGTGTCGCGGGTTAGTTAGCGTCCACTTTAACTGACCTCATTGTGGAGGAGGGACGCACCTCCGTCTATAGGAGGGAAGGTTTTTGTCGGAGGTGAAATACAGGTCGGCAGAGATCGACGCGCAAACTGTAACCATGAATTCACCAAATGATTCTAGCATAGCGTAGAAAGTTTTCGTTAGTAAAAAAATATATCCTGTTTCATAGAAAAACCTCCGTAATAAAAAAAAGAAAGCAATTTAGAAGTTAAAATAAAGGCTTCTTTAAACAGCCGCGACGCGACAGCGCGACGCGACACTTGTAGAACAATTTCCATTAAGTTTTCATAGAAATTGTTCTACGAGTGTCGCGACGCGACCGTCGCGTCGCGCTAGTCTGCACGAGCCTTAAGTCTTAGCAGCTAAGAGATGGCTAATCTCTATTGATGGCGCCGGTTCACGAACTTGACGTATGAATCAGCACCATTCAGCTCAAACATTTTGACGGGAACTTAATGATTCAACACACACGCCACCACCTGTGAGACATTTGAATGAACATGTCATACTTTCAGCTGCTAAGCCACATTCAAATCAATGAAAGACGTACCCAGTACATGATTGTTCTATTGTTTGTACATAGTGCTCAGCTCACACACATGTGCTATACAAATATACAATACTAACTAGCTGACCCAGCAAACGTTGTTTTGCCTTATAAATTATTTAGGGGTGGACTACCCCTAACATTTAGGGGGATGGAAAATAGATTTTGGCCGATTCTCATAGATACCGGATAAGCACAAAAAATTTCATCAAAATCGGTCAAGCCGTTTCGGAGGAGTATGGCAACGAAAACTGTGACACGAGAATTTTATATATTAGATAGATTGAATTTATTCAATGCAAAATTTTACTATCGTAATGGCAATACCTACTTATTGGTATAACGATGATTACAGACATACTGGAGCAGTGGTGGCCAAGTGGTAACGGCTGAGACTTACAAGTTGTGGGTCGTAAGTTCGAATCCCGGCAGGCGCTTTACTTTGTGTAAATTATTTCATCACGGCTGCTCTCAAAACGGTGAAGGAAAACATCGTGCGGTACCCGGCAGGTCCTAGACCCAGAAATTCGAAGACATGTGACGTCTACCCGCATTGGGCTGTGAAGTGGAAGTGCCTATTCCCTCTCATAAAGAGGAGACCTGCAGTGCGAAAATTATATGCTGATTATACTACAGACATACTCGTAAGTTTATATATATTATAGTACATGGCCAACTACTTAGTTATAAAGAAGAGCTTAAGTATTCTCTTGGGTACAATCCTCTTATTGAAATAACCGGCTTAGTTCCTCGCGTTTCGTAAAACATTTAAGAATATAATTTTCTGCAGAACAAATTGAATATTATTTTGTCTACTGTAGAAAATCGTATTTATTACTTAGTGGGTTCTGCTTATTCTCGTTCCCGCAATAATGCCTTCCGCAGACAAGCGCAACGCGATGGTGCCACACTATTCTGGTAGAACAATTTCCATTACCTACCAGTTTTCACAGAAATTGTTCTAACAGAGTAGCGTCGCGCCTTTCTGCGGGAGCCTTCAATAGCATATAACCATATCTTTCGATCTAAACTGTTTGTGTGATTTGTTGTGAAGCCATTATGATGCATTAATATTTAGTATGCTCCAATGTTTTTTACGCAGCATTGTCACGTTGAATGGCAATGATAAAAAAAATGCAAATCTTTAAAAAGACTTTACATTTAATTCCATACAAGACCAATTCAAGACCTTACCTAAACCATAGACATCATCAAGCAGTTTATGAAAATCAATATTTCACACAACACCATAACTAAACAAAATGATTCCAAACTTAAATATCACGAGTTAGATATCACATTTACGTAACAAAAGGCCTTAAAATAAGTTAAACAAATTAATGTTTTGTCCTCTAAAACAATTTTCTCAGTTACTGTAATAGTTTAATGGAAATAGGTAAGTTCCGCTAAAAGGCCCCAAAGTTAGGAACTAGGCTCGTGGCTAGGTGGAACGTGGGGAGCTAGGAACGGATGAATGTAATAATACAAAGTTATCTTTAGTAATGGAGTGATATGAAGTAAGAACTGAGTCCCAGTTTTGGGGTTTCTGTGTTATGAAATAACGTGTCGACTTAGTCTCGTGAATAGATTTTTAAAGTTTTAAACGGCCGATTGATTTTTTAATATTATTTAATAAGTCACGATCTGCCTAGCCTTGGCTTGCGGACGGCGAGTAATGGGTAGCTCGCTGTCCGGTGAGGACCAAGCCCGGGTCGACGGCGCGTTGTGTTCCACGCGCGCCTCAAAGAGATGTCAGCAGCAACTGACGGGGCCCGCAGGGGCCGATGCCTGCCAGGGGTGCGGGTTGTTCGAAAGAGATACCGCGGCCCCTGGCACACAGGCAACTGAGGGAACACGGGTGGGTTTTAGTCAGTAAAAGTCTGACACGCCCTCCCTGCTCCACCCAGAGCGGGAGAAGTTATTTGATGATTTCCCACACAAAAAAAAAAAAAAAAAAAGCGATCTGCCTAGCCTTGTTCCAATTAGATTGGCGTCGGTTTTCAGTCTAACTGGATGCCATCTGACATTGACAATTCAGTTACTGCGTAACATGAAACCCATTGGTAAGACTGGCTGTCAGACTTTCGGGATTCTGACGACCCGTAACGACTGTCAAAGATCTACGAATGACAGCCGGTAGCAACGGCTGAACGTGCTTTCCGAGGCATGGAGGAGTCTTTACATATAAACAATTGCGACTTACCCTGATCGATCGACCTATGAGGGTGATGTTACTTAGTGAGTTAGTACTGATTAATTTACGTCATCATGCCAACGGCTGTTTATGTAGGTGAGTTTAAATGTTTGTAAACGCAATCACAATACAGGAGAAATTCCTAGTGTGGGGCAACGTTTAAAAAAAAAAAAAGATAAGAAATGATTATCGCATGGATGGAAAAAGATTACCTATCAGTTTCTAAGTTTAACATGTTAATTTGGCCTAATCTCTACCTACCTAATATCTGTAGGAAATGTTCTCTGTTAAACCAATATTTTCGGTTTTTCTATGAAATTCTTAGCTTGTAAGACCTATTTATCTCGAAAGGCATCATGATCCTCCTCCTAATAGGTAATATTATAAATGTGAAAGTTTGTATATTTAGATGTTTGTTACTCTTTCACGCAAAAACAGCTGAATGGATTTGGGTGAAATTTTACACACATAACGTTTATAACCTGAATAAGCACATAGATTACTTTTATCCCGGTCGTACGTTCCGGTGGGATAATTTATGACCTCCACGCGTTCGCAGCCACTGTCATATGCTAGTACCCTCTACTTATGAAAACCCACCAGCTCTTTTTATTTTCATCATCAAGTTCCCGGTAGTACGTTCCCGCGGGATGATGTCCGACCTCAACGCGTTCGCAGCCGCTGGCATATCTTAGTACCGCCTATTTTATCAAATCCTACCATTTCTATCTATTTTCATTATCAAGGCCCACGTATTTATAACTAAATATTAATGCGGTTACAATTTACGGATGCACGTAATAGGATCAAGTTGACCGTTTCCCAGTGTGCTTTGTGCGCCGCTGAGATAATTGACACAATAGCTTGCTTTAAAGCTAAATAGACGGGAGATCCATTGTTGAGGGAAAGCTGTTTAATTATTGAGGATAATTGGAGTGACTAGGATGAGCTTAGTTGATTTTAATTTTAAAAGTAACGACAGTTGAGATTGTAGTGCCAGATAATGTAACTGATGATAGTTGGAAGTGCATGAACTGGCTCAGAGCTTTAGGCTAGAACTGACGTTAGATCGCGTTTTATAAAGATATCAGGCTTAACTCAGTAATTAAGTTTCGAATTTGTTTTTAGGTGTATGATACTTAGGTGCCATGCCCTACCGAATCAAAGATGATGTCAAAAATAAAACAATGTTAAGTTCTCGATCTCGATCTACAGAGGTAACAAACCAACGTACCCATTGTAACATACTACCCAAATGGTATCTTTGGTATTGTTCGTCGAATCGTTGAGCTCCTTAAGTTCTGAGTTGAACTGCACGATTACTGATAAAGCGTGCACTGACTGGACGGGTCCACTCAATCTGAAAATTCCATTTCAGACACCAATCTACATGGTTTCCATATGATCTGAACAAGATTAAGTGCGGACTTAAAAAGAGACTGTGTGTCGGTCTTTCTTCTCAGAGTAGTCAGAAAGGAAACGCCGATCTCATCTAGTTTTAAATGATTGACGTGTCAAAGTGTTTGAACAAAACTACTTAAAGAAATTAAATAATTTCATTTTCAAAAAATCAAAATGAAAATCTACTCTATGAACTACTAATTTACTCTATGACAACCGGATTACAACATAATTACAAGGAAAACACATTCTCAACATTACATAGAATATCTGATCTAAATTTCACAACGTATAAGTTAAAGGGATTACAAGCACACAAGTCATACCATTTCCCAGAAGCCACTAACCTAATTTCCTTGCATTTTCCTCTTTGTTAGCCTAATTTATTCATAAAACGAAACATTTTCCACAGAATAAACAATAACAAATTAGATTTCTGAGCTGTAATGAGCCTCTCTCACTTCAAATACCAAATCATTAATTTTGGTCACGTTTTGGTAGCGACGACCAAATCCGTCTCGGTCCGTAGTTTGATTTGCTTCCAAATTGTATGCTTTAGTATTATATTGGAATGATTAATTTGAATTCCTAGAAAATTTTAGGTTTTCAGAGGGATAATGATGGTTAGTTATTGAGTCCTTGAAACCCCTGAGGGTATCGATTAGATAGGTTTACTTCCAATACCTTAACAGGCCCTAGCATGGACGCGCAAAGTAAACGTAACGTTAATGCGAACCATTTTTAAATTGTCATTAAGCACCCGTTTTGAGCGTAACGGCGCTTCTTCATAATCTGCGATCATAGACCACCCGCGATCACGATCGTGTTGAGGGCTCACTCGTCTGTTGTCCCCGATGATAGTCTGTCTTCGCGGTAATCCGTGAGTTGTCAGTTTTTCGGGCACGCATGAAAGGGTATCGTGAATGCTTCAATCAATCAACTCAGCCTATCACAGTCCACTGCTGGACATTGGCTTCTCCCAAGGTGCGCCACAACACCCTATCCTCCGCCTTCCGCATCCAGTCTGTCCCAGCCACTTTCTTCAGGTCGTCGGTCCATCTAGCTTGAACGCTTGCCACTCAGCAAATTACTACGGAAGATAAACAACGAACATGTGGAAGCTCGCACGATGACCGTGGTGATTATAGACGATCACACGATTAACGATCATCGCCGATTGTGAAGAGGAACCATAGGGTCATAATACATAGAGGTGATAATTGTTCTTGCTGCATAATGCTACAGGTTATATTTTAAATTCATTAGATTTTTGGCTTACTTTGAGTACTTACCTATTTTGTGCGGAAAATTCAAAAGCGTTTTTCTATAAAAATTGCTACTTTAAAAAAAATTGCATAATTTCGATAATATTGTATTCGTAACGCCTTATACTACTTACGGGAAATAATTCTAAATCATACGTAAGTGTAAGGTATTCTGCAGCATTGCTGAGATATGTATATGGGAGCAGTCAAAAATTCGACTGTAAAGTTGACAGCACGGTACAGTGGGTATCATAATCCACCAGGTGTAAATGATAAATGATAAAAGATTTTATTTCTGTAAGTAGGTTTGTACAAACACTTTTACACGTCAATCATATTTTTTAAACTAGATGAGGTCGGCATTTCCTATCTCACTACTCTAAGAAGAAAGGCCAAAACAAACTCAGAGGTCACAGTCTCTTTTAAAGTCCAGACATAATCTTGGTCAGATCATCGTGTGTCGTTTAATTTGTTTCCCAATATTGGACCAATACTTAAATATTACCGCATAAAGGATTCTACCAAAATCATACTGTGTTTTTAAGTACACCTGTGTTTCATAATTCGCCATTTAATTTAAAAAAGCTTGCACCCTTGTATGAAGCAGAAAAAGTTACAATTCACATTTGCATGACAAAGGGACGCTGGGCGGTGAGCAAACCTGGCTTGTCGTCACTGAATGTTATTTCAGCGAGAGTAAAGTTCACCACCTAACAAGTACCTAAAGTATACCTCTGAACATATGATATTGTTATACAGCATTTATTTAATTTTATCTCAATGAAACACTCGGCAAGGATTAGCCTGTGAATGCAATATAACAGCCTTCTAAAGGAATTTGACGAAAAAGGCATCAAAAGGTTGGTGTAAAGCTGCATTAAGCCGCGGCAACGAACACCAATAAATAAGCAGGATTTATCCAGCATGTATTGCGTGAAGGGGCACAGTTGCACTGTTTCCCCAAGTCTCGCCACTTCAACCGGTTCTGTGCTTCTTGCATCCAGCGGACTCCTGCGGTCGTCATAGAACCGGTCCAAGTGGTGGAGCTTGGGGTAGGCCTATGTCCAACAGTGGACTTATTTCGGCTGAAATGATGATGATGATGATGGTGATTAGGTTTCTGGAGTGATATATTTCGACGAGATCCAACTTACGAATACAATTCGTAAGTTCGAGGGCTCAAACCCATGCAAGCGCTTTCCTTATTGTAAAAATTTCATCAATACTGCTTTAAAAACGGTGAAGGAAAAAATCGTGATCCACCATCTAAAATTCGAAGACATATGACATCTTCCAACCCGCACTGGGCTCGCGTGGTGGTTTACGGCCCACTCCCTCTCAAAGAGGGGAGGCCTATATCCCAGCAGTGAAATCCTCATAGGTTGATTATGCTGCTAACCGGGCGTTAGGTAAATATAATCAAAGTTGCTTGCCCTAAGGCCAGCATCAAACGCGGTAAGATAATTTTCTAGAGTCAACGAATTGATTAAAATTTCCTTTCAAGTGTGGATACAGGATAAGATTTTATCCAGTCCGTTAAACAAAAAAAAAACTCGGCTGCTTCATAGAAAAGTGCAAAACCTACGCGGTCAAAATGTATGGAACAGCTGATTTTTTTTGTATAACCGACGAAAAATTTCTGTGCTGGTGGGTCTAGAATGATATGCTGAATTCATGGTAACAGTTTGTGCACTGGATAAAAACTTACCCTGTGTGTCCCACCCTCAACCATGTAACAAGTAGGTAGGTTATTCCATCCACCATTTCTTTATGAACACAAAAGCATACAATATTTGGCATTTTCTTCATTCAATTTATTTATAGAAGATGCCTGTAACGCGCCAATACCCAAGGAGGGCTTAAATGACAGCAGTATTAGCTTGGTTTACTTGGAAGAGTACCCGATACAATTCGACAAATACTAAAATAAGTAATATTGGCATGATCACGTGACTATATAGGGTGACCGTGACATTGACGCATGACCTCTTCTTTCCATGGTTTTGGTACACGAATCAGAACTCCCGCCGTTGAAATTTTTATTTTTGTCAGTTATTAAAGATTTTTTTTTAAGAAAAAAATAAATTAGCTGTCCCATACATTTTAACCGCGTAGGTATTGTACTGTTCTACGAAATAACTCTTTTCTTGTTCTTATATCCGACGAAAAATTACAACGCAAGGGTTTTCAGAATCATGTGCTGAGTTCAGGGTAACAGTTTTCGCGTTGATGTCCCTGGTACCCTTTATAAGGAGAAGTTTGAAAGTATCCTCAGTGACAGAAAAGTTTAAAGAAAATTGTTTGGCTTAGTGGCCTCGTGATGAGTATCAATTTGAAACCATGTGACTATAAGAGTGGTGAATATAAATGTGACGGTGAGGGAGAGGAAGACTGAAGACAAGATGAATGGATTAGGTAAGGAATGATATGAAAGAGAAGGGAGTGAATGATAGCGAGACGGTAGACAGGGGAGAATTGAATTAGAAAACGTTTTGCGCCGACCCCAACTACAATGAGGCAAGGGCTCAAGAGTAGTAAGACGGAGAAAAAAAGAAAGGTTATTTCAGCTTCAAAAGCACTTAGAATAAGATTTTCTCATAAAGTATTAGTTGAAAGTCGGTTGAGTGAGAACAATAATCATGAACGTCGTTTAGCTGTAAAGTACGGTATTTAAAACAATTTATCACTTTTGGAAAGCGATTTTGAATTTCAACTTTTCAACTCATTGGTACAGACGCCAGCACATCAAGCTATCCCAAACTGTCAAATTTTCCCAATTGAACATGGACCTTATGTTTATGGAATAAAGTTGAAAAACTATCAAATAAGTTTGACAGATTGGGGTAGCTACATATGCTGGCCTCTGTACTTAGTGCTGTAGATTGTTCTTATCCGTATGTGTAATTTGAAAGTTAAACGACTTTTAAGAACATCAACATACAGGTCATGACAAAAATGGTCCCCCCCAGTGGGGTTCCCGCATTGTCGTTGCGGGGGGGCTCAGTAACCGTGGTCACCCTCCCACGGTGAAGCGAAGAGGAACCCCAAGGTGGGGCCGCTTGTCAGGGCTTGTGCCTCCAAGCCGACGACGTAGCGGCCAAAAAGTAGGTTGCGGTGAGGTGCATCGCAGCTGAGGCGGACCGCGATGTCGAATGGGAGGCATCGCGGCTGAGAGTTACAGGCTGCGGCGGAGGAGGAGTGCCGGTACTTCTGAGTAGCGCTCTTCCCTTCCGTGGCCTGGACGGGGCCGCCACCGTTTGATGGCGGACGCGGTGGGGCCGCAGGGGAAGAGGAGTGTTGGTATAGCGTTGGCCGCTCTCCCTATCCCCTGCGGCCGAAAAGTGGTAGGCGGCGGGGCCACTGCTGATCCGTCGCAGGCGGACGTCAGCAGCAGCTAGTGGGTCTCGCAAGGGCCGATGCCTGCCAGGGGTGCGGGTTGTTCGAAAGAGATACCGCGGCCGCTGGCACACGGGCAGCTGAGAGAACATGGGTGGGTTTCAGTCAGTAAAAGTCTGACACGCCCTCCTGCTCCACCCAGAGCGGGAGATGTCATTTGATGATTTCCCACCCATAAAAAAAAAAAAAAATGTCAAAAATGGTTGGAGAGGTAAAAATTGTCTGGGTCACATTTGGGTCACATTTCAAGAACTGCGTCAATCATCATTTACCTACATGTGTATTAACATAAACTTTGAATGTGGAAAATACAGAACCTCGTGTGAGATCCTAACATAATCCTCCATGTTTAGTTATTTCACTTACTCTTATGACATATAGAAAGAAGTTACTAAAAGCTACCCGTCACTAGAAGCTCGATTTACGATTTTGAACCTAGTAACGTTTCCGTTTCTACACATTTTTCTATACCTAACAACAAGTTGTTAGGTTAGGTTAGAAAAAAATGTGTAGAAACGGAAACGTTACGCTTATCAAGATAAGCACTCGATACTATATACTATTAACAATAAGTATTTTGTTGTCGGTACGTGAAGCACCCTTGTGGGTTTGGTTAGACAAAAATTGATTACAAACCATCTTCGAGCGATAGAGTACCTTAAGTCAATTTAAGTGTCGGTTATTATTTATCCAGTTCTCTAGAGAAATGATATTACAAGTTGGATGATTAGACCTCTAGACCAGAGGTTCCCAAACTTTTTCTCGTAGACTAGTTTCAAAATTTAACTGATATTGGTGGACCCCGTGCTGCTACATAGTTATCTATATGCTGCCGTATTCCCAAAATTACTTTTTTTTTCAATCCCGTGTACCAAAAATAAAGTTTTTTTACGCCAACGTCGACCCCCATCAAGTCAAGGCCCTTGGGTGGAGACCCACGGGAGGCGTGCCATCCTTAAACCTTAAAAGTATCCTAGAAAGTTCGACAAGAAATCCATCGCACTGAAAAAAGATTCACAAAAAGTTTGAGCCTAAATAAACTCAATCCATTGGCCTTTTTCCTGTTAAGCCAATCTCGCCCAGCACTCTGAAATTGGGTAACAACATTGAGTCTATCTAGTTATCTAGGAAATCCCGACCCTCGAGTTCTTGACTGATTTTGACAGTTCAGAAAATGTAGGTAGATGCGCCCTATAAAAAGGTTCCTACCGTTATGTGTTACGTGAACATGTTACGCAAGATATTCTGTTGAAATGACTGAATAAGGGTTTTTTTTTGAGGGTGGGAAATCATCAAATAACTTTTCCTACTCTGGGTAGAGCAGGAAGGCGTGTCAGACTTTTACTGACTAAAACCCACCCGTGTTCCCTCAGTTGCCTGTGTGCCAGGGGCGAAGGTATCTCTTTTGAACAACCCACACTCCTGGCAGGCATGGGCCCTTGAGGAAACGACGTGAACACAACGCACCGTCGACCCGGGCTTGGTCTTTCCCGGACAGCGAGCTACCCATTACTCGCCGTCCGCAAGCCTGCTTCGCAGTGGAAACACCCGGGCGTTTCCTCCCGCCTTATCCGAAACAGGAACCTCCCGAAACAACCGTGTCCGATGAGCACCTGCGTCAGGCGGAAGGTTAAGATGCCGTGCCGTCTGTCAAGCCACTCCTCAAAGAGGGTGAATTTAAGGGTTGTGTTAATAATTCCATTGAAGAATGAGCATTTTTTAAAGGTAGGAAATCATAATTATCATCAGCGTATAGTTCCTATAGAATTCCACACAGTGACAATGAGATACCAACATCCACGTTACGATATCAATACTATACCTATAAACGGTTTACGGATACAATAAATGCCATGTAAAAAGGCAAATATCCACCGCCAGCGATTAATGAGAAGCGAGTAGAACTAGCAACTAAAAACGAGTTGGCGAAGCACAAATAAGCAGCGAGTCCGCTACGGCGACGAGCGATTACTCGCTGGTATGCGTATGTACGATGCGCGAGGCTGGGCGTGAGTCTGAGCGCTGCTGAGCCAGTTCTCTCTTTGATAGCCTTTCTCGCGGCGACAAAAGAGTACTCGCCGGCGGGCGGTGACAACAGTGAATAGTTAGTAATCAAATAAATAATTAAGCCAAAATTACATTACGAAATTATTGACATAGGGTGACTTTTTCGTACAAATGTGCGGGCGGCGGGCTGGCACCCTAAGAGGACTGTTTGCCCGCGTGAATTATAGGACTATCACTAACGAAAAAGGCCTCCTTATAATTAGACCTATAAGTAGTTGTTCCGGGTCTGGCTGTTTAAATGTTTGTAAACGCACCCACAATACAGGGGAAATTCCCAGTGTGGACCAAAGTAAAAAAAATATATTTTAGCTTTAGGTATGTATCTCTTTTACTTACTCGGGATCTATAACATTTCGTACGTTTCGTTGATAGCTACTCGCTGCCTCGTTGGCTGTAGGAACGATGCCCTATGAAGGCAGGGGCTATTTATAGGCTGTCCTTGATGGCTTGGTTAATTCATGATTCTTCACGGTCTTTAGACAGCACGTAAACGAGAAGGTAACCTTTTACCTTTAGAGTTAAAATGGTTTCCTTTGCCTTTGAATATGATTGAATATAGCCATAGATATTCATATATTGTTAAAGATGATTACGATTATTAACTTCATATGTTCTTAAAGGATTTAAACAAAATATAAGCTGAAAAGGGTGTGCCTAGGTGGTCTGATCATGTTGAGAGAATAAATGAAAGGCGAATAACAAAAAGCAGATCTGTTAAACGACAGACGCCCTGGATTTTAGGGTCATAATTAAAGGGGGATGTTCTTTAAAAAGATTCTTGTTTAGCAATAAGCATTTATGGACCGCCATTATTGAGAATTACGTAACAAGACGCCTACGTATTCGCCAAAGGCACATTTTGTCCTACTTATGTAGTAGGGGGCGAATCTATTTACAGAGCATAAACTCAAACTCAAACTCCGTGCTATTATTGAAAAATTCCTATTTCAAATAAATAGGTAATAATAACACTTTAGCCGAATAGGGGATTGAACCCGGGAACCATGCTCAACAAACTCGCTTTCGAACACTGGACTATAAGCAGTTAAAAAGTGAGTTAGCATAAGATTAGCTTTAGTTCATTTTAAATAACCCGAAAGCAAATAACGCAATGAAACGTCTTTGTTATAAGATAAAACATTTGCAAAACAAGACAGATTTGAGATTTATGAAAACAACACTTGGTTTTTCAATTTTCTTAAAGGTGCCTTTGCAAATCGTATACCTCAGCATTTATGTTTGGTAGGTAGCGTGTGGTCCAAGTAACTGAAGTTTGAAAAAAATATATATTAAAGAAACATATGGAATTTAAATAACAAATGTACCTACTAATACATTTTTTTACAAAATTGTTGTTAAGAAGCTCAGTTGTCTTTCCATAGCTCTCTGGGTGACTTACATTCGGTGGATAGTGTGTTTGGTTACTAAACTAACGCAGTATTAACGTACACAAAAAATGTAATAGGTTTTTGTTTCAATAAAATATTTGTATTTTATATTTGTTAATGGCGTCATTAAATGTGGGAATGATGCAATAAACAAATGGCGACTGACAGTTTTTACGTGGTCAATTTGGCTCGCTTGATATAAATGTAGATATTTATGTTTTGTTACATTATAACTTCATGAACTTTCACGTTTCGAGTAAAAAGTAAAAGTAATCAATTAATCATACAAAACTAATAAGATAAAAAAATGTTCCTATAACAGTATTACATTTATTTTTACAACAGCCAGTTACCAAAGAAGCCTACCTAGCATCTTAAACTAACTTAGTCCATTAGTTAATAGAACCATTAATGATTTTTTATCACGACTATGCATTGCTCCGTATCCTCACGCATTCAGGTTCGCCGGACAATGAACATAACGATCGTCTTTTTTTTGGATGCAGCCGTAGCCAAAACAGATCATCGTAAATAATTAAAATCGCTGCCGCTTATGAATTAGAGCACAACAGTTTAATGAACGCGTCAGAAATTGCCTTTGTGAAGGTCATTTCACGAAAATATCATTTTAAAATATTCAATTATTCTTCTTGGGCTGTAAATATAAATAATTTTAGCATTCAGAAAAACGGTGAGACGTTTTCTTTTAATCATAAATAATTATTGGGCTTCTCTAAGATTTCTGTTCAAACTGATAATTCGAAAATGGAACCCCGGTGGCGCAGTAGCTAATTTGATTTAGTCCATGTTCAACCACCACAATCTTTACCCCCGACCATGTTGAACCCCTAAATGTTTGCAAGCGCCCAGGGGTTGAACATGGATTTCAATACGTTGGTCATCCCTTCTTTGTCCATATTCAATACATTGTTGTTAGGTAACTTATAATGACATTAAAGTAAAACTGAGAGCAGAAGTGTATTTATTTTCTTTACAATTGATATTTCATATGAATGGACAGGTCCACTCAATCTGTGTGGTTCTTTCCTCAAAAGATCATTTCAGACACCGATCCACATGGTCTTCACATGATCTGACCAAGATTATGTCTGGACTTTAAAAGAGACAGTGACCTCTGAGTTTGTTTCGGCCTTTCTTCTCAGAGTAGTCAGATAGGAAACGCCAACCTCATCTACTTTAAAAAAAAATATGATTGACGTGTAAAAGTGTTTGTACAAACCTACTTACAGAAATAAAATAATTTATCATTTATCATAGGTATTAGTAGTTATAGGGTAAAAAAAGAAAACATGGTTTTTTTGCTATCTGTTTCTATGCTGTGGGTCACGGTTTGGATACCTACTGTTAAAATAATTTGGTACACTCCTATTCATATCTGGCAATACTTTTATGATTAAAAGGGACGTTAGATACTAAGTCCTGGCAACATTCTCTCTTCTTCTGCTGCCACCGGCACCTCTGCAACCTAATAATGTATCTCCTTTAATTTTCCTGTAATTCATTGATTTAATAGTAATAAAAAGTGTTCTGCCCAACTCTCGTTTGCCTTTTATCCACTGCGCCGTATACTCGCGAACAGGTTATGGGCCCAGACAGCGTTAAAATTCAAGATTGACGCGTGTGACTGATTTTTCCTTTTGTTCTACGTGTACGACACACGACACGGCACAAGAAAAATGGCGGCGGAGAATGGCCATGTGCCTCTGGCCAATCAATCCGCTAATTCTTTTGAAAAATTGGACGGAGTTGGAAATTACAACACTTGGAAATTCCAAATGAAAATGTCGCTTGTTTTGGAAGGCTTATGGAAAAGCGTGGAAGGCACCGAAACCGATTCCACTAAAGATCAACGTGCTTTGGCCCGTATTTGCCTCGCTATAAAATCGTGTTGCATTCAACATGTCAGATCTGCTAAATCGTCAAAGGAGGCGTGGGATGCCTTAAAATCTGTCTTCGAAGATAAAGGTCTGTATCGGCGTGTTCTTTTGTTACGTAAACTTCATCGTGCTAACTACACCGATTACAACACAATGAACGAGTACATAGAAGGAGTAATGACATTGGTGCAACAACTGGCGGACATTGGGCGCGTGATTGAAGACAGCGAAGTCGCTGAAATTCTACTAAGTGGACTACCACAGGAGTATGACGTCCTTGTATCCGGTCTGGAATCGTTGTCATCGTTAGAAAAACTAACAAGTGAGATGGTTCGGGCAAGGCTTTTGCAGGAACATTTTCGTCGCCATAACAATGTAAATGGAAATAACAATGAAACCAAAAATGATATGGCTTTTATAAGTACAAAACGTAACATGGTGTGCAGTTACTGCAAGAAAACTGGCCATGTCAAGGCGAAGTGTTTCAAACTGAAACGTGAGAAAACTGCCTCTAAAACGCAACAGAAAACAGAGACAGGTACTCTGTTTGTGTCAGCTTCTGCTTTTGCTACGTGTCTCAGCTCACATTATTGGATTGTGGATAGTGGGTGTACATCACATATGTGTAAGGATAAGGAACTGTTTTTAAATTTGGACACTAAGTTTACTACTTTAGTTACTGTAGCAAATAATGACCAACTTAAATGTTTGGGTATAGGTAATGTCAAACTCAAATTTAAAAATGATACCAAAACTATTGAGAATGTGTTGTATGTCCCTGGTCTGTCCGCCAACTTATTATCTGTGAGTTGTTTAACTAAAAATAATCGCAGGGTTGTGTTTGATAATTTAAAATGTTATATTTATGACAAAGCAGGAAATTTGATAATAGATGGAATTTTCATAAATGGAGTTTATAGGTTAGAGTGTGTGCCTAATGTCTTATGTTCCCAGGTCTCTTCCAATGTTCTGCAGATGAACAAGGAGCAATGTTCTCATGTTGACAGTAGCCAAATGGAATTATGGCACAAGCGACTCGGTCACTTAAGCTTGCAAGGTATGTATGCTTTGCGTGATGGTCTTGCTGTAGGAATTGATTTCCAGCGTGACTCTGGTCATTTGCAAGACTGTATCCCATGCATTGAGGGGAAGCAAACTGTGAAGTCTTTCCCCAAAGGTCAAGCTAAGCGTGCAAAGCAGCTGTTGGAGTTAATACACTCTGATGTTTGTGGGCCAATGTCGCAGAGCAGCTGGGGAGGAGCACGTTATTTGGTGACGTTCACTGATGACTTTTCAAGGAAGACTTATGGCTATTTGATGACACAGAAGAATGAGGTAATGAAATGTTTTATTAATTTCAAAAATTTAGTAGAGAAACAAACTGGTTTTATGATAAAATGCTTGAGATCTGACAATGGTACAGAGTATGTCAATAAAAGTTTTGACAATTATTTATCTCAACATGGGATTGTACATCAAACCACTATACCTTATAGTCCGCAGCAGAATGGTGTTTCTGAGCGGCTTAATAGAACCTTGATTGAGAAAGCTAGATGTATGTTAGCTGAAGCTGGCCTAGACAAGCGCTATTGGGGTGAGGCTGTAATGACAGCTATATATCTTAAGAATAGGTCCCCTACTGCTGCTTTGTCAGGCACAATTCCTGAATAAGTGTGGACAGGGTACAAAGTTAACTTGAGCCACTTAAGGGTGTTTGGCTGCAAGGCTTTTTCTTTAATACCTGACTGTCATAGACAGAAATTGGATTTTAAATCAAAACAATATATTTTTGTTGGGTATTGTCAGGATTCAAAAGGGTATAGGTTAGTTGATCCACTATTTCCTAAAAAGATAGTAAAATCTAGAAATGTGCATTTTATTGAAATGAATAATAATAATATTTCTAAAATGAATAATAATATTTTAAATATTGAAAATGATAGTGACATTTCTAAAATAAATAATAATGGTATTTTAAAACTTTGCAATGACAATAACATTGTATCTAATATGAACAATGACATTTTAAATTATAATAATTTTAATAATAATATACCAAATGATAATTTTATAAATGTAACTGATAATCTTTCTGTTATTACTGATGATGCAGCCACTGTTGAGCCCTCTACTAGTTTTGAGGCACCCAGTCAGAGTGAGGCACCCAGTGAGACACTTGCATCAGAAAATGAACAAGTGGTAAGTTCTGATGAAACCTTGAGGCAGGGGAAGCAATGTCTTTCACCTCAGAGCCCTGATTTTGAGTACCAGTCATGCAGTGACATTGATGACAGCGAATCTCCAGAGGAGCTAACTGCTCCACAGCGATCGGTGAGGAGCACCAGAGGTATTCCACCTAAACGCTTTGGTGATTATGAGGTAGATTTTTCCTTATTATGTCAATCTTATGTTCTAAATGAACCTCAGTCTTATGAGGATGCAATAGCTAGTCCACAAAAAGATGAATGGGTAGAAGCCATGAAATGTGAGTATGACTCACTGATAGAAAATGGTGTCTGGACGTTAGTTGATAGGCCTTTAAATAAAAATGTTATAAAAACTAAATGGGTATTTAAGGTGAAACAGGATACATCAGGAAACTTTGATAAATACAAGGCACGTTTAGTTGCACGTGGATTTACTCAAAAGCCTGGTGTTGACTATAATAAAACTTTTTCTCCTGTTGTCAGGCATTCAACTATGCGTATTTTATTTAATCTTGCTAATGAAATGGACATGGACATAGACCACATAGATGTCACAACTGCATTTTTAAATGGTAAACTAAATGAAGAAATTTATATGGAACAGCCACAGGGTTACAGACATAATGATAAAGTTTGTTTATTGCAGAAAAGTATCTATGGCCTTAAGCAGGCCAGTAGAGTCTGGAATGAAACTGTCCATAATTTATTGACTAAACATGGTTATACACAGACCAAATGTGAGCCATGTGTTTATATCAAGAGGATTAATGACAATTTGACAATTCTAGCCCTTTATGTTGATGATTTTTTTATTTTTAGTAATTTTTGTAAAGAAAAATCTGATATCATTGACATTTTAAACAATAATTTTAATATTAAGAATTTAGGGCCAATAAAGAATTGTTTGGGCATGAGTGTACACAGAGATAGAATTAAAGGTACAATATTGTTAAGACAATCTGAGTACATCAAGAAATTGTTATCTACTTTTGGAATGTTAGATGCTAATAGTGTTTCTACACCAATGCAAATTAATGAGAAGTTTGAAAATAGTGATAATAATAACTCTGAATGTGATTTGAAATATCGAGAACTTGTTGGTAGTTTAATGTATTTAAATGTATGCACAAGACCTGATATTTCTTATTGTTGTAGTTTATTAAGTCAATTTAACAATAACTTCAACAGAAGTCATTGGTTAGCTGCCAAGAGGGTCCTTCGTTATCTGAAGGGTACAATTGATCACGGTTTGTTATTTGTGAGAAATAAAAAAAAGTTAGATCTAGAAGCCTTTGCAGATGCAGATTGGGCAAATGACCCAATTGATAGAAAGTCATTTTCTGGTTTTGTAATTAAATTGGGAGTTAATACAATTAATTGGGAAAGTAGAAAACAGCGTTGTGTTGCAATGTCCAGTACAGAGGCTGAATATTTATCCATGAGTAATTCTTGTAAAGACATATTGTTTGTAAGGAATTTTTTGTTTGAGTTAACTGGTAAATATTTTAAATGTGAATTAAGAAATGATAACCAGAGTGCTATTAAAATGTTAACAACTAAAAATTGTCATAAACGAACAAAACACATAGACGTGCGATACCATTTCATTAAAGATTTAATGAGTAAAAATTATATTAATGTGACTTATCTTCCCACAAATTTGATGGTAGCGGACGTTTTAACTAAACCTTTATCAGGTGCTAAGCATAAGGATTTTATGAATCAATTAAATGTAAGAATTCTGATGTAGAAAATTTGAAAGTTTTGTTTAAGTATGTTTAACTGACATTGTTTGTGGTAGCAGAGCAATATGTATATGTAGTGTAAGGGGAAGTGTTAAAATAATTTGGTACACTCCTATTCATATCTGGCAATACTTTTATGATTAAAAGGGACGTTAGATACTAAGTCCTGGCAACATTCTCTCTTCTTCTGCTGCCACCGGCACCTCTGCAACCTAATAATGTATCTCCTTTAATTTTCCTGTAATTCATTGATTTAATAGTAATAAAAAGTGTTCTGCCCAACTCTCGTTTGCCTTTTATCCACTGCGCCGTATACTCGCGAACACCTACATACCAACTTGAATGGCGTATCAGGGTCAGGGTGACAGTAAGATTTGTGTATGTCAAAATACGAAACCTGACGTCGCTTTACTTTGTGTAAATTACTTCATCACCACTAGTCTCAAAACGGTAAATGCAAACATCGACGACAACTGACGTCTACTAAACCTCACCGGGCCCACGTGGTGGATCGTAATCCACCACGTGGGCCCGGTGAGGGAGTGGGCCGTAGCCCACTCCCTCTCACAGAAAGGAGGCCTGTGTCCCAGCAGTGGGAACATTTTAGGCTGATTATGATGGCAAAACACCTGTCTATCTATAAACCTAGGAATGCAATGATTTTTAAGATAAATATGTCGTAATTTGATGTTATTCGCAGACGGAAGTGCTTTTATTTCTGGCCATCCCTTTATGATATACAGTTCGTCGGCTTTTTGCCACAAATGAAATGCAAACGCCATATTTTTAAATAATTACAATGTAAAATAATTGTAAATACCAATATATGGATTTATGTGTATTTTATTTTATCATATTCAGGAAACTTACAGCTAACGTAAACAGTGTTATTAAGCTGGGCACGCCACGATTGCGGCGGTAAGTCCCCTCTTTGAGGAGTGGCTTGAGAGGCGGCATGGCGTCCTCACCTTCCGCCTGACACAGGTCCTCACCGGACATGGCTGTTTCGGGAGGTTCCTGTTTCGGATAGGGCGGGAGGAAACGTCCGGGTGTTTTCATTGCGAAGATCGCCCAGAGGACACGGTGGAGCATACGCTGGAGGTCTGCCCAGCTTGGGCGGAGCACCGCCGTGTCCTCGTGGAGATGATCGGCGGCGGCGATCTCTCGCGTCCGACTCTGGTCCAGGCCATGGTACGGAGCGAGAGTGCATGGCTAGCAGTCGCCTCCTTCAGCAAAGCAGTTATGCTCGCAAAGAGGGAGGCGGCGCACGTGAGGGAGGTGCAGTACATGCGCTCTCACGGCCGTGGCCTTCGCAGGAGACGCCCTGGGCGTCGGGAATCCCAGGCTGATTCCCGGCCACCGTAGGCACGGGCTTGCGGTCGGCGAGTAATGGGTAGCTCGCTGTCCGGTAAGGACCAAGCTCGGGTCGACGGCGCGTTGTGTTCCACGCGCGCCTCAAAGAGATATCAGCAGCAACTGACGGGGCCCGCAAGGGCCGATGCCTGCCAGGGTTGCGGGTTGTTCGAAAGAGATACCGTGGCCCCTGGCACACAGGCAACTGAGGGAACACGGGTGGGTTTTAGTCAGTAAAAGTCTGACACGCCCTCCCGCTCCACCCAGAGCGGGAGAAGTTATTTGATGATTTCCCACCCAACAAAAAAAAACAGTGTTATTAAGCAACATGAAACTGAAGAGCATTTACAAGTTTCGCCTGATAAACGTTTTACTTGAAAACAACAAAAAAAAGGTCGGTAAAAAATAACTATGACACAATTTAAGAAATACACGATCAACTAATACAAATTTAAAAAAAATATATTTAGAGAAAACAATTACTTTTCCGTAAAGAGGCTTTCCAACAACAAATGCTTAAGCATAAACGTAAACGAAGCACGATGAGTATAATTATAAGAATGTGCCACCTCGGTTGTCATTATGTAGTTTCTCCCCGTGTATTCCCGTTGTCCCCGTAGGTCATGTCCCCGTTAAAGGGAACAAAGGGACGTTAATGAAATAATTAAAATTACTTCACGTTGTCCCCGTACGCTGTCCCCGTTAATTTATTCTAATATATACTTTTCAAATTATGCCCGTTTGTTCCCGTTGCGTTAAAATTAAGAGTGGCATATTAGAGAGAACATTTTACCTATACAAAAATGCATGAAATAAAAAACAAATACAAAAAAGTTTCTGAATATAACATTTTATCAAAGGTTTTGTAGGCTTATCGAGCACTTTAACTAAATAATGCCTTAAACCTCCGATAAGATTTTTTTATGAATAAGACCGTAACTGTATAGCACGTTGATTATTTTTAATATCATTACTCTTATGTTTGGTAAGCTCCTACCAAGCTATGACAACCTGGTACTTTGTGCAGGATACAATTTACGGAAAAATCTACTTATAAAAGTAAACATTTCTTATTCGTTTCGAAATTTTAAATTTAAATCTATTACATACAAAATATCTTTCATTTTAGTTTAAGGCTTGCCGCGCTAAATTACCCACGTTTAAATAAGAAATATTTTTTAAGTGGACAACGATACGTGAAATCTTAGCTGTCCGTTGTCCCCGTTGCCGTATGTATGTACATAACGGGGACAACGGTAAGCAATCTTATGACGTCCCCGTTGTCCCCGTAACGGGGACACAGATTACGGGGACAACGGAAATACACGTTTCTGCCGTGCTACACCCATTGGAAAGCGACGTGAGTTTATGAATGTAGTTATACCAACGTAAGTGCTCTGATCCACTAAGCACACTTTCAAGAGTAAATTAATTAAGTTAGTTCCGATGGCTAACATAAATATTAATAAATCAAACTGAAACTCGGGTCAGGGTATAATTTAATTGAAAACAAACACAATCAGTACTGGGTGACCTTTAATCCTGTCGTGAAAACAATAGCAGTCGCCGACGAGATTCAAGAGAAAATAAATTGGGCCAATGTTAAAGTCGAGTTTCCTGTTTCACTTTACTTATGAATAAAATAAATAAGATGTTGAATGAATAGGTTTCGTTGTAATATCTTTCTCAATACTAATAATTATATCAGTAAAATGAAATCGCCAACCCATCTTGAGAAAGCGTGGTGATCAATGCTCGTGACTTCTCTTAGGAGAAGCGCTTGAATTATCCAATTTCTTCGTTACTTCACACATTTTGGCGGAAGAAAAACCATTGGAAAAATGGCGGAAAATCGCTTTTTTAATGTCATAATCTATTTGATGGTATCAAAACCAGTAACACAAACAGTAGAGCCAATGAGAGATACAGCGTGTATAAAATTGTGTGGTCATATTAAGTAGTGGTACAGACCATAAAAAAACAATGTTCTCCATGGGACCGACGACCGTCACGTAGATTCGCAATATTACCACACGTTTCTGAAATATGCTGCATAAGTATGATGATACGACAATTTCGTCAAGCGACTCGGAAAGTATAAATGTTTCCGCGCGGTCTTTTTTAGCCATCGACTTTTAATCCCTGATATTATTTTACAATCACCGATGAAATATAATAGGTAACCACGAATTTAGTAGGTAAGGGTGTCTATACACTAGTGTCAACGGCTTAACTACTCATTTTAACAAAAAGTTGTTCGACTTACAATGTTCTGTAACTGCCGCTGCCGCCGCCCGCTGGGCCAACCCCAAACTTTGGTGTGTAGACACCTAGGTATAACACTAGAACAATTTTTATTAAGTTATTCCCACTTGTGCATCTTATAATCGCGATATTTGTCATTGCTGTTGACGTTGAGTTTATTAATATTCAGAATTAAAAGATTTTTCTTTATTTTCAGGTAATACTATCACCAATTCTTCACTTCGGGTGACATCAAATGAAAGAAGAGTGCAAGTAAGCCAGAACAAGTGTACCTAACTGACCTTTTCAGAAGTCAAACACTTGCCTGAACAGTAAACAACTGCCCAAAAGCTCAACCAAAGTTCTTTTAATTAATATTGTGAAAAATAATGCATCAATTTTGGGAAGCAAGTTTAATATTCGCGATACGCATTAAAAAGATACTGCGATGAAATCGATTGTGATCGCTCCGTATTCCGTGAAAATCAACTCGCCCATCGGTAAACTGAATTCGTTTTGGGAAATGAAGTTTTGATTCAGTTCAGTTGATCTGCATACCCGATTATTGTTTGTGAAAAGTGACTTTTTATCGAAGCGAGTTTATCTGGCTTTTACTGTTGGATTACAAATGGATCCAATCTTTTATGTGTCGGTTTAAAAAGGCAGGTATCGAGCCTATTGGGTGTAGGATCAGGGGCGACTTCGTTACATTACTAAACGACTTTTCAACAAAGGGTTAGAAGTATTTTCTTTTTAGGTTTGTTTAGGATGATAAAAAAGACGTTGTTTAAAAGTCGGAGAGCCGTGTTTACTTTTTTATGTGTACAAATTGCTGATAAAATATCATTCTTAAACTTTATTTTGCTCAGTAATATCCATTACTTTTTTACGCTTTCGAAGAGTATGGCGTTTTATAAGCGTATGGCTTATATAAAGACACTGGAAGTTCCCAAAGGCGATTCGGCGATTCAGCAATTGGCATAAGCTGCCCCGACTGACTAGCCTCGACTAGCACCTCGTTGGTCTAGTGGTCCAAGCGCTACTGCTAAGCATGAGGTCTTGTGTTGGATTCCCAGGTCGGGCAATGGGTTATTGGGTTTTATATGGAATTTCTCAGTAGTAGACCGAAGTCTGGATTTGTGCCCGTTTGATGGAATTACGCTCACGCTTATGGAACTAAAAAATAACTGACAAAACGTAGGTGTAGGTACTATATAGGGTTGCAAACTTTTTCTAGAAGAAGTACATATTAATAAAATATAGTATCATTTATTAATTTCTCTGTATGTATTTTCTAGCACTGTCTGCGGTTCATAATTTTTTTTACTGATTTTGCAAGCTTTGTAGGACTCCAAACATCCTAATTCTACGTTAATATAAGGTCAAGAGCTCTTTTTATTCAATATTTACAAAGCCCTGTTCCTTTCTTCTCGCCATTTCACATTCATGACCGACAAATAGTCAAGTCACACAGTGGATAATATAGAAAAACCGCAGAAAAACTAAATTATTTGCCCCAAAATAGTCAGTTTACGAAAAAAGAGTATTTTGGCGTACTCTATCAGTTTTATAGACTATAGAGTACACCCATTAAAAAAATAACAACCGACTTCCGAAAAAACACTACAAAGTGAAAAATAACTTTAATTTCGGAAGGCGGTGACAAAAAATTCAAAAACATATCCAAAGTCATCGACTTCCGAAATTAAAGTTATTTTTCACTTTGTAGTGCTTTTTCGGAAGTCGGTTGTTATTTTTTTTTGGAACAAGTTTTTATTTTTCACTTTTTAGTTATACCCCACTAATTAGAAATTTCGTCATCCTTGGGGTCAAAACAATGCATATTTATGCGATAGCAGCAATCGCGGTTGATTTACTGTTATTTTTTGAAGAGTTCCGTTGTCTGTCTCCGAAACGCATCATCAGACCTATATGAAATTAAAATGGGACCACACGGGAAGCACCAGCTTTCAAATAAAAAGAATCATCAAAATCGGTTCACCCAGTCGAAAGTTCTGAGGTAACAAACATACAGTCGAATTGAGAATCTCCTTCTTTTTTTGAACTACTCATACCTTCGTTATGTTATGTGTCATAAATATTGCATGCATAACATTTGTGAAATTCAGAATTACGGAAAATGGAACCGGCCTATCGTAAAACTAACCAAACGTAAAATCCCAAAAACTTCCTGCCGACTATACAACACGGTTATAATTCTCTCTTTCAACCGAAAACAAGAACAATAACGTAATTAAAACATGCACATGAAAATTCAGCACCTATTTGGCCTCCTAAGTCCTCTTCTTAGAGACTTCGCCGGCTAAGACCTCTTTTCGCCTCTCGGAAGGAACTCGAAAACGTAATGAGCCCATACATATTTAGCAGCCAGAGAAACAGTAGTACAGTCTCAGCAGGAAATGCCATTTGTGAGATGTGAACCCATTTAGTAAAATGACAGGCATTAGGAGATATATTTCATTGTGCACGACGTTATATAGGTAGGTAAGGTTAGAATCTCATATATCTAATGAAATTAGTTGGTATATAATATATGCTTTGAGGTTCTAGGAGTTGATATGAATCTCCTAGCATCGGAATAAACTTTTGTTTATTTATTTGGGAAATTAAATAGTTACATATTACCCCCCATATTCATAAACGTTGGTTAAAGTTAACTAATGATAAGCGACTGTTTATCCATATATTTTCTACGTTTAAGCGTATTGTATAGCTCAAATTTTGTTTAATATTGTAGGGTTTATTTATAGACGTTGCTTACGTTTATAAACAAACCCCTACAATATTATACACAATTTGAGCTAGAGAGTGAGTAAATGTGTAACCCACGACATTTTCCACATAATATTATAAATAAACCCCGTGTTCCGTGTGGTGCCGAACGTAAAAAGAATAGCATCATCCCATTTCTTCCCATAGGTGTTGTAGACGGCGACTAAGGGACGAGAATGGCCAGCAGCGTCCTCTATGCATTTTACCACCATACTGCGAACGCCAGCCTGCCTGCCAAGCATGGCGATTATGGCAAAAGGCCCCCAAAAATGACGTAGAGTGCGAAGGCCTCCTTCAAGGTGGACCGATGAACTTGTAAAGGCCGTGGGAGTCCGCTGGATGTGGGAAGCACAAGATCGGTCTAAGTGGAGGTGCCTGGGGGAGGCTTATGTCCAACAGTGGACGTCTTTCGGCTGAAATGATGATGATGATAAAAAACAAGTTATACAATTAATGCGATGTGCGCTTACAGTTTGATAGATTCAATGAAATTACATAAAGTTTTTGGGATCAAATTAAACTGACATGCAAATAAAAAATAAAAAATGGAAATTATAAAAATGCAAATAGGTATATAAATTGTATCAGGATCTTACAAGCTAAGGGCTAAGGGGAAAATATTAGCCAGTAGAGTGGTAGCGACTGACCGACCTGCACTAGAACCGCGTGGATCTGCCACGGGTCGGTCGGTCTACTGTCACTACCAAACACAGAAAGGAGGCTTGTGAGTCTTGTGACCCAATGGTAACGTTAAAGACAGATTATGTTCTTTGAGCGCCGGTATCAAAGTTAACTACTAGTGTGCGCGCTGGTTTTTAATCCGACTTCAAAAAGGAGGAGGTTCTCAATTTAGTAGGTACCGAAGCTAAACAGTGATGTTTGTTTTCCAGCAGCGAAATGGTTTTGTCTTGGTAATTCAATCGTTTTATAAACAAACAAAATATTAGAAACAAAAAATGGCAGATTACCGATGCCTGCCACGGGTTGTTCGAAAGAGATACCATGGCCCCTGGCACACAGGCAACTGAGGGAACACGTGTGGGTTTTAGTCAGTAAAAGTGTGACCCGTGCTCCAGCCAGAGAGGGAGAAGTTATTTGATGATTGATTACCCAGCCAAAAAAAAAACCATCGTCTAAAACAAAACTCGAAAGCCATGTGCGAGAGTTTATTTTGCTTTGATGCATCGCTGTTCCCTTTGTCGGCGGCGCGTGCGATTCGAGTAGTACCTACAAGTTACCTCTACTGTTGCTATTGATTCTCACGTTTTCGAGTTGATGGGTTTTTTTTTTAATTACTTTAAAACAAAAACCATCTTTATTTTTTTTACTTTTATTTTAAGCTTCGAAAGTACTCCTTATGGCAAGTTGTTCTGCCGCGGGAAAACAACCATTAAAATTTCTCTGTGTATATCAAAAGACACCGACTTCCGAAATTTAAGTATTTTTTCACTTTGTAGTGTTTTTTTCGGAAGTCGGTTGGTTTTATATTAAAGTATCGACACTCTATTTCGATTTTATGAGACTAAAGTAGTACAGTCAGAGAAATATATTGTTTATCTAATTGACATACTGCGTAAAATTGCGGTGTTATAGCCATTTCATATGATAGCAAAGTTTAATGGTTAAGATTTGAACATACAAGCAATTTAAGTTGGTAAAAACGTTCCCTATCTTTAAATAGTTGTGAAGACATGATGCTAGAGCTTGGCACCTGATTGCGAATTTTTGGTATACAGCAGGACCACATTTATCAGGTTTCGGTTTTGATTCACGACAGCGTAATTATTGTCTAATACACGTGTTAATTATCACATTAAATTATTAAAGTGGGAACTAGCTGTGCTCACGTCTCCGCCCATGTACCCAATCAAAAATGTTTCTACCCTCGTTTTCTAATGATACCAAAGGCCAGCTTCCTGATTTACTGCATGAACATCGAATATATCAAACAGATCTTTCAGTTTCATACATACATGTTATGTATGAAACTGAATAATGTGTTTGATCATAACAAAATCAGCCAATAATGTTCCCTCTGCTGGCCTCCTCTCTGTGAGCCACAATGCAGCAGCTCCCAGCAATGTATCCCCGGGTCCTAAGAAAGGGCAGCCAGACAAGGAAGGCTTCGTGACGGTGGAGTCGAAGCGAAGGAAGCCCACTTGCCGTAATCGATGTGGTACTGCTCTGGCGGGACCAAATATGTTGCTGCGTCCTGCAACACCGTCGACGCAGCTGTACGTATCCTGTCTGCATCACTCCATAAATACATCAGAATCAAGACCAAGTGGACCTTGAGAGTAGAGAAGTTGGAGTCGCGCCAAAAATAAACTTTCAATCGTTTGTGGTGCGGGTTCCAACTCAGTATCTAGAAATCTTCATGAAGGAAGAGTTTTGGCCGAAAGGTGTGGCATACCGACGTTTTTGCGGACGGTTACGCGACACCACGCAGCGCAACACGACGCCGGCACAGTCATCACTTCGTGTACGATAGTTGTAATAAAAATATAAAAATATGTATGTTTAGGTTAAGTTACTTATCTATGGGCCTACGTCGCCTGAAATAAATCAGTCAGCTAGGAAATGCCGGCGCCATCTAGTTTAAAAAAATATTGACCAACAAAATATTGACGTGTAAAAGTGTCTTTTAAGATCTACTTACATAAATAAACATTTAATTTAATTTCATTTCATTTCATTTCATTTCATTTCAAATGGATTATTATTATTATTATAATCCACCACACGGGCCAAGTGTGCATTGGTAGATGGCACATGTCTTCAAATTTTTTCGGTTCTAGGACTTGCCGGTTTCCTCACGATGTTTTTCCTTCACCGTTTTGAGAGCAGTGGTGATGAAAATATTTACACGAAGTAAAGCGCCTTTTATTTTTTCTTGTGGGGATATCATCAAATAAATTTTCCTGCTCACCGTATCAGACTTTTACTGACTAAAACCCACCCGTGTTCCTTCAGTTGCCTGTATGCCAGGGGCCGCGGTATCTCTTTCGAATAACCCGCACCCCTGGCAGGCATCGGCCCTTGCGGACTCCATCAGTTGATGCTGACATCTCTTTGAGGCGCGCGTGGAACTCAACACGCCGTCGCGTCGACCCGGGCTTGTTCCTTATCGGACAGCGAGCTATCCATTACTTGCCGTCCGCAAGCCCGCGCCTACGGTGGCCGGGAATCAGCCTGGGATTCCCAACGCAAGTAAAGCGCTTGCCTGGGTTCGAACCCTCGACCCACTACTCGTAAGTCGGGGCCGTTACCAAGGAGTCACCACTGCTCTCTGTCAGTTCAGTTTCATATCTTTAAATAAACCACTATGTAAAAAGTGTGTTCACATTTTGTATCACTGCCATTTTATTCAGCCCATAAGTAATACGTCATCTACCCTTTTTACCGCAATTTTTTTTTAATACATAAGTATTTTGACGTTCAAAAAGTCAACAGTCCCCCAAAACGCCCACCAATCACCACTTCCTAGTGCTTTAGCTGGGAAGAAGAAGTGGCGCAACAAACTGTCCAGCAGCACAGCTGTCTGTTAAGTTGGATAGGCTTGATTCTATACATAGGTAGGCAAAGTAATAAACATTACAAAACACAGAACATTAATTAAATAATTAGTCAAAATGTCCGCTAGCCATGCCAATATACCGACAAATAAAATGAAAACTGTCGAGGCCACATAAAGCATAAAACAATTCATCATAAAAAAATATTGTTATGAGTAGATCCTGTCAATAACTAATGATTTAATAGATAATAATAAAAAGTAAAAAATTACTTAGACAGGCAATAAAAAAAATGTCAATAGGCACGCCAATTCTGGAGAAAGAACATAAACATTGTCTTGAGTTAATCACAGCTACCAACTATTCTTGTCATTTAAATATTCGTTGATGGATACTAAGCCTTTAAACAAAGGGTGGATTTTACTTGAGCTTTAAACGCATTAAAAAGCAAATCTAACAAAGAAGAGGGAAACTTGTTACAAAAACTTATACCAAGCCCAACAATTGAGTTATGAACCTTATGAAGCCGGTGAACGTAGTTTGTCCTTATTTCTTGTGTTAACGGTGTGAATATCACTGTTTTACAAGTGTATATTTTGCCTTATATATAAGATGTTGGCGAATATGAATTGTGAGCCAGGGACCGTACTACCCCCTTTATGAGTTAATTCTTTCGGAAGTGTAACCCGTTTGTTCGGTTTCTGTATGGATGCTGTTACCTCTTGTTCATGTAACACCTTTCCTAACACCAGTAAAAGGGTAATCCTTTCGATAAATTAATGAATTAAAGGGGTTACCCTTTCGATTAAGATATCCATATGAAGTGGTTATCCTCTTAACTGGGTTTTATAGGGTAACCATGTGGTAATCATTCCAATTTAAGACCTTGGGGTGGGGCAAGTAGGTCTCTTCTCTTGGATCTTATCTTGGAAACATCTAAAATCGTGTTATTGGTTTCGGTCACTAGGCGTGACAGTATGGTGCATTCGTTTTTTGTGAAACTACTTCTGTATTGAACATGAATGAAATGCATTTGAAGTAATTAAGTATAACTTTTATGTAGTACTTAGATACAGTTGCAACAAATTAATAAATAATAATAATGTATAACGCTGGCAACACAGTGTCAACAAGACGTCATATTTTTCAAATTTTCATGTTTAATAATAATTTTGACCCATTTTACAAGTGCTTGCCATAATAAACCGGAATACTATTGAAAATCTTATAAAGAGACCAGAAAAATCAAAAATGTGAGAAACAATAATTTAATATTGCCGAATCGGAGGTGACATGACAGATGTCACCTCCAACAAAACACCAAGGAAATAAAAATGTGGAAATTATGAAACTAAAGATATGTTGACAAGATCAGCGACACGTCGAGCACGCCCACCACCTCCGGACTTATCGCTCAGCTCCGCCTCGCCGCCGCCGGTACCCAGCCCCACTGCGGGCGCTGTGACGGCACCAGCCGCGGTAGTTGCGTCGAGCTCGATCGGCGAGTATTTCTTCACGCCACAACGCCACCACCTGCTCGTCGACGGGCAGGACGCCGGCCGCCGGACGGTTTAGGATCTCAAGGCCCACCGACCTCTGATAGGGTCGCAGCTCCTGGCGGAAATATGCTGCGCATGAGATGGACACGATCCATCAACGAAAACGTCATGCGCTCATACTATGGGGCTGCAGAAGGAGGAAACAATCTGACCGGGTACCGTGTTCGGATGCCGTGTCTTTTTCAGGTGCTTGAACCAGCTTTCAAAGTTACTACACTACAACTATTGGATCAGGTGCGGGTCATCGAGCGTAACCCTATGTTGGATGATAGTGTACTTGATCGCCTGCGAAGTGAAATGCAGAGTAGCCATGTCATTATACCCCCGTCACAAACAGTTGAGGTACCACAACGGATCACCACAAAACACGTGGTTCAAACTGACAAGCGGAGGGTTGCCAGGGCTACAAACGTAAGTACCCAGTGCAGTGAGGAATTGAGGAGTGCTTTGGAGAATGCGATTCGGGAATATCGGTTCATGTCGCCCGAACTTAGGCCACGCTTACGTCGTTTTCCCATGCATAACAAAAATTGGGCGCTGGTGGCGGCTCTGGATTCGCAGTTGTCAAAGTATTTTGATGACTGTGAAGACCTCACCGATATTCATTCGATTCTGTACTGCGCGGCTGTAGCGGCATGTAGTGTAGCTCACGTCAAATTCGCTAATGACTTTAGAGCTACAAGACCGAAGCCAGCCGAACCTGCTTGGCAGTGCAGAATTGAACGTCGTATTGGTGGGGCCAGAGCCCTCATTGGCAAACTTATCTGCTTCTGGGAGGGCAACACTCGCCCTAGAGTGATGCGCTTTGTGAGGCGGGCATTCTCAGGGACTGATGCCAGCCCTCAGGATTATATGTCCCGTGTTACAGAGGGCATAGACTTCCTGAAGCAGAAAGTGTATGCATGGGCAAACCGTATTCGTAGGTATTAGCGGCGAGTAGATCGATACACTCAGAACCGCACCTTCCAGAGTGATGAAAGGTGGGTTTATAGGGCTTGGGAGCGACCGTACCAAGGTGTGGCTGATACGCGCCTACCAGATGATGATGGCATGTGATGCTTTTTAGTGCAATATCTGGTCGGTGCCTGTCAGCCACACCGAAGGTGATTGGGCTCGAGAAGTCGAGCGAGCCTGTGATCTGATACCAGAAATGGGGGTTATTACCATCTGCCCCCAAGATGTAGCTCGTGCAGTCCGTCCGCTGCCCAACTGGAAGTCTCCAAGGCCGGACGGGCTGCACAATTTATGAATCAAACGGTTCATAGGATCGCACGCTCGCTTGGCGGCTCAGTTCCAGTCTGCTTTGGAGTCTGGTTCGCTACCCCAGTTCCTAACGACAAGGGTTACGCACCTGCTCCATAAATCAGGTAGTACCACAGAACCCAAAAACTATAGGCCGATCACGTGTTCACCGACGGTCTATAAGGTTCGTACATTCATTTTGAGAGCTAAAATGTACAATCATGTAGACACTAATTCCATTATGTCTGTCTCTCAAAATGGAAGTCGGAATGGATCTCGCGGTACTAAGGAGCTGCTTCTCATTGATATGGACATTAGCCAACAGGATCGTCGTTCCCGAAAGGATCTTTCGACATGTTGGATAGACTGCAAGAAGACGTATGATTCGGTGCCACATACATGGCTCATGAGGGTGTTGGAGTTGTATAAAGTAGACACAACTCTGCGCACCTTCCTGATCTCATGTATGGGGCAATAGAGGACGGTCCTTCGATATTCAGGATGTCGAAATATTCAGAGGAATAGCGAGCCGATAAGGATCGAGAGAGGAATATTTCAGGGCGGCAGTTTGAGTCCGCTTTGGTACTGCCTGCGTTGAATACTCTAGGCACACTACTGGAGGATTCAGGTATACGCTATCGGCTGAAGAGAGGTGGTCAAGTTATATCTCACCTCCTCTACATGGATGACTTAAAACTCTCGCCCCCAACAACTTGCAACTGATGGAGCTACTGAAAGTAACTGAAACCTTCAGTAGCGCCATCAGGATAGATGTTGGTGTGGAAAAATGTGCGGACATGCATGTAAAGCGAGGGGATATTGTGGAATTCGTGGGAATCCAACTCACGGATTCCATAAACCTTCGAGCCCTCTCTACAGCCGAAACCTATAAGTATTTGGGTATGTCGGAAGCGTTGGACATCAATGTTACTGACATGAAGCAATCGTTGAAGGAACGCTTCTTTGTCGGCCTGAAAAAGTATTTAATAGTCTTTATCGGCGGAAACAAGCTGAGCGCCTTCAACGTTTGGGTCATGCCGGTCTTGATGTACTCTTTCGGCGTGCTCAAATGGACTCGGATCGAACTCGATGCCCTGGATATGAGAGTCCGTACGTTGCTGACTGCATATCGAATGCAAAAGCGCGAAAGTGAGGAGGTCGAGGGTTCTTAAACGCTAAGACCCTGCACAATCGCGAGTTACGCAGTTTCAGGGAATATAAGCCGACGCACTATGGAAAATATAGGTCGGTATCGGATCAAAAATCTGTAACTTCATGAATATTTTTGTTGTATCGTGATGAAATTTGGCACAAATATGCAGCAAGGTTCGGAGATTCGAACGATGTGTAGTTTATAGGGTTTTCTTGTATATCTATGTATGTTTTTTTGCATAGAATGAAAAAAATGGGAAAAAATCACGAAAAAAATTGTTAAAAATTTATTTCAAGTGGAATACAAGTTTATAATGACTAAAAAGATTAAACCATGGTTAATTACAACAAGCAAAGTAAACAAAATATATATATGAAAAAAAAAATACTAAATTAAAATCATATTACTAATAGGTACATCCTATACTCTGGCTTCAGGAAATGATGTAGCTAGGTACAAATATAAGTAATAACTAAATATAAATATTATTTTTAACTTATACCACTTCAGGATCAGGGTCAGTAAATGTGGGTTCACTTTCAGGTGCCACGTTTAAAAGACTTAGTGCCTCTTCTTCAAGTTCTTTCACATTTCTTACGTACGGTTTTCTCAAACTTGTTATATATGGATCTGACGTGTATAAAAGCGTTTTAAAGACATCTTCATTTGTAGCAGATCGGGAACATTTTCTGGCATGATGAAGTCGTATGTTTCTGTAGTCTTTGTTGCGAGACTCTTGTGCGTCTTCCGATAGCTGTCCAATAGGAAGCACCGCAAAATGTTTGATAACGTTTTGCCCGTGTATGAGTATTTTATGAACGGAGGATGGCATATAATACCAATCGTAATTACTTACATAGATTCTTGCAGTTTCTATTGCATATTCCCCAAATTTTTCAGGGTCGATCATCATTCCAGAAGAAAGAACTTGCAAGATAATGTATAGGCGTTTAATCAATGCCTCATCTACACCTGTTATTTCCGATGAGCAAGTGCTATTATAGAAGAATCTTCGTGCGGTATTGCCATCGTTCGTATTCCCGCTAACTTGCCGAGGTTTGTCGACGATTAATCCCAACTCCTCCCTGAAACGTTTTTGAACAACTTCTTTCTTTTCTTTTTTTAATCTCTTATTTTCCTCAGTTGAAGCAGACCAAGTCTTAAACGAAAGATTATAGGAAATATGCAATATCATTTCCATGCAGCGAATCCAGGCGTGTAAGGTGGACAATCCGTATTGGTAGGCGTTTTCGTTTTCGGGTCTGGCAGTTACTTTCGATAGGTCATTCATTAGCCGTGGAGTAGCCCCACATATCGTGCATGTGGAACCAGATGGAGTATCTGTAAGGACCTGAGCCACCTTTCCATCGATCATCGTTAGAAATAGTTCATGCTTCACATTTACTACAACACCATCTTTGTTTATAAGTGATGCTTGTGCAGCCCTAATTTGTTTTTTAATATCATCAACAACTGCCTTGGTTTTTTCTGGAGTTTCCTTACAAAACTCAATAGAAATGGGTCTGCAAAAACGGACAGATGAAGGTACCGGATTTTGCCAAACAACGGATCCCGATTGCACATCAACTAATCTGATGGGGACTAATGAAGTGATGAACAAATTGGCATCTGAAATTGTTTCTGACTCTTCTGCAAGTATTTGCTTGTATTGGCTTTGACCAGATGAACCAACACATCCCCATTTAGAATAAAGGATCAATGTTCTATGTTGTTTTTGGAAAACAGAATCGATTTTTAAAATTCTAGCAGCAGTATGATCCAATAAATCTTGTATATTAATCACTTTAGCATAAGTATTCGTGATTTCGATTGTAGAAGATGGTGGATAACAGGATCTTTTTATTTCTTGTATTTTGTAGTAAGGCGGGAATATACAACACTTTAGTTCGTTGGTTAAGTTTTTCAGGTACATATATTGTGCTTTTGTTAGATCTAAATCTATAAAAGCACTCAATGCTTCCGTATCGGAAAGAATCTTCATCTGGTCTGAGTCGTTCCACTTACTTGAGATATCTAATTTCTTTTGAGTGTCAGCGGTTCTTAATTCTTCGACAAGATGAGCTTCTGTGTACTCACGTAAAGCCCGTAGTCCCTGCAGATAGACGTTTTTTATATGCTCGAAGCCATAGTCTTGGAGTAGAAGAGTGTTTTTCCTCTTCTTGGTAGATTCTGAGGAGTCTCCATAAGCCACGCATGCTCGTCCTCGTTGGCCAGATGTTGATGGCGGAGAATATTGTTCAGAATCCGGTAAATTTAACGAATACCTTGAGTCCAACCAAGTACAATACTTCTGTAAAAATGTTTCTTTTTTCCGAGATGCCAGGGCCCAGCGTTTGTTGAAAATAGGAAGAATGTGCCTTTGTATGTCACTAATTATAAAACACAAGTTGTTTTCAGAAACATTCAGCTTTTCCACTAAAACTTTGGATAATGATTCCATGGTCTTGCCGCCCTCTATATAGGGGATTATGAAGTCTCGTTTGGTACAGCTGAAGGAAGACATTTTAACACTTCACAATCTGCAGAAATAATAGGCGTAGATGAGATTTGCTTCACTTGAAGTTACACTGATGTAGATGGTTCGAATAGTTTTTGCTTCCCTTTAAATACTCATTTTACAATATCGAATTGGTACCTACATCATTATTATCTTGTAATTTCCCACGCAAACCGAGTGCAAATTTGATAAGGTCCCTTTGTTATCACGAAATAATGAAGAAAATATCCAAAAAGTTCTATATTGTTCATGTGAATGGTGTCAGTGGTAAACCGCAAAAGATACTAATTTTCGGGTTCTGACTTTTATCAGTTTTTTTCTCATATCTTCTAAAACCGCAAATATCCGCAGCTGATTTTTTTTGCATTCTATTTATGAATAGTTAGACTACTAGTCGACGCAAAAAGTAGCGCTTGGGCAAACGTGGGTAATACTGAAAACCTTCAACGAAAAAACATACAAGTGAAAAAAAAGGTATGTCACTTTTTAAGTAATTACTGAAATATTTTTCTTTACTTTTAAAATCATTAAGCTGTATCGCAAAAAGCATAAAATAACCTTTCTAAAAATGTATAATACTGCATATCTGTACCAAGTATTTTTTTCACAATATGGTATTGAAACATGTATACGCAAAGACTTGAGTTTGGCACTTCTGTTTTCTATGTATTTCTATCTAAGAAAAAAAAAAATAATTTCGCGTATTAAGAAAAAAAATCGTAATGAATATTATAATTTGACTATTAGAAAACCTAAAAGAATAGCCATATTAGCCAAATTATGATATTCGTAAAAAGCATTTTTGATATGCGCTTGTTCTACCATTTTCCATAGTGCGACGTGGAGATGCATCGAGATTTGGTTGCGGTAGACAATATATATAGGTATAGTAGCTTGGATCCTGTTCCCGATACCGGTGGGCTACTATTATCAGTGATAGTCCATTATGGTATTTCGTATTCTGCGACCGCCATATTAATTTTATCAGCCGGTGGGATACTTTGAGGTATAACGTCTCGGTTGTGGCATTTTTTTTGTTTTGTAGGTCTTACCCGATAAGTAGGTAGCTTACTTAACACGTCACAGCAGTACACTCCAGTCTCACGAAAGTAGGAACTCTCAATTTATTTATTTAATTAAGACAACACTTGCATTTCCAACCTCTTCCTTGAACTAAGTGACATTATAATATTGTCCAGTAAACATTCAAATAAGTAGGTACTTAAACCAAACAAGATCGTACATGAAACGACCCCGCCAATTTCAATAAAATATATAATTTGAAATTTAAATCTATCGTATTAACGACTATAATCGCGTGTTTATCGAGTCGCTGGGTACTTCATAGCGAAGTGGCGACTCGACACGTGCTAGCCAAATGCATGCGATTTTGCACTTAATGAAAAGCCACGATAGTCCAAATTACATCGATTGGACACTGAATGTGTTACCCTGTTACAAGGTTGAAGGGGTAACCCGTTCGGAATGGCTTACTGTTAAATAGTATAACCCACTACGAATGGATTTTTGAATATGCCCATTAGCAAATCTTATTGCAAACCTTTTAAATAGGTAACCATAATGAAAAGGTTTTGAAGAGGTTGTCCATTGAAACGGGTTATCGTTAAAATGTGTAACAAATATGGTGTAGGTTTTCTAACAATACTTTACAAAAACCCTGTTGAAAAGTCTTTCAACAGGTAACCGAAATGGTCCCTGATTGTGACATGCCACGTGTATTGCTGTGGTCTGTTCTAAAAGTATCTGATAAAAGTGTAAACAAACTTTGTTCAGGTTAAATTCTTAAGCAATCACTGATTAGAGTGAATTAGTAACATATTCATCTGTATTTCGAAGGTTTCTATTTTAAAAATTATAATAACGTTAGTAAAAATAGTAAGCCACTATTTTTACTAACATTATTATAATTTGATTGAAAAATCATTCACCAAATTTAACGTCAAATATTAAATGAGAAACATCTTATAGGTGATAAAAAAATTGATTTTCAGTATCCTAACAAGCACATCAAGGCACTCAGTTTGTAAGTGATACAAAAAAAACCACCCTAAGGGCCGTTTTCTGACCCATTTGTTTACATTTTCTTTAGATATTTTTGGAACAGGTATTAAGTTACTCATCAAGCGTGGCAGCACCAAGTGAAACTCCTAGCTGTGTGGCTACGGCCTAAACATTCTTGTCTAAATATGTAAGGATCAGAATTTATCTGAAGGAATGAGCTTTAAGCGTTATGAAGATTCCCTAGCGTTCCCAAGAGAGTTTCACGAATATTTTGTTGAAAGCCGCGATTTTTTTGTGGTAAAAAGGGTAGGTGACGTATTACTTATGGGCTGAATAAAGTGGCAGTGATACAAAATGTGAACACACTTTTTACATAGTGGTTTATTTAAAGATATGAAACTGAACTGACACAGAGCAGTGGTGACTCATTGGTGACGGCCCCGATTCACGAGTAGTGGGTCGAGGGTTCGAAACCAGGCAAGCGCTTTACTTGCGTTGGGAATCCCAGGCTGATTCCCGGCCACCGTAGGCGCGGACTTGCGGACGGCGAGTAATGGATAGCTCGCTGTCCGGTAAGGAACAAGCCCGGGTCGACGGCGAGTTGTATTCCACGCGCGCCTCAAATAAATGTCAGCACCAACTGGTGGGGTCCGCAAAGACCGATGCCTGCCAGGGATGCGGGTTGTTCGAAAGAGATACCGTGGCCCCTGGCACACAAGCAACTGTAGGAACATGGGTGGGTTTTTAGCCAGTAAAAGTCTGACACGAGAGCGGGAGAAGTTTTTTGATGATTTCCCACCCAAAAAAACCATAGCAATAGTAAAATCATGCGTTGTGCGTTCACTAGGGGCATGTCACTTAGCATGCAGCGCAACTTTAAATACTAAACCGCTAGCCCGTAGACCGCGAAATTTTTTACCTTTTTTTGCAATTTTCAGTTCTGTGTGGAACAAAATATGCTTCACGACCGTAACAAATATGGCTCTGCAGAATCATAATCATAAAAATTAGCAGTAAATACAACCCTAAAAGTGTTCAACTATACCTCACATAAAGTTCAGTTGCACAAAAATTGTGTCTTTTTCAATTGTATGCACTAGTAATTCTGAAATCAACTTTAATTAGTATTGATATAAAATTGATATTCGTTCCAGTAGAAATAACGTCAATTGGAAACAAGGACTTGAATAGACTATACCAGTGTGGCTCGACCTTAGTGCTATAAATACAAAGCTTGACTATTCAGGAGACTATAAGTGCGTAATAAACTTAAACTAATCGAGAACAAAGAAACCATTTACAGTTTAAAGGGCCTTACATTGTTAAAATAGTGTTGTATTAAACTGTGTAAAGACAGGGTTTCGAGTTAATTGAATTTAACTTGGGAGACAAAAGAGTTACTTTAATTTGTGGTCTTGGATGAAAGTGGAATGCGTGTCATTTTATCTTTGGCTATGATCTTAAAAAGGTTCTTTTTTGTGATACTGAGTCAGGAGATCCATGTTTCTAATTTGCTGTTATTTCTATTTAAATGAATTTAAACTTTTATCTGGTGTAGCTAAAGTTGAGGTCAGAATGAACAGGCGCTATTTTATTGTTATATATTTTCTGGTGTACAATAAAGCTCATTCAAATAAATAAATATTGAAAAAGCCAAAAAAACACAGATTTGTTTACAAATTTGGAAACTAAATTGCGAACGCTGTGTAAAATCAGCGAACAAAGTTATACTGAAAGAAACGTAACTTTTGTTTGTTAAGTAAGGTATCGCACCACATAAGATATTTGTGTAGCAAAATCAAAATCAAAATCAAAATATTTTATTTCACATAAACCTGCAAGGGCATTTATGAAACGTCAGAAGCTAGGTGCACGGTTCCAATTTTTCGCCTCCTATGGAGAAGAGCCGGCAAGAAACTCCACGGTTACTCTTTAAAAATAATTGGCTTTTACAATGTTTTCAAACTATAGATACTAGGTATGGGAAGCCAGTGTAAGCCTGTAAATAATTACGAGAATACTATCAATACACCTCGATATACATAAAACTTATCAGAGCGATAGATCAATACCTACTCTTATCAATCTTCATAGACCTTTGACAGCACTTACATTTACGATATCGTAGATAGAAACACACACAGTACATAAATAGACAGGTGAAAGACAAATACTACTATTCAGATATACTGGATATGAACTACGAATACAGATTCATTTTCTATTCTATTCTATTTTTTTGAAGGTTCTGGCTCCATCGATAACGTTCGATGATTTTGCCAATGTCAAGGTATGAGAAAATAATTATCGTAAACTGTTACACAATGATTGATCAGTGTTTGTAGCGGTGGCATCCATGGATCCCCATGCTAAAAAAGGACAAAACATTTTTGGTTAGTACATGTAAAACGTCACAAAATAAATGTTAGAACATTCAGTGAGTATATAATAAGTAGATAGAAATATCAACTATAACTGAATTTTATTAATGCTAATGAATTTATAAAGGATTTTAACTGCAGGGGTATGGGCTAAAGATAATACAGATTCATTTTAAAGGGTTTTAAATATTTTTATTGTTATGTACTTTCTAGTGTAGAATAAAGCATACATAAATAAATAAATAAAGGGTTGTGGCTAAGCATTTACAAACGCACAGGGGCCCAAGTCTGCTATTTTTATAAATTCGTCATTCCAACACGATCCCATTGTCATTTTGCTAAAAGTTCGTAATCTGCTAAATACATAATGGTCGATCATTGGTCGGTCAATGGTGTCGTAATAGAATTGTGTCATAATGGCATTGTCGTATTGCCATTATTATAAAACCCGTTAGTAGAAATGATTTTCCAAAAACGACTACTAAATTTGAACATTTATTCATGCCCGATTTCATTTAAATATATATTTTTACATATTACTTATTATTATATATTAGTTTACTAGTGTTAAATTTTAGCAGATTACCGCCTAAGTCAGTCATTCATTTGTCATTATGTACGAGATTACTAATAAATGCCATTACTTTAAATGGAGTGTCGGTGGCTGATCATTGGAAAGTCATAATGACGCCATTATGTTAGTAGATTACCAAACTTGTCAAAATCAACAATTATGAAATCAATGATAGACCATTCTGACACTATTGTAATAGCAGACTTGAGGCCCAGGTCGATCGATCGTGTAAAGCTGCGACTGCCGCGGTTGTCCGTGGATTGGTGACCATCTTTATAAACCAAGACCCCTACGTACCTCGGAAAGCTTGTTAAGCCGTTAATCCCGGCTGTTATTTGTGGAACTTTGACAGCCGTAACAGGCTGTCAGAAGCCCGAAAGTCTGATAACAATATTTACCAAGGAATTTTGTATTACCTGAGTTGTGGAGGTGTATCCATGTAAAATACACGTAGTCAACTGCATCCGGTTAGACTGGAAGCCGACCTTAACATAGTTGGAAAAAGGCTAGGCAGATGATGATGAGGCTGGATATAGATTTTTGTTAGTTTTCCCACCTATTATTACACACAGAATTCTGTGTTCACCATCATGTTCACAATAATTACTCAGTCTCCAAAATCAATAAACTACTTCATCGAGTACTTAAGGATGAACCGTGTACAGGCTCGAACTCACCAGTGGGCGTGGCCAAAAAGCGCACTGTTTCACCAAGCATCGTGTTCGACAGAGATAGTATCAGTGATGAGCAGTTAGGCGCTAGTCTCCACACAGCGTATCGTTTGCACGCACACAAACATCGTTCCGAACTGAATCGATCAATTGACGATAGACGATGCACACATGCATCGCCGCTGTGTCGCTCGCCGAAAAGTCAGCCAGTACCTACAAACTTGTACTGAAGTAGTTGGCGCTGTCGCTTTATACCTATCAAAAAATATAAAGGTACCTATCTATTTTAGATTGCTAATTTTATTGTTTGTTTTCCTCGGGTGAGCTGATCATGCACCGATCGCTCAAGAGTTCACGACTCGACGAATACTTACTTGAACAATCATCGCCCGCCCGACCGCGTAAATTTGTAACTACCTACTGTTTATGCCCGCATTAGATAGTAAATGTAATTATTATTATTATAGGTAGTTGACTACCTATAAATTGTCTTCAAAATACTTTTCTCTATTTTTTAAATAAATACATCAACTTTGGGTTCGCAAACAATCTTTTTATCTAAATATACCTATGTACAGTTTAAAAATCAAGTGTTTTTACAAGTGCATGATCTTAGTACCTAAGTTTACACAGCAAAAGATAACCAACAACAAACATTAGCCAGTGCAAATTTTGGTTCGCGTACGTATTTTATGATCCTGAAGTACTAAGCGGTCCTTTTGTTTACCGGATCGTCAGACGTTCCAACCAAATAACAATGACAATTAGATGAACTTATTTTTATTGCAGTTAAAAAAGTTGCGACGGCAACAAAAAGCTCTGATAACATTGTATGAACTGCGCCACGTATTGGTTCAAACACTAGGTACTGTAATTGTGATATTTCAATCAAAATAAAGAGCAAATAAATAAAAATATAAACCAATTGTGGTCAATTTCCAACAAAATTACGTAACTTGCTTATTTTTATATATATTACCAATTTTAAACAAATTGAAATGTAGTTATTTACTTTTCAATGGCACTGCACAATACCTACTTACGCCAATAAAGCACAAAAAAATACAATTATAAACATTTTATACCTTTGCAGTGCTCGTCAACACGCCTAGCGCTTTCGCTGCGATTTGTATGGCGGCAACGCAATAGGAGCTCGTGAGAATTAGGGAGGCAACTAAATGTACCTATAGCCCCGATAGCCGTTCATTCAGAAACATAGCCATGTGTCGGAGCGAGGAAAAAACATAAAGTAGATAGAAAAGATACAAATTGTTGTTTGCAATATTATATTTTTGTAGAAAATAGATACCTACTTACTAAATTAATACAGGGTGGCAGGGAAATCGACGCGCAAAGTGAAATATATGTATGGGATCAGCTGAATTTTTTTCATATTTCAGGGTTGGTCCCCTTGTTCGTACCTACCATGACTGACTAATATAAATTGACTAATCCCCTGGTAGGTATTAGTCAATAATGATCCAAGAGCGTATGGAGAGCGTACGATGTGAAACTCTTATAGTCGTAAAGTAGAGCGAGTTATTCCACGTTCGGACGTAGAAATATTGCAGCGTGATTTTACGCGCACTGGATCTTCAATGGACTGCTTGGCGTGGCCAGTTGAAAATCGTTGGATTCCCATCGCTCGGTTCTACACCGAAAGTTGAAAATCCAGTGCGCGATAAAATCTCGCCGCGATATGTTTACGTCCGTGTGTCTAACGATAGATTGCTACAAGGGTTGTCAGTTGCTTACTCAAGAAGGGTACGTCATTTATTTTTATTTATGGAAAAAGAAATAAAATCAAACTGTTATTTTATAAATCTTTAATAATGAAATAAATAACATAATTGTAGACATTGTCTTTTGGCGTCCGCAGTTTGTAACTCCGCCCCAATAGCACTAAATAAATTATCCACAATAAACAGGAAAAAAGTTATTTTAAACTTCTAAGTGTAAGTAATTTTTTATGTTCCTAATTTTGACTCAATTTGATTTATATTCGATCTCTAAATTGTAGTTTACGAGGGTAACGTGGATCTATCAGCTCCGGCAAAACACATTTGTGATAAAAGATATCTTATCTAGACATTTTGTCTGCCGTCCAAAACTCATCATCTTTTTCTATAACGTCTACTTCTATGCCATTTGGCGTGCAAACAACAAAATAACAAAATTTTCGTTTCGTTATCATTAGTTGGCCTTGGACCTGGAAATAATAATTATGCGTTTTTTTTTAAATTTAATCCCGCTAGAAGTTTCCACGCAAAATGTATTTTTTTTTGCCGGACTGCCTCCAAGTGGTGTCAAACTTTCTGATTTTCTGATTTTGAGTGCATGAGCAAAGTGATAGCAGCCAAATCGTACTAGAAATGTAAAAACGATAGTACATAATATAACATTTAAAATACTTACGATTGGGGCGTGATCTGTACATGAGGAATGTCGCAACTAATCTTTGCACTAAAGTCATTTACTAAGGGTACATTTTTACACTGCGCAGAGATTGCTTCATGTATTTCTGCTTGACAGATATTTTGTTCAAATTGCTCTCTTGTTGATCTAAGGAAAAACATGGATTAGTAATGTGAAGATTGCAACCAATCCTTACAATAAACTGACCTAGTTAAAAAACCACTTCTAAAAATGCTTAATTTTTGTCTACGTGATGACGTACGTCTAAGGGCAACGACCTATGTAATCATAAACATAAACTCAAAATAATGTGTTCAATTAAAGTAACAAGACTCATACGGTTGAGACGTATCCATTGCAGGAAGAATATTTTCTTTATTCGTGAACCATCCCCTCATTGTTCTTTTTAACTTCTTCTTGCGAGGGACACTAAGTTTTAGGCACCCCTTCTGTCCCATTCGCCAACCTTTTGAATCTGCTCCATAAAAATAACAACATTTAATGAAATTTTTATGAAATATTACTAGTACTACTAGAATATACACATAAACATATTTTTATACAATACAAACACTAAAGCCATATACTTACATTCTTAGAAGGCTGTCTATAAAAAGAAACCACAACCCCTCCTCTCCTCTCCTCTCTCTCTTTTTGTTGTGGGAGAGGGAGGCCTTTGCTCTGCAGTGGAATAATACAGGCTAGTTAGATTAGATTGGATTATAATTTACGAGTAGCCAGCCTTTTTGCTAGCAGTAAAAATAAATAATATGAATAAATACATTACTTTTATTACATTTATTAATAATAGTGTACACACGGCTACACATCAAGCTATACATTTCCAGTATAAGCTGATCTCGCATTGTATAGGATTCCAGTACGATGCGAGATCAGCGTAAACTGGAAATGTATAGCTTGATCTGTAGCCGTGTGTACCCTGCACAACGCCGCGCTGATCGCCGTCTCTCAAGGCCCTCGGTCTGGAAGTCAGCGATTGTGAGGCGGGGGCGGTGGCGGTGCGCCAAACGCAGACCCACACCCTAATTGCGTAACGCACGATTAATCATAATCTGAATCATTTTGAAACAGATTGCTCAACCATTGCTTCATATGCTCGAAAAATGTGTAAATGTGCAACGTAAATAACGCAATGAATATTGTTGAACTGTCAAAAGGAAACAGATTATGATTGACCGTGTGTTACCCATTACGGGTGCCGGTCTCGAAGCCAGTGAGCAGATCGCGCGGTGCTAGAGCGGCGTAGTGTTGTGTTATATGAAATGAGTATCTTTATTGGCAAACGAAATGTCATACGAAATCATTTGCTCCACCACGTCGTCGGCAGGAATTTTGAAACGTCCGTCGAAAATAAAATGCACAACACTAGGTCACGCGCGGGCACCGCTAGACCGGAGCGGATCGCTCGTACGCCGCTACCCACGCCGCGCCGGCGCCGGCCGCTGCCTTCGAGGCAAGTTCCTTAGAAATCTAAACATTGAAAAGCGCCGCTCCCTGCGCCGCCGCCCGCCGCCGAAACCGCCACGCACCCGCTGACTTCGTGTACGTAGCCTTAGCCCCAACTAGCGGCCGAGCGGCACCTAAGCCAGAAAATGTATTGGCCATGGCTCAGGGCTATGGGCTGTTTTTTTAATAGTCATATAACAATAAATGTCGGTTTGACAGCTTCTGTATAGAAAATATGCCAAACAATCAGATTTATTCTTCAGATAAAGGAATATTGAAAAATTTGCCCTAAAAGATATAATTATAACAAAATATATAGTCGATTAGGCCCATCTACATAGATTAGGTATAAAAAATAATACGACTTACCCATTGTTTATTTGTAGTCGTTCACATCAACCAACAAAACTTCAATGACACTGTCCACTCAAACCGACAATTCCAATTACAATTGAAAATACGGAGTCCTTTCAGTGTCAAAAAAGTCGTAAGTTCCAACGTGCTCGTGTGTCTAAACTAAATCGAACGAAAGTGCGTGTGACATATTGTGCATGTGTGCATGAGCGTCCCTGCACCCGCACCGCACCCGGGGGGAACATGATTGAGTGAGATGCACGATAACTCATAGTCAAACGGGCGCGTAACAAGTTGAGTGAAAGACCTTTGGAAGATCGGGTTTTATGAAAAAACCACTCCATAAATCCACTACCAATAAAATTATTTGAATTTTTCGATATTTGAGCTTTGTCGGTACCGATTTCGTTTTGGAGATTTTTTACTTCTTTTATTAGATAAAGACGCCCAAAGATGGGGTTAAATTAGCAAGAAAAAATAATCTTTGTTGGCTTATAACTTTTTAATGGCTTTTTATTTTAGTATTCTGTTTCCGTACAGACAAAATTAATAATGAGGCAAAACAATATCATGTTTTACTTTGGATGTGCCATGTTAAACAGAGGAGTAAAACACTCCCGAAGTTTGTATGGAAAAAATGTGGACTAGGTTCACCTTAACACATTGAAACCAAAACACACACATGGTGAACTATTAACAGGCAGACGGACAAACAAACAAACAAACAAGCTTTTGACTAATCCAACCGGCTTGTTTGCTCAATCGGATTGAACGCAATTACTGAACGGAAATAATGTCATCACGGGGACATGACATGTGTCGACTGAGCTCGTTAAATGCGTGTTGTGCACCTAAGGAGAGTGCCCTAAGGAAGCCCGGGAAAATCAAATTTTCTTAGGTTTTTTTGCAATTTTCATGTCAGTTTCTTATGAAATAGTCATTCAATGGAATTATTATACACTGTTTCGTGTTGTGCCGGACGTAAAAGGATAGCACCATCCGATTTCTTCCCGTGGGTGTCGTAAAAGGGGACTTACTAGAGAATAGGCAGCAGCGTTCTCTATGCATTTGACCACCATACTGCGATCGCCAACCCGCCTGCCAAGCGTGGCGATTGTGGCAAATACCCCCGTATTGGGGGAGGCGTATGTCCAGTCCAGTGGACGTCATTCAGCTGATATGATGATGATGATGATGATTGTACACTGGGTTGTAGGTATAACTGATTTTTGTGATATTGATTCTATAAATCTATATTCAGCTGTCATTCGTGGATCTTTGACAGTTAACGACTGTCTGCTAACGGCTGTTAACGGCTCGTCACAAGCCCGAAACTCCGACAATCAGACTTACCAAGGGGTATCGTTCCCTATAACTGAATTGTGGGGGTGAGATAGGCAGTCGCTCCATGTAAAATACTGGTATTTACCTATATCGAGAAAGACTGGAAGACGACCCCGACATAGTTTAGAAAAGGCTATGCAGATGGTGATGCATAGCCTTTTCTAATTACACTACTGTGACACAGGAGTCCTCTCTGTAAGAGGGAGTAGGCCGAAATCCACCACGCAGTATCAGTGCGGGTTGGTAGATGTCACATGTTTTTAAACAGTTTTATTTAGCTTGCCCTGTTTGTTGTTGTTTTTTTTTTGGGTCAAATTTAGTACTTGAAATTTTTTCCCCATTCCTGTTGGCAGATTGATCTGATATCTGGTACACAACTTTAGTTTTGATAACAATACAAAAAAAATACTAAATAGAATGAGAAATATTAAGTAACGAAATAAAAACTAAAAAACTTGAGAGGTGTTAAGGGACACCCGGGTGGAACGAAGGTTCTTTCGATTAATTAGTGAAGGAATTGTATATATATACATATATATACATGCACTCTGTCTGTGTCTCTGTCTGCAGAGAAACACGCGCACGCCGCACGGCTTACAACAATGTAGCAAAAAGTGTCGTTACAACTTTTGGTCTTAATTTTTTCCGTGTAGCCCCCTTTCGCAACGCGCGATAAGGAACTTCGTTCCAAAAATGAAAGTTAAACGGTTGTAACTAAAAGTTAAAAAATAATTCGGTAAAATAAAATCGTGGGACGCGTGAAACATATTTACTGAAGTTACGCTACGCCCCACGATTTTATTTTACCGAATTATTTTTTAGCTTTTTGAATTTTCAATTCTAGGATATGCCGGTTTCCTCACGATATTTTCCTTCACCGTTTTGAGAGCAGTGGTAATGAAATAATTTACACAAAGTAAACCGCCTGTCTCGGTTCTAACCACCACTGCTCACCATGTTGCGCTGATTCCAAATTAGGATTAGGGCAGGAGAATGATAACAGTACGTAACGGTAAATTTACATGATGAATGAAAATGTTTAAGCTGTATAGTTAAACCTTTTTTTTTTAAAAAAAACAACTGACTTCCAAAAAAAAAGACTAAAAATTAAAAAATATCTTTAATTTCGGAAGGCGGTGACTTAAGTCTTTTTTTTTGGAAGTCGGTTGTTTTTTTATGAAAAATGTTTTTATTTTTCACTCTTTAGTGGTTCACATGTGCTTACCCCTTCACAGCGTCCCGGCGTGATGTTATGTTACGAAGTGGTATAAACAATAGACGGTCAACAACAGTCGAGATTTCTGCAATTCCAGTCCATTTGCTATCATTTATTGAGGAGTTCCGTTGCCTATCTCCGAAGTTTTTCATCAGATCAGGTCCTATTTCGATTTGGTAAACCAAATTGAAATAGGACCACTCATAGAAAGTACTCTTCCAAAAACTATCCAAATCGCTTCAAGTGTGCCTATAAAATTTGAAGATTTCTCTCTATTTCTCCGGGATCCCATCATCAGATCCTAACTTGACGATCATGGGACCACCTGGGAAGTATACCCTTTCAAACAAACAAAAAAAAATTTCAAATCGGTCCAGCCATCTTCGAATAATACATAAAGAAAAAAAAAGAAAAAGGTTCCAACGAATTGAGAACCTCCTCCTTTTGGAAGTCGGTAAAAAAGCACCATCTGTTCTATTTTGATTGCTCCGTAACTAAGTGTGAATTAAAGTCTGAACCAAATTTGTAGCAAAATTAATTCCACAAACACTTTCCACGAGGACCTGACGTTTATTGCAGACAGGTAATTAATTTATTGTATAATGTATTACGTTTTAGTATTAAACACGTCTCGAGAGAATCAGGAGGAATCTCAATTGATCGTAAAGTTCTAAATTGTAGTCTTGTCTGTGTCACAAAAGGGAGTATGAAGGGTTGAGGGTTTTACACTTTCACATATATATGCTATAAGATAGATTTGTATTTAAATAATACAATTATAGCTTTTGCACGCGACTTGTCAGCGTAAAATTTATTTAAAGTAGCAGAATCATGATTGTAGACATAACTCTAGCGTAGATTCTTCGGTTATCAAAACAAAAATAAGTAATACTAACACAAAAAGATGTTTAAAAAACATATTTTTAACTCACCGACCTTGACAATTCAAAAGTGCCTGTAATTGGTTTATTTGAAATAAATGCTTTGAGTTTGAGTTTGAGGTCTTCGATTGTGACCAAGTGTCAGTAATTATACAGTCAACCACAGTGGTACCAATTTGACATTAACAGCGCCTTTCTGTCGTAACAAATCTTTATCGCAAAAAAAACTCTGCAAAATGAAAAATAATTTTAATTTCGAAAGTCGTTGGCAAAGAACTAAAATACAGATCCGAAGACAACTGTACCATTTACCTCAGCATAGTTAGATATTTTGAATTCACTCTAAAACTCACTCAAGTGTCAACAGCTCAGCAATTAGTGTCCGACACTTGTCTCGCAATTTGTGTCGTCAAGTAAACGCCGCTGTAGCGAGTCTCAGACACAAAAACTCCTGAAAGACGAACACGGTTCATTGGTCGGGAATAGTTGCGTTACAGAGTCTATTCGTTCTCGATTCAAAGGACCAATTTGCAGGAAACGATTGCTTTGAAAATTGATTTGAAGTGAAAACTTCTTTAGGCGCAATTGGCGCACTTTAAGAACTGTCACGGTAGGTGGTGCTGAATCGGGTATACTCGAATCCAGTCGGTGGGTCACGCGAAAACACACAGAGAAAAAAAATACGTTTACTTGCGATAAACATGGCGCAGAGAAAGAACACAAACACTAAAAATATGCATCACGTCCGCGCAAACCGGCCATTGCTCAGCATATTGCTAAGACCCTATCCTATACAAGACAGCCTCAGTGCTGGTTTTTAGCAACCAGTTGCAGCATTCGATATGAAAAAAAAACTGAATAAGAATCAATTATGAATCCCTATTTCCCTTGGTCATGGCATCATACGTGAACAGCTGGACCAATTTAGCTAATTATTTTTTTGTTGTGTTTGTTATTGTCAGGGGAAGGTTCTTATGAAAGAAAAAAATAAGATAGTTGCGCATAACATATATTACATAAATAATGCGAATTCAATATTCATAGTTAAACAGGACGTCTGTCCGGTCAGCTAGTACAATATTTATGAAATGGTAAAATTCCAGGCAAGGACTCACACGCCGAAGGCATTTAATAAATCTGTGCGCGCAGCTGTCGTAACGTGTTTTGACGTTTTGACATACTCATACATAATGACGTGTACTAAGCGTTGAATCGTGTATACTCGGCTCCAGTCGTAATCAGCTGTCATCAGCTATGTTTACTGTAAATTCTCACTTCCAATGTATGGGGCACGCACCCTCTTTTTTAGGTATCAGTTTTATCTAATAGATAAGGTATCAATATTGGTACTTGAACTGCAGCTTTGTGATAACGTTAATGGTTGTAACATTATGAATAAACTTTTGTTTATTTTTTCTTAACTTCTGTAGTTTGCAAATATTCGTTTCCTAAAAGCCCGCCGGTTTGTAAACATCTCCCACTACAACGTTCAAAGCCAACATTGATTGACATGAGTTAGTTCCAAAGGGCAACAAACTGTTTGATTTTACGTTGAGCTTGATACTCGTTTGGGTCAATCAGATAACGGCTTCACAAACTCGGATCTTGAAACGCAAAACATACCTTATGGTTTTGGCTGTAAATGTTTACTTTTATGTTAATTCTAATTAGCGTGTCGATATATTGTGATAGTCAATCTATTCAAATTCGCTTATGCTGTATGTAGACTACCAAGATTCCCCTATTCTTTTCTTGCCTACAATAAACAACTTACGTCTAAAAAAGCGCATTTAACTTTAAAACTCCACGTAAACACGCGTCTTTGAACTTTATGGTAACGATCCTTTTCAAAGACAACCACAAAATCTTAAGAAATAAAATCTATTAAAAATGTCAATGCAAGAGAAAATTTTACGAAATATTTTGTTCTTTGGAAGAAAATTCAAGCATCAAGGCCAAAGGCGCGGAGCCACCACTCAAATTGACTGCCATCTAAAGCGGAAACGAGCTGGGAGCGGAAGACGGAACACTCTTTTAGAAATTAAAGAAAAAAATCTTCATTGAGTCTAACGCTATCTTCTGAAAAAAATCTTTAAGGGAATTAAGGTAGTGGTACGTTTGTAGTAGGTTTTGGCAAAGAAGGTGAAACTGCGTATTATTTTAAAGGATATTGTTTATCCATTGCTTCACATGTTCGAAAAATTTGTTTGCGCAACAACGGAAATAACGCAATGAATGTCGTTGAACTGTCAAAGTGGAAGCTATTTCTACTGTTAATGTGGTATGCTACCCTTCTTTTCAGTCGTGGAAAGAAGCAAATGTTTTGGTATTTGAAAATAGCGCATCGCAGCAACAGATGAAGTTCAAAATAGCGTAATGTTAGTTCAATCGAATGATCACCGAAAAAAAAGTAATTATGCAGTGTTAATTAAATAAAAAAATAAATGGACGGGTCAGTGAAATAATTTTAGATGTTTCTGTAGTTGATTCCTAATCAACTTATAGTGTTCTCTCTTCTAGAACACGGGCCTCCTCTCTGCGAGAGGGAATGGGCCGTCCGTCCGGGACCATTTTCATAGAATTATCAAACTTACATATTATATGCACAGTGAAGAAAATCCATCAAATAGAGATATCAGTACCTTATCCGTTTGTCTACTATTCTTAGCCTAGTCGGAGGACGAAGGTAGGAAGGACATCTAACGTATGGCCCGAAATCTACCACCCAGTGCGGGTTGGTAGATGTCACACGAATTAGAGTATTTGATTATGATATGCCGGTTTCCTCACGATGTTTTCGATTAACCGTTTTGGGAGCAGTGGTGATGAAATAATTTACGCAGAAGCGCCTGTCGGTGTTAAAACCTATTCGCGCATGTTTGTTAGGCTAAACAATTAATGTAGCTATCTAGTTTGTTATTTTGTGTAAGTAAATTTATTTTTTGTATTTAACGCCATCTAGTGTCAAGTATAAAAAAAAATACAGGCTAAAGGCAGAACATGTTTTTTTGCTTTTCTAACAATTTTTTTTTTAAACTTACTCAGACTATCTTTACAGGATGACCCTATACAATAGTGGTTTCCAAACACACACCAAATAAATTGCAAAATCAACTTACGACTAATAATAAAACTCTAAACTTTAAAAAATTCCAAGCAAAACTAAACTCTATTGAAAAACACAATCAGAAGTTACACTGCAGAATTATATATAATACCTACCTATGTAATAATTAACAAACTAAACTCAAAATACAAAATCAGACTTAACACAGAATGTTAATATTTAAATATAACTGACAAAATTCAACAATACTCCTGCGAATTCACTCAGATTGCACGAAAATATGTCAATTCTTTCATGCACTTCGCTTAGTACACAAATTGTGCGGGTGAGGGGTGTTTTTGACAGCAGATTGGTTTTGACAACAGGCACGGCCAGCAGTGGCGGTCGCCGCCGCCTCCACATGTACCGGTCTGGCACGCACAGTTTCAAGTGACGCAGCACACCAGGGCTATGATTTACTCCACGCAGGAGCTTTAGCGCATACGCCGCAAGTCCTCCTATTTCATTACTGGTAAATTTACGACAATTTACCAGTAATGAAATAGGAGTACATAATGAGTACACATTTTAGGCATGCTCCCGTTTCATCAACTGTTTTGCCAGCTAGAATTATAGCGTGGTCGTGCTGGGAAAGAATCTTCCCAGCACTACCTGTATATCTACGATAATTGAGAGGTACAAAATGTATAATTATTGGTATAAAATATCTACAAATTAAAAGGAATTTATAACCATCTAAAGTCATAATGAATGCGTTCATGGTCGTGCTACGAAGTACAACACATTGGCTTCCCTTTATTATCATTACATACGATTATTTATATTTTAAGTGAGTTGCTATTTAATTTCTTTAGTCTATATAACTACCTAACTACTTCTGTACTAAATCAATCAACCAAAACCAACGCAAAAAAAAACTTTACAAGCAAAACTGACTTAAAACTACATGTACGTACACTTATTTTATTATATTCTATTTTTGGTAACAGTTATTTCGTACACGAAGGGAGCGAATCGAAACTGACAGTTGCCCCAAGTATTTTGTTATAGGCGTTCTTGCTCCAAGTATGTGTTAATATCTATGTGTCCCCGTTTTGGGAGTTATAAATCTGTCAGTGAATGCCCCGACGTAGCTGTAATGCCTTTTCATACGTGTAAACGCTCAAATCGCGTCGGAAACGCTATGATGGATAGTAGGGCTAAATATTTTTGTTGAATATTGTATTATCAACGGTTGGTTTAATTCGAATGAAAAATATTTCACCGATCTTTATTGTTAAAAATGTAAAACATTTTCGGATAAACGTTTTTGTAGCATGTAGTGTAGCTTTGTTGCTACGCGAAGCGTAGCGCCACGTAGCGCTACGCAGCGTTTCGTAGCGTTGCGTAGCATTAAAAGGTCTCTAACATCGAGTACCTGTTACCGTATCTGCAAAAAATCCTACTATCCTACTTCCTACTTATATAATGTGAACTATATTATTACTTTTGCAAACCATGCCTCGAATAAAAGATTAACAAAATTATTTATTTTCATTTCTATTAAGTAGAGGCTAAGGTTTTAATTTCCATAGTTGTTAAGAACAAAAAACGTTCACGTACCTACCATCTTTCATTTGAATTCCTTTTTCTATACTTTACTTCGATATCAGTAAACTACCGAAGCAGTACTAATGCAAAGTGCATCGATACTCGGAAAAGTTTCGTTAGAAATCGTACTTTCGAAGATTTCGGAGCCAGCAAACTGTAATGCAGGAAAGTATATTGGACCATTTTAGGTGCGAACCTTCAAAACCGCATATTTCATCCTCATATGTCCCGATCCCGTAAGAAAATTGGGATAAAAGTATCCCATATCCTTTACATGTGCCAAATTTCATTAAAATCCGTTCAGCCATTTTAGTGAGACAGCGTGACAAAACAAACTCACTTTCGCATGTATAATATTAGTTAGGATTTTCATGAGCTGACAGCCAACATCGAAAAAGGAAAATAAGTAGATTCATTGATAGAAATTACTACCCTTTATCGAATACCTTTAGATGAGCAATTCTTGTATATATGTACCTATATATACAACGTGTCGTTTTGCATCCTCGTCAAATTCAAGGAGGTAACTATGCTAATGATTCTCGACACGAATCAATAATAAAATAAGTAGGTTTTTTATTTTACGGCTATGAAAATACAGTCGAGAACGCAATGGTAATTGAACCATTGCGTTCTCGACTGTATTTTCATAGCCGTAAAATAAAAAATCGCAACAAGTAATTCGAGGACTGGTTTGTGCGACGAAAACTGTTTGAACCCAGGTTAACCAGTTACAGTGCGGTATCACACGGGCCGCGATTAAAAAAAAAAAAAAAAAAACCTACTTATTTTATTATTGATTCGTGTCGAGAATCATTAGCATAGTTACCTCCTTGAATTTGACGAGGATGCAAAACGACACGTTGTGTAATCTGAATCTCGGAAACGGCTCCAAAGATTTTCATGACATTTAGAATGCAGGTGGTTTCGGGGGCGATAAATCGATCTAGCTAGGTTTCATTTTTAGAAAACGTCAAACCAAAAGAAAACCTGGTCATCTAGATATGCGCCATTTATTGATCCCGGTACTGCAAGAGTACTACTCTTATAAATATCTTTATTTACGAGTAAATGCCGTAGAAACGCAGTTTTTTTTTAACGCCTTAAAACCCGACTTTACGTCCTACTAATATTATTATAGATGTGAAAGTTTGTTACTCAATCTCACAAGAACGACTGAACGAATTTGAATGTAATTAGGCACACGGATAGTTTATAACCTAGATTAATATATAGGATACTTTTTATTCCGGCAGTACGTTCCTCTGGGATAATTTAAGCCACTGGAAAAAGCTAGTCGTAGATAATTTGTTCTACAATAGGAAAGAACACTTAACAATACTTACCTAAAGAACTCATTTCCAAGAATAACCACAATATATTTCAGATTTCTATAGACAACGTATAAAAAAGGAATATATACCTACTGGTTGGAGAAAATAATGGTCCTCACAAAAGGTCCCTCATTTTCTATATCTGGGATCTATAATCTGTGGAAAACGTTTTCGGATGATTCCGGTTCCCGTATTACTGGGATGACTTTGAACTTTTTTATCTTTTTGCTCTTAAAACGTTAGTATTAAACGCGCGTCCTTCGTTAATGTTGTGTAAATTTCGTTTTTCTTTCAATTTTTTTCTCATGAATCTCGGCAGATTGATAATTATTGATTGTGATGTTAATGTTAATAATCGAGTTTATCATGATGACAATACAATACTTAGCCACAACTTTCAGCGTATGTTATTTGTACAGTCAGCGTCAATAATATCGGGACGAACAGACTGTTCAAAATGATCTGAACAACTATGAAAATTAAATATTAACTCAATGGCACAAGGAATATTTCAGAATGAAGACAGTACACGACTACTGTCATTCTGACAAGAACTTTATCCAATTGAGATAAGGTTTAATTTTCTTAGTTGTTGAGATCATTTTAAACAGTCTATTCGTTCCGATATTTTTGACGCTGACTGTACAATCAAAATGATTCGCCTAGCCCATGTCACGATCGTGATCGTCACGCGAATACGTGTACGGAGTAGGAAACCCGTAACTTTGACCGAAACAACGGATCCTTTAGTCAGACTATGGTCATACGCAATTCTACCTTAATTGTTCTTCAGTGAAAATTACTGCGATTTTGTTCGTGTGACAGGGCACTTAGACCTAACGCAGCGTTTTTCAACATTCAGTACAACTGACTAATACTTAAACGTTTAAATTTACTACTGAGTCAGTTGGCCCTTGCCGTTTGTTGAAAATATTTAAATGTTTTGAGTATTCCACCTTTTCGTGATAAGTGGTTTTCAGGCGTGTTTCAATCGAATCCATTAAAGTATTAAATATACTTTAATGGATTCGTTATCCAGATTATAACGAGTCAAAGAAGGTAAAAACACAACATATATGCGCATATGAAGTAGGTTTTTAACAGATTTTTGTTAAAAATAGTTATAAAACAAAAGGTAACCATAACACAAACTTCTTCTCCTCACAAATTTTCAATTAAAGTGGATGCGCTAAGCTTGACTGCGAAATTTTCTACTATTATTTCTAAAAAAGGGAAATTTCAATGGGATTAAATGAACTTACTTGCTATGATGAGTTTAATGATTGTAATTCTATAAATACATACGTGTTACGGTCGTGAAACATATTTAGTGCAACACACAGCCTGAGAATGACCCTGCAAATTTCCTAAACCGTAAGAAAATTTTAATTTCGGGGGCTACCCTAGTTCTTCCCCCTTAAGTGATACTGTGGATACAAAAATCAGGGGGTCTAAAAAGGCCACTTTGGCAGAATCATAATATGATCATATTATGAATCATAATTAAAATCGTGAAATTGTCACAAACTGACAATTCATAATATTATCTGCGTTGTCAGCACGCAATTAATCTATTTGACAGTTTTGTATGGAAATTCGTAAAATGGTCACCAAATTATGAATTGCTTTATTAAAGTAAAACGTCAAATAGCAGAATCATAGGGGAATTCAGGAAATGAATCACTTTTAGAGGAAATGCTTAATGTGGCCTTTTTAGACCCGCAGTTATAATTCGATACCTACCTAATCAATGCTATGCACGTCTACCAACACAACATTGAAACTACCCAGATCAAATTCGAAAACCTTATTTTCCTCACAACAAAGATACTTCTTGATACTTCTCAAATCAATGTATCCTAGGTTTTATTCCAATTTTATTCCGACCTATTCCAATGTTATTCGCACTCTGCTGTTTATAGGAACGCATCCACCTTTTATTGGCTCTCTCTGGTTCAGTCAAGGTGTTGATGGCGCCAAGGCTCATATGGTTTTATTGCAGCCATAAATAGTCAAACGCCGTCCTTTAGCTAGTTTATTTTCAAACCGTCAAGAGCACTGTAAAGCACACACTGAGGACAGTAAAGCTGGATAGAAATCTCAACGAAATACAACGAGGAGAAGAGTAAATGTTTCTTGATTAAGGACGCCTGCGCTAAGTGTTTATTTTTAGAAACACTTAGCGCAGGCGTCCAAAGGAATTAAATATGTTTATGTTTGAATAATGTGTTTAGTTTTCTATTAGGAACCCCTTTATTCCTGAGCTTTGGCTAACAATACGAAAGTACGTGTTAATCATTGTTCTTGCTGGGAGGCTATGCTAACAATGCATTACACAAAATATCACTAAATATGTTAAGCGCTAAACGTATTTAGTGACTGAAGCGAGCCTAAATAAAAGGTGGCCAGGACATCGATCCGCAACCATAGATTCAGTATACAACCGTTCGGTTTTATATTTAAAAATAATTTCTGTTCTATTCAACTTTGACTGCGTTTTGATTGCACTTTTCTATGAAATAGCTGTTAATGTTTTTTGAGAACAAGCTTGAATCAAGAGCTGAATCCATGGTTACAGTTTTTGCGTCGTTGTCCATGCCACCTTGTATTGAATATCTAGAAAACATCGGACATTTTCCATGAAAACTAAACATGACAAACAAAGCTCTTTAGATTATAATAGTGACGTCAGTAGGTACTCAATAAATCAGCAGTTGAAGCATAAAGTTCATATTGTTATTGATCGAACCAACCAGATGGAAGGTTTAGTTTTATTCCCAGTATTTTTATAAAGTTTATCGGACAGTCGTCTGTCGCACAATCCAATAAATGAAAGAAAAAAGTTTGATTTCAAACGGCGAAAGCTTGAAGCGATGAAGCAGCTTGAAACTACTTGTACCAATAAATTGAGTATCGTCACAAATAGACGAATGATGAAATTTTATTTGTTGGTCGATATGGCGATGCTTAAAGGAGGCTTGTGTCTAGCAGGACGTCTTTTGGCTGAAATGATTATGATGTTGCAATTTTTCTTCAGAGCGACTTCGCACGTCTTGCGCTGTCCCGAATGAGTAAATTCCCTCAGCCTTTATAAGGTTGTAGCTACTCCTTGAGACATGGTCATGTTTGTCCTCCAAGAACCAAGATTGATGTCCAACAGTTTGGCTGAGATAATAATGAATATTAATAATTCCAAAAGTTTGTTAGACGTTTTGATTTAAAAGAGTGTAAAAGAGTGTACCTGGAGTTTCTCACCCGTTGTGCTCCATAGGAACCTACTACGCATTTGAATGAGCAACTTGTTTCTACTATGTGACTGACCGACCCCATATAAATATTTTGAGCTTGATTACAATACCTAGTGTTGTTTTACACATGATAGATGAACAGCAAGGCAAAAAAAAGTTAACAAAATATATCACTACAATTTACGTTCTCCAAAGCATATAAAACACACCACAAAAAGCACTACGTAATGCCAACTACACAGCCGATTCGGCAGTAAAACATACCTGCGGTGGTTGCCAACAATATGTCACGGAAAATACTTAGGGTGCGTCCAGACCTAGCGAATGCGCCGCGAAGGCGCCGCTCGCGAGCCGCTTGCGAACTTGCTCGCATGCGGTTACAGCCTACGTTTGGTGCGCCGCTCTAGTGCAACTCCGGCGGTTGGGTGCGTGTGCCGCAAGCGCGCACCGCGCGCTCTGCTCGTGCGCACATAGCTTCTCTCGCGTTTGAACTGAATATGGGGGCGAGGGAGGTGCACCGCGGGCGGCACGCGCACCTCCGGCGCCGCTCGAGTACGGCGCGTAGCTGGCGCGCGAGCGGCGCGCGGACGGCGCAGGGGCTGCGTACGAACATGAAATGGGTTATTCCCGCTCGGTAACACCCTTTCGTCAACACTGTTGACGATCGGGAAAAAAAGTTTCGTTCGTTCACAGTGTTGACGAACGCTACTTATTATTTCGGGTAATTCCCGTTCGGTAACACCTTTCGTTCCTGTCGTCAACACTGTAGACGATCGGGAAAAAAAAGTTTCGTTCGTTCGCAGTGTCCATGAATGCTGGTTTTTATTTTTAAAATATGGAAATAAAAATAAAACATGTCATGGATTTTTTAAATGTTTTAATGGATTATGTTAGATCTTTTACTTAAAACACAATTAAGTAGAAAATAAAAAAATGGCCTTATCATGTGCATAATAACCATTTTACACTTTGATAAGTAATAAAATTGTGACACTGATTTAACATAATCAAATATAGTTGAGAAAGTGACTAATGAAAACTAAGTACACTATTATGTATCACAGATAATCATCTAATTTACACTAATTAAATAACGAAACTATTACCATAAACCTTAATATTTTTATATTAAGTACCTAAAATTAAAATATACCTAAGTAAAACAGTAAAAGATAATCAAGTGAATAAAGAATTTTGTATCACAGATAATCAACTATTTTACAATAATAATAGTTTAGACGTTTACGTAAAATGCTATGGTAATTCACTTACCTTAATTCTCAAAACTCCACTGCACTTTAATTTACGTTGAGAGCAACTCCAAATAACTAAACCACTTTTATGCGCCCTTCTTGTGTAATATTGGCGACCGCCATGAAGTAAAACAGTCCCATGTTTTCTTTTTATACGCACTAACACGGATTTTCCACTAGAACTACCTATACTATCTTGTTCCGACATGTCCGAATTTAGAACTAATAATGTACTGTATGTACGATGCATAAATCAGGATTAGCTACCCAAAATGATCGATACTTATTATTGCAGTGCTCTGATTGGCTAATTCAAGGTCATGGTGGATAACGTACTAGAATAGGCCGGTCGGGGGTAGTGTGCGAATCTATTGTTTATTTTATCTACTGTTACCGGCTACCGGCGCGGCATCGCTATACCTGCCTGCTGCAAAGGGAAGTTTGCAATCTACTAACTTAAATTCTACAAATGGAACAACATCTAACATTTTTTATCAATTAAACTAGACTTTCCTCGTAATTAAACATTTGAAAATCCATGACATGTTTTATTTTTATTTCCATATTTTAAAAATAAAAACCAGCATTCATGGACACTGCGAACGAACGAAACTTTTTTTTCCCGATCGTCTGCAGTGTTGACGACAGGAACGAAAGGTGTTACCGAACGGGAACTACCCGAAATAATAAGTAGCGTTCGTCAACACTGTGAACGAACGAAACTTTTTTTTCCCGATCGTCAACAGTGTTGACGAAAGGGTGTTACCGAGCGGGAATAACCCCATGAAATGCACCCACGCAGCTCGCAAGCGGCTCGTAAGCGTCGCATTCGCGACGCATTCGCCAGGTCTGGACACACCCGTACACTTTGCGGTACCTAGCTTTGAGGCCAGTTAGACTGTGTGCATACCAGAGTGAAACAGGTTTTACTTGCAACAAAACAGTCAATTTATTCAAAATTGTCTTAAATCTACTAAAACACTATTTTCACCTTCGATCAATCTTTTCACTAGATTAAGGATTAGGAACCAAAACATCACTTCAAGTGGCTGCGATTTCATACAGCTTGATTATAAACCTTAAAATCCTTAACATAAAGTTTATTATTGTTTGCAAATTGCAGTATATTGACTGCTTCGGTTGAAAGTAAACGTATTTTTAAAATAAGAACCTAAATATTTCTGGAAAAATGAAACATGAGTGCTAAGCAATAAGATTGAAAAACTATATGGCAATAAACACCTTCACATTATTTGTGGTCTTATTGTTTAGTCTCTTTGATGCGCTCATTAGAAATCTAATACTGTTGTTGATCGAAGATGTTTATCCGAGAAAAACTGTACTGTTTGTGTGTGTATGTACTGTGTCTGTAGTCTACCTCGTAAATTATCACTCAAAGACGAATGTCACTTGTACGTCACAAAACGAGAAGGTTCCATCCTTCTTAGGTTTCAATATATTTGGGAGTGTTGTGAAAAGTGGTTAAACAATAACGAGGTTTGCTTAGCTATCCAGTCAGTATAGTTTTTCTAAGGTTCAGTAGTTTTTAATGGATTTTAGGCAACTTTGAATTATGAGACAAAGATATTAAGAATCAAAATTCAACCAAAATAGATTTGAAAATAGTGGTGTGCCTGAGGCTGGTCACGTCATGCTACTGTACGCTATTTATTTTCAAGATCTATATACAAATTTATCAATGGAAGCGGCTCGAGCTCGTTCTACTAAATGTGTGCTGACCATAATAGTCAGTCTTAGCTCAGTCTGCCCACAGCCTTAGGTTCAAAAGTCTCAGAACAATAACGTTGTAAGTTGAAACGTTTTTTCGACGGCTGAATGGGAACGAATGATTGACGATTTAAAAAAAGAACCGTTACTTCGATAAAGACTCTGTGGGTTTAATAAGAAAATCTATAAAAAGAATGTTGCATTTCTGAAGCCTGTTTTTGATGTTTTCTGAGAAGCTCGGTTACAACAGAATTGAGTTGAGATCGGTAGATATTATAATGTTAGTTAAAAGTATAAAAAGGACGTCCCTTTTAATGTATGTAACAAAAGATACATTTACTAAGATGTCATTTAGCCATCTACTTAAGAAGAATCCTTTAAGGCTCAATATACCAACCAACGTTTTTAAGAATTTTTCAACATTTTGCGGCAGCTCGTTTGCAAACACGACGCGACGTTCCATAGTTTCTTCCCTTTTTTGGGCTAAAAACGTCCATAAAAACTTGGTTTATTAATACACATCGTGCAGTACTCACAACATAATATCAGCCTTCGGAAACACATGAAAATCCGGACCGAAATAAATTAAAGCAGATGCAAAATCCATGTTATTACAAATTAATTGCTCTAGATATGAACGAATGCATGAACACAGCCACAGACGGTTGGATATAACGAACTTATGACCTTATCTAACCTGGAAACTAATAGGACGGCCTATTAGTGGCGGAAGGGAAGCGAAGCAACTGCGGGGCTGCGCTTAGAACTCTTTGGTGTCATATTTTTCGAATTTTAAACTTTTAAATTTTTTATTTTAAATTGGGAAGAAGTCGTTTGCTTGGACCGTGAATGATATAGTAGGAAGTGTGTCAGTGTGTATATTATACTGATATTCAAGGATTTGATACCATCATCATCATTTCAGTCGAAAAAGGTCCACTGCTGGACATAGGCCTCCCCCAGGCTCCTTCATTTCGACCGGTCTTGTGCTTCCCACATCAGCGGATTCCCGCGGCCTTCACAAGGTCCACCTTGTGGGACCCCTTCCCACTCTACAATTTGATATCGATATGATTAATTTTGTTGTTATATATTTTTATGAGTTGTAAGTAAATGCAATGATTTCGTTATTGTTTTACTTACCTTCGTAATCTTAATTTGTGAGTTTATCGTCTGCCTAGCCTTTTCCTAACTATGTTGGGGTCGGCTTCCGGTCTAACCTAATTTTACATGGAGCCACTGCCTATCTGACCTCCACAACCCAGTTACTTTGGTTACATTGGTTAATACAATATCCTTGGTAAGATTGGCTCTGTCAGACTTTCGGGCTTCTGACGACCCGTATTGACGGTCAAATATGTACAAATAACTGTTACCAACGGCTTGCTTTCCGGGGCACGAAGGAGTGTCGATATGTTACGGATGGTCACCCATTTACAAACCGACCGCGGCACCTTCAATATGTAAATGTATGTAAATGCAATGATTTTGTTATTAACCCTAATTTACAAGTTAATGGTAAGTATTTTATTGCAATAATAAAGTAACTCAATTATTAAAGTTTCCTTAACAGCCCAGCGATTTATAAAAAAGTGATCCATAAAACCCATGGTAAACTGACTGATAATAATATTTTCTTAAACAAAATCAAAATAAAAAGTCATTTATTCAAACTAGGCTGATGTCAGTACTTTTTGAACGTCAAAATTACTGACAATCCCCGAAAACGGCCGCCCTTCACCACTTCCTAGTGCTTTAGCTGGGAAGAAGAAGTGGCGAAACTCCCCGCAACAAATACGACTACGTATAGAAAAAAGTCAGTTAAACTGGAGTTACCGTCTCTTTCAAGCTCTCTCAGTATCCTTACATAGTATAAAACGAAGTCGCTTTTCGTCTTTGTACGCTTAGATCTTTTAAACTACGCAACGGAATTTAATGCAGTTTTCATTCATAGCCAGAGTGATTTAAGAAGAAGGCTTACATTTATAATACACCAACCTCTGCGCGGGCAAAGTCACTGGCACAAGCTAGTAGGTAGTTAATAAAGAAGTTCTAAGAACCGATAAAACCGGCAACAGTCGTTTTATTACAAAAGCTAGGGGTGTCGTTAACACTCACAATGAGCACTATCGATAATGGTGCAGCTCTAGGAAATAAGCTTGTGTGTGAGGCGAGACGTGGAAGGGATTGATAACAGATGAATGAATGTAGTGTTGACTCGTGTATGGACAAATGCTTTTTAAATCAGCGCAGGGTAGAAATGACACGTTCAGGTTACTTATTTACCCAGCTACGGCAAAGCCTAAGGAGAGTTATGATTTCTACCCACCACGCCAAAGTCGAAGTATTTTAATGTTAACAGGCTATGTATGTTCGTCCGGTGTCTCATACATAACTCCTAAACTGCGCATCGTATTATGACAACGAGGTATCGTTGGAAACGTGATTTTGTCGCGTCATCCAATTTTGTTTGAATATTTGTTGGCGTTTTTCTCGTAGTTGGGTTTTAGTTTTAACGTTTTTTTTTTTTACTTTTGATATAGACAATCCCTAGGCGATTGTAACAAAATAGTGTGAAAGAATCATTTATGGGTTTTTTTAAACATTTCTTCGATGTCTATAAAAAAAAAACTTTATTTCTCCATAAATACATTAACAGTACTTTGATCTAAAAATGGCTTAAGTTAGTGTTCCAGAGAGAAAAACCTTGACTTCTAAATTAGGTTTATGTACCTGTATCTTAGAAGCCAGAGACCATTGGTTTGCAGCAATCGGACGATCAACGAAATTTGCCAGATCCGGCCAGGATCATGAGTTGGTTTATCACAATATCTATTGAATCTACTCACTGCCCACTGTCATATCTTCAAGGATCTTTTGGCACTCGAATGACATAACGTAATCATTAGTGCAATTATTTTGTGAAATGTATTAAAAAAAACAAGATGGCGGCTTTAGTTTCAATTTTGACCACGCGCCAAATGAACCTTGTAGCGCTTGATAGTATTAATAATTTAAGAAACGTCGTTGTATTAGAATAAAAAAAACCTTATTACAGATGAAATAACATACCTTTTTTAAGCCTATTGAATTCCGATCATCTGAAAAGCGATTTCAACCTTACTTTGTTAAGTATCGAAAGGGTCGATGTGGTTATAGAGTCAAAGAGTTTGATTTCCGCAAGGAATACCGATGTTTCCAAGACATTAACGATTACCTTTAATCGTTAATGTCTTGGAAACATCGGTATTCCTTGCGGAAATCAAACTCTACTTCTCTCTATACTTTAAAGGAAGGAACTTCAGTAGACTGCCTGCTTGTTCTTGTGATATCAAGCGCGACTGAGTGGGAATGAGAACGTGGGCGAGGTCTTGGGTCCGATTTTCAGGTCGGGATGGATTTTTCAGTAGATTGGTGACTGGATCATCATTTTCAGCCGAAAGACGTCCACTACTGGACATAGCCGCCCCCCAAGCCCCGCTACCTCGACCACTTCTGTACTCCCCGCATCCATCGGATTCCTGCAGCAGTAACGGGTTAAACATTTCTGGTATAATGGAGGTTCAGCACCAACTCTTCTGCACTCTTCCGAGAATACATCACGTTTTATGAATACAGCGTATGAGAGAATCATAGCCCGAAGAATTGCCAAACTTAAGTAGTGGTGGGCAGGGCCCATTGCTCGCAGAACTGATGGCCGATGAGGCCGAAAGGTTCTGGAATCCGCAGTGAAGGCCGCAGACATCCGCTGGATGCGGGAAGTACAGAACCGGTCCAAGTGGGGGAGCTTGGGGAGGCCTATGTCCAGCAGTGGACGTCTTTCGCCTGAAATGATGAAAAAGATGAGTTTATAAAAAGTACGCGTGTACCCATCCTAACGTTTTAAAGTAAACAAGGCATATAGTATATCGTGTCCTGTCTCCATTTTCTGATGCAAAGCTTGGTTGCATAGCGTCAACATTCAATGCACGTTCTAGAATTTCCGATGACAAAATGTTAGGGTATGAATTTGTAAGCGCTTTTCAGGTTAAATTCTAAAGCTAAATGCATTGGTTTCACCCGAGCTTAAATTCGTGAATTCGAAGTTATTAAATGGAGCAATTAGGATAATAATAAAATATGCATCACGCTTGTGGCTTTAGGATATACACATTCATATATACCACGACTATAAACGAACCAAACTAGAATAGCATATATTATCGTCTACCTAGCTTTTACTCAACTATATTGGGGTCAACTTCCAGTCTTACCGGAAGCAGTTGAGTACCAGTTTACATGGAGCGACTGCATATCTGACCTGCAAAACCCAGTTACAAGGTGAGATACCCCTTGGTAAGACTGGTTGTCAGACTTTCGGGTTTCTGACGACCCGTAACGACTGTCAAAGATCTACGAATGACAGTCGGGACCAGAGGCTTGACTTGCTCTCCGAGGCACGGAGGGTCTTGGTATGTAAAGATGGTCACCCATCCATGGACCAACCGCGGAAAGCATAGCTTCACCTGATCGATCGACCCGAGCAGCTGGTATTTCTTAACCACAAGTAGACAAGCATATAGAAATACATATTTTACCATTTTCTCATAAAATGCTAGAAAAAAAATGTTGTTAAAGAGATGTTTCTCGACCATCGTCTTAAAAATCTATCAAGCAAAATTCAAAACTGATGCACCATAAAAGTACCATAGTAAAGGCAAATTTACCTATTGAGTGAATAAATTGTCTCTTCTGAAAGTTTCAAAGGAAGTGAGAGCCTAACTCATAAGATCCCTCATCTAACTTTGTAATAGTCCTAATTGAAAATGAAACTGATAACATCTGTCTAGTCTACATTGAAACTAGAAACTAATGGCAAGATACCACTGCGATATTTAAGATGAAAAATGTGAAAGAAATTACTGAACTGGCTGTCTTAAAAGTATGATTCTAAATCGCAGGCAACAAATGTGCCAAAACTGTCGACGCATTTACGATTTCTGACTTTATACAACTTTTGCATCGGTAAGTATAAGTTAAAACGATTAATTACATGATAGATGGAGAGATGAGGGGCTTATGGCTAAGTCATAACAGCTGCGCGGGTCGATAGATCAGGTTAAGCTATTCTTGCCGCGGTTGGTTCGTAGATGCGTGAACATATTTACATATCAAGACCCGAGGCTCGTAAAGCACGTTAAGCCGTTGGTCCCAGCTGTCATTCATAGATCTTTGACAGTCGTTACAGGTCGTCAGAAGCCCGAAAGTCTAACAACCAGTCTTACCAAGGGTATCGTATTACCCAGTAACTGGGTTGTGGAGGTCAGATAGGTAGTCGCTTTATGTAAAATACTGGTATTCTGTTTGACTGGAAGCCGACCTCAATACAGTTGGGAAAAGGCAAGGCAGATTATGATGATGAGATGGAGAGATGATGACCCTTACTTACTAAGAGGAATTGTGTTACGAGTAGCTGGGTTGTGGAGGCCTCATATGCTGTCGCTCCATGTAAAATACTTGAAGCCGACCTCAACATCAATGCGTAAAGACTAGGCAGATTGATTTTTATCACGCTTTTATTAGCTTCACCTGCGTATGTATTCTGTTAAAATCTCACCGTGAGAACTGAGGTGAAGTGACCGTGAAGTTAGCTGTCAATCCATCTGATGCTAATGACAGCTCACTTTAAGCTCACTTCACCTAAGTTATCACGGTGAGATTTTTACAGAATAGCACTGCTGTATGTTTGTATGTAAGCATGTTTGTAACTGACTCCTTTGGACTTGACTTTGACCCACTTCAAACGGTCAGATTTCATTTAAACTTCGTAGACTTTTCGGGGACCGATGACAGTTCAATAATTTTTTAAATTTGTTCTACAATGTTAAAAAAATATGTAAAAAACAATAAAAAACTTTAAAAAAACACGCTATGGTAGTAAGCAGAACTAAAAAATAGAAAATAAAATAACGCTATGGTAGTAAGCAGAACTAAAAAATAGAAAATAAAATAATAAATTTAAAAAAAAACTAAAAAAAGCACGCTTAAAAAACCAAACTAAAAAAGCAGAAAATAATTTCAAAAAGCGGAAGCGGAGTGGCGACCGCATACAGGAAGACGTAAATTTGGTAGGCCTCCCACAAGGTAGACCGATGACCTTGTCAGGGCCGCAGGAGTCAGCTGGTTGCGGGAAGCACAGAACTGGTCGAAGTGGCGGAGCTTAGGGGAGGCTTATGTCTAGCAGTGGACGTCTTTTGGCTGAAATGATGATGCATTATTATATAATAACATTAGCTTTCTGCACTGAGCCAAATTACGTACCACTACGTTCGCGTAGGATTCGTAAAAAGGAGTACAATGTTTTTGCTTCACATACATAGATTAGTAGATAATTATTTTACTTTAAGAATGAGATAGATGCTCTCGATCTGAAATTAAAAATACCAGAAGATATTAGGTATTAGGGAAACATTAACGTAACGTTAACAAATGGAAGCAACATTTTTGTAGCGATAAACGTTCATTGAAACGACATTGACTTTACCCACAACGTTATTTTAGGAACGAAATTAAGGGCGATAAGGGAACACGTCGGAATTGGGCTCGGCCTGGAATTACGCCGTAATGTTTTGGCTAACTCTTCGACCTTGATTAAAAGCTCGATTTTGACCGAGCTCGATTTTTTGTTTGTCAACTTTACTGTTGCAAATTATTCACACATCATTATACATAGGAAAACTTATTTTAGTATATATTCATATTCATATTCATTTAATTGCGTTCCACAAGGTAAAAACAAAGATGTTAACAAAAGGCTTAGAGTTAAGAGCCGTTGTAGACCCTGTTAGGGCACAGCAAAAGGTATTATTAATTGTTAACTATTTCTTAAAAATCTAAAACTTAGTAACTAAAATTTAAAAATTAAAATAAAATAATACATTAACTGAGTACTTAATTCAATTTGGATAACAATTTAATAACTTAAATAATAATTGGATAGCTATTTTAATTAAACACAATTTTTACATTTAGTTAAAGTCATATTTAGGTAAAAAACGAAAAAACTTATTTAATAAGAGATATTTTTTTTTAAATTACAAATTATTTATTACTAAAGAAATCTGGTTTCACGTGTATCACAATTTGAGACAATTTATATTATATAAATAACTTATTGTACGTGTACCCATATTTAGTAGTCCTATAATCCTCAATTAAATAATCTTCTTGAAATAAAACTATAAAATTAAACATATACACCGTGAAATTTTAGTGGTTGTTTTCCCGCAGCGAAATGCTTTAGTCCAATACTAATACAATCGTTTTATAAACAAATAAAATATAAGAAAAAAAAATGGCAGATTAACCATTGTGAAAAATCACCACGTGCGAGAGTTTTATTTTGCTTTGAACATTTATGCATCGCTGTTACCTTTGTCGGCGATGCGTGCGATTCCAGTAGTACCTACAAATTACTTTTACTCTATGCTTCGAAAGTATTCCTTATGGCAAGTTGTTCTGCCGCGGGAAAACCACCATTAAAATTTCACGGTGTATAACTTAAAACAGAAAACATTTATTCCAATTATGGTTTATCATTTAAGTATTCATTTATATTATAATAACTCTTGTCCAACAGTATAGTAGTAGTAGTAGTAGTAGTAGTAGTAGTAGTAGTAGTAGTAGTAGTAGTAGCAGTAGTGTAGTAGTTGTGTTATATTGTAACGTAGTAGTACCTGCAACACCACCACGTCCAACCGCGTATTTTGCGTACCATTATATGCGCTGAGTATGAAGTCGGGTTTTGGTACAGCCTGGGGTCTGGATTTGTACGTGGTTGATGGTAATAAATACATTACATGGTATTTTAACATAACAACACTAGCGAAATGTTGGTCTACTATACAACGTGTTCATTTTGATATCCCATAACTCAGTTCAAGAAGTTGACTGTTGAACGTTAATGTTACAATTACTCTTTACTATTTTTTCAAATTAACGCACGAATGAAACTATCTAAGAACAGACGCCAGCACATCAAGCTAATCCAATCCAAATCTGTCAATTGTCTTTGACAGATTGTCATCTTTATCACATAAGTATAAAGTTCATGTTCAATTGGGAAAATTTTACAGTTTTGGGGTAGCTTGATATGCTGGCGTCTGTACAAACCATTATTTCGCAGACATTAGTGTGGGTTATATTATGTTTACCTAGTTTTTAATTTACTCTGTCACACTTAAATTGTGATGTGTCACTGTTTTATGCCCCGATAAAGTAAAAAGAAAATAAAAACTCTAGGGTATTAATGAAACCTAGCTGAAGAATCAACTGGCATATTATTATTATTTTTCATTTTAGAGTATAGCTCTCCCAAGTTTTATGGCGCGCTTCTCCCAGTCTGCTCTAACTTTCGGTATCTCGGTTCACTCGTGCAAAGCCATGTTGAAGTAGATCGGACGGTTAAGCACATAATAAACACTGGATGGATGAAATGGCGGCAGGTCACGGGAACAATCTGCGACTCCCACATTCCCCTAAAACTTAAGAGGAGATATGATAAAACCATAGTTAGACTTGCTGTCTTGTATGGGTCGAAATGTTGGGCCACAAAAGGAATGAATGAAAGGCAATTGCATGTAGCTGAGATGAGAATGTTAATAGGAATGTGTGGTATTACATAAATGGATAGAATAAGAAATGAGTACATAAGAGGAAGCCTGAAAGTGGCACCGATAACTGAAAAGTTGTGAAGAAATCGGTTGTTATGGTATGGGCATGTGATACGGAGGAATAAAGAAAACGTCGTGAAGAAAGTTTTGAGTATGAATGTCAATGGCTATAAAAGTAGGGTAGACCAAAGAAACGATGGATGGACTGTGTGAATGATGATATGGTTAGAAAGGGTGTGACTACGGAGATGACAACTAATAGAGAAGTGTGGAGGAAAAAGACATGCTGCGACGACCGCAAATAAATTGGGATAAGGGCAGGAGAATGATGAGCTCTCCTCAATTCGGCTGGCCTTTATTACATCTACATTAAAACTAGAGTGTGCAATGTATTCAATCATATGTATGCTAGATGGCACAACTGGGAGTAACTGTAAACATGATCGATGCTAGCCTTATTGTGAGGCTGACTGTGTGTACCTACGCTTTGAATACAAATGGACCACAGGACATTGACATCTAGTGAACACAGAGCTCATGTTGATGTGTTTCAGTTTGTTAGTAAGAGTCTAGGTAGGCACAGTGACCGGCTCAATGGTACAACGAGTTTAAAAAGAAAATTCCGGCTTTGTAGAGCGTTGTCTTCATCACTCATAATTGTGTGATATGCGCAAACGTCCGTCAACCGGACGGACGTCAGAGAGCTAATGTCAGAAAGAAGGCCACGTGTCGTCTGTTTTTAAGGTGAATCTTGTCCACATTTTTCCCATACAAATTTCAGGAGTGTATTACTCCACTGTTCGAGAATGTACATCAAAAATTAAATATGTTGTCCCATTTAATGTCACATTAATATTGTCTGTACGGAAACAGAATACTAAAATAAAAAGCCATTAAAAAGTTAAGAGCCAACAAAGACTCGTTTTTCTTGCTAATTTAACCTAACTTTGGGCGTGTTTATGTAATAAAAGAAGTGTAAAATCTAAAAAACCAAGTCGGTACCGACAATGCTCATAAACTTTATTGGTCATTGATTTATGCAATGGTTTTTTCATAAAACCCGATCTTCGGAAGGACTTTTCTTAATTTTTTACGCGCCTGTTGTACTATAAATGATCCTGCATCTCACTCAATAATGTCGTGCGTGTAGACTAGCTTCTAACAGCTCATTACTAAATACTACCTCTGTCGGACACGATGCCTGGTGAGACAGCGTGCATTTTAGCCTGGCCCACCAGTGAGTTCGAGCCCGCGACTAGGTTCCCCTTAAGGAAGCTTCTTGCACGATCTAGTAGCTTCAGCTCTCAGCTTCAGCCCTTATTGGCCGAGTGGGAACGAGAGGCATTTCTGCTGGAAGCACGCGGTTTGTGGCAAGAGCATTTGGACATAGTTTCGCGTTAAAATGTGCTTTTTATAATGTTGGTATTTTTTTACTGGGACAGTATGGGTAAATCCCCATCCATCGGAGATATATATTAGGACCAATGAGCTCCTTTCCGTACTTTTTTCATGAAAAGAACTTCTGCATAGTTTGTTTCTTTGGCAAGGGCGAGTTGTCCATAAACATAAGTAAAATTAACCTAAACAACCGACTTCCGAAAAGACACTACAAAGTAAAAAATAACTTTTTTTATAGTTTTTTCGGAAGTCGGTTGATTTTTTTGGAAAAAGTTTTTATTTTTCACTTTTTAGTTATAGTACCTACCCCACTAATTCGAAATTTCATCATCCTTGGCGATTTTATTCCTTCAAAACAATGCATATTTATGCGATAGCAGCAATCGCGGTTTATTTACTGTTATTTTTTGAAGAGTTCCGTTGTCTGTCTCCGAAACGCATAATTAAATCTATATGAATTTGAAATCGGATCACACGGAAAGCATGAGCTTTCAAATAAAAAAGAATCATCAAAATCGATTCACACAGTCGAAAGTTATTAGGTAACAAACATTAAAAAAAACATACAGTCGAATTGAGAACTTCCTCCTTTTTTTGAAGTCGGTTAAAAATATAAGGTATGCCAATCTCCTATGGATTAAGAACTCCCAAAAAAACACTCTTCATATCTTCACAATATACGCCAAGAAAACATGTATAATACAAAGAAAAGTTATCTTCAAAACACAATTTTCCTAAACTAAATCAAACTCCGAAAATATCCCTCAAAATGGAAAATCGTATCGTAAACGCCACATCAAAGGGGTTTTTTATACCGACAGGGATAAACTAAAGTCCTCTAAAAATAATAAAAACGTTACATGTACGGGCTAGTTTGGGTAATAAATCATTCAATTTTGTTGGGCCCGTCACGGCCTGATGCGGGTTCAAATGGAGTTACTAATATAATTTGAACTGTTTACAGTGTCATGTAAGGTTTTGATATCGTATTCCCATTAAATAATAAGAGAGAGAACTTTTGATTTGATAAATAATGATAACAGCTATACCTACTGTTATCATTATTTGTCAAATTAAAATTCGTCGAATGTGACTCGGCTGGCTAGCGAATTTTTTTTTCATATTTCGACCTACCTTCCTTGGAGAAAGTAGTTCAATTTCACGGATACTAAACCCTAAAAAATTTAAACGGTGACTAAAAATTCACCTTGTATGGATTACAGTACCTAACTGTGACAAAAAACGACTTGTAGTTCACTTGAAAGATTGGCTCATTATTCGATATACACGAATTTACTCCCGCGAAACTGGCGAATAACACTTTAAAATATATTTTTTGTTTCTGTAGGCGATTCTCACGAATTAATTTATTTGTGGGCAAATCGACAACTCCAGAAATGCTTATTAAGCAATTAGCGTGTTTTGAATTATATGCAACAAAGTAATGCAATGCAATAAACATTAGTCCGATTTTCTCCTACTATCTAGTATTTTTCTTAACTATTTTATTTTATTTATTTATTATCACTATAGACGACTTACTTGGAGCTTATTTCGAACTTTTTTACTTGGAACTGTTTATGGTCAGTTTTCTGCAGAATAGATCAGGTGATACCGTCAGAATCCTAACCAAAATAAAAAACCATACCTCCACAAAATTTGCCCCATTCATTGTTAATTACAAAACAAAAACCCAGGCTTACATTAAACGCTTTGCAGACCCGTCAAGTGAAATAATGTAATAAAAAAACGATTGCTGCGTGCAGGGCCAGGAGCACATAACTCATAGACATGTCAGGAACAAGATGGATGGACCCTCGTGAGCCGAGTGAGCCCAGCAGTTTCCTACGTTATGGTGTTAAATTACGGTAAACGTTTTTGTGGACGATGGGCGGTTGAGTGAGCTTCGGGATGTAGTGTACTTATAGTTCCGTTTGTGGTGAGATATTTTGATAATGTACCTGCTAGCAGTGCCGTCACTAGGGTGTGGCAAGAAGAGCAAGAGCCCTGGGTGCCTATCGAAGGGGGGTGGAAAAAGTTGCTAATTATTAAATTTAAAAAAATATCCATAAACCAGAGCTACTTGAATATATTGTGCAGTACGGGTATGAAAGCGTATTTCCAAATCTGCCTATTTCTATTGAAATTCTCTTAAAATTGCAGCATTGCAAGCGATTTTTTTGCAAGTTGAAATGAATACCTTCGTTATTGAAGGCTATAATTGGTCAAGAAAGGTTATGCGATCTAGCTTTGCTTAGTGTAGACCGAGAATATATTTTACGAAGGGGCGTAAATGTGATGAGTGCCTTAAGCGCCATTTTCTATTGGTACGCCTGCTAGTAAGGCTGTTAATTGGAATGATCATGGGCTTGACAGAATTTGTTGATTGAATGTAATGACATAAACGAAAATTTATTAATTAATTCAAATAAGCTTATACGAGTAATGAACTGAAAGTATTAAATAAATTTAATGTAAACGTAGAACTTTAATATTTTCTCAAAGTTTAAGAAGAACGTCTCAAGCATTTAAGAAAATTTATATGTTTACGTAAGTTTTATTGCGTACTTTTTAGTTCATTAATAAAAGCTTGTGTTAATTAAAAATCATGATGTTAAATAACTAGTTTAGCAATTTCTGTAAGACGAATTTAACGATCCCAAAATCGACGGAGTTGCGTCGTTATATTACGGAGTTCTCATGGCCACATTCCGGCTTCATCATCAGATCAGCTCCCTGTTATAATAAATAGTATTACACTGTCATTCGATTTACATATGCCTGCAAAATTTCAGCTCATTAGAAATCCGGGAAGTGGATTAAATTTAACTTACAAGATTATTTTATAGACAGGCAGTCACCGGGACAGGTGAAACTAAAATACAAAATTCTCTATAAATACCTCAGTATCTTTCTCTTGCCCCTGTCACAATTAATTTGGCTTCCGTTCAGAATGCAAAACTATACCAAAGCCTTGAGATTTTCCTTAAATAATGAAAGATCATTGTGTCACTGACCGCTCGTTAGTGAGCCTTTAACTCGAAAACCACTTAGCCGATTTAGGCTAGGACAATAATCGCGAAAACCGTTTGTTACAAAGTTACCTTGGTAAAACTATATGTAAAAATTTTATTAAAAAAATTGTTGCCATGAAATTATGCAAAATTGTGTTGCTGACACTACATTGTCCAATCAAGGCAGTGACTGATAAAAACATAAGGTGAAAAGGAGTGAGAAAGGAGAGATTTTAACACTCATTATAATTTGGTTCATTTTATTTGCAGACCGGGTTGAAATCATTGCCGTACCACCACAAGGTAAGATTGGCCCTCATAAACTAACCAAACTAACAATGTATTGAATGGGGCTTATACTAACAAAATGTTGGTTAGACATCTTGCTTGCATCGACTTAAGGCTCTCATATACAGGCGTGAAGCGACAGCGAGGCGCAACTCACATAGAAAAATTTCTGTGAAAAATTTATGGAAATTGTTCTGCAAGAAACAAGCCACGCTGTTGCTTTGCGGCTGTCTGAAGAAGCCTTTAGTAACTTAATTCTGTAATAATTAAATACCAAGCTTAGCTTAAAAATGAAGTGCGAGAGGGGCTCATGGCTAAGTGATAAGCTACGCTTACGCGCTTTAAAGGTGACCATCGGCATCATATATCGAGATCCCTCCATGCATCGGAAAACACGCTGAGCTCAGCTGTCATTCATAGATCTTTGACAGTCCTTACGGTTAGCCGTTACGAGGTAACGTGTAACGATGTAACGAGGTAACGTGGAGGTTTGCCCGGCTTGGGCGGAGCACCGCCGTGTCCTCATGGAGGCGATCGGCGGTAGCGAGCTCTCGCGTCCGGCCCTGGTCCAGGCCATGGTACGTAGCGAGAGTGCATGGCTAGCAGGCGCCTCCTTCGGCGAAGCTGTTATGCTCGCAAAGAGGGAGGTGGCGTACGTGAGGGAGATGCAGTACATGCGCCCTCACAGCCGTGGCTTTCACAGGAGACGCCCTGGGCGTCAGGAATCCAAGGCTGATTCCCGGCCACCGTAGGCACGGGCTTGCGGACGGCGAGTAATGGATAGCTCGCTGTCCGGTAAGGACCAAGCCCGGGTCGACGGCGCGTTGTTCCACGCGCGCCTCAAAGAGATGTCAGCAGCAACTGACGGGGCCCGCAAGGACCGATGCCTGCCATGGGTGCGGGTTGTTCTAAAGAGATACCGCGGCTCCTGGCACACAGGCAACTGAGGGAACACGGGTGGGTTTTAGTCAGTAAAAGTCTGACACGGCCTCCTGCTCCACCCAGAGCGGGAGAAGTCATTTGATGATTTCCCACCGAAAAAAAAAGGCAGTGACAGATAAAAACATAAGGTGAAAAGGAGTGAGAAAGGAGAGATTTTAACACTCATTATAATTTAGTTCATTTTATTTGCAGACCGGGTTGAAATCATTGCCGTACCACCACAAGGTAAGATTGGCCCTCATAAACTAACAGTACTAACAATGTATTGAATGGGGCTTATACTAACAAAATGCTGGTTATACATCTTGCTTGCATCGACTTAAGGCTCCCACATACAGGCGTGAAGCGGCAGTGAGACGCAACTCTCGTAGAATAATTTCTGTGAAAAATGTATAGAAATTGTTCTGCAAGAAACAACCCATGCTGTCGCTTTGCGGCTGTCTGAAGAAGCCTTTAATAACTTAAGTCTGTAATAATTAAAGACTAAGCTTAGCTTAACAATTAAGTGAGAGGCGATCGGCGGCAGCGATCTCTCGCGTCCGGCCCTGATCCAGGCCTTGGTACGGAGCGAGAGTGCATGGCTAGCAGGCGCCTCCTTCAGCGAATCAGTTATGCTCGCAAAGAGGGAGGCGGCGCACGTGAGGGAGATGCAGTACATGCGCCCTCACAGCCGTTGCCTTCGCAGAAGACGCCCTGGGCGTCTAGAATGCCAGGCTGATTCCCGGCCACCGTAGGCACGGGCTTGCGGACGGCGAGTAATGGGTCGCTCGCTGTCCGGTAAGGACCAAGCCTGAGTCGACGGCGCGTTGTGTTCCACGCGCGCCTCAAAGAAATGTCAGCAGCTACTGATGGGGCCCGTAAGGGCCGAAGCCTGCCAGGGGTGCGGGTTGTTCGAAAGAGATACCGCGGCCCCTGGCACACAGGCAACTGAGGGAACACGGGTGGGTTTTAGTCAGTAAAAGTCTGACACGCCCTCCTGCTCCACCCAGAGCGGGAGAAGTCATTTGTTGATTTCCCACCCAAAAAAAAAGGCAGTGACTGATAAAAACATAAGGTGAAAAGGAGTGAGAAAGGAGAGATTTTAACACTTATTATAATTTAGTTCATTTTATTTGCAGACCGGGTTGAAATCATTGCCGTACCACCACAAGGTAAGATTGGCCCTCATAAACTAACAGTACTAACAATGTATTGAATGGGGCTTATACTAACAAAATGTTGGTTAGACATCTTGCTTGCATCGACTTAAGGCTCCCTGCATACAGGCGTGAAGCGACAGCGAGGCGCAACTCTCGTAGAATAATTTCTGTAAAAAATTTATGGAAATTGTTCTGCAAGAAACAAGCCACGCTGTCGCTTTGCGGCTGTCTGAAGAAGTCTTTAATAACTTAAGTCTGTAATAATTAAAGACTAAGCTTAGCTTAACAATGAAGTGTGAGAGGGGCTCGTGGCTAAGTGATAAGCTACGCTTACGCACTTTATAGGTGACCATCGGCATCATATATGAGACCCCTCCATGCATCAGAAAACACGCTGAGCCCAGCTGTCATTCAGAGATCTTTGACAGTCGTTACGGGTAGCCGTTACGAGGTACGTGTTACCCAGTAACTGGGTTATGAAGGTCAGACAGGCAGTCGCTCTATTTGAAGTACTGGAATACCAGTACTTTAAATGGAGCGACTGCTGAATACAACTGTCGCTTGCAGTCCATAAAAACAGGAAGACACTGCCTACACTACGTTAATCAGATAAATATTTAAAACTAACATTGTTTTATCAAAAAACAAAAAATCTTTATTCATAAATCAGCTCCATCTGTCGAGCGTCATAAATAAAAACAATATGATTCATTTAATTACCTCACAGGTTGCATGCTGTGTAGCTACAGCAATCGGTTATTCTTTTTTTTTAAATTCCTGCCACATTCAGCTACATCCGCCATTGTACAACAGTTCAAAAAAACTAAAAAAAACACGCTTTAAAAACCAAACTAAAAAGTAGAAAATAATTTAACTCTGTTAAAAAGCGTGGGGTGCTTTTTGAGGTATTGTTTATAATCAATTAATATCAAGCACCCCACGCTTTTTAATAGAATTTAATTATTTTATACTTTTTAGTTTGGTTTTTAAAGCGTGTTTTTTTAGTTTTGTAAAACTATTATTTATTTCTATTTTTTAGTTTTGCAAACTACAAAAGCGTGTTTTTTTCTATTTTTTTTTTATTACTATTATTGAATTGTCATAGGTCCTCGATAAGTCTACAAAGTTTAAATGAAATCTGACCGTTTAAAGTGGGTCAAAATAGCGTCCAAAGGAGTCGGATACATACAAACATACAAACAAACAAACAAACATACAAGTGAAGCTAATATAAGGCGTGTAAAAAGGGTTCGCAGGTTGATTTTCTGGTAACAATGTAGTTTCACACGTATTTTTTCTGAATACCCAAAAGTCGACAGGTCAAAAAAGTATAATGAGCCTATAGGTACTCGTAATTTTCCCATTGCTAGGACACAGGCCGGGGCCGTGATCTATCGCGCGGGCCGAGAGAGGGTTGGATGTCACAAACTTTCGAATTTTTGGTCCTAGGACATGCCTGTTTACTGACAATTTTCTCAGTGGTGATGTAATAATTTACAAAAAGTAAAGACCTATCTGGGTTCGAACCTACGACCGTAGGTTGCGGCCGTTATTATTGGGCCACCACTGCTGAGCAACATTACATTTATGAATTGAATGCTTAATGTCAATAAGCTGATGAAAATCATTAACTAATATTATCAATGCGAAAGTAACTCTGCCTGTCTGATACGCTTTCACGCCTAAACCGCTAAACCGATCCTCATGAAATTTGGCAGAGATATAGCCTGGAATATAAAAAAGGACGTAGGCTACTATATCCTTCTCCACACACGTGATAACCGACATCCACGTGGGTGGGGCGGCGGGTAAAACCTAGTAATAAAATAATTCTAAAGAAAACAAAAATAAGTCTTAGAAATAAAAATAACAGCTAAGGGCACCAAGGGCACTAAAGGGCACCTGTACCAAATGAAGTTATAAGTGCCGCTTCTTTTGTCAAGTGTTAATTATGTTTGAAAAAGTTTGATGTCTCCTTTGAGATTCAAATTATTTATTTCTTCAGCAACAGAAGTCGCTGGACATAATTATACCTGAGTTTTTGTAATAACAAAATAAAACTTGTCATCATAGAACTACAAAAGCAGGTGAACACCGTTCAAAAATAATTTTATATTACTGGTAACATACCTACGTGTCTTTTTCCCTTTTATAAAATTCACAGTGCGTGTGTGTGAGTGATGTTTTTATTTCAATTTGAAAAGTTCGGTTTCTGGTATCAATGTATTAAAAATTCTCATAACTTCCGAACACGTAGAGATAGGACTAAAAAACCCTTCCAATATCGTTTGATATCATCCAAAAAAGCCGTGCCCTTTGTATGTATTTACCCTTTCCGTTACACGTTGTATACATAACGAAGTTAAAAGAAAAACTATCATAGTTAAGTAGGCTTTAAAAGATAACGAGTAATAGTCGACCAACTTACTTTTGTAGTTGGAACGTATAGTAGAAGATGTTTTTAACCACTATGTTAAGTTTGTTCTTGGGATAAATTCATGCATGTAAGTGTAAGCGCGTGGTCCGACACACACTTGGCCGGTTTCTTCTCCAAGAAATACGTTCCTTCATAAATTATTATGTTCTCCGGTGGACAGCTCATTTTACCGGGATCAAAAACTATGAGAAACTTAATATGACATGACTCTGAACATTTGTATGCAAAACTTTACGGACACTCTGAATATTGTACACGAAAGTTGAGTCTACAAACTCATTTATTTTATGCACAGACTGATGTGTTACAACTTATGTTATGAATGTCGTTGGAAACTTATAACTGTTGTATTTTGTAGTTGTTGTTACTCTTGTAAGGTCAGTAAGACTGCGGTCCAGAAGCTATAATGCCGTTAACTCGCATATGGTCAATTTTCGTTTTTCGATGCCACCATAATCAGTTTTTTTTTATCTTTCTGTCTAAGTAGTATTTTTCTACTATTTATGGATGCAGAGATAAAAAAAAACGCCGTTAACTTGCCTGATTTGTTATATTTACTACGCTAAAACGTAGGTAAGCAACATTACTAACCTGAAAAGTGACTAAGGGCTTATAATTTACATTTTTACTAGAATTTTTACCATCCGTTGCATAACTAAATAGCATACCTACATTTCATATTTTTCTACGCTTTTTTGGCCATAACTCTAAATATGCTTTTGTTGGTTAGCGGCATTATAGCTTGTGGACGACAGAGGACCTATTTGAATCTTTTCATTAGGTACGCTGGTATAAACTAAACTCAACTCAACCAACTTAAAAAAATCAACTCCAGTCAACAAACCGACTCCATAGTCTTTTTCATGAAATAGTCATTTTATGGGAGTAAATGAATTTAGAGGGTTGTTTTGATAATTTTAATTCAGTAAATACATACGTGTTACGGTCGCGAACCATATTTTGTTCAACATACAGTCTGACACTGACCTGCACATTGCAACGATCGTAAGAAAAAAAAAAAAGCTTTAAAAACAGAAAACAGAAAAGAACAAAAAGCAGAAAATAATTCAAAAAAGCCTGCACTTTTTTTAATTAATTTCGGCTCTTTAAGTTTGGTTTTTAAAGTGTGTTTTTTAGATTTTTTATCTATTATTTCTTTTCTATTTTTTAGTTCTGCTAACTACAAAAGCGAGTTTTTTTTTTAATTATTGAATTGTCGTCGGTCCTCGTTAAGTCTACAAAGTTTAAATTAAATCTGACTGTTTGAAGTGAGTCAAAATCAAGCCCAAAGGAGTCAGTTACAAACAAACATACAAGTGAAGCTAATAAAAGCGTGTTAAAAATGAAAAACTTAACATTGTAGTTGAAAAAAATGTTCTCCCCTTCCATACATCGACATAAGTCACAGTCAATTCTCTAACTGCAAATGTAAATTTTGGTGTTTTTGCAATAAACGATATAAATGACCTTATATTTTTTTATTGCTTTCATTTAGAAGCTTTATTTTCTCAGAGCTATAAGGAACCGTAGACCTACGTATTTTGTATTAAATTCAATCGATACCTCCACGCGTTCCTGAAAAAAAGGGTCTGAACAGACAGACAAACAACGAAGTGATTCTTTAAGGGTTCCGTTTTTTTCTTTTGAAGTACGAACCCAAGAAATGGCGAGTAAAACTATTAAATTGAACAAATTTACAAAAAAAAAAAATTACGCTAAACTAGCTCAAGATTTTCAGTTACCACCGATGTTTGGGCCATATACGTAAAGTACTAAACCGCTGTTACAGGTTAACTTAAGACAGTTAAAGTTAATACGAGCACTTAAAACAAGAAAGACAAGACATGCTGTGCCCAGAGAGTCCCTAAACTACAAAGTTAAATGGAATCTTACCTTAATTAAATGTTTAACTGCATTTTGGCTACCTAAGTTTACGTACAGCATCTTCCCGACTTCATAAAAAACCGCTTATAGTTCCTACTGAATATACAGGGTGTTTGGCAGAACGTTGAACATACGAAAATGGTGGATAGGTGGGGTCATCTGCTACTTACTCAGCCCTAATTTATGTGGCCCTGGCCCCCTGGATATTTTTTTTTTTTGCTTTCTTCTAGTTTCAGCACTTTCTTAACTTTAAAGTGTAATTTTAGGCAGATTCTTATAAAATTATTGCTTTATTCAGATGTTAGCTAGAAAAAAAGTTATGAGTCCTCAAACTTACAGAAAGATGTAAAAAATACTTAAATCTTAATTTCAACTTGAATTTTTTTTTTAATTGCCTGTTTTACCCGTTTTTAATAAAAATTACACTTTAAAGTTAAGAAAGTGGTGAAACTAGAAGAAAGCAAAAAAAATAAACATTTTTAAAATATCCATGGAGCCAAGACCAAATAAATTAGGGCTGAATAAGTAGCAGATGACCCCACCTATCCACCATTTTCGTATGTTCAACGTTCTGCCAAACTCCCTGTATATGGAATTTGTTCATTTGAGCGTATAGAGGTACGTATTAGGTATATGTAGGTAACCTACTTGCAAAGGCTTTTGTTGAAATAAATCCTTTCCCAAGGAATGACTTAAGGTATTATGAAGGAGGAAATAATTATTAAAATTACTAGCTTTTGCCCGCAGCTTCGCCCGCGTGGATGTCGGGAATTACTTCACATGAACGTACTGCCGGAATAAAAGGTATCCTATGTCCTAACTCAGGTTATGGTCTATCCCAGTCATCCAAATCCATGCAACCATTTAGATGGCAAAATGTAACAGACAGAGTTAATTCCGAATTTATAAAATAAAGTATTGCTCGCGACTTCGTCTGCGTGGACTTCAGAATTGATAGACGACATTGTAGGTACGATTCTTTTTCCCGACTGTACGTGTGAGTTTTAAGTACTGATTCTATAGAGCAACCAAAGCCAAATCCGTTAACATATAAAATATTAGCAGCATTAAAAAAAACACGATGGCAACACTGAATTACACAAAAAACACAAACAGGTAGTAGTTTATAGAGTTTTTGGCGGGAGCGCGTTGGAACATGTCGCACGAATTTTCATTTTCATGAAATTTAGTGAAATAGCTAATTCAATTGTTTATTTTTGGTAGTGAATTATTCAATTTAGTTACGTGTGAGTGCACAAGTGTAGTGAAGGTGAAACTAAGTGACTAACGTGGACTTTTCGTGTTCCCCCCAAAAACTCCTATTAGGTTGTTGTAAAGTTACTACCGGTTTGCAATAACTTTAACTTTGACTTGACTGACTAAAGACGACTATGACTGTTTGTAACTTCGTGCCCGATATCGGGCCATTTACTTTATTGGAAAGAAAAATTACTTGACACTGGCTAAATACACAAACCGTGTGAAGCCAAAACCCAAAAAAAAAAGAAGGTAGTTTGTAAAAGCCTACTGAAAAAAACGATATTAAAATATTGATTACAGTTAAATTCATACAGAAATCACAAAAGAGTAATTCAGAAAACTGACTACAGCGACCAGTTAACAAAAAAATAATTTACTTGTGTACTAGTTACTATTTTTAGTTTTAAAACCGACCCTTTAAAAAACAAGTTTCAATATCTGAAGCTTGTTTACTGTCTGGCAGCCTAGGACCCTAGATATCTCCAAACACAAAATTTATCTTCGCAGCCTGGCAACTCTAACGAGGTCTGTGGAACAATGCCAAACTGTCGTGATCACGCTAAGGTGGATGTCAAATTATACACCCCGCTGGGTTAGGACAACTGCGGTGATAGACCGGACGGTATTATGTTCCGGGCTTAAGATTCGATTAATTATACAGATCTATTTATAGTTCGGCGGAAGAAGGGTTAAGGCCCCTGCAAACAGGCGCGACGCGACAGCGCGACGCGACTCACGTAGAACAATTTCTATGAAAACGTAATGGAAATTGTTCTACAAGAAGTGTTGCGTCGCGCTTGTTTGAGTAAGCCTTTATTCATAATAACGTAATTAAGTTGACACCTACAGTGCAACTATAGAAAATGAAACGATTTTAGACAGGTTATTTTCTTGTATCTAGGTACTTCTCATATTAAGCCTTCGATTGGATCGACACTTGGGCTGTACTGCAGTCTCTCAAACGGTGCCACATTGACTATCGGTACATTGACGTGCTGTTTGTATGAAAACGCTAGTAAGTCAGTCCGACTCCTGGAATCGGACTGACTAAATAGCGTTTAAGCCGTTGACCGGACGTCAAAACCTATACTTCTGTAGCGAAGACAGAGACAGAAAGATATAATCCTTCCGTCACCGAGCACCGCTACACTGCTTTCAGTGCAGCGGTGAACAGTCAGCCATGCTTATGTTGGCATCATTATGAGAGAATTCAACGCTGTCTTGTGACACTGCGGTATGTGGAACGACTTCTCGTCTTCTCGCCTTTGACCAGTGCGTGTTGCCCGTGATGACCTATAGCACTGTATCGTGGTAGCTCATAATACACCTCATTCTAATACAGAAAGCCACTACTATTGATACACACGAAAGTGCAACTGACATCACAATGATATTGCAGTTTATTGTGTACCGAAGAGAAAACAATGAAAGCAATAACTCCGTAGATGCCGCTTCGTTATCTTTGCTTTATAGCTTCGTACTTCCATTCATTGGGTACACGATGTATGAAGTGCATTGATCTGGATGTGCTGCAGATTTTGATTTGTTTTGTTTTCTGTTTGTGTTTGGGAAAAATATAGACCACCTCAATAGTCGTGTATCAGATGGGACATCACAGACTTGAGTTTTTAATAAGGGGTACGTAACGCGTAAAGAATGCATACTCTATTAGCTGTCTGGCAGGTATTAAGGGTCTAAAGGATTTGGCTAAATACACCGTATAATCCACACCAATTTCAATCATTTTGGTCTATGATGCGCCCAATATGTGTGGTCAATGTGCATTTTTTTCTTTGTTAGTTATTTTGGAAGGCACTGGTATCTGTGATACAATGATCTTTTTTTATTTTTTTTAGTGATCCAATGATCTTTTTTTATGATTAGTACAGACACCAAATATACACTTTTTTCTGTAATGGTAATTTTATACTAGGAATATTGTTTCTGTGAATCTTTTATGTGTGTTTACTGAAACAAACAAATTTATTAATTTATTAATAGGACCTCTTGGTCCTGCATCATAGACCATGATTAGGTATCTAGACAAGATTATAATTAGATATCTTAAGACTTCTATCTGATTGATAAATGCAGTTGCCATTGTTTAAAAATGACAGTTACATGTTAACATGGGTGGGCTTATGAATTTCCTTTTACGCTTCACAATTTATTATTTTGTTGTGTTAAGGTCCTGGTCTATTCTCGTCAACTATGACGTAACGACTACATCCAGCAATTTAGAGCAATGGCAACATGTAGCAACCTGTTGCCAAAGATACGGCCACACAATACCATGCAATATGGAGCAACTTAAAAAACTAAGCAATACGCCCCACCCCCGCCGCCTCCGCCACAGGCCGGTTCATCTCGTAAAAACGAGACTTAATTATACGTACAAACGAGATAGAAAGAAAATTGACTAAAAAATTCCAAACCGATCGCATATTCGGCAACTCATATTGTTGACATTGAGAAATTTGAAATATATCGAGCAATTAGAAGCAATATTCCCGAAACAATTGTGCATTTTATTGTTGTTGCTCCAGATTGCTCCACTTAATTGATCCAGATTGATTCATTAGTGTTGCCGAGCAATAATTGGTCAAAACAATCCTCGTGTAAGAGCACCTTTACTGATATAAGCTGAAGGGTGCAGCCCCAGGGTTTTTTTTTTTTTTTTTTCTGGGTGGGAAATCATCAAATAACTTCTCCCGCTCTGGGTGGAGCGGGAGGGCGTGTCAGACTTTTACTGACTAAAACCCACCCGTGTTCCCTCAGTTGCCTGTGTGCCAGGGGCGACGGTATCTCTTTCGAACAACCCGCACCCCCGGCAGGCATCGGCCCTTGCGGGCCCCTCTGTTGCTGCTGACATCTCTTTGAGGCGCGCGTGGAACACAACGCGCCGTCGACCCGGGCTTGGTCCTTACCGGACAGCGAGGTACCCATTACTCGCCGTCCGCAAGCCCGTGCCTACGGTGGCCGGGAATCAGCCTGGGATTCCCGACGCCCAGGGCGTCTCCTGCGAAGGCCACGGCTGTGAGGGCGCATGTACTGCATCTCCCTCACGTGCGCCGCCTCCCTCTTTGCGAGCATAACTGCTTCGCTGAAGGAGGCGACTGCCAGCCATGCCCTCTCGCTCCGTACCATGGCCTGGACCAGGGTCGGACGCGAGAGATCGCCGCCGCCGATCACCTGCACGAGGACACGGCGTTGCTCCGCCCAAGCTGGGCAGACCTCCACCGTATGCTCCACCGTGTCCTCTGGGCGATCTTCGCAATGGAAACACCCGGGCGTTTCCTCCCGCCCTATCCGAAACAGGAACCTCCCGAAACAGCCATGTCCGGTGAGGACCTGTGTCAGGCGGAAGGTGAGGACGCCATGCCGCCTCTCAAGCCGTGCAGCCCCAGGGTACCCCGCGTATTTCAAAATTCCCCGCGTTTTTTTGCAATTTGCACATCAGTGTCAGGCTATAAAATTTTGAACAAAATAAGTTTTGCGACCGTAATACGTACATATGTATTTATAGAATTACAATCAAGTCTTGAAGTTTATTTAGTCCTTTTAAATAAAATAAATAAAATTCATTTACTTCAGACAAAGCCCATATTACAAATAAAAAATAAAATAAAATTTTACAATGCTGCTACAGAGAAGAACAAATTTTCAGCAAAAAATTAGAAATATCAAGTCACAAAATTGCATTAAAATAACATATCAAAGGGTCATAGAATTAGAATTTCAATAAAATGACAAATTTAACGGCCTCAGAATTAAAATTAAGTTAACAAAACACATAGTAAAATTGCAAATACATGTGAATGAGTTTTTCCTGCAGGCTTAGCACGAGCACCCATTTGTCGACAGAAGAATAGACATGACTATTAACTAAATGATGTACAATAGGAGAAGATAGCTATGTTTTTCTATTAATTATCACAGTTATGCGTTCTAAGCGAATCATGATTTTGTAGATAATCGTATATACTTTGTGGCCGTCGAGTAGACAGTTTGTTGTTAGTGTGATTTTGACAATTTGGGAAGAAATATTCTTCTGATATAGTCTACATATAAAAGTACCTAGACAAAGATCGTTAGAAACGAAAGACAAAATTTCAGATTGTAGAAGGATATCCACGGTGCGATGTCAAAAATGGAGAAACGAAATGTGACTTTGTATAGAAAAAACACTGTCTTTTCTTTGTAGAAATAGAAAGCGTCGTGCTAAGCCTGTTGAAATAGTCATTCAATAGGATTGAATTAACTTAAAATTATTAATAAGAATTATAATTATGTATAGCTATATTTGTTACGATCGCGAATCATTAGCATTAGCTTAGCTCACCCACCTTAACGACCAACTTCGCAACACAATTTATTCACCATTCAATTCTATTCAGCTGAATGAACCAGCCAACGAAATCCGAAGCTAACTGAATCCGAGATTACGTTTTACCACAAATTACTGAGAATCGAACGCGTTTCAATGAATAGAGCTACGAGATCGACGCAAACCAAGCGTTTAGTGAACTGCCAGGGCTGCGGGTTGTTCGAAAGAGATACCGCGGCCCCTGGCACACAGGCAACTGAGGGAACACGGGTGGGTTTTAGTCAGTAAAAGTCTGATACGTCCTGCTCCACCCAGAGCGGGAGAAGTTATTTGATGATTTCCCACCCAAAAAAAAAAGCGTTTAGTGAATAGACTAACTCGTTGGACTGTACCAACTTGGTCGTAAGCGTGACAGCTGAGTGACGCATCTTCGATTCAATCTCCAGGTTGGTAAAAGTATTTTTGGTTATTTTCAATAGGAATTTCTCGGAATTAATCAGCTGGATTTCAGAAACACGGAACCGGTCGAAGTGGCAATGCTTGCGGGAGGGCCTGTGTCTAGCAGTGGACTTCTTTGGCTGAAATTTTGATAATGACGATGACCGTGGAGGCTGAATTTATGCCCAGATGATGGTAATGGGCACATTTTCATCAAGTGGATATAGGTGTCTACTATTATATTCCTACCTTATACCTGGCAGCCAATAAAACCCAATTATTTTTAAAAGAGTAACCGTGGAGTTTCTTGCCGGCTCTTCTCCATAGGAAGCGACAAATTGGAACCGTGCACCTAGCTTCTGACGTTTCATAAGTGCCCTTGCAGGTTTATGTGAAATAAAATATTTTGATTTGATTTGATTTGACTGCTTTATATGTTCGGTAGTCAGAACTGGTTGCCAGGCTTTCGGTCTTTTGACTACCGTAACGTCTGTGAAAAGACTACAAATGACAGCCGCGATCCACGGCATAACGTGTGTTCGAGACACGGAGGAGTCTCCTATCAACGGATTGACCGGATGCGTCTTTTAAACTTCGTTGCTTTGTGATAGTTTTTTAAATCACAACAATCAAAATCAAATCAAAACAATCAAAATCAAAAGTCATTTATTCAAATTAGGCTGAAAATCAGCACTTTTCGAACGTCCAAAAAATACATAACACAGTCCCCCAAAACGCCCACCCTTCACCACTTCCTAATGCTTTCGCTGGGAAGAAGTGGCGCAAGAAACTCCCCAGCAGCACAGTTTATAGTATATAGTGAATATACCGAAATGATTGACCGTGTACAGAGGTATATTGGACGCAGTTTGTCGTTGCCGGTACTCGGTATTTGTTAATTGGCCATGCCAATTAGTGTGACGTAGTGTGTTATAGATTTCTGGTGACCTCTTCCAGTTGATTGTTTAATAAACATTGTAATGTACTCTCGTCCAATTTGCTGGACTATTATTGATGTCCGAGAGCCATGACCTTTTTAACACGATTGCGGTTTACACAAAAGGATTATAAAATCAAAGATTATGTCGTCATCATCATCATCATTTCAGCCGAAATACGTCCACTGCTGGACATAGGCCTCCACCAAAAGGGGGTTTTTGCCATAATCGCCACGCTTGGCAGGCGGGTTAGCGATCGCAGTATGGTGGTGAAATGCATAGAGAACGCTGCTGCCCATTCTCTAGTAAGTCCTTTAGTCGCCTTCTACTACACCCACGGGAAGAAATGGGATGGTGCTATTCTTTTACGTCCGGCACCACACAGAACGGTAGATTATGTAATATGTGAAAATGTATGATTGATTGTTTCCCAAGTTACTCCTAGTAGGAGCAGTGGTAGCCCAGTGGTAACGACCGCGACTTACGAGTTGCAGGTCGTGGGTTAGAACTCAAGCAGGCACTTTACTTTGTCTAAAAGATTTCATCACCACTACTCTCAAAACGGTGAAGGAAAACATCGTGAGGAAACTGGCATGTCCTAGAACCGAAGATTTGAATACATGTGACATCCACCAACCCGCACTGGGCCCGCGTGGTGGATTATAGCCCACTCCCTCTCACAGAGAGGAGCTCAGTGTCCCAGCTGTGGGAACACAATAGGCTGATTATGCTCATGCAAAGAAGTTCCTCTTGGTACATAGATAAATCCAGAAAAAAATACAACCATTGCGCAAACTGTTACCAAGAACAGTATTCTTGGTAACAGTTTGCGCAATGGTTGTATTTTTTACGTTTGCCCCCAAGCGTAGAAATTTTTATGATTATAAAAATAGGCAGTTTTTTATGAAAATGAAAATAAGAATTAAAGTATTCATCGTCCTAAAACATACATATTATTTTCAAACTAGAATTTTGTTAGATGACAAATAATGTTTGTAGTATCATCACAGCTGTAGGTTTCAGAACTAAAAAGCTGTTTATAACTGTGTGAACCTTTGTGAACAAAGAAAGATATAGATTATTATGTTTTGTTTCAAAAATACCTATGTAAGATCAATTTACCTACATGTCACACCCATAGTAATGTAACGACACAACTTGAAATATTGAGGTTTTGACTTTTAGTTGTAGATGAGCTCAATATCAACTGTTCTACCACTTGGCTTTCACAGAAAGAGAAATTTCAAGTTGCGCCCTTGCATTAATTACTAAGGGTGCGATATGTATGTTCTAGCATTAGAACATCGTCGTGGCACAGAGTGGGCGATGCCATGTAATTGGCAGCTTCATCTCACCGAGTGCGAAATAATTGGCTCTTTACAACTGGGTACCTGCGAGCTGCGGTACGTTCGATGGACTTTTAAATTGTGTGCACTTGTTGTGGCCTTCTTAAATTTCATAATATGTTATGTCCTACGGTATTCTACTGTGGGGCAAAGCTGCTGATATTCAAAATATTTTTGTCCTTCAAAAACGTGCTGTTCGTGCAATTTACCAGCTAGTTTCATTGAGGTTTTTTTTTAAAGATGTTGGTATTCTCACGGTGGCATCACAATTCATATTCGCCAATAGAAACCTTCGAAATACAGATGAATATGTTACTAATTCCCTCTAATCAGTGATTGCTTAAGAATTTAACCTAAACAAAGTTTGTTTACACTTTTATCAGATAGTTTTGGAACAGACCATAGCAATACACATGGCATGTCACAATTCATATTCGCCAACATCTTATATATAATGCAAAATATACACTTCTAAAACAGTGATACTCACACCGTTAAAACAAGAAATAAGGACAAACTACGTGCTCCCTTTCACCGGCTTCATAAGGTTCATAACTCATTTGTTGGGATTGGTATAACTTTTTATAACAAGCTTCTCTCTTCTTTGCTAGATTTGCCTTTTAATGCGTTTAAAGCTCAAGTAAAATCCATCTTTGTTTAAATTTAAAGGCTTACTATTCCATCAACGACTATTTAAATGACAAGAATAGTTGGTCACTGTGATTAACTCAAGACAATGTTTGTGTTCTTTCTCCAGAATTAGCGTTTCTAGTGACAGGTTATATGGGTTCATATAATTATTATTATTTTTTTATTGCCTGTCTAAGTTTTTTATTTTTTATTATTATCTATTACGTCATTAGTCATTGACATGACGTAATAGATAATCTACTCATAACAGTATTTTTTTATGATGAGTTGTTTTATGCTAAAAGTGGCCTCGACAGTTTTCATTTTATTTGTCGGTATATTGGCATGGCTAGCTGACATTTAGACTAATTATTTAGTTAATGTTCTGTGTCTCGTAATGTTTATTACTTTGCCTATATATGTATAGAATCAAGCCTATCCGACTAAACAGACAGCTGTGCTGCTGGGGAGTTTGTTGCGCCATTTCTTCTTCCCAGCTAAAGCACTAGGAAGAGTGGGCGTTTTGGGGGACTGTCTTATGTATTTTGACGTTCGAAAAGTGCTGATTCTCAGCCTAATTTGAATAAATGACTTTTGATTTTGATTTTGATTTATTCAAATGTGACCTCTCCTTAGTTAGATAAGTGAGAACGACTGGATATGAAATATAAGTGTTTAGGAAAACTACATTAAGGATACTTAAAATTTTGTAAAGCCATATTATTTGTTACGGTCGCGAATCATATTTTCAAACGACTTCAAAAAGAGGGAGGTTATCAATTCGACATGTTAATGTATATTTTTTAAATGTATTTAAATGTAATTCCGTCATATTTTTTACAAACGGATTTGCAAAATTCTTTTTTGTTCGAAAGGGGTTTATTTCAAAATGGTCCCATTTAAATTTCATATAGATCTGATGATGCGCTTCGGAGACAGAACTCTTAAAAAAATGATAGGTAATCAACCGCGATTTGGGCACGCCACGATTGCAGCGGTAAGTCCCCTCTTTGAGGAGTGGCTTGAGAGGCGGCATGGCGTCCTCACCTTCCGCCTGACACAGGTCCTCACCGGACATGGCTGTTTCGGGAGGTTCCTGTTTCGGATAGGGCGGGAGGAAACGCCCGGGTGTTTCCATTGCGAGGATCGCCCAGAGGACACGGTGGAACATACGGTGGAGGTCTGCCCGGCTTGGGCGGAGCACCGCCGTGTCCTCGTGGAGGTGATCGGCGGAGGCGATCTCTCGCGTCCGACCCTGGTCCAGGCCATGGTACGGAGTGAGAGGGCATGGCTGGCAGTCGCCTCCTTCAGCGAAGCAGTTATGCTCGCAAAGAGGGAGGCGGCGCACGTGAGGGAGATGCAGTACATGTGCCCTCACAATCGTGGCCTTCGCAGGAGACGCCCTGGGCGTCGGGAATCCCAGGCTGATTCCCGGCCACCGTAGGCACGGGCTTGCGGACGGCGAGTAATGGGTAGCTCGCTGTCCGGTAAGGACCAAGCCCGGGTCGACGGCGCGTTGTGTTCCACGCGCGCCTCAAAGAGATGTCAGCAGCAACAGATGGGGTCTGCAAGGGCCGATGCCTGCCAGGGGTGCGGGTTGTTCGAAAGAGATACCGCGGCCCCTGGCACACAGGCAACTGAGGGAACACGGGTGGGTTTTAGTCAGTAAAAGTCTGACACTTTGTATGAGGGAGCGAGCAATCCACCGGTGTAATCCACCACGCGGGCCCAGTGCGGGTTGGTAGATGTCACATGTCTTCGAATTTTTGGTGCTAACATCATGATGTTTTCCAGCACCGTTTTGATAGCAGTGGTGTCAAAATGATGTTCACAACCCTGCTAGGGGTGCGGGTTGTTCGAAAGAGATACCGCGGCCCCTGGCACACAGCCAACTGAGGGAACACGGGTGGGTTTTAGTCAGTAAAAGTCTGACACGCCCTCCCGCTCCACCCAGAGCGGGAGAAGTTATTTGATGATTTCCCACCCAAAAAAAAAAAAAAATCAACCGCGATTGCTACTATCGCATAAATATGCATTCTTTTGACCAAAAAGGATTATGAAATTTAGAATTGGTGTGGGGTAGGTACCACACCTAAAAAGTGAAAAATAAAAAACGTTTTCCAAAAAAAAAACAACCGACTTCCGGAAAAAACACTACAAAGTGAAAAATAACTTTAATTTCGGAAGGCGGTGACAAAAAATTCCGACATCCGAAATTAAAGTTATTTTTCACTTTGTAGTGTTCTTGCGGAAGTCGGTTGTTTTTTTAAAATAAACATACAACCTGACACTGACATGCAAAATTGCAAAAAACGTAAAAAAAAGTGAATTTTGCGGAACTTGACATCACGCTGTGTAGTCGCCGAAGGATTGGGCAGAGCTGTACCTTTTAGTTGGTACACCGACCCACACTTCGACATTACCATCAAACGGGCACAAGTCCACACTCCGCGCTGCTACTGAGAAATTTCAAATGTCGGTCGGAGGATGTTCGGGAGAGGTTCCAGAGGTGGAGCGAAGTGTAATTGGGTAAAAACCCTGGGAATCCTAAAAATCGATTCCAAGAACTCATGCTGAGCACGACCACTAGACCAACTATGCAGTTTTATTTAAAGTACTTACCTACTTATGATAAAAGTTGGTTAGGATATAATCTATCCTGCTAGACGATCTACCTATGCACGTACCCGCTGAAGCACTGTATGTACCTAATCAAGTAGCAACACATGAGTGTCCAAATTAAATCTGTAAAAGGTTAATGACCAATAAACGAATAGTCCTAGCCCAGTTATTCTCAAACTTACGGCGATATTCTCTAGAAGTAATCGCTAAAAGTATAAGCAGAAATAAAACAAAATAAATGTAAATGAAAAAGAATTAAGAAGAGCAAACGAAAAATAAACAGCAAGTAACATAATCATCATCATGATTTCTGCCGAAAGACGTCCACTGCTGGACATAGGCCTCCCGCAGGCTCCTTCATTTCGACCGGTCTTGTGCTTCCCACATCTAGCGGATTCCCGCGGGACATTAAGAAATTAGTTGTACTGTACCTAATTGTAGTTGCCTTACGTCAGGACACGTGTATCTACGTTGTTTAATAAAAACACGACATCAGCATATCAGCAGAAAAATATCCACTGGTAGATGTAAGCCCCACAAGCACCGTTACTTAAACTAGTTCTGCGCTTCTCGCATTCAGCGCATTTCTATGGCCTTCACAAGGTCATCGGTCCACCTTGTGGGAGGTCTTCCCATTCTACGTCTTCCGGTACGCGATCGCCACTCCAGAACCTTTCGGCCCCATCGGTCTTCTGTTCTGCGAGCAATGTGCCCTGCCCACTGCTACTTAAGTTTGGCAATTCTTCGGGCTATGTCGGTTGCCTTGGTTCTCCTGCGGATCTCTTCATTCCTGATTCGATCACGTAAGGAAACTCCGAGCATAGCCCTCTCCATTGCCCTTTGGGTGACTTTAAGCCTTCTGATAAGGCTCATTGTGAGCGTTTCTGTGCCATACATCACTGGCAACACACACTGGGCAAAGACTTTCGTCTTGAGACACTGCGGTATTTAGGACGAGAAGATATAGAGGAGCTTTCCGAACGGTGCCCAGCCGAGTCGGATTCGACGATGGACCTCTTTCTTGAAGTTGGACCCACCTAACTGGACAGTTTGTCCTAGGTAGACGTACTCGTCCACAACATCGAGTGTAGTGCCTCCGATCGTCATGAAAGTGTGTGTTACATGGGAATTTGACATGACCTTTGTCTTGTCCATAATCATTTTAAGACCCACTCTTTCGAAAGCTCGTCCCAAATATCGCAGGGTGTATGGGACGAGAAGATATTGCGAAGCCTTCCGAACGCTGCCCAGGACATCAGGATTATACCAAGGTAACTTTTGCCCGCGACCTTGTCCGCATGGTTCTTGTTCTCCGGACCCATCCCGTCACATCGCATCGCATCGCATCGCCTGCCTACGCGAATACTTAGTTTCCACTTAGCGTTTTTTCAGACAGCTTTTTTCACTCGGCGCCTTACGTTCGCAGCGTGATATTAAATAGCCGATAACTTTCCTCAAAAATTTTATTGGGCTATCAAATGCTTAAAGATTTTTATAAATTTGACTAGAAGTTCCAGAGATTACCGTCTACATACAAACAAGCAAATTTTAAGTCTTTATAATATGATATAAAAATAAATGATAAATTAGGTGTATAAAATAGACAACAATAACTGAAAAACTAAAGTAAAAACACGTTGATATACCTCAATACCCACCAGAAACCCTCCAGAAAAAAAAGTAGGCTACACTCTGCGTTTACGGCGAAGAAGTACTACTTACAAAATTATGGTCAGTTTCAGCACCACAAAAGACTATAATATCCCGTAAAAATGTATTCATGAAAAAAAAAAGGAAACCAAGAAGGCAGAACCAGAAAAAGAACCACCAGTTTTTAATTGCATTAAATTCTATCAATCAGAATCTAAATACATTGCTTCATATGTTCGAAAAATGTATCCGCCCAACAACGTAAATAACTTGAGGCACTTACCTCTCAGAACAATCAACCAGAATTAAGTACTTGAATTTTTCCGGTGAAAACGACCTCAAGAAGATTAAGGTTTTCTAAAACTTTGAGCACCTTTACTTTCATAAAGCTTTTGTTGATTGATAATAAAGCAAAAATATTGGTTTGATAGCTCTTCCTTTATCGTCTCTGTGGCTATAAATGTGATTATGTCGGCCACAACGGCGGATCTTCAGAGGTTTGATGTCTATATCTAGACTCGATTATAACGAAAATAATCTAATACAAGATGTCGGCTGAGATGTGAACTTCAGTGATTTTATTCTTGAGACTAGCTCATCATCTGGCTAGCCTTTTCCTAACTATGTTGGGGTTGGCTTCCAGTCTAACCGGATGCAGCTGAATACCAGTATTTTACATGGAGTGGAGTTCCGTGTGGTGCCGGACGTAAAAGAATATCACCATCCCATTTCTTCCCGTGGGTGTCGTAGAAGGCGACTGAGGGACTTACTAGAGAATGGGCAGCAGCGTTCTCTATGCATTTGACCACCATACTGCGATCGCCAACCCGCCTGCCAAGCGTAGCGATTATGGCAAATCCCCCCCTTTTGGGGGAGGCTTATGGCCAGCAGTGGACGTCTTTTGGCTGATATGATGACATGGAGTGACTGCCTACCCAACCTCCACAAACCAGTTACTGGGTAATACGATAACCCTTGGTAAGACTGGTTTTCAGACTTTCTGGCTTCTGACGACTCGTAACGACTGTCAAAGATCCACAAATGACAGCCGGGGCCAACGGCTTAACGTGCTTTTCAAGGCACGGAGGGGTCTTGGTATCTAAAGATGGTCACCTAGCTTAACCAGATCGATCGAACCGTGCGGCTAATACTCCTTAGCCACAAGCACCTCATTCTTGAGACTAGCTCTGTCTGCGATTTCGTTTGCGTGTTTCTTGTTCTCCCGACCTACCGCGTCCCATCGTATCATGCTATTATTATTTTTTCGCTTAGTGTTTCTGACTTTTTTTCTTTTTTGCTCAGCTCTTAAGCCTCATAGCATGATGTAATCATCATGCTATGAGCGTTAAGAGGTTTCAGCAAAAATTACGTAGAAACTGACGGCTTTGAATGGCGGTTGTGACAGAAGTTGTGCGCTCAACGCACTTATGGCTCCACGAATGTTACTAGCACTGCCGTTTCTAGACGCTGCCGTGCGGTAATTTTGTGCTCTGTGCCGTAGGTATTGATTTACTTAGCCAAAAATTGGGCTAACAAATTCAAAAAGAATGTTTCAAATTCGTGGAACCATAAGTGCGTTGAGCGCACAACTTCTGTCAAAACCACCATTCAAAGCCGTCAGTTTCTATACGTCATTTTTACCGTAGTGTCGCTTGGTTTCCATGAAAAGTGTTGACAACGGGGCCTCTCTCAGGAGCGGCCACCGAAGCGTCTCTGCGCTCTCTGTTCCAAGGCTTTATTAATATTAAACTAAACCACAATCCGTTCACAGCTATTTTACCTCTGAGAGCAGAAAAAGCAACCCTATGGTAACAAAAATAAAGATCATTGGCACGTTGATAGACGTGTCAGTGTCAACAACCAAATAGTAATCTTATTTTATCTACATATAAATCTATGTATACAACTTTAAACAAAGTTTAAATTTTATCAAAGTTTTCGACTAAATGCGTATGAAAGTATATACGGTTTAGTCCATGTTCAACCCCACAATCTTTACCCCTGGCCATGTTGAACCCCTAAATGCTGTCCATATTCAACCCCTGGGGGGGTTGAACATGGACTTTTATTTTTGAATGTCTTTAATCCACGTTCAACCCTCAATGGACAGTAAAACACAAAAGATTTTCTCATTTTCCCTATTTTTTTTAACCGACTTCAAAAAAGGAGGAGGTTCTCAATTCGACTGTATATTTCTTTTTAATGTTTTTTACCTCATAACTTACGACTGGGTGAACCGATTTTGATGATTCTTTTTTTATTTGAAAGCTCGTGCTTTCCGTGTGGTCCCATTTCAATTTCATATAGATCTGATGATGCGTTGCGGAGACAGACAACGGAACTCTTAAAAAAATAACAGTAAATCAACCGCGATTGCTGCTATCACATAAATATGCATTGTTTTGACCCCAAGGATGATGAAATTTCGAATTAGTGGGGTAGGTACTATAACTAAAAAGTGAAAAATAAAAACTTTTTCCAACAAAAACAACCGACTTCCGAAAAAACACTATAAAGTGAAAAATAACTTTAGTTTCGGAAGGCGGTGACAAAAAATTTCAATACATATCCAAAGTCACCGCCTTCCGAAATTAAAGTTATTTTTCACTTTATAGTGTTTTTTCGGAAGTCGGTTGTTTTTTTTTGGAAAAAGTTTTATCTATTAGCTATTTGCCCTATATTTCTGCAGTTACTTTGAAATTCAAATGAGTTTATTCTACCTCTTTAATAGTTGGCCAGTCGTTACAATTGCATTAAGTACTTTATTAATAGTTATAATTAAACAAAAAGGATTGAAGTGACTTTGACAGTGACACTTATTGTATTTCTGAAAATGGCTGAGATTCCGTCTACGAGTAGCGGTTTATTTAATTTTGATTTCGTGACTTCTAAGCGTGGAGGACGTGATGGAAGTTTCGGCCCTTGATAGAGTTATCCCACCTACATTGCCATTCGGATAAAAGTTCTTCCCAGACGTCCGTCTGCGGTTCAAATAATCTAGAGATCATAACACGGTCATATTGTATTAAAAAGTTTGCGTCCATGGTCTCTCGTTTGGAATACTACATTGTAGCACATCGCCGCACCTCAAGATCGACTGGAAGTACACCTGCAAGTACCGGTAGGACTTAAGTACTAAGCGTCCTATACGCTTTACCGCCCCTATAGTAGCCGTATCGACCCAGACAGGTTTAAAGTCAAAAATGATAAACGCCAAGTAGCTCATCAAGATCAATGTTAACCAAAAAGCCATTTTTTCTTTTTTTACCCTATGAAATATCAATTGTAAAGAAAATAAATACACTTCTGCTCTCAGTAATACTTTAGTGTCATTATTAGTTACCTAACAACAATGGGTTGAATATGGACAAAGAAAGGATGACCAATGTATTGAAATCCATGTTCAACCCCCCAGGGGTTGAACATGGAAACATTTAGGGGTTCAACATGGTCGGGGGTAAAGATTGTGGTGGTTGAACATGGACTAAACCGTATATACGGTACCTATAACGAAAATACCTTTTTTTTATTTTTGTCTGTCTGTTTGTTCCGGCTTATCTGCAAAACCGTTAAACCGATTTTGACGGGACTTTCACTGACAGACAGCTGAAGTAACAAGCAGTAATATAGGGCACAGGGTTTTTTGTAGCACGTTCCCTTAAGATACATTCCGATATCCGCGTGGATATCGGAATGTAAATGGTGGGTAAAGCCGCGGGCTGCAGCTAGTCCTACTATAATATTACAAATGTGAAAGTTTGTATGTTTAGATGTTTGTTAGTCAATCACACTAAAACGGCTGAACGGATTTGGATTAAATTTAGCACACAGATAGTTTGTAACCTGGATTAACACATAGAATACTTTTTATCCCGGTAATACGTTCCCGTGGGATAATTCCCAACATCCATGCGAACGAAGCCGCGGGCTGTAGCTAGTTAAGAATAAAGATTACATTGATTTTGACAGTGACTCAAAATCAAAGATAAAATAACTGTTAACGGACTGTACATACGTCAGCCCTTAGTAGTCTTTCTCTGCTCTTTTGTCAATCTGTGCGTGACATACAACGAAAATTGTGATAATATGATCAAATAAAAATGACGACAAAAAGGGTTGAAGCCTCCGTTTGAATTAACTTGATTTTCCTTCCGACCCGAAAATTTGTACAGCATAGTTGAAGCTGATCTTTGTTGGAATAACTTTATTTGTTAAGAAAATAATGGTATTGTTAAATAAATATTTTTTTATTTGGTACCTTTTGATAACATGCTTGCTTATTTCATCGCCAAACAAAGCTAAAGCCAGTCGTTACCAGTGGTCTCGGTGCGTCGACTAATTACCGGGTCCATGGATAATTTTAATTAACCGTGGTCCCATGGCATTAGGGATTGTTCTCGGACTTCTGACTATATCGATAGAAAATGAAAACCATCAGTTACATACAATAAAGTATACTCATTCATAAGCAAATAAAATAATTCCATCGTTGGAATCAAAAACATACTCATACTACAAATATATTGAAAACCATGAATTCATATAACTGATACACTAAAGACTGCCGTGAGTAGAGAGTGCTAGAGTGCTGTGTGCTGCCGGACGTAAAAGAATAGCACCATCCCATTTCTTCCCGTGGGTGTCGTAGAAGGCGACTGAGCGACTTACTAGAGAGACTACAGCGTTCTCTATGCATTTGACCACCATACTGCGATCGCCAACCCGCCTGCCAAGCGTGGCGATTATGGCAAATCCCCCCTTTTGGGATAGGCTTATGGCCAGAAGTGGACGTCTCGCGGCTGATGTGATGATGATGACGCTAAAGACTTATTATGACTTATAAACCATCTTAACATTTCTAATGCGTATCATCATCTCCTTAGCCTTATCCCAAATATATCGGGGTCGGCTTCTAATTTAACCGAAAGCAACAAATATTTTACTTCGTGCGACTGCCTATGTGGCCTTCACAAACCAATTAGGTACTAGCTAACACCGTGAATGTAAGACTATTTGTCAGACTTTGCCTACCCGTAACGACTGTCAAAGATTTACGAATGACAGCCGGAACCAATGACTCCAGTGGCTTTATAAATCGATAATCATTACGTCGAAGCCCGCTGTCGCTGAAAATCAGCGCTGGGGGGCTCTGTCTTGCATAGGGTCGCAGCATAATGCTGAGCGATAGCCGTTTTGCGTGAATGTGACGCATGTTTCCCTCAACCTTTTCTTATTTTTTTGTGTGTTTCTGTTTTTTTTTGCGTCATGTTTACCGAAAATAAACGTTTTTTCTTTCTTTCATAATAATAACAGTCACATTAGTACTTGACCAGACTTGGACTCAAAACCTCGTGCATAACAGGCGAGGCTTTAGCGACTGGCAATCGATACGTTGGCTCTAAATTCAACAATATCGGGATACGAACATTATTTTTCATCACGTTCGATTTATCAGTTCATGTTCCTTTTCCCATTATGGCACTGACCTCGACCTTTCAACAAGTATACACGATCCCCAATAATTGCTTTCGCGGTTACATGAGTTTGCACATTTTTACCAGTGGTTTTTATTAAATTAATTATAATTTGCAGTCCTCTCTTCTCCTAATTTAATAAATTCTTGGGTATGGAAAAAAGTTCAAAGTTTTCTTTCTGCCAAGAATTTAACTGGAAGTAATTTAAAGAGGTTTTTGAATAGCAGAAGAGTTGAGTTATTAATTTGTTAGTCATAGAGCCTTTTGTTTCTGCCTCGTGATTTGATACCTTGTTTTTTAATCACCATTGCTTTCGTAATCTTATTCCGTGACATTTGATATCAAATGGAGTTTCCATTTTGAATTGGTTCGTTTATTTGTATCTCTCAAAGATTGGTGTCTTTGAATAATTTGATTTCCTGTTTTTTTTTTTTGTGATTGCAGATCAGTATCAATAAGCATATTTTTTAAATTTTGAAGCATGACGTAAATGGGCTTGACCAAGTAACACGCAACCACATACATGAAAAGATTGTATTTGTGCACAGTGCACAAACTATAACTATGCATTCTTCAGCAAATAATTCTAGCTAATTTAATAACCAACGAAAAATTTCTACGCTAGGGGGGGTCTAAAATCATATTATACTGAATTAATGGTTTCAGTTTGCGCACTGTTTATCCGGTATAACCGAATAATAGCAATTAGCGAAATAAACAAAATACGAAAATAGCCTGCTGTGCCTGTTAACAACAGTTATTAAACCAAAATGTAACATGAATACAAATGGAACTAGGTAGTATTATTGGTCTCGTCACAACGACCGCACTGGTAACGTGATCAATGATTAATTTATGAGAGTACACTCAGTAGCGTAATTTTACAGTAGGTACATTTACTACAAAATACAGGGTGTAAAAAGCCACATCACATAGCGGTCAACTACGCTTTTTGTACATCAAACTAAGTAATAATGCACAAAAATAATCGCTGGGAAACGACTTTTATTTTTTATGACAAAATTTGCTGTTTGCGGTAGTACCCAATATAACGCACGTAAAAAATTGTGCTTATGGGTGCATTTAACAGTAAAAGATGGAACACAGCATGTAAAATTTCTGTAAGAGATGGAATTTTGACTTTCAATATCACCGTAACCACAAGGTTCCCAGGTATGTTTTTTTTTTGTTTTTGAGGATGGGAAATCATCATGGTCCCGTGCAAAATTATTATATTGATGGGGAGTACGAGTGACTCTCGGTTTCGTTACCTCGACTTTTTACACCCGATATAATATGCATAAATACAGGCTTAGTTTTCAAACAGCTTCGTCATTAAAGGGTGTGTTACAGACCATTAGACTGAACACTTCTCCCCATGGGACCAACATCGTATGTCAATAAAATTTATTTATTTATTATTTATCGTAATCGTGAAAAGAAATCCAGTGGTCCCATACATTTATATCCACTAGGTATTGGAGTTTTGTATGTAGCAGTTGATAAATTTTTCGCCATACAGATATTGGTCCCATAGAGACACTTGTTCAGTTTGATGGTCTTTACCAGATTCTTAAATACGATAGGTCTTTGAAAACTTACCCTGTATAGTGATTATATATCTCATGAGACATTTAAGCTTCGTTATGAATGTCCTTTCCTTGTTGAAGATTATACTGTCAGCCTTTAACATAAAAAGAAGACAAAATTAGTTTCTGGACTGTGAAACGAGATGAAAATATGATCGCCACCATCTGGCGTCAGGCGCAAAAATCACCGCCCTCTGTATCAGTTTTTTGGTGACCGTTGCAATATTGTGTTTCATAAAATCTAACCAAAACCTAGTTTCAACAGTAGGTTTTACTGATGTTTTTGTTAGTTTTAAATAAATGTGATTTTCCAACATAAGCTTCGGATTTGTTTTTGAACGCTGCGCTGAGTTTTTGTGCTATGTTTTAAAATTCTCTTTCATAACTGAACTGGCGTAGCATGAAGCATACCATTCATATTTTTTCCACTCAAAGCCTTCTTGAAATCATATTCAAGCCATGATAAATGCCAGATGTTTTTGAATAAAATAAAAATATTGGACCAGCCCATTTATTCTATAAAAATTCGCCTTGAAAACTTAGAGTGCGTTTCACGAAAGAATTCCAGCCATAATGTTGGTAGCTGTTTTATTTAGGAATGACATCTCGCTGGTCAGCCCAGTAGGTTGTTGGCTACTTAACTGACTATCCAACTGACTATGATATATAATCTGGCTTCCTCAAAAAACTAAGGCCTCCAGCCAAGGCTTAAAAACTTGAAACTAATGTTGGTACCACGGAAATTCAATGTTTTAACTGGTATTTTCACACTACAGACAGGGGAACCGACATAACGGTGAAAGGAATTCTTTCATGAAATGCACTAAAGGTGAAGTGAGCTGTCAAGAATATCATCAGGCGGGATGACAGCTCACTTCAAGTTTTCTTTTCATAGGAAGATTTTTACAGTCTATTACACTGCTGGTAACCTGAGCATGATGAGTTCCGGAATACTAAAATATGTTGAACTAGATAAAGCTCAAACGCCAGTGGATACCAAAGTAACGGAAGCTGACTGTACTCTTTGATATCGTTCTGATTCGGTTCTCGTTTTGATATTGGATTTGACGTTAATTCGATTATGTAATAACAGAATATTGCAGTACGAAATTGACAGTAAGAACGTACAACAGCGATCATTTGCGATCCAGGTTTCGATATCAAATTAAATAAAAAAAAAAAATAGGAAAGTCAAGGTAAGGGTTTTTTGCGTTTCCTAATTTAAATCCTAATCTTAGGAAGTTAGGACCATTTCTTCATTTTGATTTGTCTAGTCTGCCGAGTTAGACAGAGTTAAACTGCTATTTTAGCAAGAACTGAACCCACAAAGGGTGCAGTTCTTGTTAAATAGCAGTTCTAATAGAGGCGATATTGCCGTAAGCACTATTGCTGAGCATGAGGTTTTGGGTTCGATTCCCAGGTCGGGCAAAGGTTTTTCTATCTGGAAATTCTCAGTAGCAGCCCGAGGAGTCTGGTTTTGTTACCGGTTGGTGGGAATAGGCTCGCCCTTTATTACATGGGACTTAAAAATAACTGGAAACATGGATTTACTATACGTACACATCTGTCCAACACTTCAGGGAAACAAGGCGTAATGTTATGTTAACTTTACAATAGTTGGTAAAGAAACTGTTATTAAGCACACACAATAAACAGAATAATTTGCCACCATGTATTACTCACAAAAAAAGTACCTATTTCGGAATTAAAAAGACATCAGATTATGTGGAAAATTTCGGAAAACATTTCGGAATTAAAATAATTGGAAATTAAAGGTAGGTATTCTACGAGAGTTTTTCGTAGATAACTTAATACAAGTTTATTTCTAGAGTTAGCACCTCGGCGTAGCCGTCATATTTCTTAGTTCACAGATTGCTTTAAACCAAGTTTAGACATCGTCGCTGTGCTCAAGTTTTGTAGCCGTTATGTTTTCGTAATGTGTAGTATCATTTTAGGTATGAGCCACGAAGTTTAGAATAGAACTTAGCTTGACATATTAGAAGTCAAGATTGTAATCTTCACAGTTGGCTTTATAATTAACAAGCTTCTACCCTCGACTTAGCTCACGTGGATGTCGGAAATTTTATGAGTTTTAATTTTTTGCGCGGAACCCTAATTTTCAAAAATAAAGGAATCCTAAGTAACTTCTTATCAGCAAGCTGCCAACGAAAGTACCGTAAAAATCTGTCCAGCCGTTTCAGAGATTAGCCGGCATTGACAGATCGACGGAAAAACACTAAAAAAATTGTTTTTAAGGTTCCGTACCCAAACGTTAAATCAGGACCCTATTACTAAAACTCCGCTGTCCGGCCGTCTGTCTGTCTGTCCGTCTGTCACCAGGCTGTATCTCATGAACCGTGATAGTTAGACAGTTGAAATTTTTTGCCGTTTTTATAGATAATGGTACGGAATCCTTCGTGCGCGAGTCCAACTCGCACTTGGTTGTTTTTTTTATAAGTACCAGATAAACTTTCATACACATTTAGTAAAAAGCTGTTATTTAGACATTTCAAAGAGACATTTCAATTTTATTTGTTTGTATAGAAGATGTTGTGTTGGTTAATGGGTTGGTTGATAGGATGACAAAGACAATGATATGTTTTAAATATCGATAGCGCTACACGCACTTTGTGATTTGAGGTGTAAGTGGGTCATATTATAATATACAAAGTATTTTGATTTAGAACGATATGCTAGAAAAAACAGTCCTAAAATCGTTCATCCTTCATTTTTTTTAGTGTAACCATTTCCGGATGGTGCAAGTTATTCGAAAGAGATACCGTGGCCCCTGGCACATAGGCAACTGAGTGAACAAGGGTGGGTTTTAGTGAGTAAAAGTCTGACACGCCCTCCTGCTCCACCCAGAGCGAGAGAAGTTATTTGATGATTTCCCACCCAAAAATAAAAAATAAAAACGAATAGATCGTGGATCTTTGACAGTCGTTACGGGTCGTCAGGGGCCCGAAAGTCTGACAACCAGTCTTACCAAAGAGTATCGTGTTACCCAAAATAAAAAAAAACCATTCCGGATAGTGTAACTCATAACCAGAGGTCGGAGTAGGTAGATTGATTTACTTGCGTCAAGATATTATAATACGGACATGCCATTTTATCCATAATGTGCGGGAAGTACCGGAAAGAATTATGGAATAAAATAAAATACTGATTTCTTTCACCATTAGCTAACACTGGTAGCGTAGATTGATGTTATTAATACGTTTTTCACCTTAAACACAAATTCGTGCTAATTACAATATGCAGTTCCGGTATTTTGGAGGCATATCCATATTATCCTCTACGTTTGGCGTCAACGACCTTAAATCAATCTACCTACTCCGACCTCTGCTCATAACTCTCATAATCGTTGCGTAAATTATTCCTCATAACTATGCCTGACTAGATCTAAAACAAGAGTCTCTGTCATCAACTCAGTCTACCGCAGGCCACTGCTGGACATAGGCCTCTCCCAGGCTGCGCCACAACACTCTATCCTCCGCCTTCCGCATCCAGTCTGTCCCAGCCACCTTTTTAAGGTCGTCAGTCCATCTAGCTGGGGGGCGTCCCACACTACGTTTGCCGATACGCGATCCACTACAGGACTCGTCTGCTCCACCGTCCATCGGTCCTTCGACAAACATGGCCAGCCCACTGCCACTTCAGCTTGCTCACTTTACAAGCAATGTGGGTAACGTCGGTTCTTTTCCGGATAATTTCATTCCTGATTTTATCCTTCAAAAAACTCCGAGCATAGCCCGCTCTATAGCGCACTGAGCGACCTTACCAGTCTTTGTACCAAAGGAAAAGCGAGATGTTATAATGTATTTTAATCAAACTTTACCAAGTCTGAAACCCTTGTGGTTACTCAAACTTATCCAAACACTAACTCACTCGTTGATATAAAATTGTTCGCTAACGAACTTCGCTTTCGCGAACTGATTATCGTCAGCGAAAGAATCCTTTTAACTTTTCTCGTTCTTCATAAACTTGTTGAGAGCTCTATTTTCTTTCGTCTTGTCTTCGTAATAATTAGTTGATTTATGATTATATTACGTAGATCTAAAATTCGAATATGATTGATATGATTCATAAGCAAATAAAATAATTCCATCGTTGGAATCAAAAACATACTCATACCACAAATACATTGAAAATTATGAATTCATAACTGATACACTAAAGACTGCCGTGAGTAGAGAGTGCTAGAGTGCTGTGTGCTGCCGGACGTAAAAGAATAGTACCATCCTATTTCTTCCCGTGGGTGTCGCAGAAGGCGTCTAAGGGACTTACTAGAGACTGATACTGCGATCGCCAACCCGCCTGCCAAGCGTGGCGATTATGGCAAATCCCCCCCTTTTGGGGGAGGCTCATGTCCAGCAGTGGACGTCTTTCGGCTGATATGATGATGATGATGTAATTCAAATTAAATAAAGGATAATAAACAAAAGATAAAATACAAAAAATAATCACAAACTAATACATATTAACACCACAGCGCAGCTGACCTTTCTGAAGGTCATCACCTATAAATTAACTACATGTCCTCCTAAGGCGGCCCCTCCCGGCGTTACCACTCACATCTGCCTTACAAATAACATTTGTTGGTCGCCCTTCATTCATTCTCCCAACACGACCAAACCATGTTCGCATACTCTTTTAATTTTTTGTTACTACAGCTTCTTTTAAACCGCCCCGTTGCTTTATAACATCAGTCCTCAGCCTATTCATAGTCACACCACACCACACATGCTTCGTCTTCACATATTTCGTCCACACAGATTTTACTTCCCTACCTATGTTATCGTGATGCCGTAGACCTCCAGGATCTTTTAAATCGTCATATTAAAAATGATAAAAACTCCCATCAATTGGTTGACATGGCCCTAACCCTTACCCTGTGCTTCAAATAATCAATATATGTCAGCGTATCAATCAATTAGCTACATTGACTGAAGTCAATAATTCTCCTTTTCAAAGCCCAATTATAAACAGTCTTGGGCTGTTATAATGAAGTGAACTAATCACTTAATTTTGCGCTACCCTAATCAACACTGTAGGCTTCTAACTCCTAATCTGTGCCATAGTTGCCTAATACCGCACACTTCAAGGTCCTAAAGCCTTCAACTATTAGCATTGGCCAACTTGAGTATAATTTCACACGGGTTAATCGAAACTTCAACAAAAGTCCATGATATGGGTACTCACCTAATTTCCAACACTGGTTACTACTGAAAGTTTTGAATACCCTCGTCCATAATCTTGTGGCACTAGAAGACTTTCAAGTTCACAAAGTTGCAACAAAAATTCTTCGTTGCCAACAAAAATGTATAAAAGAAAATAACTTAATTGGTATAACTTTTGACCGAAAGGTACGTCGAGCAGCGGTCAAAGTTAAGAGGGTTGTGGTCGGTAAAGTTATGCTCGGAAAATTCAATTTTCGGTTCGGGTTCAGGGATCACAAACGTGTTTTAGTAAACTTTTGACGGAACAGGTAATTTGAATGGGGTTTAACTTCGATTGAAGTGACATTCTGTTGTGAAGAGTTAGCGTACCTGGTACGCTAACTCTTGCCGTAGAAAATGATTATAGGACAAATGCTCACAAAACCGTAAAGTGGTATGCTATGTTCACGATTTAGTTTCTAAACATGAAAACAAAATGTTTTTTTTCGAAAAAACTACTTCAATATCCACACAATTGAGTTTAGATTGCACTAAAACACCAAACATTAAAAAAAAATCGTCACTGGTTCCAGTCATTGTGTCAGTGTTGGCATGGTCTTAATTTACACTTGAATATTGTTGATATTTGTTTAAATAAAACCAAGGACTTTATTCAGGTAACTAGTGCTTTAGTAAATACCATAGCATAAGGAAACTTATGTTCAGTTCTTGTTAGCAGTGTTTTCTCACCCATAGCTTTTTTTTTCTTATGGTTTCTGGGCAAATATTTTAGAAGCGATCTTATCCAGCCGCTTATTACAGACGAAACGTTCTGAACTGAAAATTATATGGTTTGTACTTAAGACATAACGATGTTTTCTAACAAGTATATTATGTAAATGTCAACCATATATATATAGGTAGGTTTATAGATAGGTTTTTTTTTGAGGGTAGTAAATCATCAAATAGCTTCTCCCGCTCTGGGTGGAGCAGGAAGGCAACTCCGCACCCCTGGCAGGTCTAACTTCATTTCATACACCTGTAACTTTCAGAAAATACTTTGTATATACATTTTACAACCGGTACTTAAACTTCCGGCAGCACTATATGATATGGGTACCGTTACAAACTAGTGCTAACTTGTTTCAAGTTATTAATTAAGTTCTAGGCTGCCACCGTTTAATGTTGCTAATACGGACGTCGTCAGGGAAATTTGATTACCTTGAAGGTAGTTATAGTTTTATTCGATTTGCTTTGTTCAGTTTTAGCTTCAAGCTTGGAATGTTTAACTGCGATGTTGTTCTTCTGAATACCGCAGCTTTATAATACTGATTATTATAGGAGATATTTTGGCCTTGCACGTGATTTATGTATATCTTTTGAATGTATATTTAACTAGTTGTATTTCCTATGCAGTGTATGTCGTATGTTCCCTACCTCTTCTTCTTTAAGTGAGAAGACGCCATTCATACAATTTCCGTGTCTACAAGGGTCAATTTTAAGTTATTGAAGCTGTTCTGAAACGAGAGAAGTAGTTTGTAGTTTTCATATTGACTTGAATTGAATACAATTCTCGTCTTCTCTGGTCCTTTCACAGTAATTGTACCTCTGACAAACTGCATCATCATCAACTTGCATCACTATCAAAATCGCAGTGATATTTATTACCTACGCTGGCCAGGAATCAGCCTGGGATTCCCGACGCCCAGGGCGTCTTCTGCGGAGCCTAGTGCCGTTAGGGTGCATATACTGCCTCTCCCTTACGTGCGCCGCCTCCTTCTTCGCGAGCATCACTGCTACTACGACGGCTACCCATGCACTCTCGCTCCGTACCATGGCTTGGACCAGGGCCGGACGCGAGAGATAGCCTCAGCCGTTCGCTTCCACAAGGACACGGTGGTGCTCAGCCCAAGCCGAGCAGACCTCCACTGTATGCTCCACCGTGTCTATCTTCGCAGTTCGTTACAATAAGGTTGCGGTTGGGTTGCTGCTAAGTACTGTGAATCATTTTCATATTAAAAACCAAACTTTTTAACGCGCAGTAGGAATAGTTAAACAAACCGTGCTGCGCCCCAAATAAGATTTATGAAGAATAGTTCAGTAGCAACACAAATATTTGAATGAACTTGACGGTGTTTTTGGGTTGAACATTGAATTTGGGTTTGCATATCCATCCATATTAGACCGCCCAAAATTAATTAATTCAAACAGCCAGATAAACTATAAACTCACCATTACAAAATATGAGAGATGTTCCAAGATTAACACACATGCACCTAAAAGGCTGTGAGTAAGACAATATACGCCATCTTAAGAGGAGCCCTTAAAAGCTGATGGATCAACTCGGGACGGAGTTGGACGTCTATGATTGATGAGAACAAAGTTCGGGTACTCTCGGGAACTCTCGGCACAGGGGTATAGAAGTATTAAGTTCAAGTGATAGATACGGTAGGGTTGTAGAGATCGGGAATTGATTTTGGGGCTGAAGTGGAAATTGGTTCTGTTATGATTAATGGTTTCGATGGTATGGGATTATACACGGTGACATATTAATCATCTTACAATGGCAGCACACGTCATGTATCCAATGACTACTAGTCATTTATTTAAAAAAATGACATTTATGAACATATGAATAATTTAATAAAATGAAATATCATTCGCTAAGACTCATGACATAGTTTGAAACATCCGTTTATAGAGATGGAATGAATGATGGAATGTCATGATCTGCTCGACTCGCACGCGGGGTAGGTATCTTCTACCGTTTGATACGTAAACATCAGGGTGTTTCATAATTCTAAAGCAATATTTATTTTCCTATGCCCTATTAAATTAATAGCAACAATATTTAAATCCCGCCTAAAGGTATTTTAATACATTTTATACATTTAATACATTGATAGGACCACCTTTGTAAGACGACTAATATGTCACGGTGTATTTGTTACGAAACGCTCTTAAAGTATTTGATTGCATTATTTCATAGGATAGAAGAAGAAACGTGACTTGTTTGTACGGATATATTTCTAGGATGAGGGTGGAGGTTTCAGGATTAAAATTTACCATTTTCGCCGTTGAAACTTTTTATCTTGCTTATCCTTTCGCCATTGTAAATTTTTATCTTGCTTATCCTTTCGCCATTGTAACTTTTTATCTTCAAGATTCAAGATTCAAGATTTTTTATTTGTGGAAACATGAGTACACATACACAGCATGCAAGTTATTAAATTAACATTATAGTTTGGATCAGTCAGTATGTTTGGCCTTAGTGGCGTACAAATATTTAAATTTCTTCATCATAATTACGTAACAATTAGTCAAGTAGTTAGTTAATTAAAGTTATGATCATAGCAATAATATGTTGCTGCATGTACGGATTATGTCAAAGATGTATTGATAATATTGGTTACTACACCTTGCTTATCCTTTTGCCATTGTAACTTTTTATCTTGCTTATCCTTTCGCCATTGTAACTTTTTATCTTGCTTGTCCTTTCGCCATTGTAACTTTTTATCTTGCTTATCCTTTCGCCATTGTAACTTTTTATCTTGCTTGTCCTTTCGCCATTGTAACTTTTTATCTTGCTTATCCTTTCGCCATTGTAACTTTTTATCTTACTTATCCTTTCGCCATTGTAACTTTTTATCTTGCTTGTCCTTTCACCATAGTAACTTTTTATCTTACTTATCCTTTCGCCATTGTAACTTTTATCTTGCTTGTCCTTTCACCATTGTAACTTTTTATCTTACTTATCCTTTCGCCATTGTAACTTTTTATCTTGCTTGTCCTTTCACCATTGTAACTTTTTATCTTGCTTATCCTTTCGCCATTGTAACTTTTTATCTTGCTTGTCCTTTCGCCATTGTAACTTTTTATCTTTCTTATCCTTTCGCCATTGTAACTTTTTATCTTACTTATCCTTTCGCCATTGTAACTTTTTATCTTGCTTGTCCTTTCACCATAGTAACTTTTTATCTTACTTATCCTTTCGCCATTGTAACTTTTATCTTGCTTGTCCTTTCACCATTGTAACTTTTTATCTTACTTATCCTTTCGCCATTGTAACTTTTTATCTTGCTTGTCCTTTCACCATTGTAACTTTTTATCTTACTTATCCTTTTGCCATTGTAACTTTTTATCTTACTTATCCTTTCACCATTGTAACTTTTTATCTTACTTATCCTTTCGCCATTGTAACTTTTCATCTTGCTTATCCTTTTGCCATTGTAACTTTTTATCTTGCTTATCCTTTCGCCATTGTAACTTTTTATCTTACTTATCCTTTCGTTGGAAGGATAATTGGCCAAAGGGGTAATTGCTTAAGACACTATCAGCAGGAATCGCTTTCATTTTAACAGTTCCACAACATTCATAGCGTTGTTTATTAGGTTTTTAAGCGGATAATGTTTTCGAACATATGAAAGAATGGATTAGTATTAACCTTCAAATTTATTAACAATATTCTTAAAAATAATTCTGATTCTGATTAATAGTGTGTTAGGGTTGCAATAAGTGTGTTGTTTTGAAACACAATAAAACCTTTTTACCGCAAATAGACCTCATGACTTACAACATGGGTAAGATTTGTACCTGATATTGATCTCATGGGAAGTGATATAGTCTTGTCAACCAACAAAAAAAACACACACAACTGAGTTCCGGAAAAACACTACAAAGTGAAAAATAACTGTAATTTCGGAAGTCGGTGACTTTGGAAACGTATTTTAATTTTTTGTCACCGCCTTCCAAAATTAAAGTAATTTTTCACTTTGTAGTGTTTTTCCGGAAGTTTTAGTTATAATACCTACCCCACACCAATTCGAAATTGCATCATCCTTGGGGTCAAAACAATGCCTATTTATGCGATAGCAGCAATCGCGGTTGATTTGCTGTAATTTTTTTAAGAGTTCCGTTGTCTGTGTCCGAAATTCATCACCAGATCTATATGAAATCTAAGTCGGACCATTTTGGAAGAAACCCCTTTCGAAAAAAAAAAGAATTTTCAAATCCGTCTATATATGACGGAGTTATAATAAAAAAACAATAACATGACGAATTGATAACCTCCTTCTTTTTGAAGCCGGTTAAAAATGGGTCCATAACTGCGTTCCTATTGTCTGTCCGCTATCCATGGTTGGTTAGTGAATGCTTGACCCACCTTTACCATCCGAGATATCATTATTCAGAAAACACGTTACGCAGTTGGTCGCGGCTGTCATTTGTTATTGTAGATCTTTGACAGTCGTTACGGGTCAGCAGAAGCTCGAAAGTCTGACCGCCAGTCCTACCAAGGGGTATCGTATTCAAAGCCAAATGGGCCCAAAAACGCACTTTTGAACGTCAGTTGCCCCATTTAAAATAATGATATTTAGCTGCATGCAGTTAAACTGGAAGCCGACCCCAAAGTAGTTGGAAAAAGTCTAAGTTAGGCAGAACAAACTAAGCTCCTATTTACTAACCACCTAATATTACAACCTCTACATCTGGTTATCTGACTTGAAAACCCGACTTACCAATCATTGTGATACTTAATCATTGCTCTAGATGCCATAAAACCGGGCGTCGTCGTCTACCCTTCAATTTATATTTGTCACCTTGAAAATTCCGCTAAAAATAATTGAAAATTAATACTCGGCTATGTTCTGAAATTCAATTTCCTTGAAATAATCTGCAGCCGCGTCGCTCCGTCACTCTCCGCGCTGGTTGACGCTTCGGCACGTACATGTTTATAACTGCTTTACAAAGTCTTCATTTCTTATTTCGATTCTTGGAGGCAAGTTTAGATTTTATATTTTCAAATTGTAGTTGTAGTTTATCATAGTCGGCGTTTGTTTATTATATTGTACAGACGCCAGCACATCAAGCTACCCCAATCTATCAAATTTCTTTGATAGATTTTCAACTTTATAACAGAAAAATAAGGTTCATGTTCAATTGGGAATATTTGACAGTTTGGGATAGCTCGATGTGCTGGTGCCTGTACTAGCTTTTGCCAGCGGTTTCGCTTGCGTGGAGCTCGGAAATTATCATTGGCCCAATTTCATCCAAATTCGTTCGGCAGTTCAAACTTGTTTGAGTCACAAACATCAGGTACATTTTGGAAGGGGCGACTAAAATCAATTTAATGTAAATGTCAACGTTCAAAAGTGCCTTTTGAGTGACTATTTGAAATAAAAGCTTTGACTTTGACTATTAAGTAGGATTTTTAAACCACATAATGTCAACTACTATGATCAAAATTAATCATCATCATCATCATCATATCAGCCGAAAAACGTCCACTGCTGGACATAAGCCTCCCCCAAAAGGGGGAGATTTGCCATAATCGCCACGATTGGCAGGCGGGTTAGCGATCGCAGTATGGTGGTCAAATGCATAAAGAACGCTGCTGCCCATTCTCTAGTAAGTCCCTTAGTCGCCTTCTACGACACCCACGGGAAGAAACGGGATGATGCTATTCTTTTACATCCGGCACCACACGGAACAAAATTAATACCCCTGCCTAGTTGCGTAATACACTATCAATAATAACCTGAATATAGAGATACGCAAATATCTATATGGATATTCTATCCATTTCTTTACACGTTCGTAAAAATTCGCTGCTCAACCACGTAAAAATCGCAATGAATGTTGTTGATCTGTCAAAAGAAACACTTCGCGGCTGATAGAGTGTTACTTACACAATGACCTCGATGGACATGATACATAAACCCTCGCGCCATCCCATCTTCTGAGCACGGCGGGCTGAGCTGATGCGGCTGCTGCAGGCGCAGAAAGCCTCAAACGGCGCAAATATGTTTGAGGCGTTTGGGGTTGAAACACTACGGCCGAGTGCTCATCGAGTACTTCGGGACATCGCCAAGCGCTTGGTCGACTCTTCACGTGACCAAAGGGCTGGCCTATTCTTAGGTCAAAGAATCAGTATTGCCATCCAACGTGGCAACGCTGCCAGCCTTTTGGGCACTTTTCCCACTGACGAGACTGAGCGTTGCGGACGAATTCTTCGATGCCCAGTGAGCTCTTCCCTTTTTTACTTTACAGACTCGTTCATAATGTCTAATTATTTAATTTGAATGAGACAAATAAAAACACGCATACAATTGTCTACTGTTATATAGTAACCTAGATAGTTGATTTTCTATTCAAGTTCAGTTCAATGTGAGGAGTAAATTGCAGACGTGCCACTAACCTGTAAAAACAAAAGCATGGATCGAATCAAATCCATTCAGCTCAAAAGCTTTGGTACGCGAACGCGCAGAGCTAATGTAACGTAAATACGATCGATCTAATAGTGTGGCAAGCACTAAATAAATATTTTGATCGAAAACTGTTTTCTATTTTAATAGCGTTGGAATTTACGTCACGTTTAGGTAGGTACATTGCCGAACGTTCGAGAGTGCCAGACCCTTTGAATGGTCTCAGCCATTTTGAAATCAAATATAACGTCACCAAATCTACAAACAACATCAAATTCCAACTCCGACCCACCTGCAATTACTGAACAGCGCACTTCTGAGGACAATTGAAGCCTTAATTACCAGAGATTGTGCATTGACAAAGGAGTTGTTGACTGCTTACTAGTTGGAGGCAAAATTGCAGCCTCTTGACTTCCAACCTCCTCCCCCCTCCCTCCGCCCAACTAAGAGCCTGTACACATGAGCGTTTTCTCGGCAATTTCTTGACAGGAATAGAACGTAGCTACCGCGTAGACGCGGCGTGCAAAATGAATACAAGATAGTAAAGTATCATTAAAACGACGAAAACTGCCCTTATTGTCAATGTGATAATAATAATAAAATGTTTATAAATAACCAAATATACAGTTTTGATTCTTACGTAACACAAATAAACTACTCCTAAAACTGTTGTTCAAAGGAAAACAGGGTTTGAATATTTTAACCTTTGATTTTAATATTTATTTTTTATTTTTGTTAAACATAGTAACTTTATTTTGGTACACCATATTTTGCTAATGACGATTATGATCTATCAAATATGATTTGTTGCAACTCAAGGCAGCATGTTTGGATTTTTTGGACCTCCACTGAGAAAAGTTGCAGTATCTTTTATTTATTATCATGTCATATTATTGTTACCTTTGTTTTAAATATAAAGTTAACTATAAATGTCACATTATAGCCACAATCTTGCCAAGAAAACGCTTGTGTGTAAGGGCTCTTAATTCCTCCCAAGGACGTAGATTCCCGTCGTTATACCTCAGTGTTGTATTACTAACAATAAGTTAGTGTGTATGCGCTTTACCTTGCTGAATGATTGCTGCAAATGATTTTAATTAGACTATTGTAAATGAAACTGAAATCCAATTGTTTCGAGAATCCCTTCAGGATTTGTGCTAAATTGGATGAGGCTTGAAAATTGAAAATAGTACAATAGAATAAATTCATGTGACAATTTGATATAAACAAACGTTTAGTCCACTTTTGTTATTCCAAAAAGAAGAACTTTTTGGACCTGTCATCTTCATTATCAGTAATCCTTTGGATAACATTAGTTGGTCCAACAAATGATGGATGTAAAATATGTATAAATTAATTTGTGTTAATATTGTTGGTAAGCATATAATATACGGATTGATAATCGACGTATACGTCAATTCGCATGAATTTACTCGCCCGAATCGGGAGAATCAACAACTCCAGAAACGCGCATTTTGGAGTTTTCGATTCGCCCACAAATACTTCAAAACAGACACTTTGTGTGAGACGTCTATAGAAATGAACATCTATATTATTTATGTTTCAATTTGTCTGATTCGGGCGATTAAATTCATGCGAATTGACTTATTAGTCACGCTTATTAGCCGCGGCATCGACTTACGAAGCATCATGAAAGGCATGTACCAATCTGCTATGAACAGGAACAGCCGAGGCTTATTGGGCAGCTTATGAATCGCTAAAAACCGACAGTTCAACTTTACCACAACTTATTTAATAGTTCACCCAGTCCGAGTCGTCCGATCCGTCCGATCCATCCGATCCGTCCGATTCGTCCGATCCGTCCGATCCGTCCGATCCATCCGATCCGGCCGATCCGTCCGATCCGTCCGATCCATCCGATCCGGCCGATCCGTCCGATCCGTCCGATCCGTCCGATCCGTCCGATCCATCCGATCCGTCCAATCCGTCCGATCCGTCCGATCCGTCCGATCCGTCCGATCCGGCCGATCCGTCCGATCCGTCCGTCCATCCGTCTGTCCGTCCGTCCATCCATCCATTCATCCATCCATCCATCTATCCATCCATCCATCCTCTGTCTGTGTCTCTGTCTGCAGAGAAACACGCGCACGCCGCACGGCTTACAACAATGTAGCAAAAAGTGTCGTTACAACTTTTGGTCTTAATTAAAAGTGTCGTTACAACTTTTGGTCTTAATTTTTTACGACGACGTAGTTTGAACGTAGTAAGATTCCTCGGGAATTATTAAGTCTAAACTTACAGTACATTCTGAGCCAATACTGCCATTATGCATTACGATAGCAGTGGTGAACCCAGGCGGATACTTTACTTTGTGAACATCATCTTTTTTTTTGGGTGGGAGGGAAATCATCAAATAACTTCTCCCGCTCTGGGTGGAGCGGGAGGGCGTGTCAGACTTTTACTGACTAAAACAGGTTGGCTGTGTGCCAGTGGCCGCGGTATCCCTTTCGAACAACCCGCACCCCTGGCAGGGTTGTGAACATCATTTTGACACCACTGCTATCAAAACGGTGCTGGAAAACATCGTGATGTTAGCACCAAAAATTCGAAGACATGTGACATCTACCAACCCGCACTGGGCCCGCGTGGTGGATTACACCAGTGGATTGCTCGCTCCTTCATTCTCCTCATGGTCCTCTTTGTATGAGGGAGCGAGCAATCCACATGTATCCCAGCAGTGGGAACAATGTGGGCTGATAATGCATATTTCAGAATAATTATGGGCAACAAGTATGAACACCACAGCGCATCAAAGCTTAGCATTAGAATACCATTTCTCGTATTGAAAAATCAATGTTTGAAATCTGTTCAGAATCTCATCTCAGCGATGATCGATAGCTATCAAAACTTGTCAAAATGTAGGTAATGACGTATTTTTGACTGAGATTAGAATAGGAACGTTCTTAAAAACACGGGAATTAGGGTCCAAGGTCCATCTTGTGGGAGGCCTTCCAACGCTACGTCTTCCTGTACGCGGTCGCCACTCCAGAACCTTTCGGCCCCATCGGCCATGTGTTCTGCGAGCAATGTGCCCTGCCCACTGCCACTAAAGTTTGTCAATTCATCGGGCTATGTCGGTGGCCTTGGTTCTCCTGCGGTTCATCTCTTAATTCCTGATTCAATCACGAAGGGAAACTCCGAGCATAGCCCTCTCCATTGGTCTTTGGGTGACTTTTAACCTTCTGATAAGGCCCATTTTGAGCGACCACGTTTCAGTACCATTATATAATCACTGGCAACATGCACTGATCAAAGACTTTCGTCTTGAGACACTGCGGGATGTGGGACGAGAAGATATTGCGTAGCTTCCCGAACGCTGCCCAGCCGAGTCGGATTCGACGACGATCTGATATATTTAAGGAATTATAATCATCGTTTGGAAAGTGTCACTTAAGAATTGTCACACGACTCATTCAATATATGACGTAAAATTTCAATTTGGCGGGATCAGCTGCGCCAGTCACCTTATTGCTGTTCTCCCTGAACCAATACTGAAGGTGCAAAGCTCGTAGCGGAATTCTGGGTTGACTCTAAGTATTTGAATTACATCGACACACTGTATTTCATTTTAAATAAAGGCTAAGCTTAAGGCTTAAGGCTTAGCTTTTCTTCAACGATGAGAAAAGGCTATGCGCTGCAGTGTTAAAGGAATTTCACTCGCTATATTATTTTAATGACGTATGAAAACTTTTAGGTACCATTTTGACCCCTTTACTATCCCCCCGCACTGGTAAAAAATACAGCAGTTTTTAGAAGGATTCTGCTGAGTAAGTTATTTAATGAGATTGAAAGACTTCATTAAGCTTAAAAGCGAACTAGGGCGTTATATGAGTTTCAGTAGGGACTTTTGTATCTTTTTATACGTAGGCTGCACTTTTTCGAGTTTTATTTTTAGTAACCATATCATGTTGTACGAGAATAATTACTGTTTTTACCTTATTTAAATCAAAATACTAGAATGAAAAAGTGGTTTCATATTGATTTAGGTACCAACGTAATTTAAAATCAAACTGCCTCGTTGGTCTAGTGGCTACAAGCTCTACTGCTGAACATGACATCCTGGGTTCGATTCCCGGGTCAGCCAGATTTTTAGTAGGTTTTTCCATCTGTGATATACGAATAACAGCCCCGAGTTTGGATTTATGCCCGGTTGACGGCAAAAGGCTTGCCCCTAATAAATGGGACTTGGCGAAATGTGGTTAAACTATACAGAATAAATAAATTACCAATGCTCAAACTGTAACCAATGAATACTGCTGATTCTAGACCCGGCTAGCGTGGAATTAATTCGCAGATTATCAAAAATAAAAGCATAATGGTTATTTTTTTTCCTTTAGATACACCTCCGCTTAACCATTCGGTGATAACAGGCGTGATTTTATGTTATGTAATGTGATTTAAAAAGTAAACTTTCCCTCGTAGAGTCAAATATACAAAATATAATCAAGATTTCTTTTGTTACAGGTAATCCAGAGCACCGCATTTCTTCGCAAGATATCCCGTACACTTCCAAAGCTCTCCTTCTTAATATATCTTTTGATATCGACGGACTTTGACAGAAGATGATTTATGGTTCAAGACGTCGGAGGAAATAGTCTTTATCAGAACCGTGACACTCGTGTTCCAAAGCAAAATGTCCTGTTGAAAAGATCTTGGGATATTTAGAAACGTTTGATTTGAATTGAAAATGATTTGGTTTTATCAAAATGAAATCTTTTTACGACTCGATTAAGGACAAGAATTTGGGACATTTCCCTTTTTAATTTTGATATGTTCAAGAGTACTTTCTTCTGGCGACTTCGTCCGCAAGAAATTTCTTGGCTTGACATCAAATATGTCAACGTCAAATATATCCTATAGCTGTCACTTCGATTTCGCTTAGCGTTCTTTGTGACGTTTGTTCTTTTTGCTTGGTTCTTAAGGGTCGTGGTGTGATGTTAACTGTTTTATAATTTTCCTCATGAATTGAGCTATAATAATGTAAAAGGATTTTAGCGCGTTCAACTAAACAAACTCTTCAGCTATATTATATAAGTACTTCAAAATAACAAGTGTAATAAAGTAAAATAAGCCATGATATTATTTAGCAAGAGATAATTACAATTGTGCCATTACCCAACCCCACACAAAAAAATAATGCAGTGAAATAAAAGTCATCGAGGTATAAAAGCGTAATTCATTTTTAACTGTGCCAACAAAATCTCGTTTCAAAGAGTCTGCGAATATGCAAAAGATGATATTACGAAGAGTTATAGCCATAATTCTTTTAAATTCGTTTTATTTGTTCTTTTTTCCATTTCTATAGGAAAACAGCCCATTGTTTTAGAGAATTGTTTTCGAGCGTCGCGTCGCCTGTTTCCACAAAAAGGTGACATTCCTTTTATTGAAATCGAGAAAACAAAGAAAACGTTTTGTATTCTAATAAATGTCATTGTCTTTTAAATGTTTTTGTCGAAGCTGTACCTACTTCAATTATTTTCTATACTATTTTATGTAGAAAGAGACAATTTCCTAGAAGGAGGAGAGTCTTGGCACTTCTTGTTACCTCGGACAACACGTTAAGCTGTTGGTCCCAGCTGTTATTTGTACATCTTTGCCAGTCGTAACGGGTAGTCAGAAGCCCGAAAGTCAGACAACCAATCTTATCAAGAGGGTCTGCATCCGGTCAGACTCAAACTCAAACTCAAAGCATTTATTTCAATTAAACTATTTACAGGCACTTTTAAATTGTCAAAAAGTTGATCAGTTGGAAAGTTGAAGCTCATTAGCTATTCCAAAACGTAGATCTCTATGGAGAAGAATGGGCAAGAAACTCCACGGACACTCTTTTAAATCAAGTTAGATATTACAAAATCTTGGGAACATTATTGTTGTTGCTACAGAACAATGTAAAAAAAATAAAAAATTCTAAAAACAAGATTAAAAATAAGCCCTGAAAGTTAGGAGATGACCAGTTAACCGACAGCGCTCGTTTACGAACTTGACGCGTGGATCAGCACCATCCAGCTCAACTATTTTGTAGGGACCCGAATGATCCAACACACGCGCCACCATCAGTGAGACATTTATGAGAGCATGATATACTCTCAACTGCCATGCTTTTTCAAGTCAACGTAAATCAAAACTACACAATAAACGGATGCATGGTACTCACATTTACAAAATTTAAACAAAATGCTTCTAAATTATACAAAACTGTAGTTTGCAATGTATTTGAGATTAAAATTTAATTTCCTTAAAGAAAGCAAAACATTTAGTATATATTGCGGTATTCAATAACTAACACTTGGTTCAGTAGAAGTAAAACATATTCGTAATGTCAGAAAATTATAATAATAAGAACAAAAATGTTTGTAATGTCAGAAAAAATAAAAAAAAAGGAAGAATCTCTTCCAAATACCAAAATTTTAACTAGTAAGTCCAGGTGGCTGTGGAGCAGGACCAGCATTCAGCCAAGCATTTTTATCTATGATATAATCATCTAACTTATAATATGCTTGTCTACATAGTGTGCGTTTAATGCATGATTTAAATTTATTTTCATTTAGTTCAAGAATCGACTGGTATTTTATTATATTATTTTACTTAGTACCCCATAAAAGAAGTGGCTGGAAGCCAACCCCTACTCGGTGAGAAGGATTAATGTTGACTATTTTACGTAGAAAACTCTAAAGAATATCATCTTCGTGACACGTGATCTTAAGTCGTTCTTCTATTTCAAATGTTGATATTATCAATTAACATTCTTACTTTTACTTCTTATTTCAATAACCCATGAAAAATTTCACCACAGGAGGATTCAGAATTAATTAATTACAATTCAATTAATTCAGGATTCATGAACTGAATCCACGGGAACAGTTTGTACGTTGATGTCCTTGCCACCCTATGTAGGATATTTAAGTGGAATCTCAATCTATTTATCTAATAATAATGCTTGAACCTTTGTTTTAAAAGCAGATGTTTAAATCAAGCTTTTTAAATGTAGTGGTACCTACTATGCTCAAGTTTTTGTATTTACTTTCTAAAGCCAATGAAAAGGTGGCTTAGTGGCTTTTCTTTTCAGCTTACTTATTGCGATTACAAATGCAATTTCTATAAACTAAGACTAATATTAAAGTCACAGGGAATACTGGATCGTTTTGCTTTTCTAATGCATGACGACTCTTAAGCTAGCCCCAATTCTCTTGTCGATTTTGACGAAAATCATTACAAAAATAACTCGACGGAAATAACATGACCTTACAATAGTAAAAGGGTATTGTACAACCGTATGTTTAATACCCGAAAGAAATTCTGAATAGGATACGAATAAGAAAACATATTTTTTTTTGTTATGTCAGAGTACTTTGGTAGTTTCGGGAATATTCCAAACTATTGAAATATGTTTTACCTTTTGTGGGATTATTCTACAAAAGTTAATTATTTTTACCCGACTGCCCTAGAAGAACGGATATTCCCAGAGAAAGTTTTAACCTTTTCATTCCCGACTGAACATGGACCTTCATGTTGGAGTAGTTTTTAACCGACTTAAAAAAAAGGAGGTTTTCATTTTGGTTGTATATTTTAAATGTTTCTTACATTAAAACTCCGTCATTTATATACCGATTTGGAAAATTCGTCTTTTATTTCAAATATCTATTTATCGAGTGGTCCCATTTTGGTGAAGATCTGATTAGGGATTTTGAGTTGGCTTCAATGAAACGTATTTTTTTCATTAAGTGTATGTTGATGATATAATAACTTCCTGACCTGACTAAAAAGTCAAAAATAAAAAGTTTATTTTAAAAAGAAAAAAACTTGAGAGGTGTCAAGGGACACCCGGATGGAACGAAGTTCCTTTCGATTAATTAGTGAAGGAATTGTAATAAAATTTTAAAAATTGTACATATACATACATACACACACACACACACACACATATATATATGCACTCTGTCTGTGTCTCTGTCTGCAGAGAAACACGCGCACGTCGCATGGCTTACAACAATGTAGCAAAAAGTGTCGTTACAACTTTTGGTCTTAATTTTTTCCGTCTAGCCCCCTTTCGCAACGCGCGATAAGGAACTTCGTTCCAAAACTTCGTTCCAAAAACTTTTAATTGAAAAAAAAACTTTAATTTCGGAAATAAGTGGCAAAAAACAAAAATACAAGAACCAAAGACACCGACTTCCAAAATTAAAGTTATTTCCAATTACTAGTATTTTCTTATTCATTCGTTTTCATTTTGTAAGTAGTGTTTTTTTTTTTCGACAGTACACTTTATCTTCCATATTTATCATCAAGTCAACTGATCTAAGTGTGCTGTTGAGACTGTTTCGTGAAGTAGACGAAACAGTCTCAACAGCACACTTAGATCAGTTTTAAACCAATCAAAACATAGACCAACACCCTTAAAGAAGCTGTATGTGACCGACCGTTGCTCGGTGTTTTTTTTTTGTTTTGACGTTTTCTAAAACTGAAACCTAGCTAGATCAATTTATCGCCCCCGAAACCCCCTGCATACTAAATTTCTAAAAATCGTTGGAGCCGATTCAGATTATAATACATACAAGAATTGCTCGTTTAAAGGTATTAGATGTAAACATGAAGCAACGGCATAGAAAAGAGCTAAAAAAACAGTTGAACGTACCCAAGAAGCCCGACCTGAATCAAGAGGCCGGCGACGTCGTGAAAAGATCCTATAAATAAATACCACCACCTCCACTAGACAAGGATGCATATCCGGTAGGCCCGCAATCTTTTCCTATCCTATGGGCACGTCTACTAGACCATTACAGCGCCCCCCGGTCTATTGATATGCAATGGCCTCTGTAACACCCTGAAGCATGAGGCTCCAGGAGCTAGTGCAAATCTTGGGGTTAATTCGATTAATCGAGTCTGTTCAAGCCACGGATCGATGCGTTTCATTGATTCATTCATTCATTTTATATTATGTAAACATCAAACATTTTCTCGATATGAAAACAACCACAATTGATTCATCACAGCTACCGCTCCACTCGGTAATAACGATTCCGAGAATTAATTTAACTCTGTCTACGGTTTGCGTTCACACATACTGTATGTACCGGTTTGAGGGTTTGTCGGTGTACCTACATACATTATTGGTTTTATGTCGTGTAATTTTGTTTGTGTAATATGTTGAGGAATTTGAGGTATTTACAGTGAAGGGCTGAAGAGTTTTCAATGAAAAATAAAAAGCCGACCTTTTGCTGGGTTTGGGTGCTTGATATTAATTTATTTTAAAAATCTCAAAAAGCACCCAACGCTTTTTTTACATTCAAATCTTTCATTTATTAACCTTTCGTCTGGCACACTCTGGGCAGCCAGCATTGGTGCCAACTTTATAGCTTATTGTTTTCCATAATGGCCACTGTGAAAAACAATCGGTCCTCCGTTTCGTTACCTATAGTTCGACTTTTAATTCTATTCAGTAACTTGACAGTTCAGAGAAAAATAATGTTACTATACTAAAACTAATAGTGTTGTGGTAGTGAACGATTTTGCGTAAAGAGCGAATGATAAAATGGTTTAATTTTTATCAAACCATTTTTATCACTCGTTATAAAACCTTAAAAACTCATTTGTAAGATGTGGAATATAAGAATAATTAATAATTTATTAATAAAAGTAATTTCCTTTTTTTTATTTCTGCTAATAGAAAGAAACTAAATAAATTACCTTACTACTGCTGAAACACAAAATATATAACAAATTCTATTATTTTTTTAATCATGTTTTTAAGACATGTTATTAATTTTAAAATAAAAAAAATTGCATGTCAGTACATAATTTAAAGTTCATTAAATTTCATTCATTCTTACACCACCTCACTAGCTTTTTATTTGTCAAAATCTAATAAGAGGTATATCAGAGAATCAGAAACAGTAACAACGGCAAACAGCGGCCTCGAATTTAAGTCGATAGCAGGATTCCCATGAACAGTTCCCATAATGGGTTACCATCTCCTCAACCTAAGGCTTAAGTTCCCAAGAACTACAAAGTTCAACCTCCTATTCAATATTATGATAATCGAACTCGAGGCAAACGTTCTGCGGTTTCTGCTCATCTAAAAGTTTATGTACACTCTCGATGTTTCCGCCAGCGGTATCGATAGTTCTGAGATTTATGTTAAACTCTGTTTTATTGGAGGTCTCGCTATACCAGGGCTTGTAGGTATTGATTGATTTTGAAGTGGTGTTTCTACTTCCACTAATGATTTGACGCTCACAGAAAAAAAAGATAATCTTTAGGAATATTTACGCTGTGCGCACTTCACGTGTTTTAGACAATTTACTATAGCTCTTGAAAATATCAACAGCACGATCCTCAGATAGTTATTACTTAATAACCATCTGAGGATCGTGCTGTTCATATTTGTGTGTTGATTTTGTGCATACAGTCCTTGAAAATTTCAACAATACGATCCTGAGATGGTTATTGTAAGCAGAAACAAGTTCTATCTGAAGTATCCATACCTCTGCCAGGGGTGCGGGTTGTTCGAAAGAGATACCGCAGCCCCTGGCATACAGGCAACTGAGGGAACACGGGTGGGTTTTAGTCAGTAAAAGTCTGACACGCCCTCCCGCTCCGCCCAGATCGGGGAAAGTTATTTGATGATTTCCCAACCAAAAAAAAAAGGATCCATACCAAATTATGTTGGAAAAGCTGGTTTTTAGAGTGGATGAATTCCTGGCACATTTGATACTGTAGCAGAAAGAGGGTTTGGTCGAGGTAAGCTAGTCTGGTAGGTAATGCCATACCTACTTTTTTTTTTCGGGTAGCGCTACCACGGGGAGATAGCACAGTTATGTGGGACTGTAACCCCTAAAACTCCACGGTGTCCTCCAGTGCCGCTTGAGGCAGGAACACGGAAAAGCGCAAACCATCCGCGAACCCGCCGCGGCCGTCCGTCACCGGACTCTCCTCGAGGGGAATACCCCCTATCACCAGCGCACCAGGACTCAGTGCACGCCGTAACCACCCCAGGAACCAAATAGCATACGGGCCCCAGACGACCCCGTGTCTGGCACCCTTGGTCCCCCTGCGACGGGTCAGCACAGTGGCCCCGCCGCCTACCACTTTTCGGCCGCAAGGGATAGGGAGAGCGGCCAACGCTATACCGACACTCCTCCTCCCCTGCGGCCCCACCACGTCCGCCATCAAACGGTGGCGGCCCCGTCCAGGCCGTGGAAGGGAAGATCGCCATGCCATACCTACTTACGGCATGAAGTCCACCTAGTCCGTCTTATGTACTTATTCTAAGCTAGCTGCTCCTCGAGGCTTCGCCCTCGTGACTGTCGGGAATTATCCCACGGGAACATGTAACAGGGACAAAAATATCTATGTTAGTCCTTATAACGTCTAATAACATCTAGTGCAACTCCCATCAAAATCGGTCCAGCCCTTTTGGACATTAGCCGGAAGGAACAGACAGACAAAAAACATGTTTTTCTTTGTAATAAGTACCGTATATACTTTCATATACATTTAGTAAAAAGCTGTTATTTTGACATTACAAACAGACACTTAAATTTTATTTATTTGTATGTATTTATGTCTAGATATGGAATAAATAAATGGGTTAAAAGAAAACCCAAAACAATTAACTTTTGATCTATGTTTATAATCAACCCCAAATTAAAACACAATTCGGCTATACAATTTAATTCCTCTCCACGAGGCAGACGAAATCGACTGCAACCAAAAATACCCGACCTCCACACCGTCAAGGTGGTGAGTTGGTCAAGGTTTGCTGGTGAACATAGACAAGCTAACTTATGCACAACCACTTCGGAAGTGACAATAGACTGTTTTCGAGGACTAGATTAATGTATTAAGCTAGGTAAAATATCTTTGTTTTTTGTTAGCTTGGGGTTTTCATATTTTTAGGTGTGAAAAATAACCCATAAATAACTTCTAATACACGGTCTGGGTGGCAGTTTGGCCATGGTCTGCTGGTGAAAAATACTTATGACACTTCGGAATCGATGATAGACTATTTTCAAGGACTTGAACGTTTTAAGTTTGGCGGAATATCTTTTTTGATAGTTTTAGGTGTTGTCCGTGTTGTAGATGGCAACATAAAATGTAAAAAGGATAAGTAATGGTTTAAGCGGTAATTTAACCCACAAATATAAATAGCTTCTAATACACGGCCAAATTGGCGAGTTAGTAATGGTTTTTTTTTTGGGTGGGAAATCATCAAATAATTTCTCCCGTTCTGGGTGGAGCGGGAGGGCGTGTCAGACTTTTACTGACTAAAACCCACCCGTGTTCCCTCAGTTGCCTGTGTGCCAGGGGCCGCGGTATCTCTTTCGAACAACTCGCACCTCTGGCAGGCATCGGCACTTGCGGGCCCCATCAGTTGCTGCTGACGAGTTAGTAATGGTCTGCTGATGAAATAGAGAGCAGAGATGAAATAGAGATTAACTTATGATATAACCACGTCGGAAGCGACAATAAACTGTTTTCAAAGACTTTGTGTTTGTGTCGGGTTTATAGATGGTGTTTCAAAAAAGGTTTAGAAGTTTATGCAGTTAGATATTGCATGAATGTTAATAACTTCTAATACACGGTCAAGGGGGCGATATCTTTAAGGTCTTCCTGGTGGAAATAGATAGTCTGAGTGATCTGTCATCTATAGTAAAACCACCGTTGCTATTGGATGCTAGTTTATTACCAATTACGACACATCGTAAATAGTGCAGGCATGCACTCATAAGTACAAACACATCACTAAGATTAGAAACATTTAATGATTGGTGGAATATCTTTGTTGTTTGCATTGAGTTTTGAAGATCGCTTTATAAAGTGTTTAAAAAGGGTTAAGCAATAGTTCAAGTGGTGAGATAACCCATCACAGTCAGTGTGGCGAGTTAGTAAAAGTTGGTGGAGAGAGACAGCTTAACTTATGACACAATTCGGAAGCGACAATAGACTGTTTTCAAGGACTTTTGTTTGTGGTGGATTTATAGATGGTGTATCAAAAAAAGTTTAGTAGTTATGCGGTGAGATAATCCATAAATATAATTAACTTCTAATACAACATCAGGGGGCAAGATCGTCAAGGTCTGCCTAGTGAAAATAGATAGGCTAAGATTAGAGACATCTACAAAAGACTTAAATGTATTAAATTTTGGTTGGATATGTTTATTGTTTCCATTGAGTTTTGAGGATGTACAAAAAAGGGTTAAGTAATCGTTCAAGGGGTGAGATAACTCATCGCGGTTAGGGTGGCGAGTTAGTAAAGGTAGGTGGAGAGAGACAGGTTAAATTATGATACAATCACTTCGGAAGTGACAAGGACAATAAACTGTTTTCAAGGACTAAACTAAAGTATTAAGTTAGGTTAAATATCGTTGTTTTTCTTTACGGTGGGCTTTTTAGATGGCTATAATAACTGAAATAGAAAGTTTGCGTCATATTTTTTGAAGTGTTATAAATACATAATTAATAACTTATAATAAACGGTCTGGTTGACAATTTAGCCATAGTCTGCTGGTGGAAATAGACAGGCTAATTAATGACACTTCGGAAGTGACGATAGACTATATTCAAGGACTTGAACGTTTTAGGTTTGGTTGCATACTTTTTTGCTGGGTGTTGTATATGGCAATCATCATCATCTGCCTAGCCTTTTTTCAACTATGTTGGGGTTGGCTTCCAGTCTGACCAGATGCAGCTGAATACCAGTATTTTACATGGAGCGACAGCCTATCTGACCTCCCCAACCCTGTTACTGGGAATTACGATACCCATTGGTAAGACTGGTTGTCAGAGAGTCTGTTGCGTAGGGCAATATAAAGTGTATAAAATACAACAAACAGTTTTCAAGAACTAGCATGATTTCGTTTCTTGTTTTGTTTTAGGTTTGTAGGCTTAGAAAGTGTAATAATAAAGGTTGTGATAATTTTGCAATGAATGATTATGACAGGTCAGGGTGGCGAGTTGGTCAAGGTGTCCTTGGGTTAATTTGCTGTGGTTTGTTTGTATTCAAGGTTAAAATTTAAATAGGTATAAATAGGTTTAAATAGGTTTAAATATAAATATTACTGTTATTATTCCCAATATTTATTTATTAGGATTTATTTATAAACAGCTACTCCACGGCAGCTTCTGAGTCAAATTATAGCCTTTACAAAAATGAGGTACGGATACTTACGCTTAAGGTGAATTTAGTCGAAATTTTTTCCATACAAATTTCGGGAGTGTATTACTCCACTGTTCGACAATGCACATACAAAATTAAACGTGGTATGGTTTTGTCTCATTATTAGTATTGTCTGTACGAAAACAGAATACTAAAATAAAAAGGCATTAAAAAGTTAGGAGCCAAGAAAGATTCGTTTTTCTTGCTAATTTGACCTAACTTTGGGCTTGTTTAATTAATAAAAAAAGTGTATAAATCTCCAAAACCAAGTCAGTACTAACAAAGGTCAGTTATCGAAAGTTCAATAAACTTTATTGGATATTGATTTATGCAGTGGTTTTCCATAAAACCCGATCTTCCGAAGGACTTTTCTTAATTTTTTACGCGCCTGTTTTACTATAAATGATCCTGCATCTTACTCAATAACGTTGTGCGTGTAGACTAGCGTCTAACTGATCATCACTGATTCTACCTCTGTCGGACACCAAGCCTGGTGACACAGCGTGCTTTTTAACCAGGCCCGCCAGTGAGTTCGAGCCAGCGACTAGATTCCCCTTAAGTTTTTTTTCTAACTAACTAAAAAATATTCGAGCGTCCTTATTTTAGTATTACAAAAAATATTGTACCCTATACACAGTGAGTTTGGATTGATTTGAACTAAGTAATGTTAAAGCGAGGAATAAAGTAGCAGAAACGGGTGGAATGAGTTCTTGGCTAAGATTACCGCCTCTTTTAACAACTATCTAGCCTCACACGATAGGACATTGTTCTAGTTAATTGATGTCTCTCTTTCCAGATACTTATTATTTTTATCTTTACCAAGTCTATTAATAGACCAATCAAGTTTTCTCCGAAACGGTAGACTTTGGAACTAACATATTTTCTTTATTAACATAACACATGTACATGACATAAGACAGTCTTTCGTTTACCTTATAATTTTTAACCAATTTCAAAAAAAGGACAGGGTTCTCAAATTAGTGATTTTTTTTTATTATGCTTGTTACCTCAGAACTCCATCATTTATAAGCCGATTTGAAAAACTCCTCTCTTGTTTGAAAGGGAGAGAGAGAGTTGTTTCTTAACCATTTAGTCAAGTTCTGATTAGTGTTAGCCACTTAGTGTATTTATTTTATTTTATTTTATTTTATTGTGTTTGGGTGGCTTACAGTTGTCAGTATAAAAGTAGTAGTAAGGTAATTTAAGACAAGCCATTTACAAGCCTCCACAGATAGCAACGGAGTATTGTTGTACGAGCTATACTTGTAAACTATGTTTAGACTATATAATTAAAAGTTTAAAACTAACTAAATACATAATTAAACTATTACATTAATTAAATACATAGACAGGCATGCATACTCAACTACTATTTGGATCAATCAGAAACTAGAGTTTTTAGATTAAATGGTAACAATAGACGCCAAGCAGCTTGCAAACAAATTGATTGAGGAATGTTCATTCTTTACAATTCTAGTGAATGCTTTGACTGAGCGAATCATGAAGGAATTACTGCGGTAAATTGTGCGAGTGTACGGAGCATGGAGACGATCTCTCAATCGAAAGTGTCGAGGTGGAACGTTCAGAGACAGCTTAGAAAGAAGTTCAGGACATTCACTGTGTCATCCTTGATTGTGCTATTTTCACTAAGGATCGTATGTCGGATATATTTCTCCGAGTTATAAGTGGGAATAATTGGAATCGAGCACATCGTTCATTGTCACTCAGATAAGGGATTTTAAATTTGTAACTTAGTATCTCGTGAATTACGTTTGTATTCGTTCCAATCTGTATGAATGCACTGCATAATTCGGATCCCAAATTTGACCACCATATTCGAGATGACTGCGGTGTATGTTGATGATGTTATAATGACTTCCTGAAACTGTTATTTCCTGGGCAAGTGTAGGAATACGAATTTGTGTGTACCACAACAAAAAAGTGAAAATAAAGTTTAATTAAAATAAAATAAAACAACTGTCTTCCAAAAGAACACTAGGTACAAAGTCAGCGGCAAAAAACAAAATACAAAATCAAAAATCCGACTTTCAAAATAAAAGTTATTCTTCACTTTGTAGTGTTTTTTTGGAAGTCGATTGTTTTTTTGTTATTGAAATAAAACTTTTTTTGTCAACAAACATTGCCCACCACTCATATCACATATAATGTGGTCAAACAATACAGTATCGCTCGCGAACTGCAGTCATAAAACTCATAACAGACCACTGTTCAATGTCGATACCAAATATAGAACAGCCCAGACATTGAGAGCAGTGCATCGAGGTCACTCTGATCACCGCTGAAGGTTGAGCCGCCTAACCTTCTAGTTTTAACAAGGTATTGTTTGACTACCTAACTATGAGATACGCTTTTGTCTGCTGCTTCGTTTGTGTAGATTTTTATCCATGTTTTTTATACCGAATACTAATGGTAAGAATGCCTATTTTCAAAGTGGTTTTTTGAGCTATTAGGGCAAGATAGGTACCAACAAATAAATTAAAGTACCTACGTACTTGTTATTTATTAAGCTGGTATTCAGATGCATCCGGTTAGACCGGAAGCCGATATCATATTATCATCGAGATCATAGTTGGGAATAAGGCTGGATAGATGAAGACTTGTAATTTTTTAAATAATGTAACTAGCTTTTGCTAGCGGCTTCGCCCGCGTGTCACATTTCCTAATAACAAGCATCCAAACACCTAAACATACACCATTTCACATTTATAATATTATAGCCCTGCGGCTGGTTAAAATAGGAACGAAATGAAATCTCCATCTGTCTGCCTGAAGGATAATAATTAGCTACCGCTTGACATCGCGAGACAATGAAGATAATTGAAAATGGAATTAAATAAAATCATACGCTCGTGCACGGAAGTAAGTGTTATGATTTTGGCAGCCATGCAAATTTTAAATTTAGAGGTTATAAGAGTAAGTAAAAAAAATTGTTAAATTTTTATTTTAAGTTTAACGGTTTTAAGCAACAGCTAAAAAAAATATTCGGTAAAATTAAATCGTGGTTCGTAGCGTTACCTGAGTAAATGTTTCACGCACCTCACGATTTTATTTTACCGAATATTTTTTTAGCCTTTAGTTGAAACCGTATAACTTAAAAAAATCTTAAATTTTTTAAAGGTTAAGGTTTTCATTTCGTTACTTAATATTTCTCATTCTATTTTCTTATTTTTTTAAATGAAATTGTATTGTTTTCAAAACTAAAGGTGTGTATAAAATATCAGATCAATCTGCCAACAGGAAGGGGGTAAAATTTCAAGAACTAAATTTGACCCAAACAAAAAACAGCAGCAACAAACGGCAAGCCAAATAAAACCGTTTAATTAAAGCCCAACTACTGAAAAGTCACGCTCTAAAAAGTATAAAAATCAAAATCAAAAGTCATTTATTCAAACTAGGCTGAAAGTCAGCACTTTTTTAATGTCAAAATTACATAAGACTGTCCCCCAAAACGCCCACCCTTGTGGGCGTTTTGGGGGAAAACATATCTGAAATCCGTGGTCGTATGTGGTGTAATGTGGCGACATTGCCCTGAAGCTTATGATTGCTTACTACTAGTAGAAGATATTATTTAGTTGGCAGACGATCACAGCTTTCAAATACATACCGGTCAAAAACATAAACCTCCTTTTTGCTTCGCCGTAGCCGGGTAGTGACTGTTGAAGGACTAGTCATACCTACTAAACATATTATAAAATTAGTGCCAATATGGGTTTCAGTTTTGGCATATAACGACAATCTGTAGGTTCCATAAACAATGAATAATTTATTGGATGATCGGACAATCCCTTCATAACACGCTTTTATTAGCTTGGTATCTATGTTTCTATGTAACGGAATCCTTGAACTTGATTTTCAACCCCTTCAAAAGGTCGGATTGATTTGAAACTTTTCACACTTATCAAAAACCGATGATAATTCAATAATTCCATCATTGTGTTCCATTATGCTGGCCAAATGTAAAAAATAACGCTTTTGTAGTTAGCCGAACTAAAAACTTACAAATAAGTAATAGTTTATAAACTAATAAATACGCTTTAAAAATCAAAATAAAAAAGTGGAAAATAATTTCAAAAAAACAAAATTAGGATAGTGATTAAGTGTACAAGGCATTATATGTGATACTTATACTTAGATCACCATCATCTGCCTAGCCTTTTTCCTACTATTTTGGGGTCGGCTTCCAGTCTATCCGCATGCAGTTTCCAGATCAGACTGGTTCACATGTGTACCAAAAATAAAATCACCGTCAAACACCGCTGGTACGCACGGCTACACATCAAGCTATACATTTCCAGTATAAGGTGATCTCGCATTGTATAGGATTCCCGTACAGTGCGAGATCAGCATAAACTGGAAATGTATAGCTTGATGTGTAGCCGTGTGTACACAGGTTTACCATTGCTATGAATTAGGAGTAGTACCTTCGTGGTGTTAGTAATGACGCATTCGAGTCGTATTACAATAATATTATTCATATTTCACAAGAATCCCTGTTTCACGCGTAAAATACGACAGTTCCCGGGTACAGAAGGGTATACTAGTATTTTATATGGAGCGACTCCCTATCTGACCTACACAACCCAATAACTGGGTGATACGAAACCTATCGATAAAACTGGTTGTCAGACTTTTGGGTTACTGATGACCCGTAACGACAGTCAAAAAACCAACATGACAACCGAGACCAAGAGTTTAACGTGCTTTCCGAAGTACGGAAGGGTCTTGGTATATAAATATGGTCACCGATCCACGGACCGCTCGCGGCAAACGTAGGTTAACCTGATTGATCGACCCGTGCAGCTATTATTAGGTACCTGACCACAAGCTTCTTGTGGACGGCGAGTAACGGGTAGCTTGCTGTCCGGTAATTGCCAAACCCGGGTCGACAGCGCGTTGTGTTCCACGTGCGCCTCAAAGAGATGTCAGCAACAACTGATGGGGCCCGCAAGGGCCGATGACTGCCAGGGGTGCGGGTTGTTCGAAAGAGATACCGCGGCCCCTGGCACACAGGCAACTGAGGGAACACGGGTGGGTTTTAGTCAGTAAAAGTCTGACACGCCCTCCTGCTCCACTCAGACCGGGAGAAGTCATTTGATGATTTCCCACCCAACAAAAAAAAACACAAGCCTGTCTTCACTATCACTACATAGTCTAAAACAAAGTCGCTTCTCGCTGTCTGTCCCTATGTATGCTTAGATATTTAAAACATCGCAACAGATTTTGATGAGGGATTTTTTAATAGGTAGAATGATTCAAGAGGAAAGTTTATATGTATATAACATGCATAATGTAGTAGAGAAACACTGATAATTTTAGAGGTTTCTAATGTGATGTCGTAAATAAACACATTTTTTTTTGCGCTTACATTGCAAACGCTGGCTGAACCCTACGAGATAGATCAAAATAATGTACTACAGTATTGTACATCTTAAAAAGGTGTACAAAAAAATTTGCGACGGTGTATGTCTATCTCTTAGGGATAACCCACAATAACAATTTTTTATCCTTTATCCTTTTTACGAGGAATAATGGCTCATTTACGAAGTGATTTTGAGCAATACAGCATTAATCCTTATCCAATTAAGTACCTTAAATACATTGTGCATTTAATATAGATCAAAATGGCTCTGTACAGCATATAATTTCAATGAATGTTTTCGAAGACATTACAGATTTAAAATGCAGGGACATATTGGCTGAAAAAATAATTCCGCTTGGCCGTCACACAGGCCGCCCGCCCCGGCCATATTTTCACTTCTTTTTTTTCTAAATTGCACCCGTGCGAAGCCGGGGCGGGTCGCTAGTAGTAACTAAACGAAAGTAGTCGAATAACAAGAACAAAACAAAATAAAAGGGTTCTTTTAATTATCCCCGCCTACAGTTCGTTTTCCAAATAAAAAAATCCACTTTTCTCTGAAAGCTCTTCAGTATTCATTCGAAACTATTATCAACCTCTAACTTACTTAGTTTTATGACGTAACGCCCCAGATACAGCAATAATTCTAGAAACTAATAAATTAGGTAAACTTCTGACATCTAGAATGATTTATCGATAAGTAAATTGTAATTCTGAACGTATGGTCGACCGATACCACTGGGGAACTTAGTTTGTGACTTAGCTATGTGGAACTAATACATAATCGGGATACAAAAGTTCTTTCAGAAGCATTAGAGGTTGTAAAAGAGTCGTCTGGGCAAGTAGTAGGTAGGTACCTACAGTCGTGAACAAAAATTTTTACTTAAAAAATGTCTAATGAAAATTAGGAGGTGTCACATTCAACAGGTAAGTAGGTTCAATCTTTGATTGTAATGTTTTGTATAATGTAGAAAGCTGTATCTTTTTTATCGTCGTATGCAATCTTTTCATCGCCAACCTAACGTATTCTTTTTTTTTTAAGATTTTTTAAGACCAATTTCAACACGTTTCAAGTTTTTACTATTTCAACTCCAAGCTTTAAATAGAACGCTGAAATTTGAAATAGCGCCATCTATGCGAAGGATGTGTCACTGCTATTATAACGTGTTCAGTAACGTGAACTCGCACAGATCCTCTTCAATCTTCAGTGTCCTCCCTTCATTGTAGTACTCAGTGTTACTACAAGATGGCGCTGTCCTTTAGTTTCGGAAAATTGTGGTAGGTGTCGCTGGTAGCCTGTGGACTTCTGTAGTGTGGACTAAATTTTTTAAGTAGTATTTATTAAACTCATAGTTTTTTTATATATCGTTACATCAATATATTTTGATTTATAAAATTATTTATTCAACCAGTTAGGCACACACATATAAACAGACAAGAAAAAAGGAACAGAAAAAACGTACAAAGCTAATGCTTATTTCTACAGAAATTTCTTCCAGCACACCTGCGATAGGAGAGAAGATAACAGAGATGTGGACAACGCGTGTAGTAATAGTAGAAGGGAAAACATAAAATTACAAATTATAATCTAATTTAAATATAAGTACACATATAATAAGAGAATATACATACATACAAACATACATACATACTGCTAAAATAAATATCACTAAACATTATCTATTTATAATGTAATAAATACATAAGCAATTATGACAAAGTGGAGAGATAGTGTTCTTTCACTCTTCTTTTAAATACTGCTATAGTTTGGCAGTCCCTAATGTCAGGCGGAAGTGAATTCCACAACCGGACCACGTGCACAGTGAAGGAGTAGGAGTTGAAGTCGGTTGAGTGGGGAGGAGACTTGAGGAGATTTCTAAGATGCGACCTGCAAGGCGCATAAACGCACGGGCGTAGGAGAAGCAGAGAACAATATCCGAGAGTAATAATAATTACATTTTAAATATAAATGCGGCAAATTAATGACCCCCCCCCCCCTATAGGTTATTTCATAGGTTTTTTAACACTAATCCTAAAATATGACATACACAGAGCTTACCTACGGCTGTGTATCATAGGGTTAAAATTGGCCAGTGACCAGAAGGCGTGTGTTATCCTGTAGATAACACACGCCTTCTGTGGGCAACATATAAAGCATGTCGGTGTTTTGGTACCTCCATATTAACGTTGACAGTATTCCGTTATATCAAGCAGCATCGTTTGGAATATTCCTACCAGTAAGCCATCTAAGCCTACTTAGGAGCAAAGTTATTCCGTTTTCTTCATGTATTTGTCTTTCTTTTCTCGATCAAACAAAAATAAGTAGGTAACAAAGTCGGCTCACAACTGACTCGTGTGAACACAAAAATATACAGGAAGTTTCTAACTCCCCAAGATACAATCAATTCCTTTGGAAACAAAATTTAACACATAGAACAACAGAATTGGCGACAATCCAAACTGTATCATCAAATTGTTGGAGCTACTCAGTTCAATGTACTAGGGTAACATAACTTAGCAGCGATTGCCGACTTAAAGATTTGTCACGAAACGTGAAAAGCACTTTACTTTTTGACGTGGTATCAAGGAGGCTTGAGACCTGTTTAATTTTCTGCTCTCCTGGTATTTGAATGGCCTGCATTAGCGGATTTTCTTTGTAGCTTTTTTTTTCGAGTGTTCCGAATTCGGACAAAGAAATTATATTTTTGGAAAGGTGCTGTAGTTTGGGGTCTGCCTTTTTGTTGTGTCATGTTGTTGTAGAATTTACCATCACACAATATGATAAACCAAATTCAACAGCACACGATTCATTGACTCAGTTTTCAATGAGAACATGAAACTCCATGATAACTCTTTCCACAGATAAATAAAACTAACAACATCAACGACATTTCAAACAACATTACTAGTAAACACGGCATCGCTAAACAAGATATAATCCAAGATATAGTGAGCCATTGCGAGAATACAAGCATTTTGCACCCGGAGCTTTGTTCAACTTGGCAGAAAATGGCCATTTACCTCACACTTTCTATGTGGTCACTAGACCGAACGCGAGTAACAAAGGAAATCTTTGTCACGGACTATAAGACTGTGAGAAAAACTACATTTATACGAGTATATGATTAAGGATATTCTTTCGTGTGTAAGCTGGTTTTGTTGAAGATTTGGGTCGGAGGGTTTATGCAAAATAATGTTTTGACTGGAATCTGGGACGTTATATGGAATTCTGTTCCTTGATAGATCGACTATGAAGGTATCTCTAATAGTAGTTGTAAGCTTGTTGTGTCTGTGATATAGGCTTATCCTAGTAAATGCCTCATACTTTGCAATGCTTATATTATTTTTAATTTGTAAGTATATTGTAATTTAGGATTTTTTTCCCCATATTTATATGCAAGACTATAGATCTAGTTTTTTTTGGGTGGGAAATCATCAAATAACTTCTCCCACTCTGGGTGAAGTGGGAGGGTGTGTCAGACTTTTACTGACTAAAACCCACCCGTGTTCCATCAGTTGCCTGTGTGCCAGGGGCCACGGTATCTCTTTCGAATAACCCGCAGCCCTGGTAGGCGTCGGCCCATGCGGGCCCCTTCAGTTGGTGCTGGCATCTCTTTAAGGTGCGCGTGGAACACTACGCGCCGTCGACCCGGGCTTGTTCCTTACCGGACAGTGAGCTACCCATTACTCGCCTTGCGCAAGCCCGCGCCTACGGTGGCCGGGAATCAGCCTAGGATTCCCGACGCCCAGGGCGTCTCCTGCGGAAGCAAGGGCCTTAAGGGCTCATATACTGCCCCTCCCTCACGTGCGCCGCCTCCCTCTTCGCGAGCATCACTGCAGCGCAGAAGGAGGCGACGGCTACGCATGAACTCTCGCTCCGTACCATGGCCGGGACCAAGGCCGGACGTGAGAGATTGCCGCCGCCGATCGCCTCCACAAGGACACGGGGCGGTGCTTCGCCCAAGCCGGGCAGACCTCCACCGTATGCTCCACCGTGTCCTCAGGGCGAACAACCGGGCGTTTTCTCCCACCCAATCCGAAACAGGAACCTCCCGAAACAACCGTGTCCGACCTGCAGACCTGCGTTAGGCGGAAGGTGAGGTCGCCGTGCTACGTCTCAAGCCACTCCTCAAAGAGGGGACTTACCGCCACAATCGTGGCGTGCCCAAAGTAAAGCCCTGAGACTAATAACTGGGCAAGGATGGATTGACGGTCGTTGCAATATGGCGGCTAGTAGATGTATGAGATTGTGCAATCATCTAGATCATCGTCTTGTTTGAAACGTATCTTTCCAGATGTACATGTTCCAAGGAAGTGTCTATGTCAGAGTTATTCAAATATGTGTTCTCAACACAATATGTTAAGTACCTATATCTTTTCCTCCAATATGCTTTCCCAATAAAGATTCGCAAAATTTCGTCGCCCCGAGAAACAAAACACCATATTATCGAAGGCTATTCAGTTATAAATTCCGTTATAACTTGAACCAGCTGAAATTTTATTATAAACTTGCTATAAGTTCGGGAACAAACTTGTATTACCATCGATTCACGTGTTCCCGCCTACGGAACATGGAACATCACAATTTGGATTCTGTTTGCAGAATGGTACTTTAGTAGTTTTACGAGCAAAAAGCCTTATGACGTATGGATTGGGCTGCTAGAATTGCGGTGGGGAAGGTGGTAGTGGATAAAATGTTAATTTCCTACGAAATATCAATCTTATGCCGTTATGAATCCGCTAAATTATTTACTTTGCACTGCAACAAACACTAAAATATACCTAGAAAGATAGAGGCAAGAAGTTCGTATGTGGCAATGTAGATGTCACTACAGTACTCTTAATTCATTCAATCTACTAAGCAGAAATTCTGCAAGGAGGTAGCCTGGTATGTTATGATAGGTTCTATATTACTCTTAACATTCAAAAGGCATGTGCAATTCTCACGTCTTGCCGAGTCCAATCCACATCGAAGGGTCGCTTCTCGAAGTTGTGAAGGAATATGTCTACCTAGGGCAAGTCATCCAGCTCGGTAGACACAACTTTGAGAAAGAAGCCGACAGAAGGATTCGGTTGGGTTGGGCAGTGTTTGGGAAACTACGTCAAGTCTTTTCGTCGCCTATTCCGCAATGCTTGAAGACTAAGGTCTTCAACCAGTGCGTCCTGCCCGTGATGACATACGGTGCCGAAACGTGGACACTGACGGTTGGGCTGATCCACAAATTTAAGGTCGCTCAGCGCGCTATGGAGCGGGCTATGCTCGGAGTTTCTTTGAAGGATAAAATCAGGAATGAAATTATCCGGAAAAGAACCGGAGTTACCGACATAGCTTGTAGGGTGAGCAAGCTGAAGTGGCAGTGGGCTGGCCATGTTTGTCGAAGGACCGATGGACGGTGGAGCAGACGAGTCCTGGAGTGGAGACCGCGTATCGGCAAACGTAGTGTGGGACGCCTCCCAGCTAGATGGACCGACGACCTTAAAAAGGTGGCTGAGACAGACTGGATGCGGAAAGAGGAGGATAGAGTGCTGTGGCGCAGCCTGGGAGAGACCTATGTCCAGCAGTGGACTGCGATAGGCTGAGTTGATTGATTCAAAAAGCAGTTTTATTCATAAACTTGATTTTTTTTCTTGTCTCTGTACTAAAGGCGAACTATACCAATGAAACTATGCGTTCAGCACATCATATGCGCGTAGAAGAGCTGTCAATGTAACAAAATGTTGTGGAATATTGACACTGATAGCTCTTTAACGCGGTTTAAAAGGGCTGATCGTGAACAGTTTCATTGTAGAAATCGACACTTAGTTTATCCCACGTACTTCCACCGGGTCAGCACTTAAACATGGAAAAAGACAATATTCGGGCAAGTAGGTAGGTATTACTTACAGGTTTTATACCTTCATAATAAAAACAGAGATAAAGAAGTAAATTATATTCCGAAGTGTTCGAAACTCCTCACATTTCAGGACATTTGCCATCACATCTAATTTGTTATCGTTTCGTTGTTTTTGTGGCCGTAACTCTAGAGCCCCATCCATTTATCTTTCTAGGTGAAATATTTCCCTCCAATATGTAAAACGGCGTAGGCTAGGAACTGTTCAAATAAAACACATCAATGTTATCGCATTTTATAGCTTTTTGTAGACATATCTACACTAATAATATTATGAAGAGGAAAGATTTGTATTTTTGTATGTAACGAATAAACTTAAAAACTACTGGACCGATTTTAAAAATTCTGTCATTGTTAGAAAGCTACGTCTTTACCGAGTAAAATAGGCTATATTTTATCCCCGTATTTCTACGGGAACGGGGCCTACGCGGGTGAAACCGCGGAGTGCTGCTAGTATTAATAAATTTTAACATGTTTGTGAGCAGTGATAGCCCAGTGGTATCGTCCCCGACCTGCTGAGTGGGATCGAACCCAGGCAGAGGCTTTTCTTTGTTTACGTAATTTGATCACCACTGCGTTCAAAACGGTGAAGGAAAACATTGCAAAGGGACCGGTATGTCCTAGAACCGAAATTCGAAGACAATTGACCTGCCATACCGCATTGGGCCCGTGTGGGAGATTATAGCCAAACTCCCTTTCGAAGAGAGGCCTGTATATGAGTTGTGGGAACATTATATTTACGCGTATTTTTCTGTAATAATCAAAGTGAGGAAGTACCTAGGTACTTGACATAAATGTGCGCTTTGATTGAGCACCTCTTCAAGTCAAAAAGAAAATTACTGTTCCCGGAATTTTGGATACGGCCTTCTCATACCTACTCTTCGTCTTAATTCCCGGGATTTTTCAGCATAATGGCCGCTAGTGAAGTTTATTGTCCTGGTATGAACCAGAACAAACACAAAGATTCTGTTTTAGTTTTGTTTATTGAATCGCTTTGCCCACAATCTCACCTGAGGGCGTACTCTCTAATGCTTGGTTCCTATAAACAAAAACGAATTGTTTTGCTCACCAATGGTAGCATTTTTATGTTTCTAAACTGGGCATCATCATTATCATCATCATTTCAGCCAAATGACGTCCACTGCTGGACATAGGCCTCCCCCAAATCTAGAGAGGGTTTTGCCATAATTGCCATGCTAGGCAGGCGGGCTGGTGATCGCAGTATGGTAGTAAAATGCATAGAGAACGTTGCTCCCCATTCTCTGCTAAGTCCTTTAGTCGCTTTTTACGACACCCACGGGAAGAAATGGAAAAATGAATGAAATGGTAAACAGGGGCCTGGGCATCTAAGTAGAATCGTAAGGTAATTTTACATCTGCCAGGGGTGCGGGTTGTTCGAAAGAGATACCGCGGCCCCTAACACACAGGCAACTGAGGGAACACGGGTGGGTTTTAGTCAGTAAAAGTCTGACACGCCCTCCTGCTTCACCCAGAGCGGGATAAGTTATTTGATGATTTCCCACGCAAAAAAAAAATTACGTCTCATATGGGAGGGTCTACTATGCAAAGCTATGAATTCTTTGCTTCATCATAGGTAGAGATGCAAGTCTTCATTTTAGCCATTATTCGTCCGTAAAATATAGGAATCGGCAATAAGTTCGTCAATGAAGATGCAAGCCTGTCCGAAAGTAGTTGATCCGTCAAAACAAGTGACAAATACACAACGGTGTTAGGGACAACTATCAAATCGTGTTGTCATTTATTCTTAGTTCGGGCCCCGAACTAATCTTATGCCCGCAAGTGATACGGAGTTGGAAATGCCTGTAATTTTGGCTGAAACTATGGATTTCGTGCTTAGGGAGTTGACCCCTCATGTAAAGCGTCTCGAATTCAATCGGAAATAGCAAACAGTAATTATAAAATTAAATACACAAAATACTTTGATTCTCTTTGAAAAAGCATCATTCTGTTTAAATTTAATTCAATGTAATTAGCATCGACGGAATGCCTGACCCGCGCTGTTTTAGTTTTTGAACTATTTTAGTCATTACTTACAAACTACCTTACAATGTTTTATTTTAATTTTTATAAACTATGTGTTAACTATTAATTAATAAGATAACGATTATTCTGTAAGTATTAGTTTTAAGATTGCTGATAAGTGTTTCAACATCCGGACAAACCTATTGAGGTTTTTGTGATGTTTCTGTTTATATTTTGCTTTTCCTTTATTAACAAACATTAAAAAAATTAAAATTAAAAGCGATGATGTTTTCGACCATGGTATATGCCTAGTAAGTAATCTATTGTAAACTAGGAAATTAGTCAGTGGTTACAACTCAGACCAAACTGTCTTGCTGCAAATATTTACGTTGGGTATACAGGTGGCAGGGAAATCGACGCGCAATCCGTTACGGATTCAGAAATTATGCACATGATTCTAAGCGCCCCTGCGTTGATTCCGTACGTCATCCTAAACGACCTTGCCCTAGAATGTTTCGTTGATAAAAAAAAATAGCTGTTCCATACATTTTGACCGTAGGCACTGCACTTTGTACTTTCTATGAAACACCTGTTTTCTTTTTAAACCGAAGGAAAATTTCTTTGAGCTGTGCTGTAATGTGCTGAATAAATGGTTTCAGTTTGCGCGTCGATTTCGATACCACCCTGTATTCATCGTATATTTTGGTTCTGTTTTTAAAAAGAACTTTTTAAAATGTTTTAATTCGTCATTTGACAGAGCGTAGCAATTTAGCTTAGACATAAAAATAACGCTTAAATTATCATTTTAGCGATTTAGTTTAATATTTATTACGAACCGTCTGACCCCCGCAGTGACGAATAATGCTCCACATAAATTATATTATTGTGCTATGTTATTTATGAAGATGTGAATTTTATCACTTTATCAGACGCCATGCTGAGAAGTCTCAACACAATACGTAATATTTAAATACAATATAACAAATAACCTTGACGAGTTCGTGGCCAATAATCACAGCCACACGTGTCGATTTACGGTTAAGCTACGCATGCCGCGGTCGGATCATGGATGGGTGACCATCAGTAACATATCAGAATTCCTCCATCATTGGTCTCGATTGTCATTAGTACACTTTTGACAGTCGTTACGGGTAGTTAGAAGCCGTACAACCAGTCTTACCAAGGCGTATCGTATTACCCAGATACTGGGTTGTGGAAGGTCAGATAGGCAGTCGCTCCATGTAAAATACTGGTATCTGCATCTAGTAAGACTAGAAGGCAACCAATATATAAGGTGTATCTATTCATACACGAAATATCTGAAAGGGTCATTGTACTCATCATTATGAATAACTTTTACTATGGGCCCAAACCTGAAATCGCGAAAAAATATCAGCTGTTCCCTACATTTTGACGAGATATGCGAACATAAATGTAGGGAACAGCTGATATTTTTTCGCGATTTCAGGTTTGGTCCGGTAGTAAAAGTTGTTCATAATGACGAGTACAATGACCCCTTCAGATATTTCGTGTATGAATAGATACACCTTATATATGTAGCTTCCCATTAGTAAAAGAACGTCGGGATCGGGTCATACAAATCTACATACAAACCCACAAAAAACTTAACGTATTCATTTATTTATTGGTTAATCAAGAATGCAGTTTTAATACCTTTTTATTACAATAAATGTGTTTTATAAATAAAATTAATTATACACGTATTTATGGTATGTAAATAAAGCTATAAAAGTGTTGAAGAATGTCGTTCCCACCCAATGAACGGGAACTACCTAACAGGCGTAATAATAGCTACACAGAAAAAAACGATTTATCTATACATTTGTATATGTTACCGGCCAAACTAGTTTGCCCTAGGCCAAACAGACTTATCCTACGCATGATATGTCACAGCCAACTAGCTTAATTAGCCGTTTCGTTAACAGCCTTGGAAGTAGCGCTCGCCGGCTACTGCCGCGGCACCGCTCGCTTCGCTCTCTCGGCTCGCGCGCTTTTGGTCACAGTTCTAACCTAACCTATTTAATCGGGGTGCCCCGGCTTAATAAACCAGTTTGGTCTAAGACAAACTAGTTTGGCCTGAAATCTGGTTTGGACGGTAACATATATAAATGTATTAAGGTATTTACCTTAATACAGTTGAAGTATCTGTTAGTGATATCAAAATAACAGCATTCAGCAGCAAAAAAAAAATCATTTTTGTCTGCCTGTCGGTCTGTTTGTTCCGGCTAATCTCCGAAATGGCTGGACCGATTTTTTATGTTTTTAGGAGTAACATAGGCTTTTTTCTATAGCACGTTCCCGTGGGATAATCTCCGACATCCACATGAGCGAAGCCGCGAGCACAGCTAGTGCTTAACATAAAACCGGCCAAGGCCAATTACACATTAATGAAAGACACAGACTGATTAGGATAGTATTCTATATCATGCTTATAGTACACACGACTACACATCAAGATATACATTTCAAGTATAAGCTGATCTCGCATTGTATTGGATTTCCGTACAGTGTGAAATCAGCGTAAACTGGAAATTAATAGCTTGATGTGTAGCCGCGTGTACCACTTTTGACAAAAAATCACTAAGGTTGAAACTACAACTCTTACAAATAACATTCATCACCGTCTGCCTAGTCTTTCCCAAATATTTTGGGGTTGGTTTTCAGTCTAATTGGATGCGGCTGAATACCAAAATTTTACGTGGAGAGACTGTCTATCTGATTTACAGCTCAGTTACTGAAGAACATTAAACCCCTTGGTGAGACTTTGGTTGTCAAATTTTCGGGCAACTGACGACCCGTGACGACTGGCAAAGATCTACGAATGACAGCTTGGACCAACGGCTTAACGTGCTTTTAATTTCATCACCACGGCTCCTATATGGCGCCCAAATCTTAGCACCAAAACTTCGAAGACGTATGACATCTGCCGACTCGCACTGGGCCTACATTAGGGATCATGTCCCACTTCCTCTCATAGCGGAGGCCTTTGTCCCTTGCAATGGGAACATTATTGGCATTAATGGCTATTCTATATTCAAACTGAAAATTCATTCAAACGTTATATTATTGCCTTTGTTGCATCGTCATTGGAACTAGTGGTCGCCGAGTTGTCGAAATGTAAATAAAAAAATTTAAATAAGTTTTTTAAATAGGATTCTGGATATAAACTTTAACTGAGCCAAATTTCGTACTCCTTCGTCGGCGTAACTTTCGTAAAAAGGGGTACAAAGTTTTACTTCAGTATTCTTAATATATGAAGCAACATTTTAGATTAACTCCAACAATAATCATGTCCTACCTACCGAAATTCAATTCACATATACAATACAATAAATAATACAATATTGTACAATAATTTGTGTTCCATAATACTGTTTTAAACTGCAGCTATAATATAGTACTAACCCAAAGTATAATAATGTTTTGAACCGTTAATTTGCCTCAAAAAAGGATTTATCTATTTCTCAAGACCTAAATATGTAATTAAATTTGACTATTTAAATTTGGATTCTAAACGGGCAAATTAGGATAACTCCTCGTTGATAAAATATTGTAGAACAAAGATGGGGCAATTCAATTAATTTTGGTAGATGAGTTCACCTTTTTCATCCTATAGTCAAACTGAAAAAGAAAATTTCGTATTTTTTTAAACCACCTTTGTCCCCTAAAACATAACTGCATTGCATCGGAATTATCTTATGCTGTAAGTAAATGTACAATAAACCATAGCTATCTACAATTTAGACATCAAATCGCACTATTCAGACATCAGACATCGTACATAAGACAAATTGAGCTGACAATACCAGTAGCTGGTCCCGACGGAGACTGGATGTTCGAGGTCGCGGGTCGATACAGCTAGCCCGGGCAAGCGCCACAGTACAAAGTAGGTCTTTAGGTACTCCGTCAAAAGTTATGATTGCATGTTCCAGAGTGTTTTGTCTAGATTATTTTCGGTAGAATTGCCTTTTGGGATGTAAGCAGTTGGGAGAAAGTAAGGTGTTTTTTTTTTGTAAATAATTCTTGGGTAAGTAAAAGTAAGACAATGTAAGTGAGGTTTGTATGAGAATTGTTTTTATACAAATTCGTTGTATTCTAGTCATTCATAATATTAAAAAAGTGAAAAGTTATTTATGTTTGGGTTTTAATTTGTAATGAGTGTGACGTCATGCAATCGCGCTTTAAAATCAGCGTTCTCACTTTTTTATTAATGGCTTTTAGCAGTATTGTTACTTATGCGTTTATAATTATTATCCTAACAAATGCAGTATAAATATGAAAATATTAAAATGTCTATAAGCTAATGTGACCAATATTTTAAAATTTTATTGCCTAAAAAGTTACTACTTTGTCTAGATACTATAAAAAAAAACCAGATTATAAAAATAACACGATTTTTTTATCGGATAGTTTAGCATTGTTTTATTGAATTCAATCTTGGAGTGGGCAATACTTGTCACAATTTTATTGTAATTTAAATAATTTATTGTAAATTGTATAGGCACTTACAGAATTAATTTGTGGAATCATTTCCTGTTATCGATCTTATATTTACAAAACAGAACGAAAACTAAAAGTACATAACATCTGTTTTTATGCCCACTTCATGTTAATGATTGTGAACATATGTCCATCAATACCATTCTTGGTACCTGACACTACTGGTGCGGTCATTGACCTGCCGCCTTGTCGCCTATCGTACAAAATTAAATTTTAAGTCCTAATCGTTAGAAATATGACATGTATACAGGATGGCAGAGGAGACATCGACGAGCTAACTGTAACCATGATTCTAGACTAATGAATCATTCTAGATGTTCTAGGCGTAGAAATGTTATGTCGGTTATAAAAGTTGCTAAGTGTTGATGGCTAGCTGACATAATTATGACAAATTATTAAATTTCCATGTCTCGTAATGTTGATTACTTTGCCTAACTATGTATAGAATCAAGTCTATCTAACTAAACAGCTGTGCTGCTGGGGAGTTTGTTGCGCCACTTCTTCTTCCCAGCTTAAGCACTAGGAAGTGGTGAAGGGCGGGCGTTTTGGGGGACTGTCTTATGTAATTTTGATATTCGAAAAGTGCTGATTCTCAGCCTAATTTGAATATATGACTTTTGATTTTGATTTTGCTGCAAAAAAGCTATTTCAAAATAGAAAAGTGTTGACGCACACCTACGTGGTGAAAATGTATAGAACAGCAATTTCTTTTAATAACGGACGAATAATTTTAACACAGGGTGTTCAGAATCATGTTTGTCATAAACAATGTTTCATTTTCTTTCTTTCTTTTCTTTCCATGTGCTGAATTCGTGGTCACAGTTAGCGCGTTGATGTCCGTCCCCCCTTTATTTTTAGTCTTTTTTTATTTATGAGTTTTGTCCCTGATATTGTAGTAAGTTAATGGTTGAAAATAGCACGTGACAAGTCCGTCACATACAATTTCATATGACCTGTGACACTTTCTCTTGCCTTTTTCCTAAAATCTTTCCACCGTTCACACAAAATGCTATAATATTTATTTTTATTTCTTCCTAACCTACGTCAATTTTCATTTGTCAGAAATCAAAAATAGGAGCTGCCTGTCTCTTTCCGGTAAATAAATTATGTCAGAAATATTACTTTTACGAATTCGCAAGTTTCATTTTATAAGCTTTATGGGAACGCGTTTACCTACATAGGTAAATGTAGCTAAGATTAAGTTAGGTACATTACAGTACGTACATTAAAAAAAAATAAGTACTTAACGTTTCGGGAAAGCGCTAGGGTACCAATTCTAAGTTTCTTACGTCTTTTCAAATATCCAGGGCAGTGTCAGACTGTCTGTTGAGTAAATATGATTCGCGATCGTGACACGTATATTTACAGAATTATTATAATTAAAATCATCTCTCTAAGTTCATTCAATCCAATTTAATGACTATTTAAAAAGTCATTCAATGGGATATCGAAAAGGACATAGGCTACTTTTTACGCGATAACTGATATCAACGTGGGCGAAACCGCGGGCAAAAGCTAGTAGCTAATAATTTTTGAACTGCGATTTAGTCTTTGGGCCATTAAACACAACTAATTTCTCAACTTATCCAACATTCCTCAGTTACCTGTCCTCAACTACATCCATAATCTTGTTTAGCTCGGAGTTAGGAACTTTCCGGTTCTAGAATATTCCGGAGCAGCTTAAGCGGTAATCACATTAGCTATCGTCAGGCTCACTGCTGACATTATCCCAAATATCGGCTTAATGCCAATGTGCTTAGAAGTTGAAAGCGGATTATGCAATTAAGGGAGAACATCAGATTTTGTACACATTTGTTACTTGAAGCGGTGACTAGACTGGATGCCTTACGATGAGATCAAGATCTCATGTTCGAAAACGTGTTTTTTTAACTAACCGACTTGAAAAAGGAGGAGATTATACCCGTCTCTCCACTAGTCCAATGTTTGCTCAAGGATGCATATCCGTTAGGCTCGCAATCCTTTGCTATCCTAAAGGCACGTCTTTCCTACCATTACAGCGCCCCCCGGTCTATTCCTTGATATGCAATGGCCTCTGTAGCACCATGAAGCGTGAGGACGCTGAGGCTAGTGCAAATCTTGGGGTTCAATCGATTTAATTGAGCTTGGTCAAACCACGCTGGGATTGAGTGCATTTCATTCATTCAAAAAGGAGTAGGTACGTTCTCAATTCGATTGTATTTTTTTGGTATATTTATACAATGTAATGCAATGTCTCCGGCATTGTAGATCAACATAGAGTATTATTTAATGGTTAGGGTATGCCGTAAGGGTGGTCCGACATTTTTATTAACTTTTCTTGGGTAGTTTTTGAGTTAGCTTTAATAATACTTATTATTTTCGTATACCTACTGATAATGTTATAATAACTTCCTGTGACTATTATTTACAGAGCAAGTAGTGCTATACAAATTTGTATGGGGGATACTACATGATGTACACCTCTGCTTAACTTAACTCTCTTGGAAAAAAAAAGCGCGATGCTATGACATCACATTAAAAAGTGTAAAAAGTAAACCTATTGCTAGTCCAATCTAATAATATAAACCGTGAAATTGAAATGGTTGTTTTCCCGCGGCAGAACAACTTGCCATAAGGAGTACTTTCGAAGCATTGAGTAAAAGTTTAAAAAATAAGATTTTTTTGTTTTAAAATAATTAAAAAAATATTCATCAACTCGATAAAACAATACTCAATAGTAACACTAGAGGTAACTGGTAGATACTACTCGAATCGCACGCACCGCTGACGAAGGGAACAGCGATATGCATAAATGATTAAAGCAAAATAAACTCTCGCACGTGGTGATTTTTCACAATGGTTAATCTGCCATTTTTTGTTTCTAATATTTTATTTGTTTATAAAACTGTTGTATGACCAAGACAAAACCATTTCGCTGCGGGAAAACAACCATTAAAATTTCACGGTGTATAACAGACGAGTAGGTACGTAATTTTTAAAGTTACGCTATAACCAACAAGCGCAACAAAACCTGCATAACCCATCAACAATGTATTGAAATCATAATCTGAAACATTCAATATCTGCCTACCATCCCAGATTAATATGCAACATTTTGCATATTCTATTCCACCATCCAAACGAGCAAAACTACAAAGGCAATAAATTAAAAGCGGCCAAGTGCGAATCAGACTCGCTCACGAAACACAAAAACTAAAATGTTGTGTTAAATATTTGTATGGTAGGTAGTAAACGCAACGGCAACATTTTTTTTTAAACGCCGGAAAATATACTTTTCTTGTATGTATTTTTAAGTTTATTACTTGTTGTTATATAGTGGCCATAGTATGCCACAAACTATGAAAATAGCAAGAGTCTACCTATTACGGTTCAAAAGATACAGCTCTGTGATAGATGGATGGACAGGACGGACGGATAGCGGATCCTAAGTAATAGGGTCCTGTTGCGTTGGTAGAATTTGGGCACAGAATAACCGAGCTTTGGGTGCGGAACCCTAACATGGTTTATGAATAACTGCAATGCAACAATTTCTCGATAAAATGGGATAATAATATAAAAGCTGAGCGCAAACTGACTCCAATCTGATGGGAGCAAACTAAGTTGCCGAGAACCTATGAATAAATTTTACTGGTTCCCTTTTAGCTGATTCCGCCATGCATTTCAAGATGTGCCGATAATCCGCCTAGGAGTTAGGAGACAAGTATGTGCGGATGCCGGCTGTGTTGTTTTATGCAAGAGGTGCATGATGATGCAGTGGATTTCTTTTGATTACCATAGATTTATGCTTCGACTACCTACGACCTCTTTGTCCTGCTGACGCAAAGGATGGAAGGAGGGCATGTTTGTTCCTTTGTGGCACTTTAAAGATGCGTGGGCCGATTTTGGTGATTCTTACGTGAATCGATTTGTGTCGCAATCTTGCGAGTATCACTATAAAGACATGACAGTAAACCAAATTCAATATGTGCGACCACCAAACGGGCAGACGTTATATTGTGAAAAATAAGTAAATAAATGAAAGTCGACGAACTACGTCAAGTAGGGTCTCATTCAATAGGTCTTTGAAAATCATCTAGGTTAAGTTAGGTTGCATAGCATGAGATTGCATATAGACCTCTTAAAATAAAATTATCTTAGTTCCATCTTTTTTTAAATCACCTGTTTGTGTGCTTATAATTACATATTTTGTTTTGTTTTGATTCACTTCAGACACGTCACTGAAACAACAACAAAAGTAAGTGTGTTTTGTCAAAAGTCAAACCCCGCTGTCATCATTTTCATGACAGCTGCCACTGCGACGTCATGTAGTGGCCACTGCTCCTCGAAAACCGTAGCTTTAGTTGACATTCGAGTTAACTTGTCGTTTTTTATATGCACACGTGTTTGGCACAATATAACTTGTTCTTTCATTCTTTCTTCACTTTAAGGCATGTCCGTATATGCCCAAGGGAGTTTTGTAAGGACGGGTTCAGATGATCCACATTAAACAAATATTGTCAACGACTCGCATCAGGTGAAGTGAGTTGTCAATTATTGTCAACGACTAGCATCTGCTGAATTGAGTTGTCAATATTGTCAATGAATTGCATCAGGTGAAGTGATTTGTCAATGACTAGCATCATGAGAAGTGAGCTGTCAATATTGTCAACGACTAGCATCAGGTGAATTGGGTTGACAATATTGTCAACAAATAGCATCTGGTGAACTGAGTTGTCAATATTGTCAACGAATTGCATTAGATTAAGTGAGTTGTCAATATTGTCAGCGATTAGCATCATGTGAAGTGAGCTGTCAATATTGTCAACGACTAGCATCAGGTGAATTGAGTCGTCAATATTGTTAACGACTTTATGACAACGTTGCGTAACACTCTATTAATCCGAATCTGAATTATTCTGATTATTTTGTCAATCCATTGCTTCATATGTTCGAGAAAATTGTCTGCTCGGCAACGTAACTAACGCAATGAGTTTTGTTGAACTATCAAAATAAAAGCCATTCCTTCTGTTAGGTTCTTACGCAATTACCCCTCTGGCAGGCTGTTAACCTTTTTAAACCAAAACTCATGAATGTACCCAAAAATAGACCACGAAAGCAACCCTTCATATTTCGAAAAACCTCACACGTTTGAAACCGATTAGCCACAAAAAAGGGTAATAAGAAAGCGTCAGAAAGATTGATGCTTAAGGTTGGCCGGAGGTTTTTCTAAAGCACCCCCACGTTAAGGGTTAATAATGACGGCTCTTCAGAGGGCCCCACGTAATACTGAGGTAACACTGAAAAAGTACCTGATAATATTTTACCTGGAGACTGTTTTCGTAAGATCTGCGTAAATGAAATTATGGAGGGAGTAAGTAGTCCACTTAGTTTAAGGGTGGGGTCATGATCTAGCTGTATGTATGGGGCGGGGCGCATTATTTTTAAAAGAGTAACCGTGGAGTTTCTTGCCGGCTCTTCTCCATAGGAAGCGACAAATTGGAACCGTGCACTTAGCTTCTGACGTTTCATAAGTGCCCTTGCAGGTTTATGTGAAATAAAATATTTTGATTTGATTTGATTTGATTAGTCGATTCGCACGGATTTACTCGCCCAATCGGGTGAATACTTAAATGTTATTTGCAATATCGCACGGAGATAAATTATTTATGGGTGAATCGATAACTTCAGAAATGCGAAGTAGGTAGGCACTTGGCACGTTTTTGATTTTACCTATAGACATTCATATATTATTGAAAAGTGTCGATCTGCCCGAGTTGGATCATATCAGCAGCAAAGCTATGGAGGTGGTAATGACGATGGTGTAAATTAGTTAATGCAACAGCGAACGAACAGTAAACCTTCATTTTTCCGTCCATGGATGTAGTCAGACCAATGTTTAAAATTGTCAAGAGATTGTGCAGCAATTTATCCTATCTACTACAAATGCTACTAATAGCAAACTACAATAACCAATATGGCTGTCAGTTGGGAGGATTTCGTCATTTTTAGACCTCGTTCAATTAAACTATCAAAGAGAAGACTTTCTCCAGTTAATTTAAGACTTTGAATAGGTACTAGAGGAGTTAGTCGTAATACTAGTATAACAACAAATTAATTTGCTATGTCCGTATTGATTGTTCATACAAAAGTATGAACTAATTGTGTTTAGTAAGTAAACAAATAATCTTACATAAAACATAATCACGCCTGTATTCCCCGAAGGATTAAACAGACAAAAAAATAAATAAAGAAGAAGACGAATATAAATAAAAGTACAACAAAGCATTTATTGCTGAACAGAGTATAAATACATATATACAAATAGAAATAACTAAGCATTTAAAAATACAATCAATGTTTTCACAGTCGTGGAAAAGCTGCAAAACGTAAAGTTTTCCTTAACTATTTGATATTAAGAACCGTTCACTTTGTTTTTATTACGTATTCTATCGGCCAGAACAAGAGGCATGGGATACAGCATAAAGTTAAAGCATAAAATGCTGGCACGTAGTCTTGGTAGACGTCTTTCAATAAACCTGAAAACACAAACAATAAAGTTAGCCGATTTAAAACTTTAAATTCACCGTACATAAAGATTCTTTCAGGTAATTATCAAAGGAATAGCAATAGTAGCCCGGTGGTAAAAGCCGAAACTTACGAGTTGTAATGATACGATTCGTATTTTTTCTACGCCTTATCAACTACAGAATTACCTACAATGATATGATAATATGCATTATAAAAGGATTATCCTGTTATCTTATTGTTAAGGCTTAAAACTTAGTTTGCCCACCTTTCAGAAAAGATTACTGCAATGTTATTGATATAAAGGTTTCACTAACAATAATAAGAATAGAAAAAATGAAAGCCAATGTTAGCAGATATTTTAAAACATGATGTAATTTAATTTTCATGTTGTTTATCATGCTGTGGAAAATTTTAATCTATGTAGATAGAGCATTAGGTGCCACAATCATACTTTTGTACTCGCACAGACATCATAGTAGTCTGTCCATAGACCAAGTGCAAAGACTGTTACGGCCAAAACAAATACACGCGATACGACGTCGCGTCATGGCACGTTGCGACGTTGTGACGGGATGCGATGTCGTGTCGTGAAAATCTACGACGTGCATTGCAAAAATTCACGACACGATGTCGCAACGTGCCACGATGCGACGTCGGCGTGTATCTGTTTTGACGCTATACATAATGTAGTTTTCTCGACACGCCGACGTTTCGTGTATCGTACAACGATGCGACGTCTTGTCATAATTATTACATTGCACGTCATAGTTTTCCATAACGCGATATAGCATCGTGGCACTTTGCGATGTCGTCTCACGATACGATGTCGTGTCGTGTTAGTGTTTTGGCCTTAAAGACAGATCACAGAGCACAGAAATGCCTCAGCGGCTGCTGCTAGGCGTGCCAAGCGTGTCAATACGTGTCACCGTTTACACATAGAAACTGACGGCAAAAATGCGCTCAACGCTTGTTACACGAGCACAAATATTAATAGTACTGTCGTCTCTAGTCACTACAGGCGTGTCGATTCCACGCTCTGTGAGACGGACAAAAAACCAAAAACACTTTACCCGACCCGGGAATCGAACCCAAGAGGACCTCATGCGACCACTTGACCACTCGAGTATGTCTTTAACAGATAAAGCTGTCTTGGCTTTGGTTCGTGTAGGTCGCTTGGTGATTGAAAAAGAGTAAAAAAATACCCGATCAAAGCACTACTCGTAAACACTTCACTCACGTCACAAAGGCTGCTTTTTTACAGAATAGCACTGCATTTCCGTTGTCGCATACACGTGAGTTGGAAGCTTCCTAGAAACTACACGTGAAACGGTAGCGACTAACAGGGAGTAATTAAGCCGAAAGCCTGGGTCCTTTGCCTAGCGTAATCAATTCGGGGAAGCGTTGCTTTGAGTACTGACAACGGTAGCAATATCATTTTAAAATCGATATTTTTGCGCTCGAATTAACTGGTGTTCCTGCAAAAATTATGGCAGTTTTTACACTGACTTCATTGCTGACTCAATTAGTTAAATACTAACTCTTAAGCCCTTTACGTTTTTGTTGCCGTGAAAAACACGGTTCGTCAGTATTTATGAATCACTATGGAAACTTGTACACGGACACGTTTTTTCTCATCAGGTATCAGGTTAAGTTACGATTGCCGCGGTTGGTCCGTGGATGGGTGACCATCTTCTATACCAAGACCCCTCGGAAAGCACGTTAAGCAAAGATTGACAGTCGTTACGGGTCGTCAGAAGCCCGACAGTCTGACAACTAATCTTATCAAGGGGTATCTTATTACCCAGTTACTGGATTGTGGAGGTCAGAGAGGCAGTTGTTCCATGTAAAAAAAATGTGGAATTCAGCTGCATGCGGTCATACTGCAAGCTGACTCCAACATAGTTGGGAAAAGGCCAGGCAGATGATGATTATGAGTGTCGTATTAGAAGTAAATAGTGACACGCTTGTTTTGTCTAAAAAGTGTTGGCCTATAGGCATCTCTGTACTCCGACCGGTGCATTGTGGGAAAAAAAAATGGCGGAAGTCAGATACAGAAAATATCTTACCTATAAGTGGAGAAAAAGTAACGTTAACAGTTCCAGCTGCTAACATGGCGAGTGCGTATGCTCCCGGGAAGTCCTCATGAGGCACATGGTTGGATATCAGCAACGGACTGGCAACGTGGAGCCAAGCTCTGAGGACCCCTAATGCACCAGTTACAGTCGCCATCCATACGAATTGGGTGATTTGTAACATTACTGAAAATAAATAAATAGTCACGTTAATTAAATTAAAAGGACGGCTTATAAATTCGATTCGTCAATATACTATTTTCTATAGGCTACTCGCACGAAGTACATTTTTTTTTTGGGCGAAGTGACAGCTCCTGGAATACGTATTATTAGGCAATTGGCACGTTTTGAATTTTCTGCAATACTGTTATGAGGAAAAGTCACTTCATGCTCTTGTAATAAAGTACATAAAAGTCTAAACGAGGAAATTCGTGGTATTCGAAACTGATATAAATTATAAGAAGTTAATTCTTGGATCACAAAGATTAGTCAAAAGGCAATTCAGAAGCATAGAGCTATATTGCCATTTTTTTTAGAGAATTTATTGAGCTCATTTTCCTTTGAAGAATAATTTTATGACCAAACAAGGTACGTCTCTCATTCTTACAATATTGGACCGTCTGAGAAGAAACAAACAAAATTTACATTCGACATCAAATGGAAAACTCTTGTTAAAACCTAAAACAAAGATATGATACCTAAGATACCGTATCAAAACAGCAAAAAAGATAAGAAAATAATGATTGACAAATACATTCATACCTAATCTGATAAGGAAGGTGAGCAGAGTTGCTGCATAGTACAATACTCTTGTGTTGATGTGGAAAACACTGCTGATGAAGGCCAGGGCAAATCTGCCACCGACGTCAGCCGCGGCACAGATGGAGATACACATAGCCACTTGAGACTGAAACAGGAATATGAAAATATTTATAAGCTTGAAGTAATTTATGAAAAGGCTGTGGTGTGGGATAGTGAGAATGTTTCCACACACAGATATGAAAAGGAATTCTTTTCATTTTTATTTATGTGTGTCCAAAATTAGAATAGTCGATTGAAGGCTCCCGCGGCTTTAGTTGATTCATTTTTCATAGTAATTGTTCTATGGGTCTTGAGAGTAACCGTGGAGTTTCTTGCCGGCTCTTCTCCATAGGAAGCGACAAATTGGAACCGTGCACCTAGCTTCTGACGTTTCATAAATGCCCTTGCAGGTTTATGTGAAATAAAATATTTTGATTTGATTTGATTTGATGAGATCGGGTTAGGCCTCGAGATTGTTGAAATCCGGCTTTTTAGGAAAAACATTATTGTTTCGATATGTCAGAGTAAGTGCCACAACAAAAGTTGTATATTCATGTCTGTTTTTGCTCCTGAAAATCTGCCAATGAGTATAAAGTCAGCCTGTAGGTATGTTTGTGTAAAAGATTTTTTCTTCTTGGTGAAGCATCTCTTCATTTTGATAACACTACATTTCATTTTGATGAAAATATTCCTTTTGCATACAGATGAAATATTTCGGGCCTGTACAGGGTGGAAGGGACTACGACGTGCAAACTGTAACTATGAATTCAGCATGTGATACTAGATCCCCAGTTTTCATTCATTCACATTTATCAAAAATAAATGAGCAACATACAAAACTGCAACTTCCGCAGTCAAAATGTATGGAACAGCAAAATCATGGTTCGGAATTATGCGCTGAATCAATGGTAACAGGGATGCGTGTCGATGTCCTTGCCACCCTCTATAAGTAATTACTTATAAGGGTTCTTCGCAGGTAACAGCAGCTGAGCCTTCTGCACGATTCATCATTTCTGTATGTCCTCCAAAAAATCCTAACCTTGGAAAATATATCTATTCCTTGTCGTCTGTGAGTAAGCAAGTTGTTAATGTCACCTAAGTCTACTTTAGTGTTATCTTTATGACAGTATAGGCCTGTGTGAATTACGGCGGTATTATTGTTATGTTACTGCTCGTATATAACAATTTATCGGGTTGATATAAGGATTTTTAGTCCATGTTATTGCAGATGAATTTTGAAATTGACACTATTACTTTACAGTATGTTGTTATTAGCATAGTGGTATGTGTAGTGGTTGCGTTTACACATAACCACTGTGGTAATAAAAACAAAGGGAAATTAGGTTGAACTTATCAAAACGTAAAATAGGTATTAAACGTACATACAACTTACCCTATCGTAGCCATATTGAAATAGCAGCATCGGTTGTAAGATGAAGAAAGTGAGATCGGAAAAGTTCACAAAACTCTGTCCGAAGCAGATGTTGCAGTAAACAGCATCTTTCAAGATCTTGATGTGCAATATTTCCACCAACTTCTGTCTGTAAAAGAAGAAATATCAAAGTTTGATTAACAAGACAAAACGAGCAACTATTCCATCAATTTAGTTTGAACATTTTCGAATCTGAGATCTTTCGAAGATTTTGTCCTATCGCAATAGGCTGATTATGCTATTTTAGAATCTAGGTATTTAATTTCTGTTGTATTGTGTTATAATTATCAAGGTTAATATCTATAATTGAGTAGGTTATAATTGAGAGAGAGTATACCCAAATAAAATAAATGGATTGGGCAAATGGGTACCTAACGGAATATAATAATATTATGTATTTCCATAGATATAAGAAATTATACGTAATCTTTATAACTAAACAGTTTTCCGCACCCCGAAGTATTGTCAGTAGTAATTATTACGTACTCAAATATAATTTTTGAATTGTTACCTGATTTTCTTAAGAACTTGTTGGCTTCCTGACGGGTCCGTCTTCAGAGTATCTTTATTTCTATCTCCCAACAAATCCTCATTGTCTTGTCCCTTCCCATTTTCTAAATCACCTGCAAAGTAGAAACACATTTAATTTCATAAACAATTCCTTCGAAAAAGAATACAATTACAAATGAAAAAAATACTTGCTGTTCTTAATTTTCTCGGAATTGTGGTTTCTGTTTTCATCGCGAGCATTCCTGGAAATGTGTGCAAAGACATTCCAGCCAGGATAAGTAAGGTCCCTCTAAATCCATACAAAGACATTATCTTCTTCAATAGTTGAGGATACCACATCAATATAACTCCTTGAACCGCCTTACAGATGCTCATGACTGTAGTTCTTTTCCTCACAAAATAATGGTTCAATGTGGAGTAGCACACTGGTACCACCATTCCGAATCCAATTCCTTGGAACACTCCGAAAGTAATTGGAAGTTGGTTGGTGTTTGTTATGAATATGGTGCTGATAGATCCTGTAGATAGGAGCACTGCTCCAATAATACCTCCGAATCTTAATGAATATCTTTTTGTTATACAATTGAGTATTATTCCTGTAAATAGTAAAGTTAGTTATTAACAACACGTAAGTAAGGATTTAAATCTAAATCTATGCTAATAATACAGCTGAGGAGGTTTATATTAGTCATACTGATGTAGTTAAACATAATAATATAATAAATAAGTAGTCTCCTCGAAACTTACCTCCAATTGCCAACATGATTGCAAAAACTCCATGTGCAGAAGTTAAAGATTTAGCAGTAGATTGTGTTTCATTGATAAAATCATTGTAGATCAGTCCGAACGAATTGACATGTCCAATACCAGCGATCTGTAAATATTTCATAAAAATAACAATATCATAGAAAAACATTAAGTTTTTTACAACACATAGCATCATGAATGTATTGCACAGAGGGTTAGGGCACAGGTGTACCTCTAATACACAAAAATTACGCCAGTTATCATTACGTCCCATGTAATAGAGGGTGAATCTATTGCCACCAACCGGTCACAAAGCCAGATTCAGGACTCCTACTGAGAAATTCCAGATGGAAAGTCTCAATTATGGTTCAACGTGGAATACTGGTACCACCATTTCAAATCCAATTCCTTGGAACACTCCGAAAGTAATAGTCTTATTCCTTCTCTGTCCATACTGTAAGATTGTGGAACGCACTTCCACCTAGCATTCGTGACTTAAATACTGTTTCTCTGTTAAAATTTCGAGTAAAAGAGTATTACCTTTCCACTCAACTCTGAGTATTAAATATGTATAATTGTATTTGTCTATATATTTTAGCATTAAGTATGTATTTATCTAAGTAGGTAAATGAAATTTTCTTGCTTTATATGTTAAGGTATATTTTAATTTAAGACTTCACAATATTCATATTGTCTACGTTTCTTTTTCATTTCTCCTTTCACAGGTCTTCTGGAAGAAATTTCTTAAGAAACAAGCAGTACCTTTGTACTCCAATTTTAATTATATCGTATCCCTATGTTTTTTACTGTGTATACATAAATAATAAAATAAATAAACAAATCAGTAATTTGAAGTTGGTTGGTGTTTTTTATGAATATGGTCCTGAAAGATGATGCTAAACAATCCACAAATTTTAGGATCGTTGATATTACTCGATCCAAACAGTAGGCTACGGTTGGGGCCGAGGGAGAGTCTGTTTAAAACTCCGGTAGCCCGTACAAACCTATTAATGTTTGCACTCGTGTGTCGGGCTGTTAAGATAACTAATAGTATCTATCAGCGGTTGGACATTTTTTCCTGCTCATTGGCGGAATTCCAGAGAGTAACAGTTAGTGTGTTGTCCTCTATGTAACTTGGGGCGGCACACGGAGCCGTCACTTGGGACTGGTCAGTCATGGACCCGTGTAAGTGATTTATCAGTTTTTGAGTGGTGTCTCTAGGTGTCGCATTGTATGACTACTTTTATTACCTTGGGTTCTGCCTGTAAACATAATTGTATTTGTAAATGAATAAATAAAATTAAACTTTGCCCAACCCGGGAAACCACAAGACCACCCCAAGACCTCAAGCTCAACTAGCCTTTGCGACCACTAGAACTACGCGGCAGTCAATCAATTTCATAAACATATTTTGTACTAACACTTCGCTTGCGACTACGTCCGCGAGAGATTTTCGCTTCCGACCCACCGCATCGCATGCCATCGCCCGCGCGTTAGTACTTCATTTTCACTTACACTTTTTTTCCTTTTTCTCGGCTCCTAAGAGTCATGGCGTAATGTTAAATAGCATTAATGTTTGGTAACAATCTTCAAGAGTTGAGCTGTTAAATGCAAAAAGATTTTTCAAATCATGGTTCCAGAGATTACCCCCTACATCATCATCTCTCTAGCCTTTTTTCAACTATGTTGGGGTTGGCTTCCAGTCTCACCGGATGCAGCTGAATACTAGTATTTTACATGTAGCGACTATCTATCTGACCTCCACAGCCCAGTTGTTGGCTATTACGATACCCCTTAGTAAGACTGGTTGACAGAATTTCGGGCTTCTGACAACATGAAACGACTGTCATAAATCCACGAATGACAGCCGGGACCAACGGCTGAACGTGCTTTCTGTCTTGGTATGTAAAGACTGTTACCAAACCACGGACCGACCGCGGTAAGCGTAGCTTAACCTGATCGATCGACTTTATTACGTAGCCACAAAACCCAGCGTTTTACCCCTTACATACAAAACAAATTTTACCTCTTTATTATATTAGTATAGATAATTCTTTTGGCAGCATCTTTAGATAAACCAAATCAGATAGGGACTTAAAGAGATAAATTAGGTAGCCATTGTGCCATCCCATAATCCGTTATTTTACACCTGGATGAACCACAACCGAAGTGCGATCGAGATTAGAAAGAGGACTTAAATCATTTAACCCAGTTTTGAGAGTATTATTTTGAACCAAATCCCTGTTACACTTTGGCAAACTTGGATTATACTGATTGTAAACAGAGTTAAATACATCTAGGCCACTGCTGTTCAATATTTAATCCGTAGATATAAATAAAATAGTAACGAAGTTAAAACTGTATGTAAAACAGATAATTAAATGAAATTAATCGAAAACAAACAGTTCATTTACCAAATTAAATTTTATTTGAAAAGATCCATCGGTTTCTTACTAAACTTCAATTCAATGTTTCGAACCTGGTTACTTCTTCTTCTTGATCTTTTGGTAGGAGTAGATTGAATATTTTTGAGAAAAAAAAATATTGCTGCGAGGTTTGGGCACGACTCTGATGCCGAAAATATAGCTTTTAGTATTATTGAACTTTTGTCTGTTTCTATGTTCCGGATTGGCGCAAAAACGGCTGTACCAATTTGGCTGTAATTTGGCACACAGATGGTTTATATCCAGGATTAACACATAGGGTACTTTTAATCCCGGCAGTAACTTCCCAACATCAACGTGGGTGAAGCCGCGAGAAAAAGCTAGTTGAATGAATAAATATGATTAAACAGAGTCAACATCAATTAAAATCATTTAGATTTCAACTGTTCGATTCGGTTTCACAATTTAATTACAATATTGGGAAACGAGCGTTCCTTTGTTCCATTGTTTTATTTAGAGAATGGAATTCGATTTCATGGAATACTGTTTCATAATGAGGGTTTTGATGAAAATTTACGCCACCAGTTGGCGCCACTTTGACTTCTTCTAGAGGTCTTTCATTTTGACAATGAATGTAAAATATATGATGACGTTCATACTTAATTCGTTTACCATTCAGATACAACTACAGAAAATATACGCACTTTGACACTTTTGACAGGTGCCAGGACCTAACATCTCAGTGCTGCCACCTAGTGAACGTCATTTCAGAAAACCCTAATAAGACTGACTCAGAAAATGTAGCGTGGCAGTTTTGTATGAAAATAAAATTTACCGAGAAAAGCGTAGCACCAAAATCTCCACAAAAAATGGGACAATGAGAGGTAGAATGTTATTATGATGAAATACTTCACATTGTTATAGGTATAATATTGTGATACATAATCAATTATTTAGACTTTTGGGTAAGTCATTTAATAATATTTTATTGTGACTATTTCATAATATGCTAAAGCTTAAAACCAGTGTAAACAATTAGTATTGGTAAATCCATAATAATTTATATAATTAAAAGCACTATGTCTGTGATATAGGTAGTAAGCCTTTGACTAGCAGATTGTAACAATTTCCTTATGTAATGATAATTTATATTATGTCTACCTAAAGTGATTTATTTTCTGTGTAAAGAAACTAGCGGGATGGACTATTTTGGATGAGTGAGTAATTCCTTAGTTACTTATTATCTAGGTGGTGCTAGAAACAAGAAATAATGCTAGTTTTGTGTAAGAATTGAAGGTCACATCAAAGATGGATATGGCATTTGAAAAACTGTTATCGTTAATAACCTCATGCTGTTCCTAAAGGTGCGCTTACACGAACAACTAAAATTGCTCCATCCTGGTCAATTCTTGTCCACTATGACGTCACGACTACATCCAGCAATTTAGGGCAACATGTAGCAAACTGTTGCCAGAGATACGGCCACATAATATCATGCAATATGGCGGAACTTAAAAAACTAGGCAATAGGTACGCCCCGAACCCCGCCGCCTCCGTCGCCGGCCGGTTCCTCTCGCAAAAACGAGACGTAGTTATACGTACAAACGAGATAGAAAAAAAATTGTCCAAAAATTTCCAAACTGATTGGATATTCGGCAGCTCATGAAATATATGGAGCAATCAGAAGCAATACTCCAGAAACATATCCGCAATTTAATGTTGTTGCTCCAGATTGCTCCACTTAATTGATCCAGATTCATCCATTAGTGAAGGGATTTACTGGAGAATGGGCAGCAGCGTTCAGCGTTCTCTATGCATTTGACCACCATACTGCGATCGCCAACCCGCCTGCCAAGCGTGGCGATTATGGCAAGTCCCCCGCTTTTGGGGCAGGCTTTTATCCAGCAGTGGACGTCTTTCGGCTGATATTACAATTCATTAGTGTTATATAGCAATAATGGCTCAAAAAATTGCCTGTGTAAGAGCACCTTAATCACCTTGCCTTTAAATTAGTAGTCTAATTAGTAATTAGTAGTTTAAACTAATTAAGAACACATAAATTATGCCCATTTCAGTTATAAGTTGTGATTTTCCAGCCTATTGCTCAGGCGTCATTGTGAATTTGTGACCCATTTCTTCCACTGACTTCGGCAAATTGCGCGGAAAGATTACTTAATACTTTAATTGACTTCGAGATTGTGGGCGAATGACACCATTTTGTTTTTGAAGACTTTTTAATGTTCTTTCAAAAATGTTACTTATCGTCACTTTTAAAGTTGACTTTGTATTAATTATTAGGTCGGTGTTAGTAGGGAGTTCACCGGTAGCAAATACTTGGTGGTTGTTAAGTAAATATTAAACTAGGAAGTAGTTAGTTTGTATAACAGATAAGGGACTTAAAACCCTGACTGCAAAGTGGAAATAAGTATGAAAACAAAACTACATACATGTAGAGTTAAGGCTTCTTCAAACAGCCGCGACGCGACAGCGCGACGCGACACTTGTAGAACAATTTCCATTAAGTTTTCATAGAAATTGTTCTACGAGTGTCGCGACGCGACCGTCGCGTCGCGCTAGTCTGCACGAGCCTTTATGCAAAATTTTGCTGTGGTAAATAAAGTACCTCTCTAATTAATTTCGTTATAGTGCTGGTAAATATAAATTGAAAGGAAAATACTGGTCTAAAAACCAGTGTAGAAAGTTTAACTCATCTATAACATTCATAGAGGGGCTTGTGTCTAAGTAGGTAATAACAGTAACAGGGTCGATCGATCAGGTTACACTTGCCGCGGTTGTTCCGTGGGTGACTAGCTCCCACGGCTTATTTTAATTTCTGAATTGTTATTTTATTTTTGTTTTAATTACGGACGCTTTAATGTGCACGTCTTTTTACATCGTTCTCACATTAATAATTTCAACATAATGATGTAACCAACTTTTTGTAACAATATCATGATTTTAAAAGAGTGTCCATGGAGTTTCTTGCCCGTTCTTCTCCATAGGTACCTACGCTTTGGCATGGGCAAATAGCTTCATCTTTCTAACTCACCGACCTTGACAATTCAAAAGTGCCTGTAATTGGTTTATTTGAAATAAATGCTTTGAGTTTGAGTTTGAGTTTGACCATATTTAGATACCAAGACCCCTCCGGGTTCCAGTTGTTATTTGTGGATCTTTGACAGTCGTTACGGGTTGTCAGAAGCCCGGCAGTGTAACAACCCGTTAAGACTGGTTGTTGGTTGTTCGCTCCATGTAAAATAGTAGCACTCAACTGCATCCAGGTAGACAGGAATTCGAGCCCACATAGCTGGGAACAGGCTAGGCATGAAGTAGCAATGACAAATGTCTCACTGACGGTGGCGCGTGTATTAGATCATTCGGTTCCCTACAAAATAGTTGAGCTGGATGGTGTTGATCCACGCGTCATGTTCGTGAACGGGCGCTGTCGGTTGAGACTGATCATCTCCTAACAACTTCCAGGACTTATTTTTATTCTTGTATTTAGAATTGTTTATATGGGCAACTAGCTTCAACTATCCAACTGATCGACTTTTTGACAATTCAATATTGCTTGGAAATGGTTTAATTGAAATAAATGCTTTGAGTTTGAGTTTGAGTTTGAAGGAAAAGTATGATCTCAAACAAGTGTAGAAAGCTTTACTCATATTTAACATTCATACACTAGAATTGACGTTAACATGAATTCATTTCACAATCACATTAACCATGTCATAATTAATACATACAAACTACAATCAATGTTTACTCTATAGAGACGTACCTAGTGTAATCAAATACTGCACAAGTAATATGTAAGTATTGATATAGGAACATGATATCCAAGGCTATTAGAGGCACGCACGGCTAAACATCAAGCTATACATTTCCACTTTTCCAGTTTACGCTGATCTCGCATTGTACGGAAATCCTATACAATGCCAGATAGCATTGTATAGGATTTCCGTACATGTCCAGTATAAGCTGATCTTAGCTTATACTGGAAATGTATAGCTTGATGTGTAGCCTTGTGTCTACATGTAGGTATGTATATGTTCTTGCTATCAACGTAAATATTGAACGATTCAGGCGCCATTATTGGCGTGAGATCGAAAGTTTGTATACTTACACAGAGAATTCGTAGTAGAACGGTTTGGATTGAAGCAGGAAGTTCATTGTTCTACCAAAACGCGGAATACAGAAAAATGGTGTCGATACAGTGTGTTTGGAGGGGCTTCTGGCTAAGTAACAACAAACGCGCGGTTCGATCAATCAGGTTAAGATACTATTGCCACGGTTGGTCCGTAGATGGGTGACCATCTTTATATACAAAAACCCCTCCATGCCTCGGAAAGTACGTTAAACCGTTGGGCCCGGCTGTCATTCGTGGATCTTTTATAGTCGTTACGGGTCGTCAGTAGCCTGAAATTATGACATACCAGTAATTGTTTTGTTGTAAGTCAAATAGGCAGTCACTGCATGTAAAATACTGTTATTCAGCTGCATCCAGCAGCTCCAGCAGCAGTGCCAGCAGTTCAGCAGTCCAGCAGTTCTGCTGCTGGAAGCTAAACGCAACGTAGTTTAAAAAAGGCTAGAGAGACGATGAGTTCATTGTTTGTAAAAGTGCGCTTACACGAGCCACTGAAATTGCTCCATCCCGGTCATTTCTCGTCTATATATAACTATGATGTCACGAATACATCCAGCATTTTAGGGCAATGGCAGCATGTAGCAACCTGTTGCCAGATATACAACTAGACAATATCATGCAATATGGAGCAACTTAAAAAAACTAGGCAATAGTAAAAATCTTTTATGTTTTAAATAAATAGATTGACTTGGCCATCACTAATTGGATTCAAAATTTTCTTCTATGTCTGCTAGAAGTGCCTTACAGTTTTGATGATCGGTCAGTGAGTGACAAAATTAAAAGTTTTAACTGGTTATAATTCTTAAACTACTGGTTCAAAATAAATGAAGTTTGAAATATACTGCATTTATATAATGGCTGCTTAGTTACTGAAAATTCAGGCTTCTAGTTATATCCACAACGGAGTTATAAGGGGTCGAAAATGGCCTGAACTGCTTCGAGAAAAGGATGGTACGGCCGTGTCGCTTTTTTGCTACTTTGCGAAGTTAGAACAATAAAAAATTCAATAGGAACAAAATTGGGTATACATCTAATGTCGTCTAAAGCATAAACAATAAAATAAAACCTCTTCCTACAAATCATGTGCCTGCTCGTTGGGGACTCAGACCATTAAGTAATTATTACCAGATTGGACAAGTGGACATCCTACGAGCCTATCGTGCGTGACATTAGGGAAATCATAGGTCAATCATAGGTCATGTAGGAAGATCACGGAGTAATGAAAAAAGAGGTAGATGCCATTACTGCAGACAGAACTGTATTAGTATGCAGAGAATTCTACATCTCTTCATACTAATATAATTCTGTAGTAGAATCGAGTGGATTTAAGTGGGTAGGTACGTAGATATATTTTGTTTATAGTTTATTCGTTTTTGCCCGCGGCTTGGCCCGCGTGGATGGCGCAGGTTATCCCATAATTATCAATTACTTCCGGGATTAAAAGTATCTTATGTCTTAATCTATGTTATAAACTATTATGTGTACCAAAATACATCCAAATCCATTGAGCCGTTTTTACGTGATTGAGTATCAAACATTCAAACATCTAAATATCCACATTTTCGAACTTTCACATTTATAATATCTATTAGAATGAAGAAGAATAGTAGGATGTACGCTTCTAAGTATAAATACCAGGTAAACACAGAACCATTCCAAATTTTCGTATAAGTACAAATACACGAAATTCGTAGAGACTTATAGTATTTACATAATATGTTATGCCTAAGCTAAGAGACTTAAATTAGTAATAATAAAATGTATAACCATATTTAAGTATAAAAACAACCGACTTCCAAAAAAACACTAAAAAGTGAAAAATAACTTTAATTTCGGAAGTCAGTGACTTTGGATGTGTATTTTAATTTTTTGTCACCGCCTTTGTAATTTTTTAGTGGTTCACATGTGCTTACCCCTTCACAGCGTACCAGCGTGATGTTATGTTATTAACTGGTAAACAATTGACAGACATGAGGTTTCAGCAATCCCAGTCCATTTGCTATCATTTATTGAGGAGTTCCGTTGCCTATCTCCGAAGTTCTTCAACAGATCTTCGCCAAATTGAAATGGAACCACTCCGAGAAAGTATTCTTCCAAAAACTACACAAATTGCTTCAAGTGTGCCTATAAAATTTGAAGAGTTCTCTCTATTTCTCCAGAATCCCATCATCAGATCCTGACTTGATGATCATGGGACCACCTGGGAAGTAAACCCTTTCAAAAAAAAAATATATCCAAATCGGTCCAGCCATCTTCGAGTAATCAGGGAACATACATAAAAAAAAAATTAATAAAATAAAAAAGGTTCCGACGAATTGAGAACCTCCTCCTTTTGGAAGTCGGTTAAAAAGAAAGGAACGAATCATAGGGACGTAGTTATGTTGTTTTCTACAACAGAATCATGACCAAAGTAACCCCAGAATAATAGACATCAGAATTGACAGCCAGTTGTATAAATACACACAGAATAAATATAACAGTCATGGAGATATACTTGTTTATAAACAACATCATCCAAATTCCGTCTTTCTTCTTATAATAAACAAGTGACTCATTCAGCGCTCGACCTTTAAAATAACCCAATTCGACGAGACAAAACTAAACAACTGGCAATGTAGGCAAAACAAAATTTCTGGCGCCAAATACAAAAAAAAACAATACTCACAAAGGTTATCACAGTTCCGAATCCAACAGCATAACCCCAGCTATTTGTATCAGACTTCTTCTTAACCGTGTCCAAGACTTGCTCCTCCTTAACTTTGTCCACAACGTTTTCCTCCTTAAGGAGGCTTATTTCTTTTATGTCATCCATTGCACTGAACCACGGTCTCACTGTGTCATTGGTAAGCGTCGCTAGTGTACTGGGTGTGGACCGGACGCGCCTGATAAACAACTGTCGTACTGCCTAAGGGCTTGAACACATTGTCTGTCGTTTTTTTATTCGGCAGTTGACTGCTGAGAATAATGTGGGGCGCACATTGTGAATTTGTAATTGATGATTTTTTGTCGTGGATATTGTCAAAAAAAATCAATTGAAATCGTTTATTGTCTAGATACCCATAAATCCAACTTACAATAAATATATATAACTAGTGGATCTAATGCAGGTTGTCCTGCTCGAACAGCTCCACCTATCGGGTACAGTTGTGAATCTGAACCATCCAGGGAAACTCCTGATTTTTTTCAAATACACAAAAAAATCAGGAGTTCAGTGACATACACACGTACCTGCAGAAGAATTATATATTAAAATATATCAACATAACACAAACCTAGGTGTCGTGATAAACATAAATAGTAGGGACAATGGTGCCGATTCTCTTGTCACAAAATTCTCTAAACTAAACTAAAAATCACTAAAATTTAGTTTATTCCTGTCAAACGACGATCTCCTATTCTGAAATTGACTAAAGTGACACAACTTATCTATATTTTAGTTTGACAGCACTAAGATTGTACTGAGTTTTTAATTTAGTGAAAATGGTAATTTTGCTATTCTGTTGTTGTCAAATTCATTATTCTATTCAATATAAAATTTCGATTGTCTAACTAAATCTGACTATTTTTAATCGCGATTAAAAATATGTGGAATAAAATTATTTGTCAAGAACTAAAATTCACACTTTTTTTCTTTTCTTTTGCTTATATCTCGAAATTGGTGTGTCCTATCGTAAAAATAATGAAAATTTCGACCCCCTTTATAAAGAAAGCCCCATACACCTCTAAAACTCAACATGTAGGTAATAGTTTTTCATGTTTTCGATACAAAAAGTAAAAAAATCCATTTAAAACACGTTGATGCTGCCCCCCCTGCGCGATTCCGGCTCTAAAAAAGATCACGGGGTAGGGCAAACGTGGAGTCGCGTTTGTCAAATTCGATTTTAGTTGTGTCAAAATTATTTTTAAATTTAGAGATCTTTTTTTGCAGAATAGCTTTAAGATTCTCATAGCCAAAAGTAAGGAATTTTAGTGATAGTTTAGTTAGTTTAGTTCGGTGTACAACAGAATCGGCACCAGTACCATTTTATACATTTATATTAAGTATATGGTTTGGGGCAGCGAATTAGGTAATCGGCATGTGGTAGGAGTGCCACCTTAGATGTAGTGGGCTTTGGTTGAAGTGAAAGTATTAATGTTTATCCTACTAATTTCATTTGTGTAGTGCGTTAATTGATAAGCAAATAATTTTCCTGACTGTACTTACTATTTTTGATGCCGATTAATTTTGTTGGGTACTTTAGAATCGCTTTAAAATTGAAGCTCGCTCATTTCAATCTTTAGAAGCATTAACTTTCAAGAATCAGACGATTGCTAGACGTAGACAAGAAAGTAATTAAAATTTAGATAGACGATATTTTTATTCTACTGTTCAAATAACCAATAAAGTACTGAAGTTGGTATTGAATTTTCATTTCAAAAGCACAAATTTAATTATTGGAATGGTTTCAGATTAAAAAAAAACAATTACAGCTGAGTTTTTATTTCTTTAAATAGTTTTAAAGCTCAGAGAGACGAGATTTATTTTTATTCTGATACAATCATTTATTCTGTTCTGATTTAAAAAAAAATATAATCGCGGTATACCTTTGCTTACCAATGGTTGCTAGTTTAAATATCTTCCTTACCAAAATGATTATTGGTAAATGATAAAAGAATAAATCAATTATATTTACAAGGCAGATGTGACACTTAGTTACCTTATTGGTGTTGTTCCACAAAAAGGTCAGACGGGAAATTCTCGTAATTTTATGAACGTTCACAGTCTGATCTCAGTCTCAATCTGTCAAAAATACCTCGAGCTTCCCTACATTTTGACAAGTTTTTGACATTTGATTGTCACCGCGACTAGATTTTGAACGTTTTTAATTACGAGAATTGGTCTTCTGGTGTGTAGTACTCGTAACCGGTGGCATGTGTGTAAGACCAGAACCAAATGTATGAAGCAAGACCCTCATGGAAAGAAAGGAGTTTGTTTTAATGTATTTATGTACGTATGTAAAATCTATTATACGTCTTTATCCATGCATCACGATTTGTCTGCCAAACGTCACAATCTATTCCTTATACAGGATAAGTTTTAAGCCAACTGTAACCATGAATTCAGCATATCATTCTAGAACCCGTAGCACAGAAATGACTGTTCAACTTACCCTGTATTTTAATCGGACCAAGGAATCATCCGCGATTTTATAGTCCTTATTTCCGACTAGTCGCATAATGTGTGCTGTACCTAACACATGCACACCACTCTGTGTTTGGTACATAGATAAATGTTTCTTTGTTCACTTGTTCGGTCGTACACAATAGAATTTGTTATATACTTATATGTCAAGATAAAGTTTATTACTCTATAAATATATGGCTTAGTGGGTGGTGTGCATATGTTGGTAGTTTTATTGTATGCTATAATTACGCAGTATCTTTTTTTTTGTCTGTGGCAACTGACACAGAGTAGTTGTTTACGTCTGTGAGTCACTCGGTTGCTAAAAGTGATTTTATTATTACCCATATTACGAATAATCACTAATTCGCTCTGCAGTCGCCTGCTTAACCTGCTCTATTACATTTATATCTAAATGTTTATAATTTTAAACAGGTTAACATTTTAACGAAATTTAATTGGTTGTTGTGTTGTCGTATCTACCTTATATAAAAGACTCGACTGTAATTAGGTACAGTCACCAAAAGTGACAAGTGACCAAGGTCGTCAGATATAGTTATTGTAGGTAAGTAGTATTTGTAGTGAGTTTAGCAAGAAACTGATGAATTATTACGAATAAATTTAATTTGTTTAATAGAAAACCAACGGTTCATTTATCATCAACTATCCGACAACCCTGGTTACTTATTTGTTTTGGTGACTGCACATAAAAGTACCTAATTCTAATTAGCTAAATAACAATGCAAGTCTTTATTCAAACATACGATGTTCACGCCTTTGACTGATAACCTCACTAATCGCGGTGATATTATCGATGGATATCACTTAATTGTTAAGCAATCTTAATTTAATTAATTTAGCTGTTGCCAATTGATTAATATGATGTTATTATGATTATGATAGCTATTGTGACATTCATTCATTTAAAGGTTTCCTGATCTGCTAACAGCTCGTCAGAAATTCGCAGTACCTACCTTTTTGATATGATTAGGTATGTATAGTCAACGTTGACGTCAACGTTTTACCATTTTAGACAAAAATTGCCAGTTAATTGAAACTTTAAAAAAAGTTGCAAATATCTAATCTAAAATATAAATAAAACGAAAATGTGGCATTGTAAAAAAATATCTATATTTTAATCAACAATTTCACTATTTATATCGCAGTCACAAAATTCAGGAAAACATGTTTCCATGTCATTCACAGGTTTATTTATTATCTAACACATACACATACATAATATTATAAAATAAACCGTCTATGTATCATTAAATAACTATATTTTCTAAAAATACCCTTCCAGAAATGTATTTACACATAACTGTTAGTCTGCATCATCTTACTGCTGGGCATAGACCTCGTCCCATGACTTCCACCTCTTTCAACGCAGGGCTACTATGGACACTCACGACACGCACGTACATTCAGCAAAACAATTAATACTGCAGGAGTTAAAAAAATACAATGAAGTATATTTTTCTTTAAGTTATAGGTACCTACCAAACTATTTTACTGTATGTATGCGTGCCCAGAAAATTTACCATCCTTAATCATTATTGGCAGTGTTCCTATTTAATAATTATCTATTGTATTCCTTATAACTACACTATTCACAAATAGACCTCTCTTCAGTGGGAGCCCATTTTACCCAAAGACCTATGAAATATGGCAAGATTTTGGCAGCTTTGTATTAAAATAATAATTTGTAATAAAATAAACTTAAATTATCTTCTAAATTAATAATGTTCCAAACTCCTTCTAAGAGTAATCATAGACTCATTTTGATTTTTTAAATCAATACGCAACATCTCGATTATTTTAACAAAAATAGAGGTTCCCTAATCCGTAAAATTATTTACAATAACTCAACTGCCTTCGCTTTCAGCGACAACATAATGAGCAAATCTTTGACCAATCAACTTAAAACTAATATAAACATAACGTTAAAAATTCACAATAATAATCTACAATACTTCAATTATTAATTAGAGGTGTTCCACAGGACCAACCAACCAATCAAACAAATTGAAATTAGAATCTACTAATCGACTAAGAATCCTATCAAAGGAACATCTCTAAATCACGTTGGGAGTTTCAAATCTTTTTATAAAAAGAACGAACTCGTGTCAGTATTAAAGCTTATGTCTTAAATATTCATGTCTTTAAGGCGTTGCAGGAGTTTTTGTTCTTCCTATATTTGGCTATGGCTTCCGCTGCCCAGGGGACGACGCAGAAAAGGTTGCAGGCTGACAAAATGTTGAACGCTATGGCATAACTACCTGTGTAGTCTCGGATGAAACCTAGAAGAAACAGAAAAACAAAATGAATTGTTTGTAGGTACAGAATATTCTACTGGTTTTCAATTGAATTTAGAACATTTAACCTCTGGCCAAACTGAAGCATGTCTCGCACGGAAATGTGCGACAAAATTTGGTTGCGTCGTTTGTGCCAACTAACTTGTATAGAGGTGTTCCAAACGGGTGCAAACAGCCGCGTGACTTCCTAATCATTACCACAAACGACGCGCGCAGTCGCGTCCCGCGTCATGTGCGGATTTCGCCTCAGTGTCGCCAGAGCTTTATTTTACTGGTTTTTAATTGAATTCAGAACATGTTAATTTAAAGTAATAATTCAACCTGTGTAATATTTGCACTGACTGGAGTGGTCCACACAAATTTGTGTGGTTCTATCCTTAAAATACCACTTTAGGCACTAATCTACGTTGTCTTCAGATGATCTGACCAAGAATATGTCTGTACTTCAAAAGTGACTTTGACCCTGGAGTTTGTCTTGCCATTTCGTCTCAGGGGTAGTCAGATAGGTAACTTCGAATCCATCTAGCTTACTTTTTAAAAATAAATAATTCGACGTGTATAAGTGACTCCGACATCCTATCTAAACAATTTCAATTCAACGCCCCTAAGACGATCCACTGACAAATAAAAGTGACATTTGTGAGTGAAAATATTCAGTTTACCAAAATATAAACAAAAGTGAATTGTATATTGAATGACATTAATAAAGATCATAAATGCGTTACGGCAGCCACAAAGCAATACCCGAAACCATCATCCACGTCTAACCCAGTTGGATGAATTCATCAAACGAGCTCACGGAAGTCATTGTTCTGTAGAAAGGCTTCAAACCAAATTGATTCTAGGTATTTCAACTTATATACTGCAATAACGGTATGACGTCACATTAATGTATTCACAGTATTGAATTATCGGTTGAAATGTCGGATAGACACAAATTGAACCGACGGGCATAATAGAGACACGCACGTCAGCGGATGTGAACGATATTGATTAAACAGGATTGCTGAGTCGTGTGGAGTAATCAGCAAACGTGTTTAATGCAATGCTGGTTAGTCTGAAGAGCTGAATAGAGAGATTACTGTGACATCGTGATTGGTAATATGGATCATTGCTATTGTAACACTTTTTGAGTGACTAAAGCATCCCGCATAAAGGCGCGAAGGGACAGCGCGACATTTTATTTATTTATTTATTTATTTACAGTTAATTAAAACGGTAACACCAATTACATTAATTAACGTAGAAACAATATTATAACGTGGCAAATAACTATGTTAAGATATACGATAAAATTAAAAACTAACATGGAACAGTGGACTTCCTTGCATACTTTCCCTCGCAGAACACCAGACATATACGCATAATTTTATTCCATTCATCCGCAAACACATCACATTCAGGGTGGGCAATCAGAAGGGCATTTTGGACATTTGAAGGACATGTCTCTGGTAAAATAGTTTCTATAGAAAATTCGTAAAACGAAATATACCAGAATCGCGTCGCACCGTCGCGTCGTGCTTGTCTACAGGAGCCTATAACGTCCCCAGACGTAATAACAATAAAACTTTTGTAATGTCTCGTTCATTGTCCTTTAAACGATTAATAATGAAACATTTGCTTACAATTACTTGAATTCTTGGACATTGCTGACATCGGTAAAGGAACACTTCGTGAGGAAACCTGGACTTAAGTCTAAAATCACCAACCCGTCTTAAGCAAGCGTGGTGATAAATGCTCATTCCTTCTCTGATCCGATTTCAGACTTATTTTTACTACTTCTAGCTGTTTTGGAGATCGGAAATTATATCACGGGAACGTAGTACCGAGATAAAAAGTATAATATGTGTTAATCCAGGTTATAATCTATCTGTGTGTCAAAAATCATCCAAATCCATTTAGTCGTTTTTGCGTGATCAAATAACAAACATCTAAACATACAAACTGTAGGATAACGATGTTAAGAGGCCACGCCCACTGTGACTTTTTGTAGCGATGCTGTCGCGCATGTGTATCTATACAGCCGCTATGCTGTCACTGGCTGTGTACAGACGCCAGCACATCAACCTACTACAATCTGTCAAATTTCTTTAATAGGTTTTCAACTTTATCGCTGGAACGTAAGGCTCAAATTTGATTGAGAAAATTTGACAGTTTCGGGTAGGTTGACCTGCTGGCGTCTGTACCTTTGCCCAGATTCTGTATCGCTACTATCGCGATGCTGTCGTACTTCGGTGTGTCGATGTATCGATACAGCCGCGCGTTTGTATCGTTTCTATCGCACGTTGCAAACGCGACTAACGCGCGTTAGTAGTGATGCAGAAGCGCGTTTACAAAACGCGCGGCAGCATCGCTACAAAAAGTCGACGTGGCCGAGGGGCCTTATCATTAATTGATGTCAGTGGTGTCTGTGATAAACTTGGAAAGGACATGAGTTTGATAAAGACACATTGATACCTATGTATTGAGTTTCAAACCCACAACCTCGTTCATGAGAGGTGATCTTCACTTAGTATTATTATAAAGAGGTAAAGTTTGTATGTAGGAAGTAATATCGGAAACTACCCATCTGATTAAAAAAATCTTTCACTTATGGAAAGCTACACTATTACCGAGTGCCATAACATCACGCCTTGTTTCCCCGAAGGGTGTGCAGAGATGTACTTATAGTGCACCCACCTGTCTTTGTCTAGTGTGGCATATTATACACCGTGACATTTTAGTCGTCTTACAACGGCAGCTCACTTCATGTATCCAATAACTACTAATCATTTATTAAGAAAAAAGATATTTTTGAACATATGCATAATTTAAAAAAAAAAAATATCATTCACTAAGATGCATGACGTAAACTCAAACTCAAACTCAAAGCATTTATTTCAAATAAACCAATTACAGGCACTTTTGAATTGTCAAGGTCGGTGAGTTAGAAAGATGAAGCTAATTGCCCATTCCAAAGCGTAGGTACCTATGGAGAAGAACGGGCAAGAAACTCCATGGACACTCTTTTAAAATCATGGTAATGTTACAAAAAGTTGGTTACATCATTATGTTGAAATTATCAATGTGAGAACGATGTAAAAAGACGTGCACATTAAAGCGTCCGTAATTAAAACAAAAATAAAATAACAATTCAGAAATTAAAATAAGCCGTGGGAGCTAGGAGATGACCAGTCCCTACTGGCGGCGCCCGTTCACGAACATGACGTGTGGATCAGCACCATTCAGCTCAACCATTTTGAAGGGAACTTAATGATCCAACACACACGCCACCACCAGCGAGACATTTGAGTGAGCATGACATACTCCTAGCTGCCAAGGCACATTCAGGTCAATGAAAGACGTACCCTGTAAATGGTAGCTTTATAGTAGGAACATAGTGCTCACACATATGCTATGCAATTATACAATACTAAAAGTTTGAATTTATACAATGCAAAGATATCTAGTCTTTTACAGTCTTCAGCAGCTCCAACGTTTTCAAATGCTAATCAATTTGGTTTAACCTACCTTGTGGAGCTGGACAAGCAGCGTTTAGCCAAGCATTTTTATCAGCGATGTAATCTCCCAACTTATAATAAGCATGGCTGCATAGTGTGCGTTTTATACAAGATTTAAATTTCATTTCATTCAGTTGGAGAATGTGGGGAGGTATTTTATTGTAACATTTTAAACAGTACCCCATGAAGGATGAGTCTACTTTAGCCAGTCTGAAGCCTGGTTGAACTAATTGGTCCCTATTTCTAGTCCCAACGGTGTGTCTTTCACCTCTTTTACTGAAAGGATTTAAATTTTTCCTGACGTACATAATGTTCTCATAGATATATTGACAAGGTACCGTCATGATATTAATATTTTTGAAAAGTTCCCTTAGAGAATCTCGCCTACGGAGGCCATATATTGCTCTGATGGCTCTTTTCTGCAGAATAAAAATAGACTCAATATCTGCAGCCCGTCCCCATAGTAAAATACCGTAAGACATGATACTATGAAAGTAACTGAAATAGACTAACCTCGCGGTTTCTACATTAGTGAATTGGCGGATTTTTCTTACAGCATATGCTGCTGAACTTAGCCGTCCTGTAAGAGCTGTTAAATGAGGACTCCACTGTAGCTTTGAGTCGAGCGTGATCCCTAGGAAAACAGTTTTATCGACGAATTCTAGTTTCTCTTTATTCAATACTATGTCACAATCAGTACTTTTAACATTTGGTAAAGCAAATCTTATGCATTTAGTTTTTTTCCCATTTAATACTAAATTATTAGCAGTGAACCAATTTTGCACCAGCAGTAGGGCGTTATTTACGTCGTCAAGATTTGATGCACGTCTACGTAGTTTGAAACACCCTGTTATGGAGATGGAATTAATGATGGAATGTAATGGTAGGTAGGTAGATATCTACTACCGTTTGATACGTAAACATTATTAACAGGGAAGGTGTTTCATAATTTTAAAGCATTATTTATTTTACTTTGTACCTATTATCTTAATTAATTGTAACAATGTTTTAATCGCGCCTAGACGTATTTTATGACGGATACATTGAGTGGACCACCTTTGTAAGACGACTAAAATGTCACGGTGTATAAGTAATTTATGGCATATTTGACTTAATGTTATAAAGGCGAAGAACTTACCAATCATAGGACCGACGCTCAAACTGATGCCCCCAGCCAACAGCATGTATAGCCCATATGCTGGTGGGTACCTCTCTATAGGCACATGCTCAGCTACCACTATGGGCTGGGCTATGTGGACCAGTGACCTCAAGGAACCCAGGACACCGGTGAGGATGAGAAGCGGCGTGTATGTGGTAAATTGGATGAATACTGAAAAAGATAATAAAATAATGAAAAAAATTACCAAGTAGAAAATATTTTTTTTTATTTGATTGTCGTTGTTTGTCTGTTTAATTACTTTTGGAGGTAGGTACATACTACATACGAAGGCGATACCCAAGTACTTTTTGTACTCAATGCGTTTTCCGCAGACAGGCACGACGCAACTGTGTGTGTGATTCTCGTAGAACGATTTCCATTAAGTTTTCACAGAAATTATTCTACTAGAGTCGCGCCTATCTACGGGAGCTTTAAAAAATATTTTTTGCTTGCAAGCTTCACACGCAAAACATAATTATTATTGTGTAGACTTTTAATTTGTCGGAAGGTAGGTATGTCATTTTGAAGCTATATATACCTACCTAAAAATATTCTGTAGACTTGATTTAGCACTTATAAAAATGAACCATAATTATATTCTATTATAGGTGAAGGTTTTCTATTTAAGCTCACAAAGTACGTACCATTTTTCCAGACAAACTTTGATTTGCATATATAATTATCATAATATTTTAATATTGCTAGGTAATAATAATGACATTATCAATCCAAGCAAAAATCTAATATTTTATTTTTAGATCGAAATTTAAAAATAAACTGACTGCACAGAAGCATAAAATATTTATAAATATTCAAACGTTTTTAAACATTTTAGGGGTATCGTATTACCCAGTAATTGGGTTGTGGAGGTCAGACAGACAGTCGCTTCATGTAAATTCTGGTATTCAGCTGTGGCCTGTATGACTGGAAGCTGACCCCGACAAAATTGGGAAAAGACTGGGCAGATTTTTTTACTTGATTATAATGTTTTTAAATATTTTAAATCAATAATAATATGACATTTTAGTGCATAGTAAAAGCAAAATTACAGCTTTTGCTGTTGCTTATAAATACTATGCGTAAACAATAAACAGTTTAGTTCAACATTTCAGTTTCAAGAGAGAAGGACCTTTCGCAATGGATTTAAATAAGTAGGTAACAAACTACTAAGTCCGGCGAAAAGCTCATTTATAAATAAATTAAATGTTGCAGTAAGTTTGTAAAATAATCAGATTTTTATGCTCTAGTTTAATAGAGGAAATACCACAGATATAAATAGACATATACGTATCTGTGGGAAATACAGTAAATGTCTGATAAAAAGCTTCTCTTGATTAACGTAACGAGGTCTGACATCCGTTTTTTTTAATCATTCAAAGATTCATTATGTGTGGGAAAATAATAAAACTCGATAAAATTAATCTGTTGTAGGAAATGTCGATGTATAAGACAAATGTTGAATTTTGGTGTGCTAAAAAAAATTCACTTGGGTGAATCTTAATTCTTAATTTATATGCTAACTATAAAAATGGGAATACCAAAAAAGGAATATTGGTATTCCTATTTTTATTTGTACTTAGGTATTACTATGAAGGTACAGTTAGCATATAAATTTCAGCCCAAGTGCCAGAACATTTGAAAAAATAGTCTTCGGCATATAACATTTGTAATAATATAATATATGTGTCTACCTACCTATTAATTCTGATTGTGTGTAGCACAGACTATAAACTCATTGACCAAATGCTGGCTATAATTAGCATGTCCTTTCAAACAAAACTATAAATGCAATCATAATTCAAAAGCATTAGGTTCCTATCTATTGTTTTATGTTTTATTAAATCAAATCAAATACCACTTCTTATCATAATATTTCTATTTTTATGTTTAAGCTATTAAGCGAACATCAAAATCCTTTCAGTATTATTTTGGGCTAATTGTATTGAGTAATTTGACATTTTGGTAGGTAACATAATACCCTCTAAAAATAACTATTTTGATGTGGACTTTACCTCAGACTCAGACGTACGTACGTTTTAAGTAAATTCAAACACAGAATTTAATAATTTTAAAATTGAAGAGGAAGTGATATTTTTTTGAACACTAGCTTTTGCCCGCGACTTCGTTCGCGTCAAATTTCTTGTTCCCCGACTCACCCCGTCGCTCGCCTCGCCTGCCCGTGCGAGTTCTTCGTATTCGTGACTTTTTTGCTTTGCTCGGCTCCTAAGAGTCTTAGCGTGATGCCATATAGCCTATAGCCTTCCTCGATAAATGGGCTACCCAAAACTGAAAGAATGTTCTAATTCGAACGAGTAGTTCCTGAGATTAGCGCATTCAAGCAAGCAAATAAACAAACAAACTCTTCAGCTTTATTATTAGTATATAGATATAGATTCATTTAGAGCGGATTAATTTTGGAACTAATGACGGAAATTGTACAAATAAAAAAGGAGTATGAAAAAAAAATGACAGTGACATAATTAATTTGAAATTAAATAAAAATGATGTACTTAACAATTTCTTTATCTTTACAAAATAATAGGTATGACAGTGTATACTGTGACTATCAAAACTTTTATTTTTGCTGACGGTACTTCGGGCGAGCTTCTCAAATGACTTTCAAAACAATCAAATTGTAATTTTGATGACGTCAAGTCTTATGGAAACGTTTATTTTTTTTAAAGAAATAGTTACCTTTAATTAACGTCATTAACAGTCTATAATTTAATCACTTTGATGGTGTATTCATACATCTTATGATTTTATTTTATTTTTAATTCAGATAGAGCAGCAAAACACTTAGCTACACACACAAAACGCGTAGCTTTTTGTTTGTCATGTTTTCAAAAACTACTGACAGCAACTACATATTTATTTTTTAAACTAGGTTAAGTTATATATAGATAGCCTTTGATTTTACAGTATATATTATTAGATATTAAAAGGTTAATAAATAGATATTAAAAGGCTTGCATAATCAATTATTAGTTAATTAATTTGTTGGCAATGACTTCACTTTAATGATCTCATTTATTAATTACAAGCGATGCAGGTGCAGTCGGCACCTGCATCGCTTTGCATTTAAGACTTGACAAGTCATCAATATTTAGTTGTTATATTAATGTTTAATGTTATTGTATTTTACATATAAACCTTCTAGAATATTTTCTCTAAATAATAGGGAAACCACATAAAAATCTGTTGTGTAGTTTAGAAGAATAACACCGTCACAGACAGACACGAAAAACGACTTTAATTATAACTAATTTTGCCAGCGGCCTCGTCCGCGTTTTTAATACTCCTAAACTTTCCTCATGAATCACTCTGTCTTTTGGTGAAACCCGCATGAAAATCTGTTCAGTCGTTTTTGAGTTTATCGCGGACAGACAGACGCGGCGGGCGACTGTTTTATAATATGAAGTTATATGTACCTATAGATATAGATATAAACATAATTTGTGTATTAGTAAAATTACTGGATATCGAAAAACTTATTTATCATTGTGAGGTTCTGTAGATATTTGATAAATTCTGAAGCTAATAATATCACCGTGTATTTATCAGTAAAATATCAGTCTTCTGTAATTCCTTGCTTTTTTTTTTTAATTTGCTTCTTTAAAATTATAAAATTATATAATTGTGAATAGTTAATACTGGCATAACTTTTGTTTTTGAATGTATGTACATTACGCTAATCTAAGTTGCGGAAGAGTGGAGTGTCCTAATACAGGCATTTATTTGCTTAAAAGGATACTTCTATCACTAGCTATGTAGTACATTTTGTTAAAGAAATAAACTATTTTGTATTTTGTATCAAAATTATAGAAGTCCAGTTTTCTTTAAAAAAAAACTTGATCAAAATAAATCCTTAATGAAATAACTTTAATTTCCTAAAATACATGTGCTTTTTATGATGAGGGGCTTGTGGCTAAGTAATAACAGATTGGTCAGTGGTGACCATCTTTTCCCACCGTACCTCGGAAAGCACATAAAGCAATTTGTCCCGGCTAGATCCTTGACAGTCATTACGGGTCATCACAAACCCGAAAGTATGACAACCAGTCTTACCAAGAGGTATCATATTAGCGGATAACTGGGTTATGGAGTGCAGATAGACAGTCGCTCCATATAAAATATTGGTATTCAACTGCATTCGGTTTAACTGGAAGCCGACCCCAACGTAGTTGGGAACAGGCTAGGCAGATGATGACATAAGCTCCTTATAAATACGAAACAGAAGTTCAAATCAAATCAAATCAAAATATTTTATTTCACATAAACCTGCAAGGGCACTTATGAAACGTCAGAAGCTAGGTGCACGGTTCCAATTTGTCGGTTCCTATGGACAAGAGCCGGCAAGAAACTCCACGGTTACTCTTTTAAAAATAATTGGATTTTATAATGTTTTCAAATTACAGTAATATTAGGTATGGGAGGACAGTGCAGGCCTGTAAATAAGTACCAGGTACGTTAGAGGAATGAAAATAAAGAATAGAAACTGTAGGCCTACAACGAACGTTCACTTACCGAATCTAAAGATTGCTGTGAATAGGGCACCGCAGAAGAACATGTAGCGGCTGTTCATTCTGAAGAATTGTCCGGCGACGCCCAGGAACAGACGTGCTGACATATCCATCGCTCCTCCCACAGCTATTATGTTCGCTATCTCTGCCTGAAAAGAAGTACATGAAGTTTCGTGAGAACGTAACACAACATCACGCTTGTTTTCCCCGCAGGAATAGACAGAGGTACTCCGATTACACCCACATTTCAACAGTTATGTTTAAGCCCCATGTTATATAGCTATTGCCATCAATTGGGCCCAAATTTAGACACCGGGCTTCCACTGAGTAATGGAAAAACACAAAAATTATATGTAACCTTATTTTTTTACCACTTCAAAAAGGAGGAGGTTATCAATTCAACACGTTTTTTTTATGTATGTTCGGGCATAATTCCGTCATATTTAGACGGATTTGCAAAATTATTTTTTTGTTCGAAAAAGGTTTATTCCAAAATGGTCGCGTTGATGATGATTAAAAAATTACAGCAAATCAACTGCGATTACTGCTATCGCATAAATATGCATTGTTTTGACCCCAAGAATGATGAAATTTGTAATTGGTGTGGGGTAAGTACTATACTTAACTAAAAAGTGAAAAAAAAAACTTAAAAAAAAATACAACCGACTTCCGAAAAAACACTACAAAGTGAAAAATAACTTAATTTCGGAAGGCGGTGACAAAACATTAAAGTACCTGTCCAAAGTCACCAACTTCGGAAATTAATGTTATTTTTCAGTTTGTAGTATTTTCCGGAAGACGCCTGTTTTTTTTTTGTTTGAAAAAAAGTTTTCATATCGGTTATCTTTCACATTCAATATTATGAATGGAAAAGTAACTTTGTTTATCTGTCTTTTAGTTTTCTCATGAAATTATCCCACGGGCACGTACTGTCGAGATCAAAAAAACCGGCCAAGTGCGAGTCGGACTCGCGCACGGGTTCCGTACCACTATCTATAAAAATCATGTCTATTGTATGGGAGCCCCCTTAAGTATTTATTTTATTCTCCCTTTCTTAATTCCCTTAAATGTTTTTTAGTATTTGTTGTTATAGCGGCAACAGAAATACATCAATTGTGAAAATTTCAACTGTCTAACAATCATGGTTCATGAGATGCAGCCTGGTGACAGACGGACAGATATACAGACGTTTTAATTTTTGGGTACGGAACCCTAAAACGTAGCCTGTATTTTAACCCAGGTCATGGTCTACTAGGTCAGGTTAAGGTTTAAAAAGCTAAGAGACAGACAGACAGAATTACATACTTTCGCGTTTACAATATTAGTACTTAAGTATGGATAGAGTGGCGAACTAGGGCACTGTAGCTTATTCAAGTCTCTGATTAGTAAACTAGTTATAAACCTTATTTATTTATTTAACCATTAATGCACTCAAATATAAACAAACAAGAAGATAGGAACAGAAAAATGTGTACAAAGGAGCCATGAATCTAGACTTTAGGTCAAATTGCAGTGGGTTAGGTGAGCCTAACCCACTGCAAGTTTAGGTATTTACGCGGAACCTAGAAGTTTGGTGTTTATAAAGTTGGGAGAGATTAGAAAAATTGTATGGTATGTAACTAACATCCATGTTTTCATTTTATGCAGATAAACCCTAATGATTGTATGAACGTATACATTTCAATAAAGCTGTAGACTATTGTATACAGTATTTCAATAAAACATGTTTTAGGTAAGCCTAGCCCACTGCAATTTGACCTAAAGTCTAGATTGTACACATTTTTCTGTTCCTCTTCTTGTCTGTTTATATTTGTGTGCCAGGCTTTTTTTTTATTGAGGATGGGAAATCATCAAATAACTTCTGGTAAAGCTTCCAGTGTGCTGAGGATAGATTTAAAGGTTTGTTCTATTTAGAACGGTCTCGTCACACGAGGTAGGCTTATCTTAGAGGGTTGCTGTGTCACATACAAATTAGTATTTCATAATAAAATGGACTGCTTTCACGGAACAAGACATTTTAAGGCGATAATTGAAATTCAAACTCAATAAATTTATTTAAGTTATAAGTCAATATCAGGCATTTAAGAATTGTCAAGGAGTAGGTCAGTCAGATAGATGAAGCTGTCCATAGTGAAGCGTCCTTATGAAAAAGAATGAAGCTCTGCGTACCCCTTCAATTTTTTTTTTTTTTTTGGGTTTTGGCTTCGCACGGTTTGTGCATTTAGCCAGTGTCAAGTAATTTTTCTTTTTGATCAAGTAAATGGCCCGATATCGGGCACGAATTTACAAAGCAGTCATAGTCGTCTTTAGTCAGTCAAGTCAAAGTTATTGTAATGCGGTAGTAACTTTACAACAACCTATTAGGAGTTTTTGGGGGAACACGAAAAGTCCACGTTAGACACTTATTTTCACCTTCACTACACTTGTGCACTCACACGTAACTAAATTGCATAATTCACTACCAAAATTATACAATTTTATTCGCTACTTCACTAAATTTCATGAAAATAAAAAGTCGTGCGACATGTTCCAACGCGATCCCGCCAAAAACTCCCCCTTCAATTTAAACGATAACAGTTAATGACGTGTAAAAGAATACTATAATGTATGTAGTAGTTTTTCCTGAAAGAAACAACGCCAGTTGTAAAATGTTGCCATTGTTACAAGCAATATCAACCGAAAGCAGGAACAATGCAGTGATCGAAGTTGTTATTGTCACTTCCTCGCATGTGTTGCCAGCCAGAATCGTTAACTGTTAACTTATACTTTAATTGAAGTGGCAACACAGTGCTGCTTGAATTCGAGAATAGAATTGCAATGTGGTTTAAGATCAAAATTATGCATATAAGATACATATGCAATTAATGAACATCTGCAAATTCTCCCAGGGTTATTTTAAAGTCTTTGCCATTTCTTTTTTTATATTTCGTCCTCTTTAAAGAATTATGTTTGAAGAACTAGTTTGATATCGTAAATTCGTAAAAGCTACCAAGATTTATGATTCACAAACAAAAAAGTGCTTCGCAAGGATGAAAATGATCTAAGTAAAATACATTAAAGCCATCTTTCAGTTTAAGATCCATTCTGAGGCAAAAATATGAAATAACCTTACCTTGCTAAGATGTTTTTTGTCCAAAAATAATGGCTCCAGAGTAAAAAATGTGAGGTCGGAAAAGAAAGTTAATGCCAGTCCAAATATAATATTAACATAAACTAAATCCTTTAGTAGAGATAAGTCCAGGAATTCCGCTACGGTTTGCCTGAAAAACAAATGACATATAATTTAGAAAAAGTCAAAATCAAATTAAAATCAAACTAGGCTGGTGTCAACACTTTTTGAACGTCAAAATTATATGAGACAGTCCCCCAAAACGGCCGACCTTCACCACTTCCTAGTGCTTTAGCTGGGAAGGAGAAGTGGCGCAACAAACTCCCCAGCAGCACAGCTGTCTGTTAATTTATAAGAACTTGATTCTATACAATAGAAACGTAATTAACATTACTAATAAGTATAACTAAAGTCGATAAAACCATATGAAGGAGGACTCTTTAACTATTTTATCTACTTAATTAAAATCTACTTTATCGAATTTAATCAACCAACTTCATTAAATAATCAGCCTACAATGTTCCCAATGCTGGGATACAGACCTCTCGGTGAGAAGGAGAGGGCCGTAATCTACCATGCAGGCTCAGTGCGGGTTGGTAGATGTCACATGTCTTCGTTGATTCTAGGACATGTCTGTCTCCTCACGATGTTTTCCTTCACCGTTTTGAGAGCAGGGGTGAGGAAATAATTCATCATCATCATTTCAGCCGAAACACGTCCACAGATGTAGATACAAAAAACATGGGGGGGATTTGCCATAATCGCCACACTTGGCAGGCGGATTGGCGATCGCAGTGTGGTGGTCAAATGCATAGAGAACGCTGCTGCCCATTCTCTAGTAAGTACTTTTTTTTGTGTGTGAAATCATCAAATAACTTCTTCCACTCTGGGTGGAGCGAGAGGGCGTCAGACTTTTACTGACTAAAACCCACCCGTGTTCCCTCAGTTGCCTGTGTGCCAGGGACCGCGGTATCTCTTTCGAACAACCCGCACCCCTGGCAGGCATTGGCCCTTCCGGGTCCCATCAGTTGGTGTTGACATCTCTTAGAGGCGCGCGTGGAACACAACGCGCCGTCGACCCGAGCTTGGTCCTTACCGGACAGCAAGCTACCCATTTTTATGAAACTGACAAGCTTCATCATCATCATCATGTCAGCCAAAAGACGTCCACTGTTGGACATAAACCTCCCCAAAAGGGGGGATTTGCCATAATCGCCACGCGTGGCAGGCGGGTTGTCGATCGCAGTATGGTGGTAAAATGCATAGAGAACGCTGCTGTCCATTCTCTAGTAAGTCCCTTAGTCGCCTTCTACGACCACCCGGGAAGAAATGGGATGGTGCTATTCTTTACGTCCGGCACCACATGGAACGATTAATTTAACACAGAGTAAAGCGCCTATCTTTGTTTGAACCTACGAACTACAATTGGTAAGTTTCGCTCGATACCACTTGGGCACCACTGCGCAGCCTACTTAACCTAATTTCTATACAACTTTTCGATTATAACCATTGAGGATCAAACACCCACACATTTCCAGCTATGTTTTAAGTCCCATGTAACAGGGGGCGAGCCTACTGCCAAATATATGGGACACATATCCTGACTCGGGGCTTGTACTGAGAAATTACTGATGGAAAAATCCAATACCAGTTTGCCCGACCCGGGCATCGAACCCAGGACCTCATGCTCAGCAGTAGCAATTGCGACCACTAAACCAACGAGGCAGACATGAGTCAATCTTTTTTTAATTTTTTATCTGAAAACGGTTCCTGTTCTACTAAACCAACGAGGTATTATTACTTTAATAAATTTTTTTCGTCGACCTTTTTACATAGACCAAAGAGGCAATCAAGATCGCTAGACCTTATGGCGTAAGATAAAAATAATAATGAACCTCAATTTTCAATCATCAACTAATTTATGTTAATGGAAGAGAAGCTAAACCAGGAACTGTCACTTTCCGTGATGTTATGCGGACAAATTTCTTTTTGCATTCTTCTCTCGTCTTGTGGTCTTCCAACCACGTTCCGGTTTTATTGTTAAACAATAAATATTTTGTAATAGGCAGGTGATATCTTCGAGAATGTCTAATAGAATTCCTATCTATTAACATTTTAATAAATCCGATTTTTGTATCTGTCTGAATTACTAGGTTGTTCTTCTAAACCACACATTGGATTTTGATGCGGGTTGCTCCATCATTTGGAAATTTACTTGTACAATAAATTATTATTAAAGTTATTTAAAATAAAAAGTTTACAATTCGGTACTTATACTTTTTCAATCCAAAAAACAACTTTTCAAATCGGTTTTATAAATGACGGAGTTCTGAGGTAACAAACATAAAAAGAATCGAATTGAGAACCTCTGCCCTTTTGTGAAGTCGGTTAAAAAGGAATGTTTCGACAAGTCGTAAAAACCACACGAAGTAGGGGCGTGTCCCTAGTCTTCATTATTATAATTAAATAGTATCTAATTCAGGAATTCCACTTCACCTAACTCAGCCTATGTCAAGGTTGGCTATTAATTATTTTTGGGCTTAATATAAAAATCGCTTTTGTTGAATTCAAGTATAATTTTATCCAATGTCTTATAAGAAATCCGAGCCTATTTAAACAAGCATTATATCACATGTATTTTTGCTGGATATAAGAATCATGTAAAAAATCCATTGGTATAATTTGATACTTATTTAATAATAAGAGCATGTATTGAATATCAATTTACCAACTCCAGTTCCTGTGTTACCCTCTAGCGTTTGTCCCTGGGAGCCTACGCTCTAACTCCGTCAATGAAGATACGAGCTCGTCTAAAAGTAGTTCGAAACTTCTTAGAAAATCCTACAGCCAATTAACTAACTTTTTTGGACGGGCAAAAACATATCGGGAGTAGGGACAGCTATCAAATCGTGTTGTCATTCATTCTTAGTTCGGGCTCCAAACTAATCTTCTGACGGCGAGTAATGGGTAGCTCGCTGTCCGGTAAGGACCAAGCCCAAGTCGACGGCGCGTTGTGTTCCACGCGCGCCTCAAAGAGATGTCAGCACCAACTGGTAGGGTCCGCAAGGGCCGATGCCTGCCAGTGGTGTGGGTTGTTCGAAAGAGATACCATGGCCTCTGGCACACAGGCAACTGAAGGAACATGGGTGGGTTTTCGTCAGTAAAAGTCTGACACGCCCTCCCACTCCATCCAGAGCGGGAGACGTTATTTGATGATTTCCCATCCCCAAAAAAAACCCTACTAAGCTAAAACCATCTTATCTTGACGTAAATTAACATTTTAGGTCCATAAGTATTAACATAGCATAGTTATTCACACCCATTCGATACACTTCCGTACCAAATCGAACATCAATCAATGTTATCGACGGAATCCTCTATACGTTGTTCACAAAGATAAAAAACATTTTTTTAAACATTTTAAATATAATGGACGACCGCTATTCTTCCAACAGCTGTTTGTTGTGAAATCAGGTTATCGAAATGTACCAGTTTCAATACGATAGCCTGTCGAATGGTTTTGAATAGCTTTGCTGAACTAACTATCAATTAGTACCAAGTTTAAGCAACGGCATGATAACCCTATCATGATCAATATCACGATCCATAGGCATTTACATATTAAATTAATAAATTTCATGAAAAAACTTAAAAATTAACCTTGTCTTGCGGGGTGAAGCGGTCGTTGTTAGCTTTATGTGTAGCTCGTGCTAGACAAGAATCTACATTTATGAATAATACATAAAACTGCTTCACATAAGTACCTGCTTAAATGTTTATTTTATGTTTTAAACAAGTTAATCCATTGAATATATTTTGAATAAAAATGAAATATATATAAAAAGACATGCATTGAAATAGCCTCTACGTCTATGACGCATGCTGGATTGCTGGTCACTTGACTATCAGTTCGGAGACCTTTATGTCGTACACAATTAACTATATTGACTATACACAGGATTTCAGAGACATCAACGCTCAAAATGTTACTATGAATTCAACTCAACCCCTTAGCGCGGAAACAAATTCGTCGGTTACAAAAGAAAAAAAAAACTGTCGTTTCATAGAAAAGCGCAATACCTACGCGGTGAAAATGTATGGAACAGCAATTTTTTTTTACAATAACCGACGAGCAATTTCTACGCGGGATTTTCAGAATTAGGAACTGAATCCATGCTTGTGCATCAATATGTATTGATTACGTCATGAAACTATTCTCAGATATATATAACTCTAAGTAGTTCCTACAAAAGATGCCATTGTAGATAGTCACCAACAACATAACTGCGGGTCTAAAAAGGCCACATCAAGCAATTCCTCTAAAAGTGATTCATTTCCTGAATTCCCCTATGATTCTGCTATTTGACATTTTACTTTAATAAAGCCATTCATAATTTGGTGACCATTTTACGAATTTCCATACAAAACTATCAAATAGATGAATTGCGTGATGTCTACGCAGATAATATTATGAATTGTCAGTTTGTGACTATTTTACGATTTTAAATATGATTCATAATATGATCATATTATGATTCTGTTAAAGTGGCCTTTTTAGGCCCCCAGTGCATACACTCAAAATAAATAATGCATACAACATACCATTTCCCTTCCTTGTTTTTTATAATTGGCATAGGTTCCGCGGCGATGTTTCCAAAGTTGCCCAAACTCGATACAGAAGCAGCTTTGTACAAATTCTCTCGATACACGTGATCACTCGAATCAAATTTACTATCTATCTTTCCGTCTGCGGGGATCAAGACAACTGGTATGCTTAATCGTCTGGAATCGCTTAATTTGGACACAAATAGTAATTCGGCTCCTTTCTGGGGATTTTCCAATCGATTGATTCGATACAAATTCTCGACAGATCTTGCGTTGTCTGATGTATCGATTCTCGGTAAAGTTTTGGTGAAATCGAATTTGTCCTTGCTGTCCTCTTTGGCTGGTGTTGGAGGTATTACTGGAAAGTTAATTAATGTTTAGTAAGTATTGAAACTGCTGATTTTTTTATTAATATGAAAGTTCTAAGGGCTTTTCACGGAAAAGTTTACATACAGCTCCAGTGCTTTTTACTTAATGCAATTTTATATCTAAAATAAGGTCAGCCTTTGGTAGCAATAGAACTCAAAGCCAAATTGCATTTCTCTGGTTTAATATTAAATATAGCTCAAGTTTATAAAGCACGCACAGATTTGCGAAGCGAAATGAATTTGCACAAAGAAGAGTGACCGTTATAAACCTCCAAATTTATGTAGATACTAAAAAACTTACAAACAATTTTCTCGCAGGGTTTCGGCTGCTTCTTCATATGCCATTTCACCGGATGCATGACCAAAGCCCCGAATATACTATGCGCTGATATCGCACAAAGTATCGCTAGCGTTCCCCTAAACCCATACTCAGTTATCGTAAACTTGATAAACAACGGGTAAAACATCGTTATCATTCCAATTGAAGCCTTACAGAGACTTAGATAGAGCACTTTTTTCTTTGTGAAGTAGCTGTTGAAACTCGTGTAGGAGACAGGTATGAGTAGGCCCATTCCCAAGCCGTGGAGGAAGCCATTTGTTATGATCAACTGTGTCGTAGATACCACAAATATGGCTAGGAATGACGCTAGTGTATATATGAAGGCTCCTATTAAACCTACTTGTCTTAAAGATAGTTTCTTTAACGCTATGTTTGCTGAGAATCCTGGAACAACAGACAAAAAACATATTAGAAGGTACAGTTAGAATAACAATATGAATATTGGGCGTTACAGAATTTTGTGTCTAATTATTCTTTCAACTAAGCCATTGACAATGACATAGACCTCTCCCAAATTAAATTGTGCTAAGCCAACTCTGAGAATTTCCTATTAGAAATTGCTAGATGTGTTGTGTAGGTACTAGGTGGGTACATCATGAAAATGGATAACAGTTCTCTACTAGACAAAGCTAAGGTAAGTTTTCAAGGAACTTTGCTGCAGCGAGCGCAGTAAAGTATTCCGCTGGATTTGAACGGCTTTTTCCATCCTCAGTTTCTTTTACCAGGAAGAGATTATAAGGCTTTGTATCAACAAACTGTTGTTAAACGTAATTATTTGTAATTTTTTTATGAATAAATTCTCAAAAGTAGGTAGATACATAGACTTAAAATCACGCCTGTAATCGCCACAGGGATAGGCAGAAATGTACCTATAGTACAATTAGTACACCCACATTTCGCCAGTTATGTTTAGGTCCCACATAGGACGAGCCTATTGTCATCAACCGGACACAAATTCAGACTCTGCCGGGGTGCTACTGAGAAATGATTGATGGAATACTTTGTTCGACCTGGGTGTTGAGCCCAGGACCTCACGCTCAGCAACGGGGCTTGCGACCACTAGACTAACGAGAAAATCTAATAGTAGTAGTAGTGCCTGCTAGGGGTGCGGCTTGTTCGAAAGAGATACCGCGGCCCCTGGCACACAGGTAACTGAAGGAAGGTGGGTTTTAGTCAGTAAAAGTCTGACACGCCCTCCCGCTCCACTCAGAGCGGGAGAAGTTACTTGATGATTTCCTAACTAAAAAAAAGAAATAGTAGTAGGTAGTAGTATAATCTCAAAATACATCATTATTCTTCTGCCTTAATACCACATTTATTTGGGGTCGGCGCAACACGTCTTTTTCTTACATAGGTACTAGTACCTGGATGACAGAGCTTTGCTCGTTTTTCTTTTTTTGGTTTGACTTTTTCTGTAATGAAACCTAGCTAGATCGATCTATCGCCACCGAAACCCCCTACATACTAAATTTCATGAAATCGTTAGTGCCGGTTCCGAGATTCAGATTACATACAGGATAAGTTTTTATCCAGTGCGCAAACTGTAACCATGAATTCAGAATATCATTCTAGACACACACGATAGCACAGAAATTTTACGTCGGTTTTACAAAAAAAAAATCAGCTGTTTCATAGAAAAGTGCAATACCTACGCGGTCAAAATGTATGGAACAGTTGATTTTTGTTGTAAAATCGACGTAAAATTTTAATCTGGGGATCTAGAATGATATGCTGAATTCATGGTTACAGTCTGCGCACTGGTTAAAAACTTATCCTGTAAATACAAGAATTGCTCGTTTAAGGGTATTAGATTAGTCGTCATCTTGATAGTTACCACCTTTCTAACCATATCATCATTCACATAGTCCATCCATGGTTTCTTTGGTCTTCCCCTACTCTTATAGCCATCGGCATTCATACTTTAACAGTAGTATATTCTCAATATATTTTGATTACCAAAATGATATTATAATTAAGTTTGCAACGACATTTGATTTCGCGACATTTCTGCTACTTCGGGTTTTCTATTTTATGATTCCGGTTTCCTAAATCAATAGAAAGAAACCGATCGAATTCAATTTAAGTAATTTCTGTTCATTTTAATTATTAAGAAATTAATGGATACAACAATTGTGATTACATAACAATAACTCGCAACTGCCGGCGTGTATGACCAGCGCGTCTAAAAAGGCACATTAAGCAATTCCTTTATAAGTGATTTATTTCCTGTATTCCCCTATGATTCTGCTGTTCGACATTTTATTATAATAAAGCAATTCATAATTTGTTGACCATTTTACGAATTTCCATACAAAACTGTCAATAGATGACTTGCGTGCTGTCTACGCAGATAATATTATGATTTGTCAGTTTGTGACCATTTTACGATTTTAAATATACATAATATGACCATATTATGATTCTACCAAAGTGGCCTTTTTAGACCCCCAGACGTTTGTATGAACGTAAACGTGGTAAAAAGAGTATGTAAGAATTATAGCATACCCCTATTCCCAAGTACTAACGCCTGAAGTTATATAAAAGCATTTTATCACACATTATTAAATTGCCTACTCTTTAACGGAAGGAATAATCATAAAGCATTGATAGAGTGATCACATCCAATTAATATAATTAGTTAGTAAAATACATCCATTATAAGCCAATAAAATTAATTTACACAATTTAAGATGCATATATTTCTTATCTTTTATTTAATCTAACATCTTTTAAATGTTCTTAGCTGCTGGAGACACATTTACCTTATGTTATAAAGTTAAAAAAAATATTGCTATGGACCAAGATACGTCCAAGACACACAGCTACCAAATTTGTAAAAACTTTTAACGAATGGACTATAACATAACCAGTTTGGATTTTATCTTTGATGTTTTGAGTACTAGAGTTGGAATAATACTTTCATCTACAAAAAGAACCTTACAAAACTGGCAATAATCATATATTCTCAGTAAGTACAATGTCAGGGTAAATATTCTTGACGCAGCACCTGACTTCTACATACGTCAAACGGGGCGTAGCAGCCGCGTAGACGATAGGTTACGCCGTTGCGCGTAACAACCACTAAGACGCCGCGTATACGCCGAAAGAGGTAATTCCTACGCTCAAAAACAACGCCTATGGCTTACAATGAAGATATTGTTTTACATACCTAATATCTGGTTTTCGATTTTTATGTTTCCGCACCAATTAATTGAAATAAAAATGAATTGTGTTTAAGTCTTTAAGTTTTCTTGATTTTAAGCAATATAAATGACCAATAATGGTGGTTTTCTAATCATGGCCATGCAACGTAGGGTAAATATAATATGTCTGCTGATTCCGTGAATTTGATCGAACGCTTTATCTTTGCGTCATCTTTAAATTACATTTTTATAAAAAAAACTGTCGGCTCAATAATTTCTGTCGCCAAAGAACGAAACATAGTTTTTTAAACTCAATTATTGTTTTCGTGTTTGACTGCTTGAAGCGTGACATTTTTTTTAGAAATTAATGATTACATTAGAACAACATGGTTCTAATGGATTAAAGTTAAATATTCATTCATTATCTCATTAACATTTATATAATTACGCAGAATGATCATAAATTACTAATAACAACACGATTGTGGAATTTGATATTGTAAAATAATTATAACTGTAGTTAGCAAGCAAGGGGTCGTGCGTTCGATGCCCATTCGTTGCACTATTGCCGTAAGCCGACTCCTAGCGCGTTGGGTTCCACGCGCGCCTCAAAGAGATGACAGCACCAACTGATGGGCCCGCAAGGGCCGATGCCTGCCAGGGGTGCGGGTTGTTCGAAAGAGATACCGTGGCCCCTGGCACACAGGTAACTGAGGGATTTTAGTCAGTAAAAGTCTGACACGCCCTCCTGCTCCACCCAGAGCGGTAAAAGTTATTTGATGATTTCCCCATCAAAAACAAAAGAAGCCTACTCCTAGCCGAATCTTAGACGTAGTGATCAAACGGAATTCCGAAAACTACAACAACAACCTACAACACGATCTATATATATAAAAATGAATCCCTATTTCCCTTGGTCGCGGCATCACACGTGAACGGCTGGACCAATTTTGCTAATTATTTTTTTGTTGTGTTTGTTATTGTCAGGAGAAGGTTCTTATGAAAGAAAAAAATAAGAACAAGACAACTTCTGTAGGGTCAGCTAGTTTTAAATAAAATATAATATAATTTACCAGGTATAAATAGAAGGTAAAAAATGCATGTTTTATATACGTCTGATCCATAAAACATGTCTACCTCGTTGGTCTAGTGGTCGTAAGCTGTCCTGGTGAGAATGAGGTCCTAAGTTCGATTCCCGGGTTGGGCAAAGTGTCATTGAATTTTTCAATCCGGGTTTTCTCCGAAACAGCCCGGAGTCTGTATTTGTGCTCGGTTGATGGCAATAGGCTCGCCCCCTACTACATGGGACTTAAACAAAGTGTATCTAGAGAAATGTAGGTGTTCTACATGTGTACCTTTTCCTAACCCCATAGGAAATATAGGCGTGATGTTATGTTCATGTACTTTTGAGAATGTATTCCAACAACAAAATTTACGTTTGACAACAGTTTGTTTGTACAATTATAATCTCGTCTGTGTAAAAGAAACTGAGAATGAAGAAAGAAGTTATGTTCTGTTTTATGTAGTTATAATAAAATTCTGAGTTAGCTTTCTTTTTGTATTCCGTAAATAAATATTTAAAAAAACCTGTAACAATTAGAACAGAGTGTGGAGTTTTTAAATTGCATCATAGAGCTAAGCACTGGCTTTATTCTGCTGACCATTCGTTGCTTGGCACGGAAATGCAAAAAGTCTTCAGCGAAATACACGAACATTCTGTGTCGACACGTGTTTCGCTATCCCTTTAGATCAAACAGTCGTGTTCTCGAATTTTAAACTAGGTTTTGATTTTGTATTTTTTTCTAGGTAAAGGAGAATGCCCATTCACGCCATTGTTTTTCATTTCTACTTCTTCTTTTTATATTTATTTCTTAAAACTTTAAACATTCAGTAGTAGTATTTTCTATTAGTCTACCTTAGGGTGAAACAGAGACAAAACGGTAGGTGGGTGTATATAATCAAATCAAATTAAATTACTAGTTTTTTTTTACTAATTTGGTCGTGAATATAATACAGTCATTGGATTAAATTTATTATAACTAACAATGTAGTGAGTCTTTATTAGTATGTAATAAAGTTATTAAACATCTATTCTATTAATGTAAAGCACTTATTTAAGAATGTAATCCTAGAAAATATGCTTTGTAATCGATTTATATTGAATCCAAGAGTTTAATAAGTGCTTACTAGGCAAAAAGTCTCTACGAAAAATGTTCAAAAAACATTAATCAAGCACTTCATCATCATCATCATTTCAGCTGAAAGATGTCCACTGCTGGGCATAGGCCAAGGTGGCAATTATGGCAAACCAAAATATGGGTTGGCGATAGCAGTATGGTGGTAAAATGCATAGAGAACACTGCTGCCCATTATCTAGTAAGTCCCTTAGTCGCCTTCTACGACACCCACGGGAAGAAATAGGATGGTGCTATTCTTTTACGTCCGGCACCACACGGAATCAAGCACTTAGGAATCAAAAATTCTAATAAACGCCTTGTTTATTCACCTTAAAGCAATTGTAATAAGGGGTCAGACAAGATCATATAAAGTATACACGAGTAAGTTTTTGGGTTTCCGCACCAAAAGTGACGAGGGGTGATAACGGGACCTTATTATTAAGCCTACGCCGTCTGTTAGTGTGTCCACCCGTCCATCTATCTGTCACATGGTTGTCATCACCACAGAATATGTGTTACTACGGACTTTATCAAGGCATAATAAAAACAAGGCAATCTCTAATAGAGTGAGCAGTGGGAACGTGCCGAGCACTGGTGGCCCAGTGGTATCGGCCTGACTCACGGTTGTAGGTTAGAACCTACAACCGTAAGTTACCAGGCACCTGCCTGGCAGGTATTTTACTGTGGGTAAATTTTTACATCACCACTGTTCTCAAAACGGTGAAGGAAAACATGAGGAAACTGACATATCCTAGAACAAACAATGCAAAGACATACGTCATGTACCATCCCTCACTGGGTCCCTCAGACCGAGAGGAGGCCTGCATCATTGCAGTGGGGACATTATGGCTGATTATGTTATTTCAATCTCAGTTTTGGCCGAAGACAAGTCTTAGTGAGCCAGTCTTACTCGCACTTAGCTGGTTTTTTGAATAACTTACCAAGTGGCTGAGTCCGTGTCTTATTTAACTACGGTCTACTTTTTATTATATCTGTTCATAATTAATAAATAATTACTATATTTACCAGCGATAGCCAACGTTACTTGAAACACCCCAAAAACGAGTGTTACCGCTGCCGTGCCCACTCCTAATTCGTCCAAGAAGTCGTTATATATGAATCCGAATACTGGCTGGTGTGCTGTGCCAGCAATCTGAAAAAAAAAGAACAAAATTCAAAACTAGAACGTCATGTGGACAGAAAAATACAGCAGCGTGCTATGGTTTTCAATTGTGTAATCAAAACAGAATATATAACAATTACCAACATATTTTTCGACCCAATTGCTTTAACTATAAGAGTTTTATTTTTCAAATAAATATTTTTGTACTTTTTTGTGACGGGTTTCTTACATAAAAGAAGAGGAAGTTAAGAACTCACATGATTTCATCAGGCTGATGATATTTGCACAAGGTAATAATAGACAAACAGTTGCAACCCTAAAAAATAAACACAGTGCCCGGTTTCACTCAGTCGCCCAAATTAAAATATAGGCAATATACGAGAAACGTAATGTCGACGTTACATAGGCAGTCGCTCCATGTAAAATACTGGTATTCAGCTGCAACCGGTAAGACTGGAAGCCGACCCCAAGATAGTTGGGAAAAGTCTAGGCAGATGTGTGGGAAACTACATAACTAAATGTGTATAAACGAGCGATACGTTTCAACGCCAGACGCAACTGCTGCCGTCGACCAGGTCCCTGGGCATCGGGAATCCCCGAGAGTGGTGGGAATCCCCCTGGGTGTCGAGAATCCCAGGCTGATTCCCGGCCAGCGTAAGCGTGGGGTTGCGGCTGGCGAGTAATGGGTAGCTCGCTGTCTGGTAAGGATCAAGCCCGGGTCGACGGCGCGTTGTTGTCCACGCGCGCCTCAAAGAGATGTCAGCAGCAACTGATGGGGTCCGCAAGGACCGATGTCTGCCAGGGGTGCGGGTTGTTCGAAAGAGATACCGTGGCCCCTGGCACACAGGCAACTAAAGAAACACGGGTAGGTTTTAGGCAGTAAAAGTCTGACACGCCCACTCAGAGCGGGAGAACTTATTTGATGATTTCTCAAACTAAAAAAAAAATCCGTCGAACACGTGCCGGTTGTGTATTTCAGTACCTACGGTGCGTTTGAAACCTCGAAATAATACTAGAAGAAGAAGAAAACTAGAGGCTTTTGACGTTCAAAGGTATCTTTTAAGCAATATTCCCGAAACAATTACCGCATGTTATTGTTGTTGCTCCAGATTGCTTCACTTAATTGATCCATATTGATCCATTAGTGTTGCCGAGCAATAATTGCTCAAAAAATTGCCCGTGTAAGAGCACCTTATGAGCACCGTTACGCTTTCACGCCTAAACCGCTGAACTGATCGTCATGAAATTTAGCAGAGATATAACCTGGGACATGGAGAAGAACATAGGCTACTATTTTTTACTCGCAAAGCTAGTAAACTAAAAAGTTCTTCCTTCACTGAAGTCAGTAATGTCTAAGATAAACTAAGAAAGTACATATGAATTGAGACGTACACACAACCTCGTAAAGCCTCATATTCATCGGCAACTATTATTTGGGAATCAAAAATTAAGCAATTTTTTTTCCAAAAATAGTTGATGTTGCGTGGAACAATGTTGCGCAATGATTTCCAATGAATAAAAGTAACATCGCGAAGCCTATCAATAAAAAATTGACCTAAGTAAAACGCTGATTTAAATAAACGATGGTCAATGAACTGCTTTAATTTGCACTACGAATAACCTTAGTCACGGACATTATGCTGGAGTTCATTCCTATGAACGATATTCTTTTCGTTCAAAAGTTTCACTTTCCTCAAAAGACTGTACGTGTATTTTATTCGGATTCCTCACAAAGTTCTATATAATTTTAATAGCATTTTAACATTAAATCAACCCATTAATGGTATAGTGTTACCAACAAGTTTTATAAACACACTAATTTATTCTCAAATAAATACATTATGATGTGCATAATCAAATCACATTTATCGTAACAAAAAATAAACTACATTTAAGTTGTGAAATTGCATTTATATTTAAATTTATTTTTAGTATTCTATTTAAAATAAATAAAGATACATAATATTAATAATTTCATTATTTAGGAACATAAAAATACAAACGGTTGGAATGGTCATGGTCACTCATGTTAAAAGTCAGCACGCGAAGTAAACTTATCAGTTTTATAAATTCTATTTGGAATTTGGAAAAAAAAGTCATTTTAGGTGCGTTTTATTTATTTTCTAAGCCTTGATAGCTTACCAAATATAAATACCTAGTGTTAGCGCTATCTGAAAACGCAACCAGCGAGACAATTGCGTACTACTAACAGTAGAAATGGCTTTCATTTTGACAGTTCAGCAACTTTCATTGCGTTATTTACGTTGTTGAGCAGAAATATTGTTAAAATATTAGAAGCAATAGATTTGATTCTGATTAATTTGTATTCCTTAACGTTTTTCGCATCATTATCACCTATCTGCCTAGCCTTTCTGCCTAACTTTTTTTTTGGGTGGGAAATCATCAAATAACGTCTCCCGCTCTGGGTGGAGCAGGAGGGTATGTCAGACTTTTACTGACTGAAACCCAACCGTGTTCAGTTGCCTGTGTGCCAGGGGCCACGGTATCTCTTTCGAATAACCCGCGCCCCTGGCAGGCATCGGCCCATGCGGACCCGATCAGTTGATGCTGACATCTCTTTGAGGCGCGCGTGGAACTCAACGCGCCGTCGTCGTCCCGGGCTGCGTCCTTACCGGACAGCAACGTAACCATTACTCGCCGTCCGCAAACCCGCGATTAATAACGTGTTACGTAATTATGGTGCTGGTTGGCAACCTTGCTGTCTTCGACGCAAATGTCCACAAAAAACTTAGTTAAACTACATGGTTTAGTTAGAGTCTGTTTCAAAAGAACAATAATGATTGTGAAACAATAATGTTGAGACGCAACATATTCGAACTTATTAAAAGATTGCTGATTGGCACGGGTACATATCCACTTCGTAAGAAACTAGGAACCTCCTTAAGATTTTTTTTTTAACTTCTCCCGCTCTGGGTGGAACAGGAGGGTGTGTCAGACTTTTACTGACTAAAACCCACCCGTGTTCGCTCAGTTGCCTGTGTGCTAGGGGCCGCGGTATCTCTTTCGAACAACCCGCACCCCTGGCAGTTGTGTCAAAAATATATTTAATATTATGGTGACAGCATCGTCATCATCATCATCATCGTTCACAGCCCGACTTGACCCACAGCTGGGCCATACGCCTCTATTTTCTTGTATCAATCTCCACGCTCCTGTGCCAGCCTCAACCAGGTTTTGCCGGCTTTGGCAACAATGTCGTCCGCCTATCTCGTAGCTGAATGGTGACACACTTGTATAGTAGCCCAATACATAAGTAGATACATTGTTACTATATGACCAACCCAATACCTCGATCACTGACGTCAAAGGCTTCGCCAATTGCCACCTACTGAGCATAACATTAATTCACAGTCACGTTTAAAAGAAAGAAGCCAGCTACATCCCACGTGCCCAATGAATGGCCCAACACCGTACTGATTGACGGAAATAAGACCCAACGGGCCAATGGCAACCTTCGTCGTATAACAGGTTCGTAACGTGGAAAAATATGGTGCAACATAGTGTAACTTTAAACTAATTGAAATAACTATGACTGACGGCATTGACCGCCACTGGCGAATAAAAAATGGTGGAAACTATTTTATATGCCTATAGGTTTTAGTAACTTTGTTTATTTATTTAAACTTTTTGGCTCATAAAAAAAAGGACAATGTGCGGACTTAATGCCTTAGGCATTCTCTACAAGTCAACCAAGGGTAGTGAAGAAATAAGATGGCAGGTGCTTTGGTTGAGAGCCTCAATGATTAAAAAAAAACTGTTAAAATAATCCTACTAATATTATAAATGTGAAAGTTTGTGAGGATAGATGTTTGGATGTTTGTTACCCATTCATGCAAAAACGGCCTAACGGATGTGGATGAAAATTGGCACACAGATAGATATAGCCTGGAATAACGTTTAGGATGCCTTTTATCTTGGTAGTACGTTTCCGTGGGATAGTTTTCGACCTCCATGCGGTCGAAACCGCTAGCAAAAGCTAGTGATTTATCAAAAAGATAGGTACACTAGCACATACATAGGTTATTAAATTATAATATACATACCTCTGCCGCTTAAAATTTTTTCCCCCATAATATCTTTGTCAGGTATTGTATCATATTCTTGCGTGCGGTGGGCTCATTAAAAGAGTGGATATGTGCATAAAAAACGGTTCGATAGGCAACAATAGATGTTCGGAGTAAGTCGCCATTGTAATGGGTTAATAAAACGGTAGCAACAAGTATACAATAAGTGCTTCTATATTTTCTAACGTGCCGATATTATCGTAGACGTCCACGTCACGTTAACAAAATAACACAGGGAACTAAAATATATGGAAACAATGTGAAGACGCTTTTCGATTTCCGTCCATAATAACCTAATAACGTGCACTTATTTCCATACATTCTATGGATGATATAATTTCTAATGTCACGATATATTATCGTGACATTAGAAATTATAAAAGCGCACATGGTTACTAGGTCCTTACGGGGTCCTTACGAAAATCCTACTAATATTAATAAATGCGAAAGTTTGGATTTTTGCTATTGAATCACGCAAAAACGGCTGATCGAATTTGGAAAAAAAGAATTGGCACACAGACAGTTCATGGGATACTTTTTTTATCTCGGTAATACGTTCCAGTGCGCTAATATCCAAACTCCACGCGGACGAAACCGCTGGCAAAAACCATTAAAAATTCACTAATTAAGAGATATATTTGATTACAACTACAAATTAGTTACTATATAATATTGAATTACGTGTCGGATATTTGAAATAGTATTTTATTAATTAGAACATCATTTTATTGACGTGTTTGAAAGACGTGTCTATTTGCATTCACAAGTATGTCAAAACCGTTACATGCTAGAATGCAAAATGTTTTACAAAAAAAATCTCTATAGCTGGTCGTTATTCAAGATTATTATGCTAACACTATTAAAAGAATATTTAGATATAGAATACCATTTGACGTCATTCTATCTTTCTTTTTTTTTTTTTGTGTGTTTGGCTTCGCACGGTTTGTGCATTTAGCCAGTGTCAAGTAATTTTTCTTTTCCATCAAGTAAATGGCCCGATATCGGGCACGAAGTTATAAAACAGTCATAGTCGTCTTTAGTCAGTCAAATCAAAGTTATTGTGAAGCGGTAGTAACTTTACAACAACCTAATAGGAGTTTTTGGGGGGAACACGAAAAGTCCACGTTAGTCACTTATTTTCACCTTCACTACATTTGTACACTCACACGTAATTAAATTGCATAATTCACTACCAAAATTAAACAATTTTATTCGCTATTTCACTAAATTTCATGAAAATAAAAAGTCGTGCGACATGTTCCAACGCGATCCCGCCAAAAAACCCGTCATTCTATCTTCTACTGAAGTGTCATAATATATTTTTAATAAGCTCAGGTAAGCTACGGGCTTTATAAATTCGTTGTCATTTATAAATCTATTTCAAATACAAATTGTTGTTCTGTCTTAATTACAACAATCCATTTAGAAACAACATTTTCTAGAGACCTGAAATCATCTTAGCTGGGCGCAAATGAATGATGCTAGAGATGGACCACTAGTTATTTAAAATAATAAAAAGATAGTGCGCATGCTTTGAAAAATAAAAAAAGAGTACCGTTTATTTGGGCACAGTTGGTGAAACAAAAATACAGATACAAATTAAAAAAAAGTGAAAATGAAAAACAACAACAGTGTGTGCCTCACGGCTGCGCCAAAAAGGTTCATTTCGCCATTAATCTCAGACATATTAGCTTAGTCAGACAAATAGGTTAGCTATCCAATATTCTGAGCTTTTCAAAATACGCATGTAGCCGTGGACAACTGGACATGTTGGTATGTAACCACGGCACCTGAGCAGGTGGTCTGCTATTTACTAGTATCTAATATTATATCGAGGTAAGATTTGTTTGTCTTTGCATGTAGGTGGTAATCTCCGGAAAGGCTGGACCGCTTTTGATGAAATACGGTGAGGATACTTTGAACCCTCGGAAAAGACATAGGCTGGTTTTTGTCGACATATTGTAATTGACAGTATTGTAACGACATTATGATTTTTTTTTTTAGTTTTTATTTTTATAATTGTGTTAATTTCACTGGAAAGTGAATAAAAATGTGAAAAAAAAATGATCATAGCCACTCTATAGTGGCTATGGTCATTTTTTAGAATTTCACAGTCGGTATAGTTATTTAAAACTTGTTACGCATTATCATATTAGAATATGGTTACCTATTCTTAGAGTTCGCTAAAAATAGATTGTATACCTACCAGAAGCGTTTTTCGTAGATTTAAATGTTTGATATCGCAAATTATGAGTCAAGAGGCGATTCACTTAATACAGCATGAACATAATATCTCTCGCTTAATTTATTGTGTACACACGGCTACACATCAAGCTATACATTTCCAGTTTACGCTGAACTCGCACTGTACGGAAATCTTATACAATGCGAGATCAGCTTATACTGGAAATGTATAGCTTGATGTGTAGCCGTGTGTACATTGAAAAATACTATTCTAAAGAGAAAGGATTTTATTGATTGTTGGTTACGCTTTCACACTAAAACGGCTGAACGGATTTGTATGAAATTTGACACGTAGTGAGACCATGACATACATTAGGACATATAACTTTTTATCCCGACATTCCCATGGGATCGAGACTTAGGTATACGATTAAAACCGCGGGGCGCAGCTAGTCATAAATAAATAACTTCCGTACTTTTTTGCCTTCGTGTAATTTGAAACTGCGTGTACACTAATGAGTGGCATTTTTACTACCTACCAACACTTTTTTTATTTTTGATGACATGATAATGCAAGTATCTTTTTGATTTTGACGAACTATCTAGGATTACATGCGATTTTAATTGCCAGATGAATTTTAGTAATTCACGCCACACCACCAATACAAAAACTATGATAGGAGTTTGTGAGAGACTGGCGTGTCTCACAAACTGGTGTCATATAGTTTTTAAAAGTGTGTAAATTAATATGTTGCCATTGTTCATGAGGAGAAAATAAATAATTTGAATATTAGAAACAATTATACAGGGTGTTTGGCAGAACGTTGAACATACAAAAATGGTGGATAAGTGGGGTCATCTGCTACTTACTCAGCCCTAATTTATTTGGCTCTTTCCAAAAAAAATATGAAATGACTCTTAAAGTCATTTCATATTGATAACTCCTCAATCATTTTTTGTTTCTTTTTTTTTTAATGCAAGTTGAAATTAAGATTTAAGTATTTTTTACATCTTTCTGTAAGTTTGAGGACTCATAACTTTTTTTCTAGCTAACATCTAACAAAAATATTTTGCTATTTTACCCATTTAAAAAAAAATACACTTTAAAGTTAAGAAAGTGAAACCAGAAGCAAAAAATTTTTTTTTTAATATCCAGGGCGCCAGGGCCACTTAAATTAGGGCTGAGTAAGTAGCAGATAACCCCACCTATCCACCATTTTCGTATATTCAACGTTCTGCCAAATACCCTGTATTTAGAGCAATATAGTATGTTTTTCACACTTAAATTATAAATAAAATGTTTAGTGCACAATAAGTTCAGAAATGTTGCTTAGAAAAATATAAAATAAATTTATACAGTAAATAAGTTAAGCAAATAAAAAAATCCAAGATAAATGGGGAACGAAAATTATATAAGTTTATACCTCGACTGAAGGTATTAATTTATTAACGCACCACAAGAAAGTTTCAAATACAACGAAGTTTTTGAACTCCGAACGGAGTTCAAAAACTTCATTGTATTTGAAACTTAGTAGGTACAGTTCGAAAAAATCGTTTTTTGGCAAAGTGCTAACGGGCAAGACGAGGGTTGGCGTTTCATTATTTTTCTGGTTTTAAACCTGACTTGAAGTGGTTTATTCAGGTCACTTAAGAAGTGTTTCGTGCAAATTATGTCAATTTTTTTTTAATATTTATTTACACAAAAAAATAAAATCAAAATGGGAATCAAACTTGGGAATCAAACTTGGGAATCTACGGTCAAACCACTAACGTCGACCCGAAAAAAAGGAAAAACAAAATATAATTTCTACTTACGAAAATGACAGACAGTCCGACGCACACCATGTACCCCCATCCTCCCTCAGGGGGCACATATTCATATTTATCCACATCCCCGTACTCAATTTTATTTTCCTTCACTTTCATATTGTCACAGAAACCTTTTCTTACTCCTCGTATATCACCTTAGCGGCGGTTTTATAAATCCAATGTTATCGTCAATTGTACGGAGGCTATTTACTTGAAGCTTAAAATGTAACACCTTTATTGAGGGTACATAATGTAAACAGATAGTTCGGATTTCCCACAAACACGATTGACAAACAAGGTGATAATATTTTAACACGCCACTTTTCGCGACGCCTGAAAGACCGAACCAGCAATTAAAAAAAAAAAGCTACTATTTTAAATATTTGAGACAACGTAATTGGTCAACAGTTCGGAAGCAGATGAGCCACGCTATCCTCCTGAGTCGAAGAGGTTGGTCTTGTAGTCGAGTACACGCTGGCCACCACGTGCCGCGACCGCGGTCTCAATGAGCATTCGATTTATGAATTCAAATTTACGCTACAACACATTCCATTTAAATAGTCCAATGACTCAAGCACTGATTGTTTTTATTTTTTGTTGGGCATCTCGTTGAACCCATTAATGCCAATGATGGTTGCTAACTGCGAGGTTTAGGTCTGAGTTGGTATAAGCACTTTTTTCATTGGCGATACTTTTTTTTTGTTGCTTTGGTGAAGTTCTGAATGAAACTAAAAAACTTTGAGTGTTACAAATTGGTGATTATTAGAACCTGTTCAACACTTTTATTATTCCAGTTTTTGAAATTTTATCATGAATAAAGAAAGGGTAAGTAAATAAACTACAGTAAGCAATGTAGACTCGTAATGGCCCACATGTTGCATACGTGCAAACTACGAATGTTCATAAAATGTATTAAATACCTACGCATTATCTATCAATATTCTGCTAATAGGAAATTATGAAATCAAAACAGTAAGTAGGCTGTATTTTATATCAGCATTTATTTATGCGTGACGTCAAAACGCACGTAGAGCTAGTTAACTATTTGCAACCGATGCAATAGGCACACAATTTTATTCGTACACAATAGTTCAATGAGTTTAATGATTTATGTGTCTAATTATTTTAATTTTTTATCTTAGATACAACATGCCTACTATTAAATATACGCATAAATTATGTACAGGGATACATGTATAAAAAGAAAGGGAGGAGCTCATGTTTCATTAAAAAAATCCTCCACATTGGTTTCAATTCGAAAAGTGCCCAAAAAAATCATTCACTGCCATGTTGGGTGGCAATGCTGATTTTTTGGCCTAAAAATAGGCTAGCCTACATGGGGTAGAGTTAAGACTTCTTCAAACAGGCGCGACGCGACTGGGCAAGACGCGACCCTTGTAGAACAATTTTCATAGAAATTGTTCTACGTGAGTCGCGCTGTCGCTTTGCGCCTGATTGCAGGAGCCTTTAAACATTTTTTCTCTTAAAAAGCAAACCCCTTTTTTTTTGGGTGGGAAATCATCAAATAACTTCTCCCGCTCTGGGTGGAGTGGGAGGGCGTGTCACACTGTTACTGACTAAAACCCACCCGTGTTCCCTCAGTTGCCTGTGTGCCAGGGGCCGCGGTATCTCTTTCGAACAAACCGCACCCCTGGCAGGCATCGGCCCTTACGGACCCCACCAGTTGGTTCTGACATCTCTTTGAGGTGCGCGTGGAACACAACGCTCCGTCGACCCGGGCTTGGTCCTTGCCGGACAGCGAGCTACACATTACTCGCCGAATGCAAGCCCGCGCCTACGCCTACTCAACCCTTTTATGCCTGAGTTTTGGGGTTAACAGAAGTTTGCAAGCATGCAAACGAAAACTCGCGGCTATAAAATATTCAGGATTCATTTCCAGTTCCTTATTTTACCAATAACACAGTTAGGTATTTCCACGAGGTATTTCAATTGAGATACGTTGACATTTAAAAACTTTGAAAAAAAAGCTCAAATATGTCCGCTCGCGAATTAATACGCTATAGCACCTTGAAAATAGCTCGAATGGTCTTAAAAATCAGAATAATGTGTCTATTATTCTGACAACAGGATTCCTTAGACAACCAGAAATACTAAAAAGATAAGTTAATATATATACCTACTTTGACACTACGGAAAACAAAATTTGAGATACTTCGAAATTATTTTAAATAAAATTATGTATTGTTAAATTGCTTACAATATGTTAAAGAAAAAATACATTTATTGCAGACATAATTAAAAGTTGTTTGAATTTATTTACTGAACTTTTAAACAAATAAAAGTAATAAACTCAAAGTAATGATTTCTAGTTTATTACTTTTATTTGTTTAAAAGTTCAGTAAATAAATTCAAACAACTTTTAATTATGTCTGCAATAATAGTAATAAACTCAAAGTAATGATTTCTAACACGGATGTTCTCAATAGACCAGGAGAAATAGCTAACTTCTGGAGGGAGGTGGGCTGGCTGGAATAACCACCGATGGCCGCCATGGCTCACGCACAATGGTCCACTTAAAGGACTAAGTGCGGAAACCAAACCCAATAACATAGAACATAGAACATAGTAATGATTTCTAGCCAAGTAATCGTCACCATGAGAACTTGGCCATTTTGCGTTACATTTTGTGTTAATAACAATGGAAAGCATGGAAACGACTTTTGGTGTTATACAGGATAAGTTTCTATCCAGTGCGCAAACTGTAACCATGAATTTAGCATATCATTCTAGACCCCACAGCGGAGCAATTTTACGTCGTTTTACAAAAAAAAAACCAGCTGTTTTATAGAAAAAATGCAATACCTACGTGGTGAAAATGTATGGAACAGCTGATTTATTTTTGTATTAGCGACGAAAAATTTCTGCGCGGGATTCTAGCAGGATATAATGAATTCATGTTTACAGTTTGCGCACTGGATAAAAACATATCCTGTATAATTATGATACTACTGGAGATAGACGTTGCATAGTATAGTGGTAGCATAGAAATATTGGACCCATTTTTTAATTATTCGGGAGAATGTTTTTAAAGAGATTTCGCTTTTATATCTAAACAAAATAATCAGCCTATAATACTCCCACTGCTGGAACATAGGTCTCCTCTATGTGAGAGTATTCCATAACCCACCATGCGGGCCAATTGTGGGTTGGTAGATGTCATATGTCTTCGAATTGTTGGTTCTAGGACATGTCGGTTTCCTCACGATGTTTTCCTTCACCATTTTGAGAGCAGTGGTGACGAAATAATATACAGAAATTAAAACGCCCGTCTGGTTTAGAACCTACAAACTACGACTCATAAATCGCAGCCGTTACCACTGGGCTACAACGAATACTTGTTATAAATGTGAAAGTTTGTATGTTGAAATGTTTGTTGCTTAATCACGCAAAAACAGCCGATCTGATTTAGATGAAATTTGGCAAACAGATAGTTTCTAACCTGGATTAACGCATACAATACTTTTTATTCCGCTAGAACGTTCGCGTGGTATAATTTTCAAACGAAGCCGCCGGCAAAAGTTAGTAAAAAATAAAAATAAATAAAACATCCATCAGTCTTCCAATTCTAAACCGAAATAACTTACTAACGAAGTTCATTCACGAATATTACAAGCTTTCGTCAATCAGTCTCGCTTTGAGGAATCCATTTGAATAAGTAATTGTTGATTTCGAGATAATTCCTCGTTGTACACAAATGTACCCAGTGTTGATGTATCAACTCCTCAGTTTCGACTCAGCGGTTGATGGTTAGAGTATTTTGAATTAAGAACATTCCACTTAAGTTTTGCTAACTGAATAATCAATTAAATTGTAAAGTTAATTGTAATAATGACGGAATTTAACCCCAATTAATGGGCTATTAAATATAGGGACTCATACCTACTTTCGTACCTATTAAATAATAAAATATTTAAAAATGTGCGTTAGGTAATTGTAATAGGTTTTTAATTGACTATGCTGTTAAATTTATTAATGTAATGTGTGGATTAAGTTGGGCAATGGGTTGCAATTTGTAATAGGATCTATTTCAATTGATGGTAAAAACATAATTAAAGAAGCCTATTACATTATTAAGTAGTTACAAGCCAAGCATTCGTGTCATCATCAAAATATCAAAGTCTAAGTCAAACTACTAACGACCAACAAACCTACTTACAATCACGCATTCTTCCCATGGAGGTAGATAGAAACTACAGAATATCAACTGCTACGATCCTTTCAAAATCCTTTTTCTTAGTTTACGTTCAAATTAAGACATTAGCGGGGTAGTTGAGTAACATTAGCACACTAACAGTACCTACTGTGAGTGTAAGTGTGAACTCAATAGAAAGCCATTGTTACCTAACAATGGCTTTCTATTGAGTTCAGTGGCCCTAGTGTGAGTTTCATTTAACCATCTCGATCAAACGCATCGAGCGCGTTCGGTGCTCCGATTGGTCCGTCACCAATCCAGGGCCTCAAGTCTGCTATTACAATAGTGTCAGAATGGTCTATCATTGATTTCATAATTGTTGATTTTGACAAGTTTGTTAATCTACTAACATAATGGCGTCATTATGACTTTCCAATGATCAGCCACTGACACTCCATTGAAAGAAATGGCATTTATTGGTAATCTCGTACATAATGACAAATGAATGACTGACTTAGGCGGTAATCTGCTAAAATTTAACACTAATTAACTAATATATAATAATAAGTAATATGTAAAAATATATATTTAAATGAAATCGGACATGAATAAATGTTCAAATTTAGTAGTCGTTTTTGGAAAATCATTTCTACTAACGGGTTTTATAATAATGGCAATACGACAATGCCATTATGACACAATTCTATTACGACACCATTGACTGACCAATGATCGACCATTATGAACTTAGCAGATTACGAACTTTTAGCAAAATGACAATGGGATCGTGTTGGAATGACGAATTTATAAAAATAGCAGACTTGGGCCCCAGGGCCAATCAAACGCGCTCGATGCGTTTGATCGAGAGGGTTAAATTAAACTCAATCTAAGGCCTCTGTTTCCGTGTATTGTTTTGTTTTTATTATTTACTTGTTTCTGCTTGAGTTTAATTACTATGTTTCGTTGGTATATTGGGGTGTGCTAGCTGACATTATGGCAATTAATTTAATTTTATGTTTTGTGTTGAGTAATGTAGAATCAAGTTCTCCTAACTTAAAAGACAGCCGTGCTGCTGGGGTGTTTGTTGCGCCACTTCTTCTTCCCAGCTAAAGCACTAGGAAGTGGTGAAGGGCGGCCGTTTTGGGGGACTATCTTATATAATTTTGACGTTCAAAAAGTGCTGACTCTCAGCCTAGTTTGAATAAATGACTTTTGATTTTAATTTTTCATTTTGACAGTTCTACAACATACATTGCGTTATTTTCCTTACTAAGCAGATACATTTTTCGAACATATAAATCAATGGATTAGCAATATCCTTCAAAAATTATTCAAATTATGACTGAAAGTGTGTTCAGCAATTAGTCTGCTGTGGCCCTAGTGTGAGTTTCTATTAACCATCTCGATCTAACGCATCGAGCGCGTTCGGCGCTCCGATTGGTCCTTCATCAATCCAGGGCCAATCGGAGCGCCGAACGCGTTCGATGCGTTTGTTCGAGATGGTTATATGAAACTCACACTAGGGCCTCTAGTCATTCAAGTACACTGGTTGTGAGTCCCACTCACCTGAACTTTTTGAAGAACATATAAGGTCACTACAATTTAACGTAATTACAATAATTAGTCAATTGGCATGAATAGTAATCATCACCTATATAAAATAATTATGGTAAAAACGCCCTCACACAAATATTCGAAACACGATAACCATGTCTAACTACAAATATTTTTTTCCGGATGTATAAAAATAAACTTTGTAAGGTTATAAGTTATAACATACTTAACCGGTTTTGTTATTATTAGTTTAAATGGTCTTATTTTAGATTTATTACCGTGAGTTTCCTGACATGAGGTTTCTTATGTAATGGCGTAGAAAACCAATCCAAACCCAACCAATAGCAATACTGAATGATCTGTAATGAAACCAGTATTTTTCTCTGTATAGGCTACAGCTGTACATACTCTGTCAGCAAAAGTTGAAGCCTAACCTGTTTAAAAATAAGTTCCTCAGTATTTGAAGAGATTAAATAAAAACCGGCCAACTGCGAGTCGGACTCGCACACGAAGGGTTCCGTACCACAAGGCAAAATACGCAACAAAAATTAAAAAAAAAAAACTAAAAAAACACGCTTTAAAAACCAAACTAAAAAGTAGAAAATAATTTAATTCTATTAAAAAGAGTGGGGTGCTTTTTGACGTATTTTTATAATCAATTAATATCAAGCACCCCACGCTTTTTAATAGAATTAAATTATTTACTACTTTTTAGTTTGGTTTTTAAAGCGTGTTTTTTTTTGTTTTTTTAAACTACTATTTATTTTCTATTTTTGTAGTTTTGCTAACTACAAAAGCGTGTTTTTTTCAATTTTTTTTTTAATTATTGCTTTGTCATAGGTCCTCGATAAGTGTACAAAGTTTAAATGAAATCTGACCGTTTAAAGTGGGTCAAAATAGCGTCCAAAGGAGTCGGTTACTTATAAACAAACATACAAGTGAAGCTAATATAAAGCGTGTAAAAACCTTCTTTGTGTGGAGATTCCTTTTATTTTAACTTTGTTTCTTGTTTTAATATTTTTTGTTATGTATAGCGGCAACAGAAATACACATTCTGTGAAAATTTCAACTGTCTCCCATTACGGATCATGAAATACAGCCCGCTGACAGACAGACGAACGGACAGATGGACAGCGGAGGCTTAGTAATACGGTCCCGTTGGTTACCCGTCGGGTACGAAACCCTAAAAAAAAATTAAGGACCATGTCGTGAGAGAGAATGTCGCCCGTCTGTCAGTAGACCCGAAAATATCGTGTCCGTCCCCTTCAACAAGTTACGCAGGTGGCTACAGCAGCTCACCCACACACACGCTGAGAGCTGGTGTACCTTGACGCCGGGCTGCAGGCATTCCAGGGAAGCTATGCTATCCTTAGATGGTATAGCTAACCAGGTGAACCTAGACAGTAAAAGCCTGCGCCTGGTTACGGAGACCATCACGGGACACTGTTCGATAAACAAACACTTTTGCACTGAAAACCGTTGCCAGGTGCTCTTTGAATGTCATCACCCAGATTAAAGCTAGAAACCTAAGGGGCTCCCAGATCTTATGCAGATCTTCTTCACAGACCAGGAGATCTAATCAAGTTTTGGAGGGAGGTGGGTTGGTTGGAATAACCGACGGCTGCCATGGCCTGAAGGACTAAGTGCGGAAACCAAATTCTCTAACATAGAACACAGATGTCGTGAAGAAAGATTTGCGTATGAATGTGGATGAAGAATAGAGAAAGATTTTACAAAAACATGGATGGACTGTGGTGAATAAAGCTATGGTATATTGACGTATGCTAGCTGACATATGGCAAATAATTTAATTTTATGTTTTGAGTTTAGTACGTATGTGTCCAGACCTGGCGAATGCACCGCGATTGCGCCGCTCGCGAGCTACTTGCGAGCCGCTTTCGAACTGCGCGCGTGCATTTCATGTTCGTAGCCTAAGAAAACAAAATGCACGTGCGCAGTTCGCAAGCGGCTCGCAAGCAGCTCGCGAGCGGTGCATTCGCCAGGTCTGGACACATCCTTATGATAATGACTTACCTAATAAGGTATATAATCAAATTTTTCTAACTAACAAACAGCTGTGCTTCTGGGGAGTTTGTTGTGCTATCTCGACTTCCCAGCTAAAGCAGTAGGAAGTGGTGAAGGGCGGGCGTTTTGAGGGACTGTGTTATGTAATTTTGACGTTCAAAAAGTGCTCACTCTCAGTCTAGTTTGAATAAATGACTTTTGATTTTGATTGTGATTTATGGCTAGAAAGGCGGTGACTACCGAAATGATGAGTAATAAAGATGTACGGAAGAAAAATTACATGTTTCGCTTTGCCCAAATGAATTGGCATAAGCGCATAAGAATTTTGATGGTTCTCCAATTCCAACACTGAGGGAGTCAAACGTGACATATCAACTAAGATTGTACGCGCAAAAACTTGTGGACAATACTAGTTCTGTTTATTAAACAGGTGGTTGGCAACCATCTGGTACTATAGACAAACAACAAGTTTTAAAACTAAATTAAGAACATAGACGTGCTGTAACAAAGGATTTCCGTTGTGATAAAGAGGAATACGATAAAAATAAAGCAAATATTCTCAAGTTTGCAAATTAAAAAAATGTAATTGCAGGTAGTATTCTCAGTAGCGGAAAATAATTAGCAACTATCCCATACAAAATTTTAACACCTATTCAATCCAATTAACTGTATGAGACGGCTGATTATTTTTTTCGCGATTACAATGTTGGTCCCATGGAGAAAGTTGTTGAGTTTGATGGCCTTGTACCACACCCATAAATATGTGATCACGCCTTTCTGATACATCCATGGCATTTCAATACTTACTACCTCCTTTTTTATAGCGATTTTTATTAAGCCTATCGCGAACTACATTTCATTTCATTTCATTTATTTGCATACCATAATGTGAATTAAGTTGTTACAAATAGGCTTAAAGTTAAGATACAGTTATCGACCCTGTAAGGGCACAGCAACATAAGTATGGATAAATAATTAAAAATAAATAAAATAGGTAAGAACATGAATAATTCTTAATTAAATTAAATGTATTTAGATTATAATAATTATACAATATTTATTGTTTATTTTTTATTTGTGAATGTAATTGGCAAATGTAGAAGTAATCTCAATTAAGTATTTACATTTTATTGCAATTCCAGTCACAGTTTATCATTCATGTATTCATTTAAATTATAGTAGCTTTTGTTCATTAGAAATACATACATACTACATATAAAGACACTTTATAAAATTGTTGGGTTTTAGAGTAGTAAAATAATGTTAAAGTGTTTGTTATATTACATAAAATCATATCACGCCTTGGTTCCCCTAAGGGTTAGACAAGGGTGTACCCATTGTAGGTACATACACGTTTCAGATTCAGATTATTTATTTGTAAACATTGGTTACAGATACACAAGTGAGTGAGATATTATTACATTTTTGTTAGTTCTCTGTGCTTTACGCGTTTCGCCAGTTATTTTTAAGTTCTATGTAATAGGTGGCAAGCCTCTTGCCTTCAACTTGGCACAAATCCAACATAGCCCGAAGAATTGCCAAACTTAAGTGGCTGTGGGCAGGGCACATTGTTCGCAGAAAAGATGGCCGATGGGGCCGAAAAGTTCTGGAGTGGCAACCGCGGGTGGACCGATGACCTTGTGAAGGCCGCAGGAATCCGCTGGATGTGGGAAGCACAAGACCGATCGAAGTGGAGGAGCCTTGGGGAGCCCTATGTCCAACAGTGGACGTCTTTTGGCTGAAATGATGATGATGATGATGATGATGAGGCACAAATCCAGACTCCGGGCTTACTACTGACAAATTCCTAATGGAAAAACACCAATATCCCAGGACCTCATGCTTAGCAGTAGCGCATTCGACCATTAGACCAAAGAGGGTTATATACTAGTATTCTGTTAACTGCCTCGTTGGTCTACCTAGTGGTCGCAAGCGCTGTTGAGAGTGAGGACCTGGGTTTGATGAACACATCGGACAAAGTGTTATTGGATTTATATATACACTGTGACATTTTAGTCGTCTTACAAAAGTGGTCCACTCATTGTTTCCGTCATAAAATACCTCTTGGCGCAATAAAAAAATTGGTACCATTAATTAAGGTAATAGGTACAAAGAAAAATAAATAATGCTTACGATCATGAAACACCCTCCCTGTTAATAACGTTTACGTATCAAACGGTAGAAGATATCTAGTTACCTACCATTATATTCCATCATTAATTCCATCTCCATAACAGGGTGTTTCAAACTAAGTGATGCGTCTTAGTGAATGATATTCTCTTTTTATAAATTATGCAAATGTTCAAAAAGATCTTTTTTTTAATAATTGATTAGTAGTCATTTTAAACATGAAGTGGCTGCTGTTGTAAGACTACTAAAATGTCACGGTGTATAGAAATTCTCAATAGCAGCCTGGAGTTTGGAATTATGCGTATTTGATCGCAATAGGCTTACATGGGACTTAAACATAACTAGAGAAATGTGGGTATCGGTACAATCGAGATCATTAATATATTAGACCTTTCAGGCTTCAAAAATATACGAACGTCAAAAAAGTTTATAATACTGTGACAACTATAAAGCATCATTAAATTGTGGTCAAGATTTAGATTCATTAATAAGTTTATTTATTTCAGTTTAATTTATTTAATTTTAAATTATTTTCAATTTGTTTTTATTTAATTCTAATTTATTTTAATTTAATTTTGATTAACTTATTTTAATTTAAATACAATTGATCTCCTCACGGCTAATATAGTTTTTTAAGATAACGTTATAACAAAATAGGGACAATTTAACAGTCTGAAATAAACGTATTTTATTTTTATTTTATTTATTTATTAATAGGTGACTGCTTTTTCTCATAATTTTTCATAATATTGCCTAATGCACAGCATAGATTATTGAACCGTTCACATGAAGAGGTTCTATAGAATTTATTGAGCTATTCAACGGTCACAATATTTTGAATCCCTGACAGTGCCAATATATTAATGAGCTCGACTGTACTGTATGTAGGCACATCTCTGCCTAAACCTTCGAAGAAAACAAGCGTAATGTAATGATTGTTATTTTGTTAATTGTTAACCACTACTCCTAAGATACCAACAAGAACGTTATTATGTGTTAGATCCATAATAACATCGCTATCTAAATCCTATTAAATAATAACAGAGGTGTTGATAAAATACTAGTGTTTACTATAGCAACTGTTTGCGTAGGCGCCTATTGTAGATGTTGGGAATACCCTAGGTTAAGATTTACAGCGAGTGTGCTGATAGACAGAGTATATTGTTATTCTTCTTCTTGTTGCTGGCACCGAGCCCCTGGCACACAAGCAAATGAGGGAACACGGGTGGGTTATAGTCAGTAAAAGTCTGACACGCCCTCCTGCTCCACCCAGCGCGGGAGAAGTTATTTGATGATTTCTCATCCTCAAAAAAAATACGGTTGTATTGCAGGATTCACAACCATTCGATACGCTTCCGTACCCGACGATTTTATCCCAAGAATAAAGTTAACATTGTAGTTGAAGTCGTGGTTGCCCATACATCACATAGGTAAACAGGCTAAATTTTTATCCAATGCGCAAATTGTAACCATGACTTCAGCATATCATTCTAGACCCCCAGCGCAGATTTTTTTTGTCGGTAATACAAAAAAGAATCAGCTGTTCCATACATTTTGACCGCGTAGATATTGCACTTTTCTATGAAACAACTGATTTTTTTTGTACAATTCGTAAAATTTCTGCGGGAATTTCTTTCCAAGAATAATATGCTGAATTCATGGTCACAATTTGCGTACTGGATAAAAACTTATCCTGTATGTCTCAGTCAATTCTCTAAATACAAATGTAAGTTTGTAATCGCAAGAAAATATTCTTTATGTGATAACATACATACATACTCAGCCGTTAATAACGTTCCCACTGCTGGGACACAGGCCTCTCCGTGAGAGGGAGTGGGCCACCACGCGGGCGCAGGCGCGGCGTTTTATGTGATAAAACTACAAATAAACATTTCCCGGAGTTTTTTCTTTACTTGTACTCTAAGACCTTTCTTCTTGCTAAATTTCATGACTCTAGGTCAACGGGAAGTATCCTGTAGGTTTTGATTTACTTGCGAGTGAGCAAAATTACATTATAGATTATACTTGTTATTGCGTTGACTTAGAAGCTTGATATTTTTGACCTCCAAGGAACCGTAGACCTACGTATTTGAAATTAAATTCAACACGATACCTTCACGCGTTCCTGAGAAAATAGCAATGTTTTCCTTTTGAGGTTACCCGTGGAACCCTAAAATTTTCGTATTTTTGTGAGGCATGCAGTGAAGCAACAGATTGAATCTTGTGATTTCTTGAAATACGCAAACATCTAATACCTTAAAACGAGCAATTCTTGTATATACATATAATCTGAATCTCGAAAACGGCTCCAACGATTTTCATGAAATTTAGTATGCAAGGGGTTTCGGGGCGATAAATCGATCTAGCTAGGTTTCATTTAAAGAAAACGTAAAAAAAAGGAGCAAAGCTCGGTCGTCCAGATATTTACCATTACTATAGAAGTTGTTAAAAACAATTGCAACAGAACAAAGAAATGTATAATTAGACTTAGAAAATAAAAATCGTTACCTCTATATCGGTCTGTCCTGAAAAAAAGGTAGTCTGAATTCGTACCACCACCACACCTCGTAGCCTTTGAACGCTTATATAATTATTTAATTTTTTGCGGTTTCAAAAAACAAAAGTTCCGCTTCTCTTTGTGTTTCACAACAAAAGCCGGTCCGAGATCTACAATTTTTGTAAAACAATTGTTTCGTTAACAATTTTTAATTGAATTTTCCTTTTATACATTTTTTATTGTAGAAAGAAAAGCAAATGAGCTAGGCTGGACTTCTAAAATGTTTTCGTAAATGTTAATTCATTAAACTTGACGTTTATGAACGTTTTGTTAATTGTTTCTTTGTTTTTGTGTCAATAAAGAGAACGAGAGGGTAATGTATACCATTTTAGAATCGGAAAATGTGAATTTTCCTTCATCAACATGCTTTCCAGATGGATTTGGCGATTGGAGTAGTACGCATATCAGTTGCATTCGTTTAGACGGCAATCCGACCGCGACCTCAATGTATGTAGTTTGGAAAAGGCTAGGTAGGATAAGAACTACCCATTAACATTCTTTGGTCACCTTTGATAGCATGGAGCAAGTAGATACACTCGTAACTAGACTGCCAAGCAATATACCACAGATACCGAAATACTTAACAAGTTAGTCAGATAGCCAGACTGGTTAGTAGCCAATTTAATTCCTAAAGTATTTTGAACATGATATTTGGTGAAAATTTAAAAATATCAAAACTGCTTTAAAGTTTTTGGAATATTTATGATAGGACCGTTTAAAAATGAGGTCTGTATTTAAAGTTGAAAATAAAATAAATATCTGACTTCTACAAACAAGTTTTTTTTTTTGGGTTGGAAATCATCAAATGACTTCTCCCGCTCTGGGTGGAACAGGAGGGCGTGTCAGACTTTTACTGATTAAAACCCACCCGTGTTCCCTCAGTTGCCTGAGTGCCAGGGGCCGCGGTATCTCTTTCGAACAATCTGCACCACTGGCATTCCACAAACAAGTAAGTGTACCTCTTGGTAAGACTGTTTGCCAAACTTTCGGGCTTCTGACTCCCCGTGACGACTGTCAAAGATACATGAATGACAGCCGGGGCCAACGGGTTGACGAGTCTTCGCAATATTAGCATTTGTAATGGGTACTTTCTCGTACTACGCACAACGGACCGAATAAGAGCGGAACTGGGAGTCCCCATCATCATCATATAGCTACTTTCATATTCTTTTTTCTTTTTGTGTTGTACAATAAAGTATTAAAAAATAAATAAATAATTACTAACAATTATTTTTCTTTGTTACAGGTAAACTGAACGCCCCTATAGCGGCTACAAAAAGCAACATTCTATTCTGGAAATATGTGAGCATTGACGGAAATGCCGACTCAAAACATGTGCGGCGGAAAAGTTTTTTTTTAAAGGTTTGAACAGTTTACTACGTTCCTGTTTTAGAAACATTTAAACATTTCCTATTTTATTATTTTCATGAGAACCAGTAGTTTATTCCATTAGTCTACAATTTTAATAGAGCCATTACAAACCCGTTATATTTTGGTATCGATTTGATTAGACAACAAATCTTGTGAAATGGGTTTGTATTATGTGAAACGGTTGTTGGTGGTTACGGTTTACGTTAGCAAAAATACAATATAATTATTAGTAGGAAAATACTTCTGTTTTTACCCGACTACGGTGAAGCAAAAAGGAGGGTCATGATTTTGATCAGTATGTATGTATGTGGGTAGGTATGTAGGTATGTATGTGCATCTGTTCTCTCTTAACTTCAAACCACTTATCATAATTTGACAAATGAGGTATCGTTGGAAGTGTCTTGATTGTCCGCTGGCTATAGACCGTGTGACACACGTCAGATTAAATTTCATATGGGACGCCAAGGTAAAAAAAAAAACTTTTTTCTTACCTTCCGTAACAAAACTATAAACAATAAATGATTAACGATTTTATTTCTGTGAGTAGGTTTGTACAGACACTTTTACACGTCAATCATATTTTTAAACTAGATGAGGTCGGCGTTCCCTATCTGACTACTCTGAGAAGAAAGGTCGAAACAAACTCAGAGGTTAGAATCTCTATTAAAGTCCAGACATAATCTTGGTCAGATCATGTGAAGACCATGTGGATTGGTGTCGGAAATATTCTTTTGAGGAAAGAACCACACAGATTGAGTGGACCTGTCTATTTAATTTGTGTCTTTATATTATAAATATTATAATGTATAGTTGTAGTAGGAAAGCGATAATAAGTTTTAGAGGAAATTGGGATACGACCTTGGCTTTCAGATTCTCATCTCTCATATTTCCTTGTTCCATCGTTTTGAGAGCGTGATATTTCAGTAGCCAGCTTTTATTTTATGAACTGACTTTGCTACTGTAAGTATTACCAGTCCGTAGTATCCGATGCAATTAATCCTTTTTTATTGACCATTTAAAGACAATCTTGTTGATCCAGTTCATATTTTGTCAAGTTCTGATCTATAACAGATGCTCTTTAGCTTCGGGGTTAGCACAAGGTAATGTGTCATCATAAATCCTCGACAGGCCGCAATTGCACGAAAGTAAATAATAATTTTTTTTTAAATGTCGGTGGTTAAATATCCTCCGTAACGTCTAAACAAGTTAATGTTTTCCTCAAATACACTGCGGGTATTATTTATCACGATTGGCCAGTAATATGCAATAATGCATCCATTCTTCTTTTGCTATCGATACAACTAGTAATTTTATAGTTATTTAAAGATGACACTCATAACGAGGCCGTATGATAATTGATCTAATTTCTGTTGCTGTAATTTGTCGCAACCTGTCATCAACTAGTAACAATTTTCTCTATGAATATTGGGCCGGGCTTTATCGTTTTTCTTCGGTAGAAGGAGAAGGAGAGAAAGACCAGGAAAGGTGGATGGATCGTGTGAGGAATAATATAAATGTAAAAGAAGTGAATGATAGCGTGAGGAAAGAATTGCCAAATGCAAGTGGCAGATTGCTCGCAGAACATATGGTCGATGGGGCCGGAAGGTTTTGGAGTGGCGACCACGTCCTGGAAGTCGTAGCGTTGGAAGGCCGCAGACCTGGTGGAGGCCCCAGACATCAGCTGGATACGAGAAGCACAAAACTGGTCGTAGTGGCACTGCTTGGGGGAGGCCTATGTCCAGCTGTGGACGTCTTTCGGCTGAAATGATAATGATAACTTGATGGTTAACAGGGGAAAGTAGAAGAAGGCAGTGTGTTGCGTCGACCAACCCCAAGTAACATGGGATAAGTGCTGGAAGCAAATTTTTCCTAGGTAGATAAATACTGATTGGCTGTGTACCTCGTTGGTCTAGACTTCTAGATGACTGGTGAATGTAGACTGTATGATTCGCCCCCGGAATTAATGCTCTTGGGGTTTTCCATTAGGAACTTTTCAGTAGAAGCCCACAGCCTGCAGCCAGAAACTATCTACCTAGTTATTATAATGGGTAATGGGTGGCTTGTTATTTTTTAGGGGCAGTTACAATAATCGCTACACTTGGCAGCCAACAAAAATGTATTGAGAAGAGTGCTGCCTCTAGTAACTTCCATATGCACGTCACTTGTCGCCTGCACATCGATGCCACGTCGCCGCTGATTTTGGCACGTCTCGTCGCTCGTGTGAGCGACGCGCCTTTGTCGCCTTTTACGTCACCCACGGGAAGAGATAGGGTAGTACTATTCTTTTAGTCCGGCACCACACGGACCGAACGTCACGCATCATTTAACACAGGGATGTAAAATGTATGGGAATTTATAAAGTTGCTTTTCCGTCCGTTATAACGTGTATAACGTTATAACGTGTACGTATTCCATTCAATTTATGGACGTGAACGTCCCCGATAATATCGCTATGTTAGAAATTTTAAAAGCGCACATTATTACCTACTATTATTATTTTCTGGATAGACTCGTAACTGTTAAATTAATAGATTTATGTATAAGTATTTCTTCTTACAATAGCTCATAGACAAGTACTTACTCAAAGCATTTGTTTCAATCTAACCAATTTACATAACTTTTGAACGTTTAAGCTTAGTCGGTCAGGCAGAAAGATGAACCTAGTGGACCATTCCAAATACTAGGAGGTTCCTATGGATAAGAACGGTGAAGAAACTCCAAACTATAAGACAAATAAAAATAGTATAATAATATATTGTGTAAGTTATTAAGTACCTGGTGCAAGATTTGTTTCACCACTATTTGTAACTACTTATAACCAATAAATTAACGTTAGATTAATGACATAGGAATAGATTACAAGTATACAAACGATACCGGAATTAAAAACAAAAGAATGAAGAAGGCCCTTTGGCAGGCCCTGAGACCGAAGGCTCAGGGCCTGCCAAAGGGCCTTTATTATAAGGCCCCAAACACACGTACCACAACCGCACCGCAACGACAACACGTGGATGGACTCTACTTTGTATGAAAATGAATAGTTTATGCACACAGACCGACGAGCACCGAGACTGCACTAGCGGCCAGCCACATCGCAAACTATTTGATTGACATATTGTATTATTCGATTTGATTCTGTAGTTACCACAAAGCAACTGCAAGAATCTGCAATGGCCGGTAAGGACCAAGCCCGGGTCGACAGCGCGTTGTGTTTCACGCGCGCCTCAAAGAGATGTCAGCAACAACTGATGGGGCCCGCAAGGGCCGGTGCCTGCCAGGAGTGCGGGTTGTTCGAAAAAGATACCGCGACCCCTGGCACATAGGTAACTGAGGGAACACGGATGGGTTTTAGTCAGTAAAAGTCTGACACACCCTCCTGTTCCACCCAGAGCGGAAGAAGTTATTTAATGATTTCTCACCCAAAAAAAAAGAAAACCATTGGTCGCTGCGATGTGGTGTGGTTGTGGAACGTGTATGCGGGCCCTTGGATTCCAAAGATAGAATGCGGTGTTAATGATAATGCTTATAGAACAATTTAATTAATATTCATTCACGCTACAATTTATTCATACAAAAAGATTAATCGTAGTTGGAACTTTAGTCGAAAAGATCTGTTGAATCATGGTTATGTTGGCTATGACATTAAGGATCTCACAGACAGGCGCGACCGGATAGCCTGACGCGACTCTACTAGATCAATTTCTATGCAAAATTCGAAAATAGCTCTACTGGAGCAGAGTCGCGCCTGTCTACGTGAGCCTTAAATCAGTTCACCTTTAAACAGTTTGCCCAGACGAAAGCGATTAAATTTTATGGCTAAACTATGATTATCAAGATGATATAAGTACATATATGTATGTATTAAATACCAAATGCTTCAAGGTAGGTTTTTGAACCTACGTAGAGCCAATCAAGCAAGCCTCATCAATGACGTCATATCGTTTACTGACCTAGGCTATTTGACCACAATTGACCAATTAAAAACAAATGTTATTTTAACCCTTTAAAAATCATTTATCTGCGGTTAGAAATTAAAACACAATTTAGTTCATTTTCATTGCGCAATAGCTATGTACTAAACCTTCCTTTTTGATTAAGTGAACCTATTTGTAAATGGTTTTTATTATGACCATATAAGTAATACAAAGAGGCGCTCAGTAGGAGAAGCAGAATGACAGTTATTTTTCAATTGAATGAACTAATTTACTTTAAATACACGTTTAAGTAACATTAATTACCACTTTCGAGATATTACGCAACGTTATCTTTTAATAATTAGAGGTTCAATCAAATAAAAGGTTGTTTTATTTGTTACAGACCAGTTATTCTGAGCCTATTAGAAACCGGTATGTGCCAACAAACTTCTGGGATTTCGTTTCTGTAACATAAATCTTGTACTTTTATTGTGTTGTGTTTTTTTGTTAGTTTTGACTTTGATCACTTCTGTAAGAATGAACGACTAACGTTAAAGCGTCGTTTTATAGTCGGTTCGCACAAATTTACGAAAGAATCGACACTTTTTAACCGACTTCAAAAAAAGGAGGAGGTTCTCAATTCGTCTGTATGTTTTTTTTATATGTTTGTTACCTCATAACTTTTGACTGGGTGAACCGATTTTGATTATTCTTTTTTTATTTGAAAGCTCGTGCTTTTCGTGTGGTCTCATTTCAATTTCATATAGATCTGATAATGCGTTTTGGAGACAGACAACGGAACTCTTCAAAAAATGATAGTAAATGAACCGCGATTGCTGCTATCGCATAAATATGCATTGTTTTGACCCCAAGGATGAAGAAATTTCGAACTAGTGGGTAGGTACTATAACTAAAAAGTGAAAAATAAAATCTTTTTCCAAAAAAAACAACCGACTTCCGAAAAAACACTACAAAGTGAAAAATAACTTTAATTTCGGAAGGCGGTGACAAAAAGTTATTTTTCACTTTGTAGTGTTTTTTTGGAAGTCGGTTGTTTTTTTTGGAAAAAGTTTTAAGTAATGTATTACTTTCGGTGACTCGCACGAAGTTAATTTATTTGTGGGCGAATCGACAAGTTGTCCAGTGTAGTCTAGCGTAGCGTCACTTGACGACGTATTTTTTTTTTCTCAATTTGCTATACCTCTTTATAGCTAATCTGATTTAAGATGTTTTCTGATACATGAATACTTATAAATTAAAAAAAAATATGCTATCGTGGCATGAAAAACTAAAAAATAACTGACATGGCAGATTCGTTGTATGTTTATCGGTTTCGTGGTAAACTATTACTTGGGTAAGTATAAAATTTACTACAAACCTGAGTTGGTTATTACAGCGTTTTAATTGGTAAACGCAACTGTCGTTAATATTACTTGTGTCCGTGGAAGGGTTGTGGTAAGAATTATTGTTTTATTTTGTGCTGTTGGAAATTTCGCACGCATTCATGTTCTATTTTTTTTTAAATAACGGAACCAAGTGTCTAGCTGTATCTCTGTTTCTCGTACGCTATGGTGGCAATTCGCATCGCTATTCGTGTTTGATTATTCGTCTTATTTGCCCAAACACGACGATTTGAAGTTACTCTATGCACCTATATTTGCCTATTTTTCACGAACAAGACGAATATGCAAATAGAAGAACACTTGTATCTTTATAAACATGGTTCGGTTTGTCAGTTTTTGGTCACATATCAAAAGATTGCGAATATACGACGACATATTCATGACGATGTGTGGACAGTACTTTCGAGTTAGTCGGACTCCTGTACTATTTAGCTGGATAAGAAAGAGTAGAAGACGCGAGACGCGAGTACCGATTATCGATATGAACTGCCACCCTTATTTATTATACGATACGCCGACGCGTCGACGGTTGCAGTTGCATCTGCTATTGACGCTTGTCGCTGGTGTATATGCATACCTACTCCACTAGCAGCTCGCTGACAGAGACAATCCATTCATAAACATATAGTTCGTGCCGAAACTTTTGTGAAAAGAATAAGACAGCAGATTGTGTTTGCTCTACGATTCTTGTCCCTTCTTTTTATACACCGTGACATTTTAGTCGTCTTACAACGGCAGCTAACTTTATGTATCCAATGGTGCCGATTCTCTTGTCACAAAATTCTCTAAACTAAACTAAAAATCACTAAACTTTAGTTTATTCCTGTCAAACGACGATTTCCCATTCTGAAATTTACTAAAGTGACACAACTTAACTATATTTTAGTTTGACAGCACTAAGATTGTACTGAGTTTTTAATTTAGTGAAAATGGTAATTTTGCTATTCTGTTGTTGTCAAATTCATTATTCTATTGAATATAAAATTTTGGTTGTCTAACTAAATCTGACTATTTTTAATCGCGATTAAAAAGGTGTGGAATAAAATTAGTTGTCAAGAACTAAAATTCACACTGACACCTCGACTTCGGGCGCAAATACAGTACTGTATCTTTTTTTTCTTTTCTTTTGCTTATATCTCGAAATTGGTGTGTCCTATCGTAAAAATAATGAAAATTTCGACCCCCTTTATGAAACCCCATACACCTCTAAAACTCAACATGTAGGTAATAATTTTTCATATTTTCGATACAAAAAGTAAAAAAATCCATTTAAAACACGTTGAGGCTGCCCCCCCCTGCGCGATTCCGGCTCTAAAAAAAATCACGGGGTAGGGCAAATGTGGAGTCGCGTTTGTCAAATTCGATTTTAGTTGTGTCAAAATTATTTTTAAATTTAGAGATCTTTTTTTGCAGAATAGCTTTAAGATTCTCATAGCCAAAAGTAAGGAATTTTAGTGATAGTTTAGTTAGTTTAGTTCGGTGTACAACAGAATCGGCACCAATATCCTACTAATCATTTATAAAAAATGGACATATTTATGAATAAAAAATATTTCACAAAGACGCATGATGTAGTTTTGAACACCCTGTTATGGAGATGGAATGAATGATGAAATGTAATGGTAGGTAGGTAGAAATCTTCTACCGTTTGATACGTAAACATTATTAACAGGGAGGGTGTTTCATAATTCTAAAGCATTATTTATTTTTCTTATCTTAATTAATGGTAACAATTTTTTCATCGCGCCTGTATTTTATGTCGTACCACCTTTGTAAGCCGACTAAAATGTCATGGTGTATAGGTACATAAGCATTATTATCCTAATTCTAAATCTTATTGTGTTGGTTGTTTTATTAAAACTAGTTGTCGAATCTCGACCATCATGAAAAAATACGAAAATCGATAATATTAGCTTTCTGCACTTCTTCTCCATAATAAACTTTCACTATACCAAATTTTATACTCCTTCTTGCAAAGTTCGTAAAAAGGGGTACAAAGTTTTAGCTAAGACGCTTTCCCATTTTAATAAAACGACTAACACCATAAAAGTAAGAATAAAAGAAAAAGAAGAAGATTACCAAAGGCACGACTAAGTCTTACTTTCAAATTGTTTAACGTTGAACTCCAGTTGAGCTGACAGCTGAACAGAGCATGCTCTGACCAAGACCAAGATCTGACCAAGATTATGTCTGGACTTTAAAACAGACCGTGACTTCTGAGACTGTTTCGGCCTTTCTTCTCTGAGCAGTATAATAGTAGACACCGCCCTCATTTAGTTTTAAGAAATGTAATCCATTATCATTATTACCTACTTACTCCGAGTTAATTTTATAGCTCATGTTGCTACGGAATAACATAATTTTCCACAGTTGTTTTTTTTAAATCGATCATATCTTTCCGATCATATTTTTAGATCGATCGGTTTCGAGCTTAAACATTATAAACAATTTTACAAACTTACAAACAATCATATCTTTCCGCTTTATAATATTTATTAGTGTAGAAAAATAGAAGATAATGTTTCAACTGATTTAGGAGTCAGTAAGGTACTTATAGAAGTGGAATTTTACAGATTTGGGTTACAAGCCATAAAAAGTACTTCCACGTTTTATAATTTACGACTCAGCTGATGTAATAACCCTATCGATTAATGAGCTACTCGATAATTAAAAAATACTACAGTGATTTCCTGTAGCCACTTGTCTTGGGTAGCACACTTTTTAAACCGAATAATTTATTCTTAAGTTATACAAACAACTTTATTTATAGGCGTAAAAATTCAACAAGTTTAAGCTTATATAGGTACCTATGGTATATAAAATAGGATTTTTAAGTTGTTAAAAATGTCGAACGTCATATGGTAAGAGGCCCGCCCCGTGTTAAATTCGACTTAAAAATTACTGATAAAATGTGGGTATACTACTATATTAGGTATGTTATACTTAGGTACTCTGTACAAACCCTTCGGGTATACAGGCGTGATATATCCATGTAAAACTTACGTAGTTTTAAACATTACTCTCCTTCTGGGGCAGTCGGGTGAAAAATAGTGATGAATCTAGTTAATTTTGTTATGAAGCCACTAAACTGTAAATATATCCAACAAACGGAACAAGACATTAGGTAAATGTATTGTGGTATAAATTGTGCATACGCTAAATCACACGAACGAAAAAAAGCAAAACTTTGATAAGTTTTATAAAAACTTATCTTTCAATCAGGTTTTATGGCACCCACGAGGTTTTCTTGCTGATTCATGCATGATGAAACTAATGGATAATAATCACAACAGTACTAAACTATTCACCACATCCTACAATTTATAGTGTGTAAAACAGCCTGATCCTTATCTTTCGCTGATTGCGATGGTTATCTTTGCTTTAAAGATAAATACGAGAAGTCAATTACAGTCTACCATAAAAAGAATCTGCATAACGACGAAATTAGAAAAATAAAATTCGTTATAGATAAATGTTAGTGAGGACAAGATAAGGAAACATGTGTTTTCTTAAAAATAACTTGAGGATTTAAAAGACTAAGGTAAATAGATGAATTACATTAAAGTAAATAATGTAATGTACATTACAATAAACTGCTACACGTGTTTTCATTTTTTTCCGACGATGATGAAGATCAAGAAAATTGTTGGTACTTCTTCTAGTAATTAAGAATTTTATTTGCATTACAACTGACAGGTTTGACTCTAGACAAGATAGTCCTATTTGTTGTCAAGTAGTAGTAATTACGAAACGTGGTCGCTCACAATGGCCCTTATTAGAAGGCCTGGACGCGGTGGAGCATACGGTGGAAGTCTGCCCGGCTTGGGCGGAGCACCGCCGTGTCCTCGTGGAGGCGATCGGCAGCGGCGATCTCTCGCGTCCGGCCCTGGTCCAGCCCGTGCTACGGAGCGAGAGTGCATGGGTAGCCGTCGCTTTCTTCAGCGAAGCAGTGATGCTCGCAAAGAGGGAGGCGGCGCACGTGAGGGAGAGGCAGTACATGCGCCCTCACGGCCGTAGTCTTCGCAGGCGACGCCCTGGGCGTCGGGAATCCCAGGCTGATTCCCGGCTACCGTAGGAGCGGGCTTGCGGACGGCGAGTAATGGGTAGCTCGCTGTCCGGTAAGGACCAAGCCCGGGTCGACGGCGCGTTATGTTCCACGCGCGCCTCAAAGAGATGTCAGCTACAACTGATGGGGCCCACAAGCCCCGATGCCTGACAGGGGTGTGGGTTGTTAGAAAGAGATACCGTGGCCCCTGGCACACAGGCAACTGAGGGAACACGGGTGGGTTTTAGTCAGAAAAAGTCTGACACGCCCTCCTGCTCCACCCAGAGCGGGAGAAGTCATTTGATGATTTCCCACCCAAAAAAAAAGAGTCACCCAACGGGCAATGGATATGGCTATGCTAGGAGTTTCCCTACGTGGTCAAATCAGATTGAAAAGATCCGAAGGAAAACCAAGGTAACCGGTACAGCCTGAAGAATTGCCAAACTTAAGTGGCAGTGGGCAGGGCACATTGCTCGCAGAACGTATGGCCGATGGGGCCGAAAGGTTCGGGAGTGGCGACCGCGTACCGGAAGACGTTGACGACAAAGAGAGTTGGAACGCATCACACAAGGGGGACCGATGACCTTTTGAAGGCCGCAGGAATCCGTTATGGATGCGGGAAGCACAGAATTGGACGTCTTTCGTGGACCAGTCTTTATGTCCAGTGGACGTCCGGCTGAAATGATGACGATGAATGAGTAGTTATTAATATGGTTGCTGATTGCAGCTGTGATACAACAACAATACCATACCAAAATATTGCAGAGCATTCGTTAAACAACCAAAACTAAAGACTGCGTTCAGTGCCATCATTTGTGCTGCTTGCCAGGGGTTCGAGTTGTTCGAAAGAGATACCGTAGCCCTTGGCACAGAGGCAACTGAAGGAACACGGGTGGGTTTTAGTCAGTAAACGTCTGTCACGCATCAAATAGCTCCTTCCGCTCTGGGTGGAGCAAGAGCTCCACCCAGAGCGGAAGGAGCTATTTGATGATTTCCCACCGTTAAAAAAAAAACATTTGTGCTACTTGAGGTTGAGTTAGTAGGGAAGTTTAACCGCGATATACTTCAGCGCTTTAATGCCCTGGTACTAGAATAACTTAAGTGAATCTGCGAATTTGGACGCTAAGCTGAATTTTATCTATTTACTAGCTTCTTCCTTTGACTTCGTGTACGTGAAAATTATTTTTCCCCCGACCCACCACGTCACATTGCAATGCCTGCCCGCGCTTTTATTTTGTTTTCGACTGACGTTTTATTCTTTTAACGAAATTATTAGGGCCCTAGTGTGATGTTAAATAGACTGTAGCCTCTCTCAAAAACTGGGCCATGTAATTCAAAAATAATTTTGTAATTCTGACAGGTCATTCTAGAGATTAGCGCGTTCTAACAAACAGACTCTTCTGCTTTATTGTTAGTTGCATCATCATCATCTGCCTAGCCTTTTTCCAACTATGTTCGGTCGGCTTCCAGTCTCACCGGATGCAGCTGAATACCAGTATTTTACATGGAGCGACTGCCTGTCTGACCTCCACAACCCAGTTACTGCGTAATACGATACGTCTTGGTAAGACTGTTTGTTAGACTTTCGGGCTTCTGACGACCCGTAACGACTATCAAAGATCCACGAATGACAGCCGGGACCAACGGCTTAACGTGCTTTCCGAGGCACGGAGGGATATTGGTATCTAAAGATGGTCAACCATCCACGGACCAACCGCAGCAAGCGTAGCTTACCTTGATCAATCGATCCATGCGGCTCTTATTACTTAGCCACAAGCCCCTCTGTATTATTGGTATATTATATGGATTATTTTTAGTAAAGTAAAGTATAGATTTTCATGAAGTCAAGTTCAAAACAACCGCTTCTTTTACAATTTTTAACCGACGAAAAAACGGAGGAGGTTCTCAAGTCGACGCGTATATTTTTTTTTAATGTATGACCATGCATAACTTTTTACAGAGTAGTCCGATTTTGATAATTCAGTCGGTGACTTTGGATATGTTTTTTAATTTTATATCACTGCCTTCCAAACTTAGTTATTTAGGTTAAACAAAAAAGGTTTATTATTTTTTGCTTTTCAGTTTTTTCGGCGGTTGAATTTTATGTTAAAAAGTTTTCTAAGTAAATTCAAAATTCGCTTGAGTGATCGAATGCAACAATTTTGGAGAGAACCTGTACAATGTACAGTTTCACGCCTAAACCGAGCAACCAATCGTAATGCGTCAGACAGGTAGCCTGGGACTTAGAGAAGGACATGATTAAATATTTGCAAACAAAAAAAATGATATAACAAATACCTACAGGGAGATAAAATCGCGGGCAAAGGCTCGTCTAAAACTAACAAAGTGTAGACACGTGCAAAAGGGTGTTACACGTGACTTCACTTAATTACTATTAATATTGTACCTAAATACAAAAAAGATACGGGATATCTACCAGCACATCTCTTCGATAACAATCTTTATGCGAATAGGCCTATCAACCATATCTCGAGATCAATATCTTTTAAACAGGTTTAAAATAACTAACTATTTATAATATTAACGGTTAATCAGTGACCCTATAACTTTTTACTGCTAAAATACAAGTGTACCTAGTGCAAAAAACGTTAAATCAATAGAACCTTCCTACGCTTCCATTCAGTTTAACTACGTTCTACCATAGACAAAGATGAGATAATACTTTGTGTAGATGCGACACTCCCGCTTCATATAAATTCTATATGCCTGCAGTTTTAGGCTGCTATCTTTCTATGAAATAAATTTTACGTCAGGTGATCACATTGATCTCCACGACCCAAAATGTGATTAAATATCGCACCAGACGTGGATACGTGTCCACTTTTTCTGTCTCTTGTGATACAGAAACTTCTAGTACCTACGTATGTATAAGACCCAGAGCTATACGAATGTTTGTGACTTATAGTAAAAAATAAATAAATAATAAACTTTGTCGACTCTCAGGTCACATCAGGTCAGTGAGCATAGCTTTTTGGTCAGATTCGGCAAGTATAAGGCAGCTTCGCACCACTGGCTTTATAACTGAGGACATGGATTAAATGTCTAAAACAGCGATTCCTCTCGTATTAAGTACGAGAGGAACCGCTGTTTTAGACATTTGGGACGGTCAGTAACATTACTAAGTAAAACTAACCCATTTCAAAATAGAATATAATGGAGTACTCTTTTTCTTTTTCTTTTTTACTGCAATTTTATTGTCATGTTTATTGTTCTTTTTTTATGTGTTTGTTGCTGTTGTGTTGTGTCTGTGTCGAATAAATGCTTTCTATTCTATTCTATTCTATTCTTTATTGAGTACACCATATAAGTGACAGATATTAGTATCGAAATGTTGCATATATTGATAGTATGGGTGATCTACATCATTCTACATAAAACTTACGCTGTGCGTTTGATCTTAATCGAAAATTTTGATAGCCCTGTTAAACCATGTATTATTGGTGTAGAGTTGTAGGTGATTACGTTGGCGTCATCGAAGCCCGCCTACAAACATGCGCATCTACATAAATTGTTCTATTATTCTTTGGTTCATCCGTTCTACCTATCTAGTTACCAGCCCACGCGGTAATGTCGTTAACTCGAACAACTTTCATCAGAGTAGATACTGCTTATTTTGTTTTTGTGGAAAAATCCGTCCCATGTAGGTTATATCACGGATTTTACGATCGTTGCTTGGAATATTTTGTAATATTTTTATGTCGATCTCTAGACTAACAAGTTTGCTGTATTTTAACCCCCGGAGTAAAGATTGTGAGATGTTATAATTATGGAACCTCAAAACCTCAACGGCAAATATAACAACCTTATTGTGAGCTATGTGTTTGAACCATTTGGGGTTGAAACAGTAGGGCCATGGGGGCTCATCGAGTATTTCGGGACATCACCAAACGGTTGGTCGACTATTCTCGTGACCAGAGGGCTAGCTTATCTTTAGGTCAAAGAATTAGCATTGCCATTCAACGTGGCAACGGTGCCAGCTATTTGGCCACTTTTCCCACTGACAGCGATGCGGACCAACTCATTCATGACCAATGAGCTCTTCCCTTTTTTCCTTTGTATACTTGTACATACCTAATATATTTATATTATTGTTAGTTTGTGTATTATATTAAGGTTAATGTGATGAATAAAGAATGAATATGGTACTCAATTAAATGAATAGCATTTTCAGTTCAAGCTGCTCATTTCACTTACATGATGAAGACACTTTTTCAGTACTGATATGGTAAATGCAATGCTTTGAAACTATGTGAGTAAATTATTTCAAAATAAACCACAAATAAATCCATAGGAACTCTTCCTAGCTTGTCGATGGCACAAATAACACGAAAAAATACATAGGTATGTTTGTCCCAAAATTCAGCAACACGAATACCGTTCGCTGACACAGCCATTTGGTCGTCATGTCTGTAGGTGACAGAGCATGCGGTGCAAGATGCGAGGTTGGCCATTGGGTACCATTAGGTATTAAGATATGGCACTTATAATTATGATTGTGAAGCATGGAGAAAACCTATTAGTAACATTCTTGCCGTTTTGCGGTTATCTACTACAAATGTTCTCACCGTCACATAAACAGGGAATACTGCATCACAGCTTAGCGAATTTTTTAAAATACAGAACCAACAAGAACATGTTTTTAAAATGAATAGCTAAAATCCTAAAGATTACGCAGAGATAAAAATCTGCCGCTGTTTTCGTCCTGCTTAAAGGTCGTTAAGGAAACCCAATACAACATTTTATTATTAAAATGGATTGTTTTATCTTTAGCAACCGCGAATCAACATTTACTCTAGGTGACGCAATTAACATGTTATGTTTTACGGGGGGCAATTTAAAAATGCTAGTGCACACACATGTAACACACCACTGAATAAAATTATCTCATTGAAGGGAAAGTTTTCATAATACTTATCTTATATCTTTATAATCGTTTTCGTGACAACAGTGAGCAATTTTTACAATGTTACTATGTAAAATCGACCGCACAAGGATGACGTTTACTGTTGAGCAAACTGTAGCTGGAATATTATATACTCACTAGTTTTTGCAAGTGGTTTCGCCCGCGTGGATGTCGGAAATCATCCCACATGGGACCATATTCCTGGAATAAAAAGTACCTTAAATGTTAATCCAGGTTATAAACTATCTGTGTTCCTAATTTCATCCCATTCTGTTCGGCCATTTTTGTGTGATTGAGTAACAAACATTCAAACATCTAAACAAAAAACTGTCTCTTTTATATTATGGGATAGTAGGATCGGTAAATGTTGGTAATTCACAAATTATTGTTCTGATTTACTTCAGGAAAGAACGTCAGCTAAGGCCGCGAAATTAAAATTTTCATATGTTTTATGCAATTTGTAGGTCAGTATCGTTGGCAAAAAGATGACTAAAAGAACTGGAGATGACAATATAAAAGATGGGAAGGAAAATTAAAGCTCATAGCGGGTCCAAATGGAGAAGAGTTGCTAGAGATAGGATGCAGTGGAACTTGTTAGAGGAGGCTTTTGGCGAAAGGCACACTGAACTAAGAGACATTTTATAAAGTACTCAGAGAATACTCAAATTAAAGATGTTCAGAAAATAAAAGGACTTATAAGGATCAAGTTGGATGTTGATTTAAATGTGATTCGCGGACGCAACAAACATTTTATTTATACAACGTGTAACGGAAAGGGTGATATATCAAACGATATTGGAAAGGTTTTTTAATCCTATCCCTACATGTTCGGAAGTTATGAGAATTTTTAATATATTGATACCAGAACAAATTGAAACAAACACATTCCTCGGAAGAGCTTTATCGTGATATTGGCAAGTAACGTGGAAAGACCGATGTAGATTGACCTATGTAGTGCGGTGACACGTTTGTTATGATTTGAATTTAAGAAACATATGAAACCGAAAATTTGGTATCGATTCTTAGAGTATTTTATTTTGAGTTGAAACTATGTATGATGATAGTGATAGTGATTCTATACCAGCTGTTATCTTTAGTGCTTAAGGATAGCAATAGGGTTTCTGTTATACCCTGTAGAATTGTAATCTTATAAATCATCAATAGGTACTACTTTCTAACTGCATATTACCCTATTGAATGACTATTTCTCGAAATCATGTCATATTTGAGGGCAATTCTAACTCAAGAAGTTGTATTGCTGATTCTAATGACGATAATTCTGTAAACCCATATTTGGTACGGTCGCGAATCATATTTTTAAACGACTTCCAAAAGGAGGAGGTTCTCAATTCGTCGGAACCTTTTTTTTTTGTTTTTTTTTTATTTATTTTTATGTATGTTCCCCGATTACTCGAAGATGGCTGGACCGATTTGGAATTTTTTTTTTTGTTTGAAAGGGTATTTTTCCCAAGTGGTCCCATGATCATCAAGTCAGGATCTGATGATGGGATCCTGGAGAAATAGACAGAACTCTTCAAATTTTATAGGCACATTTGAAGCGATTTGGATAGTTTTTGGAAGAATACTTTTTCGGAGTGGTTCCATTTCAATTTGGTGAAGATCTGATAAAGAACTTCGGAGATAGGCAACGGAACTCCTCAATAAATGATAGGAAATGGAATGGGGATTGCTGAAATGTCATGTCTGTCTATTGTTTACACCAGTTCATAACATAACATCATGCCGGTACGCTGTGAAGGGGTAAGCACATGTGAACCACTAAAAAGTGAAAAATAAAAACTAAAAAAAAAAACTACCAACTTCCAAAAAAAAAACACTACGAAGTGAAAAATAACTTTAATTTCGGAAGGCGGTGACAAAAAATTTAAATACATATCCAAATTCACCGACTTCCGAAATTAAAGTTATTTTTCACTTTGTAGTGCTTTTTTTGGAAGTCAGTTGTTTTTTTTTTTTTGAAAAAGTTTAAAAAAAATAATACAGCATCGTAAATCAAGGGTTTACTTATTGTTGATTGAATACAGTTAATGCTAAAAGCTTGATGTTATTGAACTCTTGCGTGTAAATAACTAAATACCTTAAATATCTTCATAAAACTTTCGTTTTGGTATATCATCATGGAAAGTTTGGTACCATATTCAGTTTCCGATGGTTTTATGATCATTTCTATAGTCGCAGCGTGATGATAAATAGCCTATTGGTTTCCTCATGAATATGGCTATCATATACAAAAAAAAACTAATTCGACTGGTAGTTCCAGAGATTAGCGCGCTCAAACAAACTCTTCAGGTTTATTATATTAGTATAGTTTATACCTTTCTGGGATGATGGTCTTTCTGACTTTTGTAAATTCTTACCGATTGTCTTCTTTCTAGTACGATATTATTCATATTTGTACGGAAATATAGATTAGTGGATATTATACCTCATACCTGAATCATCTACCGAACGAACAACCGGCGCAAGCACGTCTTCACCTCGCAGATCGATCGATCAACGCCAAGTTACGAAGCGACGCCACGTGCTTCCACGCTTTACCTACTTGTAATATTAAAACAATTAATAAATCATAATTAACACGAACAGGTTCCCTCTAACCCGTTGGTATATTGACGTCAGCAGTTAAATAAAACCACGTGAAGTAGAACGTTGGTATGTTAACATTTTTTTAGGCTCATAAAAGGCTCAAGGTACTCTAGTGGTTATGTTTAGTGAAGGTCCCACATTTCAAATTTAATATAAACAGACATGAACCAAATAAACAGCGGTAGTTTCCACAGGTGGTTCTAGACGATTAGAGAAAAATATCGCAAATGTCAGATGATTAGCATCATAAACAAACAGAAGGGGGTCGCTGCTTGCGAAATTTGATGCAAATTGAAAGTTTGTTATTGTCAAAAATGACTTAATATTATATTTGTTTGTTATTTATTTGTTCCGTCTTAATATCAGCACCAAAAAATTTACATCACAAATGGATCAACACTATTAACATTATGAATTGACACAGTGAAAGCTAACATCGCCATCGTAGTAAATATACAATACATACTACATAAGTTGGATGGCTAATACAATTTCATTTAGACCAGAAAAGTGATACCTACCACCTCACGTTCATAATATGGACGATGCAAATAAATTGTATGAGGATTTCTTTTCAGTAGTGCAGACTGAATTCAGTAAAACTTTAGAAAAGAAAACAAAAAATATTTGCCCTCATTTTGTATTTAGTGACTGGGCTACTAGAGGTATTAGGATAAGTAGGGAAAGACTGTTCGAGCTGTATGGCCTTAAGCCTTACATTACGTTGAGCTGGATGGTGCTGATCCACGCGTCAAGTTCGTGAACGGGCGCTGTCGGTTGAGACTGGTCATCTCCTAACTTCCAGGGCTTATTTTTATCTTGTATTTAGAATTGTTTATAATTACATTTTTTTTTACATTGTTCTCACATACAGAAGCAACAAGAATAATGTTCCCAAAATTTTGTAATATTTCAACTTGATTTTAAAAGAGTGTCCGTGGAGTTTCTTGCCCGTTCTTCTCCATAGAGATCTACGTTTTGGAATGGGCAACTAGCTTCAACTTTCCAACTAATCGACTTTTTGACAATTCAAAAGTGCCTGTAAATGGTTTAATTGAAATAAATGCTTTGAGTTTTTGAGTTTTTTGAGTTTTATTAACACCGAAACTTTCATCAAGTATGTTGCTACATATTCCAAAATTTTTAGAAATACCTGCAAGTTAGCTAAAGCTTTGTACATTAGCAACAAGATCAAATCAGCAGAGAATAAAATAAAAACAGTTTGGAAAGTTATAAATAACGAAACTAGTAGGAAAAAAATAAGAAATACGGATTATACATTGGAGACTTCGCGTGGTGCCATAAGCTCTAACATAGAAGTAGCTCAAGAATTTGTAAACTTCTTTACTGATATACCATTTAAAACGACGGAAGCTTTAAATTCGTACCCCGATGTCTCAATTGATTTATTAAGAGCGAACGTTCCAGGTTGCCCTGTTGAATTTCAATTTAAGCACATAAACCCTATGATAGTTTTAAAATGTTTTCGGCAAATCAAAATCAAACTGACCGAAGATCTATGGGGAATGTCTATAAAAGTTTGTACATCTATAATCGAGACCATAGCACCATACTTAGCTTTAATATTTAATTTGTGTGTAGATCAAGGAGTCTTTCCGGATTTAATTAAATATAGTAAGGTTATACCTCTATTCAAATCTGGGGACAGCAATGACACCAACAATTATAGACCAGTGTCCGTGCTGCCGGTATTCAGCAAGGTGTTCGAAAAGATAATGCTCAATCAAATGCTTAATCATTTTAACACCAACAAAATCTTACACGATCAGCAATATGGTTTCACCAAAGGACGTTGTACGACTGACGTGCTGGTTTTACCTTATTAAAACACATATTTACTGCTTGGGAGGAGGCCCAGGATGCCATTGGTATCTTTTGTGACCTCTCCAAGGCATTTGATTACGTTAATCACGAAACCTTGCCCTTAAAACTTGAGCATTACGGACTAGGTAAACTTGCGCTCAGTCTAGTAAAATCTTATTTAAATGATAGACAGCAAAAAGTTCATATAAATGGAGTCAATTCACTTGGTTTAAACATAAAAATGGGTGTTCCACAAGGCTCAATATTAGGTCCTAATCTTTTTAGTATATATTAATGATCTACCTCATTTATTAAAAAAACAACCACAAATGGTGTTATTTGCTGACGATACATCCTTAATTTTTAAAATAAATAAACGCGCATCAAATCTTGACGACGTAAATAACGCCGCAGTGCTGGTGCAAAATTGGTTCACTGCTAATAATTTAGTATTAAATGGGAAAAAAACTAAATGCATAAGATTTGCTTTACCAAATGTTAAAAGTACTGATTGTGACATAGTATTGAATAAAGAGAAACTAGAATTCGTCGATAAAACTGTTTTCCTAGGGATCACGCTCGACTCAAGGCTACAGTGGAGTCCTCATTTAACAGCTCTTGCAGGACGGCTAAGTTTAGCAGCATTATGCTGTAAGAAAAATCCGCCAATTCACCAATGTAGAAACCGCGAGATTAGTCTATTTCACTTACTTTCATAGTATCATGTCTTACGGTATTTTACTATGGGGACGGGCTGCAGATATCGAGTCTATTTTTATTCTGGAGAAAAGGGCCATCAGAGCAATATATGGCCTCCGTAGGCGAGATTCTCTACGGGAACTTTTCAAAAATATTAATATCATGACGGTACCTTGTCAATATATCTATGAGAACATCATGTACGTCAGGAAAAATTTAAATCTTTTCAGTAAAAGAGGTGAAAGACACACCGTTGGGACTAGAAATAGGAACCAATTAGTTCAACCAGGCTTCAGACTGGCTAAAGTAGAATCATCCTTCATGGGGTACTGTTTAAAATGTTACAATAAAATACCTCCCCACATACTCCAGCTGAATGAAATGAAATTTAAATCTTGTATAAAACGCACACTATCCACCCATGCTTATTATAAGTTGGGAGATTACATCGCTGGTAAAAATGCTTGGCTAAACGCTGCTTGTCCTGCTCTACAAGGTAGCTTAAACCAAATTGACTAGCATTTGAAAACGTTGTTGGAGCTGCTGAAGACTGTAAAAGACTAGATATGTTTGCATTGTATAAATTCAAACTTCTAGTATTGTTTAATTGCATAGCATATGTGTGAGCACTATGTTCCTACTATAGAGCTACCATTTATAGGGTACGTCTTTCATTGACTTGAATGTGCCCTGGCAGCTGAGAGTTTGTCATGCTCACTCAAATGTCTCGCCGGTGGTGGCGTGTGTGTTGGATCATTAAGTTCCCTTCAAAATGGTTGAGCTGAATGGTGCTGATCCACACGTCATGTTCGTGAACGGGCGCCGCCAGTAGGGACTGGTCATCTCCTAGCTCCCACGGCTTATTTTAATTTCTGAATTGTTTTTTATTTTTGTTTTAATTACGGACGCTTTAATGTGTACGTCTTTTTACATCGTTCTCACATTGATAATTTCAACATAATGATGAAACCAACTTTTTGTAACAATACCATGATTTTAAAAGAGTGTCCATGGAGTTTCTTGCCCGTTCTTCTCCATAGGTACCTACGCTTTGGAATGGGCAAATAGCTTCATCTTTCTAACTCACCGACCTTGATAATTCAAAAGTGCCTGTAATTGGTTTATTTGAAATAAATCCTTTGAGTTTGAGTTTGAGTCACCTTTTTTTTTGGGGTGGAAAATTCTCTTGGATGTCCTTCACCCTGGAGCGGGTGGAGGGGTATGCCAGACTCTTACTGACTAAAAACCAACCCGGTGTTCCCTTCCCAAACTTGGATCGGGAATCATGGAAACTTGTGCGCCTTCCACGATCCCCGGCTAGTGCCGGGCCACCTCAGGCTGGCGGGGGGACTGAGGTGTAAGACTCTCCCCGTGACGACGTCCGCAAAGGGCGCGCGTGGAACACTATGCACCGCTGCTTCGGGTCCTGCAGGGCATCGTAGCAAATATACAATACATACTATGGTGGATTTCTAATACAATTTTATTTAGAGCAGAAAAGTGATTATATCGCATCACCTAAGCATCGCTCTCCAAGAGTAATTCGCATTTGCACTAAAACATGTATCTGTTGCATTTCATAAAGCTAGAATAACCAACTCCTGGTTCAGGCAACGACCAGCACCCTAATTATGTAACACACTATCAATCAGAATCTGAATAATTTTGAAGGATAGTGAAAATCCATTGCTTGATATGTTCGAAAAAATTGTTTGCTTAACAACCTAAATAACGCAATGAATGTTGTTAAAACTATCAAAATGAAAGCCATTGCTACTGTTAGTGTGTAACGCAATAACCTGCTCGTTCAGGGAAGCAATACTAGACCATTTGTTTTTTCTTAACCTTCCTTAGAAAGGAGCCAGCAAGATGATTAACCAGGTCACCCTGCTACATCCTGGTCCTAATCTTAACTAATATTATAAATACGAAAGTAAGTTTGTTTGTTGGTTAAGCTTTCATGTTAAAACAGCTGAACTGATTTTGATGAAATTTGGCACACAGATAGACCATGACCTGGATATGGACATAGGCTACTACGGCTAGTAAGCTTGTATTTTATCTTTCAGCCAGGGTTTATCTTCCAATGCAAAATTTTCCATTAATATTTTATTGGTGGGTTTTTATCAATCCAGTTTATATCCTTGACCTTTTTGAGTTTATTTTGAAAATAAAAAGGTTAACTCAAAATAGAGATTTGATCATATTGACGCTTTTTGTCATCGACCGCTGATCAGATTGTTATCTCGATCTTGATTAAATTCAAATGGCGCGTTGAAATCGAATCCTATGATAAGATATGTATGAACTAAATTTAGATTGGTGTTTTATTTTTTATTTTCTTGTTTTGAAATGTTTTGCTGTGAAAAAGTTAGGTAATAGCTATATACCTAATAATATGAGCTTTAGCACTATATGCCACCTATGCGTGATCCTGATCGATCATATACCCTTTTCAAAGTAATGCTAGATTGTCTTTCTGTTTGCTATTGGTATTTTATTCATTTTTATTTATACAATTTCTAATTTTTGTCTCTTCCTTTTTGTTTGCAATGCCACCGTTTTGTCATATGACCTGGATTTTACACATGAAAAATCTATAGCATTCCACTGCTGAACGGATCTTTCCAAAAAATTACAATTAACCGTTTCCAATGGCAATTCTTAACAATGGCAGAGGAGAGACGTATGGGAGCCCAGCTGTGACACTTTACGGGCTAAATAGTTAAGACAAATTAAAAGCTTTGTGAATGAACTACGGTTTCAGTTCTATAGTTACAGAAAGAACAGATATCTCTATCTCTGCAACCAGCGTGCAAGCTGCTGCTACTTGCAACCATCGTACTGTGGAGGCTCAGACGAGCCTCCAGGTACCGGGTGTGTAAGGGTATAAAGGCTTCTTCAAACAGCCGCGACGCGACACTTGTAGAACAATTTCCATTAAGTTTTCATAAAAATTGTTCTACGAGTGTCGCGACGCGACCGTCGCGTCGCGCTAGTCTGCACGAGCCTTAAATTAAAAGATTAAGGGGCGCTTAAACTGTGGGATTCCACGTTTATTTCAAGAGTTCTGAAGACATTCAGATGCTTACAAAGATGCGCCTGTCAATAGAATGAAAGCTCACGGGACACCACCTATCTAAAATTATTTGACGTTCTTATTTTAGAATATCCTAACTGCTCGAACATATACACAGCCTAAACATCGGCTGCCAGTATGTGCGTGAGGTTTTACAGTAAGTAAATATCCTCTACAGTACGTACCTATGTGATGACCATGTATGAACGTACACGTAGCAAAAAAAGAATACTAAGATCGCCGCAGGTGGCGTTCTGTAGTTTTTCCATACCCCGTTTGTCAAAAGGCGTGATTTTATGTACAGTTACCAAAAGAAGAAAGTAACTAGGGTCGTCGGATATAATTTCAGTTTAATAAGAAACCGATGAATGTTTTAGAATGAAATTCAATTTGATAAATGAACTGTTTGTTTTCTATTTCAAAACATCCATCGATTTCTTACTAAACTTCATCTATATACGACGACCCTGGTTATTTATGTCTTTTGGTGGTACAGCATAATGTAGGTGTTTATAAGTTAAATAGCTCGATATGAAAAAAATACTCTTGATTAAAACAGTGGTTAATATAATACACTTAATTTACTATTCGCAACTAATTTGGATATCATTACAACAAGGATATTTATAACGCAATAAAAGACAATAAATGCTCTGACAGATTTATTGTATATAATGTATTTACGAGGTATATATTCAAACATCTGACCTTGCTGTGAATCAGGTCTTATTAGAGTTTCATGTTTCCATTATTTGATACTAGCAATGCCCCGCGGTTTCATCCGCATGGGTCTCTATTCCGTGAGAATATCAGAATAGCACGTCTCCTACGTGTCAATCTATTTCTGTGCCAAATTTTATCCGTTCAGCCGTTTTTGCATGATTGAGTAACAAAAAAAAAAACATCCAAACGTATAAGTTGAAGGATAACTGTATAATTATAATCTTGATCACCTTTCTACAAACGTGATGCCGTCAAAATATTAAAGAAAATATAGATATTTATAACATTTAAATTATCATATTATCTAGCTTTGCAATATTATGTAGATATCATGTTTTCGACCGCATTGTTTGCGATATTTCTATCATCATTTTTTGCGTCGATCTTTCTCGTCTCGGGAAAGCCGCTCAGCATAAATTAATATCTTGTCAGCACGTGCTCAACACTGAGGCCAACTTTTGTGTAGGGCCTCTCGCATTGTGCTCAGAGAACAGCCGATAAATTAGGTAGACATGGAGGGCTTCTTCGTCAGCGAAGAGTTATGATAAAGGATGAAATGATACTGACTGGGGCTTTTGCGTTACGGGTCTCAATTCGAGTCCCACATTGACGAGTCAGTGTATGGGGAACACGTATGGGGGTGATAGTCACGCCGCCCATGACATCAAATTCTAAACTGTATTAAGCAATCTCCACATGGCGATACCATAGCGTGTGGAGATTACACGCATACACGCATCAAATTCGCGCATAAAATTTGATGGCACGGCGCGACTATCGCCGCGATGCTTTCACCCACGGAGGTAGTGCCTTATTAGATATAGACTACCACGGAGACAGAGGAGTGACAGAGAAAGTCGAACTTTTCCTTAAATTCTATATGCCATATAAACGGGCAAGTAGGTACTGTCATTGGTCTGGATCGTATTGCTATCCATTAGAGGTAAAGCCCACTTGCACTAAAAATCACTCAATCCGTTTATCACTAAACAATTTAAAACATTAGGTCGAGAGATATAATTCATTCATTCATTCTGCCATTTCCCAACAATTTATGGAAGTAGAAAAGGATCCTCGAAACGATCAATTGCAATTGTCAATATTTTTTGTGTTTATTTTCAATCGGTTCAATTGAATTTTGCTGACGATTATTTTGCGCAACGATGTGATTTCAATTACGTCAACATTGCAATTGATCGTTTTAGCACCTTGACGTTTCAAATTCGGTGATTTGCTGTGCAAGTGGGCCTACGTGTTTTGATCTCATTCACGATACAGGAGTCGTTCCTAGTAACCCTGCGTTCCAAAGCAGAAAATTGTGGCAAAAAATCTGCGGCACTAAAGGAGGATTTAGATCTAGCATTTGATCTCTGCACCCTGCTTCCGACGTCCGAACAGGCCACTTAGCTGATTCTAATAGTATGTGTCTGAGCAATTTAGAACAGGTTAAGCAAATTACTACAATAATTATCGCAGAATTCGCATAAATAGTGGATAAATTAGAAATATTAATATGACAACAATGGCCATTTCAATAATAAATGCAAGACTATTAATTATGAGATAACTTTCGGGCTTATCCAGTTCTACCGCTTTATCATTTGCCTTGCCTTTGCCCAACTATGTTGCGGTCGTCTTCCAGTCTAACCGGATGCAGCCAAATACCAGTATTGTACATGGAACAACTGCCTAATATTTGACCTCCACTGCCTAGTTACAGGGTACGATACTCCAGCTACTGGTTCGCGAACTTTCGAACTTTTGCCGACCCGGAACAACTGCTACCGCTTATCCTATAGCTGGATTTAATCTGAAATCTGTCACTATGCTCCTTGATTTGAAGACCGTGACGTTTGTTGTTTTGCTGACCCATACTGCGTGACTGGCCAAACATCGCCCAACACAGTTTTGCCATCTAGAGTGGTGGTTTCGGTACTACCTTCAGTTCTAAATAGTTTTTAGATTTCCGTACCCAGAGGGTGTCAACGGGGCGCTATTAGTAAGGCTTTGTTGATCGTCCATCCGTTTGTCATAGGGCTGTGTCTTTTGAACCATAATAGGTAGAGACTTACAATTCTCATTTCGTGTGTACTATGACCGCTATAACAATAAATAACAAAAATACAAGTACCGTACAAGAGACGTTTTCCAGCCCGTGTTTACTAAAATATGTAGACTCTGAATTCTAACAGAGTATCTAGTAATAGTTTAAATATTGAAGTTAATTGTTATTCAGGCTTATGGCTTATTAAAATAAGGTTTTTGAAATAATAGTCACTTTATCATGTACTCACTTATAATTGTATTTCTCCAACACACAGAATCAAAATATACTCAACAGTTTACGATAGGTATTTTCCAAAAAAACACAACTCGAGCATTAGTACTCGTATATCGACGTCTTAGGCACGACTGAGCTCGCAGAACTGGCACGACAACCCAAGTGGCGTTTTCCCGCCATTCTCATTCCCGCCATCAACCGGCATTGCGCTGTCATTTTATTAGTCGTGCCATCTACGAACTCGGTCGGAACTACAGTAGTCAAAATAATACTTTCAATATTAAAACCGATTAAATCTAACACCTTACTTAATAACATATTCATAAAATATGATAGAATTTACTATTGATAACAGTCGGCCATCCAAGTTACGATAAACGTCCTCGTTTAAAGAAATATAATCAAAACATAAACATAAGCTATCAATCACAATCATTATTGAACAAATTAATGCATTACAATACTACAGTCTAACAGTATTACATAATCTTTGTGTCTATTTTATTAAGTGTACAAAAAATAAAGTAAATCTGTAATCTCAACATTGATTATTATTTTAATCACAAATTACAATTTTGGGCAGTATTTCATGGCCCACTATAATTAGTAATGAGCACTTCATGGCTCCATGTACATATACGGGCATTATTTCATGGCCCATTTTGACGGCATTATTTCATGGCCGGTTTTGACCTTAGTAGACATTATTTCATGGTCTAAGGGTCTGAAAGGATATACAGTAACGGGCATTATTTCATGGCCCAGATACTGAAAAATTAAAACTATAGGTTGACCTGAAAAATTGGAATAAGTTAGATTTCTTAATCACACCATCAACATTAAATAATAATATTAACATTTGATGCAAGAATAATTAGGTTATTCAGTGTCATTGCCAGACGATTCGTCATGTGGTCTATTAAAGTTCAACCAGGCCTTAATTTTGTCACTTGCAACAACTGTCGAATAAGACCGGTTAGATTTTCGGGTGAGGGGAGTGTCTTCAATTTGGTACCGATCGAAATTTCCCTGAAATTTTGGAACAAGTTTTTTACTATTTCCTGTGGCTGGGACTTGTCGTTCGACCCTCACCAGATCACCTACTTTATATTTTGGAACTGGGCAGTGCTTTGCATCATAAGCCTTCTTTTGAGACTCTTGATAGGAACTGACATGCGAGTTGATTTCTTCCCTAATTTGTGATAGGTCTTGGTTGTTAGAAGAATCAGATAAGTCGCCTGACAGTTCGGATACAATTCTACAGTCACTTGGACCCGACGGTCTTATACCGAAGAGAGCCTCTGACGGAGTTCGATTTATGCCCTTGTTGAACGTATTGTTCATGCCCCACTGAACATCAGGTAGATGCTCATCCCATTTATTATCAGGAGAACCAACACACTTTGCAGTCAAGGCATCAACAAGTGTCCTATTATAGCGTTCTACCTGACCATTGGCCCTTGGGGTAGAAACAGCATTCAACACATGTTTGATGTTCTTTTCGATCATAAACCTTTTAAAGCTTTCGCTTGTAAAAGAGGTTCCACGATCCGTTATGACCCTTTTTGGAACACCAAACAAACCAAAATACTCCCGAAAAACCTTTATAGAGGTGGAAGTCTTCGTGTTTCTTACGGGTTTTAAGTAAATATACCGAGTAAATGCATCAATCAGAGCTAAAATATACATATTTCCTCTTGCACTGCGTATAAAGGGTCCAACATGATCTGCGTGGATAGTGTCAAAGGGAATATCAATCTTTGGTATAGGATGTAAAGTACCGGGTTTCTTCCCGCCAGAAGCTTTTGAATACGCGCATTCTAGACAAGAACTGACATATTTCTTAACAAAGTTACGCATTTTTGCAAACCAAAATGTCGCTTTGATACGTTCCAGAGTTTTGTCAAGTGCAAAGTGGCCTATATCGTCGTGATTTTGTTTAACAATTTGCCATCTTACCCCTTTCGGCACGACCCACCTATCGCCCTCACTAGTTACCCTAAAGAGCCTATCATTCTTCAACTTGAAATTTGATTTAATGTCAATGACGTCAGCAAACTGAGGATCTTTTAGAATTCCAACGATCCTTTGAATCTCACTATCTGCACCTTGGACTGTAGCTAACCAGTCGCAATCACTAACGACCATAACATCATGAGCCTGCTGCATAGGGTTCCGGCTGAGTGCATCGACATGAGCCATGCGATGACCGGCCCTATACTCAATGCAAAAATTATATTCCTGCATCTGTTCCCACCACCTAGCTACTCGTGGAATCATATCTCTCTTCTGAAAGGTTGCACGGAGAGAGTTGCAGTCGGTGATAATTTTAAAAGGGATACCTACTAAATAAACGCGAAACTTCTGCAAGGAAGAAACTACGGCAAGCGTCTCCAAGTCATATGATGAATAGTTTTGTTCCTCGGGTGTTGTTTGCCTGCTAAAGTACGCAATTGGCTTAAGCACATCGTCCTTATCCCTTTGAAACAAGATACCTGCCACTCCAATCTTACAAGCGTCCGTATGAAGCTGGGTATCTGCCTTCGGATTGTATAGGGCTAAAGTGGGACGTTGTACGAGCTCTTTTTGTAAACAACGGAATGCGGTTTCCTGATCCGTGCCCCATGACCATTTGGAGTCCTTCTTCAGGAGTTGTGTTAGAGGTTTTGCTATAACCGAAAAGTTTTTGACAAATCTGCGGAAAAAGCTAGACAGCCCAAGAAACTGGCGAACATTATGTTGGCTCTGAGGGGTTGGGAACAATTTCACAGCCTCTATTTTCCTCTCACCAGGACGGATGCCACTAGCAGAAATTTCAAAGCCCAAATATTCGACCGAGCTACAGAAAAAGAAGCACTTGGGAAGCTTTAATGTAAGGCCAGCATTTGCGAACAGGCGCAACACTGACTCCAATCTCGACATTCCTTCGTTGATATCTTTTGAAGGAATAATCACGTCGTCTAAGTAGGCCAGGGCTTCCTTATGTCGTAATGACCCAAGAACTTGGTTCATAATACGTTGGAAAGTAGCCGGGGCGTTTGCGAGGCCGAATGGCATACGATTGAATTCGTAATGACCATCTGGCGTCACGAACCCAGTTTTATTTTTGTCTGCTTCCCGGATTGGTATCTGATAATACCCTGAAGCAAGGTCCAAAGTTGTGTAGTATTTATTACCAGAAAGGGCATCCAGCTGATCATCAATCAGTGGCATGGGATAGTTTTCCCGCACAGTCCTTTTATTAAGGGCACGATAATCTATGCATAAACGAAGTTCACCAGACTTCTTCCTAACCACTACAATAGGACTTGCGTAACATGACGTTGAGGGCCTTACGATGTCATTCTCCAACAATTCGGAAACTATTTCCCTAACCTCCTTTTCGCTGATCGACAAACGATAGGGTCTATAGACGACAGGTTCATTGTCTTGGAGCTCTATTGTCATATGACCAGCTGTAGTGTTCCCTAATTCTGACAAGTTAAAAGCAAAACAGGATCGATACTTATTCAGTAGATTAAGGAGTTGGACTTTATACTCGGGAGTAAGTCCGTCTTCCAGATTTAAATCAGCTTCAGTAATTAACTTAAAGTCCTTGCTTGCAGTTGAAGAAATATTCAAAACTTGCAAACTAGACTCTTCCTGAGCCACACGACCACGGGCAATCAGAAAATGTTTTGGAAACACCAATGGTGTTGACGAAGTGTTACTGACAACGATCTCTCCTGTTCCACATTCTCTCATCTGGAATAATCCAGCGGCTACTAAGTAGCGAACACCCTTCTGAAATCTCAAACCTCCATCGACAAATATGTCACCCTGATGTGGTGGATCTGTATACACGTCCACAACAGTATGACCCAAAATTTCAACGGAATCTTTACAGAACAAACTTATTTTGCTATTAGGTACTACATATTGGTGCTCAAGTCCAGAGATTTCCAAGGAATCACTCGTTTTACGGATGACTACATGTGGCTGCTCCGTAAACGTTTGACCTATTAAAAGGGGCACATGCATCGCGTCATCCGCGATTATCAACAATTCGAGATCAGCCTTCACCTGATCAATAGTTATCTGAACTCGTTGTTTACCTATGCAAGGGACAACCGAATTACCAAATCCTCTTAACACTGGAAGATTATTGACACTATAACTCGAACCTATATTTCGAAATGCTGACAACCTAATCATTGAGCATTCACTCCCAAAATCTATGAATGCAATTGTGGAAAAACCGTTAACAGTAGCAGTTTTGAAATATTTTTTGTTTGATTCCGATACCGGAGTGGTTATCTTTGAAGAGTTAACCGCGACTATTTCACTCCTATCCTCTACTCGCATGACCTTTTTTTCTTCAGTCGTTGGCAGTTTAGCATAACACTGTTCCACCTCATGACCTATTCTATTGCACCGACTACACTTCTTAACGGGTTGTGTGCACTGAGACGTAACATGACCGTCCCTTTTACAATTCGAACAACGTGGAGGCCTAGGGTTAGAGCTATTTTGGTGTTTTTGAGGTTGACCTTTAGTTAATTTACGCTCGTTGTTGAATTTTATATTTCGAGCATTACGTAAATACGAAAGAAGTTTGTTAGGGTCATCAAACTGAGCTGCCTCAGCCCCTAATCTAACCGACCGGTCGTCGATGCCATGCAAGATGCATTCAACTGCCCTTTTTCCAGTTATACCACACCTATTGATTAGGGACAGTTTGTCATAATAATACTCTTCTAAGGAGTCCGTGAACCTAGCCCGTTTGGCCAACATATCGCTTAACATTTGGCCATAATTTTCTTCCGATGGGAAAGCAGCTAAAAGTTTCTCCTGCCATTCAGCCCAAGTAAACAGGACCGACGGAAGACCTTCGTACCACCTTTGGGCTATACCCTTTAGTTTTGGTAATGCAAAATGAATTGTTTGCTTCTCCGACCACGCGTAAATCGTTACGCACTCATTAACTTTATGAAGCCACATAGTCATTGTCTGTTCCCGTTTACTTGGGTCAAACTCGGGAATCGTGTTGTTAAAGGAACCTAATTTATCTGCACTATTACTAGACATAGATTTTAAAACATCAACAAGATCCAAAAGGGTAGGTAATCCTTGTAGAGAAGTTGACTCACCCGTGGTCTTATCTTGAGTTGCGGCTGGTACGTCTCTCACTGTGCTAGCTCGCGGCTGCCATACTGGGCTACGCGAACGGCAGCTCCAACGGCTTGGCAAGTGGAAGCTTGCACGGCCAGGTGAAAGACGCCCTGATGCAGCGCGGCTCGATGCTCGGCGGTCCGTGCGGCTCGATGCTCGGCGATCCGTGCGGCTCGATGCTCGGCGGTCCGTGCGGCTCGATGCTCGGCGGTCCGTGCGGCTCGATGCTCGGCGGTCCGTGCGGCTCGATGCTCGGCGGTCCGTGCGGCTCGATGCTCGGCGGTCCGTGCGGCTCGATGCTCGGCGGTCCGTGCGGCTCGATGCTCGACGATCCGTGCGGCTCGATGCTCGGCGGTCCGTGCGGCTCGATGCTCGGCGGTCCGTGCGGCTCGATGCTCGGCGGTCCATGCGGCTCGATGCTCGGCGGTCCGTGCGGCTCGATGCTCGGCGGTCCGTGCGGCTCGATGCTCGGCGATCCGGGCTGCGACTGCTCTGCCCACTTCGCTGTTGGGCCTCCAGGTTGCACGGTCGTTGACTCAGCCGTTTGCCTGAGCGGGGACTATCCTGCTGTCGAGGCTGCCCCGGTTGATCTGGTGAGCAATGACTCGGACGCCCTATTGACCGACGGCTTGGCCAGCTGCGTGACCGACTCAAGTCCCGACTGCAGGATTGCCGCGTTCCAGGAATGCGTGACTGTCGGTTAGCATTGGGTGAGCCGGTCGGATCCGTCGGGGTGTAGACAAGACGTTCTCGGTTGTCCTCATCCATGGGAAGACTCTGGAATGTTAATTATATCCCAAAGAATTCGTTCTTTAAAACAGTTCCTAAAATAAAGAGGATAAAAACAACATGGAACATAATATAGGCACGTTATGTACGTAAAATTAGCTAAAATATTTAATTGGATTTTATAAACCCACAAAGTATGGGTAATCATCTGTCAATCTTTAAATAACGAACATTTGCACAATTAAAGCGTAATATAATAATCGTAATGAGTAAGAATATTGTAAACATAAGGCCAAACAACTACCGCCAATATTATGACAACCAATCATTAGAAAAACTCGTGGTTGCAGTATAGCATCAAACTAAGCAACAGTAGTACTGTTGCTTAGTTTACAAAAATAGCAGAAACCTTTACGTATTAAAATAAATCAAATTTGTAAAAGTTCGTTACATGCGCAATCATTATTTGAAGGATACTGAACGAGACATTTTTTTTTTTTGTCTAGGGTGCTTCGTTACAACAATATTAAAAGAAAAAAAATATTGACATTTTACTAGCAAAGAGCCAAAATAATTTTAAGGAAATTTATGACAAATTAAGAGGACAAGTAAAATGTCACTATAGTTCAATTCAAGTTCTGGTAGATAGTTAAGGTTAGAAAATATATTTAACTAGCCAAAACAGGAATCTTTATCCCACTTCTGAGATGTAGACTCTGAATTCTAACAGAGTATCTAGTAATAGTTTAAATATTGAAGTTAATTGTTATTCAGGCTTATGGCTTATTAAAATAAGGTTTTTGAAATAATAGTCACTTTATCATGTACTCACTTATAATTGTATTTCTCCAACACACAGAATCAAAATATACTCAACAGTTTACGATAGGTATTTTCCAAAAAAACACAACTCGAGCATTACTACTCGTATATCGACGTCTTAGGCACGACTGAGCTCGCAGAACTGGCACGACAACCCAAGTGGCGTTTTCCCGCCATTCTCATTCCCGCCATCAACCGGCATTGCGCTGTCATTTTATTAGTCGTGCCATCTACGAACTCGGTCGGAACTACAGTAGTCAAAATAATACTTTCAATATTAAAACCGATTAAATCTAACACCTTACTTAATAACATATTCATAAAATATGATAGAATTTACTATTGATAACAAATATTAAAAAAAAATTTTACGTTAATAATATTGTGCGAGTCCGATTTGTCGATTTTTTGTGCTAGGTTATCTTTTTACCATAATTTCTAAGAAAAGAATTCCACCCAAGCAAACGAACAGCATAATGACCGTGTCAGATTTCCAAGTTTTTCCTTTCAAAGGAACCCTAAAATTTGAAACATAACGCGCTGCCAAAAAAGAAAATGGCGGTCGCACTTAATGCCTCGCCGGATTTTTTACAATCTCGCTCACAAAGAAGTACGGCTACCTACCGGCGAATTTTGAAACCGATTTCTCATTTATGCTAGCTTTTAGGTAAAATGATGAGCCTGTCCATAGAAGCTCAGTACTTTGTGACTGCACAATAAAAGGCCCCGCCACATTGGATACATAAACTGACTCCACAGTCCACTGCCACGTTTTACTCCGTTTGCTCTCGTGCTATTTGGTCAACAACTTTGTTGACTTGTTTTGTGCAGTTTGAAACGAATGCTGTATATTGAGGAATCAAAGAGACGCAGTGTATCAGTTGTTTGATCTGTGCAAATACTGAGATGAGTATTGAATCTGACTTTTTAAAAGAAAAAGTAAACGAGATTCAAAGGATATAGGCAACGAAAAACAAATTGTGGTGCATCGTAGAGTGCTGCAAGTTACTTACTGAAAGGACTTTTTCAGTAAAAAACTAAATTTATTCATTATTTACTGTAGTTAATCAAGATTTTACGTCTGTAGAATTTTCGAATTACTTTTACATTTCATTCAATGGGTGTCGAAAAAGCAATCTCAACAATAAATCATTTAGGTCCCGGGGTTGCAGTATCATATGATACTACAACCCCGGGACCTGTATGATTTATTATTTATTATGATTTATTACTTCTTGTGGGGATATATTATACACCGTGACATTTTAGTCGTCTTACAACGGCAGCCCACTTCATGTATCCAATGACTACTAATCAATCATTTAAAAAAAAATATCTTTTTGAACATTTGCATAATTAAAAAAATGCATGACGTAATTTGAAACACGCTGTTATGGAGATGGAATTAATGATGGAATGTAATGGTAGGTAGCTAGATATCTTCTACCGTTTGATACGTAAACATTGTTAACAGGGAGGGTGTTTCATAATTCTAAAGCATTATTTATTTTTCTTTGTACTTATTACCTTAATCAATGGTACCAATGTTTTAATTGCGCCTAGAGGTAATTTATGACGGATACAATGAGTGGATCACTTTTGTAAGACGACTAAAATGTGACAGTGTTTACATCCCCATAAGAATTCGAAGGCTAACTCTGTAGCCACGAAAGAAGATGTTAAAGTATATTCAACGGTTTCAATAAAGAGCCTGTAGAGAAAATTGCCAACAAAATGTTATGGAGATATGATACTGCATACGGAATGAACTGTAATTGTTATAAATTAATTAATCTTACTGTGACTCACAACGACCAGGGATGCATGGCACAAGAGGGAGGAGCCCTGCACTTAATATTGGGTAGAACAAGGCTGCCAATGATGATGATGGAGACTCTAATGCACTCTGAGCACAGAACATATACCCTGGTCTATTAGAGTCACCTTATCACAATAAGGTATTAAACGTAAGCCAACTGAGAATCGGCACGAGATAGAGACAAGGTTCAGAAGGAAAAGAGAAAGAATTTGACCAACAATGGGGCAAGAAATGCTTTTATATAGCTAGAGTCAGAAGTATCTCTGATGTCTACTTGTTCTTATAAATGATGTAATATAAATAGAGTTTAGATTATTTACATATCTTAAAAAAAAGGCACAATTAATAGTTTAATTACATATATCAACAAACAACTCAGTCTATCACAGTCCATTGCTGTATATACACCTCTTCCAGGCTTCGCCATAACACCCTGCGATCATCATTTCAGCCGAAAGGCGTCCACTGCTGGACATAGGCCGGCCCCACAATGAGGTTTTGCCATAATCGCCACGCTTGACATGCGGGTTGGCGATCGCATTATGGATGTAAAAATGCATAGAGAACGCTGCTGCCCATTCTCTAGTAAATCCCTTAGTCGCTTTCTACAACACCCACGGGAAGAAATGGGCTGGTGCTATTCTTTTACGTTCAGCACCACACGAAACCCTGTGATAATACTAGAGTATACTAAAATATGTGTATACAAGCAAGGTATTTCTACGTGTTGTTAGTTAACTTTTTAATTGAAACAAAACGCTAAAAGCATTCATTTAGATTCTTTATTCAATTGGATAGATTTAGAACTTTTCGCTATTTTTCTTCTTCGTTTGTTGCTCTTTATAATCAGTTCTATCGGCCACAGCACAGCTACTAAGGTGTATAATGATATCAGAGTGTAGAACGTAGTTGAGTAGCTATTTGTGAAGTCTCGTATGGCGCCTGAAAGAAATGTCAGAGCAATCAGTTACATACTACCAAAATACGCATACTTTAAATAAAAACAAATCACTAGAATATAACAAAAAAGTAAAATAAAAGCAACGTCCGTCTATCTGTAAGAAGCTAAAGCTGCCATGCTTAGGCAAAGAGAAACAAAAGACGAAATACGTACCAACAGCAGGTCCAACAACAATGCTAAATATCCCAGTAACAAGAAGCCAGATGCCCATAGCTGAGCTAAACTTCTCAGGAGCCACAGCATCCGAGATGACCAGAGGAATTAAGACCGCTATGGAACAGTGGGCCACTCCCATCAATGTGAAGTAGACCATCGTGGCTATAACGCTACTTGACCACAGCATACCTGAAATTAGTGCATAGGATTAATTCATCACCATCATCATTGGTAGCCCTGTACCACCCACTGGTCAGAATAAATGATAAATGATAAATGATTTTATTTCTGTAAGTAGGTTTGTACCAGTATACAATTGTAGTCTTTGGTTTGTACAAACACTTTTACACGTCAATCACATTTTTTTAAACAAGATGAGGTCGGCGTTTCCTATCTGACTACTCTGAGAAGAAAGGCCGAAACAAACTCAGAGGTCACAGTCTCTTTTAAAGTCCAGACATAATCTTGGTCAGATCATGTGAAGACCATGTGGATCGGTGTCTGAAATGGTCTTTTGAAGAAAGAACCACACAGATTGAGTGGACCTGTCCATTCAGTGCACGCATTTGTCAGTAATCATACAGCTCAACTCAGAACTTGAGGAGCTCAACGATTTGGCGAACAATACCAAAGACAGGACATTTGGGTAGGCCGCATAAAATACTCAAACTGCCAGATTAATATTAAAACTAGCTGAGAAAGAGATGAAACACAAAACAGAAAACACAAAAACAAACAAAATATGACCCAAATAGTCCTCACATTCACAATAATTAAAACAAAAATAATATTATACTTCTAAAGTAAATATTCATGTCAAAGTGTACACACGGTTAATTTTAGGTCGTTCTTGAACCGAAAGCCATGAACTCAATCATCGAACTCGAATCGATTGGGACTATTTTTTTCAATAAATAACAATAAAAAAAATCACGAAAACTTAAATTTATTGATTTTTTTGTGAAATAATGAGAACTCGAAGTAACGCTTCCTTGCCATCAATGAATTTATGCGTGTGTAATGTGTGTAAAAATATGAAAAGCGAATTCAGACTTTATTTCTTAACTGTAAAGGGTAAAAATATAAATTACACCAAACTAGGTAAGTAGGTCCGCAGTTTACTAAAATTATTCTTAGAAACCTATTGTCTCGTGTTTGACCGGCCTTTACAAGAATGCACAACCGAATTTCGCGGTTAAAGTTATAATAATAAGATCTTAATTCGGTTCAATATTTTCATAGACAAGGGCACCTCCAACTAATAATGAACTCTATGTAACAGATTTAACGATTCATTTTTCTGTTTGAATTGCCTGCCTTTGTGAAGCCGCCGCACAGTGGAACGAATGTATGGGAGCGGTTGGACGTAGACATGTCCGAAAAAAAAGAGTAAAATTATGCCAAACTAATGATGCCATCTTATTCGATTACTTAATGCCTTCATAACTTGTGGTGATGAATTTCTTCATAACTCCCATATTTCGGGAGTAATTTGAGAAAATGTGAAATTTTACTATGAAAATGAGTGTATCGAGCTCTCTCCCTCCTGATTCCGGGCTTGTTTCAAGTAGCGGTCTCTAATATCATAATGCTAATACTAAGAGCTATATTTAATACTAAGACACATAGTGCGCCAAATGTGCACTTTCTGGGATAAAGAGTGATGTTTATTTTATAACACAATTTTTTTATTTTTTGTTTATTTTGTTGATTAAAACCGTTTTTCTAAAGGTTTACCTTATTACAATAACATTTCTGAGTAGCCAATTAGAGAAGATATAAGCTAATTAGGATATATAATTAGGGACTTAAGGTTTACATATAAAACTGATGCACTAATGATTACTGATAAGAACATTGCTATTATTTAATTACTAAATGGCTCTTAATACACTAATTTAGCATGCATCATTTACTAATTATCACAATAACTAATTACCTTGCAATATTTAACAAAGGATACCTGGGATACCTGGATTTTATATAAATAGGTCACTATTAGTAACTTTAAAATCAGTGTTGATTTACACCTCGTTGTATCCAAGCTAATCTCGCAATGTATTTTCCAAATTTTAATACAAATCTTGATATTCACGTTGCTTTATGCGCACGCGCACATAAAGATTTACGCGACTTTAACTATTTGTTCAGTGTTTTAAAAGATAACAGTTGTGTTCAGTTATGTGAAAGTGCTGAAACAAGTTTAAAAGACTGGTGTCGTCGATTTTGCTACCGCATTTATGCAAAATGGACACAGTCTGGAAGAAGCACAGATAAGTTTCGGAAGAAACATGAGATTTGGCTACAGGCTGCAATTCAATGGCCGGAATTACAGAATGAAAATATGGAACCTTCTACAGAAAATATAAGTGACGTCATCGAGCCCATAATTTCTCCTGCTAAATCTGATGCTTCAACTTGTACACATCCTAGTCCTCGTAAATCTTTTGAGGACCTTAGTAACCGGCAAAAAAGAAGACGCACTGAAGATAGTCTTTCATGCAGCAGTAGCAGCGCTGAAATTATGTTTTCGGCCGAAAGGGCGCTTCAAAAGGCAGGACAAAGCGATACAGCTTATGTTATGAAATACTTGACGGAGAATCCAGAAGAGGCCTCAAAAATCAAAGCCTTCATTGAAGGTAAATCAATTCAGGTACGGGAAATATCCCCTTTGAAGGCATTGGCTCTTTATGTATCGATGAACTTATCGAAATGGCGCTATAACACTCTTCGGGATTTCAACACTCAAGAAGGAGCTCTTCAATACCCGAGTTACTACATGTTGGTTAAAGAAAAAATTAAGTGCTATCCGGCCAAAGAAGATCTCACAGTTACAGAGAGCTCTGCAAAAATCAAATTACAAGCCTTGATGGATTTAACCTCAAGAAGACTTATTAGGTCGTTAGAAACCCCTGTTGATCCCAATCAACAGCTCGTATTGACCAGCAAATGGGGTTTTGACGGATCATCTAGCCAAAGCATTTATCATCAAAGGACGAGTGAAGATGAGCAAATCGATCTTGCTAGTAATTTTATGATTAGTCTTGTACCACTGCGGCTCGTCTCAAAAGGTGTAACAATTTGGGAAAACGAGCGACCATCTTCCACTTCATTTTGCCGGCCAATATTGTTTAAGTTTATAAAGGAAACCAAAGAAAATGTGCAGAGAGAGATGGCTGAAATCGAAGCAGAGATTGAAGCCTTAACTCCATCCACCATCACTGATGGAATTAGTGTCAAACACCAACTGCTGTTGACAATGATTGATGGTAAAATTCATTCCATTATATCCAATACAGCAGCTTCAGTGTGTGACATATGCAAGGCTTGTCCTAAAGAAATGAATAATTTAGAGTTAATCAAAGATAAACACGCAAACGAGGACATGTATAAATATAGCTTAAGCACCCTTCACGCTTGGATTCGCTCAATGGAATGCTTATTACACATTTCCTACAAATTAGACATAAAATCATGGCAAGTAAGGGGTGATATAGCAAAAAGGCAAGTTGATGACAGGAAGAAAAGAGTTCAAGAGGCTGTAAGAAGAGAAACGGGCTTACTTCTCGATGTTGTGAAACAAGGCAGTGGATCCACCAACAATGGCAACTCGGCAAGGAGATTTTTTGAAAACTACACTAAATCTGCTGAACTGACCGGAATAGATGCTATGCTTTTAAGAAAAATCTGTGTGATCTTGCAGTGTATTTCATCAGGAGAGAAGATCAACGTAACTAAATTCCGAGAGTTCTGCTTTGATACTGCTAAGCTTTACGTGGAGTTATACCCATGGTATTATATGCCTTCTTCACTTCATAAAATTTTAATGCATGGGCCAGACATAGTTCAGAACATGTCAATTGTGCCCATTGGTTTTCTATCCGAAGAGGCATCTGAGGCTAGAAATAAAGATTTTAGAAAATATAGAGAGGGGCATTCTCGAAAGCATAGCAGTATCTCATGCAATGAAGATATTATGCACAATCTTTTACTGTCTTCTGATCCACTTGTTACAAGTATCCGTCCAAAAGGAAATAAGTTTGTAAAAAAATCTTCTTTTAAGGAATTTTATGAGCTTACGGATTCTGAGAAAAGTGATATCGAATTTGTTAACATAAATGATTTAGCGGACATCGATTCTGAATTTGAATTAATTGATGATGATGATGATGACGAAGATAATTAAATGATGTTATTGTTTTAAAATGCGTAACTTAGTAAATTAGAGCTTACATCTTAATTATTTATTGTACTTTTAATGAAACTAGGTAATTTATTATCAACTTACTTAAAAGTCATACTCTCATCAGTTCTTGTGAATATTTTTGTTAATATATATTTCTGTATATATATATAATATATTTATAGACCTCTTAATAAGTCTGTCTGCGGTTTAAAGTAAATACAAATGGGGAAAAAACGTTTTTTTTTTTAAATTTTCATTTCCTTTTATCCCAGAAAGTGCACATTTGGCGCACTATGTGTCTTAGTATTAAATATAGCTCTTAGTAATAGCATTACGATATTAGAGACCGCTACTTGAAACAAGCCCGGAATCAGGAGGGAGAGAGCTCGATACACTCATTTTCATAGTAAAATTTCACATTTTCTCAAATTACTCCCGAAATATGGGAGTTATGAAGAAATTCATCACCACAATTTATGAAGGCATTAAGTAATCGAATAAGATGGCATCATTAGTTTGTCATAATTTTACTCTTATTTTTCGGACATGTCTACGTCCAACCGCTCCCATACATTCGTTCCACTGTGCGCCGCAAGCATTGTCGCATAAAAAACATTTTAGGCATTTTAGTATTTATCATATTATTATGGTTGTTTTTTTTTCGGGTTGGGAAATCATCAAATGACTTCTCCCGCTCTGGGTGGAGCGATAGGGCTGTCATAGGTAGGTATGTCAGACTTTTACTGACTAAAACCCACCCGTGTTCCCTCAGTTGTCTGTGTGCCAGGGGCCGCGGCATCTCTTTCGAACAACCCGCACCCCTGGCAGGAATCGGCACTTGCGAGCCCCATCTAGTGCTGCTGTCATCTCTTTGAGGCGCGCGTGGAATACAACGCGCCGTCGACCCGGGCTTGGTCCTTACCGGACAGCGAGCTACCCATTACTCGCCGTCCGCAAGCCCGCGCCTACGGTGGCCGGGAATCAGCCTGGGATTCCCAACACCCAGGGCGTCCCCAGCAAATGCTGCAGCCACGAGGGCACATGTACTGCCTCTCCCTCACGTGCGCCGCCTCCCTCTTTGCGAGCATCACTGCTTCGCTGAAGGAGGTGACGGCTAACCATGTACTCTCGCTCCGTACCGTGGCCTGGACCAGGGCCGGACGCGAGAGATCGCCGCCGCCGATCGCCTCCACGAGGACAAGGCGGTGGTCCGCCCAAGCCGGGCAGACCTCGATCGTATGCTCCACCGTGTCCTCAGGGCCATCTTCGCAATAGAAACACCCGAGCGTTTCCTCCCGCCTTATGCGAAACAGGAACCTCCCGAAACAGCCGTGTCCGGTGAGGACCTGTGTCAGGCGGAAGGTTCCCGTGTTATGATGATTTCTGATAAAATTACGATGTTAATTTGCACGATATTTTGCTTGTTTCTTGTTGAATAGACAAGTACTTAATCTAACAGCAGTATTTTTTTGGGAATCCTACTGAACATTTGCATAATATTTAAACTCAAACTTCATATCGCGCGGAGGTCAAAGGCCGTTTTGTGCACTCGAACATTCAAAGATCTTTTAAAAACAGTTTTGTTGTGAAATATACCTAGAATTTTCTTTAATTATGAGTACGATTTCTGTACGTACCATTAAATACACCAGGATACACTTAAATCACTGTGAAACACTCAACACAATCAAACTTCACATAACAATGACGTCACTGAGCAACGGTTTGTTTACGTAACACTTTTTATCGAAAAAACAGTTTTTATGATGCTATTTGATGCAAATATTATCTAAAACAATGTAATAACTACTTATAAATGAATATTTATCCACTTCACGTCGAATATGTACAAAAAATAAGAAAAATCACTAAATAACTAGAGAGCCTAACAAGGTAACGCTCTGTCGACGCGCGCGTTCGAAGCGTCACTGTCAACTATTTTTATAAATTTTGCCACAGAACTTTTACGCGTTTGAATGATGTAGTTCACGAAAGAGTGGCTATCGGCTCATAGAGTTAAATCATCGCAGACGAGATTAAACCTTATTTATATGAAGTATTAAGATAAAAACCGCTTGCTTCTGGGTGGTACGATATCGTACCAGCCGGGCTTGAAGGGTGCTCGACTTACTGGTACGATATCGTAGCAGCCGGACGATAGCGGTAAAATACAACTCCCAAGCCTATTCGTCGTGTCTAGTTGAATAGGTACGAGTACTTACTAGGTGATGCGAGAGTGGTGAATTAAATGTCAATTAATTTCTCACGTTTACGAGATGTGATAGTGGTAAACACCGTGCCGTGCTTTCGATACGAGATGATGGAGGTAAATGAACTTACACCAACCTAAATCGTACCTGAAATGAAATACCTACTTGTAGGTACACATGGCTACACCTCAAGTTATAAATTTCCAGTATAAGCTGTTCTCACATTGAATAGGATTTCCGTACAGTGCAAGATCAGCGTAAACTGGAACTGTATAGCTTGATGTGTAGCCGTGCGTACTTAGTTGCAGCCGGATTATTCGTCCGACGTCCGTTGACCCACCGCGGGCGCGCTGAACTGATGCACACGCACAACTGTGCCGCGCTACGTCATCACCGAGCAGATCGCGTACGATCTTGCGTTTATGAATGAAATAGTGGAAGCGCTACTAAAATTTAACTCGAATGACAGAAAAAGAGTGATAAAGTTCTAACTTCTTTATTAAATGTCTTAAAACAAAAATAACAATGCCAATAGTGACTGTTACTCGTCTGGAGTTACTGTGTTTCGGCTCCAGAACGATGTAAAAATAAACGTGTATAATAATTATCAAATGTCAGAGTATAAGTTTGCAAAAAAAAAGGCATACTCTCTTCTGTTCTATACATCCCTGGCCTATGTGCACAATCAGCCTATAATATTCATACTAGACACGGGCCTCCTCTTTGAGAGGGAGTGGGCTGTAGTAATCTACCACGCGGCTTCGAATTTTTTTTTTGGTTCTGTTTATGTCTCAACTAAGTCTCAATAAGATCAATTAGTAAATAACAGTTAGAGGCCTCGCCCACGATGACATTTTGTAGGGATGCAGTAGCGATGCTGTCACGTATGTGTATCGATACAGCCGCGATGCTGTCACTGGCTGTGTACCTTCGCCCAGATTCTGTATCGCTACTATCGATATGCTGTCGCGCTTCAGTCGCGATCTTATTAGGCTTCTTTCTTCTCTTGGCTGTATCGATGTATCGATACAGCCGCGCGTTAGTCTAACGCGCGATAGTAGCGATGCAGAAGCGCGTTTACAAAACGCGCGACAGCAACGCTACAAAAAGTCGCCGTGGACGAGGGGCCTTAGGCTTTGTTCAATGAGCCTTCACAAATGAAGTTGTTAAAGTAAAGTATGTTCGCCAGTTTCAATAATCATCCTGAAGAGAACATTACTAATACAACAAAATATTGCAAATAAAATAATAAAAGTAATTCGGAAATCCTACAGACGTAAAATGCTGATTACATCCAGTAAATATTTACAAGTCCATTAAATGGTAAATATATTTTAATACTAGATGTCGCCCGCATTTTCTAGCTGACTGATCTCTGAGAAGTTCCGAAACAAAGTCAGAGGTGGTCTCTATTATAGTCCAAATATTAAATGGGAAAGATTTTATGCGAGTCTAACAATCTCTGGAAAAATTCGTGACGCATTCTGTTTAATTAAATATGACTTTTATCTCGTATATCCAGAAATCAAAATCAAATCGAAAGTCACTTATTCAAATTAGGCTGAGAATCAGCACTTTCCGAACGTCAACAGTATAGTCAAGTCAAGTTTTCAATAATGCTCTCATTCACAGCTTAATTTGCCTTTTGAAATCGAAATAGTTCTAAGTTTCTCACCAAGTCTCGACAGGATCGCTACCACCACTCCAACAATGTAGATCTGCTGGACTCCCAGTTTAAACATCCACTTGGAGACGATTGTGAATATGACTCTCATGGCCAGGTCCCCAAAACCGTACAAAGTTATAGCCATTGCTACGTTTTCCTGCAAAATAAGTAATTGATTCTTTAGCAATAGATTTTAGTTTGTTCAGAAAATTTTAGAATTTTCAAGGTAAACTCTAATGACATTAATATTACAGGGTGACTTAAATGGCTGCAGTTAGAGTCTTTTGAAGATAATAAAATCAGCTTCTATCAGAAATTTCTCAGTAGGTGCCCGGAGTCTAGACACAAACCCGGTCGATGGCAACAGACTCGCCCCTATCACATTGACTTAAACATGGCTGACAGAATGTGGGTCTACTAAATGTGCACTTTTGCATTGGGAATAAGAGGCGTGATGTTATGGTATGTAAATCAGATTATATCAAAACTGACCTGGCTCCATTCCATAGAGTATAAGTACTGTGGTACCATAACCAAGTATAGACCATCAGCATTGGCGCATATGGAAGGTCCAAGCACAGCACAAGACAACAGGAATGTTTTGATAAGTGACATGTCTATAAAGGAGTCCAGAATTTTCCTGTAGGTGAAAAATACAGTGAGGATCATTACAGCAATACATTTATTTTTACGTATTTAAGGCTGGTTCTCTAAACAATTTCAAACATTACTTAATATATCGACTTGGATAAAAAGATAACGTAGGTCATCTTTTTTGTTTTCAACTAGCAAAATCTCGATTCGAACCCCTGAAGACGAAATGGCAAAAACTGCTTTCAATGTCTACGTGTAAAGTACCTGAAACCGATCTTCTTTTCACTATTTTCAGGGAAGTTGAGTGCTTTCGCCAAATCTTCTTTTGTGAAATTTCCCTCTATATCTGTTAGTTTAATCACTGGTGTATCCAATTTCTTGACATCATTGTTTACTTCTAGCAGGAGTTCTGTAAAATAATGAGATGATAATTAAGGCTAATGTACATTGATCCAGTATTTTGATCGAGTGCAGCAATACACTAACGCTTGATCTGCTATAGGACGGTAGAAACTACACAACCCTCCTCTCTGGAACCCAACACTAGACTGAATTTTATATTGTTTATATTGATCAAAATATCGAAAATGTCTCACTGGTTCCATGTAATTATGCCATTTTAAGTCGAAAGTTGTTAATTGCCTCGTTGGTGTAATAGACACAAACGCAGCAGGAGGCTCATACCCTGTTGAGAAAAGTGTTATTGGTTTTGCCATTGGAAATTTCTCAATAGCATCCCAGTGTTCTGACTGATCTGAATTAGCATTTGTGTAATAGCAATAGGGTTCACTTTTTTATATGGGATGACAAATATGGATGTCATTCGTTTAACACTAAGACTACTAGGAATATCATAGTGATGTAAGTTTAGGTATGTAATATACTTACTAAGATCAGTGGTCTCCGGAACTTCAACTCTCTTCATATGCCATTTAACTGGATGCATCAGTAATACTGCAATGAAGTTGTGCAACGATAGGCCGCCAATGAGCAGTAGGGTTCCTTTAGATCCATATTGTTCTAGCGACCATTTCACGAAAATGGGAGCGACCATGGCATTGACTCCTGTAATGTTAATAATACTTCAATTAATAATGTTGTAAAGAATAAAAGGGATTACTTTCTTTGATAGCTCTGGTCTCTGCAACAAAAGAGGACCAGGAGGTGGTGTTAGCATTCAGTGATCCTATTTAACATATGTATCTATTAACATTTTACATACCCGGGTCCTACAAACTTTTCTACGTTTTTTAAGGAAGGAAATCATAGAAAACTAGTTGCTTTCTCGTCTGTGGTGGGACAGGGTGCCGAAGGCTGCCTTGCTTGAATTTATATGATATCAACCAAGAAGATCGTTTGAATTTCATAGCGTAGCTTTAGTAAGCTCTAGTCGAAAAGGATTCAATGAAGCTAAGTTTTTTTTACAAACGCGCTACTCTGGTGGGATAAGACGCATAGTTACGTAGTTTAAGTTCAGCTTCATTGCTTTGTTACTTCACCCATCTATGGTCGAAAAGCAGCCAAAAAGTCACCATCATCATCATTATTAGTAGCGTTGTTGTAACCACTGCTAAGTATAGATTTATAGGCCTCCTCCGTTTTCTTACATGCTTCCCTTGGTATTATAATTGATACTGTTACTATGACTTACCTGTCGCGGTTTGAACGAAGCTCATTATCAATACTCTGTTCTCGACGAAGTAATCATTCATTATTGTGCAGGATAAGTTGTACATTATTCCGAAGCCAACACCCTGGAACATAAAAACAGTGTGTTTTAAAAACTCCGCCAATGTATTATAATGCCATTTTCTGTAGCAAGTTTACCGGATTGATGATCATGTAATTTTTCAAACAAGTTGGCATAATTTTTCAGATAAACTGAATGATTGTTTTTTTTTGCATGCTTGTTATTAGCTTTACTTGTATGTATGTATGTTGTTATGTTTGTTTGTAAACGACGCCTTTGGACTAAGTCTGACCGTTTGAAGTGGGTCACCACTTCAAACGGTCAGATTTCATTTAAACTTTGTAGACTTATCGACAATTTAATAATTTAAACAACTGAAAATTGACGCTTTTGTAGTTAGCAGAACTAAAAAATAGAAAATAAATAATAGATTAAAAAATCTAAAAAAGCGTGAGTGATATTAATTGATTATAAAAATACCTCAAAAAGCACCCCACGCTTTTCGAAATTATTTTCTGCTTTGTTAGTTGCGTTTTTAAAGCGTGTTTTTTAGATTTTTTGATATATTATTTTTAAAATGTCAATGTTATATAATTTGGTCCTAGGTGGGGCGGGAAAAAGTTCCCTGTAGGAGAAATCTTTGTTCAGCAGTGGGACGGTACGTATAGACTAATTAAAAAAAATTGGTTGCCTGTAAAGTCGGTATACGGGCGAAAGTTTTACGTGACAACGACTTTGAGTGGTAAAATAATTTTAATGTGAATATTCATTCGTATAGTAGGAAGAAGGATGAAATAATAGTAACAATTTAAAACATTTATTTATACAAAGAATTATATTTAAAACATTAATTTATACAAAGAATCTCGCACTGAATTTCATATTAACAAAATTTTATTTTTACCTTTACACATACATACGTATTTATATACAAATATACATACAATAACTTGCAATACATTTGCGTACAATGAAACAGCGTTTACTACAACTTAACTTGTTCCTATCTGTTCACTTTTTATGTCTGTCTCTCTCGCTCTTAGGCGGGCTAACCATGCCCGAGTGGAAGGGACGCGTGCCTCTCACTCGCTCTCATTGTGAGCGCATAACGTGAGCGGAGCGTAACGCAGTTTCTTGAAGTGTCACCCGGCAAACCAATTTATAAGACGTTGTCACGTCAAAAAAAACAAGTAGAACTTGGGATAAAACCTTACTTGATGGTACAATACTCATAGTAGATTGCTGAATCATCATCATTAGTCTAGCTTTTTCTCAACGATGATAAGGTCGGCTTCCAGTCTTACCAGATATAGCTGAATATCAATATTTTTCATGGAGCGACTGCCTCCGCAACCCAGTTCAGTAACTGGGTTGCGAAGGCAGTTGGATTGTGGAGGTCAGATAAGACTTATTGTAGAAAGCTGAATATTCCTACGTAAATTGAACACACGGCAAGTAACGAACTAAGATCCTCTCGATGGCCAGTCCTTTACCATTGGGCTAATAGGTACCACTTTAGAAACAATTTAAATTAATTTTAAAACATAATGAAGAATTCTGGACTCGCCAATCCGTCTCGAGAAAGCATAACGATTAATGCCCCTACTTTCTCTGTATGAAAAGAGGCCTTTGTTCTGCGATAGGACAGTTAAAGAGCGGTATTATTTTTAATTTGTTTACCTGACAAATTCCTGCGGTAAGGTAGAACATTAGAGTTGAAGTCATGATGACCGTGCCGAGGGTTCCAAAGAGGAATATGACCGAAGCGGTGAAAGCAAGCCATCGCACAGACATTACAGACAGCAAGGCAGACGTGAAGAATCCTGTAATCATAATAATATTCATGGTATAGAGTATACACAGTTGATTTTGACTATTCCAAACACATAAAATTGGCAACAATATCAGAATTTAAGTTAACAGCCGGTACCCTCTCGTCCATGATTGAATCGAGGCGAAATATTTATTTATTTAAAAATATTACCTACTACTTGGCTAGATTGCTACGTAATAGAGACACCCATCATAGGACCGACCCACCCTGGTTACCAACCCTTTTACCGACAGTTTCTGTACTGTAAATTATTTTAACATTATTTAAGATTTTTAGAAGGGCGTATGTTAAAAAAAAACAATACTTTTTACAGTACAAAAATACCAATTCTATGGATTAACGGTCCGGCCCTGGTCCAGGGCACGGTATGGGTAATTATTAGGTACTTCAAAGATTTTAGTTGACTCAAAGGTCGTTCAAAATGATCTCTGTCGATTATGTAGTAAGTTTTCAATGTATAGTTACCAGCGCATGCAAAAGAAATGCAGAATATGCCTGAGAGCAGCGTGACACCCGCAGAACTCATAGATATCTCTTTCATAAAGTCATCATACATCATTCCGAAGGTCCCGGCGAATGACGTTGTGGTCGACTGAAAGATAGGAAATCAAATATTTTTGCTTTTATTTTTCTGAAGCAGTATTTAGATACCTAGATGTAGAATAAAGATTTATTTATCACAGAAACACGTGCATATAAAAATAGAAGAAAACTCGAAAAAAAAATATATCTAAGTAGATTCGCTTCTATACTAACTCAACCATATGACCAATTTTTGTTCTTGATTTGTGAATCTTGATATTCTTTGCAGGTGTTGGTATTTTAAGTTTGTTTGACCAAGCCAGAATGACCTGGGTGAATGATTTTACTGTATACTAGCTGACCCAGCAAACGTTGTTTTGCCTTATAAATTATTTAGGGGTGGACTACCCCTAACATTTAGGGGGATGAAAAATAGATGTTGGCCGATTCTCATAGATACCGGATAAGCACAAAAAATTTCATCAAAATCGGTCAAGCCGTTTCGGAGGAGTATGGCAACGAAAACTGTGACACGAGAATTGTATATATTAGAGATGACGTTTGTCGTGAACATCACCGAGAATAAGATGGCGGTGTTGAAGTAGCATTATTGCATTTACTAAGGCCGCGTGTCCACCGCACGTCCGTCACCTGATCGCCGTTATCCTGACCATCGAAATTTCGAGTAGTTCGACACGCCCGCTAGAACTCAGCTTGAGATTGTAACATGCGACAAAAAACTCTTTGATTCACACACTGCCGTCGAAATGAACTGTACGCCAGGTGTTTGTTTTGTCTACCATGCCAAATCGCCGTCACTTAGTCGTCACGTTTGGTTCGAATAACCTCGTTTCTTGATGACGTCTCGGTGACGGCGGCGGTGGACAAACATCCTTCGAGCTAGGCAGGTAAACATTTGTACAGACACCAGCACATCAAGCTACCCCAATCTGTCAAATTTCTTTGATAGATTTTCAACTTTATGACTTAAGTGTAAGGTTCATGTTCACGTGGGAAAATTTGACAGTTTGGGGTAGCTTGATGTGCTGGCGTCTGTACACTTCTTGCAAATAAAATTATGATACTATAGGTACCTCAACTTGAAAACAATAAAATCTATTTTGTCTTTGTCCTTCAACCGATTTATAGCAGAGCAAAGGAGTGTGCCGTTACCTGCATATCATAGTACGGTACAATTGACTTTTCCGTAAATACTATTCTAGAATTTGCGTAAAAGATAGCAAAATGTCAGAATTCATATTTATACAATTAAATTATGACCATTCAACGGTTTTATTTATCTAGTTATTATTGTTATCTGCCTCATTAATACTTATTACGTTAGTTTGGGTGTATGTTTGTTTTACTAAGTCGCGACGCCACGCGTCTACGTCTGCAATGATGTAGCTTACTGACATACTCCACGAGAGTCTACTCATGAAAATTAACAAAAATAAAAAAATAGTTTTAAAAATCTAAAAAACACGCTTTAAAAACGCCTGGGGTGCTTTTTGAGGTATTTTATAATCAGGGGTGCTTGAAATATCAAGCACCCCTGATTATAAAACCCACGCTTTTTAAATATTATTTGCTGCTTTTTAGTTTGGTTTTTAAAGCGCGTATTTTTAGATTTTTTTATCTATCATTTATTTTCTAATTTTTAGTACTGCTAACTACAAAAGCGTGATTTTTCTTTTTTTTTTATTGAACTGTCATCGGTCCTCGATACGTCTACAAAGTTTAAATGAAATCAGAGACCCTAGTGTGAGTTTCATTCAACCATCTCGATCAAACGTAGTGAGCGCGTTCAGCGTTCCGATTGGTCCTTCACCAATCCAGGGCCAATCAGAGTGCCGAACGCGCTCACTGCGTTTGATCGAGATGGTTAAATGAAACTCACACTAGGGCCACTGACCGTTTTAAGTGGGTAAAAAACAAGTCCAAAGGAGTCGGTTTCAAACAAACATTCTTACAAATAAACAGGTGAAGCTTTTAAAAGCGTGTTAAAAGAATTGCTGTTCAAAGTATAACATGCCAGGTTTAAAAAAAATCGTTTTCGTAATATACCTTTGTGTTATAGTTTCTCGAACACTTTACGCGCTGTTTGACCAGTCAACAAAACAATCTGCAAACTATGGGGTTGGCTCCCAGTGGTTGGACTGGAACACACGAAACCCCTTGGTAAGACAACCAGTCTTCAGGACTTCTGACTACCTACTACTGATCTACGAATGACAGCCGGCACCACTTCTTAGCGTGCTGTTCGAAGTACTGAGAGGTCTCGATATGTAAGGTTTGACCTATATCCTAACTAATATTATAAATGCGAAAGCAAGTCTGTATGTCTGTTTGTAACGCTTTCACGCCTAAACCGCTGAACCGATTGTCATTAAATTTGGCAGAGATATAGCCTGAGATATGGAGGAGGACATAGGCTTCTTTTTATTAGATAACCGACATTTACGCGGGCAAAAGCTAGTGCTTCATAAAACGAAAACCTTACCTATACCCTATTGTCGAACACGTGAGTAACCCACAGGCCTATCTACAGTATCGAATAACATTACACATGCTTTCACACGTGTTTCACTTATTTACTCAAGTTATCATTTGTATACCATCTATACATATACATATAATAAAATCGTAGCTAAGTCTAAACTGTACATTGACTATATTATAATTTTTTTGTAATGGTCTGGGAACGATTCTAATGCCGAAAACATATTTTTTTATAAGTTTTGTCTGTTTGTCTGATTGTATGTTCCAGCATCACGCGAAAACTACTGCATAGGTTTCATTTAAATTTTGCATAGATATTTCCTATATGTCTGCGCAGACCGTAGGGTATAAATTATCACGCTTTTTGCCGTGGCGGATGAGCAGTATTATAATTTATTCGTATTCTTTAGTTTACCGCAAATTGTAAAAAGACGGCGCAAAAAGATAGAAAATTGCGGAGAGTTACAGATTTAACCTTCTAAATGATTATCATCCCTAAGCAGCATTGATGGACATCACAACATTTACAGGTTGGATGGATCAACAAGGGTAGGTAACTCAACCGTTATCGCTACATGAAAACGGCCTTAGGACAGTGTTCTTATTCGCATTCACAAATTTAAAAAAATAGTTACAGTCAGCAAGTAAATATGCAATTTTCAGAAAAAAAAATGTGATGCCCATCGATCCTGTTTCAGGGATCAAAAAAGTCTATGGGACCACAGAGGTTTGAGTATTACAAAAGTTGGAAATCCCAAAGAATCTTGCCATAGATTCTATATCTTCATTATTCTAGATCTACTTCACTGCGTTAATAGTGAACAAAGCAGATAGTTACAGGTATGATTAACATCCCGCTTTACTTTTTAAGAGCTAAGCAGTCAATCATGACAGAGTAAAAGAACGGCTATTTAGCTAGCTTTCGAAAAAGTAAAATAAATAAGCGGTTCGATGATTTCTTTTCGAACCTGCACTTTTCAACTCGATTCCCAAGTTTGGTATTTTTGTAGAAGTAACGGGAGATTCCCTATGAATATCGTGTCATGAGTCAGAATATTTTTCTAAGAGACCAATTAGATTTTAAAGATATTTTGCTTGATTTGATGTTTATGCTTCTAAATTAGTCTAATATATAGCTAAGACAGGCAATTCGTTTTTATTTTAAAATCAAATAAGAGTGATTAAAGTAAGTTTATAAGGTTTTTTTTTTTAAATAAAGATAATTGTAGGTACAATTACGTAACTTGAAAATGTGATTTTTGTTTATTTACACATTTTTATCATTTCAGGTTCAAATAACAGAGCTATGTATAAAACGGATATTCCAGTTCTTATATATATATATATTCCAGTTCCATCCCATCAATATGTGAGTTCGGTTTAAAGTTAGTGGAGACACTATCAGAGGAGTGCGGTTATAGGTGAACCTATCAGAGGCTCTCGGTAGAGTAATTCCCACTTTAAGAGATCAGATTCGTCTGGTCTACGGGAATATCAGTCCAATACCGTATCAAGAGAATTCTTGGGTGTGTGAATGGGACATTTTAACGCCCAAAAATAATTAAGCTGCAGCGAACGACCGCAGTATTTTCTAGCAAATTGAAGGCCATAAGACCATGGAGCTGGTGTTGATCTCAGGACAAGCTGCTTCTCACAAGGACAACTGTACTGTAAGTAAAACTACAAACATAGTATACAAGAAAGTTTTATAACTTGTGGCTGTCAGTTTAGTCAATTGTGGTGACTTTCGACTTCCGCGCAAACGAAGTCGCGGGCAGAAGCTAGTCTATACTAATATTATAAAATCAAAAAATAAAGCTGTCTGTATAATAGGGTATTACACCCATATTTGAAAAGCATCCTAATTATATTCTAAAGTGCTAATAAACCATTAAAAAACAACACTTTTATTTAATCGATTAGTGCCGTAAAAATGCATTTAAATTTTACATTTTCAAATTTCGTGCGTAATTTGACGAACAAGCTGGACGCATTGGACGCCATATTGCTCTGTGGGTACGACGTCAGTTTACTGTAAATACAAATACGCTGATATTTTATATGATAATTGTTTATAATTAAACAAATGAGTTATTATTCTACTTATTGTTGGTTTGCTGTTCCTGAACGCAAAATATTATTTAAATAAAAATTACTTTTTTTACGAAAATATTAAAAGTACAAAGTTGTTCAACTGATACGCCGTATGATGTAATAAAATGGCGGCTACCATTTTATGGTGTTCATAAACAGATTAAAAAAACTGAAATCTTTGAATTGAATTTTAAAATGTATTTTGTTATTTCATGAACTAAAACTAACATTTTCCGACTGCATTTTGCCTAATCTATCTCAATAATATATTTTTAGATTTTTTTCATATAGAGTAAAATACCCCATTTGGCAAAAAGATAGATGGAATCCTCAGAAAGGACATAGGCTAGTTTATGTACCAGTAGCACGTTCCCGTAGGATAATTTCCAACACCCACGCGAGTGAAGCCGCTGGCTGAAGATAGTATCGTACATGGCACAAACACTATCACGTAGATATGTATACTACATCATTATTTATGAATAGTCGATTCCGTCTGGTCATTGCTTCACCACCCTTATGTTTTTTAGTAGTTAAAAATTATAGGTATAGTAATTAAATATATTTTCCCCCAACAAAGGTCAAAATTCAACGCAACCTATTATAGTCATCCTATAATTTTTACACTGCGGGTACTCGAGGCTTTTCTCTTCGAGACGAAGTAGTCTGATCTACCACGCGGGCCCAATGCAGGTTGGTTGATGTAACATATGATCGAATTTTTGGTTCTAAGTCAACCAACCGTAACATATAAAGTTCTTTTTTTATATTAGTCGACCGTATATATTTTCCACAGAATAAATTGTGGACCACGTCCCCTGGATACCTTCAGAAAACTACTTTACTCACAAAAATGATAATAGCAGAAATGGCCACTAAATAGCCCCATCCTCCGTCGGGTGCCACAAACACGTACTTCTTATCCATCAACTTTGAACTATCTTTCTTCTCATCCACCATCTTGGTATCATTAACGAAACACAACAAAACTACCCGCATTGTCTGCCACTGGTTTTGTTAAGATTCATATATTTACTTACTTTATCTAATGCAAGCTTTGTATATAAACTGGTAATAAATGGTTTTGTTCTACAATTAGATAATTTTACTATAAATGTGCCAGTCACTACAGTTGACATTCAGGTACACAGCGTGTTGTAAAAACTAAACACGATGGTACTGAAGTATCTTTAAAATTAAACAGCATTTTTGTGACATTTAGGAGCTCCGGATCAAGAGCCATGTCAATGAGTGATGCTCCTAAGATTAAAGTACCTACATCTACTGCTAATGATCAACAACTCATCATGGTGATTTGCTCTTGTACAGCAATACAAAAGATAAAATTATCAGTGAAAACCATTAAATAAAAAGAAAACGTCGTTTCTTAGTACATTATGTATCGTATACTAGTCAGGTTTTTCTGCGTAAAAATGGACTACTTTAGTCACAAAAAAGCGTGACTTAAGTGCGGGTCTAGGTCACACAGTGCTATAAAAGACGTTTTCGGCCAAACCCGTATCTAAGCGGTTTCAAAATTCATATTTTTGGGCCCAATAGATTAATTAATTGGTAAAATAATAATTTTAGACCAAAAAAACAAAAGTAAAACTTATAACACCGCGTTCAAGGATTCACTCTGTATAATAATTACCGTCAATATAAATTAAAAGTGGACGCGTAATGATGAGTGATAGTTAATGTTATCAGAAACCTAATAAATCATTATTTCTCTATCACAGTTTTAAGATGTAGTAACATACACTACAGTCATATAAACAAGATTTACTTTCATACTTAGTCTGGGGCAAGGTATCAATGCACGACAAAATCTAAGACTTCTGTTAGATTTCGTCACACCAACTACTAATTATTATTTCTGGCGCCCTTAACAACTTTGCCAAATCAGTTTGCGAAACTGAAAACCGATGATGGCAGAATTATATCCGCCATACCTACCTGAATTGAGAGAGATCAGGAAAGATGAGGAGGAAAGAGACGTTATTTCTCTGAAATTGTCCACCACTGCATTGGAGAATGTCTTCCAAGGTTCTTAGCTGGAAATGGGTTGGCATCCACACCAATGGCGAGTACATCACTCTCCTTCAGTTTGCCGACGATAGTCATGGCTGAGACTATGGAGGACCTCAGTACAATGCTCGGTAACGTCAGCAGAGGTTCCGAAAGAATGGGTCTTAAAATGAATGTGGACAGAACGAAGGTCATGTCAAATGCCCATGCCCAGTCTAATGAGGATCGGAGTTTCTGTACTTGACCTTGACATTAATTTTATTTGCCTAGGACAAACTGTCCATAATGATTATGACAACTATGAACGCGTATCGGATTCTGAACTCTAAAAGAATCAACAACAGAAAATGAACTAAGGGCAATAGAAAACACGATATGTTTTGCATTGGCGATCGAAGATTTGGTGACTGCATCAATTCTGCATGCGTCACATGGACTCTGCGTTCAGCTACAATAAAAAAACTTAAGCTTAATACGCGTTGTGTATTAATTAGTAGATAAGCTTACTCAAAGCAAATATTTAACTACGTGTTGTTAGTTAACTTTTAAATAAAACAAAAAGGCTAAAAACGTTCGATTAGATTAATTTGTTAATTGACTAGTTTTCGATTTTTGGCTACTTTTCTTATTCATTTGTTACTCTTTACAATGAGTTCTATCAGCCATAGCAGAGCTACTAATGTGTATAATGATATCAGAGTGCAGAATGCAATTGGGTAGCTATCCGTGAAATCTTGTATGGCGCCTGAAACAAATGTCGAAGCAATCAGTCTCATGTCACCAAAGTAGGCATACATTAACATTAAATTCAAATAAACCGTCATACACAGTTTTATTTTTCTCGACTTTATTCATAAAATAAATCAATATTATGATAAACTATTAAAAATCAAATCAATAAAGAGATTAACCGCTTCTGTTTAACTTAATAAGTGACAAAGCATACATTATTTATGTTAATAAACGTTGTTTATCTGGGAATATTTAAGTAATTTGAATTCATGACGTCATTTAAATAATATTAGTGTTAAATTTAATGACATAAATAATAACAAATTATTGGATTACATCTGACTTAAAACAAACTACCTACATTCTATTTCAAACTCTTCTTTCCACGATTTTACGTAACTTTATAGAAACAAAAAGGATTCTTTTTTAAGTAGCTATGGTCTAAATAGTATATTACCTAACGTTACAATATAACGTATAAAAGAAGAATCGAAAGACTTCAGACACCGCTATTACACTAATAAAACTGACTATTAATCTTGATGTGCATCGCACCCCATTTGTACCTGTAACATACGCTTTTACAACAAACTTTCTATTGATATTCGACGATTTAAAAGCTGTATTAAAACAATTTAAACAATTTCTGATTATTTCGAAGACGAAAAAGCTTTGGATTGGGCTGTTCACTCTGCTAAGCCTTGTGATGAAACCATACAACTTGATATTTTAATCACTTTGCAAAATTATCATTAAATACCTTTTTGTAAACACATTGATCATCATCTGCCTATCCTTTTCCCAACTATGTTGGAGTCGACTTCCAGTGTAGCCGGATGCACCTGAATACCGGTATTTTACATGGAGCGACTGCCTATCTGACCTCCACAACCCAGTTACTGGGTAATACGATACCCCTCGGTAAGATTGGTTGTCAGACTTTCGGGTTTCTGACGATCCGTAACGACTGTCAAAAATCCAATGACAGCCTACGGACCTACAGCGTTGTAACGTGCTTTCCGAGTCACGGAAGGGTCTTAAACATAGCGCATTACCTTAATTTTAAGATCTTTGTATGTAATGTACCTATGTTTTACAAAAAAAATAATCTATTCTACTTTTGGTATGCAAAGATGATCGACCATCCACGGACCAACCGCGGGCCAGCTAGGCGTAGCTTAGCCTTTGCCCAGGAGGCGAAGAATTCTTGGTTATACTCGGGATTCAAAATAGCGCCCGCAATATTAAAACACTGCATTTTATTTAAGTGAATCTTCATCATCATATCAGCCGAAAGACGTCCACTGCTAGACATAAGCCTCCCCCAAGGGGGTATTTGCCATAATCGTCACGCTAGGCAGGCGGGTTGGCGATCGCAGTATGGTGGTCAAATGCATACAGAACGCTGCTACCCATTCTCTAGTAAGTCCCTTCGCCTTCTACGACACCCACTGGATGCAATGGGGGATTTTAGTTAATAATTTACTATAATTAATATAAATACGAAAATTCCATCTACATGTTGTGTAAAGAAAAAAAAAATCTTGTGTACCGATGATTTCGTTGGTGACAGTCTCATGTCCCAAACGTTTTGAGATGCGCAGCCTTATCTAAGAGCGCGGATTGCCACCGCCGGGCGGTACCGCCGAGCGCCGCTCTCAAACTTGTACTTGTACACGTGAATCGTAGGCAGTATATGCGCCCTCACGACCCTAGTTGCCGCAAGAGACGCCCTGGGCGTCGGAAATCCCAGGTTGATTCCCGGCCACCGTAGGCGCAGGCTTGCGGATGGCGAGTAATGGGTAGCTCGCTGTCCGGTAAGGACCAAGCCCGAGCCCTAAGAGATGTCAGCAACAACTGGTGGGGTCCGCAAGGGCCGATGCCTGCCAGGGGTGCGGGTTGTTCGAAAGAGATACCGTGGCCCCTGGCACACAGGCAACTGAAGGAACACGGGAGGATTTTAATCAGTAAAAGTCTGACACGCCCTCCTGCTCCACCCAGAGCGAGAAGTTGTTTGATGATTTCCCACCCTCAAAAAAGAACGACGTACCGTGGGACTATCACCAACGTAAAAGTTGGCCTATAATTACCTTATGAATAAAACAAAAACGTTCATTTAGATTCTTTATTCAATTGACTAGATTTAGAATTATTCACTATTTTACTTCTTCGTTTGTTGCTCTTTACAATCAGTTCTATCGGCCACAGCACAGCTACTAAGGTGTAAAACGATATCAGAGTGTAAAACGCATTTGAGTAGCTATTCGTGAAATCTCTTACGGCACCTGAAAAAAAAATTCAGCAATTAGTCATTTATCTATCGCAAAATAACATAACATAAAATAAAAACAAATCGTTCTCATGATAAATTATCAAAATTTAAATCAATATGCATAATGAATGATATTTTATGCTTCCGTTTAACTTAATGGTTAGTGATAAAGTTCAAAATACTTATACAATAAACTTAAATAACTGGCATTTTAGTAGCAAGATTAAATTTTTGTAGGTATTTTTTCACTCACAAATTCAAATCATTTCAATATTATTTTATTAGTATTAAATTTGAAGACAAGGTTGTTATAAACGATTAGGTAAAGTTATGCTTTATAAATAACACGCTACTATTTCCAAATTCTGCGCAACCGTCGACGAGGAAGCGACTAGCTATCGACAATTTTTCGCTCAAGAAACTTCCAATAGAGAGTTCTCGCTGGCAGTGTAACCAGTTAGCGATCACTAAACTATATATGTACAGGAATATTTATTTATAGCATAAATACAGTGTATGTATGTGTACTGTGGTATATAGTATTAACGTAGCGGAACGGGTTAGACTTGCAAATTAGCTTACACGAAACCCACATCTATTGTACGTTTCTTGAACGAAAAATAGTCGAAAGCTAGTCACTTCCTCGTTGGGCCAACAGACTGTTAACAATTTCACGATACTTAATTCTTTAAGTAAGTAAATTTCGGAAGAGTGTCCAACCAAAGTGTCAACCAAAATCCCTTTTGTTTCTCTAAAAGGGATTTTATTGTAAAACTAGCTACGACCCATGTTACTATTGAAAGTAAATATTTGCCCGTAAAACTATGTATACTAATTTTATGTAACATATATTACCGAACTGACAGCCGAACAGAGAGACGTAGCTTTTAATTTAAGAATGTTAAACTTCGGTTCAGAAACAAAAAAGACAAATAGGTACATACCAACAGCAGGTCCAGTGACAATGCTAAATACTCCAGTAGAGAGAAGACAGATGCCCATGGCTGAAGTGAACTTCTCAGGAGCCACAGCATCCGAGACGACTATAGGAATGAGTACTGCGATGGAACAGTGGGCCACGCCCATCAATGTGAAGTATACCATCGTGGCTATAACGCTACTTGACCACAGCATACCTGGAATTAGTAATAGAATTTATCTATCATCAGCATCATCATTGGCAGTCTTGATCGTTCACTGCTGAGGCATCCTCCTTTTTTGCCATGCATCCAGAAGACCTCTCATCCGGTCTTCTGTCTGTGCGAGTCTTAACGAGGGTTTCCATGAATATTCAAGCCACCAGTTTGCGCTACTTTGACAAGAGGTCTTCCAGTTGGACAATGAATTTAAAATATTTGATGTCATTCGTTTCATTCTTTCGTTCACTATTCAGTCCGTAGGCGCTTTGAAACTTTTGACAGGTGCCCGGACCTGACGTCTCAGTGCTGCCACCTAGTGAACGTCATTTCAGAAAACCCTCGTTGGTTCTAAATATACATATATTAAAATTAGGGTGAATTCAAAGACCCTACACGAATGAAGATGTGCAAGTAGGTTCGATAGTTTCAATAAAGAGCCAGAAGAAAACCTGTCAAAACCACAGCGCAAAAACTGCAGCTGCCGACGCACGGCAACGGCTGTAATTGCCTCTGCCGTTGACTCGTGCCGGTCGTGTGTACACATTAAGTAGGTATTGGAAATATTATGAGAATTCTTACTAGATGATACTGCTACCCCACCTGTACCTATGATTTAATGTTTCTGTGGCTTTTTCGACATCCAAATATATGACGTTTTATTAGTTAGAATGTACGTAAAATATAGATTACCTACGGTAAATAATTAAAACAATCATCTAACTAAGACACTTTCAGAAGTCAACTTTATTGGTCAATATTTTAAGACTAAGATGGCGCCGGCTTTTCCCTGCTGACTTAACCCTGAGAAGAAATACCGTAACGAACTCAGATGTCATGGTGTCTATTAAAGTCCTTAAATTTAATTATTTAATTACTATTGCCATTTCAGTTTGGGTGGTTGGTTTAGGTGGGATCCAATACAACAATGTAGTAACAATTTCCATACTTAGAGACGTCACCCAAAAACCAATTATCTACACACCAACACCAAATATTATACACGTATTATTGAAATAAGATATAATGTGGGTCTAACAATGCAGTGGCATGACTAAAAATATGTTTAACGATGATCACATCATTACTACTTTTTCTCTATTTATTGACAGTGTGGCCAAGTTTAGCTATCCGTTTCTTTTCTTTTCCAACGGCTTAAATTTGCCGCGAGCAATTAATTCAAAGAAAGCGACATGATTCTCACCAAGTCTTGACAGGACCGCTACAATCACTCCAACAATGTAGATCTGCTGAACTCCCAGTTTGAACATCCATTTCGAGACGATCGTGAATATGACCCTCATGGCCAGGTCCCCGAACCCGTACAAAGTTATAGCCATTGCTACGTTTTCCTGAAAAATAAGTAATCGTTTCTTTAGCAAAGTTCTACATGTTAGAATATAGGCAATTTGGGCAGTAGCTTGGTATTCATAAATTATTCCTGCATATTTATTACGACGCCATACCCAACTCCACTAACTTACAGCAGAGGTACCAAGTTTGGGCTCATTGGTAAGACTGTCAATTGTTTTAATATGAAGAGAATGTCAGGGTTTTTAAAGAAAGTGCTGGTTAACCAATTTTTTTTTCATATTATTGACTGGAATACTAGCAGGTGGCCTACCTGATTTTAAGTGGTGGTGATCACAAACCCCTATGACCATTTACACAAGAGGCATCGAATTGGATTCTAAACACAAACCTGAAATTTCTCAAAAGGCTGTTAAACCTAGGCATTTTGAACATTTGAAAATAAAACTGACCTGACTCCATCCTATAGAGTATAAGTACTGTGGAACCATAACCACGTATAAACCATCAGAAGTGGCGCACAGGGAAGGTCCAAGAGCAGCACAAGAAAACAGGAACGGCTTTATTAGTGACGTATCTATAAATGATTCCAGAATGTTCCTGTAATTCAAAGAATACATGATGTTAATGGTAATTTAGATGGATAGCCATGAACTTGGAAATTTTTGGGAAAAAACCCTGTCCTAACCTTAAGCCACAAAAAACAAAAAACTATGAAATTCCATTGGAATTTGTACCTGAAACCGCTCTTCTTTTCATAACTTTCCGGGAAGTCGAGGGCTCTCGCCAAATCTTCTTTTGTGGGATTTCCTTCCATATCTGTTAATTTAATCACTGGTGTATCCAACTTCTTGACATCATTGTTTACTTCTAGCAGGAGTTCTGTAAAATTATGAGACGATAGTTAAGGCTAATGTTGTACATTGATACAGCAGTTTGATAGATTGCAGCAATCCAGTAACGCTTGATAAGCTATCGCCGAATGAGCGGCTTATTCATCACCATCATTTCAGCTGAAATACGCCCTCTGCTGGACATAGGCCTCCCCCAAGCATCGCTACTTCGACCAGTTGGGTGATTGTTGCAACCAGCAGATTCCTGCGGCCTTCACCAGGTCATGGGTCACTTAAATACCTTTCGGAACCATCGACCATCCGTTTGTTGAGCAATATGCACTGGCCACTGCCACTTCTAATTTTGTCCACGTTTCAGAACAATCCAGCCTTAGTAACTAGATAAGCATAATCAGACTTCAATATTTCTACTGCTGGGACACAGGCCTCCTCTCTGAAACTGGACACTGGACTGTTTACATAGGTCAATCATTGAAGCAGTCTCACTGGATCAATGTAAATCTGTCTTTTTAAGTGGAACATTGTTAATTGTGTCCTTAGTTTAGTAGATAAACGCGGCAGTAGCTGTGCAGGAGTTTTTATTTTGGATGGAAAATCATCAAATAACTTCTCCCGCTCTGGGTGGAGGAGTGCGTGTCAGACTTTTACTGACTAAAACCCACCCGTATTCCCTCAGTTGCCTGTGTGCCAGGGGCCATGATATCTCTTTCGAACAACCCGCAGCCCTGGCAGGCATCGGTCCTTGCGGACCCCACCCGTTGGTGCTGACATATTTCTCTGACATCTTTGAGGCGCGCGTGGAACACTTCGCGCCGTCGACCCGGGCTTGGTCCTTGCCGGACAGCGAGCTACCCATTAATCGCCGTCCGCAAGCCCGCGCCTACGGTGGCTGGGAATACGATGTTCCAATTAGGAATTTCTCAGAAGCAGCCCAAAGTGACCTGAATATGTGCCCGTGTGATGGCAATAGTATTCGCTTTTATAAAGTACTGGGTATCCCTCTCTATATTACAAGGAATATCAGAGTTACGCAATATGCATGTATGTAAATACTTACTTAGTTCAGTGATCTCCGGAACTTCAACTTTCTTCATATGCCATCTAACTGGTTGCATCAGCAACACTGCAACGAAGTTGTGCAACGAAAGCCCTCCAATGAGCAGTAGGGTTCCTTTTGATCCATATTGTTCTACCGACCATTTCACGAATATGGGAGCAAGCATTGCATTGACTCCTGTAATTACATTTTTTTTAAATCAATTAATGTATAATGCTACAAAGTCTTCCTACCAGAGATGCGTAGCGATGGATTTGTATGAAATCAACCAACAGGATTATTTGATTTTCATGGCGTAACTTGGCTAGCTCCGGTGGGAAAGGGGTCAACGAAGCTAAGCTTTTTACAAATGCATTTGCATTGTACGTCGTACCCGGTCCGCAACATACATAGCTCTGATGAAAATATATTGATTATTTCGTTGGTTAGCCTCACAGCTGGCTACTTCGGAAGTCATTGGTGGAAAGGCAGAATAAAAAACACTATCATTATCATCATTATATTAGCATCGTTCCAACTACCGCTGAACATGGGCCTGCTTCCTTTTCTTCTTAATGCTTCAACATGCTTCTTAACGTAATTTGGTATTGAAAGTTTTGCTGTTATTTTGACTCACCTGTCGCAGTCTGAACGAAGCTCATTACCAGTACTCTGTTTGCGACGAAGTAATCGTTCATAATTGTGCATGATAGATTGTACATTATCCCCAAGCCAACACCCTGGAACATAAAAACAAAACATTTTAAACTACATGAACATTGACGTGTTCTTTTTCGATTGGTGGTAATGGACATTTTGATAAATTAATGTCAGATATTGAATAAAAAGCCAAAGGAGAGAGGAAAAGTAAATAATGATTGTTGCACGTGGTTGTACAATCAGCCTTCAAAGCAAAACCTTTCCACAGCTAAGACACCCGGCGTCCTCTCTGTGAGAGGAAGTGGGCCGTAATCGACACTACGCGGGCTCAGTGCAGATGCCCGTTAGTAATAATTGAAACCTGAATAGTTATACATAAGTAGAAGAACGGGCAGGCGACGAAATAACATCCTCTTCAGTCATCCTGTTCTTTATATTCTGTCAAAGCTATTAACGCCTAACAAAACATGTTCAAGTCATTTACCTGAAAAATTCCTGCGGTAAGGTAGAACATTAGAGTTGATGTCATGATGACCGTGCCGAGGGTTCCAAAGAGGAATATGACGGAAGCGGTGAAAGCGAGCCACCGCATCGACATTATAGTCAGCAAGGCAGACGTGAAGAACCCTGAAATCATAATAATCATTATGGTACAGAGTTATAGCACAATATTGATTTGAAAAGTGAATTTTGAATTAATCACAAAATTATCCTGATTCAATTGCTACGTATTACAAAATCTAAGTTGTCTGAGCCTTTCAGAAGGGCATCCTGCAACATTATTTAACAGGGAAACCGCCATTATAACAAATAAAGTATTATGTATATATACTGTTGGTTGACACCATCATCATCATTTCAGCCGAAGGCTTCCCTCAAAATGGGGGTTTTGCCATAATCGCCACGCTTGGCAGGCGGGTTGGCGATCGCAGTATGGTGGTAAAATAAATAAATAACTCTGCTGCCCACTCTCTAGAAAGTCCCTTAGTCTACGACACCCACAGGAAGAAATGGGATGGTGCTATTCTTTTACGTCCGGCACCATACGCAACAAGGTAGGCCTGACAAATAGCAACTAATAATAACTCAGTTTTATCTCTCTTGAGAATAATTATCATCATCGGCATAAAGGAGTCTCTTGTTGTCCATAGTTCCCTCCGGTCAGTTGCTATCAGCCTGTGCAATCGTTGCTCCACTTGGCCTGAGTTTCCCACTGAGTTTGTATGATAAACAGTCCATGTATACCTGCTAATGCAGTAGACACGCAGAATATTCCCATGAGCAGCGTGACACCAGCAGAACTCATCGATACCTCGTTCATAAACTCATCATACATCATCCCAAAGGTCCCTCCAAATGCCGTTGTGGTCGACTGGAAATGTAACAAATAATTGTGTCAGCTTTAGGTCATACAGTCATGTTTACATATTAATTAAAGTCGGTTTTCGTGTCTGTCTGTGTAATCGTTTTGTTCTTCTAAAATACGCAAAGGAATCTGATGCAAGTTTTCACCATTATTTAGAGAGTTTATTCCGAAAGGTTGATAAGTAATGCATAATTTTTATTTTATTAAACTTCCACATAATAATAAAATTTCCATTTTTTATCAAACCCTAAAAACCGTGCTAATTAGGGGCGGGTCGCTAGTTTAGTTATAAAATTCAGCTGGCAACCCTTCTTTATAGAAAGAAGGGTTGCCAGCTGAATTTTAGTAAATCACACTGAATTTCTTGAACCACGTAAAAAATGGTTCATAATAACATCGATACAATACTCTTTATTTTGAAAACCATAAGAATTACAGATGAAAAGAACTTATGCTACTACTTATACTTATGCTATTACTTTTTACTATGTAAATTTATTTTTCATTTCCCAAACCCAAAAATCCCAAATGAAAATTCATTTAGCCGTTTGGGATTTTTCAATTTTCTTATTTGTTCATGGCAAGTGATGGTATATTTTTCAGTTTGTTTGAACAAGCCGGAATGACCTGGGACTGGGTTGTGGTATTTTAGTGCTATGAGCTGTGTAGAAACACATTTGTATACGTCTTACAAAGAAAATAATGATTTTAGCGCAAACGTTGCCCGCGTTTATAGCAAAGAACTTAAATATACCCAGAGCTAAGGATTATGCCGCACCAAAATAATGTATAGTAATGGTTACATTTTTCGTAAAGACGATTCTACAATTTGCGCAAAAGATAACAAAATATCAGAATTAATACTTACACAATTAAATTATGACCATTCAACAGTTTATTTGACAAGTTATTATTGTTATCTCTCTAATTAATACATATTACGTTATGTTGTGTAATGTTTGTTTTATTAAGTCGACGTATGACATCGTACAAGGCGCTGAAACCAACTCGCAGGGGCCCGTTAGATGCTTTTAATGAAATGAGTTACCAATCGGCGATAATCCTTACATGCGCTATGCAAGTGCCCCCAAAGACAATCCCCGGTTGGTGTAGGACTATTGTAGCATATGAGAACAACGTTATTGAACTATGGGTTTGGGGGTGGCTAAAGTGGACAGGTGACCTAGGATGGAAGGACTATGGCCAGTGCCTGAATAATCTTTTATAAACAGGGTGTAACAGAAACCCTATTGCTATCCTTAAGCACTAAACATAACAGCTGGTATAGAATCACTATGCATAGTTTCAGCTCAAAATAAAATACTCTAAGAATTGAAACTAAGTTTTCGGTTTCATATGTTTCTTAAATTCAAATTATAACAAACGTGTCACCGCACTACGTAGGTCAACAACTTTTCACGTTACTTGGCAATATCGCGATAAATGTCTCCTGAGTGATGTGTTTGTTGCAATTTGTTCTGGTATCAATGTATTAAAAATTCTCATAACTTCAGAACGTGTAGAGATAGGATTAAAAAACCCTTCCAATATCGTTTGATATCATCCGAAGAAGCCGTACCCTTGGTATGTATATACCCTTTCCGTTACACGTTGTATAAATGGATAAAATGGCAGGGGGTGATTTGCACACTCCACAATTGACCCCCTAAAACTTTCGCCGACGCAGTGACGTAGCGATAAGGGAAACTTATACCTCACCTAGGTGATTGAGAAGTGGAGGGGTATTCCACGGCTATCAGAACAATCCTGTAAGTACTGTCAAGATCCCTACCAGCATATCAGGGACTAGCTTCTGCCCGCGACGTTGTTGACCCACGCCGTCGCTCGCCTCGCCTGCCCGTACGAGTACTTCATATTCGTGACTTTTTTCTCTTTGCTCAGCTCCTAAGGGTCTTAGCGTGATGTTATATAGCCTATAGCCTTCCTCGATAAATGGGCTATCCAACACTAAAAGAATATTCCAATTCGAACCAGAAGTTCCTAAGATTAGCGTTTTCAAGCAAACACACACTCTTCAGCGTTATAATGTCTATACATCTATACATCTATTCTATACATATAAATAAAATTGGAGTGTCTGTTTGTAATATTAAAATAACCGCTTTTTGCTACATGCATATGAATATTTATACGGTACATATACCAAAATAACATATTTTACAATTTTTGTCTGTCTGTCTGTCCGTCGGTCTGTCTGTCTGTTTGTTCCCGCTAATCTCTGAACTGGCTGGTCCGTTTTTGACGGGACTTTCACTGGCAGATAGCTGATGTAAGGAGTAACTTAGGCTACTTTTATTTTAGAAAAAATCTTCTGACATATAATATTATAAAGAGGAAACCTGCGTATTTTAGTATTTTTGTATAAATATGTTTGTTACGAATAAACTCAAAAACTACTGGGCCAATTACAAAAATTCTTTCACCATTAGAAAGCTACATTTTTACTATGTGACATAAGCTATATAACATCACGCTGCAACTAATAGAAGCTGAGCAGCAATGAAAAATATTGCAAACACGAGAAAATTATTCCTCATTTGAGAGTTAAAAAAAAATCACAGCTAGTTATTTATATATAAATATATAACACATATAAGTATAGATATACTTCCTCCCTCCAAACACCTTTGTTCTTGCGAATCTCCACTTCAGCCGGCCAATAAAGGCAAGCAATAGTGTTCACTGTAGCCGGTCAATAAAAAGCAAGCCAGATATGAGAAACATGAGTAAACCAGGAGATAGGGTCCGTGGGGTCATTACTGCCCAGCAGTTAGCCACATGCTACCCATTATTACGTTATTGTCGAACACGTGGGTATTATTTATTTATTTATTTATTTATTTAACCATTTATGTACACACATATATAAACAGACAAGAAGATTAGAACAGAAAAATAGGTACAGAATACACCACAGGGTATCTACAGTTTATATATTTTTCACATTCCTTCTCACGTATACCTATCACTTATTCACTCTATTCCTTATTTGAGGCCATGAGAGCCAGAGTGGCCTAACTACAGAAACAAAAGTTTACAGTATTAAGGAAAGAGCAGAAGGCCGGATTTCAGATACTTATAACTTTTGTAAATCAAGCAAAAATGGATAAATGCTGTCATCTATGGAAAAAAAGCATTAGTTTTAGGCCACTATTGCTCTATTACTTTTACAGCTTAGAGTAGATTCCAATACAAAGATCAATATTGGAAAAAAATGCAGTTAGGCCACTCTGGGTCTCATAGACTCATTTGTGCACCTATGTCATACAATATATAGGGTGGCAATGATATTGACGAGCAAACTGTAACCATGAATTCATTACAAGATATGAAGATCCCGTAGCGTAGTAACTTTTCGTAGTCAATAAAAAAAAACAGGTGTTTTGTAGAAAATACCTGCGCGGTCAAAATTTCAACCGCAATTTTTTTTTTACTTTCTTAAATGTTCAACGAAAGGTTGAAAGGTTTAGAATTATGCATTGAATCCACAGTAAAAGGTTGCGCGTCGTTCGTTCTGCTACCATGTATATGTGACACAAACATCCTTACTTAAGGTGAATCTAGTCCATATTTTTCCCATACAAACTTTGGGAGTGTATTACTACTTTGACTCCACTGTTCGACAATGTACATCAAAAATTAAACATGGTATGGTTTTGTCTCATTATTAATATTGTCTGTACGGAAACAGAATACTAAAATAAAAAGCAATTAAAAAGTTAGGAGCCAACAAAGATTCGTTTTTCTTGCTAATTTAACCTAACTTTGGGCGTGTTTAAGTGATAAAAGAACTCCGCCCCTAAGACGACCCACTGACCAATAAAAGAAGTGTAAAATCTGAACAAACTAATTCAGTATCTACAAAGCCCAAATATCGAAAAGTTCAATAAACTTTATTGGTCATTGATTTATGCAGTGGTTTTTTCATAAAACCCGATCTTTGGAAGGACTGTTCATAATTTTTTTCACGCTGTTGTACTATAAATGGTCCTGCATCTCACTCAATAATGTTATGCGTGTAGACTAGCGTCTAACTGTTCATCACTGATACTACCTCTGTCGGACACGATGCCTGGTGAGACAGCGTGCTTTTTAGCCAGGCACATCAGTGATTTCGAGCCCGCGACTAGGTTTCCCTTAATATTATAAACGCGAAAGTTTGTATGTATGGATGTATGAATGTTTGTTACTCTTTCACGCAAAAACGACTGAATGGAATTGGATGAAATTTAGCACACAGATAGATTATAACCTAGATTAACACATAGAATAGTTTTTATTCAGGTAGTACTTTCCCGCGGGATAATTTCCGACTTCCACGCGGGCGAAGCCGCGGGCGGAAGCTGGTGTAGAAATAAAGTACTGCAATAATATACTGTAATAATAATGTTCCCACTACTGGCACACAGGCCTCCTCTCTGTGAGAGGAAGTGGGCCGTAATCCACCACGCGGGCCCATTGCGGGTTGGTAGATATCACTTTTTGGTTCTAGAACATGCCGTTTCCTCACGATGCTTTCCTTCACCGTTTTGAGAACAGTGGTTATGAAATAAATTTACACAAAGTAAAGCACCGATCTGGGTTTGAACCTACGACTTACAGCTCAGAAGTCGCGGCCTTTACCACTGGGCCACCACTACTCGCTATAAGCAAGTAACAATTTTTGTAATTTTTTACTTACCTTGGCTGAAAATCAACTTACACATTATAATCGGTATCAAAAGGGCTATACCCGTATTTTTAAGAACGTTTGCATTGCTTAATTTCATCTTAATCTGTCAAAAAACCGTTAATTTACCTACATTTTTGACAAGTAATTGACATCGATTGTCACTGAAAGATGAGCTTGCGACTTGAATTTAAACGTACGCGAATTGGCCTTTAGTAATACTTTTGAAAACCCATTTTTTTACCAACTCAAAAAAAGGAGGAAGAGGTTCTCAATTTGTTTGATTTAAAAAAAATGTTTGTTACCTCAGAACTCTGTCATTTATAAACTATTTCAAAAAAAATCTTCTTTTGTTTAAAAGGGTTATACTTATAGAGTGGTCCTGCATAAATTTGCAGTCACTGTTATTTACTTTGCAAAAGTACAAAAATATAAAACCAAAAGAACACTACAAACTGAAAAATAACTTGAAGTCAGTGGCAAATACACTAAAACCAAAGACCTATTTCCGAAATTAAAGTTAATTTTGGAAATCGGTTGATTTTTTTTTTGTAAACTCTTTGTAAGCATATTTTCCCATACGTTAAACTGTGGACCACTTTACTCACAAAACTGATAATAGCAGAAATGGCCACTAAATAGCCCCATCCTCCGTCTGGTGCCACGAACTTGTACTTCTTATCCATCAACTTTGAACTATCTTTCTTCTCATCCACCATCTTGGTATCATTAACGAAACACAACAAAACTACCCGCACTGTCTGCCACTGGTTTTATTAAGATTCATATATTTACTCACTCTATCTAATGCAAGCATTGTATTTAAACGTGTAATAAATGGTTTTGTTCTATGATGAGATAATTTAACTATAAATGTGCCAGTCACACATACAGTTGATATTTGGAGATACAGCATGTTGAGAATATTGTACGACGGAACTAGTAATAGCAATTTATTTCCAACCTTCAGTACACGTTACGTCAATGAGATCTTGGCCCCTAAACTAGGACATCCTGTATGACAGGGGTCGAGGTATCTCCAGTTACATGGATCAGCATGCGAAGGCGTAGACTATATACAATTTACACTTCGTGTTAACAATAGTTAAAAGAGAAAGTAAATTGAAATGAAATAAAAAATGCAAAAATGTAGATTAAGATTTTTTTAAATTAATAAGGTATAGATTTTAGGTAAAACATATTCAGTTTCACATTTGAATAGCGTGTAACCCACTAGTGTGGCGAGTTGTGTGATGGGTGTGTGGATGAGGTGTGTGAATGTGTGTGTTTGCTTGAATCTATCCACTAAGTTAGGTTACTCATAATGTAAACTGAATAAGGTACCTATTTGTGTGGTTTTTTTTTTTTTTTTTGTTAATATTTACGACATTTTTCATTATTGATATAATATTGCAACAAATCAAGGAGTGTATTGTGTGCTGGTCATAGATCAAGTATGACTTTATAAAATTTAATTTTTCGTTACATCAAAACTAATACTGATACCCGAAAATAATAATGATTTATTTATTTCAAAAGTGTGGTTTAAAAACTTCTTTAGTTCTACGATTGATCTTGAATTAGCAAAATTATATTTATAGTAACAGACTGTCGTTACTATAAATATTTTTTTTTAATTCGAGTTCAGTAACAAATTAGTGGAGTGAACAAAATTAAAAACAGTAATTGTAAAACACAAATGCTTGACCAACCTCCATAAGAAGCTACTTTATAAAACAACAACTTTTTGAAACCCGTAAAAATAATCACACTGTATAATATTACAGACAAATTAAGAGTATCGCATAGAGTGACAGTACACCTTAATTTTATTAAAGTACGTAGTTAATCATGATTTTTCTACTTATCACAGTTTAAGATGAATAGACACTACAGACGTAATAAAAAAGATTTATTTTCTTAAATATTTTGGCCAAGCTAACAATGCCGTAGTGTTTAATGTTATCACACCTGCTAGTATTATTATATTTTAAATGTCTGACATGAATCTCAGTCCTTTGGGGTTCCGGACCTTTGGATGGCATACGAGGAGCCGAAGCCAACTCGCACAGGCCCCTTTGACTATTTTAATACGAGAAAAAAAACCAACCGACGATTATCCGGGTAAGCACTATGCAAGGGCCCCCAAGGACAACCCCGGTTGGTGCAGGACAATTGTAGAATATTCTACTTCTTATTGTATCGATGGCAAAAATTCAAACATCTTTAGCCCAAAATTCAGCTCACTGACGCAGTGATAAGATCGTCAAATGTACAAGTAACAGGCTTGCAGAATATGGAAATAAAACACAATGGGCTATGGGTTTGGAGGGCTATGGTGGGCGGTGGGGTCACTACTGCCCAACAGCGCACCAGCTCGCCACATGCTGCCCCGCGGGTTTTTGTATCTCTCTTGGTCTGGCTCTTCACCTCACCTGTTTCGGCAAAGTAAGCTCTACTGGCAGAGACCTAGAGTTCGGATTGCGCAAGCCCTACCACGTCAACGTAGAGCTACGCCGGTGGGTTTATTATTATATTAGGCGACCTTGACCACCTTGAACGCGTATCGGATTCTGAACTCGAAAATAATCAACAACAGAAAATTATCTAACGGCAAATAGCAGGAACCACCTTCTATCTTGCGCCGCATGACCTGTCCTGTGAACTTGATGACATTATGGCTGCATCAGTTAGCGGAGTTTACGTTCCTTAATTTAAGTCAAACATATTTGAAACTTTTGATAGCAGAGTCGCATCGTCGATCGGCGATTTCGCGACTGCAACGTCGCTGTACTGCATTGCGTTTTGGGGACTATGCGTTCGGTCATAAAATCGAGTCGTGTTCCTCAGATGTCATAGCCACACGTTGTCCGATAGAATCGCTTGTCTTTGATGCTAAAACTCGCTGTGTCGCTTCCGAAAATCGATTAGGTACTCACATCGCCGATTCTCAATGTGTGTTTGTGTATATGTTACAGTAACACTAAATCTAGGGTTCCGTAGAAAAGAGGTTCCGTAATGATAATAAAGGCCGTTATAAAATTCTGTCATTTTGCCAGTATTAGACATGAAGGTGTCCAAAAACGCTCTGTATTTGGACAACCGTTATTTTGTGATCGATGCCCACTTTCTTAGTGATTACAGGGTCGTCAAAGGTGGAAGGACATTCGTTTATTCGACGCCAATGATGTAGTTTCCATTACGGTGGTGGCGTATCATCGTATGCCTATCATCTTATGATATGCCGGCTGATGATCACTCATAATCATGTGCTAGACTTTACCCCACTATGTGAGTCGGCTTCCAGTCAAACCGGACCTCTTGCCAAAGCTGGTTATCAAAATTTCGGGCTTTTAACTACCCGTAATGACTGTCAAAGATCTACAAAATAAGGACAGCGGGACCAACGGTGTAACGTGCTTTCCTGGGAACGTTTATAATTTGCATTTGTAAAATGTTCAGTTACTTATGGGTAATTAATTAAAAAACAGAAGACCAATTCTCGTAATTAAAAGCTTTTAAGATCTAGCCGCAATCTCTTCTCAGCGACAATCAATGTCAAAATGTTGAGAAATTAAAGGAATTTTGACAGATTGAAATTGAGATCAGAACGTTCATAAAATTACGGTAATTGCCCCTCAGATCTGTTTTCTAAAGTCATGGTCGGTTTCATTTCCACTTTTGATAAGTATCACCTGTGAAGATTTTGTAAGCACTTAATTCCTACCAACTACGTAACGTATTACACAATATTTTGTAATTTAAATTGCAATGTTTAACCAGGGATTTCAAAAATTGTACTGAATAACATTGTAGGCCAGAAAGAAAGAAATAATTGCTACTAAATAAAGATCCTCAGCAGTGTGAACGTGCAAAACTGATTGTGAGTATTTCGGTTTCAACAATGTGCTTGTCAAGGGAAGGTATTTTCCTTGAGTTGCTTGAAGGTTTGAGTTTGGTAAAAACCGAGATCAAATATTTGAGTGCTGTCAGTGCTTGTCAATGTGTTCATGAAGACACTGTTGCAATTATTGTTAATTAAAAAAAAAAATGTTCTCTATGGTTGGTGTGTTGGTGGTCTTGTTGCTATGGTTTCGTTACGATTTGGTTGGGATCATGTGATTTTTTGAAATTATATTTTCAGCTATAGAACAGTATATAGTTTGGTTGTTTTACTCAAACCTTCAACCCTACTAGTTTACACAAAAGGTCAAAATTACAGTACTGTGTGCCACTCTCGGTGTTCGGTATTGACACAACAATGCCGTCAAGTTTAGTTTGCCAAGTCTAAAATATTGTTGAGTTCCCAAAATATATCCTGTGAACAGGTATATATTATACTCGCACCGCGTCACAGTCTAATAATATATTTTATGGGCATTTTCTTTAAATTTTGCCATACATGCTGTCGCAGGTCTTGTTCATATTATCATCTTTCACTTTTGAGAGTAGTTTCATGTACGATAACGAATTTACGCGGGAGAAAAACTAAACAAATAAACATTAAAATCATTTATTTAATTTCTTTTGTCGTAAATATTCCCTCCGCTGCAATCTCTTGTGTTTGTTTTTCTTGTAACACAGCTCTATCGACCAGAACAGGACGATGACGGCGAAACAGGACGCGATGAGGTAGAACACTGGCCCGTAACTTTCTGACAGCTCTCGGACTGCACCTATAAGGAAAAAGAAAAATTCTCAGAACCAGAAACTAATAAATATTGATGTCTTAGCTTGTATATTTAAAGAAGAAGATGATTGACCCTGTTTTACATCTCATTAAAAAAAATGATAAACATACATATTGAGGACGGTGTTACAATATGTTCAATCATGTTTCATAGGTCAAGTAATAAAACATATCTTTACTTTCGTTTACTATTTACGTACCCTTTTTCCAATATTTTTTTTAATGAGATATAAAACAGGGTCAATCATCTTAAATACAATATACAAGCTAAGACCTCAATATTTATTTTGTACAAGTATATAAGGTGTATCTATTCACACGTAATATCTGAAAGGGTCATTGTACTCATCATTATGAACAACTTTACTATAGGACCAAACCTGAAATCGCGAAAAAAAAATCAGCTGTTCCCTACATTCATTTATGTTCGCCTAACTCGTCAAAATGCTGATTTTTTTTCGCGATTTCAGGTTTGGTCCCATAGTAAAAGTAATCCTTAATGATGAGTACAATTACCCCTTCAGATATTTCGTGTATGAATAGATACACCTTATATAAAAAAGCGAAAAGCTCTTCGGGCTACAAAAATATCGTCCACAGCACTGTTACTGGGAAAAATCTCCAAGAGGCTGCCAGGATTGCAAACACTTTTTAATTGATACAGAAATACTTTTTATGTTTTCGATACATAAACGGTCGATAAGTAAGTACATAATTTATGCGTTTGCAATCATCTATCAAATATTAATTTTCTGAACAGAACAGTCCTAGTCAACATTCGTAAGTTTTAAAATTCTACTAATATTATAAATGTCATCATCATCTGCCTAGCCTTTTCCCAACTATGTTGTGGTCGGCTTCTAGTCTAACCGGATGCAGCTGAATACCAGTATAAAAAAAAAAAAAAAATAATAATAATATTTATAATATTATAAATGTGAAATATCTAAAAAAAAAATATTTCGATTTTTGGATGTTTGTTACTCAATCACGCAAAAAAGGAGGAACCGATTTGGATGTAACCTGGAATAACACGAAGGATAATTTTTATCCCGATAATACGTTCCCGTGGGATAATTTCCGAACTCCACGCGGGCGAAGCCGCTTTCAAAAGCTAGTCGAAGATAAATAGTTTACTGAAAACTATAGATATACTATTATATTCTTATAAGATATGCTATTTATATGAGTAAGGATAAACTTGTCTAAAATATTATATGTATCACCCAGATCTAACATTTAAAAAATCTTATCTTCCGAAAATATCATAGACCGTTACCAAAAAATACTTTAAGATAAGAAGTATCTTATTTGCCAAGTCTATCTGTATCGTTTGATTTAGCATTTAAAGATAAAAAATAATGCAATTAATTTGTGAGATTTGTGTTACTTACACGTGTTTGTAATTTACTTAAATATTATCGTGTGAAAAACAGTTTTTATAAATTTAAGAGACAGTGCACTTTATTTGATGGTATGGTTTGGTTACGGATAGTGTAACTCTGAGGTGCAATCTTGAAAACTACTTGAAAACAGTCTTCTAAATATAATCTATACAAATAAATTAAATAGTAGATAACGAACTCAAAACTATTCACTTGACATTTAAAAAAAAATGTTCCAAGGAGTCTGATTGTGAAAATTTTGTTTTTCGAACTTTTGATCGTTTGTCTGTTTGTTTGGATGTTTCGGATTAACGCAAAAAGGGCTGAATGGATTTGGATGATATTTAGCACACAGATAGTATACATCCTGAATTAACACGGTACTTTTAATCCTGGTAAAGCACGTGCGCAAAGCCGCAGGCAAAGGCTAGTATATGACTGAATAAAATATTAGGTTGGCACAGTAGGACGCATGTCAGTCACTTTGACCTTGTCCTTTTTTTTTTGGCGGGAAATCATCAAATAACTTTTCCCGCTCTGGGCGGAGCGGGAGGGCGTGTCAGACTTTTACTGACTAAAACCCACCCGTGTTCCCTCAGTTGCCTATATGCCAGGGGCCACGGTATCTCTTTCGAGCAACCCGCACCCCTGGCAGAACAACCCGCACCCCTGGCAGAACAACCCGCACCCCTGGCAGTGACCTTGTCCTGAGCTTTCAAAAGAATAAGGGGGCCCATTTATATTGGGTTTGCTCCCACTAACATATGGCCTACCACACCGAGGTCTTGAAAAAAAGAAGAAAAAAGAAAATTTTCTTAGGTTACAATCAACAGTCTCAACAAACTAGCGTAAACGTACCAATAGCAGGTCCTAGCACCAAATCAACTAGTCCTGACAGCATCATCAGCATGCCTAAAGCAGCTGTGAACTTGTGTGGAGGCACAGCATCAGCTACCACCAGAGGAACGAGAATGGAGACAGCACAGTGTGAGGCTCCCACCAGCGGGATGTAGACCATTTTAGCTATGAAGCTCTTTGACCATAGCATACCTGGGAAGAAAACATTCATTTGAGAGAGCTTCAAAGGAAGTCACGTTTCATACAAAATTGAGCTCAACAGCCAATCTTTTTCGCCGGGCAGTGAAAAATATTGTGTTAGCCTCGTCGGGGAAAGCTCCTTATCATTTTTTACTATTGCGCCGAATCTCTACGAGCATTCTTTCAGGTGTTTTTTTAAATTGAGAAATATAGTTAAAGTGCGCTGGCCAGCCGGCACTTTGGATTATGAGCCCAATATGGCTGATCTCCTTTTTATCATGACCATTTTAAAATCCTGCCAGGGGTGCGGGTTGTTCGAAAGAGTTACCGTGGCCCCTCGTACACAGGCAACTGAGGGAACACGGGTGGGTTTTAGCCAATAAAAAAAAAAGTCTATTTAAATTTGAATAAAAAAAATAACTTTCCAGCGTTCTTAATTATGTAACCAGCCAGTAAGTAGTAATACTAGGTTCAGATCTAATGTATAATGTTTACGTTTTTTTTTTGGCCAATCATGTGTATCAACGAATGTACCGCTAGTATGGAAAAGTTTTGCGATACCGAGAGAAATACAAAAAAATACATGCAATTAGTTATACTCGTTAGTTTGAAAAAATATTTCCTTTAAATGAGCGTTCTTAATTAAATTACCACCACTGAATATGTATTCCAATTTAACCAGTTAGTCAGAAACTTTAAGCTAGTTCTCCATTCCAAAACGTAGAATCTCTATGGAAAAGAACGAGCATAAAACTCCAAACACACTCTTTTAAATCAAGTTTTTACAAAATCTTGGGCACATTATTATTGTTGCATCTACATGTGAGAACAATGCAAAAAAAAAGAAACAATTCAAAACATAAGAAGCCTTATCTACGTCGAACAAGACACTGATCTTTTCGAGATAGCAATAGATCACTCGATAATGCGTGGGCGTGGGGATTGAAGGAAAGGTCTCCAAAGATTAATATTTTTATGGGTCAATGACGTACTGCAAACGTTCTAGACTAACCAAGTCTTGACACTAAGCCGAGGGTAACACCAAGGGCGTAAATCTCTTGACTGCCCAACTTGTGTAGCCAATTACTTAGAACTGCAAACAGCACTCGCATAGCCAAGTCTCCGAACCCATACAAAGACTGGGCCAAAGCGACGTTATCCTGCAAGGAAATAATTACTTGAAAGTTATCTTTACTTCATAAATAGATTGTTACTGTACCTAAATATTGGGTTTCTGCTATATATTCGATGTTAAGTATGAGTATGTTTCTTTGCATACGAGTAATATTATCATCTACTGATTTCATCTTGATCGTTAAGCTAAAAGCGTAAAACTATACTATATGTAGGTGTGGTAAGATCTATGTGTTATGGAAAGATATGAAGACGGCGCTTTATAATTAGTTTTTAGCCTACTCTAACAAATTATTCCAAATTAAGTTAAGTAAACAATTTTACCGGATGTAATTTTCTTTAAGGCAGTAAACATTAACGAAATTGAACAAACTGTAATAAATTTATTTTAATTTATAATTAAAAACGAAAACGAAAACCCAATAGGTATATTGTAAGTTTTATTTAGTGTTTATGAATCACGTGTAAATTAATTGGCAAATTAAAAAATCGAATTCCTTCAATGCTAAAAACAATCCGAACCGAGCCAACGGTTTCTGGATTTTGCCACTTACATAACATAAACCAACTCACCCAATCTGCAAAATCTTAGATATTTTGTAACGATACCAAAATTTAACTGATATCAGTCTAGTCTAAATAAAAAGTCTGATTTAAGCGAAGATAACATAGAATAGATGAACTCGAATTTACATAAGCAATAAGTGGAAAAATACTATCTTTGAAATCTAAAGATATGTAATAGTTTAAGAATGAGTCTCCAGTTACGTGGGAATGACTGACAAGTTTTTAATTTTTAAGCGAAATCTAGTCGCGACCGTTTGGTTACTTATGTGGTCGCGAGCACGAACTCACTGGTGGACGTGGCTAAAAATCACGCTGTCTCACCAGGCATTGTGTCCGACAAAGGTAGTATCAGTGATGAGCAGTTAGACGCAGGAGACGCGGTAAGATGCAGGATCATTTATAGTAAAACAAGCGCGTAAAAAATTCAGAAAAGTTTTTCGGAATATCGGGTTTTATGAAAAAACCACTGCATAAATCAATGACCAATAAAATTGCCCGCGTGTTGGATTACGGCCTGCTCCCTCTTACCGAAGGAGGAGGTCTGGGTCCCAGCAGTGGGAACATTATAGGGTGATTATGACTATGGTGAAGAGACCGCGACAAAGCAGACCTGCGGAGGATACTTGGTGCGCAAAGATAGTGGATACCCAGCTTTAAAACAGATTCTATCATGCTCTGAGGACAGCGCGTGTAACATGGTATTATAAGACAGATCACACAGAACGGAAGATAGGCCAGTGACCAAATTAACAACATGTTCACCAATTTTCATAAGGGTATTCGATTTTTAGATAGTGTTTTTGATATAGACTGCAGTTTAGTAATTCATGAGGAACATTTTAAATTATATGCGCGAGAACGTACGTTCGCTGAACTAGTAAAAAAAAAACACTCTTTCATTTTTGAGAGACATTATTTTGACGAAAAAGCAAGAACTAATGAATGAATAGTTGAGTTCGAAACTGATATTGATAACGCAGAAACAATACCACTTACTTGGGCCCATCCAGCAGTGAACAATGCTTGTGGTAGTATTGATGAGTAGGTTGTATCAGCAAACATAGCGAGTGCTGGACCAGCGCAGACGCATGACATCAAAAACTCTTCACATAGCGTCCTGTCTATTAATGCATCGATGATTTTTCTGAAACTTATTAATAAAGGTAAATCAGCCATTTTCATCATCTTTTTTGTTCTTCTCTATTACCAACCAAACACTTTTTTTTTAATAGTTAAACAAAAACAAATATAATTTTTATAGCATTATATCACCAAAAAGTTATGTGTCTAGATAACTCGTATAAAAACGATATAGATAGAGATCTACCTAGATCGCAGTAAACAAGATATTCCGAAGAACCATTCAATTCCTAAACACCAGAATATTTTACAAAACAACCAACAATTTTCAAAAGTAATGTTCGTGACGTACTTGATTCCACCGGACTCATCGCCCTCCGACGCTAAATAATATTTTTCATTGGGATTGGAAAGATTACCATCTGTGTTTGTCAGTTTGATAATTGGCACGGCGCCGGCTTCTTCGTTCAGTTTCTTGTCATGCAACAACTTTTCTGTAACAAAGTTTCTACTTTTTATGTTTTTTTTTTTGCATTGCTTATAGGGAACGAGCTCGTTTTTATGAGTAGTGTGAAGCCAAAAGTCTGACAACTAGATTAACCAAGGGTTACACAATAACTGGGTTGTGGAGGGCCGATAGGGTTGCTCCAAATAAATTACTGGTATTCAGCTACATCCGGTTAAACAAGAAGCCGACTCCAATATACTTGGAAAAAGCCAAGCCAGATTGATAGGCAGCGAGCTGGTCACAATGCAATGTAGTGGCTGACGGAGTTTATTTTGAAGATAAAGTTGATAGAAACCATTCCAAAGTCGAAAAGTCGAATTCAGGTTAGTATATCCAGTAACTACTAAAAACCCTTTATGACAAGAGGCCTGTTTCACTGTATCTATAATAGTATATCACGCCTTCTTCCAATGGGGATGACAGAAACCACAGAATGCTACCTGCTAGGATCTACATATACACACTGCTTTTGCTGCGTTTATGTGTATATGTTGCAGCCATCTGGTTATATTAGCCAGCTAATTGGACGCCTAGGCCGTTCATTAAACGCCGGCATCCAATTGGATGCCTAGGCCGATAGTTAACTGAACTAGAATCATTCAACGTTTAACAACTAGGCGTATTGAAATTCAGCCTTTTGAAGATGACTGACCAAGACTCAGCCGAGTGATTAAAATTTAGTTCAGGTTTTTTCCACTGCGGCGCTAGTAGTCACCAAAACAAATATGGTCAGCTCACGGTAGCCTGTAAGACATTACGGGGACGTATTGACTGCCCAGAGCTCCTTGGCCTTTTCTGCCGATTATTTGTGCCCGACAAATACATCGGACACCGTCAGAGCCGCCCGCCGGCACAATCTGTTTGCGCAACGGCCATGTAAAACTATAGCCAGAGCCGAATCCCCAGCCTGTCGTACCTTAAAGATGTTAAATGCCCTTCTGATTGCCCACCCTGAATGTGATGTGTTTGCGGATGAATGGAATAAAATTATGCGTATATGTCTGGTGTTCTGTGAGGGAAAGTATGCAAGGAAGTCCACTGTTCCATGTTAGTTTTTAATTTAATCATATATCATAGCATAGTTATTTGCCACGTTATAATATTGTTTCTACGTTAGTTAATGTAATTGGTGTTACCGTTTTAATTAACTATAAATAAATAAACAAATAAAAATAAATGGCATCAATAGCGCAAACCGCGAATGTTATTTTTCGTTCTTGTGTGTAATTTCAAGTGAAATTAAAGTGTGATTTGATTTTAATTGACAAAATAGTATGAAAACATGGAGGTGCCAAATAATACTACGTCTTCTGCAAGTGTTCGCGAAATGTATGAGTCTAAACTGACTGAAGTTACTGACCGATTTAATTTGAGTAATATTCGTGTTATGTACTTTGTTGTGAACAAACAGTTCAGTATTAGTAGTTACTTGGTGGTAGCATATTAATAAAACATAGTCACCCAAACCAAACATCACAAATTCATCAATATCTAATTTAACTAAAGACTACACGACATTCAGCCATCTGGTTAAACGTTGCGCCCTATGGAAGATTTTTGGAGGAATGTTGGAGGACTTTTTTTTAACGTGTCCCCACACTAGGATTTTTTCCGGTATTGTGGGTGCCTTTACAAACATTTAAACTCACATACACGAACAGCCAGACCCGGAACAACTACTTATAGGTCATACAAATATTTCTCGACAAATCGAACCCGCGACACGCAGCGCAGCAGTCATTCGCTTAACCACTGCGCCAACCGTGCCGTCAATGACTTGGCTAGTTGTCCTTCAGCTATTTAATTGGATGCCGGCGTTTAATGAACCGCCTAGGCGTTTAATTAGCTGGCTAATTTAACCAGATGGCTGCGACATACACATACATCTGGTCGTACATGCACGCCAGTTGCGAGTATTACGCACCTGATTTTTTTGAAGACTATCATCAATAACACACAAACTTTATGTCCTTTTGGAAACGTTATACCAAATAATTCAGCCAGATTTTATCCAAAGGTGATGGAATGGGCATCAGTAGAAGTATTAATATGTAATGAGCTTACCATTACCGCCTTCAGGAACATCAATCCTCTTCATATGCCATTCGACTGGTTGCATTAGAGCTACTGCTATGAAATTGTGCATAGTTAGCCCTGACATTATCAGAATTGTATCACGAAACCCGTATTTTACTAAAGACCACTTCACAAATAGTGGTGTTATCATTAAAATTACCGCTGAAACAGAAAATGTATGATAATACAAGTTTAGTTCTTGATGCAGATATACACCGTGACATTTTAGTCGTCTTACAGAGGTGGTCCACTCAATGCATCCGTCATAAAATACCTCTAGGCGCGATTAAAACATTGTTACCATTAATTAAGATGATTGGTACAAAGAAAAATAAATAATGCTTTAGAATTATGAAACACCCTCCGTTTTAATCATGTTTACGTATCAAGCGGTAGAAGATATGTACCTACCTACCATTATATTCTATAATTAATTTCATCTCCATAACAGTGTGTTTTACACTACGTCATGCGTCTTAGTGAATTATATTTTTATTTTGTTAATTATGCAAATGTACTCATTTTTTTTTTAATAAATCTTTAGTAGTCATTGGATACATGAAGTGGGCTGCCGTTGTAAGACGACTAAAATGTCATGGTGTATATGACATCGATTCAGTTATAATTAAACAGAACTATCACGACGTTAAATACTTATAAAAAGACATAAGATTAAAATGATTAGAATAATGAGACTATTCGTTTGTATTGAGATGGATTATGCAGAAAATATGTGAGTACTTGTCAAATGCGGTTGCTAATATTTGAGAAGCCCTAAAAATCATCACTGTTGGCATTGCTCGTTCGAAGACCAAAATGAACCTAATTCTTCATCTGCCTAACCTTTTCTCAACTATGTTTTTTTTTTGGTGGGATATCATCAAATAACATCTCCCGCTCTGGGTGGAGCGGGAGGTCGTGTCAGACTTTTACTGACTAAAACCCACCCTTGTTCCCTCAGTTGCCTGCGTGCCAGGGGCCGCTGTCTCTCTTTCGAAAAACCCGCAGCCCTGGCAGGCATCGGCCCTTGCGGGCCCCACCAGTTGGTGCTGACCCCTCTTTGAGGCGCGCGTGGAACACAACGTGCCGTCGACCCGGGCCTGGTCCTTACCGGACAGCGAGCTACCCATTACTCGCCGTCCGCAAGCCCGCGCCTACGGTGGCCGGGATCATCCTGGGATTCCCGAAGCCCTTCCCAAATATGTTAGGGTTGGCTTCCAGTCTAACCGGATGCAGCTGAATTTTACATGGAGCGACTGCCTATCTGACATTCATAACCCAGTAACTGGGTAATACTGGTTAATTAACCTCTTGGTAAGACTGGTTGTCATAGACTTATGGGCTTCTGACGACCCGTAACGACTGTACAAAATGTAACTAGGTATTAATAACACTTTTAATATACAATTTGTCACACAACCTTTTAGCCTATCATTGATGCACTTGTACCAAGAAAGTAATCTATCAAAATGGCTCCCTCCCAATCATATTATCTACCCTATTTGAACGTCAATATAAATTACTAGCTGTTACACAGTGATGAATTACATGACAGTGGAACTTCCCATATACCCACTGCCTGTCACGAAGATAATAACTGATGTGATGAAAACGTATAGAAATTGCTACATGTTTTATAAAATGACATGCAAAATAATATGAAGGGAACACAAGAAATTATATTGTTTAATTTGTCTTAAGTCCAGATGAAGTGGTCTGAGGAGGTCAGATGGGCAGTCTTGTCAATGTAAAATAATGGTAGTCGGCTGCATTTGTTTAGATTGGAAGCCGACCCCATCATTGTTAATCATCCAGATGAAATATCGGCTGTAATCTTTAAGGTTTACTAGACATTTGCGGTAGACCATATACATAGTTTGATTAATGAATCCTTCTAATGTAAAAGGCGCTGTGGTATTATACAGGGTACATTTTTAACCTGTGCGCAAACTGTAACCATGAATTCAGCATATCATTGTATACCCCTAGCCTAGAAATTTTTTCGTCATTTATACAAAAAACAATCGACTTCCAAAAAAGCACTAAAAAGTGAAAAATAACAACGTGATTTTTTTATATGGTGTACATATTATAGAGTAGTCTACACATTACAAAACATGACGCCTGTATTTTTTATTTATAATAAAACAATATGCATTAAAAAAAATGTACAAAGGCGGACGTACGACCTGAGGCATTTTCTACCAGTTAAAAACAGCGTAATGAAGATGCATCGTAAGGGCACTGGCTGGTGCAACATAAGGGATAGAAAACTATAAATTGTAATAAAAAAAAGGTATTATTGAAGCTAACTCAAAAACCACTAATCAGAACTTGATCAAATGTATAATTATCCAGGGGTGCAGGTTGTTCCAGGGGTGCGGGTTGTTCGAAAGAGATACCGCGCCCCCTGGCATACAGGCAACTGAGGGAATACGGGTGGCATTTAGGCAGTAAAAGTCTGACACGCCCTCCTGCTCCACCCAGAGCGGGAGAAGTTATTTGATGATTTCCAACCCAAAAAAAAAGAATGTAAAATTATGGCAACGCTTGATAAGTATACCCTTTTAAACGAAAGAAGATTTTTTTTTTAAATCAGTTTATAACTGACGGAGTTCTGAGGTACAAATAAAAAAACACAACCGAATTGAGGACCTCCTTTTTTGAACTCAGTTAAAAAAGACGCTCGTATTTCGCAATGGGTTAAGCAGAGATGAAACTGTAGAACACCCACATTTCGCCAGTTACAACGAAAAAAGAAAGAGTATTCTATTCTATCTTATAAAATGTACCGCTAAAGGATCAATTCAAGACACGATGCACTTAAGCGGACGTAACGTCTCCATACAGGACACGGTTGAGTGGGTGCCGTGCACATCCATTGGCAATAAATAACAATGTAAGGGGACGGGAATATTGTCATTTTATATTATTGTACGATCATTGGAAGCGGCTCGATGCGTGGGAAGCAAATATGAAGTGATCGAGTAGATCATATGGAATGAAATGTATTAAATAAAGTACAGGTTTTGGCTTAGAGACCAGTGGTAGCCTAGTGGTAACGGTTGCGACTTACGGGTTTTTTTTTTTTTTTGTGGGTGGGAAATCATCAAATGACTTCTCCCGCTCTGGTTGGAGCAGGAGGGCGTGTCAGACTTTTACTGACTAAAACCCACCCATGCTCCTTCAGCTGCCCGTATGCCAATGGCCGCGGTATCTCTTTCGAACAACCCGCACCCCTAGCAGGCATCGGCCCCCGCGGGCCCCACCAGCTGCTGCTGACGTCCTCCTGCGACGGGTCAGTACAGTGGCCCCGCAACCAACCACTTTTCGGCCGCAGGGGATAGGGAGAGCGGCCAACGCTATACCGACACTCCTCTTCCCCTGCGGCCCCACCGCGTCCGCCATCAAACGGTGGCGGCCCCGTCCAGGCTACGGAAGGGAAGAGCGCTACTCAAAAGTACCGGCACTCCTCCTCCGCCGCAGCCTGTAACCCTCAGCCGCGATGCCTCCCATTCGACATCGCGGCCCGCCTCAGTTGCGATGCACCTCACCGCAACCTACTTTTTGGCCGCTACGTCGTCGGCTTGGAGGCACAAGCCCTGACGAACGGCCCCACCTTGGGGTTCCTCTTCGCTTCACCGTGGGAGGGTGACGGTTACTGAGCCCCCCGCAACGACAATGCGGGATCCCCACTGGGGGGGTGCGACTTACGGGTTACAACAGAGTTCGGACTCAGACAGGCGATTTAGTATAGATAATTCATCACCACTACTCTCAAAATGGTGCAGGAAAAGATCGTAAGGTAACCGGCGTGTTCTAGAACCAGTAATTCGAAGCCATGTGACATCTACCAACCCGCACTTGGCGGGTGGTAGATTACAGCCGACTACGTCCGAAAGAGGAGTCCTGAGTCCCAGCAGTGGGAACATTTTAGGCTGATTCCGAGGTATTGGGTTTATTAAAGATTTTTTTTGTTGTCGTTAATTTTAAAGTGATGAACTCGATAGGGAAGAAACACAAAATAGTAGATTGTATGACAAGGGAGCAATATAATATTTTTAGCGCTATTTTGAATCCAGAGCGAAGCGAAGGATTCTAGAATAGAATCCCGTGCCTAGCGAGGGATTCAAAGTACATCGCCTGAGGGAAAAATATTTTTACTCTCGAGTCATGTACGCTACTTTTCATCTCCTTCTATGAGAAAATAAATAAGAGACACTTTTAAGTATTTAATGAATAAGTTTATGACGTTATTAGCTTCTATTTTTATTGTTTCAGGAGCTAATGCACTATCACTTTCAGAATTCGACGTAGAACTAATTTTTTTTTCGTCAAAATACAATAAAGTCCGTACCGATTACAAGAACAGGGAAGTAAATCGCGCGCTTTGGTTTTTTTTTAGTTACCGTGCCTCCCCGCACCGTACAGCCAACACTTGCAGCCAGTAATTTAAATAATTTGCGTTCGATTTCAATGAACGATTCATGTTCCAAATTCAAATCTCATTACTGCCCGCTAAAAAGTCTAGTGGAGAAAAGAGCTACTTTGCTCCCGCTTAAAGAGGAACAAAACGACACTTTTCGAATGGAAGGGATGAAAAGGCATTTTAATTGTTTTTAATCCCACTGGTTCAGCCTTAGTCGACGTTCACACGGACGTAATAAAAAGAGACGGAATTTTTTCGCGCAACTGAACATTAAGAATTCTACCGTACTAGTGCAGCGCGAGTGAGCATCAGCGCGTTGAAAAAACACACCGTTCGATTTTCAACTGTCGGTACTAAGCAGAGCATTGAAGATGCAGTGCGCAAAATAATCGCACCGTGATTTTATTACGTCCATGGGAACGTGGTAGTAGTAAACTGGAGGTGACAAATCAACTCAATCCTTCATATTTTACAGGCAATCATGGCATAGGGCTTGATAGTGACGTCACCAAATGTAAAAAAATATATCAGCTCCTGTTTATCCTGAAACTGACGGATTTATATGTACGAATTTATTGTAAGGAAACACGCACGTCTGTTATGAAACCGAACGTGTTTGATGCACTGCAAAAGATTCATTGATCTACAAGTAAGTGGCGCCATCTGTCACGTCTTACATCAACTATCGGACGAGAACACGTTCAACGTCGTTAATCTCATTACAAAAAAAAATAGTTCGAACTGTTAACCATTCAGTGGGTTTTTATATTTCGAACATTATTTCGACTGTGATAAAGTTTTTAATATAATATCGGCAATTTGGGTTTAAAACCAGTTTTTGTATTTAGAACTTTAACATTGTCGGAATATAGTTTGAAATTCAAAAATGGCTCGATGGTTTAAACATGCTTCTTAAGATAATTCGTTATTTGAAATGAGGCCTCGGAGTTCCCCAGTGATCTTCTATTAAATCAAAATGCAAAGTCATTTAATCAAACTAAGCAGAGAGTCAGCACTTTTTGAAAAATTACATAAGACAGTCCCCAAAAACGCTCGCCCTTCACCAATTCCTAGTGCTTTAGATGGGAAGAAGAAATGGCGCAACAAACTCCCCAGCCGAAATCCGAAGCAAACTTTGCGTGCATTAAAAGTGCATACACGGTTTGCTCCGGCTACTTAGCTTGTTTTATTGAAACTGATGATGTTAGGAAACGTATCGGTTAAATTATCTCACGGATAACTATTAAGATCTGTTCTAATCTACACACTATCTATGAAAAAATCGAACAATCTAATAGTATCAGAAATAAGAACAAATTTTATGAAGAGAAAAGCTTTTTAAAGGCCAAAGTAACCATGATTAAAAACTGAACAGCTACACAACTCCATTTACGAACAACATGATAAACACGACGCTTAAAACGACCTTTCAAAAAGTCCCATACAAAATAAACAAAGCGAGCACAAAGCGCAGATTTTGATGAATGACGTGTCAAACAATTTGGATGGACTCGATGACGTCGGCTGACAGAGTGCTTTGTTGTCCCTATCACAAACATTGGACTTTTTAGAGGTTCAATACATTATTGTGCATTTATTTTGTTGAAAGAGTCTATAGAGGACATCGGGTTAGAAAATAATGGCCGTTTGTAGTAACAGTACAGAACACCTAAATGAATAAAGTACCTTTCAAGCAAACCAATAGTACAATGATATTTTTGCGTTCATTTAGGAAAAATATTATTTTATTTTAGTTTTAGTGAAAACGGGCAAAAGATTTTTTCTTTGGGATCAGATTTACCTACGTAAGTATCTTGCGACAGTCACCAGAATAATATTATGCTAGCTTTGAACTTCATTAATCACGTTTCATTTATAATATTACTAGCTGACCCAGCAAACGTTGTTTTGCCTTATAAATTATTTAGAGGTGGACTACCCCTAACATTTAGGGGGATGAAAAATAGATGTTGGCCGATTCTCATAGATACCGGATAAGCACAAAAAATTTCATCAAAATCGGTCAAGCCGTTTCGGAGGAGTATGGCAACGAAAACTGTGACACGAGAATTTTATATGTTAGACTAGCTTTTGCCAGCGGCTTCGCCCGCGTGGAGGTCTGTGGACTATAATACATCAAACCTTCCTTTTGAATCGCTCTGTCTATTGATGAAAACCGAATGAAAATCTGTTCCATAGTTTAAACGATCTAAGTATACAAACACGAAAAGCATCTTGGTTTTAGACTATGTAAAGTCCATTACACACACACATACACACACACACACACATTACATTTTAATTTTGATTTCATGAAATTTTTGAATTAATTATTTTTGCTTATATTTATTAACATTATAATTTTAAATTTTAATTCTATTGCTAATATTAATATTATTCAATTATGGTCTGAAGTGGACTGAAATGAATGATTTTGAATTTGAATTTGAAAGTTAAGGTAGGAAGTAGTATTATCTTTTCCAAATTAATTCACAGTAATTATGGTAAAACTTACCAATAACACTTTGCACTAAACTTATTGCCATCAGTCGTCTCCTCACGAAATAACCATTCAGTACAGTGCAGGACAAATTGTATATTAACCCGAATCCAAGCCCCTGAAACAGTGAAACATTTATATTAAACGAAACATTATTTTTGACTGCAAAGCACTTCACTTCACACAAATTCACTTCTCCCGATGTACGTACGATGCGACTAAAAATCAGTCTTTGTTGAAGGAGTCTAGCTTATTCCGCCACCTCCTTCTGGGCCAATCATCCCGGATTCACCCACTGTTGGAAATATGCCTCTCTTTGCTTGTGCAAATACGGGCTCATAATGAAAACAATTGTCCGAGAGACTATGTGAGTTGAATACGGCCTCTGGTACGACTTCCAATGGACCGTGGCTTCATGGTTCCGAGTTTTGTAGAAAGAATTAGATAATATGAATAATAATTTGAGGAATTTAAATCAAGATAAAATAATCACAAATAATAATTAGTAAAGAAAGTTCTTTATGTGTTTTAAATTTGGCAACACAATTCACGACTGCGTTTTGTGGTTGTAACAATCATCGAATATCATTATTCTAGCCAATAAATTAGAATGCGTTTAGGAAACTATTGGCAAGGATAGCACTCACCGGAGATCATAATGGTGACCCAGTGGACGACTACAAATCAACTGACTCTACGTGTCTTCATCGTCGTATCGTAAACTGAGCTACGTCGTTTCCATACTCTGATGTTTGTTAGTTAAACATTAAGTACAACAGTTGACCGGTAACACATAGTAACTGCGGGGACAGGGTACATAATTCGCCAAAGATGTGGCAACCCCTTTTTAGCGATGACAACGATCCTTATGGTCCTTTAATTATTGTGAATTTGACAACTATCTGGGTAATTTTTTTCTCAGTTAATTTTATTCATGGCCTGGGATTTTGAGTAATTTATGCGGCCTACCCAAATGTTCTTTGGTATTGGTGGCTGATTAAATCGTTTAGCTCTTTAAGTTCTGGTTTGAGCTGACACATGCGTGCACTGACTAGACAGCACCACTCAATCTGTGTGGTTCTCTCCTGAAAAGACCATTTCAGACAACAATCTACTAGGTCTTCACATGGCCTGAACAAAAATACGTCTGATCTTTAATAGATACTGTGACCTCTGAGTTTCTTTCAGCATTTCTTTTATAAAAGTGTTTGTACAGAAATAAAATCATTTGTATGTAAGGATGGGCATGATCAATTCTAGCTTTAATTTTTTCACATATGCTTTTATTGCATATTTCTTACTGAAATCCCATAAAATCCAACTGCAGAAAAAATGCAGTTGGTTCGCAGACAAGATAATGTCCATCTACAACTCTTACTTTATAATTATCCTGGAATTACCTGTAATACTCCATGGCAAAGGTGGAACGTGAACACCGACCTCACGAACATGATACAAATGACTCCAATATTGAATATTAGCGTAGCTGCTAGTGTAAGCATTCGTTCACTCATGAAAGAGAGCAATGGGCTCGTCAGGAACCCTGAAATTTAAAAAATAAAGTATGTGACATCGTGTGTCAATTTCAGATGATTCTTTGAATACGGTTTCCTGTATACTTACTCGTTGAAAGTTTGCACGGAGAGAGAGAGAAGGGAGAAATGGGTTACTGATTTATTTTGTTAGCGAGAGCCATTGTATGTATTTTTGCTTTTAGAACATTACCATTGTCTCGGCTAGCTTTATTATGATAAACTAATAAGCTTTTGCTTGCGGCTTTGCTCGCGTTTATTTAGAATTTGACTATCAATTCGGGTTGTAATCTGCTTGTAATAATATAATTCAATCATGATTTGGAGGACACGTGGCGCCATCTATTATCATAAGAACATTATTGTTGTTTTCCTCGCGAACAGGTACTTTTTTCACGATGAAAGGTACATTTTGTCCATTTTTGTACACCTGACAACGTATATGCAAAATTTCTGGATGATCGGTTCAAAGATTTAGGCGTAACAAAACAGCTTACTTTCGCATTTATAATATTAGTTAGGATAAACGTGGTCCTAAGAACAAAATTCATCAGTGGACCAAAATGTATAATTAAGATGACACTGGAGTTTAAATTTCTTGTTTCCATGGTTAACATTTGTAATGGAAAAGTGATATTTACCTGCTATTGCTGTACATAATGCGCTTAAACCTCGCATTAGGGAGACATTTGTTGAGCTCTTTCCGATATCTTGAAGAAACTCTTTGTACAATAGTCCATAGCTGGATATGAATGCAGTCGATGTTGACTGAAATGGTACAAAGAGGAGAAAATTAATGTAAGGAAAGAACACCAATACTACTCTTGCATCATCTGCCTAGCTTTTTCCCTACTCTGTCTTGGGGTCGGTTACCAGTCCAACCCGATGTAGCTGAGTACCAGTATTTACATGGAGTGACTACCTATCTGACCTCCACAACCCAGTTGCTGAGTAACACGATACCCCTTGGTTGTCGGACTTTCGGGCTTTTGACGACCCGTAACGACTGTCAAAGATCCACGAAAGCCGTAACCACCGTTCCGCGGCACGGAAGGGTCTTAGTATGTAAAGATGGTCACCAACCCACGGGCTACCCACGGCAAGTGTAACTTAATCTATCGATTGACCCGAGAGGCTGTTAATACTTAGCCACAAGCCCCACCAACACTACTTTTTATCAGCTGTTAATAAACTGCTTTGAATAAAATTTTGAAAATCAGTTCAATACTGTTTTTCGACTGGTGTTTTGTCAGGCTCTAGCTTGATGTTTACTTTCATTTTGCTAAGTATGTCACCTAGAGACATATCAGCTGCAAAATAAAATATGACGTTATGTCACAAATATCCTGCGACATTTCAACATAATAATATAGCGTTGCATAAATTATTTGGCAGATACCATTATTCGACTGTCTTGCTTATCTGTCAAGGACGCGTCACAAAGAACAAAATACAGCTGTCCGTCATTTTCTCATGTCATTGTGCATTAGCAAAACTAGAACTCACACCTTTATTTTTACCCTCATCTTTAATTTTCTGGTTGCAACGATGACACGTTCTTTTAGTGCCAGCGCAAACTGTCGGCTTGTCGTCGCAACAAGACGCAAAATGGTCGTTTGATTCGCTTGGATCTGCGTCTTGTCGCTATAACTAGACTCATAGTTTATGCCTGCGGCTCGTTGTTATGACAGATTTCGTGCAGGACGCGATCCTTTTCTATGAGTATTTGAAAGAGATGGTCTTGTTCATCTTGCAAGTGAATATGGGCCCTGGAAAGATACATACACACTTGCACCTTCCTCAGTTCTCACAGCAAGCCTGACGCTGACCTATCGCATGCGACTGTCTTTCGTCATGTGTGGGCGTACACCATGCGTCTAGTTGCTGCGATAAGTAGCGAGAGCGTGTCACTCGTCTAGCTTGTCGTTGCTACTCTGCAACTCGATGCCAAGTATCGGCCCTAACCCCTTGTTGCACATTGCGGCGGTAAGTCCCCTCTTTGAGGAGTGGCTTGAGAGGCGGCATGGCGTCCTCACCTTCCGCCTGACACAGGTCCTCACCGGACATGGCTGTTTCGGGAGGTTCCTGTTTCGGATAGGGCGGGAGGAAACGCCCGGGTGTTTCCATTGCGAAGATCGCCCAGAGGACACGGTGGAGCATACGGTGGAGGTCTGCCCAGGTTGGGCGGAGCAACGCCGTGTCCTCGTGGAGGTGATCGGCGGCGGCGATCTCTCGCGTCCGACCCTGGTCCAGGCCATGGTACGGAGCGAGAGGGCATGGCTGGCAGTCGCCTCCTTCAGCGAAGCAGTTATGCTCGCAAAGAGGGAGGCGGCGCACGTGAGGGAGATGCAGTACATGCGCCCTCACAGCCGTGGCCTTCGCAGGAGACGCCCTGGGCGTCGGGAATCCCAGGCTGATTCCCGGCCACCGTAGGCACGGGCTTGCGGACGGCGAGTAATGGGTACCTCGCTGTCCGGTAAGGACCAAGCCCGGGTCGACGGCGCGTTGTGTTCCACGCGCGCCTCAAAGAGATGTCAGCAGCAACAGAGGGGCCCGCAAGGGCCGATGCCTGCCGGGGGTGCGGGTTGTTCGAAAGAGATACCGCCGCCCCTGGCACACAGGCAACTGAGGGAACACGGGTGGGTTTTAGTCAGTAAAAGTCTGACACGCCCTCCCGCTCCACCCAGAGCGGGAGAAGTTATTTGATGATTTCCCACCCAGAAAAAAAAAAAAAAAAAAAAAACCCCTTGTTGCACAGTGTGCGCTATGTTAAAAACACACCATGCACTAAATACCAATAGTTATTAATTGATTTAAGAATACTTACAATATTTATAATCACAGCTATTGCTATCATGTAACCCCATCCACCGTCAGGAGCCACTATTTCACAGTTTTTCTTCACTTTACTACTATCCTTAGCACTCATTTTAAACGAATAACAACATGCAACAGTATTGTCTTAGTGAATAAAACAATTAATGGTAACAATTATATCTTTTATCTCCTGTCAACAGTCTTCATTATTAATTTTACTGCTTAGGATCTAAGATGATAACATGAAGTAAATACCATTATATTGTTACGATGAAGGCGAGGTTTGAAAGAGATTTTGATTAAGATGTTTCTGGCTGAGATTCAATTCAAAGACTTTGAAACAAAGATCATTCACATCATATAGTATCTCCCTATTCCACACAGTCTTCAGAGAAACTCTTTGACAGCGTTTAGGATGATGATTTTGGGAGGGCCGTTTAAATAATGTTGTCATTGTTGTTACAACACCAACGTATGCCATTGAATTATTACTATGTCAAAAAAAGGAATAGCAACTTTATCATGTTCATCATTATACTTGATGGCAATCAAGGATCCATTGGTGTAACCAGCGAAGCATTCTGTAGGTACCAGCTTCTCATGAAACCTATTGATTGCATATAAATATAATCTCCCATCTTGATTTAAATCTCTCACACATTTAAATTCATCCATTATCCATCCACACAATATATCTTACAGATACATGCGAGTGCCGTCTACCTGATTACGTACGACACTATAAAAGTCAGAGATAAGGCGGCCATAACTCAACAGAGACAGAAGGTAATCTACCCGACTTAGGCCGTAAATATACAGGCTTGCCAGGGTAACATGCCAGCGCGACAAACTTTTGTCGACGTATTATCTCGTATCGAAACTGGAATTTTACCTGTAGTGTTCTGACGCGAGATATTGCAATGGATTTTTTTGTCGTGTCGGCTGTTCTCGAGAATTACGGTTTCTGCGGTCTCTTTGTAGCCTCCAGATGTTTCCAAAGCCTCCAATTATGCAAGAAAATTATATATTTTCCTTGAAGTATTACTATGGTAATCTCGGTGTGGAAGAAAAATGCCATCAGCTGTTCGTTATCTCATTCAACGAAGAAATGGATTAGCAACTTATCCCGCTTTTCTTTTTACTTTGAAACGTGTTAAAGTTAATCTTCGAAGTGCTCAAAGAAAAGTACCTAACATTGATGAGTATATCATCAATGTCAGTTTTTTCGGCATCTTAGTTTTCCAAAATACGGGATGTATGTATAAGTCCTAAGACTAAAGTCCTAAGACTATAAGTCGTCTTCACCGTATTCGATCACAGCGACCCAGACTACCTGATTTTCTTTTCTTTTGTACGCTCTCTGATGACTTGCAAAACCATATTTTTTCTTGAAAACCCGGTCACACCGTGTACAGAAGAGCTGATGAATATTGTTGTATGTTGTGGTATATGAAGGCCTTGGGTGAAATTTGCCTATTTGGCCTTCCTTGTCTAGGTCTTCAAGACGATTCGTTTCAAAGTATGACATCGGTATGGACTATGCTTTGCAATTGTTAACCACCCTTAGGTTGAATGTCGCTTGCACGTCAGAGAAGGACAAGGACTTTTTTGCTTACAAGACGTATGTGACAGTTAGATAGTTTCAACCTTAGTGAACTGTACGGCTATTAAGACTATAGTTAGGAGCCTAAAGAGTAAAAATAACTTATTTTTTTTTTTTTAAGTTAAACAGTTTTAACTAAAAGCTAAAAACTAATTCGGTAAAATAAAATCGTGGGGCGTAGCGTAACCTGAGTAAATATGTTTCACGCGCCCCACGATTTTATTTTACCGAATTATATTTTAACATTTAGTTAAAACCGTATAACTAAAAAAAACACTAATTTTATTTACAAGTTTTTGTTTTTATTTCTCATTCTATTTCGTTTTTTTTTTATTATTATTAAATTGTATTGATAAAACTAAAGGTGCGCACCAAATATCAGATCAATCTACCAGCAGGAAGGGCGTAAAATTTCAAGTACTAAATTTGACCCAAACAAACAACAAACAGGGCAAGCTAAATACGTAAAACCGTGTATTCAATAAAATGAAGTGAATGAGTTTACGGACTTAGTTTAGGTTAAAATCGTTGTCCTGCACTTATCCCAATTTAGTCGCCCTTTCTATAGCCATATCATAGCCATATAATCATTCACACAGTCTATATATCTATTGACATGATAACATAAATTAATAATAACATTTTAGATTAAATTAATAATACATAAAATTTTACCTTAGACTATACTTAGAATAAGTTAGTTGCATGTATACTTAAATAAGTCCTCTTCCTTCAAATTTTTCTGTTGCTGTGCTCGACAGGGTCCACGATTGTTACAATAAATGTTTACTTACCACCGAAGCATATACATTGTGGAATACAATAAATGATTGAGTATTGAGTATTGTTTCTTTGGTCTTCTCCTAGTCGTATAGGAGAAGACCAAAGAAACAACAACCAAACCTTCGTCCACATTCATACTCAAAACTTGCCTCACGACATTTTCACGTTCTTTTCGACATTTTAAAGTAAGTTTTGTTTTGTAATTCGTATCTAGTTAGCATGTTAATTGGCACGAATACTAGTCAATTTAATAGCGTCATCAACTTCGGAATTTTAAGGATTTACGAACGTAACAAAAACTATTAATTGTGTAATTTTATTTATTTTCGGGTGACATAAATTAGTTTTTATGTATCTGAAGCAATTTTATAACACTAACAAGCTTTTTACATTGTAATAAAAATAACGGGCTTATTAATTCCAAATAACTAGCTACCTATATATCTATAACTTAAAATAGGTAGTAAAATGGTTTTTTGTATTGAATTATATTATATATAAATAGGTATAGTTTTTATTTTATTTTGTTACTTCAAGGTTTGATGTTGTAACTACTTACTATCTAACTATTATTTATTTATTGATATTTTTTATAAAAACGTTGCCCCAAACTAGGAATTTCTCCGATATTGTGGGTGCGTTCACAAACAAATGTTACACACAGACATACATACATCCAGACCCGGAACAACCATTTGTAGGTCATACAAATATTTGTTCTGTGCGGGAATCGAACCCGCGACACTCAGCGCAACAGTCAATCGCTTAACCACTGCATCAACTGTGCCAAATTCAAACAAAATGTAGGCCATTGCAAAAAGGCTTGGTTAGAACTGGTTAGAACTTATTACCAATATAAATTGTAGATACATAATCATTACAAAGAACGATAAATGAACTGTGTCATCATTCTCCTGCCCTTATCCCAATTTATTTGTGGTCGGCGCAACATGTCTTTATCTTCCAAGCTTCTCTATTAGTCGTTATCTCCATAGTCACACCCTTTCTAACCATATCATCATTCACACAGTCCATCCATAGTTTCTTTGGTCTTCCCTTACTCTTATAGCCGTCGACATTCATACTCAAAACTTTCTTCACGACGTTTTCCTCATTCCTCCGTACCACATGCCCATACCATGACAACCGATTTCCACACAACTTTTCAGTTATCAGTGCCACTTTCAGACTTCCTCTTACGTACTCATTTCTTATTCTATCCCTCCTTGTAACACCGCACATCCCTCTTAACAGTCTCATCTCAGCTACATGCAATTGCCTTTCATTCATCCCTTTTGTGGCCCAACATTCGGACCCATACAAGACGGCAGGTCTTACCATGGTTTTATACATCTTCCCCTTAAGTTTAAGGGGAATGTGGGAGTCACAGATTACCCCCGTAACCTGTCGATAAATGAACTGTGTGAAAGATGATATCTCTGGCTAAAAAGGGGGTGATTACCGAGATGCCGACTAATAGAGAAGTATGGAAGTCGGGATAAGAGTGAATGATGATGACGACACAAAATTACCTATTATGGTCTCTTAACTAATATCATCATAGCAGCCGAAAGACGTCCACTGCTGGACATAAGCCTCCCCCAAAAGGGGGGATTTGCCATAATCGCCACGCTTGGCAGGCGGGTTGGCGATCGCAGTACGGTGGTCAAAAGCATAGAGAACGCTGCTGCCGATTCTCTAGTAAGTCCCTTAGTCGCCTTCTACGACACGCGCGGGAAGAAATGGGATGGTGCTATTCTTTTACGTCCGGCACCACACAGAACCTACTGCTACTTACTTCCTTACCTGATATACTTAGACAAAAATAGATAGATCTGCACGTCTTCTACGTGCTTCTCGTGCTGCATATTTCCTTACATTTCATGCCTAAAAGGTACAAACACAAAGGCTACAAAGGAATTCCGAATGACGCGACGTTCAGTGAGATTTTTCGCACACTACCGATCATGTAATTTTCAATGCTCCTATCATGAATGATGTCATGCAGGGCTGCACTTGGAAACAAACTGATAAACTTAGTTTCAGTGAATACCAATTTACTTAAGTTGGGTGTTGTTGGTTTATTTGTTTGTGCCCGGTTGATGGCAATAGGCTGGCCCTTTTTACACGGCACTTAAATATAACTGAAGAGATGTGGGTGTTCTATAGACCTCTGTAGGTATTATAAACCTCTGCTTGAATTTTTTTGGTCAACAATAAAAATGGAATTGTTTAAAACATTACAATTCTATAAAGGTCCTTTAAAAATATCAATTTATTTATGAAATATCCAACATCAAGACATTGTACTTACATGAATTGACTGTAACTACAAAAAAATTGCATTATTAGATTTGAACAAAAAAAACAACCTTAGTCCCAGGCTTCCATAGAAAGCGAAAACAATTTAAGCTGTAGAATTAACAATAAAAGTTTAATCCGTCCCTGTCTCCACGGTCGACGTATTTTTTCTTCCATCAGCCATTGATTGGCAGCCGAAGCGCCCTGACGCCCTGTGCGTTGCAATTTCCACTCAGCAAGATTGACTTTCACATTTGAGGAAGAATGGGAACTAGTAATATTGGTAGGTATCAGTGGCGATGGGTCAATACGAGCCGATTCCCATCGCTTTCCTTTAAGAAATCCCACCTCCCACTGATCCACGTTCATTATTTCAAAGTACAATAAATATTTATGTGTTTCTAATTACTGCATATAAATCTGTTTCGTAGTTAGGAAGAACAAAGCAGTCAAACGTTTTTACTAGGTATGTGCTTTCTGTGTTTCTACTTAAGGATTTCTTATGTAACGTAGGTAATACGCAGATATTCGTATTTAATTTATTTTTCAGTAATCATAAGAAAACACTCATTCACAACAATTTATTTTATTTATTTTACTTTCTTACTATATTATTACGGACATACACTTTACTATGTGTTTATTATTCTAGGTGGTGCATACTGTGTTGCCATCTGACATTTTGCTGAGCTGAGGCCCTTCTGGCATTATTATCATTGGTTTCTGTTTTTTTTTTTTTCCTTTTAAATCATTTAAGGTTTGTTATTAATGCTATAATGCCATAAACGCATTTGTCTTTCTTTCTTTCTTTACTGAAAATAGGAGAAAAGCAAATCTTCCGTACCAAATTTTCTGATTCCAACTCAGTATCAGGTAAAAGTGGGACCTTATCTTCTGAAGAAACTTGAATCACGCGGCAAGTGTATTTTTTTTGTGACGGTTTTCCTGGCCATAATTCTAGCCCTCGCCACTGGTGCTCATTTAGGGATAGGTACTCATTTCATAAATGTTTGCTCCTGGGGGTCTACTCTTTCCCTCTTATTTATAAACGTTGCTTAAAGTTAAAAGATGTTTAAACGTCAAAAACGAATGGTTAAACAGACGCTATAATCATTACTTAACGTTAAGCAACGTTTATAAATAAGTGGGCTTAAGTTCATCAACGAAGAAACGTGCCCGTCCGAAAGTAGTTGATCTGTCAAAACAAGTGCCAAATTAAATTTTTCAGACGGCCAAATACGTATCGAGAGTAGGGACAACTGTCAAATCGTGTTGTCATTCATTCTTAATTTGGGTCCCGTAGTAATCATATTTCCGTAAGAGTAGGAAACGCCCGCAACCACCCGGGCATAGGGAGTAGGCTCTCTGGCACAGCAATTATATTTAGAGTTCTGAGTTCGTAAATGTACCAAAACAGAATGTATTTGTATTAGTGATGTACCGACTAGTCGGCCATATTTGTAGGCGATTAGTCGGCGGCTAGTCGGCTAAAACTGCCGACTAGTCGGCCCATTTTTTACTCGTATTACGTATACTCTATCTATTCCTAATTACAATAAAAAATGCAGAACCCCCTAACATAATTCAACAAAAATTACGCCCCGCTTTAAACATCTGCAGTGTAAAAGCGAAACAAAGTTCCACACGATTTACGATTCTTTCCAAACTTTGGCGTTCTCCTACATTATTTTTGAACTGTGTACTTTGTAAACGGTGAGCAAAGGGTTAAAAGGCGCGGCAGAATGGATCAATAGGGAGCGGCGATCGAGGGTTAACGATGCACTGAACTCGTTTACTATCCAATGCAAATAAGGGTAAATTTCACCAATAAAACTGAACGCGATCACATCTAAACTGCGTTTAAAAGCTGTCAGTGTCAATACAATGATGGTCTCGAAGGTGCTTTAGATGTGCTGTTGGCGTTCTGTTTCATTGGTGAAATTCGCCCTAAGATGTGTTTAGTTTAAGCTATGTATGCCTATGTGCTGCAGGTATACTTGGTTTGGTATGTTTCTTGTTTCAGAATTGGTCTAATGCCAGTGTATATAGGCATTCAGGAGAATGGCATACATGGGCTCAATATTTGTGCTTGTTTTTTTTTTGTGTGGGAAATCATCAAATAACTTCTCCCGCTCTGGGCGGAGCGGGAGGGCCAGACTTTTACTGACTAAAACCCACCCGTGTTCCCTCAGTTGCCTGCGTGCCAGGGGCGGCGGTATCTCTTCCGAACAACCCGCACCCCTGGCAGGCATCGGCCCTTGCGGGCCCCATCAGTTGCTGCTGACATCTCTTTGAGGAGCCCGTGGAACACAACGCGCCGTCGACCCGGCCTTGGTCCTTACCGGACAGCGAGCTACCCATTACTCGCCGTCCGCAAGCCCGTGCCTACGGTGGCCGGGAATCAGCCTGGGATTCCCGACGCCCAGGGCGTCTCTTGCGAAGGCCACGGCTGTGAGGGCGCATGTACTGCATCTCCCTCACGTGCGCCGCCTCCCTCTTTGCGAGCATAACTGCTTCGCTGAAGGAGGCGACTGCTAGCCATACACTCTCGCTCTGTACCATGGCCTGGACCAGGGTCGGACGCGAGAGATCGCCGCCGCCGATCACCTCCACGAAGACACGGCGGTACTCCGCCCAAGCTGGGCAGACCTCCACCGTATGCTCCACCGTGTCCTCAGGGCGATCTTCGCAATGGAAACACCCGGGCGTTTCCTCCCGCCCTATCCGAAACAGGAACCTCCCGAAACAGCCATGTCCGGTGAGGACCTGTGTCAGGCGGAAGGTGAGGACGCCATGCCGCCTCTCAAGCCACTCCTCAAATAGGGGACTTACCGCCGCAATCGTGGCGTGCCCAATATTTGTGCTTGTTTACTCACACAAACCGTTTAGGTTCGACGAACTAAACGTTTGTTGGGTGTACCTTTGTTGTATATTGGTAGATGATGAAGTTATATCGATAAACTCTTTTGATCAAAACATATGTGACATTTAAAACTATTTAAATACTAGCAATAGCGACGTTTCGAGAAGAAAGAAGAAAGTACTGCTCTCAAAATGGTGAAGAAAAACATTGTGAGGAAACCGGTATGTCTTAGAACCAAAAACAGATATGTAACATCTACCAATCCGCACTGGGCCCATGTGTGGATTGCGGTTCACTCCCTCTTCTCTCTCTCACCGAAAGGAGGCCTGTATCCAGGCAGTGGGAACATAATTATAGGCTGAATATGCTAATAGCGACCAATAGAAAATGCTACACTATTTAGTGACATAGACAGTACGTAACAATAATAACATTACCTATTAGTTTCAACCCTTAACAAGCCCTGAATCCAAAATCATCAATGTATCTACAAATCAAAGCCTGTGAAGCTAAAACTGTTAAAAACGCTTCCTACCCGCCTGTCGAAGCGGAGACAGATGGGTGTTCGCGCCAGATCATTCATTCATCAAGCTCACTTTAAAATACTCTATGTTCATGTTCATCCATCAATAGCACTTTGTGTTAAAAACATTAATGCACTAGCTGGCTTTTACATTTAATTATGACTTTTTGCCACGAAAATGTAGGCAGATGTAAAACTGGGTAGGTAGCAAAACCACGTTTATTGCCAGTATCATTTAGTTTTTCGTCTCAAGTAATACTCAATTGTACATACAATTATGGACTAACACTATATTCGCAACTCACGCTCAACATTAACCTTAGCTTCAACAAGACTAACATGGTAAACTTCAGCAAAGTATAAACCCAGTTTCACTATATTCCAGGATTCTATGCGTCAAGAAAGCAGCAAATTCTTAAAAAAACAAAATTATTTTTACCCGACAGTTGGGTTATAATTTTGACCGGTATGTATGTGGGTATGGATCATATGGGTGTTTGTTCATCTGTTCCCCTATCTATACTAATATTATAAAGCTGAAGAGTTTGTTTTGCTTGACAGCGCTAATCTCAGGAAGTACTGGTTCGAATTGGAATATTCTTTTAGTGTTGGATAGCCCATTTATCGAGGAAGGCTATAGGTTATATAACATTACGCTAAGACCATTAGGAGCCTAGCATAGAGAAAAAAGTAAGTCACGAATACGAAGTACACGCACGGGCAGGCGAGGCGAGCGACGGGGTGGGTCGGGGAGCAAGAAATTTGACGCTAACGAAGTCGCGGGCAGAAGCTAGTAACTTCTAAACTACAACGACAAATAAGATATCGTGTGAAGCGTCTTGATCGTCCACAGGTTAAACCTATGTGGTGTCACATTCAATTGAATATGGCGCCTTCTAGACGACATCAAGCAATTAACTAAACAAACGAAAAAAAAAATACCAAATTTGTTGCATACGACCACAGCTTTCAGATGAGAACATTTTCTTGTTTCACACTTCTTAGAGCGTGATATTTCTGTAGTCGAGTTTTAGTTCTTAAACCTACTTTTTTTTGCTTTTAATTCAATGACATACTTTTAATTTTGGCTGTTCCTTGTAAAAAGTTACATATATTTACCAAGAATATGATTGGATTTAACATGGAAAGTGTACCCAAAGTATTTTTATCATAACAAAAAGCTAATTCACTCAATCGCAACGCCACGGATCAATACAGCCAGGGGTTGCACACTATGGACGCGTGACATGATTACCATTGCGAATACCACCACTTCGCGTGCTGTAACGCCTTCCAGTTGGTACCCGTGGGAGCATTGAACTTATGGGGTTGATGCTCTGTGGTCTTGAGTATAGATGATTATGTTGTCTTAGCTAACTATCGCGTTCTTGAAGACCGAAATCCAATTGTTTTAGACAACTAAATTCCAACTGTTTTTTGTTAATGATATGGTTGCAAGATCTTCATTTTCATTATTTATTTACAAGTTTCACAATTCTTTTGTTTCGAACACCTAGAGGTTACCGTACAGCAATCATTCGTAAAACCCAAACTGTTGCCTTAGTTATTTACTGGAGTTCAAATTGTTATTTCTTTCTCCATTTAATTGTTGAATAACGAAAAAAAAACCTCAAACTGAATACGAACCTCACCTAACCAACGTGCCTTTCAAACTCCCAATTTACCTGTAATCATTTATTTACAAGCTGAAAGTAGCTACACAAGTTATCCTCGACATTTTAAGTGTTTGGTGAAGCTACTCATGGCTTTCGCAGTTCCGATACCTCCTAAGAATGCTCAGTTGATATCCTTGTTAACGACAAACGTGTTCGCAAAAAAATCCCTTAAAAAATATATCTTACCTTCCTCCCTCGTGCACAATTTATATGAGAATGCCAAGAAATAAGGATTAGTCGGTCAGCAACCTTGGTAAAAGGTTGACTGCATTATAAATCGAATGCGCTCGACGAATTCAGGTACGGTCATTCGGTTAGGCCGTTTTAAATCCTGCTCTTATCCTGCGGGATAATATTGTGTCACACTAACAGAAGGAATAGCTTTAATTTTAGCAGTTCAACAACTTTAATTGCGTTTTTACGTTGTTGAGTAGACTTATGTTTAGCTCGTGGATCAATAGATAATCCTTCAAAAAGATTCAGATTGTGATCAATAGTGTGTTACACAATTAGGGTGCGGATTTGATAATAAGTATCATGAATAATATCAATGTAAACCTATTTGTCTTCTTTATAAATTGGTTGCCGTACTTTCTTTTATTTTTTCTTATAGTAGCTAATTTGTGGAAAATGTTTCGACGTAAAAGGACATTAGAGGTTGCACTTTTAAATTTAATTTTGTTGAACTACTGTACTGACATCGGAAAGGAAGAAACGGTGTATGAAGAGGCAGCCAATTCCAAATAAGTAGGTGGCGCAAGTAAGCGATACGGTTAGATTCAGCCGTTTGGACCGATAGCAAACTAGTTACATTGTGTGTTTGCTTCACTGAACCTGTACAACAACGTTGCAAGGTATTGAAACGTTTACAAGAAGAATAAAAAGGTGTAACAAATCTTAGAGCAAAACACATCACATGAACAGATTGCTATTGTGTTTTCATACCTACTGATGACTCCTTAAATTTTAAGACTTCATAAACAGAAGTCTTAAAATTACCATACACCATACCCATAAACAGGTTTACCATAAACAGGTTAGATTTCTATAAATCCTGAAGCATTTATTAAGATATTGTGACAAGTGACAATCGTGGTATGCAAGACAGATAACCCAAATAAAAACGGAGTCTTCAATATTCTTTTAATTGTTCACGTGTAAACGTCAAAAATGTTTAAGCAGATGCTAATCATAACTATGAACACTAAGCAACGTTGATATATAAGGGGAGAGTCCTTATCCGTATATGAGGGATAGGTAGAAACTCTTAGAATTATTAGAAAAAAGTTCATGAGGGATATGAGTCAACCGACAACTCGGACTGTAGTATAAATATAGATAATACTCAAGAAATGTGAAGGAATCGATTTATTAGAAATCAATACATTCATCCAACTTTGTATCTAAAACGAACCAAAAATGACAATAGACATTCCAGAAAGTATTACAATACACATAATAATTATGCTTGTCCTATCCATTTTTTCAGTATGCCTTTAATTCTTTTTCTTACCTCCTTTACGTAGTTGGCATCACTTGGATCTGGACTGATATCATGACAATGGGATACGCCCTTGATGTATATAGCTGGAGTATCAGCTGACAGATCGTGCATTATACCGAGTCTATGCCACGGATCCATGTCTCCATTTACAAATACCACATTCGTTACATTAGGAGTCAGTCCTTGATACAGTCTGTTCGTCTTGATGACACCTTGGTCTATTCTCTTCTCGTTGAATTCGTCTCCATAGAGCATTCTGCACATTTTGTAAAAGAAACCTATAGGAACAACATCTCCGAACATTTGTTTGTTCGAAGAAGAAGATTGGAAATAACCAAATTCTGTGCAAGTCTGATAGTACCAGGCCCACAGGACATCATTTTCAAAAATATTTTTAATCCACTGATTATAATCATAGTGATGACAATCATAGTCATCAGTCCTGAAAATAGAAGACCGGGGTTCTGGTTCTAATATATTGAAATTCTCACAAATTAAGGAAATGTCTTCGGTAATACCATACTGAGCTGCTTTGACGAAAGGGAAACTTTACTTGAGAAAAATAACTGCTGATTTTCGGGAACCATCATATCGACATCTTCACAAATGTTGTTTTCCTTTTTAAGCTTTTCAATCCCTTCAGAACTCTGCAACAATTCATGAAAAGTATTAAATTGATCAGTTATTTTACTGACGCATCCTTGTGACCCGTATGTTCTGAATGTATCAGTGACAGTTTCAAAATATTCGCCGAAATCTTTCTTGGCAAGTACTGGGGCACTGCTAGATAGTACTGCATCAATCAACCATGGGTACATCAATTTCATCCAAGCTGCTAAGTTTCCCGCGTAAGAACCTCCGATGACTATTACTTTGGAATTTTTGAATTCTGGAGTTTTCTTCAGTGTTAGGAGAAGATGGGCTGCGTCTGCCAGTGCTTGTCTCGAAGAGAGGAATCTCAGGTTTTTAGTGGTAGATGGTTGTAGTGGCTGACTTTCCCCGTAATATCTATGCTCCAGCATAAAATAAGCAGCGCCTGTTTCTTCAGCTAATTGACCTATAAGTGACTGTGAGTCACGACCATAATCCTTCAAGTACGTCATTCCTAGCTTGGATGGTTTTAGAGCTGCTTCGCCATTAAGATATAGAAGAATCGGTCCTTCAGGTTTCCAAGAATTCATTATTTTGTAATACTTCTGTTTCCAGGTACGTAGGTCACTGTTGTTGAAATGATCGACTGGTTGCTCGACCCAATTAGTTGGAGAACTTCGGAGGATAGATACGTTGAAATAAACAGATTTGTCATTTTCAAGGAGGAAATCTTCATGTATTAAGTGGAAAAAGGCACGAACATGACTCATTCCGTATAATAGGATCACAGTTTGCACTTGTAAATAAAACATTGTTTTTGCTGATACAATGTGTAAAAGCCGTGGTCAATTTTTATATACTAAGTCCATAAATAGTTATTATACATTCTCTAAATTTTTCCGTAGATTCCGTTGATATTTTAATAGAAATGGAATAGTTTAGCACCAGAGATATTTCTAGTTCCACAATACACGTGAGGCATTAAACAATTATTAGTATTTCTGATGTTATGTACTTTAAAACATTCCTTTCGATAAGAGACCAGGGAGAAACTATTGTGACGTTTATCTGTCTGTTTGCCATAGCTGATTATTTAAGAAACTACTTTGTACCTAATGCTAAAGATTGGAAAATTATCTTGACCACATTTTTTATAAAGATATGTATTTACTTTTAGTTTAATTACATTATGGACCAAAATGGGGTGTTGAAGTAGCAACGCGCATGTAGTAAATAAATAAATAAAGAGGGATTATTTCAATATGAAAGAGCTTCATTTGCACACAAAACCTGTACTTAATTCAAGTCAATTTTATTGCATTTCCAGATTCCTAGTAAACTCAATCCTCAGTAAATCCACTGCATTAACTCGTGCCCAACTTATTTGAGACAAGTCTCAAATACGTGAGAGCACAGAGCGGATTGTGAGTCGCAAATAAAATCACGTGGTTTAAGTGGGATGCGCTAATTCTCTTTGTCGCATTGAAACACCCAGACAGTTGCAGCTCAGTGAATTTAATACCTTTATTGTTACCTTATTTTCAACAACCGAGAATTGAGAATTCAACAGAGTGCAGCGCGACTTAGTTTCATTGCATCGAAAAAACATAATGTTCGATTTTCTACTCTTGGCGTTAAGCAGTGCGTTGAAGATGTAAGTGCACTAAAAATCCCACTGTGTTTTTACGACCATGGAAACGTGGGCTTAGTGCTCATACACACTGGCGGCATGCATCAATGTCAGAGGCAACTGCAGCCGTATACACCAGTCGACAATGTGCCGGTCGTGTATTAGAGCACTGTACTCAAATATACGAGCGGCACGTTGTCGTCGGCAGCCACAACTGCATCGACAGCAGGTCGGCGGCTGACGTTAACGCGTCTACGGCTGCCGCCGATGAGTGTCGATGGCTGCAATTGCCTCTGGTAACGTGCCGCTCTGGTAGCTATACAAAATTACATAACACAGTCCCCCAAAATGCGCACTCATCACCACCACTTCCTAGTGCTATAGCGCAACAAACTCCCCAGCAGCACAGCTGTCTGTTAAGTTAGAGTTACTGAGCGTTGAGTTCCCAAAGGTTTTTTGTAAACTGGTTTTTTATGTGGGTTTTGAGATGAAAAGTAACTATGTATACCAGGATTAATTGTTAAAATCATAATACTCCCTTCGGTCTGCCGAATTCAGAAGTGAAAATTCAAAATAAAATTTTTCCACGTTACGTTCAATTCAAATAATAATATTTAGATTTCGGATAACCAGGTATGATTCAATTGATAAAAATTGTTTATTTGTCTTATGACACACTTTGTGATGATTATTTCTTGCAGTTATTATTAGAACGTATTACTTATGTAAAGGTGATCTTTCTTTCATTGTAAAACGTTGTACCTGTAGATTGCCTCATTAGACCAATACTTCACCTATACAGGTTGGCAGGGACATCGAAGCTCAACCTGTTAACATAGATTCATTAAACGTTTCTGCAGGCTTATTTATTTAATAATTTTAAACCAGAATTCATTAACATTCCATAACTTGTCAGTAAAAATACTTAAAACTACGTTAGTAAAATTATTAATTATTGTAAAAAAAACTGAGCTATTAAATTTAACATTATAAAAAATTGAGCTACTTTACATTATAGCGGGCACCACCCGAGCCGTGAACCGTATTCCAGTGCTTCACAACCGGGCAATCAACCGTTTCCAATATGGTATTCAGAAGGCTGTTGGTTCTGCCCGCACGCGGCGCATCAGGGAGGCCACTCTCTTACGTACGATCGCCCTAAAGCAATCCGTTTTGGCCTTAGCAAACATACCTGATGCACTGCACGAGAACCGTAGAGAAGCGTTTTGTCGACGGAAGAGTACACAAAAATGGCGTTTCCATGTAGACAGTTGACAGTTTTATGCCGAGAAATGTAGACAAGCGATTTCTATTTTACGGTAGAGTAGAAATAGAAAGCGTCATGCTGGACCTACGTGCTTTGGAACTTTTCATCGGTTATCAAAAAAAAAACATCTGCTGTTTCATACAATAATAGAGCAATACCTGCGCAGTTCAAATGTATGGTACAGCTAATTTATTTTTAAACTAGCTCATCTCCGCGGCTTTGCCCGCGTGTTGGTCAAAAATTATCCTACGGGAACGTAATACCGGGATAAAAATTATTCTAGGTGTTAACCCAGGTTATAAACTATCTTTGTGCCAAATTTCATCCAAATCCGTTCTGCCGTTTTGCGTGATTGAGTTACAAACATTCAAACATGTATACTTTCACATTTACTTATACTACTAGCTTTTGCCAGCGGCTTCGCCCGTGTGGAGGTCGGAAGTTAGAAGTATTCCCGTTTGAGCACAAAAAGCAACAAAGGTGTAGGAATATCTTGGTGCTCAATGCATTAGGTGCTGTAAAAATTGTTGCTCAAACGGGATTACTCCGGAAATTATCCCGCGAGAACGTACTACCGGGATAAATCCATCCCTCCTCACAAAATTTCACATCAGGATAGTAAGATAAAAACGCATTACAAAATAACAGCATTTGCCGCATTCACCTTGAACGCCTGTCATAAAACATCCTACAAATTCCGTAATGAAAAACGACCATAAACATAAAAATATGCAAAACAGATTATTTAACAGCCATCTTTTCCCATAATCGTGGGTAAAATTACCAGTTTAACGTCCAGGGGTCGCGAGCAGGTCGCGAGTTTCGTGAAGATTCTTGATTATCGGATGATCGCGTGTGACCCTGCTTTGGCCAGCCCTGCTTGCCCTACATTCGTCAGTTCGCTACTATTTTGTTGCGAAACAGTGGGGCTTGGCGCCATCGAGGCGAATAAGGTTTTTTAGTGATTTTTGTGGCATCCATATTTTTTGTGCACTGGCTTCTGTGCTAAGCATGGCCTGCATTGCTATTGATAACCATTCGATAGGGTTCCTTGCCGAATCGAACGTCAATCAATGTCGTTAAAAGATTTCTCTAAAGTCTGTTCACAAATTCAAAACCCGAAAAATTTGTCGGTTTTAGGGCTGATTTTTAAATAATCAGATAACTTTTATTTGAGGAGTAAATACCGTTGTCAGCTAGCCGTCCGTTTGACAGCTTTTGTATAGAAAATATGCCAAACTACTTGATTTCATCATCATCATCATCATCATTTCAGCCGAAAGACGTCCACTGGTGGACATAGGACTCCCCCAAAAGGGTTTTGCCATAATCGCCACGCTTGGCAGGCGGGTTGGCGATCGCAGTAGAGTTGTAAGATGCATAGAGAACGCTGCTGCCCATTCTCTAGGAACTCCCTTATTTGCTTTCTACGACACCCATAAAAAGAAATGGGATGTTGCTATTCTTTTATGTCCGGCACCACACGGAACGGCTACGGTGACGCACTATTTGATTTAAAAAATAATAAATAATTATTCCACTACTGCGACCAAAATAAAATATTACATTTGCATCACCGCACCATAAAAAGTAAACACGTACTCAACGTCACTTATATAAGTACTTACATACCAATTATTCTATTGATAGTGATAACATTTATCTAACCGGGGATTTTTACGACTTATCGTAAATTAATCGCACCTTCAGATAAGCTTGTTTATCCAAAACAGTAGCGGAGTTTAAGGAAATCTTCGAACTAAAGACAGAGAATTATCATTATCTTGTAGGTATTATTATAGTCTTACTATCCTACTTAAATGTGAAAGTTTTTATGTTTGGGTGTTTGATACACAATCACTCAATGGCCCAACGGATTTGGGGCGCACAAATAGTTGATAACCTGGAATGTGTTAACACATAGGATACTTTAATCTCATAGTACAATCCCGTTGGATAATTTTCAACCTCCACGCGGGCGCAGCTAGTAGTTTATAAATTACAAGCTATTGCCCGCGACTTCGTCGTCGATTCAGAATAAAAAGTAGCTTTTGTCCTTACCTAGGTTATGATCTATCTGAGTGCCAAATTTCATCTACATCTGTACAGCCATTTTAGCGTGTAAGACATTCCAAATTTTACAACTGAAAGATGTAACACACGTTTTACAACTGTACATGGCGGTACGAGCTTGATGCCTTCATTTTATTTTTATTTTATTTTTTTTCCTTCAGATGGGATTGGTCCATGTTTGTGCAAGATCCTGTTAAGTAGAAAAAAAGGGGCCCTTGCCCCCTACAGTGAGACAACACAGGCTGATTTATTTATTTACAACTAAAATTTCCGATAGTAACTCCATTTTGCCGCCTATATACTTTACTACATGGCACTCCTACACACTTCTGCCTTGCCCTCCAGTGAATACAGTCACGATGTAAGGTAGGCTAGTTGACAATTTTTAGAAAGTAATTAATAATATTCCATTGTCTGTTTTCCTCCGACTCGTGGCGCTTCGGAAAACACGTTAAACTGTTGGTCGCGACTGTCATTTGTCAATCTTTAACAGTTGTTAGCGATAGTCAGAAATTCGAAAGTATGACAACCAGTCCTACCAAGTATATCGTACCCAGTAACTAGATTACGGCTGTCAGATAGGCAGTCGCTTTATGTAAAATACTGGTATACAACTGTATCCGGTTAGACCGGAAGCTGACCCCAAAAAAAAGCTTGAAGATGCTATCTATTTTCCTTGAAATATATAACATACTAACTAAATCCATTTTTCCATTTTACAGTCAAGTAGCGTAATGTATGTATTGACCCTGAAATTAAAGATACACATTCTGAATCAGCTGCTCAACATCCCGCGTGTGTTGTAAGACTCAACTGAGCGGAGATAATTGCTCTCTTGCGCGTGAGCAATGGAGCTTGGCATTGCTGTTGTATTATTTTATTATTATATACAATGAGTTCCTTCAGTGTGATACTTGGGGTGTGTAAATGGGTTGTGAATTACCTGTTAGCTGTACATTTGAGGATTATTTTGTATTTATTTAATAATAGTCCTATGAAAATTCCCAAAGAAAACGTACCAAGAATGGCTTGATAGATTTAATGAATACTTACTGTTATTAATTGACTCTATTCGTAAGTATACATATCTACTAACACATAACATAACATCTAGCACATCTTATAGATAGATTATGAATAGGGATGCCTCGATACGCCTTTTTCCGATACGATACCGATACCGATACCGATGCTCATATAAAAATATAGGTGATATCAATACCGATACTGATACGCTTATTGATTTAAAAAATGAAGGTAAAATAAATAAAACACAAGTCAGGTTATTTTTTTAATTAATATAAAAAGAACAAATAACAGGACAAACTAAATAAAACCGTTTATAACTATAGATAGGTTGAGTTTAGTTAATATTATATTTAGCATAGTTAGTTCGTGCCTCGTTTGCAACGAAATAGACGAGACAACACCCGCGTTTACATTACATTTTTAAAGCGCGAAATTGGAAAAGTATTGTTGAATCGGCCATAAAAATATCGCCGATGCTGATATATCGGCAAACTTCGAGTATCGCCGATATATCGGCATCGGTATCGGATGCATCCCTAGTTATGAAGTAATCATATTAAACTTAGCTACAGCTTATTGGCACATATTACTCCGACTAAGTCAGTATCTAATTTGTAAATTTAGCTTATCCCAGTTCACGGTTGGATGTTGTAGTATATGTATAACCAGTTTATAGCATCCCCACTGCTTGGACGCAGTCCTCCTCTCTGTGAGAGGGAGTGAGCCGCGTCGTAATCCATCACGCGGGCCCAATGCTGACTTGGGGACGTCACATGTCTTCGAATTGTCTGTACTATGACATGCCAGTTTTCTCCCGATGTTTTCCTTTAACACTTTGAGAGCAGTGGTGATAAAATAATTTGCAAAAAGTGAAGTGCCTACCTGGGTTCAAACCTCCGACCTACAACTCTTATGTCGCGGACGTTTCCACTCCGTGTCCATTATGCAAATATGCATATTCCTAATACTAACAAAATATTCGACAATCCAATTTTCACATTACATTTTTCCCATTTTCTGTGCTGTAAACCAGACCTCCTGTCATAAAAAGCTATTTAAATTATTTATATTAGTTACGTTTATATTTAACTTTGTTGGTTATTCGATTCCCAGGTCGGGAAAAATGTTATGTATTGGGTTTTTATTTCTGAATTTTTTCAGTAGCAGCCCAGAGTCTGGATTTGTGTCCGGTTGATGGTAATAGGGTCGGCCCATATTACATGGGACTTAAACATAACTGGCGAAATGTAGGTGTATTATAGTTACACCTCTGCCCAATCCTTTGAGGAAACCAGGCGTGATACCGCAACCAACCTCCAACCAATAAACCAACCAACCAACCAACCAATAAACCAACCAATCAACAAACCAGAATCCAGATGAACCAATAAAATATTTGATTTTATTTCATTTCATTTGATGGTATGTTTATGTGTTATGTGTAAATTGATAGATTGTAACAACTATTTAGTATAACTGCAGTCCAGTTTACATAAGCTAATCGGTAAGCGATATCTAACGGACAGTAAATAACAGTCGCCCATGCACGAAGCTCAAACACAATTAAGTAATTATTACCTAGGTACGCTATGGTAACATGTACGGGATTATTGCAGGTTATCGAGTACTGTCATGTTCGTACAAATTTCATGTTTATGGATACCTATTAGAAATGTACCACTTGCTACTTTTTTAAATTGAGGATGTGAAATCATCAAATAACTTTTCCCTCTCTGGGTGGAGCGGGAGGGCTTAGACTTTTACTGACTAAAACCTACCCGTGTTCCTTCAGTTGCCTGTGTGCTAGGGGCCACGGTATCTCTTTCGAACAACCTGCACCCCTGGCAGGCAGCGGCCCTTGCGGACCCTACCAGTTGGTGCTGACATCGCTTTGAGGCGCACGTGGAACAGAACGCGCAGCTATGGTTCGAACCAAATATAGGTATAGGGTACACAAAGCAAGTCAGGTATTAAAGTGTTTGTTATATAATCTTGTAGAGATGTTAGACCACAATTGGATGGACATAAAAATATCGCGAGTTGAACTCGCGGTGTTCAACCAGCGCGTCGAAAAAACGCATTGTTCGATTTTCAACTCTAGGCGCCAAGCAGTGCATTGAAAGTCCAATGCGCGAAAAAATCCCACAGCGATATTTTTACGTTCGTGCGTACACACATGGTCTTAGCCTGCATGCAAACTTTGGGAATTTTTTTTTAAGTTGATGGCATAATGTTAAAAGATGAACTTGCACCACTGGTATTTACAAACACCTCATATTACAACCCTATCGTTAGAATGTGTAGACTTTACAATGAAATTTCAAAACACAATAACAGTATTGACATGTTCGATTCTCGTGCCGCTGTTTTCAGAAGACATGTAAGTACTCTTTCCTTTAAATATCCGAACGCATAAAACTGCATTCTTTAAAAAAATTAACTTTTTGTCAATTATTTAATTTACCTGGCGTGTTGTTCCCCTACATATTGCCTGACTAAGCAGACGTAGAAGTGTGTCGTAGGACAGACGCACAGACCTTGTAGCTGTAATTTTATGAACTAAGATTTTACAGTAGTTTTCATCATCATCATTATTATTGTTTTTCAAATCAAATCAAATCAATATATTTTATTTCACATAAACCTGCATGGGCACTTATGAATAGTCAGAAGCTAAGTCCAATTTGTCGCTTCCTATGGAGACGAGCCGGCAAGAAACTCCACGGTTACTCTTTTAAAAATAATTGGGTTTCACAATGTTTTCAAATTACAGTGATAATAGATATGGGAGGACAGTGCAGGCCTGTCAATAAGTACCAGGTATTTAGAGGAATGAAAATAATGAATAGAAAATTGTCTCTAAATCTACAGTCTGTAAGGCCTACAACTTTCCCCCATTCACAATATGTAAAAGAATCTACAAAAGTAAAATCAACCTATTTACACACGCTGATCATGTTGTGCGATCACGCCTTGGGTGATAATCAGGTTTAAACTTACAATGTTAACTTACTGAAATAATGCGATTGTTACCTGTTGTAGTTGCATTGTAAATAAATAAATACATTTCGAATTTAGAAGATAGAGAATAATAGAGATCACCTTGAAGGGCTGAAAATACGCGTCATCATGTAACGTAAGTATACGAGTATTCATTTGATGAAATAATTACGCGATAAAACTTAATAAGCTTTTCAATGAACGACTCCGTAACAATCTGTAGAAGTTTGACTGTTTACTTTACAATTTAAGCACGTGTAAACAGCAAAGAAGAATCGAATGAACGGTGACGCTTATTTCAAAATAAATCTATTACAGAATTGACGACATGGTTGGCGTAATGGCTGAGCGATCGACTGCTGCGCAGCGTGTCGCGGGTTCGATCCCCGCACGGAAAAAATATTTGTATGATCTGCAAGTAACTTTTCCGGGTCTAGGTGTTTGTGTTTGTGAGTTTTTCTATGTTTGTAAACGCACCCACGATACGGGAAGAAATTCCTAGTGTGGGGGGCAACGCTTTAAAAAAAAAAAAAGACTACACCATACCTGTGATAGGAAAGTTTGAGATAAAAATAGATGTAAACAGCGTGTGTAAGTAATATGTAAAAGAGAAAACAAAATATATAAAATCAAAACAACGATCCACAAATTTTAACACACAATTTGTGTTCTCATATTGTGAGTACGTTTTACGTATACATATTTCTTCAATAAATATCACTAAAATAAATATAAAAAAAACTGCAATAGTTTGGCACGCCCTAATGTCAGTCGGAAGTCAATTCCACAACAGCACCGCCGGCAGAGGTCGGTTGAATGAGGAGATTTCAAAGATGCGACCTCCAAGGTATATCAAAAGGACGCACGTAGGAATAGCGTTCTCGCAAATAGGATGGGGTCGTGAAGGATGTTAAATAGGTATCAGACAAAATATCCAACAGTTCCTGCAATGTCAAATAAGAAGCTTGAGTATCTTGCGAAAGTTAGAAACGCAATCATAGTTTTAAGCTTAAAAGCAAAACGAATACATTTTTTTTTTGCAAACGCTCAAGTTTATTTTAAAGCTCCTGGGTCCAATCAGCGTAGTTTCTGATGGAATATACATGCGAGAGTTTGAGCAAAGGCGGTTTTGGTCTTCAAGGTCAAAAAAATCTGGAATTATAGTCATTTTCCTAAGGTATGAGACGAAAAAGAGAGATTTTTCACTTGTCTGATAAAAAAAATGGTGCAAAGCGTCAAACCTCACAGGTTTAAAAGTAAACAGAGCTATTTCAACCATTTTGAACCAACTCTTATACGCTCATGAGTCACCTAATCCACCCAGTTTCTTCCATGGACACAAACAAAGGAAAGTAGTGTTTATTGAATTAAATAAAGAAACAAGGAATTGTATGCACGCGAAAACAGGGCGTGTCTCCACTTAAACGAGCAATGCATTACTAATACCCACTTAGTCAATTAAACAAGCAAGGTACCAGGAGCGTAGAATTTACAAGCAGCTCTAACAAAATATACGAGTGATGTGCAAGCAATCGATACTGTATTGTCATGCAATGTTCCATGAACACGGTCACGGCCATGTACTACGACTACATAAATTACTAGGAGCCATGAAAGTAAGTTCTCAATGTCTTGTTAAAAATTCAGTGGACTATTTCGAGCTCCGACGTCTACACGGACGAGTGACATTCAGCCAGTAATATTTTATTGAGGGTTCTTATTTGTAATGGACAGAGCTTTATCCTGACCGTAATTATACTTATGTATGGTTCTTAGAAAAATTACGATTTATTGCTGTATTACGAAAACAGAGAGGATTATCTGTCAAAGTTTTTGTCTCATAGTTAAACTTTCTGTCTTTCTGTTATTCCTTATCGCCGAAAGGATAAACTTGATTCCAAATAAAAGCAAGTCGTAGACAGATTGATTACACTCCTAGCTTACTTCAAATGAAATCTCAAATGAGACCAGAGGGGAGTCGACAACGTTAATTTGTCAAAGTGCTATCGACGATACGCCGTGCTGCGTTCCGCATACCAAGTACACCGACTGAGTTTGTGCAAATAATCTTGTCAAAGTATCAGCAGGACGATGTATTTCATTTAACCGGTCACGCCCCGAAAACATCAATTACGTCATAAATGTTGCGATATTCTCCTTTGCATATGCACTGGGACGTGCAAAAATGAAACTAATTTATTTTATTTTAAAATAAAATCTGTACATGATATCACTGAAATGATAACAGACCTTTTATATAAAAGTATGAACGCTCATGACAGGTGTCTTAACCTATCTTTCTATGCTACCAACTTCCCTCTAATATTACTATATTGCTGCTCATCTATAATTAGGTAAAGCGAATGGGTAAAATAAACTCATCACCCTGTCGAACTCATGCCATAATGACGAAGCATAAATATTCCCAACATAATTTACCTCGATAAAAAAAATACCGACTCCATTCATTTCTACGTTCTATGTGGTGGGTTTTGTGGTGCCATGGGGTGGTAGTGAAGTCCCACCACCAGGCTCGTACCGACGTGCCAGGCCACCGCGAAAACGACATAAAAAATAACCGTAGAAAAATATTGAAGGCAAAATTTCCAGTATTCGTGAATGTATATAAGTGATTCAAATAAACACTAAAATAAAGGCTAAATTATAAATCGTTTAACGTATAATGAGTTAAAAAATATTTTTGCGAAAATGAGTGAGCGATATCATGTTCTAATAAAAAACCAAAATAAATAAACCAAATATTTGGTAGCCTAGTATATTCTTGTGATGGTGAATCACGGGTTTTTTGGTGTTATATTTCAAATACTGCAAAAAGTATTGCTGTTACATCATTATGTAACAATACAAACATAAATGCAAGACCATAAAGAAAAGATTATACAAAATTATGAACGTATGGACTGGACTGACATTGTTTAAAAACAGAAAATATGTAACTGATCTGCTTAAAACCTATTGATCTTCTAATTATGCACACTTTTTAAACGAATGATCCTATAAAAAGTTTTTGGGCTTCTAATGTAGCAAAATAATTGAGCTTCTTATTAAATTTTTAGCCTTTTCTCACAGTTGGTCGCAGTTACTTGGCTATTTAGTTTTTTTAGGACCCCAAATAAGAATGACCTTAGTTTGAGAAACTTGGGCGCAATCATTATAGTGTTCAAATTTTTTTTTTAGGAAAGATAAATGGAAATTATTTGAGGTTAGATTAAAACATTAATTACATGATTTTAATAAAGGGAATAGGCCTATTATTTTGTCCATTGTGATCAATTTCTATTGATTGTGTTATTTACATCATCATCAATCTATCTTACCTATAGCCTTTTGCCAACTACGTTGGGGTCTGCTTCCTGTCTAACCGAATGCAGCTGAATGTCTTATAAGAAGCAACTGCCTATCTGTCCTCCACCACACAGTTCTTTACAAAGTAAACTACATACTGGAGTGACCCGCAGGAGAAGCCCTGGGCGCCGGGAATCCCAGGCTGATTCCCGGCCACCGTAGGCGCGGGCTTGCGGACGGCGAGTAATGGGTACCTCGCTGTCCGGTGAGGACCAAACCTGGGTCCACGGCGCGTTGTGTTCCACGCGCACCTCAATGAGATGTCAGCATGAACTGGTGGGGTCCGCAAGGGCCGATGAGATGAAGAGATACCGTCGCCCCTGGCACACAGGCAACTGAGGGAACACGGATGGGTTTTAGTTAGTAAAAGTTTAAGGCAAGGTTGGATTAAGTTTTAAGGGCACTAGGAAGTGGTGAAGGGTGGGCGTTTTGGGGGACTGTCTCATGTACTTTGACGTTCGAAAAGTGCTGATTCTCAGCCTAATTTGAATAAATGACTTTTGATTTTGATTTTGATTTTGTTTGACACGCCCTCCTCCTCCACCCAGAGCGAGAGAAGTAATTTGAAGATTTCCCAGCCTCAAAAAAAAAAACTTGACTGAGCATTTAAAATGTCCTTACTTGAAATCAAGTAATGACATTTTAAAAGGACTACCAAGGGGTAGTATTACCCAGTAACTGGATTATAGTGGTCTATCTGACCACTGGCAGTCGCTCCATGTAAAATACTGGTATTCAACTGCATCTGGTTAGACTGGAAGCCGACCCCAACATATCTAGGGAAAAGGCTAGGCAGATGATGATGATTACTTGAAATCAAGTCTGTAATTATCAGGGTCATATTTTTCTTCATATTTTTCATGTGCCCAAAGACCCAAATGATTGGTAGGCGTGTAGGTAGATAGTGTAGATAAAAAAATAATGTAATACATCCAAGTATTTGCTATATTACTGTTGTCGAGGTTGACATTGAGAATATTGGAGACATTCATTATTCACTAGATAGTATCAATTTGACGGTAACAACTATAATTTGGTAAGGACAAACCACAAATGGCCCCGATGAAATAAAACACGTTACTTATTTTGTTTGAAATCTCTTTTATGAATTAGACAACAATAAAATTAGAAAAATGAAGATATTTGAAGCATATGGGTCCCTTACCTTATCATCCTCTTCTGCCCATGCACAAAATGTATCTGAAGGATAGCGCAATATGTCTTCTTGGATGATTTCATCTCAATCATCATAAATATTTACCTAAATCCTTCCAAGTACGCTAGAACTACGGCTACGCCGAAAGTTGATATTATATGTACATTATCCTTTGGTCTATGATTGACTGAATTTTACAACATCGGCAATAAAAGCCTTTTCGAACACGCACAGGGCCGCGTGGTGGAGGTCCTCTCTGAGGGGAGTGAGCCGTATTCCCCTCAAAGAGCCTCGCGACTGCCTATCTGACCTCTACAACCCAAATAATGGGTAACACGATACCCCTTGGTAAGACTGGTTGTCAGACTTTCGCTCTTCTGCCGACCCGTAACGACTGTCAAAGATCCACGAGTGACAGCCGGGGCCAACGGCTTAACGTGCTTTCTGAGGCACGGAGGAGTCTAGGTATATAAAGATGGTCACCCATCGACAGACCAACCCCGGCTAGCGTAGCTTAACCTGATGGATCGACCCGTGCGGTGGTTATTACTTAGTCACAAGCCCCTCTTTTCTCTTTCACGCAATCAATTAAAATTATAGGCACTTTATAAAGACAATTTTAATAGCCCGACTATCGAAACCTAAAGCTAAATATATTGTTGAACAAATAACTCATTGCTTATACAACATTAACAGTAAACAACTTTGGTGGAGGCTCTATTTCGTCAAGATTTATGACGAGCTTTTGCACCGCAGTAATGAAATTGTAAAGAGGGACCCAGCAATTCTATGGATAAACTTGAAGCCTTGGACTTGGCAGATAAAGTTAGTTAACTTCTCAAATATTCTTTGAAAGCTGCTATCATTTTAATTTTCTTCCTTGAATATTAAACTTTAGTCATGTCTTTGAGATAGCGTTATAATGTTTCGTTCTTGAAAGTGTCCTTTTGTCTTAGTTAAAGAAGGACTAGTTAATGTTTTACTTCTCTAAAGTATTATCATCAATGTTATTCATATCTAATATACAGTATGTTATGTTAAACGAGGGACATACTTTGACTGTAGTACTCATGAGAAACTTTAACTAAGGGACCAACACTGAAATCGCGAAAATCAAAACAGCCGATCTAGACATTTATACTCGCATAACTGGTCCCTCATTTACCCCAACATACTGTATACATATGTACCTTACAAAAACAAAAGGACACTTAGGCGTTGAAGTATTGGTCCGCATCGCGGTCATCAGGAAACGTGCCCAGAAGACTGACAGCATTGCCACGTTGAATGGCAATGCTAATTCTTTGGCCAAAGAATCACCCAGTCCTCTAGTCACGGGAATATTTTACTTGTTTTAAAAGTCAAGAACGGTTTTAATCAGGTACTTTACTTCTGTGTTTTAACAAAAAATGTTAACATTGGAATGCAAGCACATTTTAACACGTAGTCCAGCGAAGGTCTCGAAAATTAAAAAATCAGCTTACGTGAAAACAATCACGCAAGAACTTGTGAATGTAATAAATGGTGTAATACATAAGTGCTAACAATACTATGTACCTGTGACGAGGTAGTGATGTGAATACCTTTGTTCCGTACCTGTTTGGGATATACCTTGAAACATGTATGACGGAGGAGGTACGCCTTTGATGACCCCGGATGGCTACAGCAGTATTAGTCAAGGTAAGTCTTGGAACATGGCATTTATTCATGTTTTAATGAAGGACATACCCTGCTAGGTAATTATACTGTTGATTGACCTCGAGGTTTTTTTGGGTTGTAGACAAGGGGTTAGTAGTAACAATGATAGGTACTTATAAACTTCCGTGATGTTTTCTTCTAACCTAATATCACGCTTTGTTTACCCGAAGGGTTGTGCAGAGGTGTAGGTAGGTACCTATAGGTAGTCAACCCACATTTCGCCGGTTAAAAGTTTAAGTCCCATGTGATGGGGGCGAGCGTATTGCCATCAAACGGGCACAAATCCAGACTCCGGGCTGCCACTGAGAAATGCCAGATAGAAAGACACAATAACACTTTGCCCGACCTGGGAATTGAACCTAGGACCTCACGCTCAGCAGTAGCGCGGGCGACCACTACACCAACGAGGCAGTCGGATATTTTTTAGGTGATTTCGTTTTAAGTATTGTCTGTTAAAATAAGACGAAGTTAGTCGCCTACGTTCTTAACCCATCTAGATTGGTAGAAATACCTAACTTTAAAAGATTTTTTGCTTTAAAAAAGGACTTCTCATTTCTGAGTCGAGTCCTAATGAATAACTAAGCGCTGGAAGCTGTTTTACAGTGCTTAGCTATTCATTAGGACTTTAAATGAAAAAAGCTCTGATGGATGGTTAAGTCTGAACAATACCGACGTCGAGTAATGAGATTATGTAAATCAGTGAAATTTTATCTATTGCTCAACGCTTGCTTGATTTTATTTATTAATTTATTCAAAATCTGTATTAACATGAAGTCTGCCAAACTGCTTATCGTCTGTCAGTTTATGTTCAGTCTGTCTTACGATAGATTCCTGGGATTTTGAAAAGTAATGTGCTTGTAAATAACTTAATTATGTTAAGTAAATAAAATACTGGCATTTTCGCCAACTTAAGTTTTGTTACAAACATATCTATGGACACGACACATATCAAGCATCGACATTTACCGCTTACCTGGTAAGGTCTTAAGAGTAAACTTGACGGAGTAGTTGATGAAATCTCTATCTTATGATGCAATAAAAAAATTAAAACTTAACTAGTCCAAACACTCACTCACACACGCCCTCACATACCAACACCCTCACTCACACATGCCCTCACATACCAATACCCTCACTCGCACTACCACTACACACTACACCACACCTCAACACACATTGCTTGCATTTTTAATTTTTCATGATAACCATCTTTATTTTAGCTTAACTTTACCAATGCCATACTTACTTAAATCTGGAACAATGTCTTTCTTAGCTTTAAACGGGCATTTATAGAGCGTTACACAGTTTTTAACTTTTGTAGATATCGTCGTTGCCATTGTAAATAAATAATAAAAAACACTTTACTTTTACGTTGAGTGATAGTGTTTTTGTAGAACTCTTTTAAGTTCTTCCTTAGATTTGACATGCGAGATCAGTTCTGGAGTTAGCTCATTTACTAACGTTGGTACTACATACCTTCATGAGCGATACCACTATGTTTGCTACACTTTAGCTAGTAAGCTGTGCTAGTAAATGTACTGTTCTAGTAATAAACGAAACAAAAAACTTTAATGATTTTGTCTTTTAAGAATTTTTATGAGTCAGAATTTACCTTCTTTTGACGACTGAACTCGAATATAACATATTATAATATCATCTACATCTACCTAAACAATATACCCAGTCGTATATGTCCGAAAATTTACGAGACATCATAGCTTTATCTTACATAGTTGCATTTAAGAATCAAACAAATAAACTATCGATAACTTAGTTTAGATGCAACTGAACCGCGCCAATGCACCGTACGTTAACAGCCCGGCTGACCCAATAAGGGAACATAAATATGTGATATAATCCCGGGCAATGCGAGCGGAGTTTCAGAACTAAGTTCAGTAGGTACTTGTGCAAGTTCTGTAACTTCGCCGTTCGCTTTGATACGCGAACGAAGAAGAGGAGGGAGGGGGTTAGCAAAGTTTGCTACGCTACGATACGTGGTTTTGACCTGTTTGGTTTACCTATCATTGCGGTGAACTGCAGTTGGAGTTTTACACTTTTGAGACTGGTTTTAAGTAAGTTCTTGAAATGTGATGTATTATTGCTTAAATCTATTAATATCATGGCTGACTATCCAAAGGTCATGTACACCCACCCATCCTACCTGTTGTACTATTCATGTGAACGATGACCTTATAGGCATAATACAAGCATAATATAAGTTCAAAGGGCTCGAAGTTCGAAGTGTGATAAAACACTTTTACATGTCAGAAATAAATTATGTTTAAAACTAGATGGTAGAACATGGTCTGAATGAAAAAAAGACCGAAACAAATACAGAAGTCACAGTCTCTTTTAAAGTCAAAACATAATCTTGGTCGACTATATGAAGACCATGTAGGTTAGTGTCTGAGATAGTGTTCTGAGGAAAGAACCACAAACATTTGAGTGGACCATACAGCCCAATCATTGTACGGATATGTCAGTAATCGTGTAGGAGTTTAGGAGCTCAACGACTCGACGAACAATGCCAAAAAAAGGACAAACAGCGAAAGGAAAAGCGTGTGACCACCGCTTCATAAAAACAAGTGCTTACCAAAGAAATGATCACCATAAGAATGGGCCTTCTAAACGAACAACAAATTGTTTTTCCGAAAATAAAACCTTTTTCCTCAATAAAGCCGCTCATTGCCAATATTAGAGCAATTAGTTCCTTTGAACTGAAAAAAAAAAGAAAAATAAAGAAAATTCTAAGCAACATTTTTTCCTCATTAAACGTTGGGGCGACCCTGATTCGTTAACTGCTACGGTACCTAAATGAATAAAATTATTCATGAAAAATGGATCCGCCATCCTTCTGTATGAATAAGATTAATGTCACTTTGCACACAAAAAAATTGCTTGGATTACATTTTGATGTGTAGTTCTTATATTTCTACTAGCTTTTTCCAGTGGCTTCACCCACGTAAAGCTCGGAAATTTTCCCACGGGAACGTACTACCGGCATAAAAGTGTCTGTGTGCCAAAGTTCATCCAAATCGGTTCGGCCGTTTTTGCATAATTGAGTAAAACACATCCAAACATACAAACTTTCACATTTATAATATTATAACAGTGGGGTATTATTAAGATGATATCCACGCTTTGCCAGTGCATGGTAGGTAGGTATATTTACCAATGGTTTACATAAGAAATTATTCGAAAAATTGGCTCATTAGGTAACATGTTCTAATGGTTCTAGCCATCTCTTTAGCCCATGTTCAGTCTAACTGTTATCACCATGTGATTAACCTTTTCTAAACTTTGCTGGAATCGGCTTCCCGTCTTATCGGTAGCGTCGGAGGTCAGGTTACTTACATGGCTGATCTTTGCCTTATGCTCGTGAACGGGTGCTGCTTGTCGTGACTGGTTGTCTTGCTGACCATGATTTTGGTATTGTTACTAATAATTACTTACCTGTTTATTTATTTTACGTCGATGGTCCTAGGTCAGGGGTAGCGAACCTCTGTACATCGAAGTGCCATTTTTTCCAAATAATTATTTAATGTGGCCATGATGTGTCAAAAAATGTTGACTTAGCAACGACAGGAAAAAAAGTTTTAAAATAATACGTACTCTTTGTATATCAGTAGGTACGTATTTATATTTAAAAAAAACAAATAAGTATAACTCCTACTGAAGCAGATGCTAAATGATTTATATCAGGTTCATATTTTGTTACTTTTAACCATGACTTTCTAAGCGAGTCTTTAATGGTATTACTGAACATTACGACTTGCAGACACAGGCAGATGTAGGTACATTTATAGCGTTCAGATTTCTATGTTCGCCATTGTGATCTATGTACGTGAATTCCTCAATTGATGACATGCTGAACCTATTTTGTCGCGTGCCATCGGTTCGCCATCCCTGTCCTAGGTTGTCATTTGTAGCCTCGAGTTGTAACTCGGGTCGTAACAACTACGTGAACATAATCCAACATTGTATATGTAAGCTATCACGCCCTTTATACCAGAAGGCTTTAATTTTGGTATTATACTTTATTTTAATTTTTGCTCTTTGTGCTTGAGTTAAGTTTTCATTTTATTTGTCGGTATATTGGCATGGCTAGCCGACATATGACTAATTATTAAATTAATGTTCTGTGTCTCGTAATGTTTATTACTTTGCCTACCTATGTATGTATGGAATCAAGACTATCCGCCAGGAGTTTGTTGCGCCACTTTTTCTTCCCAGCGAAAGCACTAGGAAGTGGTGAAGGGTGGGCGTTTTGGGGGACTGTCTTATGTATTTGACGTTCGAAAAGTGCTAATTCTCAGCCTAATTTGAATAAATGACTTTTGATTTTGATTTTTTTGACCGGAAGCGGCTTTATATTTAGTATAACATTATCAAAATAAAGGAGCGGTATATAAATAATTTCAACAACTGAGTCTATTGGGGCATTTATGACGCCATGTGTTTACACATGTGGTTACAGTGGTTAAATTTTCAAATCACGATTTAAGTGCTGTCAAGATCACGCAGAACAATTTAAAATGGACACTTTGGCATCTCATTGTTCTAAAAATGACTTAAAAAAATTCTGAGCAGTCTTTGGGTTAATTATACTCAAAAGGCTTCCAGCGCTCTGCGGGTAAAATACATTAACGTCTTCAGGATGTTCTTGCGGTTGCCGCGGTTCTGCAGTGCGTCCGCTATGTTTGCCGAAGCGCGTACGGATGACTTTATACAATAAGACGCAAGCGTGTGTTGTCGCTGGGCAGAGTACGTGGCAGCAGCAACAACGATCTGAAGATAGTTTCCACTAAATATCAGTGTCCGATACCCTATACACTCGCTCTGGGTAAGCATGGTGATGGGGACGGTTAAATAAAAATGTTTTGTTTATTACTTAACTAGCTTTTGCCAGCGGCTTCGCCCGCGTGGAGTTCGGTGTATTATACATATAAACCTTCGTCTTGAATCACTCTATCTATTAAAAAAACCGCATCAAAATCCGTTGCGTAGTTTTAAAGATTTAAGCATACATAGGGATATAGGGACAGAGAAAACGACTTTGTTTTATACTACGTAGTGATGTTTTGATTATTATTTATATTTAAATTCGTTGCCTACTAACATAGTTTATTAGCTCCTATTGTTACTTACCATATTGGATCATGTTATATGATGAATATATAAATAATAATAACAATAATAATTTACATGGAGCGACTGCTCTCTGACCTCTCCGCTGGTCTCTGACCGCTCTCTGATCTGACCTCCTACTACTACTTCTACTAGGCAACACGATACTCGTTAGTAAATTGTACAATTTACAAATAGCTATCACAATTATCAATACTTGTTTTACACATAGACAATACAAAGGTTGAATCGTTTCATAATGTGGGGCTGAAGGAAAAAGTCACAAAGGTTTTGTTCAAAACCTTTAAGGGTCTAATATTTCTTGCGTAGATACGTTAGATAATTTATTACATTACTACCTTCCGCCTGCAGCGCCTCACGCATGGTATATCGATAAAAATTCCCAGAGTTCAAAGTATCCCCAAACTCCATCAAAATCGGTCTACCCGTTTCGGAGATAAGCCGGAACAAACAGACACAATTTTTTTTTTTTTACTTTTGCGCTGTTTTTACTTTCATTTGCATTTCGTAAAAAGCTGTTATTTTTAAACTACAAACAGACACTTATTTTTTTTTTGTATATATGTATGTATAGATTAAGGCTATTTATTCATGATTGATTTATTGTATATTCTTGGACGTCGCTTAACGATATCCGATAGCTGGATAAAAGGGTAAATGTATTTTTTATTGCGGTCGGATGTCCTTTATATATGGATGTATAGACCTTTTGGGCAGTAAAGTATCGAAACATTGCTCGCTACATATTACAAAACAGTCCCTCGCGTCTATCCGAACACGATGAAGTCACAAATTACCAAACCAATTTTCAGGCGATTTTCACCAATGGACGGAGTTACTCATGAGGAATATTTGTAAGTGTTTTGCATGAAATATGACGATTGTTGTTGAAGGATGTCGGAAAAAGTTTGAATGTTTGTAACTCAATCTTGCAAAACACACTGAACACTTTTATCCCGTTACGTACGTTCCCGTGAAGTAATTTTCGATATCCATACAGGCGAAGCCGCGGGGGAAAGCTAGTGTAGTATAAACGGTGACTAACCCAGTTATAATCATAATTCTTCACTATATATTTAATCGTTACCTCAATCTTAATCTAGGCTAATACTTTAACAACAAAAACATCCCCGACTAACACCGATGAATTCATTGATGGAGATAATCATTTAGGTACTATTATTGATCAAGGAAAACTGTTATAATATGCCTAATATGTTAATTGTTTTTTAGGAATTGGTGTCACTTTAACACTTTGATTTGTCATTTTTGTATCTACATGATTATTATTTTTTTATTATTGAATAAAAAAGAATAATCATGCAGATACAAAAATAATCAGGCCTGCTCTAAAAATGTCGATGAAAACGTTATTGTGATGTAGGTAATTGTGTGTCCTACTCGTAGAATCTGAATACAATTACGATCACCAATCAGCACTGAGTGAACTAGAATTCAAACAGCCGTGGTCGTATGCCAGTTTGCCGTAAAGCTAGTGATCGCTTCCAACAGTTAGAATGTAGCGCTTTGTTAGGCTAGATGGCATACGACCACGGCTTTCAGATTAGAATATTTTCATGTTCCATACTTTTTACGGCGTGATTTTTCAGTAATCGGGTTTTAAATTTTGAGTTTAATTTTTATACAAATGTCCAGAACTAAAAGAAGCACACGTCCTTCACGAGGTCTCAAGCTACCTAAAGTAAAGTACCAGCGTGTCCAAGAACTCCTCCTTATTACGATCACCAATTAGCACTGGGTCGGGATTGTCCCTCTCACAAAGAGGAGGGCAGAAACCGAGCATTGACTGTACAAACATTATTAGTTGTTTAGTGATTATGGTCTTCTTCTTCGAGTGTCGATGTCAATCTGTATTATGTATATCCAGAACTTAGAGACAAATGGGACATTGTCCCATTCATTCCTTCATAGTGAACGCAACCCAGGACAAGTTGCTATCTAAAGGGAAAGCGCAAGGGTAGCTCGCGAATGAATTCTTTTGAAAGAATTTTTCATGAAATAGTTATTCCATGGGATTAATAGAACTTAGAGGGTTGTGTTGATGATTGTAAATGATTATAATTCTGGAAAGCCATATTTGTTAACGCTCCTACACACATGCCAGCGGCATAGCCGGCGGGTTTTTGCCTTGCGGGTATGCTGCAGGCGTTATTAGGCCGCCGGCACTTGCCGCAGAAACCGAGTATGCCGCCGGGCTTGTTGGCGGCATGCCCGCCGGCCGGACCGCTGGCATAGTGTGTAGGAGCCTTTACGGTCGCGAATAATATTTTGATCAACATAAAATCGAACACTGACCTGCAAATTGCAAAAAACGTAAGGAAATATGAATTTTGCTTTTTTGTGCTCTTCAAGTCTCAATCAATCTATAGTTCGACTTTTAATTGTATTCAGTAATTTGACAGTTGAAGGGTCAGATTTTGACAAAAAAAAGATAGTGAAGTGGTGTAAGAATGGACGAAATTGAATGGACTTGAAATAATGTACATGCTATTTTTTTATTTTAAATTTAATAAATTGTTTTAAAAACATGATAAATGCACTATATTATATAGTGGGATTTGTTACATATTTTGTTTTTCAGTAGTTAGGTCATTTATTTGTAGTTTGTTATCTACTATTAGAAGAAAATAAAAATAAACATTCCTTCATTATAGACTAAGTATTAAATATCTTTATATTCCACATATATCAAACGAATTTTTAAGTTTTATCATTCGTTCTTTACGTAAACTCATTCACTACCCCAACGCTTTTCGTTTTAGTATGGTAACATTATTTTTCTTTGAACTGTTATGTTACTGAATACAATCAAAAGTCGAACTTTAAGTACAGTTATGCTGCATAATTGTACTTCGGGTTGGAATCCGTACTAATATTATAAATGCTAAAGTAACTCGTATTCGTATGCCACTTTGCCCTAAAGCTTATCTTAATCACTTGCTGCTTTAAGAATGTGTTGTAAGGGTGGGTGGCATACGACCGGCTTTCAGATTAAAATATTTTCTTGTCCCATATCTTTTAGAGCGTGTTTTCTCTGTAGCTGGGTTTTTATGCATACATTTCTGTCAATATTCCTGCTTATTACTTAGCCGTAGACGGGAAAAAACTTAGGGGGTAAACTTAGCGGGTAGATGAAATTCGGAAAAGAAAGAAACACGCAGATCTTATCGCAAGCAATAGCTGGTCGTATATAAATCTGCACCTGAGCAGAATCTGACTATAATGATATTCAGTGATCTTCAAGTTTTATCATCGCTTGTATTTTAGTAGAAACTCCTTGGCACATGGCTCGTACCGTCACCATGAAACTACAGCCTTAACGGGAGCAAAGTAATTGCAGTTCCGAACTAGTAGCGTACCGTAGCTCGGGCCCGATTGTTGAAGAAAGTCCTCAAATTAATGATACCGTTTCAAATACCACTGTTTCCTATTTGTTTTCGATCGTTCTTGTTAAGAATTTGTTTGAGAATCAACTTTAGTAGTGTTACATAACTTTACGCTTGTTTACCAAAAAACGTAGGTAGATGGAGAGGTCCACTCAATCTGTGTGGTTCTTTCCTCAAAAGACCATTTCAGACACTGATCCACATGGTCTTCACATGATCTGACCAAGATTATGTCTGGACTTTAAAAGAGACTGTGACCTCTGAGTTTGTTTCGGCTTTTCTTCTCAGAGTAGTCAGTTAAGAAACGCCGACCTCGTCTAGTTTAAAAAAATATTATTGACGTGTAAAAGTGTTTGTCCAAACCTACTTACAGAAATAAAATCATTTATCATTTATCATTTACTTACGGGGTAATTGTGTAACACACTTACAATAAGATTTTCTTTTTGACAGCCCAACAACATTCATTGCGGTATTTACGTTGCTGAGCAGACAATTCTTTCGATCATATGAAGCAATGGATTAGCAAATATCCTTCAAAATGATACAGATTCTGATTGATACGCAACTAGATTATTCAGCCTGATAAAGTACGTACAAAATCTATACTTATCTTCTTCTATGCATACTACTAATTATAAAACTGAAGAGTTTGTTTGCTTGAACGCGCTAATCTCAGGAACTACTGGTTCGAATTGGAATATTCTTTTAGTGTTGGATAGCCCGTTTATTGAGGAAGGCTATAAACTATATAACATAACGCTAAGACCCTTAGGAGCCGAGCAAAGAGAAAAATGTCACGAATACGAAGTACTCGTACGGGCAGGCGATTCGAAGCGACGGGCAGCAAGAAATTTGATACGATCGAAGTCGCGAGTAGAAGCTAGTCATAAATAAAAAAAATATATAAACATGTCGAATTGATAACCTCCTTCTTTTTGAAGTCGGTTAAAAACATCTGGTAATGAAGCAGCAACTAACACAGCACGTGGTTCTACTAATGTGTTATGTTAAGACATAGATTTTTGATTAAATCGATCCATCAATTAATTATCCTAATAAGCACTATTTATCAAACTAAATATAGGTGATGATTACTTGATAAGTTTCATTTCAAAGACAGGATTTTTATTATGACAGCAGATAAGATTATTTTAAATTCATTGATTTTCGATTGAAGCAAACGTGAATCAAATGATAGGCTTTATATCATATTATTTAAGTAGGTACCTAACAATATTGAAGTAGAAACTGAATAAACATATATTTCTCTTTAATTTTAGGTTGGGCGAGGTAAATTTTGGGGATGCCTATGTTCAGCTATGGACGTCTTTTGGTAGAATGATGAATGAATGATGGGATGCATTATTTTACTTTTAGGTCTGCAGTTTATTTAAAAAAACCCATGTTTAAATTAAGACTTGAATTCGACTACTCTTTAAGTACCAACTGACAACGTTTGACAATGTTTTTTGATTCCGCACGACTTAGTTCCCAACATTTCATAGTTTTATTGTCTTGAACAAATGTTTCGATATTTTTTAGCTAGAGATACCCCAGCATTTCAGCTGTAAGGCGTCCACTGCTGGACAATTTTTCCGATTGGCATTTTATTGTCACTTCACAATAACACTAAACACTAACTATTAGTGGTAATTTGGCTTAGTTTTACTCGTCGCCAGTTGTGTTTAATGTATATTTTCGGGAGTGCACACAAGGAAACACCAAGATAACGAACCAACTGTTTATTTGCGGCCTACCCGCAACTTATAATAATTACACAGATACCACAGACATAATCCTCCCCTAAACACACCTACATTGTCAGTACAGTGTCAGTGTGTCTAGAACCTTTCGGCCACATTGGTCATGTGTTCTGCGAGCAATGTGCCCTGCCCACTGCGACTTAAGTTTGCCAAGTTTTCTGGCTATGTCGGTTACCTTGGTTCTCTTCCTTTCTGATCATGTAGGGAAACTACCAAGCATAGCCATCTCTATTGCCCTTTGAATGCCTTCTATTGCCCATTGTGAGCGACCACGTTTCAATGCCATAGGTCATCACTGGCAACACGCACTGGTCATTGTCATGAGACACTAGTTTATGAGACGAGTAGATATTAGGAACATAGCTTCCCGAACGCTGCCCAGCCGCATCGGATTCGATGATTGACCTCTGTAGAAAAACCCCGTCGAGGTCGATTTATGAACATCGCCAACAGTAATCAGTCCTTGGCCATATAATTGTAGGAAAAACAAATTAACTGACTTTTATTACGGGCATGTGTTCACTAACTGATGGTTTATCGATGTAAATTGACCGTGGCAATGTGTCAGGGTCTTTATTACGTCGATCCAAGGCTGGTGAGAATGTCGAAGGTCGATAAAGTCAATACTGTGTTCTTGGTATAGAGTCTTAGTACCTGCATAAATATGACGGTCATTTGGTACTTTCTACTTGGCTAATGATTTAATGAGATACAATTTACCATCTATTGTAGGTACCTAGGTAATTTCGGAGAGTCACACATTTAGATTAAACAGTTTTTTTTTGTTTTGTTAAGCCTATTCTGTCCCACTGATGGACAAAGGCCTCGCCAAGCCCAAGTGCTTCCAGGAACACTTTTCCTGCACCACCTCGAACCAGCTGTCCTGATTATCTCGCCACCGCTTTCCGGGGCGACCGTTACTGTGCCGCTGATCTTCAGGCACCTATTGTCTAGAAACTTTTGTCCAGCGGTCATCCTGGATGCGGCTGATGTGATCTGCTTAATCCCATTTTAGCCTGGCAGCTTTTAAACTGAATTTAAATAAGGAAACGCCTAGTTCAGCATCATCTTCATACCATTATTTCTATTACTTGGGGTCGGCGAAACATGTCTTTGAATTCCATTCTTCTACTATTGTCTCATATACTCCTTTTTTTTATAATTACACAATCCATTTATATTTTATTTAGTCTTCCATTAATATTAATTTTAACATTTATGTTAATATTTATGTCTACTTTATCTTTGGGATAAATAAAATGCTTTATTTACAATAGCTACTATCTTCCACCAGGCGAGCACCTTCCCGCAGAATGAAACCTTCTGTGGCCCATTTAGAAGTATCTGAACTGCCTCCGAACCCAACTGGGAATACGGAACAGGGGCACCTCGTAAAGAGGGGCTAAAATATTAATGAGCTATCCGTTTGTCCACCATTCTTTTAGTTACAGATACTCATCATATCTTACTTTGTATAGTCATGTCACTACAATAGATATACCTACACCTCAACATCCTCATCTCCGCAACATGCAATACCTATGCATACTTAACTATGTAGTTTATTTTTTATGTATCTACCTATACAAATCTATATATCAAACTTTAAAGCTAACCTGTTGCTGAGCAGTGAGTTTTTGTTCTTTTTATGTAGTTTAAATAATAATAAGGAATATTTACGTAATTAGCGTGATAAAAATAAAAATGATAAATAAATGCGATGTCCGCCGCATGTATATTCTAAATGTATTCAACACAGAGGTGTACCACCCCACCCTTATATCGTCAGCTGACGTAAATAGCCCTAAGGTGGAGGTATCAAGGGCGCTACGAATTAATAAGCACCACATGTAAATATATCACGAACATGACATTGTCCATTTTGATATCAGGATTGCTATCGCGTTTAGAATTAATTATTGAGTATCGTTAGCCTTGTGTACTCTATCTACCTTTAAGTTTCAGTTTGATTTAAGTGCTTTTTCCGGTTTGGTCAAAACGTCATCAAAAGTGATCAGAATATTATGTAGATATTTTTGGCGGTGTCTTATTCGTACATTCAGTGACAAAAGTCGATAAGCACTTTAAGTTTTACATCTTAAATAATGAGTTCATTTTATTTGGGGAAAAAAGTAAAATGTAAAGAATATTGTCTCTTAGCTATTAAGTAAAAAAATTTTAATAAAAATGCTGAAGTACAATCCATCGAATAATATTACACACACACCCGGAACTTAAATAAATACTCCAGTTTCCTTGTTATTAATAAATGTAAACTCCTTTTACTTACTTCCCTCATTTCCTATCCTCAAAATTAATTGTATTAGCCTAGTTTATTTTTCACGAAATTGTAACTCATTTGTAACTAACTATTATAACATCCATAAACGATGGATGGATGACCCCTATAACACAGGTTTTTTCAAGCATAGGGGCTCATTGGTCATTTATTTTGTACCAGACTATTTGCGCGCTTAAATTATGTGTATTTTTGACAATTGTCATTGTAATAAATTGGGTTAACTTAGGTGATGTGTAAAAGTAACTGGGTAAATTGACTTGTCGCTGACAGTACCCACATAATGTCTGTCTGTAAAATGTAGCAACCGGAAACGTCAAATATCGCAAAAACATAAATCATGTTTTATAAATATGCTCATCATGATTATTATTTTACAAATCATGATTCTACTAATTAATAAAACCAATCACCTGATGGTCGACTTGTTGACCGACTATAATAAGGAGATTATCAATTCCACTGTCCGCTTCATATTTACTTTTAATTTGGGGATAAATAACATGCATTAGGTTCCATAGCTACCACCTGCGACCAAGCAAGTATCTTTTCGAAGGCTCCTATCTTCTGTGGCCCACTTGGAAGTGGTTGAACTGCCTCCAAACCCAAGTGGGAAGATGCAACAGCCTCGCAAAGAGTATCTCAACGATACGTCAACAGGGTGCGGATGTGAAGCTGTGGCGCAAACTATGCCCAGCCTTCTAATCTGCCTCTGCACCCCAAAAAATGCTGCCATCAATCTCTGCGCTGCCATGGGCGATTCTGTTGAAGTGGCGAAGATTTTAATTTTAATTGAACTTAGTATAACTACAGTAATTTGCCGGATTGCCACCATGGAATATAGAGAAAAAGGTCCTCGCGCATATATGGGAGTGGCGCGAGGAGGCAAAACGCCGGGGCGTAACTCCGCTGCCGCGAGAAACCGCGGCACAGCGGTCAGAGCTCCGGCGGGATCTCATGGTGACATGGAGCGTGCGACTGTCGCATCCCAGTGATGGACGCTCGTGAGGGAGAGGCAGCATATGCGCCCTCACGGCCCTAATCGCTGCAGGAAAGGCCCTGGGCGTCGGGAACCCCAGGCTGATTCCCGGCCACCGTAGGTGCAGGCTTGCAGACGGCGAGTAATGGGTAGCTCGCCGTTCGGTAAGGACCAAGTTTGGGTCGACGGCACGTTGTGTTCCACGCGCACCTCAAAGAGATGTCAGCACCAACTGGTAGGGTCCGCAAGGGCCGATGCCTGCCAGGGGGGGGGGGGTGCGGGTTGTTCGAAAGAGATACCGTGGCCCCTGGCACACAGGCAACTAAAGGAACACGGGTGGATTAGTTAGTAAAAGTCTGATACGCCCTTCCACTCCACTCTGAGCAGAAGTTATTTGATGATTTCCCACGCACAAAAACAATAGACGCAAAACCTTCCCAAGCTCGAGTGAATAGAAGCCCCTTCTCAAGTGAATAGAATTTATATGGGGACCACCTGGGAAGTAAGCCCTTTCAAGCAAAAAAGAATTTTCCAAATCGGTTCAGGCGTCTTCGAGTAATCGGGGAACATACATAAAAATAAAAAAGATTCCGACGAATTGAGAACCTCCTCCGTTTTTGAAGTCGGTTAAAAAGGCTTGATGTTATGCTATCGAGGGTCCGTTAACCTGCTGAATTATTTAATTGGAAATTCTCAACGTATCTGTAAGGCCATTCGTTGTGCTGGTTTACGATTAGTGGGCTTTATTTGTCGACAACAGCCGAACTGCATAAGCTGATATTTTGAAAATGAAAAAAAAACGATAAAACTTATCGATTTTTGCGATTGGCACGCTTATTTATCGCTTATAAATTAGATTAATAATAATTTTAAATTGTAGGACGTTTCAAACTATTGTGAAACATGATAAAAACAAATTATTTAATGAATTCATGTCAAACCAGACCAAGAAATATCTTGAACTGTGTAAAGTCCATACAAGATAAGTTCAATCTACTTGGCCCTTTGGCCACTTTGTTGGGGTGCCGACCCCAACTGTCCTTTGTTGTGTCCTGTGTTTCAGTCTGTCCGGAAGCAGAATACCAGTATTTTACATCGAGCGTCCACCTAACTGACCTCCATAAACCGGTTACTGGACTAACACGGATACCCCTTGATTTTTTTTTTGTTGGGTGGGAAATCATCAAATAACTTCTCCCGCTCTGAGTGGAGCAGAAGGGCGTGTCAGACTTTTACTGACTAAAACCCACCTGTGTTCCTTCAGTTGCCTGTGTGCCAGGGGCCGCGGTATCTCTTTCGAACAACCCGCACCCCTGGCAGGCATCGGCCCTTGCCGGCTTCACCAGTTGTTGCTGTCACCTCTTTGAGGCGCGGGTAGAACACAACGCGCCGTCGACCCGGGCTTGGTCCCTACCAGACAGCGAGCTACCCATTACTCGCCGTTCGCAAACCCGCGCCTACGGTAGCCGGGAATCCCATATCCCTTGGTAAGACTTGTGGTCAGATTTTCGGGCTTTTGACGACCCGTAACGACCGTCAATGATTTATTTGACAGGGTAGTCTGAAGCCGTGCTTTCCAGAGCACAGATTGGTCTCGATATATATATATAGGTGGTCACCCATCTACGAACCGACCGCGGAAAGAGTAGCTTAAGCTTCGATCATCCCGTGCGTCTGTTATCATTTAAGCACAGGTACATAAAATATAAGGAAAGTAATTTATTTGTACAATAAGCGTCTAATCATTTTGAATCTGGGATTAATGACTGAATACAAAATATTGATGATAATAAAAAATAGGAAAAACCCGTAAATATTATCTAGCTGTTGATTAGTCGACTAAGATAAACATTAATTACTTACCTTCAATTTGTTACCGTTATATTGTGACAAACATTGAGGTGTCGAGTTTCAAGAAAGTTCTAGATAGGTCGAAATCAAAAACACTTTCTGGAAAAGAAGCTGACTATGGAAAGTTAAGTCGTATAATTTATACCTGAAGGCCAATTCTCGTAATTAAAAACGTTCAAAATGTAGTCGCAGTCTCATCTCGGTGACAATCAAATGTCAAAAATGTATAAGGAGATTAATGTAATGACTGTGCCTTCACAGTATATTTTTTTGAAAATCTTTTATTTGCCGATAAAAATACTCGTATAAATTGTTTAAAAATACAATGATATCCGTAGTATGAATACTAGGAACAAACACAAATTTGTTGTACCATCAACAAGGCTCAAGAAAATAGGTGGGTCATTCAGATGTCAATGTATATATCACCACCATCATCATTTCAGCCGAAAGACGTCCACTGCTGGACATAGGCCTCCCCCAAGCTCCTCCAATGTATACGCTTTTATAATAAAATTGCAAGCCATGTTCAAGATATAAGTTTCAATAAATTTAAATCATTCATTAAACGTAAGTTGTGCCTGAAAGCCTTTTATACCGTTAAAGATTATATTGAGGACAAAAAAGCTTGCGATTGACCTGCTCCAATCTTTGCATACTAAATGTTGTTCTTTTTTTGTTTTTGCAAACTTATACCTTTTGACATTTGATAATTATTATATACACTTTGACATGAATATTTACTTTGAGAAGTATAATATTATTATTATTTTAATTATTGTGAATGTGACGACTACGTGGGTCATATTTTGTTTTTTTGGGTTTTTTGTTTTGTGTTTCATCTCTTTCTTAGTTAGTTTTAATATTAATCTGGCAGTTTGAGTACTTTATGCAGCCTATTTAAATGTCCTGTCTTTGGTATTGTTCGCCAAATCGTTGAGCTCCTCAAGTTCTGAGTTGAGCTGCATGATTACTGATAAATGCGTGCACTGAATGGACAGGTCCACTCAATCTGTGTGGTTCTTTCCTCAAAAGGCCATTTCAGACACCGATCCACATGGTCTTCACATGATCTGACCAAGAATATGTCTGGACTTTAAAAGAGACTATGACCTCTGAGTTTGTTTCGGCTTTTCTTCTCAGAGTAGTCAGATAGGAAACTCCGACCTCATCTAGTTTAAAAAATATGATTGACGTGTAAGTGTTTGTACAAACCTACTTACAGAAATAAAATCGTTAATCATTTATCATTAATTATTTATGGACACACGAGTTATTTTTGGCAGATTGAGACTGAGATCAGACTGTGAACGTTCTTCAAATTACCAGAATTGGTAACTGGAACAAAAATTTGTATTGATGTAGTTTTTTTTCTACTTCGTCGTGTCGATCAAATCAAATCAATTTCTTAGCCATAAGGACAATATCATAATAATGTGACATGCAAACATTTAAGTATACTTTTAGATTATAATTACTGTAGTTTTTTTTTTTTGAGGATGGGACATCATCAACTAACTTCTCCCGCTCTGGGTGGAACGGGAGGGCGTTAGAGGGGGGTGTTCTTTCAGTTGTCTGTGTGCCAGGGACCACGGTATCTCTTTCGAACAACCCACACACCTGGCAGGCATCGGCCCTTACATACCCCACCAGTTAGTGCTGACATCTCTTTGAGGTGCGCGTGGAACACAACGCGCCGTTGACCCGGGCTTGGGCCTTACCGGACGTCGAGCTACCTACTCGTATTACTCGCCGTCCTCAAGCCCGCGCCTATGGTGGCCGGGAATCGGCCTGGGATTCGCGGGCGGCACGCCCAGGGCGTCTCCTACGGCGACTAGGGCCGTGAAGGCGCATATATTGCCTCTCCCTCACGTGCGCCGCCTCCCTCTTCACTAGCATTACTGCTTCGCAGAAGTAGATGACGGTTACCCATGTACTCTCGCTCCGTACCATGGTATGGACCAGGGCCGGACGCGAGAGATCGCCGCCGCTCATCGCCTCCACGAGGACACGGTAGTGCTCCGCCCAACCCGGGCAGACCTCCATCGTAAGGTCCACCATGTCTTCCGGGCGATCTGCGCAGTGGAAACACCCGGGCGTTTCCTCCCGCCTTATGCGAAACAGGAACCTCCCGAAACAACCGTTTCTGGTTAGGACCTGCGTCAGGAGGAAGGTGAGGATGCCGCGGTGCCTCTCAATCCACTCCTCAAAGAAGGGACTTGCCACCGTAATTGTGGCGTGCCCAGAGTTTTTGCGTTAACCTCGACAATACGTTTTTTAATCCACTTTGTTATTTTTCACTTTGTAGTGTTTTATTAACCCCCAACAGAAACGTGTATGTCTATCTACATTTGTCTGTACCAAATGAAAACGTCAAACAGACGGGGCCCAGCAATCAAGAATGTCTGTTATTGTAGAAAGGATAACTGAAGGCCAAATATCGTAATTAAAAACGTTCAAATCGCAGTCTCATCTCGGCGACAATCCAATGTCAAAAACTTGCCTTATATGTACCTATGGAAATTCGAGGTATTTTTGACAGATTAAGACTAAGATCAGACTGCGAACGTTCTTACAATTCCCAGAATTAGCCCTCAAGTTGTCTACCTATTTTCACTAGCCGAGCCCCAACGCGACAATGCTTTGATCAAAATATTGCCTTCAACTTATAATGAACTTAAGGAGTACTAATAATTCATTTATATTTTATTTACCTTTCAAAGATTTTTTTTTTGTGGCGGGGGTTTTTCGGAAGGGTAAGGCAGAGGTGAAGGTATAGTACTTCCACGTTTCACCAGTTATGTTTAAAAACCCCATGTAAAACAATCCGAACCCCTCAATCTGCGGTTGTTTTTGGAATACTTAGAGTTTTGGTTTTTCCCTATTTTTTTTAGCTTGTGTGTGGGTGGAGGCGTCTGTCAGACTGTTACTGACAAATAATACCACACGGTGTACTGCTGCTACCTTTAGCTGGCGTGCTGGACTGCTTGCGCATTTTGTCAAGCTCCCCCGGCCAGGCAATGACCGGTGGCAAGTTTTGTCCTTTGTCGCTAAGTCAATGACCAAGATACCCAGGTCGATAATTGCACCACGTCACTAGTTTCATAAAAAAAAAAAGTCCAAGTCCAATCTGGTAAGAATAACATCGTACGCTATTTGCTTATTTTTGTTGTGCAAATCATTACTTTGCAGACTTAATACGACGTTATCGATCATAAATATACGTACTTATTGTGACAAAATAAAATAAAACTACAAGATAACTATAATACTTATTTCACGATCCATACATAAGCATTAGTAATCGCTACTTACGTACGCGATAATCGGTAAGCGAGTAATTTTTTATTTCAAGATCATCCAATAAAATTATTTGCTGTAGACGACAAAATAAAACTTATGGCTGCTCTAGTCTGTGGTGAATTTTCAAAAATTCATTCTTGGTGCTCACTTTTGCTATTTATGGAACTCTTGCGCAAGACCCAGCGGTTCAGGCTACGCGTTATCAGTCAGTGAATAAATGAATGAATTTACTCGCCCGAATAGAGTCAATCGACATTTTTTTACTGTAGACGATTCGCAAGAAGTTAATGTACAGACGCCAGCACATCAAGCTACCTCAAACTGTCAAATTTTCTCAATTTCAAACTTTATTACAAATACATAAGGTTCATCCTTATGTATTTGTAATAAAGTTTGAAATCTATCAAAGAAATTTGACAGATTGGAGTAGCTTGATGTGCTGGCGTCTGTACCTATTTGCAAGCGAATCGACAACTCCAGAAATACGTATAATTTTTAATGTTATGCAATAAAGTTATAAAAAGGTCACTGAAAGTATATGCAATAAATTGCGACTAATACTCCGAATAAATCAATGAAATTAAGAATTTCCTAAGTTCCAAATAGGCTGGTTTACTAGTCTCAACTAGCTTTAAGTAATATGGCCAAGCAATAGAAAGAAAATCCTTCATGCCTTTGATAAATCATCGCAGATTTTAGGCACAAAAATTGGTGCCAATGGGTTTTAAGAAGAAACCCTTTGGCAGCAAACCAAACAAAAAGCTTAAAACTGTTCCAGGATCAAATCAAATCCCGGGGTTGTATGGCTGTAGGATATGAAAGACTTGAGATGGTATCGCATGACGGAATGAAACTCGCAATACAAAAGAGTTTTGACAAAAGGTATAGTAACATGCTTACTCAATCTGCGTCTATTATGCCAAAAACGTAATGCATATCGTAAGTAACCAGAATATTAGACCATTCATTATGTTATCAATGTTTAGATAACAATTCACGGTACCAAAACTGCCGAAAAGTGCCTCTTCTTATCAATGCGAATACACACAAGTCAAATTAAACGATACTATCAGCAGATTAGATTAAACACAGAAACAAATCAGGGAAATATACAAATGGAATGTTTCTGATCGAACATCAACTATAGACCCTGGCATTGTACACTGAAATGGAGGTCAGAACTTGTCCTTATTAGCCTTAAACTAGTACCACAAATAGAACGCCAGCCTACAGTCATGAACCGCGGTAAGTTCAACTAGAAAAATCGATCCAGGTTGTCGGTTGTGTCCGCCGCCGTTCGGGTGTTTCCGCCGCTAACATTGGCATTCGTCAAGCAAGCCACAACAGATGGAAAGTTGGACTGAAACAAGTTAAATAATTCATCACGTAAATACCATCAAAGCAGTGATTATGGCTCGCTCTTAGTGAGGTAAAGTTATGCGATTATCGCCCTTATTTCTTCTGTTACTGTTCTTATGGTTTATTGTTTGTGATATACTATTCTACTACCCTACTAATATGATAAATGTGAAAATTTGTATGTTTCGATGTTTGGATGTTTGTTACGCAATCACGCAAAAACGGCAGAAAGAATTTGGATGAAATTTGGCACACAGTTTGTAACCAGGAATAACATATAGAATACTTTTTATCTAGATAGTACGTTCCCGTGGGATAATTTTTGTCGTTCACGAGGACGAAGCCGCTGGCAAAAGCTAGTAATGCATAAATGGCCCACCTGGGAGTGGCCTAGTGTACTGTAATGGAATACTGTAGATTGACGAATAAAATGATTGTTTACTACTCTGTACTAAATTTTCAAAAAGAAGACAAATATATAATTATGAGTCCTCGTTTTCAACAGTGCAAAACAAACCTTCTTACTTTCAAGATACTGACTATAATCATACACATGTTTTCTAAATTGCTAAGTCAGTAATCAGGGTCAATGTCATAACTCTTGGAATATCCAGACCAGCAGCGCTGAGACAGAAATATATCCACCTAAATAATATTTTCTATTGTTACAGGTATGTCACTCCAGCGGCGACTTCAGTTCGGACCTACACTGCTTTAGGTTAGGCCCTAAACTAACCATTAAGGTGCTTTTTTAAACGTTTTGTATGGCACACGCCGGACACGTGTGTCCGGTGGCAACAGCGGTACCAATACCGCAGCAAGAACTGACAGCCACTGGTGGTTGTAGCCGGTTGCTCAAATGCGCCAAGCTTAAGGCGGAGATTTCTGGAAAACGCTCAAAAAGGTGTTTTTTTTAAAGCTGTGTATCTCTTTAACCGTGAATAATTTTGAAAGCAAAAAAATATATGATATATTCAATTTTTTTTTGCATACAGTGATGACGAACTCTAAACATAATTAAACATACTTTAATTCCTCCAAAAATTTATCAAAGTCACCTCTTAATTATCTTTAAAATCGGTTTATCCCTTCAATAACAGTTATAAACATAATTAAAAATATACCATAAAATTTCAAATGCCAAACTGCATCCAGTGATGGATTATTTATTATTAAATAGTTAATATCTAAATTTATACGATTTTATTTGCATTTTTACGACATACGTTTGCTCATTTGTTATTCGAATTTGTTACAACAGATTTTAATCCGTAACAGATTGCAATAAGAACTATTATCGCTCATAATTACAATATTTAAAGTTACCAGGGCCTTAAGCACAAGTTCCCACGGTCGTAATAAAATCGCGGCAGCATTTTTACGCGCAATGGATTTTCAACTCACTGCTTAACGTCGAGACTTGAAAATCGAACAGTAGATCAAAATGGTCGATTTTCGACACGCTAAGATAATCCAACAGTGTGCTTTGTTGGATTATCAATGCTTGGCTCAACACCGAGGCTTGAAAATCCAGTGCGTGAAAAAATCCCCCCGTGATTCTATTATGTCCTATATATATTATATTCTATTATGTCAAAGCAAAAAAAAAATCATAAGCATTTGTATGGAATTAAGTATAAATTCTGGTAAGAGCATACACGCATACTCATTTTATTTTTTGATTAGAGAACACTCGAAACTTCAAAGTGAAAAATTCTTTTGTCATGGTAATTTGAAATAGTGCAGTTTGTGTATTAAAATAACAGCTTTTATATATTAATTTGATTGTAAATAGCCAAAATCTATACTGAATAATGAGCACGTCCCATGTATGACCAACAAATGGCCAACCATTTAAAACTGAAGCAATATAACGCCACTCCATTGATCATTAAGTATGTGATCACCATCGATTCAAATACATATAAATAATTGGTTTATATACTATAACTAGCTAAAATATATCCTATGATAAAAGGCAATACTAGTTTTACACAAGCAAAAGAATTTACGAAATCAGATAAGTAGCTCCGAAGATTACCCCCTACATACAACTCAAGAAAATAAAATACCTCTCTAAAATATCAGTATAGATAAATAACCGTAGGTATCACACCGCCAAATTCCAAACTCCGGGCTGTCAATAAGAAATTCTTAATGATAAAAACCAATAAGACTTTCCCGAGCTGGGAAACGAACTTAGGACGCCCACGCTCAACAGTCGTGCAGGGCCCCAATTCTGTATCGTTATAATGATTCCCCGCGGAATCTTACTACGTTCAAACTGCGTCAATATCGTTTTTTTTTTAAACAATGTAACGGTAAGTAATCGAAATGTCATATTCTGTATGTTCCAAGACAATTTGTCGATATTACTAATACCATATTAGCAGAATTCGTGTGTGATGGACGTGGTTACGAGTAAGGAATCGTTAAGTGGTCATAGTGAATTCAGGCCCTGTTTGATTTATAAGTTCACGTTCGCACGAGTTGAAAATCGAACAGTGTGTTTTTTCAATGAGCTGGAATGCACTCTGCTCAATTCTCGTCGCTCATCAGGCTTAGCATGACACTTTCTATTTCTACGAAGAATAGACAGTGCTTTTTCAATACAAAGTGACATTTCGTGTCTCCATTTTTGATATCGCACCGTAGATATCCTTCTACAATCTGTCATTTTTTCTTTCGTTTCTAACGATCTTTGTCTACGTCCTTATAAATGTAGACTATTTCAGAAGAATGTTTCTTCCCAAACTGTCAAAATAACAAACTTTCTACTCGACAGCCCCAAAGTTTATAAGATTATCTACAAAATCATGATTCGTAAATTTTAATAGAAAAACATAGCTATCTTCTCCTATTGTACATCATTTAGGTAATGTCGAGTCTTCCGTCCACAAATCGGTGCACGTGCTAAGCCTGCTGTTCAACACAGAGAGTTCTTCTTCTTAGCGTGTCGATAGCAATCTAAATATAGTCAGCCCAGAATTTGGCTCCTTATCCATCAACTCCTGTAGCGTTGAACACACAGAGAGTTGAAAATCCAGGGGTTTGATAAAATCTATCGCAATTTTTTTTCAGACAGATGTTCCGTTACGATAGTATAATGCCACTAACACCTCAATCAACTCATCGTATCGCAGTCCACAGCTGGACATAGGTTTTTCCCAGGCTGCACCACAACACTCTATCCTCCGCTTTCCGCATCCGGTCTACTACTAAAACTAAAACTTTCCGGCAAAGATTGGCGAAAATTCCTAACAACTAGGCCTGTCGCCTGTTAACATATAGACACTTACGTATTAAGTTACCAATAACTACCAACAACTTACGTACCAACACTTAAGGCAAATACCTAAATTGATAATTCCACATTCAGCACAACCTAGTTGGGGGGTTCGTGTTCTCACACACGTCGACATGACGCATTCTGATTACAGGTCATCGAATATGCCTGTATCACACTCGGTGAGGCTGGCACGCGCGGCGCCTAGGTTCAGCAACGCAACCGGCCGTCAAGCAAGCCACTCACACAAAGCAACTTACGCATTCATTGATTTGTATTGATAACCGTCAGTATTTAGGAAGATCACGTCTTCCTACTGTCACTTCGCTTGCTGATGCTGAAAGTCGGCGGGTCTTTTTCTGGTAATATCTTTGAAAATCTATACAAAGAGAATTCATAAATATCTAGCACTTTTTTTTTGACGGTGGGAAATCATCAAATAACTTCTCCCGCTCTGGATGGAGCACAAGGGCGTGTCAGGCTTTTACTGACTAAAACCAATCCGTGTTCCTACAGTTGCCTGTGTCTCTTTCGAACAACCCGCACCCCTGGCAGGCATCGGCGCTTGCGGACCCCACCAGTTGTTGCTGACATCTCTAACGCCGCTGGTGAAACACAACGCGCCGTCGAACCGGGCATTTTTGTTTTACGTGGAGAAATGCCTACTGAGCGCAGTAGGAGTTTCTCCACGTAAAACAAAAATAAAAAATGACCACGGGGAGATAGCGTAGTTATGTGGGACTGTAACCCACTAAAAATCCACGGTGTTCTCCAATGCCGCTTGAGGCGGGAACACGGAAACGCGCAAGCCATCCGCGAACCAGCCGCGGCTGTCCGTCACCGGACCTTCCTCGGAGGGTAGCACCTCCGTATCACCGCCGCACCAGGACACATGGCATGCCGTGACCACCCCAGGAACCAAATAGCATAAGGGCCCCAGAAGACCCGTGTTTGGCACCCTGGGTGCCCCTGCGACGGGCCAGCACATTGGCCCCGCTGCCTACCACTTTTCGCCTGCAGGCGATAGGGAGAGCAGCCAACGCTATACCGACACTCCTCCTCCCCTGCGGCCCCACCGCGTCCACCATCAAACGGTGGCGGCCCTATCCAGGCCACGGAAGGGAAGAACACTACTCAGAAGTACCGGCACTCCTCCTCCGCCGCAGCCTGTAACCCTCAGCCGCGATGCCTCCCATTCGATATCGCGGCCCGCCTCAGTTGCGATGCACCTCACTGCAACCTACTTTTTGGCCGCTACGTCGTCAGCTTTGAGGCAAAGGCCCCACCTTGGGGTTCCTCTTCGCTTCACCGTGGGAGGATGACCACGGCTACTGAGCCCCCCCGCAACGACAATGCGGGAACCCACTGGGGGGGGGGTATCTAGCATTTCATTGTAAATATTTGCAATTGAGTTCAGAAACATTAATCTAAATAGAAAAAACTTATGTTTTACCAAGTAGTCCTTGAATAAAACCGCGTAGTTGCGTATATTGTAGCGACGTGCTACAGCACTACGAGCTCTGCTACGAATCAAGATTATTGCTACGAACACATTTGTGATCTTGATTCATAGCCACGTTTTGTTCGTAGTAATCTTCATGTGAAACAGTATGTAAAAATAAGTTGCTGCTGCCCGTGCGTTTATGGTATTTCAGAATTTAAACAATTTTACGGGAACGCTCGTTACGATTTTTTACATTATAAACAGTTCAAGAAAAGGAAGGACAGGGTTTTCTAATTATTCCTTATCCTGGTGAATATTTATGGCACCACAAGCCAAACATACGATTTACCCTATTCGTAGCTTTATGTTTACCTGAGACTCTAAATAAACCTACGATACAAATTAAAAGTTCCTGATAATTAACAAAAATCCCGCTTCATTGTGTAAAATATTTCTAAACTCTAATATAACTCTGATTTCAACAACTGGAAGTGGCATCAAGTAACTAGTTTCAAACAAGGCCAGTTATTGTCCGCAGTTCACACAGCCAGCAATCAGCCGGATGGCTGTGCCCAACTACCATCTAACTTCGAATCACGTCCAGTCTAACTTATCTGTGTAATTCTCGTGATCAATACTGGCAACTCGAAATAATGTGAGCTCAAATATTACTTATATTGAATCGTTATTAATGTAATAACTGTGCATATATCTTCTAGTACAAATCCTATTTTCCACCAAAAGTCGGTTTGAATCGTGAAAGGCATTTCAAATGCAAATTCATTTTTTTTAAATTACAATTGGAATAATAACGAAATTAACGATTGATTAATTGAATACGTTTAAAGAAACCCAAAATATCGTAATTATGTTAAATCGGATATTAATTATATCGGAAATATTAAAAAAATGGATAGTATCGAATTTCAAATGATTCAATCTTTGCTCGGAAATTATCAGTAACATCATCGATAGCACCAAAGTTTAATATTGGAGATATAGTTAAATCCGTAAAACATATGTATTTACAGAATTATAATCTTTCAAATCACCAATTACAACTATGTAAGATACTATAATTGCAAACTGCAACAATCGTAAGAAAATTTCGGATTACCCTAGCAGGATGCGCTAGGGTAATCCGAACCCAACCAGCATATTTGTAATCAACACGAGACAAAATCTCAAAGATTGAGGCTGCTTTGAAGTTACCTCTACCACTACTAACTACCTTCTGCGAAGCAATAATGCTCGCGAAGAGGGAGGCGGCGCACGTGAGGTGATGCAGTACATGCGTCCACAGGAGATGCCCTGGGCGTCGGATATCCCAGGCTGATGGCCGGCCACCAAGCCCAGGTCTAAGGCGCGTTGTGTTCCACGCGCGCCTCAAAGAGATGTCAGCATCAACTGGTGGGGTCCGCAAGGGCCTATGCCTGCCAGGGGTGCGGGTTGTTCGAAAGAGATATCATGAAATGAAATGAAATGAAATGTTTATTTATGTAAGTAGATCTTAAAAGACACTTTTACACGTCAATATTTTGTTGGTCAATATTTTTTTAAACTAGATTGCGCCGGCATTTCCTAGCTGACTGTTCCCTGAGAAGAAAAGCCGAAACAAACTCAGAGGTCATAGTCTCTTTTAAAGTTCAAACATTATATTATTTAAATTTTATGTGAGTCTAACAATGCAGGGTAATGTCTGGAAAGGCCTTTTGAAGAAAGAGCCATTGCAGCTTTGAGCTGACCTGTCTCAACAGACGGCATGTATGTAGCAGTCACCGTGTAGCTCAACCCTATTTTAGGGAGCTCAACGACCCGTCACAAGACGCTACCAGATTTGCAGGACATTTGCGTAGGCCATTTACAAAATGCTCAAAACCACCAGACGAGTTATAAAGTAATGTGTTCAATCTAGCCTGCATAGTACTCACATTCACAGTTAGTTTTTTCTTTAAATGTCATTAAAAATCAATACTTAAATATAAAATGTCAACAGTATCTATTAAACACTTAGCTTATATAACAGTTTGTTGCTTGAGGGTACATTGGAGCAACTTAACTAGTCCCAAGCTTTAACTTTATAGAAACCTTTTTGACAGAGTTTCTGTTTAATAAATGGTTTAAATTTATTGAAGCTTAGTTCCTTAACATGGCTTGGGAGTTTGTTGTAAAAACGAATACTTTGGCACTTAAATGAATTGCTAATTTTTTGGAGCCTAGTCGTGGGCACAATAAGTAAATCTTTATTTCTAGTATTTATGCTATGAACGTCGCTGTGTTTAAAATATAGATTAATGTTCTTTTTAACATAAATTAGGTTCTCATATACATATTGAGATGCGACTGTCATTATATTTATTTCCTTAAATTGATCCCTCAGTGAATGTCTACAACTTAGGTTATAAATTGCTCGAATGGCTCGTTTCTGCAGCACAAATATAGCTTGAAGCATCGCCCCATGCACACAGGCAACTGTAGGAACACAGATAGTCAGTAAAAGTCTGACACGCTGTCTTGCTCCACCCAAAGCGGGAGAGGTTATTTGATGATTTCCCACCCAAAACAACAAAACACTACTAACTATACCATTTACGTTTAAGCATGGCAATGACGGTCATTACACTTTCCTTAATATCTCTTTCATTGACCTTGAGAAATAAACTATGTATATAGGATACATAGTTTATTTCTCAAGGTCAATAGTAGTTTTCAATAGTATAAACAATGTTGACTAACATGATAGAGGTCGTTTCATGATATTAAGGCGAAAGCTGAATGGTTGCCCGCAAAGTAAAAATTTTCTTACGTTTTTTTGCAATTTCCAGGTTATTGCGAGGCTGTAAATAAGTTAATTAATATATGATTCGCGACCGTAACAAATATGGCTTTACATAATTGGACGTAGTTAAGCAAAAAGGACTCCAATCCACACTTTAGCCAAAATTGAATTAAGTCTCCCATCGTACTACTAAGGATCGAATCTATTATGTAGTGAAAACCTATTGTAAAATGTAGACACGGAAACTATATTATAATCACAAAGAGCATTTTGCATGCGGTGTTTGCCTGTAATTGGTTGTGCAGTTAGATTTAAGATACTATTACTTTATTTACTTTACGTTTATGCTCCTATGTGTATAATATCTGTAACAACTGTTGGTGAAACTTAATTAAATAAATAAATAAAACTAGTTTTTCTCTCTACCCCGACTCAACTCACAGTATGAAGAGCACAAAAAATGTCAAACTTCAAACGCACTTCAAAAGTGACATTGTGTGAGTGGAGTCTTTTCTGCTTAACTACGTTTAAATATAATCATTTAAGTGGTTAAATTACTATTTCATGAAAAAGTCATTCATTCGAATTAAATGACCTTAGAGGGTTGTATTGATGACTTAAATGATAATAAGTGAAAGTAGAATGAACAACGTAAATAAAATATGTAGGTGGATCAATGAACGCTAATGCCATGCTTACACGCAACAATGCAATACTTCAAAGCCGTTTCTGTTCGGATGCGAAAAAGGTATGATGTTGTTTATATGGAATTCTTAAGCTTTTATAATATAACTTTTGTCTATCAATATAGATAATATTTCGAAAAAGCTCAGTTTAATACCCAATTCAATAGTCTTGGCAGGACAAAGTACGAGCCAAAAGTTTCCTAAGAGAGTCAGTTCAATGTTCATTTTCTTCTGATTTTAATGCCGAGTGATCCTTATTTTCAAAACTATGAGGATATTGCCAGAAAAAAGAAAAATGACAAACAACAATTCGAAGTGATGTTGTTCAAAGTATTATACTATGCCTGAAATATTTTTTCAGGTCAAAACCACAGATTAAAATAATATTTTTGTACCTAATCATAACAACGAGATAAAGTAGTAACTATATTATATCTTTCTGGTTTTGTTTTCTAAAATAAGAAGAAAGTAAAAATAACGAAAACGACAAGTACTTATGGAAGTAACGAAAACTAAAACATTGCGTGGGTATACAATTTATTTATTAGAAAAACATAACCCTAAGCACACTGGCACCAGGTCACTTCTTATGCGTTGGATTGGATCCAAGAGGTGTAACGGGAAACACGAGCATTGACACCGGGGAAGTTAGCCTGAGCGCAGCCAATACCGAAAGAGCAGACACCAACAACGATACCGTTGTGGTAGAGAGGACCACCGGAGTCACCCTGGCACTGGTCGCGACCACCGCCGGACCAGCCGGAGCACAACATGTTGTCGGTGATAGCGATACCGCGGGAAGCGTAGTTGTTTCTGCAAGTGTTCTGGTTGATAGACCTAAGCTCGACGTGACGGAGCTGCTCTGAGGCGGAACCACCAGCCTGAAAAATAGAAATATGCAAATATTAATCTCGGATCAACCAAATTGGGAAATATTGACTTACATGAATAATCAATAAACTTACGGAAGTTGTGCCCCATCCTGCAGCCCAGACGGCTTGGTTGTCACCGAGGTTGTAGTTGGAGCCAGCGATGGAAGCGGCGCGGACATTGTTGTTGAACGAGAAGGTGGAGGCGGAGCGCAACACGGCGACATCATTGTTCAGAGTGTTGCCGTTGTATGATGGGTGATTGATGATCGAGTTCACGTTGTGGACAAGACCACCGCTGTTAGCCCAAGTGGAGCCAACACGGATACGCCATCTGCCGGCTGCGTCACCGATCGTGCAGTGAGCAGCGGTGAGGATGGACCTGTTGTTGATGATGGTACCACCGCACGCCTGCCAGTATGCGCTCCAGTTCCATGTGTACAGGAGAGAGGCGATGGTTGGGTACCGATCAATCGTAGTGACCGATCCGCCCACAATCCTCTGGGGATTGGAAGGGACGGCTAGAAAGAAGAAGATATAATCAAAATTTTATTCCAAGTTCTATTTATCATTAACCGAAAAGTAAAAAAAAAAGTACGTATAATCAAACATGCAATTTTTCAATAAAGTACAAGAAATTGATAGAAAATAACTCTTTTACAAATAAAAACTAATAACTCCCGAAACAATTCTTTGACAAATAATTTAAGTTTCGAAGGACTTTGGTTTTGTATTTTGGTTTTATGCCATCAACTTCCGAAACTGTCGTTATTATTCTACTTCGTAGTGTTTTTTAGGATATTCATTTTTCTGTTTTTAGTTTTGTTACCTACCCTACACAAATTCGTATTCTACTACTTGCTATGTATTTACAAAGCAAGTAGTAGACTACGAATTCTTGTGGGGTATTTAAAAGTGACAGGAAGTTACACTAAGTAGAAAACGTACATAATAATGAAGCTAACTCAGAAACTACTCAGTCAGAGATGATTACATTTACGGGGTGGTAACTGCGGCATACCTTATCCGTTAAGAAAATGATTAGTCATATTGACCCACAATTGCCGGAGGTGTCGTGTAACATAATATTCACAAAAAATATATACAATTCGGTTAAAAATACAAGACTTCTTAAGAACATACCTGCGACGGCCGCGAAGCAAAGGGCTAGCAGAGCAAGGAAACGCATACTGTTAGTAACTCGTCGACGAGTGATTGTAAATCGTTGTAAGTGAACGGTATTTATATCAAAACTGATTGATTATAATACTACGTGAAAAGATTACATGGCTTTAGTTTTATATTATAATCAATTTATCATATTTAATCTACATCAAAACGTAAAGACGTTTGCAGATTAACGATAATTGGGCACAAATTAACAACAATATTAGTGAATTTTTTTAGTTGACACTTGGATGCTAATTAAAAAAAATAACCGTTTACATAATAAGGTTTCTCTAGATTCTGAACCGAAATAAATGAGAAACTTTTTAGGAGCACTTTTATGACTGTCAATTACTGAGGTTTTTCCCGAAATCTGTGCAATTTAGGAATTTTAGTTTTGGCTTATGTTTTTAGGTCTCGATATCGCCTACTTAAATCGCCAATGAATAACACAAAAGTTGCTAACCGTCCTTCCGACCTCGCCGCCGAGGTCCTCGCGTCCCGCGAAGACCCCGAGTAAATGAAATCCCCCCCAACCGTCCCTTGCCCGCAGAAGTGCCAGCCCGCGCCGAAGCTGTGCAAGTAGAGTTAAAATCCCCATGATTTAATAATAAGAAAAATGTTTGATCCAGCCTGTCCCTACTTGCTGCCCTCCCTAAAAGTGACTCCCTGAGCCGAGGCTCGTACCCCGCAGGGGGTGCCCTCAGTGCGCAGTTGCTGAAGGTTTAAATAATTAGTTTGTAAGCCCTGGCTGGAGGCTCTTAGCCTAAAAACTAAAAGTCACCGCAGGAAAGCCCGGTTAAGCAGTCACGGCCTCTCAAGATCAACTGCGAGATGCCATACCCAAAAAAAAAAAAAAAAACACAAAAGTTGCTAGTAAGCTGTATCACATAGTGCAGGTCTTTTTTTCATGGCGCTATGGAATTAACTGCATAGTTTAGGAGCTGGCGCGGGCTCATTATTAATACAACACAGTAACTGCAGGTCAGCGACCGTCCCACATACTGCGTAGAGAAGTGTGGTCGGGAACCTTTATTGTACAAGCCCGACTTGCTCTTGGCTAGTTTGTTGTTATATTTATAACAATTATAGCTTTTCCATACAATTATTGTAAACATGGTGATGCAATTACCATGAAGAAAATCTAACAAAAATCGTCTATTCTATCTTGCCCAACATTTTGCCGCCACTCTGAGGTCCAAAGTTTGTCTTTTGTTTTCCATCATTTTATGTTATACAAAATTATTAACAAAACAAAAAAGTGAAGCGTAATCTACTTCGGGCTGATTAATAAAGAAAATAAGTACCAAAGTCCCACACGGGGAATAAAAATAATGCTTCGAAGACATCACTAGTAGTGTGTATTCTCTTTTAAATTACGTGCCATCTTTATCACTGTTATCCGATTTAACAGGTATTGTTTGTTATATATTGTATGTTAGTCATTGCACGCAATGGTTGTTAACAAATCATCTCTATCTAATATTATTTTCTGGAAAAATAAGGCTCAAGAACGATTCGTGTTTTTTCCTGCTGGCCATTTTGTTCTTTACTCGTTTCTCGCACGAGTTTTTTTTTTTTTTTTTTTTTTTTTTTTTTTAATTTTGGCTTCACACGGTTTGTGCATTTAGCCAGTGTCAAGTAATTTTTCTTTTAGATCAAGTAAATGGCCCGATATCGGGCACGAAGTTACAAAACAGTCATAGTCGTCTTTAGTCAGTCAAGTCAAAGTTATTGTAAAGCGGTAGTAACTTTACAACAACCTAATAGGAGTTTTTGGGGGGAACACGAAAAGTCCACGTTAGTCACTTATTTTCACCTTCACTACACTTGTGCACTCACACGTTACTAAATTGAATAATTCACTATCAAAATTATACAATTTAATTCGCTATTTCACTAAATTCCATGAAAATGAAAATTCGTGCGACATGTTCCAACGCGATCCCGCCAAAAACTCCCTCGCACGAGTTACGAAGATCGGTACTCATTTAATAAATAAGAGATTCCTGGATGATGGCACAGGAACCTAGTTGAGTGAAGCCTTATAAAAGTAATTTCCAGCTTGTCAAAACAATAAGTATAAAAAGATAGTTGAAAAGTAAACCTATATTTGAATTGCTGCTCCTAGTGACAAATACCGATGGCGATTTTCTTTAAATTGAGTAAGTGGTTTGTAAACAGGTGGTGTCATAATAACGCGTGTTGCCCCTGCATGCCAAATGCGATAAAATAGATGTGTAATCTCACTTACAAAAAAAAAAAAAAATTTTACTTTATACTTGAAGTGGTTGTCAACTTTGACAAATCTACATCGACAATGTAAATTACTAATTTGCTTTTACTTTGGTTTTTTCGGCGGTTCAATATTTTTTACAAGAATTTGTATTTCGCTTTTTAAAATTTTCCAGAATATTCTCACTGATTTATTGATTAATTGGTGACGTGACAGACTGCTGATAGATCGACGGTTTCTTTGGGATTTTTCACTAATAAGTAGATTGTACAACTAATTGGTGCGTTGGTTGATTTGGTGATCAGAGCAAAATTATATAAATGTGCATATAAATGTTTTAATGTTTGAGTTAGACCTAATGGCGCTATCTTAACAAGCGTTGTTTTTTTAAGGATGGCAAATCATCAAATAACTAGCCCGCGCTCTGGGCGGAACGAGAGGGCGTGTCAGACTTTTATTGTCTAAAACCTACCCGTGTTCCTTCAGTTGCCTGTGTGCTAGGGGCCACGGTATCTCTTTCGAACAACCCGCACCACTGACAGGCATCGGCCCTTGCAGACCCCACTAGTTGGTGCTGACATCTCTTTGAGGCGCGCGTGGAACACAACGCGCCGTCGACGCGAGCTTGGTCTTTACCGGATAGCCTTTACAGAACCATTACTCGCCGTCTGCGAGCTCGCACCTACGGTGAAGGTGGCCGGGAATCGACCTGGGATTCCCGACACATCATAATAAGCGTGAGAATGCTATCTTTCTTGATTTGTCTACAATTATGATGTCATTCTAATGCCTAACATAACCGTTAAGCTCGAGTACACTCGAAAAAGGCACTGGCCACTGTAGCAAGTTATAAAAAACTAATCATTTTAAACATATCAACATGAATTAGTATATACTAGATTCATTTTACTTCCAGCTTTTTCAATTTATGTTTAGTTTTTTTTAATGACTAAGATTTTAAGTAAAAACAAATGTTTTCCTTTGGCATGCCGAAATTAAAATACAAAATAAACCAAATTTAAATTAGTGGCACATAATATAGTCACTATAGTCACCACAAATGATAAATGGGCCAACGATCACAATTTGACAGAGCGATAGTAGTTGATATTGCAATAATCTCCATAAAACCCATGATGTGGGAAATATTGTTTATCACTACACTAACCGAAATTACTGTCGTTCTTTTAACTAGGCGACTGTAGTAGATTTCGCAATTATAACCATAAAACACGAAACGTCTTCGGAAACGAACTGGTGTTTAAGCAAATCTGTAATGAAGGCTTGATATTGCCATACAATCATAACTTTAACAGAAGCAATGGTGGCCCAGTGGTATCGGCCGAGACTTATGTGGTGTGTTCTCAAAACGGTGAAAACATCCTGAGGAAACCGGAATGTCTTAAAAACCAAAAACTCGAAGACATATGATATCTATTGACACGTACTGAGCCCGCGTGGCGGATTGCAGCCAACTCCCTCTCACAGAGAGGATTGTGTCCTAGCAGTAAGAACATTTTAAGCTTATTATGCATTCAAGTCCCTAGATTTCGTTAATCACGTTAATTGGCAAAGTGACTAGTTATTACTGAACGTGATAGTCATCTACGTAATAGTGCTGCCCTCCAACACAGTTCCTGTTGCAGCCGCCGAAAGGAACTTCGTTCCAATATAAATAGTAGTTTAAAACGAAGTATTTCATTATTACTATATTGTGAAACAAAACGTTCAATAAAATAAATAAAAAAGGTAACGGCCATGTTGTTTAGGAGTTATTATTTTTTGTCTACTCTTCCTTCTCGTCGTCAAACAACATTGATAATTATCTATGAAGTGATATTTGGATGTCCTGAACATGCAATTGGTCATAATGTGATCTGTTCTGCATGAAGACAGAACATTTTACATGTTAACGTGTTGCAAAGTATGAATGAGTGCCTCTGGACTGTCCGAAGATTAAATTCTAACAAACGAACGACCTTTTTCTATATAATAATAAGTCATCATCATGATTCATTCAAAGTAGTCCACTGCTGCACATCAAATATCCCTTCACATGGTTGATCGAGGACCAGGCTAGTGGAAGTCGCGGGAACTCGAAGGATACGAGAAGCACAGGACCGGTATATAACTATATATGATAATACGTATACAATCATGTACGCACGTTATTAAATATGATTAAAAGAAATTTCCATAGATTCCCGAGGGGTAATAATCACGCTACATGTCGCGGTGCGTAGCAGCACTTATTCGCGAACCTACAAATTAATACTGATTCTCGGAAGTCAATGTAATAATAGTTTGAAATATAGGAAGAGCATTGAATTCCCCTTACAAATACACTAGGTTTGGTTGTACAAGCTGTTTTTCGTGTTGTACAGGGTGCTCTACAGAGTCAAATTAGCGGGAAATATTTTACCCAGGTGTGGGTAACTAATAAAAAACAAATTATACATCGTTACATCTTTGTTCAAAACTTTAAATGACACTGTGACATGTACATTAAGGCAATCAAATTAATGTAGAGATGTGGGTTTTGGAACTTCCGAAAAAATATCAGAGTTCCAGAAAAAAATACACAAACAGGTGATCGGTCCTTCGTCCAACGAATGATGAAATATTTTTTTGTTTGTTGCATGAGTTTTCGATATCGATACCCTACAATAAAGTATTGCCAGCTAATTTAATTTGGCCATGTATATAATATGTATTCTTATGAGAATAAAGATTCTTTAAACATGTATAAGACGGCATTCTCTTTCTAAGGGAGGATGACGTACGGCTCAATTAATCGAATGTGTGAATTATGCAATAAAATAAAAAAAACGAAAGTCATTTATTCAAACAAGGCTGAGAGTCAGCACTTTTTGGACGTCAAAATTACATACAACAGACAAAACTTAACACTCGACCAGCTTGACGTCGTGTATGTCTTTATGCACACAAGCTACTTAGCATCTACAACCTAACTCTCTAACCTAACCTAACCTAACCTAACTCTCAGCCAGCAATGGTGGCAGCATAGAATCCGGCTGCCCATTAGAGTCAGCACTTTTTGAACGTCAAAATTAAATAAGACAGCCCCCCGCCCGTCCGCCCTTTTCTAGTGCATTAGCTGGGAAGAAGAAGTGGTGCAACAAACTGTCCAGCAGCACAACTGACTGTTAAGTTAGACCTTTATTCCATACAATAGTAAGGCAACTAATTAACATTACGAGACTCAAAACATTAAATTAAATTATTTGCCATTGTGTCAGTTAGCACACGCCAATATACCAACAAATCATTGAACACTTTACTCCAGCAGAAAATTTTGAAAAAAAAAACAAAAACGTAAAAAGAACATAAAACCTAAATAAATGCCTCCAGGCATAAAGGGTGCGGCGGCCCACATATGCTACAACTTGAAGAAAAACATTTTTTATTTTTTTATTTTTAACCGACTTCCAAAAGGAGGAGGTTCTCAATTCGTCGGAACCTTTTTTTTTTTTATGTATGTTCCCCGATTACTCGAAGATGGCTGGACCGATTTGGATAATTTTTTTTTTGTTCGAAAGGGTATACTTCCCAGGTGGTCCCATGATCATCAAGTCAGGATCTGATGATGGGATCCTGGAGAAATAGAGAGAACTCTTCAAATTTTATAGGCACACTTGAAGCAATTTGTGTAGTTTTTGGAAGAGTACTTTCTCGGAGTGGTTCCATTTCAATTTGGTGAAGATCTGATGAAGAACTTCGGAGATAGGCAACGGAACTCCTCAATAAATGATAGCAAATGGACAGGGATTGCTGAAATCTCATGTCTGTCAATTGTTTACACCAGTTAATAACATAACATCACGCCGGTACGCTGTGAACCACTAAAAAGCGAAAAATAAAAAACTTTTTTCAAAAAAATAAACAACCGACTTCCAAAAAAAACACTAAAAAGTGAAAAATAACTTTAATTTCGGAAGGCGGTGACAAAAAATTAAAATACATATCCAAAGTCACCGACTTCCGAAATTAAAGTTATTTTTCACTTTTTAGTGTTTTTTTATAAATAATAATAAATAAATAAATGATTTATTTCGCTCTCAAAGTACAACAAGAATTTACAATTACAATTATATAAAGAGTTGTTTGTCGGTTGTACAGCAGCACATAATAAATGATCTACCAACTCCCAAACTAAGTCAAGCTTGTATTTTGGAAGTTGGTGGTTCGGAAGATGCAGGACTTACGTATACACAACCTTGTAGCCTAGTAATTGACTTCCAATACTTGACAGTGAACAAACTACATTTTGAAACATACATTGAGAAACTAATATCTAATAGTATCTACATTATCTAAAACTACAATTTACATAAGAAAAAGAAAAGAAAAGAAAAATCATTAAAATAATAATACTTAATATGAAAAAAAAATTATAATAAAGAATATATGTATACCTTCACGTCGAATACATTTTTATGTTTTACTTTTTATAGTTAGAAGCATTTCAGTTTGAGCATAATCCATAGATTGCAACCAATTACTTAATTTATGTTTAACCTCTCGTTTAGTTAAGCTGTAAATGTTGACGGTTTTGTTGACTGCATTATACAGTCTCAAGCTTACTGCGTCAAATTGCCTACTAGCAAAAGCTGTTCTGCAAGGTACACCAGGGCAAACAACTGCACCAGAGCGTTAAACTAGGACCATGGGAATAAAATAAATAAACAGTTAATACTAATAACAATAACAAAACCATTGTTAGCAAACCGACCAGTCACCACAAGCAGCACCCGTTCACGACCATAACACAAAGATCAGTCACTGCGCGCCATATTCGTAGGAAGGAGGCAACCCTGACCCGAAACTACCGCAAGAAGTGAGATCTAAGGGAGCATGAGGAACTTGCTGCCGGATGCTCAGTCAAGGATAATATGATCAATCAGCCGGATGGCTGTGCCTAACTACCAACTAACTTCGAATTTGGTCCAGTCTGTTCAGTCCAGATCACAAGAAATACACAGATAACTTTATCTGTGTAATTCTCGTGATCAAGGCTGGCAACTTGAAATAACGTGAGCTCAAATATTACTTATATTGGATCGTTATTAATGTAATAACTGTGCACATATCTTCTAGTGCAAATCCAGTTTTTCACCAAATTTAGTTTTAATTGTGAAAGGCATTTCAAATCCAATTCATTTTTATTTAGGAGCTAAATTAGAATTCAAATCGAATAAATAACGAAATTAACGATTGATTAAATAAATAAGTTCAGAGAAACCCAAAATATCGTAATTACATTACATCGGATATTAATTATATCGGAAATATTAAAAACAAATGGATTATATCGAATTTCCAATGATTCAATCTTTGCTCGGAAATTATTAGTAACATCATCGATAGCACCAGAATTTTATTTTGGAGACATAGTTATATCCGAAAAACGTATGTGTTTACAGAATAATAATCTTTCAAATCACCAATTACAACTCTCTAAGATAAGAGAGAAAATTTCGGATTACCATAGCGCATCCTCCCAACCAGCATATTTGTAATCAACACGAGACGCTGATATACCAAAAATCTCAAAGATTGAGGCTGCTTTGAAGTTACTATCTCTACCACTACTAACTACCTTCTGCGAAGCACTAATGCTCGCGAAGAGGGAGGCGGCGCACGTGAGGGAGATGCAGTACATGCGCCCTCACAACCCTAGTCGCCCCAGGCTGACTCCCGGCCACCGTAGGCGCAGACTTGCAGAAGACGAGTAATGGGTAGCTTGCTGTCCGGTAAAGACCAAGCCCGGGTCTAAGGCGCGTTGTGTTCCACGCGCGCCTCAAAGAGATGTCAGCATCAACTGGTGGGGTCCGCAAGGGCCGATGCCTGCCAGGGGTGCGGGTTGTTGAAAAAGATACCTACGCCCTAGGCACACAAGCAACTGTAGGAACACGGATGGGTTTTAGTCAGTAAAAGTTTGACACGCCCTCCTGCTCCACCCAAAGCAGGAGAAGTAATTTGATGATTTCCCACCCAAAAAATAAAACACTACTAACTATACCATTTACGTTTAAGCATGGCCATGCCGGTCATTACACTTTCTTTAATATCTCTTTCAGTGACCCTGAGAAATAAACTATGTATCTGTATTTTTCAATAGTACAAACAACGTTGACTATCATGACAGAGGTCGCTTCATGATATTAAGACGAAAGCTCAATGGTTGCCCGCGAAGTAAATATTTTCTTACGTTTTTTGCAATTTCCAGGTTATTGCGAGGCTGTAAATAAGTTAATTAAAATATGATTCGCGACCGTAACAAATATGGCTTTACATCATTGGACGTAGTTAAGCAAAAAGGACTCGATCCACACTTTGGCAAAAATATAATTAAATATGCCATCGTACTACTGAGGATCGAATCTATCATGTAGTGAACACCCTATTGTAAAATATACACGGAAACTAGTTTTTCTTCTTACCCCGACTCAACCCACTGTATGAAGAGCACATAAAATGTCAAACATCAAACACCCATAACTCAAAAGAGACTTTGTGTGAGTGGAGTCCTTTCTGCTTAACTACGTCTAATTATAATCCTAAAAGTGGTTAAATGACTATTTCATGAAAAAGTAATTCATTCGAATTAAATGACCTTAGAGGGCTGTATTGATGACTTAAATGATAATAATTGAAAGTAGAATGAACAATGTAAATAAGATATTATGTAGGTGGATCAATGAATGCTAATGCCATGCTTAAACGCAAGAATGCAATACTTCAAAGCCGTTTCTGTTCGGATGCGAAAAAGGTATGATGTTGTTTATATGGAATTCTTAAGCTTTTATAATATAACTTTTGTCTATCAATATAGATAATATTTCGAAAAAGCTCAGTTTAATACCCAATCAATAGTCTTGGCAGGACAAAGTACGAGCCAAAAGTTTCCTAAGAGAGTCATTTCACTGTTAATTTTCTTCTGATTTTATAACCTAGTGATCCTTATTTTCAAAACTAGAGGATGTTGCCAAAAAAAAGAAAAATGACAAACAACAATTCGAAGTGATGTTATTCAAAGTATTATACTATGCCTGAAATATTTTTTCAGGTCAAAATCACAGATTAAAATAATATTTTTGTACCTAATCATAACAACGAGATAAAGTAGTAATTATGTTGTATCTTTCTGGTTTTGTTTCCTAAAATAAGAAGAAAGTAAAAATAACGAAAACGACGAGAACTTAAGGAAATAACGAAAACTAAAACATTGCGTGGGTATACAATTTATTTATTAGAAAAACATAACCCTAAGCACACTGGCACCAAGTCACTTCTTATGCGTTGGATTGGATCCAAGAGGTGTAACGGGAAACACGAGCATTGACACCGGGGAAGTTAGCCTGAGCGCAGCCAATACCGAAAGAGCAGACACCAACAACGATACCGTTGTGGTAGAGAGGACCACCGGAGTCACCCTGGCACTGGTCGCGACCACCGCCAGACCAGCCGGAGCACAGCATGTTGTCGGTGATAGCGATACCGCGGGAAGCGTAGTTGTTTCTGCAAGTGTTCTGGTTGATAGACCTAAGCTCGACGTGACGGAGCTGCTCTGAGGCGGAGCCACCAGCCTGAAAAATAGAAATATGCAAATATTAATCTCGGATCAACCAAATTGGGAAATATTGACTTACAAGAATAATCAATAAACTTACGGAAGTTGTGCCCCATCCTGCAGCCCAGACGGCTTGGTTGTCACCGAGGTTGTAGTTAGAGCCAGCGATGGAAGCGGCGCGGACATTGTTGTTGAACGAGAAGGTGGAGGCGCAGCGCAACACGGCGACGTCATTGTTCAGAGTGTTGCCGTTGTATGATGGGTGATTGATGATCGAGTTCACGTTGTGGACAACACCACCGCTGTTAGCCCAAGTGGAGCCGACACGGACGCGCCATCTGCCGGCTGCGTCACCGATCGTGCAGTGAGCAGCGGTGAGGATGGACCTGTTGTTGAGGATGGTACCACCGCACGCCTGCCAGTATGCGCTCCAGTTCCATGTGTACAGGAGAGAGGCGATGGTTGGGTACCGATCAATCGTAGTTACTGATCCGCCCACAATCCTCTGGGGATTGGAAGGGACGGCTAGAAAGAAGAAGGTATTATCAAAATTTTATTCCGAGTTCTATTTATCATTAACCGAAAAGTTCCAAAAAAATTAAGTACGGATAATCAAACATGCAATTTTTCAATAAAGTACATAAAATTGATAACTTTTTTACAAATAAAAACTAACAACTCCCGAAAAAACGCTTTGACAAATAATTTAAATTTCGTAGAACTTTGGTTTTATATTTTGGTTTTATGCCATCAACTTCCGAAACTGAAGTTATTATTCACTATTTTACTTTTTTTAGGATTTTTATTTTTCTGTTTTTAGTTCTGTTACCTACCCTACACAAATTCGTATTCTACTACTTGCTATGTATTTACAAAGCAAGTCGTAGACTACAAATTCTTGTGGGGTATTTAACAGTGACAGGAAGTTACACTAAATGGAAAACGTACATAATATTGAAGCTAACTCAGAAACTACTCAATCAGAGATGATTACACTTATGGGGTGGTAACTGCGGCATACCTTATCCGTTAAGAAAATGATTAGTCATATTGACCCACAATTGCCGGAGGTGTCGTGTAACATAATATTCACAAAAAATATATACAATTCGGTTAAAAATACAAGACTTCTTAAGAACATACCTGCGACGGCCGCGAAGCAAAGGGCTAGCAGAGCAAGGAAACGCATACTGTTAATAACTCGTCGACGAGTGATTGTAAATCGTTGTAAGTGAACGGTATTTATATCAAAACTGATTGATTATAATACTACGTGAAAAGATTACACGGCTTTAGTGTTATTTTATAATCAATTTATCATATTTAATCTACATCAAAACTTAAAGACGTGTGCAGATTAACGATAATTGGGCACAAATTAACAACAATATTTTTTTTTTTTTTTGGCTTCACCCGGTTTGTGCATTTAGCCAGTGTCAAGTATTTTTTCTTTTAGAATAAGTAAATGGCCCGATATCGGGCACGAAGTTACAAAACAGTCATAGTCGTCTTTAGTCAGTCAAGTCAAATCAAAGTTATTGTAAAGCGGTAGTAACTTTACAACAACTTAATAGGAGTTTTTGGGGGGAACACGAAAAGTCCACGTTAGTCACTTATTTTCACCTTCACTACACTTGTGCACTCACACGTAACTAAATTGAATAATTCACTATCAAAATTATACAATTTAATTCGCTATTTCACTAAATTCCATGAAAATGAAAATTCGTGCGACATGTTCCAACGCGATTCCGCCAAAAACTCAACAACAATATTAGTGAATTTTTTTAGTTGACACTTGGATGCTAATTAAAAAAATAACCGTTAATATAATAAGGTTTCTCTAGATTCTGAACCTAAATAAATGAGAAACTTTTTAGGAGCACTTTTATGACTGTCCATTAGTGAGGTTTTTCCCGAAATCTGTGCAATTTAGGAATTTTAGTTTTGGCTTATGTAAACTGTATAACATAGTGCAGATCTTTCTTTTTTCATGGCGCTATGGAATGAAATGTATAGTTTAGGAGCTGGTGCGGGCTTATTATTAATAGGCTCAACACAGTGACTACAGCACGTCAGCGATCGTCCCACGTACTGCGCAGAGAAGTGAGGTCGGGGGAACCTTAACCTATTGTGTAAGCCTGACTCGCTCTCGACCAATCTTTTTGTACATTTATAAAAATATAGCTTCTCCATAATTATTAAAAACATGGAGATGCAATTATCACTAAGCAAATCTAACAAAAATAGTCTATTCTATCTTGCCCAACATTTTGCCGCCATTCTGAGATCCAAAGTTTGTCTTTGGTTTTCCATAATTTTAGTTAAAGAATATTAACAAAACATAATGGTGAAACGTGAACAACTACAGGCTGAATAATTAAAGAAAATAAGTACCAAATTCCCGCACGGTGAATAAAAATAATGTTTCGAAGACATCACTAGTAGTGTGTATTCTCTTTTAAATGACGTGCCATCTTTATCACTGTTATCCGATGAAACAGGTATTGTTTTCAAAATATTGTATTATTAGTCATTTCACGCAATGGTTGTTAACGAGTCGTCTCTACCTTACATTAGTTTCTGGAAAAATAAGGCTTAAGCACTTTTCGTGCTTTCTCATGCTGTCCATTTTATTCTTTACTCGTTTCTCGCACAAAAAAAGAAGATAGGTACTCGTTTATTAAATAAGACATTCCTGGATGATGGCATAGGAACCTAGTTCAGTATAGTCTTATAAAAGTCATTTCGAAGGTATTAAAATATAATAGAAAACTAAACCTTTATTTAAATGGCTGCTCCTAGTGACGAATAACGTTGGTGGTATTCTTTAAATTAAGGTAGTGATTTGTGAAGAAGTGGTGTCAGAATAACGGATCGTGTTTTCTTCATAACAAACGGACCAACAGACGAAATAATGCTATAAGTTGTACATGTGTATTTTTTTTTTTTTCAATTTATATACGGCACCCTGAAACCCTTCGAATATTAAAATTTTCCTCACGTTAAATGTTCTCAAAATAATACTTCAGGAAATAGTGAGAATTATAGAATGTTTAAACGGTGTAAATGATTTTTTCCCCCACAAGGTTAGATATTTATTGTCATTAATATGTTAGTACATTAAAATCAACGCTTGTCCTTATACGTCGGATCCAAATATACAACTGGTTTTATTTTCACATTTTATAACGATCTATGTGCTAACAAAATTCTACACTTTAAATTAGCTCCCCGGGTGTATGGCTCATATGTAATGGCTCCTCCAATGCAACGAAAGAGAGTCCTCCAAAAGAGGTCCCTGCACTTAACATAAAATCTCACTGCTATAATAAAACGAATATTTGATATTTGAAATGGTTATCAATTTCGATAAAAAAAAACAAAAGTCGATACCAATGGTCTGGGCTGCCGTGCAATGTCAATATACACTGTACTTTACATTATTATATTCTTTCCATATACAATGTAAAAAACGAAATTAGAGAATACCAGTCTCAACTAACGGCACCCTTTCACAATCATGACGGATCAGCACTATCCAGCTCAAACTTTTTGAAGTGAACCGAATGATCCAACACACGTGCCACCATCAGCGAGACATTAGAGTGAACATGACATACTCTGAACTGCTATGGTCTTTCAAGTCACACACACATCTTAATAACATAATAAACGACTTCATTGTACTCACATTACCAAAGATGAAAATATGTTGAAGTACATATGCATACCATCGCGTATCGCTCGTCTCCGTCGCGGGCTCGCTGCTCGTCGATGTCCCAGTGGACATGCTTCTTTTTGAAAATACACGATAATTGTCTCTCGGTTAATGATGCAAAACCGAAGTCAAAGTCAAAGCATTTATTTCAAATAAGCTCATAAAAAAGCACTTTTAAAGTTCAACATTTACATTAAAATAGTATTGATTCTAGTCGCCCCTACCAAAAGGTAGTTTCTTATAGAAAAGAATGGGTAAGAAACTACACCGTTATTTTTTTTTAAACGTTTTACAATATTTAACTTACATTAATTATATGATTATGTGTGAAAACGATGAACCTAGAATAAAATTACCATACCACAATAGGTTAAAAGAATTAAAAATTAAGCAAGACTGATACATTAATTATTTGACAGATACATGGTACTCACATATTTACAAATATTGTAAAAGTAACTAAATGATTTTCCAAGAATTTTAACAAGTAATAATTGAGTGTGTGAGTTTGAGTAATCAGAATGTAAATCAATGTCATAAAATAATGAATTATACAATTCAACTAGCAACCAGTTTGATTTTGTCCAGACTCTAAATAGGATAATTATAATCCTCTCATTTGTAATAGGTATGTTTGTTTACAAAGTGTACTTTTAATTTTAGCTTTAAAGGTGAACGGCAGATTTCGTACCGCATACTTTTTATGTTGTCCTGTTATAGAATTTTTACCACTTATTAAGGCAACTAAGCCTTTTATTTCCGTGTAAGTGTACTATTTTTAGCAGTTGGGATTTTTAATAATATCTATAAAAAGATTGTTGTCGGGACGACATCATTTGGTGCTTTCCGATTTAGATATCACGATTATGACAGCTGACAGCTGTCATTTTTGTCAACAATACGGAACGCTCGTGAACGCGCTAACAGTGCTCCCTCAAAAGCTATATACACCACAGTTTTCTTCTTATTTGGTTAGGTGGCGAGTCTAGCTAGAATTACTATTTCTTTTGTAACGAATCTAAGTTAGCTAAAGATATGATGCGACTCAAAAAGCACAACTATCACTTATGACAACTCTCACGGTGATATTAGTATAGGGCACGGTCGGCGTTATCGTAAGACGCACATGTCATGACGTCATTTATGACGATTCACGAGACATCGTTATCGCGCTCACGTTAAATCGGAACGGACGTGACCACGCTCAAATCGATTTTATCGTAACTCGGAATGCAGCCCAGCCATCAAAACCTGTTTAAACTATACCTTGCCTGCTCTAACTTAGGCAGTGTAGGGAAAAGATAAGGCAAGGCATATAACATCACATGTTAAACATCTAGCAACATTTCCCTCCGGAATGTTGCAATTGTTGTTATTTAGCAATAGAAATAACATGAAGTAATTATAAGTACAATAAAATAAATCTACTTACAAAAACAAAGTATCGTCGTATTTATTTACACTCAAAACCCCATCAGAACTTCATCATCATCGAACTGTTGCAGTCCGCTGCTGGACATAGGTATCTCCTAATGCACCCCACTGAGTAGGTACGATCCTCATCTCAATCTACCTACTTAATGGTAAGTAAAACACTACAAAGATAGCGACAAGCAATCTAGAATATTCACTTTATCACCGAAACAATGTTTATGTACCTAAATGTAACAATCTAAATTGATACACTAGTACATAACCTTAAAAAATAAAACTGGTTATAACTTTTACGTCCCAACTTCTAAAAATCTAAGAATTTTAAAAGGGCTTCTCTTTCATATTAACTACCAATTAAAATAAAAAATATCCCAAAACAAGAAATATTGTTAGCGGTACGAAACGCCCATACAAGCCTGCCGTTCACCTTTGCTTTCATTTAATTGCAATATATCACAAGGTATTTTGTTATAAAATTTGGCACAGTATCCCATAAAACATGTTTGTACTTTAGCTAATCTGAAAAATGGTTGATCTATTTCGTCTTTATTTCTAGTATTAAAATGATATCTATCACTATTTTTATTAAAAAGATTTATGTTTTGTCTTACGAGTACATACATTATATTTTCATAAATGAATTGGCAAGGTTCCTCATAATATTAATCCTTTTAAATAATTCACTGAGAGATTCGCGGCGACGTAGATTACGAATGTCTCCGACAGCTCTCTTTTGCAAAATAAAGATGGATTCAATGTCAGTAGCCCGAGCCCACAATAAAATGACATACGACAGAATGCTGTGAAAGTAGCCTAAATTGACCAAATGCGCGGTTTTCATTTCTATACTATTAGCTATCCTATCTTGCTAACAGCATAAGCGGCCGATTTTGTCGCCCCGCAAGAGGTTTTATGTGAGGTACTGGGGTATGTACTGTACTGTATGCTGAAACCTCATATACAAAGAGCATGCCTTTACACACTTTCTGAGTAAGGCAGCAGAACGCGCGGGTGATGAATTTAAAGCTTCAATAGTTGTAAGTGGAATATTGGCAAAAAAGTTTTCAAATTCCTGAGCTGTTTCTACATCTGCGTTGATGGGGCCAACCGAGATCAAAGCTCACAGAATATTAATGTCGTGGATTATATTGCCTTCAGTTACAGACCAATTTACTTAAATTCATAAGAGTCTAGCATGCAACAAAAAAAAAAACAAAGTTCATCAATTGAACGTATTTAGTTATCACTATTATATTATTATTGTCTGGTCGTACCCGTACTGGGCACGCGTGGTGAATAACGGCCCACTCCCTTTCACAGATAAGAGGCCTGTATCCAGCAGTGGGAACCTTTAAGGCTGAATATGCCATGCTATACAACGCTGGTCAACAATCAGAGATTACATTAGTATTTGTGTTCCGAATTACAACAATGAATTATTATGTTCTATCTGGTTTTGTTTTCCAAAACTGAACTAAAGATTAAAAGTAATATGGAAGTAACGAAAACTAGAACATTGCGTAGGTATACAGTTTATTTATTAGAAACATAACCCTAAGCATAGTGGCACCAAGTCACTTCTTATGCGTTGGAGTTGATCCAAGATGTGTAGTGGGAAACACGGGTATTGACACCGGGGAAGGCAGCCTGAGCGCAGCCAATACCGAAAGAGCAGACACCAACAACGACACGGTTGTGATAGAGAGGACCACCGGAGTCACCCTGGCACTGATCGCGACCACCGCCAGACCAGCCGGAGCACAACATGTTGTCGGTGATAGCGATACCACGAACAGCGTAGTTATATATGCAAGTGTTCTGGTTAATAACCACAAGCTGAACGTGGCGGAGCTGCTCTGAGGGGGAACCACCAGCCTGCGAAACGGACATATGCAAATATTAATCTCCAATCACAAAACAGGAAATATTTACTTTTTAGAACACGGCAGGAAAACTCAATAAACTTACGAAAGTTGTGCCCCATCCTGCAGCCCAAAATGTGCCTAAACTGTTTAATAGTTTTATTAGATATGTTATCCCAGTCAACTGCACATGCATCTATCAAACTCATAATAATCGCTTCTACCTCAGCCTCGTCAGTGTCTATCAAAGCAAAAGATGATAAAATAGTGCCATACGTAAATGGTGTGCTTGTTTTATTTTGTGATTGGCCCCGAACTTTTTCAGCTAGACACTTTCCAACATTCACAAAGAAATTATTTGCAATGTTGGTAGATGTTAACTGTGATGATCGTGCTTGTAACAAACCTGAAGATGACTGATTTTGTTTTGAGCTAAACGTTGCATTTTTAATGAAATTCCAGATTTTCTTGCTATTTGTACCAGCCTTTTTGAGTGCAATTTTATCGTAGTTGCTTTTTACTTTTCTTAGGAGATCATTACAGAAGTTACGATATCGTTTATAAGTCATTTGTAAAATTAAATTATCTGGATTAGATTTAGCTTTCATATGCAGTTTATCTCTATTTTTCATACAACGAATGAGTCCTGTCGTGATCCATGGCTTTATGTTGTAGTTTTTGTTATTTAGCCGATATTTGACAGTGTTTTTCTGAATTGCTTTTTGCACATTTTTAATTAGGTACAACATACAAAACTGCGGATCTGCGGAATCGTAGACTGGGTCAAAGTCGATATTTCGTAAGTCTTCTTCAAGTTTATTTACGTTCATACTGAAAATTGTGCGAGTGACCAATTTAAGCAATTTACAATTTAAAATAAGCAGATTAGCACTGTGATCGGTTATTGTTGAACTAATGACAAGGGTAAGTGCAGGAAAAATTGATTTGAGTATTATATGGTCCAAGCAGGAGCTACTTTGATGTGTGGGAAGCGTGAGAGTGGGCAGCAAACCATGGAACACGCATGGTTTCTTGCATAAACTATCACCCCATCGTTTTGATTGTGGTTGACGCTACTTTTGTACATATTATATCCTGGAATTAGTGGTATGTTATATTGTTTGGAAAGCCAACATTCGGTTAAGACAATAACGTCACAGTTAATGTCTAAACGCTGTAGAAAAATGCTAAAATTGTCAAAATTCTTAAAAATACTACGAATATTTTGGGTTAGTATGGTTAGTGGACTAGTGTAGGAGGAGAAATATTGTTTACAGTGTTCAACGTCACACGCTTGGGATTCGGATACAGACAAGTTATCTATGTCATTAATTAAACTATTAATCATAATTATAAGTATAAAACAACAACAAGGGTCATGTCATTAATTAATGGCGCTTAGGCGCCTACATAATCAATAGAATTAATGTACCTCTTTTGAGCCATTATTTTCGGCACAGACGGACAGTCAGCAGCACTTGTCTTGTGATTGCTTGGCTTTTTGAATTTCAAGCAAGTAGCGGATTTTGGTTCTTCAGCCTTCTTAGTGCAATCTTTTATTGAGTGACCCTGATCACCACAGTGGCCACAGGTATAAGTAGTCTCCCGACATGATTTGGCCGCATGTCCATACTTCTGGCACTTATAACAGCGCGTGACTAGGGCAATGTCTCTCACAGGGCATGACGACCAATTTACAAAGACTCTGTCTTTTGATATCAGGGCCTTGCGTAAATCTGCAGATACATCAGTTATATAATTACAAGACTCAGCATCCTTCTTACCTGACTTTTGGCTTAACTTAATGGAGGTCAAAAAGGTCTCGAGGCTACAATCTGGAAAGTTCTCGGCTAGATTTTGGTGGAACAAACAAGTAAAAACTTCATTCTCTTGCATGAATGAGGGCACTCCGATAACCACTACTCTAGGCTTTCTTTGTGGAGGCTCGTCTACTGTAAGGCCTGAATTTGAAAGCTGCATTGAGTTTTTCATCTTCTTAATGTCATCCTTGGTTTCAGTGCTGATAATGACACCGCCATTTTTAGTTTTACGTGGTCTTTGAAGCTTCATTTGCTCGGGGCATATAACTTTTTGGACAAGTGTTTTAGTCTCCTCACTAGACTTCAGTTTGTCATTAGGGTATATGGCTACTGAGCTTAAATTGATCGGCTGTATAAAATTTTTGGTAACTTTTTTAACCATGTCAGAGAAGGAAGTTCCCGTAACTGGTTTAATTGAAGCTTCGAAGGTCAGCTTAAGGTCTTGCAGTTGCTGTGACAGATCAATTTGGTCTTCTAGTGTTTGGACGGTGGAGTGAGCCCGGACAGCTCTTAGTTTAAGGCACTGGTAGTGGACGGCTATCTGCGATGTTCCGTGACTTACTTTTCGGTACAGGGTACTTATCCGCAGTTTTTGCTCCATGTTTAATTTGCCATCTGATGCAATAGAATACACTTCACTCAGGCACTGCTAAATGGACGACATCCAGTTCTGGATTTCTGACGTTGCTATCACTTCCAACGCGTCATCGCGGTCTCTTTGGCTGGGTGGTTGAGGGTGAGGTGTGGGTGTGGGCTCGGGTGCTGGTGCAGGTATGGGCACGGGTGTAGGGGGTGGGCTCCAAGCACATCTGCCACTGCGGCTGAAGGGGCTGGTTGCCATTGAGTTACAAGTTATTTACTTGTTAATAACTTATACACATTTCCACAGATACGATTTAGACATACCTAACATATTATGACGACACAGACACAGTTTGCTCTACTAACGGCTATTTGGTAAAACCAGGTCACGAGTCAGCAAGTTATTATTTATTATTTTAGTAAATTATTGACACGTCTGTTTACAACAAAATTGCAGAATTGAAAATTGGACTATACTTAGGAATCTTCTGGTTACAAAGATATTAAATACCAATGTTCCAATATTTTTTGACGATTTTAAACGAAAACAAGTTTTAAATGTCATAGCTTAACTTTAAATACTTCCACGGTCCCTGTACCGGTACATGTATCCATAAGCACAATGTTTTGCCTTCGTTACATTGCGCACTATCATAATCAGCAAGTTTTCACGGGAAAAATAAAAGTAAATTCTCAGCAATTATTTTTGGACAAGATTATATAATTGGATACATGTGCATATTTTACAGAAAAATTATAACAGTTTTTGACAGTGTTATAATTGCTGAAAAAATATCAAACAATCGGATAGGTATATATAGCTACGTACGAAGGACTTTTGACCTAAGCATAGCAATAGTATTCAGCTTCATTAAACAAAAATTGTTACTTAGTTGTATTATAATGCACGGATGTTTAACTGATGTAAATTAGATGTATTGCCTAGAATTTGGCACTGTTTTATTTATAAATTTTATTTTATTTATAAATACAGGGCAGCGACCATCCACAGACTGCGCAGTATAGGTTGGTTTGGAATTTAATTAGGTTAGCGCTCTCTTGGCTAGTTTTAAAAAAATTGCCATAATATAGCTATTTGGCCATTATTTTGAACATGGTGATGCCATTATCTGTAAGCAAATCTAATGAAAACTCTCCATTATATCTTGTTCAACATTTGCCGCTATTCTGAGATCCAAAGGTCGTCTTTATTTTTCCATAATTCTATGTTAAAGATTATTAACAAAACAATGGTTTAACGTAAATAACTACAAGTTTACTAATAACAGAAGATTATACAGATAATTCCATACGGGCAATAAAAATAATGCTTCGAAGACATCACTAATAGTAAGTAGTGTGTATGTTATTTTACATTACGAGCCATTTTAATCACTTTTATCCGATTTAACAGGTATTGTTTTCAAATGATTTAATTTTATTAGTCATTTCACGCGATATTGTTGACTCGTCTTTAATCTCTATTTATTATTATTTTCTGAAAAATGGGGCTCAAGCTATTTTCGTGCTTTCTCATGCTGGCCATTATATTTTGAGAAGAAGATTTATTTATTTATTTATTCACAAAATCCACAGCTCTTTAACAGTTTCACTTAGGATAAACAAACTAATCTTATAGCCAATTACGGATTTACAATTTAATAACTACACTTATTATATGCATCAGAAACAAACAGGATGTCATGCTAGCACCCTATAAGCATATCTAAGTGTGCAGTGTGGGTGGGTGTGTAGAAGTGCTTGTGGGTGTGTAGAAGTGTGTGTGTGTGGAGTTGTAATGGTGTATGGTCACGGATTACTTTGTTCAGTTCTATTTATAATTATTAGTCAATTCGTCGCATACAGAAGTCACTAAAAGTTTCCTGAATGCTCCTTTTTTGGTGTTGAATATATCAAGATGAGAGAATTTTTTGTTAAAGTTTCTTAATATCCTACCAATAACCGAGTTTTGAGCGTAGTTTGTACCACTGTGCGGTACATCGAATAACTGTGTGTGCCTAGTCCGTCGTGATGGAACACTCAATTTTAGAACCAGATCATTTAACGCGGTACTCTCAATGTTCCCACTACAGACATTATAAAGAAAAAGCATGTCGAGAATCATACGTCTGTTTTCCAATGGTAATATATTATGATGTTTGCATGCTTGTATATAATCCTGAGACTTGAAACCAGTGCGATGGTTAATATATTTAATGAATTTGGATTGTATAGATTCTATTTGCTGTATATAAACTAAGTAGTGAGGATTCCAGATATTACTGCAGTATTCTAAAATACTGCGTATGTAAGCAAAATAAAGAATTTTGACGCAATTTATATCAGTAAATAATTTACACGTACGTATAATAAATCCGAGGTTTCTGTATGCCTTACCGACAACACAGGACACATGCTCCGAAAGCAGGAGTTTTGAGTCTAGAACGACACCAAGATCCCTAATAACATTACAACGCTCAATATTGCAACCACTGAGTTTATAAGATAGGTACTTGTTTGATAAATAAGAGATTTCTGGAAGATGGACTACAAACCTACTTCAGTGTAGTCTTGAAAAATCATTTCGAGATTATCAAAATAATAAGTATAAAATATAAAAGATACGTAAACCTATGTTTAAATTGCTTCTTCTAGTGACAAATAATGTTGGTGGTGGTTTTCTTAAATTAAGTTAGTTGTTTCCGAAGAGGTGGTGTCAGAAGTACGGAACGTTACTGCTCTATACGAACAAACCGGCTGACAAAATAACGCCATAACTTTATACATGTGTATGTCTGTTTTTTTTTTTCAATTTAAATACGAAACCCTAAAACTGAACTTGAATTCTTCCTCACGTAATTTCCCCTTCCCTCCTCAAAACATTACTTTTTATATTATATAATATTCTTTTTTATGGAATAGGTATATTCATAACCGTGCAATGATTTTCCCTGAAATATGGACCTCTGGCCATCCAACCAGGTTGGCAATTTATCCTACTTTTACTGTCATATCCGACTAATATATGTGAAATTTTGTAGGTTTAGATAGTTTGATATTTAGAAGTTTGTTAATCAATCACGCAAAAACGGCTGAGCAGATTCGGATGAAATTTGGCAAACATATAAAATGTAACCTGGATTAATACTTTTTATTCCGGTAGTGTGTTCCGGTGGGATAATTTTCAACCACCACGGGGGCAAAGCCGCTGGCTAAAACGAGTTGAAAATAATCGTTGTACTTCAAAACCTACGCTTTTACCAATGAATCTTGTCAAAATGTGCAACTCATTATAAAACCACATTTTACAACGATGTATTTGCTAAGATAATCCTACATTTCAGATTAGCTACCCGGGTGTATATTGGCTCCTCCAATGCGATGAAAGAGACTCCTTCAAAAGATGTCCCGGCACTGAACGTGTAATCTCACTGCTACAACAAAACGAAACTTTTACTCTTGAAGTAGTTGTCAACATCGATAAAAAGAACACTAGTCGATATCATTTGGTCTAGGCGGCCGTGCAGTGACGATACACTGTAACTTACATTACTTTAGTTCCTTTCAAAAGCAATGTAAAATAAATCAACAATATAAAACTGGTCAAAATATAATATAAAAGATAAACCCTGGCAGAAAGGAGATAACCAGTCTCAACTAACAGCACCAGTTCACGAACATGACGGACCAGAACTATCCAGCTCAACCATTTTGAAGGGAAACAAATGCTCCACGTGCCACCATCGGCCAGACATTAGAGTGAGCATTACATACTCTCAACTGCTATCGTCTTTCAAGTCACACACACATCTTTATAACATAATAAAACGACTTCATTGTACTCACATTACCAAAGATGAAAAATTGTTTCTAAATATTATACAAAACTATTGTGTTCAACAATAGTTCTGTCCAAATTATAAAACATAACATTGGATAGAAATTAAATAGTCGTAGAAAGAATAAATCTTAAATCAGATATGTTGAGCAAAAATGGACTGGAAGCGTGAACTAAATGAAATCAACTGTACAAAAATAAAAAACAACGAGACGACAATAACAATATATTTATTGGATAAACATACTTCGATGTTCAACAATTGATTGTATCTAACTATCACTATTATATTACAATTGTCTGTCAAAATCATAGATTATAAGTATAGAGAGGATTTAAAGAAAAAACACAATCATTATCATTCGGTTAATGATGCAAAACCAAGATCAAAGCTCACAGAATACTAACGTTGTGGATTACATTGTCTTGAGACAGTTAAATGCATTTAAATTCCTAAGAGTTCCAGTATATACAATACAAGAATAAACTTCAATGTTCAACGATTGAAGGTATTTAACTATCACATTTATCATATTACAATTGTCTGTCAAAATCATAGATTAATATGTTACTTGTGTTTCTAATTACATAAATGGTTAATAGATACTCATATTAATTTTGTTGTATTTGATTTGATTTTGTCAAACTAAACTGAAGTTTTAAAGTATGATGAAAGTAAAGAAAACTTAATAAAACATTGTGTGGAATCACAATTTATTTATTGGAAAAACATAATCACACAAACATAATCAAACAAACCTGACACCCTACATTTATTAAATTATTTCTCAAAATAAATAGTTTTAATGAAAAAGGTATATTATTAACGGTGTCAATGATTTTCCCTGAAATACGGGCCTCTGACCCCCATCAAGTTTGGAAATTTATTGTTACTAAAAATGGTTGTACTTCAAAACCAACGCTTTTACCAATAAATCGTATTAAAACAAACAACTAATTATGATTCGACGTCATTTAATAACGATGTATTTGCTACTAAAATCTAACATTTAAAGTTAGCTCCCCGCGTGTATATTGGCACCTCAGATGCGATAAAAGAGAGTCCTCCAAAAGAGGTCCCGGCACTTTACGTGTAATCTCACTGCTACCACAAAACAAAAGTTTTACTCTTGAAGTGGTTGTCAACAATAAAAAGAACACTAGTCGATACTTACTGGTCTAGGCTGCCGTGCAATGTCAATACACTGTATCTGACATTATTCTAGTTCTTTCCATAAGAAATGTAAACATCGACAATATAAAACCTTTCTAAATATAATATTAAAGATAAACCCTGGCAGAAAGGAGATAACTAGTCTCCACTAAGGGCACGGGGACTAGGTTCACGAACATGACGGATCAGCACTATCCAGCTCAACCATTTTGAAGAGACACGTGCCACCATCAGCAACACATAAGAGTGAGCATTACATACTCTCAACTGCTATGGTCTTTCAAGTCAAACACACATCATAATTACATAATAAACGGCTACATTGAACTCATGTTACCCAAATTTAAAAATTGTTTCTAAATATTTTACAAAACTATTACTTTCAATGTATTTGAGACATGAACAAAATTTGTTACCAAAATGAAAGAAATAATAATTACCTATTGAAATAATCATCGTCTATTATTGTTAGTGTCGCAGTAAGTAAAATAAATGCATAAATTAATACTTAGTTGATCGCTGACTGTTCACATCGTCGGCGAGTACTGTTTTTCGCCGCGACAAGGGCTATCAAAGAGATAACTCGCTCAGCGACGATCGCTTGGTGGGCAGAACACTCGCTGAGAAACTTGCGTATGGTACATACGCAAACCAACGCGTAATCGCTCGTCGCCGTCGCGGACTCGCTGCTCGTTACTCGCAAACTCGTTTCAAGTTACTAGCACTACTAGTTTCTGGTTAATTCTCGGTGTTGGGGGGAGCTGCCTTTATGTGTGTCGGATTTTTTAAATTTCATATATGTTTATAATTTGAACAGAATTTAAATAGTCTTAGAAAGAATAAATCTTAAATCAATATATGTTGAATGAAATCAACTGTAAAAAGAATAAAAACAACGAGACGAGAATTACAATACAATTATTGGAAAAACATACTTCGATGATGAACAATTCATTGTATGTAACTATCACTATTTTATTAAAATTGTCTGTCAAAATCGTAGTTTCTAATAATATTTGTGTTTCTAATTACATTAATGAAAAATAGATACTTTTAATTATTGTGTTGTATCTGATTTTATTTTCGAAAACTAAAATGAAGTTTTGAAGTATGATGAAGTTTAGAAAACTAAATGAAACATTGCGTGGACTTAAAATGTATTTATTGGAAAAACATTCTACGATGTTCAGCAATTGATTGTATTTAACTATCACTATTATGTTATAATTTTCTATCAAAATCATACATTATACGTTTATAAAGGATTTAAACAAATAACTCGATCATTGTCTTTCGCCCAAAGATGCAAAACCGAGATCAAAGCTCACAGAATACTAATGTCGTGGATTACATTGCCTTTAGACAGTTAAATGTATGTAAATTCCTAAGAGTTCCAGTATATACCATACAAGAATAAACTTCAATGTTCAACAATTGAAGATATTTAACTATCACTATTATATTACAATTGTCTGTCAAAATCATAGATTATAATAATATTTGTGTTTCTAATTACACTAATGAATAATAGATACTTATTATTATTGTGTTGTATTTGATTTTATTTTGTCAAACTAAACTGGAGTTTTAAAGTATAATGAAAGTTAAGAAAACTAAATAAAACATTGCGTGGAATCACAATTTATTTATTGGAAAAACATAATCACACAACACTGGCGCCAAGTCACTTCTTATGTGTTGGATCGGATCCAAGAGTTGTATTGGGAAATACGGGCGTTGACACCAGGGAAGTTAGCCTGAGCGCAGCCAATACCGAAAGAGCAGACACCAACAACGACGTTACGGTGGTAGAGAGGACCGCCAGAGTCACCCTGGCACTGGTCGCGACCACCGCCGGACCAGCCGGAGCACAACATGTTGTCGGTAATAGCGATACCATGGGTAGCGTAGTTGTTTCTGCAAGTGTTCTGGTTGATAACTCTAAGCTCGACGTGACGGAGCTGCTCTGAGGCGGAGCCACCAGCCTGCGAAACGGACATATGCAAATATTAATCTCCAATCAGACGAAACAGGAAGTATTGACTTTTGTGGAACACAGGAGGAATACTCAATAAACTTACGGAAGTTGTGCCCCATCCTGCAGCCCAAATGGCTTGGTTGTCAGCGAGGTAGTAGTGGGAGCCAGCGATGGGAGTGACGCGGACATTGCTGTTGAACGAAAAGCTGGAGGTGGAGCGTAAGATGGCGATGTCGTTGTTCAAAGTGTTGCCGTTGTATGATGGGTGAACGATGTTCGCATTCACTTTGTAAACAGCACCACCACTGTTAGCCCAAGTGGAGCCAATACGGATACGCCATCTATCGGCTGCATCACCCACCGTGCAGTGAGCAGCGGTGAGGATGGACCTGCTGTTGACGATGGTACCACCGCACGCCTGCCAGTATGCGCTCCCGTCCCATGTGTATAGGAGAGAGGCGATGCTGGGGTACCGATCAATAGTGGTGACCGAACCACCCACAATCCTCTGGGGATTGGAAGGAACGGCTAGAAAGAGAAAGATTTAATTATTCAATCAACATATTGTTCAAGTTCTATTTATCATTTATTGAAATGTTTAAACAAAAATTAAGTACAAACAGTCAAACCTAGACTTTAAAAAAAACAACAAGAAATTGATAGATGTTTCAAAGGCCGTGTGCGATTTTTGTATGATTTCGCTGATAATCATGATTATATAAACGTGATTTAAGAGTTAAAGTACCGTAATTCTATAAGTTTTAATGCAGCACACGAAAGATCGTTTCAATTATGATCACAAGAATGAGCTTTTTTTTATCATTTGATTTTGATAAAGTCCACCTTTCGGCGACAGCCTTGTGAATTTTGCTGTAAAAGGTTCAGAATATCACTTACACGAATCGTTTTAATGTCTACACGGGATGACAAAAATACAAAGTATTTTCGTAAAGCTTTATAATGTGTGAACTTTTTACCACTTTGATGTTTCAAAACATAGTAAAAGAACATTTAAATAACAGAAACAAACTTCATTTCAAGATCAATCCCTTTCCCGAAAACAAAACGTACGTCTGTAAAATCAAGTAATTCAGCGAAATCGACCATATTTCGTTTACGGCTTCTTAAATAAAAAATACAAGAATTCATAAGAACATACCTGCGACGGCCGCGAAGCAAAGGGCTAGCAGAGCAAGGATACGCATACTGTTAGTAACTCGTCGACGAGTGATTGTAAATCGTTGTAAGTGTACGGTATTTATATCAAAGCTGATTGATTACACTGCTACGCGAAAAGATTAAATGGCTTCAGAATTCGATTGTCATCATATATTAGCCTGTACCAAAACTTAAAGACGTGTGCTGATTAAAAGAATTGGTAACAAATTAACACGAATGTTGGTGACACTTTTTAAATAAACAATTGGATGTTAATTAACATTTTAATTTAAAACTGACACATAATTACATCTTTAATTCCGAACTTTACACAAAAATAACCTTGTAAGATCTCTTTTTTTGGTGTCCACCAGACACTGGGGTTTTCGCGAAATCCTCCCAATTAAAGAATTGTAATTTTGGCAAAATGTTTGTAGGTTTCGGTGATGCGCCGACTAACATTGCCAGTCAGAGATCAAAATTATTTATTTATTTTAAATTCATTGAGGTTCAGTCATAGGAAGAAAAACCGTAACGCATCGTCTTTTGGTATGCTTTAAAAGGACGTTTTTCAAGTAATCTCAACATATTTTTCATACAATGTTTGGCTTAGGAGCCTTGAACATATAGCAGATTTTACCGCCGCCCTTATCTACTAACTCCTCTCTCTTCTTACCTAAAATTTTGATGCAACTATTACAGATGCAAAAACACTTTTATCGAATCTGACAGTTACTTATTCTTCCCTTTACCCCCCTCGCTCCTCCCCTTTTTTCCCTTTTCACTTTTTTCTTGGATTTTATGGGTCTGAAATAAAAGATTTTTTTTATTGTTTTTTTTATTACTTTCAGCTTTGTATTGTACAGGACCTAGGATGACTTAGGATGTTCCAATATTTTTTGACGTTGTTTTAACGTTAAAAAGTCTTAACTGTCATAGTTTAACTTTTAATTAGTACTCCTACGATCCCTGCACCTTTTTTTGTACCCACAATATGTTTTGCCTGCGTTACATTGCGCGCTACCATAATCAGCAAATTTTCACACGAAAAATAAAAGTTAATTCCCAGCAATAATTTTTGCTCAAAAGTACTTATTTTGATATAACCTGCATAATGTAATGTAACATATTTTACAGGAAAGTTATAACGGTTTGTGACAGTGTTAGAATTGTTGAAAAAATTCCAAAATAGGTGATTACTTACTGACTTTTGACCTTAGGATGTAGGTAGTACTTACTCAACTTTATGAAATAAAATTGTTTATTTGCTGTATGTATAATATAGTGCCGATATTTTTATGTCATTGATAAAATATCTATTGTTTAGGATCTGGCTCTGTTTTATTAAATAGGTGCAATACAGTAGTTACGACTAACGACCGTTCCTGGAACTGTGTAAGGTAGTTTGGTTTGGAATTTTATTATGTGAGCCCGACTCTCGCTGGGTTAGTTTTTTTGTTTTTGTTTTAAGTAATTACAATATAGTCTGTCTGTCGTTATTATTATTTATTAGCGAATCTAACAAAAATTATCCATTATTTCTTGTCCAACATTTTGCCGCCATTCTGAGATCTTGTTCGTCTTTGGTTTTGCATAATTTTATACTAAGGAATATTAATAAAGCATAGGAGTTTTACGTAAATAAATACAAGCTTCATAAAAAAGAGGATTCGGAAAGCACAGAACCGGGCAAAGTGGTGGAGCTTGGGGTAGGCCTTTGTCCAGCTGTGGACGTCTTTCGGTGGAAATGAATGAATGAATATAAAAAGTAGGAAAGACCTTAACCCCACACAGTAAATAGAAATAATGCTTCGAAGACATCACTAGTAGTAATGAGTGTGTATGCTCTTTTACATTACGTGCCATTTTTATCACTGGTATCCGATCTAACAGGTAATGTTTCCAAAATATTGCAAAATGTGCTATTTCATGCGATATTGTAAGAAACTAGTCTCTAATCTTTATTTAATTGTTGTTTACGTGATTACGGATAAGGAAAAGTGCGCAAGATAATATTCTCATCTAAAAGCCGAGGTCTTATGCCAACTGTACAAAACATTCGTAGTAAGCGATCCTAAGCCGTAGGGCCGAGTGGCCATTTTGTTCATAATTTATTTCTCCCACGATGGAAGAAGATACTCGTTTTAATAAGTAAGAGATTCCTGAAAGATGGAATAGCAAATAGAGAAGAAGATAGGTATTCGTTTAATAAATAAGAGATTTCTGGAAGATGGACTATGGACCTACTTCAGTGTAGTCTTGAAAAATCATTTCGAGATTATCAAAATAATAAGTATAAACATATAAAATTGTAAAAGATACGTAAACCTATATTTAAATTGCTTCTTCTAGTGAAAAATAACGTTGATGGTGGTTTTCTTAAATTAAGTTAGTGATTTCTGAAGAGGTGGTGTCAGAAGAACGGAATGTTTCTTCTCTCTAACGAACAAACCGGCAGACGAAATAACGCCATAAGTTGTACATGTTTGTTTTCCTTTTTTGAATTTGAATACAGAAACCTGACACCCTTCATTTATTAAATTATTTCTCAAAATAAATAGTTTTAATGAAAAAGGTATATTATTAACGGTGTCAATGATTTTCCCTGAAATACGGGCCTCTGACCCCCATCAAGTTTGGAAATTTATTGTTACTAAAAATGGTTGTACTTCAAAACCAACGCTTTTACCAATAAATCGTATTAAAACAAACAACTAATTATGATTCGACGTCATTTAATAACGATGTATTTGCTACTAAAATCTAACATTTAAAGTTAGCTCCCCGCGTGTATATTGGCACCTCAGATGCGATAAAAGAGAGTCCTCCAAAAGAGGTCCCGGCACTTTACGTGTAATCTCACTGCTACCACAAAACAAAAGTTTTACTCTTGAAGTGGTTGTCAACAATAAAAAGAACACTAGTCGATACTTACTGGTCTAGGCTGCCGTGCAATGTCAATACACTGTATCTGACATTATTCTAGTTCTTTCCATAAGAAATGTAAACATCGACAATATAAAACCGTTCTAAATATAACATTAAAGATAAACCCTGGTAGAAAGGAGACAACTAGTCTCCACTAAGGGCACTCGTTCACGAACATGACGGATCAGCACTATCCAGCTCAACCATTTTGAAGAGACGCGTGCCACCATCAGCGACACATAAGAGTGAGCATTACATACTCTCAACTGCTATGGTCTCTCAAGTCAAACACACATCATAATAACATAATAAACGGCTACATTGAACTCATATTACCCAAATTGAAAAATTGTTTCTAAATATTTTACATAACTATTACTTTCAATGTATTTGAGACATGAACAAAATTTTGTTACCAAAATGAAAGAAATAATAATTACCTATTGAAATAATCATCGTCTTAGTATTGTTAGTGTCGGAGTAAGTAAAAGAAATGCATAAATTAATACTTAGTTGATCGCTGACTGTTCACATCGTCGGCGAGTACTGTTTTTCGCCGCGACAAGGGCTATCAAAGAGATAACTCGCTCAGCGACGATCGCTTGGTGGGCAGAACACTCGCTGAGAAACTTGCGTATGGTACATACGCAAACCAACGCATAATCGCTCGTCGCCGTCGCGGACTCGCTGCTCGTTACTCGCAAACTCGTTTTAAGTTGCTAGCACTACTAGTTTCTGGTTAATTCTCGGTGGTGGGCGGCCTTTATGTGTGTCGGATTTTTTGAATTTCATATATGTTTATAATTTGAACAGAATTTAAATAGTCTTAGAAAGAATAAATCTTAAATCAAGATAGGTATGTTGAATGAAATCAACTGTAAAAAAAATAAAAACAACGAGACGAGAATTACAATACAATTATTGGAAAAACATATTTGATGATGAACAATTCATTGTATTTAACTATCACTATTAAATTAAAATTGTCTGTCAAAATCGTAGTTTCTAATAATATTTGTGTTTCTAATTACATTAATGAAAAATAGATACTTTTAATTATTGTGTTGTACCTGATTTTATTTTCGAAAACTAAAATGAAGTTTTGAAGTATGATGAAGTAAAGAAAACTAAATGAAACATTGCGTGGACTTAAAATGTATTTATAGGAAAAACTGTCTTAGATGTTCAGCATTTGATTGTATTTAACTATCACTATTATGTTATAATTTTCTATCAAAATCATACATTATACGTTTATAAAGGATTTAAACAAATAACTCGATCATTGTCTTTCGCCCAAAGATGCAAAACCGAGATCAAAGCTCACAGAATACTAATGTCGTGGATTACATTGCCTTTAGACAGTTAAATGTATGTAAATTCCTAAGAGTTCCAGTATATAGCATACAAGAATAAACTTCAATGTTCAACAATTGAAGGTATTTAACTATCACTATTATATTACAATTGTCTGTCAAAATCATAGATTATAATAATATTTGTGTTTCTAATTACATTAATGAATAATAGATACTTATAATTATTGTGTTGTATTTGATTTTATTTTGTCAAACTAAACTGGAGTTTTAAAGTATAATGAAAGTTAAGAAAACTAAATAAAACATTGCGTGGAATCACAATTTATTTATTGGAAAAACATAATCACACAACACTGGCGCCAAGTCACTTCTTATGTGTTGGATCGGATCCAAGAGTTGTATTGGGAAATACGGGCGTTGACACCAGGGAAGTTAGCCTGAGCGCAGCCAATACCGAAAGAGCAGACACCAACAACGACGTTACGGTGGTAGAGAGGACCGCCAGAGTCACCCTGGCACTGGTCGCGACCACCGCCGGACCAGCCGGAGCACAACATGTTGTCGGTGATAGCGATACCATGGGAAGCGTAGTTGTTTCTGCAAGTGTTCTGGTTGATAACTCTAAGCTCGACGTGACGGAGCTGCTCTGAGGCGGAGCCACCAGCCTGCGAAACGGACATATGCAAATATTAATCTCCAATCAGACGAAACAGGAAGTATTGACTTTTGTGGAACACAGGAGGAATACTCAATAAACTTACGGAAGTTGTGCCCCATCCTGCAGCCCAAACGGCTTGGTTGTCAGCGAGGTAGTAGTGGGAGCCAGCGATGGGAGCGACGCGGACATTGCTGTTGAACGAGAAGCTGGAGGCGGAGCGTAAGATGGCGATGTCATTGTTCAAAGTGTTGCCGTTGTATGATGGGTGAACGATGTTCGCGTTCACGTTGTAAACAGCACCACCGCTGTTAGCCCAAGTGGAGCCAATACGGATACGCCATCTATCGGCTGCATCACCCACCGTGCAGTGAGCAGCGGTGAGGATGGACCTGCTGTTGACGATGGTACCACCGCACGCCTGCCAGTATGCGCTCCCGTCCCATGTGTATAGGAGAGAGGCGATGCTGGGGTACCGATCAATAGTGGTGACCGAACCACCCACAATCCTCTGGGGATTGGAAGGAACGGCTAGAAAGAGAAAGATTTAATTATTCAATCAACATATTGTTCAAGTTCTACTTATCATTTATTGAAATGTTTAAACAAAAATTAAGTACAAACAGTCAAACCTAGAACTTAAAAAAAATAAAACAAGAAATTGATAGATGTTTCAAAGGCCGTGTGCGATTTTTGTATGATTTCGCTGATAATCATGATTATATAGACGTGATTTAAGAGTTAAAGTACCGTAATTCTATAAGTTTTAATGCAGCACACGAAAGATCGTTTCAATTATGATCACAAGAATGAGCTTTTTTTTATCATTTGATTTTGATAAGTCCACCTTTCGGCGACAGCCTTGTGAATTTTGCTGTAAAAGGTTCAGAATATCACTTACACGAATCGTTTTAATGTCTACACGGGATGACAAAAATACAAAGTATTTTCGTAAAGCTTTATAATGTGTGAACTTTTTACCACTTTGATGTTTCAAAACATAGGAAAAGAACATTTAAATAACAGAAACAAACTTCATTTCAAGATCAATCCCTTTCCCGAAAACAAAACGTACGTCTGTAAAATCAAGTAATTCAGCGAAATCGACCATATTTCGTTTACGGCTTCTTAAATAAAAAATACAAGAATTCATAAGAACATACCTGCGACGGCCGCGAAGCAAAGGGCTAGCAGAGCAAGGATACGCATACTGTTAGTAACTCGTCGACGAGTGATTGTAAATCGTTGTAAGTGTACGGTATTTATATCAAAGCTGATTGATTACACTGCTACGCGAAAAGATTAAATGGCTTCAGAATTCGATTGTCATCATATATTAGCCTGTACCAAAACTTAAAGACGTGTGCAGATTAAAAGAATTGGGAACAAATTAACACGAATGTTGGTGACACTTTTTAAATAAACAATTGGATGTTAATTAACATTTTAATTTAAAACTGACACATAATTACATCTTTAATTCCGAACTTTAAACAAAAATAACCTTGTAAGATCTCTTTTTTTATTGCCCGCCAGACACTGGGGTTTTCGCGAAATCCTCCCAATTAAAGAATTGTAATTTTGGCAAAATGTTTGTAGGTTTCGGTGATGCGCCGACTAACATTGCCAGTCAGAGATCAAAATTATTTATTTATTTTAAATTCATTGAGGTTCAGTCATAGGAAGAAAAACCGTAACGCATCGTCTTTTGGTATGCTTTAAAAGGACGTTTTTTAAGTAATCTAAACATATTTTTCATACAATGTTTGGCTTAGGAGCCTTGAACATATAGCAGATTTTACCGCCGCCCTTATCTACTAACTCCTCTCTCTTCTTACCTAAAATTTTGATGCAACTATTACAGATGCAAAAACACTTTTATCGAATCTGACAGTTACTTATTCTTCCCATTACCCCCCTCGCTCCTCCCCTTCTTTCCCTTTTCTTTTTGTTCTTGGATTTCATGGGTCTGAAATAAAAGATTTTTTTTATTACTTTCAGCTTTGTATTGTACAGGACCATACTTAGGATGTTCCAATATTTTTTGACGTTGTTTTAACGTTAAAAAGTCTTAACTGTCATAGTTTAACTTTTAATTAGTACTCCTACGATCCCTGCACCGTTTTTTGTACCCACAATATGTTTTGCCTGCGTTACATTGCGCGCTACCATAATCAGCAAATTTTCACACGAAAAATAAAAGTTAATTCCCAGCAATAATTTTTGCTCAAAAGTACTTATTTTGATATAACCTGTATAATGTAATGTAACATATTTTACAGGAAAGTTATAACGGTTTGTGACAGTGTTAGAATTGTTGAAAAAATTCCAAAATAGGTGATTACTTACTGAATTTTGACCTTAGGATGTAGGTAGTACTCACTCAACTTTATGAAATAAAATTGTTTATTTGCTGTATGTATAATATAGTGCCGATATTTTTATGTCATTGATAAAATATCTATTGTTTAGGATCTGGCTCTGTTTTATTAAATAGGTGCAATACAGTAGTTACGACTAACGACCGTTCCTGGAACTGTGTAAGGTAGTTTGGTTTGGAATTTTATTATGTGAGCCCGACTCTCGCTGGGTTAGTTTTTTTGTTTTTGTTTTAAGTAATTACAATATAGTCTGTCTGTCGTTATTATTATTTATTAGCGAATCTAACAAAAATTATCCATTATTTCTTGTCCAACATTTTGCCGCCATTCTGAGATCTTGTTCGTCTTTGGTTTTGCATAATTTTATACTAAGGAATATTAATAAAGCATAGGAGTTTTACGTAAATAAATACAAGCTTCATAAAAAAGAGGATTCGGAAAGCACAGAACCGGGCAAAGTGGTGGAGCTTGGGGTAGGCCTTTGTCCAGCTGTGGACGTCTTTCGGTGGAAATGAATGAATGAATATAAAAAGTAGGAAAGACCTTAACCCCACACAGTAAATAGAAATAATGCTTCGAAGACATCACTAGTAGTAATGAGTGTGTATGCTCTTTTACATTACGTGCCATTTTTATCACTGGTATCCGATCTAACAGGTAATGTTTCCAAAATATTGCAAAATGTGCTATTTCATGCGATATTGTAAGAAACTAGTCTCTAATCTTTATTTAATTGTTGTTTACGTGATTACGGATAAGGAAAAGTGCGCAAGATAATATTCTCATCTAAAAGCCGAGGTCTTATGCCAACTGTACAAAACATTCGTAGTAAGCGATCCTAAGCCGTAGGGCCGAGTGGCCATTTTGTTCATAATTTATTTCTCCCACGATGGAAGAAGATACTCGTTTTAATAAGTAAGAGATTCCTGAAAGATGGAATAGCAAATAGAGAAGAAGATAGGTATTCGTTTAATAAATAAGAGATTTCTGGAAGATGGACTATGGACCTACTTCAGTGTAGTCTTGAAAAATCATTTCGAGATTATCAAAATAATAAGTATAAACATATAAAATTGTAAAAGATACGTAAACCTATATTTAAATTGCTTCTTCTAGTGAAAAATAACGTTGATGGTGGTTTTCTTAAATTAAGTTAGTGATTTCTGAAGAGGTGGTGTCAGAAGAACGGAATGTTTCTTCTCTCTAACGAACAAACCGGCAGACGAAATAACGCCATAAGTTGTACATGTTTGTTTTCCTTTTTTGAATTTGAATACAGAAACCTGACACCCTTCATTTATTAAATTATTTCTCAAAATAAATAGTTTTAATGAAAAAGGTATATTATTAACGGTGTCAATGATTTTCCCTGAAATACGGGCCTCTGACCCCCATCAAGTTTGGAAATTTATTGTTACTAAAAATGGTTGTACTTCAAAACCAACGCTTTTACCAATAAATCGTATTAAAACAAACAACTAATTATGATTCGACGTCATTTAATAACGATGTATTTGCTACTAAAATCTAACATTTAAAGTTAGCTCCCCGCGTGTATATTGGCACCTCAGATGCGATAAAAGAGAGTCCTCCAAAAGAGGTCCCGGCACTTTACGTGTAATCTCACTGCTACCACAAAACAAAAGTTTTACTCTTGAAGTGGCTGTCAACAATAAAAAGAACACTAGTCGATACTTACTGGTCTAGGCTGCCGTGCAATGTCAATACACTGTATCTGACATTATTCTAGTTCTTTCCATAAGAAATGTAAACATCGACAATATAAAACCGTTCTAAATATAACATTAAAGATAAACCCTGGCAGAAAGGAGACAACTAGTCTCCACTAAGGGCACTCGTTCACGAACATGACGGATCAGCACTATCCAGCTCAACCATTTTGAAGAGACACGTGCCACCATCAGCGACACATAAGAGTGAGCATTACATACTCTCAACTGCTATGGTCTCTCAAGTCAAACACACATCATAATAACATAATAAACGGCTACATTGAACTCATATTACCCAAATTGAAAAATTGTTTCTAAATATTTTACATAACTATTACTTTCAATGTATTTGAGACATGAACAAAATTTTGTTACCAAAATGAAAGAAATAATAATTACCTATTGAAATAATCATCGTCTTAGTATTGTTAGTGTCGGAGTAAGTAAAAGAAATGCATAAATTAATACTTAGTTGATCGCTGACTGTTCACATCGTCGGCGAGTACTGTTTTTCGCCGCGACAAGGGCTATCAAAGAGATCGCTGAGAAACTTGCGTATGGTACATACGCAAACCAACGCATAATCGCTCGTCGCCGTCGCGGACTCGCTGCTCGTTACTCGCAAACTCGTTTTAAGTTGCTAGCACTACTAGTTTCTGGTTAATTCTCGGTGGTGGGCGGCCTTTATGTGTGTCGGATTTTTTGAATTTCATATATGTTTATAATTTGAACAGAATTTAAATAGTCTTAGAAAGAATAAATCTTAAATCAAGATAGGTATGTTGAATGAAATCAACTGTAAAAAAAATAAAAACAACGAGACGAGAATTACAATACAATTATTGGAAAAACATATTTGATGATGAACAATTCATTGTATTTAACTATCACTATTAAATTAAAATTGTCTGTCAAAATCGTAGTTTCTAATAATATTTGTGTTTCTAATTACATTAATGAAAAATAGATACTTTTAATTATTGTGTTGTATCTGATTTTATTTTCTAAAACTAAAATGAAGTTTTGAAGTATGATGAAGTAAAGAAAACTAAATGAAACATTGCGTGGACTTAAAATTTATTTATAGGAAAAACTTTCTTCGATGTTCAGCAATTGATTGTATTTAACTATCACTATTATGTTATAATTTTCTATCAAAATCATACATTATACGTTTATAAAGGATTTAAACAAATAACTCGATCATTGTCTTTCGCCCAAAGATGCAAAACCGAGATCAAAGCTCACAGAATACTAATGTCGTGGATTACATTGCCTTTAGACAGTTAAATGTATGTAAATTCCTAAGAGTTCCAGTATATAGCATACAAGAATAAACTTCAATGTTCAACAATTGAAGGTATTTAACTATCACTATTATATTACAATTGTCTGTCAAAATCATAGATTATAATAATATTTGTGTTTCTAATTACATCAATGAATAATAGATACTTATAATTATTGTGTTGTATTTGATTTTATTTTGTCAAACTAAACTGGAGTTTTAAAGTATAATGAAAGTTAAGAAAACTAAATAAAACATTGCGTGGAATCACAATTTATTTATTGGAAAAACATAATCACACAACACTGGCGCCAAGTCACTTCTTATGTGTTGGATCGGATCCAAGAGTTGTATTGGGAAATACGGGCGTTGACACCAGGGAAGTTAGCCTGAGCGCAGCCAATACCGAAAGAGCAGACACCAACAACGACGTTACGGTGGTAGAGAGGACCGCCAGAGTCACCCTGGCACTGGTCGCGACCACCGCCGGACCAGCCGGAGCACAACATGTTGTCGGTGATAGCGATACCATGGGAAGCGTAGTTGTTTCTGCAAGTGTTCTGGTTGATAACTCTAAGCTCGACGTGACGGAGCTGCTCTGAGGCGGAGCCACCAGCCTGCGAAACGGACATATGCAAATATTAATCTCCAATCAGACGAAACAGGAAGTATTGACTTTTGTGGAACACAGGAGGAATACTCAATAAACTTACGGAAGTTGTGCCCCATCCTGCAGCCCAAACGGCTTGGTTGTCAGCGAGGTAGTAGTGGGAGCCAGCGATGGGAGCGACGCGGACATTGCTGTTGAACGAGAAGCTGGAGGCGGAGCGTAAGATGGCGATGTCATTGTTCAAAGTGTTGCCGTTGTATGATGGGTGAACGATGTTCGCGTTCACGTTGTAAACAGCACCACCGCTGTTAGCCCAAGTGGAGCCAATACGGATACGCCATCTATCGGCTGCATCACCCACCGTGCAGTGAGCAGCGGTGAGGATGGACCTGCTGTTGACGATGGTACCACCGCACGCCTGCCAGTATGCGCTCCCGTCCCATGTGTATAGGAGAGAGGCGATGCTGGGGTACCGATCAATAGTGGTGACCGAACCACCCACAATCCTCTGGGGATTGGAAGGAACGGCTAGAAAGAGAAAGATTTAATTATTCAATCAACATATTGTTCAAGTTCTACTTATCATTTATTGAAATGTTTAAACAAAAATTAAGTACAAACAGTCAAACCTAGAACTTAAAAAAAATAAAACAAGAAATTGATAGATGTTTCAAAGGCCGTGTGCGATTTTTGTATGATTTCGCTGATAATCATGATTATATAGACGTGATTTAAGAGTTAAAGTACCGTAATTCTATAAGTTTTAATGCAGCACACGAAAGATCGTTTCAATTATGATCACAAGAATGAGCTTTTTTTTATCATTTGATTTTGATAAGTCCACCTTTCGGCGACAGCCTTGTGAATTTTGCTGTAAAAGGTTCAGAATATCACTTACACGAATCGTTTTAATGTCTACACGGGATGACAAAAATACAAAGTATTTTCGTAAAGCTTTATAATGTGTGAACTTTTTACCACTTTGATGTTTCAAAACATAGGAAAAGAACATTTAAATAACAGAAACAAACTTCATTTCAAGATCAATCCCTTTCCCGAAAACAAAACGTACGTCTGTAAAATCAAGTAATTCAGCGAAATCGACCATATTTCGTTTACGGCTTCTTAAATAAAAAATACAAGAATTCATAAGAACATACCTGCGACGGCCGCGAAGCAAAGGGCTAGCAGAGCAAGGATACGCATACTGTTAGTAACTCGTCGACGAGTGATTGTAAATCGTTGTAAGTGTACGGTATTTATATCAAAGCTGATTGATTACACTGCTACGCGAAAAGATTAAATGGCTTCAGAATTCGATTGTCATCATATATTAGCCTGTACCAAAACTTAAAGACGTGTGCAGATTAAAAGAATTGGGAACAAATTAACACGAATGTTGGTGACACTTTTTAAATAAACAATTGGATGTTAATTAACATTTTAATTTAAAACTGACACATAATTACATCTTTAATTCCGAACTTTAAACAAAAATAACCTTGTAAGATCTCTTTTTTTATTGCCCGCCAGACACTGGGGTTTTCGCGAAATCCTCCCAATTAAAGAATTGTAATTTTGGCAAAATGTTTGTAGGTTTCGGTGATGCGCCGACTAACATTGCCAGTCAGAGATCAAAATTATTTATTTATTTTAAATTCATTGAGGTTCAGTCATAGGAAGAAAAACCGTAACGCATCGTCTTTTGGTATGCTTTAAAAGGACGTTTTTTAAGTAATCTAAACATATTTTTCATACAATGTTTGGCTTAGGAGCCTTGAACATATAGCAGATTTTACCGCCGCCCTTATCTACTAACTCCTCTCTCTTCTTACCTAAAATTTTGATGCAACTATTACAGATGCAAAAACACTTTTATCGAATCTGACAGTTACTTATTCTTCCCATTACCCCCCTCGCTCCTCCCCTTCTTTCCCTTTTCTTTTTGTTCTTGGATTTCATGGGTCTGAAATAAAAGATTTTTTTTATTACTTTCAGCTTTGTATTGTACAGGACCATACTTAGGATGTTCCAATATTTTTTGACGTTGTTTTAACGTTAAAAAGTCTTAACTGTCATAGTTTAACTTTTAATTAGTACTCCTACGATCCCTGCACCGTTTTTTGTACCCACAATATGTTTTGCCTGCGTTACATTGCGCGCTACCATAATCAGCAAATTTTCACACGAAAAATAAAAGTTAATTCCCAGCAATAATTTTTGCTCAAAAGTACTTATTTTGATATAACCTGTATAATGTAATGTAACATATTTTACAGGAAAGTTATAACGGTTTGTGACAGTGTTAGAATTGTTGAAAAAATTCCAAAATAGGTGATTACTTACTGAATTTTGACCTTAGGATGTAGGTAGTACTCACTCAACTTTATGAAATAAAATTGTTTATTTGCTGTATGTATAATATAGTGCCGATATTTTTATGTCATTGATAAAATATCTATTGTTTAGGATCTGGCTCTGTTTTATTAAATAGGTGCAATACAGTAGTTACGACTAACGACCGTTCCTGGAACTGTGTAAGGTAGTTTGGTTTGGAATTTTATTATGTGAGCCCGACTCTCGCTGGGTTAGTTTTTTTGTTTTTGTTTTAAGTAATTACAATATAGTCTGTCTGTCGTTATTATTATTTATTAGCGAATCTAACAAAAATTATCCATTATTTCTTGTCCAACATTTTGCCGCCATTCTGAGATCTTGTTCGTCTTTGGTTTTGCATAATTTTATACTAAGGAATATTAATAAAGCATAGGAGTTTTACGTAAATAAATACAAGCTTCATAAAAAAGAGGATTCGGAAAGCACAGAACCGGGCAAAGTGGTGGAGCTTGGGGTAGGCCTTTGTCCAGCTGTGGACGTCTTTCGGTGGAAATGAATGAATGAATATAAAAAGTAGGAAAGACCTTAACCCCACACAGTAAATAGAAATAATGCTTCGAAGACATCACTAGTAGTAATGAGTGTGTATGCTCTTTTACATTACGTGCCATTTTTATCACTGGTATCCGATCTAACAGGTAATGTTTCCAAAATATTGCAAAATGTGCTATTTCATGCGATATTGTAAGAAACTAGTCTCTAATCTTTATTTAATTGTTGTTTACGTGATTACGGATAAGGAAAAGTGCGCAAGATAATATTCTCATCTAAAAGCCGAGGTCTTATGCCAACTGTACAAAACATTCGTAGTAAGCGATCCTAAGCCGTAGGGCCGAGTGGCCATTTTGTTCATAATTTATTTCTCCCACGATGGAAGAAGATACTCGTTTTAATAAGTAAGAGATTCCTGAAAGATGGAATAGCAAATAGAGAAGAAGATAGGTATTCGTTTAATAAATAAGAGATTTCTGGAAGATGGACTATGGACCTACTTCAGTGTAGTCTTGAAAAATCATTTCGAGATTATCAAAATAATAAGTATAAACATATAAAATTGTAAAAGATACGTAAACCTATATTTAAATTGCTTCTTCTAGTGAAAAATAACGTTGATGGTGGTTTTCTTAAATTAAGTTAGTGATTTCTGAAGAGGTGGTGTCAGAAGAACGGAATGTTTCTTCTCTCTAACGAACAAACCGGCAGACGAAATAACGCCATAAGTTGTACATGTTTGTTTTCCTTTTTTGAATTTGAATACAGAAACCTGACACCCTTCATTTATTAAATTATTTCTCAAAATAAATAGTTTTAATGAAAAAGGTACATTATTAACGGTGTCAATGATTTTCCCTGAAATACGGGCCTCTGACCCCCATCAAGTTTGGAAATTTATTGTTACTAAAAATGGTTGTACTTCAAAACCAACGCTTTTACCAATAAATCGTATTAAAACAAACAACTAATTATGATTCGACGTCATTTAATAACGATGTATTTGCTACTAAAATCTAACATTTAAAGTTAGCTCCCCGCGTGTATATTGGCACCTCAGATGCGATAAAAGAGAGTCCTCCAAAAGAGGTCCCGGCACTTTACGTGTAATCTCACTGCTACCACAAAACAAAAGTTTTACTCTTGAAGTGGTTGTCAACAATAAAAAGAACACTAGTCGATACTTACTGGTCTAGGCTGCCGTGCAATGTCAATACACTGTATCTGACATTATTCTAGTTCTTTCCTTAAGAAATGTAAACATCGACAATATAAAACCGTTCTAAATATAACATTAAAGATAAACCCTGGCAGAAAGGAGATAACTAGTCTCCACTAAGGGCACCCGTTCACGAACATGACGGATCAGCACTATCCAGCTCAACCATTTTGAAGAGACACGTGCCACCATCAGCGACACATAAGAGTGAGCATTACATACTCTCAACTGCTATGGTCTTTCAAGTCAAACACACATCATAATAACATAATAAACGGCTACATTGAACTCATATTACCCAAATTTAAAAATTGTTTCTAAATATTTTACAAAACTATTACTTTCAATGTATTTGAGACATGAACAAAATTTGTTACCAAAATGAAAGAAATAAACCCACCTAACCTATTGAAATAATCATCGTCTATTATTTTTAGTGTCGGAGTAAGTAAAAGAAATGCATAAATTAATACTTAGTTGATCGCTGACTGTTCACGTCGTCGGCGAGTACTGTTTTTCGCAGCGACAAGGGCTATCAAAGAGATAACTCGCTCAGCGACGATCGCTTGGTGGGCAGAACACTCGCTGAGAAACTTGCGTATGGTACATACGCAAACCAACGCGTAATCGCTCGTCGCCGTCGCGGACTCGCTGCTCGTTACTCGCAAACTCGTTTTAAGTTGCTAGCACTACTAGTTTCTGGTTAATTCTCGGTGGTGGGCGGCCTTTATGTGTGTCGGATTTTTTGAATTTCATATATGTTTATAATTTGAACAGAATTCAAATAGTCTTAGAAAGAATAAATCTTAAATCAAGATATGTTGAATGAAATCAACTGTAAAAAAAAAAAAAACAACGAGACGAGAATTACAATACAATTATTGGAAAGACATACTTCGATGATGAACAATTCATTGTATTTAACTATCACTATTATATTAAAATTGTCTGTCAGAAACTTAATATTTGTGTTTCTAATTACATTAATGAAAAATAGATACTTTTAATTATTGTGTTGTATCTGATTTTATTTTCGAAAACTAAAATGAAGTTTTGAAGTATGATGAAGTAAAGAAAACTAAATGAAACATTGCGTGGACTTAAAATGTATTTATTGGAAAAACATTCTTCGATGTTCAGCAGTTGATTGTATTTAACTATCACTATTATATCATAATTGTTTTTCAAAATCATAGATTATAAGTTTATAAAGGATTTAAACAAATAACTCGATCATTGTCTTTCGCCCCTAGATGCAAAACCGAGATCAAAGCTCACAGAATACTAATGTCGTGGATTACATTGCCTTTAGACAGTTAAATGTATATAAATTCCTAAGAGTTCCAGTATATACCATACAAGAATAAACTTCAATGTTCAACAATTGAAGGTATTTGACTATCACTATTACATTACAATTGTTTGTCAAAATCATGGATTATAATAATATTTGTGTTTCTAAATACATTAATGTATAATAGATACTTATAATTATTGTGTTGTATTTGATTTTATTTTGTCAAACTAAACTGGAGTTTTAAAGTAAAAAAAAGTAATGAAAGTTAAGAAAACTAAATAAAACATTGCGTGGAATCACAATTTATTTATTGGAAAAACATAATCACACAACACTGGCACCAAGTCACTTCTTATGTGTTGGATCGGATCCAAGAGTTGTATTGGGAAATACGGGCGTTGACACCAGGGAAGTTAGCCTGAGCGCAGCCAATACCGAAAGAGCAGACACCAACAACGACGTTACGGTGGTAGAGAGGACCGCCAGAGTCACCCTGGCACTGGTCGCGACCACCGCCGGACCAGCCGGAGCACAACATGTTGTCGGTGATAGCGATACCATGGGTAGCGTAGTTTTTTCTGCAAGTGTTCTGGTTGATAACCCTAAGCTCGACGTGACGGACAATGTTCAACAATTGAAGGTATTTAACTATCACTATTATATTACAATTGTCTGTCAAAATCATAGATTAGTTCGTTGTAACTTTGATCGATGTTTTAATCATTTTACTTAGGCACCTATCACAGATTTATTATTAGAAAATAATGGTTCACGGTTTATGTATAAGGTTTATGTCCATGAAATTAAGTGTTTTTTTTTTTAATTTTTATATTTAGGTTGATTGAATGAAAGGAAAATTGCGGTTTACGATTTTTGACCTATTAAAAAAAACTACTTACTAGATCTCGTCCAAACTAATTTTCGGTGGAAGTTGACATGGTAATGCACATCATATATTTTTTTTAGTTTTATCATTCTCTTATTTTAGAAGTTACAGGGGGGACACACATTTTACCACTTTGGAAGTGTCTCTCGCGCAAACTATTTCGTTTAGAAGAAATTATATTAGAAACCTCAATACCATTTTTGAAGACCTATCCATAGATACCCCACACGTATGGGTTTGATGAAAAAAAAATTGAGTTTCAGTTCTAAGTATGGGGAACCCCCAAAATTTATTGTTTTTTTTTCTGTTTTTGTGTGAAAATCTTAAAGCGGTTCATAGAATACATCTACTTACCAAGTTTCAGCAGCATAGTTCTTATAGTTTCGGAAAAAAGTGGCTGTGATATACGGACGGATAGACAGACAGACAGACATGACGAATCCATAAGGGTTCCATTTTTTGCCGTTTGGCTACGGAACCCTAAAAACGAATGTAACGTATAATGTGCCTATTAAGCTTACACCAGGGCTTCGCCCATTTGAATGTCGGAAAAATCGTCGCTGGACAGTCGTAACGGGTAGTCAGAAACCCTAAAGTTTGACGATCAAGACGTATCGCGTTACCCAGTGACTGAGTTGTGAGCGTTAGATAAGAAATCACTTTATGTCGTTATGTGAATCGCCCGGAGGACGCGGTGAAGCATACGGTGGAGGAGCTGCCCTGCCTGGGCGGAGCACCAACGTGTCCTCGCGGAGGCGAACGGCGGCAGCGATCTCTCGCGTCGGGCGCTGGTTCGCTGGTTCAGGCCATGGTACGGAACGAGAGCGCTTTTAATGCTCGCGAAGGAGGAGGCGGAGTGTGTGAGGGAGAGGCAAGAATTATAAAAAAAAACATTTATTTCAGGCCTTCACCCATATAAAATTAAAAAGGAATTTACAGTTGCCATGCTTGCACTATAAATGGTACAGATATACAAAATAATTACGGAAATTGAATTTAGCCCTTTCTCCCGTAGCCGCCGCAGGAGACGCCCTGGGCGTCGGGAGTCCATAGCGAAGTCCTGGCGGGCTTGCGGACGGTGAGCAATGAGTACCTGGCCGTCGGGTAAAGACCAGGCTGGGGTCGACAGAGCGTTGTGTTCTACACGCTCATCAAAGAGATGTCAGAGAAAATTTAAGGGGTCCGCTAAAGCCGATGCCTGCCAGGACCGCGGATTTGTTCGAAAGAGTTACCGTGGCCCTGGCACAAAAAAACTAAAGGAACATGCGTGGGTTTTAGTCAGTAAAAGTCTGACACAGGGACCGGGAGATGTCATTTGATGTTTTAACATCCAAAAAAAAAAGTTAGATAAGAAATCACTTTATGTATAATACTGGAGTTACATCTATTAATCAACAAACTATAACGAATAACATCAATTTTATCATCCGTATATTCCGCATGTAAAATACGGTAGGTTACAGACACAGATACATGATGCCCTTGCTTGGTTTACCCTGTCGAGCCGACAAATTCTTCAAACATATTATGAAGCAATGAATTAACAATTTCCTTCAAAATCCGTTAGTTTGGGATTAAAAGACTGAACAGAAAATATCTAGTGACGTGACATCCTTTGTGAAAACAAGGAATGTCGTTTGGTACTCTTTTGTTTTAAAATATATACAAACAAGGTACCGTAATAAAATAAAAATGAGTTTAATGAGGGAAACAAGTAACTTAATAACACTTCAAGCAATACACGTTTAAACGCAAATATTACACGCAAAATCCACATAACGTGCAATCAGATAAACGCTTTTTCTTCAATTTTTGAGCCTGGATATAAATTAATCTTAATTTGGACAATTCTCTTTGTTTGGTTTTGTTTGTAAAATTGATTTGTTTTGAACATTTAAGAAGAAAATATGGTTCCACTGTTTTAACTAACTTAATCATTGTCCTATATTAACAGTTTATTTAATTACTCAAATCACAGCTAGTGAGATCCTAGACGTTGGCCGAGATCCAAGTGGTGTAGCTGGACACGCGAGTGTGGACACCGGGGAATTGAGGTTGACCACATCCAATACCGAAAGATCTGATACCAACAACGTTGCCGTTGTGGTACAGAGCACCACCTTCGTCAAACGTGCACTGGTCGCGACCACCGCTGGGCCAGCCGGAGCACAACATGTTGGCGGTGATACCGACACTACGGAGAGCGTAGTTGTTTCTACAAGTATTCTGGTTGATAGTCACAATCTGGACGTGACGTAGCTGCTCCGATCCAAAGTTGGAACCAGCCTGTGAAACAAAACAAAAAACAAATATTAATTTAAAACAAAAAAAAAAACAGAACGAAAAGATTTTCAATTAAACACTGATGCTCAAATAATCTTCAGTAGATAAACAACTTACGAAAGTGTCACCCCATCCAGCAGCCCAGACGGCTTGGTTGTCATTGAGTATGTAGTTGGCGCCAGCGATCGCAGCGCGTTGGACATTGTTGTTAAAGATGATGTTGGTGGCAGAGCGCAAGATGGCGATGTCATTTACCCTAGTATTAGAGTTGTATGCTGAGTGAACGATAATTCGATTCACGTTGTGGACAACACCACCGCTGTTGGCCCAAGTGGAGCCAACACGGATACGCCACCTGCCCACTGCGTCACCACTGTAAAAGGAATATTTTTAAACACTATTCTACTTGTCTGTTTATTTATTTGTCATTAAAGAAATTATGTATGCGAAGAGAAAATACTTACGCTCCACATTGAGCAGCTGTGAGGATGGCCCGATTGTTAATGATGATACCACCGCAGTCCTGTCTGTACGTGTTTAAGTTAGGTGAGTATAAGAGAGCAGCCATAGAAGGGTAGCGGTCAATCGTGGTGACAGAACCCCCAACAATCCTCTGGGGATTGGCGGGAACGGCTGAAATAAGACAAATGTTATTAGAGGATTTTCAAGACAACGTTTAAAATACTGATCAAGAAACAAAAAAAAGGTCAACATGCTGAATTGTCAACAATTCAAATAGGTACATAGATTCAGACGAGTGAGGACAAACCTGCGACAGCCGTGAAGCAGAGAGCCAGTATAGCGAGGATATGCATGTTGTGAATGACTCGCGGACAAGTGTGGAAAACGTTGTAAATTAATGGTATTTATATCGAAGCAGATTGACAATCAAATGATCAAGTAAATAGATTAATCGATTTATTTTAAATTTTCCTGTATTTCCAAACTTTAAGAGGTTTATAGACAGTAGAATTTTGATAAGCAATCGTCACTAATGTAGTAATTATATAATTTTAGTTCATTCAAGTTCACAGTCATTAGGATATAACTTTGTTATAATAATTAGTTATTAGTAGTTATTTTAACGTTATCCTATAAATAAATATTAGTATTATTTGTATGAAATTTTGTATGTTTAGGTGTTTGTATGTTTGTTACTCAATCACGCAAATACGTCTTAATGGATTTTGAAGAAATTTTGCACACAGATAATTTAGAACCTGAATGAATACATGATATTTTTTTATCCCGGCGGCAATACGTTCTAGTAAAATAATTTTCGACCTCCACGCGGGCGAAGCCGGTGGCAAAAGCACTAGCTTTTCTAAAGCTAGAAAAGCTTAACACTTATTATTAACTATAATAACAAATAAATGTTTATATAGCTATTATCGAAATTGATGACTCTGAATATGCATACACATGATATGCACACACTGCATATGAATATGTTCACATTGCAGGTATATAGAGCTGCAGTGTAAACTAAAAAAAATCGAGAAAAATAATTTATGAAAACGAATTGAAATACGTTTCCTTTTTTTTTCCTCATATTAAACTCAAGGCTGATGTGATTTATAAAAAATAGGATAAAAAGTGAAACATATACGATAGCATCTCGAAAGCTATCGGCAAAACGTTAGCCCAACAACAAACTACAGCAAACTAAAATTTATACAAAAGAGAAACACATCATTACAACTGTTGCTATGATAAACCAGTATGAGAAAAGTATGTAAGCTCCTTAACATTAACGATAACAGAATAGATACATACATTTTCAATTTTTTATCATCGATCCAATAAAAAGACAAAGATTATAATTATCTGTAGCTTCGGGAAATTCATGAATGAATCAGACATCAATCTACCTAGCCTTTTTCAATTATGGTGGGGTTGACTTCCAGTCTAACCAGATGCAGCTGAATACAAGTATTTTACATGGAGCGATACTGCCTATCTGACTTCCACAGCCCAGTTACTGGGTAGACCGGGGTGGTCTGTCACACTTTTGGGCTTCCGACTACCCATGACCAGTTCGGCACAGAGAGGACTTGATATGTAATGGGTGGTCACCCATCCACGAACCGACTGTGGCAAATGTAGCTTAACCTCCAATCAACCCATGCGGCTGGTAACATTCAGCCACGAGTCCTTCTTTAGACATGAAGGCACAAAAAACGAAATATAAATATAAACTTAGATCTTTCGAATCATTTCATCAACTATCCTAGTCGATGCAAAGAATTACGAATCTAAATCATCTGTTAAGCGACAATATTTCTGATGGAAACAAAATCTGCTTAAAAAGTGATGTGAGAAATAACTCGAAAAGAACATTTAGCTATATTTATCTCTAAAAGTAACTTTTCAATACTTTTTTGCTCGATTGTTATTTTGTCACAATGATTTGTCATTTGTCAAACTTGGGGATTACTGACTCATATAACACCCAGTGCGAGTGCGGTGCTTCTGAACAGATTATGCCCCACTTGCTGAAATGCCCTAAGTGCCTGTTCACCTGCACGTTGGATGATCTCAATAAAGCCACTGATGCCGCAATAAACGTGGCCACCTACTGGGCTCTAACATATAAAAAAGTGCACAAGTGCCATCGACACGAATAGAAGAAGAAGGCAATGATTTGAGACAGGCTGATATTATTATTACCAAAATGGTCAACGAAAATAATACTCCAATGAGCAATGAGCATTCCAATTATATTTTAGGTGGTAAACAAACAAAATTAGAGGAAAAAAATATAGAAAAAACATAAAAGAGGAAAATGTATTTACAAAATTATGCTTTATCTCTTCAAGAGATAATTAGATAATCATTCTGATTGACTATAAATACCTTACATTTTTAATGAGACACTTCACTTGTCCGCGAGTTACTAACAACATGCATATCCTCGTACGGGTGGCCCTTTGCTTCGCGGCTGTTGCAGGTACGTCTTAAATCATCAGTCCTTGTAATTGAATTTTTAACAAGTTAGAATTTTGAACTTCTTTGTTAAGCAGAAAGTCAGTTTTTAAATAAAAATGTCTAAAAATGTGCAGTATTAAAATGAATAACTCTAGTAGACAAAACAAAACTTGATCAGATTTTGAAACTTCCTGTTCTAAATCCTCATTTTATATTTATCTTATTTTAGCTGTCACCGCTAATCCCCAGAGGATTGTGGGAGGTTCCCTCACTACGATTGATCGGTACCCCACCATGGTCGGTCTCATATACACACCTAACAACTGGATCTCGAACTATCTGACTTGCGGTGGTACCATAATCAACAATCGTTCCATCCTGACAGCCGCTCAATGTGGAGCGTAAGTACTTTCTTATTGGATATGCTAAATGTCAAATAAATAAAATGACAATATAATTAATAGTAGTTACATTTCTTTGACAGTGGTGACGCCGTGAGGCAATGGCGTATGCGTGTCGGCTCCACTTGGGCTCACAGTGGTGGTGTTCTTCACAACGTGAACCAGAGGATTAATCATCCATCATATAACCCAAATACTATGGCAAATGACATCGCCATCTTGCGCTCTGCAACCAACATTGTCTTTAACAACAATGTCCAAAGAGCTTCGATCGCTGGCGCCAACTACATACTCAATGACAACCAAGCCGTCTGGGCTGCTGGATGGGGTGATACATTTGTAAGTTTACAAATATTACAGTACAGTATTACAGTGTTTAATTAAAAATCTTTTCTGTCTTTGTAGAAAAACTAATATTTGAATGTTTCACAGGCTCTTTCAAACTATGGTTCGGAGCAGCTACGTCACGTCCAGGTTGTGACCATAAATCAGAATACTTGTAGAAACAATTACGCTATCCGTTCTATCGGTATCACCGCCAACATGTTGTGCTCCGGCTGGCCCAGCGGTGGTCGCGACCAGTGCACGTTTGACACTGGTGGCCCTCTGTACCACAACGGTGTTGTTGTTGGTGTCAGATCTTTCGGTATTGGATGTGGTCAACCAGAATTCCCTGGGGTCCATACTCGCGTGTCCAGCTACACCACTTGGATCTCGGCTAACGCCTAGGATCTAACTAGCTGTGATTGAAGTTTTTTTTTCCATCGTCTGTTAGGCAGACTCATTGAGTCTCATAACAATAGTAAAGCAATTGTGTTTATCACTTGACACTTGATAGTTTAAATAAACTGTTAACATAGGACAATGATCGAGTTAGTAAAAACAGTGAAGCCATATCATTTTCTTCTAAAATTTTAATTCATTACAAACCTAAAAAAGACCAAAATGAAGATTACGTTTTTGTATGTAGGCTGACATTTTTATGGGTTATTTTATTAGCAAAATATGCTCGTGTTTTCTCTATACGAGAAGATGCTTTTGCCCTACAGTGGGAGAATTATAAGCTGGTATTATAAGTATGGTGTTCTGAATAAGTCTTGAATTATATTTCGTATTTGCTTCATTAGGTTTGATTTTGTATAAGTTATAAGTCATTTGTAAATTTTTTCTCATTAAATTATTTTGATGTACCCATAACCATTTGGTGTTTTATTTATTTATATAATGTATTTGCGTCAAGTAATTGTCGAAACAGATGGTCAAAGACCGGACGGACTGCACTATCTACTTCTGAATTTTAATTATTAATTTTAAACTTTAAGGACCTAAATGCAATAACGAAAGTTATGGAACAAATATTTATATGGAACAATCCAAGTTTTTGAGCACTACGTTACAATTCTGCCTCACTGACTGACGACGACTGGTCGCTGCTGTCTAGGTTAACGAGCCTGCACCATGACATGGTTTTTTTTTTGGGAGTAACATGAGATTGTCGGCTGCTTAACTGGATTTGCCTGTGGCTACTCTAATCAATTAAGGCCTCCTTTCTGGGCTTAAAAACTTAAAACTATAGCGACTATACGCTAAGGGCACCCCTGTGGGGTACGGACTCGGTTTAGGGCGTCACTAGAAGAGGGCTGGAACGGAATGATTATTATTTAGGGACGAATTTAATGCTACAGGCTTAGCGGCGCGGGCTATCTCGAGCAAGGGTCGGAGTGAACATTGATTGGGACGTCGCAGCGAGCCTCGGCGGCGTGGACGGCGGTCTGCAGCGGTGAATATTGAGAGTGCTGGTGAGCTTGCTACTCTACTAGAGGAGGTTGTAGCGTCGTCAGCAATAGTTAGGGTATGCCTCGGTCGGCGAATCATACTTATGCGGGAGGGAGTGTCGCGAGGGCTCCTGCGATCAGGGGTTGGGGTGCTTTATAGCAGAGTCGAAGAAACGCTTTGAAAGGCGTTTTATGAACAGCTGGATAGTGGGCATTCTGAGATCCAAATAGAGATTCTCATTTCGGACATAAAAGGGGGTCCCGCAACCTTTCTAATGGAATGGTTTTGTACGGTCTGCATCCTAATGAGGTTTAGCGTGTGCAAAAACGGCGCACGCAAAAGCCTTTATGTATCCTGATGGTGCGGTGGTGGTCAAGGATCACACATAAGTATTTGGCTTGCTTCTCCCAAGGGATTTGCTTACTGTACATAGTGATCGGACTGGACGACAACAAGAGGTTCACATTTATTTATTATATACTAGCTTATGCCAGCAGCTTCGCCCGCGTATGGATCAGTGTATATATAGTACATAAAAACCTTCCTCTTTAATCACTCTGTCTTTAGATGAAAACCGTATTAAAATCTGTTGCGGTGTTTACAAGATCTAAGCGTACAGACACGGAATGCGACTTTGTTTTATACTACGTAAAGATTTATTTTATAAATTATATCACGGGTGTTCCCAATTACTGCAGTTATGTTAAATAAGAACTGCTATGGTCGGTCTTCACTCATTGATGTAAATGCTGGAATCTGAACTGTAACATTACAGGCGAGTTCTCCAAATATGCTCGCGATTCGCCATTCCAGTCATTTCTGAAGACTAGACCATTGTTATTTGTGTGTGAGATTCGCAGTATCAGGGTTCAGGGAATATTTTCTGAAACGCTACCGAAATGAGAATGTACCGAAATATGGTCACGGTGGAGACGGTACATCGCTATCTTTGACGAAATCGATCTAGCAAAATCTTGTATGATTTGATACTAGATGCTGAGGTATAGTAATGCAAGGAGCTTTACGGGCCTGGTGTAGAGTTTATGACGTACAGATTCTGGCATTAATTCAGTGACTTTTTCGCCGACGAAGTTGTCTTGGCGAATAATTTTCGGAGATTTATTCCCCGTGTTTTTTTTTTTTTTTTTGGGTATGGCATCTCGCAGTTGACCTTGAGAGGCCGTGACTGCTTAACCGGGCTTTCCTGCGGTGACTTTTAGTTTTTAAGCTAAGAGCCTCCAGCCAGGGCTTACAAACTAATTACTAAACCTACAGCAACTGCGCACTGAGGGCACCCCCTGCGGGGTACGAGCCTCGGCTCAGGGAGTCACTTTTTAGGGAGGGCAGCAAGTGGGGACAGGCTGGATCAAATAATTTTTCTTATTATTAGATCATGGGGATTTTAACTCTACTTGCACAGCTTCGGCGCGGGCTGGCACTTCTGCGGGCAAGGGACGGTTGGGGGGGGTTTCATTTACTCGGGGTCTTCGCGGGACGCGAGGACCTCGGCGGCGAGGTCGGAAGGACGGTTGTTTGTGTTTGCGAGCTGTACTGGTGGCCCTACTGATTTCTTGTAGAATAGTGATGGGGTCATCAGGGTCGGAGAGGACATGTCGCGGCCGGCGAATACGACTGATTCTGCTGGGGACATAACTGGCGGCCTTTGCAATCAGAGGATTGCGGTGTTGCGCGGCGGATTCGAAGAAACGCTTTGAATTGCGTTTAAGGAACTGAGCTATCGTGGGGACTTTGAGGTCGAGATGGAGGATCTCGTTCCTAACGTACCATGGCGAGCCCGTAGCTTGGCGAAGGAAACGGTTTTGAAGCGTCTGCATCCTATGGATGTAACGGGGCTTTGTATGTGCAAAGACTGCACTAGCGTAGGTCATGATTGGCCTTATGCACGCCGTGTATATTCGCAACTTGCACCTTAGTGACAACTTGCTGCGTGCATTAAGAACAGAGTGCAATCTTCCCAGTGCGAAGGCGGCGCGCGAGCGCGCCTTCTTGATGTGCTCTGAGAAGGTGATGTGCTGATCCATAATCACTCCTAGATACTTGGCTTGCTTCTCCCAAGGGATAGGCTTGCCAAACATGGAGATGGGCCGGGGGGGGTCGGGTTTGTGTCTCGGTTTCGAGAAGAGAACCGCTTGACTTTTATCGGGATTGACTTCGATCCTCCACTTTCTAAACCACGCGCCAAGAACGTTGACTGCGGTTTGGAGCCTGGAGGCTATCGCGTCGGGATTTTTCCCAGCGTAGTAAATGGCTGTGTCGTCGGCGAAAAGCGCCAACTTTGCCAGTCTACGTTTGGGGATATCGCTAGTGAATAGCGTAAATATGAGAGGGGACAGCACGGCGCCCTGAGGGACGCCGGCGCGTATGGGGTGAGGGGATGAAATCGCTCCCTCTATTCGATACCGAAAGGTGCGGTTCGACAAAAAGTCTCGTAGGATGAGCACGAGACGGTCGGGCACACCGAGTTTGTACAGCTTATATAATAAGCCGTTGTGCCAGACTTTGTCGAAGGCTTTCGCTATGTCGAAGAATACTGCACCGGTCATCGTACCGCGCTGGAAGCCAGCGCTTATGTCTTCTACGATGCGGTGGACCTGTTGCACGCACGAGTGTTGGGTTCTAAAACCGAACTGCTCGTCGGGAATGAGGCCTTTCGTCTCGGCAAAATTTCTGAGTCGCTTATAAATAAGTCTCTCGTAGATTTTACCGAGCGAATTCAGTAAACTGATGGGGCGGTAGCTCGTGGGCTCGGTCTTGGGCTTGCCAAGTTTTGGGATGCCGATGACCGTGGCTTCCTTCCATGCTTGCGGGAAGATATTATTGCTCAAGGCTCCATTGAAGATGGTGGCCAAGAGCATGATCAGGTGAGCGGGCAGCATCTGGAGCACCCTATTGGTGATTCCGTCAGCGCCGGGGGCCTTTCGGGGTTTCAGACCTTTGATGATCTCGTGAACTTCGTCCGGGGTGACGAGAGGTAATGGATCATCAGGGTCCTCGACGGGCGGGAGGGAGGCTCTACGTTCGACTTCGGCGTCCACCTCAGCGAGGTGTGCCTGGTCTACTGGTAGCGAACTGGGCGTGCATTGGGCTTCGAGGCTCTCGGCAAGGCACTCGGCCTTTTCGATGTCGTCGAACGCGACTGTGCCGTCGGGCCGGGTCAGGGGAGGCATGGTGGCGACTTCTCGGGATTTGAGGTTCCTCTGAAGTTGCCAGAAGGCTAGATGCGTTGGCTCTAATTCGCTCAGCATCTTGTCCCAGTTAGCGTCACGCAGCTCCTGCATGCGTGTCTTTACAGATCTCTGTAAATAGCGCATGTGAGCCTTGTTCGCATCGCAGGGAAAGTTACTGTAGGCACGAACAGCTGCGTTCTTCTCATTTAGCAGTTCGCGTACATCGTCCGGCAACTTCCATCGGTGGTCTTCCACCTCAGGAATTTCCCTTGAACAGTCGTTCAGGACAGATTGTACGTGACCCGTGAATGAGTCGATCGCGGCCGTTGTGTCGGCGATAGAGTCAAAGTGATCGGGGATGGCATTCAAGTGGGGGGATGTGTTGGTTTTCAGCGAATCGCCTACTCGCCTCCAGTCCGTTACCACTTTGGTGAGGGGGGGATGGTCAGATCCTGGGAGACCCGTGCGAGGGGCCAGGTGCATGACTACCGGACGGTGATCGGAGGTGAGCTCGTTTATTGCTTCTATGGAATCCAACCTTAAGTTGATTCGCTTCAGAATGGCAATGTCGAGTACATCGGGCCTACGATTTACGTTGTGGGGAAAGTGAGTTGGAGTCATCGGGGCGACGACGTCAAAGACTAGTGAGGAACAGAGGTCGAACAATCGTCTTCCTCTAGTCGATGAAGTGTTACTATTCCATGCGGGATGTTTAGCGTTGAGATCGCCTGCTATGATAACAGAGTCACTCAATTCTAACAGCACGGCGAGGTCATCGGCGATTGGTTGGAAATCTTCTGCTTGAGAAGTGGGCGGGATATAGGCTGAGACTATTGTGACAGGTTGGTGGCCCGTCAAGCCTAGTCGGCAGACCGAAACTTCTAATCGGGTAAGGGTGGGGGGATCCATAGGGATGCAGTGTAGTGACCTTTTATAGTAAATGAGTGTTCCACCCATGTGACAACGCGACCTGTCATTGCGCACTACACGATAGTTTGCAATTTTCGGGTCGCGATTGTAGGGTTTTAAGAATGACTCTTGTACTAGGAGTACGTCTAGTTGATGGTCGCGGAGGAATTGGGCGATCTCATCACGTTGGGATTGGATACCGTTTGCGTTGAATGTTCCTAGCTTTAGGGATCGGGGTTTGATACGCGCGACTATTTTGTTAGACATAGTGGGTACCGGGTTTTGGTTGGGAATCGAACACGGACTGCGTAATGTCCGGGTACGCGTTGTAGATCGCGTAAACCTGATTAAAGTCTCCAGCCCTAGAGGCTGCATTGAGCTCCTGTGCCATGCGGAGGGCACGAGGGGAGAAGAACTTTAGGAACGTGCTGTTGATTGTGTTAAACAAGTCCATAGGGTTCATGGTCGCGGGACCAGGGTGCTGGTTTACTGCGACTGGTGGGCGGGCGGCTTGGCGCGCAGGGGAGCGCGTTGCGGGTGGTACGGCGGCGGCGGCGGCGGGCGCGACGGCGGCGGGCGCGACGGCGGCGGGTGCGACGGCGGCGGGTGCGGCGGCGGCGGGCGCGGCGACGGCGGACGCGATGGAGACGGGCGCGTGGGAATAGGGGAACCGAGTTGTTAGCGCGGGGGCGCCGGTACGCGGATCCACGAGCGGTGGGATTGGAGCGAGCGTGGGCCTAGCTGAAGCCAACGCAGGGAACGCCTGCTGGTGGTTCAGGTAGTTCCAGGGACTCGGCCTTTGAGGGCTGAGCCGATCCGGAAGTCTCGCGGCCGGGGCTTCCCTTTGCTGGCGGGCGTCTGCACGCTTCGCCAGCTTGGGAGATGAGGATTTGGGTGCTTTCGAGCACCCCCTATAGTTGGCCGGATGGCCTGACTCGCCGCAGAGGACGCAGCTGGGTGGTTCCGTGCAGAGGGCACGGTCCTTAGGACGGGCACAGTCGGCTGTGCCGTGGTCGCCTAGGCACTTTACGCACCTAGGTTTGGCGTTGCAGTGAGACTGCGCGTGGCCATATAATTGACAGCGATGGCATTGACCGATAATGCCTGTTTTTCGCGGTTTCTCTATTTTGATGCCCGAGAGGTTGCATACCGTTTTTATTTGGAATATCGGATTATGTCCCTCTGAGGGAGGGCAGACGACTAATACCATATCGAATGGCATGCCGTGACGGGCTCGGTGCATGCGGTGCACCTCTAGAACGGGGACGCCTTGGTACTCAAGGTCGGCCTTGATGTCCGCGGTCTCTATTTCTTTAGGAAGCTTCTTTATGACAACTCTTGTTTGTCGGTCTTCCGGCAGGGCGTATGTGTGGAACGATACACCTCTGTAACGGAGAAGCTTGGTGAGGTCCCTGTAGTCGCGGGACGTCGGGACGGTCACCTTGATTCCCTGGGTCGTGGTCCTAGCGTTGGTGTAGGCTATGTGAGCCTCGGCACACCATTTGGACACGTCGGTCCATTTGCCCTTGTCCTGAATGAACACCGGGGGCGGAGGGGGCACCTTTTTCCCCGCAGCGGTGCGGGGCGCGGCGGTGGGTGCGGTCGCGATCGGAGTGGGGGCCGCGGCGGAGGTCGACGGCGGCGGGGTGGGGGGGCGCGCGAGGAGGGACGCTGAGACGTCGGTCAAAGGAATTTTCGCGGCTTGCGAGTTACCGCAAGACTTCTTCTTCCTCTTCTTCCCTTTTCCCTCGACGGTGGTAAATACCTCCTCGGTGGATGAGGGAGAAGATTCGGAAGCGGGCGGGGCGTTAGTTTCTACTACTACTAATTCGGAATCACCGGTAAGGGTGTCCGTGTCTGACGGGACGTCTTCAGCGTCCATCTCTTCCGGAGGCTCTTCGGAAAAAGCCGGGGAGGGCGGGCATGCCGGGGATTCCGCAGCATCGGGGAAGGTGATGGTCTCGGGAATGGGCTTTGCGATGTTCGCGGGGAACATAAGGTGCGCTATTGGGCGGAGGACAATTCCGAGCTCCCGCGCGAAACTAGGGTCCGTGGCAATATAATGCCGTAGTCCAGTCAGCCAATCTGACTTGGACGGAGGGGGTGCCATGTTACTGGCCATGGTGGGGGGGCCTAATGTTCACTCATAGGGAGTGGCCTAAGTCCCTATAAAAACTCCTAACAATCCTAACGGCTACTTCCCCGGGAGGATAGCCCGGGGATGTGTGGCCCTCCCTGCCGGGTGTAGGCAGGGGGGTGTGTACCTATTGGTGAGCCCTAAGCTTGTAAACCTGTTGCCAATCTTAATGTGCAACAGGGCCCTGACGTCCAATGCGAGGGGTGTAGAGACACCCCAAAGACACTGGGTGAGTTGCTGTGGAGGCAAAACTGTCACCAGTACCGACTAGGAGATCCCCCAAGGCCGGTGGTCTGGGACCCGTCCGATTGAAGCCTAGCCCTGAAGGGGTTCGGCGGGTGAGTCGGGTCAACACCCCCTCGGATTCGTTGACACCGTGAGGTTTCAACCGAGGACCACAAAAACAGTGGATTTTACCCGGAGAGGGCCAAGTGATTCTACACGAAGCTTTCTCCGACAAAGAAATAATATATCTTGAAAAAGACAGTTTAGACTGAATTAATCAGTGAAATAAATTCACCAATTAATTAAATCGTCTGTAGCCGGGGCGGCTACAATGTTCGCAGCGGGGCGCAGCGAGTCTTGATAGCGGCGAGAGGTGAGTCACGCAGCAGGCAGGAGCACTTCACAACACGTCCGTTCGGGGCGAGCGTCGCGCGCAGAGTGTTTTCATGTATTCCCCGTGAATCGATTCGACATTTTTATAGAATGATTCTTAATTTACAAATGTTTACAGCAGTCTTACACTTAAACTAAATAATCTACCTTTACTATTATTGTGTTCGGTTGGTTCCGTCTTATTAACAGCAAATACTTGGACGCAAAAATTAAGTGGCTAGGATTATTTAGGTACGGTCTTTAAATTAGATTTTCGATAGCGTCCAAAGTTCAGTGATTAAATTAACAAACAACTTCTTGTCTATCCAAAGTCCACCATACTTTTTGTCAAATGATATGTCAATAATGCGAACGTATTGCTTTTTGCGTCGCAACAATAAATAAAACTGCACATTATTTTACGGTGAATTCGACGATCAGACAAAAATTGTAGATAATTTAATCGCATGGCATTTATTTCAAATAAGCCAGTTACAGATAACATACTGTGATATTATTACTAACGGTAAAGTTAATTTAAATAAGTTACTTCTCGTAAGTTCACATCAAAGTGATGCCGTTGGACATGCAAGTGTGGATACCGGGAAATTTAGCTGGACCACATCAAATAACACAAGATCTGACACCAAAGGACCGCCGCAGCCAAACGTGCTCTGCTCGCAACCACCGCTTGGCCAACCGGAGCACAATATGTTGCTGGTGGTCAAAGGGACCATAGCACATCATGGGCACTGTAGTTGATTCCGCAGGTATCTTGCTTGATTGTTACAACCTGGGCGAGTAGGAGCTACGCAGAGCCAGCGTTAGCACCAGCCTGCGAAAGATTTTCAATTAAACACGAGCACCAAAACATTCAGCTGTAAACTGACAAAAGTGTCACTATATCCTACAGCCCAATTGGTTTGGTACTCAGTGAGGTTGTAGCTAGCACCAATGCTGACAGCGGCGCGGACATTGTTGTTAGAGATTGTGGTAGAGGCAGAGCGCAACAGCACTACCGCTGTTAAACCAAATGGAGCCAACGCTACTGAAGCTGACTTTGTCATGGGCACGCCACGATTGCGGCGGTAAGTCCCCTCTTTGAGGAGTGGTTTGAGAGGCGGCATGGCGTCCTCACCTTCCGCCTGACACAGGTCCTCACCGGACACGGTTGTTTCGGGAGGTTCCTGTTTCGGATAGGGCGGGAGGAAACGCCCGGGTGTTTCCATTGCGAAGATCGCCCTGAGGACACGGTGGAGCATACGGTGGAGGTCTGCCCAGCTTGGGCGGAGCACCGCCATGTCCTCGTGGAGGTGATTGGCGGCGGCGATCTCTCGCGTCCGACCCTGATCCAGGCCATGGTACGGAGCGAGAGTGCATGGCTAGCAGTCGCCTCCTTCAGCGAAGCAGTTATTCTCGCAAAGAGGGAGGCGGCGCACGTGAGGGAGATGCAGTACATGCGCCCTCACAGCCGTGGCCTTCGTAGGAGACGCCCTGGGCGTCGGGAATCCCAGGCTGATTCCCGGCCACCGTAGGCACGGGCTTGCGGACGGCGAGTAAGTCGCTTTAGTCGGTTAGCTCGCTGTCCGGTAAGGACCAAGCCCGGGTCAACGGCGCGTTGTGTTCCACGCGCGCCTCAAAGAGATGGCAGCAGCAACAGATGAGGCCCGCAAGGGCCGATGCCTGCCGGGGGTGCGGGTTGTTCGAAAGAGATACCGCGGCCCCTGGCACACAGGCAACTGAGGGAACACGGGTGGGTTTTAGTTAGTAAAAGTCTGACACGCCCTCCCGCTCCGCCCAGAGCGGGAGAAGTTATTTGATGATTTCCCACCCAAAAAAAAAAAAAAGCTGACTTTGTCACCCCTAGAAAACGAATTATAATGATCAATTATTAAACATGGCAAAGTGTACAGCCAATAAAAGTACCACATTGATCAGCTATGACGACATGATATAATTATTCTGTTGAAAAATATATCCTGTCAGTAAGTCCTTTAGTGCTCTGTGAACAAGTGAGTAGCCGTGGTCGGGTACTGATCAATCGTGGTCATGGAACCACCTACAATCTTCTGGGCATGGTGGGGACGGCTGAGGGAGAAAACCGTGTAAAATATTTGAAGAAGAATTGGAATAAAACAAATCACCATTATTGAACTGGGTCAAGAGTACGTAATTCATACATAACAACTAATTAATAGGTTTATAAATAAAAAAGTATTCTAATGCTAATATCCTACTGATATTAAAAATGTGAATGTTTGGATGTTTGTTACTCAATCACGCAAAAACGGCTGAACGAATTTGGATGATATTTGGCACACAGATAGGTTGTAACCTGTATTAACATATAGGATACTTTTTATCCCGGCTCCCGTGGGATAATTTTCGACCTCCACGCGGGCGAAGCCGCTGGCTGCTAGTAAAAAAAAGTTAAAGATTGTAAAGTGAGGAAAATTAAAATAATCACATTTGAGTGACGACTGAGCACCTGCGACTGTCGCGAAGCAAAAGGCCAGTACAACGCGGATGTGCATATTGTGTATAGATCACGGACAAGATAGTAAGATAGTGAATGATACCTAATGTAATTAAATAACAATAGAGTTTTCACACGAAGAGATAAACACTTTATATTACTGTAATCTTTTTCCCTAAGTTAGAACCTTAAGATGACAACAGACTGATTTTTTGGGTAAAAAAACAACCGACTTCCACAAAAACACGACAAAGTGAAAAATAACTTTAATTTCGAAACTCGGTGACTTTGGAAATGTATTTAATTGATTTTTTTTTTGTCACCACCTCCCAAAATTAAAGTTGTTTTTCACTTTGTAGTGTTTTTTTGGAAGTCGGTAGTTTTTTTTTTGTATTTATGCGATAGCAGCAATCGCGGTTTTTTTGCTGTCATGTTTTGAAGAGATCCGCGGTTGTCTGTCTCCGCAACGCATCATCAGATCTATATGAAATTGAATGTGACCATTTTGGAATAAACCCCTTTCGAACAAAAACATAATTTTACAAATCCGTCTATATATGACGGAGTTATGCCCGAAAATACTTTAAAAAAATATGGCGAATTGATAACCTCCTTCTTTTTGAAGTCGGATAAAAAGCACGTACTTTAGGTCAAATAGTGAAGCCTTGTTAACTCTCTCAGTCTTTAATGAGCGTAAAAGAAGCACGATTTCAAAGAATCATCCTGAACTCCAGCCATGACCACGTGTAGAAAGCTTTGTTCAGCAGGGAAACGAAACATCGATTAGACAGTATTCATGTAACGCCCGTATACTTACCTGTACCTGATTGAAGTGACACGTTTTTTTAATAAATTTTTAATTCAATGTTTAAATTGGTCCATCAAATTTGGTCGCAGCAAAAAAAAATTATTTACGACTGACTTTTATTTGAGTAGAGTTGTTTCTTAAAACAGCTAGCGGTTATGTGAAACAGTTAGTTATTCAACCCATCTGCGATATACATATAAATGCTTCCGCTTACACTTTGGCTAACACTGTGTCTAGAATGAAAATATAAAAAAAATAAGGAAAAGAATGGGCATAATCTAATATTTGTTTGGTATGTAACTGGACCTCTTATTGGAGTTTGGTATACACCTGTCTTATTTTTACTTTTTAATAATTAAGGCAATAAACCTTACATTTGCACCTAAGTTGCAATTTTTAAACTTGAACGAACAGATAATAATAAATAAGTACCACTGTTTTATCATAATGCTACATAATAAAACGTACGTAAAAAAGCTTAACTCTGAAGCACACGCCATTAGCGAAATTCGGGATTTAACGGATTTAGAGACAACCCGTATAGTATAATTTAGTTATTTTTATAGTGTGACGGTATTCTGCGACTTAGTTTATATGTTGACCGCAATGCCCTTCTTTGTAAAACGAAAATTGTCTGAATATTAGCCGCATTTCCCCACAACAGAATACCGTACGACATCGCAATATGAAAGTAACTAAAGTATACTGAACGGGCTGTCTCTAAATCAGCTCAATGACGAATTTTTCAAACGGCGTGTGCTGCGGAGCTAAGCTTTTTTACGTACGGTTTTATGACGAATTATAATAAAATAGTCATCATCATAATTTCAGCAGAAATACGTACACTGCTGGACATAGGCCTCCCCCAAAAGGGGGTTTTGCCACAATCGCCACGCTTGGCAGGCGGGTTGACGATCGCAGTATGGTGGCAAAATGCATAGAGAACGGTACTGCCATTCTCTTGTAAGTCCCTCGTCGCCGTCTACGCCACCCATGGGAAGAAATGGGATGAAGCTATTCTTTTACGTTCGGCACCACTCGAAACGATAAGATAGTGGTGATAATTTATTTTGTTTATTCCAGTTTTAAAATTGGAGCTTGCATATGTATGTTTTTTGCCTTAATTAAAAACAAGTAAAAGACAGGAGTATACCAAACTACAATAAGAGGTCCTGTTACCCACCATAGAAATATTCTTAAATATTAATGCTGACAGCGGCGCGGAGACTGTTGTTAGAGATTGTGGTGGAGGCAGAGCGCAACACAATCGATGATGGGTTGACATTGGGAACAGCACTACCGCTGTTAAACCAAGTGGAGCCAACGCTACTGGAGCCGACTTTTTCACCCCTAGAAGACGAATTGTAATGATCAATTATTTGGATGATATTTAGCACACAGATAGTTTGTGACCTGGATTAACATATCGGATACTTTTATCCCGGTTCCTGTGGGATAATTTTCGACCTCCATGCAGGCGAAGTCGCTGGCATAAGCTAGTAAAAAAAAGTTAAAGATTGTAAATTGAGGAAAATTAAAATAATCACATTTGAGTGACGACTGAGCACCTGCGACCGTCGCGAAGCAAAACGCCAGTAAAACGCGGTAGCGCATATTGTGTATAGATCACGGATAAGATATGTAAGATAATGAATGATACATAATGTAATTATATAACAATAAAGTTTTCACACGAAGAGATAAAAAACTTTATATTACTGTAATCTTTTTCCCTAAGTTAGAACCTTAACATGTCAAAAGACTGAATTTTTGAAGAAAAAAACAACCGACTTCCACAAAAACACTACAAAGTGAAAAATAACTTTAATTTCAGAAGTCTTGGACTCTTGTTACTTCACGGTCTTGGTACTTTGGAAATGTATTTAATTAATTTTTTTTGTCACCGCCTTCAGAAATTAAAGTTATTTATCACTTTGTAGTGGTTTTTTGGAAGTCGGATGCTTTTTTGTTGTTTTGAAAAAAGTTTTTATTTTCCACTTTTGTGCTGCGGAGCTAAGCTTTTTTACGTACGGTTTTATGTCGAATTATGATGAAATAGTCATCATCATCATCACTTCAACTGAAAGGCGTCCACTGCTGAACATAGGCCTCCCCCAAAAAGGGGGTTTTGCCACAATCGCCACGCTTAGCAGGCGAGTTGACGATCGTAGTATGGTGGTAAAATGCATAGAGAACGCTGCTACCCATTCTCTTGTAGTCGCCTTCTACGCCACCCATGGGAAGAAATGGGATGGTGCTATTCTTTTATGTCCGGCACCACAAGAAACGATAATATAGTGGTAATTATATATTCTGTTCATTCCAGTTTTTAAATTGCAGATTGCAAATGTATGTTTTTTGCCTTAATTAAAAACATGTAAAACAAGTGCCGTGCGGTGCCGGACGTAAAAGAATGGCACCATCCCATTTCTTCCCATGGGTGTCCTAGAAAGCGACTAAGAGAATGGGCAGCAGCGTTCTCTATGCATTTTACCACCACACTCCGATCGCCAACCCGCCTGCCAAGCGTGGCGATTATGGCAAGTCCCCCCTTTTCGGGGAGGCTTATGTCCAGCAGTGGACGTCTTTCGGCTGATATGATGATGAGGATGAAAATTAGACAGGAGTATACCAAACAACAATAAAAGGTCCAGTTACCCACCACAGAAATATACTTAAATGTTTTGGACACAAAAACGGAGGGCGAGGATCTCCCCACTTACCAATAATGACATGATGATGCCTTTGGTAAGCTGTTTTCATGATTAATATTTATTGGTAATATAAGGTAGTCAGTCTCAAATAATTGTGCGCAATCAAGTCAAAGAGGAAAGTAATGATCAAAGAAACTATCCTACTGAGTGTTTTCTCTTATTTTTTTATTTACTTTCCTGACACAGCTTTAGCCAACGTGTAAGGGAAAAGTGTTACATATCGCAGATGGATTGAATAATAATTAACTGTTTTACAGAACCGCTAGCTGTTTACCAAAAAATCTTCAATCAGGCATAGGTACGAGTAAGTATCCGGGCGTTATATGAATACTGTATAATGTTTCTTTCTCCTACTGAAGAAAGCTTTAACACGTGGTCGTGGCTGGAGTTCAGAATGATTCCTTGGAATCGTGCTTCTTTGACACTTATTAAATAGGGCTTCAATGTATGATCTCGAGTGCCTGTTTTTCTCCGAAAATTCTGTCTGTTTTTAGTTTTGAAATTTGGGAAAAAGTATCACAATAATTTTATATTTTTATCTCTTCATGTGTAAACCATATTGTTATTTAATTACATTACATATCATTCACTTATCTTAATTATCTTGTCCGTGAGTAATTAATAACATGCGCATCTTCTTTGTTCTGGATTTTTGCTTCGCGACTGTCGTAGGTTCTTAGTCTTCACTCAACAAATTGTGATTATTTTAATTTTCCACTCACGCTTTACAATGTTTACTTTTATTATAGTTTATTGCAAAACTTTATTGTGAATCTATCGAGTTGTTTTGTATGAATTACGGAGTCTTGATACAGTTCAGTAATAGAAATTCTTTAAATTATTATTTAAATTCTATCAAGAATTTATTATTATAACATTATTAGTACAGCCTGCATAAGCAACTTAGACGGCACGTAGTCTATCGACCATAGATGTGACACAGCGCCCGCATATACAGTCCCTCTAATATCATTCCATACCCGTGAACAATGTGATCTAAGAAGAAGCTTTAGTATTTTTTTCGTTACGACAGGATTGTCGGAACGAAAAAAATGCTGGGATCAGCGTTGAGTAATTATTTATTTAATTCCGTTTATTTCCATTTCCTCTATCTGTCCATTACTCCTCGTGAGTGTCTGAGTGTCAAATCTGTAAGTATCGCATTTATTAATCTCAGCTGAGTGTCATTTCATGACACTGACATTATGAGGATGTCAATACTGAGTCGGTAAAGCACTAAAGCAGATTCTATCTTGGACGAAGTGAAAAACTAGACGGTTAAGTGACGGACCTTTTTTTAATATGACTTTACTTCACAGCAATTGCATCATAAGAAACAATTGAACTATGCAACGCAAAATTTTCCATGTGTCATGGTTCTGGGTACTTATTCACATTAAATAAATCGTAATAATAGTAATAGTTGGTTTAATGGTAGAGCATGAGATCGTGAGTTTGTTTCACAAATCCGGCAAACTGTTCTTGGGATTGTTCATCATGAATTTCTCAGTAGCGGCCCGAAGTCTCGATTATTGCCTGGTTGATGGCAGTAGGCCCGCCCCCTATTAGATGGGACTTCAAGATAACTGGCTAAATGTAAGTACACTTTAGGTACACCCCTGCCTAACCCTTGTGGGCGTAACACCACAGCTATAAAGGCGTGGTGTACGTTATGAGATGTAAATAGTATAAAACAATCAAAGTATTTTAACAAATTTTTATTGAGCTTCACTAAATTAAAGTTCCATTTTATGCGTTGTTTGAGATCCAAGAGGTGTAGTTAGATACGCGAGTGTTGACACCAGGGAAATCAGCTTGACCGCATCCAATACCAAAAGATCTTACACCAACAACAACACCGTTGTGGTACAGAGGACCGCCGCAGTCAAAAGTGCACTGGTCGCGACCACCGCTTGGCCAGCCGGAGCACAACATGTTGTTGGTAATAAGGACAACTTCGGCACCGTATTTGTTTGTGCAGGTATTCTGGTTGATTGTCATAACTTGGACGTGACGGAGCTGCTCTGAGCCAGTGTTTGCACCAGGCTGTGAAACAGAAATAGTCAAATATTATTTTTTAACAAAGACTGGCATGATAAGATTTCCAATTGAACACGAGCACGATAATTTTGATCAGTAAACTTACGAAAGTGTCACCCCATCCTGCAGCCCAGACCGTCTGGTTGTCAGCGAGGTTGTAGTTGGTGCCAGCGATGGAAGCAGATTGGACATTGTTGTTGAAGATGATGGCGGAGGCTGAGCGCACGATGGCTATGTCACTATCCATAGAATTTGGGTTGTATGCTGGGTGGGTGATGATCTGGTTAATGTAGTGAACAACACCACCGCTGTTAGCCCAAGAGGAGCCGACACGGAAACGCCATCTGTTGACTGTGTCACCACTGTAAAAGTAACAGTAATGATAAATTATGAAATATGCCTTTTAAATTATTTATCTAGGCAAATTTTACATTCCATAAAAAATACTTACACTCCACATTGAGCAGCTGTGAGGATGGACCTGCTGTTGAGGATGATACCACCGCAATCCTGCCAGTACGTGTTAAAGTCCCAAGTGTACAGGAGACCAGCCATGGTTGGGTATTGTCCAATCGTGGTGACGGAACCACCCACAATCCTCTGGGGATTGTTGTGGACGGCTAAAAACAGGATTCAAAGAAAAACAAAGTTCATTTTGTCTGATTTTTCATAAGTATTAACTTCCTGTGTAGAATTTTATCAATAACCCATTCTAAATAATAAAACATTATAAATGAGTAATTTTGCAATATTGCCAACAATTTTTAGTATTCAAAATATTTGAAAATCAAAATAACAATATTCCATTGAGTGAGGACCATGTGAGAACACACCTGCGACAGCCGCGAAGCAGAGGGCCAGTACAGCGAGGATATGCATGTTGTGAATAACGCGCGGAGAAGTGAACATCTTTTGAAGAGGATGCTATTTATATGAATAGATATTGACAACGAAATTATCAAGCGAAAAGATTAGTTTTCTTTTTTGTTGTGTTTTTCCTTATAAGCCACGCCTAGAAACGCTTACAGAAAATAATAAATGATTTTATTTCTGTAAGCATGTTTGTACAAACACTTTTACACATCTATCGTATTTTACAAACTAGATGAGATCGGCGTTTCCTATCCTCTACTCTTAGAAGAAAAGCTGAAACAAAATCAGAGGTCAAAGTCTAATAATCTCAGTCAGATCATGTGAAGAACATGTGGAATGGTATCTGAAATGATATTTTGGGGAAAGAACCATATATTGAGTGTTTTCGATTTTTTCTAATGGCGGCGTATGCTGCGGAACTAAGCTTGTTTGCGTCCGTGAATTGTATTTATACAGGCTGATTTTTTAGTCACCGTCCAAATTTTTCAGGGTGTACCCATGAAATTGAACAACTTTCTCCAAGAAATATGGGTCGACATATGAAAAAAAAATCGGACCTCCCATACAAAATCAATAGTCAGCTGATCGATTTTGTATGGGAGGTCGGATTTTTTTTTAATATTTCGACCCATGTTCCTTCCCATTTCCCCACCACACAAATGTTCTTAAAACTTCTTTATATAAAAAACGGAGGGTGAGGATTTTCTCACTGACCAATAATGACACGATGATGTCATTGGAAAACTAATTACTTGATTTATATTTATTGATAATAGGCTAGTCAGTCCCAAATAATTGTGCACCATCATGTCAGAAAGGAAAGTGAGGATCATCAGTCATCATTCTTATTTTTTAAATTTTCTTTCCTCAAATGTTTTATATATCGCAGATGTATTGAATAATTAAATATTTTACATAACCACTAGCTTTTTTACAAAATATCTCCGTAAAAGTCGGTCCTAAAGAAAAAAAAATGTTGAAAAGCCAAGGCAAGTATTCCATTTTTTTTACAGCGGCCAACTCGGATGGAACAACTTAACTTGGATTGGAAATTAATTTAAAAAAACATATCACTTCTATCAGAAATAGGTAAGTATGCGGGAGTTAGATGAATACTGTCATAACGATGTTTCGTTCCCCTGGTGAACCAAGCGCAAGTTCAACACGTGGTCGTGGCTGGACTTCAGAATGATTCCTTGGAATCGTGCTTCATTGATACTCATTAAAGAGGGCTTTAATGTATGATCTCAAGTCCGTGTTTTTTTCACCAAAAAATCAGACTGTAGATATCTTCAGGTTTGAAATTAGGGAAAAGTATCATAATAATATAATATTTTTATCTCTTCGTGTATAAACCATATTGTTATTTAATTACATTACATATCATTCCCTTATCTTACATATCTTGTCCGTGAGTTATTAATAACAATCGCATCCTCGTTGTGCTGGCTTTTTGCTTCGCAATTGTCGCAGGTTCTGAGTCCTCACACAGCAAAATGTGATTATTTTAATTTTTCTCACTTGACAATGTTTACTTGTATTATCTTTTTATTGCAAAAGTTTTTTGTAAATCAATTGAGATGTTTTGTATGAATTACGTACACCTGATATAGTTAAATACTGGTGGGTACTTAGTTCTAAGGGAAAACGAATCTTGATATTGTTTTATTCCAAATGCTCTTCAAATATTCTCCTAGACTCCTTTTTCTGCCCCACATTCCACCTCTTGTTGATCTTGACTAACGCGTAGGTAGTAACTTATTTAAATAAACTTAACCATTAACATTAATATTACTATACATATATCATGTTCCGTGTGGTGCCGGACGTAAAAGAATAGCACCATCCCATTTCTTCCCGTGGGTTTCGTAGAAGGCAACTAAGGGACTTACTTGCCTTTAATTTAACTAACTTGTTTTTAGAACCTACTAGGATCACGGCTTCTACGTCGACTTGTCTTGATAATATATTTAGTGATTGTGATGCCAAAAATAAATTAGTACTAAATGACTTGACGTCTGACCATTGTGGATTATTTGCTAGCTTTCCTTTACCATTACATAAAAAACCACATAAAGTAGAATGCAGGCCTTATACTGCTAGTCGTTGCAACAAATTTAAAAATAACAATATAAAAGATAAAAGGGTCCTGGCCTTGGAGGCTCTCGGGCCTCGACTAAGAGGGCTCCTAAGCGCATGCTTGGAGGAGGGCCAGTTCCCACGTCACTGGAAGACGGGGAAACTGGTCCTCATCAAGAAGCAGGGGCGCCCCGCGGACTCTCCGTCCGCTTACCGGCCCATCGTGCTGCTCGACGAGGTGGGCAAGCTCTTTGAAAGAGTAATTGCAGACCGCCTCGTCGGGCAGCTGGTGCGGGTGGGGCCGGATTTGGTGGAGAGCCAGTTCGGTTTGCGCAAGGGGCGCTCCACGGTGGACGCCATCATGCGCGTGCGAGCCATCACGATGGGGGATGCTGTGGCCCGGGGTGGGGTCGTCTTGGCGGTGTCTCTGGACATCGCCAATGCCTTCAACACCCTGCCCTGGAGTTGCATAAGGGAGGCACTCCGGTATCACCGGATGCCGACCTACCTCTGTCGTGTGGTCGAGGCCTATTTGACGGACAGGGCCGTCATCTACCCCGGTCACCAAGGAGAATGGAACCGGTGAGAGATGTCGTGCGGTGACCCACAGGGATCGGTCCTGGGGCCGCATCTGTGCGACATCGGATACGACTGGGTGCTGCGCGCCGACCTCTCTAGCGGCATCAGCGTAGTTTGCTACGCTGACGACACGCTGGTCCTGGCGCAAGGGAGGTCGTACCAGGCGGCGGCCGACTTAGGGACACACGGGGTTGCGACAATCGTCGATAGGATCCGGCAACTGGGACTCGAGGTGGCCTTGCACAAGTCCGAGGCCATGTGGTTTCACGGTCCTCGGAATACGCCACTGACGGGTTCCCAGATAACGGTGGGAGGGGTTCACATCGGCGTCGAGTCGACGATGAAGTACCTAGGACTCGTCCTCGACAGCCGGTGGAACTTCGCGGAGCACTTCCGACGTTTGGCTCCCAGACTGGAGCGGGCCGGGGCTGCCTTGAAGCGGCTCCTGCCCAATCTAGGGGGGCCAAACGCCTCCCGCCGGAGGCTCTACGCGGGGGTCGTGCGGGCCATGGCCATATACGGGGCGCCGGTGTGGGCGCCTACATTGAGGCGCCAACCAGCACGCCGGTTGAAGGCAGCCCATAGGGTCATGGCCATCCGGATGATCCGGGGATACCGCACGATCTCCGGTGAGGTGGCGGGCCTCCTTGCCGGATTACCGCCATGGGATCTGGAGGCAAAACAAAACCTTCTGCATAGTAGTGTGCCCAAATGTAGTCGCTTATTTAGTTTCGAACATGTAACGCCTCATGATGTAGTTAGTATTTTTAACACATTTTTTTTTTTTTTTTTTTTTTCTGGGTGGGAAATCATCAAATAACTTCTCCCGCTCTGGGTGGAGCGGGAGGGCGTGTCAGACTTTTACTGACTAAAACCCACCCGTGTTCCCTCAGTTGCCTGTGTGCCAGGGGCGGCGGTATCTCTTTCGAACAACCCGCACCCCCGGCAGGCATCGGCCCTTGCGGGCCCCTCTGTTGCTGCTGACATCTCTTTGAGGCGCGCGTGGAACACAACGCGCCGTCGACCCGGGCTTGGTCCTTACCGGACAGCGAGCTACCCATTACTCGCCGTCCGCAAGCCCGTGCCTACGGTGGCCGGGAATCAGGCTGGGATTCCCGACGCCCAGGGCGTCTCCTGCGAAGGCCACGGCTGTGAGGGCGCATGTATTGCATCTCCCTCACGTGCGCCGCCTCCCTCTTTGCGAGCATAACTGCTTCGCTGAAGGAGGCGACTGCCAGCCATGCCCTCTCGCTCCGTACCATGGCCTGGACCAGGGTCGGACGCGAGAGATCGCCGCCGCCGATCACCTGCACGAGGACACGGCGTTGCTCCGCCCAAGCTGGGCAGACCTCCACCGTATGCTCCACCGTGTCCTCTGGGCGATCTTCGCAATGGAAACACCCGGGCGTTTCCTCCCGCCCTATCCGAAACAGGAACCACCCGAAACAGCCATGTCCGGTGAGGACCTGTGTCAGGCGGAAGGTGAGGACGCCATGCCGCCTCTCAAGCCACTCCTCAAAGAGGGGACTTACCGCCGCAATCGCGGCGTGCCCAAACACACTAAAAAAAAAAAAAAAAAAAAAAAAAAAAAAAAAAAAAAAAAAAACACTGGCGATTACTGTGGCATCTCTATTAAACTTTTAAGTAATATAATCGACATCGTAGCCCCCTATCTAGCTATTACTTTTAATAAATGTGTTGAACTTTTCCCGACCTCATGAAGAGTAGTAAAGTCATACCATTATTTAAATCAGGTAATAAAAATAACGTTGGGAATTTTAGGAAAATACATTTAATACTCAAGCAGTTGCTAAGACATTTTAATTTAAATTGCCTCCTAACACAACAACAACAACAACACGAACAATATGGCTTTACAAAAGGTCGTTCAACTACAGACGCAGGCGTTGCTCTGCTGAAACACATATTTAACGCATGGGAGAACTCACAAAATGCTATTGGAGTTTTCTGTGATCTTTCCAAAGCATTTGATTGCGTGCACCATGACACGCTATTGCGTAAACTACGTCATTACGGTGTTCAAAATGATGCTCTCTAGATAATAACTTCTTATTTAAATAAAAGGCACCAATGTGTAGATATTAATAGTGTGAAATCTTCTGGGCTACCAGTTCAGTTAGGTGTACCTCAAGGCTCAATACTGGGTCCATTCTTATTCTTAGTGTACATTAACGAGAGTGTATATTTAAAGAGTATCTGTGACGTTGTACTGTTTGCTGATGATACCTCTCTTATCTTTAAAGTAGACAGGAATAGACAAGATTTTGACGACGTAAACCGTTCACTCTCAAGGTTTACGCATTGGTTTACCACGAATAATCTAGTTCTCTATGCCAAGAAAACTAAACGTATAAAGTTCGCTTTACCGAATGTAAGAAATCTGGGACCCAACATCGTCTTAGATAATGAGGTGCTTGCAACTGTAGAATCGGCCGTTTTTCTTGGCATAACAGTAGATGCCAAACTTCAGTGGGGATCACATATAAAGCGTTTAAAGCGAAAGTAAAATCAAATCTTTGTTCGAAGGCATACTATTCTATCAACGACTACTTAAACTATAAGAATTGTTGGTCGCTGTGATTAACTCAAGACAACGTTTGTGTTCTTTCACCAGAATTAGCTTAACTACTGACAGGTCACGTGAATTACTTCATATCATTGTTGAATGTTAATTATATGCTATTATTGTATAGAATCAAGTTCTTCTAACATAACAGACAGCTGTGCTGCTGGGGAGTTTGTTGCGTCACTTCTTCTTCCCAGCTAAAGCACTAGGAAGTGGTGAAGGGTGGGCGTTTTGAAGGACTCTCTTATGTAATTTTGACGTTTAATAAACGCCTAGTTTGAATAAATTACTTTTGATTTTGATTTTGACTAGAGAATGGGCAGCAGCGTTCTCTATGCATTTAACCACCATACTGCGATCGCCAACCCGCCTGCCAAGCGTGGCGATTATGGCAAATCCCCCCTTTTGGCGGATGCTTATGTCCAGCAATGGACGTCTTTTGGCTGATATGATGATAATGGACGTATATTAATAATAATATTTTTACTTTGCGTCGTGTTAATCGCAAATAAATGTTTTTTTTTTTTATTGTATTTTTGGAAACCACTCAGAGTTGCAAACCTTATTTTAAAAAAGACTAAATCTTGACATTATCTTCACTTTATTTATCCGCTCATCAGAAAATGCTTATCAGAAAATGCAATGTTCTTAAGGTCCAACCCTCTCCTCTTTTCTCGCATGGAAGATCGATTTCTTCGTAATAGACGTGACTATAGCCAAGTTTGCTTACATATGCGAAAAAGTGTCTTTTGCATGGCTCCAAAAAATTATAATAAACTACCTAAAAGCTGGAAGCAGACTGATGTACAATTCAAAAAGAAAGTTATTAATTTTCTAGCAGATAAAGCTTCCTATAACTTGAATAAGTTTCTACGCGAGAGATTATGATTATGTTTCTCCAATTTTTTATTTTTTATTCATTGTTTTTTAATGTTCTTTTATTTTTTTGAATTTTTTTTTAAAGTTTGACTAGGAGTGACATTTAAAATTTTTACTATTGTATTAATATTTGCATGCCATCGTTTAAGGCAAACGTGATGATCTGTTCTATGTTTACTATTAACATCTCTTGCATGCTAACAATTTGTGTTGTATGTCTTGTACTCATGTCTGGGAAAATAAATTATCATATTATCTCATCTTTCTTTTCTTTATGTCATTTTAATACTTCCACAATTTTTAAGCTCCACATTGGAGCTTATTATAAATGTTTAAATTGATGGACGCATTGCAACGACTTCCACTATAAGCTCGTACCTAAATAATCCCAGCTACTTAATAGTGCGTGCAAGTACTCGCTGTTAATAAGGCGAGACAACCGGAGACAATAAAGGAATAATACATAGTTTTAAAGTAATAATAAGTGGAAGACTTACAGCACCTTTTACAAATAAAGAATCAAACTATAACAATGCCGGAACGATTCACAGGGAATAAATCTCCGAAAATTATTCGCCGAGATAACTTCGTCCCCGAAACAGTCACTGAATCAATGCCAGAATCTGGATGCTATAAAGTCTAAATCAGGCCTGTGAAACTCTTTGCAATGCCATAGCTTAGCATTCTAGTTTTAATTCATTCAAGTTTTTGCTAGATGTAGATCTACACAACATTTAATCAAAATTTGCGTACAGATAGGTACCGTATTCACCTAAGCCATATTTCCCTCCATGCTCATTTCAGTCGCCTTGATGGTATATATAATAGACTTTCTAAATGATAGTGTATGTGATATTGACAGAAACCAAAACATTTAAAGCTTATTTCAATTATTTATTTAATTCTTATGAGTTGGATTGGATCCAAGAGGTGTAGCGGGAAACACGAGCATTGACACCGGGGAAGGCAGCCTGAGCGCAACCAATACCGAAAGAGCAGACACCAACAACGACACCGTTGTGGTAGAGAGGACCACCGGAGTCACCCTGGCACTGGTCGCGACCACCGCTGGGCCAGCCGGAGCACAACATGTTATCGGTGATAGCGATACCACGGACAGCGTAGGCGTTTCTGCAAGTGTTCTGGTTGATAGTCACGACCTGGACGTGGCGGAGCTGCTCAGAGCCACTGTTTGAACCAGCCTGTGAAAAAGAATTATTTAAATATCAATCTTAGAACTAACAAAACAGAAACAAGGTGGTTTCCAAATGAACAGTCAACTTACGAATGTGTCACCCCATCCGGCAGCCCAGACGGCTTGGTTGTCTGCGAGGTTATAGTTGGAGCCAGCGATGGAAGCGGCGCGGACATTATTGTTGAAAGAGAAGGTAGAGGCGGAGCGTAAAATACAGATGTCATTGTTTTCAGTATTTGCGTTGTATGATGGGTGGATGATGATCTGGTTCACGTTGTGGACAGCACCACCGCTGTTACCCCAAGAGGAACCGAGACGGATACGCCATCTGCCGGCTGGGTCCCTCACCATGCAATGAGCAGCGGAGAGGATGGACCTGTTGTTGAGGATGGTACCACCGCATCTCTGCCAGTAAGAATTCCAGTCCCATGTGTATAGGAGAGCAGCTATGGTGGGGTACTGCCCAATAGTGGTGACAGAACCACCCACAATCCTTTGGGGATGTGAAGGAACGGCTAGAAAGAAAAATAAAGTATATAACTTAAGATTAAATTGCTTCAATAATAACACAAACAAAGCAATTTTATAGAAAATTAATATTACGAACAAAAATGTTATTCGGCAAATTTAAAAACAGAGTGTACTTTCATAATTGATAAACATAAAAACAAAGGATATAATATACCTGCGACGGCCGCGAAGCAAAGGGCTAGCAAAGCAAGGAGACGCATCTTGTTAATTACTCGCTGACAAGTGTAGTAATTCGATATAAGTGTATGGTATTTATAGCTTAATTCGTTGACTATCAAATTATCGATGCGCAGAGATTAAAATGTTTATAACTCTCCAAACCTAAAGAGGTTTACAGACTGGGGACAATTTTATTGATAAAAAAAAAACAAGTTCTTTCAAATACATACCCATATGTTATGCAGGTTTTACAACGTTAATTATGAGTGCTTTTTTCGTAACAAAAATCCTTAACGGGTTTTGTGATAGAAGTTGACTCGTACAGATCGTCAATTAAAGAAAAAGCGTTGTGCGACTCGATGCGACTAACTGCCTCTCTCTTTGTCTCTATTACAGAGTATCTGTGAGTGCGAGTAACGAGATTCAATTCACCATTTAGTTGGATTCCTGGAATATGTAGAATGCGAGTTGGCTCCCCAATGGTCACGTTACAATAGAAAATTAATAATTGCAACTCACGTAAGTCGGTGTGTTGATAAGTCAAACCATAAGGGAACCAAGAAGTTTGAACTTTTGCTAACACCGTGTTAACAGCATATAAAACTTGTTCATCAATATCTGCATGTTGTGTCCACTGTTGTCGTTTAGTTGTAAAGTCTAGTTGTTTACACAAAACTTATCAAACATTTTAAAAAGGTGAACAAAATAGTTAACAATACATACAAGTACAGGTTAACTCGACTTGGTTTTACAATTCTTTTACAAGACTTGTTGAAAACGACTCGTAATAAATGGATGCTAACGCGGAGTAAGAAATTACAACCAGTGTGAAAAATTCCTTACACTTACGATAACAGATATATGAACATGTTAGCTTTTATCATTTTTATCGGTATCAATGCAAAAAAAACAGTTATCTATTGTTCCAGGGGTTTTCTACAGAAAAAAAACCCAGAAATAACTCTAATTCCACATGATAACGTTCTTGCAATTATTCGGTAGTTTGTCTCGACACTAGTGCAGATACAGACGAATAACGACTTGTCCGTTCAATAACTTATATTTTAGAACATAGAATATTTTTACTTTAGTCATTCACGTTATAGTATCTGCTGAAAACTCAAACAGGTTGATATAAGCTTCCCGAAGACGTAAATTTATTTAAACTTCCTTTACATACGTTGTGAAAAGTAATAAAAAGAATTGAATTAAAAGTCTTGATGGCCCAGTGCTTAATGTCACGCCATTCATACACGGGGTTGTTTGTGGTTGATCGCTAAAGTTCTTTACCCGTGTGGGCGGAAACCTTTGTGGCGTGAAACGTCGCAATATTTATTATTTATAAACTATATCGATGGGATCAACGCCGTGGAATCTTGATGCAAAAATCTTTGCGTCCCTATATCTCTGGCGGAAGGTACAGTTACCGTCCGGTTCTTCAGAATGTAGAATCAAGCTCCGTGAGATCCTAGTGGCTGAATGGAGGGAGTGACCTGCACAACCCAGATGAGGGTTCGCCATAATAGTGGCGGTAAGGCATGCAAAAATGACTGGAGAGGCTGCCTGGTTCCCTTAGTTGCCGGCTCACGCAGTTGCTCACTAGACACGGATTGGGAGCGGACGACAGCGTATCATCACTGCGACGTGTGACGAAACGGAGGGGGCATGTAGGGCTAGTTCAAGTTGTGAAGAACACTACGTAACAAACTTAGCCTCAGCTGGGACTCAGGCCTATTCTTTATTATAGGGTATCCAAAATGCGGTCGGGCAGTTTTGTGGTGAGGTTTGATTTTCACATTAATAGCATGATGTCAGTAGTGTAGCTCCACTCGGTGGAAAGCTGACGATAGTGAGGACAGGACCTTGGATTCGTTCAGTCACAGAATGTACCATTCGCAATACAAAACAAAATAAATGATTTAGTTCGACTTCGTGATGTTTTAAATTATGATTTGATTATAAATACAATTATCAATCCTTAATTTGCCCGTTCATTACATGTGTCACTGTAAAAGCGTTCATGTAGAAATAAGGTACGTTTTCCGACAGGTGCAACAAGAGAAAGGTGCATTATGAGAAATGTACATGATAAGAAAGGTGCATTTTGAGAATGATATGTTTTGCGTATGGGGTGCATTTTGCGAATTGTACATTCTGCGACTGAACCCCTGGGATTCTGGGACGGTGTTTACCTTACTCACATCATACGGAGGCTTTTATTTAAGTTTTAAGTTCTGTTTACTTTTTATTGTTTATTTCATGCTTGAGTAAAGTTTTCAATGATTTTTTGGTATATAATTGGCGTGTGCTAGCTAATATATGGCAAATAATTTAATTTAATGTTTTGTGTTTCGTAATGTTAATTACTTACCTACGCATTGTATAGAATCAAGTTCGTCTAGCTTAACATACAGCTGTGCTGCTAGGGAGTTTATTGCGCTTCTTCTTCTTCCCAGCTAAAGCACTAAGAAGTAGTGAAGGGCGTACGTTTTGGGGAACAGTCTTGTGTAATTTTGACGTTCAAAAAGTGCTGACTCTCAGTAAATTTTGCTGTTGAGCCGTGACTTCCCAATGACAAACCATATCAGTTACTTGCGCTGCGATTAGTATAGGCCTTCGCCCTGAATTGCTTCAATGACCATTTATTTGCCTTTCTTCGCCATCACGCGGAATCCAAAATCTCAAGGTGAATCGAAATTTAATGACTTTTGCGATATAACACTAATATTCAAGCCATCTTCCTGGACAAATTACATTTAAGCCTTTCGTTGCTGGATTAAACTTGCCATTTTATTTCAATCAATTTTTTTAAATTTAATTTCATAACTGATATTTTTGATAAACGTCAATGCAACAAATGCAGTTATGTCAATTAAGTACTACAGTTTAACTAATTTCGGATTTTTAAATACATCCATATAGTTGATAGCAACACAGAAATGCTTATGAGGTTGTAATGTTGGCGGAATGACACCAAGTTACACTTTAAAAAATAAATACAAATGTTACACCATCGGATACTCCGATACAGATGCACGTGTTTACTTGACTGCATGCAGTCGTATCCAGCGTTTAAGCATCGGTGAATTCCATCGGTCCAACAATATACACAGGATCGTATTGGTACTACCGCGCATGCGCGATATGTCGGAGGTGCTACGATAGAGCATAACTGCAGCGAAGCTATCTACGTGGGCCACTGCTGACATGCCAGAAGCAATACAATACCGCGGCAACCCCATCAGCATCCTGAATGCACTCTCTCGTCACTGTATGCCCTCTGCAAAATGTCAACCCATAGGTTGCACATCTATCAGGATTTCCAGTGTGCTTTAAACAACGTTACTTTAATAACGTGCAAACCTACGAGCTAACATATTATAACGTATTGACAATGACCTGCGCTTTCTCTCAATGTCAGTACCGTCCTTTAAATCATCGGTGACCCAGTGGCCCAAATATTTACATTTTGTAACTCTTATTAAAGAAGTACCAACCATAACAACTTCAGGTATGTCTTTGTAACATTTACCACTGCCACTTGCTACACAGACTATTAGTTTAGATATGAGTTGTTCAGGCCACGGGCCTGTTCATATGGTTCACAGATATTTTACAGCTTTCTCAATGCACAGACCGAAGGACTCAGCAGCACCATATCATCAACATAGCATTAATATATAATTAATACAAACTCCTAGTGATGCTAGTGCTACGGAGCTCCGCGATCAGCTCATTGATTTAACAATTAAAGAAATGAGGGGAGGAAAGCCCCCTTGTCTCACCTCGCAACCTTTACCCTTAACTTATTGTAACACACTAGGTTGAAACCTTTAGCTAAGTCCAAAAATCAGGCATTAACTGGGGTTTTCCTAGCTGTATAGGGCTGGAGCGTCTGTTTGAGCGATAGAATAGCACTTTCTGTTGAGAGGCCAGGTCTAAACCCATACTGTGCATCGTCAAGTTTCAAGTGCGCCCCTAAGTGACGATCAATAACACTGTCCAGTCCCTTGGCCTAAATTTTAGCCATAGATATAGTTAGAATTAGAAACCTCTGAGGAGTCACTCGTTTTATCTTTAATAACAGGGACTACTACAGTTTGCATCAATTTCTCGGGTAAATATGATTGTCTTAAGCAGACATTAAAAAGCCACGATACCACTCTTGGTAGGAGAAAACCAGCGTACCGCAGATGCGCGATGCTGAGACTTTCATACCCTGAAAACTTTCCGCTCTTCATCTTCTTTATGACGGAAGCTACTTCTGTTGCAGAAAAATTGTACGCTTAACTTCAGCTCATAGGCCTCCGCATTGGGCATCGTTGGTGAAGATGGACTATTGATTCTACATTAAAATAGCAGGCATTTTCTGGGCACGCTCAATCCATCATAGACCTTATCCAATCCACCAATCGCTTGTCATCAGGCGAGATTGAGGTCAAGAGCAGGCCAATTTTGTAATAAAAGAATTAAATAAAAGAAATGTTAAACACAATGTAAAGAATTTTTCTAGCTAATGCTTGTATTTATCATGATTTTGTTACGGTACCTTTTTAATTGTAACTAACTTTGATTTAATAGACATTTCTAAATCTACTGAAAAATTATAATGTATGGATATTGGCGGAAACTAAAACATTAGCTTTATTTCAATCATTTATTCATTTCTTATGAGTTCGATTGGATCCAAGAGGTGTAGCGGGAAACACGAGCATTGACACCGGGGAAGGCAGCCTGAGCGCAGCCAATACCGAAAGAGCAGACACCAACAACAACACCGTTGTGGTAGAGAGGACCACCGGAGTCACCCTGGCACTGGTCGCGACCACCGCTAGGCCAGCCGGAGCACAACATGTTATCGGTGATAGCGATACCACGGACAGCGTAGGCGTTTCTGCAAGTATTCTGGTTGATAGTCACGACCTGGACGTGGCGGAGCTGCTCAGAGCCACTGTTTGCACCAGCCTGTGAAATGGAATTATTTAAATATCAATCTTTGAACTAACAAAACAGAAACAAGGTGGTTTCCAAATGAACAGTCAACTTACGAAAGTGTCACCCCATCCTGCAGCCCAGACAGCTTGGTTGTCTGCGAGGTTGTAGTTGGAGCCAGCGATGGAAGCGGCGCGGACATTATTGTTGAAAGAGAAGGTAGAGGCGGAGCGTAAAATACAGATGTCATTGTTTTCAGTATTTGCGTTGTATGATGGGTGGATGATGATCTGGTTCACGTTGTGGACAGCACCACCGCTGTTACCCCAAGAGGATCCGAGACGGATACGCCATCTACCGGCTGGGTCCCTCACCATACAGTGAGCAGCGGAGAGGATGGACCTGTTGTTGAGGATGGTACCACCGCATCTCTGCCAGTAAGAATTCCAGTCCCATGTGTATAGGAGAGCAGCTATGGTGGGGTACTGCCCAATAGTGGTGACAGAACCACCCACAATCCTCTGGGGATGTGAGGGAACGGCTAGAAAGAAAAATAAAGTTTATAAGTTAAGATTAAATTACTTCAATAATAACACAAACAAAGCAATTTTATAGAAAATTAATATTACGAACAAAAATGTAATTCGGTAAATTTAAAAACAGAGTGTACTTTCTTAATTGATAAACATAAAAACAAAGGATATAATATACCTGCGACAGCCGCGAAGCAAAGGGCTAGCAAAGCAAGGAGACGCATGTTGTTAATTACTCGCTGACAAGTGTAGTAATTCGATATAAGTGTATGGTATTTATAGCTTAATTCGTTGACTATCAAATTATCGATGCGCAGAGATTAAAATGTTTATAACTTTCCAAACCTAAAGAGGTTTACAGACTGGGGACAATTTTACTGCCAAAAAAAAACCAAGTTCTTTCAAATACATACCCATATGTTATGCAGGTTTTACAACGTTAATTATGAGTGCTTTTTTCGTAACAAAAATCCTTAACGGGTTTTGTGATAGAAGTTGACTCGTACAGATCGTCAATTAAAGAAAAAGCGTTGTGCGACTCGATGCGACTAACTGCCTCTCTCTTTGTCTCTATTACAGAGTATTTGTGAGTGCGAGTAACGAGATTCAATTCACTATTTAGTTGGATTCCTGGGATATGTAGTATGCGAGTTGGCTCCCCAATAGTCACGTGACAATAGAAAATTAATAATTGCAACTCACATAAGTCGAGGTTTGATAAGTCAAACCATAAGGCAACCAAGAAGTTTGAACTTTTGCTAACACCGTCTTAACAGCATATAAAACTTGTTCATCAAAATCTGCATGTTATGTCCACTGTTGTCGTATAATATTGTAAAGTCTAGTTATTTTCACAAAACTTGTCAAATATGTTAGAAAGGTGAACAAAATAGATAACAATACATGTCTAAAACAACGACAGTACAGGATTTATACACGACTTGGTTGTACAATTGTTTTACGAGACTTGTTGAAAACGACTTGTAATTAATGGATGCTAATGCGGTGTAAGAAATTAAAACCAGTATGAAAAATTCCTTACACTTACGATAACAGATGTATGAAATTGTTAACTTTTATCATTTTTATCAGTACCAATCCAAAAAAAACAATTATCTAGTGTTCCAGGGGTTTTCTACAAAAAAGAAACCCAGAAAAAACCCTAATTCTACACGATAACGTCTTCACAATTATTCGGCAGTAAGTGCCGAAACTAGTGCAGATACAAACGAATAACGACTTGCCTGCATTATCTTTACTTCAGTCAGGTTACGTATCGCTTTGACAAATATTTTAATATTCACATAATCATTTCTGCTGAAAACCACATTGTTTGTTATATGCTTTCAGAGGACATATTTATATTTCTGTGGCCTGGTGCTAAAAGGGCCAAAGTTTGTTTTTGTATGAAATGAGATGGTAATTTTTTGTACTAAATTGGGGTTAGTTGTTAAACAATCTTTCAAAAGTTACTATGTAAAAAGACCGATGTAGTTGTGCGTTTTCAAGTATGAATTTGAACATTTTTTTTTTTTACTTTACAGTAGTTAAGTAAAACAAATGTGATAAAAGGGCGTAGTATAATTAAGCCAATAATAACATATTTTGGCCTTTTTAGCACCAGGCCACAGATTTATTTTAACTTCGTGTACGGACTTTGTCAAAAGTAGTGAAACGAATTAAGTTAAACATCGTGATGGCCCAGTGGTTAATGAAATGAAAGGGAATGAAATTAAATTATTTATTTCAGACCAAGCACACAGTAGTTACAAAAGTCCATATTATGTTATTAGGTAGATACATAAAGCTATGTTAGTAAGTTTAAAATTATTATTATTTTGGACATGCATGAGCGAGCAATGTCTCAGGATTTGGCTGTCCACTCTGTCCGACACCACGCTCAGAAGCCTGTTGGTGTTAGCCCTTACCCGAGCCCACAAGGAGGCCGTTCTTTTGCGAAGCACCGCCTGGAAGCCGTCCATGCTGTGGTCGGCAAACATGCCGGAGGCACTGCACCTCCATGGGAGCTCCAACAAACCCCTAAACGCGTTTTTATACTGGACGCGCAGAGCATTGTAGGCTTTTTTAGTGTAATTGCTCCACAGGTTGCACGTGTATAACGTTTGACAATAGCTTTTGAATAGCGTGACTTTAACGCCACGTGAGGATCGCGCACACCTGTGAGAAAGCGTATTACCCCTTACCGACAACGCCATGCGCTCCCTATCTATATCCATATCATCACTTTTTAATTTGTGGAAGCTTGTAAATGGCAAATGTAAGCGCTAAATGTTTATTAGTTATGTAGATATTAGACTGTAACCTTTCTGAAGAATAAATAAATAAACAAATAAATGATTTAAAAAAAATCATTGACCCAGTGACCCAAGTACTTAAATTGGGACACTTGCTGTAGGACTTTTCCATTTAGTGTAATTGGAGGAACCTAGAAAACTAGCAGCTCGCTCTTCTGAACATTGTATTTGAGCCCATGGGCCATTGCATATCGTTCACATATGGACAATAGTGACCTCACGGAACTAATTGAGGGGCCCAGCAGCACCATGTCATCAGCATAGCTAATATTATTAGTAAAAACACCATCCACTGAACAACCGACACCAGCACTGCTGAGCTCCTCAATGCCTCGCACGAGGTTTATTTTGGGTTCGATTCCGGGAAATTATCAATGTGACTTATTTAGTTCCGTACTAACTGTCTAAGTTTATCTTGGACATCACTAATGTCGGTGAAAACATAGTGAGGAAACCTAGACTATGTACCTATCTGTCCAGGTTTTCTCACGAGGTTTAATTAATATTGCGATTTTAGATGTTAATAATGTAAGTCTGGAATCGCTAACCCTTCTCTGTATGAGACCTTACAGTGGCAGTAATAAGCTGGTATTTTTTTTTAATATAGATTATAATTTCGATTTTAACACACGCAAATCTTTTTCCATGCTCTGCTGATACTTAAGTTAATGTTCTAGGGTTACTGTTTCATGTTTTCATTTAGTTTTATTCGTAGAGTTCCGGCTCCTTCGATTTTTTTTTTAAACCATTAATTGTTTTACCGAAAAAGTCACCAACATTCTCGGTAAAACAATTAATGGTTTGGTTGATACTATTTATAGATTCACTACATACGAAGGAATCACAATCATTAATTGGTAGTTCAACGATTTGCTATAACTAGTCAATTAAAGAGAATAGTGAAAAATTAAAGCTTACCTACAACCATGCTCAGCTGATACCTGAGAGAGAAGCCTTGATAATTCTTTCATAGTTCTTTTTCAGTGCTTCTCAGTTTTTTGTTAATATTGCATGTTTTTGGATAGTCCTTTCATAGTTTCATCAGAAAACAAGGAGTTCCAGCTCCTCTGTACCATTTAAAGTTTGTTAATCCGACTAACTGAAACACTGAATTAAATCTTGATGGCAACTTACTCAAATGTTTATCCTTGCTCCTTTCATACTTGAGTGATAGTTTTAGGTTACTATCGTGTCTCGTGTTGTTCTGCGGCTCCCCAGTTCTTCTCAAAATGTTTTTGATTCTACTAACAGAATTATATCTCGATTTCATCTCATGATCTAACTTCACAACCAGGCTCTGCTGATTCTTGAGAGAGAAGACTGGGTAATCTTTTCATGTTTTTGAATAATATTTTTCAGAGCATCTCTGCTTTTTTTTGAATTCTTACTGAAAGACTGAATTAAATTTGATATCATCTTACTCAAATCTTTACCTATGGTCTGCTGATACTACAGTGAGACTGCTGGTTAAAAATGTCATGTTTTAGCACAGTTCTCTTATAGATGCATCACAAAAGAAGGAGGTCTGGCCTATCCACGACCGGATCCTTTTTACTGAAACACTGAATAAGTAGAACAGGTAGCAGATCAGGACAAATCTATATTGTCGGTTGTTTTTTTTTTTCATTTTAGGTTGGCAGAACTAATTCGCAATAATATAATGAACTATAGAACTCACCACTGTGCGCCTACATGAGTCATATTTATATTTTGGAAAAAATATCTGCTCACCATTGGATTTGCCCAAATTATAATGATCATTATTGAACAATTCAAGAGAAATTTGCTCATTTTGAGGAAACATAAATTCATGCCTTCTTCTCATGGGGTAGTCAGAAACTGCAGAGCGCCACTTGCTAGGATCGCAATATAGGTACTCCTCATTAAAACCACTATCCGATCAACCTTTGTCTCTCCGTTCAAAACGTGGACGAAATGACCATGGTAAACATCTCTTTTAAAAGATCTAATTTTACAATAATTTAATTCTTAAGAATATGTTTAGACGATGGGGAAGTAACATATATCATTGTACCACGGCACAAAAGTTACATAAAATTACTTCAGAGGAAAAAAAACTAAACAAACCGTTTTTTTGAATAGTTTATTTAAATAAATAACTTATGCGTTGGATTGGATCCAAGCGGTGTAGCGGGAGACGCGAGCATTGACACCGGGGAACTGTGGCCTAGCGCATCCGGTACCAAAGGAGCAGACACCGACTTGGATACCGTTGTGGTAGAGAGGACCGCCGGAGTCTTGAGTGCATTGGTCACGACCGCCGACGTTGAGGACACCAGAACACAGCATGTTGTCGGTAAGGTTCGGGTAACGAGTTCTGCAAGTAGCTTGGTTGATTGAAAAGATCTGGACGTGGCGCAGTTGCTCTGAAGCAGATCCACCCTCCTGTAAAGAGACATAACACATATTAGGAAAATAAAGAAAAGATATTTGAGAAAGCAAAAATGTAATATTTAAACTTACAGAAGTCAAGCCCCATCCTGCAGCCCAGACGACCTGGTTATCGGCCAGATTATAATTGGCACCAGCGATGGAAACAGGACGCACATTGTTGTTGTGTGCGATGACAGTGGCCGATCGCAAGATAGAGATGTCATTGTTATAAGTGTTGCTGTTGTAGCTGGGATGGTTGATGATAGATTGTACGTTGTGAACGACACCGCCGCTATTGGCCCAGGAAGAGCCTACACGGAAGCGCCATCTATTAGCCGCTTGACCACTGTAAACAACAAAAAGTTTATTACAAAATATCTTAACCAGTGGTGACAGCAGTCACTTTTGTGTGTGTTTATTTCATCAAGACTGCTTTCAAAACGGTGAATAAAAATATCGTGAGTGTCTTAGAATCAAAAACTCGAAAACATATGACATCCACCAACCCACACTGGGTGCGCTAGATTGGGTTTGGCCAGTCCCTCTCAGAGAGAGGACGCCTTCGTCCCAGCAGAGGCACCATTATAGGCTAATCATGCTTACCTATTCATTATTAAAAGGCACTAAAGCAGCTTTATATGTCACTCCACCAATTATTAATACCACACTATCATTTAAACTAGCACATATACTTACATGGTGCAGTGAGCAGCCGTAAGAATGGATCTATTGTTGAGGATGGTACCACCACACAACTGCCAATAGTTGACCAGGTTACCCGAATAGAGGCAAGCGGCCATTGTGGGGTACTGACCAATCGTGGTGACCGATCCACCCACTATCCTCTGGGGATCGGCTGGGACAGCTACAAAAAACAAACTCATCAAGTACCTTTAAAATACAGAACAATGAAGGAGGTAATAACACACTAATAACAATTGATTCTTGAGCTTTCAAGTCTATAGAGACTAGTTTTATTTCAGGTGATGAAACGAAATACATCTGTATTTAGTTTCATTCATATAAATAGTGAAATTCTTTTGTTTAAGGTTCACATAACATGTAAAAATCTTGAAAAGAAAAGTGTTATTCCTGTGAACTCCAGCACACAGTAAAATGCAGTTCACCAAAGTCTACCAACCTGCCACAGCCACGACGCAAAGTGCCAACAGAGCAATCACACGCATTTTTACAGTCCTCAGAAAAATGTGATAATGCCACATATAGCTATTGCTTTTATACCAATTGAAAATGATAATATTGGAAACATGTGTAACGATAATCTAGTGAAGATTAAAAAGAATGAAATAAACAAGATTAACGATTGTAAGATATTAATAAAGGTGAATTATATTACGTAGGTCTTGATAGGTGACCGCGTACTGGAAGATGTAGCATCAATCAACCAATAAATCTATATATAGTGATGTATTGTTTAGCTTTCAACTGCATAATTTTTCCCAAGGTGAATTGGGCTGCAAGGTTACCAGAAGCTTTAAATAGTTAGTTTTTTGCTTGAAACAGTTGCCATTTCACTTCACAAAATGTATTTTGTAGAAGTTATAGATAAACAACCGCTAATGGAATTATTGTCACAAAGCTAGAAAATGTTCGTGTGCTTTACCAGTTTTTTTGTTTCCAACTGAACAGAATGGTAAGAGAGTTGTTTCTTGTTTCTGATGAGTTACTACTACCTTAAATTAGTTACTGGTTCTTATCTGTATTTCTCTTTTTCTTACCAAACAGTAAAATACACCTGTAAACAAAGCTTTACCTAGTTTGCTTATACACATACATAATATTAGGGTAGACCGATTGAGATAACATTAATATATTGGTCGTAATAGCGTTATCTAAGCGCTAAGATACTACATGTTTTGCCGATGCTTAAATAATCCAAACGATATTTTTTTATCTATATTTTGGTCATTGCATAATCAGCCTACAACGATAACGCTGCTGTGATACAGGCCTCCTCAGTGAAAGGGAGACGGCCGTAACCCATCACATAGGCTCACTTGACCATTGGATTGACCCAAATTATAATGATCATTATTGACCAATTTAAGAGAGATTTGCTCATTTCGAGGAAACATAAATTAATTCCTTCTTCTCATGGGGTAGTCAGAAAATGCAGAGCGCCACTTGCTACGATCGTAACATAGGTACTCCTCATTAAAATCATCATCTGATCAACTTTTGTCTCTCATTTCAAAACGTAGACAATAATAATACGACAATAGAAATTTCATGATAAACATCTCTTTTAAAAGATCTAATTTTACAATAATTTAATTCATAAGAATATGTTCAGACGATGGGGAAATTAACATATATCATACAATTACTTCAGACCAAAAAAAAATGAAAGAAACCGTTTTTTTTAATAATTTATTTAAATAAATAACTTATGCGTTGGATTGGATCCAAGCGGTGCAGCGGGACACGCGAGCATTGACACCGGGGAACTGTGGCCTAGCGCATCCAGTACCAAAGGAGCAGACACCGACTTGGATACCGTTGTGGTAGAGAGGACCGCCGGAGTCTTGTGAGCACTGGTCGCGACCACCGACGTTGAGGACACCGGAACACAGCATATTATCGGTAAGGGTAGGGTAACGACTTCTGCAAGTAGCTTGGTTGATTGAATAGATCTGGACGTGACGCAGTTGCTCAGAAACAAATCCACCTTCCTGTAAAAGAGAAACAACAATTATGAATTAAATAGGGACAACAATTTTTTCTGAGAAGCAATAAAGCAATACTTAAACTTACAGAATTCAACCCCCATCCTGCAGCCCAGACGACCTGATTGTCGGCCAGATTATAATTAGCACCAGCGATGGAAACGGGACGGACATTGTTGTTGTGTGCGATGACAGTGGCTGATTGCAAAATAGCGATGTCATTGTCAAATGTCATGCTGTTGAAGTTGGGATAGTTGATGATAGATTGTATGTTGTGAACAACACCGCCGCTATTGGCCCAGGAAGAGCCTACACGGAAGCGTCATCTATTAGTGGCTCGCTCATCTATTAGTATATCGCTCATAGAATTACACCATCTATAGCACAACACGAGAATCCGAATGAAATATATGGAGCCCTTTTTGATGTTGTGCAAAAAGAGTACCAATCTACTTTCAAGACCAAAACCATTAAAATTAGTGGCACCTCCGTTGGCTTTAATCAATGGGCTACTCCAGGTATTTACAAAAGTAGAGTGAGACTGTACCAGTTATATGGATTTAAAAAAATCAAGTTTGATACCCCTTTCCTAGAGTATGTCAAAAATTATTCAAAGTTATTTAAAAAGATTAGTGCTTTTGCAAAATCGAAATTTTTAAGCGACATAATAAAAAATTCTAATAATTAAGTTAAAACCACTTGGAAAATAATTAACAATGAAACGGGTAAGTCCGTTCAACAAAACAAACAACTTGAGATTATGGTAGACGACAAATTAGTTAGTAAAGAAGCTGACGTAGCACAGGCATTTAATGAGTTTTTTGCCAACATACCTGTAGCTACGACTCGATCCTTAAATTCGTCCCCCTCTAAAGCTGAAAACCTCTTTTTAATTTTTAATTTTAATGACCAATTCTCAAAATTCGAGCTTTCAGCTTCTTATCAACAAAAACTTTGACAGCTAATACTGATTGTATAGGCAAACTCAACTGGCAGATATTCCTCCTTTTACCGATTTGTAATTCCGACCAATCGTCACCATCATGAGACCATAGTTAAGAAAATATAGTACAAAGAAATTTCCCTACATGGTGCAGTGAACAGCCGTGAGCACGGATCTGTTGTTGTGGATGGTACCACCACAGGACTGTCAGTAGTTCACCAGGTTGCTTGAGAAGAGACAAGCTGCGATGGTCGGATTTTGGTCAATTGTGGTGACGGAACCACCCACTATCCTCTGCGGACTAAAAGGGACCGCTGAAGAAAAGAAAAATGGTGAAGATTCCCTTAACGCAGAATTCATTCGAGACCTTAGTTACCAGTGGTAACTGGTAACTAACCTCACCATTTTTATAAACAATGTATTTAATAACATGTGTGGTAACTTACCACACATTTTATTAAATACATTGTTTATTCAATCCGTCAAATAATCATCATATCTAAGTAATTTACCGAAGTCTATAAACCTGCCACAACCGCGACGCAAAGGGCCTAACAGGGCCATCACACGCATTTTACTGTTTACAATATATCAATTGAAAATTATTATGTAAACAGGGTTAGTAACGATAAATATTTATTTATGATAAAAAGGTAAATTAAAAATAAAGGCGAATTATAAGGTTTCTTGTTTGTGGTCCGGACTGTTGCGGCGCCCGGAACGATACAGGTGTCGTACTGCGCACGGACGGTTGTATCTTCCAAGCCTATAATGGCGTTGAACTGAACTCCGCATTTGCTCTTACGTGTCGATCTTCAGATCCTATTAAACCACTCAGCAGTTCACTGCTGAGTGGTTTAATAGGATGTTGGTGTTTGTTGCACACAAACGAGCAACGCCTAGTAATCAAAACAAAGACAGAAAGAGAAAGAAAATTTAAACATTGAGCATTTACAATTTGTCATCCCCACAGAACAGAAACGGTAAAAAGAACCGGTCATCAATGAAATACGCAGCCAGGTCATTTCGATTGTTGACAGATCGTTAATCGTCATTTTTCCGTTTCTTAAGCTGTAAAAACACAACTGTCAATTAAGCCTTAACTGGACCCCTAACATATTTTGGGGAAAGACCGTTTGAGATAACGTTATTATTTTGGTCATAATAGTGTTATCAAAGTGCAAAAATACCAAAGGTTTGGCCGATATCTACTAAATTAATCTTTTGTAATTACCCAATTTAAAACTTTATCTTAACTCTATTCATATCAAGGAAATCGTTCGATTGATTGGTACCTATTTACCCCGTTGCAGATATTACTGTTACGCGTTTTGACATGTGATTGTAAAAAAACACGCTTCCTTATTCCTATACCCTAATCGCAAGCGCTACTTTTGTGCTCATGATACAGGATATTGATTATGTCATTTATAAACATTATAAACAAATTGAAATTGCTATTTGAATTAAAAATTTGAGTTGAATATTAATCTGATACGTTTTGATTTCAAAGCAGCTAACACAGCGCCGACGCAAAAGGTCAACTGAGCAATCACACGCTTTAACTAGTAATGATAATTTCGACAAGGATAGTACCTACAGATAAATAAATCATCACTCCCCCCTCGCAATGACAGACATAAACGATCAGTATTAAGTAATAAGTATAAGACCAATTTATAAAAATGGCGCATGTACTGCATCTCCCTCACGTGCGCCGCCTCCCTCTTTGCGAGCATAACTGCTTCGCTGAAGGAGGCGACTGCCAGCCATGCCCTCTCGCTCCGTATCATGGCCTGGACCAGGGTCGGACGCGAGAGATCGCCTCCGCCGATCACCTCCACGAGGACACGGCGGTGCTCCGCCCAAGCCGGGCAGACCTCCACCGTATGCTCCACCGTGTCCTCAGGGCGATCTTCGCAATGGAAACACCCGGGCGTTTCCTCCCGCCCTATCCGAAACAGGAACCTCCCGAAACAACCGTGTCCAGTGAGGACCTGTGTCAGGCGGAAGGTGAGGACGCCATGCCGCCTCTCAAACCACTCCTCAAAGAGGGGACTTACCGCCGCAATCGTGGCGTGCCCAGCACTGGGTTGCGACAATCGCACTTTCCACGTCGCCATGAGATCCTGTCGGAGCTCTGTCCGCCGTGCCGCGATTTCCCGCGGCAGCGGAGTTACGCCCCGGCGTTTGGCCTCCTCGCGCCACTCCCAAGTGTGCGCGAGGACCTTTGCCTCCAGATCCCATGGCGGCAATCCGGCAAGGAGGCCCGCCGCCTCACCGGAGATCGTGCGGTATCCCCGGATCATCCGGATGGCCATGACCCTATGGGCCGCCTTCAACCGGCGTGCTGGTTGGCGCCTCAATGTAGGCGCCCACACCGGCGCCCCGTATAGGGCCATGGCCCGCACGACCCCTGCGTAGAGCCTCCGGCAGGAGGCGTTTGGCCCCCCTAGATTGGGCAGGAGCCGCTTTAAGGCAGTCCCGGCCCGCACCAGTCTGGGAGCCAAGCGTCGGAAATGTCGTCTGGAACGGTAAGGTATTATTATCAGAAACAAGTTATAGCCTGCAATATACGTTAGAGACACTTCACGCCAACAGCAGACGATTAGGATTGGAGATGAACTTGTCAAAGACGAAATCCATGACAAACAGCATCAATAAACGTATGTGGTTAGAGAATGAGCCGCTAGAGTACGTGGACCAAAATATCTATCTTGGTAAACAAGTTAGCTTCGAAAGCAACCAGTAATGTAATGGAAATATAGCGTAGACTTAAAAACGCGTGGAACAAATATTGGAGTCTAAAAGAAGTATAAAAGATGCCAACAAAGCTTAAAAAGAAAACTATGGACACATTTAGCACATCTCCTTTTGTTTTGTATTACATTCTCGTCCTCTCTATACTTGGAGCTTATACAATGTTGTAGTACGTAAGAGCAACTTAATATTGAACTTGCATTTGTTAAAGAACGAAATGTTTTATATTAGTAATAATTACTTATTGAACTTATTATTATCAATGCATGTGAATTACTGTGTAAAAAAATGAAAAGTTTAATGTTTAAACTTTGACAATGAAGTGTACGAAGAATCTAAAGAGGTAAGTAAGGCAGACAAAAAAAAAATCAAATCACTGTAACGAGATTTTGACGTGCCCTTAATTCAACCTTAACTTAAAGGGAACTAACTACTTACCATTTTTTTTTAATAACAGACTGTCTTGCCTAAGCTGTCATTTAAACAAACAGTGATAATAATAAAATTATTAAATTCATTTACAGATAGAAAACGCACACCCAAAACCGCTGTGTCTGAGCATGATTATTTGCGCAAGTGTTCCTTATAAAACAAAGGTCAGCACTAAGGGCGGGTTTTCTTAAGTCCTCTGCTTAAGAGGGTAAATTCTTGAAGTTGGTACTTAGACTTTTCTATTTATTTACAAAAGTTAGGTGATTGTATCGTCGTTTTTTTGGATACGTATTTATTTATCTATACTATATTTAATTATTCCAAAGCTGAAGAGTTTGTTTGTTTGAACGCGCTAATCGCTGAAACTAGCCGTCGGATTTGAAAACATATGGTTTTCAAATCCGACGCGTAGTTTCAGGGAGAGCCTCGGTCTTACACAGTTGGCAATGGCAGGTTAACAGTATCAGAAATAGGTGATAACACATCATTCTAATAATAAAACTAAAGGCTCTAGAATTTAGAAATTATGACAAGTCATTGAAATGTAATGAAATAAAATGAAATGTTTATTTATATAAGTAGATCTTAAAAGACAATTTACACGTCAATATTTTGTTGGTCAATATTTTAAAAACTAGATGGCGCCGGCATTTCCTAGCTGACTGTTCCCTGAGAAGAAAAGCCGAAACAAACTCACAAACTCAGAGGTCATGGTATCTTTTATAGTCCAAACATTATATTATTTGAATTTTATGTAAGTCTAACAATGCAGGGCTATGTCTGGAAGGACCTTTTATAGAAAGAGCCATTGCAGCTTTGAGCTGACCTGTCCCAACAGACGGCATGTATGTGTCAGTCACCGTGTAGCTATACCCTAGTTTAGGCAGCTCAACGAGCCCGTCACAAGAGTAGGCCATTTACAAAATACTCAAAACCACCAGACGAGTTATAAAGTTATGTGTTATTCAATCTAGCCTGCATATTACTCACATTCACAGTTATTTTTTCTTTAAATGTCATCAAAAATAATGTCACTTAAATTAATACATATACATAAAATGTCAATAGTATTCTAATGCTAAGTTCATTTCATAGTTTTATGCTTGAGGGGTACATTAGAGCAACTTAACTAATCCCATGTCTTTTTGCCATCCAACAAATCTTTAACTTTTTGGAATTACTAATTTTTTGGAGCTAGGCGCTAGTCGTGGGCACAATAAGTAAATGTTTATTTCTAGTATTTATGCTATGAATGTCACTGTGTTTAGAATATAGATTAATGTTCTTTTTAACATAAATTAGTTTCTCATATACACGTTGAGATGCGACTGTCATTATATTTATTTCCTTAAATTTATCCCTCAGTGAATGCCTACAATTTAGGTTATAAATTGCTTGAATGGCTCATTCTGCAGCACAAATATAGCCTGAATAGCGGCTGCATTTTCCCACAGCAAAATTCCGTACGACATTACACTATGGAAATAACTAAAATATACTAATCAAGCTGTTTCTACATAAGTCAAATGACGGATTTTATAGACCGCGTAAGCTGCAGAGCTTAGCCACTTCACCAATTTAGTTACATGTTGACCCCACTGTAGCTTCGAGTCCAAAGTAATACCTAAGAACACAGTGTCCACAAGATCCAATTCCGCCCCATTTGCTAATACATTGGTTTTCACCTGCTTAACGTTAGGTGTCAGAAATCGAATGTATTTTGTTTTTTTCTCGTTTTATAGTAAGTTTTTAATACTAAACCAATGCACTATTTTAGCAAGAGCATTATTTACATTTTAAGTAACTGTCTGCTGTCGTTTAAGCTTAAATAAAAGTGATGTGTCATCTGCAAGTAACACTACTTCATGACTGTTCGTTAAAAGACAAGGTAGGTCATTTATATATATGGGAATAAAGAAGGGCCAAGAATTGTGCCCTGCGGAACTCCCATAGTGACAATAGTGCCTGGGAATCGCTTGCCGTTAACGTCTACTCTTTGGATCCTATTATCCAAATAATAAATAAGAAGATCCAAGACAGTGTTTCTAAAACCATAGTGATGCAATTTCCTGACCAACATTTCATGTGAAACACAATTGAAAGCCTTATACAAGTCACAAAAAATACCTAGAGCATCCTATGACTTCTCCCAGGCCTCATAAATATGCGTAAGAAGCTCAACACCAGTGTCGGTAGTCGAGCGACCCCTTGTGAAACCGAATTGTTTACTGTTTAAAAACTAATGTTTATTAAAATATCTTTGCAACTGATCTAGAATTAATTTTTCAAATATTTTACTGAAGGTGGGAAGCACCGAAATTGGTCTAAAATTTGTGGGGTCTGATGTGCTGCCGATTTAAACAAAGGTATTATTTTACCATTACCTTAGCCATTACACCACAGTCAATACATTTATTAAAAATAATTGCCAATTCAGGCGCTATAGATTTGATTATGCATTTTGTAACCTCTACGGAATTTCACCATAGATCAGCAGTTTTTTAACATTAAGCATATCGAAATTTTTTATAATATCTCTAGCACTAACATAGTCGAAATTAAATTCATGGTTACAAATATCGACATTTTCCTTCAATAGGGCATTCCCTAAGGCTCCTGAAGAATTTTCGGTGGGAAATCCAAATATGTGAATAATCATCGATCACTAATAAGGTCTTTAGTAGTGATCGATGAAATAATAGAATGTTTAAAAGTGAGTCATAATGGCTTGTTTGGCGATTAAACGATTGCAAGCAGATATCGATCAAACGTGTAGTATCTTCATTTGTTTTACTAGTAAGCTTATCGCCCATAGAAACCCCTGTACAGTTGGATGCCAGTAATTTCTGGTTTCATCTGGATTTACAGGATATTACAGTATCATTTAGCTTTCTCGGATCATATTGCAAAGAAAACATAGGCTATATGTCATCGTAAATCTTATCCTTTATGAAACTAAGAAATTTAAAAGAGTATGTAAGGAGAAGATGGCGAAACAGATGCCGAAAAGGCGTGAGTTTATTGTATGTATGTATATTACACTGAAACTCACAAATGAAGCATATGTTTATACCTATAACATTATCACACAGAGTGGCAGGGACTTCGATGCACAAACTGAAACCATAAATTCAGCAGATGATACTAGACCCCATAGATTGCGCGCCGCCTCTCTCTTCGTGAGCATTACTGCTTCGCAGACGGAGGTGACGGCTACCCATGCACTCTCGCTCCGAACCATGGCCTGGACCAGGGCCGGACGCAAGAGATCGCCGCCACCGATCGACTCCACAAGGACACGGCGGTTCCCTGTCCAAGCCGGGCAAACCTCCACCGATGCTCCACCGTGTCCTCAGGGCGATCTACGCAATGGAAACACTTGGACGTTTCCTCCCGCCTTATCCGAAACAGGAACCTTCCGAAACAACCTTGTCCGATGACGACCGGCGTCAGGCGGTGAGGACGCCGTGGCACCTCTTAATCCACTCCTCAAAGAGGGGACTTACCGCCACAATCGTGGCATGCCCAATGTAATCTATGGTAACAGGTTAATCTGTCGTGGCTCTGATCATAGATCATCAACAAACAAGATAGATACGCAAACGATTAGTACTCCCACATTTCACCGATAACAATAGGGGTTGTGCAGGCATCTGCTGGATGCGTGAAGCACAGAACTGATCGAAGTGGCCGAGCTTGGAGGAGGCATATGTCCAGCAATGGACGTCTTTCGGCTGAAATGATGATGATGATGAATAGGGGAAAGTCTATGTATAAAATAATGTTGAATGTTTTATGCAATTATTCCATTAAGATTAGGTATTTCCAGCTGACGCATACTGTCACAGTCACGTTCAGTTTCAATACTCATATCGGATTATCGATATTGTTCATTCATTTAAATTGTTTTATCTTAACACCAGAAATTAATTATTGCTGCTAGTTTTCCCTATTGATAAGGAAAGCTAAAAGAATAACTCATTTCCATGTCCTACAAGCTGGATACATTTTGGACGGGCAAATTGGGCTCATTCGGTCGCAAGGGCTATCGCTGAGTACGAGGTCCTGGGTTCATCTCTGTTATTGAGTTTGTTCATCATCATATCAGCCGAAAGACGTCCACTGCTGGACATAAGCCTACCGTAAAAGGAGGGTTATGCCATAATCGCACGCAGGCGGGTTGGCGATCGCAGTACGGTGGTCAAATGCATAGAGAACGCTGCTGCTTATTCTCTAATAAGTCCCTTAGTCGCCTTCTACGACACCCACGGGAAGAAATGGGATGGTGCTATTCTTTTACGTCCGGCACCACACGGAGTTTTTCCATGGAATTTCTCAATAGTAACCCGAAATTTAAATTTGTGCTTGGTTGATGGCAATGGGCTTGCCTCATATTACATGGGACTTAAAAATAAATGGGGAAATGTGTTCCGATAGGCTGCGTATATTTGCTCATCCTGTATCGTACCTTCTAGAGTCTAGAGTGTTGCTAACGACAACGAGATTTGCTTCTACGAAAATGTGCGTCACATTATCGTAGAAGCAAATCTCGCGATTTTCGCGTTATTTACATTTTTCGTATGGCCTACTGGTTTATTTCTGGATATTTTTAAGAAACTGCCAATTCGCAAACGGAAATTATTTCTTTTGAGGCTGTATCGAAAAGTTTTAAGCGAATTTTATTTGAGTACAAAATAAACGCTATTAAGTAAATGATTTGTATTAAAAAGAAAATCAATATCTACTTAGTTTGTATGTCAAAGTTCAATACATTAAAGTTCTAAAATATTCTCTAGTACCTAGGTTAAATCCTTGTACATAATTTCATAATGAAAAATAAATATCTTTAAACATAATTTGGGAATGTAGTAGGTACTTTCCGAAGAGAGAAGACAGAAATTTACAGCATTTTAAGTATTATAATTGTTGTCATAAGTCTAATCTAAAAGAGAGCGAGCCCATCGCCCAAATACAGATTCCAAGCTGGTACTGAGAATTTGCCCGTCCTCAGGATCGAACCCATGCTTGGCGGTCGTGCTTGCGACCACTGAACTAACAAGGCATAGAGTCTTATCACCATATCAGATAATCCGTATGTAACACTGATTTGTTATCTTTTTACTGTTTCGTGGTTTTCATGTCATTGATGCGCCAGAGTTTGATTGTTGATGTTAAAGCTATTCTATTTATTATTATGGCGATGTCTAAAGTGAATTGGAAAAGCATGTGTTTTTTTTTATTAAAAAAAGTAGAACAATACAAATCTTCGATGATACAGTTGGGTTTATGTTGATCTTGTGGGGTTAGTACTGAACCAAAAAAACCCGGAAAAGTGCGAGTTGGACTCACCCACCAAGGGTTCCGTACAAATTTGAATTTTCGTTGATGTTGTGAATGGCGGGGAATATTTTTTATGATTTAATTTCAAAATTACAGTTTTCAGATTTTACCCTATACTAGTAGTATAAGACGATATTATTTTCCTAATTTCATAGTGCTAGGTTAACGGAAAGTACCTTCACGTTAGCTTAGAAGTTTGATTTTTTCACAGCTTCAAGAAACTGTAGACCTGAGTATATCGTTTTCATTTCAACTCAACACCTTCACGCGTTCTTGAGATAAAGGATCTTGACAGACCGACAGACGGTTGGACGGACGGATGGACAAAAAAGTGATCCTATAAGGGTTCCGTTTTTTCCTTTGGAGGTACGCAACCCTAATAAATAAAGTAATAGTATATTATAATTGTTAGAACATTAAATATACATATACCACACTCACTAGGATCGGGAAACTAAATCATAATTTTATACTATTGTGACGGACGAAAATCATCAGCGCTACAATCATGCTGATGGCATATCAAGTGCTGCAGAATGACATTGACAGGGGGCGTTGTAGGTAAACATTTGTCAGATAGTCACTGTCATTGCGTATTTTGACATTTACAAAACAAGATTCCGGCGGTAGTTTTGAATTTAGCCATGCGCCAAATTAACCATCATCAGTATCATAATTTTAGCACAAAAACGTCCACAGCTGGACAAAGGCACCCCTCCCTCAAGCACCGCTACTTCTCCCTAGCGGCGTCAGTGCAGTTTGCTACGCTGACGACACGCTGGTCCTGGCGCAAGGGAGGTCGTACCAGGCGGCGCCGGCGGCCGACTTAGCGACACACAGGGTTGCGACAATCGTAGATAGGATCCGGCAACTGGGACTCGAGGTGGCCTTGCACAAGTCTGAAGCCATGTGGTTTCATGGTCCTCGGAATGCGCCACTGACTGGTTCCCAGATAACGGTGGGAGGAGTTCACATCGGCGTCGAGACAGAACAGATGGGGCCCGAAAGGGCCGATGCCTGCCAGGGGTGCGGGTTGTTCGAAAGAGATACTGCGGCCCCTGGCACACAGGCAACTGAGGGAACACGGGTGGGTTTTAGTCAGTAAAAGTCTGACACGCCCTCCTGCTCCACCCAGAGCGGGAGAAGTTATTTGATGATTTCCCACCCAAAAAAAAAAAGCACCGCTACTTCGAATGATTCTGTGCTTCTTGCATCCAGCGGATTTCTGCGGCATAACAAAAACTTTCATAATCATAATAATTTCTTTGCAATAAGTATTGGTACAGTGATGGTCTTAAAGTAGGTAAATGAGTTCCTAATACATAGTCAGACATAATTTGACATGCAAAACAATATGTTACATTTATTATATATTACGCGCAATGGCATGCTTTCTATCATACATTTTTACAATACATTAAATGTTAATTATTAATTATCGTCACATTAATTTAAAACATTATTTAGCATTAGCATTTAACATTATTTATAAATTCATTTATAGAATAAAACGTTTTTGCAGCAGCCATAATTTTAATTTAATAAAAAATGGGTTACTATGTAACTCTTTGAAATTCTTCGGTATTTTGTTATCGATAAGTCCACACATATGATGATAACAGTTATTTTTACACAGAAGTCTTTGGTGCCCTAGGCAGAACTATTCTATCTGGATCTCTTACTTTTCGAGGGCAACGGTCTTGAGCCTTTTTAAACAGGTCAAAGTTCCAATTTCATCTTGATACTTATTAATTTTTTTTATCCTAAGTTTATCCCAGTTCTGTCTAATTTTATCTAATGTTATCTAATTGTACATAATGTTATCTACGTATACCTTATTTTGACTAATTTTGTTCTATCGTTTAATCACTTTTATTTTTGTCTAGTTTTATATGTAATTTAACCTTGTTCTATGTTTCTATGATTGTATGTATAATAACTTGTATTGACCAATAACTTGTATGTGTGGTGCAAACTGTTAATGTAAGTTGGTTATAAATGAATAAATAAATAAGAAAGTGCTGACGGACAAATTTAGCACATTTTAAAACATACATACTGGGTAATGTAAGGAGTTTTAACTTTATAAACAATGGTTTACATGATTCCCGTGGTGGCTTTATAGCGTTCTACTGTCGCACTCAAATATTTCCAGTCCATGCAGGATGACAGTACCCTATAAAGTTATTTTTCTAACGATTTTTTGACATAGGTTGGTCAAACCCAGAAAGGCACTTTTCTTAGTGTATTTGATTTCATCAACACTGCTTCATAACGGTGAAGGAAAATATCGTGAGGAAACCGGCATGTCAATATGAAGACATGTGACATCCACCAACCCGCACTGACGGGGATTACAGTGGCTCACTCCCTTTCACATAGGAGGCCTGTATCACAGCAATGGAAACATTATAGCCTAATTGTGATTTTGAAATAAGCTTCGTTATTTCATGCTAAATACAAAGCAGTGAATTGAGTTTATCGTTCACAAAACAAATTACATATGAAAGCTAACATTTATGTATTTTCATGAATAGAATGCATTGTCTTGATAGCTGCACGGATCGATCGATCAGGTTAAGCTACGCTTGCCGCGGTTGGTCCGTGGATGGGTGACCATCTTTACATAAAAGACCCCTCCGTGCCTCGGAAAGCACGTTAAGCCGTTGGTCCTGGATGTCATTTGTGGATCTTTGACAGTCGTCAGAAGCCCGAAAGTCTGACAACCAGGCCACATGAGTAACCAAACCAGGCTTATCAAGGGGTATCCTGTTACCCAGTAACTGGGTTGTGGAGGTCAGATAGGCAGTCGCTCCATGTAAAACACTGGTATTCAGCTGCATCCGTTTAGACTGGAAGCCAACCCTAACATAGTTGAGAAAACACTAGGCAAATGAGAATGCATTGTCTTATAATATACCTAACGTAATATCTAGGTAAAGTCATTTCATGGCTATTTTGTCTAATGTTATTCACACATTTCTGAAGTAAAAATCATAATTATGTAAGACTAGCTGGTACCCGCGACTTCGTCTGCGCAGGATTAGTACTTCGAGTAGCTTATTTTCTTCTCCAAGGTCCTATCTATCGTCTATCTATCATCACTACATAGTATAAAACAAAGTCGCTTACTCTGTCCCTATACCCCTATGTATGCTTAAATCTTTAAAACTACGCAACGGATTTTGATGCGGGTTTTTTTAATAGATAGAGTGATTCAAGAGGAAGGTTTATATGTATAATACGCCGACCACCACGCGGGCGAAGCCGCTGGCAAAAGCTAGTTAGAAATAAATTATCAATTTTTATTGTAGTTATAGTTCACTATTTTGGCGATAATGGCTTACACATAAAAGATAGATATATACTGTCGCGGGCTTTTTTGTAGGACTGTTTAAGATCAACATTTCCATTTCACGTTATATACGTGTAACTCGAACGGTTGTTGCAGCGCACGCCAGAATAGCTCGCAGATGACAGATTTTTTCCCACTTACTTGACATTTGTCGTTCTATTTTGGACAATTCACAAAATATCTTAAAAATTATAGCCTGTGTTATTCTGATGTATAAGCTATATAACTGTTCATTAAAATCCGTTCCGTAGTTTTTGCGTGCAAGAGTAACAAACATCCATACATTCATACTCACAAACTGTCACATTTATAATATTAGTAGGATAGAACAAATTAAATTTCTTGAATAAGCTCATGAAGTGTTTTGCCTATCTATCTGTTCTATTTATTTGATTAATTGCTTTAATTAATTAATATATGACATAACTGTGGTTTTGTGTATCTGTCACCGTAACATTGTGAATATCGTCAGTTTGTAATCTACCTTGGGAGATTACAAAGTATCCGTACTGCAGACGGATAGTACCTTGCGCTATTACTAAATAGCCAAGTACCTGCCACTAACCTGGAAGTAGGGCTTGCCGGCTGCTACCACGGCACCGCTCGCTTCGCTCGCTCGGCTCGTGCGCGGTTGGTCGTAGTTCTAACCTAACCTAACCTATTTATATTGTGAGCAGTATGGTGCAGTTCACAATTTATCGACAGTTTATAATGTCGTGAGATAGGTTATAAACTAACGGTGTTCACAATCATACGGTGACATATCTATTCTATTATAGTTAAAGTTAGTTAATAAAAGTAAGTAAAAGTTAGTAAGAGTTAGTAAAAGTTATTCTATTATAGTTCCGTGTAGTGCCGGACGTAAAAGAATAGCACCAATAGGACTTGCTAGAGAAGAGGCAGCAGCGTTCTCTATGCCATTTAACCACCATACTGCGATCGCCAACCCGCCTGCCATGCGTGGCGATTATAGCAAATCACCCTTTTGGGGGAGGCTTATGTCCAGCAGTGGTCGTTTTTCGGCTGATATGATGATGATGATTATAGTTAAAGAGGTAAAATTTGTGAGTTTGTATGTAGGGGGTAAACTTCGAAACTACTGATCCGATTCCTAATCCGATCCGATAGCGAAAGTTCTTTCACTAATGGGAAGCTACAGCATTCATATGCATATTCATATTCGTATTGCCGAGTGTTATAGGATATATTTTTCGAAATTCCCGGCAGAAGCTAGTGAATAAATAAGTGCGCAATTCCTACTTGCGTGACTAGTATCCAGTGTTAGAAAAACAAGCTTTGTCCGCTTTCAGATTTAACTGCGTTTATTTTTGATATTTAAATCCGTTCTTCAGTATTATTTTGTTTTAACTTTAGTATTTGAGCTTTGGAACTAAACTGAAATGATGTGTGGTGTGACCGATTAAGAAACAAAAGTGCTTCGAAACCAAGACTGAGAGAAACAACAAAATGAGTTTTCCTTAGACACGACACAAAGACCATTCATTTCAATTCGTCCTAACCGATTAATGAGTTACAAACTTTAAATTGTTGAGGTGTAGATCTATCCTAAATAAACAAAAGGATTCCGTTTTAATCCCACTATCCTATAAAAACATTCCACCCGATTAGACATCTGCCACCATCCAACCATTGCTAAAGACGTATTAAATAAACTACAAGAAGACGAAGAGAAAGATTAGCCTTTTCTTTGTACATCTTCAAGCGGATTGACTGCTGCAGAGTATGAGCCATAACCAGATAGATCGGATCTAACTAAAACGTACCCGGAAAAACCCAATCACTAGGCTTCGGCTGTCGGATTTTCCAAGTTTCTGATAATCTTGCCCAATTAATCTGTATTAAGTTGATATACTAAGTGTGTTTAATCGTTCACATTATGATAAATAACTTCTTGTGAAATCATGCAGATAAGCGTGAATGAAAAGGTGTTTTTCTGCTCAGTCTTAGGTTTATTAATAATTCGATGATAATATAATTCGCTATACAAGTTCTTTTTCATTAAGACATTCATTATTTTACTATTATTGTATGCAAAAAAAAAACTGTGCTTCATTAGTCTAATGGTTGCAAGCGCTACTGTTGAGCGATGGGTCTTTTTTTATTGTCGGTGGAGCAGGAGGGCTTGTCAGACTTTTACTGACCAAAACCCATCAGTTGCCTGTATACCAAGGACCACGGTATCTATTTCGAACAACCCGCACCCCTGGCAGGGAGCGAGAGGTCTTGAATTCGATTTCCGGGTCAGGCAAAGTGTTATTTTTTTGCTGTATATTGCGTGCCTTTTTAGTCTGTACTAAATAAATGTGAAAAAAACATTTTTTCTTTCTTTATTAGGTTTTCCATCCAGAATTTGTCAGTAGCAGCCCGGAGTCTGGATTTGTGACCGATAGATGGCAATAGGCTCGCCCCCTATATTTTTTTACATGGAATTTAAACATGGCGAAATGTAGATGTACTATAGTTACACCAGGAGAACACAAGCGTGATGTGTTATATTATTAATCTTGTATCTAAGTGTAGTTAGAAAAATGGCAGTACAAATAGAATAAAATAATAGTCTGTTCTCGTATCTTGCATGGCATGGCAACTGTAACTAAAAATATCTTCAACAAAAGTGCCGACAGAAAAGTCAAAATCAAAACTCACATATTCATAATTCACCAATTGCGTTTTTTACATATTATGAGTTATGAGTTTATGACGAACAGACCACGCTCAATCATCGGTTTTTGCTAAAACAAATTTGAAGAAATGTCTAAGAGACTGTTTAGTACAAAATGCTTATGAATAAATAAGTAGAGGGAGATGGAGGAATTGTATGAGAGATGATATGAATGAAAAGATAATTAATCAATTAAAAATAACTGGATCTCCTATTAACTGCCATGGTATCATTCGTCCCCTTAGTAATGGAAAAATGTAATACAATTTAGGCCGACACCAAGCTGAAATAGACCAAAGGCAGGAAACGCGTTTTAGTCTCTTTTGTATGGATAAACAACCTCGCCGTATTCCCGTCTCTATACAAAAAAATAGACAAAAAATTTAAAGTAGCTTGATGAGGGGGCATACCTAACTAATAAAATGTTTCACTCATCATTCTTCATTCTCTTGCCCATATCCCCATTGACTTGGAGTCGGCGCCACATATATTTTTCATCCATAGTTCTTTTTATTATTTGTCGTCATTTCGATAGTTACTCCCTTTCTAGCCACATTATCCGTCACAAAGTAAATCGGATCGTTTCTTTGGTCTTCCCCTACTCTTATAGCCATCCACATGTAGACATTTTCCTCACTTATCCGCATTACATGCCCATATAATGACAACCGATTTCTACACAACTTTACAATATTATTATTAATACGAAAGTAAGTCTCTCTGTTACGCTTTCACGCATAAACCGCTGAACCGATCGTCATGAAATTTGGCAGAGAAATGGATAGCCTGGGATATGGAGAAGGATATAGACTACTTTTTACGCGATAATTAATATCCAGGCGGGTGGAGCCGCGGGCAAAAGCTAGTTTCTTATTCTAATAAACTGTTACTAATAAGAAGCGATGGAATAATACTTTTTGCAACATTTACTGCGTACCTACTCAGTGTTGGTATTAAACTAAGCTAGTCGACTTATAACAGATCACAACGATAACTTACGACGATAACAATTGGGGAAATACGCTAAAAAAATAATGACTACCGGAATTATTTAATATCAAATAATAAGGTAAGTTTCGTTATAATCCCCTGAAGACAACAAAGTACGTCACGACCTCACGTGCATTACTCTAGAAGTTTTTAAAGAACATGATTTACAATAGCTTACTAAACGAACAATTTTTCAAAGAGGTAAGTTTAAGGCATGTTGCTATTGGGGTTATGACTTATGACTGAATGTCTACGGTACAATATAAGTTGTCAATGTTGTGTTTATAGAAATGAAAGATAATGTTGAGTAGACTTGGTTTAATGAGACTAGGATCACAGTTTTACAGAGCACGTTCAGTCGTGGTATTTCAGATGAGATCAGACAGAGAAGTGTCCGACGGATGCAGAGCGGAACCATAGACTATTATCTAGTGGTGTACACACTAATTAATTACTAAATAGTGATGTTACAACAGTCAAGAGCATCGTCCAGCGATTAACTTATTGAAAAGCAGCTTACAAACGTGTAAACATAACACAATCAGCGTCCAAGCCTTCAAGCGGTTTATGCGTCAAGTCCTTCTCGTGAGAGGAAGTGGGCCATAATCCACCATGCAGGCCCAGTGCGGGTTGGTGGATATCATATTGTGTTGCAGCTTAAGTGAATTCGCAAAAGTTGCATTATATATAATATGTTATTTCGATGTAGGTTAAGATTTAGGATGTACTATGCATTTTTATAGGATGTAGATTAAGGATTAGCATGTAAGGCCACTCTGTCGCATTGGATCGCAGATCTGTAATGGTAGTAGTCGGTAAGATTTGCGTAAATAAATAAATAAATATGTTTACATTTTTTTGGTTTTTACGACATGGCAATTTCGTCACGATGTTTTCCTTCAACGTTTTGAAAGCATTGGTGTTGAAATTATTTACACAAAGGAGTTGTACTTTGTACATTTACACAAACGAGTTGTAAGCTGGAGCCGTTATGGGCCACCGTGTTCACTCCAAACCTCCAAACATCCAAACTCCAAACGTCTGTTGAATTCGAAATCAAATCAATTCAGTTTATTGCAACTTGTGTAAACAGGTTAAAATAAAATTAAAAGCCTTAAAGACTTAGCTGCGCCGCACCACAAAACAAAATACAATACATTACACATCATGCCTCATTTTTTCAAAACATTATGCAACACATCATAACTAAGCATAGAATAAAATAGAATATTATTGCAATTTGTGTACACGCTCTAGCATCTGTAGCATCAGTTTATGAAGGAACAGATGTTACTTTGCTAATTGCTCGCGCTTGCCCCGCTGTTTCACCTGCTTAAGTCCAGATTTTCGGGAATATCGGGATAAAAATTATCCATTGTCCTAATCCAGTTCATGTTTCATGTGCCAACGAAACGACCAATAGGAACCGTGCACCTAGCACCAGTGGTTTATCTACACTAATATTATAAAGAAGAAAGGTTTGTATTTTTGTATGTAACGAATAAACTTAAAAACTACCGAACCGATTTCAAAAATTCTTTTGCTTTTAGAAAGCTACATTATCACTGAGTAACATAGGCTATATTTTATCTCCGTATTCCTACGGGAACGGGAACTACGCGGGTGAAACTGCGGAGCGCTGGTAATGTGAAATAAAATAATTTAAAATTGAATTTGGGTGATCGAATGAAAGAGAATACGAACTTGGTGTGTGAACATCTTAGAAAATAATGAGGAAAATATAGTAACAAAAATGATCATTAAGATTTTATGTAGATGAAAGGTACCACTAATACATACGTTGCGTTGTTGAATGACAACCTACTATTATGGATCCATTTACTGATCGATTTGGCTTTGAAGTTACAAACTCGGCTTGGCCAGACAGATGACAACAGTTAATTTCGTTTATTCATAGGTATTTGTAAAAAGGCAGTGAAAAGTGGCATTTGTGACCAACGTCATAAATTGCGCTGTTCTGTTTATCCCAAAATTACGGAGTAAATTCTCCGTAATTTTGGGATAAACATAATATGGGCCTAAAAATATCCAATCATCACATGTTTTTTTTATTACTGAAGATAACGGTTACTTACCAGTGTATATTATTATTAAACTGTATTGATTCACTACTTGGTATCGGTGTAGATAATCGTGTAAGTGGGTATTATCGTAATCTCAGTAATGGGCGTGTTAGGGTAGTCACCCACTGCATGTCACCGACGCGAACGCGATGTGGCGGCAGCTGAATATTATAAAGAATACCGCGACACAAGTTACTACAGTAATTTTGCTATACCTACGTACGAAAAACATCATAAGGAAACCCGGCATGTCCTAGAACCAAAAATTCGAAGACATGTGACATCCACCAGCTCGCATTGGGCCCGTGTGGTGGATTATGGCCCATTACCGCTCACAGAGAGGAGGCATGTGTTCCAGTGGTAGGAGGCGTCAGAGGATGATTGTGATAATGTATTTATGGTGTACCAGAAGTAACAAAAACATCAATATAGAAAAGAAATATAATCTGTCAACCAACTGACTACCAATATTAATATCTGGATGACCAAAAAATATATAGATTCTAAAAATGAAACTTAGCTAGATCGATTTATAGGCCCGGAAACGCCCTGCATACTAAATTTAATGAAAATCGAGCCGTTTCCGAGATTCAGATTATATATACACAAGAATTGCTCGTTAAAAGGTATAGGGTGTTCCAGTAGGTTTGTTACTATTAATGTCAATGAAACTTTGTGCTGTTCTTATGTTATGTATTTTACAGAAAAAAGTTTTAGCACATCATTTAGAATAAAATGTTATGAAGGATTTAGAATACCCTCTAGAACTCCCAAACAGTATCAAATTCTTTTTATAGAGGCAGCACGTTTCTAAACTCGACCCCAAGCATCTATGGTAAGGCTGGGTGACAGTCCAAGTTGGGTCAAGCCCCATCGCTTGATGAGCCACATGTGGTGCACGCGTGTGATTAGGTGCGTGATAACCTTTAATGAGTAAGTAGGCATATTATCTTGCAATTAAAATTAATACCTTGATAATGTTTTAGCATAATGGAAAACCCACTTGGAATACCTAACCTAATCAGTAGAAAATAATTATGCTGGTAAATCCGCAAATAATAATGAATACTTACGTACTTGAATAAAAATTTAAAGTTTTGCTAGGTAAATTAATTTTGGTATTGCATTTTTTATTCAGATGAATAAAAAATGCAATACCAAAATTAATTTTATTAACATTTCAAATAGATTTTACTAATAGTTACCGACCATACAAAGATTTTTCAGCAGATTTCATTATGCGTTAGACTGAATCCAAGTAGCCAGGCGCGAGACACGAGCATTAACACCAGGGTACACAGCATTAGCGCAACCATAGCCCCACGAGCTGATGCCAACCAAGATGCCATTATGGTAGACAGGACCACCTGAGTCACCCTGGCATTGGTCGCGAGTACCAACGTTGGGCCAACCAAAACAAAACATGTTTGCAGTCACGTTGGCGCCAAAGACTGCATAGCGGGAGGAACAAGTGTATTGATTTATACTCCAAGCCTGGATGTGACGAAGCTGCTCGGTAGGGGCTGCAGCTGCCTGCAAAACAAAAATAACAGATTATAGGAAAACAGAATACAATAGTAACACCACTGCCTAGCCTTTTCGCAACAATGTTGGGGTTGGCTTCCGGATGTAGCAGAATACCAGTGTTTGACATGAAGCGACTGTCTATCTCACCTCCACAATCCAATTATCAACCCAGTTTTCGGGTTTCCGACGACCTGTAACGACTGTCAAAGAATAATAGCCGGGACCAACGGCTTATCGTGCTTTCCATGGCATGGAGGGTTCTCGGTATGTAAAAATGGTCACCCATCTACGGCTAAGTGTAGCTTAACCTGATCGATCAAACTTGAACATAAAAGGAATTAAATAAATACTAACGACTGTAGTCCCCCATCCAGCAGCCCAGACGACCTGATTGTCGGGTAGGTTATAGTTGGCGCCAGCGATAGAAACAGGCTGTACGGTGTTGCTAAAGGCGATGGCAGCAGCAGTGCGCAGGATAGCGATGTCATAGTCCTTGGTACGAACGTTGAAGCTGGGGTGGATGGCGATGGAATTCAGAGCGTACACGGAACCGCCACTGTTGGCCCAGCTGGATCCAACTCGGGCACGCCATTTAAAGGCTGTGTCACCGCTATAAACAAAGAGAAGCAATTAATGTTAGTGGCACAAGCGAAAATAGATGATCAAATAACGATTGGTAACGCAATTTGCAGCTTAGTAACGTTTAGAGGATGGACATTGAACAACAACGTCCTTCTGTTCGCTAATAAAAATAATTTGGTATAACAGCAAGCGGGATCTGCCAATTGTTAACCCGTTAATTGTTAACTGATGAAGCCTACGGTTCGTCAGAAAGCCCATGTTTTAGGGCTTTTACAGCCATGGGCCAGGCCAAAAACTTGTAATATTTTAGTGTCTATGATGGATACTCACTAGACACAATGACCGGCAGTAAGGATAGCCTTGGTAGTGACGATGGTGCCTACGCATGCTTGGTTGAAGTTGTTGCCATTGGTCGAGTACAGCAGAGCAGCAACACTGGGATACTGGCTGATGACAGCCAAGGACCCTCCAACAATCACAGATTGCTTTGTTGGAACGGCTGTGAAAGAGGGTTCAAATTAGCGCCTCTGGAAATGTATACTGATCCATTCGTAATCATACAAATGCGAAAGCAACTTTGTCTGCCAGTTACCTTATCTCGTCACGACCACTGATGGACTATGACTTGGGTGAGGACATATATAGAAAGTTTTTTCCCGGTAGAACGATGTCCTGGGATATTTTCCGACGCCTACACTGGAGCAACAGGAGGCAAAAGATAGTAAAAAATACCTTTTCTTTGAAAAATCCCAGGACTTACTTGGGTACCCCCTACCCCTAGTACCCTATCGTTTTATTGGGAACAAAAAAAAACAAACATACAAAGACAAACAATGTTAAACGATGATAGCTGCAAAAGTTAAAACTGTAGCGCAGCTACCAACGCCCGACTCCTAGTGAGAGAGTAGGTTGTTCCAAGACTAATGCATAACAAAGGTCTATTAAAAACAAGGATTGGAAAAAAGAAAGAAAAAATAAGTAAAAATTATATAAAAATACAAACTACTATACTACTACTACTACTACTTTCTACTTGGGTGTACCTTAATCGAAGGCAGGTATCACAGGTATATATTCCAGGTGCCCATACCTACATAAAGGTACCCTAGGCTGATAACATTTTCATTTTTGCTAATTATATTAATAATTATTAGTGTTACGATCGGTTTTCCCTAAAAGAAATTGGAGAAGCAACATTCAATAAAGACCTTTAGACCCCCTTTTATATGTACTTAGTTCTAGTTTGTATGTACATCCATTTTAGATTTTTCTCAGAAATCCTCGTGATAATTAATACAACATTTTATATAATTAGCGAAGACGAATATTTCGCAACTTAGATAACAAAATCTGTTTAGGCTGAAGTCCATGGAGGATGTTCTTAATACCTGTGTATTACATGTTTACAATAACGGACTTTGACTTGATTAATTCAAGCAATCTATTTCTGTACGCAACTTTACAGATAGTGAATGTGCATCAAGGTCAATCAAATTGAAAGAAAGAATTTACCACGTAAGAAAATCAAGTACCTAGATTTTTCCGAAGTTCTCAGAAAACCTCTGTAGTCACACTGTAGTAATCAATTTAGAATCCAATCTGAATAGATTGGCTTCTAAATCGATTACTTTAAATAAAATAAAACATCCGTTTTCTTGGAAAACAATTATCTAATCTGAATTTATTATCTAGATTATTACAATAATATTTATAACACTACTTTACCTAACACAATAATAGTTTTATTTTTGTACACAACCTAACATCTCAAATAAAGTAGTTGACTCTGATTATTGTACGGACGCCAGCACATCAAGCTACCCCAAACTGTCAAATTTTCCCAATTGAACATGAACCTTATGCTTATGTGATAAAGATGTAAATCTATCAATACGGAATCTTGAGCACGTCATGCGACAAGGTATCCCACGAAACTTTTTATGCGGGGTAATGACGTAACCCAGTAGTAATACATTCGTCCATGGCTTTCATTTTGACAGTTCAACAACATTCATTGCGTCAATTACGTCGTTGAGCAGACAAATGTTTTGAACATAAGAAGTCATGGATTAACAATATCTTTCAAAATACTCAAATTGTAATTGAACGTGAGTTACGCAATGAGGGTTTTCTGAAATGACGTTCACTAGGTTTCAGCACTGAGACGTCAGGTCCGAGCAGCTGTCAAAACTATCAAAGCTCATCCGGACTGAATGATGAACGGAAGAATGAAACGAATGACATCAAATATTTTAAGTTCATTGTCGAACTGGAAGATCTCTTGTCAAAGTGGCGCGAACTGGTGGCTTGAATATAGTGTTTAGTGTTTAAGGTGAATCTAGTCGACATTTTTTTGATACAAACTTCGGGAGTGTGTTACTCCACTGTAAGATAATGTATAAACGCCAGCTCATCAAGCTACCCCAATCTGTCAAATTTTCACAATTGAACATGAAACTTACACTTATGTTATAGAGTTGAAAAACTATCAAAGAAATTTGACAGATTGGGGTAGCCTGATGTGCTAGCGTCTGTACATCAAAAATTAAACATGGTATGGTTTTGTCTCATTATTAGTATTGTCCGATAAAGCTCAAATATCGAAATCTTCAATAAACTTCATTAGTCATTGATTTATGCAGAGGTTTTTTTTTCATAAAACCCGATCTTCTGAAGGATTTTGCTTAGGTTTTTACGCGCCTGTTTTACTATAAATCATCCTGCATCTCACTCAATAACGTTGTGCGTGTAGACTAACGTCAAACTACTCAGCACTGATACTACCTTGTCGGACACGATGCCTGGTGAGGCAGCGTGCTTTTTAGCCAGGCCCACCAGTGAGTTCGAGCCTGCGACTAGATAAGCCCCTTAAGATGCATGTACTAACAAATTGGATTTTACCACGTGAAAATTTAAAATAAATGAATGAAATGTAAAAATGATGGATAAATTATAATAACAATTAAAAATTTAGCTGTCAACCCTGGCGTTTTTGACACAACCAAGCACGAATATGGAAAGAAATACGAAAAGGAACTTACCCACAACGGCAGCAAAGCCAATGGCTACTAAAACGATGACTGCACGCATGATGACCACTGATGCAACAACTTGCACTCGTGGATCGCGAACATTATTTATATAAAGTGCACTGATTCATAGATTCCAATTTATCTATGATAGATAATTTCAATTACTGTTCGTCGCATGTTAGCTACTGTTTTCTACTAATCACAGTGGTTCTACGTTTCTTATCTATTTAGTTAAGAGTTTTCTTTATACCAATGCACCCGATCTAGCTGATTAAGCAAAGGAAAAAAAAAGTATAGATCTGTTTTACATTTCACTTATGTCGGCTTATTTCTAACTGATATTACCACAACGTGGCACCAATTACCAGAGAAAGTAGGAAAATATTGCACCAATAGTAGTCACCCAGACTAAAACTGGTCATGACGGCCAATTACAGCAAAGAGTATAGCTATCGACGCAGGAAATAGTTTAGTGCACAAGTGTGTGCGCAGAGACAGGTGCACTCTCCCTTCCGTCACTCTTATAGACCCTGGACCCGACAACAACGTGTTTGAATAGTCAAATTATGATTAGGTATTCTTTTTTCAAAACCTTTGTAAACCCTACTCGGATAAATGCCAACATGAACGACAGTTACCGTCTTGTCGCATAAAAACGTCACTGGTCAATTAATTTCTGACAAAACTTTGAAGTAGATCTAAACTAACATTATTTTATAATTAGAGAAAAAATATTTGATTATTAGTATTTTTTTTTTATGGTTTCACGTAAAACGGCTTAACGGATTTGGATAAAATTTGGCAGGTCGGTAGACTATGACCTGGACTAGGTCATTAGATACTTTTTTTCTACATTTACTCACGGGATTGAGACTTATGCGGGTGAAACAACGGAGTGCAGCTTGTACTAAAATAGATATAAATGCTGGACATACTTTATGTATGTATACATTACGTAGAATTGTGTCTATTATTGTCAACAAAACTGCTAACTTGCAGCCTCTTATGTTCAAGTCCATTAACACTTACGATGAAACATTTCCAATTATCGGCGACACTGAAGTAGTCAACACTTGAAAACACGAAGTCTTTCAGGAATGACACATTATTACATTAGAATTAGTCATTTAAATCCACTTATTGGAATGCAAATAGACTCTGGATCCTCACTGCCAACAGGGCTTGATGCCTTTATAAATCGATCATGGTCGAAGATGAGATTAATGCCTGAATGTAAAATGAGAGGTGTCGTAGGAACCCCATTTGGGACCATGTTCCTTTAGCTTATGGACACTTATATAAAATAAGTGTGGTGACGATCACATCACTACTTAAAAAAAGGAGGAGGTTATAAATTCGGTTGTATATTGTTCATATTTTTGTCACCTCAGAACTGTGACATTTTAAATAAACCGATTTGAAAAATTCTTCTTTCGTTCGAAAGAGTACAATTGCCGATTGGTCTTATTAGTTCTGATGAGTTGTTTTTTGAGTTAGCTTGAATAATACGTATTCTTTTCACTAAGTGTATGAAGGTGATGTTGTACTAATTTTCCTGTCACTGGTTTTTACTTAACTAGTGAAGTTATAGGAGTTTGTGTGGGGTAGGTACCACAACTAAAACTGAAAATAAAGTTTATAAAAAAATAACAACTAACTTCTAAAAAACACTACAAAGTGAAAAATAATGTTTAATTTGAAGTTGGTTATTTTTCGTTCCAGCTCTCATTAGTCCACTTTGCAGAGTGTAACGTACGCTAAAGAACTTCTCTCTCCATAAGCATTCAGTGTATACTAACACCTAAACAGTTACAAATTCCCCTTTATATGGCCACTTAACACCTAATCCTTGGTAATTAAACTTAACATTGTTACTAACACAAGTTAAGATTAATAGCAACAGCTTTTTGATATAAATTACCTCTTTGCGAGGTAAATTAAACACTTCGGTTTGGAATAAATCAAGCCCTACACGTTATAAATAAATTATGGTTTTAGAGAATCGGTTTTGCTAGCTTCATCGACCACAATGTTTGCTTTAAACTTCATTTTCTGTTTATCTGATAGAAACTATTATTGCTGTGCATGTTTACTTTCTTGCTTAATTATCATATAGTGCTGAATCATAATTTTGTTGCTAAGCTTGTTTTTGTTTCCTTCTTTATATTAGGTAGGTATCATGTATAAAAAGTAAGTACCTCACGATTTTATTACACATGCTAACATACATACGTTATACAGACTTTTCGTTTATGGAATTGCTTTATACTTTAAGAAAACAACGACGTCATAAAAATCATTGTTTTAATTCTCATTAAGATTCACATTTTAAGCGTTAGCCTGAATCCAAGAGGCGAAGCGGGAGACACGAGCATTAACACCAGGGTACTGAGGAAGAGCACAGCCAAAGCCCCACGAGCAGACACCAACGATGACACCATTGTGGTAGAGAGGACCGCCGGAGTCACCCTGGCACTGGTCGCGACCACCGACGTCGAGCCAACCGGAACACAACATATTGTCCGTGATGGTGCCACCACCAGCAGCATAGCGAGTCCGACATGAGTTCTGGTTCACAGTCCAGATCTGAACGTGGCGTAGCTGTTCGGAGGCTGAACCACCTGACTGCAAAGATAATCAAAAATATTTTCATTATATAACAGTTACAGATAGTAACATCTGGTTTCAATGAATAAGAGTCGATCCAGTAGATATTCACAATCTTCCAAAATATTTGTTTCTCACAGGACTGATACTTACAGAGGTTGTACCCCAACCAGCAGCCCAAACAGCCTGGTTGTCACCAATGCTATAGTTGGGACCAGCGATGGAAGCAGCTTGAACAACGTTGCTATAAGAGATGGTACTGGTAGTACGCATGATAGCGACATCAGAGTCCATGGTGAGGCTGTTATAGTTGGGATGGATGCTAATGGAGCCGCAGGCGTGAACGATACCGCCACTACTGGCCCAGGTGGAGCCAACACGGACGCGCCATTTGGATGGGGCGTCACCACTGAAAAATAAAGTTAAAACAAAGTTTTCGTTGGTATCCGTTTGGTTTTCATGCGTAATCTTCTACATAGTAATCATCTTCATTCCGTCATCACTTCCCTCATCACATACACGGCTTTTATTATATCAGAGACTGGACCTCACAACACAGGGAATCCTAGTGTGGGGTCCAGGGCATTTATAAACATTGAATAAAGTTTTTATTTATTATTATTATATTATGGTTGAACTCACGCAGAACAATGAGCAGCAGTCAGGATGGCTCTATTGTTGAGGATAGTGCCTCCACATGCCTGCCCGAAAAAGTTACCATTCCATGAGTACAACAGAGCCACGATGGTAGGGTACTGGTCGATAGTGGTGACAGCACCACCAACGATCCGCTGGGGGAACGCAGGGACAGCTGTGAAAAGAAACGTGAAAGTAATTTGAAAACATTGTAAAAGCCAATTACTTTTAAAAGAGTAACCGTAGTTTGTTGCCGGCTCTTCTCCATAGGAAGCGCCAAATTGGAACCATTCACCTAGCTTCTTACGTTTCATAAGTGTCCATGCAGGTTTATGTGAAATAAAATACTTTGATTTTGATTTTAAACAAGGAGTTCAGAGATAGGTGACTGATATAAGTGATGTATCTATCTAATGAGGTTTGAGGTAAGTTTATTCTTGTAAGAATACAATAATTCACTTACATGAGAATATTGAAAAATCTATAACAAACGCAATAGCATAATCAGTTTCTAATGTTCCCACTGCTGGGCCAAGGGCCTCATCTTTTCGAGAGGATCAGTTATAATCTACCACGCGGACCCAGTGCGGAATGGTAGATGTCACAAGTCATCGAATTTTTGGTTCTAGAAAATCTTATCTAGAAAGTTTTATCAGGCTTTTTTCTATAGTTTTGTATAATTTAGAAGCATTTTGTTTAAATTTTGTAAGTGTGAGTACCATGCATCCGTTTATTGTGTTGTTATGATGTACGTTGACTTGAAAAAGCATAGCAGTTGAGAGTATGTCATGCTCACATAAATGTCTCACTGATGGTGGCGCGTGTGTTGGATCATTCGGTTCCCTACAATATGGTTGAGCTGGATGGTGCTGATCCATGCGTCAAGTTCGTGATCGGGCGCTGTCGGTTGAGACTGGTCATCTCCTAACTTCCAGGGCTTATTTTTATCTTGTACTTAGAATTGTTTATAATTTTTTTTTACATTGTTTTCACATACAGAAGCAACAAAAATAATGTTCCCAAGATTTTGTAACATCCAATTTGATTTTAAAAGAGTATCCGTGGAGTTTCTTGCCCGTTCTTCTCCATAGAGATCTACGTTTTGGAATGGGCAACTAGCTTCAACTTTCCAACTGATCGACTTTTTGACAATTCAAAAGTACTTGTAAATGGTTTAATTGAAATAAATGCTTTGAGTTTGAGTTTTGAGTTTTGCCTTCACCGTTTGAGAGCAGTGGTAACGAAATGATTTACACAAAGTAAAGCGCCAGTACAACCTACAACTCTTAAGTATGTAACGGCCACTGCTAATATTTTATAGAAAATATAATATGATAGGTACAGGAAAAACAATACTTTGACGCCTAAATGTCCTTTTGTTTTTGTATTTATTTGTATACTAGCAGCGCTCCGCAGTTTCACCCGCGTAGTTCCCGTTCCCGTAGGAATACGGGGATAAAATATAGCCTATGTTACTCAGTGATAATGTAGCTTTCTAACGGCAAAAGATTTTTTGAAATTGGTCCAGTAGTTTTTAAGTTTATTCGTTACATACAAAAATACAAATCTTTCCTCTTTATATTATTAGTGTAGATTTAGTTAGTAATATAACTATTTTAAGTTCTTTTTTCAGTGTTCAGTAAATTTTTTATTAAGGTAAAAAATACAAAATTAGTCTAATTTAATCAAAAACAGTTAAACTAAGGGTTTTATAATGTACTAGAAAACTATAATTTGCAGCAGTGGGAACGTTATAGGCTTATTTAAAAATGATGAATTCATGAACACACTTAAAGTTAGCTATTTACAATACAACATAACCTCAATCTTTAGTGCTTTCAAACTCCTTCCACAGTGGACGACATATTGTTCACAGAAAATCAAGCGATGTATGAAAACCCAGACTCCTCAAAGAAAGCCACATGATAACAACCAGAAACTCTCGCTCTCGCGGATGAATGAACATGAATACAACCGACTCATAGCTTATTTGAATATGTATTGACCGAAGGGATAAGCAAAGGTTTACTGCGTTGTATACAACGCTCCTTCTTTGACGTTATTATGTTTATTCCTAAAAAATCTTCTTCGAATACCCTTATAACTTGTCGTATCCGAGAATCATAACTTTCTACTTACGCCTAGAAGACTAATTAACCTATAATATACAAAGTTATAACGCTTTGTTTTCCTGAAGGGTAAGGCAGAAGTGTACAAATAGTACAGTCACATTTCGCCAGCGTTATTTAAGTGCCATGTAATATAGGATGTGACTGTTGCCATAAGCCGAGCACCTAATCGGACTCCGGACTGCTACTGAGAATTACCAGATTAAAAAACCCATGGACCTGGTGCAAATTAAATGACAACAATAAAATAACATCGACTATTTACCATTATTCATTCATCATCAACCATCATCGTCATGTCTAGAAACATCGTCTTTACATATAATACAAAAAACATATAATTATAATTAATATATTAAAAATATTGTAAAACATTTAAAAGAGTAACTATAGTGTTTCTTGTCCATTCTTCTCCATACGAAACTACCTTTTACCTAGAATCAATTATATTTTCAAAATCCGATTTTCCGTTCTAATGTGCCTTTATTTGGCCTACTTGAAATAAATGGTTATACTTTGTTTTATAGCTAATAGTTTTATAGAATTTCGTTTCACATAATTTTTTTCACATATTTGCGTTTCATAGAATAATCAATACGCAGAACTTTGAAGATTTTTTTAATCATTGATTTTTGTTTCACATAAAGTTTAATGTTAGAATAATCATATCATAGAATAACAAATCAAAAATTCTTAATTCTTATATTGTTTATTGAATATAAAACTTATTACCAAGAATAGCATTTTATTATTGTTTATGTTTATTATTTTATTCTTATTATTGTTGTTGGTACTTTCTGTTGAGAGTCTCAGTTCTAACCAAATCTACTGCTTGCATGCTGCAAGCGAGCATGCAACATGCAGCCGGCATGGTTTCTGTCACGGCTCCGCCACTGCGGGGCTCCGGCGGTCCCACGCTAGCTTGTCATCGCAGATGGTATTCACGCTCACCACCTGCTCCTCATCTCGCGGGCCGACTCGCCCCTCCACGCCTATGCGGATTTAAATTACACTCTAGGGGTAGGGCAAACAAGACTACGTGGAGTCGGTTTTGCAATGATTCGATTCAGTCACTAACTTTTGTAGCACAACATATTGGCTTTTTGAGACAATATTTTAATTCATTGAAATAAAATAACATGGAAAAATACACCGAAAAACAATATTCGTTTAAAAATTATTCTACTGTTTGTTTAACAAACTTATTGTTAAACAAAAAAATGTAATTAAAAAATCACTGAATTGTGTTTCTGTGAAATATGTTTCATTCAACAATAATATTCGAAATAAAAATACAAGGACCAAATAGGTATTAAACAAAACGTTTTCTGGGAAACGAAATTCTATGAAAGATCTGTCTGCGAAACAAGGGGACACCGATATAAATTATTTCACTTTAATATAACTTACACACAGTAGAACACACATAGACGTACAAAATTGAAATTGTTTATTGAAATAATGGATGTATAAAAATAATAACGATATTGGGCTCTTTAAATAAAGGTACAATCTAAATCTAATACAATCATTGGATTCTACCTGAATGACCTGAACCTGATTCTACATGAATAAACGTGTATCTCAGGTCACTTAGGGACTAAATACATCATTCTTAAAACATGTGCCGAGGAATTAACTTGATATATTACATAGAAGAGGAAGCAACCCTATCACTCCGAACTCCTAATAGAATAACCCAACAACACTGGCTGACCTCCGGAACCTTGCTTTCTCTTTCACCTACTTTCTTTCGGGTACAATTTAAATGCTCACTTACACTACACAAATATTTTTTAGAGCCTAAGACTAAATACCAAGTAAAATATATGTGTTGTTTTTATATTCTTTTTGCCTACCAAAATGGATAAATGCTCACCAAATCTTCATTAATATCCAAAATGACGATTCTAAATAGGTTTAGTGTAATCAAATCATTCAACCTGAATCAATATGTTGTGCTACAAAATTTAGTGAGAAACGAATCGCTGCAAAACCGACTTCACGCAGTCTTGTATGCCCTACCCCTAGAGTGTAATTTAGGCCGCGTATGCGTGGAGGGGTGGGCCGGCCCGTGAGCTGAGGAGCAGGTGGTCTGAAGGCCTGCCGCCGCGGCTGAAGCTGGCCGGCGTAGCCGGTCAGCAAACCGTAGCTACGGTAGTGAGCGTTAAAACCATCCGCGACGATAAGCTTGCGTGGGGCCGCCCAAACACCGCAGCGCCGAAGCCGTGACAAAAACAATGCTTGTTGCATGTTGATATTCAAAAACATTGTACGATCGACCATTAGCTTTTTTGCCTCAGTAAAACTGACTAAATTGAAAATCGTGAAAAAAATATTGGTAACATCTATTTAGCGATGTTATAAAAACTTGGTCTGAAAAGAACTTTAAAGGCTCTTATAAATCTTTATGGCATAGAATAAAAAGGAAAACAGGTTCATTTCTACAATACTTATGAAACAATTTGGTGAGCATTTATCCATTCTTCAAAAATTCGAAATACCTGCCCTATTTCGAATTTTTTGGTAGCAAAATATGTACTTTTCTGGTCACAGTCCGAACGATGTTGAAGGAAATGCCTTATCCATTACTTCATATGTTTAAAAAAATTGTCTTCTCGAGAACGTAAATAACGCAATGAAAGTTATTGAAGTTGTTATCCCGCAGGTGGCAAGCTCAGTAGTAGAGGCAGTCAATATCTTACAAGACAACATACATAGCAAAATAGAACAATCAACAAATACATAATGAGTTTAGACACATACCTGTAACAGCGGCTAAGCTAGCCAATAGGGCAACAAATACACGCATCGTGGCTCGTCGTACACATTCTAACTTTACCTGTCATTTGCCTGTATTTATATGAAAAATCGAATGCGTCAGTTTAATTTAACCAATATTAGATAAAGGTAGATTATCTAGAGATAAATAGAACTATTAGTTAATTGTATGCCCATATCTAACCTTCTTCAGCTGTTACAAAATATTCTACCAGTACCGGCTTTGCAGGTGTCTCAATTGATAATCCATTTTTAGGGTTCCGTAGCCATATGGCAAAAAACGGAACCCTTATGGATTCGTCATGTCTATCTGTCTGTCTGTCCGTCCGTATGTCACAGCCACTGTTTTCCGAAACTATAAGAACTATGCTGTTGAAACTTGATAAGTAGATGTATTCTGTAAACTGCATTAAGATTTTCACACAAAAATTGAAAAAAAAAAACAATAAATTTTGGAGGTTCCCCATACTTAGAACTGAAACTCAATTTTTTTTTCTTCAAACCCATACACGTGTGGGGTATCTATGGATAGGTCTTCAAAAATGATATTGAGGTTTCTAATATCATTTTTTTCTTAACTGAATAGTTTGCGCAAGAAACACTTCCAAAGTGGTTAAATGTGTGCCCCCGCTCCCCGTAACTTCTAAAATAAGAGAATGATAAAACTAAAAAAAAATATTTGTGATGTACATTACCATGTAAACTTCCACCGAAAATTGGTTTGAACGAGAACTAGTAAATAGTTTTTTTTTTTATACGTCATAAATCGTAAACCGCAATTTACCTTACATTCAATCAACTCAAATATAAAAAAATTTAAAAACGTTTAATTTCATAAACATAAACCTTATGCATAAACCGTGAACCATTATTTTCTAATAATAAATATGTAATAGGTGCCTAAGTAAATAATAATTATAATTCGCGCGTTACTTGCTGCTACGGAACACTTCATGGCCGAGTCCGACTCTCACTTGGCCGCTTTTTAACCTTCAAAACTGGATATTACCAATAATTTTAAATTGACCTACATCAGTCTTTAGTTAGGTATCTTTTATATCATTAGCCCTCGTACCCACTTGATTTTCAATGCACTGCATAGCACCGAGAATTGTAGATAAATCCAACTATGTATTTTTTATGCTCCCCTTTGGATGCGCAATGCTCAAAAATCACCTGTACCTACTGGGGCTAATTGTTTTGTTCATGTTATACTTCATTATGTATTATCATCATCGAAATATGTCTTATAGTGTTTGCTACTCAGTTAAAATAAAGTAAAACTAGTTTATTTGCTCACTGGATCTTCAATGCACTGCTTAGCGCATAGAGTTGAAAATCCAACAGTGTGTTTTTGACACGCTAAGATACACTATGTTGGATTGTCAATGCTCGAGTCAACACCGAGAGTCGAAAATAAAACGTCGGTGCAAACGTGGACTAGTGTTACTTTAAAGCAGTTGGAATGCGCAGGAAAATGAGAGAGTGCTACAAGTTTTGTTTACTTTCCATACTCACATTTGCCTTTTAAATTATTATAAGGGTAATACATCTATAAAGTACTTCATTAAAGCTTTAAATAAGATGCCGCCAATACCACCAATGTAGAAACATGTTTCAGTGCGTATATTGCGCCTGATAAAAATTCAATATTATATTTATCGACAATCGATCCAGTTAATAACTGAATATTGATTAAAATGCAAACTCACTTCAGAGAATATTTGTATCATAAACTGATCAGGCGCTGAAATAGAAAATTAAAACTAAATAATAATAATGACATACTACCAAAAAACATTCTTACAAAAAGTATTATTTTATAGTAGGTAACAGTTTTATTTGACAAATTAAAGCTTCGGTTTCGAATATATCAGACGGTATATGGGCTGAATAACTTATGTACTTCCGATATGGCCGACCCTTGCCTTTTGTTGCCCACATTAATCTTCTTGAACTTAAGATATCGCAGAATTCAGAAACTCTGCCCATTATTGTGTAGAAAGGAGATCGTATGTTTCGTGAAGGTATGCATTTTTAAAACATATGTGGTGAAAGTTATGATATCTTCAAATTTATTCTTCAACTTTAATGACTTTTTTAGTTTTTAGAGAACTTAATAAAACTTTAAAAAAAATTAAAGAGAATCACATATTTGCTATCCATTTATATTATACAGTAACTTATCAGTAATGTTTAAGAAATGTGCCAATATTTTATTTGTACAAAAGAAACTAGCCACACATAAATTTCCCCAATGTCTTGGGTGCAATTGGAGTCATAAATTCCACACATTCCTGACCCGAAATAACTATACCTAGAGCAGACAAATATTTATCCCAATGCATGAGCTAGGAAAAATATTTCTCCCCTCACCGCGCTACCGCAACCAACTTTTTAATTAAAATTAGCATTAGAGTCGATCCAGCTACTGAAGCGAGATACCCGAGTGTTAACTCCAGGGAAACGAGCTGAGGCACAGCCAGCGCCCCACGAGCAGATGCCAACGAGGACACCGTTGTGGTAGAGAGGACCGCCGGAGTCACCCTGACACTGGTCGCGACCACCGACGTCGAGCCAGCCGGAACACAACATGTTGTCAGTAACGTTAGAACCACGGGTGGCATACCGGGATCTACAGACAGCCTGGTTCACAGTCCACAGCTGCACGTGACGAAGTTGCTCAGAAGATGAACCACCGGACTGCAAAAAAATACATTTAACATAATAACATGTCTGCCAGGGGTGCGGGTTGTTCGAGAGAGATATTGCGGCCCCTGGCACACAGGCAACTGAGGGGACACTGGTGGGTTTTAGTCAGTAAAAGTCTGACACGCCCTCCTGCTCCACCCAAACCGGGAGAAGTTATGTGATGATATCCCACCCAAAACAAAAAAAACATAATAACATGTACATAAGAAGATGATTCATTAAACCCATGGCATGAGAAACAAGTTGATAAACTAAAATGACACGGCTTTTCTTTAGACCCAGGTTTAAACTATTGCTTTTTTAATTTCAGACTCTATTTCGACAAGAATAGATCTAAATACAAAAATACACGCGAAGCATGAGTCTAGTACTATTAATAAAGTTAAAAATACAATAACTGGCAAAAGTTAGAAATCGATTTAAAAAGAGACGGAATGTGACGATGCCTGATGAAAGTGTCTGACGAAACAGGAGACTTACAGAGGTAGTACCCTACCCAGCTGCCACCACAGTATCATTATCACGAAGATTGTAATTAACTCCAGCAATAGGAGCGGGTTGCACCACATGCCCAAACACAATGGCGGCGGTGGTTCGCAAGATGGCGATATCATTGTCAATGGTACGCGCGTTGTAGTTTGGATGGACGAAGATGCCGATGACAGTGTGCACGATGCCGCCGCTGTTGGCGAAGCTGGACCCAACGCGGATACGCCATTTGATGATTGAATCTCCACTGAAACAGGAGAAAGTATCTATGAAAATGTATACCACATGGAAACAACAATACGACAATAACAACAACTTCAAAATATTCGAAACTGTTTGCAGCCGCCACCTTGGATTTTCATTTTGATTTCACTATTGGTTTCAGCACCCTCGAAAACCTTGAAAACTATTTCTCCTAACGCGCTTGCGTTAGGAGAAATAGTTTTTCTGTTTAATAGTTAGTTAGAAGTTAGTTTTCATTTTAATACTGTTAATATATACTGTTATGTTTTCCTCATCAGTATACTATAATAGTTAGTAACTATATTTTATATATTTGATAAAATTTTGTTAGTAGACTGGGAAAGATATGTAGGTAACTAATGACGTCATACCTACGTATCTTTAAGTTTATTTATTTACTGTCGCATTGACACATGAGTATTTACTATTACATTTCGTTTCGAGCCATTGAACTGCTATCCATTGTTAAGTATCTACAGATTGATTTGAGAGTTGCGATAGCCCATCTTACAAAGATTGATGTGAATCATGTTCGAATATAAGGTAAATCGTCAACTTTAAGAATTTGTCTTTTTGATACCCAATGAGCTCTTTTCTTTCGTTGTTCCTTTATATATTTGTATTTAATTTATATATTTTAGTGTGAGATTGTTGATATTTAAGATTTCTTAATAAGAATAGGATAGGGTAGAATTATCTCTATTGTGTAACGCCATAAGATATAAATGTAGACAAAAATAAATACCATAAAGTAACTTACGAGGGGCAATGCCCAGCGGTGAGGATCGACCGATGAGTGATAACAGTGCCTCCGCAAGACTGAGAGAAGCTCACTCCGAAGTAGGAGTACAGCAGCGCGGCGATGGTCGGGTACTGGTCAACGGTGGTTACAGCACCTCCCACAATCCTTTGAGGATTTGCAGGGACGGCTGCAATTATAGAAAATAATTGAAAAACAGCCATTTACACAACAGTAAATCTACTTAAAAGAAAACCTATAGAATTACGTCAGAGACATTTTGCGCATTAGCAATTATTGCATAGTTCTCAAAATGTGGCACAGCAATTTCTTTTAATTTAGAGGATTACTTTTATACAAAATAAATCTCGTAAATTAAACAAAACAATAATTACGGTAATTTCGTTTACAGTAAACGAAATTACCGCAATTATCAAAAATATAGACTTCGCATCACACCCCGTCTGTTTAAAGATCTTGATTTAAGTTTTAATTAAAACACGTACCTATTATAAACTTTTACGCTCACAGTAAATGGAAAATGTAATGAAGATATTGTTTATGGTTCTTAAAGTCCATTTTATAAACATCGCAGGCGTCACCAATTTCATGGCTTTCGTTTTATTAGCTTTAACGTATTAAGCTCCCTCCCAGTGGGTTCCCGTATTGTCGTTGCGGGGGGACTCCGTAGCCGTGGTCATCGCCACAGTGAAGCGAAAAGGAACCCCAAGGTGAGCCGCTCGTCAGGGCTTTTGCCTCCAAGCCGACGACGTAGCGGCCAAAAAGTAGGTTGCGGTGACGTGCATCGCAGCTGTGGCGGGCCGCGATGTCGAATGGGAGGCATCGCGGCTGAGGGTTACAGGTTGCGGGCGTTGCGGCAGAGGAGGAGTGCCGGTACTTCTGAATAGCGCTCTTCCCTTCCGCAGCCTGGACGGGGTCTCCGCCGTTTGATGGCGGACGCGGTGGGGCCGCAGGGGAGGAGGAGTGTCGGTATAGCGTTGGCCGCTCTCCCTATCACCTGCGGCCGAAAAGTGGTAGGCGGCGGGGCCACTGTGCTGACCCGTCGTAGGGGGACCAAGGGTGCCAGACACGGGGTCGTCTGGGGCCCGTATGCTATTTGGTTCCTGGGGTGGTTACGGCGTGCCATGTGTCCTGGTGCGCCGGTAATAGGGGTTATTCCCCTCCGAGGAGGGTCCGGTGACGAACAGCCGTGGCGCGTTCGCGGATGGCTTGCGCTTTTCCGTGTTCCCGCCTCAAGCGGCACTGGAGGACGCCGTGGAGTTTTAGGGGTTACAATCCCACATAGGTAACTGCGCTATCTCCACGTGCCACCACGCAGTAGGCATTTCTCCACGTTAAAAAAAAATGCCTGGGTTGACGGTGAGATATCAGCAACAACTGGTGGGGTCCCGAAGGGCCGATGCCTGCCAGAGGTTCGGATTGTTCGAAAGAGAAACCGTTGCCCCTTGCACACAGGCAACTGAGGGACCACGAGTGGGTTTTAGTCAGTAAAAGTCTGACACGCCCTCCTGCTCCATCCAGAGCGGGAGAAGTTATTTGATGATTTCCCACCCAGAAAAAAAAACGTATTAAGCTTACTTAAAGTTTTCTTTTTGTTGCAGGTAAAGCTCAATGCTCTCAATCATCAGCGCGTGGCAGTCCGCTAGCTAGTAAATAAGTAAGTAACATCCAATACAGAACTGAAAAACAAAATTTCGTTGACAAGAAATGAAATTTTTGGAACCGAACCTAAGGTCACAATGACGGCGATCATGACTGTGTCCACCGCGATCGTACTCGGCGGTACAGGTTGATCTAGACGATGGCGTCTAGATCAACCTGGTAAAAAAATTGTCGCCGGTACAACTTAGCCATTTTATATATGGATATAGGATGGCTAAGTTGTACCGGCGACAATTTTTTCTGCTTTTGTATCTCGTTCTTAGTTACGTCCCGGTAGACAATTGACCTCACGTAGGCGCATTAGATTAACCGTAGATTTCAACAAATGAGTCCGTTACCAATTTATTGGTCCGCGTCGACCCTAACTGAATAACTACAGTATGAGTAAAATGCACTTATTTTTAAGTGCATTTTAAATGATACTTTAAAGCAGTCTACTCATATGAGTGAACCTTGAGTTAGCACTGCTAAATATAACCTCGACTTAATGCATGAAAAAAGCCAAAGATTTATAAAATGTTATCCATAGATTTAATAAAAGAATGTAAATGATGTTTTTGTATGAAAGGAAAGGAAAAAGGGGTTAGTGGTTCATCATCTACAAACGGCACACTAACCCATTTTCCTTTGACGCCTCCTTAGAATTTTGCGAGAAAATACCCCAAACGAAAGAGGTGCCGCTCTTTTTTGTTTACCCAAAATGGAGAACTTGCCTTTTTTGTAGATCTTATAGAAATTGGCTTATCCATCAATTTATCTACGAGACCTTTCCTTTTGATAATACACTGTCATAATACAACAACAAACTGTGGGCTCAAATAGCACAAAACTGGTGCTCTGAGACAGTGAGGCGGGTTCGCGGTAGACCACGTAGGAGATAGCGGGACGACCTGGGTAGATTCCGTCAAAGGTGGAAGAGAGACGTACGGGCTCGCGAAAGATAGAAGGAGAGGAGAAAAGCCTTTACCTAGGAGTCGAACTGCGTTGTTTAGTGAAAAAAAACTGACAGAGGGATAGTTAAAAAGTACACGACAATCTCCTTTAAACCTTATAGGCTCATATCTCTAAGAGATATTATTTATTATTCCCTATCCTTAAAATATTTTTATTACCTGAAACAGCAACCAAACTCAGCAACAATACAACTATAACCCGCATCTTGCAAACAACAACTTAACTGTCTCCATCAAGAGCATTATTTATATCACCTACTTACTCCCATTTATTGATTCACTTAAGATACCGTACTATCAGTGAAAAGGACAAATAACTTCAAACTAGTCTAACCCTTCACTAACTAATACAAACCAATTAATGATGAAGGCTAGTTTTTATCCGCGGTTTTTCTCGTAAACAATATATTTGTCTGAACAATATTTAAGGACTAAGGTATTCAAATTAATCCTTACGAAGCCCGATTGTCTGACAACCAGTCTTACCAAGGGGTATTCTGTTATCCCATAACTGGGTTGTGGAGGTCAGATAGGCAGTCGCTCCATGTAAAATACTAGTATTCACCTACATCGATTTAGACAGGAAGCCGACGGGGTTGATATAGTTGGGAAAAAGCTAGGTTTTTTTTTTCTAATTGATGGTGTGCATAGTTTTCAGAACATTTTTTTAACGCATAGTACAACTCACAGAAACTCTTTGCTTATTGCTCAATAGATACATTTATAACTGTAGTGAAAATTCTGCTAGTCGAAATACCTCTTCACAACCCACGAAGCAGGAATGTTGCAATCAAAGAATTGTATAGGAGAATGCAATTTGGTCAGACAACAATACTTCAGAGCATAAAAGTATTTCTCATTTCTCAACGGTGAGAGTGTTTTCTACAAGTTCTATAGTGGCTTCTGTATTCTAAGTAATGACCGATATCGGACGTATTTTAACGTTCATCGACAGAATGTTGGCATTCTAGAGATTAATTGACCAAGCTAAGTCTGTTGTTGGCAACAGACTTAGTTTGGTCATTTAAATGACCAGAGATTAAATGACCAAACTAAGTCTGTTGGTCATTTAATCTCTGGAAGTACTGGAGTCACTATATGTACAGTGTAAGTTTAACTAATTAAACTTCTTCGCATTTACACTAGTAATTATGTTTCTTGCTTCATTTCTAAACCTACTTACAGTAGGTAATTTCCATACACGCCTGACTGTTTTTACTAAGTTCAAGTTTTAAGATTAAATCTATCTAAACTAAAATATTATTAGAGAAGATTTACCGAGTACCTACTGAGTAACGAGTATTGCTCGCTATTCTGTAAACTGAACCGAATACTCTGCCTATTCACTCGGTTTAGTTAACGCAGGTATGGGGAACTTACTAAACTCTTCAAATATTAAAGAAGAATGCCATGCAAGTTTCTAGCTTTGCTACGAGGATTTAGCATCTACAGTGCAGCAACAGCGTGAAGATCCGAAAAGGAGAGACTGGTTGTTTATTAGCAAATGTGTTGTTGTTTTCATGTGAATTTTCTGACAGCCACTTATCAACATTAATATTGATAAAGGGACAGGTTATATGTTTATGGGTTTCTTTCGAGTACCTCGGCAGTCAGACCGAGAAATTTGGTCCTTAACGAGTACTACCGAGAACAGTGGTAGCCCAGTGGTATCGGCGCCAACCTACAAGTTAGGTGGTGAGTTCAATCCCAGTCAGGCACTTTGTGGATTTAATTTATTACCACTGCTCTCGAGACGGTGAAGGAAGACATCGTGAAGAAAACGGCATGTCCTACAACCCAAAATTCGAAGACATGTAACATCTACCAACCCGCACTGAGTTCACGTGGTGGATTATGGCCTCTCATAAAGAGGAGGCCTGTGTCCCAGCAGTACGAACATTATAGGCTAATTATAAGTACTACCAGAATAGCCGAGTATGTCGAGTACCGAATAATAAACGAGTACTCGGCTCATCTCTAATCATGAAAACGATGCTCCTGTAACAGATTAATTTAGTAGCTATCGTGTATGATTGTTTGATTGCTCCATAGCAGAGACAACAGTAAATATTATCTGTTCAAATCGCTAGTCCAAGTATACACCTTTGTATTTTCAAGTAGGAGTAAGTACTTCTTTATATTAAATTATTTCATGAACCTCGTACCTTACGTAAGTCTTAGAGTGTATGTGTGTCATAAATATCACATCAGCCAGATGACGACCAAAACGTAGTCTTCCCCGGAGAGGAATGTAATTAACACAACGAAATAATTCATGTAGGCTGGCAGTGGGATTATCTGTGTCGAGGATGCCATTAGATAAACACAACAAAAAAACCTAACAAATGTTAGAAATAAAAAGCCAATATTCTTCCACTATCTTTTGTAATATTGTCTTATTTCTTCAGACTAGCTATTGACTATAATAATAAAGAATGATTGCACTCATCATTTCAGCTGAAAGACGTCCACTGCTGGACATAGGCCTCCCCCAAGCCCCGCCACTTCGACCGGTTCTGAATTTTCCGCATCCAGCGGACTCCTGCGGCCCTCACAAGGAAGCCTTCCAACTTTACGTCTTCCGGTACGCGGTCGCGACTCCAGAACCTTCCGGCCCCTGCGAGCAATGTGCCCTGCCCACTGCCACTTTAGTTTGGCAATTCTTCGGGCTATGTCGGTTACCTTGGTTCTCTTACGGATCTCTTCATTCCTGATTCAATCACGTAGAGAAAATACAAGCATAGCCCTCTTGCCCTTTTGGTAACTTTTAGCCTTCTTATGAGGCCCATTGTGAGCAATCACGTTTCGGTTCCATATGTCATCACTGGCAACACGCACTGGTCAAAGTACTTGCACTAGAGAAACAGAATGCGCTGTGGAGTTTTGAGTAATTTATTCACTAGGACATGGAATACGAAATATGACTATCGAGTACCTGCTTAGAGCCTGATTTTCACCTAGAAAGTCACAGTCACATAGCCTGTGTATGCAGTCATTAAAAAGCCCCCGTCCTAGTGTCTTCATCCATAGTACAACAATAGCTATTTGGCCTACAAAACTCCTTCCTTCGGGCAACTAGATTTATCAGTCCGATCTTATCACAGAACATGATAGAATGGTACCGCTGCCTAACCCACCTCATACAAACCCGGAGTCACTCACGACGCCCGAGGGAACTGATTTGAATATTCAAATTCAAATTCAAATTCATTTATTAATTTTGTAAACATAGAGTAAAAAAATAAATAGATGTTATATAGAACTATGTTTGTCCATACTATGTCCCGCCAAAAGGCATACAAAATAACGTGGTTTATCGAATGTCAATTTACAAAATTAGAACAAAAAATAAAGTTAATAAATAGGTAAGATGTCACAATTTCTGTCCAAAAACGAATTATTAATAATATGTCAATAAATTAAGACGACACGAAACAAATAGATAATATTTAGTCACGATTTCGTATATAATAATAAATGCTATAAAATTGTAATTATCGTAAGAGAGCAACATTTTAATTATAGACATATGTAAAGTTTTGCAAACATTATTTTAATGTGTCACTAAGATATTCTTTAACCGAGTAATACGCCTTGTCAATCAATAATTTAAAAAGCTTACGTTTGAAATCATGCATGTTGCTGCTTGATACAATTTGATCAGGTAATTTGTTATAAAGTTTTGGAGCCATTGCATATATACTATTGTAGAGAAATTTGGTTTTAGTGTATAATGGCTGCAACTTTTTTGAGCGCCGTTGACTTTCAACAGATTTAAATAAATACATGTTGGTTTTTACAAAGATACAGGCTTCAAAGACATAAAGTGATGGTACAGTCAGTATTTTTAAGTTTTGGAAATGTGGCTTGCATGAATCTGTTCGTTTAATTTTACATATAGCTCGAAGACATTTTTTCTGTGCTATTAACACCTCATCTACCCTAGCAGCATTGCCCCAAAATATAAGGCCATAACGCAAAGCAGCGGCGACATAACCATGATAAGCGCTGCTAGGAGCGCTGTCTTATTCACAATTTTGCCAAGCATATAAAGAGCATAGGAAAACTTACTGAGCTTCCCACACACGTCATCGATTTGAGTCCTCCATGACATATCGTGATCAATATTCAATCCAAGAAACTTTGTAACATTTGTTTCAAGTATTTGGTCACCTTTGTAGTTTACCTGAACATTTGACAGTGCTTTTTGTCTAATTTTAAAATTCATAGTTTTAGTTTTGGTTAGGTTAATTTTAAGGTTATTAGCGTTCAGCCAGTCAACAATCGAAAGAAGACTATTGTTAATGTCATCTTCTATTTCCTAATCATTACCAGTATTATATACAACCGTGCTTTCGTCGGCAAATAACGAAATTTGATGCATGATTACTTGGGGAAAATCGTTTATGTAACAAATGAAAAGCAAGGGTCCCACTACAGAACCCTGCGGAACACCGTAACAGAGAACTCTGGAGCTAGACGAGTGTACTACTTCAGTTTTGGACTTAATATCTACTTGAGTAATCTGAGTTATTTGTATTCTTTCCTCCAAATAAGATTGAATGAGATTAAACACGTTACCTCTGATGCCGTATCTATTGAGCTTAGCTAACAGTACCTTGTGGTCCACATAATCAAATGCCCTGGTCATATCTATATACATTGCCATTACTGGTTTCCTATTGTCCATATTGTGGTGTATTTTTTCTAGAAAATTGTATATGGCCATATTAATGGTTTTGGTCTTCCTAAAACCCATTTGTTCCTTGCAAAAAATATTTTTTTTTCCAAGAAATTATAAATGCCGTTATATAGGACTTTCTCAAAGATCTTTGAGAAAATTGGTATCAGAGCTACAGGTCTATAGTTACTTAAATTTGTTTTGTCATCTTTTTTATGTAATGGCTTGACTATGGAAACTTTTAACTTTTGCGGAAAAATACCTTTTTGAATACAGTTATTTATAATGTCACTTAATATAGGTGCTATAAAAGGAGCTACTGCTTTAACTACTCTTTTGTCAATCTCATCATATCCTGTACTATTGGTGTTTTTCAAGTTGTTAATTATAGTTATAATGTCCTTAGGTATGGTTGGTTCCATAAACATAGATTTATGCGATCCTAATGTATTAAAATTATTATTCGTCTGATAATCATTGGTATTCAGCTGAACTGAGTCTACAAAATAATCGTTAAATTGCTCTGCTATCATCTAAGGATTCGTTATATTTTTGTCATTTACATTAATTACATTTATATTGGCTTTAGGAAAATTGGGTTTCATACTATTTATTATCTTCCAAGTTGCCTTAGATTTGTTGGTACTTGTTCCAATGTAATAACTATTTTGAGCTCGTTGTGTTAATTTAATCACTTTTTTATATCTTTTTGAGAATATTTTAAAAGCTATTTTCGAGTCGTTGTTTCGTGTTAGTCTATATTGCCACAATAAACTTCGTCTCTTCTTACTGCAGCGTTTTATACCCCGCGTGATCCACCGTGGCCTCATAACTGTGGATATTCTGCGTTTGATAATTGGAAAGCACAAATCGTAAAATAGTTTAAACAAATCATAAAAATAATCGAAGCTTTCATTTGCATTATCCGTTTCGTAAACGTCAGAGAAACTAAGACTGGCAATATACTTCCTAAAAGTATTAATATTTTCATTGCTGTAATCGCGTTTACTCACATAGTAATATTTTAAAATACATGTTCGCTGTACAGGAAACTTCATAATTTGTGCTGTGTGGTCAGACACACCCAACTCCAATATCTCACTCTTGCAGCCTCGTAAATTGTGTAGAAAATTGTCTAGACAAGTACCGCTACTAGGCCGCGTAGGTTCTTTTATTTCTATACTGAGATTAAACTCCTTTAAAAGATGTTTAAACAAAGTAGAATGGTTGGTTTTCTGAAGAATATCAATGTTAAAATCACCGCATATTATTATTTTTTGATTATTTTTATAGCAAAACTTTCGTAATAAGTAGGTTAAATTATTAAAGAAAACATTCATGTTCCTTTTATTCGGAACTCTGTATATACACAATATTATTATTTTGTGCTCAGTTAATTCTAAATAATTAAATATATGTAGAAAGAAACTGTACGTATGTTGGAATTCGTCTTTTGATCCGGAGATTTATTTAATTTGTACTCGCCTTTTGAGATTTAGAAGAGCGAATTGAAGTCGAAGCGAACGATGATGCGAGGGCTTTAGATATTTTTTTGAGGTTATGTAGGTAACGATATACCTATTCTGCACGTACCACTGTATTTGTATGAATAAGGAACCCATAATAAATTAGTCCATTTTACGAGCTTTTTATAGAATATCATTCATTTTAAATTTCTACATAGAGCTAATTATAGCGAGATTAGACTTGTAACCTAGACGAATAATAAAGAGGTAAAGTTTGTAAGTTTGTTTGAAGGCAGTAGTAATCTCTGCAATTACCAATCTAGTTTAGAAAATTATTTTTGCATTTGATAGCCCAATTATTGAGGTATGTTGTACACTAATTAACATCACGCTACAACCCTTAGGAGCCGAGCAAAATTACAAAAAGTCATAAAAAACGCTAAGTGTCAACGAAATAATAGCGTGAACGAGCCATGACATACCTACGACGCGACGCCGCACACTGGTCCCAAATTAAAAAAAAGTGGACATTGATAGTAGACCGCTGATATTTTTTTTTATTGTTGATATAATGATAACAGATAAGGCAAAAAAATATTATTGTCCTACTTCAAATACTTTTCTCTATAAAAAATATTTCTTTTTTTTTTGTATGGGAGTGATTACATTTTACTCAATTTCTCAAAAACCTTAAGCGATGTCGAGATGGCATTCACATATGTTAGAAAACTAATAATTCTGAGTATTTGGCTCGAAGAAACTTATTGCTTATCTCTGCGTACTTTCGAGATAATAGTGACAGAAAATAACAATTTTTTTTAATGTTAATTGTTCGCTTTTTTTTAATCATAGCCTTACTCATATCGCAATAGGTCCGCTGGCCAGCAAAATGGAGCTTCGACGCGAGTTTGCCGGGATAACAAGATGGCCGCCTCTCATGACGTAACGTAATACGGTCACGAATCGCGCGCGTACACCTCACTCAGTGTACAACTAAATGTGGTTGCGATAAGACGTGTCCTTATTTTTTCTGTGCGCTTGAAGAAATGCTTGTTGTTTGTTTGTTTTGTTATTGTTGTATTTTGAATCTTTGGATTTTAAAATCAAATAATTTTTGTTTGTCTTTCTTTCGTCGAATTTGTTTTCGTAATTTTTTTTGTTAAAATCAAAGTCACTTTGTCTTTGATATCTTTGATTCTAATTTGTTTTCAATTTTCCTTAAAATTATAATATGTCCGCATTTGTCACCAACTTAGACTTATACGTTGTTCTTAAATCAGGAGGTGGTTTTAAAAATGTCGAATTTTTATTTAATGCCCTTATTGAACGTATTGGTGTTGAATTGTCTTCCGAAGATTTGAGTAATATTAAATTATTTTGTCGTAATTTTTCAAGTAATATCTCAAAAAGATGGTCTGCTTCCAGTAGAGCTCAAAAGACCTTTCTTAACAAAAATTCAGACTGGTTACAATCCCAAATAGTTTGGCCAAAATGTCAAAATATCGATTTAAGCAGCATTTTTAAAGTTGCCGAGGAAGTAATTCCAAATTTCGAAACGCAAGTGGATACTCATCAATTAAGTTATGGTACAAGTAAAAAACCATTTGTTGATATATCTGATAAACAGAAGAAAAGGCGTTCTCTAACACTTCTAGATCACACAGAGGAGGAATTAGTTTATGCTTTATGTGCCAAATTAAAAGAGTCTAAAAAAACAAAATTAGCAGCTATATTAAACGAACTCAGCCAAAACAAGGAAAAATGTGAGATGGTACATGATGTACTATTCGCTAAAAAGACTGACAAACCGTGTTTACCAGATGATAAAACGTTAGCGCTTTACACCTCAACAAATTTGTCAAAATGGCAATATCGAAATTTAAGAACTATTCTTGCTTCAGAGAAAATGTATGGTCTTCCATCCTATCAAAAGCTCCTGGAAGCTAAAAAAACTTGTTATCCTCCAGAGTCAGACATAACTGTAACTGAATCTGATGCTAAGATAAGACTTCAATCGCTTCTAGATTTGACAACTAATAGGATATTAAAAACAATTCAGCACAACTCTGCCGACAAAAAATCGCTAAAACTAATAAGCAAATGGGGTTTTGACGGGTCATCTTCTCAAAGTAATTATAAACAAAAGTCACACTCCGACACTAAAATTGACGATTCTTCAGTTTTCATGATTAGTTTGGTTCCGCTTCGTTTGGAAGAAGAGAGTGGTACTATCTTGTGGCAAAATCCTGCTCCCTCTTCAACAAACTATTGTCGTCCAATTGGCTTTATATTTGCAAAAGAAACAAATGAATTGATAAAGAAGGAAAGGCCATCCTTAGAGGAAGAAATTCGTAATCTTGTTCCCACAATTGTAGATAATTTTGATATTAAACATGATTTGTACATGACTATGATTGATGGGAAAATTTCTACTGTGATTTCCAATACTTCTTCTGCAGCTGTTTGTAATATTTGCAATACCCCACCTAGCAAAATGAATGACTTGGACTTTGTATCCAAAAGACTCATCAGAGAAGATATGTATAAATATGGTCTGTCTTCAGACTAATTTAGACATTATCCACAGCTTTCTAATTAGCTCAGATCCTTACATCAGCCATATCAAACCAAAGTTTGCTCGTTTACATAAACAGTTGTTTCCAGAGGCTAGTGCTTTGATCTTGAACAATGAATTGCTTTCGTTGGAAAACGAGGAAATAGAGATTTCTCAAGAGAATATAGACCCAAATATTAATCTTTCACCATAATATTTTTTCAGAATCGTTTGTGAACATATTCAACTTTATGTTTGCAGCTTAATATGTCTTCATTTTGATTGTTTTTTAGAACTGATGAAAGTACTCCTTCAGAAAGGTCATAGCTTTTCAGTCATTAGTGAGCCCCCATAACCTCTTTTACAGAGAAGTCTCTTTTTACTTATTTGACATTACGCATACATTATAATTATGTGCTAAAGTAAGGCTATGATTAAAAAAAAGCAAAAAATTAACATTAAAAAAAAATGTTATTTTCTGTCACTATTATCTCGAAAGTACGCAGAGATAAGCAATAAGTTTCTTCGAGCCAAATACTCAGAATTATTAGTTTTCTAACATATGTGATTGCCATCTCGACATCGCTTAAAGTTTTTGAGAAATTGAGTAAAATGTAATCGCTCCCATACAAAAAAAAAAGAAATATTTTTTTTACAGAAAAGTATTTGAAGTAGGACAATAATATTTTTTTGCCTTATCTGTTATCATTGTATCAACAATAAAAAAAAATATCAGCGGTCTACTATCAATGTCCACTTTTTTTTAATTTGGGACCAGTGTGCGCCGGGTCGGAAGCCTAAATTTTACGCAAACGTTGTCACTGGCACAAGCTAGTAATGTATGAAGAAAATTGTAATTAGCTAATGTCAACTGGATGTCGAGCGAAAAAGCGTGATGTTTGTATGATTTTAAGAGTTTGAGTTTTGGTCAGTTTTTCGGACTTTTAACGTTTCTCTTCATTCGAGCTACCCCGTAATCTGGCAAAGTTGCATGAAACATTTACGATAAATACTATACACAGGTCATAAATTCGGGGTGATCATCCATCAAAAAGAGTCATCATCTGCCTAGCCTTTTCCCAACTATGTTGGGGTCGGCTTCCAGTCTAACCGGATGCAGCTGAATACCAGTATTTTACATGGAGCGACTGCCTATCTGACCTCCACAACCCAGTAACTGGGTAACACGATACCCCTTGGTAAGACTGGCTGTCAGACTTTTGGGCGTCTGACGACCCGTAACGACTGTCAAAGATCCACAAATGACAGCCGGGACCAACGGCTTAACGTGCTTTCCGAGGCACGGCATCCATCAAAAAGAGTATAAAATCAAAAGTCGTCCAGTTTGAATTTTGAATGAAAGCTGCTAATGAAATGATGGGCCATTATCAGCGACATGGCAGTGGCGGCGTGCCTAATGTCCTTAGCTCTCGGCAACACTCTCGTCATATTCATTGCACGCTGATTCCTTTTGAAGAGCACGGCCGTGGATCGTTGTTGTAGGATTATCCGGTAGCATAACGCTATTTTCTCGAAAGGGTAAAACAGAGACACAATATTACAGTAGACAAATTGTAGACAATCATCAAAATTCTTGTCGATGAATACATCTTTCTTAGGCTGACTGACCACCCCAATTTTAACAGTTATGCTAAACGATAGGGCTTATCACGTATTGCTCAATGTCATTGGTCGTTGAGTGTAAATATTGAAGATCGTTGGTGTGGATTGCAAAATGAATTTTTGCACAATCCTATCGTAGGTCTCTTAACACCCAAACACAATCAGCGGGGCTAATACGAAAGTGCTGAGAAAACGTAACGTAAATACAAACGATTATCAAAAATAGAAAATACTCGTTACGCACATAAATTTAACTTAGTTCTATAACTTTACTCATAGCTATAGGTGATACTTATTGCGTTTGTCGCAAAAAAAAAAACATAAATACTGTTCGGGCGCCTGCGACCACTCGGCAATCTTCGGGTGCTGTCGTGAGGCAGCGGAAGGTGGCGGGCGGTGCGGCGGCGAGAGGAATGTCGTGCGGGACAAGGGCCGTCCAGCCAGTGTTGCCGTTTTAGCCACTTCGTGGCTAGATCTAGCGGATTTTCGACGGTTTTAGCCAAAAAATAATCTGTTTTAGCCACCAAAATTAATCTAGCTACTTCTGGCTACTTTTTAGATTATTACTACCTACTTATATTATTGTTAGAAGTCTACCGACTAATACTTAATGTATTTTAGAGAAATAATTATGGGACGATCGTCAATAACTGTAGGCAACACCACAGAGGTCCGCGCCGAATCAAGGGATTCCCAATAATGTGAATGTTTAGATTTTTAACGTAATTTAAATTCGAACGAATGAAAATGTATGTTATAACTGTAGCTATTGGACCTAGTTTGTTTTGTACAAAGTCAATACTACTCGTGTCAACATGTACCGAAACGATATTATTGTTTAGCCGATCACTCTCGCGAGTAGTTCTCCTTTATTTTTCATAAACTTTTTGAGTGAATACTTGGGTGACTTATGGACGATGACATTGTGAACTTTCAAATTGGTTTTGAATTTTTTACTAAAAAAACAGAAATTTTAATGTTTTTAGCTATAAACTTGTAACCAGTTTTTAATACATTTCTATCAACACTATTAAATATTGTGTTATTAAATCCGCTTAACCGCACCCCTATACAATATTAAAATTATTATCAGTAGTAATAGGTTAAATTAAGCCAAAAATACTTTAGCCACTTTTAGCTGAAAATCGAAAGTAATTTATTTACAAAACTGGCCACTTTTTTCGTTGATGTAGCCACAAACTAGATAGTCCTAACGGCAACACTGCGTCCAGCCACGGAGCTACTTCACGACCGATCCCCGAAGACGGCATACACGCGCACGTCATACTCTTACCAACCTCAAATTAATATTGTACCTATCTGGAATTTATCTCTCTTAAATTACAGTTTGAGCCTTTGAACCTTTGAGTTTAGTCCTTAATTAGGTCCCTAACAATACTATTAACTCAGCGCAGTCTATTGCTCGACATAAGCCTCTCCCAGGCCGCATCCAGTCCGCTTAAACGCTATATGATAGTAAGTTGTATTTTCGATTCAAAATCATTCGAATTTTCGTTTCGTTTCCGTCACGTACGAATGTGACGTAAACGAAATGTAAATTCGAACGATTGCTGAGGCCTTTTTCTTGTGGGAAATCATCAAATAACTTCTCCCGCTCTGGGTGGAGCAGGAGAGTGTCAGACTTTTACTGACTGAAACTCACCCGTGTTCCCTCAGTTGCCTGTATCATAAATCACTAAAAGTCCTCACTTAAGAGATCAACAATGTTACAACGTGGTTATAACCAACACAGACCAGTGTCATGTCAGATTATCATAGAACTGCAAACTGCAAAAGCCGGCCACTTGTCGTTACGTATTTAGATAGCGATCAATCGTCGATTGTAATCTACATCATTCATAAAGTGAGTAAACTTCAATCAATGTCTGCACGTCACATGACTGCAGCTTATCGTGTGTATCATGTTAATGATGCTCTTTTGTTTATCACTAGTTGCGAACGCGGGTTTGGCTGTACGTTATTGTAAAGTCCCCGTCACAAGAAGCTAGAAATTTTGTAAATAAAGAACTTCTACCAAGTTACTCAGCGACAATTCAATCAACAACAAATAATCCCAAATTCGATCAACTCAAAGTAACATACGTGTAATACGAAACTACCGAGCAATTTCACTTGGTCTGGTTATATTTTAGCGATATAAAGCACTGTCGTCTAATGTTTTGTGGTACTGGAACGCGTCTGACCCATGGAACGTAAACATTTGGGTCGCTATTTTGAAGTAAGTTCACGCTGACGCACGCTAAGGCAGTCATGTAGACTGCTGACAGAAATGCAAACTTAAAACTATGAAATAACAGTGGTTTTGATTATTCAAATTAGTGTTATTGTTGTTTTCAAAATTGAAATTGTATAAGTGGTAAATACTACTACAATAATTTTTATAAAATTCACTGATATCGATGTCAATGAATGTCGCTTCGGCTAGTGAAGAACCGGACTTTATATCCATTGATAATATTATATTTCACGTTAGTTTCGTCTATAAAAATCGGAATTAACGATCATTGCTATTCAAAATATCTAGGCACTTTTAAAAAATCCTATACACAGTATCTCTCGCTTCTTCTCTGCTCATAAAACTTAAACTATTGTAAAGACATACCGAAAAGCTTTATTATGATGTATTATTGTAGTCAATATCTATGAATATTTTTTGTGAGGGCAAAGTTCTCGATAAATTCCGGCCGATTCGATTTCCGATAAATGACACATTTAAGAACAAAGAATATTTTTACTTGAATCAGGTTACGTATAGCTTTGACATGTAAATATTTTAATGTTCACATCATAATTTTCTGCTGAAATCTTTTCCCATACTCTGCTCAACTTGAGTTAGTTTTATTTTTAGTTTGATTTTCTGGTACATGTTTTCGTTTAGTTTTATTCGTAATAATAATGTTTGCATAACCCAAAGTCGGATAAAAAGGTATTTTTGCATGCCTGCAGTTACTTTCTTCATAGCCAACGAAAAAAGTTTCTTCTTTGTTGTGTATGTACACTCTAATCTAGTTTTAGTAACAAAATATGGAATTAGGTATTCTGGTATATCTATTATCCGTAAGAAATACAGACTTGCACCATGGAGGTTGGAGGTTGAAAGCTACGAATGTCTTATTGTTTTCAAGTGTGCAAATCATAGCCTGCATCCCAAACATCTTACTGAGTGAGTGAGTCAGTCAGTGACCTAATCGACGTATTTTAGGTATTAATCCAAGTAATAAAAGCTAGACAGTTGAAACTTCGTGTGTTTTATAAATCTGCCAACTACATTATTTATTAATGTAGTTGAACTAATTACTAAATTAAAACTGTATAAAAAATATTAACTAATCATCTAACTAAACAAATAAATACAAAAACACAAGGAGACTTAGGCGTCAAAGTATATATAATACATTATATCGGAGAATTTATGCTCTCTAGCATTATCCTGGCCGAAGCTATATGGGTATGAAAATACGACGAAACGCTTCGAGAAAAGGTAGGTAGCCCTGCTTAAAGTTTTTGGGTCGCCTTAGGGGGGCAGGGGGGTGAACTAGGGTGCCTCCAGAGGCCCTAGTGTGAGTTTCATTTAACCATTAACATCAACCGCAGTGAGCGCGATTGGCGCTCCAATTGGCCCTGGATTGGAGGCGTCCCAATCGGAGCGCCAAACGCGCTCACTGCGGTTGATGTTAATGGTTAAATGAAACTCACACTAGGGCGACTGATCAAAAGAACAAACTTGACATTCTGCAAAAGTAAGTTTGTTCGCACAATATTGAAATATTTATCATGATATTTTAAGACTCAAATTTCTTATATAGGATTTCCTGTAAGTAAAGAACGATTTTTTTTTTTTCTCAATTTTAACCTCATTAGGTTCGGAGGAAAGGAGTTAAGGTCCATTTTTACATATTTGTATGTTCACTACATGTATTTTTGGTGCCGGGTACATGCCTTCATAGGTACCACAATTGCATGCAAATTATTTAAAACATAGGTTTGGATTTATAGGTTACGAAAACATAAACTAAAGACATCAACATGACCTATCATAAATAGGTACATATTATTTCGTACTTTATGCACTCTCGTCACTCAATAAAGCAATCTCAAATACATTTCTTTTATTTATGTATAAAATAACGAGTCATACGTGAAAAGTTAAAAAACTTAGACGATTTTACCAACAGCGCATGATATGCTTCAGAATTTAAATGGTTTTAAAAGAAAAAATTAAAAAGAAAACTAAAAACAATAATTTTTCCATCGATTTATTTTATAAAATCACTTCTTATGCAAAGAAGCCAATCCAATCGGTGTAGCGGGATACGCGAGTGTTGACACCGGGGAACTGTGGCCTAGCGCACCCAGTACCGAAGGAGCAGATACCGACTTGGACACGATTGTGGTAGAGAGGACCACCGGAGTCTCCAGTGCACTGGTCGCGACCGCCGACGTTGAGGACACCGGAACACAGCATGTTGTTGGTAAGGTTCGGGTAACGAGTTCTGCAAGTAGCCTGGTTAATTGAAAAGATCTGGACGTGACGCAGTTGCTCAGAAGCAGATCCACCCTCCTGTAAATGTGTAACAAATATTAGGAAAATAAAGACAAGATATTTTGCTGGAAAGCAATAAAGTAGTACTTAAACTTACAGAAGTCAAGCCCCATCCTGCAGCCCAGACGACCTGGTTATCGGCCACATTATAATTGGAACCAGCGAGGACAACGGGACGGACATTGTTGTTGTGTGCGATGATAGTGGCCGATCGCAAGAGAGCGATGTCATTGTTATAAGTGACACTGTTGTAACCGGCATGGTTGATGATAGTCACAACGTTGTAAACAACACCGCCGCTATTGGCCCAGGTCGACCCTACACGGAAGCGCCATCTATTAGCGGCATGATTACTGTAAAAAAGAAAAAGTTTATTTCAAACTATGTTAACCAGTGGTGAACCAGTCGAAACGTTGCTGGCATCCGCGACTTACGAGTTGGTCGTAGATTCGGCCTTAGGCAGTCACTTTTCTGTGTGTTTATTTCATCACCACTGCTCTCACAACGGCCAATGAAAACATCGTGAGGAAACCGGCATATCTTAGAATAAAAAACTCGAAGACATGTGACATCCACCAACTCGCACTGGGTCCGCGTCACTGGGTTAGGCCCACTCCCTCTCAGAGAGAGGACGCCTTCGTCGTTGCAGAGACACTATTATAGGCTAATTATGCTTAGCTATTCATTATAAGAAGGCACTACAGCAGCTTTGTATGTCACTCCACTAATTATTAATACCACATAATAATCTAAACCAGCACGTATACTTACATGGTGCAGTGAGCAGCCGTAAGAATGGATCTATTGTTGAGGATGGTACCACCACACAAGTGCGAATAGTTGATCAGGTTACCCGAAAATAGGAGAGAGGCCATGCCGGGGTACTGACTAATCGTGGTGGCCAAACCACCCACAATCCGCTGGGGATTAGCTGGGACAGCTACAAAAAAACAAACTTGTCAAACACCCTAAAATATACAACAATGAAGGAGCCAATAACTTCATATAGCATGTAAAAATCTTGAAAAGTGTTAATCCTGTGAACTCAGGTGCACAGTAAAATATAGTTTACCAAAGTCTACCAACCTGCCACAGCCGCGATACAAAGGGCCAGCAGAGCAATCACACGCATTTTTACCGTCCTCAAAGAAGTGTGATAATGCCACAAATGGCTATTGCTTTTATACCAATTGAAAATGATAGTAATGAAAACATGTGTAACGATAATCTAGTGAAGAATAAAAATAATGAAATAAACAAGATTAACGATTGTAATATATTAAGGTGAATTACATTACCTATGTCATGATAGGCGACCGCATACTGGAAGACGTATCATGAATCAATCAATAAATCTATACATAGTAATGTATTGTTTAATATTCACCTGCATAATTTTTTCCCAAGTTGAACTGAGCCCAGTTCAAGTTCAGTGCAAGTCTACCAGAGGCTTAAGTAGTTAGTTTTTTGCTTGAATCAGTTGCCATCTCACTTCACTTATTTTATTTTAAAGAAGTTATAGCTAAACAACCGCTAATGGAGGCAAATATTGTCACAAAACTAGAAAATGTTCGTGCGATAAAGCGCACCAAAAACCTAAAAACCTGAAAAAAACCTAAAAAATAAAAACCTCATAAATTAGGTTTTTATTTCCAATTAAGCAGAATGATAGGAAAGTTGTTTCCGGGTTTCTCACCTTAAATTGGTTACTGGTTCTTATCCGTATTTCTCTTATTCTTACCAAAAAGTAACACACACCTGTGAACAAAGCTTTACAAATTATACACACACATAATATTAGTGCTTACCGATTGAGATAACATTAATACGTATATTGGTCGTAATACCGTTAAGCGCTAAGATATTACATGTTTCGGCACGCCACGATTGTGGCGGTAAGTCCCCTCTTTAAGGAGTGGCTTGAGAGGCGGCACGGCGTCGTCACCTTCCGCCTGACGCAGCGCCTCACCGGACACGGTTGTTACGGGAGGTTCCTGTTTCGGATAAGGCGGGAGGAAACGCCCGGGTGTTTCCACTGCGAAGGTCGCCCTGAAGACACGGTGAAGCATACGGTGGAGGTCTGCCCGGCTTGAGCGGAGCACCACCGTATCCTTATGGAGGCGATCGGCGGCGGCGATCTCTTGCATCCGGCCCTGATCCAGGCCATGGTACGGAGCTTGAGTGCATGGGTTGCCGTCGCTTCCTTCAGCGAAGCAGTGATGCTCGCGAAGACGGAGGTGGCGCACTTAAGGGTAGTATGTGCGCCCTCACGGCCCTAGCCTCCACAAGAGATGCCCTGGGTGTCAGGAATCCCAGGCTGATTCCCGGCCACTGTAGCCGTGGGCTTGCGGACGGCGAGTAATGGGTAGCTCGTTGTCCGGTAAGGACCAAGCCCGGGTCGACGGTGCGTTATGTTCCAAGCACGCCTCAAAGAGATGTCAGCACCAACAGAGGGGCCCGAATGGTCCTATGCCTGCCAAGGGTGCGGCTTGTTCAAAAGAGATACCGCAGCTCCTGGCACACAGGCAATTGGGGGAACACGGGTGGGTTCAAGGTGAGTTAGAAAGATAAAACTAGTTGCCCATTCCAAAGCGTAGGTACCTATGGAGAATAACTGGCAAGAAACACCATGGACACTCTTTTAAAATCATGATATTGTTACAAAAAGTTGGTTACATCATTAAGTATGTTGAAATTATCATTATGAGAACGATGTAATAGGTAATAGGTAAAACGGGCTGTTTTCCGCAACTCCACGTCAAGGCGCGTATTTTGCGTACGGGTGGGAGAATGAGTTATTCGATCCACCCCAGCTCTTCGAGAAAGGCCAGCAACGCCTTGGTGTACGTAGGGTACCTGGGTTACCGAAGTATTTTGCCCTATAATTAGCGACCACCGGGCAGTTCAACAGCACATGAGCCGCTGTCTCGTCGTCCTCCATGCAGGCTCTGTACAGCGGACTGTCTGTTACTCCTAAGACAAAGAGATGTTTGTTAAATGACCCGTGGCCAGTTACGGCTGCTGTAACTGTTCGCAACTGTCGTTTAGTTAAACGGAGAACCTGTTTCGTGACGCGAGCATCGAACGCAGGAAGTGCTTCCTTGGCCTGCCTGCACTCACTTAGGTCCAACCATATTTTGTGATGTTGATCCCTGGTACGTTTCCTTACCAGAGTGCGTAGATACCCGAAGGGGTGTGACACAATGGGTTCTGGTCCCACTGGTGCCATGCTGGACCCTCTCCTGGCAAGTTCATCGGCTGCTTCGTTGCCTAGCGAATCGCTGTGTCCTTTGATCCACTGAATGGTAATGTTGTTGAGGCTACCTACCTCGTTGAGGTGCTGGTGGCACTCGTATATCAGCCCAGAGTCAACTGTATGACTGTTCAGCGCTTGCAGAACAGCCATGCTGTCCGAGAGTATGCGGATCGAGTGGTCCTTAACTACCCTGGCCATGATGGCAGATGCTGCCAGGGAGATGCCCATGCATTAGGCCTGGAACACTGTGTTATGGACTCCCAGTGGTGTGGCTATGTGGATGTTGAGGGCCTCCGCGAAGACTCCAGCCCCTGTGCCACTACCTGTTTTTGATCCGTCCGTGAAGATACGCAGCTCTGCGGGGCGCAAGCCTTCGCATCGTCGATCCTCATGCAGTTGGATTCTATATTTTTTATCGAAGATAAATTGTTTGGGCACCCGGTCATTTATTGCCCTCGTAATGGGCAACTCACTATTGAGAACGATGTAAAAAGACGTGTACATTAAAAGCGTCCGTAATTAAAACAAAAATAAAATAACAATTCAGAAATTAAAATAAGCCGTTGGATCTACGAGGATCAGTCCATACTGGCGGCGCCTGTTCACGAACATGACGTGTGGATCAGCACCATTCAGCTCAACCCTTTTCTTCAGGGAACTTAATGATCCAACACACACGCCACCACCAGTGAGACATTTGAGTGAGTGAGCATGACATACTCTCAGCTGCCAGGGCACATTCAAGTCAATAAAAGACGTACCCTGTAAATGATAGCTTTGAATGAGTGCCACCGTGTTGATTAATTCATGTGTTCTGGATTGGTCTGTAGTCTAGATGTAATTGGGCCACCGATTAAGAAGTGTCCCAGCGTAAGGACGTCGTCGTCAGGGCTCTCTGTCAACTGACAAAGAGGCCTTGAGTTCAAACATGCCTAGTAGCGTAGTAAACTCCTTGTAAGTGAGTTTTTGATCGCCGATGATACGTTTTAGATGATAGTCGAAGCTTTTCACCGCGGCTTCCCAAAGACCGCCTGCATTTTGTCACGCAGTAGCGTTGAAGTGCCACTTTATGCTTGTGTCATTGATGTTACTTAAGAAATCGGTTTTGATGGTGTGGCTATGATCTCTTGGTGCCCCTTCTTAATGATAAGATTGGTACCTACGAAATTTGTGCCGTTGTCACTGTACATGTGACTAGGCGTTCCACGTCGAGCCTAAAACCCACGGAAGGCTGCTAAAAATGCTGGAGTACTTAGATCGGAAACTAGTTCCAGATGAACAGCCTTGGTAGACAAACAAACAAACACTGCAATATACCCCTTGACGGTTTTGATTCCACGTCCCTTATTAGCCTTCAACTCGACGTGTCTAGTAAAATCGACACCGGTGTAAGAGAAAGGTCGTGACTGGGTGACTCGTAGCTGTGGAAGATCGGCCACGATCTGTTGATATTGTGTTTGACTGAAGCGCTGACACTTAACGCATGATCTCAACTTCCTCTTGACAGTACGGATTTCACTGATTATCCAATATCTTTCTCTGATGTATGAAAGTGTCAGTCGCGGGCCTCCATGTAACGTTGTAATATGAGCCTGATCAACGATTAAATCAGTGAGACGACTATGACTTGATAATATGATAGGGTACTTTGATGAATCGCTGATGCATGCGTTTTTCAGTTGTCCACCTACTCTAAGGATACCGTGCTCATCCATGTAAGGATTAAGACATGATATTTTGCTAGGGTGCACGTGACCCTTTTGATTGATATATAAGATGTCTTCGTAAAATGGTGTGATTGGTCATCTTTGATAATGATATTCAATGCATTGTCCATCTCTGATTACGCCAATACATCCGTTTTTGATGTGCCTCGTAATTGCGTAATGAAACGCGATATCCCGGCGACAATTTTTATAATGCGAGTTAATGAACTGTAATTCTGTAATAACTCTAGTATTTATGTAATATGATTTTGATATAAAGCCGTGTTTACACTAAGCTTTTCGATCTCCAAATCTGGTGATTGATATGAAGCGATAGGAAGCGTGCTATGTTCTAAATTGGTTATCAATTTCGGACCCTGCCACCACAATGGATGGCTTGATAGCTTCCGTGACGCCAGACTCCGAGTAGCATAATCTGCAGCATTCTCTTCTGATCTCACATGATGCCAACATGTTGATGGAATGATACTAATGATTTTGATAATTCTATTAGCTACAAACTGCTTCCACTTCCTCACGTCGCCTTTGATCCATTCTAAAACTATCATGGAATCTGTTCAGGCATAAATTTCCAGATTCTGATTTGGTAAGGATTCCATGACCTTATTGATGAGTTGCGATAGTAGTAGCGCACCACGTAGCTTTAATTCGACTTTCGTATTCCATACACCTTAGATCAGTATCCTTATCCGAAAGCTATAAGTATTTGGGTATGTCGGAAGCTTTAGGCATCAACGTTGCTGACATAAAACAATCTTTGAGGGAACGCTTCTTTGGTCGCCTAAAGAAGGTGCGCGCCTTCAACGGTTGGGTCATGCCGGTTATGATGTACTCTTTCGGTATACTCAAATGGACTCAAACTGAACTCGATACCCTGGATAGGAGGGTCCGTACACTGCTGATTGCAAATCGGATGCATCACCCACGATCACCAGTCATGAGACTGCACATCACGCGGAAGTGCGGGGGTCGAGGCTTTCTGAGTGCCAAGACGGAGGGTCTTGGCATTCAGTGGACAATTATTTTATTATATTATCAATATAACAATATAAATCAATTATATTATCATACGATTACGAGTTTAATCATCATGAATCATTCATTATTATTAAACTCCTTGTCGTATGATATATCTCCACCAGCAAGTATATGATCGATTTGCAAATGTTGAGCATCAATAATTGTCCACTTTTTTTTTGCGTGGGAAATCATCAAATAACTTCGCACGCTCTGGGTGGAGCGGGAGGGCGTGTCAGACTTTTACTGACTAAAACCCACCCGTGTTTCCTCAGTTGCCTGTGTGCCAGGGGCCGCGGTATCTCTTTCGAACAACCCGCACCCCTGGCAGGTATCGGCCCCGGAGGCGCGCGTGGAACACAACGCGCCGTCGACCCGGGCTTGGTCCTTACCGGACAGCGAGCTACCCATTACTCGCCGTCCGCAAGCCCGTGCCTACGGTGGCCGGGAATCAGCCTGGGATTCCCGACGCCCAGGGCGTCTCCTGCGAAGGCCACGGCTGTGAGAGCGCATATTGTGGTCGATTAAACCAGCAAAACCGACTTTCTAAGCCCATACGCTGTTTATAACATGTAGGGCTTGATTTATTTCAAACCTAAGTATTCAATCTAGTATTGTCTTGTTTTCCATAAAATCACTTGTACTATTATTGTTTTCCATAATCGCTCCCTTCATAATATTTACTGATTGCTTTAAACTAAATTTTTGTATTATACTGTTAAATTCTGTAATTATTGTTTGTTGCATGTTTACTTTCTTGCGTTATTATCATAGAGGGCTGAATCATTATTTTGATGCTAATCTTGTTTTTTTTTCCTTCATTATATTAGGTAGGTATTATGTTAAAAAATAATTACCTCACGATTTTATTACACATGCTTACATACATATTACGATATACAGACTTTTCGTTTATGGAATTACTTTATACTTTAAGAAAACAACGACGCCATTAAAAAAAATGTTTTAATTCTCATTAAGATTCACATTTTAAGCGTTAGCCTGAATCCAAGAGGCGAAGCGGGAACACGAGCATTAACACCAGGGCACTGAGGAAGAGCACAGCCAAAGCCCCACGAGCAGAGACCAACAACGGCACCGTTGTGGTAGAGAGGACCACCGGAGTCACCCTGGCACTAGTCGCAACCACCGACGTCGAGCCAACCGGAACACAACATGTTGTCCGTGATGGTGCCACCACCAGCAGCATAGCGAGTCCGACATGAGTTCTGGTTCACAGTCCACATCTGAACGTGGCGAAGCTGTTCGGAGGCAGAACCACCTGACTGTAAAGACAATAAATAATATTTTCAATATATAACAGTTACAGATAGTGACATCTGGTTTGAATGAATTAGATCCATTAGATATTCACAATCTTCCAAAACATTTGTATCTTTACAAGAATGATACTTACAGAAGTTGTACTCCAACCAGCGGCCCAAACAGCCTCATTGTCACCTATGCTATAGTTGGGACCAGCAATGGAAGCAGCCTGAACAACGTTGTTATAAGAGATGGTACTGGTAGTACGCATGATAGCGACATCAGAGTCCATGGTGAGGCTGTTATAGCTGGGATGGATGCTAATGGAGCCACAAGCGTGGACGATGCCGCCACTACTGGCCCAGGTGGAGCCAACACAGACGCGCCATCTGGATGGGGCGTCACCACTGAAAAACAAAGTTTTTGTTGGTATCCGTTTGGTTTTCGTGCGTAATCTTCTACTTAATAAACATTTTTTCTAAATCGGATTTTGACGTTCATCGATTTATCTTTGACTCTGACATAACATACACACATAAAAGAACACACATAGATGTGGAAGCAGGCAGTCAGTTCATATGTTTTAAAAATTCCTCGCCACAACAACATAAGTAACGCAATGACAGTTGTTGAACTTATTACCGCACAGGTGGCAAACTCAGTAGTAGAGGCAGTCAATATCTTACAAAACAACATACTTAACTAAATAGAACAAATAATGAGTCTAGACACATACCTGTAACAGCGGCTAGGCTAGCCCATAGGGCAACGAATACACGCATCGTGGCTCGTCGTACACATTGTAACTTTACTTGTCATTTGCCTGTATTTATAAGAAAAATTGAACGCGTCAGTTTAAGTTAACCAATATTAGATAAAGGTAGATTATCTAGAGATAAATAGAACTATTAGTTAATTATATGCCCATATCTAACATTCTTCAGCTGTTACTAAATATTCTACCAGTACCGGCTTTGCAGGTGTCTCAATTGATAATCTATTTTTAACATTGAAAACTAGATATTACCAATAATGCTAGATTTACCTACATTAGTCTCTAGTTAGGTATCTTTTATAACATTAGCCCTTTTTTCTTTTCTTTTTTTGAGGGTCATCAAATAACTTCTCCCACTCTGGGAGGAGCAGGAGGGCGTGTCAGACTTTTATTGACTAAAACCCACCCGTGTTCCCTCAGTTGCCTGTGTGCCAGGGCCTACGGTATCTCTTTCGAACAACCCGCACCCCTGGCAGGCATCGGCTCTGCGGACCCCTTCATTTGGTGCTAACATCACTTTGAGGAAACATTAGCCCTCGTACCTACTTGATTTTCAACGCACTGCAAGCGCCGAGACTTGTAAATCCAACATTGTTTTTTTATGGACTCTATTGGATGCTCAATGCTCAAAAATCACCTGTACCTACTGGGGTTAATTGTTTTATACATGTTATAGTACATTATGTATTATTATCATCGATATCTGTCTTATACAACGATAAATTTTAATGGTTATTTTCCCGCGGCAGAATAACTTGCCATAAGAAGTACTTTCGAAGCATAGAGTAAAAGTAAAAAAATAAAGATGTTTTTGTTTTTAAATAATTAAAAAAATATTCATCAACTCGAAAACGTGAGAATCAATAGTAACACTAGAGGTAACTTGTAGGTACTACGCGAATCGCACGCGCCGGTAACAAAGAGAACAGCGATGCATAAATGTTCAAAGCAAAATAAACTTTCGCACGTGGTGATACAGCATAAACATTTTCACAATGGTTAATCAGCCATTTTTTTATTCTAATATTTTATTTGTTTGTAAAACGATTATATTCCAAGACGAAACCATTTCGCTGCGGGAAAACAACCATGAAAATTTATCGGTAGTGTTTGCAACTCAGTTAAAATAAAGTAAAACTACGTTTGCACGAATGTAAAAATATCACGGTGTGGTTTTTTCGCTCCCTGGATCTTCAACGCACCGCTTAGCGCCTAGAGTTGAAAATCGAACAGTGTGCTTCATTGACGCGCTGGGATGCACTGTGTTGGATTTTCAATGCCGATTCAACAACGAAAGTCGAAAATTCAATGAACGATAAAATCCCGCTGCGATATTTTTACATCGGTGCGAACGTAAACTAAGACTTAGTTTACGTTCGCATTGTGCAGGAAAATGAGAAAGTGCAAAAATATTTTTTTTATATTCGATACTAACATTTACCTTTAAAATACTCACAAAGGTAAGACAACTATAAAGTACTACATCAAGAAGCCACCAATACTATCCATGTAAAAAAAAAAATCAGTGCGTATATTGCGCCTGATAAAAATAAAATATTATATTTATCGACAATCGATCGAGTAAAGAACTGAATAAAGATTAAATGCAAACTCACTTCAGAGCATATATTTGTCATAAGCTGTACAGGCGCTCAAATAGAAAATGAAAACTAAATCTTATGAAATAATAAAGACATACTAACCTCTACCAAAAAAATATCCTACAAAGCTATTCTTATAAACTAGGTAACAGTTTTAGTTGACAATCTAAAGCTTCGGTTTCGAATTTATCAGACGGTGCATGGGCTGAATAACTTATGTACTTCCAAAATGGCGGACCCTTGCCTTTCGTTGCCCACATCTTCTTGAACTTAAGATATCGCACAATTCAGAAACTCTGCCCATTGTGCCCATTTTTCGTGAAGTTATGCATTTTTTAAGTATGTTATGACACTTTCAAGTTCATTCCTGAACTTTAATGACTTATTAGTTTTTAGAGGATTTAATAAAACTTTAAAAAAATTGAAAAAGAATCACATATTTACCATCCATATATATTATACAGTAACTTTTCAGTAATGCTTAAGAAATATGCCAATATTTTATTTATACAAAAGAAACTGGCCACACATAAACCCCACTGTCTTGGGTGTATTTAGAATCATAAATTTCACACATTAATAAACTATACCTAGAGCACACAAATATTTTTGCTAGTGCATGCTAGGAAAAATATTTCTCTAAAAGTTGGTTGCGGTAGCGCTGTGAGGGGCACAGCGCTACCGCAACCAACTTTTTAATTCAAATTAGCATTAGACTCGATCCAGCTAGTGAAGCGAGACACCCGAGTATTAACTCCAGGGAAACGAGCTGAGGCACAGCCAGCGCCCCACGAGCAGATGCCAACGAGGACACCGTTGTGGTAGAGAGGACCACCGGAGTCACCCTGGCACTGGTCACGACCACCAACGTCGAGCCAGCCAGAACACAACATGTTGTCCGTAACGTTAGAACCACGGGCAGCATACCGGGATCTACAGACAGCCTGGTTCACAGTCCACAGCTGCACGTGACGGAGTTGCTCGGAAGGTGAACCACCGGACTGCAAAAAAAATACATTGAACATGAACATAATAATAGATGATTCATTAAGTCCATGGCATGAGAAACAAGTTGATAAACTAAAATGACACGGGTTATCTTTATACCCAGGCTTAAACTATTGCTTTTTAATTAATTTCAGACTATTGCGACAAGAATGGACCTAAATCAAAGACATTCGTGAAACATGAGTCTATTACTATTAATAAAGTACAAAATACAATAACTGGCAACAATTTGAAATCGATTTCGCGATCGAGAAAAGGAAAGTGACGATGCCTGATCAAAGTGACTGACGTAACAGGAAACTTACAGAGGTAGTACCCCAACCAGCTGCCACCACGGTATCATTATCACGAACATTGTAATTAACTCCAGCAATAGGAGCGGGTTGCACCACATGTCCAAACACAATGGCGGCGGTGGTTCTCAGGATGGCAACATCATTGTCAATGGTACGCGCGTTGTAGTTGGGATGGACGAAGATGCCGATGACAGTGTGCACGATGCCGCCGCTGTTGGCGAAGCTGGACCCAACGCGGATACGCCAGTTGATGATTGAATCACCACTGAAACAGAAGAAAGTCTCTATGAAAATATTTACCATATGGAGACAACAATACGACAATAACAACAACTTCAAAATATTTAAAACTGTTTGCAGCCGCCATCTTGCATTTTCATTTTGATCTCACTGTCGGTTTCCGTACCCTCAAAAACCATGAAAACTATTTCTGCTAACGCAAGCTGCATTTTAATAATCTAAATAGTATGCTTTCCTTTTTTTTTGGGTGGGAAATCATCAAATAACTTCTCCCGCTCTGGGTGGAGCGGGAGGGCGTGTCAGACTTTTACTGACTAAAACCCACCCGTGTTCCCTCAGTTGCCTGTGTGCCAGGGGCCGCGGTATCTCTTTCGGACAACCCGCACCCCTGGCAGGCATCGGCCCTTGTGTTGCTGCTGACATCTCTTTGAGGCGCGCGTGGAACACAACGCGCCGTCGACTCCGGGCTCCCGCCTTATGCGAAACAGGAACTTCCCGAAACAGCCGTGTCCGGGAGGACCTGTGTCAGCTGGAAGGTGACGACGCCATGCCGTCTTTCAAGCCACTCCACAAAGAGGGGACTTACCGCCGCAATAGTGGCGTGCCCAGCACTGGGTTGCGACAATCGCACTTTCCACGTCGCCATGAGATCCTGCCGGGGCTCTGTCCACCGTGCCGCGATTTCCCGCGGCAGCGGAGTTACGCCCCGGCGTTTGGCCTCCTCGCGCCACTCCCAAGTGTGCGCGAGGACCTTTGCCTCCAGATCCTATGGCGGCAATCCGGCAAGGAGGCCCGCCGTCTCACCCGAGATCGTGCGGTATCCCCGGATCATCCGGATGGCCATGACCCTATGGGCCGCCTTCAACCGGCGTGCTGGTTGGCGCCTCAATGTAGGCGCCCATACCGGCGCCCCGTATAGGGCCATGGCCCGTACGACCCACGCGTAGAGCCTCTGGCAGGAGGCGTTTGGCCCCCCTAGATTAGGCAGGAGCCGCTTTAAGGCAGCCCCGGCCCGCTCCAGTCTGGGAGCCAAACGTCGGAAATGTTCCCCGAAGTTCCACCGGCTGTCGAGGACGAGTCCTAGGTACTTCATCGTCGACTCGACGCCGATGTGAGCTATCCATTCTTAAGTATCTACAGATTGAATTGATAGTTGCGATAGCGTATCTTACAAAGATTGCTTTGAATCATATTCAAACATAAGATAAATCCTCTACTTTATAATTTTCCTTTTTAGAATTTATCTCTTTTTGAGATCCATTAAAAATCAATCATATATTCCACTTTTATGTAGAATAGAATGATGGCACTGACGAGCAATGCGAACGAATTTTTTGATGCCCAATGAGCTCTATTCTATCGTTTTTCCTTAATATATATATATACATAATTTATATATTTTAGGGTTAGATTGTTGATATTTAGGATTTCTTAATAAGAATAGGATAGAGTAGAATTATCTCTATTGTGTACACCATAAGATATAAATGTAGATAAAAATAAATACCGTAAAGTAACTTACGAGGGATAATGCCCAGCGGTGAGGATCGACCGATGAGTGATAACAGTGCCTCCGCAAGACTGAGAGAAGCTCACTCCGAAGTAGGAGTACAGCAGCGCGGCGATGGTCGGGTACTGGTCAACGGTGGTTACAGCACCTCCCACAATCCTTTGAGGATTTGCAGGGACGGCTGCAATTATAGAAAAAACGATTAAAAAACAGCCATATACACAACAGTAAATCTACTAAAAGAAAACCTATAGAATTACGTCAGAGACATTTTGCGCATTAGCAATTATTGCATAGCTCTCAAAATGTGGCACAGCAATTTCTTTTAATTTAGAGGATTATTTTTATAAATATTAAATCTCATAAATTAAACAAAACAATAATTACGGTAATTTCGTTTACAGTCAACGAAATTACCGCAATTATCAAAAATATAGACTTCGCATCACATCCCATTTGTTTAAAGATTTTACTTTAAGTGTTAATTAAAACACGTACCTATTATAAACTTTTACGCTCACAGTAAAGAGAAAATGTAATGAAAATATTGTTTATGGTTCATAAAATCCATTTTATAAACATCTCAGGCCTCACCAGTTTCATGGCTTTCGTTTTATTAGCTTTGACGTATTAAGATTACTTAAAGTTTTTTTTTATTACAGGTAAAAAGCTTCATCATCATCAGCATGTGGCAGTCCGCCGCAGCTAGAAGTAAGCCTTTCCGACTGAAATCAACACATCTTCAGTCCAGCAGGTGTTTTGTAAGAATATAAGTCCGACTCCCTTGAGATAATTTTGGAAAACCACGTGAGCGAAGCGGCTGCCAAAAGCAAGTCAATAAATAATTAAGTAAAAATGACGTTGACAAGAAACTAGATTTTTTAGACCGAACGTGACGTCCCAATGACGGCGATCATGAATGTGTTCACCGCGATCGAACTCGGCGGTACAGGTTGATCTAGACGCCATGTACAGGATGACTAAGTTGTACCGGTGACAACTTTTTCTGCTTTTGTATCTCGTTCTTGCTCACGTCCTGGTAGACAATTGCACTCACGTAGGCAGAATTTTTTTTTTTTTTTTTGCTTTTATTAATCACAAACAAAACAATTTACATTTTATACGTTAAACATACCACACAAACCATCGCGGGTTTAACAGCGGTATGGCCAGACACGGCAACTCGGTGCCACTGCATAAAAGTAATTTAGTTAACAACTAAAAATAAAGATATCTGTATATATTCCTATAACGCACTGCAATCTAAAAATAAATTAACCTTGGATTTCAACAAAAGTGTCCGTTACCAAATTCCATGTCAACCCTAACCGAATACAGTATTAGTAAATGCACCTATGTTTAAGCGCATTTTAAATGATACTTTAAAGCAGCCTACATACCTTTAGGACCTCTTCTATACGTGAACGATAAGAAGTGCCATGATCCATAGATTACAAGTAAAGTAGAACCTTGTGCCACTGTGAAATATAACCTCGACTTAATGCATTAAAATAAGCCAAAGGTTCACAAATTTTATCCATAGATTTTATAAAAGAATGTAAATGATGTTTTTTTGTATGAAAGGAAAGGCAAAAGGGGTTGCTGGTTCATCGTCTACAAACGGCACATTAACCCATTTTCCTTTATCGCCTCCTTAGAATTTTGCGAGAAAATACCCCAAACGAAAGAGGTGCCACTCGTTTTTGTTTACCCAAAATTGAGAACTTGCCTTTTTTGTAGATCTTATAGAAATTGGCTTATCCATCAATTTATCTACGAGACCCTTCCTTTTCAAATTACTAAACTGTTTTTGAATAGGATGATACACTTTCATAATACAGCAACAAACTGTGGGCTCAAATATCACAAAACTGGTGCTCTGCGACGGCTGGATAGTTTCGAGGTCTAGGCGTAGAACTGCGTAGTTTAGTAAAAGTTCACAATAATCTCTTTCAAACCTTAAAGGCCATTTCTAAAAGAGAGAGATTATATTAATGTAGTATTAACCTATCCTTAAAATAGTTTAATTACCTGAAACAGCACCCAAACTCAGCAACAATACAACTATAACCCGCATCTTGCAAACAACAACTAACTGTCTCCATCAAGTGCATTATTTATATCACCTACTTACTCCCAATTATTGGTTCACTCAAGATACCGTACTATCAGTCAAAAGGACAAACATCTTCAAACTAGTATAATCACTTCACTAACTAATACAAACCAATTAATGATGAAGGCTAGTTTTTATCCGCGGTTTTTCTCGCAAACAAAATATTTGTCTGAACAATGTTTAAGGACTAAGGTATTCAAATAAATCGTTACGAAGCCCGAATGTCTGACAACCAGTCTTACCAAGGGGTATTCTGTTATCCAGTAACTGGGTTGTGGAGGTCAGATAGGCAGTTGCTCCATGTAAAATACTAGCATTCGGCTGCATCCGACCCCAACATAGTTGGGAAAAAGCTAGGCAGATGATGGTATTCAACTATATGCTTAATGGTGGTACGAATTAGTTTTCAGAGGAAAAAATAGAAAACTAAAGCCATTTTCTTATACGCATAGTAAAAATCTTTGCTCGATAGAATCATTCATGACCGTAGTGAAAATTCTGCTATTCGAAATACCGCTTCACAACCCACGAAGCAAGAACGTTGCAATCAAAGAATTGTATAACAGATTGCAAGTTGATCAGACAAAAGTACTTCAGAGCATAAAAGTATTTCACATTTCTATACGATGCGAGTGTTTTTTATAGCTCTATAATGGCTTCTATATCCTAAGTAATGACCGATATCGGACGCACTTTAACGTTCATCGATAGAATGCCAACAACAGACTTTGCTTCGTCATTGAATCTCTGGAAGTAGATATACTGGAGTCGCTATATGTAGTGTAAGTTTAACTTATTAAACTTCTTCGCATTTACACTAATAATATGTTTCTTGCTTCATTTCTAAACTTATCTTCAGCGTGTACGTAATTTCCATACAGGCTTGACTATTTTTATTATGTTCAAGTTTTAATATTAAATCTATATAGACTAAAACATATATTAAAATAAAAAACGTTGCCCCACACTAGGAATTACTCCTGTATTGCGTTTATAAACATTTAAATACAAATACACAAACAGCCAGACCCGGAACAACTACTTATAGGTCATACAAATATTTGTTCCGTGCGGGAATCGAACCCGCTACACGCAGCACAGCAGTCAATCGCTTAACCACTGTGCCAACCGTGCCGTCAATTAGAGATGCACCGGGTACAAGTTTTACCGAGTACCTACTGAGTAACGAGTATTCTACAGTATTATGTTTACCGAACCGAGAACTCTGCCGAGTCACTCGGTTTAGTGGACGCAGGTATTGGAAACGTACGAAATACTTTTAATATGATAGAAGAATGCCATGCAAATTTTTGGCATTGCTACGAGGATTTAGCATCTACAGCGCCGCAACAGGGTGAAGATCCAAAAAGGAGAGATTTATTGTTTATGTAAATGTATTCGATTATTTTTCACGTGATTTTTCTTACAATCTCTAATCTGTAGGTTATACATATATTTTATATATATAATAATATATTATTATAAATATATATATATTATAATATGAGGGGTCAGGTTATAAGTTTATGAGGTTTTTCGAGTACCTCAACAGTCAAACTGAGAAATTTGGTCCTTAACAAGTACTACCGAGAACAGTTGTAGCCCAGTGGTATTGGCGCCGACTTTCAAGTTAGGTTGTGAGTTCAATCCCAGTCAGGCACTTTGTGTATTTAATTTATTACCACTGCTCTCAAAACGGTGAAGGAAGACATCGTGAAGAAACCGGCATGACCTACAAAATTCGAAGACATGTAACATCTACCAACCCGCACTGAGTCCACGTGGTGGATTATGGCCTCTCATAAAGAGGAGGCCTGTGTCCCAGCAGTACGAACATTATAGGCTAATTATGAGTACTACCAGAATAGCCGAGTATGTCGAGTACCGAATAATAACCGAGTACTCGGCTCATCTCTAATCATGAAAACGATGCTCCTGTAACAGATTAATTTAGTAGCTATCGTGTATGATAGTTTGATTGCTCCATAGCAGAGATAAAAATAAATATTATCTGTTCAAATAGCTAGTCCAAGTATACACCTTGTAATAGATTGTATTTTCAAGTAGGAGTAAGTACTTCTTTATATTAAATTATTTCATGAACCTCGTACCTTACGTAAGTCTTAGAGTGTATGTGTGTCATAAATATCACATCAGCCAGATGACGACCGAAACGTAGTCTTCCCCGGAGAGGAATGTAATTAACACAACGAAATAATTAATGTAGGCTGGCAGTGGGATTATCTGTGTCGAGGATGCCATTAGACAAACACAACAAAAAAACCTTACAAATGCTAGAAACAAAAAGGCCAATATTCTTCCACTATTGCTTGTAATATTGTCTTGTTTCTTCAGACTAGCTATATAATAAAGAAAGATCCAACATTATTAAAATGTGTTAGCTCTAGGCTATTTATTTGACGTCTATTACAAAAGAGATGATACTTTCAAACAAAACGTACATTTCAATCATATTTCCAAGATACAAAATACCCTTTGTCCCACTCCCACAGTTACAAAGAGTAGTGAACAAATAACGTTTACCTTTTACACCCACACGAGAGCTGTAAGAAGCTGTGTAGTGTGTGTGTGCACGTGTGTTCGTACAACTCGCACGCTCGGATATATTAGCTTTACGTGATTTAATTTTGCAATATATTTGATTCGCCAACACTTGAGCTTTCTTTTGCGAATCTGGCACTTTGATATTAAAGTCTATAAGAATTGATATTAATATCGGCATTGTGACTTTGTCGAACATTTCTGTTCAACTTACAGTTTTTCAATCTGTTTTTTATTGAAAATTATTTGTTCACTTTGTACAAGTCGCTGCAAAATGTTAAGTTGTGGAACAGAGTTTTGATTTTGCAAAAGTTATTTCAGTTTTGAAAAAATTGCACGTGACACGTTTTCGTCAAACGAATACTATATTTTACGGTGTCTACCTTCAATTTGTGCCGTTGCCTTTTCACCACGCCTAGTCCATTTTATTTCCCTCACATCCCACATATCCGTACAGAATATTGTGAAAATACACCGGGCGACTTCGTGCAGATATAAATCAATTTGGCAGAGGATAGCATTAGTATTCAGTGCGCGCTGATCTCGGCTCTTATCGGAAATTTCACTGACCTTACCTATACACTTATTGGGCAGGATTATAGTGGCCCCCCAAACTAACGCTATTGGACCCGTGTTTGGGTTGCGGCCATGACTTTTTGCTGGTCCTGCGATATTATAAGCGCATTAACGCAGGTTACTTGATAATGATATTAACTGTTATTGTTTAGTTAAGTAACAGTGAAGGTTCAATAGAAGCTGCGAGGTTATTCTACTTTTGCTTTTTATATGGCGTCACTAAAATATGCAGAGTACCTACGTATTTAGTAAAGGCAATAACGAAGAGTAACAAAACTGACAAATGTTTCTTTTCCATACTTGCACTAGGGAAAATAATGCGCTGTGGAATTTTGAGTATTTTTTCCACTTGTGTACGAAATACGAAATAAGACTAACGAGTACCAGCTTAAAGCCTGATTTTCAACTGCAAAGACACAGTTCGTGTACTCAGTCATTAGTAAGTCCGTCCTAGTGTCTTCATCCATAGCACAACAACAGCTATTTGGCCTACAAAATCCCTCGGGCAACTAGATTTCTCAGTCCGATCTTATCACAGAACATGATAGAATGGTACCGCTGCCTAACCCACCTCATACAAACCCGGAGTCACTTACGACGCCCGAGGGAACTGATTTGAATATATAAAGAAAAAAACTATATGTATGTTGGAATTCGTCCTTTGATCCGGAGATTTATTTAATTTGTACTCGCCTTTTGAGATTTAGAAGAAAGAAATGAAATCAACGAGCGTGGGCTATAGATAGCTCCTTTGAGGCCTTGTACGTAACTATATACCTACTATGCACCTATTGGTATGATGGAGGAACCCTAGGTCCGTAATACATTTTTTCGAAGTTCTTTATAAATAAAATACTATCGATTATTTCTTGATAGAGCTTTAGCTTTAATATAAAGTTATAACTCGCTAATGTCAACTGCTTGTCGAGTGAAAAAGCGTGATGTTTGTATAATTAACAGTTTGACTGACAAGTGCCTTCCATTTTATTTTTTTCATTTATGTACGAAATTTTAAATAAATAAATAAATAATTTATAGCACTAACATGACGTTTTTTTTATTTTTATTTTATCTATTGTCAGTATTTCGGTCAGTTAACGTGTGTCTCTTCGTAATCTAATTACCCGTAATCTGACAAAGTTGCATGAAACATTTACATAAACACTAAACAGGCCATAAATTCGCGGTGTTCATCCATCAAAAAGAGTATAAAAACAAAAGCCGTCCAGTTTGAATGAAAGCTGCTAATGAAATGATGGGCCATTATCAGCGACATGGCAGTGGCGGCGTGCCTAATGTCCTTAGTTCTTGGCAACACTCTCGTCATATTCATTGCACGCTGATTCCTTTTGAAGAGCACGACCGTGGATTGTTGTTGTAGGATTATCCGGTAGCATAACGCATATATTTTCTCGAAAGCGTAAACCAGAGACACAATATTACAGCACACAAATTGTAGACAACCAACAACATTCATGTCGATGAATACATCTTTCTTAGGCTGACTGACCACCCCAATTTTAACTGTTATGTTTTTATAATAGGACTTATTAGAACGACAACTGACGACAATATCTGATGATGATGGACTACTTTTCCTCAGTCACTACTGAGCAATAGCCTTTCCAAGCCTTGAAGAATACCTAAACACTTAACAAAAACTTAAATTGGTGCTTAAAGTGATCACTATCACATTGTTTTTTCGAGATTCGCCCGGCCTAGATGTTGGCAGTGCTGATTAATCAGCACTGCCATACAACGTGGCGATTCTACCTGTCTTGTGGACACTTTTCCTGTTGACAACAATTCGGATGAATATTTTAGTGCCCTATTATTTCCCTATCCTTGTTTGTATATCGACGGTCCCTACGTACAATCCCCTAAGTGGTAGATACGTAATATACATGTTTTGTATTCGTGACCTTCAGACCAGCCTATACTATTGTTTAATTTTACAAAAATAAGTCTAAGATGGCAAAATGCACTTTAAATCCATCATAACATAACATTAACTAGAACATGATATGATATGCAAATGTTTGAAACTTTGAAGCGCTCTCCTGTAAAAATTGTCATTTGTAGTTAGGGGAATATACGTAGGGACCGTTGATATACCTGTTTATTTTAATTATTTTGATTTTAAGACTGTTAGCTATTTAAATTATGTAAATCACTACGTATTATAAAAACAAAGTCCCCCGCCACGTCTGTCTATCTGTCTGTTCGCGATAAACTCAAAAACTACTTAACGGATTTTCATGCGGTTTTCACCAATAAACACAGTGATTCATGAGGAAGGTTTAAGTGTATAATTTGTTAAGGTTTTATTTAAATTGGTAAACGCGGGCGAAGCCAAAGGCAAAAGCTAGTAAATTATAAAAAGCAAACTGAATCCGTTCCGTTTGGTGCCGGACGTAAAAGAATAGCACCATCCCTTTTCTTCCCATGGGTGTCGTAGAAGGCGACTAAGGGACTTACTAGAGAATGGGCAGCAGCGTTCTCTATGCATTTGACCACCATACTGCGATCACCAACCCGCCTGCCAAGCGTGGCGATTATGGCAAATCCCCCCCTGTTGGGGGAGGCTTATGTCCAGCAGTGGACGTCTTTCGGCTGATATGATGATGATGAAACGAATATTCAGTCCATCCTTAGATTCTAGATCGTGCAATATCATGTAATGCTCAATGTCATTGGTCGTTGAGTGTAAATATTGAAGATCGTTGGTGTGGATTGCAAAATGTATTTTTTGCACAATCCTATTGTAGGTCTCTTAACACCCAAACACAATCAGTGGGGCTAACACGAAGGTGCTGAAAAAACGTAACGTAAATACAAACGATTATAAAACAGAGAATACTCGTTTCGCACATAAAATTTACTTAGTTCTAAGATTTTGCTCATATCTATAGGTGACACTTATTGTGTTTGTTGTAAAAAAAAACTTAAAAACTATTAACTCTGCGCGGTCCACTGCTCGACATAAGCCTCTCCCAGGCTGCATCCGATTCATTTAAACGCTATAAGATAGATACATTTTCGATTCAAAATCGTTCGAATTTTCGTTTCATTTCCGTCACGTACGAACGCGACGTAAACGAAACGTAAATTCTAAAGATTGCTAAGGCCTCATAAATCACTAAAAGCCCTCGCTTAAGAGATCAACAACATTATAACGTGGTTATAATCAACATAGACCAGTGTCATGTCAGATTATCATAAAACTGCAAACGACAAAAGCCGCCACTTGTCATAAGTACGTATTTAGATAGCGATCAATCGTCGATTGTAATCTACATCGTTCATACAGTGAGTAAACTCGGTCAATGACTGCACGTCACATGACTGCAGCTTATCGTGTGTATCATGTTAGTGATGCTCTTTTGTTATCACTAGTTGCGAACGCGGGTTTGGCTGTACATTGTTGTAGAAGCAAAATTTGCAATGGATGTTTAGGCTCACGCTTGTCAGATTTGGCAGTGGTTTAGTCTTTCAGTGATGTAAATCACACACACAATTAGCCTATAATGTTCTCACTGCTGGGATACAGGCCTCCTCTCAGGGACAGGGAGTGGGCCATAAACCACCACTCGGCCGGGCCCAGTACGGTTTGGTAGATGTCACAGGTCTTGAGTCGAGTTTTTGGTTCTAGGTCGTGCCCGTTTCTTCACGATGTTTTCTTTCATGGTTTTGAGAGCAGTAGGTACTGATGTAATAAAAGGTGTTGTAATTATCAAAGAATGGGTGAATTTATGTTTTTTTTCTTTTCAGATTTCAAAATAAAAATAAACTTGGCAGTTATGTGGACTGCTGACAGAAGTGCAAACTTAAAACTATGAAATAACATTGGCTTTGAATATTCAATTAATTGTTGTTTTAAAAATTGAAATTGTATAAGTGGTAAATCCTACTATCACTACATAGTATAAAATAAAACAAAGTCGCTTTCTCTGTCCCTATCTCACTATGTATGCTTAAATCTTTAAAACTACGCAACGGATTTTGATGCGGGTTTTTTAAATAGATAGAGTGATTCAAGAGGAAGGTTTATATGTATAATACACCGACCGCTGGCAAAAGCTAGTAATATTATAAATGTGAAAGTTTGTTATTCAATCACGCAGAAACGACTCAACGAATTTGGATGAAATTTGGCAAAAAGATAGATTATAACCTTTATTAGCACTTAATATAGTTTTTATCCCGGCCTTATGTTCCTGTGGTATAATTTCCGATATCCACGCGTTGGAAACCGCTGGCAAAAGTTAGTTATACAACATGTAACGGAAAGGGTATATACATACCAACGGCATGGCTTCTTTGGATGATATCAAACGATATTGGAAGGGATTTTGAATCCTATCTCTACATGTTCGGAACTTGTGGGAATATTTAGTACATTGATACCAGAAACCGAACTTTTCATATTGAAATAATCACATTCGAAAGAGATTTAATCGTGATATTGTGATTAAATCGTGGCAAGTAACGTGGAAAGTTATTAACCTCTATAGTGCGGTGACACATTTGTTATGATTTAAATTTAAGAAACATTCTTAGAGTATTTTATTTTGAGCTGAAACTATGTATAGTGATTCCATACCAGCTGTTATTTTTAGTGCTTAAGGATAGCAATAGGGTTTCTGTTACATCCTGTGTATAATTATAGTTAACATTAGCATGTCAGTGAAACGGTGACCATAGCGTCCGCGAGGTTTAAAATAAACATGTAGGTTTATTTTAAATTGGCTAGCTAGATTACCCGAAATACAAAGATTTCATCCGAATAGGACAAAACTAAATCCAATATTATGTTACTTACATATCCGAATGATATACGTAAAGACGAGTTAAACTGTTTTTAACCGACTTCAAAAAGAAGGAGGTTATCAATTCGAATGTTTATATATTTATTTATTTTTATGTATGTTCGGGCATATATGGACGGATTTGCAAAATTCTTTTTTGTTCGAAAGGGGTTTATTTCGAAATGGTCCCGTAAAAATTTCATATAGTTCTGATGATGCGTTTCGGAGACAGACAACGGAACTCTTCAACAAATGACAGCAAACAAACTGCGATTGCTGGTATTGCATAAATATGCATTGTTTTGACCCCAAGAATTGTGTGGGGTAGTTTTCACTTTTTAGTTACAGTACTGTAACTAAAAAGTGAAAAAAAAACTTAAAAAAAAAACAACCGACTTCCAAAAAACATTACAAAGTGAAAAATAACTTTAATTTTGGAAGGCGGCCACAGAAAATTAAATAAAATACATACCCAAAGTCACCTACTTCCGAAATTAAAGTCATTTTTCACATTGTAGTATTTTTGGAAGTCGGTTCCCGCGATACCTACACAGAGGGTCGTCGGGGACGCGCAAACTGTAACCGATAAATTCAGCATATGATTTAAGACTAGATCTCGAAGCGTATCTCCTAAAGGAATCGTGGGTTTACAAAAAAAAATACTGTTTTGTAAAAGAGTGCACCTCAAAATAAAAATAAAAACAAAATCAATCAATCAATCAAAGTCTCTGTCATTTATTCAAATTAGACTGAGAATCAGCACTACGAACGTCAAAATAACATAAGGCAGTCCCCCAAAACGCACGCCCTTCACCACTTCCTAGTGCTTTAGCTATGAAGAAGTGGTACAAAAATGTACGGAACAGCAATTTTTCTTTTAAACCGACGAGAATTTTCAACACAATGGGGTTCAGAATCCTGTACTAAATTACATTTTTCGCGTCGATATCCTTGCCACCCTGTCTATCTTATTATAATAGTTAGGTATAGTTATAGTAGTTTTTTGGTAAGGGCTTCTTACAAGTCACAACATTAAGATACAAGTTAAATAAACTCAATGTAAATTAACTAAAAATTCTACAAATAACAAGATAATGAAATGTATCATACATTTTTTTTTGTGTGGGAAATCATCAAATAACTTCTCCCACTCTGGGTGGAGCGGGAGGGCGTGTCAGACTTTTACTGACTAAAACCCACCTGTGTTCCCTCAGTTGCCTGTGTGCCAGGGGCCGCGGTATCTCTATTGAACACCCCTGGCAATGTATCATACATTAGTATTAACAGACGACCGATCTTGGTACGGCGAGACAACGGACATGTTTCGCTGAGTACAAAATCTATTAGGTACAAACTTCTGTCTCTAGATAAGAAGATTTTAAACATAGCGAACCATGATCATGGTACGGTCGATACCTAGCTCGATCGTCTATTTAAACTATTAGGTAACTAGCTGTTGCTCGCGACTTCGTCTGCGAATGAGAAGTACCCTATATCCTTATCCAGGTCAAAGTCCATCTGTGTGCCCAATTCCATCCAAATTCGTTCAGCTGTTTTAGTTTGAAAGCATAACAAACAAACAAACTTACTTGCGCATTTATAATACTAGCTTTTGGCAGCGGCTTCACCCGCGTGGAGGTCGGAAACCAACCAACGGGAACGTATTATAGTAGTTTTTGCGTGTAAGAGCTACCTGCGAGAACCGATTCTATTTTACAAAAAGCGATTTATTCTTTGAATTAAGCCATTTTAATCGCGTTCTGTGTCTTGCCATGTCGAAGAGCCACGATTATAAATAAGTACGAACCCAGTTCCAGACAATTTAATTACATTTTATTGTCTGCACTGCTAAATAAACTAGTAGGTACTTACTACCGTCTTTTGTTATAGCACGTGCCGACACGGCAGAAGAAGATGAACGCCTATTGTCTAGGACATAATGAGTCGTTATCACGCCATTAAATTAAATGGTGGCCAGTATCCCGTGGTACAATAAAGGGCTTAATATAAGATAGGCCAATCTTATGTTAAGCCCGCATATACCGTTCTCGCTGAGAAAAAATGTTAGACATGACCAAAAACAAAACTAAAGGGAACAACGAAAAAGAATGCGATCAGCACACGTAAACTGCATTCAAAAGGTGTCAGTGTCATCATCGTTGTGGAATATTGACCACCACCCAGTCTAAACTATTATATATATTATATTACGATTGGAAAGTGGATAATGTGGAAAAAGTAGCATATGTCCTTTCCCAAAGTTCAAAGTATGTCCATACAAAATTTCAGAAAAATTGGTCCAGCCGTATCGTAAATTAGACGGAACAAACAGACTCATAGACAGACAAAAAAAAAACGTTTATGCCCGTGAAGTTGGTGCACCGTTCACTGGCATTCGTCTGTGCATAACAGCTTAGTATTTACATTAAGTCCTGTTGATCAAGATCACTGTAAAGAACATGCAACTCGTAAATACATATTGACTCAGATACCAAGTTACGATTAAATTCTGCATTTTCTAAGCAGTTTATCGTTTGTGCCAGTTCTGTGAACGTGTTGAACCGACAGAAAGTAAATTAAACTTGTATACAGATCCATATTGTAAACAGGTTATTATCGTTTGTGAGTGTGTTTTATCACTTTTGGCCGACTGCTTATTGACCTTTGCTCTTATTACCTAATTAATACAACGTGGAAGTTGTTTTGTCGATTCTAATGGATGATGGCTGTGATAAAGCAAATTATGGATTCTCACCTCTAATTTTTAGGTTCAAAGGTAAGATTGTGATTGTAGTTTATGTGAATACTTGTAGTCACTTTTAGCCAATATTACACATAGGCTACCGCAAGCGGTCGCGATGCGACTTTAGTAGAACAATTTCTAAAAAAACTAAAAAATTGTTCTCACAGAATTTCCTCACACCGTCGCGTCGCGCCTGTTTATAAGAGCCTTTACGAAATTAGTGGCTTAAAATTAAAGAGTATCTTTTTCGTACAAGTGTGCGTGTGCCGGGATCGCTTAGCGGGAACGTCATTCGCTCGCCAACGAAAAAATAGCCGTATAGTATTTTTTAATGCCACTCATAAAAAATGCAACATTAAATAATTGGTTTAAGGTCCCCGAAACAATCAATTGCAATTCTCAATGTTTACGTGATTGATACACATGGAGGCGCAAAATGACCGTCTACAAATTGCAATTGAACCGATAGACAATTTTACTACCAGATTGACAGCGTATCTCTATGTAGTCTGTGTTGACAGCGAATGACTTAAAAAATAGATTGATGGCAATTAACCCACCGTATTGATGTTAAATGACAGCAAATGACAATCGTTACTTTAAAATCGACCGCACCGCACATACATGACGGAAGTAAATTTTCTGTCATATCTCAATTTGCTTATACCATGACTTTTAAAATCATATTGTATAAGAATGACGCCACTATTCACAGCACAGTTCAAACATCGAATGAGGCGTGCGCAATTGATGCACGATAATTTGAGCTTCATTCATCTATCATTTCAAATCTTCATTAACGTAAACATTGAAAGTTGCATTTGAACGTTTGGGGGATCCTTATTAAACGATAGTCATCGCTTTCCATGGGGAGCGACTCACGAGTTGTTTTACTTTTACAGACAGTTGCTTTACCTACTTTGTGTAAAAAATTCACCGCTGCTCTCAAAACGGTGAAAGAAAACATCGTGAGGGAACCGGCATGTCCTAGGACCAAAAGTCCGACGACATGTGACATCCACCAACCCGCACTGGGCCCGCGTGGTGGATTACGGCCCACTCTCTCTCACAGAGAGGGGGCCTGTGTCCCAGCAGTGGGGATATTATAGGCTAGTTGTGGATCACTGTCCATAAGGCTGGCTGTCATAGTTTTGCCCTAAGAATCACGTAAAATAATCCAGAACAAAACTACACACATCTAGTGATGTGGCGAGTCGCTGTTTTGGTGGATCGAGTCGACTCGAATCGGTTTATACGGTATTCAAATCATGACTCGGTTATGCAATTCGAGCTCAGTACTCGAGTTCTATGTTTGGTATTTGAATGTTGACTCGATTCCAGGTCTCGAGTCTAGACATACCAGTCCAGAACTCTAGTCTGGAAGTTCAAGTCCAGTCCACACCACCTGAGGCTTTTATCGGCGCCATGTTGTAATAAGTTTTATTAAAATAAAATCACTTCAATGCTAGTAAAAAAAAGTTGCAGGTTCAAACTTGTATTATTAGAGATCGAGTACGAGCGAGTCAACGTAACTCGAATACTAATCAGTTGGAAAATTGATTCTTCCGGACTCGAGTACCGGAATCGAGTCCGGCTCGTCTTCGAATCAAAAGAAACTGGTATTCGAGTAGGCGAATCCAAAGCAGGAATCGAGCCTGACTCGAGTCAAGCCGTACTTGGCACATCGCTGCACACATAATTTATAAAGATTTATTATTTGTTATCGAACGCACGTCCTGGTAATAATTCAATACGCAAAGCTTTCAAATTTAATTACGGTGGCTTGTATTGGAATTATTGCGGTCCAATTATTAAGTAGGTCAATTATTATGATAAATTATTGCCACCCTCCAGCATAAAATTAATGATGACGCCAACGCATAAATTATTTGCTAACTAACTAGCAACACTGAAATATATAAATCGTGTTTTTGCTGAAAAGCCGGTAGTTCAAGATAAATGTTTTTTTTTCCTAACACATTTCTAATATCACTCATCTGCCATTGGCAAAATTGTCAAGATAACAATAGTAACTATGAAAAATAGAATAGACTAACGTGTTGAAATTCACAAACACTACCACCACCACTAGACCACCACCACCCCACCACCACCCCACCACCACCACCACCATTACTAGATGTGAAAAACATTTATTTGTGTTAATAAGTAACAACATTGTTACCAGTTTTAAATTCAAGATAACCACTCTTCAATAATCATCTGACTGTCATACTGTATGTAATCTGCGTCAATTCTATCATTATCTGTCTGTCCTTTGTCTACCCGCAAATCCATCAAAACATATTTTGTATTATAAAACTATAAAATTCAATGACAAATGCTCTGAATTATCTGAAACATTTCACGTATCAGGTGCATTCGATTACGCCGAGTTCAAAACACTTCAAATCGTGTTTAACTACACTTTTACGGCTCTTTTGTTTACTCATTCATTATCAGTCACATGAGCATCTATTACGATAAAGGATAACCTACTTTAACCTGTATAAATAAGATTTCTTTACATGAAAACCGACAGTTTTATTTTTATTTGCATTAAATTAATCGATTCGGAGTGTATTGGTTGTGTTTGTGACTATGAAGTTGTTATCCGGACAGGATAAGGAAGGAGGGGGAGCCTCTAGTTCCGCTGAGCAAGGTCTACTGGGAGGTCAGTGATCCCGTAGAATTATTATAAATACAACATCACGCTGTGTACCCCGAAGGGTTAGGCAAAGGTGTACCTATAGAGCACCCACATTTCGCTATTTATATTTAAGTCTCATGTATCAGGAGGCCCACCTGCAAAGCGTGGCGATTATGGCAAATTCTCCCCTTTTGGGGGAGGCTTATGTCCAGCAGTGGACGTCTTTCGGCTGATATGATGATGATGATATCAGGAGGTAAGCTTATACCCATAAACTGGGCATAAATCCAAACTATTAAGGCTTTTTCAAACAGCCGCGACGCGACAGCTCGACGCGACACTTGTAGAACAATTTCCATTAAGTTTTCATAGAAATTGTTCTACGAGTGTTGCGACGCGACCGTTGCGACGCGCTAGTCTGCACGAGCCTTTATAGTTTACGTCTATAACATTAATATAATACTAGGTATATAAGCCTAGCACAATGGACAAAGCATATCTAATACTCATTCGTAAGTGCAAACGGTCAGCTTAATCCAAATCCTGACATAATAATGTGAGTCTCAAATCAAATGAAATGTTCATGTATTTTCGCTGACTACATTTTGAGAGAAAAGCGGCTTTTCTCTTCGTGTATTTATTGTATATTCAAGTTTATTACTGTTCCAGTTTATGTATAAAATTATGATAATATTTTATCATCACACTAAAGTCATAGGTCGTATTCGCAAAAATCTCAGTGATATTCCAAAAACCAACGTATTTTAGAAAGTGTACCTTAACAACAATGATTCAAGGTAAATATTATACAGGTACTTAAAGAATTTAGTTCTAAAGAACTTATCGTTCGTACATTTCGTTAATAATTTTATGATTAATGATTTGTACCTCCCATCTCATTCTTGTTCTACCCAAGATGCTACATATCTTTAATTTTTCTTCTCGAATGATTTCTTCGTCGTCATCAAGAAAGGAACTGCATCGATGATGAGCATGGTCGGTGGGAGCACTAATTGCCCTCAGAATGTTAGCGTGCCAAATTGGTAGTCCATTTACTGCGTAAGTGCCGGACAGGTGTACTTGTACACCTGCATAGGCGTAGGAAATAGACTCTTAACAACTTTTTATCTCATTTTTATTTTTGTGTTGACTACTAACAACCCAACTAACGCCGTATTTGTAACTATTTTATGGACTGTGTATCTAACAGACAGCACGGTTGGCGCAGTGGTTAAGCGATCGACTGCTGTGCTGCGTGTAGCGGGTTCGATTCCCGCACGGAACAAATATTTGTATGACCTACAAGTAGTTGTTCCGGGTCTGGCTGTTTGTGTATGTGAATTTAAATGCTTGTAAACGCACCCACAATACAGGAGTAATTCCTAGTGTGGGACAACGTTTTTTAAAAAAAAATAAAGATAAATTAAATTATGCCATGAAGACCTAATGTGCGCTTTTTAATTTCTAAAGGGACGATATTATCCAAGTCATAGCCTTACGGATTACACAGGGAAGTAAACATGGAAATATATGAAGATTTAAAATTTCCGTCTAATTTAACTTTCTAACCTTCACGTATTTCCATACATTTTATGGATGTGGACGTCAATAATATTATCTTTACGTTAGAAGTTTTTTAGCATATGAACAAAATGATTACGGTACATTAATCATTATCAGACCCTAAGAAAGTGCTACGGAATTGTGTAAAAGTGCAAAATTATACTATTCTTAGTTATAACGTAATCGATCACGTTAAATATTATGTTAGAGATAAATGTCTTATTAGTCTATTTGGCTAGACTGAAATAATTTACTAAGAACTTTAGAACTTTAGTTCTTAGTATTACAAAAACAAATACAAAAAAAAAAACAAACTCAAAGGTTCCAACTTTGAAACACCCGGTGTTTTCTAAAGTCACAGGTAAAATAACCACTGTTCCTAAAACCAGGTAAAAAACTACAATTAAAGAAGCCCTTATCTCAAATACATATCTATGTAGACCGCTTATCGAAGCATTGTACAATTAATCCTTAATAACAAGTTGCCGACAGTATAATCATATTATTAATTTGCAAGATAACAGAGATAACGCATTTTTCGCGTGATCAAGTCAGCTTATGAAAGTAAGCCGCTAACTCATTTGTCGGTATTGGTAGGGCTCAAAGGAATGTGTACCTCGTTTCAAAACTATCTGATGGAAATGAAAACAAATAAATACATCTGAAAACGTACCTGTGGATGTCAATTTGCAGTGCCATTTACAAATTGAGTGCTTTCATTTGATTAATAGAATACTTAAACCCGAAATTCGAATTTTAAATCACATCTGGATGATTTGTTTTTGGAAATTAAGGTTATTTTTATAACCCCAACTTATTAATGTCACTTAAATTTATTAATGCTATCTATCCAAATAAGTTGTGAAAAAAACTCGTGAAATCAGTAGCGTAACTACAGGGTGGCTAGTCGGCAAAATGCCACGGGCCCCCAGCCGGAAGGGGCCCCTGGTCAGAGGAGAATCCCAACTTTAATTAAGGAATTTTAATAATTAAAATTTTTACTTAAACTACAATTGTAATTTCAGTTCACTATATGTACTTTAAATTAGGTACCTTTAATTTAAAGTGAATTATTAGAAAATCAAGTAATTATAATTAAAGAGTTTGTATGTAAGTATCTACTTCACGTAGTGATGTAATATTAAACTCGTACAAGTAAAAGTGTATAAATAAGTATTATAAAATAAAAAAATTACCATTATTATTGGTTCAGCTTCTTTATATTGGAGGGGGGAATTTGCCACGGGCCTCGAACGGTATAGTTACGCCATTGCGTGAAATACAAAGTTGAGAATAAATGTAAATAATTTTTTCTGTATAAATGTGTTACAAATTCCCTTTAGTGAGTGAGAAGAAAGAATAAGGAGAAGAATTTAACCTGAACTGCTGGATAATTGCCTAACACATTAACTGTAGGAATCGCTTTCATTTTGACAGTTCAACATCATTCATTGCGTTTTTGAGCAGACGAATTATTCAAACATATGAAACGATGGATTAGCAGTATCCTTCGAAATGATTCAGATTGTGATTGTTATTGTGTGACGCAATTAGAGTGTCAGTTTTATTTACACTTGTATCAGATACTTTCGGGGCTGACTATAATATACACTGTGAAATTATAATGGTTGTTTTCCCATAGCGAAGTGGTTTTGTCTTAATAATATAATCGTTTTATAAATAAATAAAATATTAGAAACAAAACATGGCAGATTAACCATTGTGAAAAATCACCACGTGCGAGAGTTTATTTTGCTTTGAACATTTATGCATCGTTGTTCCCTTTGTCGGAGGTGCGTGCGGTTGTAGTAGTACCTACAAGTTACCTCTAGTGTAACTATTGAGTAGTGTTTAATCGAGTTGATGAATATTTTTGCAATTATTTTAAAACAAAAAATCTTTTTTTTTTTTCACTTTTACTCTATGCTTCGAAAGTACTCCTTATGGCAAGTTGTTCTGACGCGGGAAAACAACCATTAAAATTTCTTGGTGTATATGTAGATGGTACATACAAAGTAAACTGAGAAATTGAATAACGCACCGACATATCAGGAATTAGGCTTATTTGAAAGTTCGAATTGACGTGAAATGTGGGAAATGGGGTCGTCAAATAATTCTAGATGTTATTGTGTTTGTAGTGTGTGGGGCTTGCAAGCTGTCACGGCGGGCGTTTTAGTGACATTTGACGCTGTACACTATAGCTCGTGATGTATGGCGTTCATAATTAAAATGGCTTTGGACAACGGTTGGTTATGCTCCTGGTTGCTGAAAAACCTGTTCAGTTTGAATTGTGGTTAAATGTCATGTCGACGTGTTTGTTTGGTTTTATTTTAGTAAACACGACATTTATCTGATTATTTATGAAACTGAGGATTTGTAGTTCCATGAATTTTATAAAAGGACAATGGAGAGGGCTTTGCTTGGAGTTTCCCTGTGTGATCGAATCAGACATGAAGATATTCGTTGGAGAACCAAGGTTGGGTTCTCCAACAGATCTCTTCATTTCGAAAAAAAATTAACGTTCTCGTAAGAAAATTTAAAAAAAAATTGTGACAGCAATATTTGGTATTGTATGAGGTTTTCGCTGTCTTTCTCTATACCATGTAGTAGATTATTCATGATGCTCAGCTTTAGAATCCTTCGTTGCCTTCGAGATTTAAAAAAAGCGCTCGTGACATGACACTGCTATATCCCCTTGTGTATAAATACTATAATCTATGTTTATTAAAAAACCATTAAAATAATACCTCCACCACACACAACTAGGTGCGGCATCGTTGAAACTAATTACCGAGGCCACTCAGGCTGTGTCGCCCATGATTAATAACTGCACGGGCAACTGGCTGCATTCATTACGTTTCTCACTGATTGTGATATTCAATGTAATGGTTTGCATTTGTTTGTTGCAGTCATTTGGCTGTTGAGCTTAGTTTGTAATCATCAACATTTATGTACGCACATATGATTATATGTATATGATTATAAAGTACGTTAAAAGGTGATGCTTATTTCTAAAGAAATCTCTTCCAGCATACCTGTCATCCGTGCCATACCATGTTCTGTGTGGTGCCGGACGTAAAAGAATAGCACCATCCCATTTCTTCTCATGGGTGTCGTAGAAGGCGACTAAGGGACTTACTAGAGAATGGGCAGCAGCGTTCTCTATGCATTTTACCACCATACTCCGATCGCCAACCCGGCTGCCAAGCGTGGCGATTATAGCTAATCCCCCCCTTTTTGGGGAGGCTTATGTACAGCAGTGGACGTCTTTCGGCTGATATGATACCTGCCATAGGAGAATAAAATACTTATGACAAAAAACAATTCACTAACTGGTAGTTGATACAAAAAGATACATATTGGGCCGTATGTATAAATTACTAGCTGCACCCCGCGATTTCACCCGCATAAGTCTTGATCCAGTAAGAACATCGGGATAAAAAGTATCCTATGTCCAAATGCAGGTCATAGTCTACCCGTGGGCCATTTCATCCACATCCGCTCAGCTGTTTTAGCGTTAAAGTATAACAAACAAACATACATCATCTCAAATCTTGAATATAAAAAGATTAGAGAGAAAAAACCTGTCAATGGACCGATTTATATGGGATCGGCGCAGAACGATGGTACGAATTTTTCCTGCACACTTTTTATTAGCCACCATCTTAGTGCCTCTTACCTTTCTAGCCTTGTTATCGACGCATGATTTTGTTGATGCCTAATTTGGTCTTCGAAAGTTTTGTTTCATGAAACAATAGTCTAAAGGTTCGTGCAGACTAGCGCGACGCGACGGTCGCATCGCGACACTCGTAGAACAATTTCTATGAAAACTTAATGGAAATTGTTCTACAAGTGTCGCGTCGCGCTGTCGCGTCGCGGCTGTTTGAAGAAGCCTTAATGACCCAAAAACAAGTAAATAAACTACCTATATTGTATTCTTATCATGAGATTTGAATGGTGGTATAGTATTTGACCACTATCACAACAATACACAACTGCATACTGAACATATTATAAAGTGTTTGAATGTAGGAGTCATCTTCGAAACTAAGGATCCGATTTCGAAAATTATTTTACTAATAAGAAGCTACAGTATTGCCGAGTGTTATATGACATATGTCAAGAAATGTCACCCGAACGACATCGCGGGCAGACGCTAGTATTTTAATAAACCCCTTCTAGCCTTTTCAGTTCTAGCTTACTCTAATGACCTGAAAGCACTACCCGCAAACAGCCAATGACATAACATTTGCTGTACTTAATAATCATTCTACCAACGGAATAATTGTCAATTAATTAACAAGCCATCACAAGTCTATACAGCCATGACGCACAACTGTATACTTGCGATAGAGCTCATCCAATTATTGTGGTCAAATGCATGCAGTTATTAGATGCAACGTTTGACAGGCAAATGGCTTTGAAATCTAATGACACATCACTTTCAGTCAAACTCATTATGCCAACATATAATCTATATCTAATTGAGTTGGGGTCAGATGGTGCTCGCTTTGTGTAAAATACTGTTGCCCTGAATTATTTTGCTGTATTATGAATTTTCGCATTATTAATGTGATGCTTAGGGTCCCATACGAACTTCAAAAGAAAAAACGGAACCCTTCAAGGATCACTTTATTGTCCGTCTGTTTGTCTGTCTGTCAAGACTCGAAACGCTTGGAAGTATGAAGAAATTAATTCCAAATAAGTAGGTCTAGGAATTAATATTTTAAGTCATAGAAATACTGTAGAAATACGTTTGATACAATAGTAATATTTTTTTTTGTACATATATAATAAAATTTGATACATATGATAAAAATTAAACCAAAGTATGCATTATAAATATTATCAATTCCAAATAATACATCCACGATACAAAAGTCTTAATATTTGTTGCTCTCGCTATTGTTTCTCATTTGGTTATGGTAAAAGCCAACCTTTAAAGTAGGGAAACGCTAGGATCTCCTTCTATCTTGAATATATCGCAAGTATTTGACATGCCGCTAAGCTCGCCGCGGTAATCACTGCGGTTACTTTGTTGTTGGTGTCTGTCTGAGAGAAGAAACTCGATATCCTAACAAACGAATTGCTCAAGATAGTAGCCAAGTATATAGGTATCGCCGTCGTACTTACCGCATAAAATACTAATAAAAGTCAGCAATTCTGTGTGTTTATCACTCAACTTTTGTTTTTCATTTCGTTTTATTTGTTACAAGTTATCTTCACGATTATTTTCTTTTCATGGAAAAACATCGCGCTTCCTCGTAATTTCATCAAATCGGTAAAAAATGGGAGAAATTACGAAAGGTCTACGAACGGAAATTACAAAATTATAAAGGGTCCCTCCCTGGGACCGGAGCTCTAAGGAAGTTCGTTACGTCATATAAAAATATGATCGAGATCGACATTACTAGGCGTTTTTGTGACGTCGATTCCGGAAGAAATTTCTGGAAAAAGAAAATATAATAAAATTTTTCTTGGAACCACTCAATTTTGGAACATTCTTTGATTCCCTTTTAAAGATTTGGTTCTTTTTCATAGACATCGTAAACTTCAAAACGAGCGGGCAGCTTCAGAGATCTTCAAAGCTCACTAAATCGTTTTCCGTTATTATAACCATGGCCCATTTTTTTATGAAGTTAACTTTTACGAACAGATAAAAGATGATCACCGATGACCTTGCCAAATGTGCCAAAAAGTCATGAAGATTTTATAGACATATTACCGAAGCGACTTAATTTTCTCATCAGTGGCCGTTGAATGTTATAGGTGGCCATCCCACGCAGTTATAAAGCTCTATCATAACACAAGCCAAGTATAAATAGCATCAATTATAAAGGTCTTCTGGGAAAAAACATGAAGTGTAGTTATTTAGAAACTGTGTGGGTGCAACACCTACCCCACGCAAGATTGATATTATTACCGTCTCGATATTTTTACTCCTATCTCTTTTAAAAGGTTATGTGGGAACATTGGAGAAGAAAGGAGGTAAAGAACAGAGATATTATTTGTTTAGAAATACATTGCCGCTAAATTCAAACCATAACTGTCATTCTTTGACAGTGTTATGAAATGACTATAGCACGGTAAAGTTATCGTACGGTGTCAATTCGAAAAACAATCAGTGATCGTGACTTTACTTAAATTACGTACTTTTAATGACGTACCTAATTCCACCCATTTAATATCACATAACATAACTTCACATGTTTTTTCTCGGAAGGTTTGGGCAGAAGAGCTACCATCTACATCATCATCATTTCAGCCAAAAGACGTCCACTGCTGGACACAGGCCTCCTCCAAGCTCTGACTTTGACCGGTTCTGTGCTTCCCGCATCCAGCGGACTCCTGCGGCCCTCACAAGATCATCGCTCCACCTTGTAGGAGGCCTTACAACTTTACATCTTCCGATACGCCGTCGCCACTCCAGAACTTTTCGGCCCCATCGGCCATCTGTTCTGCGAGCAATGTGTCCTGCCCACTGCCACTTAAGTTTGGTAATTCTTCGGGCTATGTCGGTTACCTTGGTTCTCCTGCGGATCTCTTCATTCCTGATTCGATCACGCAGGGAAACTCCAAGCATAGCCCTCTCCATCGCCCTTTGTGTGATTTTAAGCCGTCTTATGAGGTGCATTGTGAGCGACCACGTTCAGGTTCCATATGTCATAACTGGCAACACGCACTGGTCAAAGACTTTCGTCTCGCCCGCTTTCTCGAAGTTGGACCTACCTAACTGGAGAGTTTGTCCTAGGTAAACGTACTCGTCCACAACTTCGAGTGCAGCGCCTCCGACCGTTATGAAAGTGGGTGTCACATGGGCATTGGACATGACCTTTGTCTAGAGGAGCTTAAGTACACCCATATTTCGCAATTTACGTTTAAGTCCCACGGGGGCGAGCCATCAATCGGTCACAAATCCAGGCTCCGGGCTGATACTGAGAAATTCCAGATTGAAAAACCCAATACAACACTGCCCGACCCGGGAATCGAACCCAGGATATCATGCTCAACAGTCGATTGCGACTCTTAACCAATGAGGCAGTCGAGGCATTAATTAAGAAAGGACTAAACCCAGTTTTATAATTAAATGCACACCTAGAGTGTCTGGAATGTTGCCGAGGGCTTTAGGCGAAATATTTTTCAACAAAATGTTGTTGAAACTTCCACAGGCAGCCATCTCTGAAATGTGTTTGAAGAGTATTAATGAAACACGTACAGGTCCTATACAAATAACCTGGCACAAAATTGTGTAAATCTATTTAGGTGATGTGTACGTTATTCATCGACCCCTTGAGGCTAATTTTAATTATACTGTCAACACGAAAAGTAACTGATGAAGATATTTTAAGATTTTGCGTTTGATAAATGAAAACAGACTACTGCTATTTGTTGAGAAACGTTGAGGGGCTCACTAGCTTTGCCCGCGGCTTTGCTAACGTTCCCGTGGAATCATTTCCAACATACTTACACATGTTGTACTACCAGGGCAAAAGCAACCTATGTTACTCCTTATAACATCTCGGCTATCTGCCCGTGAAAAGCCCGTCTAAATCGGCCAAGCCGTTTCGGAGATTAGCCGGAACAAGCAGACAGACAGACAAAAATGTTAAAATTGTTTTTTTTTTGTTTTTGTTATATGTACCGTATATACTTTCATATACATTAAGTAAAAAGCTATTCTTTTGACATTACAAACAGACGCTTTAATTTTATTTATTTGTATGTATTGTATGCATAGATTATGTACCTATTCAAGTAAATTATTTGATTTAATTATTCCAAAATGATCGTGTAAATTCTGATAGCCAAATGAAATAACAGCCCTCATGGTTATTAATTAGAAATTAGGGTACAACATAACGAATCTCATTTCGGTTTAATAACTTTCATTCTTCACATGTGTACGAAACCCATGTACGCATACACCTACATACACACTTTTCTGTAATTATAGCCGACTCAATTACATCATTATGACGTTGTGGTTCCACAATCAGCCGTCGCATGTCAGTGGCGCCACTTGCGTGGATTCCTCCTTTAATGCCTCGTAATTCCACCCTATATGAGGTTTGCTTTCACGTGGTTTTTGTTTCATGTAACTTAAAAACGCTTTAACAGATACTTTAGGTGCTTACATTGCGTATTTAAAGTAAGGACGTCAATTTCAGGTATATGCTGCACGATTTCGTGATACGGATTTTACCATAAAGTAACATAAACTCCCACTAGGGTCACAGGTCGTCTCGCCAATGCTTTATTGGCGAGACGACCTGTGACCCTAGTGGGAGTTTTATTTAACCATCTCGATCAAACGCATCGAGCGCGTTCGGCGTTCCGATTGGTCCGTCACCAAACCAGGGCCAATCGGAGCGCTAAACGCGATCGATGCGTTTGATCGAGATGGTTAAATGAATCTCACACTAAGGCCTCTGGACGCGTACCGCGAGGGCTGGTTCGAGGACGCGCGGGAGAAGAGTTCCTGGATGGACTTGGGGGAGGCCTTTTCCCAGCAGTGGGCTTAAGCTAAAAAAAAAAATAACGTCCCGCCTGCATACCCCGAAAGGTTAGGCGTAGAATCACATTCCGCCATTTATGTTTTAGTCCCCTGTAATAGGGGACGAGCCTATATCCATCAACCGGGCACAAATCCAGACTCCGTGGTACTACTGAGAAATTCCAGATGGTAAACGCTACCATATTTTGCCCGACCCGATCTTAAATTTTATTTTTCGGTAGGTATATTTTATGGTCCCGTCATAAAATATACCAAAAAATAACATGTAAGGTAGATTTTCTATGTTAATAGTGTATTTTTATTCCCATAATAATTCCTTGATGCGAAAATCTACTTTCGCAAAAATTTGTAGCGCAGAAATAACAGTCGTCCCGAGCAAAATCAATTTCTTACATTTTCTCATAAAATTTTCGTGAAACCACTCTTTGCTTTTAAGTCAGTATTTCACAATGAAAAATGCTTCAAATATAAACAGTAAATTCTACCTTTTGTTCCTTTGTGCTGGTTTCTGTAAGACTTACTTTACAGACTTACTTGCTATAGTTTTACAATCGCATTACATACAGACCCGTCGCTTAGATTTACTTAACATAGGTACAACCTCAAGTTATTGTTGAGAATTCCGAGTATCAAAGGTCATAGTTACCACGGAACAGTTATCAGGTTAGCGCATCATACTGGTAAAGAGATTTATCTTTGTTTATGAAAGATGTATTTACACTACTTGCTATTGCTGCGAAAGAATAGGTTTACCTTACTAAACGTCGTCGAATTTTTGGTTTTAGGACATGATGGATGTTTTTCTTCACCGTTTTGAGAACAATGATGTTGAAATTATACACACAAAGGAAAGCATCTGCCGAACTTTCAGTTACATTTGGACGTTATTTCATATGTTTTAAAATTTACATATATAAAAATGACTTTTTAAAGTGACAATATTAATAATAGGCCATTAACAACTCTATCACCCTTCACAATAGTAACTTTTATTTACTGTTGTTTGCAAAACAAAAAATCCTAGTCAACCTACCCGAGGACCGGGTAAATTGGCCACAGACTTGGGCTAGGTTAACTAATACAGTAATTAAGTTAGCCGTAGGATTCACAACAAAAAGTATGAGTACTATTGTATAATGTCTAGGTATGAGATGACATTGTCGGCCTGTGATAATCGAGTGTGATAAGATGACGCAAAACTTGTACTGCTAACGAGTTTTTCGCAGTTAGTCAACCTACCCGTATACGCAACCAGCCCCAGTCTCCCTTACTATACTTTAGCCAAATGTACTTTTTATGTTATTGATAAAGATTAAATAAAAATTAATTTCTTCAAACTAGTCTGGGAAACGACAGTATTTGAACGTTTAAATTATATAAGACAATCCCCAAAACTCAACTCAACCGGTCTTCACCGCTTCCTAGTGTTTTATCTTGGAAGAAAAAATGGCTCAAAAAACTTCCCACTAGATATGTATTACCTTCCAAATACGTTCACTAATCTGTTTCATTCGCTGATATAATTTCTATACAAAACCGTTCAATTGCGACATAACAGAGAAACTATACTATTTCTAAATCTATCACACCGTACCGGTCGCTTGCGCTAACAGGCGCTTCACCGCTGAGTATAAAGCGCTGCGAGGCTGTATCCTAATGAGCGACCAACAAAGGGAACCCTCGCCTGTCAAATTAAGCTGACCCACCTCTGACTCAATTGTTATTCCGTTTGAAGCAAAATCGGTGATTGTATTAATCCCGGCAATAGTAAAACCCGGTGAGAATAAAAGGAAGTTTTGTAAAGCTATTTTAAATGGCCGTCACACAAGGCTAAAGTAAATAAAATGTTGTTTATTCAGGATTTTTTTTTCTATAAAATATTTTTGTGATTATGTCTCTAACTGCCTGTAACAGTTTCATGAGCCACTTAATAAAGTGATTTATAGAACAACAAAAACATTTTCTCCGGAGCATTTCAACCCGTTGTTCATACCTATGTACATTTTCCTTCTAAACATTTCTCTACTTTTTTAACAACAAGTCCTATTTAGACGTGTAACAAAGACTAAAACAGTTCTCACAAAAGATACTGGGTAAGTTTATTTAACACACAACTCCCAAGACGAGTATTAAATAAATAGCTAAACAAACTTAGACTGTGCATTTTTACCCATGTTAGAAGTATTAGCATCCTACCGCAGTTTTATAAAATGAGGTTACAAAAATAAAAATTTAGTCATCATAGACATGTAGGTCACTAATTATTTTTATAATTAATTAATCAGTAGGTACTGTTGTCAACTATTATAATTATTATCTTCACTACAACAGCGAGATTTCTTAATTAACTGAAGGTTTAATATATTAATGTCTTATAAGAAGCTTACGGAATTAGTTTTCTGAATATTGGTCAAATTCAAATTCAAATTGTTTTATTTGTAAACACAGGTAAAGTACAGATGTCAATATTGTTAATAAGAATGAATGCTATGTCTTGCCGTCAACGGCGCACAAATATATTTATAATAATTTCATTAATTAGTAATAAATAGGACAAAACATTCACTAAACATTATTACAAAATAAATAAATAAAACGAAATTATAACAATAAAATTAATGAAACAAATGTCAATAGATTACAATTGGTCGTCAAGGTACTCATTAATTGTGTAATTGTGAATATGTTATCAAAATCCGTTGTGAAATATAGAAGAACAATGCGGACAGAAAGACAGACACGAAAATCTACTGCAATTATCAAAAAAATATAATATATATACATACACATGTACAGGACATCCCAAGACTTTGCCACATGAAGGGAAAGTACCTTAAATATTGTAGATAGAATAATTTACTGAATGAAGACTTCAGTTTCATTTTAAAAACAATATGAACTGCATTCAAATAATTTAAAATAATCGCTTGTCTCAACCGGGAATCAAAGGAGACAATTTTTTTTGTTTGTGGTTTAGGCCCACCACAAAATGTGGCGTAAGAATAGTAATGATATTTATATTGGTTTATTCCTTATAATCTCTAGATTACAGTGGTATTATTAACAAAACTTGATGTAACCGAAATACTGTGAAATACGACAATCAAAACATGACCCACATAATAACCTAAAATCTCACAAGAATGATTGTCTAAGGAGTGGATAGGACTCATTGGTATTTTAAGTTAAAATAGTGCACTGTTCAATAATAAATAGCATTAACAAAGTCACGTCTGTACTACGTGACAAATTTTGATGTGATTGTCATGATTTGATAGACTGGTTCATGGAAATGGATTTGATGTATTCATTTCAACATAGCGCAACTTTTACCGGCCATTGACTGTACAGTAAGGAGTCATAAATGCTATAGCATACGAAGGGATTGCTATACACGCGCGGTCCGGGCCGAACCCACATCTGTGTGTATAAGTGATGTATCAAGTATCCACACAGAACGCATACCTCAGAACTCACACACTAGCGTCGAATAAAACAAAAAATATACTATCGTACAGAGTACGTAATTACGCCTTACTTTGATTGATTCATACCATAGCTAAAATTCACGTTCTCATATCAAGTTCCGATAGCTTGTAGTGCATCATCTTGGATTAAGAAACTCATAGGACTGGTATCAAATCTGGCGATGAGACTTTGATTTTTCTTTTCAACAATAATCTTCATTTATTCTTTTATTATTCGATAAATTAATATACGAGAATAATAATGTAGTAATAATTTTTTATTACTTATATTGTTATTTAAATAAAGGATTAAGAATAAAAATGTTTAATAAGTGATTACAAAATATTTATTCGTTATAATTTTATGAAGTATAAACATAACTAATAATAACTTCTTGTTAAAACAGTTTATTTTCTCATAAAGAACAATTTATTGAAGTAAAGTAGTTAATTGGTGAACTATGATAATCAGGCTTGAAATATTGTATCTTAGTAATATAATAATATTGTGCTATAATTAATACGGTTTGTGGATACTCTTAAGAAACCACAATAATCTACGCAAATCTACCCACGTAAATATAACAAATACAGACGCGTTATCACAATATAATTAAATGACTCAGTAATACTACTTTTAGTCTACTGCGAGTGAGCTCGTTCTCTCTCAAACCTCAAAGTTAATAAATCGTGTTTAATAGGACTTATTGAGGTTATAGCTCAAGTATTCATTATCATTACGAAAAGAAGATTGAAACTAAACCTCAAAATAATCTATATTACGGATATAACACAATATTATTTTAATATTACTAAAATCAATAAATATTTGTAATTTATAACTGTGTAATATGATTAATATACGTTACCGTTCACTAGTGGGCCCAAAAAAATTTGTCTCCTTTCAATTTTTTTTTTTAATAAATAGGTAATGAACTTTGAACGGCCTTTTTCTCTGACTCTGTCGTGCTTATAACAACTGACGTTACGTACTTCTATATACTAGATTATCATATCAAAGTATTACTAATAAGTACTTGTAAAAAGTACACACTTGAGAAACTATAATTCCCTTATTATAAGTGTATAATAAAATAATAATGTGATAGGAACATAAACAACTTTTAACAATATTGGTGTGCATATAAATATGTTCAGATATGTAGCTCACAATCGGAAATCCTCATGCTCTTGGACTATTGCCAATTCAAATTATTGTTTCAATTTCATATACGTTTTTGGAAAATACCTCAAGTGTCTAATATTATTTTTCTGATATTCTCGTTGCTTTAATTTCAGTAATCTTAGTAAATAATCAGTCGTCCCTATTCAATAACCTGATTGAGTCACTACTATGCTTGTCGTCCCTTATTTTTTTTAAACCTATTCCTGCAAAACAATTTTCTCATATGTTTTTATTGAAAAAACCCTGTTCATTGAAAAGCTGAAGAATGTATGGTCTACACCGCAAGTCATAGTTCTGTCCACAAGCACGTCTCCATTCCTACAAAACTTGCAAAACAAAATGGCCACCGACTCCGAGCAAATGCAGGGTTAATGATCAACTTAACCCTTCGCGCAGTAAATAAGCACGTCTGGCCTGCTGACAGGCGCGGTTGTGTAAGAAATAGCCCGACTTTACACGGGTTAACTAGATAAGTTGCAACCAAGTAAACTTGTACAGTTTTTGTGTTATTTTTATTATTTCCTTAGTCTCTGCAGTTTTCTTTCAATTTGCAAGTTGGATTGTTTGAGTTTTCCTTTTCGAAGTGCAGTTTTAAATATTTTATTTCGCTGTCCGATATTGTTAATTGGCTTCAGTAGTAACGAACAAGCTTCGGACCGCTAACGATTCTGTGGTTCGGCATCCGATTCGTGAAATGGACATAAGGGAATTGGATTTTTATTGTTAATGAGAGTCGAAAATTGTAATATTCCCTTAGTCAACAAGCAGTTGTTTCGTATTTTCAGTAAGCTATGCAGCAACATTTACGCTGTATCCCTGTTCATTACGATTGAATATATATACCTGTCCCACGGTGGGCGCCATTACGGCGGTCACTACACTACCCGCATTTTCTTATTTTCCCACTTCTTACACATTGGGGAATGTACGGGCCATATTTTTAGTTTCACAAACACTCACGACAAATAAGTTATTATTACGCCAATAAATTATGTTGGTAGGTAACTAACTATAAACGGTTTTGATACAGCTGTCATACAATAATTGATGCATGTTTTTGTATGTAGATTTATCTATTTTTCTCTCTGCTTTTACCAAACGAAATGTCTGTAAAGTATTAACCACTAACTTGTAATTAATTACATACCTCCGATTCCTCATGCATATTATCTACAAAAAAAACACACGGATAAAATCATTATACCCCACAAAATAAAAATAAACACGACCAACTGAGAATCAATTTGCGGTACCTGTCAAAACGTGGCTCCTTCGTCCGTAGGCGTCAAAGGTAATATGAGGCTCCCCCACAAAAAATAGCCCACATAGACAAATAGACAGATAGACAATAGACTACTACTTTGCACGTAGATTATGTTACCGCGAAGATACGGAGGGAAGACTGAAAGGTGGAGGTGAGAGTGATCGCGTTGGATATGAGCCATAGGATAATGGATTGATGAAATTACCCATTATTTTTTTGTCTATTTTTTTGTAATCGTCGGAAGGAAGGGAAGTGTTGCTTCCAGGTTTTTAAAACAACCATTCCTAATACTTTGCGAGAAAGATAAAATGGTATAAATTAAGATTTATCACTAAATATTGTAAAACAAAGTACACCACTGCGTCTTTCTGTCTGTCTGTTTATGCGCGATAAACTCAAAAACTACTAAACAGATTTTCATGCTGTTTTGACCAATAGACAGAGGGCTTCCTCATGAACCACTCTATTGGGATTGGCTATCGGTTTAGGTGCATAATTTTCGATGGATTTATGTAAATTGGGTAAAGCCGGCGAAGCGGCTGGAAAAAGCTAGTATTTTCTTTTTACTCATCCAATTGAAGTCAGTAGATAAGACTGACCTTTTTTTATTTGCATCTTGTAACTTGTTGTTAAAGTTTTATCAAAAAAGCTTTAATCAAGAATGCGCTGATCAAATTAAAATAGAGTATTAAATCGGAGCTACATTGATTGCATACACAAATGACAGCAATAGAAAAAAAGTAATTAGATACTATCGGAAAATTGCTCTGATGGCGCTTCAAAGATTGTTTCTGCCTACATTTATGAGGGTAGTCGAGCAATTTTTTCTATTTTATCACAAAATTCGCCTTTTTGTGAAAAACGTCGCAACTTCGCTCGAGCCGGAACAATATTGGGTTCAAAAAGTTAAGAATTAGTGGCGCCGTGCGATTCAGCAGTAAACCGCAAGCCGTTTAATTTACTGGCTGCTCTCTTTGCTAAAAATAGGTTTGTTCGTTGGGCTTTATTGCCAAAAGTAGTCGAAGGAAACTTTGAAACATGCCGACTGAATACCGGGGAAAACAAAAAGAGGAAAATAAAAACCTGCCATTGTTGTAATACCAAGAACAGTGGTGGCCTAGTGGTATTAGGTCCCACTTACGAGTTGTAAGTCATGAGTTTGAACCCAAACAGGCGCAAGCAAAGCGCCTTAAATAATTTAATCACCACTGCTCTCAAAATGGTGGAGGAAAACGTCGTGAGCAAACCGGTATGTTTTAGAATAAAAATTCGAAGACATGTGACATCTTCCAACCCACACTGGGCTCGCGTGGTGGATTACGGCCCATTATCTCTCAACGAAAGGAGGCCTGCTGTTTATTCCCTTCAAGTAATATGTATGGAACAACACTATCTCTAATTTCGGCCCTATACCATTGCATTACACATAAAAATACTCAAAAATCTCGCCTTTTCCGATGGCATGATAGGCAGAAATTACACAACGCGACCTGCTGCGATCTTTACATACTGCTTATACTTCGTTTACATGCACAACAATATTTAACACTGCACTAATTTAAGTCAAAAACCACTAAAACATATCTACATACTTATTTGTAAGTTTATCACAATCTTACTACATCAAATAAAATCACAAATATCTTAACAATACCCAACAAATAAACGTTCCATCCTCAACAGCAACTTCTGCAACGCGTTGCCACTAATTGAACTGTTCACACTGTCTGCAATTGAAAAAAAAACTTAATTAAGTAACGTGCCGCTAATGGGTGTTTTAGTATAGCCATGAGTCAATTACCGGCCGGCGCTTGTTTGCTTAAAATCAAGGATGCTATCGGTATAATGGAGCTATTTTATTCTCTTGTTCAATACGTTCTTATCATCATCATCTCATCATCACTTCAGCCGAAAGACGTCCACTGCTGGACATAAGCCTCCCCCAAAAGGAGGGTTTTGCCATAATCGCCACACTTGGCAGGCGGGTTGGCGATCGCAGTATGGTTGTCAAAATGCATAGAGAACGCTGCTGCTCATTCTCTAGTAAGTCCCTTAGTCACCTTCTACGACACCCACGGGAAGAAATGGGATGGTGCTATTCTTTTACGTCCGACAACATACGGAATCATCATTTGCGTAGCCTTTTTCCCACTATGTTGGGACTGCCTCCAGGCTAACTGGTTGCAGCTGAATTCCAGTATTGTACATGGAGCGACTGTATATTGAACCTCCACAGCCCAGGTTGATCCTTTCTGCTGTTATTACTTAGCCACGAATACTTTCTTCTCACAGTGCAATATAGCGTGTTGACCTCTTAGTTTGTGCACGGCACATTTTGACATTTTTATTTGGACTACGATTCGGAATCCTTTTAAAATGTGTGACGCATTTCATTTTATTATTCGCCACATGTCCTAACCGCGCCCACTAAAGACAAAAAGCTCGGCATTGCACACGCTACGCGTTACGCTCCTACGTAGCACAGCGCTACGGCGTAGCTCGTAGGGCTACGATCACATGGTCTACGCGCTTTTACTACGGGAAGCTTTCTTTGTTTTATTACACATCATTTAATACTTGCAAATACATCACGCCTGTATTCCCGGAAGGGTATGACAGAGGTCCAACTATAGATCACTCACAGTCCCATGTAACAGGAGGCTAGGATACTGCCATGTACCGGGCCCAAATCTAGACTGCGAGTTGCTACTGAGTCATTCCAGATGGAAAAAGCCCAATAACTCTCACTTTTACTTTATTTTGATAAAATAAGTTGTATACGGGGAAATAAAATGTTCTGGAGCCAAGGTTGTTGGTAACGAAATGGTTCCTTGTCCGTCTATACATCTTTTTGGGGCTGACTGTACAGACGCTGACCCAATAAATACAGTTTGATAAATGTTAATCGCAGACACTGAAGTGATTAACGATGTAACTTTGACATAGCGATAGCTAAAATTATAAATTTTCGCCTCGCCGGGATAATTACTTAATTTTCTTAAAAGTTCATCAAGAATATTAGCGAGAAAATAAACCAATGAAGTTAGCTACTTAATTAATATAATAAAAAGCTCGTTTATAGTATTGAAAATTAGTCGCTTATTAAATTTTTCCCCGGATAAATGTTGATGATGATGAATATGATAATTTATGTGATAAAATTAGCAAAGCACACAATATGGTGTATTTCAAATAAACAAGAACATTGTTGTTACTTTGTGGTTCTGACTATGATATCATCATAAAATAATAATATATACCATTTAATGTTTCTCTAAATGATCAATACAAAATGTAAGAAAATATAGCTCCCATAAAAACCGCGCCTTCATTTTTTTTACCCACAAAACCGGCTTTTAAACCGACATTTCAATCAATCTTGATATTGTGTCATACACACAATATTTTTACGCTATGACGTCACACCGCTTTTGAAACCCCTTGCCATAGATTGAAGTCAACATTTTTTATGGCATGAAAGTGATTTCAAGCTTTACGATATCCATACGTACTGCTTTTGTTATAAAAGCCATAATTTTCAAGAATTTATAACATTCCGTTCGCAATCAATTTTGATATTTTCTGGTGAGCAGCACTAGCCTTCATTGTAATATGTATGAAAATATAAAAAAATACAGTATAAAATAATTAAATACATTCCCATTACTTCATACACAACACCATAATTTTTCCATGAAATTATGTGTACCTATAGGTACTGCACAACGTCTTTTTAAATCATAAATCTACATAATGACCGTACCAAAACATGAATGGCAAAAAACTTATATAATTTTTATTATAATAAGGGAAAATAAAACGCGGAAAAACAGCAATAAACAAAGTAATTTCAAGTATTTCAACCATCGACAAAAGAATATTTTACTGGTCAAATTAAATTAAATTGGTACGAGTTCTCACGATTCCAATACGAATTAATGAAGTAACCAACACCTGCAATGAGTTCTCGTATTCCTAAAGGAATAAATAAATTGTCTTTTTTTTGTGTGTGGGAAATCACCAAATAACTTCTCCCGCTCTGGATGGAGCGGGAGGGTGTATCAGACTTTTACTGACTAAAACCCACCCGTGTTCCTTCAGTTGCCTGTGTGCCAGGGGCCACGGTATCTCTTTCGAACAACCCGCATCCCTGGCAGTTCCTTTATTGTCTCTGAAAATATAAAACACAGTATTTGTTTCACTGCAGGGCAAATGGTTCTTCTCATTTGCGGAGAAGGAATGATCATTGAAAACTAAACCGCTTTAATTATGTTAATTAATATAAACTCGAATTCGAACTCAATTGACTCAAAGCTTTTTTTCCTTCAATAAACCAATAACAGGCACTTTTGAATTGTCAAGGGGTCGGTCAGTTAAAAAGATGAAGCCAGTCGCCCATTCCAAAGCTTAGTAAGTACCTATGGAGAAGAACGGGAAAGAAATTCCATGGACACTCTTTTAAATCAAAATATTGTTACAAAAAATCGTTACTTACATCATTCATGTGGAAATTATGCATGTGAGAACAATGTAAACAGACGTGCACATTAAAATGTATAAAAAAATACATTTCAGAAATTAGAAATATCGTGACAGCATAAAAGATGACCAGTCCCTACTGATGGCGCCCGTTCACGAAAATGACATATGGATTAACTCTGTATTGCTGACTGCCTCCTTAGTCTAGTGGTCGCAAATTCAACTGCGGAGCACGAGGTCCTGGTTTGATTCCCAGGTCGGGCAAAGTGTTGTTCGCTTCCCATGAGGAATTTTTCAGTAGCAGCCTGAAGTCTGGATTTGTGCCAGTTTGATGGCAATAGGCTCGCCCCTATTACGTGAGACTTAAACGTGACTGGCGAAATGTAGTTGTACACCTCTACCTCATACTTCGTGGATAACAGGCGTCATGGATGTATCTAATATAAACTCACCTGAACACTAGCCTATTAATATACTAAAACTAGTAATACTTGTTCCGTGTGGTGCCGAACGTAAAAGAATAGCATCTCATTTTTTCCCGTGGGTGTCGTAGAAGGCGACTAAGGAACTTACTAGAGAATGGGCAGCAGCGTTCTTTATGTATTTGACAACCATACTGCGATCGCCAACCCGCCTGCCAAGCGTGGCGATTATGGCAAATCCCTCCCTTTTGGGGCAGGCTTATGTCCAGCAGTGGACGTCTTTCGGCTGATATGATGATGATGATGAATAATACTTATATATAAATATATATATCCTAATATTCTAATACCTTGAAACGATGAGAAATTCTTGTATATATGTATATATATAGGGTGACTGGTAATTAGTGACCGACATTTAAACACATGATTGTACTCATCATAACAAACAACTTTCCCAAACAAACAATTTTTATTTATGTAACTAGCGCATGTCCCCAATCACCCCAATAGAATGTTGAGTGCCTAACAAGAATAATACACCATCAGCTGTAATTTAACTTAGTTACCCACAAACATAAAACATCCACTTTTACCATGCATTATTCTTTTGTCATTCATTTAACCATCGTGCGGATCGCGCGCGCGCTATCAGCTGTGAGTCGCTTGACCCCGCAATCCGTTGTTAAATTAATTAAAAAAAGAATAAATGCATGGTAAAAGTGGATTAATGTTTTTTGCTTGTAGCTAACTAAATTAAATTCTTGTTAGGTGGTACTCAATATTCTATTGGGGTAATAAAATTGGGGTCAATAATGTAGACAAATAAAAAAAACGTTTCTTTTAGAGAGTTGTTTGTTATGATGATTACAATTATGTGTTTAAATATCGGTCATTAATTGCCAGACACCCTCTTAATATAACTTGAATCTCGGAAACGGCTCCAACGATTTTCATGAGATTTAGTATGCAGGGGGTTTCGGGGGCGATAAATCGATCTAGCTAGGTTTCATTTTTAGAAAATGAAAAAAAAACCGGTCATCCAGTTATTAACATAATAAATATGAAAGTTTGTATTGTTTTCATATTTTGATATTTAGTTGTTTGGATGTTTGTTACTCAATCACGTAAAAACAGCTGAACGAATTTGAATGAAATTTGACGCACAGCTAGTTTATAAGCTGGATTAACATATATAATATTTTTTATCCCGGTATTACGTTCCCGTGGGATAATTTCCGACCTCCACGCGGGCTAAGCCGCTGGCAAAAGTTAGTAATACATAAACCTGAACCATCATATTTGTATTACGAAATCAAACAGCCGTTACTTACGCCACTAATTTCATCGTATCCGTTATTAGTTTACCAATAATGTGATTACATTTCACTAAATTCGTGTTAAGTCGACTAATATCCTATTATTAGTCGCTTTAACACTAATAATCTTCAAATTAAACACGAGCTGCTGTAATATTAGTAACAGTTATGTATAATAACATAATATGTTTGAATAAAGACAGAATTTAGTCCAACATTTTCTTCTCAAAGAAAATCTGCGAATAGTGCTTAATCTAGTAGCCTAACTACCGTTTCAACACAATACAACGAAAACACTTTGTTTGCGACAGTACATCGCGAGCGCTCGTTAGATACATTACCTTATTACATTAGCATGTACAATCGAAAACAAAACAGAATATTGAACAAAAACAAAAATTCTTCGTTCCATATTTGTATTGCAATGCTGAGGCGCAAAATGAAAAAATAGGCCATGTCACCGCAGAGCAAAAAATTCAGCGTGACCATTGTATAGGCAAATCAAACTGGCCGACCTATCGACCGATCGGCGAATGTACAAATGACCGAAATTAATCAAAACTGCAACGTATAAAGCGATCACAAAATCGGACCACATTGTGATCGGAATTTATAAATTGGAAACGGTATGACGTATGTGGATCCCGAACAATGGGCGCTGCGTTGTATCACGATCAAATAGCTGCAAGTAGTAATCCTGTATGGTGAACTTTTGTGATAAAATTATGTAGAAATATTTATCTTCGTTGAATTATTTAGGACGTAAATTAATTCGTGGGTGTTTGTTCCATGTTCGATGTGAGATAGTCCATCAGGTGGACCATTGTGCGTGAACCATGGTGGTTATTCCAACCAGCCTACCTTCCAGAAGTTGATCTTCTAGTCTGTTAAGAACATGTGTAAGATTTGGGTCCAAAGCTGTAAGTAACGGTTGAGATTATTAGGTGGAAGTAAATACATGTGTGAAAATTATGGAAATGTTTGTGATTAAGTTTTCAATCTACAAATTAAGTATACAATCAATCAAGTACCACAGTTACTCAAGCAAAACGTCTCAGAAACGTAAAGCCAGCTAAAATTAATTGGAAATGAATTCAAATACCTTAAAATCTGTTCGCTTCGATGAGTCTCATCGTTTTATCTGATACAATAAGGTAAAGCATCTGTTAAGTAATTATGTTCCTCTGCTCCTGCCCCCTCCCCACCTACGTCGATTGCATTCGCTTTATGTTAATCTTCAAAGAAGTCTTTGTATTCGTTCGCATCTATAGTCGTCATTCTAATAAAGTCTAAGTTATTGAAAGTATTTACCGTTTTGCTCATTTTTCAGTGACGAAGTCTTGCAGATTTCTTTATTTTTGAATCAAAACAAACATTGAATTAATCTTAAATCTCCTGTGATTATCAAAAATAATATTTAGTTAATAAAAAGGTCTTGATAATAAAGTCTTATTTTCAATGTCAAATCAACCAGTTGAAATAATTAAACAAATTGAACTATCATAATCAACAGAGCGTAGCACATAGACAGGCTGCGTATAATCAACACACGCACACACTCATACGAGGAGGGGTTGCGTCGTGACGTCACGGGGAAACAAGACGGCGCATATCATCAGTTGCAAGAGTAAGCGAGAGGGAATATAGGCCAAGAACCGACCTACCTTCTGATGCTGATACAGTGGCGAGCCGAGCCACCTATAGCAGCTAGGGAGCTTGTAATAAGGTCGCTCGCAAACGGTATACAGCCTTCAAATTATACTATTCACTATTTTATAAACACTGATGACTCATGAAAAGTAGGTTACCGCAAAATCTAAAAATAGTTATTCCTGCATATTTCACAGCCCGCTGCGAAAATCCTTTTCAAGCTATCAATATACAAACAAGGGCTTCCATGCGTGCAGCTTCGCTTTTCCCTGAAATAAAAACTGAATTTAAAAATTCATCCGCACTCGCTTGAAAAAATTCATTTTAAATTTCCACTTCGCCAACTTTATTCATGAAGTTTTGAAGCTAAAGTAGAACAGCTCTTTACAAGATTGTTATTTGAATTTTGTTTTTAATTTATAGTCAGGTAGCACTCATTAAAAACGATTTTTTTTTGGGTTTTCAGGCGTATAGTCACCAAAAGAGATAAGTAACCAGCGTCGTCGGATATAGTTGAAGAATAGCAAGAAACTGACATATAATTTCGGATGAAACTTAATTTCATAAATGAACCATTTGTTTTCTATAAATTAAATTTCAACTACATCCGACGGTCCTGGTAACTTATAACTTTTGGTGACCGTACATTTTAAGCCTTATCGGCCTCAGTTTAGCAGTGTAAACAATTCTTCAGAGAACGCGATACTTATAATAACTAAGGTTATAAAAATACTGCTGCTATTAAATATTTTACGACTTCATACTAGCTTTTGTCCTTAACTATACATACTTGAATGTAAGTTATTGTTGTTGTGAACTGCGCGTCAAAGTCAAGTGACACTTATGGAAAATTATATAATATACTAGCTGACCCAGCAAACGTTGTTTTGCCTTATTTTTTATTTAGGGGTGGACTACCCCTAAATTTAGGGGGATGAAAAATAGATGTTGGCCGATTCTCATAGATACCGGATAAGCACAAAAAAAATCATCAAAATCGGTCAAGCCGTTTCGGAGGAGTATGGCAACGAAAACTGTGACACGAGAATTTTATATATTAGATATAAAACGTCTATTTTATCGCATATTCATATTAATTTACTATCTGCTACCCGCGGCTCATCCCTAATGAGCTTAATATAACATAACCTCACCACGCCTTGTTCTCTCGGAGGTTTGAGCAGAGGTGTACCTACACCCAAATTTCGCCAGTTATTGGGTAAATTGAGCTTAATTTCAGAAAATTGGTTGTCATGTGTAACGTAAATGTCACCAGCCCTGAGAGTTTAATTTACATAAACTCACTAGAGTTTACCGTCATCTGGTAAACTCTGGCGAGTTTAGGTAAATTAAACTACTGTCCCCAATTCTAAGCCATTTGACAAGATGTCTCCAAGACATTTAACACACGGAAATGAAATCCCAAGGGGCGGAAGCTGGCAGCAGACGGCTCGGATATGCAAATGCACCGGTGCAACTGTCATTTGCAGGCGGAAACCCAGTTTACCTCACTAATATTAAAATGATGTTGAAAGCTTAATTTCATCGTTATTGTAGCCTGTTGCCTGACGCTTTCTTTTTTGCGATTGCTAGTCATTTTAATGTTCTCTTTGAAATACGGATGTTTTTTTTGTTTTTACAACTTTGACATACAACTTTACGTACTATATACAAGCAAACACGAAAGTATATATATATATTTATATATATATATATATGTGTTATATACAAGTGTATAAAAAGGGGAAGAGCTCATTTTTTCATTGAACTTCGTCCGCATCGCTGTCAATGGTAAAACTGCCCAAAAGATATGTCACATTGGATGGCAACGCTGATTCTTCGGCCAGAACTATGGTAGGTACCTATATGATGGTTTATTATTCTATTTTAATTAACAGCCCATATTTTTCCAAATAAAAAAGAATGCTTGCAGTCATGAGTACACATAATCTATTCTACTGTCTAGTATCAAATGTACCATTGTTAAAAAAGTACAGTAGCGCTGCCCCGAATTTGTTCTACTCCAAAAAACAGCAAACGGAGTGCCCATTACGATCTCACGTCCAACGTTAACTTAATGTATAGCAATAAGCTATAGTATTACAAGTACGTTATGTTACAAGTGTACTACAGAATGTTAGTTGAAAGTCCCGAGGGACTGGAGTGTCCAATCCAGCGTGGTGGGCCTTCTAAAATGTACCAAGGTTAAACGCTACACTATTTTAGAACACTTATAAAGTATTCAGCGGTTTAGTTAGCGCGTTTCTGCGTTTCTATTTAAGTATTCATAACTTTTCCTATGTAACATTTATTCGTGTGTATTTCGTTAGCATAATTCATAGTACAACGTAACTCGACTCGTAAACTTGACAAATAAATGACGACGTAAAGTAAACGAAAACGGAAAATCATATCGCTAATCATTTATTAGTTGGACAATTATCATTGGATATTGTAGTAAAAATAAATAAGGAAGCTAATATAGCTTCGTAAAAACCCCAAAGCTGATGCCTAATTTTAAACCTATCCTTTTTGCAAGCACTTTTGCACTCCTTTACTATGCTAATTTATTACACAAACTCCGAAACCTAATTGACTCGCATTTGCATTAAAAATTCTAAAAGGAAATAGCCGTTTTCATAACAACATGTTTATAAAATCATGGCTTGAAACCCGCGAGTGGAATATGAATGGAAATCATCCATTCTTTATGTTTGGTGGGTGTGATCACTTTTGCTTCCGACCCCTTCGACGTAGCCATGCGTGCTCGCTGCCCAGTCATACCACGAAGAAGATACAGAAAGCCAACTCGAAGGAACACCTTACTCATAATAATACTCGCTATTTCAGTTATTTGGCCTTAGGCCGCCACTATACCAGATGACCAATTTGATCATCATTATCATCCCCACTTCAGCCACAACTGAGCTTTAGAAATAGGCCCCATTTATCCAAGTTTAGCCCCCAAATGGAAAAAATATCGTCTGCACATCTCGCTGCCGAACGATCGCCTCTCATGCGCGATTCCAATCCTAAGAAAAATTGGAGCTGGAGAAAAAATGTGGAGCTTCTGCATATATATACACAATTTGTAATATTGTGTAGAGGTGACGACACGCGAATAAAGCAACGAGGCCACGCTGCTGATTTCATATTTTTATGTTATTCTCTCCTTTCTATAAAGCTAATTTTCATGTGGGAGTACATTATACCATTTCTTGTATATTTTCTTATCGCTGCAGTTGTTTATTAAATATAGCGTTTACAGCAGTAGGTATGTGTTCACGGTAAACGTGATGTCATTCGATAACTTCAGTCCTCAAAGGATAATATTCACTGGAAACAAAGATGCAACGATACCTACGTACCTATTTATTGTCCTATGTATTTTATATAACTGGGTGCTTACTTTGGAATATAATTCCGATAGATCGACATTGGTCAAACGTCAGTTGGTTGAGTTAAACGTCAGGGATTGGCTAGACTCAGTGAGTCCAGCCAATTCCAGACGTTTGAGTGACAATGCCAATGTCGATCTATCGGAATTATATTCGAGAGTAAGCACCCTGATGTTTCGGAAGGGTAGAATAGTACAATTTGGACATGCTCTACCATCTTCTCTCTCTTCTTCTCCCCTTGGCCACCCAATGCTGAGTGTAGATCTCTTCCAAATCTCTCCACTTTTGGCGGTTTTGTGTCATGGCTATCCAGTTTTGGGAGTGTAATAACGTACTTTTCGATCAGTCAACAATTTGTCATTTAATACAAATCGAGGCACCTTATTGAAATTAAAACGACGGTTCCCCGGCTATTTGATCTAAGCGACATTTTTTGCGAAATTGAGTTATTATATACATATTTGGAATCAGAAAAATCGCGGATTCCAAATATGTATATAACTCAATTTGGCAAAAAATGTCGCTTAGATCAAATAGCCGGGAACCTTCGATAAAATACTTCATAATTTTTCATATCAAACTATATTCTCAGTACATAATATTAAGGAAATTTTCAGTAAATGATCACACATTCCAATTGAATAGATCAGCGATAATTTAATGTAGTTCCAATCATGCACGACGAATTGTAATTAACTAGTAAATTGATTTAGCCACGCAGTAGATGTATAATTTTATTGAATTTTCGCATTTATTGAGTAAATTGGTAGCAAAAGTAGGTTCTCGAGTAATCTTCCTGCCTTAACAGAGTTGCCCCAAAGTCCTAACAGATTATCTGCTTACCTGAGAAGAAAGAAGTTATCCGTCCCAAACTTTAGATAGGTACGGCCTTGGGTGCGGCCCGGTTGACTCTCTAAATAAGTTTTTCTGGACTCGGAAAAGCTAAATTGGTGTTTCGCACCCGACCGTTGTCGTGTGCTCGTTTTTCGTGTTTGAACAAGAATTTCTCTGTTTATGGCCAAGGATAATGGGCTTTGTTACTAGCGGTACAATACAGAGTAGGTCGCTGCCGAAGTGAGCAATTTATCGGCCTCTGTCAGGCCAACATCCCGCATGGGGCCCGTTGAGAGCTAGTGAATAGGCGCGACCGCAATTAAAATATGGCCGACACAACACCCGCTCACAAAGACCTTCGGAGGATAAATACGGCGTCCCTGCGGCTTCGGGGACGTACGTTGTATTTCTCCGTCTGTAACACGAATTACTTTACCTTTTTACTGGCGATAACTTTATTAGGATGACAAAATTCGTTTCAGAGTTTCCTCTTTTATCGTGAAAAGTAATTGGCTAGTATAAAATGGAGTTCTTAGGTTAAAAGCTTGCAACTTGCCGCTTAATGCAATGTTGGAACCAATTACTTTATGGGGACAATTCAGAATGTTCTGTCTTGTTTATCGTTGCAAGTCGTTCTTCCTTCATAACCAAACAAGCGTGCCTGAGACTGACATTTCAATTTACATTTTGCAATTTTAAAATTTATTAAATTGTTATATATCTGTAAACTGTATTTTGTGGCAATGACATGAACAACACAATGGTCTAGGTATTTACGAATTACTGTATTTTCACAAATGAGGAAAGAAAATCATTTCGCAAATAAAATAATAAAAAATAAGAATCGTTTAGTAGAATCTGCAATAAAAGTTTCGATTGGGATTCTGGGAATTAAAGAAAAATTGAATTGCTATTCGACGTGGTTTGCAATTGGATCGCTCAGAGCCCCAACACTGGGTGAGATCGCTACGGGCTTACAAACTACTGTTGAGTACAACACTCTAAGTGTTCATGTTGTGTAATAATGTTACCCATTGCTTCAGAGAGTTCCTTGGGGAGTATATCGTATACACAATAAAAACGACCGACCTTAGCCCATGGAAAGTGAATATACGTTGAAAATAATTACTAACAAAAACATTATAAATGCATTGTTATATTCTTTTATCAGTAAGCCCTTTTATTTTCCAATGCCTTAATTGAGCACAATAACCCTGATTTTTCCCATTAATCTAAGATATTAAACTGGGTTCGAACCGATTAATAGGTTTTCGTCACTACTAATTGAAAATTGTCCATTAGTAATTAGCTGTCTATAAAAACCAATTCGAATACCCAATGAAATAAGAGTTACGAAATGGAATCAGTCCCCTTTGTACATAAATTTATTTTTCGAGAAATATTGGATTCATGGTTGGTAGATATGTAGGTCCCTAATTCCTAATTCATATTTTGTTTTAGGGCTTCTTTGATTCTGATATCGATAAATCATATATGTATTACGTAGAGAAACATATTGATGCTGGTAATAATCATTATATAATTACAATCAATGCTTTTTAAACGTCACCTTGCGTTTTACTTTTCATGTTACTTTATAGTCATCACCTGCCTAGCCTTTTCCCAGGCTTTTTGGGCGCGGCTTCCAGCAAAATCTAATGTGACTGAATAACAGTATTTAACAAAGAGCGACTGCCTATCTCACCTACACAACCCTGTTACTGGGTAATTTCTTAAGTTTGATTGTCAGACTTTTGGTCTTCTGACGACCCGTAACGACTGTCAAAGATCCACGAATGACAACCGGAACCAAAAGCTTGGTATGTAAAGATTACCCACCCATTGATCAACCGCGGGAAGCGTAGCCGATTGACCCGTATGGCTGTTGTTACTTAGCCAGAAACTGCTCCATGTTACTTTAAAATATTGTTATCTAATTCAGTTCAATTTGCTTTTCCAGGTATGTGGATTCAGACTGATTTCATCAAAGACATAACATCTACGTAAGTACCTAAACCTTCTCCTGATACCGATTTTATACATCTTCCCATAAAAATTAAATCTCATAACGAACCTCGTAGGGACGAAATTACAGCTGAAGGATTTCACATCTGATCTTAGAGTTAACAAATTCCACTTTAGAAGCCCTAACTCAAACTCAAACGCTATTGAAGACTTACGAATTGCTTGGTAAGCAGAACTAACTACATCAATATTGCCCGAGAATAGTTCTTTGATGAAACTAGCGGAGTTTCCAACGAAAACTAGACGTACCTGTTTGTATTTATTTAAGTCAGCTTACACACGATTTATTTTCAGTAAGCTCAGGTTTTTGGTTGAAGCATTTTGGTTGACAACTTTATCGATAAATAAAGGGTATTCGTATGAGCGCACATGATTGATTCAGCTGAGCCGTTAATCTGAGAGATGAACTGTTATTTTTCTGATTTACTTTTTGTCACCGATTTTATTATAAACTTTAATCAAAGCTTTGTAAAAATGGCAGATCAAGTAAAGAATATCACATTTAACAAACGTTTAACCTTGGTTTAGTTAACATTAGAATACAGTATTAGTTTCCGAAACATTGATTACGTAACCAGCCCCAAACAATTGAATGTTACCGTCCATTGCCTTACAGCTGCGCCCTCGACGCTTCGTTAACGAAAATTTATCTAAAATAAGGAATCTTCTTTCGTCAGTTAACCCTTCCATTGTAAAAGAATGTCATTAGGCAGCCTGTGAATATTTCAAAAGCGAAAATCGTAGCAAATTGAAAGAGTGGGGGTAGTACCGCCGGTAGTGTTACATCGGTCTTTATCGTTCTGATACGCTACGTAAACGTTTTATTCTGTAATTGGTTTTACGTTTTTATGGATTCCGCCTCGATTTTTATATTGATACAGGCGTACTTTTATGGTAATATTTTTTTATTGCGTTTCCTGCCGTTGATGCCTATTTGGAGCCTGTACTTATGTTCAGAGCACAGAAAGAATGAAGGAAACGTAGCGATTTCCTGGTAAAATATGCATTAACTTTGAAACTAGTTACTGCAATCTCATTCCCGATGAAGAATGATAGAACGTAAAACTATTCATCTATCTGAGCCAAAACCTAATTCTACGATGTCTGTTCATAGGGCTTTTTCCCAGTTTATAATGTAGTAAGTTTAATTAGCATGAAAGGGTGCAAGTTAATCACCTCCCTGTCCCGCGAAGCCTGCCCGCAAATGAAACATGCTGACATATTAATTTTGAGTTAACAAGCACACTCCACTTGGAGCGAAACAGAAATATTTATGAAACCACATCATAATGTACTTGTTCTGCTTATAAATTGACCTAATAAACGAAGATTGGTATATTTATATGTTGTCTAGTACTTTGCCTGCGACTTCGTCTACCCTACATTCTCTACCAAATTTCGGAATTCGAGAAGTTCAGCCTTATTCCTTATTTACATCGTAAAAGAAACCTCTGAGCAAAATTTGAGGTTCCTAAGTCCTAATGGTTTGAGCTGGGCGTTTAGTCAGTGAGTGAGTGCATGCGTTCACGTTTTCCTTTTTATAAGTACAATCTATCTATATATCTATAGGTTCATCTTCTATATCTATACAATACATAACGGTACATACATACAAATAAATAAAAATTGAGGTATCTATTTGTAAGGTCAAAATTAAAGCTTGTTACTAAAAGCATATGAAAGTTTATACGTTACTGTAGGACCTGAGAGTCCTAGGTACCGGGGTTTATTATATAAAACACTTGTATGCGTATAAATATGAATTGTATCGTTTATTCTACGTTTTAGATCTTTACAGCAGCCTGTTCATCAACTTTTTATCTCCGAAACAAATCTTAATCTGAATTATTTGAAGGATTGATTCAATAATGTACTCTGTGATTGAATCTAGACTCTCTTGGCAATTCGAATGTGACAAGGCTATTTCGTTACCTGCCGCTACGAACATAAGATTGCATTCAGTAAACAACCAACCTTTACAATATTACCTACTTGTAACAAAAAAAAAACTGTCTGTCTATTTGTTCCGGCTAATCTCCGAAACGGCTGGGCCGATTTTAATCAAATTTAGTATTGGGATGCTTTGCCCCCTGAGCAAGAACGCAGGCTACTTTTTATCAACATACCACGCGGGCAAAGCCATGGACGGAAGCAAGTGAATAATAAAAGAAAACCCTGTTTCTTTAAAAAACACTGAAGAATATTTTGCCATTAACAGCTCATTAATTATGTAACCTCAGTGAAACCCCGATTACATTAGGCATGATAACATCCGCTAGTTTCAGTTAAATTAACGATTAAGCGCTTGATGCTGATAACAGTAAATTGATTGATTAATTTACGTGTCGCAATCATTAACTGTGATTGTAGGGTAATCCCTTGCAGGCGTGATGTTCAGGGACAGCCAGAGAATTTGATTAATGGAAATCGAATTATGAGATCGATTTGCTTTAATTGTAATGAGGTCTCAATTTTCATAAAGTTTAATAAATATCGATTTATAGGAAAACATTGGTAATCGAACTCGATATTGAAACAAATGGACCGCGTTTGTTGTTTTCCCGACAGGGTCCATATTTATCTTACTGTTTATACCATCTATGTAAAACATATGGAATGCAATAAAGAATTGAGTATTGAGTATTTTGAAGCTATCATAGGCTATCATGAACAACCTGTACCCTAATGGCATAACGCAATTCAATCAGAATCTGAATATTTTTTAAGGTAATGAAGGTCATGCATTCTTTCATATGTTCGAAAAAATCGTCAGCTTTGGGAAGTAAACAACACCATGAATGTTGTGGAACTGACAAAATTAAAGCGATTTCTACTGATACCATATTAAGCAATTAACCCTCTGCTCATTTTTTAAACAAAAAGGTCATAATATGTGGATTGGTTTACTTAGAGTTAGCTACTTATGCAGTGTTTGCGTTACCAAATGGAAAAATCTGAATCGGAATAAACATACAGATAGGTTAGATTTCGGCTTGACCAAAGTTATATTTCGAAAAAAGATATTGATACACTTTTATTACCAAAAATGCACGTAGCTTGAACCGCATTTACGCGTAAATTTGTATCGTCTCCGTTGGGTCGGGCGAGCGGGCGTCGTCTATGTAAATGCACTATGCAACTCTTCCCAGCGGCTCTAAGCCATTTACTTCGACAGCATTATTCCTATTTTAACACCATTTAACTTTTACGGGTACGAAGGCTATGTTGATCCCGGAGTGAAAGAGAGAGAATAACTCTCGCAACGGTGCCGCGCTCTTTATAGCAAGCTGTAAACGTTATCTAGCGGAAACTGGTTATTTACTATTGGACGGACAATCCTTTGGAAAAATGTGAATGTCAAACTTCTTCAGACTAAAAAAGCAAAACAAGTAACGCAGACAATTTACATTTTGCATGCTCTAAACATAGTCAATGATTGACACGAATATTTTCAAACACGCAACACAAAATTCCTATTGGATTATTTTAACAAATTCGAGCAAACTCTTCGCGAATTATTTCACGTAATCTTGAATCTAATATTTGGAATATTGTAGCCGGGGAACCCATCTAGCGGTAAGTTAACGTGGTTATACACATCCGTGGCCCGGTTTCGGTTGCGCTAACCTTGTAAAGGGTTTCTGAATAAATTTCCGCGGGTAGCAAAGTTTTGGGATAACATCTTCGAGAGCGGTCGCTTTATACGTATCTATTATATGAGAACCGCTCTCATTTGTTGATGGAACGCAAGATACGGTGAAAGCTAATAAGTTACTTTGTAGGAATATATTACAACAAGCACTGGTTTATTCAATGAATATTTATATTACAGCGGCATTAATTCTGTATTTTCCGAGGTAAGTATCTTTGTACTTTTGTATCTGTAGTCAATCTACTTTATTTACAACAGTTCGTAGTCTGCACGTTAGGTACGTGCTGACTACGAGCTAAGTACCTACGTTACATTGGACTTGTGGTTGTGTGACCGCAGCATCGGACGTCGCACTAATGGCGACAAAATATCTAAGTGATGGAGCATCGCTGGTGAGTTCTGAAACGGCTCGTGCAACGGTTACAGCATAAGGCCCTGGTAACTTTAATTATGAGCGATAATAGTTTTTATTGCAATCTGTTACGGGTTAAAATCTGTTGTAACAAGTTGGAATAACCAATGCCGCAAACGTATGTCGTAAAAATGCAAATAAAATCGTATGAATTTAGGTATTATTTAGTAACAGCTAGACTATCATAATGATAGTTTACTATAGTATTATACTCCATACTAGCTTTTCCCAGCGGCAGCGCCCGCGTGGAGGTCGAAAATTATCCCACAGGAAAGTACTACCGGTATAAAATCCTATGTTTTAATCCAGGTTATAAGCTATCTGTATGCCAAATTTCATCCAAATCCAGTCAGCCTTGTTTGCGTGATTGGGTAACAAACATCCAAACATCTAAACATCCATCCGTCCTCACAAACTTAGGCACACTGATAGGTTGTATCCTGGATTAACACAAACGTTACTTTTATATCTGTAATACGTTCCCGTGGGCGAATTTCCGACCTCTACGCGGGCGAAGCCGCTAGGAAAAGCTATTGTTTTATATGTTTTTTGTAAAAATAGTTTAAAATGTGACAACTATGTAAAAAGATCAGCTTATGTAACATCATCGATACATGATGACACTACTGACATCCTCACAAATTAGCAACATAATGAGTTAGTGTTAGGCCTAAGGTATTATGGACAATAAAATAAAGGCAGTATGGAACTAATTCGTACAAACATCATGACGAAACCGGCATGTCCTGGAACCAGAAATTAGAAGGCATGTGACGTCTACCAACCAGCACTGGGCCCACGGCCCACTCACTCTCCAAGAGAGGAGGCCTGTGTTCTAGCGATGGAAAAGTTATAGGCAGATTATGCTTATGCCATAGAACTAAACAGACATCACGTTTCCCGGCCGGATCAGCAACAAAGCTATGTAATGCCAAAGCATTATGCTCTCATATGACCACCATCTTACCTGATGATTAGCTATATTGCTATCGAGGATGGGTGCACCCGTCTTCGATCGCAATAATGCTAATCATCTGCACACTTCCCCAGAAGTGACATTTAATCGTGACTCGAAGTTTACCAAACTGATTAGTTTCCACTTATCAATGGAACATTAATCTGAGTTTAGCAACACACTAATAATACCTATTAAAATCTTTTGCTAGTGCCACTTAAAGTGTACAAAAAGTTCACATTTGAACAGTGATTCACGAATGCTTTTTTGGTTCTAGACAAAATTACTTTGTAAAATCATTGTTCATTGCAAATGCAAGGTGGAAGTTGAGTTTCATACAATGTCAATAAAATATTTTCATCTTTCATTGAGGTAGGTATACATAGGTACATCCAGTAGGAATCCACCTAAATATGAATCCTTTGAGCTGGCGCGTTCTGTTCCGTTTCAGTTGAGGTTTTGATTAATAAATCTTTGTTGTCTGTACAACTGTTTCGCTGCTTTATGACTTTGTCTGTTTACCCGAATCGGATTTTTATTGCTTTTACGTAAACTTCATAATTTTAGCGTAATGATAAATGATTTTATTTCTGTAATTAGGTTTGTATAAATACTTTAACATGTCAACCACATTTTTAAAACAAGATGAGGTTGGCGTTTCATATCTAACCACTCTGAAAAGAAAGGTTGAAACAAACTCAGAGGTCACAGTCGCTTTTGAAGTCCAGAAGTCCAGACGTAATATTGGTCAGATCATGTGAAGTCCATTTAAATAGATTGGTGTCCGAAATTATCTTTACGGAAAAATCCACACACATTGAGTGAACCTGTCCAATCAGCCTGTCTACTCAATTCAACCAATCCAATGCCAACCTGCTCATCTCAGAACTTAGGGAGCTCAACGATTCGACGAACAATACTAAAAGAAAGAACATTTGGGTAGGCTGCATAAATTACTCAAGCTGCCAGATCGTGGTTAAATCTAACTGAGAAAAAAACAAAAAACAATGACCCACATAGTACCCACTCACATTCACAATAATGAAAATAATATAATACTTAGATGGTAGATGTAATTTCTCAGAATGATATTGCTGATACTATCATTCTGAGAAATTACACCTACCATTTAAGTATTATGGAAAACAGTAGAAACTACATGCTACAGTAGAAAAAATATTTAGGAAAACAGTAGAAACTACATGCGGACACATGCGGAAACACTTCTATCTCAAAGTAACTCAGTAGGTGCTAGGTCCACTATCAGATGATGGCATGGTCAAATGTGCTTAAGCCTATCTCCAGTAAAGAGGCAAGTATTTATAAGTGTTCCTCATTATTAATAATACCCAGTTACCTATGAAGCGTTGTCTTCCGACTATCTTATAATAAAAATATGATAAATAAACCAGAAAATAAACTTTAATATTCCTTTCATCCATGTAGGTACTAAACTACGCGAATTTTATAGCTGCAAGACTGATGAGTTTCAGTAAAGACTTGAAAAGATAGATCTTTACATTGCATATTTATATGCAACAAGCTTCTGCCCGCGTCAAATTCCTTGCTCAGTCGAGCACGACCCACCCCGGTGTCGCATCGCATCACCTACCTTTGCGAGTACTTCGTATTCGTGACTTTTTTCTTTTTGCTCGGCTCCTAATGATCTTAGCGTGATTTTATATATATCCTATTTCCTATAGCCTTCCTCGATAAACGGGGTATTCAAAACTATAAGAATTTATCAATTCGTACCAGTAGTTCCCAAGATTAGCGCGTTCAACCAAACAAACATGCATGATGTTTGACAAGCTCAAACATTGGGTACGTATAGGGGAAAGCAAATAATACATAGGTACCTAAAGATACGAGTATAGCGCCACATGGTACGTCACAGACAGCCATAGTAAATTAGCGTATACATAATATATTATGTGCCTTTACGATAAGTTTGGAGGACACCGAAATAATTGAAACCGTTGTCATCCGAGCATCGGCATGATATTTCAAAGTTACGACAAGATGTCAACACGAGAAGGAGTTTGATGTTGAAACAATAAACTGAGGAGATGGAGAGGTATAATGACGTCACTTCGACATAGTTTTGGTTTTCGTGTTTCTGTCTACGTTAAAAGAGGTTTTGATCTTAATTAGACAAAACAATATATGAAAGGAAAAAGAACAGTTTTTTTTTAATAATACAGGTATTAAGAATAACTATACAACAATATTCGGTAACCCTTTGTAGGCCAAAGATGGCATATCCAGAATCGTAAATCAAAAAGTTTCATCGTCGAAACATTTCCGTTCTTTTGAAAACACGGACTGTTCGAAATAGTTTTTTTTAAACTGTTACAACAACGTTCATCTACTTTAACTTTTAAACACCAAAAATACGTAACAAAACAAAGGCTAATAGAGGATTCTTACGTACAAGCCTAGTACAATCATGTATGCCGCTGTTGATGTAGGTGTGAAAGAAAAGCGCTGTAACTGGGAGCTCGGGAAATATCTACAAATCTTACGTTGGCACTGCCGAGCACAGGCTTCAGTAAAAGGTGAAGACGTGAATAATGAAAGCAGAATGAACACATCACCTACGAAATACTCTTCTCCCTAAAATAGCATTCTTTTGTTTTAAACAGAACACACATCGAACACACACAGGTCACAGAACGAAAGTCCCATATATAATGAAATTTCAAACCTATTGTACCTAATTCAGTCGCTGTTGTTCCAAATAAATAAATAAATACACAGTGATGTGCACCACAAGTTCAATAAAAGTCGAAAATACTTCATCACTCCATAATAAATCTTTAGTATTAAATCAAATTTAAATCAGGAATCGAACAAAATGCTGACTGCGCGTTCGGAAAGCCAATATCGAAAGTAATAATATTTTATTGAATTTTAAAGAAGTTCCGAATATTGAGACGGGTCTGATCGAAGAATGAAATCGTTGTCAAATTTTTATCTATAATGTTGACCTGCTCTGAGGTGATAACATTATAACTTAAGTTCTAAAAAAACAGCAGCATCCGTGTATCTAGAGGAAAGCTTCCAGCCATTTAATCACCTTACGTACCAACTCCGTACGTAGTAAGTTACTCAGGGTATGAGATATTATTCTCCATTCTGTACCATAAAACTTTGGAAAGTGCTGGCTCTCCTCGCCATGTTTCACGGTATCTGAGCGCATTATCAGTACTCACTCGCTGTATAAAATTTTATGCATAAACTAGACGCGGTGCGGGCTTCAAGCTCCGTACATATTTTATGAACGCTTCGTTTACACAGAATATTTGATGGAAACACTGTTTTATGTGAATCCGAAATAAGGCCAGATAAACATACATATATGTGATTTATCATAACAGATAGTTTTGTTTAGCCCGTACTATTGTAAGCTACAACATCACAAGTAATGGCTCCTTAGCTCTTAGACTTGAATGCAATTCCGGACACTTTCAACGTAAGTTTAGTGAACTAACACTCGGGTGCTTAGAAGAATATATGGTAGTACTTAAGTAGAGCTGTACATTTATATCGCCCAGCTCGTTCATTGAAACAAATTGCCACAAAGCCAGTGCCATCTACTACCCCACATCGTCCTTTGTTTAGTTGGGACCTTAATTAACGGAAACTCTTTGAAGAGTGCTACAAAAACTTTACCTCAGTAACCGCCTACTCCGTCTGTGCCCTTTAATTAAAGAGAAACACTCGCAAGCCAAGCTGATTGGCATCGCGATGTAAAATCGATAACGGAGACGATTACGAATGTCTGACATCAAATTGAAAATTAAACTTAAAATCCGTAAAATGATGACCGAGCAAGAAATGCGCAAAATTATCTCTAATTGGTTAGCGTTCGGCAGAGATATTTTTGGAACTTTCATCTAAATATAAGATGGATATTTAATCGAAAGTAAATTGTATCTTTATGTGATTACTCTTGACATTTCGGGACTTTCTAATAAATCGGGGCCTACGATGTTACCTTGTGGAATACGGTTTATTTATAAGGTCAAACGGTGTCGGCATGTTGTTGCTTGGATTATTATTATTGCTCATGAAGGCAGATGATGTTCTTAGAGGCTTCGCTCACGTGTCACAAACGTAATTCAATAGTAGTTATGTTTACACAAAGGGATCGATAGGCACACAGCATCGAAGGCTATAGCTGATATGAGATTGCTTGTTATTGGATATTCTGAATCCGCTCCCAGTGTTTAAACGAAGCAACTTCTCAGAAATATGAAAATTGTATACAACGTTGCAGTCAAAATTCATGAAATTCATCTGAGGTTAGATAGAAATCTTGTGTTTACTCATATCCTCTGAACAAAGACAAAATAACATAATGCTTTATTAAGTAGACCGCATATAATTATGAAACCTACGGAAATTAACATTTCCAGGTTTAATTAGTTACGAAATTTTGACAGTTATGACTACTGAAATCATAAACGGCTTAAATAAGAAAGGGAAGAACAAGAACATCGCTATAATTCTAGCAAGGTGAAGCAATTTAACGCATTTCAAGGCACGTCGCCATCCCCGCGCGTTCACCGCAAAAGTTTACTTATCTCCCGCGTATTACAGTCGTTGTCTTACACAAAGAAAATTACAGCCCGCAGCCCTCGTTGCCTCTAACGCTTGTATTCATGTTTACTTTCCTACTCCAAACTTGATGAGCAGCTAGAATTTCCTGCAAGTTTAAATATTTGACGTAAACTTCAAAACTGCCGAACTTGACGGATAATTATTTTAGTCGTGTATTAATCAACGTTTTATGTAATGTAAACAAGCCTTTGTTAATTCAGTAGCAGTTTCGTTTCGGCCGCTGAAAATGGGGGAAATGCTCATTAATTTATTGAACGTTAAAAGTAGGAACTGATTTTGTTCGGCAGGACGAGCCACTGTTTATTTAATGTTCCAATAAAACGCCCGATGTCTGTCATAAAAACAACTTTATTAATTTTCCACAATACTGTTGACTACTAGTACATACAGCTACGAAATAAGTACGTACAAATGTCCTACTTCAATAAAGTCAATGAGTGCACTTATATGTAAATGGGTTACATATTCTAGTATGTACGCTTTCTTCAAATTATTATTTAAATTTCAGATAAAAAAATAAACATTAACAACTTATCAGTGTCACATTCTCAACTCCCATTACAAAATCCGCCACCAAAAGTTTGTCAAACTCACGCATAGAACAGCCAGTACTGATCTGCCGCAGATTACCATCTGGAAATCTGAACATCTCGTGAATAAAGAACTCATTATACATGTTTGTTCACCGCGGTCTGACAGAATCGGTATCACGGAGCCGACAGGGCCTGTAACAGACATAATTTTCGAGGCAACACGGCAGACCGATGACGTCACGTCATAGATGATATTCCAATTTGCCGCGACGCATTTGACGCCCCATAGAGACAGTTGCTGTCTCACTTGACTAAACAATTCTGCGGGTACGCTGTGTGGTGCAAAATGTTGGTGACTGACATTTGGTGGTTCGAAGGGAAATCGTATTGTGTATCTTCTGTAGTCGTACACAATAAGTTTTCCTATAATCTTTCATCATAATTCGGTCTGGTCTTTATTTAAAAAATAACTAAAAAAAAAAACAACTAATTTCCAAAAAAACACACTACTGTAGCAAATAACTTCGTAAGTCGGTATCTTTGTTTTGTATTTTCGTTTTTTGCCACCGAGTTCCAAAACTAAAGTTATTTTTCACTTTTAAGCTATGATACCTACCCCACACAAATTCTTATATCACTACTCATTTATGTAAATAACAGTGACTGGAATTAATAATAATAATAAACTTTATTGTTAAAAAAATACATATTTTTGAAGCCAACTCAAAAACTACCCGAGCAAAGTATTTTTTTTAGACCATCCCTGAGGTATACAGCCCATCCATTAAAAAAAATATTTAAATCACTTCACAATTTCCGGCGATATCACTTATCATTTACGCAAAAAGAAACAGTCAAATTAAAAATATCCTACTTTCTGGAGTCGTTTAAAAAAAAAATCTTGATCATCACAGTAAACACCTATAAAAGATGGACAGCTTCCAAGTTTCTATCTAGTAGATACTACTACTGAGAGCTGTAAAATCTCGTTTTTACCATTGTAGTGATTGGTGGCCAACCTAACCACAACCTTACATGTAGATTGACACTAGATTTTTTTTTTTCACTTCAAGTAACAACAACAGTGTAGCCCTGGCTCTTGTACTAGGAGTTCCTATGTCACAAGAGCCAGACCTCTCAATTTGCAGGGTATATGATATAGAAGCCATAGATAGACAAAAATGAGATACGTTAAAGTTATGGCATGCATTAAAAGGTAGGTTTATAAATATATAAGAGAAAAATTGCAGATCAAAAATTGAATTTCCGTGTACGTGTTGTTCTTATGAATCAATGATACAACCTACAGTAAAATAATAATCGACTACTATAAGCACAGGTTTCGTAACACTTCGCCGAACAACAAAGATCGGACACTATATTTTTCCCGGATCCCATCTACAGCCTGGTGTAGTGATTATACAGTCGCGAGCACGAAAATGTATCCGCATATTACATTTTTACACCACTCGAGTGTAAGACAAAAAATTGGATTTGTAGAACCCAAAACACTGGAAACAGACCACGTATGTGAGGACATAAAAATATCGTGAGGGGATATTTTCATGCACTAGATCTCCATTGCACTGCTTAACACATAAAGTTGAAAATCAAACATTCGAACATCAAGATGCACTCTGAGGCCTTAGTGTTTCATTTAACTATCTCGATCAAACGCGCTCAATGCGTTTGATCGAGATGGTTAAATGAAACAACAATAAAACTGATTCTGAATGCTTGGTTCAACACCGAGAATCGAAAATCGAGTACTAATCTACTAAGTAGATATTTTTACGTTTGTGCGAACATGGTCTAAGACACGTTGTTAAACCGTGCCTCACATAACAGTTATCACCGATAAAAACGTTTTAAGACCTGTTTAGTCTACACATCTGCTTAGTTTAAACACAATTCTGCAAAATAACATAGGATGTTCATAAAGTAAATTTCTCTAGTTCATTTGAAAGCAGGTAAAATAACCGTACGAAGTAGGTAACTATTAGCATTTATTGTGCGCTTTTATCGTTTCTAATATGACGATACTATCGTGAACGTCCGCGGCAGGGAAGTAAAATGTATGGAAATACGTGCACGTTATATCGTTAACCTGGACGGGAATTAGGTATATATACGTTAGAAAATATAAAAGCACCCACTGGTGTAAAACATGTTTTAGTTCCGCAGAAACTACAGAAAAAATGCGTGAATGTATCTTGATGTATACCTTTTAAAGCTCGGCAGTGTAGTTTCACGTGTGTCCACAAATCTCCCCGCGACACTAATGTGTGTAATATCTCCCCCATGTTGAAGCGTGGACTCGCACGATTATCGTGTACTCGTTGTACGTTGTACTCCCGCCTAAAAGGAATGCCGCTATATGAATTTTGTGTATGTGTTTGTTATCTCTTGGACAAATTTTATACTTACGACGTTACATCCGCAAGATTTAATTATTACTATGTAGTTTCACTTTTCAGTATACTATGGGTCGTACATACCTATATAGAATACCTATATAACGCAAGAGTGGGTACCGGCTTCGTGTGCCCGGCTTAAACACAAAACGCTTAAACGTTCACTGTCGCGATCTATCTGCATCGGTGTACGGGTCCTAGCGTGATAGCCACTAGCCTTCCTCGATAAATGAGCTATCCAATACTATAATAATTTTCAATTCGAACCAGTAGCTCCTGAGATTAGCACGTTCAACCAAACTAACAAATTTTTATAGTTTTTGGAGTGAGACCGAAGCTAAATAAATCAAATAAGAACAAATCAATATTTTAGAACTGAAGGCACCTCTTACTGGCTTACAGTGCTTCTCCAAAGATTTATATAATAAGGAGATTTTACTTAGGATCGATAATACAACAGCTATAGCTTATGTAAAAAGATACGGGGGAATCCAATATACACACTTAATGACATAGCTAGAAAAATCTGGCAATGGTGTGAGCGAAGGAAACTCTTTGTTTTTGCTTCGTAAATCTGTCCAGCAAAAACATAGTCCGCGTATATTGAAGCCACCAAGAATTATTGGAGCTCACCACTAACCGATAACTTATTCTTATTGCCAAAAAATCGATCCATAACGCCAGTGCCGCAACTTTATAGTTGTTATGTACTTATGTAGATGGATTAGAAACAAATAAGTACCTATAATTTAGCCTATCATTTCATGTAACCAATGTATGTACCTATCTTATTTATTATTCATTATGATATAATTTTTATAGTTTTTTTTAATCATTGTTCCTCTCAACCTAAGCACTTGCCAATTAATCTCTTCACCATCCTTGGTTAACTGGTAGAGAATGCCTAAGGCATTAAGTCCACTTTTGTACCTTTTTTGTGTGCGGCAAGTTGAATCAAATAAACAAACATTTTGACTACACACTTTTACTGGCTAGGAGCCGTACAAACCCCTGCATCAATACCATTGACGCAGGGGTTTGTACGGCTCCTACCACCCGCCATGCGGCAACCTCGGCGGCTAGTCGTAAGGGTTTTTAAACAGGGATTTTAGCAATTACAAGCTTTCTTTATCACCATAGTTTATCAACATAGGATAAAGTGTCAGGTTAGCTCGCGAAATTTGAAATTTCTTACGTTTTTTGCAATTTGTAGGACAGCGTCCGGCTGTATGTTAAACAAAATTTGATGTGCGACAGTGACAAGGCTACCCTAACGCATCCCGTATCCTTAAAGACGACTTTGCCAATGACTGGGATAATAAATTAGCAATCAACTTACGCAGAAATTGATTATACCAATTAGCCAGCCAATTTTCCTGACTTTAACTAAACTTTACTAAAAAGCTATAAAAAAAGATAAAAATGGCGTTTTGGGCAGTCAGGCAAAACATGGCATGTCCAAAAACGACAGTGACAAGGCTACCATAGCGCATCATCTCATCCACATCCTTAAATACCAGTTTGTCCATTGACAACGTTGGCTTTCAAGATCACTCATTAGTGGTTTTATAAATTAGCTATCAACTTTTTTTTTCTGGGTGGGAAATCATCAAATGACTTCTCCCGCTCTGGGTGGAGCAGGAGGGCGTGTCAGACTTTTACTGACTAAATCCCACCCGTGTTCCCTCAGTTGCCTGTGTGCCAGGGGCCGCGGTATCTCTTTCGAACAACCCGCACCCCTGGCAGGCATCGGCCCTTCCGGCCCCATCAGTTACCGCTGACATCTCTTTGAAACGCGCGTGGAACACAACGCGCCGTCGACCCGGGCTTGGTCCTTACCGGACAGCGAGCTACCCATTACTCGCCGTCCGCAAGCCCGTGCCTACGGTGGCCGGGGATCAGCCTGGGATTCCCGACGCCCAGGGCGTCTCCTACGAAGGCCACGGCTGTGAGGGCGCATGTACTGCGTCTCCCTCACGTGCACCGCCTCCCTCTTTGCGAGCATCACTGCTTCGCTGAAGGAAGCGACTGCTAGCCCTGCACTCTCGCTCCGTACCATGGCCTGGACCAGGGCCGGACGCGAGAGATCGCCGCCGTCGATCGCCTCCATGAGAACACGGCGGTGCTCTGCCCAAGCCGGGCAGACCTCCACCCGGGCAGACCTCCACAGCTATCAACTTACGCAGGAATCGATAATACCAATTCGCTTCGCCGTTAATTTCCCTGATTGTACCTACAATTTACTAAAAACCAATAAGATCAAGCACTACACCAAAAAATTAAAAAAAGGCCTTTTGGGCAGTCAGGCAAAACATGGAATTTTCCAAAAGAAAATGCCTTTTGAAGTTATATTATGTTTTGATGGCTTTTAACCCATCAAAACATAATATTATAACTTCAAAAGAAATCATCAAAACAATACAAATTCCTGGAAATCGTAGAACCAAAAAGAAAATATTTCTAGTGATCAGAACGAAATGAAAATATCATTACATAAATGCAACCCGACAAAAACTCCTTCAAATGATTTTGATGAAGCTTGTATAAAAGCGAAAATAATATAAAAGCTACCCTACTCTATATTAGTACTTCCAGCTCAAACCACGATTTTATTTTCACATAACGTTCTAATTAGGATTTCGTTCCATTCCCGCGTAGCACTAAAATGTTGGATTTAATCTATGCTATACATATCTGCCTTTTACGAACACCAATCTCTCTATGTACATCCAGGGATCGTGCGTCGAATTCAAATAGGAAAAGTTTTTACTAGCGCAAAATGTTATTCATCCACGACGCAAGTGTTACCTAGGGATGAATCGGCGGGTTAACTTTTAATATTGTCTGTGTATCCACGCCCAGCCTGTATTGATTCGTTTACAACGCGCTGTGTAGACGGGTATGCATATTTCAAATAATATTTTCCGGATATCCGACCACGCGAGTAAATCTCATATTTTAATTGAGTTTCAGGAACGGTTTAACTAAGCACCGTAACAGTTACGTCACTTGGGCACGCCACGATTGCGGCGGTAAGTCCCCTCTTTGAGGAGTGGCTTGAGAGGCGGCATGGATTCCTCACCTTCCGCCTGACACAAGTCCTCACCGGACACGGCTGTATCGGGAGGTTCCTGTTTAGCATAAGGCGGGAGGAAACGCCCGGGTGTTTCCCTTGCGAAGATCGCCATGAGGACACGGTGGAGCATACGGTTGTGATCTGCCCGGCTTGGGCGCAGCACCGCCGTTTCCTCATGGAGGCGATTGGTGGCGGCAATCTCTCGCGTCCGGCCCTGGTCCAGGCCATGGTACGGAGCGAGAGTGCTTGGCTAGCAGTCACTTCCTTCAGCGAAGCAGTGATGCTCGCAAAGAGGGAGGCGGCGCACGTGAGGGATATGCAGTAAATGCGCCCTCACGGCCGTGGCCCTCGCAGGAGACGCCCTGGGCGTCGGAAATCCCAGGCTGATTCCCGGCCACCATAGGCACGAGCTTGCGGACGGCGAATAATGGGTAGCTCACTGTCCGGTAAGGACCAAGCCCGGGTCGACGGCGCGTTGTGTTCCACGCGCGCCTCAAAGAGATGTCAGCAACAACTGATGGGGCCCGCAAGGGCCGATGCCTGCCAGGGGTGCGGGTTGTTCGAAAGAGAAACCGCGACCCCTGGCACACAGGCAACTGAGGGAACACGGGTGGATTTAATCAGTAAAAGTCTGACACGCCCTCCTGCTCCACCCAGAGCGGGAGAAGTCTTTTGATGATTTCCCACCCAGAAAAAAAAACAGTTACGTCACTTATTATGCAGAATAGCTGAGTTTCAAATTCAAGTGGTGGTATATTTATTACGTTGCGGTCGTAATTAATTCTTCATATGTTAACGAATTCTTTTTTCGAATGTTATCACATCCAGCCAGAGACAACCTTATTGCTTGTCTATTTTATTCAGACCAACAAACATATTTTTGTGGGGTACCTTATTTTTCGCAAAAACAAATACGTATAAGAACTCTCTCACATTTTTTTATATCTAGCTTCAAGCGTTGGCACACGTATTTATTTCCACAAAGCAACGTACCGATTCTTATCTAAGTCGATACAAAAAGTAATTTCCCATCGATTGGCTCTCAGAGAGAAGGTAAAATAAATAATTCAATATACAAGATACTTATGTACCAAGCAAAAAGTTTTTTGCGGGTCTTAAATTAGCTTAAGTGGTCTTTTTAGAGTCTCAGCCGGATTACAGAGCGCCAAACGGCAAAGTAGATTAGTTTCGGCTTGATAAAAGTCCCATTTCCCCAAATGTACCTGTGTTTGTTTATTATAAACTCGTGTAATGACCCGAGTTTCATTTCTGTAATTATATAAAGTTTAGAAGGTCAAGGTGACGTATGAATGTTGTTTGAAGTTGATGGTTTGTTTATATTAGGTAATACCTAAGTGGAATTAACAGTTATGAATTCATTACCAAAAAAAAAACGTATTTTTCATTAACGATAATCAATGGATAGGTACGCATTGTCTTATTGTCTTATAATACATGCGTAATAATTATGTAAAACCATAAGAAAACACAAAATCAATTTTCTTTTAACCCTACAAACGACATCATTAATTTCGAATAAAAAAATCCGGAAATTACACTTTGAACATTTTTTTTTACATAACCGCGAAAGTCTACAATCAACCCCCTGGCTGCTATTTGTGTTTAAACGAACCAGAGAAATCATATTTTCACCAACAGTATTTTGGACATTCGTTTAAAGACACAAGATGTGATCCAAAAAGTATTGTTCAATTTTGGACTTCCTCATCATGTGCAATCAATATCATCATACGAAAATAATAACTTCACGTGACTATACTGATATGAATGAACATCATTAGGTAACAAGAATTAATTCCGTCAACTCAACCCTCCCATGAACTGTAAGTGGACAAACAAATTGGGCGTAAGGTAAGAGACTTAACCTGTCACTGCGAAGTTAATTCTATTGAGAGTCACGTGGTGGACACGCGGCGGTTACATGTTACGTCGATAATCTGCTTAGCGGCCGTGAATATCATCGGTTTGCTGAAGAAATAATTATCATTGATTGTCTGGAAATAATTATGACGCTTAATAAGTTTATTGATGAATTACGAGCAGTGATGGCCAGGTGATAACGGCCGTGACTTACCGAGTTATAGGTCGTAAGTTCGAACCCAGTCAGATGCTTTACTTTGTGTAAATTATTATATTACCTTTGCTCACAAAACGTTCAAGGAACCAGTCATGTCTTAGAACCAAAAATTAGAAGTTGCATGGCATCTACCAACCCACAGTGGGTGCGCGCGGTGAATAACGGCCCCCTCCCTTTCATCGACAGGACCCGTGTCCCAGCAGCGTGAACATTATCGGTTGATTATGATGAGTAATTGCGATATGTAGCGCCACCTGTGAGGTCAGGCTGTTCATCATTGATCAGCAAGCAACCACATTTATTGCAGTATTGCAAAGTTTTGGATGTTTGCTGCAATGCCACATTGGTTTCTTGGCCCTTTTTTATTTCTAGTTTATATTAATGACCTTCCTTACCTAATGGCAAACTTCTCGGATATAATTTTATTCGCTGATGACACCTCTCTTATTTTTAGAATAGATAGAAAAGATACGGATGTCTTACATGTCAACGATAGTCTAGCTGTTCTCTCGAAATGGTTTGCGGCTAATAATCTTTTACTCAATGCGAACAAAACTAAATGTCTTAAGTTCTCATTACCAAATGTACCCCAAGTAGGGCTAAATTTAAAACTTGATGGCAAGAAACTAGATGCTATTTCGGAAACTGTATTTCTAGGAATTACTTTAGATTCAAAATTGCAATGGGGTGCCCACATTAGAGCTCTCTCAAGTAGATTAAGTTCAGCTGCTTACGCAGTAAGAAAAATAAGGCAGTTGACTGATGTAGCCACAGCTAGGTTAGTATACTTTGCTTATTTTCACAGTATTATGTCTTATGGCGTTCTGCTGTGGGGATCGGCAGCTGACGTAGATTCAGTTTTCATTTTACAAAAGAGGGCAATCCGCGCTATCTATAAAATGGGGCCTCGCGAGTCTCTTAGAAACAAATTCAATGAAATTGATATACTAACTCTGCCTTCTCTTTATATCCTAGAAAATATCTTGTATGTTCGCAAAAACTTAGGTCTTTTCAAAAAAAGATGCGACTTCCATAATCTAAATACACGTAGTAAAGATGAAATTGTGATTCCAAAATTTAGATTAACTAAAACTAGCAAGTCATTTCTAATAAACAGTATCCGCTTCTATAACAAGTTGCCAAAGTCGGTTACAGAACTTAGCGATGGAAAGTTTAAAACTCATATCAAACGTGTCCTTATCAAAAAAGCATATTATAAGATAAAAGACTACGTTGAAGACAGGGAAGTTTGGCATTAATTCCTTCTGCACATGTGGCTTCCCTGGTACCTCATTAACAGCATAACTTTGTGAGAGTCTATTAACTGCTTCCAAATTACAATGTTAATTTTTAATATTTTTATTTTTTACACTTTCTGACATATTCTCGTCATTTTTGACATTATACATCGCTTCAAATAGCACCTATTTATTAGTGATTCTCATGGAAATCATGTCACTTTGTTTAAATAGGTTGATCTTACTAATGTAGATTCTTTTACATATTGTGAATGGGAAAACATTGTAGGCCTTACAGATTAGATTTATAGACGATTTTCTATTCTTTATTTTCATTCCTCTAAGTACTTGGTACTTATTGACAGGCCTGCACTGTCCTCCCATACCTATTATCACTGTAATTTGAAAACATTGTAAAACCCAATTTATTTTTAAAAGAGTAACCGTGGAGTTTCTTGCCGGCTCTTCTCCATAGGAAGCGACAAATTGGAACCGTGCACCTAGCTTCTGACGTTTCATAAGTGCCCTTGCAGGTTTATGTGAAATAAAATATTTTGATTTTGATTTTGGTTAATTTATTGCTGATATGCGTCAACGCACTATAAGAACAAAAGTACAGTTATACAGTACATACATCATTATCTTAAAAATCCATGACACTGTCAAAGAATAATAAGTATAAAATAATCATATTTCTAATTATAAAATGAGCGACTACCGTTTGTTGACCGTCAGAAGGCTTCACTACACAGAAAATTACAGCTGTAAAAATCGCGTAGCTTCGTGAATCTTGCAGTGTAACTTTGTCCTTGTATGGCCATATATCAAAGCCACTTTCCCCCAGCCACGCCCATTCCACTCCCGATTCTGCTTTCCGTGTAGCGTACGTTTTAAAAACACCAAAATTCCACAGTTGATCTTTTCGTGCTCATTCACTCAGCTAGTACAATCCCTTTAATGATGCCTCCTGAAACATATAAGATTGCTTATCCTAATTTAATTAGCAATTTTAAAACAAGTGCAATATTTCTACGTTTCTACCGCTTGGAGTTCTGCTTGTCTCATAACGCTTAGTCGTGAACTTTAACTATTAACCTGTAGGTAGGCTCACAATCTGATTCGTTGTGTTAATTAAACGGTGGGAACATTTAATTAAGATAGCAGTACCCCAGAGGGCCCCATTGCATATTTTCGCTAAATCCTTTGAAATACACAGGGACATATGGGATTATTTAACATTTTGTAAACGTTTTGTAAATGCCATGTCTATCACAGTCTATTGTATACATCGCGCAAAATCTTACTTATTATAAATTTAGTCCCACATTTTTTCAGAACATAATACAAAAGACTTCAAGGGGTGAGTTTCACAGGGTTTTTAACGACAAAAAAAAATGCGTTGAAAGAAAGGAAGGGTTCTTAAATGCTCCTTTTTTTAGTTAGTTAAACATGTACATTACTTACACATACGGCATACATGTGTCAAAACAGAAGTAAGTAATCTTGTAGCCATTCAATCAATCAAATATTTTAGCAGACTCCTGATCTAAAGACATCACCAGACGATCTTCTAATAATTTTCCTCAATCAACGGTTACGTAATGTGACATTATTTCTATAATTCGCCATAGATAATGTAATCTGTATCCGTTATTTACGTACCTCTCGAGGAAATCATAAAAGTCAATAACATCCGTAATTGTGAATACTTTATTATTCTGTTATTCGCCTTTGTCTTCATTTATGTTACATTTGTTTCGTTTATTTTTGGCGATATGTTTTTTTTTTACCAGTGGGGTATGAATAAATAATATTTCCGTCAAACAGATAATTTAGACCTCTAAATTTTCTTTTTGTCGGGCAATTTATTACACACTACACACTTTTGCCAGCGACTTCACCCGCGTCGAGTTCGTAAATTATCCCACGGAAACGAACTACCGCGAAAATAAATAAATAAATAAAATAAATAAATAAAAAATGCGTGTTTGAGTGACAAACATCCAACTTCTAAACATGTTAACATACAAACTTTCACATTTGTGATAATATAATAGTAGGATAGTAGGATGTACCTACAGGTAATTTTGAAAGTCGACGGAAAACTCCAAAATATTGTAAATCGGTCTGATGTCCGCAACTTCACATCCAAGCACATATTTTTCGTGCGTTTATAGAATAATACTAAAAAGACGCCACTGGAACTAAGTTTAACGTTATCAAAATAGAAGGAAACCCTACTTTCATATAGATACAGAAACATTCATTAAAAAGTCATAGTAAAAACTAGAAGCAGTCAACAAAAAATTACAAAAATAATCATGTTTTCATATCACAGTTTCTGGAGTCGGCCATCGTTATTTTAACATAGTTTGGGTAAATGGAGTGACGATGAAAAGTAAACCAATTTTAATCCTATTTCCTTTTATGACCGACCATACTGCGAAATGGGTCACTGCAAATCACATTCGGGCTTTTGTTTTCCCCATTCCAGTTCTGCGGACAATATTATTTGAAAAACTATACATACGTAATGTTAGTTGTGTTATTATTGAAATGACATTGGTTATTTGTCTAAGTAATATTAGCCGCACGAGTCGATCAGTCAGGTTAAGCTACGCTTGCTGCGCTTGGTCCGTGAATGGGTGAACATTTTTAAGAACCCTCTGTTCCTCGGAAAGCACATTAAGCCGTTGGTCCTGGCTCTGACATTTGTGGATCTGTGACAGTCGTTACGGGTCGTCAGAAGTCCGAAAGTCTGACAACCAGTCTTACCAAGGGGTGTCGTAATAACCCAGTAACTGGGTTGTGAAGGTCAGATAGGCAGTCCATCTGCAACCGGTTAGACTGGAAGCTGACCCCAACATAGTTGGGAAAAGGCTAGGCAGATGATGATTGGTTATTTGTTGATTTAAAGAACATTACGTACATATTTTTCTCATTACGCACTGAATTGCAAATAAGCCTGGATTATCAATAAATAAAAATGGATAAATCAGGCTTATACACTACTGATAGGATGTGAGGAAACTTTTGAGTATGATGAGAATGAATGAAAAAAATCCTCTACTCTTATGTCCATGGCTATAAGAGTAGGGGAAGACCAAAGAAACGAAGGATGGACTGTGTCAATAATGATATGGTTAGAAAGGGGGAGACTATCGAAATGACGACTAATAGAGAAGAGTGGATGAAAAAGACATGTTGCCCCGACCCCTAATAAATTGGGAAAAGGACAGGAGAATGTGATGAGAATGAGATGATGTGTTCTACGGAAAAACAAATGAACAAAAAGAATCTGTTTTGCAAAACAATGGCGATTTATTTTCTTTGTTGCCAGATTTCTCACTTGTGTGCCACTAAATATGTAACAGAACTAATTACACTAAATAATATGAAGTACACAGTATACTATATCTTCACCGCTGGATCCTCTGTCTGCCAACGTCTACCATAAATCAACTCGGTAATGACGCAAGGTGTTTCCCAGGCAATAAGATTTAACAGTCTGGTAACTCGGTACAAAAGAGAAAGTACGAAAGAAATAAGAAATATTTTATCAGTATCATTAAATTAAAATAAAACGGATTACGAAACACCGTCGGTATCCGATTGTAAAATGCAAACATTAATATTTATGACTCGATTCCCGTCTTTTATTTCTCTATTATTCTTTCTTTGTCTTTCCCGTTGATCTGGAACAAAACGACTATTAAAAATTCAGGAATGGCAGCTCCCGTGCCTAAGTAAACGATGCCAGCCATTGTGGGACCGCGCAATTTCAATGGAGGCCTTAACCCCACCGGACCGTATTTTTTATCGCCTTCCTATTCCATTTTGATAAATGACTTGATGTTGTTTGTTTATATGAGCAATTTATTCGTATATTTAATTGTATGTACGCTTTATTTGATATGGGAGGATTGATTTGTGATAAAGTACCTTTTTACGGTTAAAATAAAAGAATTTTAAACAGCAATTATCGACATTTCAATAAAGCTTATCAAAAGGCCCCTCGGTTTTTTCCCAGGATTTCAAGGAATCGAAAAACATCTGGTTTCCCAATGTTTTTCTTTCATTATCAATTCAGCGAGGAACTCGAAATTTTAATCAAAAATTAAATCGGCTTCCTTTCGGCTATCAGAAATTCCGGTCATAACCTCAGGAAAAATCTTAATTTGAATCACCAGATTTGTTTTTCAATCTAAGTACTGTTTTACTGCATAAGAATATATTGCTTAGTGTGTATTAAAAGGTCTTCTGATGGAGCTAAAAAGGCATTATAGGTACTTTTTACCGTGACTATTTTTGACATTTAATATTAGTGCAATATTTTTCCTATCAGCAACTTTTCACATTACAAGTCAAAAGCACGCTAATCAACATAATTTCTCGAGCTAGTAGGTAACTTTAAACGCACTTTAGATACAACTCATAAAACGTCCGTACTACCCAAATCGCAAACCCCAATTTAGGATACATCGGAATCGACCCGCGCTATCGACTCATCGCCTCCAATAAAATACCAATACCTGTTCGCGACACGACAAGAAACATGGAAGCGTGACGTCACGTGACGAAACGGATTCGATTCGACCCTCGCCTTTACGCGATAATTCCCCAGGCATCGACTAAAACCCTGTCTCGAGTCATCATGTCAAAAGGTTTCGGTTAAGTGAGTGCCTGAAAATCCGAATGGAACGTAAAGTGGTCGGGTTCTGACCAAGTAGTGTAGATTCAGACGTGGAAGATATTTCAGGTCTTTTGATATGGTAGTTTTGTGACGGTTATCGACTAATATTGTAAGGTTTCGATTTCTCGAGGCTATACCTATCATTAAACAAGGACTAAACCTGCTGCTAGTGAAGCACATGATTATTTTATTCACAACAAACGAAAATATTATATTTCTGTCTTTCGCTTCCCTTTGCTCAATGGGACAGCATAAGCTAGTTCCATAAATCTCTATTTCTTAGTCAGAAACGACCAATAGTCCAGGAACTTGCAGATTTCCCAACTATCACTAAAAACTCTAATACATAAATCAGTACTCAGCTAAAGCAAAAAAAGTAAGTAAAAGAACACTTTAACTAAAACAGGAATGAGAACTTAACTTCAGTTAAAATAAGTTAAAAGTCCCAGAGATAAAAATTCCAGTCAACATTTTCTTGCCCGTAAGGCACGTTACATAACTCTTCCGAAGTAATTCCTCTTCAAGTCTTTTCGCTTTTTCTTTTTAGTTCGATGTCAAAACTAAAAACCAATAAACGTGGTTAGCCGAATAAAACGAGTCAAACTGGAAACTTTGTCTTTAGAGCTACGAATGGCGACTTCTATCGTTATTAATATTTTCACTTCGGCGTGAACATTTCCGTAAATATTTCCTACCACATAAGTACCCGATACTGACCTAAGAAATTGCTTTGTTCCAGTGTTCTGACTTATGTTAGAGATCCATAAACTAAGAAACATCCAATGGTGTACTGACTACGGTCAGTATGAAAATATATACACTGGATAAACGTATTATACTAAATTGACTACCAACAATAAAAATAAAAATATAATAACCCAACCTAACTAAAACTATTAACAAACTAAAATATGGTGTTGAGAAATTCCTTCGCATCGCGGTTGACTGGTAATTTAATTACCCAAGAGACTAGTGGCATTGTCACGTTGTATGGCAATGCTTACTCTCTGGCCTAGGTAAAAGCCAGCCCTTGGATCACGGGAAGTATGAAACAGCCGCTTGGATATTTTCGTTCTCGTTTGTTCGTTGAACAAACCATGGGCACTCTGACCCCGCCAGCTAGAGGGTTACCATGTCTGCAAAGGTGGTAGTACAGAGCACATCAAGCTACCTTAATCTATCATTTTTTTTGGTTTTTCAACTTTATTACAAGAGAATAAGGTTCATGTCCAACTGGGAAAATTTGACAGTTTGGAATGTGCTGGTGTCTGTACATTGCAGGCATGGTAGATGATGGGTGACATTAGCACCTTGCCCCTTGGTTCCACCAGAAATCCTGTGGACTACTACATAGATGCAGTATGGTCATATTATATGTAAATCGATAAGCAAACAGCATTGATGTAAATACACACCGAGTATTTCATTTTCATAGCTCGCGATATAAAAAGTGCTTTCACACTACACGTTAAGGAACGCCAAAAAAAATTAAAACGTCGAGCCTTTACATTCAACGGTGCGGACGTGAGGGACGCAAAGCTTTCGTGATTTGCGCCGTCCCGAATACTTCTTAGTGGACAAACATACCGCTTTTGTTGCGTAAAATATTCTCTCGCTTTGTGCTCTGTTGTTGTAATGATACATGATGCCAGATGGGAAGTAAATCTGACGTGACTAGCGATACGTTTCTTTCTATTCTTTTTGTAATTAACACGGATATGTTATTAGTTTTCGTGCAAACCCAGAATTGGTGGGCATGACTACCACCACGTATTCTATGGTCAAACTTTAATAAAATGATAGAAGAGGTCCTTAATAACAGATGAACAGTTCAAAGCCCAACACAGTTCATGTCTTATGCGACAGGAAATTCGTGAAACTAAAATCGCAGCGTTCGAAAATGAGATTAAAATCTCATGTTAAAGCCGCGAAGTGAATGTGTCACCATTTATTGAGCACCCAACCTCACCTTGTTCTCTTAGTAATAATGGCTTAAATTCTTTACCGACCAGACCACCTTATTAATTAATACTTAAGGATTTAATTAGCAGGCAGTCTTTCACTTTAAGTGTTTTATGAACATTTTACGAATGAGTAAACAGCATAACGCTAGGTAAAGCGAACTTTATTAATTATAATTTCGCTTAATTTAGCCCGCGGCATTACCCTCATAACATTTCATTTTTATTATATTTCCCTTCATTGGCATCAACGGTTCAGTAGGTACAATACAGCTTTAACGCTAACCGTAGGCTTTGAGTAAAAGTCTATAGACTTTGCCGAAAATCTCTCATTAAATTCTATTAGCAACGTTAAGCTGGAAATTACTTTTAATTAAAATCTCGCAATAAAATCCTGCTACCTACCTACATTAATTTGTTAGAAAGGTCACAACAAAACATGAATATACTAGTTGTCAAAAATTAAAAAGATTAAGTAGTTTGGATGTCAATTTGTACAGATATTTTTTACGTCCGGGAATGTCTGTGTGTTTTCCGCAATTCCCTGAATTTGTGTATACCTTACAAACCCCAAACGACTTCTTCAAATTCCCAGACAAACAAAGTCATAAGCAAAACCTATTTTGAAATAAGACTAGAAAGTATCGTTAGTTCCAAATGAGCTGTTTCTCTAAATCAAACTGAGAAGTTGAACCGAGGACGTGCAACGAACTTTCAGCGACAGATCCGCTCGTGATTTACTACAATTAGATTTGTACTTGAGACGTACTTTATCATAGCAGCCAGAACTTTGGATTTCAACAAGAGGTTTCAACTTAAAAACTTCACTAGAAAGTATCAAGCTTTTGTGGGATAAAACTGGTTGTCACGCCAGTTACAGTCCGGTTTTAGTAAAGTTAGTTGTTTTAGCGTAAACATAGATCAAAGCAAACCATCTATATAAAACGTTGTCAGCAGATAAAATAATCTATCCCAAGTCGAACGAACAAAGGGATGTTGCAAATGATCGAAAGCATTATCGAAAACTCGTCGCAGAAACGACTTCGTTACGTCCTGTTTATTTTTAAGCAGTTTTAACTGTCTTATATTTTACTTGAGTTTAATAAAAGCGAAACGAAAATTGGCTCGAACTACCCGACATTGCAGGCTGTAGTTTTTCCGTTACTGTTTCAGTTCAATATAGAATAACAGAAATAAACAGTACGAGAATGTAAATGAAATATCTTTTCTAATAAATGGGTACAGAAGCGGCTCGCTTAACCCTTGCTGATGACCATCTTTAGAGGTACTACCTAAGTATATATGTAAACCCATTGACCTCAAAAAGTGAAACGGGCCTAAGCGATGAAGGTTGTATTACTTAGAAGAATAAATAGAGCTACTGTAGTCGAGAGAATAATTTATAAGGATAATACCAGACATGACATACAGGTACCTAGAGAGCCTTCATTAAAATAATTACTCCACTGGAACTTACAGAGGGTTCGGCGTAAATGTATGGTATATGTACGTTGTATAATTGAACCTACCTTAACAAAACAACCTGTCGACCGACATTTGGGGCGGCCGTCGCCGAGGGAGTGAAGAGGGACCCTCCATTAAAGGCGATAAGACACGCGGCTATCGAGATCAGAAGTCAGCAGCGTCGTGTTCGTCCACTTTAGGAGCTACAGTACCTAAGGGCCGTAGCCTCGAGACTACGGGTCGTAATGAAAATGTTTTCTCTCTAAGCTGACAAACAAGACAGCAAGCGGACAGAAAGTCATCGTGCCGAGCTTAATCGCAGAGGCTGATCTCAGAATTTTACAAAAATAGCCGCCTTGTTGACAGCAAAAAACACCTTGAAGCTTCTAGACTTATAATTTATGTACAAATATTTTTTTACTGATAAGCATCGTCTAGTTGGCGCGGCATCTGTACACAAAATATTTATATGGCAATTCGAATTATTCGGACAGCCGACGACATACTCAAAAATGTAAGTGGATATGAATCTCTGGAGATGATTAGAACCAATTGCAACCTTCAAAGTGTTCTAATATGTGCTTATGACGAAATTAATTTCATAAATAATCGGAAGTTTTCGTACTAGCATCCAGCTCCTACCTACATTCAAGTTTTTATTACGCAGGCCTTCAAAGTTGGCAGCTCTACTAGAAGTGCCTTCATATAAGTGCCCAACAACATTGATTAGGTACATCCGAATCCGCCAGAGCCTAATAAACGTTTCCAACGTTAAAATTCATCATAGGCAATTGCCAGACCAATATGAAAAAATATCATTATAAGATGGAACGTATCGTAAATCAGTCGGGGATGAAGAGGGAATTGAAACGTGGTGTGCGGCGTCGGGTCGGCGGGTCGGCGGCGGCGCGAGCTGGGGGGCGCGTGCGCGGCGCAGGGGGTGCGAGGGCGCGGGGGTGCGGGTGTGCGGGGGGCGGGGCGCGGCGCAGCCTCCCAGCTGCTGCACTCCGCCGCCGCCCGCCGCCCGCATCGATCCCGCCCGGGCCGCAGCCTCCGGCGAGCCGGGACCCGACGCGCGCGTCCCGAACGCGCGCCGCACGCGACCTACACGCGTTCCGCACGACGCCCGCACACCGCGCGCCCACCGCGCCGTCAGCCGCACGCCCAAGGTCTACCACATTCCTTGCACCTCATCTCGCGCCCACAACAATAACAGTAATCGCCAGTGTTGCAGGTTATAATCGCGGCTTACGTAACGTTTGAGATTCCGTGCGTATTGACAGGTTATGTGTGTCAGTGGCCCTCGTCAGAACCGTCGTGCCATCCGCGAAGGTTTCCACTTGTTATGTATGTGTCACAGAACGGAGCGCTGTATCGCAGTTTATTGTGTTGCGACGTCGCTGACTTGTAAAGGTTGCGTATAAATAAAACATAAGAGAAATTCTTCTCAATACGTTCCTTCAATGCGAGTGAATATTTTAGCTACGAGCGCCTCTACACACATAGCCTGCAGTCTACGAGAACGAGCCGTCCATCGCGCCGTATTTTTCATGCCTGTTTAAAGAAATTGCGGCTTAAAGTCTGCAGTGATAGAGTCGAAAAAGGAATGAAATAAAATGCTCTTTCACTAACAGGCGAATTAAGCGGTTACAAATAGAACTTTTGAATACTCCGTCCTTCGTCAGTGCCATTAATATACACTTACCACTATGAAAAGAATTATATTAAAATAAATTAATCACTTCAGCATATTCATTAACCATACTTACAGCGAGTATTTCCATTCGAGATCATTTCGGCCATTATCAAATTGTTTTCAACAAAAATCATCCATTTTTTTTTAGTTTTTCTGTACTTGGAACTATTGACTTAATTGTGTGAGTGAATTTCATTTCAGCACATATATAACATGTAATACTGTAATAACGGTCGGCATAATAACTGTACTTGAGAATAATAAACACTTTTCTATTTACACGTTCACGCGGATTGCATTTTAAGTCCTTAGAAATAATTTGATATTATAAAGACGAACATGCACTTGCCCAGGCGACACACATACAGTATTTTACCAAAGCTTTGTACATATATGTGCTAAAGTAACACACAATTTGTGACCGTTTTGTAGAGGGAAAATTCGCCGTTGGAATAACCTTTGTTACATATAAACTGGTTAAAACTGTACCAGTTGCTGGTAAATGGGTAAATTTAAAGCAACCAAAGTTCAAACAAACGTATAATTTAATCTGTAACCCCTGTAATTTATTTTGATTGATTTGACAAGTTGTAACACACACATGAAAGTTCCGCACACGACTACGTAAAAATTGGTCACATGCCTGAAAAATCTAGTTGTCATATATTGACATGGTCAATTAAAAACATGACTGAGCTACATTTTAAGTACCTGTGTCAACACATACCTTGTCAATATGTAAGTACTTTGACCTTTTTCCAACTTGTTAATTAGAAGTAACATATTGAATATGCGATTAGCGCGGTTTAACTAATCTAGTATTGTGATAAACGCTGGCGGTTCCAGTACCCAGCTCAGTATCAACAGGCTAGGCGAGTCACGGCGCGGGCGCAACGTGATCTCTCACCAATTAACCCATCACGTACAAGATAATACTTAAAAGTTAAACTTGACCACCACTCAACAAATACTAGGAAAAATCCCAGTACGGCAGTACGGTCTATCACTTTAAGTAAATATCATAGTAGGTGACTTGCGGTCAATTTTTTTAATTTTTATGCGTTAAAGTAAATATTTGGATGGCTGTTTGCCAATTTTAGTCATCGGAAATCACTCATCGTTCATTATCGGTAATAGTCATTTCTGTGGTCCTTGGGTGCGGTCGTACGCAGCCCGTTTTAAATCGTACGCTTTACGGTAAAAACAGGTATGAGCAGCGGAGTGACTGTGTTATAAATTCGGACGTCTAGTGTGTACTGCGCTTAGCATGGCTTCCGAAAAAGAGAAGATGGCGGCTACCGAGACCAAGTCTCCCTCTAACAAGAGCAACTGCACCTCCCCAGGGAAGAAAGGTGAATATTCCATCATTCTTCCATCATCACACATTCTCGTTTTACAAGATTAACGACTTATATCATTGATTTCATTTAGATTATAGATGTTGATGAGTATGCAGTAATGTTCCTTATTTTATATTTGTATTTTCTATCTTGATCGTTCCACCGAATTAAGCGATGGCAACTCACGCTAGCTTGAAACCTTAATCTTATTTTCTAATTCAACTTGAATGCTTTTCATATGTTTCTTTCTATCCTACTAATATTATAAATCTAATAGTTTGGATGTTTGTTAGGTACGCAATCACGCAAAAACAGCTGAACGGATTTGGATGAAATTTAGCACACAGTTAGTTTATAAACTGAATTAACACATAGAATACTTTTTATCTCGCTGCTACTCTCCCATGGGATAGTTTCCGAAATCCAGAAAATCCAGAAGCTGCGAGCAGTAGCTAGTACATAAATAAAAGTAGCCTTTATTTCCTCTGAACCTTTGTACATATAGAAGTTCTTATAAACCAATAACATTAAATTATACATATTATAATTGCTGCTTGTTAACCCTACACAGGATAGTTTTTTAACCAGTGCGCAAACTATAAATTGATTGAATTGATTGTGAAACTTTTCGTCGGTTATACAAAAAAAAAATCAGGAACAGCTGATTTTTTTTTTGTATAACCGACGAAAAATTTCTGCGCTAGGGGGTCTAGAATGATATGTTGAATTCATGGTTACAGTTTGCGCACTGGTTAAAAACTTATCCTGTATTAGCATATTAGCTATTATCAGCTACCAGGTCGGGATGTCTTGCGGCGTAGGACTCCCTCTATTTCTCTCCACTTATTCAGTCCAGAGTTATTCTTCGCTAACCTTTTGGTAGATCATCCTCCCACCTTTTCATCTCTCTCCCTCTACACTATTTTTATTCCTGACCATACTATACATACGTTCTATCAGGTTGACGTATATCTTTATGTGAATGCACTAATTTTTTACAGTAAACTTTTACTGTACCTTATCAAAATCGAACCAAATAAGAACCATTTAATCGAAAAGTTTTGAAACAATTTTGTCTAGCATTAATACAATCAATACAATTATCCTTTTATCGTACCGTAAGTTCAACCTTTAACTGCTCGTATTTATAGACGAAGAGCCCTTGAAATCAATAATTCATAGACAACCTTAACCCGTGAGTGCAAGGCGAAGGAATGACTGTACGGAAATATACCTATAATACAAGTAGAGGGTTCAGTTGACCGGCTTCGCGCCTTGGTGTCGAAGCCCGATCGGCTTAGCGCTGTGTAAGGCAACGTGATTGTAACTTAGATGACTTAGCTATACGAGGGGCGTTCAATGTATACTCTATCTTATGGGTATGTTAGAAAAAAGATAAAACCTTGAAAAAAAATATATTTTTCAATATAGTCTCCCATGATTTCAATACATTTGTTTGATCGCGAAATAAGTTTTTCTATTCCCTTAAAAAAAATATTTTCTTATCGGCCCGAAAAATGCTCATTTACAGCGGACTTGCGCTCATTATCGTCAGCAAATTCCCCTGAGGTCTTTTTTTTAATTTGGGAATAAAAAGTAGTCACTGGGGGCCAGGTCCGGGCTGTAGGGTAGGTGGTTAATTTCCTCGAACCCGCACTCTCGTACAGCAGCCTTGGAGAGTGTGCGCAGTGTGAACCGGTGCATTGTCGTGAAGAAGCAACACATTCTTTGCCAGCTTTCCTCTTCTTTTTTCTTTTATTGCTTCTCTCAAACGGCGTAAAGTGGTTGAGTATTTTTTCTGCGTTGATAGTTTCAGCTTTTTTGTGTACTCGATCAATAGTATTCCTTTAGAATCCCAGAAAACTGTGGCCATGATTTTGCCAGCGGACGGAGTGACTTTGAACTTCTTCGGAGGGTCTGATCCCTTTTTGTGACACTGCATAGACTCCTGTTTACTCTCGGGGTCATAGTGATGAACCCACGTTTCATCACCTGTAACTATCCTTTCGAAAACACTTGCTGGATCGTCGCCACACAACTCTAAAGACTCTTTACAAGTGTCAACCCGCGCCTGCTTTTGAAGCGCAGTGAGCATGCGCGGCACCCATCTTGCACTAACTTTTGTAAGGTTGAGATAATAATGTAGTATAGTATGTATAGTACCAACGGATAGCTTAGTTATTTCTGCCAACATCTTAATTTTTACACGTGCATCTTCTAATACAAGTTTTTCGATGATTTTCACATTTTCTTCGGTAGCCGCCGTGATTGGCCCACCTGGGCGGGAATCATCCTCGATACATTCCCTGCCTCTTTTGAATTCATATGACCACTTCTGTACAGTCGATAATGAAGGAACAGAGTCTTGATAAACGGCTACCATATCTTCATGGATAGTTTTTTGAGATTTTCCTTGTTTAGTGAGGAATTTAATCACCGCACGATGCTCGATTTTCTTCAACATTGTCGCGTCAGTCATTTTCGTCGTCGCTGACTGGAGGTAGCAAACAAATTAATGAAGTTATCAACATGAAATGTTACATAAACACCCTCAGAAACAAGCTAACAACAGCTAATGATATATTTTAATGACCCGCAATAATATCAAATCGCCCCGATACCGAGAATACATTGAATGCCCCTCGTATATAGCATTACAGATGCAATCATAACGCTTAATTACCTCATATCTAGGTAGACGTTTGATTTAATAACGAGCGTATTATAAATTTTCTAGAAACAGTGATTTTAGAAACAATAAAGTGTTAGCGGAAATAAGTGTACCTAGTACCTACTGTGACATGTTGGATAATAGCTACAGACAGATCTGTGAAACTCAGTTCATTAAGTTATAGAATCAGGTAGATACTTATCATCTTTTATCAGTCGCCCCCTTTAAGCTCATGGTTGCTCGCATTTTGCGCTATTCACTTACAGATTCTTTTAGCAACACTATCAGTAATCGTCTACCCTTCTGCCAGTTTCTCTGCTAGCAGTACTTCTGCCATATCCTTTCAATAATTCTGTTAAACATCTTCTTCATCTGCAGTCATAGAGCAAAGTTTTGTGACCAAATGTCTTACTGCATACCTGATGTTGATGAGGTTGATACGATGACTTAATTATTGTTACGCCTAGTCTTCGTTTCGTATTCGAGTCGATGTCTATGAAAAACTTTTAATATGGCGAACTAAATGAAGATTAACATATTCGAAGTTGAATCAAATGAAAATTTGGCTGAAATTAGCAGCTTTATTAGGGTACGAATATAAAATTTTCCTACAAGTCTGTATTTCACAAAATAAATGTAGATTTAATAATCAAATCGCAAATTCTCGGAAAAACTGGGCGCCGCCGCGCCGTCGGCTCCAGTAGCCGTCGCCGGCTCTCGAACGGAGAGCAATCTAAGTTCTAGTCGGGCCTCATTTTATAATCACCTATCCAATTACTGAAAATAATGAGGCCTTTCGACCCGTTCCTAACTGTACGACAAAGCTTAGATTTCTTGTGACGCCAAATTGGAGGTAAGGTTTCCTGCGAATTCGAAAATTGAAATTCAGCTTCCGAGCGAATATTGATAGAATACTTGAGCTTTATTATTAATATTATACTTACTGGAAAATGCAATTTTAAAAGGGAAAGTTGGATTGTGATATATTTTTAGTGGTTAATTCTTAAAAATTATGAAAAGCCCTTATGGAATTTCTGTAATTTTCTAGCAAGTAAATTAAACGTGCCTATCCTTCACCAAATGGTCTATTCAGTGGACTAATTTAGCTACCTTTCTAGACCATATTGTAGCCACTATCTATCCAAACTGAAGGTTTATTTTATCTAAATGGAGCCTACTTTAACTTGCTAATTTAGGTTAGAGTACCAAGTTTGTTTCTAAGTCCTAAATTTTAATCAGATCAGTGCCTTCCTCGATCTAGGTCCCAACTTTCCATGAATACCAAGTCTTTTTATTACATTTATAAGAATTTCAACAAAATACAATAGTAAAGACTTTAGTCATTAGACGAGGTGTGCGATAGCGTTTTCATTACACACGACGGTGATGAGGCAATATACGCGAGCAATTTTTCTCGCCGCACGAACCAACTGGAGGCAATAACGTAGGCCCCCACATAAATGGGTTCAGTACTTAACTACAAGCGTTAACGTAAGGGTCTTGTTAATTTTTCACGTCGTTGAGCAATTGTCAAAGTTTATTTTATCTAGCCCGCGTTTATTGTTTTGTCGCGGTTCAGCGGCGGCCCGGCTAACGCTAAAGTTCCTTTGTTTCCACACAAAGCCGCCAATGGATGAATGACAGGATTGGACGGCCGTTCAATATACGGCCACTTGTTATTTCTAACAACAGTTACGAGTTTTGATGAAGCGGTGCCGGTGCGTGGGGTCCTGATTGTCTCTTCGAAATTCGTGTACTCGTGCCGAGAGTAATTTTCTCAAAGGGCAAAGCTCGAATCAGTTAACCTGACGCGTGGTAGTCTACCATTCTCATAAGAACGCACCCGTAGTTGCTAATCCAAATGCCAAGTGCTCAATTCATGATTTTCTGATCAATATGTTCGACCCATGAATGTGGAGGCTTGTGGCTAAGTAATTACAACCACACCGGTCAATCGACCTAGTTAATCAAAACTTGCCGTGGTTGGTCCGTGGATGGGTGACCATTTTTACATACTAAGACACCTACGTGTCTCGGAAAGAACGTTTAGCCGTTGGTACCGGCTCTCATTCATGGATCTTTGACAGTCGTTACGGGTCATCAAAAGCCCGAAAGTCTGACAACCAGTCTTACCAACGGGTATCGTATTACCCAATAATTGGGTTCTGTAGGTCAGATAGGCAGTCGCTCCATGTAAAATACTGGTATTCAGGTGTATCTGGTTAGACTGGAAGCTGACCCAAACATAGCTGGCTAAAGGCTCGGCAGATAATGATTTTCGACCAATAAATATGAGCTATCATAAACCAATATTTACTGAAGTTATAGTAAAAAATCGCTGTCATATAAAACCAGGAATTACTTTTACCAACAACGTTAACTCGGCCATTTGTTACCTTACGTTCATACTTACCTTAATTACCCTTTCATTGCGAATTTTCAATAGGCCGTATTTAATATTAGCGTTCGGCGGTAAATAACAAAATTTTGCCTTTAAAACGTTAAACAGGCTCATATAAATCGTCTAGCCAACGCTAATTGGTTGTATTTACGGGAAAATGTAAATATATCTCAATAGAGGAAATTACTTGGGTGGCAACAACCATCCTCGCTTATTAAAGTGGTTATCCTCTTAGAATTGCATTAAGAAAGTGGTCAAGTGTAAATCTGCAGCTAACTCTGTGTTCGTGCCAACACCAGCTTTTTCGAACCAAGTAATTCGATTACGTCGCATTTTAGATTACTCTGCGATAGCTAGCCCATTCCGAGATAATAGGACGTGCCAAAAAACTCCAAGACAGGCAATATAGTACGGAAAAAGGGTATCTTTTTTAGGGTCTTGCATCTAAGGAACCTATATAATTTTGTCAGTCCCGCTGAATCCCACTGGTACGCTTATCTATTATTTCGTCGAGTATCTTCGCTTTCCGAAAGACATTTCACATTAATATTGAGTGCGTCTAAGAGGAACCCAGGAAACTTTTTGATCCGCAACAGAGAACTTCATATATTTTGCACCTCGTCCTTGTTTCGGCGGCGAGCTCCCATCAAAGATAAAACTTCCTAATTCAGAACTATCGGAACTGCTTTAAGACAGCAATACTTCTTGCTGTCTTAATGTTTGCTGTTGTAAGTCCGTCGCAGTTCAAAGCGTATATTTAGGATGGGTCGTCGGAGTTACAAGTCTCGTTCTAAACTTTTTAAATTGAATTCGAATCCTCTTGCTTGCCCTACTTCGGGTTGGTCCTTCGTTACTCGTGTACATAATAAATGGCCGGGCCTTTGCCTATTGCTAATACTCCAAAGTTAAAGGGTTAAATTATGCGATATACTGAAACTTGGTGAAATCTATTTTCGAGTTATTTGCTACTTGAATTAGGGTACAGAGGAAACAATTAAAATTTTACGACTCTGTGTATTGTTGAAGTCTGTATAAATTGTGAAATACACATCCGGACCAATTTTCGAGCAAATGGGTTTCGCTTTTTGGTGTTACACAATTAAGTTCTAAAACGGTCACTAGAGCCATTCGAATGTTATCAACTATATAAAGGGTTGCATAACTCTACATCCGCATTGAAAATATACATTTCGAAAAAAAAAGATCAAAGCTTAATCTTGGACGCATTATGAAGGCGTAGCGTAAAGCACTAGCCGACAGTCGCGACTCGCAGGTAAAGAGTTAGAAAAGCATTGTTCTTATAGCTAAGCAGACGTGAGCAAGCCGGCTGTGCTCGTTACGTTATAAAAGTGCTCGAGCTCCGCTCTCCACGGATCTGCATTAGCGCACACTGACTATTTAATCCCGACGCCTGGGGCGTAACCAGCTGAACTCGCTTTTATGACTCGCGCAGTGAGTTTGATACTCCACATTTTTATGAGATTAGTTTAGTTTTGGGTGCTGACCTAGTTTGATATTGTTTGCGGTAATTAGAGTGATGTTAAGGAGGTTGGCGTTGATTTATAGAGATGGTAAGTGTGGAATTGACTTGAACATTTTATCGGTTCCATTGCACTTACGCATGATCTCGATGTGACGAAGTGTTTTGCCCAGAATAATAGTAATGAAGGTAATTAAAAATGATGTTACCGGGTATCTCTACGTATTGAACAAAGTAAAAGCAGTAGTTACCAAAGTTACTCATCGTCTGATATTGACCATGTTCTAAAAACACATCCGTGAGCGACACGAGTAGTACCAATGGGCACGTCAACGTGCTGACGTCACCGCGGCTCCAATATTTTCTATGGACACAGAGCTATTCCAACCGTTTGTTTTTATCAATACAAACACACACCTCGGTCCTCTATCTCGAATTGCACATTTCAAAAACTGCACAAACAACAAAACAATCGTCGTCACCTCTACCACTCCTGGAGTCTTGGCTTTGCTTCATATAATACCACTAAATTAAACACAGCACCAACGCTAACAACTTAACTTAATTTGATTTTGTTCCATAGTTTGCGCTGACCGAAATGAGTTGACTACGCAATTTCGCCGAGTTATTCCAACTAGCATAATTTTCAGAAGTGCGCGCTTAAGCGAAACCTCATCGAGTTCTCTGAATACAAATACCCAAAGCGATGAAAGAAGATTATGCGCTAACACGAGGTATATCCTAAAGCTTTCCGGTTGGTCGGACGAATTGGTTTTGAATTCATCAATCTTATATGGAAATTCAGAGAAAAATATGGAATAGAGCTTCGTATTTCACGTGCATAGCATTTCTAAACATGGGATTCGTTATTTAGAATTCGGTAGCACACCTTAGGACGTAGATTTGAAGAGCTAGTGGCGTTATTACTTCGTATTTTCTGAAAAGAAGTCCGTTTGTTTTTATACGTTTCATATTATAATTTAAAATTGCCGGCCGGGTAACCAATTTTCTATTTAATCAGTAGGTTTAATTTATCAATCGTTACTGCCGGCTGTAGACAACTGGCTTCAAAGTTCTCAAAGCAATAACACGCCACTGTGACACCCATTTGTTGAAATGACTTTCCTAAAATGTCACCATCAGGTACCTAGTTCTACACACGAGGCACCAAATAGGCATAAAATAGGTACAATTTGAGGTAATGTCTGCCGTCATAATTCTCGGAATATTCATAGCTACATTAAAGGGCATTATAGCGTGAAGTCTGCATGTCCCGTTATGGTTACAATTATGCAAATCTAACCGCCACGATTTGTGTGCCCTCTGTGCGCAACCTCTAAATTAATCTTAGTTTAAACTGCTAAAAGCTTCGGTTAAGTATAGGAGATTCGACCTTTGAATTTGGCAGGCTGTGTGTTATTATAAATTAATTGTTATAAAGTATGATTATAATTAGTATATATGGCACCCATTAAATGTTTCGGAAGTCATTCATGGAGAATGAACTAACATTCAAAATGGCAGACCATCAATCTACTCAATATTACCATTCGGTTTGTAAAGTACCTATCTACCTACAACGCAAAAAACTGTGGCCAGATTTTAATGAAAAAAAAGATAAAAAGTGTCTTAGGCTGTTTTCGCAAGGTATTTTAAAATTCTCCTTTCCAACAACCACAAAGTAAAGTCCTTTAGTACATCGAGCACTTAGTTAAGTATAACAAACACTTAGCAGTTACAAAAGCACTCAGCTTTTGACGACCGAATATTTAGTCGAGATTGTTACAAAGTAGCTCAAAAAATGAATTACCGCATCATTCTTCTTTGAAGTGTGTTTTTATATAGAGTCTACCGTACTACCGCTCGTTTTCTGAAGAGATAGTTGTAAGTAATGATCTTGTGCCTCAAAATTCCTCACACAGTCTTGGATAGATAGACGCAAAGCCAAATGGGTGATTAGAAGACGTTACAGATACTTTCCTCATAGCATAAGGTCGTTAACGACACGTTTATTTCCCTAGTAACGAACGGTAATTGCTATTATTTATAAGGAAAATAGTTTCACAAAAAACATTGAGTCTTTGTTATATTTTCTTTAGCCTCAGGGTAGGTTTTGACATTGCTTATTGATTTTTTTCCTCTAGATACAGATCTGCTGAGAACAGGCCTAGCCTAGATAAAGCCCATCCAGATAATATCTGTGCTTCGAAAATAAATGAACTCGCACAATCTCTGCTGCTATTGGAAATATTCCATTCGCTTTTTCGCTTTGTATTCTTAGTTCGTTCTTATTTCGGATTCAATGGCTATGCTTGTTTTTGGGACTTTGTTCGAGCTATTTGGTTTTTGGTTACCTTTTTATTAGAATGGAAAAATTTTGGCTGCCTCCTTAGCACTGACTCGACTTTACATACGGAATCTGTTCATGAAAATTGAGAATAATTGACTAATCCCTGCCGTATATGCTAAAATCTCTATTTTTACAACGCTGTTCATTTTCTTTTATGGTAGGTATGTATTTTAACATTAAGTTGGTTCGAACCACATCTAAATTAAATGTATTTTTGTTTCAGGTAAAACAACATCAAACATCTAAAAAAAATCCACAATTTCGATGGTAAAAGCGCAAATATACAGGTATTTTGATTCGTAATTCTTCGGCTACTTTTATAGGGTTTTCGTATAATAAAATTTGAAATGCTTCCTGTTTGTAGACCGGACGCTTCAATAACATATTTCTGCGTATTTCTTAGCTTTCATCGTGATTCTATTCTATTTAAGGAAAGAGAAAAGTATAAGGGAAACTCTAATTTAACACAAAACAATCTATTTTTGTTCAGAGCGATCCCTTTCAAGTTTTGTTTCAAATAAAATAATGAGCTTTCGTAACGTTCTTTTATCAAACAACAATTAATATTATTAAAGTTCTTTGTTCCCGCAAGCAGGCGTCTTCGATAATAAATCTTTTCTAAGAGAACGTTGTCTTGATGATTTAATCGTGTCTCTACCTCGAACTGACTTAATTTCACTTTGAATCAAAGTGATGGCGAAACTTGGAAATTCTATACGCAGTTAAAGGCAATTAAGTCGACTGTAATTGTCTTCAGTTAAACTTAGTACGAGTATATTAGAATTTAATTGGAAGGCACACTGGAAACCACGTATCTTTGACTCTATACCTAGTTCATAAACTTTTTTGATTATGGTCAATTTAGTCAATTAATTAATCAGGTATAAGTTCTTACTGCGCATTTCTTTTTATTCCTGACTAAACGAACCTATACTTAGTCAGTTTAATTAAAGAATGACAATTCAAAAACAGAAAAAAAAAGGTTTTTCCCCTCTTATTTCCCCTTCCACCCGCAGAATAGTAAAAGGGATTATCCCAACAAGCGGAACGTGGAAATCGTCCTACTGTTTGCTAATAGAAACACCGATCACCAATCCATCGGCCCCATTAGGCTTATGTCAATATCCCTTATCAGGTCTAATTGCACCGTTCATTAGTATAGCAGTGGCCTTTACGAGTAAATAAACAGAAATTGTGAAACAAATCGGGATCTCGAGTAGCAAGTTAAACTCGGCAAAAGTCTGGTCGTTTTACTTTTCGAGAACAGAGCTGCGAAGTGTCAAAAAAGAACGGAATACCTATTCAACAGATTCTGAGTACAAAACCACACACCGGTATAGGCATTTTACAACGGTAATATTATAATTCGACATCAGAGAGTGCGACTGTGCGATACACTTTGCATTCAATATGTATATGTAATTAAGCCATTTTTACAAAACAATATTTTTTCTTCACATTTAATAAAAACAAACAAAACGCAATTTGAATCTGTTCCATTGAAATTCTGCATGTTTTTGAGAAACTTTTACGAAAAAGATCTACTTAATACGTTTGCGAATTTTTTCTTTGACACTTCGCAGCTCTGTTCTTGATAAGTAAAACGACCAGACTTTTGTCGAGTTTAACTTGATACTCGAGATCTCGATTTGTTTCACAATTTCTCGAATGTTCTGTTTTGCAGGTGGGTATTATTTAGGTACTTAATACCCAGCTACAAAATCAGTATGAAACTTAAGAGACTAAGGTAAACAGCCAATCAGCTAATCAGCATGTTCCAGTAAGAACACAGAACAGCAGTAAACAGCAGTAGCTGGAAAACAAGCCTCCTCTCGGTAAGAGGGAGAGGGCCGTAATCCACCACGCGGGGCCAGTGCGGATCGATAGATGTACACACGTCTTCGTCTTTTTTGGTTCTAGGACGTGCCACTTTCCTTACGATGTTTTCCTTTATAGTTTTGTTAGCAGTGGTTATAAAATAATTTACACAAAGTTAAGCGCCTGGTTAAGTCTGCCAGGGGTGCGGGTTGTTTGAAAGAGATACCGCGGCCCCTGCCACACAGGCAACTGAGGGAACACGGGTGGGTTTTAGTCAGGAAAAGTCTGACACGCCCTCCTGTTCCACCCAGAGAAGTAATTTGATGATTTCCTACGCAGAAAAAATTAAAAAAAATAGCGCCTGGTTAGGTTCAAATCTACGACCTACAACTCGTAAGTCGTGGCCGTTTCGACTAGGCCACCACTGCTCAAAGAAGCTAGGGCTTGGTAAAAATTCATAATTACAGAACTTTACCTCTCAACGTGCACGTTAAACCACTAATTATTGCCTCCTCACGTTAGCATAATCCGGCTTTCCATAGAACTTAAAAGTTTTGGCGTCTACCGCGTTTTGGCGTTTTGTGTTTAAATGCAGTGGCATTTAAATATTTTTGGCACGCACTTCAACTGACAATCACTGAACGTTCAAACGCAATTTTATTAAAACACTGGCTGCGTATAGACAAACGGGTTTAGTGAAACTTGTCTATTCTACCATGGTTCAAATAATTTCAGTCGAAAAGAAAATTAGGGTGCAGTTAATGGTCGAACGCCATTTGGATATGTGCCAACCGTCCTACAACGGATTTGGGGACAAATCCGCTGGAAACCAAAACCTTAATCCGCTGGAATAAAAAGTTCACCCAACGTTGCTCGAAACTGATTTATAGGGTTTAAACTAATCTGTCGCAGCACAGGACTGCGGTTTGTCGTAACGTGTCCAATTTATCAGAGCCAGTTGATTTTCAAGCTGCTGGACGTTTATTCAAGCAAAAAAGCGTTTCCCTGATTATAATTTCAAATGGAGCCCCAGATCCGACCAGAAAAGTCTTTGAGAGAATATTGAATTGGAAGCGACGCTATGTATTTATTCTGACTTATAAAATAAAGCTATGAGAATGGAGCTTATTCAGCCAGAACGTAGGTTTATGATTGATAGTGTATGAATGGCAATTGCTTGGCTGTCTGTGGTCGCTGATAAACGAGTTTTTATTTAAAAAGGTTTTAACGGCGCTTGTGAAACGCGTGTGTGAAACTTTCTATTTAACATTTTAAAGAGCTTTTCACTGTTAAAATGAAAACGACGCCCTCCTTTTAAGTTGGTAAGCATTTTATCAACTATTTATATGAAATTGTTGCAAATGAATGCACATAAGTATGAGATAAATATTGAAGTGGGCTCAGTCTACTTGCAAACAATTTGTAGTAGAGTGAGGCAAAATAAAGAGATACACAATTACAATTTCAAATGTAAGCCTCGCACTGACCTTACAATGCAAATCCAAGGTCTATAGTAGCTTAGAGAGGGGAGAAGAGGCCTACATGTATCCATTATTGTAGAGGAACAATTTACATCTGCCCCGTACATTATGCATTTTTAAATAAAGTTGAAGAAAAAAGAAACAAAAGAAAAATAGGACGGCGAGTCTTTGTTTGAGTTCTTTTGTCTCAATTCCATATTGCGACGTACTTGTAGAGACATTTAGCTAAACTTGATGTGCAAAGTAGTCCGTTGTGACCTATTTACCTACTGTATAAATTACTACCAATGCTTCAGGGGCTATTTAAGTACCTTTTTCAAACATTAAACTACAGCGATAACTGCCGTTTAGCTGTGCTAAGAATTCTAATCACAAATTAAAGTAGGTTATATTTCATGCCTATATTATTACTATAACTTTATTTAGCTTAGGCCTCTTTTTCCCTCAGATATCTATGGAATGTAAATGACATTACGATAAAACTGACAAACAATAATGTACTCTGTGCTGACAAAAATCAAAATTATTCTGCGGATATACAGCGGATTTATGTACATCGTCGCGCAAACGGTAACCATTAATTCAGCACATGATTCTAGACCATTATGACAAAGCCTAAGAAGGGCAGTGTGGCTGCGCAGGCGGTGACGGCCCCAGCTGTGGTGGTGCCAGGAGGGACGGCCCCGCCTCCCAAATCTCCTCCGGCCGGCGCCGAATGGCAAGTGGCCGGGGAGAAGAGGAAGGCGGGCAAGGCTGCGAGGGCGGCCAAAAAAAAGGAGAGGCGGCAGCGTGCCAAAAAGCGAAGCGCCGCGGCTAGGTTACGCGCCCCGAAGTCCGCAGCTGTAGTGATCACACTACAGCCGGAAGCGGTACAGAAGGGCGTGTCCTACCGCGACGTGATCGCGAAGGCGAGGGCGGCGGTGGACCTGGCGGAAATAGGAGTCGCCAACGGCCTCCGCATAAGGGTCACTGCGACCGGGGCCCGGATGTTGCAGGTCCCTGGTGCGGCCAGTGGCCCGACCGCAGACGCTCTGGCCGAAAGGCTAAGGGCGTCCATAAGTGCGGACGAGGCCCGAGTGTCCAGGCCCACCAAGTGCGCTGACATGCGCATCTTGGGCCTGGACGACTCCGTGACGGAGAGCGAGGTGGTGGCCGCCATAGTCAGGACTGGGGGGTGCTCTGCCGAGCAGGTGAAGGCAGGCACCATTCGTCCTGACAACACGGGCATGCGAACCGTTACGGTGAGCTGCCCCGTGTCGGCGGCCCGAAAAATCACTGAGGAGGGCCGAAGGCTCCTGGTGGGCTGGGTATCCGCGCAGGTCAAGCTGCTGGAGCCCAGACCTCTGAGGTGCTTCCGCTGTCAGGTGGGTCACCACGTCGGAGTCCAATGCACTTCGGAGGTGGACCGCAGCGGTCACTGCTTCCGCTGCGGTCAGCCCGGTCACAAGGCCGGCTCATGCAATGCCGCGCCGCACTGCTATTTATGTGCGGCAGCTGGCAAGCCGGCCGAACACCGGGCTGGGAGCAAGGCCTGCGCTCCACCCGCCGAAACCAGGAGCCGGGGCAGGGGCAAGCCCTCCGCCACCACCGTCACCGCCGTAGCTGCCGCCACCGCCGCCGCCGCTGCCACCCCTACCATCGCCGTCGCCGCCGCTACCACCGCGGCAGGGCCCTCTCAGGGGCCTCCGGAGGGGGCTGAAATGGAATGCCAATAACGGCTCCATTTCGCCTCCTCCAGGCGAACATCAACCACTGCGCCACCGCTCAGGATCTGTTGCTCCAGAGCATGGCGCAGTGGTCGATTAACATCGCCGTGGTCGCTGAGCCGTACTTTGTCCCGCCCAGGGATTACGGGGTGGAGGACCTGAGCGGCTCAGTGACCATAATTTCGTCGGCCGCCGCCGGCACCCCGGCTCTCGAGGGTATCCAGAGAGGAAGGGGTTGCGTAGCAGCACGGTTCGGGGAGATTGCAGTGGTAGGGGTGTACTTCTCCCCGAGCCGAACTCTCGCCGAGTTCCACAACTCCCTTGAGGAGTTGAGAGACGTCGTCGTCGGGTTTCGTTCCCTCCCCGTGCTCGTCCTCGGGGACTTCAATGCCAAGAACTTGGCTTGGGGTTCCCGGTTGACGGATGTGCGGGGTAGGATGGTGGAGGACTGGGCTCTAGAGGTGGGCCTGGTCGTCCTAAACCGGGGTTCTGTCGCCACGTGTGTGCGGATGCGGGGTGAGTCGGTGGTGGACATTTCGTTCGCCAGCCCCGCTCTGTCACCGCGTGTCGTCGACTGGCGCGTCATGGAGGGGGTGGAGACGTATTCCGACCACCGGTATATCCGGTTTGACGTCTCCGCCCAGGCCTCGAGCGCGCCGGTCCAACAGGCCCCGTGTGGTCCGCGGTGGGCGCTGAAGCGGCTGGACCGGGAGCTCCTCCTGGAAGCCTCGATCGTGCAGGCCTGGGTGTCACCACCGGACAGGCCTGCCGACATCAACGACGAGGCGGAGTGGTTCCGGGAGGCCATGTCCGAGGTATGCGACGTGGCAATGCCCCGGGTCCAGCCAGGACGTGCTCCACGCCAGGTGTACTGGTGGTCGCCGGAGCTCACAGCTCTGCGCGAGGCGTGCGTTGCTGCGCGGCATCGGTACACCAGGCACCGCAGGCTCCGTATCCGCCCTCCGGATACGGAAGCCATTCAGGCGGAGCTATACGAGGGGTACAGAGTGGCGAAGACCACCCTCCGAGCGGAGATCCTGCGGGCCAGGTCACTGGCCCGCGAGGAGTCGCTGGAGACTCTGAACAGAGACCCGTGGGGACGCCCTTACAAAACGGTGCGGGAGAAAATCCGCCCGTGGGCTCCCCCGCTGACCCAGAGTCTCCGGCCTCAGCTCGTGCAGGACGTGGTGAGCGCTCTGTTTCCCTCGCGAGGGGAGCATGCTCCCCCGGCCATGGCTCCGCCACCTGCGGTGCCCGACGCGGACCACACCGACGACGACGACGATGCTCCAGAGGTGACCGAGGTAGAATTGAGAGTGGCGGTACGTAGGCTGAATGCCAAGAATACCGCCCCAGGACCCGACGGCTTGCCTGGAAAAGCCTGGGTCCTGGCCTTGGAGGCTCTCGGGCCTCGACTAAGAGGGCTCCTAAGCGCATGCTTGGAGGAGGGCCAGTTCCCACGTCACTGGAAGACGGGGAAACTGGTCCTCATCAAGAAGCAGGGGCGCCCCGCGGACTCTCCGTCCGCTTACCGGCCCATCGTGCTGCTCGACGAGGTGGGCAAGCTCTTTGAAAGAGTCATTGCAGACCGCCTCGTCGGGCGGCTGGTGCGGGTGGGGCCGGATTTGGCGGAGAGCCAGTTCGGTTTCCGCAGGGGGCGCTCCACGGTGGACGCCATCATGCGCGTGCGAGCCCTCACGACGGGGGATGCTGTGGCCCGGGGTGGGTCGTCTTGGCGGTGTCTCTGGACATCGCCAATGCCTTCAACACCCTGCCCTGGAGTTGCATAAGGGAGGCACTCCGGTATCACCGGATGCCGACCTACCTCTGTCGTGTGGTCGAGGCCTACTTGACGGACAGGGCCGTCATCTACCCCGGTCACCTAGGAGAGTGGAACCGGCGAGAGATGTCGTGCGGTGTCCCACAGGGATCGGTCCTGGGGCCGCATCTGTGGGACATCGGATACGACTGGGTGCTGCGCGCCGACCTCCCTAGTGGCGTCAGCGTAGTTTGCTACGCTGACGACACGCTGGTCCTGGCGCAAGGGAGGTCGTATCAGGCGGCGGCCGACTTAGCGACACACGGAGTTGCGACAATCGTCGATAGGATCCGGCAACTGGGACTCGAGGTGGCCTTGCACAAATCCGAGGCCATGTGGTTTCATGGTCTTCGGAATGCGCCACTGACGGGTTCCCAGATAACGGTGGGAGGGGTTCACATCGGCGTCGAGTCGACGATGAAGTACCTAGGACTCGTCCTCGACAGCCGGTGGAACTTCGGGGAACATTTCCGACGTTTGGCTCCCAGACTGGAGCGGGCCGGGGCTGCCTTGAAGCGGCTCCTGCCCAATCTAGGGGGGCCAAACGCCTCCTGCCGGAGGCTCTACGCGGGGGTCGTGCGGGCCATGGCCCTATACGGGGCGCCGGTGTGGGCGCCTACATTGAGGCGCCAACCAGCACGCCGGTTGAAGGCGGCCCATAGGGTCATGGCCATCCGGATGATCCGGGGATACCGCACGATCTCCGATGAGGCGGCGGGCCTCCTTGCCGGATTACCGCCATGGGATCTGGAGGCAAACGTCCTCGCGCTCACTTGGGAGTGGCGCGAGGAGGCCAAACGCCGGGGCGTAACTCCGCTGCCGCGGGAAATCGCGGCACGGCGGACAGAGCTCCGGCAGGATCTCATGGCGACGTGGAAAGTGCGATTGTCGCAACCCAGTGCTGGGCACGCCACGATTGCGGCGGTAAGTCCCCTCTTTGAGGAGTGGTTTGAGAGGCGGCATGGCGTCCTCACCTTCCGCCTGACACAGGTCCTCACCGGACATGGCTGTTTCGGGAGGTTCCTGTTTCGGATAGGGCGGGAGGAAACGCCCGGGTGTTTCCATTGCGAAGATCGCCCAGAGGACACGGTGGAGCATACGGTGGAGGTCTGCCCGGCTTGGGCGGAGCACCGCCGTGTCCTCGTGGAGGTGATCGGCGGCGGCGATCTCTCGCGTCCGACCCTGGTCCGGGCCATGGTGCGGAGCGAGAGGGCATGGCTGGCAGTCGCCTCCTTCAGCGAAGCAGTTATGCTCGCAAAGAGGGAGGCGGCGCACGTGAGGGAGATGCAGTACATGCGCCCTCACAGCCGTGGCCTTCGCAGGAGACGCCCTGGGCGTCGGGAATCCCAGGCTGATTCCCGGCCACCGTAGGCACGGGCTTGCGGACGGCGAGTAATGGGTAGCTCGCTGTCCGGTAAGGACCAAGCCCGGGTCGACGGCGCGTTGTGTTCCACGCGCGCCTCAAAGAGATGTCAGCAGCAACAGAGGGGCCCGCAAGGGCCGATGCCTGCTAGGGGTGCGGGTTGTTCGAAAGAGATACCGCCGCCCCTGGCAAACAGGCAGCTGAGGGAACACGGGTGGGTTTTAGTCAGTAAAAGTCTGACACGCCCTCCCGCTCCACCCAGAGCGGGAGAAGTTATTTGATGATTTCCCACCCAGAAAAAAAAAAAAAAAAAATGATTCTAGACCTCATAATGTATAAAATTTTCGACAGTTTTCAAAGAAAAAATTCTGTTGTTTCATAGAAAATTACAATACCGACGCGGTCAAAATGTATGAAACGGCGAATTATTTTATTGTTCCGAATCATGTACTGGTGATAATTACACCGTGGTGTTGGAGAAATCGGTCCTTTACGGTGTTTAATAACTACTTTGATCACTCCATTTGAATAATAGAGTCGTACCTAACTGTCCACCTTGCTGACAACAAAGGCAAGTTAAAGAGCATGTCCTCCGCGTTGCCATTACTCTGGACTACATACTCGTAAGTTTGTGGGCCGGCTCGCCCGCTCCACTTAACGTCAGTGCCAACTGCTGTCTTCTAACTTTAACGCTGCGGTTTAGGACCGAGTCGGCGATAGACTTAGAGGTCGGACGTAGAAAATAAAATAGAAGTTATCGTATTATTGAAAGATCGTTTTAAAAGCGAAATTTTACTTAATAAAATAGATTTAGCACGAATTTGTTACCGTTGTTAGACTTGCTCCACTTTTCACTTATTGTTGTTATGTTAACAGTTATAATATAAGTGATAAGTAATACAAAAACGTACTGATCCACTGTTGGGAAAAACCCATTGCCATTCTTTCTATCGGTCACGATACTGCGCTATTTTTTGCCTATTCCTAAAGAAACAGACTTCTCAGTCATGTTACAATTCTTTCTCTAAATTCAGAGTAGTATTTTGACAGAATTAGACAAATGTAGTACTGGCCGTATCATTTTTTTCGGAATACAAGACACCTATCTAACTTACCCCACGTTTCTGCTTAGCGCTTTTTTTAAGAAATTTACTCGGAAGCAAGTTTCATACTACTCGTATGAAATTTGGGACAGTTAAAGTTTATACTGGCAAGGAGTGCAGAAAGCTAACATTTTTCATTAGTGTTGATTAAAATTTATATAAAAGATGGTCGACTTCGTCCGCTAATATAATTAAATGTTCCTATTGTGAATTCGACCGACCGGCGCCGGCGACGAGATGGGCGGACAACAATGTTACCATCGCGGGTAGACCCTGGATGAGGGTGGAATAAGAACGTGGGGATTGGCACAAGAAAATAGAGGTCTATGCCCAGCAGTGGGCAAGTTAGGTCTGTGGATGATAACGATGAATGTGAATTCAGTACCTACTTAATAATTGCAAAAAAATATGTAAGTTGTAAAATTTATTCTTGGTCATCTAAAATATTTTCAATGCTGACGGGATGTCTTAATCGTAAAACTTAATTTAAAAGGGATACAGGCCGCACTCCGCAAACTTTTCTAATTTCTTTCCGACCAAAATTCCAAATTCGCACCATGGTCATGACGTCAGGGTTTAGACCTTCTGGGAGTTATTTTGAACTCAAGAATATTATTTACTATGGAAAATGTCTTGCTCAGAAAAGTATTATACATTTCCGTCTAGGTTACTTTGAGACTGATATACTGACGATATCATAAATTATATGCATGTGATAATGTTATTGTAGACGGAATTTTAAAAGCCTCTTCATTTAGTTCCATACATTTTACTTCACTGTGTTATCGTGATGACGGACGTCCTCGGTAATATCATAACGAGAAATTATAAAAGCACACATTAGGTAATAAATTACTCAAAATTATAAAAGTACTCATTGCTTCAGAAGTTCATTTAAAACCAGCAATTTATGCACACTTCACACCACCATGAGATAAACTGCCGTAATTTTCAATAATTAACTCTCTTGATTAGCCTCTTCTCGGAAGCGAACTTAAAAACTTTTGATCTCAACCGTAATAGCGACTGCGAAAGAATGAATAACTTTGCTATTTTTACTTTGCTGACGTTAAGCACTTCTCGGTTAAATCTGCGAAGTCAAACTTGCTCGTGGTCTGTATAAACTATTACTTCATGAAAATCACAAGTTTACCTGTTTGTTGTTGGTTTTGGCATAAATTAATAGTCGTTATGCAGTGATAGGGTCGTTGGCTCTTAGATAATGATCAGACTCCAAGTAAAATATTAATATTGATGATGTAGTTATATAGTTAAGGGACGCGGCTTTATTTTGGAACATGGATTATGTGATTAGTGGTTAAATTACTGATTTCAAGTATCGTGTGTGTCGGTAATTGTTTTGTGGTTTTACTCTCAACGCACTTAACAGTTGTACAGTGCCATTAACAATACACATTGCGGTTATATTCGAATCGTGCAAAATACAGATATGGAACTCAAAACCACAAAGTTCTGTTAAAATTAGATTTACATAAACACATACTTGCTCACTGTGTCCACACTGTGTCATTCTTTGTTCTTACCGGATACTTTTAAAATTCGTCAAGACGCTACGGCGTAGCATGGGTGTAGCATGGGCGTAGCACATGCGTAGTATGGGCGCAGCACATGTGTAGTATGGGCGTAGCATAAGCGTAACACGGGCGTGGCACGGGAAAAGTGACTAAACACCAACTCGTATTTAATAAATATACCTTAGTTTGTACTCTTGACCGTATTCTAATATTGTAAATGTGAATGTTTAGATGTTTGTTACTCAATCATGCATTAACGGCTGAATAGATTGAGATGCGAAACAGATAGTTTGTCACCTAGATTCAAACATGAGATACTTTTTATCTCGGTAGTATGTTCCCGTGAGATAATTTTCACCTTCCACGGGGTTGACGCCGCTGGCAAAATCCAGTACATAATATAGGATAAGTTTTTTACCAGTACGCAAACTGTAACCATAAATTCAGCATATCATTCTAGACCCCCAGCGCAGAAATTTCACGTCGGTTTTACAATAAAAAATCAGCTGTTTCATAGAAAAGTGCAATACCTACGCGGTCAAAATGTATGGAACAGCTGATTTTTTTTTTATATTACTGACGAAAAAATTCTACGCTGGGGTCTAGAATGATACGCTTAATTCATGGTTACAGTTTGCGCACTGGATAAAAACTTATCCTGTATAACTGATAACTGAGTAAGATAAAACTAAATCCACTTATCATAAGTGAATGTTCCACAAAAGCTCTACTATATCGTCGAGATCCATCACGAGTGCGAAGCGCTAATTAATTGATATAATTTATCGCCGCCGTAATCACCTCCATACACTACCTCCGTGTAACGCTAGATAAATACAGTATTATCATAATTCATTCGCAAGGTATTTGCTTTCCCGCTCGTTATTAAAATAAAGCTTATTTTAGTACGTATTATGTTTAGAGAGTAAGTTTGTTTTGCATATTTACTTATAACTGTTGAAATCCTGAAATATGAGATCTGTATATTTGTACCATTCATCATTATACAATGGTTTCAATTTCACTACCAAAACCAATTATCTGAATTCAAAATGTGTATGAGTTGCCCCGATGAAATTGATTATACAACAACAGCAAATGTAGTTCTTGTTTTTACAGCCTTTAGGTACCTAATTTATGATGAAAACTATTTCTTACCCTCAATCTAAGCGAAAGTTTACTTAAACTTAACCATCCCTCACATACATAAATAGGTTCGTGGAACGATAACTTAGTTTCGAACAATACAATCAACAACCGACTTAATGGAAGGAATTTCTGTTAGAGGTACGTAGGCAATTAGCTGGCACCAAGTTTACCCACTCCCATTCCAAGTTAGCGGGTTAGAATACATAAGTATCGTGTACTTATTGTGTAACGCAGATGAGACCTGTTTTTGAATAATAACTTAACTTAAGTTAGTTGTTATAGAAGACCGTACGTTACACACAAGTTATGCAATTAATTTTCATTTAAAATGTTGGGTTGTGTCGTAATTTCTAATTGATGTGTCCGTTCCGTAGGCTCGTATCCTGCGTAATTTAAATCTTATTTAGGAAACTTATTCTGACTATTAAGTACTCTTACTTAGGTAAATATAATAGGCCCGAAAGTCTGACAACCAGTCTTATCGAGGGGTATCGTACTACCCAGTAACTGGGTTGTGGAGGTCAGATAGGCAGTCGCTCTATGTAAAATACTGGTACTTAGCTGCATCACGTTAGCACATGGTTAGACTGGAAGCTGACTCCGACATAGTTGGGAAAAGGCTGGGCAGATGATGATGATCAAGTAGTAAATATGTTATAATTTAACGCAGGTACTCATTCGTGTTTCCGCGTATCCACGCCACCTACGTTTTTTTTTTTATGAAAGGAGTAGGTGATACGCATGTTAAACAAGAATACAAGGGTAATATGGCAATAAAGAAGGAAATGTCGCGAATTCTGCCTCAAATAAAATCTATATGGATGGCATCTGCCTCGGTGGATAAGGAAGGCGGCGCGTGAGCAAATACTACAAGATCTTCAGCGCCTCGGCAAACATAATATTGATAAAAGGCGTTACTGTCTACTGCATGCGCGTAAAATATCGGGTTTTTTACGACGTGTTCTATTTGTGATGACACGCTTTTGTTATTTTTACCTTGAGGTAATCATATACTTATACATAAACGAGGATAAACACGCCTACTCAAGATATTATTTTTAGAGACAAAATAGGGTCGACTTCGCAATTGCTTTAGCACTTTTGACAATGATTCCAAGTCATTTGAAACTTTATTAAAATTAAAAGTACCTATCTAACTGTCACGTAGACGTTGTCGTTTTTTAAACTGAAGTTCATGTGACCTTCCTGTTTACCCGGTGAACCAAAACGCGTGGTCCCGCCGATAGAGGGCGCTTTCCGGTTTTCCGAATAAAAATTGACATATGAACGCGAGATTGGTTTCTAATAGGACAAGGCCTTTAGGATAATAAAGCAGTTACTACGTTGACCATACCTTCTTATGAAAAAATCGCATTTGTTATTAATGAGTCCCTATTTTTTATAGAAGCATAAAATATAATGATACAAAATAATTAATATCGTGACCCAAACAAACAACCTCAAATACGGGATTTTTTAATTTCAATGGAAATGTAAACCAATAGAAAACTTTGAACCGAATGACGACATTGGACGCCTTGTATGTAAATATGCCGGCAATTTCAGCTCTAAAATCAAAGCTCCTCCCTTCTATAGCCAAAAAATATTAGTATATATTCCATATTAAAACATTATTAAAATTATAGTACGTCTAGCTAACTTTATGACAAATATTATTTTGACAAATTCTTTCTTTGCCATAAATCCCTTATACAGTTGACTTTCACAAATATGTTATTAGTAAAAGACAGTATAACTGTCATTAATCCGTACTTCGTTCCATTTCCATACAATGCGACGTGGCAATTCAGCCAGTCTCTTGGGTAGATTACCAGTCGATAGTGTTGCGGTGGATTTATTTTTACGACGCCATTTTTAGTTGGTATATATAATTAGGATATCATATTAGGTACAATTTTAATAGTTCGTTATATCATTTAGTATATGAAGTTTATTCAGTGTATATCTTCTTAAGCAAATATAAATATAAGTAGTTTTACTACATTCTTCACTCAAATGAGAATTCGAATAATATCTCATAACTGAAACTTTATTTCATTTATAAGCAAAATTAACATCTCAGGCGGTTTTCCGACGATGAAAATTGAAATTAAGTCTATACGCTCGCATACTATAACAATTTATTTTAATTTCTCATTAATATTCAGAATAGAATCCCAACTGGCTAGATATACTGTGAAGACTAAACTTTGGACAATGATTGAAGGCTTTAAACTCCGTAGGCCTTTAGGTACGAATTTTCGTTATGTAATAGTACCGTTACAACTTTACAATGTGGTCTCACGGGAGCTTATCACAGTCAACTACAGAGCTAAAGCAAAAGCTTCACAACACTCAGCTCTTTCCATAAGCTCCTGATATAATCAAAACGTGTGACTTCCTTTTGACGATCGAATTACAAGAGCTTTGGTACGTTTCAAACAAGTAAGACACACATGTGTGTGTACATGTGCTTAAGTAAGGACAGACAGTTGGCGACAAGCTGTCGTCCTGTTCCCAAACTTCGCCAGTTTACTGGAGACGTCGGCGTGTGGTCATTTGTTAACAACACGCGCCTTCTGTCTCTCCCACTAACTAACAAGGACATATCTAATTAAAACTTGTGCCTAGTTAAAGCAGCCGGCGAACGTCGAGCGAAAGTTTTTTGCTCTCGAACTACAACAAGCTTAAGTGCTCGTTCGGAATCTATTTAAATTATTTATTTATTCGGTAAAGGCAAAGTAATCACGTTATTTGGCATTTACTTATTTTAAAACGTACAATCTAACGTCATGCTTAACGTAATAATTGACTCGTTTGAAACAGTTCACCAAAACAAAAATGAATATAGTTACACAATAAGCTAATCTTAAAGTACTAAAATTTATTTACAGCCCCCAATCCGTTCTCCAAGCCAAACCTTTCAATTCGACGCATTAATTTAATACGGCGAGGACACACAACCCAAAACTTTCAAATGTAAATAAAGACATGCCTACTTAAAACTGGTCTACCCTCATGCCACACTGGCTTTTGCTGTCACGACGGCGTCCGAAAGTTCCCGAACTTACACGGACAGAATGAAAATTTCAAATGTTCGAGATTTAAGAGTGCGAAGTGTGGACAGACGTCAGCCGAACAACTTCGTGCGCTACACTTAAATGAACCCCAGTCTCCACGATGCGGGATTTCAACCGAAACGAGACAAACAGTGGTCGTCATTTGAACGGCTTTAATACGTCTGTACAGTTAAATGTTTCACTGCAATATTCTCAAAGGATGTTGATTAATTGTTTTTGAAGTAACCGTCTTTCGCTTTTGAAACTAGTTTCTACAGATAGCTTTTACGAATTCAATTCAGATTGTTATGATTAATATTGTTTTCTTCAACTTAAATAATTAAGTTACTGTTAATAAGTTACTGTAGAGCTGTCTAATGCCTATGAAAGAAATTCGTTTTACTAATGTTTGCCATAATTTAAAATGTATTCATTTTATATTCCATACTTGTATTTGCCATAATTTCATTAGAAACAACGCTTCAGTTTCCATAATTGTGAAACTACATAAAATCATTTTCACTAATTTCATTGATCATAATCAGTCAAGTGTCATATTAATTTTAATCCATAAATTTATTTGCTATATTTTTCATTTTCAATAATGTCGTTTTCCATAACATTTATTATTATATTCATTTGCCCTCCTAAAATAGACCTAATCTACCATGCAAGCTTGCTTTGCAAAATAAGAACCTAGCGTTGTGTGGTCACAGTTCTAACCTAACCTAACCTAGCCATTTCGCATTTGTCAATCTGTTTATTGTCTACAGGAGATACAAGTTGGGTACATGACACAAGGGCAATATTTTTCTTCTACCGACTTGTTTTGAGAGAGTTCACTTGTTGTGTAGTTCTCTGTAAGAAGCATGCCAACAAGCATACACCATGCATGCAAGCAAACAAGCATGCAGCATGTAAGCGAGCATACAACATTTAGCATGTAAGCAAGCATGCAGCATGCAAGCAAGCACGCAGCAGGCAAGCAAGCATACACCATGAATGCAGAAAGCATGCAGCATACACCATGCATGCAGCAAGCATGCAAGCAAGCATGCAACATGTAGCATGCAAGCAAGCATGCCGGATGCAAGCGAGCATGCAATATGCAGCAGGCATGGTTTCTGTCACGGCTCCGGCTGCGGAGCTCCGGCGGTCCCACGCGAGCTTATCGCCGCAGATGGTTTAACACTCACCATCGCAGCTTCGTCTTTGTCACAACCACCTGTTCTTCAACTCGCGGGCCGCCTCGCCCCTCCACGCCTCCGAAATTACACTCTAGGGGTAGGGCAGACAAGACTGCTTTTTTTTTTGGGTGGGAAATCATCTAATGACTTCTCCCGCTCTGGGTGGAGCGGGAGGGCGTGTCAGACTTTTACTGAATAAAACCCACCCGTGTTCCCTCAGTTGCTTCTGTGCCAGGGGCCGCGGTATCTCTTTCGAACAACCCGCACCCCTGGCAGGCATCGGCCCTTGCGGGCCCTATCAGTTGGTGCTGACATCTCTTTGAGGCGCGCGTGGAAAACAACGCGCCGTCGACCCAGGCTTGGTCCTTACCGGACAGCGAGCTACCCATTACTCGCCGTCCGCAAGCCTGCGCCTACGGTGGCCGGGAATCAGCCTGGGATTCCCGACGCCCACGGCGTCTCCTGCGAAGGCTACAGCTGTGAGGGCGCATGTACTGCCTCTCCCTCACGTGCGCCGCCTCCCTCTTTGCGAGCATCACTGCTTCGCTGAAGGAAGCGACTGCTAGCCATGCACTCTCGCTCCGTACCATGGCCTGGACCAGGGCTGGACGCGAGAGATCGCCGCCGCCGATCGCCTCCATGAGGACACGGCAGTGTTCTGCCCAAGCTGGGCAGACCTGCACCGTATGCTCCACCGTGTCCTCAGGGCGACCCGGGCGTTTCCTCCCGCCTTATCCGAAACAGGAACCTCCCGAAACAGCCGTGTCCAGTGAGGAGCTGTGTCAGACGGAAAGTGAGGATGCCATGCCGCCTCTCTAGTCACTCCTCAAAGAGGAGACTTACCGCCGCAATTGTAGTGTGCCCACAGACAAGACTGCTTGAAGTTGGATTAACAGCGATTCGTTTCTGTCACTAAAACCTAATTTTTTGCAAATGTTTTAGGGCTAACAATTTTATTATAAATGTAACATTCGGAAAAATACACATTATATAATACAACACTTAGGACATATGTAAACAATAAACGTTTCTAAATTATATTGAATGTTGTTTATGTCAAGTATCGATTATGTAATGTGATTAATTTAGAAATTTTAGAAACTAATGATTATGACACATGTTATTATGGAAACTTATTATATGGCAAATAAAAGTTATGACTAATAAGTTGATATGACAAGAGTTATTAGTATAAATGATAATAGTGCAAGTAAATATTATGAGGGGTACGATTATGGAAAACAATAATAGTACAAATGATTTTATGGAAAACAAGACAATACCAATAAATTCATAGCCTCCAATTGCGTTGTTTATCTCACAAAATAACTATTACTTACTTTCCTACATGGCGCTGTAAAATAAAATTAACAGATTTATGTCAATTAGCAACTGGTACTTAACAGCAACATATTAGCAGACTAGAAATGATAATCAACCAACCTCTAACAAATTATTTAGCACGTTGCTAATTGTCTAGGACTCTAGGGCAATGTACTGGTTATCCTATACTAAATAATCAATTTAATGTCATATTAGTTTGCAAAGCACGATAATCAATGTTTGCTCTATAGCATCTAATTTTCACTTAGGACACACATATTTTTATCCGAATACTCTATTAATACTACAAATTTAACTTATAATAATGTCATTTGAATATTTGTTTACCTACCACTAGCAGTATTAAGTAATAACATCCAAGTTCGATCAAATATTTGACAAACACATTAACTTAATACAAATGTGACATTAGATATGGTTTATATTGACGTCACCGTCATAAATTTGATTTATGGCATAACACAGTGAAAATATGAATCGCTCGACAACGCGTGAGAGGAAACTATCCCTTCTGGCGAGCCGCCAAAATGTTAGCCCGGCCGAATTGTCATCAATAAAAGTTATCATACTACCCGCCGCGACCGAATACCCCAAAAAACCCACATCTGTGTTCCGAACTTTTGTCCAGCGTTGACAAATTCGGTCGCAAAGTATTTTTATTAGATACATATATTTCACAACAGCCATTCAGGACGTGCGAGGCAGTCTACTGATTGAACAAAGTAGTTATATGACGTACTGTAGCGCAGGAAACGTGCCGCCGGAACGGTGTGCTACCCTCCGGAAAAACACCGCCTATTTACGTACCTAGCTATGTTTACACTGTAAACGCATAAAAGAATAAAACACTTCCGTTATAGTTGATCATTTATTTCTCTTGCACGTTGACACAATCAAGGAGAGAAATGTATAATAACGTGTTCCAGTTTTCGCTCCGATTTTATTTTACACATCCATTTTGCATTGTACGTTTTCCACTTTGACCGGTTCCAACGAAAAGCTCGCGCGAAGATATGTTGAAAATACGAGCAGAAAAGCTGCACAAGAGAAATTGGATGTCTGAACAGCTATGTGAAATCTTGGTATTTCAATGCAAGGTGATGGACAAGTGTAAACGACTTCGAAAATTATCATGCGCGCCGTCACTCACCCGTTTGTTCGGAGACTTAGAAGTCCCCAGCCACCCGCTCATTTTGTGGCTTGGGCATCAATAAAGCTTATCGCTGGTAGTCTGGTCGCGACATCTCGTATACACAGAGCCTCCTAGCCACGTAGGCGTCATAAAGAAAATATTGCAAATTGAATTATTTTTTACACAGCCTCACAATTTATGGTATCACCGGCTTTATGTGAGACACAAAGCTACCTATGTAGCTGAAATTAATGTGCTCCATGAACGAGTCACTGCGGCATCGCTAAAATTTGACGACGCGTTAGGTTCGCACTACATGTATTTTAAAACTCAGATTCTTATAATGGCGAGCCTGTTAATTTTTATCTGAAGTTAACACAATTACACATGGCTGCTTTTACGTTTTAGATGACATCAACTAAGTCTATACGAAAGTTACGTAACATCATAAAATGTTCTCAATTCAGAGCACGTAAGACATAATCACATTTGATTGCGTATAAAGGCCCATCCGTGCGTCTCTCACGGCCATGTAATGCCTCGATAAAGGTAACCGCACCCGAACTAGCCTGGATCGACGAGCCGTGCCGCTATTGCCGCCTGAGGCCGAATATTTTCTGATCTCACGCTCCCCGAGCCAATGATGGCACATTTATAAAATTGGCACGATAGAAAAACTTCGTAACTAGATAAAAGAAAGTCTGGATTTTATAGGTTGAAGCTGAGATAAATTGGTTTAGACAAACCGGGTATGTATATTTAGGTAGGTAGGTACATTTTGTACATTTATAAAATGGTTTATATTATAGCCATACAGTCTTACCAAACGGTATCGTATTACCCAGTAACTGGGTTGTGGAGGCCAGATAAGCAGTCGCTCCATGTAAAATACTGGTATTCAGCTGCATCCGGTTAGACTTGAAGCCGACCCCAACATAATTGAGAAAAGGCTGATGATTATAGCCATACGTAATACACACAGTTTCAGAATTTTATTCATTATAATAACAATGCATACAAAGTTAAATCAATTTAACCAGCCCACAATACTTTCTCTTATTAGAACAAATATCCGGAGGTCCATGCTTTGCTCGGTATTTTTTTGGTTTGACGTTTTCTAAAAATTAAACCTAGCTAGATCGCTTTATCGCCCCCGAAACCCCCTACATACTAAATTTCATGAAAGCATTGGAGCCGTTTCCGAGTTTTAGGTTATATAATATATTTACAAGAATTGCTCGTTTAAAGGTGTTGTGAAAACAAAAGAAAAAATCCTCTTATACAACCTCGTATTGATAGCAGCCACCGCACAATGATTAAACAAGCTTTTGTGTAGAGAAACCTGATTAAAAATTAATTAGAACAGTATCGGACCTCTGAACGAATGAATGAAATGAACGAAAATAATCCAACGCTGATGTTCTGTGTGTTCAATTAATTGAATGCCACACGAGTGATCACACTGGCGTTAGAATATTAATTGAATCGGTCGCAGCTTAGCTCGGACTAACAGGTTAGGATTTGACGGATAACTGATGTCTCATAATTTGAATGTCATAAATTATGGACATGTGTCGTGGGTGTAATATTAGTGGGTTTGCATCCTGTTGAGATTAAGTAGGTACGTATAGATAGGTAGATACAATAGATCCAAAATGGTGTAATTTTACCTCCCTGAAACTTTTCTATCGAAATTATGGCAATGACCACATTGCATACCCATATTTTACGAGTTGAAAAAAATATCTAGCTCCCAAGTTATAAATGGAGCAAAAAATATTTCTATGAAATATAGGGCGACCCAAGTTTGTTTTTTTTCTTCTTCCACGCTATTACCCTGGCTTGGAGCCAATAATATAATTATCGCCAGTAGGCTTAGTTACACACATATTATATCAACTTTATATTGTGAATCCTTGTTATGAGAGAGAATATCATATTTCAAACTCTTGTTTTTATGTACCTAATACAAACTGGACAATTAATTTCGATAAACGTATAAATGTTTATACATATTAAAAATTCAAGTCGCTTTTCCTGTCTGTCTGTATGACCGCGTTGTTCTTCTATTGAATTTTGATGCTGTTTTCAACAAATTTAGAAAAAATCCTTCAGAACCAAGCTATGTTGCTTTTACTGCTTATATTCTCTCGTGTTCAATGTCGACACTAGCCAAAAGATAATAGCTCATACCGGGATTAACTTTTACTTGTACAGACCTGTAGACTGAATGCAATATAGATGCTTCCGGTCGAGGACCTTTCGTTCGGCGTACCCTGGGTAGTTAGCCATGCTACTCAATCTACTGACTGGTTAATGTTTTCACTCGAAAAACAATTACAGGCTGATGAAACATAACTCATAAGATAAAGTATTCAATACAAATAGTGATAAACGGAATATTAGCCAAACAAATTAAATAATTACTAACCCTTTCACTCAGTAAGATCAAAGCGCACGCGGGTGGACTTACACATTTTATAGTAATAGCTACTACTAACATGACCTATTACTAATACGCATTACCTTAACCATACGTCTATTACGTCTTCTGGACACAAGGACAAGACAATGTGACCATCACCGGTCACCAAATAAACAACGAAATAGGTTTCACTTTAAAACAGATGAACGAAGAACAATAGTGTTAAGAGGTGTTACGCAAACAAAGCCTTCTTAATTGTAATTGGTCGGTAGCATTTAATGAAATCTCGGGGAGGCGCATCAATCAAGGTGTCACTAATGGGCTAGTCTTACACAGTAGCAGTATAAATACACAGTTCAGTAACTGCCACTACCTCTCCCACTGATTAATTTAAAGGTGCGAATTTCTTTAATATTTTTTGCAATTTAATTGATTTATTTTCGTAAAATATTTCATCTTTCTATGAGGTTATCATTTAAAAGAAAATTTAATAGGTTACCTACGTTACTTAAATCTAATAGACTAAATGAAAAACATTTCATAAGATTCCCGCTTTTTTAAATTGATCTGTAAGGCTCTGAATAACACAAGACAATATGAAAACCTAATATAAACTTATCATGTTCTCATAAAAGCAGACGGTAGCTTTCACCTTGGATTTTTAATTAAGTAAAAGTGCCGTAAGACAAAGTTTAGCGTAATTTAATAATGAAGGAATGGACGCCCTGAGTCCTGAGCTCAAAAGTTAACAAACTGCTTAGCATAGATATGTACAAACAACTCTATTATAGGAATTTTCATAAAAGCGAGAATAGGGATTGCTCGAAACATTGAAACTCAATTCGAAATCAAGAATTCCTTTTACTTTCAAAGTCATTCCGGAATTACAAACATTGTACACTAATTTTAAAAGCTCGGAACTCGCTAATCGGCTTTTATATTTATATGAACATAACTTCTCTTCCAAATAGCGGGATTAAAATTTCTAACTGTTCACTGTTGCTTGCTGTGATTCAAACTGTTATTGTTCCTATAACAGTATTTCTGTTCCAAAAGTAAAACGAAAAGAAAAAAATACATTGCTTGTTTCGTCATGCACGTAAAATAGAGTACAAAACAAAAGCCAGCACTGTACCTAAGACCAATTAGAGGCTCGCAATTAAGGCACATTTCTGTTGTGCGATATAAAGGGTAGCAATTGAAAAAGTTTCAATAATTGCGGGGCACGTACGTACAGTTCCGTCATCCTGTGTGAATTGGAACGTGCGCGGCCCTCGGCTTGCATCTAGGCACAAATGAACGCGTCGTTTGTATACGAACCGCGTTCGCAAATATATACGCCCCGTCCACGCCGCTCCGGGCTCCCGATAAAGTATACTTTTACCTGTATTTGTTTCCGATAACGTAGGTATTAGGTAACCACGTAACTGTATTATGAGGTAATCGAATTAAATTGCAAATTTGAGTTCCATTTGTTTTAAAAGCGTCAAGAAATTGTATTTGGCGCTTTTATTTTTTGTGGCTTGTTTAGGAATTTTTCATAATTGTGCTAAATCTTTAATATTGCCTGCTTTATATTACCCACTCCCTTTCGAAGAGAGGAGGCCTATATCCTAGCACTGGGAACATAACATAATATTAATATTTATGAATAATTTTCAATTTAAATGTAATTTTTATATTATTTTTTTAATCATTTTTAATTTACTTTAATTGTATGATCCAATGTTGATTGAAATAAATAAATAATAATAATAATCTGATTACGTTAATGCTACAATATTCAACGGATTCCACCTGTACCTATTTTATACCTAATACTTTTCAAGTGCAGACAAGTTATTAAGCAATAAAATCAAAATCAAAATCAAAAAAATCAAAAAGTCATTTATTCAAACTAGGCTGAGAGTCAGCACTTTTTGAACGTCAAAATTACATAAGACAGTCCCCCCAAAACGCCCACCCTTCACCACTTCCTAGTGCTTTAGCTGGGAAGAAGAAGTGGCGCAACAAACTCCCCAGCAGCACAGCTGTCTGTTAAGTTAGAAGAACTTGATTCTATACAATAATGGGTAATTAACATTACGAAACACAAAAACATTAAATTTGCCATGTCTCAGCTAGCACAGGCTTATATACCCACAAAACATTGAAAACATAGTACAGGCAAATAAAATAAACCAACACATGAACTAATATAATTATATAACCTGTCAGTAGTCAAGCTAATACTGGTGAAAGAACATGAACATTGTCTTGAGTTAATCACAGCGACCAACAATTATTATCGTTTAAGTAGTCGTTGACAGAATAGTAAGCCTTTGAACAGAGGGTGGATTTAACTTTAACTTTAAACGCATTAAAATTCAAATCTAGCAAAGAAGAGGGGAGCTTGTTATAAAAAGTTATACCAAGACCAACAAAAGAGTTATGAACCTTATGAAGCCGGTGAAAGGGAACACGTAGTTTGTCCTTATTTCTAGTATTAATATTATGAATATCACTGTTTTTAGTATACAAGTGTATATTTTGCCTGATATATAAGATGTTGGCCAAGATGAATTGCGATGCGACCGTGAGAATCCCAATATCCTTAAAAAAATCTCTCAGAGAAACTCTAGCACCTAGTTGGTAAATGGCTCGAACAGCTCGTTTTTGAAGAACAAAAATATTTTGAATGTCAGCTGCTTTGCCCCACAGCAGAATGCCGTAGGACATAACACTATGAAAATAACTAAAATAAACTAACCGAGCTGTATCAACGTCAGTGTATTGTCTTACTTTTCTGACGGCGTAGGCAGCCGAACTGAGCCTTCCCGCTAGGCTTGATATATGTAATCCCCACTGAAGTTTGGCATCTACTGTTAAGCCCAGAAAAACTACCGAGTCTACAGTTTCAAGCACCTCATTTTCTAAGACGATGTTAGGTCCTAGATTCTTAACATTCGGTAAGGCGAACTTGATACATTTCGTTTTCTTGGCATTGAGAACTAGGTTATTTGTGGTAAACCAATCCGTAACCATTGAAAGTGCACTGTTTACGTCGTCAAAATCTTGTCTGTTCCTGTCTACTTTAAAGATAAGAGAGGTATCATCAGCAAACAGTACAACGTCACAGATACTCTTTAAATAGTATGGTAAGTCATTAATATACACTAAGAATAAGAATGGTCCTAGTATTGAGCCTTGAGGTACACCTAACTGAACTGGTAGCCCGGAAGATTTCACGCCATTAACATCTACACATTGGTGCCTATTTTGCAAATAAGAACTTATTACATTGAGAGCTTCGTTTTGAACACCGTAATGACGTAGTTTACGCAATAGCGTGTCATGGTGCACGCAATCAAAAGCTTTGGAGAGATCACAGAAAACTCCAACAGCATTTTGCGAGTTTTCTCACGCGTTAAAAATGTGTTTCAGCAGAGCAACACCCGCATCTGTAGTCGAACGACCTTTTGTAAAGCCATATTGATCATCATGAAGTAGGCTATTTAAATTAAAATGTCTTAGCAACTGCTTGAGTATTAACTTTTCAAATATTTTACTAAATGCAGGTAAGATAGAAATAGGCCTGAAATTACCAACGTTATTTTTATTACCTGATTTAAATAATGGTATGACTTTACTACTCTTCATGAGGTCAGGAAAAGATCCTAAATCAACACATTTATTAAAAGTAACAGCTAAATAGGGGGCTACGATGTCGATTATATTACTTAAAAGCTTAATGGAGATGCCCCAGTAATCTCCAGTGTTTTTAGACTTAAGTGTGTTAAATATGTTAACTACATCCACAGGCGTTACATGTTCGAAACTAAATAAGCGACTACATTTAGGCACACTACTGTGTAAAAGATTTTCAGCTTTAGACGGGGACGAATTTAAGGAGCGAGTCGTAGCAATAGGTATATTAGCAAAAAACTCATTAAATGCCTCAGCTACGTCAGCAGCTTTATCAACTAATTTGTTGTTAACCATAATCTCTAATTGTTTATCCTGTTTCACCGATTTACCCGTTTCATTGTTAATAATTTTCCACGTGGTTTTTACTTTATTATTAGACTTTTTAATAGTATCGCTTAAAAATTTAGATTTAGCAAAAGCACAGATCTTTTTAAATAATTTTGAATAATTTCTGACATACTCTAGAAAAGGACTATCAAACCTGTATTTTTTCAAACCATATAACTCGTATAGTCTCGCTCGACTTTTATAAATACCTGGACTGGCCCATTGGTTGAAGCCAACGGAGGTGCCATTAATGTCAATGGTTTTGGTCTTGAAAGTAGACTGGAATTCTTTATGCACTACATCAAAAAGGTCTCCATAGATTTCATTAGGATTCTCATGTTCTATTATAGATGGTGTAACTATACGAGCTATATTATTTTTAAATTTGTTGCAACGACTAGCTGTATAAGGCCTGCATTCCATTTTATGCGGCTTTTTATGTAAGGGCAAAGGGAAGCTAGCTAATAATCCGCAGTGGTCTGACGTTAAGTCACTTAACACTAATTTATTTTTGGCATCATAATCACTAAATATATTATCAAGACAAGTCGACGAAGATGCCGTGATCCTAGTAGGTTCAAAAAACAAGTTTTTTAAATTAAAGGATCTAAACAGATTGAGAAGTCTAATACTTATTGGAGTAACATCTAAAATATTAACATTAAAATCTCCACATACAATTATACATTTATTACTTGATTTTAATTTATTGAGTGAATCCTCCATTACCGATTCGAAACGAATAAAATCCCCAGAGGGGGGGCGATAAACGCAAATTATCACGTAACGCTCGAGTTCAACACAAGACAACTCAATAGTGCGCTCGATGGAAAGATTAACTAGATCTAAACGTTGTTTACATTTCAACTTGTTGGAAACAAAAACTAAAGATCCACCGCGAATAGCACTTTTCCTCACAAATGCACTTTGCACGGCAAAAAAATCATCGTTGAAACACACTATTTCATGCTCCTTCAACCAGTGTTCGGTCAAACATAATACCTGAACATCGTGGTTTTCGATAAATAAACTTAACTCTAGCTCTTTGCCGGACAGACCCTGCATATTTTGATGTACAACATTCAACATATGCGGCGTACCCGTTGTCGCACCTAATTGTTTAAACTACTAGGTGTGTCAAAAGTGGTGTTAGTATCACTACTAACAGTATTCGATAGTACACTACAGGTACCAGTGTCACGGTGTAAATTGTATGCTAAAAGATTAGCAATTTGTCTCCTACAACTAGGTGGCAAATACATAGTATAATGTGTCAGCTTGTAACCAGTAATAAATTGATTACAGTCAAAATATAAAATAGCGTCACTGTGACGACTTGTCCTATTAAAAATTAACATATTTAAATTATAAATGTGCCTATTTTGTTCAACAGACAAGTATTGTGAGTAAGGCAAGGCACAGAAAATGAATTTACAATTGTTGGTCTCATTGAGATGCAACATCAAATGGACACATTTAATTATGTCCTTTTTTCTAACAGCTAAACTATCCCCATATAATAATATAACAGCATATATAAGCATAATATAGCAGCAATAGCTAACCTTACCTAAATACAAAGCTGAGGTGAAGCCAAAATCCTGAGCAAATCCCGAAGCAAAACCCCGATTAAATGGCATAAGAAGCCTCTAAACTGTAAAGTAAACAGATACTTACAGAACTGCTAATACCAACAACTTCGAACATTATATTATCTAATATTCGGTCAGTGTTGAACCTGTGAACCGTAAGTTGATAAGTGCCAAAGTCGGATTTACAAGATTTTCTTGTCCTTTGAAGTTACTTGTGACCTTTAAATCCTTTGAAATAGGAAAATATTATGAGGTAGAGGTACCTACGTATCTACGAACGGAACGGCGTATAAAATCGAATTCAACAATGTGATAAAGGTCGCGCTCTGACTTTCGTGTATTCCTTGTGTGAAAATTCTTTCTGATCGAGTTGCCTCTCTGACTTGAATTGAAACGAATCGATCTTGTAAACGAATCATTTCTATTTGATTGCAGTAGAAGCCGACTGTGGATGTTTAGAACAGCAATAATCTCATTTCCATGCCGATACACATTTTATACAAGAATACTCTTAAATTAATAAACAGTTTTTTTTAAACGTGTCGGGTCGGGATCTCCGTCAGGAACGAGGTTTCTTATGCTTTTTCTTCAACTCTGAGTATAATTCCCTATGGAAATTTAGGCTGTCACACTGCTGCTGTACACCATGAAACCGAGACCCATGTTTTAAAAATTTAAAACTTTCGCAGCCGCCACCTTGGATTTTCATTGCGACCACACTATGGGCTTCATCACGCTCAAAAACCATGAAAACTATCGCTAACTGTCTGTCTCTCAATATAATAAAAAGTCGCATGAAGGTCGCATAACGCTTTTTCGTTTCGTAAGGATTTCTACAAGATTACTCATGCCGCAAGCTACGTTAAAGATCTTCGTTCCAATAAAGAAAAATCTAAATAATAGCGATAAAGAAAGCACATGCGTTACACATGGCTGGGTATACTAATAGTCGTCACCTAATAGTAAGCGCCTCCACGCGGCAGTAGGCTGAATGTGAATTAATTACCACTCTATACCGAAATTGTTTACCGTGACGACAACGTGCTCGTTCACTCGTTTATAATTCGCTGTCAGCGCTAACAACGATGACAGCGACTGCCTTTTGAATTAAGAACACTAGAATATGGGACAAGCAAAAAACGCTACTGCCTATTTATCTTGATTTGTCATTTCTTTCATATTATAAAATACCCAGAACAGAGTTCTTTTTTCGCATATCTTAGGACCATAGGGTCCCGGGCTTTTGATGCCGCATACGAAGGGCCATAGCCAACTCGCAGAGGCCCGTTGGACTCTATAACTAAAGGAAATGAAGCACAAACCAGCGGTTATCCTGTATATACTGTGCAAATGCACCCATGGACAACCCCCAGTAGGTGTTGGACTACTGCAGGCTATAGAAAAAAAAAATGAACTGAGTTGGGTGGCTAGAGTGGATTAGTTACTAAGAACTTTGGCAGGACTATGGCTCTGCCTGATCAATGTTTTATATAAACACGGATAAAATGGTGACTTACACACCCAATAATGGGCCCCGGGAACTGTCGCTTGTGTGTGCTGTAGGCTGTTGTGTCTTTATGGTGTACAAATAAAGGGTATTCTTTTATCTATATAACTACCTATGCTTTTCGTTCCTTAGCCTCAATTCAAAATGAGTGTCATAAAATGGCGCGTAAATTATGTCTGATTGTATAAATTGTTTCATATTTTTGGTGGGTCATAAAATAATAAAACATTCAACTCCCGCAACAAAGCATTAAATCTAAGGTACGTAATCCACTTCGCAGAACAGAATTGAAATAATTAGAGCGCCTTGATTCTAATGCCTCATTATTTCGCAATTACTGACGTAATTACAAAGCTTAGCGGGTGTATAGTTATGCGTGCTAAACAAACGCGCTAGTACGAGGCCTGTACAAACAAAGTGTTTGCACACCTTCTACATATTTACCTACTGAAGGGAATACATTACGACTCACACGGGAATTATGCGGTACCTAAAATATGAGCCTGTTTTCTAAGACGGGTACTACAACGCTTTTTAGAATCAAATATCTACATAAATTACGAACTGCTCGCTTGCAAAATCTTGAAGAAAATTCTCGTGTATTACAAAAGTGCGTGCGTGTAACTTTCCTCGTCTAAAGTGCCTACATATTAAACAGTAGAAGTTACGATGTTTTCTTTGTGAACTCGAAATGTAACCAGTTTTATGTATTCTTCACCAAATATTTGTGTATTTGTGACTTGTTGACAGAAGCGCTTAATTATTCATCAAACTATCGGTTAACATTATACAATAACATTGTTAACAGCAACGTTGTTGTTTAATGTATTTAGTCTGTTTAAAGATACCGATAATAACTTTGTTACTCTTCACAGTTGCCTATCGCCAATACGTCCTTTTTAAGTCTTCTTCCGTTTCCCGCTTGCTATAAAGTAGGTAGTAGCGTAAACATGGCATTGAAACCTAATAAATACCGGTGTACCTACCTACCGTATGACGTAACAACCGCCGGGTGTTGCATGTATCATATTTTAATTTCGTATAAACCAATTTCGTTCGTGGTCGACGTTATGGTAACGTTCGAAAGTTAATTTTACACATAAGTACATACCTAGTACATAACAAGTTCAATATACTGTTACCAAGCACAGACTTGAGTTTGTTTCACGAAAGAAAATACCTAAACGGTTTTTGTGCTCTCAAAATTCTGTGTTACGGTTTCAGGGTTGGCAATAGTTTATTTTACACTGCCATCATCATCATCATCTGCCTAGCCTTGTCCCAACTGTGTTGGGGTCGGCTTCCAGTCTAACCGTATGCAGCTGAAGACCAGTATTTTACACACAGTAACTGAATATCTGACATAAACAACCCATTAACTGTGAAACACAATACCCCTTGAGAAGACTGGTTGTCAGACTATCGGGCTTCTGACGACCCGTAACGACTGTCAAAGATCTACGAATAACAGCCGAAAACCGACGGCTTAACGTGCTTTCCGAGGCACGAAGGGTCTTCGTCTGTAAACATGACAACCCATCCATCGATCAACCGCGGCCAGCGTAGCTTAACTTAATTGATCGACCCGTGCGGCTGTTATTTGTTAGCCACAAGTCTTTATTTTCACTGCCATCAATGAAATTATATGAGTACAACGTGATATGGTCTGCTTCGCCCCTCGTGGATTACCAAGGCCTTGGCCTTGCATCATAACTCGTAGGTGTAGAAATGTTAAAACATTTAAATGTTCTGTTTTGTTTTCAGGTGAAACCGACGATCATGGCCTACCCGCAGAAAAGGACAAAGGGTGCGACACCAACCTCTACCTGTACCATGTAAGTTTAAAATTATGTAAAACCTTTTTAACGACTACGTCACGGCACATAGCGCGCTGTGGAAACTTAGAGAGGCTTATCCCAAGTTCCCTGGACATTAAACATTGAAGGAGCCTTCATTATTCAGTGTCTGCCTTCGCTGCATTAAGTGTTTGAGTGCAATTGTATTTTCTCTTATCATTTGGCAAAACCGGTTGATAGACGGTTTTGCGCGCCATTTTAGGGTGCTTGTTTTCTTGCATCACTGTAAAAGCTGAGCAATCAATAAACGGACAGTCGCGTCCAATTCTAAATGTTTCACCACACCCTTATTTGGCTCGTGTCCACTATCCAGTGTCCCCAGTACTGACGAAAGACTGTAGTCTCTTCTATTTTACGCCAGTTTAAACAACTAGCCCATGTGTTCTATTTACACCTACACTCCCAGACCTCTATAAAACCGTTAATTAGGAGCAAAGTCGATTAAATATTAACACACTGAGCTTTAGAAAGAGAGGTATGAGTCCATGAGTGTCAGAGCCCACGCTCAAACTCGACGTGCCATATAAATATTGGCGGCCGCATACTGTAACTCATCTTGTTACAGTTATCTACAATAGTAACACTATTTACCTATATACTTACATATATACATAAACTCACGCCTTCTATCCATGGGGATATCTGCAGAGACAGAACGCCATCTGTTTTTTATCCTTGCATACTCTTTTGCTGCGCTATACATTTATGCATATATATGTTTAAGTATACTAGGTACCTACCTACCATTTCCCTAAATAAGGTAGATTAGCCCGTCTTCTCGGGAAAGCCTCGGAGTTTTAGTTCTATGAGCACAATGATGAGTTTGAACAACTGTTCATTATTCAGGAGATGAATTGGACAGTTGCGTTGCGTAACAATGGCGTTTGCGTCTACCTACTGTAATCCAGAGGATCAGCTCCCCTCCTTAGTGGGTCTAAGTCTGTTAGAGAAGGCGTATTATCCTGTTTCCGTAGGTACGTAAATGTTTTGTTATGATGGGTCCTTATAGGGTCATCGCGGACCGTAGTTAAGGTTATCTTATTTCATAATCAGAATAGGCCTGCAATGTAAAGCAAAGAAGACAAATACTGGCTTCAGTACTGTTTTTATTAAATTGTTTGATTTTTCACACAGTTTTATCATCTATCAATGATGCTTTTATTATAAATTAAATTAATATCGTGGACCTTTAGGTACCCAAGATACAGGGAACGTTGTAAAGATAGTTACAGATAAAATATATATGTCTTAGTTGTAAGGTCATCGTTGTAACAATGAACAACTAAAATTAATATTCCTACCCAGAAGTGACTAGTAAAATAATAATGTTACCCGTCATTAAAATATACGCGTTCTCTCAACGTAAAAGCGTGTTATTCTTACTTAGGTGTACTCATTTAAATGTTTAGTCAGACAGCACTTTCGAGGCTGTCGTAAAAGTCTTGAGAAAGTTACGGCTCCAGTTTGTAGAAGAGAATTTATTTTATACACTACAAACTCTACTGAATTTGAATGTTTCGGCCTACCCACCACATTTTACTAGTTCTCCGACCTCCTTATCGTTCGGGGAAATGCTTTTGTATTTAGTTTATGCTGACGCTTAAAAGCTATGATACAGTATATTCGTCAAAACCAAGCAGAATACGAAATTACACACAATTTGATACAGTGAAAGGGCAACAAATATAAATTACCTTCATTTTCTAAAGCACCCTATGGTTTTCATTGTAATAAACGCGTAATGAACCTTACCTGTTCCTTCACCGCAGCCACGTTTTATCTCAGAGTTTTCATCACGAAGATAATACCCAATAATTAATTCATTTAATCTTCTCCACCCAACGCCATCCCAGCGGGTTTCTCGAGATTAAAAAATCATACCGAGTTACGTGTTATTTCGTTTCGGTGGTTCTCTCCACACTAATTATCCTTGACCTGACTTACTGTAATGCACGTTTCATAAAGTAATCAAATGAACCCTCTTGAATATTAATACTCGATATCCGAGCATAAATTATTTAAAATAACATTTACGTGGGCTAATTTAAGACCCGGTTTATGTAGTACCCAAGGAGGAAACGGAATAAATTGAGCGCTTTATTGAAATTGAGTTAGGAACGTATTACCCTTGCTACGAGTGTGCGAATTTACGTGTGCTTTCGATGACCCGTATAGATCGTAGCGTCCTCGTAGCGCTCGTAGCGCTCATAGCGCTCGTAGCTAGTTCGTAGCTCGTTACATGGCGGTCGTAGCACTTCAATCTCTTACGCTATTGGCTCGAGTTTCCCGCTTCATTCGTTACGATTCTTGATGCAGTTTCAGAATATTGCGGATAAACTTTTAAGTCACAGTTTAACTTCATAATATTAAAGCGTTGTTTTAATTTTGATATTAGTCTCGCTCGTAAAAAAACTTACTTCAGTCCGGAAATTCTCGTATGTGTGAAGTTCAGAATATTTTATTATACAGCGGTAGCCTTAAAAATATACGCGTCTCGGAAAATGGAACGGGAATAAAAACATTTGTATTCCGCAATACAATAAAGATGGTTATTTACATAAAACGCAAACGCAGGTAACTTCACGTGATGAAAATAATCCTTAATAAAAAAAGCTCTTTAGTATATAAAGGCGAGGCCACACCTGCGGTGCGCCAGTAGGCTGGAATAATCCAGGAGCGCAATCTCGTATATAATTCACGCACCATTTGCGAGCCGCGTGACTTCTGCCTCCATTACGTGTGGTGATGGCAAGGGAAAGATGGCAATAGAATTTTTATACGCCCGATCCGCGTACTTCCTAGATCCTGTAACTATGAAGGTACCTGTATGAAGCGATAATTTTGATAGAATAGTATAATATATTAATTTATTTTCTATTAATGTAGGTACAAAATCAACTGAAGAAGAAAATCTGTTAAAACAGGACTGTCAAAATACGCTAGCAACTCAAACGTGGCAATTAGAATACTTACTTATACTGACATACATTTTTATGTTTACACACTTTTTAATGAATGTCTTTGATGTGAATTCTGATGTATAACAGTCATTGCCTTTCACACAAATAATACAGCCTAACGAACACTTTTGCGAGACTCGTAACATTCTGATAAAGCATTCTTCTCTCGTCATATTTCAAACACGCTGACTGGCGCCCGCTCGGTATAAAATATAGAAGAGGTTTTTATTCATGTCTACTTTTATATACCTAGGCATTATTTTGGGATTTATTAATGGCTCTAAATTTTACATAGGTAATATTATGGGATATATAATATTAATGACTCTAGATTTTATATTAGTAATATTATTGGACTTATTAATGGGTCTAAATTTTACCAAGGTAATATTATGGGATCTATTAATGGCTCTAAATTTTACATAGGTAATATTATGGGATATATAATATTAATGTCTCTAGATTTTATATAAGTAATATTATAGGATCTATTAATGGGTCTAAATTTTACCAAGGTAATATTATGGGATCTATTAATGGGTCTAAATTTTTCCTACCTTGGAAAAGTTTAGAGCCGTGAATAGATCCCATAATATGTATTATGGGATGTATTATGGGATATTAATGAATCTAAATTTTACATAGGTAGTTATTATGGGATCTATTGATTACTCCTTTTAACTTCTTAACCGATATAGTATTCATTTAGATTTCCATGACACCATTATGTACCTAGTTTATGGAAACTAGGTTCCAACATTATCGTCTTCCTACTTGATTCATTCATCTATCTATCAGAGATTTACCTGTTTATATCTGTTTTAAGTTTCTGTAGTGTGATTAATCAATAAACACGTGACGTTTCCAATTGACTGCATAATAATTACATTACATTAATTAATATTATGTATTAAACTGCAGTATAATTAATTAATTAGTTCACGTTTATCCTGCAGCGTTAACTACATTGTAGGATAAACGTCACCATTAACATAATTATTGTTAGTAATGGATTTTATCGGCGGCCTTAATTAATGGATGGAACTTTTATTTACGGAAAATAAAACTGTTACTTAATAACATGTAGGTATTTACATACTATAAATACTATTTGAGCTTTTTAAACGCCATAAAATTACACAAGACATCTTCAAAATGGCGTACTTTTAATCTCTATCAAATGGAATAACAACACACCTCGATATGTTTTGGTAGATAAAATAACATTACATTACTGATGTTCTCCTAATTATGTACCCATTATCAAACTAATTTGATTGTTTGTATGTTTGTTTGTTTCGCTTTTACGCTAAAACGGCTGAATGGATTTGAATGAAATTTGGCACAAGGGTAGACCATGACCTGGATTAGGATATAAACTACAAAAGTAGTTTTGATATTGCCCCGGGGATGGAGTTGAGATCTATGCGGGTGAAACCGCGGGGCGTAGCTAGTTTCCTATAAAGATTGAAGATATTTTCACTTTTGCAATGCGTCAGTTCGTGAATATCGCAATTAATTAATTTATTCATTAATTAATTTAATAGCACGCTCAAAATCGATAAAACAATCGTATTTCTTTCTTTCTAAACTGTACTTTATGAGTCGTCATACATCAATTTATAAGATCAATCAAAACTAATTATACTGATGACGTAATCATATGTAACTTTCAAACACTTGTATGAAACCGAAAACATAATTCATGACTGCTAATCGCCTTTTCAGAGAACCGAAGTTGGTGTTCAAATATATTCGTTTTTACTCTTACGAAGAATGAATGAGCATTCGTTAAAAACTCTGTTCATTATGAACCAAGTTTTAGCTTGCAAATCCAACCAAACCCACTGAGAGATAAGAACACACTGATATTTCTATATACTCAATTAGTACTTATTTTTGTTTTTTATATAAGGTATAAATACACGCAAGAACTGAAAGTTATTTGTTCCTAATTGACTACTGAATCGATAACGGTACCTTTTAATATAGGTATTTTTTTTTTTTCAAAAAATATTTATTTTGCCATACCCTACCTACCGCTGTTTGACCCAAAGAAAATTCGATTTTATTGCAATGTAATAAGATTCAATTTTAAATGCATAAAGTAATGCTAGGGTCAACACGTTTTTCTTAATAATAACAGTAGATTTAAAAAAGAAAAACAGGGATTGGTCATTGTATTATACTTTTAACTCAAAACTGTAATGGGCGTCTTTGAGGTTTTGTATTAATGATGTTACCTACACGTTTTATAGATACTTTGAAACAAATACACTGATACAAAGTATTGTAAATTTTGCAAACAACACAGCACGTTGTGTTGAGATCCCCAAGATGCAGGTACTACTTACTGCCGAGTTTGGAGACCACCAACCAAGTAAACCGGTTATTGGTTTTGAACGAACTTATTTTATTTTTTTACATAAACCTGCAACGGCACTTATGAAACGTCAGAAGCTAGGTGCACGGTTCCAATTTGTCGCTTCCTATGGAGAAGAGCCGGCAAGAAACTCCACGGTTACTCTTTTAAAGATAATTGGGTTTTACAATGTTTTCAAATTACAGTGATAATAGGTATGGGAGGACAGTGCAGGCCTGTCAATAAGTACCAGGTACTTAGAGGAATGAAAATAAAGAGTAGAAAATCGTCTATAAATCTAGTCTGTAAGGCCTACAACGTTCTCCCATTCACAATATGTAAAAGAATCTACATAAGTAAGATCAATCTATTTAAACCAAGTAACATGATTTTCATGAGAGTAAAAGTAGTTAAAGGTAATTTACAGATAACATAATTACTAGTGTTATTAGGATATCATTTTAATAACGATGAAGATACCAACCGAGCCAAAACAAAATTAATGTCACCTTTAGTTTCAAACTTGAAAAAGTCCTTCGTCTTATAACAAAACATGTATTAGTGACAATGCGAGAACTCAAGAACAGAACTTTGGTTTAAAAAAACTTTTAACAAAATTAGAGTTACACTTTAAGTCAAGTTAAAATAGAACCACTTTACAGTACGTTGAAGATTTAGTTTTCATTAAACTATCTGAATCCTTAGTTTTCATTCCAGATTCTGATCTCTACGGTGGTTTATTTTACCACTTTCTCACGATTTCACTATAAAAGCGCGGTATAAAAAATATTGTTATGTCGAATTTCATTTAAATTTGACAAGCCATAAAAGCGTGATTGAGTTACAAATAAACTTTCACATTCACCTCCCCAACTAATAAACGTTGCCTGTATAAAGTTGTCATTGTATACTGTATACTTACTACTGTATACTACTACTGTATACTGTATACTTTAACTATATCACCTGGTTTTATCTTACAGTTCAGCGTTGATTAGGAAATCCGAATATTATACGAATAACCGTAACATTACGGTTTTTAATTCGGAAACCTCGCCGTGACTAATAAACAGTGTGCACCTACAATATCCGTCGGATATCGGTGAACGGCGCCGCGGCCTCGTTGTCTAAGCGGCCCTAAGCACCCTACAGCCGAGGCCGCTCTCGGCGCAAGGCCGCAGCCGAATGCTCCACCGAAATCAATGTGAGAGCTTCAATAACGTCTCCACGGTACTTGAGAGGCTGCCACACTTTCACAAGCTGCCTCAGCGTAATTGTGTTTGATATTTTCATCTTTTGTTATGATCATGGCCGCCGTGATGATACTTTTCAATTTGAAAGTATGGAAGGCACTTAAAAAATTACAACTTTTTGATGTGCCACTGATAAAAAGAAATCCTTCTCAAATAAAGAAAGACTGATTGTTCGTTGAGATAATGATAATTAGAAAAGAATAACTCAACGATTTCCTATTAAAAGATTTATCGTTTCACAGGTTTTCCTTATAGTGTTCAAGGCATAAAATCTTGACTCAAATGGCTTAATAAAGCACTAAGCAATGGGCTGTAAACCTATAACAGCTTGAGCGCTGTTTAACGGTTGTTAAATCTGATATTGTCATTTCAAGCTGTACCTAACCTGAATTGGCATCGTTTACTTGTAAGGTTATGTACACTGGCATTATGTGTAGATGAAAGAATCTCTTGTCATGAATACCCATATAAAGACATGACAAGACAAGACAAGACAAGATAATAATTTATTTGCCCAAACATGAGTACAAGACATACAACACAAATTGTCAGCATGCAAGAGATGTTAATAGTAAAATCAAACAGATCGTCACGTTTGCCTTAGTGGCATGCAAATATTAGTACAATCATAAAATGTATAATGTCACTCCTAGTCAAACTATTTAAAAATTTCATAATAATAAAAGAACATTAAAAAATACAATGATTAAAAAATAACAAAAACATGAAAACACAAACATGAATAATACACCCATGAACATGAATAGTATACCCACACTGCTAAAAACTCTTCAGGCTAACTGAGCATAGAGTTATTATTAACTTCTGTAAGTGACGTGCTAGGTAATTTGTATATCACGCGAATATTCCCATGTATGCGGGATTTATTAAGGGTACCATCCAGGGACCACGAAAGCTTACCGACCCTCCTGATGGCTCCCATTTGCAGTTCACTAAAGCCGGCTGAAGTTTATGGTTTCATTTTGGAAAATGGGACGGTCTACTGTTATTTATTAGCATTTATGAAACTTTCACTCGGTTTTATCCCTGAAAACTGCCCCTTATTATTAATTTAACAACATTAAAAAAATAACAAAGCCTGAGTGGAAGCAACCGCTGAAACAGCGCCATCGCCAGTGAACGTTAATAGTATGTCAAGGGCCGCTCTCAAGCTGACTTCGTAAAACCTCACAATCTACTGTGGATGAACAAAGAACTTCATTACACTTGCGATTCCAACGGAGAGCCATCCGGATACCAAATAAAGTGCCGAATAATGGCGACGGAACAAATGAAAACAAATAGGAAAAGAGCTCCCGTGATAAATTGCTTGTGTTGTGTGCCTTTATTTTATTGCTCAACATAATTTACAACACGACGTTTAGGACCATCATTGCTATTTAAAAGATTTGCTTTTGACTTTAATCTCTCGTAACGTAGGTAAATGATTATACACCGCAATAAACGAATATGTTCGTAGAATCAGATGATGGAATTAGATATGCAATCCAATAGGAATATACTGCAAAGAAAGACCACAGAACTATAAGAAGCAATTGTATTACATAAAGTCACATAGCTAGGTGAGAATTTAAATGAAAAAAGTACTGAAATCCGGCAACGTTTGAACATATCCGAAATCCATTTTGAATTGAATAACCTAATTCATTCCTTTGCGATGTTGTGCAATGTAAATCCTGATTTACTCGTACCTACATTCTCTAGAGGCAACGCTGAAAGCGTCACATTCTGGCAAGTGACGGTAACGCCCTAGGTATGGTCGCATCGACGTTACTGAGCGGTGCGCGTCGATGCGATGCAAATGGCGCGTAAATAAAATACGAGCTTTAGGAGACGAACGCGCTGACTCGGGTTTCAGTACCTCGGCACTCTGCTCTCGACTCTCGGCTCTCAGCACTCGTATATCGTATTACAAACGTGGAATTAAAAACTCCTACGCGAGTTATATTTCACAATTTGAATCCCATCTCATACGAATATTGCGCACTTTCAACTTTTATATTGTAGGTCTTAATGAATTTTAAATTCATGCAATACACATATAAGTTTATACAAAAGCAATTCAGTTCGAAATTAAAACATAAACAATTCCCTTTAAGTTATTAGGATGTTGTTGTGTACCGAACTTCGTATTGGCTATATTAAGAGAAACCTCTGAAAGCTTTTGGCAATAAATATTTTTTTTTCGTCGCTGCTCCTTTTACATAAAACATTGTACAACGTTGTAGGTACAACTACAAACGCCGCTTTAGGCATTAGAATAAAGATGCTAATCATAATGGAAATAACAAAGAACTCAATCTCAGCAACAAGAACGTTATCACGAAGACTGTCACTTTCTCTAACTTTATCATAACCGCTTTCAAGATTGCGATAGCGGAATAGGCGGGTGTCAGACAATGATTACATAACCTTGTGTTAGTCTGACTTCGTGGATACGTACCCGTTGGGATCTGGCCTTATTTTTGCTTATGAAGTTAAACATATTTCAAGTCTGCTACGTGAACTGGATACATATTTGGTAGGTGGCCCGCCTGCCGACTATAGGATTAAAGAGACAGTGTACGAAATCGAATGTCTCGCTATTATTACAAGATAACGCGACAGAGAACTCGTATTTTACATACATTATGCTTGTACAGCCATTATGCTATAAAGCGTATAAGTTATAGGCTCTATATGAATTTCAATTGTACATTATGTTATACGCTTGCTTCTATAGAACGGACATGTATGTGCTGCTATATATCGTCATTTTGGATAATATTAGCCCAGAGGGACATCATACGTGGAGCAAAATAGTTAATTACCTCCAGGATAGTAAAATAATTATGTAGGTTACCATTAACATAATTTAAGCTTAAATTTGCTTAAAAACAGCAGTATAGTTCGTAGTTAAATACCCAGGTATTTAACTACTCGGTGTAGCTTCTTATAAATAATTCGGACCTGTTTCCCATAGTAGGTATGGATGGTCAGGCACTGTCTTGGACATAAACAAAAAACAGAATTTCGACAGATGAAATCACCAGAATTTACCAAGAACTGATCAAATGGGCTATGTAGTCCTTTTTTTTTCTCACTAAAACCTGTTTCTTGCTTGTCAACAGGAAGAGTTGGAGGACCGGCCCCGAGCGGCCACCTTCCTCACCTCCCTGGCGAACTACTCGAACACGATCCCCACGGCATCAGCAGCAGACCCTGACGTGAAACCGGCGCCCCCGGCCCGCATGGGCACGCTCATCGGTGTCTATCTGCCCTGCATCCAGAACATCTTCGGCGTTATCCTCTTCATCCGTCTCACGTGGGTGGTCGGAACTGCTGGCGCTATCCAAGGATTCCTGATTGTGCTTGTTTGCTGCTGTACGGTAAGTGAATGATGTGGACGCTTCAGTGTTCGCAAGACAGTCTTTTGCTAGTACATTGTGGGTATACCATATCTCTTGCCTGCTTTCCTTGATAAATAATAAATTATTTTATAAAAATTAGGTTTATACAAACACTTTTACAATCATATTTAAAAAACCAGATGAGGTCGGGGTTTCCTGTCTGATTACTCTGAGAAGAAAGGCCGAAACAAACTCAGAGGTCACAGTCTCTTTTATAATCTAGACATAGTTTTGGTTAGATCGTGTGAAGACCATGTAGACTGGTGTCTGAAATGTTCTTTTGAGAAAGGAACCACACAGAGTTTAGTGGACCTGTCCAGTCAGTGCACGCATTTGTCAGTAATCGTACAACTCGAATCAGTTATTAAGGAGCTCAACGATTCGACAATCAACAACAAAGAAAGGACATTTGAGTAGGCTGCATAAATTACCTACTCAAAGGTAGACTTATATTAGAACTAAATGAGAAAAAAAAACAATGAGCTACATAGTGTCACACTCACTTGAGGCTAACAGTAAATAATGCTGTGGTAGAGTTTGTCTAAGACATTTTTTTTGTTTTTTTTTTGAGGTTGGGAACTCATCAAATGACTTCTCCCGCTCTGGGTGGAGTAGGAAGGCATGTCAGACTTTTACTGACTAAAACCCACCCGTGTTCCCTCAGCTGCCTGTGTGCCAGAGGCCACGTTATCTCTTTCGAACAACCTGCACCCCTGGCAGGCAAAGACATTAATGACTGATTTAGATGAAATTGTATGTAAGTAGGAACAAAGGCCAGCACATCAAGCTATACCAATCTGTTGACTTTCTTTGATAGATTTTGAACTTTATTACAAAAGGATGAGGTTCATGTTCAATTGGGAAAATTTAACTGGCTTTAGTTTTACATACTACCTACCTTCATTGAGGTTTATCTCAGTCTCTTGTTATGAACCACATTCCATCCTACTTTACTTATCCTCGTATGTTAAGTAAATAATAATGTAATGAATATAATCAGCGCTACCCCAACCACGAGCTATTTTGAATAAAATTACTTACGCATGTAGCTATTTATATTCATCCGAGCAGCAGTGATGACGCACGAGTAACAACTCGCTTACACTTACAGCCTGGAAATAAAGTGGAAAAACGAAATACAATTGGTTATACATACTTATTGCTATACCTGCCACGGAATAAAAACACGACAGAATGAAAATAACTCATCATCCAATTTTATTCCCTCCGCAGTGTATATTTCCTCCTGATTACGTTATTGTTACGTAGAATTTCCCCCGGGTCTGTCCGAGCTCGTTTCTAAAGCTACATTGATGCCGCTTCTAATAATGCCAGATCCGTCAACTTATCTAATTTAACTTGCCGACGGCTTATTAAATCTTCTAGACACTAACAGGATTATTTACCCAGTCTAACGAAATTATTATTTGTAGCTAAAACTAAACTAGTTTGATAAAATCTAAAGTCCTCGCCTATTGGATCGAGTGTCTGATCTTTATTGTGACTTTTACGTTATGAGTCGTTGTCCAGTCCCTTGGCAACCGTCTTCTCTTGGTTCTATGTATTAGATAATATGCCAAAGGGAACATTTTCTTTCTGAAATGTTAAACAGGGTTTGATATGTTTAGTTGATGGAATTTAAAAGTAGGGTTTGGATAAGACATTGGATCTAAGCCTTCTTGTAACCGTGTTCAGGGGACAGTTTGGTCTTACCAGCCACGAACTTAAGGCAATGGGGTGAAAAGGTCATTATTTTAATATATTTTCGTTTTCACAGACAATGCTGACAGCTATTTCAATGTCTGCGATTGCAACAAACGGCGTGGTTCCGGCGGGCGGGTCCTATTTCATGATAGGACGCGCTCTCGGCCCCGAGTGCGGCGGGGCGGTCGGGATGCTGTTCTATACGGGCACCACGCTCGCAGCCGCCATGTACATCGTCGGAGCTGTTGAAATAGTTCTGGTAAGTTCATCCTTCATCATCATTTATAGAAAGACTGGTTTGCGACGTCAGGAACAGGGGCAATGATTTCAAGAGCTCAGAGCTAGGTGGGCTATGTTGTTACATATATCATTTCTGATTCCGGGTTCTACCATGTTTTCTTTAAACAACTTTAAAGTAATTGAAGATTTTTTACTCACCACAAAAACTACAACTCATGCTGTGTTGCAGTTTTAATTCAGCATTTCACACATTGTATAGTACAATGTTAATACTGTATCTAGAATCTACAAGTCCAATAATTCTGACGTTACCTCAGTTACAAGCACAAAACCACTACAAATGAATTAGTACAGAGGCGAGGCGCGCGTCCGAGTCGCTGCTCCCACAACTGCATAAACCACATACACGATACAGTGCTGGGTTTATCAGACTACATGCACGTTGTAAAGGTTGGCACACACATACAGTACTTTCGAAGGTAGCTACGATGGAACTTATTCCTAACACTGAGAGTCTGTTAAACACTGATTAAACTGTCAAAATTATTTTTAGCTGTCCTGATTTAGAAAGCAACATATCAGTGGCCAATTATTCAATTCGAAACAGATGAAATCCTTTTTAGGGGATTTTAGTAATAATTGTCAAAAATATTGCAAGTGTTTACATTGGATCCCAAACTAGGCAAAACTCGGGTACCAAAAAAGTAGGTAGGTATATGAGATTAGAAAGTTTCGCACTGGTGCACAGTAGGTGTTTAATTGACCACTGAACCGTGCCTATTTTTGTCTGTAAGATTGCATATTGTAGAGATCATCAAATTTAAAATAAAATGTAGGAATTCTGCAGTGTACATACATAAAGCTCACGCCTTTTTTCCATGGGGGTAGGTCCCAACTACAGAAATTACATACCATTCATTTAAAATTGGGTCACTTGTCCCACACGCACTATTCGTTTCCGTAACGTTACTTTGACACAAACTACTGAACAAAATCTATTGCAGCTAAAACTGCCTGTTTGCGTTAGTTTGATCACTGTAAATGTAACATACGCCGTAGAGGCGAACCGGGTCGGATCGTGCTTCACTCCGGTCTCAGGAGACCCGACACAGGGATGTGGTCGGCCGCCATTTAGCGCCGGCGTCACTCTGCGAGTATTCATAATTTGGAACATGAGAACCGTGCATTTAGCGTACCTATTAATTTTGATATTAGTTCCTATGAATAGTTCACTTTTATTGTTTTCAAAATAGACATTTGAAGACTTATTTTGGGGACTGCCGATGTATAATAATACAAGTACAAATAAAATGAGCACCTACATTAGCACCATCACAAAGCATTCTTAAAGTAGAAAAGTAAATGAGGACATAAAATTGCTTTTTTAGTAAAGTTTTAAATTTACAAAAAAGACACCAAAACCGCAAACCGATGAGATTTTTAACTAGCTAACTAATTAAAGCAGACTTTCGGAGCGGCCACAAACGAAATTCGTATGCGTTATATAGCACTACTGTTTATGATCCCCAACATTTATTATCGTCCTGATACAGAAGATAAAATAATTATTATGATAATGTTTGTTAGCATTCATGAAAGTGGCGAGAGTGTTAATACAGGATTCACAATGTCCGATATAATAACGGGAAGGAACATTGTACTCAAACCCGCGTGTAATTTGACGCATCGACGCTAAGAAAGAGACTGTCAGCCAGGTTCTAGTTACAAATACGCTCCTTTGTAAAGCTCGCTATTTACTATACCTTGTATACTTCAAGACCAACGAAAAGTGTCTGCGCTAGGGAGTCTATAATCGTGTGCTGAATTCATGCATACAGTTTGCGCGTCAATGTCCTTACTACCCTGTATAGTATAAAAACCCTATAGTTCTTCCAACTTCTCCGCTTCATTTCGACGGTACACCTATGTTATTTATCTGTTTGAGCCCAGTAGGTGGGCACGTTTTTAGCTACTTTTATGTTAGTAAGTATATATAGTTCTATGTATATTGTAAACGTGGCCCCCTACTGGGCCCAAACTGATCCGTAACACAAATGTACCGTCGAAACGAAGAGAAGCAGTAGATGGTATTTGTTACTTACTTATTAGAATGCAGATTACGTAGACGATAAACTATAACCCAACCCGATGCAGGATGAAGGTAATTTTAATATTCATCAGGCCACTAATTACTCTTTTAGATGATTAAGCTCGCGCATGGTTTGCTTTCTGCTTGCGGTTAATAGCTCACGCTAGAAAGCCACGAGCAATCATTATTTATGTCATACGCTGTTAGTAGAATTAGTGAGTGTAGTTTATGTGCGTATGCTATTGCTTAGGTATACTGGAAAATCGTAGGAAGACTAACAGCGATTGATAGTCTACGTCCGAAGATCCAAGGTGCAAAAAAAACCGCAGCAATTTTATTACGTCCGTGGGAACGGTTCCTATTACCGTTTTAAAATTGTATGTCGGGATTTGCTATTAACATTCCTCGCATGAAACCTTATCCAAGGTGTGACATAAATATGTCCAGAGGTCTCTGAGCAGTCAGCTATATTCCCCACTTTTTTGCTGACTGGACCAAGCTGTGAGCTATTCCTGAAGATTTAGCTTGTGCTAACATGAAATCTATATCTATACATATTATAAAATTAAGTTACTTTGTTCTTGTAACTACACAATGGATTTCGATGTGGTTTTCTCCATCTTAAGAGAATTTAGAAATCTGGATGTTTTGTCAATCGTAACAACAGAAAACTTATAACATTTCGATCTCATCAACAGACTTACATGGCGCCCTGGTTGTCCATCTTCGGGGACTTCACGAAGGACCCCGAGGCGATGTACAATAACTTCCGCGTGTACGGCACCGGGTTGCTGCTCGTCATGGGCATGGTGGTGTTCGTTGGGGTCAAGTTTGTCAACAAGTTCGCCACCATCGCCCTTGCTTGTGTCATCCTCTCCATCACTGCGGTCTACGTCGGCATCTTCGTCAACTTCAACGGAAACGATAAGTTGCAGTGAGTAAATTTATGTTTTATGTGTCGTTTTTAAGTTTCTTATGTATCATGAAATCTTAGACTACATTGAAGCTTGAAATATCTGAGCTACGAAATACTCTCACTTATACTTGCCAAAAATGGCACCTTGGTCGTTATTGGTTGTGCAGCAATCCGGTTAGCGGAAACATTTGTACTGCAATGTGTGACGTTAAATGAAAGAGCAATAAAAATGTAAATCCTTCCCAATGACAATTGCCACTGGAACAAAATTTATGCATGCCATAACGAGCAAAATTTGGCAATTGAGTACAGAAACATCAGTCCCCGAACATTAACACGAAGGGTATAGAGAAAGGGTGGGGTAAGGCCGTGACTGAGATAGTCTCATGTCTCATTAAGCCGCGTTAATGACACACATGAGATACTATATTTCAGAGATAATATCAGCCGGCTTTTATAACATTTTGTTGTTGAAAAAGTTGTGCAAAGTATGATTAGGCCCAACATCACCCATGATTGATGACATGTTAAGACTATCTCTTAATTTGACAATATTCGATTTTTAGATTTGTTTTATGTGCAGCCGCTAATATGCTTAAGAGTTCCTCTCGATGTTTGGTAGGTTTCTTTTTTGAATAAGTGTATGTACAGTACAACTATTTTCTTGATGTCCCTCGAGAATCATCGCATTTCCAAATACAAACGAGCTTTTCTCTCATTTTTTAAATAAATTACACTAAGTTAAAAGAGTATTAACAACTCTATAGACTTCCAAGTCGATTCAAAGCGTCCGGTCTGCACCAAGTGCAAAAGGCAACTGATAGAAATCCGACGACTGACGAAACACGAAGTTTACCGATGGACATTAAGAAAATAGTTGTACTGTATGTAAAATATGTATGTAAATCTGTTTCAATACTACGTTGTAATTTTCAGGATGTGCGTACTAGGCAAGCGTTTGCTAAAGGACATTAACATCAACAACTGCACGAAGGAGGTCGGGGCGCCGCTGTATCAACTGTTTTGCCCCAACAACACTTGCGACCCCTACTACTTAATGCACAACGTGTCCATCGTCCAGGGAATCAAGGTAAGGAAACTATTTACATTAACCGTAAATTTCTTTGTTTCCTTATCATTAATTTACTAAATGTTATGGCAGTACCCTTCCACGGAAAACATGTGTTAGACCAATGGTTCAAGATATTTGAAAAACTTTGCGCTACTTACGCGCAAAGTTAGCGCGCTTACGATAATCTTCTTAAAATACTTCCTTGCGGCAGATGTGGAAACAAAAGATTAGGTAGCTTTCCGGTCGGATTAAAAAACTTAAACGCACTCAGGGTCCCACTGTAGGGTCCCAATTTTGACTGAGTATAATCAGGTATATTATACAGGGACTGAAAAGCGGAGTGTTCTTCGACAACTTGCAAGACTCGTTCCTACAACTGGGCCAGTACATCTCATACGGCAAGGACCCCGATGACATCGAGCAGATGGAGAGACCCACCTACAACCAAGTCTATGCTGACTGCACCACAACCTTCACCATCCTCATCGGAATATTCTTCCCTTCAGTTACTGGTAAGATCATTACTTTACAATCCTACTATAGTATTATAAATGTGAAGTAAAGTTTGTATGTTTGGATGTTTGTTATTCGATCATGCAACAACGGCTGAAGGGATTTGGATGAAATGGCAAACAGATATTTTATAACCTGGATTAACACGGACACTTTATCCCACTGGAACGAGGAACGTGAACGCCAACTGGACGTGGGCGAAGCCACTGGCAAAAGCTAGCATGTAATTAATTTTTAAAAGGACGACAAATTGCTATCTGATGTGACAGTAATGCATGTTTGTCCTGTACAGGAAATATTGTTGTTTTAACATTAACTTTATTCACAACTACATTCTCAAAAAGATTGGGTAGGTTTCTAATACATACATAATTCATCAGTTAGGTCCCATGTAATAGCCTGAGATTGTTTGGCCGTTACTGAGAATTTCCAAATGCGTATTGTTGTGATTGTTTTTCTGTACAAACTCATGTTATCCCCGCAGGTATCATGGCCGGCTCCAACCGCTCTGGCGACCTAGCGGACGCCCAGAAGAGCATCCCCATCGGTACCATCTGCGCCATCCTCACTACATCCGCCGTGTACCTGTCCTGCGTGCTGCTTTTCGCGGGCACCGTCGACAACCTGCTGCTTAGAGATAAGTAAGGACTCGTTGTGGAATGTGCTGTACTCACGTTTATAGTTAAAATAGCTTTTGTCGAAATAACAATAGGTTCTTTTTAACACATAAACTACCTCAATACTTATATTACAATAATTCAAAAATATCATTCATTTTAGGTTTGGTCAATCTATCGGTGGTAAGCTAGTGGTAGCGAACATGGCATGGCCCAATCAATGGGTGATCCTGATCGGCTCATTTCTGTCTACGCTGGGAGCTGGTCTCCAGTCTCTTACCGGAGCCCCACGACTGCTGCAGGCAATTGCTAAGGACGAGATCATACCGTTCCTGGCACCTTTCGCCGTCTCGTCCAGCCGGGGTGAACCAACTAGGTAAGCCAACCTTAATTATTCTGAAAAAAATACCACTGACAGTTTAATGCCCTTCATATCAGGGATTATCGGAAAAAGCCTCTTCCAAAATTGGCAATCATTGTTTTTGTAGACTTGTTATTTCAAACTATTTTATTTCACATATTAGATTGATTGTAATTTCTAACACCAGGGCCCTGCTCCTGACGATGGTGATCTGCCAGTGTGGTATCCTGCTAGGTAACGTTGATATCCTGGCGCCACTGCTGTCCATGTTCTTCCTGATGTGCTACGGCTTCGTCAACCTCGCCTGCGCACTACAGACGCTCCTCAAAACTCCTAACTGGCGTCCTCGGTTCAAGTACTACCACTGGTAAGGAACCAACCTCCATACTTATTAAGGGTTTACTTAAATCGCTTGTGTATGAAGAACCTGGTGAACTTTTATATCTTCTTTTTTTTAGGTCGCTGTCTCTAGCCGGGCTGACGCTGTGTATCTCCATCATGTTCATGACGTCATGGTTCTATGCCCTCCTCGCGATGGGTATGGCTGGCCTTATCTACAAGTACATTGAATATCGCGGGTAAGTTCATTTAGACAAAACTACTTGGTCAACAATATAACCATTCGAAACACATTCAGAGTTCTTAATTTACATTTGGAGCCTCGTTGATGAAAGACATAAAAAAAATAGTATTACTAACCTCTTCCTGGAAACATAACGCTTAATAATAGGAAATAAAACCCTTAGGGAAAGAGTTTCAATGTTAAAAACACATAAAATCTCAAATGATCTTGCACCTTCCAGAGCCGAGAAGGAATGGGGAGACGGTCTCCGTGGTCTGGCGTTGTCAGCCGCGCGCTACTCGCTGCTGCGTCTGGAACAAGGGCCTCCGCACACCAAGAACTGGCGCCCACAAGTACTGGTGCTCGCCAAACTGAATAATGAGTTAATGCCTACGTACAGGAAGATGCTCGCCTTTGCTAGCCAACTAAAAGCTGGTGAGATTTTGTTGTTGTAGAAACTAGCACTTTTGTAAGTAGTCAAAGAAAACAAGTCTCTTTCAACCGTTAGGTTTTAGCTGTTGGGCAACAACGGTGCTAATTTTGTTTAGCATAGAAAAATACCATGATTTCATGTTTGAATAGGGTGCACTATTTAAACATGAAATATGTTTTTTTAAATATCAGTATAAAAGTTTAATAACCTTGAGATGTACTCATAAAAAGCGGATTGTACGTACACTAGGTCATTAATGACTTCATAGATATAAGTTACATCATTTAGACAGTAACTATCCATGAACCCTATTATCACTGTAAAAGCCAATTACTTTTAAAAGAGTTACCGTGGGGTTTCTCCCGGCTCTTCCTCTTTAGGAAACAACCAATTGGAACCGTGCACTTAACTTCTCACGCTTCACAGGAGAAATGCAGATTTATGAGAAATAAAATATTATGAATTTAAAACAATTCAGGCTTTTCTTCTATTTGACACGATCAATCAGAAGTATCTTTATATATTCGTCTAACATTCATCTGTTCCCACCTAGGCAAGGGTCTGACAGTATGCGTGTCAGTGCTGGGCGGTGACTTCCCGCGCCGCTCCGGCGACGCCGCGTCTGCGCGACACAACCTGCGCCGCATCATGGATGAAGAGAAGGTCAAGGGCTTCGTCGACGTGCTTGTGTCGCCCGATATCGCTGAAGGACTTAGCCATTTGTAAGTTATCCTACCGTTTTCCAAATCATTGTTGCTGGTCCTTCAGGGAGGTTCTACGAAATCCTACGAAACTTCTTGTTCTTCATTTTGTATGTGCATATTGTGCATAGGTACATCTTTTGGAAAAGCTGAATAAGGCTTTTTACTTCCACCCTCAGTAGGTGAAGTTGATTGGGAGATGATCATTAGAACATCCTCTGAGTGCTGCAATATTTATTTTCCTACTGTCATTTGTGAACAGACAACACCTTACTGCATAGGGCATCACTTCTTACTTCTTTGTCAATGAGATCAGTACTTAACATTTATTTTTATTTTTAGGGTTCAAACGTGCGGTCTAGGCGGCCTGAAGCCCAACACGGTGATCGTGGGCTGGCCGTACGGCTGGCGCGCGGCGGAGCGGCCGGGGCCCCGCTGGCAGCACTTCCTGCACACCGTGCGCGCCGTGGCCGCCGCGCGCATGGCCATGCTCGTGCCCAAGGGAATCAACTTCTTCCCCGACTCCACTGAGAAGGTAATTATAACCATAATCAGCCTTTAATATTCCCACTGCTGAATGAGAAAGGTTACCCAGACCTGCTTAAACATAGCTTACTTTTTACCCAAATAAGCCATGACGTAGACGTTAATACCGTGTCTTATTTTGGCATGTGTGTCCACATCTAGATAATTTACCAGTTATCCTAACAACAACAATGTAAATACCCGGTGCTCGTATTTTAAAGTCGATTGTAATGTCATGAAAACTCTTGGAAGATCGACTTTAAAATACGAGCACCAGTTGCATTTTACTTTTCCTTTTGTTCCAAATTTACGCATTAAGTAAAAAAAGCACATTTCCGTCTAGAAGCATTATACAATTATTACAATATTTTTAGACTCCGTTTCATTACTTCGATCCCCACTCCACAGATATCCGGCAACATCGACATCTGGTGGATCGTGCATGATGGCGGCATGCTGATGCTGCTGCCGTTCCTGCTGAAGCAGCATCGCACGTGGAAGAACTGCAAGATGCGCATCTTCACCGTTGCGCAGATGGAAGACAACTCCATCCAGATGAAGAAGGATCTCAAGATGTTCCTCTACCAGCTGCGACTTGAAGCCGAGGTTGAAGTTGTGGAAATGGTTAGTTTTGGAACTGCTTTCTTTTCACGGCCGATGCAAATTATTTTAGGGTCAGAAAGGAAATGAAGGCAACATCCGGAGATCTTGAACTTAATTACTGGCAGGTAGTGTTTGAACTAATCTACATGGTACATCCGAATGGTTGTAATAATAGCTGAAAATGCGTATAAATTTAATGAATCACTCGTCAAGTTTTATAGTGACATGTTTATAAATAATATTTCAGACGGACAGCGACATATCTGCCTACACTTACGAGCGGACCCTGATGATGGAGCAACGCAACCAGATGCTGCGCGAACTACGGCTGAACAAGAAGGAAACTATGGGCATGGTGAGTTCACAACATGCACTCTTCATAACAATGAAATATATTAATATGTTCACAATTTCAATGTTCAAATGTCTGTACAAAGCTTTGTATATTAATAACTCTACTCTGACCTAGAACTAACATGTTTATCTGTCGCTATATACAGATGCAAAATTTCGTGGATTATCGTGAAAACGCTGAGGAGAAGTTGCCTTTGGTAAAGTGGATACCTTAACCCTGATTCGAGTCCACTTATTTTCTTTAATAGCATTTTGTTAGCTATTCGTTGAGTTACAATATCTCCCGCATTTTGAAGTCTACACTAATTCCTGCTGTTATTTTGATCCAAGCAATGTGTAGATGAGTTTTCTTTTTAGCTTTAATGAATTGTTGGTGTATACCTATTAGATTAAGTGTTGTCCTCTTTGTGGCTACATCTTCCACGTTCACTCCATCATCAATATATACTTTTCTATCATCATCACATTCCACCAATTCAGTAATAAGAGAATTTGGCTAACTACTACTAAGATATTTTTTACAACTTAAAATTTGCTTTTGATGTTTTAGATCATGTCTTCTTTTTCTATATATTCACTGTTTCTCACTCTTCACTAAACTCCTATGCTCCTTTATGATCACTTTTTGCACATATTTTATATTTACCATTTCATTGTCTTTCTAACTTGACGTACCTATATTTTAACTCCCTATATCTTTAAACACTTAAAGTTATTAAATTCTCATGAATGAAATGGCATGCAACTCTCATAGAAATATGTATCTACCTTTTAATAAATTTATTTATGATACAAATGAAATTAATAGGTTTCAGAAAGTTAAAAAATTAAATCGAATTGGTTAAGAGTTATTGGATTGTTTACCTACTGAAATTTAAAAAAAAATGCCTATTATCATTCCTTTCAAACAAAATCACACCGTATATCCACGTCTGGAAGCTATCTGCACTCGTCGTCATTTCTATAAGTTAGCACACGGCTACCTAGATATTCTATTAGTTAAACCTTCATTGTATCGAGTGATCATAGTCTTCAAATCAAATGATTGCTGATACGTCACAGTAGAGTGATGAAACTAATAAAAATACCTATAAAACGTGATATACACACCGTCTAAATAGTGTTTAGACGATGAAAGTCAATTATTGCTTCATTGTATTGTATGTCACGGGCAGGAGCTTGCAAAGTATAAATGGGGCTTTATTCTTGCATAAAAACAATAGAGCATCTACTGTGACGTCTCAAGAACCGCCAACGAACATTAACCCAACAGCCCCATAACGTAAATGTCCGTGCATAGGTGCAAGCCATAGTGGATCACCACCACGCAGATGTGAAGACAGCCAGCAAGGTGCGCTTCACGGAGCCCGGCGACGAAGTGCCCACCGACGCGCCCTCGCCACCGCTCGCCGACACCGACGACAAAGACAAGGATGACAAGGTGAACATACCTCTTGTACATACGACGTGTTTACCTGCACTTAGATAACAGTTGGTACCACATAGTTGTGCTTATGAAATATATGAAATAAAATCAGAGGTGTACTTCGAATTGAACATTTACTTAAATGAAAGGACAGACTCAATCTCAATTATTCTCAATCAGAGTTTTATTCAACTCGAATTATCTCTGATTGGATTGAGCTAGAATAAGCTTTACTACTTTGTTGAAGTATAAAAATCCCCAATTAGAACAAAAAAAAAACAGAGAGTAAATAATAAAAAGAAATCCCAACACTAATTGCTGTTGATAAATGGACTATTATTATGATACATTAACATGAACAAGCTTTTTAATTTCTCAGCTAGCACACTATTCACGATCTGTTTATAATTTTATAATAAAAACATTTCCATCGCCATTTTCATCAAACCCTCATTCAATATCTATAAAGTTTTTATAGACATGTACAGCCATTACGACTTCTTCAAACTCGTCTTGATTTACAATCTTAATGACAGATTCAAAACGAGTTTTGCCTGCAGCCTAAACTTGTTAACAACTTTAATATAAGAAATATGATTCATTTGAGAACCATGACATTCTAAAATGAAACCTATTTTTTTTGTATTTTTATTCGTAATCTCTTACGTATCTCGGTGTCGGTCACACCGACGTGCTATGATGAAAATGAACTTACCATAAATTGGTGGAGTTCATTCATACAGTTTGCAAGATTGGGCTGCCGGCATTAAAAAAAATCACTGCAAACCTTTTTCGTTATTTTTATTTACTATTTTGTTGATTTACTCATGATCGTACCCCACCCTCATCTTTGTCACCAACGAGTCCTAGCGAATTTACACACGGTGGTCATATGTTTGCGATGAGTTCATTCACGTTAATTTGTTCACTTTAGTTTGTTTCGTTGTCCACATTAGATAAGAGGTTTGATGTTTGAATGTCAGTAGTGAGTTATCGTTTAACAATTAAAATAATATATGACATCCCGTGTTTCATTCGCCTTGAATCCGTCATGTGCAACACAAACAAAACAAATCGCGTTTCAAAATTCAAATTGGAAATGGAAATTCTACAAATTGGGGTGAATAGGACGACTTTCGAAGTAGTTTGTTGCACATAATCGATTCAATGTGGGACTCGTCCGATGAACGGTCGCAGTGCGAGGACGCCAGCCCGACGCCTGACGACAACAAGCACAAGGAACAGGGCGCCAACGGAGACGCCGTCAAGCCAAAGCCCAACCTCGCTGACATCACGCCGTGAGTGCCACTATTTATTTCTTTTGATTCCAACAGAAAGAAACGATTACTTCGATCTTTAATTCCCAAAATCACAACGTCTTTTTTTCGACGAGCCGATTTAAGGCTCGTGCAGACTAGCGCACGCGACGGTCGCGTCGCGACACTCGTAGAATAATTTCTATGAAAACTTAATGGAAATTGTTCTACAAGTGTCGCGTCGCGCTGTCGCGTCGCGGCTGTTTGAAGAAGCCTTTAGGTAGCAGCGCTCCGCACGCAAAAAGATAATGTTCTCGATCGTCACATGTTAAATCTAATTATCTTTTAACACATATTTCTCAACCTTTTCATTCAATAGAATTGATAACTTCTTTGTAAAGAAATCAACGTATGCCATAGTAAAAGTAAATATCATATTTCAGTGACGAGGGCACGGTGCGACGCATGCACACGGCGGTGAAGCTAAACGAAGTGATCGTGTCGCGGTCGCACGACGCGCAGCTCGTCATCCTCAACCTGCCGGGTCCCCCGCGCGACACCAACATCGACCGGGAGTCCAACTGTGAGCATTTTTTTGTTTTACGTTTTACTTAACAAAAAAATATATATTAAGAGACTACTTCTATTATATTTTGTATCCTCGTACAATTAAGCCATATTATAATCCCGTATAATGGTAAGACGCTCCCAAATCCAACGAATATCGGTGACCGACATTCGTAAAGTGGCTACGGGTTCAGCGTAGCAGCAGTTACTCAATAAAGCGTAGCGTGTGCTACGAGTGGAGTACCGTAATAATAATTTAGGGTGAGCGAGGCTTTGCTATGAAAGTTCCAGCGTAGCACAGCCTACGGATTCGATCACTGAATGAACTATAACATGTGCTACACGGGGAATACCGCAGCAAATGCTACCTGTTCCAAAGAGAAGGGTGAGCGTATGTTTGCTACGAAAGTTCCTGCGTAGCACAGCTTTCGGTTTTGGTTGACTAGTAGCCGTAGCACAGCTTGCTACGACGTGTACTCCGGCGTAGCACTTGCATTGCTTGATCCAGCGCCAGCGCGAGCGTCGCAATTGCTACGAAAGTTCCATTTGTTCGGTGTGTTATGTGCTTATGGTGACGTATTATGTCGTCATTGCAGACATGGAGTTCCTAGAGGTGCTGACGGAGGGGCTGGAGAAGGTGCTGATGGTGCGCGGCGGCGGGCGCGAGGTCATTACGATCTACTCGTGAGCGCGCTGCTCGTTTCTCCTAACTGTTAGTGCTATGGTTTGGAACGTTCCGATCGGTCGGGCCCGAGTCTCGTCGATCGAAAGACTTAACCCGCGCATCTCTAAGACTGCCGACACGACCGTCGCGTTCCGGTTCGTTCATAAATATTGTATGTATTTTCTTACGATGATTGTATTTGGCGTTCGTTTTACTTGTAAATGTTAGCTTAATTCTACGATACGTTTTGTTGAATTTGCTGTTTAGAGTGACGTTGTTTTGAAATTTATTCACTGTTGTATAGATATTTATGGATATGACGTATATATCTAATGAGAAGCCTTATCTGTCGGTCGTTAGCTCTAAGTTCGTTGTTTTGTTATTACATAGACTAGCTAAGAGTTACTTTAAGCACCCGAGTGGTTTCTTGCTTACCGACATGCCATATAGTTTTTATTTGACTGTGAAAGCGTTAGCACTTCAGAGATTAATTTGTATCATTTTATACATGATTTTATTTTCTATGGTTGTAAACACGAGGTATATATACTTTATAAGAGTATACATTTCTTAAAAAAAACCTAAAGATTTTTAACTACATAAAAATTGTGTTTTGTAAATATTATTCTGTTCTAAGATTTTGACATCTGCTCAACTTAAAACTTACCGTGGGACTGACGCAGGAAGTTGTTAACAAATTGAACTTACGCTAACCGGATAGATTTCGAAAACTTTTTATTTTAAAGATCATTTCTAGTCACTTTCGATATTAGTTATATCTAATACATACACAATTCGTTATACTAAAAATACAAGAAGTCATTAGGTTGACACAACAAGACGAACCCTCGAGTTTTAATGGTGAGTAGATTGAACAGCAAATGGAACGCGCTGAGAACACCTTGGTGACTATTAACTATTCGTACTTAGTATTAGCGAGAAGATTTAATAGTTCGCGATCACCTGTCGCAATTAACTTAGAGAATAACTTAAAAACTTATTGCGCACATTCGCGTAGGTAGATGATTTTTTACTGTGATCGTTTATATAAAGTTTTATTGTTTTAGTGTTACTTAAGTGGTAGCGGTAATATATCCGGACTATTCTGTAGTCATCGTACAGAAAAATCTTTTTTTTTTCTTCATATATCTGTAGTTGCCTTGTCTCATTCGTGCTATTGTTTTCGATTGGTCTGCCTTGTGATGAGCGTCCTTAATCCTTAAATTTTGAAAACTGTGGTAACACTTACAATTGTCAACAACGGTATTGTACTACAATCGTCACGATCTTACAAAGACCACGTGACTTTAAAAGTTCTAAAGCTATATTTTCGCAAACTATCCTTTTGTCGTCGAACGAAAAGTATGATTGCGCTACTTACACATGTAGCCAATAGCTTTCCAGCAATAACTAAGAACATCTATTTGAAACAGACATTTCATTTGTAAATGTTTTTGCTTTCGTGGATATTGCTTTAAAACTAGTTATCTAATTAGTTAATTTTTAAATAAAGACATCTGTAGCAATGAACTCAGGTGCACCTTGCGCGTATGTTCGCATGATGAAAACTTGTCAATTTTTATTTACCGTTACATCACCCTAGATAAGGAACTATTTCTTAATCGTATAAAGAGTGTTAGATAACTGCCAAATAGGAATCGGTGTTGTAAAATATCCTAGTCCATAAGTGAGCTACCATCTACTCAATCATAATATCTAATTTTGTTTGTGAAAAATCATAAATATACAGTTAGAAAATATTGATGAACATTTTACAGTTATAAACATTAAGTAGCTAACAACAATTCCTAGACGAAATAGTTAGATAGCTGTATTTTTTTCTTTCCTTCACAAAATTATTTATGTACCTACAATTGATAGCTTTGGATTGACAGCATTTCGTTGATGTTCATTACGAACTTAACTGTAACTGTTATTTTAAAAATTATCAATTACCTAAATAATGTTCTAAGATTTTACGATAGCGTCAACTCGAATTTTGTACTAGGGTTGATATTTTTAAGATTTCCTCAATTAAAAAATAGTTTAACCTTTTCATAACTCGTACTCACAAATACAAGTAACGTCATTTAAAGTTCGCGCTCCTCAGCGTTACGAACAAAGTAGAAAATAATTCGAAGGTATTCCTTTTTGTCATGGTTGTAGACGCCATAATAATAAATTAAGTACGTAGATGTTAGTTATTCTATGAATCGACTGTCGACTTCCCGTCTATGAGATACCAGAGATACCAGTGAGCAGTAACTGAGCAGTCAGCCGCTTAGCAACCAGACACCTAGCCCGCGGCACGCTCTGTCTGCCACGTTGAAGCATAGCGAAATTAACAAAATTAAATCACTTAATAAGATTAAGTATAAATCATTCTAAATTATATTAATCTATAAATCAACATTTGACATCATTGAAAACAATTTCGTGATTATATACATCGCTGGTTATGATTTTGTGAATGTTTTCTCGATCACCTAGTGATACTACACGGATGTAATGTAATGAAATAGTGATCACATATCTTCCTTTCACATAGAAAAATTATGTCTACATATGAAGCTATTTATGCCTATTAATAGGTAATGGACGATCATTTATTTAAATAAATTTATTGAATTATATATCTAAATTATTCAAATTAAAGTTATAATTACCTAGTAGGTATTTATTACTCTAAGTCGAAATTATGAAATTGGAAAATTGTAACTTAATAGTTTGTGTTCTGTAAGAACTTATGATTGCCTATATTTTAATGGATTCCGTTTTACAAAATTGTCGATTATATTTAACGGCTCACTATCCATACCAAATAATAATAGGCATGGACAAAAACAGCGCATCGCGGACGTGGAGCGCGCCGACCGACGACCGAACTATTGGGAAATTATGCCCATCCGATGTACCATATTGAGCCCACACCGATAACAAGCTGCTTCACACCTACTTAAATCTTACTTGATAAGAACATTGTAGATAGTTCAAATTATTAAGTAGGACACTAGTTAATGTTTGATGCCCACGATAACGTCATACATGTGCCAAACATCATTATTTCAGTGAGTAAATATGACACGGTGGCAAATCTATATAGCGTACGTCATCCTACTTACATTTTAGAATTACTACAAAATCATCTCTCAGTGAACTGTCAGTAATGTGTGTAATATTAATAATAAAATAGCTTTCGGAGATACTTTATGTGTTAGAAATGTCACGTTTACTAACATAGTTGTAATTCAACAACATGCACACACATAGTACCCTACTTGGAATAGATTAAAAATCGTGTTCGTAATTTCAGTCGTTACATTTTAGCTTTATTATTAAAATAAAATCATTAAAAATTATTAAATGTACAGTCGCCAACGTATTCGGGGCACGGGTATTACTGAATACTCTGTTGCACGAATGCTTGGCGATTGTACCTGACAAGTATCAAGTAATTATTGATGTAAAACTATTAAATTACCTATTTTAGATTTTAGGCTGTGAGTCAGCGTAAACACATTCTTTACAATTTAATATTCAAGCTAGAGTTGCTGTGATACACCATTATGGCTATAAAATTATAGTGTAGTCATTTCTGGCTATGAATAACAATGGGAGATAACGTGGATATACGTTCAACGCCATACTCTATCTGTGATTTCACTGATGTGTAGATGCACCTTTATCCGCGTAACCCTACGAAATCCTGCAATCTCATTCCCCATTTCTGACTTGAGTACGACTCGTAATGTTTGCCTCTTAATATGTAGTCTACGACTATCTTATTGCGAATTACAAACTACATAATGAAAATGTAACTAACAAGGCTGTCTCTACTTTGAAGATATTTTGAAAATTGTATTTTATAAAGCCTACGTCTAACAGCCAGAAATGTAACTAGATTGTCTATTACTGAAACAAAACTATTCTTGGTCTTGGAAATTTGAAGCGAACAAAGATAGACTACATCATGCTACATCTCAAGATATTGAGCAATAACGAAAGTATATAGATAGTGATCGCTGGGCGGTATGCTATTTAACTTATAAATAAATATTATGTATTTTGATCTGGAACGAGTTTTTCATAGAAAAATATTTCGAAGTGTAAAAGTTGTTTAAGAAATTATTAAAATATTCAAATAATAATTCTAGAGAGTTAGTCAGTGAGTAATTATAAGAAAAAGATGTTACGAGTATAATGAAATAAACTAATAAAAATACATGTCTAGTTTCTTTTTGTCATCCTACCCATTAACAGAAATGGACCTATATTTTTAAATGGGAGAATATTTTTCGTAAAGCAGTCAGGCCCAACGCGACGGTGCGACGCAATTCTGGTAGAACAATTTCCATTAAGTTTTCATAAAAAATATTTGACTACAGTCGCGCCGCGTTGTCGTGTCCCGCCCGTCTGCTGGATCCTTAATATAATTAGGTACACTAGGGTTTTCGTTATGCCCCCATTTTGCCAACCAAACCTATCCTTAGCGGAAACATTCTAGGTCCAGAGGTACAGAAGAAATACCCAAGTGGCAGAAGCCAAGTCGAATACCTAATATTTATTAATACTGACTATAATTGTGGCTGAGTCATGTCAGTAACGGTAAGTAATTACCTACACTATCATCCCACGACAGAGGTTTTGAATTTATGCAAAAGTATTTTGATGCGCCAGACGACACATATTAAATTATATTTTAGTATATTACACATCAAATATAAAAATAGAACTCTGACTGCGGGTGCCAAATTCATTCGAGCAGTGCGTCCAGTACATAGTACGAGAAGCATGGTTCCAATTCCAAATTGGAGTAGCTATTGAACGATGAATATAACCTTGTACCATTCTGGAAACAGCCTTGTCTCATTTATTTGATTGTATGAAACTTTTTAACCGACTTCTTTATAACATCAGTAATGGTGATGTACATAGGTATACTACTTGACTCACGACTTCATAGAAAACGTACCTGCTAGACATAGATATCGCTAAATAGTCACAAAAAGTCGGATTGCAGTCAGGCGTGTGATTAAGTCGGCTTTCTCAAACCGACATCGGTTTAAATATTTCTATTTTTGTACAAATAAGGAGACAAGAAACGTAAGGCACTTGCCTTAATTGCCGGTGGTGGGAAAAGTGGCCACCGGCGATTAGCGAAAAGCAAGTGTTTGACAAAACTCTCGCCAGAGTGGTGTGAACAGTCAGCGATCAACTATTAAATATATGAATCTTTTAATGACACGGGACTTATAAAAATGTTAGAAAATTGTCGATAGCTTGTCGCTTTTACGTCGGGCTGTGCGATAGGTGCCTTAAGTTTTATTACTGACTAGCTGTTGCCAGCGGCTTCACCCGCGTGGAGGTCGAAAATTATCCCACGGGAACGTAGTACCGGGATAAAAAGTATCCTATATGTTAATCCAGGTTATAAACTATGTGTGTGCCAAAGTTCATCCAAATCCGTTCAGCCGTTTTTGCGTGATTGACTAACAAACATGTTGTGTGTGTGCCGACTGTCAAGTCAACAGTCAATAATTAAGTACATCGTTAAGGCATAAACGTAACATCATCTATGAACAACATACTTCGACGAATAGGTACATTCAGCGATAAAAGTCGATGAATACTTCAGTTTTTTTAATCTTAGTTATTGAGCTAAATGTTTAATTACACTAAAAGAATATTAACTCTTAGCTATCGCGTGACGAAGGAGGGACGCCAGAGGGGGCGGGGATGAAAGGAATGGAGAGACATATCCGGAAAAGGTGAAGGCAGGCCTTTGTCCAGCAGTGGGACATTCCGGGCTAAAAAGATAGATAGAGAGCTATTATTTGAAATACTGATAGTATAGTGTCAATTCAGAATTTAAAATGAAGTGTAAAAGTAACAGTGTTAATCAACTTTTTGTCGCTTACTGTACTATAAAATCATGAATTTAAATAAACAGGGTTATAGGGTTATATGTATGTAGGGCCAAATCGAAAAAATAAAATGTCTAAAATATTTTATATTTATTAATAATGCTCGACATTTACAGTAGTGACACCTCCAAAGTTAAAAACATATTTTTTCACTAAAATTGCTCTAATAAATATTATAATAATTATCTGAGTAACAAACAAATTTTTTTTAGTTTTTCGCCTCATGTCAGGTATGGTCTAATTTATCTAGAGTAATAATTATGTTGATGAAAACCATACCAATGAGATACATACCAATGTATCTTTACAGATTCTAACATCAAAATTATGGCCCTTATGACTACAAGTCTAGAAAAATAATTTGTTTTAACCCTATTTTCCAAAAGTATGTATAAGAATTGTATAATCATACAAAATATATAAACCCTGAAAAGCTCAAATGTACAATATACCTACCTACATAAATATGCTAATGACTAATTTATCTGTAAACACTGTTCTGCATTATTTATACTTTCCATCAGGTACTTCTTCAATCCACTTTTATTGTATGATGTATAAAATTGACTAAGTAAAGAATATTTCAGGCTCACAACCTTCATTCCTAAAATTTTGAGATGTGTTTTTTTCATTACTTGTGGACCAATCAAATGATCATTATTTGAACAATAATGATCCGGCAAATGAATTAAAATGGCAATATTTTCATTCCGAACAGTTTTTGATTTCCAATTGAATGTTTTGCTCCCCAGACCAGCCGAGTGTAACATAACATCCAACAAGTATGTTTCATCTGAGGGTAGGTACGGTATAGACACTGCCATAGACAACTTGTCTTGACCTCCTGCGACATCTACCAACGTCTCCATAATTTTTTCTAATATGTTTTTAACACGAAAGTCCTGAGAGATAGGTTTGGACCATTGGTCCTTTGGTAGCAGTGGACCTGAGTACTTCTCAAATTCTAATGTCATTGCAGTATCAATTAAATAAAACTTCTTCAACAATTCAGGGTTTCTCACTTTTATCAGGTACTCTGGGCTTAGCATTCTGCAGACTAAAGTGGAAGGATATTTTCCTATATAAATTAATGACAATAAAATTGAACAGAGATCGCTGCTACTTATTTTATCAAACTTTTCATTTAATATTTTATCAATAAGCATCCAAAATTCTGTACTATGTGCAGGATCAAAATGCAGATATCCATAAGGATAAATGAAAGATTTGAGAAAACTTGGAGGCACAACGTGCCAGTTACTCAGAAAGTATTTGCTGCATGAATTTAGTATCTGCTCATTGAAAATTTGAAATTGCATGCAATAGTTTAAAATTCCTACAATAAGAACATGGCTCTCTATTTTTGAGTCTTTCATTTTCATATATTTTTCCACAGCCTTCTCAATTTGGTCATCAGTATATTTAAGCCTTGTTAGCTTAGAAATTACATCTAACAATGAGTCTTCATCTAAAGCATGTATATTGGCACTAAGCCAGCTCCCAACAACACCAAATGATTGTGTTGATAAATATTTTTCCAGTACAAAAGAGCTCAATATGTCTTGCATGATAGGTGCTTTAATTTTAAACCACAAATCACATAACTTTTGTTCCAGCAATGTCAAAATGATTCTTTTGCTGACTTTCAATCCATGCAGGATACCAAACACCAGGACAATATTTGTTTCATTGATATCATTTTCTTTAGCCACAAACCCAATCCACAGTTTGTCAATGGTCTCCGAAAACTTCTCATCATTTTTATTTTTTATTAGAAAAGTTATAAACTCACATAGTTGTTCAATTTGTAACTTGTTGTCAATTACTCTCAGAAGAAGCTCATCATGAAATTTATATTTGTAAGGTTCCATAAATGATGAAACTGTGTTCAATATATCCAGTATTGTACGTGTGTCTTCAGTTTTCATGACCACCCTCAGAAGCTTGTCCAAAATGGCACCCTTTGCTAAATTGATGTGCATACTTCTGGAATCCAAACATAAAGAGTGTGGATTTTTTTCGATGTCATAAATTCGTTCAATCGCACCTAAAGCAATGTTTGGAGTTATTTTGGTACACTTTGAGAGTAAGGAGAATACATCCCTCAGATCCAGGCACTGTTTAAACTCTTCCTGGATCAGTTGATAGCTAAGAGAGTCGTGGGCACTTGTTGCTCTTTCTTCATTTGGCTTCACTTCAATGTCCGAGAGATCCTTTAATTTCTTTATAGCTACTGGAAGTTCTTGAACATTAAATCCATTTTCTATTAATATTGTACTACTGCTAAATTGTGGATTATTGCCAGATTTGTCGTCACTGAACGTCCGAGGCGCAATTGTTGTTAATGGACCGGATAACGAAATGTTCCCATTACTGGAAGACAAGATATTATTCTTGGCTTTTATATACGTTCTTCTCAAAACTAACGACATTTCAAAAACATAAACAAATTTGGTGCAAATATTAAATGAAAACAATGCAACAAAACCTGTGATTGCGATCACATGTTTGACAACTTTGACTCACAGACTGACTTGACTGACATTGAAAAAATGAAAAAGTGACGTTCGTTCGTGACACTTTTTAGTTTGTGAGTCCTGAACGAGTGCATTGCACAGAGTGCAAATACTGTGCATTGATCGAAGATTGAACTGTCAACATAGATACCAGTCTATTGAAAAAATAAAACGAATGGGGTAATAAAATCTACTTGAGAAAAAATCTATAAATATATGAGATAGCTTAGGCAAAATGCAGTCGGAAAATGTTAGTTTTAGTTCATGAAATAACAAAATAAATTTTAAGATTAAATTCAAAGATTTCAGTTTTTTTATTCTGTTTTTGAACACCATGAAATAGTAGCCGCCATGTTATTACGTCATACGGCGTGTCAATTGAACAACTTTGTACTAATACTAATAATATTTTCGTAACTAAGTAATTTTTATTTAAATAATATTTTGCATACAGGAACACCAAACCAACGATAAGTAGAATAATAACTCATTTTTAAATTATAAACAATTATCATTTAGAATATCAGCGCATTTTTCTATACAGCAAACTGACGTCATACCCACAGAGCAATATGGCGTCCACTGCGTCCAGCGTTTTCGTCAAATTACGCGCAAATTTTGAAAATGTATTTAAATGCATTTTTACGGCACTAATGCTTACTTTCCTTACTTAAATACTTATTACTAGGGATGCATCCGATACCGATACCGATGCCGATATATCGGTGATACTCGAAGTTTGCCGATATACAACATTCGTTTTTGTTTACCCTAAACCCGAAAAGGGGTTATTGTACTCATCTTTTTTAACAACTTTTTGTATGGAACCAACCTTGAAATCGTGAAAAAAAAATCAGCTGTTCAATACATTTGTGTTCACTTAAATCGACAAAATGTATGGTAGTAAACGCGGGTGTTAGTTCGTCTATTTCGTTGCAAACGAGGCACGAACTAACTATGCTAAATATACTAATAACTAATCTCAACCTTTCTATAGTTATAAACGGTTTTATTTAGTTTGTCCTGTTATTTGTTCTTTTTATAATAATTAAATAAATAACCTGACTTGTGTTTTATTTATTTTACCTCATTTTTTTAAATCAATAAGAGTATCGTTATCGGTATCGGTATCACCGATATTTTTATAAGAGCATCGGTATCGGTATCGTATCGGAAAAAAGGCGTATCGAGGCATCCCCACGTATTATTTACTTATATTTATATTATTAATACTATAAATGCGAAAGTAACTCTGTATGTCTGTCTGTCTGTCGCGCTTTCATGCCAAAACTCCTGAACCGATCGTCATGAAATTTAGCAGAGATATAGCCTGGGATATGGAGAAGGACATAGGCTACAGGGCTATTGGGTTTTTTAACGCGATAACCGACATCCACGCGGGCGGAGCCGCGAGCAAAAGCTAGTCGATTAAATAAAATGTTGTGTTTTTAATGGTTTAAGCACTTTAGAATCTAATTAGGACACTTTTCAAAAATGGCTGGAATACCCCATTGATATTTTGTAGTGTACTTTGTTTTTTGTTGTGTATTTTTTGTGGTGTACAATAAAGTATATATAAATAAATAAATAATAATAAATAATTTGTATAAATCGATTATTGAATTTAAAGCGACTCCTTACTACTTAAAGCAGGCAGAGACCATCAGCGACTCACGTTTTACTGGCAACATTGGAAAATAACACTCATTCGTAGTTTTATCCTTGTGATCATGGACACATGACATTTAGTAAACAGTTCATTCATTAGTTCATTCGCAATTCTTTGGCCGCCGTAGTCCTGTTGTGTATCTCCTCTTCTTTTTAGTCTATTCGTTTAATTTTGATAAGATAATAAAAAGATAATTATGTAACTTAAAAGTATTTGCAAACGGTGTACATTTAACTTGAATTAGATGGCATAGCGAAGTTAGGTTATAAACCCGGAGAATAACTATTGTTAGACGATATTTTCATCTGTTCAAGTCAGCTGATTTCTTTTTAGTAAGTTGTTTTCATAATATTTATTGTAGTTTAATGTAATTGACATTGTGTCTGGTAAGCTTTTAGTTTAAACAAAACCAAGTACATTAATGTATTCATGTGAAATAAATTTAATTTTAAAATATGTACTTGTTAGAATAAATCTTAAAACATTTGATTTTTATCATACAAACTCAGAGCGAGAAAATTAATTATCACAAAATATTAATTTGTTCTATTTTAATTTGATTACATTACTTAAGTATTTGTTAGTATGTAAACTTAATCTATCTATTGAAAGTACATATTATATTTATTTTTAGGTGGATGGGTTGCTTGATAATATTAATGAAAATAAACTTAAGTAGTGCAGGTTAAAATATAAACTACCTACAGTATTCTCAATATGCCTGATCAAGGAAATGTAAGTACCAATTGATACAGACAGTCATAATGTACCTATACAACCACTTAATTAACAATAATTGTACCTACATCTATTTATTAACATGGTGCATAGTCCACATTATGTAGGTATTATGCATATCGATGTATATTTTAAATTCTCTTCATACTATTGCTGGTATTCCGAACTATAAAATTAAAAAATATGTACCAAGGTCCAGTGAAACAGAGGAAATTTAACAGTACCTACTGGAATCTTCCCTATGATCAAAAGAAACCCCATTTCCCTCATGCTCCCTGGAATGATAAAATAACAGAGTCCAGTCAGAGAATCAAAATTTTGTAGTCATCAAAAATATAATGACCATGTAGTTTAATTAATTCTTACACATGTTGTTAATTACCCTTAACATCAAAACATTAAACCTATTTAAAAACATGAGTATCTTCTGATGAGAGACAAACATGCATCTATTAGAGCATTTGTTAGTGTGTGTCAGTGCTCATGAACATAAATAAACATTATTATGATCTCCTGTCTCATATAACACTAACAGACTACCAATCAACCTAGTTGGCCAATAGACACACATACATGCCTCTACTAACTCTGTCATACATACACTGAGTTCATGTTCAATTAACACATATTTAAGAGGCCTGCAGAAGCAAGTTGTAATATATTCCATGTGGGGACAAATCACAGTACACTCCCAGTGAAGTCGCGATAGCTACATTGTGTACCTTTTACGTGATTATCTCAAAAGATAAGGAATACCTAATGCAATGGTATGTTTGCACACCTCTATAAAAATACATTTTTGTTACGTTTCTTCATAGTGTCGTGTTTCTTATTGACGCTCAAGTATCTACGTTAATATTGAATTACAAAAGTATTTGATATGACTGTGGAATAGGCAAATTTAAGGTGTGATTGTGTGAGACCGTGAGCTAATTAACTACTGCAGGTCAAATTACGATAATAACGTAGTCGTTTCTATTATTATTTGAACCACGTCTCATCAAACGGCTAGGTAAGTAGGTACTTGACTTCAGTAGTCTGTAAAATGGATTCATCGAATTTCTTACACATTTTTTTAAATTTAGTTGTCTATCTCAGGATTTAAAAAGTTACGCAACAAATCCTTTTTTAAATCGCCCAAAACTACGTTTAATCATAATGGCTTGCCTACGACGTAATATAAATACAATTCGATACTGATAATCTTATCATAAGAAAATCTGTCACTGATTTTCGCCACTTCGGGGTACAGCTGCTCTCACTAGTCGCAGTATCTGTTGTTATCAAACTACTTTAACTAGGTATATATTTTTCCAGATGGGTTTGCAACTAAAATGGGGTGTAGCCGGTGTGGGTATGATAGCTCACGACTTCTTGACGGCGCTAGGGACGCTACCGGCTGATCAGCACAAGGTCGTCGCGGTGGCCGGCAAAGATCTCGACCGTGTGCACAGATTGGCCACGCTCCACAAAATCAACACCGCCTATGAAGGCTACGAACCACTCGCGCGTGATGACTCTATAGGTAACAAAACGTCCCATTGTTTAGACAAGCATCAGTACACAAACAAAAGATAACGAGCTAAATCATTACACTCGAATGACTTCAGATACTTCTATAAGACCATGACTGTCATGGAGAAAAACTTGCCTACTGCCTATCTACTAACCTGCCTGATTTGCGTAATGGCTGACTTGAAAATTCTTATCTCTTTTGCAAATATGTGGTTAGGTATACCGAACACACATCTTCATGAGAATCTAGTCAATAGCCTCATGAAAGTTTCCTACCATTCGTGAACGTTCGTCTCATTGCAGCAATCTGCGATACTTTGCGGTTGTTGCGATTATATCAGTGATCGCAGTATGATTCTGTTACTAAACTCATAAAGCAAATCACTTAGGCGATTCGCACACTGCACCGCATCAGGCAGCGTAGCGCGGGAGTGCGTGTTCATACGTTGTTTGCAAGTAGGTATCTGTGTTTGTATAGAAAACACGCGTAGTGCAACACACAGAAAACGCCTTCACGCGCAGTGTTTCAGATCACGCGCCTACATGCGGAGAAACACGCAAACCCGCGCGTGGGTGCGGGGTAAAACGCAAGGTATGGCGTACCGAGTTCTGCACTCTGCAGTATCGTGCGTGATTTTGACAGAGTTAGATGTACCATTTCGAAATGGATCTCGATATCGATCGATTTATATTCGAAATCGAAAGTCGTGAAGCAATTTGATTTGATTAAGTATACGAAAGTCAAACAGATGTTATAACTGCAGCATCCTGAATGAATTCTAAATGAATAACCATTTTTAGTTTAAAAAATAATGCTTTGCAATGTGCTATCACCACCGCAAGCTGCTGTGAAATGAGGTCTCAAGGCCACCGCATGACTATACTGCAGCTCCGCGCGTTTGTACGGAGAAATCTGCATGATGAGGCAGGTCTGCACTCCCGCACCCGCACGTGTGGCTCCGTCGCCACGAACCCCGCAGCGTAGCGCGGGGCAGTGTGTGTTTCGCGCCCGCGCCGCCGTGACGACGCTCGCCACCAAAAGAAAGACTGTTAGTTAAGTAGTAACTACGTATACACGAAATGTGACGAATGAATAGTTACCATTATTTTACTACGCTTAGCAACGCAACAAAAGGGTAGGAATTACTCGCTTGTCGTGATTTCAAGAATGACTCGTTCTTTGGACATAATTAACAATACTGTTCATGAAGCTAGGGGGCAGTTCAAGCTAAAATTAATCTATTATCAGCCTAAATAGTCGCTTTCAAAATGTAAATATGCATGAGTTTAGTGAATTAGACTCGCTTCTACGACATAAGACCGTTGTCCGTTTTAACCTTACCACTTCTGCTCCTTCTGAAATCAAACGCGTTGCTTTTTGTGGCAGTAGGGTCTACTTGATAGGAATAGTAGACTTACTATTAAATCAGCCCACGTGTAGAAAGATAAGGGGCAATAATGGTTACATCAGATACAAACTTTTCAAATATACAACTTAAAAAAAACTTGGCATGTACAACTGGCCTGCAGAACATTATCATAGCTAAAGCAAAATAAAACACTTAAAATTGAAAACTAACTACAATTTACTACGAAAATAACTCCCTAATCTTTACCCTTCATTTGTTACTCACTATCCGTGTCATTGTTTCATATTATTTCTCCAAGAGTAAATAGGTTTATGTAAACTGTAAAGTTAATTTCTCAAACGTAGCTGTAATGCGATTGTCCGCTGAACTGTGTTTTCTAGAAGTTAAACTGGGTGCAGTGCACCAACGCCCTTGCATCTCATTTCCGTTCTACATTGCACCGATTGCCTCCAAACTTAGAATACGCATATAAAATAGTAGAAATTCTCGAGTCGTTTAATGTTTTAACACGAGGTTGTACTTCAAGGCAAGGTACGGCAGTACATCTGTGACTAACACGCTATGACCTGACATGCAATATGTTGATACAGTCGACAAAGCCTTCAGATTTATCGGAAATATTTTTCTTGTTTCCAGACATTGTATTCGTGAGTGTTATCAATTTGCAGCATTACGAAATAACTAAATTAATGTTAGAGAACGGTAAACACGTGCTATGCGAAAAGCCTATGGGCATGACTTACAAGCAAACTAAATCGCTGGTGGACTTGGCTCGCGAACAGAAAGTGTTCCTCCTTGAAGGGATGTGGTCGAGGTTCTTCCCTGCTTACGACGCTTTGGATCAGCACATATCTTCGGGCGGGCTTGGGGACATCTATCACATCAGCATACAGTTTGGGGTCGAAATTAACGACATTGAGAGGAACTTGTAAGATATTTATTATCGTTCACTGCTTATTCATATAATAATGCTTTATCCATCATCACCCCTTTCTTGTACAAACGCAATATTTGTTATTTAACTTTTAAATTGAGCACTTTCATATACTACTTAATTAATAACTACCTTAATTCAACTCGATCATTTCGCCATTGATAACGGTCGTCGATTTCAGAATGAAAGACCTGGGCGGTGGTGCGGTGCTAGATTTGGGTATATACATGTTGCAACTGGTGCAGTTCATATACAAGGAGCCGCCGACGGACATAGTATGCACGGGCCACCTGAGCAAAACCGGCGTGGACGAGTCCATCTCGTGCGCGCTCAAGTACAAGGACGGCCGGACCGCTACACTGTCTGCGCATACCAGGGCTACTATGACCAACAAGGCTGAAATCGTTGGCACTAAGGGATCTATTGCTGTGAGCATCATTTCGTTCACGTTTCAACTGATTCCATTGTTACTTGTGTTATCACTTATCAGACTACCTCGATAAAATCGGGTTTTTCCACTTTGGCAATAAGCTCGTTAAATATAGGTGCACCTGCGCCTTCGGTGATACTGGCGCGATATTATGTTATGTCTTGAGAATTTATCCCAGTAGCAACAAAATAAGTCATAAGCTTTTCAATAATTATCTTCTCTGTATCGACACAAACTAAGAATGATCATGTTCATGTTGTGGTAAAAATATTAACAAGTCAGCATCAAGCCTCTCGTGAAGGCTACTTTGCACCCCATTGTGATTACTTGTGCATTTTTAGGAGTCAGGACCGACATTCCACTTTCAAACCAATTAGCAGTCCAATGCAAATAATAATAATCGTATGTACTATTCATTCTCATTTGCAGTTGGACTATTTCTGGTGTCCCACGGTACTGCAAATATCTGCAGCAAACAACACAGAATGGAGTTTACCCAAAGGAAAATACAAGTTCCATTTCCACAACAGTGCAGGCCTCAGTTACCAAATACAAGAATGTTGGGACTGCATCAGTAAAGGTAAGATACCTGGCATAAACAAAATGTGGGAAAATCCACAAAAATGTTATTGCAACCGGTAGTCGCAGATCGCAGTCAGGAAATCAAAAACATCTGCACTCTTACAAACTGCTTTATTTTCAAAACATTTCGTCTTACAATATCACCTTTTTATTTAGTAATCTTAATAATTTCAAATAACAAGTCCGTGTTTACCTTCCTCAAACGTAAAAGGCACGATCTTTGCGACGACTTAGTTTTGTGTTTAAGTAGTCATTAACTCAATAAAGATGTGCAAATAAGTACGCAACTCTTTGTTACCTTACTTCGTCACGTCACGACTGAAAAATGGTAATTTAGTTTTTTGTTTTCTTTATCCAATCAATTTTATGATTGAGAACAATTTGTTTTCAATGTTGTCGTTACTTTGTCCTCCTTCATTTATATGATACGTTATACTGTTTCGTTTCAGGTTTGCTGGAAAGCCCGAAAATGAGTTTGGATGAGACCGTTCTACTCTCAAAGTTGACTGACACAATGCGAGCACAAATAGGTGTCATAGAAGCCGAACTTAATTAAGGGAACAAAATGTAAATGCCAGTACTATAACAATAAGAAATACTAGCCAGTCGAAGTTTTCATAATACTTAAACATATACGTAAAATATTTGCTTTAATTATATTATATTGTAATGCTAAGTGCCAGCGGAACAAAAGAGCTATGCGTTGTGATATTTTACCTTTATTCGGCTCATACATGTTTATAAAAGTTATTACTTAAAGTACAGTATTTACCTCAACTAACTGTGATTATTTAGTGTGTTGTGAGATGGTTGTTTAATGTTAATATAAAAATATATACCGCACAAAATGTGAGTTCTTTTTTTATTTTAAACAATCTAGTATCAATCGCATAATTATATTATCCTTACAAATTACAGTGATGTTCTCATGTAAATTATTCTCCTCGGTTTTGTGAAGGATTACAAAATAAATTAGTTTCGTATTCTAAAGAACTGGTAAACACAGCGTTTTCGTGCTGTCCATATTGTTGCGACGGGGTTATTTAGCGAGTAGTTTATTTGTCGTAGCTTTCGAGTACTTTGCGGATAATATTGGCTCCGTCGCGGATCTGTTGTTCGTTGATGACGAGTGGGGGCGCCAGGCGGATGCACTGGCCGTGCGTGGTCTTGGTGAGGAGACCAGCGTCGCGCAGCCGCAGGACCACGTCGTATGCTGAGATACCTGCAAAGCGAATACTTAGATGTTAGGGCAAGCAGGAACTCTGAATAGCGACTCCCCAATTTATGCATTCGATTTACGGACAACATTTTAGGTTATTGCAGTGACGTACTTGAGATCTGATTTTTGCGAGATTGTCGAATAATATTGCGCTATATAGTCAGAATACAGAAGCTGATTAGGAGTTCTCGGATGTATTGGCTGCTCTAAGATAAATATACTTACTGTCATGAATAACGATGGCACACATGAGACCCCTGCCGCGCACAGTGGTCAGCTTGTTCTTGGGGATTTTGTTCAGCTCCTCAACCAGTATTTTGCCAAGTCTCTCCGCGTTTTCACATAATTTCTCCTCTAATAGCACCTGGTGACAGAATAAAGAAGGTCAAATAATCTCGTCTACGTTCGCAGATTGCCATGGAACGGAATATTGGCCTAGTAAAATTTGAGATGAACATTTTTATACCTTGATAGCTTCAGTGGCGACTGCGCAAGCCAAAGGATTGCCACCATATGTAGATCCATGAGTACCAGGCGTGATCACCTGAAACAAACAAATGTGAATTTATTGTTTAAAGCTTAACGTTGTGTAGCGGCGGATAGCTCTTCCCAAGTTTGGTTTTTTATAAGTCAGTACAGTCTGCAAAATAATCGAAAGTCACTCTAATGCAGAATGAAACAAATGAGCTTGAAAGTTTCTATTGACCTTCTGATGATTTAGTATTTTATTATACAAATAGAAATACGTGCTTATGCGTTAAGTTTTGCGATAAACCGGGGCTGGTAACCCTATTTTTGGCCCGAAAACGTCGTAAACTAAAACTTAACAAGTCATGATTGTATGATAGGCATTCGTTAAGGGGAATCTAGACGCTGGCTCGAACTCACTGGTAGGCCTTCCTCACCTTCCGCTTGACGCAGGTCCTCACCGGACAAGGGTGACCGGGACGGGGTGTTTCGGGAGGTTCCTGTTTCGAATAAGGCGGGAGAAACGCCCGGGTGTTTCCACTGCATATATCGTCCTGAGGACACGGTGGAACATTCGGTGGAGGCCTGCCCGGCTTGGGTGGAGCACCGCCGTGTCCTTGTGGAAGCGATCGGCGGCGGCGATCTCTCGCGTCCGGCCCTGGTCTAGGCCATGGTACAGAGCAAGAGTGCATGGATAGCGGTCGCCTCCTACTGCAAAGCAGTGATGCTCGCGAAGAGACAGGCGGCGCACGTGAGGAAGAGGCAGTATATGCGCCCTCACGGCTCTAGCCTCCGCAGGAGACGCCCTGGGCGTCGGGAATCCTAGGCTGATTACCGGCCACCGTAGGCGGGGAGCGAGTAATGGGTAGCTCGCTGTCCGGTAAGGACCAAGCCCGAGTCGACGGCGCGTTGTGTTCCACGCGCGCCTCAGAGAGATGTCAGCACAAACTGATGGGGTCCGCGAGGACTGATGCCTGGCGGGGGTGCGGGTTGTTCGAAAGAGATTCCGTCGCCCCTGGCACATAGGCAACTGAGGGAACACGGGTGGGTTTTAGTCAGTAATAGTCTGACACACCCTCCTGCTCCACCCAAAGCGGGAGAAGTTATTTGATGATTTCCTACCCTCAAAAAAAACTGCTGGGTCTGGCTAAAAAGCACGCTGTCTCACCAGGAATCATGTCTGACAGAGGTTGTATCAGTGATGAGCAGTTAAACGTTAGTCTATATGCACAACGTTAGTGAGTAAGATGCAGGATTATTTATAGTAAATTAGGCGCGTAAAAAATTAAGAAAACTCCTTCGGAAGATCGGGTTTTATGAAAAAACCTCTGCATAAATCAATAACCAATAAAGTTTATCAAACTTTGCGATATTTGAGCTTTACCGATTTGGTTTTGGAGATTTTACACTTCTTTTATTACTTAAACACGCCCAAAGTTAGGTTAAATTAGCAAAAAACAAATCTTTGTTGGCTCCTAACTTTTTAGTATTCTGTTTCTGCACAAACAATATTAATAATGAGACAAAATCATATCATGTTTAATTTTTGATGTACACACGGTTACATATCAAACTATATATTTGTAGTATAAGCTGTTCCGCATTGTATGGGATTTCCGTACAGTGCGAGGTCAGCGTAAACTGGAAATGTGATTGCTTGATGTGTAGCCGTGTGTACATTGTCGAACAGTGAAGTAATACACTCCCGAAGATTGTATGGAAAAAATGTCGACTAGATCACCTTAAGTGCGAAACTTACATCCATAACACTGTTGTTAGCCAACACAGCGGAAACTGGCAGCACTCCTCCACTCAATGCCTTGCCCAGGATGAGGATGTCGGGCTTCACGCCCTCGTGGTCTACTGCTAACAGCTTGCCGGTACGTCCTACAACAAACGTCGTAACAATAAAGTTAATCATAAAAGTACACTGCTACAAGCAGTGGCGGATTATCCCTAAGGCAAACTAGCCACGTGCCTAGGGACGCGAGGTTACAAAAGGGCGCGCGTGGCAATGTTTAAACGAAGAAAAAATAAAAAGAATATTATCGGTAAACATAACAAAATGAAAACTATATATTTTTATTTCTGAAAATAATAGCAAGTTCGGTTTGGTCGGAGTAAGTATGTATTTTTATATCTATACAGGCTAAGTTTATATCCAATGCGCAAACTGTAACCATGAATTCAGCATATCATTCTGTACCCCCAGCGTAGAAATTTTTCGTCGGTTAACTGTTCCATACATTTTTACCGCGTAGGTATTGCACTTTTCTATGAAACTGCTGATTTTTTTTTTGTATAACCAACGAAAAATTTCTACGCTGGGGTGTCTAGAATGATATGCTGAATTCATGGTTACAATTTGCGCACTGGATAAAAACTGATCCTGTATATTAAACTTATCTGGAACAGAGTTCGGAGCAAGCACGTAAATGTTTAGTAAACGAATGTACTCGGAGCAGCCTAAAGCAACAAGTAAAATTTGCCATGACGATGAGCGAGTATATATTAACCTGGCTAAGCCAATTATTATCTTGATTGCAGATCATTATGTTTTATTTATAATTTTTATTTACTGTAAGTTATAAAATACTAACGAGAACTTTGCCATTACAATAATTATGTTATAATTTTTATTTTTGGGATACAGATATTTTTGGCTAGTAAGTTTAAAAATATCAGGTTCTAATACTATCATTGTTAGATTATAAGGCCATTCTCAGACAGTGGCCCCCAATTAAAAAAAAATCAATGACTCATAAGCCTATCAAAATTTAATTAATAAATTAAAACAAAATTTAAACTTTAATTGAAAAAAAGGACAACGTAGCAGTAATATCCCCAAGGTATAGAATTCTAAAAAAAATACTTACAGTTGATGTCAATTGGGAGTTAAACGAAATTTGGTATCTAATAAAATTAGATACCAAATTTCGTTATTACAAAATATGAAAATGTGTTGAAAAAAAATTGACAAGAACATTTGATTGCGGCGGTAAGTCCCCTCTTAGAGGAGTGTATTGAGAGGCGCCACGGCGTCCTCGCCTTCTGCCTGACGCAGGTCCTCACCAGACCTGTTTCGCATAAAGCGGGAGGAAACACCCGGGTGTACCCATTGCGTTGATCGCCCGGAGGATACGGTGGAGGTCTGCCCGGCTTGGGCGGAGCACCGCCGTGTCCTCGTGGAGGCGATCGGCGGAGGCGATCTCTCGCGTCCGGCGCTGGTCCAGGACCTGGTACGGAGCGAGATTGCATGGGTAGCCGTCATCTTTTTCTGCGAAGCAGTAATGCTCGCGAAGAGGGAGGCGGCGCACGTGAGGAAGAGGCAGTATATGCGCCCTCACGGCCTTAGTCACCGCAGGAGACGCCCTAAGCTGGGCGTCGGGAATCCCAGGCTGATTCCCGGCCACCGTAGGCGCGGGCTTGCGGACAGCGAGTAATGGGTAGCTCGCTGTCCGGTAAGGACCAAGCCCGGGTCGACAGCGCGTTGTGTTCTACGCGCGCCTCAAAGAGATGTCAGCACCAACTGATGGGGTCCACAAGGGCCGATGCCTGCCAGGGGTGCGGATTATTCGAAAGAGATACCGTCACCCCTGGCACACAGGCAACTGAGTGAATACGGGTGGGTTTTAGTCAGTAAAAGCCTGCACGCCCTTCCGCTCCACCCAGAGCGGGAGAAGTTATTTAACGGCACGCGAGCGAAGCCATCAAATAACATAGGATAATTTTGTGCAACAAAATTATCCTGTGTTAATTCAATGAACAAGCTACCTTCATACAAAGTTCTTCATAATCTGGTAAGTTGTTTTTGCGTGAAAGAGAAACAAAAATGCATCCCTATACCCTCGGAAACTTTCGCGCTTATAATATTCGTAAGATGACAACTAGAGGGGCGCTGATGAGGTGCTAGCCTAAGGGCGCTTTAGAGATTTAATCCGCTTCTGACTACAAGCCTCTTTTGACGGACGAATATAGCGTTGACAGTGGGGCGCTGTTGGTAAATATTTGTGCAATTGTTTTATGAAATGTCACTTGAAATGTTTTCAAAAAATAATAGGGCGGCGTTAGTTCCGATTTTGACCACGCGTGAAAATAAACTTGTAGCGCTTTATCTATGCAGAGAGATTTCGTGGTCCATATGCACAACCCATAAGTCTATAAAAGAAAACGAAGAAAAAGTAAAAAAAACGTGTGTGGTCCTACCCGTTTAGTTACTCATGTGGTACTACCGCAAGCTGCGTTCGTCCACGCAGGCTGGCATCACCGCATTTGTAGCGGGTTTTCGTGATTATTTCACTAAATACAAACAAAAGTAACAAAAAAAATCAGCCAAGCACTAGATCGCTGGTATTTACAAGTTTGTATGCAATGTTTTTAGTTATTTTGGTATTTACTTATAAAAATCGACATACCGTCAATTATTTTCTGTTTGCGTTACTAAGTACGATTAAAATGTTGAAAATAATTATAAATATCAACGATCTAGTGCTTGGCTGAAAAAAAGAAAACAGTTCTTTTGTTTGTATTTAATGAAATAACACGAAAAACTGCTATAATTGCGTTGTTGCCAACTCCGTGTGATGAACGCTTTTAAGGAACTTGGTGTTTTAGTGACGTGAGAGAGTGAGTGTACACGAAAATCTCGTAAACTATGACAACAAATTGGCCAATGATAAGTAGACAGAGTTATTAACACTCTACTGTTAGTACAATAATTATGCGTAGATCTGTTACGACTTAAACAAAATTATTGCAAAGATGCCTTAATAAGGTCAATGTAATGTAGGGTAGTGTTTTGCGTCAGCCAACTACCATTATAGAACACTGATAAAAACTAATGACGTAGCGAAACAAAAATATAAAAACAGCAAAATATTATTAACTGGTCTATAATCGGACTATCACAATGGAAATGTTTTATTTATATCCTCCGTATCTAAAGTTAAACGCAGTAAACACATTCATCTATCTATTGTTGACACGTTAGAACCGATAACCTTTGGTGTTGGCCTTTTTAAGTGCACAAACTTACCCAAACCGGTCTGCACCTCATCAGCGATCCATAGGACGTTGTACTTGGTGCACAGTTCCCTCACTTTCCTTAGGTAGCCGTCGTCTGGGATCACCGTTCCTGCCTCTCCTTGGATGGGCTCTACCATGAAAGCAGCCACGTTAGGGTCTTGGATTGCCTTCTGCAAATTAAAAATTAAATCATCACCTCATGACTTTTAGGCAAATTTTACGATGACATGAACCCACTTACTCCTCTCGTCTCTCTTTGACTCCTTAGTTATTACAGTCAGCGTCAATAATATCGGGACGAACAGACTGTTCAAAATGACCTAAACAACTATGAAAATTAAATTTTAACTCAATGACACAAGGAAAGTTTCAAAATGAAGACAGTACACGACAACTATCGTTCTGACAAGAACTTTCTCCAATTGAAATAAAGTTTAATTTTCTTAGTTATTGAGATCTTTTTAAACAGTCTGTTCTTCCCGATATTTTTGACGCTGACTGTACAATCAAGATATGTTCTTACCTCAAGAGCATCAGTATCGTTGTAAGGAATCAAGTGGAAGCCAGCCATGAAGGGTCCGAAACCATTGTAACATGTGGGGTCCGATGACGCTGATACTGCAGACAGTGTTCGGCCCCAGAAGTTGCCCTCGGCGAAGATTATCTAGAGGAAAAACAAAGGAATTATGATGAGGATGACCCATTTAATATTTTAGTTGGAGTACTGTTTGTGTATTGCACATAAACCTTTAGAAGTTAACTTGCTTTTAAAAAACCGTGTATTTATCCCTATTTTAGGTACCTCAACGACCCGTCACACGACGCTACCAGATCTGCAGGACATTAATTGCGTAGACCACATTAAAAATACTCAAACTGCCAGACAGTTCATGGTAAACATTCACAGTCAGTTTTCTCTTTGAATGTCATCAAAATGTCAATATTATCAACTCTCGTGTCTCAATCCCCAAAAGACCGGATTCTTCTAGTCTCATAATTTCTGTCATGATAACCCACGATAAATAATAACCGCTCGATAAGCGACATAAATGTAGTCATTAACATTAATCATTAGGAGCCACATGTTTCAGCGCAGACAGTTTTAAGTTTACATCACTCTTGCATTACGATAACTTTGATAAAATTTAAGTAGTGGGAGATTATTCCGCATATGCATGAAGCCGATATGAATGTTAGACTTTTGTTTTGATTCAATCCTATAATTATATTGCATTAAGTTAGATAAATGTCACATAAATAACTATTACATCATTCCACACACCTAAGTATCCACTTTATAACACATTTGCTCGTAAAGGGTCTCTTATTACACCAATTTCAATATTGTAATGTATGTCATTACGCACTTGTGCGTTATTGTAATGTAAAACGCACGGTTTATCAAGATGCTCCGTCTAAAACGAACGGTACTTTTTTAAATCTTAGCAAAGAGTTTTTATGTCAGAAAAGTGGTCAACATTTTATGAATAAAATTAACTTTGAGAGATAAAATATAAAAAATAAACATTTAATTCTATAATTTAATTAGTTTTAACAATAAATTACAACCATTTATCTGTAACAAAAACAAAAAAAATATTAATTTACTTTATTAGTTATACTGGCTGTTTTTGTGCCTTTGCCTTAAAAAAAAGCGCTGATGCGCGCGCATCGCTAATTTGTGAACAAGTCAATCAATTTTACAAATTGTTCAAATTTTTCTAACTGCTTTAACAAGTGATTAAAGATTTACTCGTTTAAGAAAGTCCGACTTTTATTTATTTTCTCGCAAATATGTTATTAAACGTCGTATGACATACATGCGCTTTGAAAATTACAGCCTCTGCTTTCTTGTAGCCCCCGCCTACGGCTCGGGCTAGCAATATCGCCTCGGCTGTAATTTTCAACTTACCGCACTTATAATATAATGTACTATTACCTACATACGTAAAGTTTTTAGATTTAGAAATGTAGGTACTTACGGTCAACAACGACAGTCAAGATAACATTAACGCTACCTTTGTTTTGTTGGGTGGGAAATCATCAAATGACTTCTCCCGCTCTGGGTGGAGCGGGAGGGCGTGTCAGACTTTTACTGACTAAAACCCACCCGTGTTCCCTCAGTTGCCTGTGTGCCAGGAGCCGCGGTATCTCTTTCGAACAACCCGCACCCCTGGCAGGCATTGGCCCTTGCGGGCCCCATCAGTTGTTGATGACATCTCTTTGAGGCGCGTGGAACACAACGCGCCGTCGACCCGAGCTTGGTGATTACCGGACAACGAGCTACCCATTACTCGCTGTCTGCAAGCCCGCGCCTACGGTGGCCGGGAATCAGCCTGGGATTCCCGACGCCCAGGGTGTCTCCTGCGAAGGCTACGGCCGTGAAGGCGCAAGTACTTCATCTCCCTCACGTGCGCCGCCTCCCTCTTTGCGAGCATCACTGCTTCGCTGAAAGAAGCGACTTCTAGCCATGCACTCTCGGTCCGTACCCTGGCCTGGACCAGGGCCGGACACGAGAGATCGCCGCCGCCAATCGCCTCCATGAGGACACGGCGGTGTTCTGCCCAAGCCGGGCAGACCTCCACCGTGTCCTCAGGGCGATCTTCGCAATGGAAACACCCGGGCGTTTCGTTCCGCCTTATACGAAACAGGAACCTCCCGAAACAGCCGTGTCCAATGAGGACCTGTGTCAAGCGGAAGGTGAGGACGCCATGCCGCTTCTCAAGGCACTCCTCAAAGAGGGGACTTACCGCCGCAATCGTGGGATGCCCAACGCTATCTTTTAAGTGCATTTTTACGTTCAAAAGTCCATTTTCGTATTTCATAAAAACAGCACAGCACATAATACTGCTTACCTTGGCTTGTCCATCGGGTATTTTCTTGACGTCATAGGCCCACTTCCTGGCAATCTTGCAGGCGGTCTCTCCGCCCTCTACGCCAGTGTTCATCGGCAGCAGACGGTCGAAGCCGAGGAGGTCTGTCATGAACTTCTCGTAATTTCCCAGCTGATCCGAGTAGAATGCCCTGAAAAACGATTTTTATGCAGGACATGCAGGCAGGGGCATACCAATAGAAAATGGCGCCTTAGGGCACGCATCACATTTGCGCCCCTTCGTAAATTAAGTACCTAGGTATCTTCTCGGTGTACAGTGAGGTCTTGAGCAATTACAGCCTTCAATAACGAGGGTATTAATTTCAACTTGCTAAAAAATCGCTTGCAATGCTCCAATTTTAAAAGAATTTGCATAGAAATAGGCATATTTGGAAATACGCTTTCATCCCCGTACTGCCAATATGAATATATTGGCAGTACGGGGACGAAAGAAGTAGATCTGCAGATTTCTTAGATATCAGTAAAACAGTATGAAATGGTTTATTGATGCTTATGTACCCTAGTTACGCCTCTGCATGCAGGCTATATTTCTGTTTTCTTTTTGTCATTAGTCATTGCCATTACGTATGGAAGAGTATTGTTTTCTATAGTTACACTCACGTATCTCAAAACGAATTTCACAAACGAAGCTGAATACGATTGAACGATGTACATCTTAACCATGTTCAGAACTTCAGAAGTTGTCAGTATCATCACAATGCGCCGGCCATATTAGCCGTAGAACCGATGACCTCTGGGGTAGACGTGTTCTTGATTGAAGACCGTGAATCGGAAAACGTAAAGTAGGATGCCCTCAGGCTAGATGGAGCGATGATCTTCGCAGAGTGGCTAGTAGCAAGTGGATGAGAGCTGCCGATAATCGGGTTAAATGGCGTGAAATTTGAGAGACCTCTATGTCAAGCAGTGGACTGCTATAAGCTGATGACACAGAGTACATTATTATGCTGATGATGTTTGACACTGACAGATTTTGAACGCAGTTTAGATGTACTTAAAGTTCTGTTTCATTGGTGAAATTCGCCGTTTTAAGTCCGATATGAATGTTTCAGGCGTCTCATAATTTTAATTTTAAAAATATGTTCAGTGCTTTGTTTACCTGGACACTAGGGTGAGTTTATCGGCCTGTTCCTTGAGAGCAGCTATGATCCTAGGGTGGCAGTGTCCCTGGTTCACCGCGGAGTACGCGCTCAGAAAATCGTAGTACCTCTTGCCTTCTACATCCCAGACGAAGACTCCTGAAAAAAAGTAAGAATTTATTAAATCAAATTAAATTAGTAGCTGTTCTCAGAAGAACACACGTCCGAACTGCTCGTAAAGGGAACGCTGGTTTGTGTGGTTAATTGTCATTACCCACTTAAGCAGGTACAGGAGATCACAGATTTAAATTACTGTAGGTATGCACTGAGCATGTTAAATTTTATAATTCTGTGGTAAATATTGTAGCTATCAGCTAATTATTATGTAATTCGTATCATTATATTTGATAATTAGGCTAGGTACCTAATTCTCCAATACAACAGCAATTTAAAGATTAGAAAATATTAATTGTTATTTATTTAATTTGTAAACAATAGTTCCAGTTTTGGAATTTACCGCCGTATACGAAACTATGGTATTGTAAAACTAAAACATATCTGTCGTGTCATTTAGGTATAATCATAACATAAAGTGATAATGGTGGTGCATTCGTTTTCAAAAATATCGCTTGGTAGACTTTATTCTTAAATCAGCGCTACCTGTCGAGCGTCGGTAGTATCATTAGTATTATCGATACAATATCCCGTTCGTTCGTGCAATTTGACGCAACTTCGCATTGCGATGCACTAGCGCCGCTGCTTAGTGCCTCAGGAGAGACACGAACTATTCGTGTCTCAATGTTTGTATGTGTGCTCTCGTGGTCATGCAGATTTATTCAGTGTGCGTTCCTAAACATACGTGGCACACAATGTAACGAATAACGCACACAACCGTACAGGGTAGTCACTGGCTTTTTACGATTTTTAACGAGACGAATTACGAAACTTACAGAGGTTTTCCTAACAAAGCTGGTTCTGCGACTATTTTATAAAGTAGCATTGTTTCATTGAATTGTGACTGCATAAACAACCATAATTTCTTTGACGTATATAATCATATTCCGAGTAATTCGGATGCCATTGTTTGTTTTGGTTGTGAGCTATGACAATGACGGCATGTATTTAAGATTTTATTTTAACATTGATAAATAGTGTGAAAAATTGATAATATTCACTGTGAAAGTTGTTCAGGTGCTGTGTGTAAAGAGAAAAGAAAAAATGATATTTTTGTTTTAAACTATCTAGCGGTGAAAAAAATCAAGTATCGTGAAAAGTAGCTGTACCTACACCGGACTTGCAATTAATAGGTACAGACTATGAGTAGAGTCAATCGTAAATTCAATACAAAACAAAACAATATGATTCATTTAATTGCCTCACAGGTTGCATGCTGTGTAGGTAGTAGGGCATGCAAACCCGGTTTTCCAGTTTTGCTAAAAACCGGAAACCGGACAAAATTTACCGATTTTTGAAAACCGGGGTTGAGAGACAAAACCGGAGTTACCTCCGGTTTTCCCGTTATTGAATTACATTTTGAATTTTTTATTTCAATCAACTTTTTCGAACGCACTCAAGAAATATTCAATTTAGAGTCATCAAATATATCCGAAAGCAACCTATAATACCCACTTACACTCCTCCCTCCGCAACCCCCGCACCCGCGACGCGACTCCTTCGACTGGTTGATCCGCGTCCCGTTGATTTGATCTCGTTTTATAGTATACAATATGAAAATAGCAAATATTAATATTATGAATCCGATAATAATGTTGCTACTGTTGCTAGTAGTTCGTAATTAAAGAGCTCAAGATTCAAGAAATTAAGACGTATAGTAATTGTGGTTTTGTTTAGTATCTTACTTAAGATGATGAATGTGTTTTATACGTTTAAAATATATTATTATTTTATAACAGAATTATTAGGTACCTACTAAAAGTACCACAAACCTACTTGTTGTTGATTTGATCTCAGTTAGTAAATTTTTATATTATTTTAAGCTCATGTTATCCAAACTATTGATGTTGTCTTAGTTGTTTACTTGGTATTGGTAGGCATAAATGGTTGATTAAAAAAGGTATATGCTAGGCTAAAATTTGTTTTATTTGTAGATTTTATGGGTATCTCACAATATTGTTTTCTTGTTAAAATTCTACTAAACAAAAACTATAAAAATGTAGCCGAAACCGGGGCTAACACCGGTTTCCGGTTTTGGGCTTTCAAAACTGAAATTCATAACCGGTTTTGAAGACTTTCCGGTTTTACATGCCCTAGTAGGTACAGCGTTCGGTTGTTCTGTTTTTCTTTTTCCTTTTTTTAATTTTCTGCCTACCCTGTCTAAAAACTCTGTGCACGCCACTGCTCTAGATAGATCAGTCGTGGTCACGATGAATTGAAGAAGGCAGTGATTGATGAAGGTACCTATAGGTATGTTGGTAACGACGTTCCAACCTCTGGCTGGGATGATATAGGTACAAAAGCTTTAGTTCCACCTAATACCATATATGTAATTTAGCAATTTCCAAGGGCGCATTCCCGAAAGGTTTTTAAAGAGCTAAAACTACAACCAGTTTTCAAGAGTGAGAAAAGGGACCGTGTGGCAAACTACAGGCGAATCTCTGTGCTAAGCGCACTGTCGGAGGTTCTAGCACGTATCCTAAATAGTTACTTAACTAGTTATTTGGACATAAATAATATAATTTCAAGCAATCAATATGGATTTAGGAGTGGTCTATCAACCGAAGATGCGGTTGCAAATTTTAATAACAAGGCTATAAAATTACTAGACAAAAAGCGGAAATGTTTTGGAATCATCCTAGATTTGCCGAAACGTTGGACACGGTCTCAATTCCCAATCTTATCTCCAAGATGGAGGAGCTGGAGCTGAATCCGTGAACTAACTTTAACCATTTTGAAATAATAATTGTTTATTTATAAAAGGGTCACATTTAAAATAAAAAATAGAGCACAGTTGATAATTTGCCCGTACTGGGAACCGATCCTTTTCCGATTTTTTTTTATACGAATTTCATTTTACCGAAATCTAATGACCTAAGTCTTTTTGCTATGTCCGTTATTTGACATATTTTTAAATCATTGAAGTATCATATATGCATAAATAGGTATTATTTTACCGAACTATATTTCGCCGATTTACAAAATAACTTTTTGCTATTGGCCGAAACCTCTTTTGAACTTTTTCATTTGCCGAATGATTTATTTGCCTTATTTTCACCACGCCGAAACAACATTTTACGGAATATTATTTGGTCACAAATATATAGCCGGTTACTTGGTAACATTTTCAGGGTGTACTATGAATAATGAATGTTCGGAAACATAATACTTCGACCAGATGTTATTTTGGCTAAGTGTATCTTCGGCAAAAAGTTTTTCGACCAAATGAAGCGTCGAAGTAACGAAAAAAATCGAATTGTTAAATAGGTCAACAGATACAGTGGCAGACGTGACTTCGATGAAGTAAAAAAAAACGAAACGATAATGGTTGAAAATTTTAAGGTGAAATGAAATTCGGTCAAATATTTTTGGAACTTATGATAGGTAACTAAGCTAGTCATTAATGTAGATTAGAAACATAGTTGGTCCCAAAAACAAAATAAACCCCTGGAGAATCCCGTAATTTATGGGTTCTTTATCACTCACCACTTTACCGATACAAATAAACTGCATTCGAGCCGACAAATAATCTTTTTGTAGCCTGATGCACAGGTTCAACCTAGTACAGGCGCTGATGCTCCAATTATTTACATGCCTTATGTCAGTCAGTACTAATTTATTGCACACCCGTATTAGGTGGAACTTATAAAATCCCCGTTCTTGTGCTTTAAAAATAGCCCTTTGCACCCTGCAAAGGGCAATTTTAAAGATGGTTTATGACTTTAAACCACGGTTTTACTCAACTACCAAATTAGATGCCGAATGTCAGGTCATGACTGAGAGGCAATTATATATTTTATTATCAGTACCTACTTTGGAAGTAATCGCTACTACCACTAGATGACAAAACTATTAAAAAATATTCTGGTGCAGTTGTTTACCCTGGTGTATCATGCAGAACCGCTTCCGCTAATAGGCAATTTGACGCAAGCTCGAGACTGTATAATATAGTCAACGAAACCATCAACATTTACAGCTATACATAGGTGGAAGCTCCACTATATGAGACCAAGAACAACCTAAAACGGTTGTGAACTGACAAAATATTTTTTTAAAGCTTACACAACTATTATCTAATAATATCTGGATGACCGAGCTTTGCTCAGTTTCTTTTTTTGGTTTGACGTTTTTTAAAAAGAAATCTAGCTAGATCGATTTATCGCCCCCGAAACCCCCTACATACTAAATTTCATTAAAATCGGTGGAGCCGTTTCCGAGATTCAGATTATATATACACAAGAATCACTCGTTTAAAGGTATATAGATTAGATTAGTGAACGCCCATTGGTCGAAATTCTACAATAATTAGAAAATATTAAGTAGGTTTCTGCACTCCGTCTCTGTATAAACTTTCTGTGCCAAATTTCAAACTCGTCTATCCGTGTGATTTTTGTAAAAAATAAAAAATTTAAAAACCCGACCCAAAAAAAATCTCTAAAAAGTAAAAAAAAAGATTGTCAAGTCAGTGGTTGGTCAAGTGGTTAAAAAGGGTACAACGTTTTTGCTTCAAGTATATAGATATTAATTACGTAAAAATCTGATGGGGAAACGAATGACCGACTGCATCTAATAGGTCGAATTCTATAAATTAAGCCATACCAAGGAAAGTTCACATTCAATTCACTCACAGCCTCCGGAGATCTTTGGGCTACTATCACAACTTGGGTACCTACTTATGTAATAAAAGAGCACCCAGGTCACAGTGATAAGGTCTTGAACTTACCTTCACCGCGACTCAGGGCGACGGGCACGGGGGCATAGTTGTGGCATCCGTACTTGTCTTCCAGTGCGAAGATCTCCTCCGACGACAGCTGATCGTTCTTTCCAACCATGCTGCACCAACAAAAAAAAAAAAAATTAAAATGACCGACCAAGGAACTACATCTACAAAATATTCCAGTAACTAGATCATAAGGCCCGGGACCAACATCACTTTATTATAATTAATTAAAAATACGTACTTTATTATATATTTTACTTTTCTGTAGCTATTACTTCGATGACTATCTTTACTATAATGACAAAAATAATGAACTTGTGTCTTTATATACCATCGCTCCTGAGATGAGACAATAAAGAGTTAAGATTACAGCCTCCGCATAGATGTATTAATTAAATAAGTACTTATTATTAATCACATCGTGCCCGGTGATAAACTTACAATTGACTTATTGTTTAATTGATTAAATATCACAGCAATGAGAACAAAACCAGTTAGCAATAGCAACTAAACAAAGATTTGCTATTAATGCAGGAGTCGGTAAACTCATATTTCACTCAATGTCGATGAGGTTTAATTATAAACTAATATTTCATTCATATGTCTATGAATGGGTAGTTACAATTAATTGTTCCGTTAAGTAAACAAAGTATGATAAACTCTTAATGAATGATTAATTGGAAGAAATGAAGCTGATGTAATATCTACCTTTCGATTGTTAATTTCATTTGAAATAGTGTTGAGTACAAATTTTATGTAGAGTAGGTAACCCGAGATGTGTGTCTACGTCCGAAAGTGTCCAATGACTGAACAAAGATAAATTACCGGCCTCCGTCCGTCGGAAAAGTACAAAATGGATTGTTTATTGAGTCTCGGTATTACGTCATACGGCCCCCCGGACTGATAATATCAATCGCCAGGCAAGCGTCACTGGCGCCGTTTAACCCGCTTAACACATTCTTCATCATATCAAAGGTTGTTGACAGGAATTTGCAAGATAATGAACTTTCCATTCGGAAAACTTTGGGTGTTCTGTTTCTGCTAAATCAAACAAGCCTTTTCCCAATAAAAAATAAAAGGATACATAAGTGTCCTTCTAAATTTTTCTCTTCTGCTTTCTTCTTTCTATTTTCGTTTTTCTTTTCCCTTTTTTCTTTTGTCTCTACTTAGGTAGACTAGTAGAGAGTCTCTTGTTGATATTATTATCACTATTTGAAAGTCGTTCTCAAAATAACTTTGGTCATGACGAAATATGATAACGTTAAGATCAAAACATTATTCTTACCTATTTAGGCCTTTCAATGTCATAGTACATACCTAACCAAAATATTTTCATTAGCCTGAACACGCAGAAAATATTGCGATATGGTTATAGACACCGCAGTAAAATAAGTCTAATTGATTCATGTCTGTTTCACAAATAGAGATCCTAAATGATTTCAACACGACCATAGTTTCACGAATTCGTTTTGAAGATATTGTAGGTACATAGATATCTAATTGAGAGGAGACAATGACGAAATAATTATTGTTATTTGTAACAATCGTGCATATTGATTGGTCTCGCTTATTAAATACCAGGTAAACCTATTACTAGACTCGTTTGTCCAACATAGGCTTGTGCTTTGTAGAAACCTTGCCCTTGTGTTTTAGAAATCATAATCGCACAAAGGGAGATCTTCACTAGACTATTATCGCCTACTTGAGATCAATTATAAGTATACATACCTAAGCAAGTACACGCATACCCATTCACCATCGTTGATAATGTGCTTACACGTGCATTGATGCATTGCATATCTACTTAGTACTTATCCTGTGTCACTGTACCTATTATTTATAATGACGGTGCCTAACTGTAAGTTAATTCCGCCCCAGTGGGTTCCCGCATGTCGTGGCGGGGGGGCTCAGTAGCCGTGCTCATCCTCCCACGGTGAGGCGAAGAGGAACCCCAAGGTGGGGCCGCTCGTCAGGGCTTTTGCCTCCAAGCCGACGACGTAGCGGCCAACAAGTAGGTTGCGCCGATGAGGTGCATCGCAACTGAGGCGGGCCGCAATGTCGAATGGCAGGCATCGCGGCTGAGGGTTACAGGCTGCGGCGGAGGAGGAGTGCCGGTACTTCTGAGTAGCGCTCTTCCCTTCCGTGACCTGGACGAGGCCGCCACCGTTTGATGGCGGACGCGGTAGGACCACAGGGGAGGAGGAGTGTCGGTATAGCGTTGGCCGCTCTCCCTATCCCCTGCGGCCGAGTGGTAGACGGCGAGGCCACTGTGCTGACCCGTCGCAGGGGGTCCAAGGGTGCCAGACACGGGGCCCTTATGCTATTTGGTTCCTGGGGTGGTCACGGCGTGCCATGTGTCCTGGTGCGCCGGTGATGGGGGTTATTCCCCTCCGAGGAGGGTCCGGTGATGGACAGCCGCGACAGGTTCGCGGATGATTTGCGCATTTCCGTGTTCCCGCCTCAAGCGGCACTGGAGGACACCGTGGAGTTTTCGTGGGTTACAGTCCCACATAACTGCGCTATCTCCCCTTGGTAGCGCAGTAGTCATTTCTCCACGTAAAACAAAAATAAAAAAAATGCCCGGTTGGACGGCTAGTTGTGTTTCACGCGCGCCGTCAGAGATGTCAGCAACAACTGGTGGGGTCCGCAAGGGCCGATGCCTGCCAGGGGTGCGGATTGTTCGAAAGAGATACCGTGACCCCTGGCACACAGGCAACTGAGGGAACACGGATGGGTTTTAGTCAGTAAAAGTCTGACACGCCCTCCTGCACCACCCAGAGCGGGAGAAGTCATTTGATGATTTCCCACCGTCAAAAAAAAAACTGTAAGTTAATTGTTGGTAGCCAAACAAGAGTCTCGCATACCAGCTTTTCCTAAGACAAACTAGTTTTTATTTTGTCCAGCGCCAGTTAATCATAAAAGCCTAGTAGGTTCATTGCATTCAAATATCTACGTAGTCAAAAGTAGGTTGCTGTTCCAGCAGGAGAACTTGCCTAATGGTTATGGATCTGCGTGGCCCATAGACGCCGGTAAAGTCGGTTTTACTTGTTTACCGGCTTCTACGGGCCACGCTGTTCTCGGATCAAGTACCCAGAGCAGTAAAGAGGTCACCGACTGGCCTAAACCTGCGAACGTAAGTTAAGTTACTCCTTCTCTTGCCAAGTCTCAAACCTCAGTCGTTCGTTTCTAGTATTCCGGCGGCTGGAAGGCACAGTAGCACTCACTCGGGTAATTTGGTTCTTTAGCTAGTCAAAGTAGGTAGTAGTTTACCGTTCATCCCATAATAGGTTTGCATTGACCAGCACTCGCCCAAATAGACGTCTGTGTCTAATCCTGACCAACTATTAACTTCATTACAGCTTAAAACCGACCGCTTCAAAGAATCATCAGTTCCTAGAACCTAACTGTAAGTTTTTAAAACAAAACACATTATAACGCATGCTGCACACGTTGATCCAATTAATCTTACTATTTGTATTAACATACCATTGTAATCTGTTCCGCACATTCTACTCAGTAATTATATTATATGACCTGCAGACGAATATTAAAACTCATTATTATCCCTACATATCTTATCGCCATCAACGGTATATTGTGTTACATTACTTATTTCTGGGGAAAGATTATGAGATCAGACTGTGATTAAGTAAATATGTTTTTATTCCACGTTCACGAGACCGGGCCTCAAGTCTACTATTACAATAGTGTTAGAATGATCTATAATTTTTTTCACAATTGTTGATTTTGACAAGTTTGGTAATCTACTAATATAATGGCGTCATTATGAAGTCATAATGACGCCATTATATTAGTAGTCATTGGAAAGTTCCAATGATCAGCCACTGACACTCCATTGAAAGAAATGACATTTATTGGTAATCTTAAACATAATGACAAATGAATGACTGACTTAGGCGGTACCTAATCTACTAAAATTGTACACTAATAAACTAATAAAAAATACACTAATAAACTAAATATATAAAAATACATATAAATGAAATCGGGCATGAATAAATGTTCAAATTTAGTAGTAGTTTTTTGAAAATCAGTTCTACTAACGGGTTTTAATAATGGCAATACGACAAAGCCATCATAACACAATTCTATTACGAGACCATTGACCGACCAATGATCGACCATTATGAATTTAGCAGATTACGAACTTTTAGCAAAATCACAATGGGATCGTGTCGGAATGACGAATTTATAAAAATAGCAGACAAAGCCGAACCAGAATTTAATGGTTTCATTTTTTCGGTTTTGTTCATTAGGTGCCATCTTGAAATTATCTCGACTAAGCACATAGATTCTAATTACCAGTTTATTGTTCTTAGATTAAATTATACAGACGATATAAACAGGCTTAAAAATGTAAAGGCCTTCACCTCGTAACAACCTTCCTATCTTATGTAAAATAAAGAAGTTGCACTTACCACAACTTATGATAGCCCGCGTAGTTCAAATTTTCTTACGTTTTTTGGCAATTTGTAGGTCTGTGCCAGTCTGTAGGTATATTGAAAATGTGCATAACTACAGCTTCCTCATATGCGATAGAATAATTCTACCTATGCCAATATTTAAGGCATAATAGCTGCAATCAAAGTTATCTGTCTTCATTTAGCTGCTGCAAAAGCTTCGTTTATAGAAGTCGTCAAATTATTCTATCACTGAGGAAGGTAAAGTTATGCACATATCCTATTGAACAAAATATAATTTGCGACCTTAAAGCGGTTAATTATAGAATTATTAATTGGTCCAACTTTTCGCCATTTCGAAATCGTATCCGTTTCAATGGTGCGGCCACGGCGATATTTCAAAAAAAGAATTCTACCAAGATTTTGTAAAAAAATGTAAAAGTTGATTCCCAAAACCATAAATAATAATTATATAATTGTCAAAGTTATGGTTAAAAGTTAAAAGGGTTTGAACGTAGCCGCGCCATTGAAACGCGGAGAACCGCGCGGCCACGGAGATCTTTAAAACTAAGCGTTGCAGAGACCTGAAATTTAGGTAAATGATAGACCGAATTTGTAAAAATGTAGAAAAAATCCTAGGTTTATATTTTAGGAGCTGTAAGACTATATACCCCATGGCCGCGCCATTGAAACGGTGAAAAACATGATATCGCCGATATCTCGCTGAAAAAGCATCGCAGAGGTCTGAAGTTTTTTGTAAAACCTAGATTTAAATTTGTCAAAATTAGTAAAAATACACAAAAATCCTAGGTTTATATTTCAGTTGCTGAAGCTGATAGTGAGGTCAAAATGAAAATCCATGACGAGTATCTAAAAATATCAGGGTCGATTGCCAGGTTTTGAAATACTTGACACTACACTTTTTCATAGACAGTAGAAAGATAGTAGAAACATTTCTACGAAACTTATCTCGTAGAAATATTTATTATACACTGGGGGGTTTAAAATCATGTACTGAGTCTGGTATCAAGTTTTCCGTCGGTGTCCCTGCCACTCTGTATATGTTCTCTGTGTACTCTGTTATGAGAATCTTAAAGCTATTCTGCAAAAAAGTCTCTAAATTTAAATATAATTTCGACACGACTAAAATCGAATTTGACAATCGCGTCTCCACCTGGTATTTTTTGGCTTCGCAACGTGGTACTACCCCGTGATGTTTTTTAGAGCCGGGGGCGCGCAGTAGGGCAGCTTCGACGTGTTTTATATGGAAATTTTTCACTTGTATGAAAATATAAAAAATATTTTTCAAACTCAAACTCAAAGCATTTATCTCAAATAAACCAAATAAAGGCACTTTTGAATTGTCAAAAAGTCGGAAGGATTTTTTTTTTTTTGGGTGGGAAATCATCAAATAACTTCTCCCGCTCCGGGGGGAGCGGGAGGGCGTGTCAGACTTTTACTGACTAAAACCCACCCGTGTTCCCTCAGTTGCCTGTGTGCCAGGGGCCGCGGTATCTCTTTCGAACAACCCGCACCCCAGGAAGTCGGAAAGATGAAGTTAGTTCCCCATTCCAAAGCGTAGTAGGTACCTATGAAGAAAAACAGGCAAGAAACTCCATGGACACTCTTTTAAAATCATGAAATTGTAATTAACAATTTGTTACAGAAAGTTGGTTACATCATTTATGTTCAAATAGTCAATGTGAGAACGATGTAAAAAGACGTGCACATTAAAAGCGTCCGTAATTAGAAACAAAATCAAATGACAATTTAAAAATTAAAATAGGCCGTGGCAGCTAAGAGATGACCAGTCGCTACTGGCGGCGCCCGTTCACGAACATGTCGTATGGATTAGCACCACTCAGCTCAACCATTTTGAAGGGAACTTAATCATCCAACACACACGCCACCACTAGCGAGACATTTGAGTGAGCAAGACAAACTCTCAGTTGCCAGGGCACATTCAAGTCAATGAAAGACGGACCCAGTAAATGGTAGCTTTATAGTAGGAACACACATGTGCTATGCAATTATACAATAGGTACTAAAAGATTGAGTTTATACAATGCAAAGATATCTAGTTTTACAATCTTCAGCAACTCCAACAATATTTTTCGAATGCTGATCAAATTTTTTTTTGTTTTTTGGGTGGGAAATCATCAAATAACTTCTCCCGCTCTGGGTGGAGCGGGAGAAGTTATTTCTATCTATTAAGGGAGTGTCAGACTTTTACTGACCAAAAACCCACCCGTGTTCCCTCAGTTGCCTGTGTGCCAGGGGCCGCGGTATCTCTTTCGAACAACCCGCACCCCTGGCAGGCATCGGGCCTTGCGGGCCCCATCAGTTGCTGCTGACATCTCTTTGAGGCGCGCGTGGAACACAACGCGCCATCGACCCGGGCTTGGTCCTTACCGGACAGCGAGCTACCCTTTACTCGCCGTCCGCAAGCCCGTGCCTACGGTGGCCGGGAATCAGCCTGGGATTCCCGACGCCCAGGGCGTCTCCTGCGAAGGCCACGGCTGTGAGGGCGCACGTACTGCATCTCCCTCACGTGAGCCGCCTCCCTCTTTGCGAGCATAACTGTTTCGCTGAAGGAGGCGACTGCTAGCCATGCACTCTCGGTCCGTACCATGGCCTGGACCAGGGTCGGACGCGAGAGATCGCCGCTGCCGATCACCTCCACGAGGACACGGCGGTGCTCCGCCCAAGCCGGGCAGACCTCCACCGTATGCTCCACCGTGTCCTTAGGGCGATCTTCGCAGTGGAAACACCCGGGCGTTTCCTCCCGCCCTATCCGAAAATGGAACCTCCCGAAACAGCCATGTCCGGTGAGGACCTGTGTTAGGCGGAAGGTGAGGACGCCATGCCACCTCTCAAGCCACTCCTCAAAGAGAGGACGTACCGCCGCAATCGTGGCGTGCCCAGCACTAGGTTGCGACAATCGCACTTTCCACGTCGCCATGAGATCCTGCCGGAGCTCTGTCCGCCGTGCCGCGATTGCCCGCGGCAGCGGAGTTACGCCCCGGCGTTTGGCCTCCTCGCGCCAATCCCAAGTGTGCGCGAGGACCTTTGCCTCCAGATCCCATGGCGGCAATCCGGCAAGGAGGCCCGCCGCCTTTCCGGAGATCGTGCGGTATCCCCGGATCATCCGGATGGCCATGACCCTATGGGCCGCCCTCAACCTGCGTGCTGGTTGGCGCCTCAATGTAGGCGCCCACACCGGCGCCCCGTATAGGGCCATGGCCCGACTTATAATATATGCTTGGCTGCATAGTGTGCTTTTTATACAAGACTTAAATTTCGTTTCATTCAGTTGAAATATGTGGTGAGGTATTTTATTGTAACATTTTAAACAGAACCCCATGAAAGATGAGTCTACTTTAGCCAGACTGAAACCTGGTTGAACTAATTGGTCCCTGTTCCTAGTCCTAATGGCGTGTTTTTCTAAAATTTTCCTGACGTACATGATGTTCTCCTAGATATATTGACAAGGTACCGTCATAATATTAATAACATTGAACAGTACCCTTAGAGAATCCCGCCTACGGAGGCCATATATTGCTCTGATGGTTCTTTTCTACAGAATAAAAATAGACTCAATATCTGCAGCTCGTCCCCATAGTAAAATACCGTAAGACATGATACTATGAAAGTAACTGAAATAGATTAGCCTCGCGGTTTCTACATTAGTGAATTGACGGATTTTTCTCACAGCATAAATGCTGCTAACTGCGAACTTAGCCGTCCTGCAAGAGTTGTTAAATGAGGACCCCACTGTAGCCTTGAGTCGAGCGTGATCTCCAGGAAAACAGTTTCATCGACGATATGTAGTTTCTCTTTGTTCAATACTATGTCACATTCAGTACTTTTAACATTTATATTACCTAGATGTTTAGTTTAAGAGGTTTATGGGTTCTATAAAGGGGTCGAAATTATCTTTATTTTCACGATTGGACACACCATTTTCGAGACATATGCAAAAGAAAAGAAAAAAGATACAGTACTGTTTTTGCACCTGACGTCGAGGTGTGGTGTAAATTTTAGTTCTTGACAACTAATTTTATTCCACATCTTTTTATTCGCCACTAAAAATAGTCAAATTTTCGCAGTAAATAACACAAAAAAAACAATAGACTTATTTTATTTTCTACTGATAATGTGAGATGGGCGAGGAAGTGCGCTTGCAGCCAGCCGACACGGTGACAAACGACACTAGTTCCACCCTCGAGGCCTTGCGGCGGCAGACTGAATCACACAGAAATAAGGACAAACTACGTGCTCCCTTTCGCCGGCTTCTTAAGGTTCATAACTCATTTGTTAGGCCTGGTATAACTTTTTATAACAAGCTTCCCTCTTCTTTGCTAGATTTGCCTTTTAATGCGTTTAAAGCTCAAGTAAATTCCATCCTTTGTTTTAAGCCTTCGCAACTCCATCTTCGACTATTTAAGGCTGCCCTCTCGAAAAAAGCTTGAAAAAAACCTGCAGATGAAGCCACTTTTCATCGGCATTTATAGAGAAATTATATCTGAAAAAAAATAGTCAGTAATCTTCATGATATGATACGTAATTTGGTTTAGAAATAATTTTTCTATCGGTATCATATAATAATAAAAAAATCATCAATTCACCTCCAAATCGTTGGGTTGAAACCATTTTACTCCTTCATTTTTAAACAAAAGAGTAAAAAAAAATTATCTACTGCTTTGCAATACAAAGGAAAATGATTTCATTTTGTTACTTTTTTTAAATATGTATTATTTTAATTATGATAAATTAAAAATGCGTCCTATTAAAGATTGATTCTACATCACCCCCGCACTCGTCCACAAATTCAGTGCGGGGCGCATCGTGTTGCTAGGTGGACCTATGTCGTGTTGCGAGAGGTCGGCACTACGAAATAAAATCGTAAAATATTACTGCAAAAATTCAGTTTTGTAAATAGTGGAGTAGATTTTTTATCCTTTTATATAAGTTGTATTTTATAGTTATTTGAATTGTACAGTTTTATTAGTGTTTAAATTTAGTTTTTAAAACATGGGCATTATGCAGAAACGAATGAAGAAACGTTTAAAATAATATTACAAACAAATTATAATAATACATAATTCACTATACACTATAGCTTTAGTTACCTTTCATAATAGTAAATAGGTTCTGATTATAAAATTCCTATATTTAAACAAAGTCGTAAGTATAACGATTGTGTGTCATAGAGTAGTGAATGGTCACAGAAGGTCCACCTCCACGCAATGACTTTCAGCCTATATTATAAATTTTACTTTTCGGTACCTAAGTAAAGTCTATTATTCTAATTTGTTGCGATTATTTGTGACGTTTTATCATGTTGTTGTTGTGTTGTGATCTTGTTTAGCTATAACTACAGACGAAAAACATTTTCAACACTGAAAATGCTCCTAAAGTAGGTGTTAATTGTGATTATAGGTTAGATACTCCGTTAGGAGAACGGAGTATATATGTTCTGTGGCTTTAAATGACAAGAATAGTTGGTCGCTGTGATTAACTCAAGACAATGTATGTTTATGTTCTTTCTCCAGAATTGGCGTATCTAGTGACAGGTTATATGCGTTCATATAATTATTATTTTATTTTTTATTGCCTGTCTAACAATTTTTTTATAATTATCTATTAAGTCATTAGTTATTGACATGATCTACTCATAACAATATTTTTTATGATGAGTTGTTTTAGGCTTTATTTGGCCTCGACAGTTTTCATTTTATTTGTCGGTATGTTGGTATGGCTAGCTGACTTTTTAACTAATTATTTAATTAATATTTTGTGTCTCGTAATGTTTATTACTTTGCCTATGTATGTATAGAATCAAGTCTATCCGACTAAACAGACAGCGGCACCCTAATTGCGTAACTCACGATTAATCATAATCTGTTTCGTTTTGAAACAGATTGTTAAACCATTGCTTCATATGTTTGAAAAATGTGTCTGCTCAACAACGTTATTACCGCAATGAATATTGGTGAACTGTCAAAATGAAACCGATTATCATTAATCGTGTGTTACGCAATTAGGGTGCTGGTCTGCTGGGGAGTATGTTCCACCACTTCTTCTTCCCAGTTAAAGCACTAGGAAGTGGTGAAGAGTGGGCGTTTTGGGGGACTGTCTCATGTACTTTGACGTTCGAAAAGTGCTGATTCTCAGCCTAATTTGAATAAATGACTTTTGATTTTGGTTTTGATTTTGAATCAGGCAATATTCAGCTCTTGGGGTGACTGTTACACACGTAAATGCTAATATAATGTTGTTATAATTCAATTATTTGTTAATTGGATTTCATAAACAGCTATATGCTGAATAATTTGTGCCCAAATTAGAGTTATATCAGCAGAGAATGCGCTGTCTATGCAGAGAATGCGCTGTTATTCAGCAAGTTTATACAGCTAATGTTTTCACTGTGCACTGTAAAAATGCTGTCATAAAGCACTTTTGTGCTACTTGGGAGTACCTATCTCTTCCAAGTGTTGCGAACTGCAGTGTGATTCTGTAAGATCTCACTCTAAACTTCGAATCTGAATCCGCTGTGAGTTTCATGATTGGCATTCTAAAAACTCGGTTGATAACTCGAATTTACACTAGCGCCACCCTTGCGAGCGTGTCAGCGAGTTGAACTACCTTGACCGTGAGATTTTGACAGATAAAGTATGAGATGACGTAAGAAGTGGCATTCTGTAAGGTAATTCCCCCATCACTTCGACGCTCACTTCGATCTCGAACCCGATTCAAAGTGTCAAATAAAAAGCATCTATTTTACGAGTGAAAATAGAAGAAATCCTATTTGTATAGTCTTAAAATAATATATTTATGTCACAGTGTTAAAAATTAGTACAATAACTATATAACTTGTATTATAGACTACTTTTTGGGCGTTTATGTAAAGTGAATACTTGCGATAACGATGGCAAGAATGTTTTTGTTTAAATCTTTATTAAAAGAGGCTCATGTTTTGGATAAACTAGAAAAGCGTCGACAATCTAACCAAATACGAAGTTTATCTTTATTAACCCGAGATGACGACTATGTGAGCGTATTTAGATTGTCAAAGGAACTAATTGACCAACTAGAGTATGAGTTACTGCCTCTGATAAAGCCCACAAAACGTCGAGGCAAAGGACTTTCAACTCGTGTAAAAGTAAGTGCTTCATTTTACTAAGTATAAAGTTACTTTTGTAAGTATTAACACAGTTTCTAGCTGATAGATTTGTAACCAAGCACACCAACATAATTTGTCGCTTAAAACTCATGAAAACACTTCATATTAAGGAGTATTGCCTTTAGGTTGTTTCACTGCTAGCTGTTTTCATATTAGTCTAAGGACCCTATATGCATAGTTATAATATAGGTACTTGGTATTATTACTATGCATGTAAATAACCAAATTGGTCCCTATTTTGTTTTGACTAGATCTAGATTACATTTTTTTTTATTGATTTACCTATTGTTTCACAGTTATTATGCACCTTGTCATTCTTGGCTAATGGCAGTTATCAGAAAATAATAAAAGAAAATATAAGAACATATTTATCGCAACCCTCAACATCTCGTTGCATAAATGAAAGAGTGGAAGCTCTTAATAATCCAGCAATAGCAAAAATATATATAAGGTTCCCTCAAAATATGCAAGAAAGACAAATGTTAAAAGAAAGGTTAGTAGGTTATATTATAATAAAGTGACCCTTCTTTGATTTTTACATTTTTGTGATAGTTATTCATGTTAGTGGTTACTTTAAATTACAGGTTCTACAAAAAGTTTGGCTTTCCAGCAGCTCTTGGGTGTGTTGATGGCACTCTGGTGGCATTGAAAAAACCATTAGAGAATGAAGAACATTTCTACTGCCGCAAAGGTTACCATGCAAGAAATGTGCAATTGGTAAAATGGATTCCATTGTTGTGATCTATTACTATTAGGTATTCAATTAGTCTTCTTAATATTCTTTTTTTTTCAGATTACAGATGCAGATCTAAATATTTTAAATGTGGATCCAACATATGGTGGAGCTACTCATGATAGCTTCATTTTTAACTATGGTGTTATAAAAACCCACTTAGAGGCATTAACAAATGCTGGTGAAGAAGTTGTTTTGCTCAGTTAGTTAATCCCTCCCTACCCCTACTTCAGAATATAAGCCTAATTAGGTATAAAACTACATAATTATTTGATACTTATTAATTTTTTCAGGTGATTCAGGATATGCTCAGCGCGCCTACCTTATGACGCCAATTAGTGGTGCTGAAGATAATTCCCAGAAGCTTTCTACAACAACCATCACTTAACTGCTCGCAATTCGGTAGAGAGCACAATTGGTCTCCTAAAAGGACGATTTAGGTGTTTGTTAGTACACAGAGTGCTCAATTATCATCCAGACATAGTTGCAAAAATAGTTATTGTGCAATCGCGCAGGAATGCCCGCATTCACAATTTCAGACGAAGAGAGACTAGAAGAGCTCCAAACAATTGCTGAAGTTCAAAGGAGGCAAACTAGGGATTTGCCATCTAACGCCGATTTAGCTCTAGGGCAATTACGTAGGCAAAACATAATAAATAGGCTATGGCGTTCACGTCATAATTAATTAACCGACTTCCAAAAGGAGGAGGTTCTCAATTTGTATGTTCCCCGATTACTCGAAGATGGCTGGACCGATTTGGATAAAAATTTTTTTGTTTGAAAGGGTATACTTCCCAGGTGGTCCCATGATCATCAAGTCAGGATCTGATGATGGGATCTTGGAGAAATAGAGAGAACTCTTCAAATTTTATAGGCACACTTGAAGCAATTTGTGTAGTTTTTGAAAGAGTACTTTCTAGGAGTGGTTGCATTTCAATTTGGTGAAGATCTTATGAAGAACTTCGGAGATAGGTAACGGAACTCTTCAATAAATGATAGCAAATGGACAGGGATTGCTGAAATCTCATGTCTGTCAATTGTTTACATCAGTTAATAACATAACATCACGCCGGTACGCTGTGAAGGGGTAAGCACATGTGAACCACTAAAATGTGAAAAATAAAAAACTTTTTTCAAAAAAATAAACAACCGACTTCCAAAAAAACACTAAAGTGAAAAATAACTTTAATTTCGGAAGGCGGTGACAAAAAATTTAAATACAAATCCAAAGTCACCGACTTCCGAAATTAAAGTTATTTTTCACTTTTTAGTGTTTTTTTGGAAGTCGGTTGTTTATTTTTATGAAAAAAGTTTTTTATTTATCGTTACTTTACAAGTACCATTTCTGTGACTGCCCCTAATAATTTGGCAACCCACTGTAGGTGCGATATTAAGTCTGCAGTGTCAAATTAAACCAAATCCAAACATATCACCAATGGACTTTCAATAAAACTGCGCTAGTACTCGTTAAAAGTGATAAATTCACAAGTTAAAGACGCACACACTGCAGGATCTAACTCTAATGATAGGTAGTTGTTTTTGTAAATAGATAAATATAAAAGATGGAGGTCAACAACCCTTCCTAAGTTTTCTTTCGCCATTTCTTTCTTAGAGGCCTCCCAATTTGTGAAATGGTGGTAAATTCAATAGATTTCTATTTTTAGCACATCGGGAAATCTATAAAATCAAACCAAATTCAAACTAATCACCAAAGGACTTTCAATAAAACCACTCTAGTATCCATTTAAAAGTGTTTTATTTATTATATATTATATTAACTTATATTACTACACCCTATCTCTATTCTTAGCTTCTGCCAATGCTTGCAGCCCTTTCCCCACTGCAGCCACAGCTTCAGCTAAAATTCTGTCTCTCTCTGCACTCCTTTCATCCATGGCCCTTTCTCTTTCCGCACTCCTCTCCAGAAAGGGCTGCAGGATTTGTGCATTTAGACGTTGTATCTCCAGCTGCTGTTCTTCCACCCTCAGGAATCTCTCAGTAGTGGTGGAGAATTCCGTTCGCCGTTGAGATGGTGGAGGAGCAGCAACTGAAGACGTGTGACGTGATGCTGAAAAAAGAACACCGATTACTATGATGCCTAAATAAAAAATCTTAAATAGCAGCTTCTCGTTGTCATTCGTTTGAAACATGAAGTGTTGATAGTTGTTTATTTAGTACTTACACACAGAACCAGCACCTCGACTAGCACAAACCATATTTGTCCTAGGGCGGCGTCATACAATGTCAGTATCAGCATCTTGTATTTGTTGCACTTCATGTGATGGAGATGGCGTATCATTTCACTGAAACAGTTAATAATAATATTAATAAATTTGCCAAATTATTCAAATAAATACACTTTATGTTATATGTATTTTTAACAGACAGATTGCACAATTCTATGCCACTACCAGCCACACAGGATGGATGCAAAAAAGCTAGTACCTATTGCATTTCTAAATTTCATACCGGAAATGACTGTATGCCTAAATGTGCATCTCCTGCTGCAAAGCTTTCACCACCACACAAAGCAACAACTCTTTCTTCAAGCTCTGATAGCTCCACTTCATCCTCCGTCCCACCACCAGTCCTATGCCTAGCAGCAGAGCGCGCTGCAACTTTCTTTTTTATGGCGCTTTTTTTGTCAGACCAATACTACAATCAGACATTTAGTTATACAAATTGTAAAAAATACTGTTAACTATATTAAAAAGCTCCTTGAGTAAAATTAGCAATAAGATAAAAACGAATTTATGAAACCAAGGAACACACTTTAAACCAAGATTCGTCGCACATTTTAAGTGGTTTGATTTGAGCAATGTTAAGTGGTTCTAACTAACATGTAGTAAAAAAGCGATGCTAACCTTGGTCCACTGTTTGTAATTTTTGATTGTGCCACCTATATTATATAGGCGCACGGCTAGTTCTTCCCACTGGCGTCGACTTCCCTCTCCGGCATTTTGAGTTCTTAAGAAACCCTTCGCCATGCCAGGGTTTCTTTCCATAAACTCTACCAGAGTTTCAACCTGAACCGACGATGGGTGAGAGGAGCGCATCTCATTTGGACTGGAATGTTAATGTTGGATTAGAAAACAAAATAAATACTATTTTAATCAATATCATTTTTAAACTTTACAACCACTTACTTCATGATTAATTCACAATTATTTTCGGCACTGCACGATCAAATCAAACAAACAAAACAACACAACGCACTATCAAAATATTGTCCACAGATCACTAATGATCACAGATAACTATATACTAGTCGGAGACAGATAGGACAGTACTATGGTTGACGATTAGTTCCAAAAATATGCGCCAAGCGCTAGTGTCGTAATGTCACCGAGTGATGTCCCACAGCGTACTATAAAAATGACGCTGACCATCCGGCATAGAATATCGATAGCATAGTGATGTGCCATGGAAAATTCTTATAGGGTTAATTTTATCATTTGCAATGTTCAGTGTTTCTTCCGTTATGTTCATTGGATACGAACGAACGATAACGAAAGAAATGTAAAAAAAACGACTTTTCAGATTTCACTTTTATTTATTTTTTCCTCTTAACCTATGGGCTTTATATTTCTCAAAGGCAATTTGTTGAGGTGCACACATCTGTTTCACAAGTTTTTCTTGTACACCTCCTTTTAAAATTTTATTAATTATGTTGCACCAATTATGGACATGGGTGCGTATCATTAAATTGAGCAACCATTCCGTTACTTCGGTGTTATGGTCTGTACACCCCAACCAATTTAAATGAAATTTCTTTATTATTTCAATTTTTAAATGTTTTTTTACACATTTCTTGTATGCATACTTATTCAAGTAATCATGAATAAGGCCCGAGATATCCCTATATAACATAAGAAACTTCTTTGATGGATATGTTAAATTTTGATGTTTTAAAAGGGTATATTCCCGTTGTTCAATCCATTTATGAAATACATCTCTTTTTGTTTGGGTATAAGTCTCAGAGCATCTCTTACAATTAAATTTTTTCGTCACTCTCCTGCACATATACCCTGCTGTATATGCAGAAGAGTGCACGCGCAATCTTTCGTTCATTGGATTTAGTGATTGGTTACTGCTAATGTTTTCGGTCATTGTTATGGGTCTACTACATATGGCATTTTCTTTATCTTCATCAAATGTTGATGAGGAACTCTCATCAACATTGGATGAAGATATGAGTTTAATAAAATCTACAACTGTGTCTCCTGTATCATCCTCACAGTTTGCGTATATTGAATGTGGACCCATAACGTTGGACATTAGCAGTGATTTAAACGCATTCAAAAAAGTATTTGCATCAGGATTAACATTCCTATAGTTGATGGCTCTGATTCTACCAAAAAAATTCTCAAGAGGATCCTGATTAACATTTCTAGGATAAAAATATTGTATATCATATTTTTCGAACAACAGTTTAGACAACCTTTCAAAACTTTCTATAGTTGTAACCCATCCATTAAGTGAAGGAACTCGAACCTTATAGATTTTATTATTTTTGAGGGCTTTCTTGCTACTATTATCGATATATTTTATATTTTTTAATATTTGTTTGGCTTCTGTCCAAAAATTTAAAATTTGATGGGCGTTCGGCTTTATTGGTCCACGCAGTTTGCCCCGGACAGTGCTACCTCGAGATCCGTTCACGCTGTCAAAGAGCTTGTCCATGAATTCCACAGCTTCGCCTGTTGTGGCCATTGTCTCACTGACATTTTGACCCGAGGCTGTAGTTTCTGAAATACATAATTATATATAAGTATAACAAACAAAGAAACAATAATAACAACAAGTGTTTCCATTTTCATTTTATCAGACTACAAGAAAGTACAACAGGCATTATTCTTAGTAGATTAGTTTGAATCAAACATCTTATTAGTCTTAAAGGCTCAATAATTGTAAAAATTAAAAACCTAATTCTTTTTAACAAAGAATAAATATTTATAGTGTGAATTCATGTGTTCTTTTTTTGTTGGAGACCCTAAATAAATAAAAGTAAACTGAATGAGTAAGTGATTGATTGATTGATTAAGAGGATGATTTTAGTATTATTAGGATTATGCATATTGATAACAAAGTAAAAACTTACTGAACAATGCAGTGTATTTAAGCATGCCACTGGTTGTTGCACTCAGAGTTTGGGCAGCTACACTCACTTTCATCTTTTTCATTTTTGCTGCGTAAATATGGTGCTCTGTTAGATTTTTATGCATCCTAGTATGACCTAGTTGGCAATCGGCATCAAATACTGTTTCAATATCCTTCCAAGTGGCAACTTTGCTTTTGAAAACCATGTCTTTTGTAAGAAGGTTGTTCCTTAGCCCCTTAAGTAAGTGTGGGGGATCATACACTACACTTAAGTGTTGTCCTGACATCTCAATAGTTCCATCTGCAAACAAAAAGCTATTGAGTACAACAAGTTAATTTGACGGAACACAATCCTACTAATTTATAAAATAATGTCAAAGTTTAGATGTTTGTTATGCAATTGCGGTTTAACAGCTAAACATATTTGGCTGAAATTTGGCACATAGATAGACTATGACCTGGACTAACATACTGATGGATATTATGATATAATGATGATGGATACTTTTTATCCCAGATAATTTGCAACCGCTACGCAGATAATGTGCATACAAAGGCTATTTGTAGAGAGAGTTTATCTACTCACCATTATATTCTTCATTTAAAATCCTTTTGCGTTCAGTCTCCAATTTTAGCATGTTTATGGCTGTTCTAAATGTCGAGCCCTGGTCACATACAATAGCTAAAGGTATTAAGTCTGACTCTGACACTTTAGCAACCACTTCCTTTAAAATCCTTACTACAGTAGCAGCTGCTGTTGTTCCCTCACAAAAATAAAAAGAAATAGGCTGTTTCCAGTTTGAGCACACTCCTTTCAGCATAAATACTAAGGCATGATCACAAAACCTTAATTGTCTGTCATACCCAAAGTCTTTAAAGCCTCTTATCTCATCTTGGGACTCAACATAAGTGAGATGAGGTGTAAGAGCAACTTCATCAAACAAAATAGAACATAGTTTCTTCTTTGTGTCCCATTTTTGTGCTTTGTGCTTTAGTAGCCTAAAAATATTATCATTTAGCCCCACATTAAACATTATATTTTCAGCAAGACGGTTTAATGTTCTTTTACTGGGCAAATTGAATATTTTTTGTAGTAATCTATATCCTTTTGGGCTTTCCTTCATTAGGGTCAACGCCAAATGCTTTTCACTGGTAGTGTATCTCATTGCCTTCTTCTTTCTGTTTGCCATTTTTAACTGCATGAGTAGAAAATCTTGGGCTTGTTGCGACATTTTATCAAATTTTTTATTAAACAATTGGCTGCAGCTTAGTGTCTTAGCAGCATCCAATCTTTGCAAAAATGGCTTCCGAGTCTTGTTTTCCTTAATGGCAATTTTTCTCATTTTATTTATAAAGCATCTGCAGTTTGTGGTCAATTTATTAGCTGTTAAAGATAAATTACATTATTTAGTATATAAACTGACACAACACTTTTAGATTCTATCCATGAAGGTGCTTTATGTTTTAATTGAGTTCACTCCATACTGCGGATCACATCTTGAAATAGTAGAAATATTGAATTTTTCCAATATTGCTTATAAAATTTATAAAGTTAGATAAAACTAACAATACTGCTTTAAGAGATGAAGTAGCCACATGTATTTCCTAAAACATACAGTTTTCTGTAAAAAAAACATTCTTGTTTGACAGTAATCAAAACAAAGTAGGTAATCTATTAAGAACCTTACTTAAACATTAGTAATTTATTAATTACTAACTTCTGCCCGCGACTTCGTCTACGAGCCTATAACCTTGCTCAAGAATTGGGCTAACACAAATGCAAAAAGATTTTTTCAAATCCGACTAGTAGTTCCAGAGATATTACCCCCTACGTACAAACGAAAAGTTTTAAAATTAGGTAAGTTTCTATGATTCACACCTTGGGATCCCATAGAGTCAATCTGTATGGTAAGTGATGATTTTTCACACTTGCTTGTTGATGGTATTTCACTTGATTCTAAGACATTGAGCGTAGTGAAATCTGCAATAAAACATATTAATTGTGTAAATTTTTGTTTTTCCATTCATGGCAAAAGAATTGGACAAGTGGCACGAATCACTACTTATACAAAAACACATATTGTAACATGCAGATATTTAACTTTATGGTTTTTAACTGACCATATTTAAATATAACAAATAGAATATTATTTATCATCAATGTGATCATTTGGCAACAGAAAAACATGTAAGTAAAATTACATTTGTTTGTTGGAATGAGTTATTGGCAATATTCAATTGCATAATGTACACAGGTTCCACATGGGTTGAAGAATTATACAATTAAAAACCTTAATAAAAAATTACAAGTTGTTAAAAATTATTACCAGTGTGGAGAAGTGAAGATTCAGGAGGATTTGTGGCTGGTATTGAATATAAATGATCAACTGGATGTTCTAAAATGAGAAAAGGTACTTATAGCAGAAAAAGAACATAAATTATACTAAAGCATAAGTAAAATTGATAAATGTTTATCATTACCTTTGGCAACAACGGGATTTTCCTCAATTTCCTCGATGTCTTCCTTTTTACTGTAGTTATGATCATCTAAATGATCACCTGAAAGTAACCAAATAAAGTTTAATTAAATTATTATAATAAAGAAATAATCGTAAACAGAAAGAATTATTTTACTAATATTTCAACTAAAATCTGGAGAAACTCTTCATAATACATGTATACCCCATTCTATGTTCATTGGAAACTAAAACATGTCATTATCATTGTCGAGTAATACTGGCAATATACATAGCGACCAAGTAACAAATGCTACTTGGTTTCCTTATATTTGAGACAGAAATGACTGGTTTCATCAAAGACACAATATAAATTTAATATTAATATCGGCACTAAATGTGCCTATGGCCGCTTGGTGGATTTAATCACAATAGTTGAGCTTTAATGAAATATAAAATTAATGAGGATTTCATGTACAGATTAAAAAATTGAAACAGCATAGCTATAATTTATAAGTGTGAGGTACACTTGTATATTATAGCTGTGCTGTTTCAATGTCTTGATTCTTTATTTGGTCTGCGGTGTATCTGTTAATATGCAGAGCTTACACTTACCAGATAAAGGCACTCCATGCTCGATTTCTTCAGTAGAAAATAGACATGGATAACCATCTTTGAGACGATTACCCTTGTCATCCAGTTGATATTTGTCGAAGTGTTTTTGGCACACTCGTTTATTCACTAACTGATCCTTTGATAGACCAAGAAGTTCGGAATTCACTGGCACCAAAAACGACAGCCACAAAGCCCTAAGTTTATCGTCCTTTGGTACATTATAAAGGCGATGAGTTTTGTTGGTTGAAGTACAACCGACAACACAGCACTTGATAGGAGCCATGGCCGCGGACCAAAGCACCAGAGCACTGCAGTATAATTCGTATCGATCAAGGAATTTGGAATTATATCTCAACTCAAGCAATAAAGCGAGGAGAACGAATAATACACAAACTAACCCAGAGATTCGACACGAATGACGGAAAATACAAGATGTCAGTTTGACAGATATGCACAACAGCCAAAATGGCTGCCAACAACATGGCTACCGAAAGTAGCGCCGTAACGCATTTTTTGGAACTAAAGCTGTCGCAGGCCTGCTAATGATAATGTCTGTCTGACATATCGTTTTTCGTAAGGTAACCACAGATTATATCATGTCACGAATTTAGAGTTTTCTGTTTTTTTTTACTTATTAGCTGCCTTAAATTCCTTAAAATACGAAACGTTCATTTATACATCATATTAGCTAAAATTCTGTGCCAAATACTCAACAATTGTGTCAAAAAACTGGAATCGATATATCTCGACTTACATTTTGTTGAGTGTGGCAATCACTAGTACAATATTGGTCGCTTCGGAGATCACTTCACTTCGCAAGTGACTAGGTGATGCTTACAGAATGCAAAATCAAGGTCATTTTGAACCATATGCGAAGTGAGAGTGAATTGCGATGTGAGATGCGAGTTGTTGTTCGAATTTTACAGAATCGACGTACTGGTTGCAAATAATAATCAACTTTAAGCCCCATAAATTAAACCAAGTAATGAAAACATTGCGGGTTTGGCTAACCCATTATTTTTCAATCAACCTTCTAACTCGATCAGCAGACAGGCCAAGCAGAGTCGCTCAGTAACCATATGACCGGCGGCGGCGTGCGTCCTTTATCTAGAAGTCTTGACTTAGACCAACGAGGCTGAATGGTATTTAAATACCACACTTAAATACTAAAGTAGGAACAGTCAGCAATGAAATTAAGCTAACACTAGAGTAGGTAGGTACCTACTACCTTTACAGTCAAAATAATCTTCATGGATTCGATACACTGCACTTTTAACCTACTTCAAAAAAGGAGGAGGTTCTCAATTCGACTGTTTTTTTTAATGTTTGTTACCTCAGTACTTTCGACTGGGTCAGCCGATTTTGATGATTATATTTTTATTTGAAAGCTGGTGCTTCCCGTGTGGTCCCATTAAAATTTCATGTAGATCTGATAATGTGTTTCGAAGACAAGCAACGGAACTCTTCAAAAAATGAAAGCAAACAAAACGCGATTGCTGCTATCGCATGAATATGCATTGTTTTGACCCCAAGGATGTTCACATTTCGAATTGTGTGGGGTACGTACTACAACTAAAAAGTGAAAAATAACTTTAATTTCGAAAGGCGGTGACAAAAAATTAAATAAAATACATATCCAAAGTCACCGACCTCCGAAATTAAAGTTATTTTCCACTTTTTAGTGTCTTTTTGGAAGTCGGTTGCTTTTTTTTTTAAGCTTTCTATTTTTTCGTGGATCACCTAATTATATTAAATTAGTGGCCGAAATTCATTTAACACCTAATGCCTTGCCTTCTAATTTGTTTTTTTTTCTTTTATATAAAAAAATAATAGCGTTCTGCTCTTCTTCTCCATATTATAAACTTTAACTGTGCCAAATTTCATACTTACTCCTCCGCCCGCGTCATTTTCGTCAATAGAGTACCTACAAAGTTTGTGCTTCACGTATGTTCGCAAAAATTTAAGTCTTTTCAAAAAAAGATGCGACTTCCATAACCTAAATACACGTAGTAAAGATGAAATTGTGATTCCAAAATTTAGATTAACTAAAACTAGCAAGTCATTTCTAATAAACAGTATCCGCTTCTATAACAAGTTGCCAAAATCGGTTACAGAACTTAGCGATGGAAAGTTTAAAACTCACATCAAACGTGTCCTTATCAAAAAAAGCATAGGTATTACAAGATAAAAGCGTAGTCTTTTATCTTGTAATGCCTATGCTTTTTTTTGAAGACAAGGAAGTTTGGCATTAATTCCTTCTGCACATGTGGTAACTCATTAGCACCATAACTATGTGAGCGTCTATTAACTGCTTCCAAATCACAATGTTAATTTTATTAATTTAATTTTTTACACTTTCTGACATATTCTCGTAATTATTTGACATTAAACAACACTTGTAATAGCGAGTATTTATTAGTGATTCTCATGGAAATCATATCACTTGGTTTAAACAGGTTGATTTTACTTATGTAGATTCTTTTACATATTGTGAATGAGGGAACGTTGTAGGCCTACAGTTTCTATTCTTTGTTTTCATTCCTCTAAGTACCTGGTACTTATTGACAGGCCTGCACTGTCCTCCAATACCTAATATCACTAATTTGAAAACATTACAAAAGCCAATTATTTTTAAAAGAGTAACCGTGGAGTTTCTTGCCGGCTCTTCTCCATAGGAAGCGACAAATTGGAACCGTGCACCTAGCTTCTGACGTTTCATAAGTGCCCTTGCAGGTTTATGTGAAATAAAATATTTTGATTTTGATTTTATGAATAATGCTGTAGGTACTTACTGGACGTAGGCCTCACCCAAGCTCTGCCACTTCGACCGGTCTTGCGCTTCCCGCATCCAGCGGATTCCTAGGCCGCTACTCAATAGCAACTAATTCAGCCTTACTCTGCGGGCCTCAAGACTATGTATTTTGGTAATTATCTAATTCCAGTTGCCACTTAAACTAGCAGCGATCACAAAACTAAAGCGATGAATTGCCCCTGTGCAGAGACGTAACTAGCGTGGGGTAGGCAGGGCACGAGTCTTGGGCGCCTATCGAAGGGGGGCGCAAAAAGTCACCAATTATTTTTTAAATTTTAAATTTAAAAATAAGTACTTCAATAAAACATTTCATTCCTATAGCTAAGCAACCTGAAAAGCTACTTGAATTTATTGTGCAGTATGGGGATGAAAGCGTATTTCCATATACGCCCCTTTCTATTCAAATTCTGCTTAAAATTGCAGCATTGCAAGTAATTAGTTACCTTCGTTATTGCCTACTGGCTATAATTGGTCAAGAAAGGTCATGCGACCTAGCTTTGCTCAGTGTAAAGATAATTTATGAAGGGGCGCAAATGTCATGCGTGCCCTATAGGCGCCATTTTCTATTGCTACGCCCCTGCCCTTGTGTAGGTAAGTAGGTAGCTTATCTAGTGCAGTCTGTAATGACCGGTAAAAACTTTAAGATAGACGAGTAACCTATGGTACCCATTGTTTATAACCTGTAGCCCCTGTGCAGACCCGGGTGTGGTTTATGTGTGGGTAGGTACCTAGTACAGACGCCAGTACATCAAGCTACCCCAAACTGTCAAATTTTCCCAATTCAACACGAACCTTATGCTTATGGAATAAAGTTGAAAATTTATTAAAGAAATTTGACAGCATCCCCTCAGTGGGAATATTCTATGCCGATTATGTAGGTGCATTATGCTGAATTAGTTGCATTTAGGGGTATATTCATCAACATTGATTAGAGTTAAGATATGTTTAAACGTCAAAAATGTACAGTTAATCAGTCGCTAATCTGAGGCCCTAGTGTGAGTTTCATTTAACCATCTCGATCAAACGTAGTGGGCGCGTTCGGCGCTCCGATTGGCCTTGGATTGGTGAAGGACCAATCGGAACGCCGAACGCGCTCACTGCGTTTGATCGAGATGGTTAAATGAAACTCACACTAGGGCCTCAGAACATAACTTTAAACAACGTTTATAAAATAAAGGGGTTAGTGTTTTATCTATGGCCTCCACGAGAGATGATCTCTCACATGATCTGACCAAGATTATGTCTGGACTTTAAAAGAGACTGTGACCTCTGAGTTTGTTTCGGCCTTTCTTCTCAGAGTAGTCAGATAGGAAACGCCGACCTCATCTACTTAAAAAAATATGATTGACGTGTAAAAGTGTTTGTACAAACCTACTTACAGAAATAAAATCATTTATCATTTATCATTAGAGGAACTAGGTAAATAGGTAAGTACCTACATGTAGATCATCGCCACCCTCGAAACACTGCTGACAAGTTAATTTTTTTTCTTATTTTCTACTAACTAAAAGTGTAGGTACTCTGGCACAATACATTTCAACCGGTTCGTGAGAAGTTAAGCTGATTTCTGGTTTTTGCCGACAAAGTTATGACACCGTCGTTTTGACTTTTAGCAATATTATTCAATAACGCATGCATGTACACTTTTGAAACTTTTTATAGTTGTTAAAAGCGTCAAGACGGACCGAATACAGCGAGCATATAGGTACATTTTCTCATTTAGGCGCTACGATATTTTTTCAGGTTGTCAAAAAAGCGCGATTACTTGAAAATTACAAATATTGTCAAATCTAATTCTGTCACAAATACGCACAAATAAAGAGCTACTCGTGTACCTATGTATTCTGCTTTCTGTGTGTGTATTCTACAGGCGCATATGCAATGATTTTAGAGATAGGTACCTACAAGAATCTGCGAAACGTTACTCCAGCCGGAAATTCAATATCTCAAAAACCTGAAGACGCACAAATTATATTTTCGGCGCACAATTTTGCACAAATAGGTATCTATACTCTCTCTGCCCATGCACAATATTTCTCTCTCGATCATTCGTTTAGAATTTTCGTGCTGGAACAACGTTACTTCAGCAGGAATCGTTTTTGCCAAAACGACAAAGCGCACACTTTTTTATTTGGAGCAGCAGATAATGCACTAATTACACGTGCCACTCATATCACTCCAGGAGTAACTTTCCTGCTGGGGTAACGTACACATTGAATTATACTCTTTAATCAGAGTTCCATAAAGTGCAATGTTGTATGAATATCAGAAAGACATCAGCAGCTCCACAAGATTTTGAAGTTTAAGCCTCTAAAAATAAGGTTTAATAAATAATATTCAATGTCCTTAAACTGTCTTTACTTACCTTGTTGTTTACGTAACTTAAGTAAGTTACGTAAACAACAAGTTAAGTAACTTGTTGTTTAATAATAAGAGGGATTTACCCTCTTATTATTAAACAACAAGTTACTTAACTTGTTGTTTAATAATAAGAGGAATTACCTTGTTGTTTACGTAACTTACTTAAGTTACGTAAACAACAAGGTAAGTAAAGACAGTTTAAGGACATTGAATATTATTTATTAAACCTTATTTTTAGAGGCTTAAACTTCAAAATCTTGTGGAGCTGCTGATGTCTTTCTGATATTCATACAACATTGCACTTTATGGAACTCTGATTAAAGAGTATAATTCAATGTGTACGTTACCCCAGCAGGAAAGTTACTCCTGGAGTGATATGAGTGGCACGTGTAATTAGTGCATTATCTGCTGCTCCAAATAAAAAAGTGTGCGCTTTGTCGTTTTGGCAAAAACGATTCCTGCTGAAGTAACGTTGTTCCAGCACGAAAATTCTAAACGAATGATCGAGAGAGAAATATTGTGCATGGGCAGAGAGAGTATAGATACCTATTTGTGCAAAATTGTGCGCCGAAAATATAATTTGTGCGTCTTCAGGTTTTTGAGATATTGAATTTCCGGCTGGAGTAACGTTTCGCAGATTCTTGTAGGTACCTATCTCTAAAATCATTGCATATGCGCCTGTAGAATACACACACAGAAAGCAGAATACATAGGTACACGAGTAGCTCTTTATTTGTGCGTATTTGTGACAGAATTAGATTTGACAATATTTGTAATTTTCAAGTAATCGCGCTTTTTTGACAACCTGAAAAAATATCGTAGCGCCTAAATGAGAAAATGTACCTATATGCTCGCTGTATTCGGTCCGTCTTGACGCTTTTAACAACTATAAAAAGTTTCAAAAGTGTACATGCATGCGTTATTGAATAATATTGCTAAAAGTCAAAACGACGGTGTCATAACTTTGTCGGCAAAAACCAGAAATCAGCTTAACTTCTCACGAACCGGTTGAAATGTATTGTGCCAGAGTACCTACACTTTTAGTTAGTAGAAAATAAGAAAAAAAATTAACTTGTCAGCAGTGTTTCGAGGGTGGCGATGATCTACATGTAGGTACTTACCTATTTACCTAGTTCCTCTAATGATAAATGATAAATGATTTTATTTCTGTAAGTAGGTTTGTACAAACACTTTTACACGTCAATCATATTTTTTTAAGTAGATGAGGTCGGCGTTTCCTATCTGACTACTCTGAGAAGAAAGGCCGAAACAAACTCAGAGGTCACAGTCTCTTTTAAAGTCCAGACATAATCTTGGTCAGATCATGTGAGAGATCATCTCTCGTGGAGGCCATAGATAAAACACTAACCCCTTTATTTTATAAACGTTGTTTAAAGTTATGTTCTGAGGCCCTAGTGTGAGTTTCATTTAACCATCTCGATCAAACGCAGTGAGCGCGTTCGGCGTTCCGATTGGTCCTTCACCAATCCAAGGCCAATCGGAGCGCCGAACGCGCCCACTACGTTTGATCGAGATGGTTAAATGAAACTCACACTAGGGCCTCAGATTAGCGACTGATTAACTGTACATTTTTGACGTTTAAACATATCTTAACTCTAATCAATGTTGATGAATATACCCCTAAATGCAACTAATTCAGCATAATGCACCTACATAATCGGCATAGAATATTCCCACTGAGGGGATGCTGTCAAATTTCTTTAATAAATTTTCAACTTTATTCCATAAGCATAAGGTTCGTGTTGAATTGGGAAAATTTGACAGTTTGGGGTAGCTTGATGTACAATTTTGCACAAATAGGTATCTATACTCTCTCTGCCCATGCACAATATTTCTCTCTCGATCATTCGTTTAGAATTTTCGTGCTGGAACAACGTTACTTCAGCAGGAATCGTTTTTGCCAAAACGACAAAGCGCACACTTTTTTATTTGGAGCAGCAGATAATGCACTAATTACACGTGCCACTCATATCACTCCAGGAGTAACTTTCCTGCTGGGGTAACGTACACATTGAATTATACTCTTTAATCAGAGTTCCATAAAGTGCAATGTTGTATGAATATCAGAAAGACATCAGCAGCTCCACAAGATTTTGAAGTTTAAGCCTCTAAAAATAAGGTTTAATAAATAATATTCAATGTCCTTAAACTGTCTTTACTTACCTTGTTGTTTACGTAACTTAAGTAAGTTACGTAAACAACAAGGTAATTCCTCTTATTATTAAACAACAAGTTAAGTAACTTGTTGTTTAATAATAAGAGGGTAAATCCCTCTTATTATTAAACGCAGAATAAAGTTATTCCAAGTTTAAAACTATGAAAATGTATGGTTATTCCTTTGTTATGCCTGGTATAACTTTATTCCATGTATCTAGTAGGTCCAGGCCCAATAAAAGTTAAAGAGTAGAAATACAAAAGCTTGATAGTAGAATGATTTCAAGTTTTAAACTTACCTATGTAGGTATGTGAATAGAAAAATAAAACCGTTTAAAAACAATTTTAATATAATAATTTACTACCCACTAATGATCACAGCTCATAACTATAATCTAAGATAGATGACACAATACAAAAGAATGTAATTTTTCGAATTTGTTTATTCACTATTTTAACGTCTGACAAACAAAACAAAAAAGTCCAAAAACAAATAGTAGGTACCTAACGTCCACGAAAATAGTTTCTAGAAAATTCCTGTTTCCACCACTATTTTTAATTTCACAATAAAAAGAACTCGTCAGACTGGGAAACGCAGTATTGCTTCAATCACTACTACTGTTCTAAGTTACTGGGTTATAAGAAACAAGACTACATTCATAGCTACAATACCTACCATAGTCAAGTTTCGTATCCCTTATTTTGCTGACATGAATTTCCTACATAGTTTAAATAAAGTTGACTGTTTAAAACAAAATAGATAGACAGTCTCCCACATGTAAAAAAATATATATAATATATCACCGTAAAATTGTAAATACCGTAAGGATGTGTCCAGACCTGGCGAATGCGCCGCTCGCGAGCCGCTTGCGAACTGCGCGCATGCAACTCATGTTCGTAGCCTACAAACATGAAATGCACGCGCGCAGTTCGCAAGCGACTCACGAGCGGCACATTCGCCAGATCTGGACACACCCTTAGATCATAATCTTTCTCGCAAGATTGTAAACTGTCGATAAATTGTGAACTGCAGCATACTGCTTACCGACCGAATAAGTTAGATTAGGTTAGAATTGTGACCAACCGCGCGCGAGCCGAGCGAGCGAAGCGAGCGGTGCCGCGGCAGCGGCCGGGAGCGCTACTTCCAAGTTAGTGGCAGTTACTTGACTATTTAGTAATAGCGCAAGGTGCTACCCGTCTTGATACCAGTGCACAATTTGACGGTTTTACTTCGATAGATTATAATCTACCGAAAAAATGCGTTAAATTGTAAGCCGTATGTTACGGTTCACAATCTTTCGACGGTTCACAATCTCGCGAGATAGAATATAATCTAACGGTATTTACAATTTTACGGTGACATATTTATAAAATGCCTATTCTAACAGTAAGACAACCATTGCTTAGCTGTATGTCAGCTGAGGGGACTAGGGACAAATTATTTGTGTGCTTGTCATACACATTAGCGGTTAATCATTTGCCTAATTGTTGCGTGGTTTATTTTCGGGGTCTCCCGGTTGAAAATCAGCATACACAGGAAATGACCCGGCTCCTCTTTCTGGTATTGTAGGCAGGGCACCTCCTTCTGCCAACCTCTTAGCTTCAAGTTTTGCCGCATTTATCTTCTTTACTTGTGCGACAGCAAGATTTTTTGCAATTTCCTCTTCTGTAGGTGGCTGTGGTCTGTAAAAATAATTATGATGATGTAGTATCATTTTACACTCGATCTTCAAAGTTAAACAATGCTTGCCGAGGTTGCTCCGTGGATGGGTGACCGTTACATACCGAGACCTATACGTGCCTCGAAAAAGCACGTTAATCAGTTGGTGCTGGCTGTTATTCGTAAATCTTTGACAGTCGTTGACGGGTTATCAGAAGCCCGAAAATCTGATAACCAGTCATCCCAGGGGGTATCGTGAGAGCCAGTAACTGGGTTGTGAAGGGCAGATAGGCAGTTCATCATCATCATCATCATTTCAGCCGAAGTCGTCCACTGCTGGACATAGGCCTCCTCCAAACGGGGAGGGGATTGCCATAATCGCCGCGCTTGGCAGGCGGGTTGGCGATCGCAGTATGGTGGTAAAATGCATAGAGAACGTTGCTGCCCATTCTAGTAAGTCCCTTAGTCGCCTTCTACGACACCCACGGAGAGAAATGGGATGGTGCTATTCTTTTACGTCCGGCACCACACGGTACAATAGGCAATAGGCAGTTGGTCCATGTAAAATACTGGTATTCATCTGAATCTGGTTAGACTGTAAGCTTACCCCAACATAGTTGGAAAAGGCTAGTAGATTTATTTATTGTCTTATTCATCCACTGCCCTCAATTTCCAAAATTGTGATGAAAACAGTATGACATGGTGCTGCGTGCCGACCTCCCTAGCGGCGGGCGTCAGCGTGGTTTGCTACGCTCACGACACGCTGGTCCTGGCGCAAGGGAGGTCGCACTAGGCGGTGTTCGAACTAATGACACACGGGGTTGCGCCAATCGTTGAGAGGATCCGGCAATTGAGACTCGAGGTGGCATTGCACAAGTCCGAGGCCATGTGTTTTTATGGTTCTCGGAATGCACCACCGACGGGTGCCCAAATAACGGTAGGAGGGGTTCACATCGGCGTCGAGTCGACGATGAACTACCTGGGACACGTCCTCGACAGCCGGTGGAACTTTGTGGAGCATTTCCAACATTAGACTCCCAGACTGGAGCGGGCCGGGGCTGCCTTGAAGCGGCTCCTGCCCAATCTAGGGGTCTAAACGGCTCCTGCCGGAGGCTCTACATGGGGTTCGTGCGGTCCATAGCCCTTTATCGGGCACCGGTGTGGGCGCCTTGGTTGAGGCAGCGGGCCTCCTTGCCGAATTGCCGCCATGGGAACTGGAGGCAAAGGTGCTCGCGCACACATGGGAGTGCCGCGAGGAGACAAAACGCCGGGGCGTAACTACGCTGCTGCGAGATATCGCGGCACACCGGACAGAGCTCGTCTCGTCTCTCACGCCCTCCCACTCCACCCAGAACGGCAGAAGTCATTTGATAATTTGCCACCTCAAAAAAAAAGTATGACATTAATTATTATCTATCTATCTATCTATCTATCTATATAAATAAAAAGAAAAGTCCTGACTGACTGACTGGCTCATCAACGCCCAGCCCAAACCCTTGGACCTAGAATGCTGAAATTCTGCACAGAGGTTCCCTTTATAATGTAAACAAGGAATAAGGAAGGATTTTGCGAAATTCCACCCCTAAGAGAACTCCCTTTCTTCCTGCCTTCAAATAGGGGATGTAAGTTTGTATGGAAAATCGTCATTTTTGTGGTTTAAAGCATGAAAAATGGTGTTTATAACTCTGATTAAAAATTATAAAGCACGTGTTTCAGTGTTTTTGGGAAATCAGCCCCTGAGGGCGTAAAATACGGGATGAAAGTAAGGTTTTGGTTGGTAATTAATAATTAAATGTATCAGCGTTTTTGAAAAATCAGTCCAGAAGAGAGTAAAATAGGGGATGAAAAATTTGTGTAGGAAACCCGTAAATTTTAAAGCTAGCCCATAAAATTGGTATTAAAACCCTTTTGGCATTTTTGTAAAATCATTCCCTAGGCTCGACGACATCGCGGCAGTCCGACACGAAGATGGCGGGACGAGCTTGACTCCTAACGAGAACTGGAACGCACTAGCAAAAGACAAAATTGTGTGGAAGAGGGAGAGGGACCTAGGTGGTTAAAAACCTTACTAACTCATCATCGCTCAGCCCAACTTTCGCCATCGCCAATGACACCTTAGTAATTCTGAGAACAATAACTTTACTAAGGGATCCAATAAGTAATAATATTTAAATCTTCCTTATTTTCGTACTTGTAATTATTTACGTACCGAACTATTTTTTCTAATGCTCACAGGATACAGAATTAAGAGGATTAAATATTTTCACTTTAGTTGCCTTCAAATAATAATTGTGCATGCAAGTAGGTAATTTTCCGCTCCGTTATATATTCTGTTTCTATTCTTAGGTTTTAGAATTTTTTTCCTCCAGCAAAAAAGCAGTGTGAGAAGACATTGTTTACCTGGATTAACACATAGGGTACTTTTAATCCCAGTAGTACGTTCCCGTGGGATATTTTCCGACATCCACGCGGGAGAAGCCGCAGGCAAAAGCTAGTAAAATAATAATATTTAATGAAGCAGGTCTTCTTCACATACCTCCTCATTCTCAACCATGCCTCCCATTCTGCAGGAATAGGATCTTGGAAGTCTTGGTCTTTTGGTGGATTATACCATCTGGATGGTTTCCTTTTACCAACACTAGGGTTTGCAGGAATTTCAAAGTAAGCATTTCCCAAGTAGTCTTTACCTGCAATTAAAAAAATGTCTAATAATTATAATTTTGAAAGGAGTCCGTTGCCCAGCAGTGGAACAGTTAAACCAGAAAAAAATACATACAGGGCAAAGTAAATTAGTTAGAGAAACTGTACAGATGTGATGGGTAAATATCCCTTTTTTTTTGTAAACACGAGTCAAGGGCTTTTTTTCTTTTTTGAGGTTGGGGAATCGTCAAATAACTTCTCCTGCTTTGGGTGGAGTGGGAGGGCGTGTCAGACTTTTACTGACCAAAACCCACCCGTTTTCCTTCAGTTGCCTAGGTGCCACGGTATCTCTTCCAAACAACCCGCACCCCTGGCAGGCATCAGCCCTTGCGGACCCCACCAGTTGGTGTTGACATCTCTTTGAGGCGCGCGTGGAACACAACGCGCCGTCGACCCGAGCTTGGTCCTTGTGTCCGTTTCAAAGGCGCGGCCACGGCGTAATTTCAAAAAAATAATTCTACCAAGATTCGATATATTAACACGAGAAAACGAAACGAAACGGATTTTCAGAACTCAAACTTCGAATAACAAAACTACCAGCGGTGGCTGACCCCCAAAAAAATCATATTGTTTTTTTTTATTGTGTTTAGTTATCGATAGAATAGAATAGAAAATGGTTTATTGTCTCTAGTATTACAGCTAGTAGTAGTAGGTACATACCTACGCAACAATATATATAATAACAGAAGCAAAAGTTTTAAGCGTCAGCATTATGCTTAGGTCCCAGTTTTCAGCTCAAGCCCTTGACTCGTCCCTGGGCGTCGGGAATCCCAGGCTGATTCCCGGCTACCGTAGGCGCGGGCTTACGGACGGCGAGTAATGGGTAGCTGGTCTGCTAAGCACAATAAAAAATAAATGGTTGGCAGGTAATGGCCGTTTCGATGGTGCGGCCATGGGGTTTTAGCCTTACAGTTCGGGAAATATAAACCTAGGATTATTTGTTGTATTTTTACTAATTTCGACAAATTCAAATCTAGGTTTTACAAAAAACTTCAGACGTCTGCGATGTCTTTTCAGGGAGATATCGGCGATATCGTGTTTTTCACCGTTTCGATGGCGCGGCCATGGGGTCTTGCAGCTCCTAAAATATAAACCTACGATTTTTTTCTATATTAAAAATACAAATACAAATATAAAATACAAATTCAATCTATCATTTACCTGAATTTCAGGTCTCTGCAACGCTTCGTTTTAAAGATCTCCGTGGCCGCGCGTTTCAATGGCGCGGTCACGTTCAAACTCTTATAACTTTTTATCCATAACTTTGACAAATTTATGGTTTTGGGAATAAACTTTTACAATTTTTTACAAAATCTTGGTAGAATTATTTTTTTGAAATTAAGCCGTGGCCGCACCATCGAAACGGACACTGGTCCTTAGCGGACAGTGAGCTACCCATTACTCGCCGTCCGTAGGCCCGCGCCTACGGTAGCCGGGAATCAGCCTGGGATTACCGACGCCCAGGGACGAGTCAAGGGCTTGAGCTGAAAACTGGGACCTAAGCATAATGCTGACGCTTAAAAATTTTGCTTCCGTTTTATTATATATAGTGTTGCGTAGGTATGCACCTACTACTACTAGCTGTAATACTAGAGACAATAAACCATTTTCTATTCTATTCTATCGATAACTAAACACAATTTAAAAAAAAACAATATGATTTTTTTGGGGGTCAGCAACCGCTGGTAGTTTTGTTACTCGAAGTTTGAGTTCTGAAAATCCATTTCGTTTCGTTTTCCCGTGTTAAAATATCGAAACCCATCACGTCTGTTAAGTTTACACAAAAATAATCTGTTTAAGTATAGAAACTAATATTTCCAAGTGCGTACCGTCAACTGTGGCATCTTTACTTTCCATGAGCAACTATACTAAAATGAACTGTATTAAAATAACTCTCGATTACTTAAAATTTGTTACAAATAGTAGATTATTCTACTTTTCTATCGCTTCAACATTGAATGGCGGCAACAGATTTTTAGTTATCGAAAAGAAATTTCAGTTCATGGGTAAAGTTGCTTTGGAAAGTAAAGATCCCACAGTTGACCGTACACTAAGTGCGGTCGAAGACACCACAAAAAAAAAAGAATCAAATAATTATTTTTTTGTTTTATCATGTTTAAATATCGAGACATGTCTGCAGAGTTTCGCTACCAAAGGAGGATGGGCAAGCGACTATGGACTCCGTCCTCAATTTATTTGTTTATGCAACAGACATCATTTTTGTCTCATCATTTCCGTTATGGGCTACATACTGACAAACCGTTGGTTTCCATGCTTTAGAGTTAGACGGTCGTCGCCATAGTGAAGAATGACCAATAAGCTAAGACCTTTTAAATTTCATACGTCTCAAGTCTGTTGACTAAGTTTCAATTTTGAGGACGGTGCAGCCCATCATCCTTTAATTCGGCTGCTCCTGCTAGGCATGAACTTAGGTTTAATCCCCAGCTCCGGCAGTGGTGACAAGCCTTTGTTATGAGAAAACTTTCAGTAGTTGCCCAGTGTAAAACCCAGCAAAAGCCATTTATACTATGCTATCGGACCTGAGGTGCAATATGTTGTTTTGATCAAATATGTGAATTAACTGTAATTAGTTTACACCATAGGTTATTGGTTTATACAAAAGGACTGTACCTATGAACAAAACATCATACCTGTAACCGCCAAAGGGTTAGGCAGAGGTGGCCTTACCTATAGTACACCCCACACTTTGCCACTATGTTTAAGTCCCATGTAGATGTTACAACCACACAAATTAATACCTGTTAACTTATGTTGATTAATGTAGGTACTTACAATGTATATGCTGTTGGAGTACTTATTTCAAATAATTAAATACCTAGTAAAAATGGCCTTTATACTAAATTGCCTGGTTTGTTTCTTACAAATAGTTTATTGGAGTAAAAATCTACGAAAAGAATGTGGGATAAATCTGTAGAAGTTCATGCAACAAACAGGCATGGTAATAATTTAATTTACCCATATTATTCCCTCTTATCGGGCGGGGTCTCAGTGAGTCAATAAAATTTCTGACAACAATCCACCACAGATTTCTATGTTGACCGGACATCTGAAACCATGAAATGATGACAATTAGTTGATAGGCACACGTAATAAAATCGCGGCAAGATATTTTCGCGCACTGGATTTTCAACTCTCTGTGTTGAACTGAACATTGAGAATCCAACTGAATCAGCGCGAGCGAGTCTCAGCGTATCGAAAAACACAGTAGGTATTCGTTTTCAACTGTATCTTTAACAAACTGCTTAACGCCCAGAGCGTTAAGCAGTTTGTTAAAGATACAGTGCGCGAAAAAAACCCGCCGCGATTTTATTACGTCCTTAGGAACGTCGACTTATAATATCCGGAATTATAATAGGTTGAGTATTTGCCAAAGGAGTGCAAATATTTACAAGAAATGACGCAGTTCCTGATATAAAAAAATGAACATAAACTTTACAACATCATTCTGGCTATCGTGTTAGGGATGAGACCAAAATTACCTTTAAAATGAGGATTATTTCGTGGCTTTTATATTATCTTGCTATCATTGGTTAAATACATACCCTTCTTGTTTTTCAGAATCAGCTGACCAGTGCAGCGTGCAAATTCGGCACTTTTCAATGACATGACATTTGGATGACAATGACATTAGTACATTACATTCCATGACACTGACTGAGATTAATCATGGATCTACTATGTAATACACCGTCAGTGTCAAGTCTTTTCTATTGTTATTGTTACCAGCCTCATTCAATGAGTCTGCCTAACAGTCATGAAGTGACCAGTCTATAAAAAGTACTCTGTGGAAGTGACTAGTAGTAATAAAAAATAGTTTTTTTTTTTACAAACTGCGGGAATACTGAAAACTAAAGTTGCCATGTAAATCAGATTTTGCTACAGGAAGTGGCAACAGCCGCATCCGCATCACAGAATAATTTTACTAAATGGCTAACCCGCATTTTAAATACGATTGCACATCAGGAAGAGCTTTTTCGTTCACATTATAATCTCTTCAAAGTAATAAATTATGCTGTGACCTAATCACTGGTCAAGAGGTCAATGCCTTGCATTGCTTTCTCTACTAACTTCGTTACTCTATGAAAAAAAAATGTCAATGGCTTGATAGAATCTGATTTTGTGATGACAGTCAAAATCTATTAAGTCACAATCGCAGAACTCGCAGAGTACTTTTTTTAAAGAATAAGTTGAGAGTTGAGTCTTGAGTGAAGTGACTAAATATTTCGCAGACAAGGCAACACAAAGACAGCACTATTGTATCTAAACAAGTTATTTCAACATTGTTTTGCAGTTTATGTGGAAAAATTGTTGCTTTTAATCTTAGGACTAAAACTGAAGATTACTCACCCGAAGAATAAAATAATCAACCAGTCACCATGGCGAAAATGGCATTTCAACACCAAGCTGGAACAGCTATGGAGTGTCTAAGTGTAAGTTAGAAGACCACTCCCAGTTTTGTTTGTTTTGTTCGTACTTTTTTCATTAAAACAATGTATTTTTAACCTTTCACAGATACCGATAACACTCCAGAAAGAAGCTGGTGTTGATTCAGAAGGAAGAGAAGTTATGAAATGTGGTTTTAAAATTGGCGGCGGAATTGATCAGGATTTTCGCAAAAGTCCTCAAGGATACACTGATAACGTAAGGGTTTATTAATCTAAAAAATAAAATACTTGTTGATAAAGCAGCTCAGCAGATAATATTTCATACTATTGATCTTTCAGGGCATATATGTGACAGAAGTACATGAAGGAAGTCCTGCAGCAAAATCTGGATTGAGGATGCATGACAAAATCTTACAGTGTAATGGGTATGACTTCACAATGGTGACCCATAAAAAAGCAGTAAGCTATATAAAGAAACATCCTATCTTAAACTTATTAGTAGCAAGGAAAGGTGTCACATCTACATAATTATTTTTGTTGTAAACCATCTTACATATAAACATTATTTAGTTTTGTAATAACTTTGAGGTTTTATCTGTCTATTTATTACATTTATAGAATAGATAAAGAGCTTAATGCTATCTTGCAAGATAAGTTAAAATACCTAATCAATTGTTGAAAACAAGTATGCAGGGAAATACCATACTTACAACTATCCATATCCTTTGCTAGGCTGAGATTAATGTTGAACGTCTTATTGTTCGTTTTTATAATTATTAAGTGTATTTCATTTCATGTAAATAATAATTTTAAGAATATGTCACGTTTTGGACCCAGCTGTTAAGTAAATAACTTTTATTTTATTAAATAATTGATTAAATGGAAATGTGATCCAGTAGTAACGAGGAAACTTACATCTGACCAATTTGAAAACAAACTCCCGTGCACACAATGACCACATCTGTTAGCAAGCGAATAGTGGCTGAGCCCTGCAAGCAATAATAATCCTTACGGTGTATAGATGTTACTTTCCTCGATGGTACATGCAGTATGGTGGTTAGACATAAATTCTGTAAAAAACCTGACAAACTAAATTTTATTCTTGCAATATGCAATAAATATTATCTGAAGATTGAAAAATCACCCTAAGTAGGAAAAAAATTGATGTCTCAGTCAGGTTGAGTCAACTATTGCAAACTAATATTACATTTGGCATGTTAAGAGACAATTTCAACACATCTTTCCTTCTTTTAATTGCTCCTTAATATTATAATGCAAGCTAGTTGCTTTCAAACTGACCTACTAACCCACTTGTATGATAATAAGTTAGTTTAAAGTTACAAGACATGTGATTGCTAAATATATTTTCAATGAGATCACCAGATAAAATTGAGAATTTCTAGTAGGAAATTGCAATAAACCTTATCTATACTCTCCAGGGTGGCAGGGACACTGACACGCAACCTGTTATTGATAAACAACGAAAAAATTGTTTGCTAGGGAGTCTAAAATCATTGCTAAAATCATGGATACACTTTCTGTGTTGGTGTCCCTGCCTGTAAAAAAGAAATATCATGATAAACATAACTCCTATTTGCACCTATTCCAGTAATTTTGTATACACATATTTTTAAAATCAATGTAAATATTACAATTTATTTAACAAGTAAAAGAGCCTCAAGTAATCATAAAGTTTATACTTAAGTAAAGTGGGATATTGTTTGGGATTTTGAGTTAAGGTAAGAACATGGAGCACTGAATTAGTATTATATTATGACAAGTGATTATATTAATGTTATTTATTTTTTTATATATAAGTTTAGTTTGTAGAGTATTTTGTATTACTATTTAATTGTGCAACTTTTGTAAAACTGTCCTACAAAGTACAGCGAATTACTAAGAGGCATTTCAAAGTATTTATACTAATGAGTTACCAATGACATATTTTTATACAGAACAATTGCATTTACACCAGCAGTTATAATTTTTTACAAAATTAAATAAATAGATGTATTTGTCTTGGAAAAAATTACTTAGTTAAGTATTTATTAGTGGTTACATTTGAATTTATAAAATTTATGAATTGGTTATAATCATACTATCTGCTTTACTCACAAATACTTTAACAATGTATTTATGCATACTTCTTTTATGCCTATAACAATCGCATTCAAGTATGAATCATCAATCGTTTTATACAGTAGTGTATGAGAGTAATGCAGTCAGTATATTAAACCACACCTTGTTATGGCTCAGTAAATTCATATACATAAAAATTAAATATTTATATAGAATAAATGAAATGTTACAAACATTATTTGTAATACTTAATGGTTTACGCACTGTGCCAAATAACACTGCTCCATCTATTATTTTTTATATTTCATTGAACTGAGTCATGTTAGTTATAATAAAAAGAAAAATGACACTGTATTTTTATTTTTTATTAAGATCTCCTCATGTGCTGTAATTCTTGCATTTAAAATACACCTCTATGTAGCTATTATTTAAGTGGACTATGCTATGAGGAATTAACAAACAAAGTAGTTGTATCATTACTTATATTCACTAAAAATGGTGCTAACAAGAACTTTAAAAAAATTAAGACTTAGTAGGAGGCCAGTCCCACTGGCCCTTGGGTGGCTTAGAAACAAGTGGTTCCCATGGTTTCCAATTCAGCATTTTTCTTGCCAGGTTCAATTCATTTTCGGCCTGAATAATCAGTTCCTCAGCTTGTCCACAGTTAATTTTTGATTCAATCTCGAATACATCTTTAGTCTGCAAAATGTAAATGATTAATTGTATAACAATACAAGAACATCAATCAAGAGGGAGAGGGAAGCCAAAGAAAAGATGGATGGATTGTGTGACAAATGATATGAAAGAGCAAGGAGTGAATGATGGTGTTACAACTGGCAGGAAGAAAATGTGTTGCGTGGACCCCAAGAAACATAAACAAGGGCAGGAAGAGATGATGATGAATCCAAAAAATATTAACCCTTTGTATACCGGAACGTAGATCTATGTGAGACACAATGGCTTTTTAATTCTTTCTGTAATTACCGGCATTGTACCAGTTAATTGATTTGTTTAAATAAATATACTGTAAAGTTTTACCTGTGTTAACACGGCAGCTTTTTCACGAATAAGTGGTTCAGTATATTTGCGGTAACCAGCACTTTCAGGCATCTTTAGCAGAACTCGCAAAATTTTTCCATATAGAGACCCAAGGGTGTGATGAGCATTTGGAGCTACAGCCATGCCAACTAGGCCAGTACTCTAAAATGAAACAAAACATTGTCTTCGTGATTAAATCCTACTAATATTATGAATGTGAAAGTTATGTTTAGATTTTGTTGCTCAATCGCGCAAAAACGGTAGAAAGGATTTGGATAAAATTTGGCACACAGATAGTTTGTAACCTGGACTAACACACAGGCTACTTTTTATCCCGATAGTACTTTCCCGTGGGATGATTTGCGACCTCTACACGGCGAAGCCGCTGGCAAAAGCTAGTAATTAATAATATCCACATTGCATCCCATCCACACAACATTATCAAGAATTGATTAAGGTAGTCTTTGAGAAACTTAAAGCAGAGGGATTCTTCTACATTAATATAATATTTATCAAAATCAAAATATATCTTTACCTTTTTCAGTAGCCCCATTTTAACGATTAGATAATCACAACAACCTTGTGCAGTCAATCCAGTTTGACTTGACACTGACAGTCTGACACTGACAGGCAGTGTGACCAGATTAAATTTTACGAAAATACCGAGGCACCTCAAAAAAATACTGAAATATACCGACTTACATAGGACAGATATGGGTAAGGCCGTTAAATTGGCCTTAAATAATATAAAAGCAACTTAAAAGTAAATATTGCCGGTAACTTAAAAAGTAACATAAAGATTCTAAAGGTATGTCTACAATAGGGAAAAATCCATTAGTATTTAATCGACTTTAAAAAAAGGAGGTTATCAATTCGACCCGTACATCATGTTATTTATTAATTCCAAATATGTCATAGGGGATCATTTGGGACATTTTTATTTGTTCTAGCAATTTGTAGTCACGCAGTACAGACTACATAATTTTAAAATAAAAAGAAGTAGTTTACAGAGATTTGCATATATAATATTATAGTAAAAATGGTATCTTTTGTAAGGAAAATAATAAAGTTCAATAATATTATTGTTTTTATCCTGAAAAAATTGCCGGACGCTAAGTCATCCATCAAAATTATCATGTTTTGGCGGCCTTACCCATATACGAATAAAAATACTGATTTTCACGTTTTATTTATTCATTCTCACAATAAATGTTAGAGTTACATTTTAACATCCTTTTCGAAGGATTAAAATTTACACAACCTCCTTCATCCATACCACCTTGTTTTGTTTTTAAAATAGATGACATTTTTGTTTATAAATCTATTTCTTTGGTCGGTTTTTATTAAATTTATCTGTGAAAATATGCGCTCGCATGCAGCATTCGACACCGGTATACATAGAAGAGATTTACTAAAACTAGTTATATTTTTGTATTTTAACATGCCATCACTGTTACAAATTTTCCCAACTTCCACCCAAAATTGTTCACACGAGATGGGTGAGCCAGTGCTGGAAGATTGTAACAAATCACTTACTTCGCGATCAAATTTTAGGGTTCTATATTCTTCGTCAATTAACTGCATTTGTTCTGGCTGTACTTCGCATGGGAAAGTTTCTATCACATTTCGTAAACTGCGAAATTCTTTATGCACGGCAGTGTGTGGGTCAAGAAATTTCAGTTCTCAAAAAACTGGATTTTCAAAAGGCAAACGTGATTTCAATTGCGTGCTCAACTCAATTAAAAATGATTGGCACCTTCTGAAAAACTCAGCAGTCTGTTCTTTCATGTTTACATTTTCCCTGTGTTTGATTAATTCTTGGCCTACTTGAATATCTAAGTACATATCTTTCAATGACAAATAATTTACATTAGACTTTGCAGTTGTACAGTTTTAGGCGAACATACATTCTGCAAGTCTGAATAATACTATGTATTGATTGATAATTGTATATTATGTAGTATTACAATACTACAACGCCGGCAACGGCCGTCTTTCTTGTCATATCTGTAACTTACTCATCTTTGCTCATAGATAACATGTTTATGTATAAACTAAACTAAATCCGGGAAAGTCCCCAATGTTCGCGTTCCGGGGAATTGCGCAAACATTGTCGCAAAGACGATCACTCACTACGGTGTTGCCATAACTTCAACCAAAATATACCCAAAAACACTGACTGCCAGCAATATACCCAGCGGGTCTAAAAAGGCCACTTTGGCAGAATCATAATATGATCATATTATGAATCATATAAAAAATCGTAAAATGGTCCCAAACTGACAATTCATAATATTTTCTGCGTACAATTCATATCACGCAATTCATCTAATTGACAGTTTTGTATGGAGATTCGTAAAATGGTCCACAAATGATGAATTGTTTTATTGAAGTTTAATGTCAAATAGCAGAATCATAAGAAGTTAGTCAAGAGCAACATCTAAAAATTCATATTAAGGATTTTGTGAATAAATATTAGAATAATGGCCGATTTAGCCCTTTATGAAAATTTCCTTGAGCACGCGCGAGTTATGGAGACCCTTTTATATCGCCGACGAAGCTTAGCACTTCGGAAAATGGACTTAGCCTTCGAAATGCCGGATCTCGAATTTGTTGGCTTATTTAGGCTAGATAAAAGTGTGTGTCGCGACCTCATCCATGAGCTGGAGCCTTACTTAAGTACCCGCCGAGATGGCATAAGTACTACCTCTAAGGCAAGTAAAAGGATTGTGATAAAAGTAGTATGTGTTAGTTCTAGATAGACATGATCATCTATTATTGTAAAAGGTTAGCCTATACTACTACTACAATGTTCTTTTCACATTTTAGGTGCTAAGTACGCTTAGTTTTTACGCATCTGGGTCATACCAAAGGTTTATAGGAGCTAGTGCACACCATAAGATGCACCAAGTGAGTGTATCCAACTGTGTGAGAGCTGTGTCACTAGCTCTTAACAATAACCATTTCCGGAGGAAGTATATTCGTTTTCCGCAAACGCAGGCAGAACGGAATTCTATCAAAACTGGGTAAGGGAGAATAAATTTATTATACCACTACGATACCTACATTACGAATACTTATTTGTAAGTTATTGTGGGGGTAAGCCGCTCGTTCGATGTCTACTATAACTATGTAGAAGGAATAGCTTCCTTCTATAGTATGTACACGGCCCTTCCCTGTGTTTACAATAAACAAAGGGAACGTACCATTATCAGTTGAATGTTTCCAGGTTTTACCAAAAGTTTGGAATGCCTGGTGTTGTGGGGTGTATTGATGGCACTCACATTGCAATTGTTAGGCCTACAGAATACGAGGAGAGATTTTATAACCGAAAACGATATCACTCCTTAAATACTCAAATTGTAAGTACCTACCTCGTGCAGTTAGTAACCGTTTTTGCTGTCATTAATATATGCTTAATGTTATCTTACAACCCTCATGTCATGGGACATGGGTCTTTTTACATGCGCCAAACATAACAGGCGAGATGTGGGTGTAGTAACAGGTACACCTATGCCTAAGCCTTCGAGGATAATGTATAGGGGTGATGTTATGTTATGTTGTCTTACTTTACTTTCCCTTCAATTTTATTAGGTAGTAGGTATCTATGAACGAGGACAACTTATAATGGTGCCGATTCTGTTGTACACCGAACTAAACTAACTAAACTATCACTAAAATTCCTTACTTTTGGCTATGAGAATCTTAAAGCTATTCTGCAAAAAAAGATCTCTAAATTTAAAAATAATTTTGACACAACTAAAATCGAATTTGACAAACGCGACTCCACGTTTGCCCTATCCCGTGATCTTTTTTAGAGCCGGAATCGCGCAGGGGGGGCAGCCTCAACGTGTTTTCAATAGATTTTTTTACTTTTTGTATCGAAAATATGAAAAATTATTACCTACATGTTGAGTTTTAGAGATGTATGGGGTATTATAAAGGGGGTCGAAATTTTCATTATTTTTACGATAGGACACACCAATTTCGAGATATAAGCAAAAGAAAAGAAAAAAAAGATACAGTACTGTATTTGCGCCCGAAGTCGAGGTATCAGTATGAATTTTAGTTCTTCACAACTAATTTTATTCCACACCTTTTTAATCGCGATTAAAAATAGTCAGATTTAGTTAGACAATCGAAATTTTGTATTGAATAGAATAATGAATTTGACAACAACAGAATAGCAAAATTACCATTTTCACTAAATTAAAAACTCAGTACAATCTTAGTGCTGTCAAACTAAAATATAGTTAAGTTGTGTCACTTTAGTCAATTTCAGAATGGGAAATCGTCGTTTGACAGGAATAAACTAAATTTTAGTGATTTTTAGTTTAGTTTAGAGAATTTTGTGACAAGAGAATCGGCACCATTATACGTATTATTAAAATAAAACAATAGTGATAGCAAATATATTTGACTAAATTAAATTCTCATCTGTTCATAGTAGTATATAAACAAAATAATCAGTCTTTTTTGTCTTTAGGTTTGCGACTCTGATTTGAATATTTTGAGTGTCGATGCTAGCCACGGAGGGGCAAACCATGACTCATTTATATGGAATCACCATCCACTTAACAGCCACTTGGAACAGCTCCATCAGACTGAAAACGAAAACGTGTGGTTTTTAGGTAAGTTAAATGATCAGTCAATAATATGAATGATTATGATATAACTGCTGATGGACGCTACTGAAGGTGTAAAACTCGTAGCAGAATTGTGGGCAGACTCGTATACCTATGAATAGATTGCCATCGACATGCCAAGAAGGAACACAATATTAACATAACTCTTAAATAAAAGGAACATGAAAACATCGTTGTTTAAACTACGTGTTATAACAATAAAATATGTTTCAGGTGACTCAGGTTATCCCCTAAGGCCAACCCTGATGACGCCAATATTGAACACAGAGCCTGATACCCCTCAACGAAACTACACTGAGCTGCATTGTCTGGTACGCAATACCGTGGAGCGCACGATTGGGGTACTTAAGTCTCGTTGGCGGTGTTTGTTAGTAGATCGGAAGCTACATTACCACCCCACTATGGCTGGCTATATAACGAATGCTTGTGTGGTATTACATAACATCGCCAATGCTGCCAGGCTACCAGTAATGGCATTAACACCTCAGGATGACCAAAATGAAGCGAATATGCAGGTACGAAATTCAGGAAAAATCAAATTCATTTTATAAAAGATGTCACAATTGTGCAAAAAAAATCCAGTCAATATAATACGAAACAAAACCAATGTTAACCATTAAAATGGTGTTATTCATCATTTAAAAATCTGTTTCAGTTAACAAATACACATATTGAAACTGCATCACGAAGAAATCACCGCCTCGCTGCTGGTGAATCAGTACGAGATGTACTTGTACAACGGCTTTGGTCAGCGCGATGATAAATAAGGAAAATTTTATTTTACCTTTATTTTTAAGTTTTTGTGTTGGTTGAATGTTAAAACATAATTTATTTCCTGTTTGTGTTTCTATAAATATTATTTCAATGTAATAACATGTTTTTTATTGCATAAACAATCAATTTATTGTTTATCTCTATGGGACACCAATATGGGATAAATATCTTTCGACTGCATCAGCAAGCCTCCCGAGATTCTGCGCTATTTGCTGGTTGGCATTAGCAGTAGCCTTATCAGCTGCGGCACGCTGAAGCTCCACTTGAGACAAAACTCTCCGAGCCTCATCCAGTGGAGCCAGAGGGCGACCTAAAATACGTAATAATTAATAACATCATCGTTTTCAATAGTCATCATAATTCTTAACCGCTATATGAATAAATAGCTGTAGGGTTAAGAAATCCCACTCACTGCGGTATCTTGTCTGCCGAGTTCGACGAGGCAGAGGCACTGTTATAGCATCGGCTGGGGTAGAGCTTTGTGCTGACGGAAGACTCTGGCCAGGACTTGAGGCTGCAGTGATTTCAACGAGAGGCTCAACACCGACAGAGCTCCCACTTTCAGTGTTGAGCATATCCGCAGTCGCAAGCACCACTGCTTCTCTAAAATGCGCAGAACAAATTAGAAGTCGGTGTTATTATTTTAAAGTCACACAAGGCTACATACTAAGTGATAATCAAGAAAAATACTCACTGTCCTTGTTTTGCACCCAAACCTAGCGTCTGATGATGGATGCCGGCTGAGGTTGACTGTTGGTCCTATAAAACATTTTGTAGTTTATATACTTAATACTTTATTTGCTAGCCAAACTACTGCAAGGTTTTAATGTAATTTCAAATTATTACCATATCTATGGCTACTCCAGGTAAAGGGTCAATGGCTACTTCCGGGTTATTCTGACCAAAACCCTGTCCCATCAACGATAAAAATCGTGCCTCCGTGTTAGATAAATATCCAACACTAGGAGGCCCTCCGCCTGTTGTGTTGGCATCGGCGTTTATGCCAGCAACAATCTTCTTGAGCTTACTCTTGTAGTTACTGACATACTGCAAAATAATATATATATTAATAAAACCGGCCAGGTGCGAGGGGAAAGAAGATGAAATTGTGATGTTGCACACTATGAGAAATATGGAATTCAAATACTTACAACAGACCAATCTTTGGGGCATTTTGTTGTGCCACTTCCCTCAGCATTGAGCAATCCAGCCAGCTCAGACCACTGGCGAGAAGACTCTGCTCTACCTCGGGCAGTATTGTTATAACTCCGAGTCCTAGCCAGGTTGGGGTTACGCTCCAAGAAATTGAGCAGAATGTTCCACTGGGACTCGGATACTCTACTTGCAGCACGTCTCTCCATTCCTACAAAATATTACGTACATTTGAATGTATACAGCGATCAAATTAAATGTTGATCTAAGATAAACAAGTATGCACTTACTTTGCATTTAAAAAATGATCCAACTTGCACGAAGAAATCAGTATATTATAATGCGATGCTCTGCGCACCGAAAAACTGTAGTTTTGAAGTTTTAAATTTCCCACGTCAACGTAAATGACGTAACTCAAGGGATAAACTAAAAACTTTTTTAAACGCGTTGCCAGTCTATAAAGTTTTTATTGTTTCCATTATTTGTTATCAGTTTCCCTTTTCAGGGCATATCTGCGGTATTTTAATCAGTCATAAGAATATTATAATGATATAACCTTTTAGCTTTAAAAATAATGATAAAAAACCAATTTGATTAATGAAAACTTTAAAGAAATATTTACCGGTTTTTACCATCATTTTTGACGGTCTTTATTTTTTTCATGCGGTAACATTTGCACTGAATATGATTCTGTTATGAATTGAATTGAATATGATTCAGCTAACTTGTGTCACCATTTTACGAAAATTAGAGGAATTGCTAATGATCTGCTGGGAATTCAGGAAATGAATCACTGTTAGAGGAATTGCTTAATGTGGCCTTTTTAGACCCGATAATACTGATGTTCGGAAAAATCGATGAATTATACTGAAAAAGTATTAAAATAATGAATCTGGTCACACTGCTGACAGGAATCATACGCCAGAATTAAATGTTTCCTTATCTTGTGAGTAATACCTACTAAACCAAACGTGATATTGGCTAAATGTACAAACCGTGCGTGCGAAGCCAAAACCCAAAAAAAATATCCCTTAAAATAAGTTTTTTGACAATTATTTAATAATGTATTACTTATTGATAGATAGCCAATTATACTTGAGATAGATATCCATCAAAATAGCTATAAATGAAAGTCTGAATTCCATTCGATTAATTAATATACTCAATGCACACTTTTTTGGCTGTAGAATAGAATGACCCATATACAGCAGTATGACGTAATAACCTGGCGGCTACTATTTCATGGTGTTCAAAAACAGATTCAAAATACTGAAATCTGAATTGAATTTTAAAATTTATTTTGTAGTTTCGTGAACTAAAACTAACATTTTCCGACTGCATTTTGCCTAAGCTATCTCAATAATATATTTTTAGATTTTTTCTCCTGTAGAGTAAAATACGCTATTGTGGATGGATTTCGAAAAATCTTTTTTAATAGACAGGAGTATTCTTCAGGGGTAGTCCCATATAAGTTTTATTAACTTTGCTTCAATAGTGTTGGCGTTAGCCTCGACAGTACGTTTTTAATCCACTTTATGTATCTTGATGATATTCTGCTGCTTCCTGTCACTGTTGTTTACATAGCAAGTAGTGGTATAGGAATTGGTGTGGGGCACTCTTTCTAGTCACTCGTTTTAGCTCCCTGCCATTAAATGGTTAGATTGTTTGACCATCATCATCATTATCATTAGTCTACAGCAGTCCACTGCTGGACATAGGCCTCTCCAAGTGCGCGCCATTCAGCTCGATTCTCGGCGACTCTCATCCAGTTGTTACCAGTCACCCTGCGAAGATCGTCGCTCCACCTAGCCTGAGGAGACGTCCTCGACTGCGAATCGGCAAATGTAAGGTAGGACGCTACCTTACATTTGCCGATTCGCAGTCTCCACTCAAGAACTGGTAGACACCAGTAGCGAAAGCACCATAGAAGACGATTCCTACCGGCTTCACTTCGGAAATTAGCATTGGCAAGTCTATCGCTATAAAAAAAATGGCACGTCGATAGTGGCTACTATTGTCAAAAACTATGGTTACCTACACTACGGGTATTTAATTCACCATAACATTCAAACAACAAAAACTGTTATTTTTAACTTTGTATTACAACAAAAAAAAAATGTGATCAAAATAACCCGGCGCCAAAACGTCATAATCGGGAACTAAAAATTCATACAACAGCGACCCCTTATTAATGTCACTTTATGTCACGTGGCACCGCTTGTTAAGGATGCGAGCAAGCCGCTGTACAAGGGGTGATGACAGAGACAGTTAACGAGAACGAGATGGAGGAAATTGCACATTTCATTTGGTTTTCAGCTGTTAAATTTTATTGTAGATAATTCTTTACGTTCCTATATTAGTTTCAGAATGATAGTAAGTTTTTTTTTTATTGTTAAGTCAGCAAGTTAAAGCCGACTGTGCAGTCATCTATCGGCCAGTCGCAACAAAACCAGCAAAGCAATGTCGATTTCGGTGTTGGATAAGTTAAGTTTTGCATCGGGACCCATAGATGGCACTTTTTATTTGAGTCCAAAAGATAGAGCGCGGCGTTAAGATTCTCCGCCAATTACATACAGCACCCGTGTATTAAGGTACAGATTTCACATTTTAATAACGTGACTGACCTAAGGTTTGTAGGCAGAATAAACATTGGTTAAAGTTCTCGATGTTTTATTTTTGTCAGCCCGAGAAACGTAGGGAACCTACCCATCAGGTAGTATCATTGTAACCCACACATAGTCCGAGGGTTCGCATGACCTACCAGGTATCAGTTAATTATACCAGCTCGCAAGGTGAGCGAACACCATCCAAAACACTCACGAAGCCCGAGGGTATAACACCGACTTCGCTTCGGCATCTCTCGTAGAAAATTTGACACCTCGCCGCTGCCGTCTACCCCAACGGTCATCGGTTCTACGGCTAATGTGGCAGGCCCATTGCCACTTCAGCTTGCTAATTCTATGAGCTATGTCAACAACTTTGGTTCTCTGCCGGATCATCTCATTCCGGATTGTATCCTTCATAGATACTCCGAGCACAGCTCGTTCCATAGCTCGCTGAGAGACTTTGAATTGATGGACCAGCCGTACCGTGAGTGTCCACATTTCGGCTCCGTACGTCATAACAGGCAGGACACACTGGTTATAGACTTTAGTCTTTAGGCTCTGCGACATACGCGACGAGAAGTCTCGACGTAGCTTCGCAAACGATTGTTTGACCATTTACACGGAAACAGGATATTGGTTAAATTAATTATAGGTTTAGACCATGGAGCTCGCTGTGAGCTTGATTTTTTTTTACCCTGGAACCCGGATAGGTGTTATTAGGTTTTTTTATTCATTCTGAAATGTGAGTTACTTTAGCAACCTATACAGCAAAGTTTAAGAAAGTAAATTCAAGCGAGCTCGAAATTTTAGTATCGTCCTACTTTTAGACACGGAGACCTCCAAAGTACAAATACAAGCTACCTTTTCCTTTCTTAACACATATTTGGGCCCCAGGACCGAGGTCCCAGTCCACCCTTTCAGAAACCCCCTCCCTTCCTCAGTGCGTCAGTCATAAGCAATAAAATGATTACGTTGAACTTATTTTGATATGTAAATAAAGGAAATTTCAAAAATAAGTACCATAAGTTGTGTTCAACATTATTATCAAAGTCATATCTCAATGCCGTCATGGGATCTGGAGGCAAAAGTCCTAGCACATATCCACATATTCACTGCCGCGAGAAATCACGGCATAGCGGACAGAGCTCCGGCGGAATCTCATGGCGTCAATGAGAGTGCGGCTGTCGCAACCTAGTGCTGGGCAGGCCACAATTGCGGCGGTAAATCCCCTCTTTGAGGAGTGGCTGGAAAGGTGCCACGGCGTCCTCACCTTCCGTCTTACACAGGTCCTCACCGGACACGGTTGCTTCGGGAGCTTCCTGTTTCGGATTAGGCGGGAGGAAACGTCCGGGTGTCACCATTGTGTGTATCGCCTGGAGGACACGGTGGCGCATACGGGGAGGTCTTCCCTGCCTCGGCGGAGTACCACCGTGGCCTCGCGGTGGCGATCGGTGGCGGTGATCTCTCGCGTCCGGCCCTGGTTCAGGCCATGGTACGGAGCGAGAGTGCATGGGAAGCCTCCTTCTGCGAAGCAGTAAGGCTCGCCAAGGGGGAGGTGGAGAGCGTGAGGGAGAGGCAAGGATTACGCCCTCGCGCACGACACCCTGGGCTTCAGGAGTCCATAGCGGACTCCCGGCATGTAGGCGTGGCCTTACGGACGGCGAGCATTGTGTAGCCCACCGTCCGGTAAGGACCAGGCCCGGGTCGACGGCGCGTTGTGTTTCACGCTCGCCTCACGAGAGGTCAGCAAAAATTGAAGGGGCCCGCTAGGGCCGGTGCTTGCCAGGGTCGCGGATTTGTTCGAAAGACTTACCGTGACCCTGGCACGGGCAAGTGAAGGAACACGGGTGGGCATTAGTCAGTAAAAGTCTGGCACGAGAGAGCGGGAAAAGTCATTTGATGATTTCCCACCCAAAAAAAAGTCGTATTTCAATAAGATATACAAATATTCCAAATTAAAGTCAACTAAACACAATCGGTGAATCCTACAAAAACTGGAAATGCTATACTTTTAAAGAGATTAAAGTATTATATTATAAGGGGTGTAAGGGGGCACACTCACCATCTCAATGCCCCAAGTCGAAATCAAGGCGGCTCTTAAACAGCTTAAAAATGGAAAAGCCCCTAGTGAGGACGGGATTACGACCGAGCTCCTGAAAGCAGTAGGAATTCCTGTTCTGAAAGAGCTTCAGGAGCTCTTCATCTCTGTCCTAGTCTCTGGGAGAACTCCAGAAGCGTGGCGAAGGAGCGTGGTTGTACTTTTCTTTAAAAAGGGGGATAAAACCGTTTTAAAGAACTACAGACCCATTTCGCTCCTAAGCCACGTATAAAAGTTGTTTTCAAGAGTCGTCACAAATCTTCTAGCGCGGAGATTCGACGAGTTTCAGCCACCGGAGCAGGCCGAGTTTCGAGGAGGATACAGCACCATAGACCACATCCACACAGTGCCGCAAATTATACAGAAGTCCAAACAGTATAATCGGCCGCTGTGTATAATCGTTTGAGGACTATGAGAAGGCTTTTGACTCTGTCGAGACCTGGTCTGTTTTGCAGTCTCTGCTGCGATGCCAAGTCGACTGGCGATACATCCAAGTGCTGAGATATCTCTATGAAAACGCGACAATGACCGTCCAAACTCAGGACCAGCGAACTGAACATATCTTCCTGCGTCGAGAAGTGAGACAATACAACGTTATTTCCCTAAAATTGTTCTCCAATGCATTGGAGGATATGTTCAAAACGCTAAACTGGAAAGGACGCGGTATTAATGTCAACGGCGAGTACATTTCATATTTGAGATTTGCAGATGACATCGTCATACTGGCTGAATCGCTGCAGGACTTGCAGCAGATGCTGAACAACCTAGTGGATTCTTCTGTACGCATTGGTCTCCGCATGAACTTGGACAAAACTCAGGTTATGTTCAACGAAGACGTTAATCCGGGACTGATTGCTGTCAATGGCGGTGCTCGTTACGTTTACCTCGGATAAACCCAGCAGTTTGGTAAGAATAACTTTGAGAAAGACGCTAACAGAAGAATTCAGCTGGGCTGGGCAGCGTTTGGAAAGCTTCGTCGAATCTTCTCGTCGTGTACTCCGCAGAGCCTAAAGATTAAAATCTACAACCAGTGTGACCAGCCTGTTATGACCTACGGAGCCGAAACGTGGACACTCACGGTACGACTGGTCCATCAATTCAAAGTCTCTCCGCAAGCTATGAAACGAGCTATGCTCGGAGTATCTCTGAAGGATAGAATCCGGAATGAGATGATGCGGCAGAGAACCAAAGCTCGACATAGCTCAGACATTAGCAAGCTGAAGTGGCAATGGGCCGGCCACATTAGCCGTAGAACCGATAACCGGGGTAGACGTTTTCTTGGGTGTAGACCGCGAATCGGCAAACCTAGGGCAGGACGCCCTCAGGCTAGGTGGAGTGACGATCTTCGCAGGGTGACCGGTAGCAACTGGTTGAGGGTTGCCGAGAATCGAACTGAATGGCGCGCAATTGGAGAGGCCATGTCCAGCAGTAGACTGTTGTAGGCTGATGATGAACGCATTATAGAGGTATTTCTCACCGATTACGAACTAGAATGCAAAACTCTACAAATAGGGATATTGCCCCTCTGGCTGTTCTGTTGGATATCGAACTTCTGCATCACTAGCGACTATGACTGGTGGATAATGGTCACAGAACTGTATTACTCTTAGCAAAGGTAATGGCCTGGCGAGCAATGTTTTTCGTAGCCCTAGTACTTCCACTGATGTGTGGACCTGGCATTGTAAAACAAAGTCAACCAAAGTTGACATGATGACACTGTCACCCAGAGCGCCCAAAACGGGAGAAGTTGCTTGATGATGCCATCCTCAAAAAATAAAAAAAAACACTGTCACCCACTGGCTTAGCCCACTGGGGTACTTCACCCGATCCGAATTAGCGTTAGCGTGATAACGATTTCCGGTGAATCGTCATGGATGACGGCATGTCACCTTCAAAAATGGTATTTTCTAATGACGCTTTCCGATTTAGAAAAATTGAGCTGTGAGCGCTCACATCAATAATTTGCGTTCCGAAATAAGACATCACGATTATTTTTATCAATACCTAATACGGAACGCTCGTGAACGCGCTAACCACAGAACAGAGAAGTGCTAAAAGTGCTCACTCAATGTTAAAACCTATTTACACCATATAAAACTTCTATGCGCCATAAATTTCGTCTTCTTATTTGGTTAGGTGGCGACTCTAGCCAGAAGTACTATTTCTAAAACATCTAAGTTAGCTAAAGTTAGATTATATTGAATATAAACCTTTTATCAAGCAATTGTTGTTTAAGTTAGGTTAAACAGTGTTTTTCTTTCTATCAAATTTCTGTTACAATTACATTAAGATTCATTACTCATTTTTTTTTTAATAAAAAATAAAAATTGATTTTTTCTTTTTCAAACATAATTAAAGAAAACACACAACAAAGAACTTTTCATAATAAAGTTCAATTTAAAAAATTATATTAGCCTAAGCTAGTGATCACTAACTTTTTTCGATGTGTGTCCGGGCCACGGGTCCGGGCACACCCGTCAAGCCCCGCGCCATTTATCTGACAGATCGTCACAACACAATGTCATCGTTTTCAACTTTTATTCTAATGTTGCCCACAATATTTTTGCTATGGAATTAGTAAGTCGGTGAAAATATTTATCTGGTTACAGAATGAAATTATCGCACCTTAATAGTATTATGAAATTAAGATAAAAATCGCGTAAGTCGGCCGTGAAATCGCGTAAAGGCCTTAAAGGCGCTTTCCGTGACCCATTTCGGGTTCGGCCGGCCTTGAAAGGTTTGTTCTTTATACATATGGCAAAGATTCCTCAGACGTACATACTTTGTTGTTGTAAATGTATAAGTGCATTCAGGAACAGCAAACCAACGATAAGTAGAAAAATAACTATTTTTTTAAATTATAACCAATTGTATTTCAAAATCTCAGCGCATTTGTTTTTAGCAAACTGACGTCATACCCACAGAGCAATATAGCGTCCACTGCGTCCAGCATTTTCGTCAAATTACGCGCGAAATTCGAAAATGTAAAATTTTAATGCATTTTATGACACTAATCGATTAAATAAAAGTGTTGTGTTTTTTGAGTGGTTTATTAGGACTCTAGAATCTAATTAGACACTTTTCAAAAATGAGTGTAATACCCTATTCTGAAATATTCTTGTTTCCATCCGCAATAAGCACATAGTCGTAAACAAAACGTCAATTGGCTTAAAGGTGAAAAACTTAAGCGATGTTTCTTTATTTAAGACTTTTATTTAATTCAACGGTGAAAAACATTAAAAACTCGATTACGGTTTGATCTGCTGGTGAAACTTGGCACATAACTCCTTTGACTCTAATCTTGTCGTTTGTTATCAATTGAAATGAATTAATTAGGTTTTTTTGTGATTTTGCTTTAGTTCGATAATTTTGCCCGGAATACGATAATTTTCAGGTTGGACCTCGATAATTTGAACTTTTGGAGTTGGCAACACTGGTAGGCACTCGAAAATTTGACCTTTCCGAGTTGGCAGCACTGGTATCGACTCGCTAGTCCTCGCTAGTCTCTGGCAATTAGTGTTGCCATGACAGAAATACGCCTGTTCCATTCCATTTCTTTTAGCCTTACCTTCGTACCAACTTTACTTGGCTATTATGGCCATACCAAATAGCTACTGCTACTAATAAACTGTGCTGTCTTTGATTATAATACATTCGTACCAATTCGTACTGTTCGCTGTAAATGTATTTAGGTAGATGGAATACTCAATAATAATTAAGTAGGTACGTCCATTCCACAGTTTCCATGTGTGCGAGCGTGTATAATCTAATGCGCTATTGCAGACTTGGAGTTGATTTGTGTTTTTATACCTGCATTTGGAAATAGCTTATGTCAGGAGCATTATATTTGTTTTAATCATGATCTTAGGGATATATTCTTGTGTTATGAGTTAATTTTACTACAGATTTAACATTATTTAGTTGAAATCGAATCTCAGTGATCGAACTCATAAATTTTGCCCACCGTCACGTCACAGTTCACCAGAAATCTGTCAAGATCACACATTGTCAGTACGTGAGTATTATCATCTCATGAACTTCCATTCTTTAGGGAAAATATGTTATGTACCGTACTCATTACATGTAGCTGACATTTTGTAGTGTTCAAACGATTCCTTAGTAAAATACACCTGTGATCAAATGTATTTTACCGTACATAATTGTCCTGAATTCAAATGTCCAACATCCATACAATAATATTTTTCTAAGTGAATTGCAAGTAATCTATAGGTAGGTAGGTAGGTAGGCACTTCGTATACTTGCTGAAACCCAACCATTTTGAAATACTTTACAATATGTCGAATGATTTTTGATACCTACACAAAACAGGTACTCCTATTTTCTCATCTTATTCGGAAGTACAACATAATATTCATCTAAAATGTGAAGTTTACTATAAAATCAATTCATTTCCTTCAGCTCTACTTATTTAACTCACAGCTGTATCATGGCCATGACCATCTCAATTTATGAAATGTAATTACCATAGCTCTAAACATGCATTTTATCTTCCTTAATAACTGAGATATACAAAAAAAATGTAAGAGAGACTGTCCATGTAAATCAATACAACTCCCACAGATAACTAGCCATGGAGACTCTGTCTGCTGCTCAAGATGACAATTCAGGCGCAAACCCCGGCAGTGTTAAGAGTGATGACAGCAGCAGCCCCCGGCCTGACAGTGGCACGGTCTCTCCTGAACCTAACTGTGCTATATGTCTTGGCACCTGCAAGAACAAATCCTTCACTGATTGTTGTTTACACCAGTTCTGCTTTTCATGTCTTCTAACTTGGAGCAAGGTGAGCTTTTAATTTCAAATATGCTTAAAACAATTTTTTTCTATAAATGCAAGCTAAGCCCTGTATTTATAGAAAAACGAAATTTTGTTTTTGGCATTTCTGATTTATAGAAACTGGAACAAAAATACTGTGTGTGCCTACTGCAAGCTGATTAATAACAAAATTGATACCTAACAACCATTTCTATAATTAGACCAACAGACAGAAATATCAAAGGTCCATGTTTAATTCACTTTATACTGAGTTCATTTTTAATTCAAATCCAAATGATGTTGAAATGCTGTCATATTAATTGGAATGTAATTAATAAAAAAGAAAAAGTTGATGAGATTACATAAGTCTCAAATCTTTGTGAGTATACTATTTTCCGTTCCTACGCTATGCTCCTACTTTACCTATGCTGTTTTCAGTTCCAGAAGTAGTTAGTTTGTTTTGCCCAAAACTAAGTTACCTTTAGCTGTAAACTTGGAATACAGCTTTGATTCTTCTTGGTCATCATTCTACTTCTTAGCATGTTGAGAGCAATCTATTTACAGTCTGTCATCATTAATAAATAATTAAATGTTCCAGGTTAAAGCAGAGTGCCCACTCTGCAAGCAAACATTCAGATCAATCATTCACAATGTGCGCTCCAACCTCCAGTATGAGGAATACTTGGTGGTTCAGCGGCAGACTGAGGAGGTGCTTCCTGCTTTCAGCAGGATTGACATTGACAGAGTCAGCGCAGCAACACACAGGTTCAGATACAGGTACAGTGATGGGCGTGGAGTTGTATGTATATGAAATGTTATAAAGCATAAATTATGCATAATCATCATAGCCAGCATATTACAGGACCCCACTACCTCAGCCTTCTCAGTTATCACAAAATAAATAGCTGATGTAGATGATGATATACTGAATAGTCAGGCATGTTAAAGGGTGATAATAAGATTGCACAATCATTTATTGGATTGCGCAATATGTCTTAATTCATTTCTAGTATTTTCTAGAAAGCAAGAGTGTAGTTGTTTTGGCTGATACTTACATGTATAGTAAAAGCAATTGAGGGCGTAGATCACCTCAACAATAGCATGAACCATGCCTCAGTGACACAACTTGCACCTACTTTTTAAAGACCACACACCAACGTAACAAATGGCACCAGTATTATAATGTCTTTATGAAATAAAGTAGAAGGGAGCGCACCGATTACCTTCTAAAGGACGTTAACAAGGAGGATTCAAGTGTTTAAGTATAGTAGGAGGAAGTCAAATGGATTGAATATTATATCAATTAGTTTATTATGAAAATGATCAAATCAAAAACACACAGAATTCTAATCAGCGGGTCTAAAAAGGCCACATTAAGCAATACATCTAAAAGTGATGAATTTCCTGAATTCCTCTATAATTCTGCTGTATGACATTTTACTTTAATAAAGCAATTCATAATATGGTGACCATTTTACGAATTTCCATACAAAACTATCAAATAGATGAATTGCGTGCTGTCTACGCAGATAATATTGTCAGTTTGTGACCATTTTACGATTTTAAATATGATTCATATTATGATTACTAGGCACTAAGAGTAGCATACAGGCATGGACTCGGACAGTACATTTATTATTAGCATGGAGTATTTCAATGATAGGTACGCACGGCTACATATCAAGCTATACATTTCCAGTATAAGCTGATCTAGCATTGTATAGGATTTCCATACAGTGTGAACTGGAAATGGAGAGGAATATAACTTGATGTGTAGCCGTGTGTACTTAGCAGTTGTGTACTGAGTACAAATGATAAATTAATGATCCTTATTCAGAAAGCAGTTGTTGTTTGTGTATATAATGTGTGTTAATTTATATAATGTCTAGATGAACCTGGATAATTGCTGAGTGTTTTTTTTTTTTCTAAACTAGCACTTCTGGCTGCTATGCCATCCATTAGAGATTTATAAAATGATTTGAAGTAAAGATATTAATCATGAGTTTTTCAAACAAACTCATGTTTTTTGTTTTGGCGAAGTGTTTTCTCTTGTTTATAAAAAAATCAAAAGTACCAGTTATTCTGTCAATAATTTATTTCAAAATAAAATAGTTTTGTTTCTTTCTCTCTTCTGTAGACGTGCTACTACACTTGCATTTTTTTGAACGAAACGACTTTTTCGTTCAACCATCTCATAAAATAATGTGGCATGAAGATGTAGTATGTTACTATGGTACTCAGGACAACGCTGACACTACCGCGGCATGAGACGTTCGCGATCCAGCAGCTGCTGAGCCACTACCCGTTCATGTCGGACGTGATGTCGCGCCCGCGCCGGCGCTCGTCGATCACGTTCCGGCGCACTGTATACCGGCACAACCTCTGGGCGCGCGTGCTGCCCGACTTCACCGGCAGGTTCCGGACTTGCACGCCAGAATTCTACAGGTATCTAGACATTATATATGAACCATTTAAATGGGGCAAATGTCCTAAATACCAATCCGAATATTTCCGTCCCGTTACGTTCACTTAGCAATCTTATTATTCACTACACATTCAAATAATATAATTTGGTCTTTGAAGGTACAACGCCACACAAATGCACCGGTTGGTTCCTTGGCTTAACAGAGAACTAAATTATTTGTTGAATGAGAATGTCGGCCACATATCTTACGTCCTGACACGGATTCTAGAATTGTTACCACAACACCATATCAATTCACCCGAATTCAGAGAAGCGGTGCATCGATATTTTGGAGACAGGACAGAACACTTCCTACATGAGCTGTACTGCTTCGCCTCAACCCCTTACGACATGACTGGTTACGATCGCAACGTGCAATATACCACAGACAGTAGAATATCTTCAATGGTCAATCAGGTGTTAGCGAGTTCTGACTCTGAAGCTAGTGCAGATTCTGATATCGTCATGCTCTCCAGTTCGGAAGCAGCCGAGCCTCCTCCGGGGCCCTCGAGGTTCCCAGTGCCTGCTTACCCACAAAGTTTTATATTGCAGCCCGCCGATAGTGTAATTCCTATCGAAACTATATCTCAATCGGACACCGACGACGACTCCTCCGAGGTGATGGTCGTGGGGTACATCAAACCTCCACAGGAGAGGACTCCCGAGATCGTCGACTTGCTCGGATCCGACAGCGACGTCATCGTACAGGACATTCCTCAGGTCGAGGCGGCTCCGACGACTCGCCCCGCAGAGCCCCAGGAGCAGGGCGCCGGGCCGTCCGTGAAGCTGACGCTCCGGCGGCACCGCAGCGACATGCGCAGCTCGTCCGACAGCGACGACAGCTCCTACCGGCCGCCCGCGCCGCGCCGCCGCCGCCGCGCGCGCGCGCCGCCCAGTCGCGACACGTCGTCCGCGCCCAGCGCCTCCACCGCCACCACCTCCTCGTGCGACGACGACACCGACGACTCCAAATATTTAATTAAGAAGAAATCGAAGAAGTCTAGCAAGGAGAGTGGGACGTCTAGTAGAGATCGAAGGAGAAACAAGAAACGGTCGTCACATTCGCATCACAAAGAAAAGAAGAGTGTCCAGTCTTCGGAAAAAGATAAGCGGAGCAAGCGAAAGTCTTTCTCTGGTAAAGGCGTTAAGTCGTCGAATAAAACGAGTAATAACGAGTACTCGGTTCCCCCCGAACAGGCTTTACCTGCCTTAGATCAACCCAGCACTAGCGGTACGTCGAAGAGGGATAGAGCAAAACGTAAACATAACGCAATGAAGGAATGGAAACGACAACGGCGCGACAGCCGCGAGAACAGAAGACTGAGAAGCGTTGTAAATGTTATGTATAATAGTCATAAAAATACTGATGAATCTAATTCGAGTGCAAATTACAGTAACTTGTCAAATGTGACTGCTGTCGAATCGACACCAGCTGCGGGTAACTCTCGAGACGGTATTGCAGATACACTCAACGGTCACAGCGAACTATCGGCGACAAGTCGTCGACTCCCGGACTCTTCATCTGATTCTGAAGACAACTTACCCTTGAATCTAACATTACAGAAATTAAATCCGTTTTCTTCGTCGTAAAAGGGTTTATTTATAAACTTTGATCAAAGTTAAGAGATGTTTAAACGTCAAAAATGTTTGGGTAAACGGACGCTAATCTTTACTTAACTTTAAGCAATGTTTATACATAAAGGGGAACTTGACGTGTAAAAATTATAATCAATGTGATAAATATAAATTATTAAAAGTAAAACCATAGTGTTACACTTAAGTATTGATTTAGTCGCATTTTACATTCACTAAATTACTGGGAAATATTAGTGTCACTAGAAAATAATAAACCAAAGCAGTTGTGACTGTAAATCTTAGACAACTATTTGTACAATAAGTTTGCATATATTCTGGAATTCAATAAAAATATTTAGCATGTAGCGGTTATCCGAAAAATAAGTTAATTATAATAAAAATTGCCTTTAACATCAGTGGCACATTTAGATTACTGCAAGTTGCTTGAGTGAAACACTTGCAGACCGCATGGTATGTTTGTAATAACACTATTACAAGCACTTTTAACTTCAGTATAATTAGTTATTTATTTGATTATTCTTCCCTATTTCATTACCATGCAATAGGGTATTTTCCAATTTATTAAAAACTACTTTAATTTGAATATTGTGACGAAGTATCTAATAGAATAATAAAAAATAAAAAAATTATGTCCATTTTCTCAAGTATTATCGATTAAAATCAAATGTTTTTTTCGTTGTTTTGAATTTACCGCCAAAACGTTCGTTACGATTCCTTTTTATCACGTGAACACACGTGACGTCAGCTTTGTGTAAACGGGACCTGTACATATAGTGTGGCGCAGTTTTAGAAGTATTTGTGCACAGAGGCACCACACACCAATTTATATGCATTAAATATCTTGTTAATTATAAACCCGACCTTTACTTTGTACCTGTACAACTACCTACTTTAGTTTTAAGCACAAACCTGGCGTCACGTGTGGTCACGTGATAAAAAGTCATCGTAAGGAGCACTAAGACGGTAAATTCAAAACAACGAAACTAAATTTGATCTAAATAGTTTTTAATTGACAAAATGGATAAAAATCAATTTATTTTTATTTTTCTGCCACATATTTCGTCCCAATCTTCAAATTAACAATAGTTTTTATTAAATTGGAAAATACCCTATTGTTTACATAATTTTATGTCAGCATTTTTTGCTTAGCCTGGAATTATTCTGTTTGTCTGCTACCTACTCAAGTAAACACGTTTTTACTATTTTCACGAATTAATTCATTATTTTGATTTATACGGGTATTTAAGTAGATTATGGACGATTCTTTAATTTAAGACCTTTAATAAATAGTAATGATCAATAAATAAGTTGTGAAATATCGAATGCTGTGTATAGTGAAATATTTGTAGAATACAAAATGTATTTGCGTCTTAGTTTACGTCTGTGAGAAATCGTTGCGACAGACAAGAGACAACACAAGATTACAGAATGTCAAGTATGTAGATAATTAAAATGTGCATTGATTGTAGCTTTGCTTTAGGATCCTATTATGCAGTTTTAATAAAAAAAGCAACTGTATAGATTCCTCTAATTTTCTAATAAGCCAGGACTAGCGATGCCGGAGGGAAATATTCCGAATTATTCCCGGCGTATTATTCGCGAATCATCGGAAGGTTTGAGTAAAATTCGGAATTATTACGAGCTAGAGTTCGACTATTGACCGCTAGATGGTGACGCAATTACCATTGCAAAGGATTACCTATTAGAGTTCGACTATTGACCGCTAGATGGCGACGCAATTACAAATTACATAATGTTCTGCCTTGGTGATTGTGTATTCATGCCCACGAATCTTCCTTCCTTCCTAAGATTGGTCACTGCAGCAGCAGCGAGCGCACGCAGGCGAGCACTACCGACGGAAGTTGTACTGCTACAGCTTTTAATTTTACCCGCTAGATGGCGTTAATTCAAGTGCCGTTACTTGAATTAACGCCATCTAGCAGCAATTGGAATTGTGGGTTCAACTACGTACGCGTTCACAGAACAGAAAAACAGAAGGACTCAAGTAGGCAGGACCCGCGTACCTCCAGTTTTGTGGAGTTCCGCATAATTCTGCTCCGCGCACACACTACGCACATCAGTCTTGTTACAACCGCCACGGTGAAAAGAACTAGAAAAAAAAATACAAAAATGCCCTATTGTGCTGTTTTCGAATGTAAACATGATAGCAGAACCAAAAATTTATCAAAAGGAGGTATATGATACCATCGGTAAGTCTTAATTGATTTAATTTCGATTAAAATTTGAAAACAATATTTTATTAAACAAGACAAATTGACTGTATGTTACTTGTTTTAAAGTCAAAAATATTGTTCACGAAGATTCTAACTGTGCACATGTCACAATCAGCTACTCAATTAGAGATTACCGCTATCGATAATGAGTTATCGATATTTTAAACTTACTTTCATTCAGTTATTAAACTCCAATCGGACCAAAGATTTCTTGTTACGAAATACAATTAACTTGTATTCGTGTAAGTTTAGGTACGCTGGTTCCGTTATTAATGAAGCGATATGCGAAATCTGTTTTTTATGTTCTGTGTACGCGTTCATTCAGAGTATAATACGATTTGAAAACTTCCGAATATTTCTTGCATCTACTTAGATAATATTTTATTTTTCGAGAATAATATGTACATAAAGAGGTAAATACGTTGGTAGGTACTAAGATGAGTTTATATTACTTATTTAAGTATTATTATGTACCGAGGTCCATAGTAAAACGGTAACTATTATATTATTTCAATAGGGTATGAGAAAAAATCTAAAAGTATATCATTGAGATAGCTTAGGCAAAATGCAGTCGGAAAATGTTAGTTTTAGTTAATGAAATAACTAAATAAATTTTAAAATACAATTTAAAGATATCAGTTTTTTAATCTGTTTTTGAACACCATGAAATAGTAGCCGACATGTTATTACGTCATACGGCATGTCAACTGACAAACTGTACTTTTATTAAATTCGTAACCCAATTGATTTTTATTTAGATAATATTTTGCATTCAGGAACAGCAAACTATCATTTTTAAAATTATAAACAATTATCTTATAAAATATCAGCGCATTTGTTTAAATAGCAAACTGACGTCATACCCACAGCAAAATAGCGTCCACTGCGTCAAAATACGCGCGAAATTTGAAAATGTGTAATTTTAATGCACTAATCGATTAAATAAAAATGTTGTTTTCTATTGTTTCTTTAAGATCTTATTTGAACTACTGATTTCGGTTGAACGCTACCTATTTTACAAAGGAAATAAACTTTTTACTATTAGGTAGGTAACGGCACGCTGAAATATCTGGTATGTGGCGAGTCTCCTCGAGCTACCTACGCATATCTTCGTAATTACTGGGAATAATTTAATTCTCATCACTACATAGCATAAAACAAAGTCGCTTTCTCTGTCCCTATACCCCTATGTATGCCGAAATCTTTAAAACTACGCAACGGATTTTGATTCGGGTTTTTTATTAGATAGAGTGATTCAAGAGGAAGGTTTATATGTATAATACACCGACCTCCACGCGGGCGAAGCCGCTGGCAAAAGCTAGTTATGTAATAAAACGTTGGTTACATACTTCATCCTTACAATATTTATTTTACTCTGCATTCTTGCTGCAGTAGTATTCCTTCTAATCGAAATATTCTTTGGAATATTTGCGAATAATTCCGAAGTTTTAATAACTTAATTTGTAACGCGTTGTGCGTTACAAATTAAGTTATTCTGTATTTTGATGCATTGCCTCAAATCTTTATCTTTTAGGGAGATGTAAGAATTCTTCTCAAATTTCACAGCATTTTATTTCTAAGATACCTGCATCAATTTATAGTTCTCCGCTTTGAATGGTATAGCGATATCCCGTTAGTAGGTGAAGTTCTCATTTGAAATTAAAGGAATGAGAACTTCGAACATAAAGTAGTTCTTTGTTATTCGTGCTTTCACATATAGCAACTCGTAAAGTTCCTTGATATGTTCTCTCGTATTTTCTGTTGGCAATGACAGAGTCCTCGGCAGTCTGCCGGATAATTATGTCTTCCAGTTGCTTTACTAGAGTGAATGCAGGCGCGGTCGCAGCCAAAGACTGGGGGTCACAGACAAAGACTACATATATATTAATAAGAAAATTTATAATATTTTCGAAAAATTACTATTTTAAGCTTTACGTTTATGGCTTTGGGGGGGTGGTCATGACCCCTAGGACACCCCTCGGACCGCGCCTGAGTGACTGGTGATATTAAGTGCACGTCTATATATCCACTGTAGACACTAATGAGAGTGTTCAGGAGCATAGTTTGAAGTTCCTTAAAAATTTCGTAGTAGTAGCGATACTGTGAGCGAAGCGGAGTAGAGCTGATAGTTTTAATATTATAGGTCGTTTAATGACACCAGTTTGGGTTTTCAGGGTTGTCACTCGAACGTATCCGTCCGTTCCAGGGTGAAGTTCTAGTATCCGTTCAATTGCCCATTTTCCTGGCGGCAAATTGTTGTCCCGGACTCGTACGATGTCCTCCTCGCTGAGGTTTTTCTTGGGATTGTTCCATTTGCTGCGTGTTTGTAGTTAAGTAAGATTGTCGCTTCACCAGTTCTTCCATATTTGTTGCTACATAATCTTCAGATACTGCCATCGTCGGCGTAGGTCAATGAAGTTTTTATCGACGTAGTCAGCTCGTGGTAAAGACATTTTTGGTCCCTCTGTTAGAAAGTGACCCGGTGTCAGGTAGTTATAAAATTCTTCGGGGTCTTCAGTGAGCTGGCAAACCGGCCTGGAGTTTATGCACGCTTCTATCTTTGCAAGCAGGGTAGTAAATTCCTCGTAACGTCAGTTTTTGGTCTCCTAGCACCCGACGAAGGTGATTTCATATCGCTGCTTTCCATAGTCGACCAGCAGTTGGTCAAGCGGGTGCATCGAAATGCCATTATACTCCCAAGTCTGCGATGCTATTGAAGAAGTTCGGCGACAACATTTGCTTGAAGTCTTCAAACACTTTCTGGAGCAACCTTGATGCGCCTATGAAATTAATACCACAGTCCTAGTAAATGTGCCCTGCAGGCTTAGCACGAGCACCGAGTTATCGACGGAAGAATAGACATGACTATTGACGATGACTATTAATACAATAGGAGAATAGAGCTATGTTTTTCTATTAATTATCAGTTATCACAGTTATGCGTTCTAAACGAATCATGATTTTGTAGATAATCTTATATACTTTGTGGCCGTCGAGTAGAAAGAGAAAGTTAGTGGTCAGCGTGATTTTGACAGTTTGGGAAGAAATATTCTTCTGAAATAGTCTACATAGAAAAGGACCTAGACAAAGATCGTTAGAAACGAAAGACAAAATGACAGATTGTAGAAGGATATCTACGGTGCGATGTAAAAAATGGAGAAACGAAATGTCACTTTGTATTGAAAAAGCACTGTCTATTCTTCTTACAAATAGAAAACGTCATGCTAAGCCTGCAGGTGTACCGCGACTGGAACACATTCTCTTCAGTACTTAAGTCTGATGCAAGTTCGATGTGCATAGCCTTTGTCAGTGTGCGTTACCCAGGCCAGATGTTGTCGAAAATGGTCATTTGAATCTTATAGATAATTAGTTTTGCGGCTTCTGTAATTGTTGCGCACATTTTTAAATTTGTTGCGCTTATAGTTTTTTAATTATTTCACAAAAACATTTCCTGCTGGGGTAACGTTACCCCAGCCAGACCTTTTTCTTTCTAATGGGAATATTTAAATAATTACTAGCTATAAAATTAGTTGTCTAGATGAAGTAAATGTTGTGCCTTATTTTGTATTTGTTCTTTCATCGGTTGCGAACTTATTCGAGATTTTGCTGGGGTAACGTTTTTGGTTTTGAATTCACCGATTTATACACTACAATTCTGATTTGCTTTGGTCAATGAATTGCAATTTGTTCATCCCTACTATATATATTACATATATTCATATAGATAAATTATATATTTTATGTATAAATAATTATTATAAATGCGAAAGTAACTTTGTCTGTATGTTACGATTTCACGCCTAAACCGCTGAACAGAGTCTTGAAATTTGGCAGAGTTATAGCCTTGGATATGGAATAGGACATAGGCTACTTTTTTACGCGATAACCGACCTCCACGCTAGTAAGTTATGAATACAATTGGTCTCTTTGTTCATAGAGTTCGATTTCGCTTGAAAGACGCCTATGTTAGTTTTAAATGTGCATGTTATGTTTTCTTCACGGTTTTGTTCTTGGAAGGTGTTCAGAAACGTAGGACCTTCCCACCACAGACTGAATGTTGTTAGCAATCCTCTTGATGCACAGTCTGAAAGGTTATCTTGCGACTTCACATAACGCCGTTGCTCGGCTGGTATGATTTGTGTTATTTATTTTGCAACTCGATTGGCGACGTATTGTTCTCTTTTAGATGTATCCTTCTGTATACACGCCAGTACCACTTAGGAATCACACCAAACGCTCGTAGCTATGTCGAAACCATTCAGAGCTTCTCTGATTTTTTCGATGAGTTGCGATAGTAAGAGTGCGCCGCAAAGTTCGAGTTTCGATAATGTACCTAATCGTTTGTGAAAACGGTGCTACTCTTGTTTTAGCAGTAACTAATGTTATTGTTCGCTTGTTATGTTCACCTCTGATGCAGCTGTAAACTACGCAGGAGTAAGCCTTTTCACTGGCATCGCAGAATCCAAATAGTTAGGTCTTTTGGTTCGTTAAACGGATCTAGTGTTTGATTTTCATTTGTTTTACATTGGGTATGTCAGCTGTCAGTTTTAGCCATTCGCTGCTGCTTGTGACGATAGGGGCGCGTACACATAGAACGTCCGTTTTACAGGTCCGTATAAACGTATATGTTATTACTTATTAGCGTATGTAGTTGTATGAGCCACTTCACACAAATGACAGTATTTCGGATCCAGTAAAAAAATCCCACACACAACGGTAATACTGATCCGTTTTATCGGATCGAAACCGTGCAAGGCTTGGCAAGGGGGTGCGCGGGGTGCGGTGTGCGCCATTTGCCGGTTTCATTCCTAGAGTAGTGCACGTCTCCAGTGCTCTCATAATCATGGCAAGCAAGGCGTTTGAAAAAAATTTTGACCAAGAAGTTTTGATAAATTGTGTTGAAAGTAGACCAGTTCTTTGGGACAAAACACTGGAGATTTTTAAATATAAAATTGCAAAAACCGCAGCTTGGCTCAAAATATGCGTTATTCTAAAGGAGAATTTTGAAGCTATGGAACAAAAAAGAATTTGGCAAGTATTTATTTTATATTGTAATGAAGACATTGTTGTTTATTTTAAATAGCTTCAGTCTGCCATAAACTGACCCAGATTCGGACATGAAATAATTTTCGAATTCCGTTCAAACTGAATTTGCAGTTCGACCACCTCGTAGCGTTTCATCATCAGGTAGGCTATTGAAATGAAATGCTTCAGATTCGGATGTGTTGCCATCGTTTAATCCCACTTTTCCCTTGCAAAGTTGTGTAGTACATGCCATAACTACCTATCCATATAGCTGTTGTTTTGTTGACGTCTAGAGGCCGGTGGAATACTCTCTACTGATTAGCAAGAATACCAAATGCACATTCTGTCTATTACGACATAAAGGGTCGAATCATCGGGAGTTTGGTCTCTTCAATGATACTATTATATTTTGAATTTAGTTTAATTTTTGATTTATTACAATAGGACAGAAATTATTTCGACCGCTCGTGCGGTTGGCAAGTTAAGAAGTGTCACTTTATAAGTTTTTCACACACCGCCAAGTTTGTTGCGCCTTGCCAAAAGATGTAGGCAATGTCGCCTTGTAGAACACGCTGCAAATATAATGTTCGCAGTGGAGCCTAAACATCCTCCCACCCGTTGAAAGGCTTCTCTTTCAACAGTAAATCTTCAGCAGTAGGTAGCGGACACAATTTGATAATAGGCCGACGTAGAACACCTCTCGTGGTTTTCAAATCAGCCACTCTTGAAACTCCATCCGGACCAGGGAATAATGTTCTAACCCGTCCAAGGCGCCAACACAATGGAGGTACATGGTCTTCATGAATAAGTACGAGGTCTCCAATATTTAGGGGTTTTCCATTGGTCTTCCACTTCAGTCGTTGTTGTAACTCGTGTATATATTCACGCTGCCAACGTGACCAGAAATGCTGATGAATTTGTTGCAGTCGCGCGTATCGTTGCAGGTGACTTTCTTTTAAGTGTTCTAAATTAGGTTCCGGCAGTGCCTTCAGCGGTCTTCCAATAAGGAAGTGCCCTGGGGACAAAGGGAGGTAGTCATCAGGAGATGAGGATAAAGGACACAAGGGGCGACTGTTCAAAACGGCCTCCACTTGTGCGAAAAGCGTAGATATTTCTTCAAAGGTAAGATGGGTATTTCCCATAACTCTGTTTATATGGAATTTTGCAGATTTGACTCCGGCTTCCCAGATGCCGCCAAAGTGAGGAGCGTGAGCAGGTGAGAAAACAAATTTTATATTTTCATGAGTTGCAAATTCAGCTAAGTCCCTGTTATGTAATTTAAGAAAAGCCCCTATATCTTTAGCAGCAGCCACAAAGTTGCCCCCGTTATCACAAAATATTTCATTGGGTTTGCCACGACGCACAGTGGAACGAATGTATGGGAGCGGTTGGACGTAGACATGTCCGAAAAATAAGAGTAAAATTATGACAAACTAATGATGCCATCTTATTCGATTACTTAATGCCTTCATAAATTGTGGTGATGAATTTCTTCATAACTCCCATATTTCGGGAGTAATTTGAGAAAATGTGAAATTTTACTATGAAAATGAGTGTATCGAGCTCTCTCCCTCCTGATTCCGGGCTTGTTTCAAGTAGCGGTCTCTAATATCGTAATGCTATTACTAAGAGCTATATTTAATACTAAGACACATAGTGCGCCAAATGTGCACTTTCTGGGATAAAAGGAAATGAAAATTTAAAAAAAAAAACGTTTTTTCCCCATTTGTATTTACTTTAAACCGCAGACAGACTTATTAAGAGGTCTATAAATATATTATATATATATACAGAAATATATATTAACAAAAATATTCACAAGAACTGATGAGAGTATGACTTTTAAGTAAGTTGATAATAAATTACCTAGTTTCATTAAAAGTACAATAAATAATTAAGATGTAAGCTCTAATTTACTAAGTTACACATTTTAAAACAATAACATCATTTAATTATCTTCGTCATCATCATCATCATCAATTAATTCAAATTCAGAATCGATGTCCGCTAAATCATTTATGTTAACAAATTCGATATCACTTTTCTCAGAATCCGTAAGCTCATAAAATTCCTTAAAAGAAGATTTTTTTACAAACTTATTTCCTTTTGGACGGATACTTGTAACAAGTGGACCAGAAGACAGTAAAAGATTGTGCATAATATCTTCATTGCATGAGATACTGCTATGCTTTCGAGAATGCCCCTCTCTATATTTTCTAAAATCTTTATTTCTAGCCTCAGATGCCTCTTCGGATAGAAAACCAATGGGCACAATTGACATGTTCTGAACTATGTCTGGCCCATGCATTAAAATTTTATGAAGTGAAGAAGGCATATAATACCATGGGTATAACTCCACGTAAAGCTTAGCAGTATCAAAGCAGAACTCTCGGAATTTAGTTACGTTGATCTTCTCTCCTGATGAAATACACTGCAAGATCACACAGATTTTTCTTAAAAGCATAGCATCTATTCCGGTCAGTTCAGCAGATTTAGTGTAGTTTTCAAAAAATCTCCTTGCCGAGTTGCCATTGTTGGTGGATCCACTGCCTTGTTTCACAACATCGAGAAGTAAGCCCGTTTCTCTTCTTACAGCCTCTTGAACTCTTTTCTTCCTGTCATCAACTTGCCTTTTTGCTATATCACCCCTTACTTGCCATGATTTTATGTCTAATTTGTAGGAAATGTGTAATAAGCATTCCATTGAGCGAATCCAAGCGTGAAGGGTGCTTAAGCTATATTTATACATGTCCTCGTTTGCGTGTTTATCTTTGATTAACTCTAAATTATTCATTTCTTTAGGACAAGCCTTGCATATGTCACACACTGAAGCTGCTGTATTGGATATAATGGAATGAATTTTACCATCAATCATTGTCAACAGCAGTTGGTGTTTGACACTAATTCCATCAGTGATGGTGGATGGAGTTAAGGCTTCAATCTCTGCTTCGATTTCAGCCATCTCTCTCTGCACATTTTCTTTGGTTTCCTTTATAAACTTAAACAATATTGGCCGGCAAAATGAAGTGGAAGATGGTCGCTCGTTTTCCCAAATTGTTACACCTTTTGAGACGAGCCGCAGTGGTACAAGACTAATCATAAAATTACTAGCAAGATCGATTTGCTCATCTTCACTCGTCCTTTGATGATAAATGCTTTGGCTAGATGATCCGTCAAAACCCCATTTGCTGGTCAATACGAGCTGTTGATTGGGATCAACAGGGGTTTCTAACGACCTAATAAGTCTTCTTGAGGTTAAATCCATCAAGGCTTGTAATTTGATTTTTGCAGAGCTCTCTGTAACTGTGAGATCTTCTTTGGCCGGATAGCACTTAATTTTTTCTTTAACCAACATGTAGTAACTCGGGTATTGAAGAGCTCCTTCTTGAGTGTTGAAATCCCGAAGAGTGTTATAGCGCCATTTCGATAAGTTCATCGATACATAAAGAGCCAATGCCTTCAAAGGGGATATTTCCCGTACCTGAATTGATTTACCTTCAATGAAGGCTTTGATTTTTGAGGCCTCTTCTGGATTCTCCGTCAAGTATTTCATAACATAAGCTGTATCGCTTTGTCCTGCCTTTTGAAGCGCCCTTTCGGCCGAAAACATAATTTCAGCGCTGCTACTGCTGCATGAAAGACTATCTTCAGTGCGTCTTCTTTTTTGCCGGTTACTAAGGTCCTCAAAAGATTTACGAGGACTAGGATGTGTACAAGTTGAAGCATCAGATTTAGCAGGAGAAATTATGGGCTCGATGACGTCACTTATATTTTCTGTAGAAGGTTCCATATTTTCATTCTGTAATTCCGGCCATTGAATTGCAGCCTGTAGCCAAATCTCATGTTTCTTCCGAAACTTATCTGTGCTTCTTCCAGACTGTGTCCATTTTGCATAAATGCGGTAGCAAAATCGACGACACCAGTCTTTTAAACTTGTTTCAGCACTTTCACATAACTGAACACAACTGTTATCTTTTAAAACACTGAACAAATAGTTAAAGTCGCGTAAATCTTTATGTGCGCGTGCGCATAAAGCAACGTGAATATCAAGATTTGTATTAAAATTTGGAAAATACATTGCGAGATTAGCTTGGATACAACGAGGTGTAAATCAACACTGATTTTAAAGTTACTAATAGTGACCTATTTATATAAAATCCAGGTATCCCAGGTATCCTTTGTTAAATATTGCAAGGTAATTAGTTATTGTGATAATTAGTAAATGATGCATGCTAAATTAGTGTATTAAGAGCCATTTAGTAATTAAATAATAGCAATGTTCTTATCAGTAATCATTAGTGCATCAGTTTTATATGTAAACCTTAAGTCCCTAATTATATATCCTAATTAGCTTATATCTTCTCTAATTGGCTGCTCAGAAATGTTATTGTAATAAGGTAAACCTTTAGAAAAACGGTTTTAATCAACAAAATAAACAAAAAATAAAAAAATTGTGTTATAAAATAAACATCACTCTTTATCCCAGAAAGTGCACATTTGGCGCACTATGTGTCTTAGTATTAAATATAGCTCTTAGTATTAGCATTATGATATTAGAGACCGCTACTTGAAACAAGCCCGGAATCAGGAGGGAGAGAGCTCGATACACTCATTTTCATAGTAAAATTTCACATTTTCTCAAATTACTCCCGAAATATGGGAGTTATGAAGAAATTCATCACCACAAGTTATGAAGGCATTAAGTAATCGAATAAGATGGCATCATTAGTTTGGCATAATTTTACTCTTTTTTTTCGGACATGTCTACGTCCAACCGCTCCCATACATTCGTTCCACTGTGCGACGGGCAATAAATCTGCGTAACGTCATCACAAATGCGTCCTTAGTAAGATCACAGACCGCTTCCAAATGAACGCACTTGTAACGCAAGCACACAAATATGCAAAGGTAACATTTGTTCACTCTTGCACCTTTACCTTTACGATTAATTATATAAAAAGGTCCAGCAAAATCTATGCCCACTGAATTGAATGGGAAATCTGTGCTCACACGTTGTGATGGCAAATCACCCATTTTAGGACAAAGAGTTTTGCCTCGGACACGACAACATCGCACACAATTGTGAACTGTGCGCCGAGCTAACCTTCTGCCATTTAGCGGCCATACTGATTCCCTTATCATTGATAATAACAGCTGCGGGCCAGCATGCATGTGCCGTAAATGTTCTCTTTCAAATAAAAGTTTTGTCAAATGATGGGATGAATCAAGTAGAATTGGATGTTTTTTATCAAAACTATAAGGTGAAGAACTTATGCGTCCCCCAACTCTAATTAAATTATTGTCGTCTAAAAAAGGTGACAACGATAGCAATTTACATTTACCGTTTAAAGGTAACCTTTTAGATAACGCCTTGTATTCAATTGGAAAACATTTATACTGAGCAACACGACATAGATAATGAAATGAGTCATCCAACTCATTAGCGCTGAGAGCTAAAACCTTTTTGTTATGAACATTACGAATGTTGGAACAAAATCTTTTTATCCACGCGACTATTCTTATCAGTTTGTTTAGTTTGCTATATTTTTCAACATCTATTATGGGTTGTAGTGTGTCAGTGTTAAGGTAAGTATTTAATTCATTTCGCTCAGATAACATTTTATTTGGTGTTAATAATGTATGTTCTGTTATATGAGTTTTTGTTACAGATGCCGATTGTTCTGATTGCTTCGTTGGTGAGTATTTGGTTTTATTTGTAATTATAGGTGTAGTTTTAGATTTAGATGTCTTTTTAGTTTCAGGTACATTATTGATATCAACGGAATTTAGAACTGGCCAATTGTTTTCACCTTTCATTAAATAATTCGGACCAGTCCACCACAGGCTATTATTTATTATTTGATTGACATTTATACCCCTAGAAATGAGATCGGCTGGGTTCATGTCTGTGGGAACATATCGCCATGAGGATGCGTCAGTGAGCTCGGTTATTTCAACCACCCTATTTGCGACAAATGTTTTGAGTTTGGTCGGATCTCCTGTGAGCCATGCTAGCACTACGCTTGAATCGCACCAATGAACGATTCGTGACGGCTTGTAACGAATAGACTCAAGGACACCCTTGCATAGTTTAGCAGCCAGTAACGCAGCGCAAAGTTCCAATCGCGGTATTGTCATAGGATTTATACGAGCTACCTTAGATTTAGCAGATAATAGCCGTACCATGAAGTCATGGTTATTTTCCGTGCTTCTCATGTATACACATGCCCCATATGCCTTCTGTGAAGCGTCACTGAAAGAATGAAGTTCTATTAATTTCGGTGAATCGCATAACACTCTTCTAGGTATTTGTAAATTCAATAAACCATTCAAATTACTCGCAAATTCTAGCCACATTTCCTCTATTTCTTGAGGAATAGCTTGATCCCAGTCTATTTTTTGTTGCCATAATTTTTGTAATATCATTTTTGCCGTAATTATACATGGGCTTAACAGCCCCAAAGGATCGAATATCTTAAATGCATTTGATAATATGCGTCTTTTTGTTATTTTATCATGATTGTGATACGGTTGTACAGGAAAGTTTAAATTATCAGTTTTTGGCTCCCACCCTAAGCCCAGCGTGCTTGATGCTTCACTTATAGTTAATTTGTCTTGAGTATTTAACGATGAATTTTTGAATAAATTTTTAGAATTCGTTTTGTATTTGCGTAAATTAAAACAAGCTGACTTTAGAGCGGAGGATATGGAATTTTGAATATAAGTTAATTGTTCTTCATCATCACAACCAGTGATTAAGTCGTCGACATAAAAGTCGTGTTGGATTATGTTTTTTATAGTTTCGTCCCCACACTCCTCGCCCACCTGCCACAGACAGCGAGTGCTTAAATAGCTCGCACTTGTGGTGCCATAAGTAAGAGTATTCATTTGCATCGTTCTGATGGGCAAGGACTCATCTTCTCTCCATAGGATTAATTGCAAGTTTCTACAGGATTCATCTACTCTCAATTGTCTGTACATTTTTTCAATATCACCAGTAACTAAATATTTATATTGACGTGCTCTTATGAGTATGGAGAAGAGAGAATCCTGCATATTTGGGCCCACCATGAGGATTTCGTTGACAGATATACCCGAGGATGTGGGGACGGATCCATCAAAAACAACACGGACCTTGGTTGATTCACTGTTGTCCTTAAATACAGCATGGTGGCATAAGAAGTATGAGGGAAATGGTTTACTTTTAGGTGCTACAGACATGTGTCCTAGCTCTTCATATTCTTTCATAAACTCAACGTATTGTATTTTTAGTGTAGGATTTTTTCTAAAACGTGATTCTAAATTAAACAATCTTTTTTTTGCAGTATTATAGGATTCACCCAAGTTACTTGGAGAACTATTTAGAGGTAATTTAACATTAAACCGTCCGTCTTTTAAACGGATCGTATTTTGCAAATAATGCCTTTCACAAGCCCTTTCCCTTTCGCTGAGAATGGGTTTGTTTGGGAGTTCTTCAATTTCCCAAAATTTGGTAAGTAATTTATCAATGTAAGACTCTTGAGTCTTGCTGTTTTTTGTAATTATGCTATTGTTGCAATTTATGCTATTCAAATTATTTTTATTTATCGGTCCGGCTATTAACCAGCCAAATTTGGAATTTCGTAACTTTAGGTTATCTGGGCCTATCGAAATTTGTTCATTTCCTAGGATATCCCAGAAAAGATCACATCCAATCAAGATATCAACCTGAGAGGGTTCATTAAAATTAGGATCGGCTAATTTTATGTGTTTAGGTATTTTGAATTTAACATCAACGTGGCTTTTCGGCAAATAACCAGTTAACTCATTCATGACAAGCATGTTACAGATAACATCAAACTGTTTATAAACAGATTGCAATTTAACAATGCAGCTCTCCTCTACCCTATTAGACAAGTGATTTCCGATGCCTATAATATTAATACTAGTTATTGGAATAGAATCAAGTGACAGTTTATCTTTTAAAGATTTTGTAATAAAACTGCCTTGGCTACCACAATCGAGCAATGCACGCACTGTTTCGTATTGATTGTTATTAGGGTTATGAACTTCTATTAAAGCAGTAGATAAGAGAACGTGATTGAATTGATATTCCGATGAGTTAACATTAATAGATTCCGATTCTGAATGTGCATGATTATTATTTACTGCCTCGCTAGGCTTATGCAGGAGACGATTATGTCTTTGTTTACAATCAGGACATGGTCCAAATCCACAAGCCCTTGCTGGATGACCCTGTTTAAGGCAATTAGAACAAAGTTTATATTTATTTACATCTGCCCATTTTTCTTGTATAGTTTTGTTTTTGAAAATAGGACACTCATATATTTTATGATTTTGATTACAGATTATACATACAAATGAAGTTGAAGTATATTTATTAGTAGCTGTTACTGCCTTAATAAAACATTTTTGATATTTATCCTGTTTGCTGTTGTGATTATTCTGTGTGTAGTTATTCGAACGAATTTGATTATTTTGAACCTGCGAAGCCCTTTGGTGGCTGTAGTCTGTTTTATTCCTATCTACAGCTTCTAGCACATCAGCGCGATCTATCAAAACCTTTTTAAAGTTGTCTAAGGTTGGAATATCGTTACCAAGCTGGTTTCTAAATTCCTCCCACCTTAGAAGTGTATTATTGTCTAACTTGGATGTTAAATTGAATATGACACACATATCCCAATTTTCCGTGGGCATTCCTAGACTAGATAATGCTCTTAAGTTTTTTGTAACATGGTCAACTAAAAATCGTAAAGACTTGACAGTTTCCCTGCTAAATGAAGGTATGTTAAACAATGAATTCATGTGATGATCAATCAGAAGTCTTTTATTATCATAACGATCACACAACAACTTCCAAGCTTCATTGTAATTTTCAGATGATACTTCAAGATTGGAAATTATGAGTGCCGCGTCTCCTTCCAGGTAAGATAATAGATAATAAAATTTATGTACCTGAGAGAGTTGCTTATTACGATCAACTAAGCTCAAAAAGGAGTCTCTGAACTCGAGCCACCTAAAATATGCTCCGTCAAAATTTGCAATTTGTATACGCGGCAATCTGATACCAGAGTCACGAGGTTCAGATCGGGATTCATAACAGTCATGACTACATGATTGCATACGGCTGTCTAACAGATCCTTTGCAATGGCAATCGCACTCACCATATCAACTTCTATTTTGTCCCGCTCCTCAAGCTCTAATGACAGGTTCCCACTATTCAAGACTTCAATCTGACTTTGCAACTCATCAAATTTAGCTGACAATTGTTCAAATCTACCAAGTTTAATCTTTAATTCAGCTATTTCCACATTTGTTAATGAGTCCGAAGACGACAATTTATCCACAAAGTTTTTAAACTTGGTAATCTGACCTTTAATTGAGCTACGCCTGACAGTCAACTCGCGTAATTTCTTTGAATCGGCTTCTTGCGTCATTATTTAAAACTACAAATTAGTCAAAGCACAATATGCTAAGTATAGGTAATTGACTATCAAGCAGAGTAACTCGACTACGTTCAGGACAAAACCATCAATTTTAAAAGTTAAATAAAAGAATCTCACGCCCCTCAATTCGACGTCACCACCCGCCGACCAGGAAACCGGGTCCACGCTGCCAAGCACGGATATAACCTCTGCTCGTACCAATGATGGTGCTAGCGTGATGTTCGGAGATATCTGGAAAGTTTGGCGTACAAAATTAGAGACTAATTGGGAACGATACGTTATCTTTTCCTAGAATGGCATGAGAAAGTCACGATGTGGGTAGATGAAAAATCTACTGAAAGTTATTTTGGAATAGTAATTTAGGATGATTATTTGGATAAATTTCGTGCCAACTTACTAATATTTAATTCAATTGATGGCCTTTGCTGAAATACGTTAATATTATAGTGACTTAACTGGATTACAACCAAGTCTGACCAAGGAAAACTTTGACCTTGGGTGATACCCTTCGGCAATACCTAATTAATAGAAATTATTGCACCAGTGGAAGGCACGTTTTTCACACCTTTCAAGGGGAATTAGGATAGTTATGGATATATTGGAAATAGGTAGGTAAGAATGAGGAAGGAAGGGCACTTAGCTTATGATGATCCGGTTCACATGAATCTTCTGCACTTGCTTATTCTTCCGTACACCTGTGTCGATACTTTAGCTGCATCGATGCCAAGGTTTCAGGATGTTCGTTGGTTTCAGCTTCACGACGGGAACTCGGCCTTTTGTGGTCTCGATGATCACGCCACGTGCCAATTCAACGACACAATTTTGATACTTCTTGAAATGTCCTGTCACGGTCGCCAATTTTTATGTCTATTACGACATAAAGGGTCGAATCATCGGGAGTTTGGTCTCTTCAATGATACTATTATATTTTGAATTTAGTTTAATTTTTGATTTATTACAATAGGACAGAAATTATTTCGACCGCTCGTGCGGTTGGCAAGTTAAGAAGTGTCACTTTATAAGTTTTTCACACACCGCCAAGTTTGTTGCGCCTTGCCAAAAGATGTAGGCAATGTCGCCTTGTAGAACACGCTGCAAATATAATGTTCGCAGTGGAGCCTAAACACATTCAACGTATCGTCTAGCTCTGGTCAAACGATAGTTAAATATTCGCTTATTTACGTCCAAATGCGTCCCGGTAAATGGCCTCATTAAATTTTCGTGTAAACCGATACCTTCATTGCCGATTATGACGTAGGGAACTCTCGTTTCTGAGTCTGTTGTTAATGGGCAAGGTTCAGATATTTGTAAACTGCCGTCTAGCGTCATTTTCCAAAATGTCGACTCCTTGAATATTAATGAATCACATTCTTTTCCATACGACCCAACACTAACTTATAGAAAACGATAGTCAGAGTCTACGATCGCTAATAATATGATGGAAAAAAGTCTTTGTAATTCGAAGTCTGATGTTTTTACCGTCCACTGCTCCTAACAGTGGGGAAAATTTGCTTTTGTGTCGAATCCATTTGCTATATGCTCCCATTCACTCACTGTTGTAGGAAGTCGCATAAACTCGTCACTCAAGTTGTTCCTTCTGCCTCGTGTAACTTCCGTATCGATGTTGCTCATAGTTGACACACCGACACGAAAGACGTAATAAAGTTCTTGAAATGTACATTCACATGCTGCATACCTATCAATTAGTTTATACTATTGTTGGCGACTACAAGAAGAACTGATTGATAATTAAGAGTTTGATTAAACAATAAAAAACCATTTTCACATAGGTAAAATAAATTGGTAATTCGTTGTTACATTCTTAAGCATAGGGATAGTCTTCATCTCCCATAGTTAATAAGTTTGATCAATACCTATTGTAGCTATAAACCAATCAATAAGAAACGTAGTTAGCACCCCGCACATCCTCAAAAGGCATATAAATAGGTATGTAAATTAATGGTATCACCCATATAACAGGTTCTAACTCGACAAAAACACACAGGTAAAACATTAACAGGCACCTACACACACATACGCAACAAATGGTATCGCCCACGAGCAAGCAAAAACTTGTCCGAACAGATCTAAACCTGTTGAGAATCAGGCTCATGCTTGACCACAATAACCCGGCCTTTCTTATTCATGATTGGTTTAGAAGCATAAAATATGAACAATTATCAATGGGCCTACCCGCTACTTGTACCCTAGTAGGAAACTACTTAAGAAAACTTGAAATGTAAAACGTATTAGTATTCCATAGTGCGCGGCTTAAACGAAAAGTGTAAGTAATAAGGTGTTTCAATGAAAATCCCCTATAACTATACGGCCTCGTCGGGCGGCTGGTGCGGATGGGGCCGGATTTGGCGGAGAGCCAGTTCGGTTTCCGCAGGGGGCGCTCCACGGTGGACGCCATTATGCGCGTGCGAGCCCTCACGACGGGGGATGCTGTGGCCCGAGGTGGGGTCGTCTTGGCGGTGTCTCTGGACATCGCCAATGCCTTCAACACCCTGCCCTGGAGTTGCATAAGGGAGGCACTCCGGTATCACCGGATGCCGACCTACCTCTGTCGTGTGGTCGAGGCTTATTTGACGGACAGGGCCGTCATCTACCCCGGTCACCGAGCAGAATGGAACCGGCGAGAGATGTCGTGCGGTGTCCCACAGGGATCGGTCCTGGGGCCGCTTCTGTGGGAGATCAGATACGACTGGGTGCTGCGCGCCGACCTCCCTAGTGGCGTCATCGTAGTTTGCTACGCTGACGACACGCTGGTCCTGGCGCAAGGGAAGTCGTACCAGGCGGCGGCCGACTTAGCGACACACGGGGTTGTGACAATCGTCGATAGGATCCGGCAACTGGGACTCGAGGTGGCCTTGCACAAGTCCAAGGCCATGTGGTTTCATGGTCCTCGGAATGCGCCACTGACGGGTTCCCAGATAATGGTGGGAGGGGTTCACATCGGCGTCGAGTCGACGATGAAGTACCTAGGACTCTTCCTCGACAGCCGGTGGAACTTCGCGGAGCACTTTCGACGTTTGGCTCCCAGACTGGAGCGGGCCGGGGCTGCCTTGAAGCGGCTCCTGCCCAATCTAGGGGGGCCAAACGCCTCTTGCCGGAGGCTCTACGCGGGGGTCGTGCGGGCCATGGCCCTATACGGGGCGCCGGTGTGGGCGCCTACATTGAGGTGCCAACCAGCCCGCCGGTTGAAGGCGGCCCATAGGGTCATGGCCATCCGGATGATCCCGCACGATCTCCGGTGAGGCGGCGGGCCTCCTTGCCGGATTGCCGCCATGGGATCTGGAGGCAAAGAGCCTCGCGCACACTTGGGAGTGGCGCGAGGAGGCCAAACGCTGGGGCGTAACTCCGCTGCCGCGCGAAATCGCGGCACGGCGGACAGAGCTCCGGCAGGATCTCATGGCGACGTGGAAAGTGCGATTGTCGCAACCCAGTGCTGGGCACACCACGATTGCGGCGGTAAGTCCCCTCTTTGAGGAGTGGCTTGAGAGGCGGCATGGCGTCCTCATCTTCCGCCTGACACAGGTCCTCACAAGATATGGCTGTTTCGGGAGGTTCCTGTTTCGGATAGGGCGGGAGGAAACGTCCGGGTGTTTCCATTGCGAAGATCGCCCAGAGGACACGGTGGAGCATACGCTGGAGGTCTGCCCGGCTTGAGCGGAGCACCGCCGTGTCCTCGTGGAGGTGATCGGCGGCGGCGATCTCTCACGTCCGACCCTGGTCCAGGCCATGGCACGGAGCGAGAGGGCATGGCTGGCAGTCGCCTCCTTCAGCGAAGCAGTTATGCTCGCAAAGAGGGAGGCGGCGCACGTGAGGGAGATGCAGTACATGCGCCCTCACAGCCGTGGCCTTCGCAAGAGACGCCCTGGGCGTCGGGAATCCCAGGCTGATTCCCGACCACCGTAGGCACGGGCTTGCGGACGGCGAGTAATGGGTAGCTCGCTGTCCGGTAAGGACCAAGCCCGGGTCGACGGCGCGTCGTGTTCCACGCGCGCCTCGAAGAGATGTCAGCAGCAACAGATGGGGCCCGCAAGGGCCGATGCCTGCCAGGGGTGCGGGTTGTTCGAAAGAGATACCGAGGCCCCTGGCATACAGGCAACTGAGGGAACACGGGTGGGTTTTAGTCAGTAAAAGTCTGAGACGCCCTCCCGCTCCACCCAGAGCGGGAGAAGTTATTTGATGATTTCCCACCTAAAAAAAAAAGTGACCAACAAATTTGGTATGGGAAGTCGGAATTTTTATGAGCGTTGTTAGCAAAGTCGTAGATCAAAACTTGTTGCTTGTGACCTCACTTATAACGTGGGCTACTCGTATCAGGTTCAAAAAATTACCTTGTTTAAATAGATAAAATAAAATAAAACTGAACTGAACTAAATTAAATAATTACCTAATTAAAATAAATTGATTTAAACATCTATACATATAAATAAAATTGGAGGAAGTCGCGGGCACAGCTAGTTAGTAATACTTTTTTGCTTCCCCTTTATTTACCAATATGGTAATTAATTACTGACAAGTCTATTCTACCTTCTTATTCGCGTTTCACTTACTAAGCCATTGACAACCATCTTATATTATTATTTACTTGTTTCAGGAAAATATGTTATAAAAAAATGGAATTCGACTAGAGATGCCTGGATACGAACATTTAGTGAGAAAAAGAAATTGAAGAAATCTGGAGCTGCTGCCTCAAACACCAAAGCCTTTCAAATATCACAATCAAATGTTATTTTTGAAAAGGGTTGTCACCCCAGGTGAAACACACGAGAAGGTCCCTGCTAATGCTAATGAAACAAATAAGTCAGACAACATCACGGAAACAGAAGAAAGTAATAAAGAAAACGAAGAAGAACCTGATCAGATTATGGAACAAAGTAGTAGTGACAGACAAAATTTAGCCCCGCCCGTTTCTGAAACGTAAGGTAATCAAAAGAAATGACATGGCCGGATTTTGCCCTCAGAATCAATTCAGAATAACTAAATGTACAGTAATTATTATTATATGAAAATTACTTCTTAAATATACTAAAATGAATCGCAACAACTACATTTCTCTAGATCAGGCGACAAAAAATACCAAATAAATATGTGTGTTAATTGATTTTGTGTAGATATTTCTCAAACTTCCCATTTATTTTGACGTTTGAAGTGTGCGCGCGCCGCGCGCTCACGTTGCTTGCTTTGTTTGTTAGAGGTGAGATGTACTAGGTAAAATGCATACTGAGTCTTAAAAGTATGCGTCCGCCTAAATACTTATTTCCAAAACTAGGTTCACGAGTATTTAGGCCATTTCTTTCCGTAGGTACGGAGTCTTCATAAAATCGAGATCGAGTAATCGGAGTTGAGTAATTTTCAGTTTATGGACTATTAACGTAAATACCACGCGTTGGTGTTCGTATCTTTTCTACATTTTAAAACATGCACTTAAAATTAAATCTTATTGAAAACTTGCCTTCATACTTTACCAACAGGCTTAGAACTGCCAGCGTATTTTTTATACATGATATTAATAGACACAGAGATTTTGTTTTTTGTTGGTACCTATGGATATTAGATTTAGAAACGCAAAACAAATAATCGGCTCGCAAACTTCGAGTGCTGAACCGAGCGTTTCCCAATGCCACCGGAACTGACCGAGGTTGTGGGTCGCAAAACTTGCAACTAGACGCGGGTATGGTCTACTACGTGTCAAACGCCATACGCTTATCTAAATACTCGAGATGCGTTAATGTGGTGCGCTCGGAATAAGTCTTTACGTGTCCAGCCTAAAACCTATACCAAAAACATATTCCAGTATTACGTCTCACCTCTACTGTCTGTCACCTGTCACTCAATGCCACCAATGTGATCTGTGTAGGGATGTTCCGATACCATCAAAGTATCGATACCTACTCATATAATTAATCTCAAATTATCTATCGATACTACTCATATAAATACCCCTAAAGTATCGATACTTACTTATATCGATAATTTTAGATTTTTTTCTAAAGTATTGTTAGAAGAAAATATTTTCAAAGTAAGTAAAAATTGAAAGTAAGGTAATTAGTTAAGAAATTTTTTGTTATCAAACAATTTATATATTAAACAAAACTCTTCAGCATCAAGATTGCCCAAAAACAGTAACTACTCCAGGTATTTTGGAGACAATCTGTTCCTTGTTTGCGACATTGTTGCCCCAGCTTTGGAAAATAAGCAGTCGCTGGGAACAGATGTTGTGACTTACAATTAAATATTGTTGTGCATATTTAAACAGACAAGGAAATACAAATTTCATATCATCCCATTCTGCAAATGGTTTTTTACTGGATTTGACAAATAAAGAGAAACTTCATCGCCTTGATGAGATTTCTTTTTCTTCTTGTGTCCATGAGCCAACTCTTTGTGATGTTTCCAGAAATCATATTCAGGTTCAGGTGGTGCAGATGAGCAACTAATAAGCCGATGATGACAACAATACGTTAAATTACTCGTAAACAATCAATCACTTTTATGTTAATAAAGCTAGACTGACTGCCTGGTGCCTGGGCAGTAAACTGACAAGACAATACCAACCAAAGAATTATCAAAATGGTGGCTCACAGTCAGTAGCCAGTAGGCAGTAGCTATCTCGGTCTCGATCTCCGCTAGGAGTAATAGTGTTCTGTGGTGTCGATCTCGACTCAGGTGAAGTCGGACGGGTTCGGCTCGCCTGGCTAGCGCGCTTCACCAATAGATAACCGAGCGTGAGAGGGATAAAAGATGTCACTCTCTCGTTCTCTCTGATGCGTTCGGAAATTCTTTTTTTTTTGGTTCGTTCGGATATTTTAAATAAGATCAGTCTGTCTGATTCGATTCGATACCAAGTACTTTTGTTTCGATACCGAGTAAGTATCGCAAGATTGATTCGATGCTATTAGTACTTGGTATCGAATCAAAAGTATCGAGTACCTACTCGTATTTACTAGTATCGGAATGTCCCTAGATCTGTGCAGTCTTGTGTTGATCATATCACTTATTACTGTGATGAAGCTCATCTGATGGATATTTTAAACTTGATCCCAGCTATCGATTACCTGACTTTCGTTTACGCTTCTTCTGATAATATTCTGCTGTGCATATTGGACTTATTTGTTCACGATTTGGATTCTGTTCTGACGCTCAGGATGTCAAGGTGCCTGAATTGTAGTATGCACAGAGTACATTTTACATAGTATGGCCACTAATCGAAAGCGAAGGCATATCGTAACAACTTTAGCACCGCAGATACAAAAAAAATTGACTGAATGGTTTTCTGTACAAGAGATACATACCCACTTGGTAGGCTACCTGAGACTATCTGACTGATAAAATTGACGAAAACGCGATTTTATTTTCATATTTTAATAACTTCACCTGCCTTATAAACAGTTTAGTTCTATAATCCGCAAGGCTTTTCTACGTACCTACAATATCTCATGTTTTTCTTCTTCGTTTAGATGAATTGATTTGCAATGCATGTTACGTCAACCAACGCAGTGAAGAAGGTAGACATTGTAGAGTACTGGGCTACCCAATGGTGTGTATTGGTTGTGGATGCTCTGTTATGGCGAGGGGTTACTCAGTGCGACATCACACCCTTGAAGACAACAGACCATTAATCGATATTTTCTTCTCATGGAATAACCACAACCGGGTTAGTGTGTGCTGTTAAACTTATTTTTTTGTCTATTATCTTGCCCTGGCTGCTATAAATTGTTATTCTGTTGTTCCCATGATGAAGCAAATTCCTTATAATTAATGAGTTAGGGTGCAGTCTCACTTAGCAAATAGTCCAAACTACTGCACACAGACAAATAGTGTGCGGAGTGAAGCCATTCTAATGAAAATAGTATTTTTGGTCGCTAACTCAGACAAACAGTCAGTCGCAAACTATAAACTGAGTGGACTGCGCCCTAATAACTACCGGTTAATATTTATTAATACTAACCACATTTGACTACAGTGGCTGTAACATTTCCACCATTTGCTTTAGGTAAAGATGAAGATTTTATGTGTAAAAAAAATTACAAATGTTGTTACAGGATCGGAGGACAAATCTGCAAGTATGGCATCCCTGTTTGATGCGAGCTAAGCGCCACTTAGTACTGAATACACATAGACAGGTGGAAGAACTAGAGGAAAATGAACCTGAATTACCCGAACCACCTCCACTTCCACCAGTTGCTAATCCTGCTGAAGCACGAAAGATGGACCAAATGAATTATCTGCCTAGTTACAAACGTGCTCCAAATAGCCATTGTATTTTTAGGGAGTGTAATAATCAATCAGATAATGTTGTTTAAAGAACGCAATTATTATGTTCCCATCAGTTGCCGAATATGCCAGATACATTTATTTTCTAATGAGTGGCATTTTTTACCTAAGGACACAAATATCTCATTTTATTTTACTGTTCAACGGTCAGAAGTTTTAATAGGACTTCTAAAAAGAGATCCAGTGACTTTTGACTTTAATAATGTGGATCAAATGCCACATCACATTTGTCACCATTGGGCAGGACTTACAGTGATAGAGTAAATATTGCATGTGTCTTTGTGGTGATATGGAAACTCATTAGAGTTTCTATAGTCTTAAAAATAAAGCTGTTAATTCGATATTGTCATCCGTCAATACGACTGTAATCTTTTCTTTGTATTTTGCTGATTAAAACCATTTATTCTAAAGGTTTTATCTTATTTATCAATTTAATCAGCAAAATGTTCTAAATAAAATGGAGAGATTCTTACGCCCCGAAAAACTAGACATTGATCCGTCTGACAGCTCCGCCTCGAAGGATTGGGAACACTGGAAGAGGACATTCGAAAGTTTTTTGTCATTCTGCGGGAAAGATACGAAAGATAGTAAAATTATCCTAGATTTACTCATAAATCATGTATCTGCTAGAATTTACTCGTTTATCAGTGAGTGCACCACTTATGAAACAGCTATTAACACTCTCAATAAAATTTTTATCAAACAGAAAAATATAATTTACGCCAGACATATCCTGGCAACAAGAAAGCAACAGAGTGAAGAAAATATCGACGCATATATTCAGGTACTAAAATTAATGGCAAAAGACTGCAAATTTGAAAAAGTGGATGCCGAAACGAATAAACATGATAGTATTAGAGATGCATTTATTTCTGGCATCAAGTCAAACAAAATAAGACAACGATTACTTGAAAATCAATCATTAACACTCGACCAAGCCTACAATCAGGCGTTGTCGTTGGAGATGGCCGAATTGAGCTCACAGAACTACAATGCTTCAAATTTAAGTTCAGTTCAGAGTTTAAATGAAGACAAGGAACCTATAGCAGCAGCGCTTACTAAGCGAAAGTGTTTCTTCTGTGGAGGGCGTGTGCATCCTAGAAAGGATTGTCCAGCTGTCGATGCCAACTGCCAGATTTGTGATAAGAAAGGACACTATGCTAATGTATGTCGAAGCAAGAAACTTAATAATGTTGCGGTTCTAGTTAAACAAGATACAAGTAATAACAGTTCTGCATGTATAGTAGCAGCATCACCGGATTCTCTTAAGAAAGCAACTGTAACAGCCTACATCCAGGGAATTCGTGCCCAAGCATTAATTGATACGGGCAGTTCTATTAGCTTTATGAATGAAGCCTTCTTTAAATTGTGTCGATTAAAGAAGAGACCTTGTAACCAAACGATTTCAATGGCTTCAACTACACTGACATCTCAAGTAGAGGGACAAACCTGCGTCTCTGCTAAAATTGGAGATCACAATTATGAAGGTCTGAATTTACTTATAGTAAAGAACCTGTGTGCTGATCTTATTATTGGTCATGACATACTAGAAAAGCATTCTTCACTTGAGTTCTCTTTTGGAGGATCAAAAGATCCAATTAAGGTATGCAGTGTTGCTGCAGCATCTGTACCTGCAGTGCCTTTGTGTTCGCGACGACGCGTCACTACATAGTTAATTAGTTTGTTTTTGACATTAACGTAGATTCATAGTGATAAGAGTGATAGTGAAACCAATAAACAGTAGTGACTAAGCGGCTAGTATAAGATAACCGTAAGTACCACCCCTGCAAACCTCATTTGAGTGGGCTATATGGCAGTAACTTATAGTTTCAGTTGCGTCCAGGTAACCTAGTACCGAGACCTAGCCCTGGACGTAACTTTCAATAATGTAAACCTAAGATAAAGCCCACTTAATTGAGTTTGTATGTCGTGTTACTTTAGTTAAGTAATTCTTAAGATTTGTGTTTTTGCTAACCCTCTTTCAGGGCGCGTCACGCCCTGAAAGCCATAGTTGTATAGTTTTAAATATCAGATTGTTTTAGGTCTACAGACCAGCCTGAGATATCTATAATTGGATTTGAAATCCGTTCAGTAGTTTTCGAGGAAATCAACTTATAAAATAAATTTATTAACATTTTTCAGAATTTTTTCGGGTTTCCTCGAAACATTCTTTCAGTATGGGAAGATATAGTTGATGTGGATATCTCAGGAGACGGGGAATTTCATGGGGAATGCAACCATATGTAACATGCCTTGTATATTTTAATAAATTGAGATGTTATATGCATAATTCCGTCATAAATGTAATGAAATCTAGAACAAATAAAACTTAAAAACAGGAAGCAATTTGCGGCTCTCGTTACGGTAAAGATTCATAGTACGATAGTAAACGTGTAATTTCTAGCAATTTGTAGTCATCGGCAAGATTTTTATTTAATTCTTAAATTAATTAATAGATATAGTTCAAGTAGTGTTCTGAAATTGCTTCCTGTAAAACATAAAAAACGTGTGTTATTAATCAGGTAAGGCACCCACCCCTTTACGGAGTCAAAAAACACCCCCTTGCTAGACGAAAGTCTGGAAACTATTTCTTTGAGACGAGTCGTAACACTGGTACATATGGTAACGTCATGAAGCCCGGAAGATAGTAGCCGCCCTGATGATATCTGGAATCTATAGGTGCAGGACGTCAGCGCCGCGCGGACCGGGAGCCCTACACACACAGTGGGACAGGCATACACCCTCACCACACACCCCTCGCGTCCAAGCGATCACGCCCGTCCGGCACATCTGCTGGTCCTTGCGAGCCGGATTTCTTCAGGAGAGATACATGAAGACCCGTCCGGGACATGCCTGAAGCCTTATTCCTGAAGGATTATTCCTGAAGACTTATTCCTGAAGCTTTATTCCTGAAGAGTTATCGGATTCCTGAAGACTTAATTTTGAAGTTTTATCACTGAAGAGTTACGTCAGAGCCTGAAGCCTTATTCCTGAAGACTTATCCCTGAAGAATACTTTGAAGTACAGAAGACTGATTCTGATTGAAGATCCGTTTTGAAGATCTGTTTTGAAGATTCCGTTGAAGATCCGGTTTTGAAGATCCGTTTTGAAGATCCGTTTTGAAGATCCGTTTTGAAGATCCATTTTGAAGATCCGTTTTGAAGATTCCGTTGAAGATCCGGTTTTGAAGATCCGGTTTTGAAGATCTGTTTTGAAGATTCCGTTGAAGATCCGGTTTGAAGATTCCGTTCAAGATCTGGTCTGAAGATTCCGTTGAAGATCCGGTTTTGAAGATCCGTTTTGAAGATCCGTTTCGAAGATCCGTTTCGAAGATCCGTTTTCAAGATCTGGTCTGAAGATTCCGTTGAAGATCCGGTTTTGAAGATCCGTTCTCAAGATCCGGTTTGAAGATTCCGTTCAAGATCTGGTCTGAAGATTCCGTTGAAGATCCGGTTTTAAAGACCCGTTTTGAAGATCCGTTTTGAAGATCCGTTTCGAAGATCCGTTTTGAAGACCCGAATTCAACATGCCGGTAACGAGATCGCAAGGCAAGGCCCCTGAAGCCTGGACAGTGGAGGTGAGCAGAGGCCGCAGCAGGTCGGCCATCTGCCATGAGCGACCACCGAATTCACCATCCACCACTGAAGGAGCCGAGCCACCGCCGCAGTGCCCCCTAGTTCCGCGGACAAGTAAAGACTTACCTGCACGGGCGCGGTCTGAAGAAGCCGAACGGCTATCCACGGTCAGGAAGGGAACCAGAAAGGAAGGAACTTCAGATAGAACATTGAAGCCTGCAGATAGAACATTGCAGTCTTCAGATAGAACATTGCAGTCTTCAGACAGAACACTGAGGCCTGGAGACAGAACACTGAGGCCTGCAGACAGAACACTGAGGCCTGCAGACAGAGCACTGAGGCCTGCAGACAGAATAGAAAGAACACTAGATGAAACTTACAGCCGAACCTTACCGATGACTACCCGGGGTGACGCCCGTACCGAACATAGCAGGCCGCAGTCGACTACGAACGACGCGGTCACATAGGAAAATTTCAAGAGCACGTGAAGACTTATTGAAGATTAAGTTGGAACTTGCTCAATTAGCACTTCAGAGAGCCGAGGAAGAAGATTCCGACGGTTACATGGATGATAGAAACTCAAACAACGAGTACGTGCGCTCCTGGCTTGAAGAGGCACCTGAGCCTGAGCCGGAGAAGAGGGACAACGCCGCCGAGGGGGACAATAGTGATATAGGCCATGAGCAACAGCCCCCCCCTGTGGACTTCGAAACTATAGTGGACCTCGATAAGCAAGTACCATTGCCGCATCCTACAGCGAATGAAGTGAAGAATCGAATCCCACCAAGGGAAATAGAAGCCAAGGGGGAAGACTCACTCCGTCCGTTCATAACGGAGTTGACGTCCGCTATAGCGTCGCTAGCCGACAGGAAAACAGAACAGGGGACACCGAACCACCCCTCGGCGTCGAAGGTCATCATGACCTTACCGAACTTCAATGGGGCCCATACAGAATGGCTTTCATTTCGTGCTATTTACGAGACAACTCGAAGATACTTCAACGACGTTGAAAACACAGCAAGACTTAGAAGAAGCCTACGGGGACGAGCGCTAGAGACAGTGAGCTCAGAACTCATCGGACATGCCAAACCAGATGACATCATGAGGGAACTCGAGCTGCAGTTCGGCCGTCCAGATTCGATCGCGCAAGCGGAAACAGACAGACTGCGCGGATTGCCGCGCTGTGGCGAAGCACCTAAAGATATCTGCAACTTCGCAAGCAGAGTCAGAAGCGGTGTGGTCACTCTGCGCGCGCTGAAGAAGGATCACTACCTGATCAACGCTGAGCTGATGCGGTCGCTCACTGAGAAGCTGCCGAACTCCCTACGTGTACAGTGGTATAGGACGTACACCGAAAAGTACCAGTCGCTGCCGGACCTTACGCTATTCAGCGAATTCATCACAGAGCAAGCTCGTTTCTGCAGTGCTTTCGCTCCACCTGAGAACATCGGCCCTGCTGAGGCAACAACGAGCAAGCGTGTCACACAAAGGACCCATACAGCTGTAGACAAGTCGGCCCAAAAATGCCGTATTTGCGAGAAGGAGGGACATCAAGCTCCTGATTGCAAGAGGTTCAAAGAGGGATCCAGTGACAAGAGATGGGAGCTCGCTAAGAAGTTTAGCCTGTGTTTCCGTTGCCTGCGAAGCCGTCGTCCCGATCACAAATGCAAACCGAAGAAGTGTGACGTAAAGGGGTGTACAGCCACGCATCATCAGCTTCTTCATTATAATAAGAAGCCCGCTGCAGAGAGCGAAAAGCCCGTTACTCAGGAGCAGTCTAACAACGTGGAGTCAAAGGAAACAGTGGCCAGCTCACGAACGACTTCAAGCCACGCCTACCTCAAGATGGTTCCGGTTCGAGTAATTGGACCGGCGGGAGAAGTATCGACATTCGCACTTCTCGATGATGGATCAACCGTTTCCTTGATCGACGAGGACATAGCGAAGCAAGTCGGGGCAGAAGGCCAAATAGACCCTCTGAAAATAGGCGCGATCGGCAATACCACGATCGACACTCCATGTTCGCGAAGAATCACAGTCACTCTTGCGAGCCAGCTGAAGAATAGGGTGCCGTTCAGAGCGCGCACCATACCGAAGCTAAACCTCGCCCCGCAAACAGTCAGTGAAGTGGACGTCGCGCACTGCAAACATCTGGATGACCTGAGGCAGCAGCTGATATACGACACTGGCGCGCCGAAAATACTCATCGGTCAAGATAACTGGCACCTATTATTGGCCAGTGAGATCCGCAGAGGTCCGAAGAACCAACCCGTTGCGTCACTTACGACGATGGGATGGACTCTACACGGCGCACACACCAGAATCCTGGGTCAGCAGGTGCATTACGTCAACCGTCTCACCGCGAGCAATGAAGACATAGATGAACAGCTTCGCAAATTCTTCGCCTTAGAATCACTGGTCATCAACCCGAGACGACCAGACTCCGATCCCGAGAAGAAAGCGGAAGATATTTTGACTCGTCACACTCAACAGTTAGAAGATGGTCACATAGAAACAGCCATGCTGTGGAAAAATGAAAGCATAGAAATGCCCGATAGTTACGGGACAGCCCTCAAGAGGCTCGTCTCAATAGAGAAAAAACTCGATGGCAAACCCGCCCTTCGAGATAGATACACAGAACAGATGGACTCTCAATACCGTATGACGTCCATTATTTTCGGTGCGGCAAGCTCGCCGTGCACAGCCATTTTCGCGAAGAATTCGAACGCGAAAAGGCATATAGATGAGCATCCAGATGCAGTGGAAGCTATTATAGAGAATCATTCTATGGATAATAGAAAATTAAACAATGAGTACGTGCGTTCCTGGCTTGAAGAGGCACTTGAGCCTGAGCCAGGAAAGAGGGCCAACGCCGCCGAGGGGGACAATAGTAATATAGGCCATGTGCAACAGCCCCCCCCTGTGGACTTCGAAACTATAGTGGACCTCGACAAGCAAGTACCGTTGCCGAATCCTACAGCGAATGAAGCAAACAAACAAATAATAGAAGCAGAGTTCCTCCACGAAGCGGAGAAACTACTAGTACAGGTCGTGCAGCAGCAATCTTTCGCTCTAGAAATGGCGAGACTGCGAGAGCAGAAGACGTTAGACAAAGATAGTCGACTGCGGCCGCTGCAAATTGAAATCATAGATGGCGTCATACGACTGAGGAGCCGTATAGCCGCTACTGAACAAATAGCAGACGATGTGAAGCGTCCGCCGATACTACACGGCGACCATCACATTACCCAGTTATACATAGACTGGACACACCGTAGCCTGCAGCATAGTGGGACAGAACTAACTATCAACGAGGTACGACAGCATTATTGGGTCGTGAAGATGCGACCAACAGCGAAGAGGGTGCTGTCACGATGTCTGCAGTGTCGCATTCGCAAGGCACAACCAACCGTGCCTGCGACCGGCGACCATCCGAGAACGCGCCTGGCACATCACCAGAGGCCGTTCACGTACACCGGGCTAGACTACTTCGGCCCACTGTCCGTCACAGTCGGACGGCAACATCAGAAGAGGTACGTAGCCCTATTCACGTGTCTCACCACCAGAGCCGTCCACCTCGAGATCGCCGCCAGCCTCAGCGCAGACGCCGCCATACTGGCGCTGCGCCGCTTCGCTGCTCGTCGGGGCTGCCCCGCCGAGATACACTCCGACAACGGCACCAACATGCACGGTGCCGACAAGGAGCTCCGAGAGGCCTCTCGAGAGGAGGCCAGTCGCCGAGGCGTCGTATGGCGCTTCATAACGCCCTCAGCGCCTTTCATGGGAGGCGCCTGGGAGCGCCTTGTTCGCTGCGTGAAGTCCGCGCTGTGCACTGTGCTCCTGGAAAAACACCCGCACGAAGAGGTGTTGTCCACACTGTTGTGTGAGGCAGAGTACACTGTAAACAGCCGACCACTAACACATGTTTCCGTAGACAGCGAAGACGACGAGTCGATCACACCGAACCACTTCTTGCTCGGTGGATCGGCGAGACTACCATCACCCGGCGTGTTCACCGAGCGAGACGTGGACAGCAAGAGACTCTGGCGACGATCCCAGATACTCGCCGATATGTTCTGGCGTCGCTGGGTCAGAGAGTACCTGCCGGAGCTTCAAAACCGGCGGGAGCCGCACACCCGCGGGCCCGAACTGCAGGTGGGCGATCCCATCCTCATCGCAGACGGCCAGCTGCCTCGCAACACATGGCCGCGAGGCCGTATAGTTGCCCTGTTTCCCGGGGCCGACGGAGAAGTCCGGACCGCTGAGGTGCGCACTGCCGGCGGCACCTTGAAGCGTCCGGTGAAGAAACTCGTCCCACTACCCAAGTGAGACGGCGAGCGCCCCGAGGCAAGTGCCTTGAGGCGAGCGCCGTGACGGCGAGCGCCTTGGCGCGACGAGCGCTGTGGCGGGCGCCTTGAGGCGAGCGCCGCGACGGCGAGCGCTGAGGCGGTGAGCGCCTAGGCGCGACGAGCGCCGTGGCGGGCGCCTTGAGGCGAGCGCTGAGGCGGTGAGCGCCTAGGCGCGACGAGCGCCGTGGCGGGCGCCTTGAGGCGAGCGCCGCGACGGCGAGCGCTGAGGCGGTGAGCGCCTAGGCGCGACGAGCGCCGTGGCGGGCGCCTTGAGGCGAGCGCCGTGGCAGGCGCCTTGAGGCGAGCGCCGTGGCGGGCGCCTCGAGGCGAGCGCCGCGACGGCGAGCACTCAGGCGGCGAGCGCCGCGAAAGCGTGCGCTGAGACGGCGAGCGTCGCGGCGGCGAGCGTCGTGGCAGCAGGCGTCGCGGCGGCGAGCGCCGCGACTCCAGTCATCGCTCACCGGTGCGATGCAGCGCCGCACCGACATCGCTACGAGTCGTCACTGCACTGCACGGCGGGAGAGATGTTCGCGACGACGCGTCACTACATAGTTAATTAGTTTGTTTTTGACATTAACGTAGATTCATAGTGATAAGAGTGATAGTGAAACCAATAAACAGTAGTGACTAAGCGGCTAGTATAAGATAACCGTAAGTACCACCCCTGCAAACCTCATTTGAGTGGGCTATATGGCAGTAACTTATAGTTTCAGTTGCGTCCAGGTAACCTAGTACCGAGACCTAGCCCTGGACGTAACTTTCAATAATGTAAACCTAAGATAAAGCCCACTTAATTGAGTTTGTATGTCGTGTTACTTTAGTTAAGTAATTCTTAAGATTTGTGTTTTTGCTAACCCTCTTTCAGGGCGCGTCACGCCCTGAAAGCCATAGTTGTATAGTTTTAAATATCAGATTGTTTTAGGTCTACAGACCAGCCTGAGATATCTATAATTGGATTTGAAATCCGTTCAGTAGTTTTCGAGGAAATCAACTTATAAAATAAATTTATTAACATTTTTCAGAATTTTTTCGGGTTTCCTCGAAACATTCTTTCAGTATGGGAAGATATAGTTGATGTGGATATCTCAGGAGACGGGGAATTTCATGGGGAATGCAACCATATGTAACATGCCTTGTATATTTTAATAAATTGAGATGTTATATGCATAATTCCGTCATAAATGTAATGAAATCTAGAACAAATAAAACTTAAAAACAGGAAGCAATTTGCGGCTCTCGTTACGGTAAAGATTCATAGTACGATAGTAAACGTGTAATTTCTAGCAATTTGTAGTCATCGGCAAGATTTTTATTTAATTCTTAAATTAATTAATAGATATAGTTCAAGTAGTGTTCTGAAATTGCTTCCTGTAAAACATAAAAAACGTGTGTTATTAATCAGGTAAGGCACCCACCCCTTTACGGAGTCAAAAAACACCCCCTTGCTAGACGAAAGTCTGGAAACTATTTCTTTGAGACGAGTCGTAACACTGGTACATATGGTAACGTCATGAAGCCCGGAAGATAGTAGCCGCCCTGATGATATCTGGAATCTATAGGTGCAGGACGTCAGCGCCGCGCGGACCGGGAGCCCTACACACACAGTGGGACAGGCATACACCCTCACCACACACCCCTCGCGTCCAAGCGATCACGCCCGTCCGGCACACTTTGTTTTCGAATGTTTCTCCCGAATGCAAGCCTGTCGCCATAAAATCTCGAAGATACAGTGAGGATGATAAAAAGTTTATTGGAGATGAAATAAGAAATCTTTTAGCTGAGGGAATTATTGAAGAGAGTATGTCACCCTGGAGAGCTCAAGTCCTCATTTCACAGAATACTAATCATAAGAAACGTCTCGTTATCGATTATTCTCGAACAATAAATAGATACACACATTTAGATGCATACCCACTTCCAAACATAGAAGAAATGGTGTCACAGATATCAAAATATCGTGTGTTTAGCGCTATAGACTTACAAAGCGCATATCACCAAGTCCCGATTCTGCCAAAGGAGCGTCACTTTACTGCTTTTGAAGCACTTGGAAATCTTTACCAATTTCGGCGGATTCCATTTGGTGTCACTAACGGAGTGTCAAGTTTCCAAAGAACCATAGACTGGGTTATTCGCAAAGAAGAGCTAAAAGGAACGTATGCCTATTTAGATGACATTACGGTATGTGGAATAAATCAAGAGGAACATGATGAAAATCTCAAGAGATTTGTAACAGCAGCTCAAAAATATGGCCTAACTCTCAATAAAGAAAAGAGTAAGTTTTCCCAATATTCTATTAATATTCTGGGATACAATGTAGAGAACCACGTTATTAAGCCAGATGAGGAACGCTTAAGGCCACTAATGAGTTTGCCACCACCATGCGATGCGCCATCACTGAGAAGAACAATAGGAATGTTTGCACATTATAGCAAATGGATCCCAAATTTCTCAGAACGAGTTCATGCTCTCGCTCATTCACAGGTGTTCCCATTGAAAAATGAATTAGTTCGAAGTTTTGAAAGACTAAAATCTGATATTGCAAAATCAGCTGTTCACGCTATCGATCACAATGCACCATTCACCGTGGAAACAGATGCATCTAATCATTCTATCGCAGCAACTTTGTCACAATGTAATCGACCGGTTGCATTTTTTTCCAGAATGCTAAATAATAGCGAACTTAAACACTCAGCTATAGAGAAAGAAGCTTACGCTATAGTGGAATCTCTAAGGAAATGGCGTTTCTCTAATTTCGCATTTCTCTAATGAGTTTCCATATCACCACATTCTTCCAGGCTTAAAAGAGAACGATTCAGTTTAGAACGTAGTCTCCATAGCGGTCTGGAAGCCTTCGAATTCTAGTGGACCTTCGTTGAACAGTAGCTGGATTTTCAGTAGCTGTGTGTTCGGCTTCGACTGTTGGGTGGTCTGTCAACTGTTGCTGTTCCTCATCTTCGTTCATACTTTGAGAATCGTAAAAGTCGTCGTCTTCATTACTCTCGACTGAATCTCGGGTCTCGTTAAGTACTTCAGGCGTTTCCTGGATTATCTCACTATCTTGTCCTAATGGTGCTAAGTGTCGATTAGAGATAGTTGATTCTCGACCATCTGCAAGACGCACATAGGAATAATCCGGATTTACATGAAGTAGCGTCACCTCCTCAACGACTGGCTGATATTTATTATTACGGTTAAATTTTCGCATTAGCACATGTTCTGATTCAGTCAACCAAGTAGGTATAGAGACTCCATTCGATGATCGTCTAGTATGCGTAAACATCCGTTCATGCGGCGTACAGTGAGTAGCTGTACAGAGCAAAGACCGTATGGAATGTAAAGCTTGAGGAAGAACTTGTTCCCAATTTTCTATTGCTAGGTTGCGTGAACGTAGAGCCAATTGTATTGATTTCCATAGAGTCCCATTGAAACGTTCTACTTGGCCGTTTCCTCTTGGATTGTATGGAGTGGTTCTACTTGAAGCAATACCTCGTGAATTCAAGAAATTCTTTACTTCTGCCGATACGAATGAAGTTCCTCTATCTGAATGAAGGTAAGATGGCATGCCAAATAACATAAATATCTCAATCAAATGTTTTATTACCGTCGTAGAACTCATATCACTGCATGGGAACGCAAACGGGAAACGTGAATATTCATCGATTACAGTCAACATATATTTATTTCTTGTATTAGATGGTACAGGACCTTTAAAGTCTATGCTTAATCTTTCCATAGGTGAAGTTGCTTTTATTAAGGTTGGATCTGGTAAGTCAGATCTGTAGAATTTAGGTTTTATTTCGGAACATATCCGACAGGAATTAGTCATATTCCTAATTTCTTCAGTGGAATAAGGCAAATTTTTAGACTTCACCCAGTGATTCATGCGCATTATTCCTGGGTGACACAAAGCTTCATGCAATGAAATTAGTTTTTCAGTACGTACCGGTACCGAAGCACAAACTCGCGAAAGTGCGTCAGCCATATCATTCTGCTTTCCGGGACGGTACACTATGTCGTACTTGAAAGGTGCTAAGTCCAAGCGCCATCGCTGTATTTTCTCATTCTTTATTTTGCTCGTCAGTTTATTATCAGTCTTGTCTGAGTAATTGCAAATGAATTAGATCCTTAAATAAAAATGCAAGAGCTATTTAGTGTTTTATTGCCTATCGAATTGTCTATATTTTTGCCAAGTCGCTATGTGGAATTCATAATATCCAGAAATACCTGTACAGTCACGAGCAATAACATATATACGTTGTCACATTTTCTAAAATATCTTAACTTCTAGAATTCAAAAAATATAAGGACGACAATCTGTATATATAAAAGGAGAACTGACTGACTGACATATCAACGTACAGCCGAAACTACTGGGGCTAGAAATGTGAAATTTTGCACACGGCTTCCTATTATAATGTAGGGGAGCACTAAGAAGGGGTTTTTGGAAATTTAACCTTTAAGGGGGTGAAAAGGGGGAATTTTGTTTGTATGGAAAATCTTATTACTTGTGTTAATAAACATGAAACTTGGCACGAACATCTATCTAAGTAAATTATGAAGTTTGGCATTTTTTGTTTTTCCAAATTACCTCCTGAGAGGGGTTGAGGGGGTGTGAAAATTTGTATAGAAGAATTTAGATACATGCAACGACATCTATTGGGCCAGAATGGTACTAACGAATACCGCAAGGATATTTCGTATCAAGGTAAAAAAGATTATGGACCTGATAACCAAGGGGAAAATATTCGGTGAAGTCCGGTGCTACATGTATTCAGTAGAATACCAAAAGCGCGGTCTTCCACATATTCATATTTTGGTGTGGCTAATAAATCACATTTCTCCTGACATAATTGGCAATTTTATTTGTGCAGAAATACCCGATCCTGATCTTGATCCAAAGCTGTATGAGATAGTTAAATCTAATATGATACATGGCCCGTGTGGAAATTTCAACTACAACTCACCGTGCATGAAAGACAAGCTTTGCTCTAAACGGTTTCCTCGAACTTTACTTCGGGAAACACAGACTGGTGATGACGGCTATCCAAATTACAGGAGACGTGCTCCAAAAGAAGGCGGATTTACTGTAAACATAAATGGAGTAGAGCTTGACAACCGTTGGGTAGTTCCTTTTAATCCAGTCCTTTTAAGAACATTCAACGCCCACATCAATGTGGAATACTGTAACTCAGTAAAGTCAATCAAATATGTCTGCAAATATGTAAATAAGGGTACCGACCAGGCTACTGTTTCACTAGGAGATTTAAAAGATGAAGTGAAAATGTACGAAAGTGGAAGGTATATAAGTAGTTCAGAGGCAGAATGGCGTATTCTCGGGTTTCCTATTCATGAGCGTTTTCCTACGGTAATTCATCTCGCTGTGCATTTAGAAAATGGTCAAAGAGTGTACTTCAACCCAGAAAACTTAGCTGATAAGGTATCCTGTCCACCAAAAACGACACTCATGTCTTTTTTCGAATTATGTCAAGTAGATGACTATGCAAAAACCCTACTATATTGCGAAGTACCTGCATACTATGTTTGGAACAATAATCGGTTTGAAAGGAGGAAAAGAGGGGTAGATGTAGCTGGGTGGCCAGGCATTAAAAGAGACCACGCTTTAGGCAGAGTATACACGGTACATCCAAATAATGTTGAGTGCTACCACCTTCGTTTGCTTTTACATGAAATCCGGGGTCCGTTATCTTTTGAAGCATTAAAAACAGTCAACGGCACACCGTTGACTGTTTTTAATGCTTCAAAAGATAACGGGCAAGCTGATTTGAAAGTCGGTAGTACCACAGTACTACCGACTTTCAAATCAGCTTGCAAGACTTTAGAGTTACTTGAAGATGATCAACATTGGCATACAGCACTACAAGAGGCAGCCCTGTGTCAATCTCCGCACATGATGAGAGAGCTTTTTACGATCATGTTAGTTTTTTGTCAACTGGCAGATCCGTTCAGTCTGTGGGATGAATTTAAAGAATACCTGTCGGAAGACTTTAAACGACAGATTGAGAGGCAGGTAAAAAACGGAGTAGAATACCTCATGGATGAGATTTTTAGCAAGTGTCTGTTGGAAATAGAAGGAGCATGTTTGGCACTTGGAGGATGTGCACTAGAAGAATACGGTTTACCGAAACCGAGTACATCAGAAGTGTTTCAAAGTGAATTAGGAGCGTATATTAACGAAGTTAACTAAGATGTGTTTGCCTTAGAATCATTTGTCAATATCAATAAGAATTCACTAACTGAGGAACAAAAGTTAGTGTACAATGAAATTATTTCAAGTACACATGAAAACGAGGGAAGAATTTTCTTTTTGGATGCCCCAGATGGGACTGGTAAGACTTACCTCATCAATTTACTCTTGGCAAAGATTAGAAGTACTCGTGGAATTGCCTTAGCAGTCGCGTCTTCCGGGATCGCCGCTACGTTATTGGAAGGAGGTCGAACGGCGCACTCTGCTTTGAAATTACCCCTTAATTTGACTAACGTAGAAACTCCAATGTGTAACATTTCAAAGCAAAGCAATCTTGCCGAAGTATTGCGTAAAGCAAAAATAATAGTCTGGGATGAAAGCACTATGGCGCACAAAAGAGCTATTGAAGCGTTAAATAGGACTCTACAGGACATAAGAAACAACAATTCTTTAATGGGTGGTATGACAGTGTTGCTAGCTGGCGATTTTCGTCAAACTTTACCGGTAATACCAAAAGGAACGCGCGCTGATGAAATTAAGGCATGCTTCAAAAGATCTTATTTATGGCCCTTTACGAAAATTCTAAAAGTGACTAAAAATATGAGAGTGCATCTGAGAGGGGACATCTCTGCTGGCCATTTTTCAGACCTTCTACTTAAAATAGGAAACGGCATGTATCCAGAAACAGACGGGTTGATAGCTATAACAGATGAATTATGTAGTGTAGTAACTACGGTCGAAGACCTTATAGAAAAAAATTATCCAGATGTAGCTCAAATAAAGGACAAGCCTTTAGAATGGCTACGTGAAAGAGCTATAATGACACCTAAAAATGACCAAGCAGCAGTAATTAATGATATTTTGCTGAAATCATTTGACGGCACAGAAATGGTATATAATTCAATAGACACGGTGGTAAATACAGACGAAGCAGTCCATTACCCGGTTGAGTTTCTGAACACTATTAATCCAGCCGGACTTCCATATCATAAACTAACACTGCGCATGGGCACACCTGTGATGTTACTTAGAAATTTGGAACCCCCAAAACTATGCAACGGTACTAGGCTACAAGTAAAAGCTTTGCATCGTAATATTGTTGAAGCTACCATTTTAACTGGGTCTTCCCAGGGAGAAACAGTCTTCATTCCACGTATTCCATTAAACCCGAACGATCTCCCTTTCGAATTCAAAAGACTTCAGTTCCCTTTAAAAGTTTGCTTTGCGATGACAATAAATAAATCACAGGGTCAAACCCTTAAATTTGCAGGAGTTGACTTGCGACAGCCCTGTTTCTCCCATGGTCAGTTCTACGTAGCATGCTCTCGTGTGAGCTCATCTTGCAGCCTGGTCATATTGGTAACACCCTCCAGAACGACCAAGAATGTAGTCTATAAAGAAATATTATAAAAACTTAATTGTTTTGTTATACATTAACCCGCATATTTCTGGATACATACTGTTTCCTATTTTTAGATGTCATTATAGCTCTTTCACGTAGCCTATTCTTTCATACAAAAACTGTCAGATGTCAATAAAAATTATCTATCGATTGAAAAATCAGCCTTCGAATTTTTTAGAGGAAATACGAAACCCACGCGGACGAAGTCGCGGGCAAAGTGCTAGTTTTATCTAAATTACCTAACCATCAAACTGTGTCAAAATTGGGTATACGTTGGTTTCACAGTAATATAAACGAAAAAAAAAATCAGTAAAAAGTTTACACGTCAAAAGTCATTTTTAAGTATCCATGACAATTTCTATAACATGTATACAAAAGAAATTGTATACGTGTTATAGCAATTTTCATGGATACATTAAAATGGCATTGGACGTGTATACTTTTTACTGATTTTGATAAGTTTAGGTATTCATAAACCATTGTATAACACAATGGTTTCTGAATTAGACGAATTAAGAAACCATTTCTGTATCAGTCCACTGATAGTCCAAGCTATGTTCGATGGTTTTGTTCTTTGCTGTACGATTTTATTTCGGATCCTATACCTAAGAGAAACCCTGAACATAGCTCTCTGAGTGACAAATACAATGCGTTGAACACATTATAGTTATATAAATAAGTAGTGGTTGGTTACTGCAATAAAACAAGAGCTTATAGAATCAAGTGTTGAAATTCGTTACCAAAAGTAATAATAATTGATAAAGCCTATTATAATAGCGTAGTTATACGTAATTTGTTTTGTAAACCAAACGTTATTCAATTATATATTAATTGTAAATGATTTTATTTCTGTAAGTTGGTTGGTACACACGGCTACACATTAAGCTATAAATTTCCAGTATAAGCTGATCTCGCATTGCATTGGATTTCCGTACAGTGCGAGATCAGCGTAAACTGGAAATGTATAGCTTGATTTGTAGCCATGTGTACAAACACTTTTACACGTCAATTAAATTTTTTAAACTGTATGAGGATGATTGATTCTTAATCTCAATGTCACTGTCGCTATCGCTACACATTGTCACTGTTAATTTTAAATACCTACGAGGTATTGGTAGTGAAATTAATTAAAATCTTGTGTAACCACCTTCAGCGTTTATAACATCTTGCAACCTTTCCCGCATTGATGAAATCATATTGTGACATACATTATTGCCTCTAAAACTATCCCATATCTCGTGGACGTGTCTGACCAAGGCTTCTCTGGTTCTAGCTTGGTTACTGTCCCACTCTTGGACCATCAGTCCCCACAAGTTCTCAATAGGATTGAGGTCAGGGCCTTTAGGCGGCCACGGCAACAAATTCACGAAATGTCGGTTGCGATTAAACCAGGCCTGAGTGAATCGAGAATTATGGACCCCTGAATTGTCCTGCACAAAATCAATAGGCGTCAATTCGGGAAAGTATACCTCCAAACTAGGCAGTAATACTTCGTCTAAAATACTGGTATATTGCTCGCTATTCATTCGACCACTGATCTCGGCCAATTCGCCGGGTCCACTAGCTGCCATCCAGCCCCAAACGCCGAAGCTTATCCGGCCACTTCTTCTAGATGGCAGTATATTTTTTTCTAAATAACGAGTATTATTAGGCCGCCATAAAGACAAACGTCCATCAGCAGAAGAAACAAACACTTTTTCATCAGAAAAAATGGCTCTGCTAAAATCGTAGTTTAGATATTCTCGAGTAAATTGTAGTTGCTGCTGTTTATGGCGTGCAGTCAAAAGTGGTTTTCGCGCCGGAACTCTGTGAAGTACGCCAGCTGTGCGTAGGCGACGTCGAATCGTTGAAGATGATACGTGATATGAAGATGATATGTCTTGAATTCGCACAAATCCGTTACCAACCACCCTGTTCACGATCTGCCTGTCCTGCTCCACAGAAGTTTTTCGTTTACGACCACTACTTTTATAACTGTCAATGTTACCTTCATCTTCCCACCGCTTGAGCCACAAATATACGGTTTTTCTCAGAAAAAAAAAATGGATTTAAGTAAACGGTTACTAATTAAGTTATTTGATTATTTTGTTATTTATTTAACCTAAAAACCATTGCACAACGGGCGGCACCCTAAAAATAGCTTATATTGGAATGATAATTCAAATTTAAAGAGATTGAAATAATATAAACATTCATTTGAACTTTTATTATAAAAACCCTATAAAATATAAATTGCAAACTCACCGTAATTCCCAATTCATTTGCAATGTCTGTAACGGAAAGTCCCTGTTCTTTAAGAACAATGATTTTGTGTTTGTCATATGTAGAAATACGATATGGCACATTGTTATTATTCATTTTACTTTATTGATTCGAAAAATAATCAGAATTATAAAACACCGGAAATATTTATCTAGCTCCACTGCTCTACGACAAAAACAACCGTAATGCGCGCTTCTCCTTTCTACGAGTAAAAGATTTGCAATGTTGCGATAGGAATCCAATAGCACAATAGTTTTAGGACGGTATACGGAAAAATAAACAGGCGTCAGGCGAGCCGATGCTGCTCGCTGATGCCTACTAGCTACCTTACCTTACAATATGTAATAAGGCAAATTAATGACAATCCAGATCCTATATTTATGTACCTACACTGATTTTGTCAATTAGGTATAATCATAATTTGGGTTCCTTTTGAACCCAAATCGCGACTTATTTCCGAGCTCAAGCTGCTTGAAACTGCTGTTTTGTAATCGATAACATAATTTCGAAACTGTGCTGTGAACATGTTTTTGAAATTTCCTTGGGTACAAAATAATGTAACTAAAAGTGAATATAATATTTTGGTAATCTATTGTTAACTAACATTTTATAAAAATGTGTAGTTAATTTTGACGCAATTTATAGTCTACATAATTATTGGACACAGTAAGCATACTTATTTTCGCGATTTAATGTTGGCTACATAAATGACATGGCCAGATTTTGCCCTCAGAATCAATTCAGAATAAATAAATGTACAGTAATTATTAATATATGAAAATTACTTCTTAAATATACTAAAATGAATCGTAACAACTACATTTCTCTAGATCAGGCGACAAAAAATACCAAATAAATATGTGTGTTAATTGATTTTGTGTAGATATTTCTCAAACTTCCCATTTATTTTGACGTTTGAACTGTGCGCGCGCCGCGCGCTCACGTTGCTTTGTTTGTTAGAGGTGAGATGTACTAGGTAAAATGCATACTGAGTCTTAGAAGTATGAGTCCGCCTAAATACTTATTCCAAAAACTAGGTTCACGAGTATTTAGGCCATTTCTTTCCAGAGGTACCGAGTCTTCATAAAATCGAGATCGAGTAATCGGAGTAGAGTAATTTTCAGTTTATGGACTATTACCGTATATACTACGCGTTGGTGTTCGTATCTTTTCTACATTTTAAAATATGCACTTAAAATTAAATCTTATTGAAAACTTGCCTTCATAGTTTACCAACAGGCTTAGAACTGCCAGCGTATTTCTTATACATGATATTAATAGACACAGAGATTTTGTTTTTTGTTGGTACCTATGGATATTAGATTTAGAAACGCAAAACAAATAATCGGCTCGCAAACTTCGAGTGCTGAACCGAACGTCTCCCAATGCCACCGGAACTGACCGAGGTTGTGGGTCGCAAAACTTGCAACTAGACACGGGTATGGTCTACTACGTGTCAAACGCCATACTCTTATCTAAATACTCGAGATGCGTTCATGTGGTGCGCTCGGAATGTCCAGCCTAAAACCTATACCAAAAACATATTCCAGTATTACGTCTCACCTCTACTGTCTGTCACCTGTCACTCAATGCCCTGTGATCTGTGCAGTCTTGTGTTGGTCATATCTGTGGTCATATCATTTATTACTGTGTTGAAGCTCATCTGATCAGGGGGGGTAAACTTAGAATCACGCCCAGAGCAATTTTTTTAGGTATGCCATCTATTAATCATGTTCTTTAAATTCAAGGGCAATAGTTCACCTAAGACGTACTAGATGTCTCTCTTTTATGGCTCTATCCAACCATTCATTCCTTCTGAATGTTGGTTCAGCAAATTAAAATTCTCTAGTAAAATTGCCACCTCTGTCATAATTAGACTCCGACTTGGGTTCGTTTGCACACCAGTTTTTTTGGCCAAAATCCGCGTGAGGGACTCTTCTTTGTGTGAATGCGGTCTGGATGAGGGTACTCTGGAACACTTGTTTTTTTCCTGTCCTCGTTTAACCACTCCCCTTTACGACATACTCCCTCCTGATGTTCCTCGCCCAATTAACATTCCTTTCCTATTATCTTTAGCCCATACCCCTGCAGTTAAAATCCTTTATAAATTCATTAGCATTAATAAAATTCAGTTATAGTTGATATTTCTATCTACTTATTATATATATACTCACTGAATGTTCTAACATTTATTTTGTGACGTTTTACATGTACTAACCAAAAATGTTTTGTCCTTTTTTAGCATGGGGATCCATGGATGCCACCGCTACAAACACTGATCAATCGTTGTGTAACAGTTTACGACAATTATTTACTCATACCTTGACATTGGCAAAATCATCGAACGTTATCGATGGAGCCAGAACCTTTAAAAAAATAGAATAGAATAGAATACTAGATGTCTCTACAATACTACTAGACTTATTAGAATAGTTGTTTGAAATAGCTATTTTTAATTTCTAATTATAATTCAATTATTTTAGTTTCATTTTAAAGATTTAAAATATGGGCTAATATTTTTTTAGTTTAACGGTCTATTTCAATTGATTTAAAAAAAATCACAAATGTCAAATTTGAAAATTGTCAAAGGAAATGGACGCCCGTTTTCAAAACCTACGTTTACTTCAAAGAGTATAATAATGTTAATGGGAGGTTTACTTTCGAATTGTTTTACGCTGTTTTGTTTTCTTTGCTGCTAATACGTTTAGCTGAGGCTCTGCTCCTCCATGAAGGCTTGAAGAGAACACCATCAGATTCGTCAGTCCGTTCTTGCGTTGAGAATATTCACGGGGCGAAGGCCAACTGAATTCGGTGTCTGTTTGCGATGTTTGGCCGCTATTAGCTAAGTGTTGATAAGGTAGTGAACGCTATCGTTCAGTGTTTTACTATACCTTCTAAGAGACGATGTGTATTTCGATGCGACACTACAGGTAAGATTTCTCGCCTCACGCCAAAAACCCCTCTTGTGTATATTATCTGAAAATCTTTAGCTAAGAATGTATTGCTATTATGTATATTTAAACACAAGTATCGCTCATGCAATAGAATTCGATTCTATCTCTCTGGTTATACTACTGCTAGTGATGCTGCCTGCGGTATGGGCTCTTCAAAAATTACAGTTATGCTCAGAATGTAATAAGAAATATTAATGATCATTTTGATGAGCCAGCCATCCTACCTACATAATGAGAAAGAGTTACTATTACTATTTCACTAATATACATAATTTATTATCTTAGACAGACACATAATTTATTATTTTAAAACTAAATTATTTGCAGGTGTCACAATCCACAACTTTCCGAACCCTAGAATCTTCCAAGAGCAATTCCGGATATGGGTTAGCTCAGCTGGTGCCTCAGTCAATGGATTGACTGATATGCAAATATATAATAACAGGAAAGTCTGTGATTTTGCCCAAATAGACAAGAATCGTAACAGCCGCTTAAATGCTCTAGCTATTCCTCACCTGCATATATGAAGTAAGTACCTTATGTGAAAGATTCATGCATAATGCATTATTAGGAATATCAATTGCCTAAACTAAATCTAATGCTTCTATTATTCCGAACTAGCAACAACTGCAATTTAAATGAGTAATAAAGGCAGCTACGCATCAGGAAAAAACAGAGAAACTTATTTATGATTATAATACCTATTTCCTATTACTATCTCCAGAGGCATCAACACCCGTTGCAAATAAATTTTTACACCTTTTCATTTTATTATTTCCAGTGCCACATCTGCCTGTTGCATCTACATTTTACTACATTTTGGAAGGCGCGACTAGAATTAATTCTATTTTAATGTAAGTGTTGACGTTCAAAAGTGCCTTTTAAGTGTCTATTTGAAATAAATGCTTTGCAGTTGACCTTTGAAAAATGTGCACAAGAGTGGATTCTATAGTGTACATGATCAAACAAATTAATTGAGTATTCAACAACAAGCTTCTTTCATTAAAAACTAAATTAACCTTTACAAACAATTTGAGAGAATAAATGTGCACATCCATGCTTGTAGATTGATTCAAATTCACCAGTTTTTATTTTCAAACTACTGTAAAATTAATTTCACACTACCAAACATTGTTTTACATAAATCTATCTTTATATATGAGAAATATGCGCAAATGACAATGAAAGATAGAGTACGCCGCCCTAGTGCTTGATAGCTAACCGACCATTTTTTGTGATTATGGCTTTTTAATTTTTCTAAAAAATGGTCGGTTGGCTATCAAGCACCAGGATGGCGAGTAGGTATGTATGGGTGTGTGTGTGGTAGTGTGGTGGTGTGGGTGTAGTTATGGAACAAGAAATCCAGATGGCGCTACTCGCAACAGGTTGGCAAAAAAGTCCCGTGAGATGCCACTCTATTCCAGTATATAATAATGTACTCTGTGCATCTGATGGATATTTTAAACTTGATCCCAGCTATCGATTACCGGACTTTCGTTTACGCTTCTTCTGTTAATATTCTGCTGTGCATATTGGACTTATTTGTTCACGGTTTGGATTCTGTTCTGACGCTCAGGATATCAAGGTGCCTGAATTGTAATGTGGCCACATTGAAAGCTAATTGAAAGCGAAGGCATATCGTAACAACTTTAACACCGCAGATACAAAAAATATTGACTGAATGGTTATCTGTACAAAAGATATATACCCACTTAGTAATTATTTTCATATTTTAATAACTTCACCTGCCTTATAAACAGTTTAGTTCTATAATCCGCAAGGCTTTACTACGTACCTACAATATCTCATGTTTTTGTCTTCGTTTAGATGAATTGATTTGCAATGCATGTTACGTCATCCAACGCAGTGAAGAAGGTAGACATTTTAGAGTACTGGGCTACCCAATGGTGTGTATTGGTTGTGGATGCTCTGTTATGGCGAGGGGTTACTCAGTGCGACATCACACCCTTGAAGAAAACAGTCCATTAATCGATATTTTCTTCTCATGGAATAACCACAACCAGGTTAGTGTGTGCTGTTGAACTTATTTTTTTGTCTATTATCTGGCTGCTATAAATTGTTATTCTGTTGTTCCCATGATGAAGCAAATTCCTTATAATTAATGAGTTAGGGTGCAGTCTCACTTAGCAAATAGTCCAAACCACTGCACACAGACAAATAGTGTGCGGAGTGAAGCCATTCTAATGAAAATAGTATTTTTGTTCGCTAACTCAGACAAACAGTCAGTCGCAAACTATAAACTGAGTGGACTGCGCCCTAATAACTACCAGTTATTATTTATTAATACTAACCACATTTGACTACAGTGGCTGTAACATTTCTACCATTTGCTTTAGTTAAAGACGAAGATTTTATGTGTAAAAAAAATGACAAACGTTGTTACAGGATCGGAGGACAAATCTGCAAGTATGGCATCCCTGTTTGATGCGAGCTAAGCGCCACTTAGTATTGAATACATATAGACAGGTGGAAGAACTAGAGGAAAATGAACCTGAATTGCCCGAACCACCTCCACTTCCACCAGTTGCTAATCCTACTGTTGGACATGAACCACCTCCATCAGCTGATAATCCTGCTGAAGCACGAAAGATGGACCAAATGAATTATCTGCCTAGTTACAAACATGCTCCAAATACTTCTAGCCATTGCATTTTTAGGGAGTGTAATAATCAATCAGATAATGTTGTTTAAAGAATGCAATTATTATGTTCCCATCAGTTGCCGAATATGCCAAATACATTTATTTGCTAATGAGTGGCATTTGTTACCTAAGGACACAAATATCTCATTTTATTTTACTCTTCAACGGTCAGAAGTTTTAATAGGACTTCTAAAAAGAGATCCAGTGACTTTTGACTTTAATAATGTGGATCAAATGCCACATCACATTTGTCACCATTGGACAGGACTTACAGTGATAGAGTAAATATTGCATGTGTCTTGTCTGAGTAATTGCAAATGAATTAGATCCTTAAATAAAAATTCAAGAGCTATTTAGTGTTTTATTGCCTATCCAATTGTCTACATTTTTGCCAAGTCGCTATGTGGAATTCATAATATCCAGAAATACCTGTACACGACGAGTTCTTCGCTATCATGGCTAGCCTAAGACGACGATTGAAAGGTCTAGCCAGAGACTATTATCAATATAATTACCAATACGTTTTAGTGGTATTTTGATTTCTGGCTCTTTTCTCACTAGCTGACTTGACGAGTAATTAATTAATTAAATGGACTTTATGTCCATTGATAATATTGTATAACTCGTTTTGCTTCGTCTATATAACTCCGAATTCATATATAACTCAGATATTTTGAATAATAACAACGTTTTAATGATCGTATCATTGCTATTCAAAATATCTAGGCTCTTTATAAAAAATCCTATTTATAGTATCTCTCGCTTCTTCTCTTATCACAAAACTTAAACGATGTTAAAGACATACCTGTAAGCTTTAATATGATGTACTAAATTTAAATGTACATGCATATTTTTTTTAGGGCAAAGCTCTTCTCAAATTCCGGCCATGTCTTTTGAATTGATAATAACAAAAATAAAAGTTCTTACCTTAAAAATATCGCTAGTTTTACTTCCAGGCACAAGCTTTTCCTCCAGTTTTTGTCTTCCTTTTTTTAAATCCTTTTCTAATCGTCTAAGAAGGTCATCAAAAGTAGACGTCGTCATTCGGAAATAAGTAAGAAAATAAGTTAATGTTCTTGTCTTCAATTTCTTGCAACAGCAATGTATGCCGTACATTAAAATCCATCCATTGAGCTTCTAACGAGGATAGCCGCTTGTTTAAGTATTCCTTTGTTTTTCGGGTTTTGCTATCCTTGTTATAGATAATGTTTTGATGTTTTCAAAACATGTTCACTGCAGCGACAGCTTGTTCATCTTGGTTGTAGATGATAGCTTCCTTGTAGTTCACACAATAACTTTATAAAAAGACCCGAATATTCTCCTTGTAGTTGAAGACTTTTCTAGTGATCGTCAAAGGCTCTTCTAGTAGTCGAAGGCTCTTCTAGTTGTTGTAGGTCTTTCCGGTAGTCAATGTGCCTGTACTCTGGCTAGGTATTTGCGCCTTCTCAATCCAACTGGGGCGACCCTCTTCAGGGAGACCAGCTGAACCGATTTGCTACCGTAACAAGAGACACAAACACTCTTAAGATACATGAAGGCTCGAAGGACCATAAATGTACGGGTTGTAGTAGTACCTAAACTCCGTACACTGATTTGTAGCGAAGGTTTTTAACCGACTTCCAAAAGGAGGAGGTTCTCAATTCGTCGGAACCTTTTTTTTTTATGTATGTTCCCCGATTACTCGAAGATGGCTGGACCGATTTGGATTTTTTTTTTTGTTTGAAAGGGTATACTTCCCATGATCATCAAGTCAGGATCTGATGATGGGATCCTGGAGAAATAGAGAGAACTCTTCAAATTTTATAGGCATATTTGAAGCGATTTGGGTAGTTTTTGGAAGAATACTTTCTCGGAATGATCCCATTTCAATTTGGTGCAGATCTGATGAAGAACTTCGGAGATAGGCAATGGAACTCCTCAATTAATGATAGCAAATGGACTGGAATTGCAGAAATCTCATGTCTGTCTATTGTTTACATCAGTTCATAACATAACATTACGCCGGGACGCTGTGAAGGGGTAAGCAAATGTGAACCACTAAAAAGTGAAAAATAAAAACTTTTTTCACAACCAACTTCCAAAAAAAAACACTAAAATGTGAAAAATAACTTTAATTTCGGAAGGCGGTGACAAAAAATTAAAATACATACTTATCCAAAGTCACCGCCTTCCGAAATTAAAGTTATTTTTCAAATTTTAGTGATTTTTTTTGAAGTTGGTTGTTTTTTTTAGACTTAGATACAGAAACACGTTCCACTAAGATGTGCTAAGTAGTTCAGTTTATTTAAGTTAAAAGTAAGTAACAATAGTACAGTGGAAAGCGATTATTTCTCTCAGTTATTGATAGCTACACAGTTTTAAGTACACTATATTTTTTAATTCGTTAGTCAAGTTATTTTATAATGCTAAATTAATGACGCGCATCGTTGGCTTGGGCCGACCGAGCCGGCCTTTGGTTACCGAGTAAGCAGAAAAATGTACGGCGATGAGACCGTACACAATTTCAATCAGCATATTAAAAGCTATATTGATCCAAAATATCAGCCAAATTGGCCGAACGGCCTGTTTGTGCGGAGTTTGTCCTACCAGTTTGTGCGGAGTCCTTTTCGGTTGGATAACAAAAAAAGTCAGCTGTTTCATAGAAAAGTGCAATACCTATGCGGTCAAAATGTATGGAACAGCAATGTATTTTTTAAAACGACGAAAAATTGTAGGCAAAAGTGTAACCTAAGTCGGGGAAGTTCACCCAAGCATTATGCGTAGGCCACACCGCCAGTTAGCGAGCGACACCGCGAATTAGAGCTCTAAGCTACGCTAACCAGGTGCACGAATAGCATCGCTGAAGTACCATATCTCAGTAGTTCGGCTGTGAAGCGAAGTCGGTGACTTTGGATATGTATTTTAATTTTTTGTCACCGTCTACCGAAATTAAAGCCCACTAAATCGAAAATTGATCATTCTTGGGGACAAAACAATGCATATTTATGCGATAGGAGCCATCGCGGTTTTTTTTCTGGGTGGGAAATCATCAAATGACTTCTCCCGCTTTGGGTGGAGCAGGAGCGCGTGTCAGACTTTTTCTGACTAAAACCCACCCGTGTTCCCTCAGTTGCCTGTGTGCCAGGGGCCGCGGTATCTCTTTCGAACAACCCGCACCCCTGGGAGGCATCGGCCCTTGCGGGCCCCATCAGTTGTTGCTGACATCTCTTTGAGGCGCGCGTGGAACGCAACGCGCCGTCGACCCGCGCTTGGTCCTTACCGGTCAGCGAGCTACCTATTACTCGCCGTCCGCAAGCCCGTGCCTACAGTGGCCGGGAATCAGCCTGGGATTCCCGACGCCCGGGCATCTCCTGCGACGGCCACGGCTGTGAGGGCGCATGTACTGCGTGCACCGCCTCCCTCTTTGTAAGCATCACTGCTTCGCTGAAGAAAGCGACTACTAGCCATGCACTCTCGCTCCATACCATGGCCTGGACCAGGGCTGGACGCGAGAGATCGCTGCCGCCGACCGCCTCCATGAGGACACGGCGGTTGTCCTCGTGGAGGTGATCGGCGGCGGCGATCACCTGCGATTTGCGATGCCCGGCGATTTGATGATTTCCCAACCAAAAAAAAAAAAAAAAAGGACACGGCGGTGCTCCACCCAAGCCGGGCAGACCTCCACCGAATGCTTCACCGTGTCCTCAGGGCGTTCCGTTTGGTTACTCATGTGCCACTGGTGGGATGCACAAATTTGTATTTACCATACACAATTACACGACGTCATACACTAAATTTCTGCTGAACTGAAATGAAGAAATTCGTCCTTTTCCACTGCGACTACGCACAAGAGACATTTGATACTCTCAACTTGTTCAAAATCAGGGCAGCTGCAGCTATCCCCTAGACTAAAACTATAATTGCAATGGTGGGATTTGAGTACAAGTTGTTTAGGAGCAGTTGTTTATTTGCTTACAGAGAAGTTTACCACCTTGGTTTTTTATAATATTAAGGGTGAGCAGATTGTGTTGCAGCCAACTGGTAACAGTGTTATTTCATAAAGTGTACTACAAATACCTACTGACATCTTTGTCGAAAGAGGCAGCCCTGGCAATTCACAATAACCACGCGGCAGCGCACAGCTACAGAGAAAAAAATCACTTTAAGCTTGTAAGGTTAGGTACATTTTCGTTCGCAGCATCTAGAGACTCGATGGTGTAGGCTATTATAGCAGTAGGTATTGAAAATTTTGTATGGAGTGACACATCTGGTAATCTGTGGTACAACGCCTTATTTATTTAAATCTGTTTTGTTGTATGGAAATATTCCATACATTTTACTGTCCTGTGTTATCGTGATGCCCTGCCGTGGACATTCACGATAAGATTGCCACGTTAGAAATTATAAAAGCGCAATTTGGTTCACAAAAGTTCCTTTCTGTACCAAATTTGGCTTAGTAGATTCGAAGCAAATTAGGTGACAGACACGACTGATCCTATAAATAATGGTTCCGTTTTTTTATTCAGACGTACAGATCCCTTAACGTTCCTCTAAATCGGAGTTGAACAATAGGTATCTGGTGCGGGAAAATTTAAAAAATAAAAAACTATGTTTAATTATTAAAAATTTTACTCTTACAATTCAACAGTAATACATATTCTATCGTTGTGTAATACTTACAAATTGTTGACGTAGTCTGTATTAAAATATAAGATTATATCTTTAAAATATTTAAATAACTATCTTACTACGCCTAATACGCGTAAAGGTATAAGTAAAGTGCTTTGTTTATTATTTTGATAATGTATTTTGAGATCCGGGACTTTAGTAATATAAATCAACGAAACCATGGGCTTGTAACCAACTTTGCTTGCTCCAAGCATTAATGGACGATAAAAGAAAAAACTTAATCAGATTAGACTTTATGGGCGCCTGGATATTGGAATCAATTTTCCGAATTCAATAGTGATGGTGCAGTAGGCCATAACAGTTTTCGCGTATTAGTCGCAATTTCAGTAACAAATGGCAAATAATATTATATTACTTCATAATTTAATAATAAACATCCTTGCCTAAAACCCCTTTCCATTCCTCACAATGTTACTTTTATAAAGTAATATTTTCTATAAAAAAAATATGGAGCGTAAACTGAGCAAAAAGAAAGTCTCATCTCGATGGACGGCTGGTCAAATTTCACTGTCACCAACTTTAGGCGATCTATGTAATAAGTAGAGCCACTTATACTACAGAATGATTTTACTAGGAAGCATTTGAATTTGATTTTCATTCAGAGACTAATCCTTGTTATGCTATACATACAATCTTACTTCTATCTAATCCTTATTAGCAGCAAATTAGTTAGCACCAGCATTATAAAGCCAATTAGTTACGGGTAACAACACTGCACTTACCGACGTGTGCGCACGACATTATTGTACAGCTTGCAAGGCGTCAATTACAAAAGCATTTACTTACAAATGGTATGCACATGAAATTTTTATGTTCGTATACTTATCCCACGTTCTCCCAGACGTAAAAAAACGCTGCGGGATTTTTTCGCGCAGTGTATTGTCAACTCTGTCTTGAACCGACCATTGAGAATTCAACAGAGTGCATCCCAGCACATCGATAATACACACCGTTCGATTTTGAACTCTCGGCAATATGCAATGCGTTGAAGATCAAGTGCGCGAAAAGATCGGGCTGCGATTTTATTACGTCTGTGGGTACGTGGAACCTATGGTACCTATGCAGGAAGTATATTGCTGTCATTTTCACTATTAAATTGTATAAAAAGGCTCGATTAAGTTGAACAAGTGACTTATAATACGTACTTACAGTTTATTATTAAAAATATATTATATCCTTTCATATTAAAAGGGCCAATATGTGATTGGGCGTGTTTTTGGTGTGTATGTGTGCACATTGCCGCAGTGTCATCTTCCTAGCGAAGACGCGCTTATAAGCTCATATAAACACGAGCACACAACTAAAAAAATATAGCTTACTAGCTGCACAGCATTTCATATTTATTATAAAGATTAGCTGTTGCCGTTTGCTCGCGACTTCGTCTGCGTGTACTTTGTATTTGATAATTATTTTTAATACCACATATGTAACATCACGCCTTTATTCCCCGAAAAGTTGGGATTTAAACAAATAACCAGGATTCAAAATAGCATACGTCCTTCTCCAGAACTCAGCACTCTAATTGGTTGACATACTTCAATCAAAATCCGAAAGATTTTGAATTCGAAAAAAATTGCTTATGCTTTAATTATAATTAATTATGCAAACTCCAGCCCGCATTACCTAATAACAAGTATGGATTGCGCCATAAACAAGTTTGCGCCGACAAACTCGTATAATGTGAGCTTACTTATACGCACCGAATACATTCCCAATCTGTAATGGCCCTAAGTTACATTGATGGTATACTCTCCAAAAACTTACATCACAGTGGAGCATAAATGCCTGATTCTTGGTTTAGCAATAACTGGACTTCAATCATTACTTACTATTTATGCCTGAATATTTCCCCTAAACCAATTCTATATAATATGTATTATATTTCCAAAAAAAAGTACAAGTTTGTGCTTAGTTTACATCTTATCTAAAATTAAAATCCATGTACATATTTGTATAATTAAGGTCGCTGATTTTTCAATAGTCAGTTATCTGTTATCGGAAGAATAAATCTGACAGTTTGACATATTTTCTATACAAAAGTTGTCAAACCGCAATATTTATTCCTCAGTTAAAAGTCAGAATTGAAAAATCAGCCCTAAATCACCTATAGTCATTGCTACGCCGACACTGACGCGATGCATTCATATGATGTAATAATACAGAGTGGTAGGGATATCGGACGTGCAACCTGTTAACATGATTCTGGACGAAAACCTTCAGTTCTGTCCATTATCAAAAAAAATATCTGATAATTTCAAAGCAGGGCCCAGAATCTTGTGCTGAATACATGGTAACAGCTTGCCTGTATGTACATATTTTTCAAATTTTTATCAAAATTAGTTATTCTTATCCATTACTAAAAAATTAAATACTCTACTTACATTATTTACGTCAACGCAGCTGTCAAGGGGTAAACAATAACTTGCATGTTGTTCAATTGTATACAGACAAACGAGGAGAAGAACCTCTGCGTACTGCACGTACAGCGATGCTAATTAGATTATAGAACAAAACGCTGGTAATGTAAATACCCCGCGTCGACAACTACGTGATTCACTATGATTATTATAATTTTCCGTGTTTTCCTGTGTTCAAACCCCAAGATTTATCTGCCTACTTTGACGCTGTATTGTTAACTTATGCAAGATAATATTAGTGTGCTTAATTCTAATTATTATTTACCCTGGATTGTACTAACCCACTGTTGAAAGCGCCGGTGTAACAGCATGGTTCAAGTAAATTGATGATTGTTTTAAATGAAACGTATTGACTTTAAGATGGGGTCACTTCTACCACTGTGTTCATGTGTTGTGGATGGGGCTTGAACTCGACCACTTCTTTCCATACTTGCTCTGTAAAAACACAATGTTACTTGAATATTTTTGTAATAGTATTAAGATGTTAATTTATTAGTAGCTTATAATAGGGTATTACACTAATTTTTGAAAAGTGTCTTAATTCGATTCTAGAGTGCTAAGTAACTACAAAAAAAAACAACATCTTTATTTGATCGATTAGTGCCATAAAATACATTTAAATTTTACATTTTCAAATTTCGCGGGTAATTAGACGAAAGCGCTGGACGCATTGGACGCCATAATGCTCTGTGGGTATGACGTCAGTTTTCTATCTAAACAAATGCACTGATATTTTATAAGAGAACTGTTTATAATTTAATAAAATTGTTATTTTTCTACTTATCGCTGGTTTGCTGTTCCTGAATGCAAAACATTATTTAAATAAAAATCACTTTGGTTACGAAAATAATAAAAGTACAAAGTTGCTCAGTTGACATGACGTAATAACATGGCGGCTACTATTTCATGGTGTTCAAAAAGAGATTAAAAAAACTGAATCTTTAAATTATATTTTAAATTTTATTTTTTTATTTCATGAACTAAAACTAACATTTTCCGACCGCATTTTGCCTAAGCTATCTCAATAATATATTTTTAGGTTTTTTCTCATATAGGTAAAATACCCTAATTACACTATCGTCTAACTGTTGCAAAACAGTGTAGTTAATAGCTAACAACCGGCCAATAACCGGCTATTTTAATCATTTTGATTTACCGTGTCACTCTCACAATTGAGACGAATCTAACTCCATTTTTTTTTAATGTTCACTTTTGTGAACTTTAAAATCAAACATATTAAATTAACCCAAAATTTCTCATAAATTGAATGAATGACGTAAGCTTATATTTAGAGTTTCAACTTCAAAGTATTCAATCATTTTAACTATACAAAAAGCTAAGCCAGTAAGTAAGCTTTAGGAAATCCAATAAACCCTTTGCTTAAATCGCAATTTTCAACAAGGTTAGTCAGTAATCTGATTGAGTTATAATTATCGTATCAAATTCATCAGATAAGCCACCCCAGCCCACAAACAGAACATTTCTTTTTATTATATTAGTAGGCACGATAACGCGTAAGGCTGTGTCCTAGTATAAGCGATGGTCGCGATCATTTTTGTTACGCCGGGCGGCGGACATTTTTACTGTCCGGCTGTGCAGAGTTATGCCGACTTGAACAAGTGTGTAGCACCACTGACATACCTCCCACATGTTCGAAAAACTGGAAGGTCCTCTGTGGATACGGCGACGCGTTTAGATTCGCCCAAGGCGATCATGCGACGATCGCTTATATTAGGACACGGAGTAAAAAATCCACATTTCGTCGACGAAAAGCCTACAAGCGTAAACCGCACGCATGCACTCCACTTCTTATCAAAAACGTACTGATAACGTTGTTTTACGAACTCAATTAGCATGTTATTTAACGGTCCAGCTTGCCATTCAAAATACGCAAATTGAAAAACAGCGCCACTAAAAATGGCAAAGCCGCCATCCTTTCGCGAATGATCTGGAACAATTACGCCATCCAGAGACGAAAGACTATTTGTAGTAATGTAAAGCCGCGATTCATTTTTAGAGCGAGGGTTACCTTTCCACTTGTCAACGGGCAGCTCCATATCCTCAAAGCTCTGGTCGTACTGCGCGGACACGGGCTCATCGTCCGGGTCGGCGTACTGCGCCAAGTACTCATGCGCAAGTGCCTGCTCTGCGGTGATACGCCTAGAACAGTACACTTTGTCGTGAGAAGAGTAAAAAAAGAAAAGGTTTATTCTGGAAGCTCAAAGGAAAAATTAAACCAGGGCCTGAATTCACTATGACCACTTAACGATTCCTTACTCGTAACCACGTCAATCACACACGAACTCTGCTAATATCGTATTAATAATATCGACAAATTGTCTTGGAACATACAGATTTGACATTTCAATTCTTTACCGTTACATTGGTTTCTAAAAAAATCGATATTGACGTAGTTTGAACGTAATAAGATTCCGCGGGGAATCATTATAACGATACAGAATTGGCCTGTACGAGACCAGAAAAGGCTCGTATCTCAGCATAATACTGCGAGATAGAAAACCCAAACATCAATAATCTTATGCCAATTGCATTCGTAAAGAATAAGAGAATTAAGGAATTAATATCGTGTCTTTATGACGGCCAAGAAGCTAAAGTGGAAGGAATATGAAAATAGAACACACAAGAAAGTAAATCAGCTTTTAATGAGCTTTGTGAATGTAAAACACAAACTCACTCAACTGATTCAAAGTATCGGTTGTGTCTCATTCATATAAAATTTCATGCATCTGTACCTAATTTAAAATGTACCAATAAACGTATTCAAATGATATTCATTTTTGTTCAAACTCTGTATGGTAAAAGGCGAACAGGTTTTACTTATAAAACTGCGGCCCACAACAACAGTAAGTCATCAAACCCAAGAATAACCCACAGACACATTTTCGTCTTTGAGGAAAATAGTTCATAAAACATCGACTCTTTTTACTAAATAATATTTCTCGTACCGCAATATTACACGACTAATTTTTAGTTTCTTCCACAACTTAATTACGTAACACACAATTAATCACAATCTGAATCATTTTGAAGGAGGCAAATCCGTTCCTTCATATTTTCGAAAAGGTTATTTGCAACGAACATAGAACATCGAAAATAGAGCAGCGGTTGTTGTTGCAACTGTCAAAATGAAGACAATTAATCAATTACCCCGCTGGTTTCTGGTTAGCCCACACCCACTGTTACAGACTGGAGAAGCATGGCACAACACAAAAGGGCCTTTGCCCACCAATGGGTGGAACAAGTCTGCCGATGATGGTGATCACATACTTGTCAGCGTCCAACTCCAACATCAGCTCAAGCAGGTTGACGGCCAACGGGTTCGCGCCACGGAACACCTCGCGGAAATCACGCCTCTTCAGCGCCGGCAGCGACTGAATGTAGTTCCTAGCCTGGAACATGGCAACACCAACGCACGTTATACCACAATATTAAAAGCGGGAATGTCCCTGTCAAGATTAGCAACGGGAATTACCGTTACGTGAATACCAAAGGGGTAATCAATGAATGCGTCTGTACGTTTGTGACTCTGTAATGCCGAAACGGCTGTAAGGATTTAGATATTTCTATTAGGTGTGTAATATGTGTTATGTCTCTGAAATATACTTAAACCGAATTTTTAGTTCAAAATTTAAGAACCACGTACGAAGCACGCGGGCTGCCCCATTTATGTAACGCATCAATTAGCATGACTGTGCTTTACTATACGTTTTAACTACTTCTTAATCGCGCAGAATGAACAGCGCTAATCTATATACTAATAATAAAGCTAAAGAGTTTGTTTGTTTGTTTGCTTGAACGTGCTAATCTCAGGAACTACTGGTCCGATTTGAAAAAATATTTCAGTGTTAGATAGCCCATTTATCGAAGAAGGCCATAGGTTATATAACATCACGCTAAGACCCTTAGGAGCCGAGCAAAGAGAAAAAAGTCATGAATACGAAGTACTCGCACGGGCAGGTGAGGCGAGTGACGGGGTGGGTTGGGGAGCAAGAAATTTGACGCGAACGAAGTCGCGGGTAGAAGCTAGTACAGCATATAGGTGCATCAACATTGAAGTGAGCGCCAATTACCGCGTGTGGTAAAAATATGGCTATCTATAAGGATAATAATATATCCTACATCGACTCGGGTAAATATTATCTACCTGTGTATAATAAACTATATTATGATTGTTTGTTGAACCTTGGGTCGATACAGAACCTCCCTTTTTTCGAAGTCGTTCAAAGATACAGTTGGTTATTTTTTCGAATTTGACTTGCTTCGATTTGCAGTTTAAGAAACTGTTCAAAATGTTTGAAAGCAGTTTTACTTAGTTTTGAAAATAATCGAGTGTTTCTATTGAGTCAAAATTGTTAGCACCAATATTTAGGCCATTTTCAACAATTATAATAACTGCTCCAGTTGCATTGTGCAACTGGCGTCGTAGGCAACCTAGGCAGATAAAACATGAATTTAATAATAACTGCAGATTTATGACTTTTAGTAAATAAGCGAGAAATTAAATTCCGATTGAAATAGAATGCTTAACTGGGGAGAAAAAGGTCAAGACACAAAAGAAGTACGCAAAACTTGAATCACGTTGTTTTTGTTCTGAAAAAACAATGTCGGAACTTCGACGAAGCCCTAAGAATTGTTTAACTTAAGTGGCAGTGGGTGGGGCACATTAGTCGCAGAACGAATGGCCAAATCGTTTTGGAGTGGAGAACGTGTACCTATCGGAAAGCACAGTGGATAGACACACCACAAGGTGTACCAACGATTTGGTGAATGTCGTGCGAAGCCGCTGGATGCGGGAAGCGCAGGACCTATACTTGTTGCGATGCTTGAAGAGGCTTTTGTCCAACAATATACGTCTATCGGCTGAGATGATAATAAATGGAAGGACTTATGCCTCTACGTGAATTAACCAGTGTCGAAATGATGTCAGCACTAATACGAGCTGATGGCATAGCACCACTCGTTTTAATAAATAAAGTTATTAATGCACTTATACCAGGATATCTCTTTGGACAAATATGACCTATAAAACTATATTATTTTTATTAAGCATTAATTTCATGAATGACTCATTCTACACAAACGTAATTGCCATAAGCACAAATTGACGAACACATGAAACTGGCACGCCACGAACATACAATATACAACATTATGTACACCATCTTTTCTTAGCTGAATAATCTTTGCTCATTAGAGGTTTACAATGATAATGATGACGATACATTACATCTATTCAAACAAGACACAATTTTTACAAAGTAGGCGTGATTATTGTTGCGCGCCTAAAAACTGGCGATTATTGTTAATATTTATATTTTTTTAGTAATATTGTGTTGTTTCGCATAATTATCAGAAAGCGTCCAAACCAACATTAAAATCTGGCGTGTCTGTGTATTTAAAAAAAATTAAATGATTAGTTGCCTTACTCACCTCTTCACTAATTATTTTGTCAATAGCCTCTTGATCAGGTCTTCCGCACAAAAACAATATTCTTGTGAGGTGATCAATATCTGAGTACACGCATGTTAAGGTTACACAAGCACCAAACTTACACAAGCCATTTATTGACACGACATAACAACATCAAATTAAGCGAGTTAATGGCGAAGCTATATTTGCTAATGCTAATAATAATGATTTGTACACTTAATTTTACACCATATCACCGTTGCAACAATGAATGGAAGCTACTTACAGACTCTGAAGATATTTTCGTCATAAACTCCTGGGCAGGTGTCCCAAGTACCTCCATGATCAAATTCAATTGATGGATATCTGTCTCATCCATTAAGGTGAAAGCCATTGAGGGTCAAAAAATTATAAATTACAAGCTAGGCTGTAAATCGAATGTAAATCAGTAGAAACACAAATACTACCTCCTATCATAAAAATTTAATACATTTGTTTTATTGAACAAACACTGATTGCCTGAAAAGAAAAGATTAGATTGGAATTTAAAAAAATGCAGATGACGAAAAGTTACAAATAAACAGTGGCCAATGAAAAATGTTGTTTAGGGTTATGTAACAAGTACATTTACTTTCCTCAGTTAGCAAAATGGATTTTGGAGTATTTCTGTTAACCCTACTCATATTATATACACAAAACGATGAATCTACATCAGCTAAAGATAAAATGTTATTACAGGGTTTCTAAAACCAGAACCTATGTTTTATTACAAGGATGAAACAGAGCTCATAAGGTATTTACAAAAAAAAAATCTAGCAGAAAGTAAATTGCATGCATAATCAAATTCTAGACATTGAGACATGGAAAACTGTTAAAAATAAAAGGATACGGTCTGACCCTGGGAACAAAGTCCGCCCAGTCAGTAATTCAGCCATGATGCAGCCAACTGACCAAATGTCAACTGTCTGGTTGTAATGCATCCAGTTGAGCATGATCTCTGGGGCACGGTACCACCTACAAAGTTGTTAGTAAATAAATGAGAGGCTATACGGCCACTGGCTACCAAGCACTAGGTGACAAATAAATAACCATAACGGAGGTATTCAGGTTTGAGTTATCAAGTAGGTTGAAGAAAGTTTGTCTAAACAGAACACAATGTACTATTACCAAACTAAGCAATTAGGTACATTATTGACATAGCATTTGACCTTGACTGAAGTTAAACAGTACTAATTTAAAAAGTAAATGTGGCCTGCAGTAGTTTATCTTATAGAAACAAATGTATCTACGTACCTTGTAGCTACATAGCCAGTCATCTCTGTCTCAGTTGGCCTGGCTAGTCCAAAATCTAAGATTTTCAACTCACAGTCCTCATTGACAGCAATGTTAGAAGGTTTTAGATCCTACAATATTAATATTTGTGTTAAATAAATGAAATGCCACAAAGAAATGGCAAGTGAAGTTAAACCATGCAAATTATCTAGATTCTAAATAATTTTCTGATTATTATTAGGGAATTAGTTTAATATTGATCTACATTTTTCCTTGTGATGTAATGAACGGACACAACATGTGAATGACCCAATTTCTGTTGAATGTCTATATGAATTGGAAAAGGGTATAGTCAACTATTACAGATACATACCCTGTGAATGATTCCTGCTGAGTGAATATATTTAAGACCACGGAGAATTTGATAAACCAGGAATTGGACATGATCATCTGAGAGTTTCTGAGTGCGAACAATGTTGTTCAAGTCTGCTCCCATCAAGTGTGTGACTAAATATACTTGTTCAAACTCTGCCAGAGTTTTTTCAGGGCTGAATACATCCAGCAAACCTGTACATATTAAACAGATAACAAATTATAGTGCTGTAATTTATCAGGATACTAACAGTTCATCAGAGTAAACAATGTTTTATTTGATTAGTCTCTAGTGAGATTCTTTCAGAATTGATGCCCAACCAAATACGTAGATAATAATTTGGCATATTTACCAATAACATTCTCGTGGTTCATGTGCTTCAACATTCTTAGCTCGCGGTAAGTCCGCTTGGCATGCACGGCAGACTGGAATGGTCGCGCCAATTTCTTAATTGCCACCTTCATATTATGCAGAGTGTCGATTGAGGAACTGTAAACAAATTGTTGTTCATTTCAAGAATAGACAAACAGCCTACTATATTCTGCTCGCCCACGTAAGGGTAATGTACCTACTTAATTCACATTCTGTTGCTGAGCATATATTTTACGCTATTGAATAATTGATATAAATAAATGCAGCACTTTCATTACACTTTTAAACTGGCATATTGCCGAATAAATTCTTAAACACATACCAGACTTGTCCGTAGGCACCTGATCCCACAGGTGTAAGCATTTGATATCTTTCCGGGACAATCCATTCTGTTTTATTAATTTCCACCTTATGGTACCGAGGCATCTTATCTTCTTCAGGGTATTTTTATACACCACACTGCCTCTAGCAAAACGAAAGAAAAAGATAAAAAACGAAATATATCTTTTTTTTTGACACCGACTGATCTTTTTCAACTGACTGAATGAATGAGTGAGTATGTCCTATGTCCTCCCGAAGACCCGAACCCCGATAGTACTCTTTGGTCGGCAGTCTGTGGTACGTCCGAGTGATGGCAGATGAGGATTATTAGTATTGTAGCTAAAATATTGTGCTACCATTATCAACCACTTTTTGAGCAAAACCAAATAATATGGTTTGGTTAGTCTGATAGTTGTATGTGGGAGTTGTCGTGTGTGGTGCCCAGGAACCAATAACATTGAACTTGCTTTGGAATAGAACGCGATATCTGTGTGTCGCTGATTATATACTATCACAAAAAATCATTCTTCTTGTGGTTCACCAGAAAACTACTAAATATACTATTTATTCATCAATAACAGCGAAATTGAGGACAGGTTTTTGATTGGGGACAAAAACGACCACTTCTTCACTGTAGATGTCACTACAATCCAGCGTCTACGAATTTGACAGATAGCTGTCACCATTTATCTTTTGATAACAAGCGACTTCTGTTACATAAAATACACAAAAATGTTAAATGATGAAAACGTGAGACAGTGTGACTTCCTACTATGTGCTATCCTTTCTATCCCTGACGACTTTTATGACAGAAATTCGGATACAGGTGGATGCCCCCAAGTCCCAGAGAACTAAGTCTGTTTTCATTATTTTCAGGAAATTTATTCAACTTCTCTGAGGTTTTTCAGTAAGGAAGATCATCCTTGAGTTGGTTTTGAAATTCAATCAGGTTAAATCTGCCGTACGCCTGTAGTCTTCAACAAAAAAAGTCAACAAACATAAAATAACCTAAAAACAACATACATTCAAACATAAACTCACGCCTTTTTCCCATGGGGGTAGGCAGAAACTACAAAACGCTATCCGCTACGATCCTTACACACTACTTTTGTGTGCAAATAAGTGCGGTGAACGGAAAAGTAAACCACAACCCACGCACCCATACTAAACAGTGAACCAGTGAACGAGTAAATGCAAGTCCGTATGCCACGCTCGCGCAATTTCTCATAAAAGTTTCATTTGCTTTTATACCACCTGTTTGTGCCCCATAGGTTTTTACGTTCATTTCATACCTTTTCTCTGCATTCGAACTTTAATAGACTCAACACATAGCCCTGTGAGAAACTCTCATTTCATTAATGCATTGACATATAATATTAGCACTTTTACAAATAAAATGTTAGTAATTTTGCAGTTTTAGTCGAGAAGCTAGCTAGATTGATGATTATAAACACACCGTTAATTTCTGTCATTACTCGATAGTGTGTTTCACAAATTAAAATTAAACAAAAATAATGTGTCCACACGGCTACACATCAAGCTATACATTTCCAGTTTACGCTGATCTCGCACTGTACGGATATCCTACACAATAAGAGATCAGTTTATACTGGAATGGTATAGCTTGATGTGTAGCCGTGTGAACGACTTGCAGTGAGACCTACTAGCAGATGCGTTCAGGAAAATAAAAGTATCTACCATTAGTTTATGAGCAGATTCAGTGGACAATTACTGACAATAATCTTCCTATCAGAAAAAGTTCAGAGTAACACCTCAAAAATAAACATAAGCAAAACAGTGACGCTTTGTAGACGTGAAACTGTGCTTATACTTATGACGAGCTTTCAGATTTTAACCCCATTCATAGAAAATGGGGTTAAAAACTGAAAGCTCATCATAGATATCAGCACAGTTTGGTAGCACTGTTGTCCGTCGACAAACCGCCATAAATGTGTCGAACACAAATTAAACGAAAATTGGACAAAAATGTATGCTACTTGGAGTGAAGGTGAACTAAAAGCAGAGATAAGGAGAAGGGAAATGTAGGCCACTGTTAAAAAAGTAGTTTTAGTGTAAAAAACAATTTAATGAAATTATGAAAGTTTTATGCATTTCTCAAAAATGTTATAATTCTAGGCACTCCTTTTTCTTTGAAAATGTACATTTGCAAAGAAAAAGGTGTGCCTAGAATTAGTTACAAAAATACCTATGTCTTTTTTCAAACATAAAAACAGTAATAGTACAATTTTAAAGAAAAAATCATAAATTTTGAATATTACAAACAGTAAAATGTGTAATCTTATTTTTGAACCCATTACATTTCTGAGCAGTGTTTTCTACTCTTCATACAAAAATCAAATTGCCACCCCCTAAATCAAGTGTTTGTTGCTTCATAAAATATGAAATGTTGCGATAAAACAGTGTATGTGTTGAAAATAGGTTGGAATCATCATGCGTCCCATAGAGTTAGTTTTTGTTTTTGTTACTAGGTAACAACTTGTTTATAATTTTCTGTGTCAGTGTGATGTCCTAATAAAATACAATGATAATATTCAAAACCAACTGCGTGTTAACTCTGTCGTTTAGCTCCCTTTAGTACACCAATTTACAACAGGTTATGGGCCCAGGTACGTAGTCTCGTTGATACTAAATTTTAGGGACAGTTATATGTATTGAGAATAAAAAATGACGTCGCAAAATACGACGCAAATTTCCAAGTTGTCGGGGCAAGAAAACTACGCTACATGGTCTTTTTCTATGCAAATGCTCCTTATCGACAATGATCTGTGGGATTGTGTTCAAGATACGTTCAGTGCGACCTCAAATGAGTTGGTGAAGCGGGATGCTAGAGCAAGAGCCAAGATCTGCCTGATGCTTTCGGAAGGCATCTACCCCCTTGTGACGGAAGCAAAGACGGCACGAGAGACTTGGCTGGCACTAAAAAATGCCTATGCGGATGCTGGACTAATGCGCAGGCTTTCGTTGCTGCGAAAAATGTTTCGCATCAAGCTGGAATCGTACCCAAGTATGGAAGCCTACGTCACGGATGTTCGAGCGATTCAGCAGCAGCTGCGAAGCATTGGTGCCGGACTTGACGATGAGTTTGTTGGAATAATAATGCTGGCGGGATTGACGGACAACTACAATCCGTTAGTAATGGCCATAGAGCATTCCCGCTCGACAATTACCTCAGAACTGGTTATATCAGCACTTCTGAAGGAGGGTCAACGTCAAGAGTCGAATGAAGCCCCAAGGGATGATTCGGCGCTAGCATCTAGCGCTGGTGGTAGTGGAGGAAGAGAACACACCAGAGAGATTGTTTGTCACTTCTGCAAACGGAAGGGCCATTTCAAGTGGCAATGCAAGCAGTTCAAGGCCAAGCAGCCGGATAAGAAGAAATCAAATGCGAATTCGGCCATGATGACCAGTGTGAACGCGAATTCAGACTTTTTGACCTTGTTGTCATCTGTTGGTAGCAGTGATAACTGGGTGTTGGATTCAGGAGCCACGTCCCACATGACACCGGTGAAATCCCTCTTGAACCCTACGAAATCTTGCTCCAAAACGATAACTTGCGCGAATAGCGAGAAAATTGTTTCGACTTCGCAAGGTTCTGTGGAGTTAAACCTGCGTCACGGGGAACGTGACACTGTAGTGAAGATGAATGATGTTCTTCACATTCCTGAACTAATTACCAATTTAATGTCTGTAGGAAAGTTTGCAGATGCAGGAAATATTATTGTTTTTGATAAAACCAAATGTAGTGTTTTTAACAATAATGTAAAAATAGATGGTAAGGCATTGTTTACCGCACCGCGCCAAAACGGACTTTATGTTATAGGTTCCGGTTGTAATCAGGCTACAGCTCTTTTAGGGGAAGACAATCAGGACAAGTTTGAATTATGGCACCGGAGATTGGGCCATTTGTCTGCCGCGCAAATGTACATTTTGAAAAGAATTGTCCAGGGCCTAGATTACGGCAAAAAGGGAGATGGAGCCCCTTGTGTTCCTTGTAGTCAAGGAAAGCAGTGCGTAAAAAAGTTTCCAAAACGGAAGAAGTCTTTTAGAGCCTCCGGCATGCTGGACTTAATACATAGCGACGTAGCTGGTCCAATAGATGTAGAGACTTGGGGAGGAAACAGATATCTCCTCCTGTTCATTGACGACTTCAGCCGAAAGGTTTTCGGTTACGTCATGAAGCAAAAGACTGAGGTGTTAGAGAAGTTCAAGGAGTTTAAGCGTCTGGTAGAGAACCAAACCGAAAGAAAAATTAAACGGTTTAGAAGCGATAATGGTACTGAGTATACCATAAGGAGTTCCAGGCTTATTTGGCCAAATATGGAATTACGCATCAGACGAGCGTTACTCATACTCCTCAACAGAATGGAGTTGCGGAAAGGACGATCCGCACCATTACTGAAAAGGCGAGATGCATGCTCCATGACAGTAACCTAAGTAAACGGTACTGGGGAGAAGCGGTGGGGACTGCGATCTATTTGAAAAATCGCTCACCCACATTAGCAATCGCCGGGAAAGTTCCCGAAGAAGTTTGGACAAATCATGAGGTGGATTTTACCAATTTAAAAGTTTTTGGGTCCACAGCTCAGGTTTTGGTGAAAGATAATAGCCGAAGGAAATTCGACTCCAAGACCCGTGAGCTTGTCTTCGTTGGATACAGTGAAGTACAAAAGGGGTACAGATTTGTCAACCCGGTCAATCCGCGCCGCATAATAGTTGCTCGCGACGCCGTGTTTGACGAGCGGTCAAAAGTAATCAAGGAGATTAAACCCCCTGAGCGCAGTGTACAGGTTTCGAGGGAGAAACAAAGGCGAGAATATATAGAGGTACCAATTTTTACTGAGCCAGATACTGCTCAAGGCACTTCTAGGGCTGTGGCGCCTGAGGATGGCCCAAGCCAGAGTAACATGGTTATGTCACCAAGTTCATCGCCCACTAGTGCTGAAGAAGAATTTCACGACTCTTTTGAAGAACCGTCAACAGAGCCGGTTCAAGCTGTAGAGGAGCCTGAGGAACGGCGTTATCCTCTAAGAAATAGAGTCAGAAGAATAGATGAGGACATGGTATACAACTTCCATGTCATGAATGCTACTGACCCGATTTCAGTTATGGACGCTATGGAGCGTTCTGATAAAGACCTGTGGATGAAGGCTATGAAGGAGGAATACGACTCTCTTATGGAGAATCAGACTTGGGAGCTCGTCGATCGTCCCAGAGACGCTAATGTCGTCAAAAATAAATGGATTTTTAAGTTGAAAATCGGGGCAGATGGAAAGGTTCAACGACATAAGGCTCGCCTTGTCGCCAAGGGGTACTCTCAAAAGTTTGGAGAAGATTATACCGAGACCTTTGCTCCTGTAGTCAAGCTTTCTTCCATTAGGCTTCTGCTGGGATTATCAGCAGAATTGGATTTAAATGTACACCATATTGACGTCACCACAGCATTTTTAAATGGTGATTTAGATGAGGATCTGTATATGGAGCAACCTGAATCTTTCATAAAGAAGGGAAATGAAAAGGAAGTATGCAAGCTGAAGAGAGCCATCTATGGCCTCAAACAAGCTGCACGTTGCTGGAACGTCAAAGTACATGATCACATCACTAAAAGTGGTTTTACAAGATCGAAGTATGATCCGTGCGTGTACATTAAAAGAGGGAAAGATAATACCGTGATTGCAATAGCACTTTATGTCGACGACTTCTATATTTTTGGAAGTTCAGTGGGGGACATAGAAAGAGTCAAAAAAACAATCGCCAAAGCGTTCAAAATTAAAGATTTAGGTGAGGCCAAGGATTGTCTAGGGATCCATATCACGCGATCCAATGGGCAGATATCCCTATCACAGGCAAGCTTCGCCAAAAAGATTCTAGAAAAATATGGAATGCAAGACTGCAAGCCTGTAGCTTCTCCGATGGAATTGAATCTACGACTTGCAAAGGGAGAGAGGCGTGAGGATTTTTCTTTCCAAGAAGTAATAGGATCGCTCATGTATCTATCCTGCGGCACAAGGCCTGATTTGACATTTGCGGTCAGCTATTTGAGCCAGTTTAATACATGCTGGAATGAACAGCACATAACTGCGCTCAAGCGGGTGCTCAGGTACTTAAAGGGCACCGTGGACTATAAACTAGTCTATGAAAGAACAGGCAAACCCCTGGTTGCATACTCAGACGCCGATTGGGGAGCCAACGCCGATGGGCACTCATTTACCGGTTATGTCCTTATTTTCGGTAGAGGTGCTGTTTCCTGGCAAGCTCGCAAACAGCGATGCGTAGCCTTAAGCACAGCTGAGGCTGAATATATAGCCATCTGCGAAACCGCAAAAGAACTAGTCTGCATTAAAGGCTTGTTAGAAGAGCTAGCTGGATTCAACGACTGCGTTACAGTGTTCAGCGACAGTCAGAGTGCAAGTAAATTAGTGTACTCTTCTGCGATTGGTAGAAGGTCGAAGCACATCAACATACGCTATCATTTCATAAGAGAGTTGGCTGAAGCCGGTGTGATTCGTATAGAATATTGTGATACAAACCAGATGCCAGCTGATTGTCTTACTAAAAGCTTGGCTCGCATTAAGCTAAAGTATTGCATGGAGCGCATGGGGATTCAGTGGGGGTGTTGAAAATAGGTTGGAATCATCATGCGTCCCATAGAGTTAGTTTTTGTTTTTGTTACTAGGTAACAACTTGTTTATAATTTTCTGTGTCAGTGTGATGTCCTAATAAAATACAATGATAATATTCAAAACCAACTGCGTGTTAACTCTGTCGTTTAGCTCCCTTTAGTACACCAATTTACAACAGTATGTTTTTGTATATCAGACCTTGATTGAATTTCGTTTTATATTTTAAGTGATTTGCAATGCAGTTTCCTATTAAAAACTTAATCAAAATATGAAAAACAAAATGAGTCGTATCGGTTTACTTTTTAGTTTTTTTTTTAAACGTTGTCACACACTAGGAGTTTCTGCTGTATTGTGGGTGGGTGCGTTTACAAACATTAATATTTGTTTTTTTTTAGGGTTTTGGAATATTTCTGTTGGCAATATTATTCATTCACGTCACTGTCAGCGCCTGTCACTTCTGTCAGTAATTTTAATAGTCGCAGTTTGAGTTAGTCCTGTGGAAATAAAAATAAAGATTTTCATTTAGAACGAACGTCTCAGACAATAAGTAAAAAGAATATTGGGCAAACATGGCTCAAACTGCGGGCGTTAAGCCTATGGCCATTGCGGGGCGTGTGGCACTTGAACGTGAAAGATGCCTGGGCATGACCGATATCGAGAGAGCCTGGCGTAAGCAGTGGTTGAAAGACCAAGTCTTGGCTCCAAATGAACCGGTACATGTAGAAGAATACTGGAGAGAACGCACAAATATATTCCGCCGCATCTACCGAGCGCCTTTGGACAAGATTTTTGCTGCTCTTACGCCAATCCTGGTAAGGTTACATAACAGTAACCTAAATGGTGTATACAATGCTTTACCGAACAATATAAACTAACTTTTATTGTTATAGGGCGCGTCTCGTGCTGGCGATTATAGATACATAACTGGAAAATTGGGATTCATTGGTGTTGGGATTCTTTGTACTCACTACTACTTTAAATATAATGGAAATGTAAGTAAATATTTGATTACACCCAGCATTGGTTACATACAGGTTGAAGAAAAGAAGTACAAATTCTTTGTCTACTGCAAGAGGTGGTTTAGAAGTTAGTCACCTGGTAATATTGTTAAAGTTATGGGAAACACCTGGACTAGGTAAGCATGGAGGTATGGAGAATGATAGGAACAATGAGGCCTTTACCCAGCAATGGATGATTTTAGGCTGAAATGTTGATGGTGATGGGTAGCCAATTCACAATCTGTTTAATTTATTTTTTAAACCCCTTTTTCTGCTCACAATTATCTATCTCAAAACGATAACATCAACTTAATCTGCTGTTATAATTTCAGGATTGGACTAAGAAAGGAGGCTGGAGAGTACATATTTCAAAACCAATGGTTTTGCCAGGGCAACCAGGGTTCCCCTTTAAATCAAACCGTAAACCTGATGATTATGCCGATAGAGGATTCAAGAAAGCTACCATTTAAATATGACTTCTTAAAAATTCAAGATTATCTATCTGTCATTGCATATTTATGTTGTTTATTAGTTTTACAAATGTGAACTAAAATAGTTACTAAAAAGTAAATTATATGTGTTTTATTCTTATTATAATTATTACAAATATACTATGCAAAATGTATGCCTTCACAATTGAAAGCATGTAACAACTTCATGAAGTCATCTATGTCCATCATTCTAGCTCTCATTTGTTCTGTTTCTGACTTTGTTAATATTTCTTGAACCTTCTCTTTTATGTCAAAGTCTTCAGGTATCTCCTAAAAAGAAATGTAAGTTAATAGTAGTTGATAAGTCCTCAAGTAAGTTTCACCAGGCATTGTATGACCCTGAGGGGGATCAAGTGTACCTTATTATGTAGAGAACAATGCACCCTGTAATTTTTCTCCAACAGAGCCATTGTTGTACCATGTTTGAAAACAGCTGCCAATGTTTTATTTTTCCTTACAAATGCTATTCTTGTCAAACCATCCCATTCAACAAAGTTGATAGGTGGGGGTGGGTTTCTTGGCTCAATCCGCACTACACTTGATTCCACTTTAGGAGGTGGCCTGAAGTTATTTTTGCCTACCTGCGAATTAAATAGTAACATTAGACATTGTTCATTGAACAGATTACAATATTTTCATGTTCTTGAACTAATATCATATACCAACCTTCATCAACATGTCAACTCTAGCCAACAACTGTGTATTTATAGAGAGCCTGCAATATAACTTATCACCAGGTTTTGCCACCAGCCTCTGTGCAAATTCTTTTTGAAACATAAGAACTGCACATCTGAAGTATGGCCTGTGCAGCAATAATTTGAAGACTAGAGGAGAACTGATTTGATATGGGATATTGGCAACACAAATGTCAAAGAAAGGCAATTCGGTTTTGAGCACATCTCCTACCACTATTTGAAGTTTAGCTTGGTATGGAGTTCCTTGAACACGCTTCTGAAGTTCAGCAACCAATCTATAACAAATAAGTTATTTAGAATATTTTTGTCATCATTTCAGCTAAATCACATTCACTGCTGGACATAATGCCTCCCCAATCACCGCCATTTTTTACCATAATTAATTTATCTAAATGACAGTTTTACAAACCTTGTATCAATTTCGCAGGCCACAACTTTCTTGACTCTGTCTAGTAACTTGACTGTCATGTTACCAGTACCTGGACCAATCTCAAGCGCAATGTCTGTAGGCCTAAGGCCAGCTTTATCTAGCATAGAAGTGATTATAAGCGGATTTTTTAAAATGTGTTGGCCAAAATCCTTGTTGAATTGGATCCCTGAAATAAACAGAATCATTTAACTGTATTTTTGGTGTCTAGATCATGCTGGTATCATTTTCTCCCACCTAAACATTAAAATAATCAGAATACACTTTAACCTTGTCACCCATTACCTTGTTTGGCTATTTCATTATGCACTCGTGTCTTTTTTTCAGCTTTAATTTTAGGCATTTTGAAAATTTTCCTTCAGGAATTTATAAATCAAATAAATGAAAAATTATCTCGCAAAAAGAAAACACGCTCTTCGCGCTGTCCAGTGTCCACACTCCGCCACAGAGTACTTTGCATTCCACAGATACTATTGTAGTCTATGCTCCACAGTGCGCTCTTTAGTTATTATTCTATGAGTGCGCTGTCTATAGAAAGTACTCTGTGGAGTGCGCTCCACCAGGCTCCACCCACAGGAGAGAATAGGTACTTAATCTAAGGGAGAGAATATACTCTTTGACAGAAGTACTTAAGTTTCATGTTCGAAACAAAGCCTTTTGAATTTTTCAAGGAATGCGTCGATAAATCGACTAGCGCCAGGCACACTTACGGACATTCTCGATTTCTCACTTATACACCCACATTTTGCTTTCCATTGTAATAATTTAATCTGGCAACTCTCTAAATTTTGGCATGGTTGATCTTTACGGGACCGAGTGAAATAAAACCGTTTCGTAGAATTATTATGAAAATGGAGTGGAAACCAGAACAAGAAGGACTGAGACAAATACTAACACTTCTCAAAGAGTCTCAATCACCAGATACAGCAACTCAGAGGGCCGTTCAACAAGTATCCTTTTCATAATTTTCACATCTTTACACCTATCGGCGTGGATATTTTTTGTAACTATAACCGCTTTATTCTTTATTTACGTGTTAATCGTTATCAATGTTTTCATATTTCAATGCAATTTAACTTAAAACTAGGCGTTAATGCCTCTGCAATAGTTATTTGTTTCATCTAGACGCTTGCGATAAAATCGATTTTTCCGACATGACAGCCATTGACAGCCTTTATTTTCCTAACAATGTAATCTCAGAAATTGGAAGAATTAAACAAGTATCCAGACTTCAATAATTATTTGATTTTCGTTTTGACTAAACTTGTCACTGAAGAAGAACCTACAAGATCTTTGAGTGGTTTGATTTTGAAAAATAATGTCAAAGCTCACTACAACAGCTTTTTGCCTGAAGTGGCTGAATTTATAAAGCGAGAGTGCCTATCAGCCGTTGGAGATCCATCGCCCTTGATTCGGGCCACTGTGGGTATCATCATCACCACCATAGCTAGCAAGGGTGAACTAACATCATGGCCCGAGCTACTGCCAGCCTTATGTCAGATGCTTGATTCCCAAGACTACAATGTTTGTGAGGTATGTAGCTGTATATTTCAGCTATTCTTGATTTATAAGTATATATTAAATATGCAAGATGTTTAAAGTTGCATCTGAGATACTCAATTGTTTGAAAAATTGATAACTTTGAAATGACCTCGTACTAAACATTATTTCATAGTATTTAATATGTTCAAAATTGTGAGCATTTAATCATTTAAAATGATTATCCATATGGATAAAGTCATATAGTGGTTAGCAAATATGTATAAATTAAATATTATTTGCTATTTCTCAAGATCTCTGTATTGGAATTTCTCCTTCAGTAATGATTGATAAAATTGTGCCTCTCATATAAATATAAAAATTATGTTTATCTGTGATTGAACTAACAATTTTGTAATTTTAGGGTGCCTTTGGAGCACTGCAAAAGATATGTGAAGACACAGCGGAGATCCTGGACAGTGATGCTCTGAACAGACCTTTGAATGTGTTAATACCTAAATTCCTCCAGTTTTTCCGACATTCATCGCCTAAAATCAGATGCCATGCTATTGCTTGTGTTAACTACTTTATCATGGGCCGGACTCAAGCTCTCATGTTGCATATTGATGCTTTTATTGAGGTAAGATTAAATTATCCAGATATTGCTATTATTTTTAAGATTAATTGAGTCTGTTTTAAAATGTATTTAAAGAATTAAATTACAATTAAACTCATGCTTGTAACATTGATTAATACAATGATGATTTGTTCCCAGAACTTGTTCCACTTAGCAGCAGATGAAGACCCAGATGTCAGGAAAAATGTTTGTCATGCTTTAGTACTTCTACTGGAGGTGCGTCTGGACAGGCTCATACCACACCTACCTAACATCATTGAGGTATGCAACATTACAAATTAGTTTAGAAATTATATATATGATTTATTTTATTTTGATGATGAAGATTCTCCACTCTTAAAATTATCCTGTTCTATGTAATGCGCACCAACTGTTGCAACTTTGTAGTTTATTTTGTTTTGTGTTTTAAAACAAGCTTGTCTTGTTCCATAGTACATGCTGGTGCGGACACAAGATCCTGAGGAGGGTGTTGCATTGGAGGCCTGCGAGTTCTGGCTTTCACTTGCAGAACAGAATGTCTGCCGTGAGGTAAGAAGCATTTTTTTTGTTAATGATCAACTATAAAAAAAATGACAACACTATTTTGTCAATAACATTGTAAGATTTTTTGTTGATCTTTTTTTTGTATCACAATTTGTTATCTTTAGTAATCTATGACTTGCAATCACGATTGTGGCTACATTGGACATGTAAACAATGAAATAAGGCTAGGTATTTATAACCTAAGGATAATGCTGATGAAATTGTTGATGTTAGCATCATAATCATCACAGTTTATTTCAAGCACATTTCATCATCAGCAATTATTTTAGTAATCAACTCTCTTTCGAGTGAAATCATCTACACAAGTAAACATTTTGTAATTAATTTCGAAGGTGCTAGGCCCTCGACTACCCGCCCTGCTGCCGATCTTGGTCCGCGGTATGCGGTACTCGGAAATGGATGTGATCTTACTTCGAGGGGATCGTGACGATGATGCGGACGATGCGGAGCCCGACCGGGAGTCCGACATTCGACCGCGGTTCCACAAACCACGCTCACACACCGTCAAACACAATGGTAAAATAAGGAGCAAAAATTTCAAACTCAAAAGTAATATACCAGTATTAGTGAGCAAACAAGAGTATCTAGAGGAATGCACACGCTAAGCCACAATTTAGAAGAGGCAGCACTTTTCGAAACTGTCGTGATACACTAACGTTATGTTTACCAACTGTCAATGCCATTCACTCGATTTCTAATTGGAGAATCACTGACTCCTCACTCACACGTACCTAGTTTATGTGTGAGTATTTATATATTGGCCATTGTATTAAGGCTTATTTTTAGTCATAAGGATATTGTTAAAGGTTCTTCTACAATAAAGGGTTTATAAATATTATAATCGTGTAATGTCAAACAGCGGGTGCGGGCGACAGCAACATGTCTGGCGGCGGCGAGTCGGACGACGACGACGACGGCGGCGCCGACGCGGACGATGGCTCGCTCTCCGACTGGAACCTGCGCAAGTGCAGCGCCGCCGCGCTCGACGTGCTCGCCAACGTGTTCGGGGCCGACCTGCTGCCCGTGCTGTTCCCGATACTCAAGGAGACTCTGTTCCACGAGGAATGGGTCATCAAGGTGCTTTAAACAAGTTTAATTCTCTTCGTCTTCTTATCATCTGACAGCCTTCTATAGCTGGTTGAAGCACTCCCCCAAAAATTGAGGGCCGGAGACTGCTTTAAGATATAGATTATGGATAGCTATTTAGCAGAACTTAATTATTGTCTTTAGAGGACTGGACCACTTGATGTTCCTTTAGGAGTGTAAATGCCTTGTAGGTACTTCTTTACAAAAATGCATCATATTGTATTTGACCACTTAATGATTTTATGGAAGCACAGGAAGAACACAAAGTATATAGAATGACACAACCATAGAAAAACAAAGAAAAGAAAAAAATCTTTATTAGACCAAAGGTGTAATTGGTGGGCTTCCTCAGGAGAGCGGCATCCTGGCGCTGGGCGCGGTGGCCGACGGCTGCATGGGCGGCATGGTGCCGCACCTGCCCGACCTGGTGCCCTACCTGGTGTGCTGCCTGGCCGAGCGCAAGGCGCTGGTGCGCGCCATCACGTGCTGGACGCTGAGCCGCTACTCGCACTGGATCGTGTCGCAGTCGCACGACCTCTACCTCAAGCCGGTCATGACTGAGGTTACTCATTTCCTATTTTGCAACATTAAATTACTTCCTTATGTATTCATTCATAAATTATAAAGTGAGTTCAGTGCCTCACTTGAATGTTTATATTTCAGCTACTAAAGCGCGTTCTAGACAACAACAAGCGCGTACAAGAGGCGGCGTGCTCGGCCTTCGCCACGCTCGAGGAAGAGGCGTGCACAGAGCTCGTTCCCTACCTCGGCTTCATTTTACAGACGCTCGTATACGCCTTCAGCAAGTACCAACACAAGAACCTACTCATATTGTATGACGCCATCGGTACGCTGGCAGATTCTGTCGGACACCACCTGAATAAACCAGAATATATCAATATGTTAATGCCGCCACTTATCAATAAGTGGAATGTTTTGAAGGATGAAGATAAAGATCTTTTCCCACTTCTAGAGGTATGAGTATAACCAATATAACATGATGTAACAAACTTGAGTAGATACTAATAAAAGTATTGTTTGCAGTGCCTCTCATCTGTAGCAACTGCCCTACAGTCAGGATTCTTGCCGTATTGTGAACCAGTATTCAGGAGATGCGTTTCGTTAATAGAACAGACGTTAAATCAAAATATTGTAAGTAAACGCACAATTATAATGATCATACACTAAAGGTTTCAATGTGAGATTTTTAGCAAGGCAAGAATATACTTGTCACCATATTATCACTGTTATTTTTACAGTCCAATTAAAACTGTAACAAGGCTACTTGTTGCACAATATAGTCAAATATAAAAACATTCGAAATGGAACTTTCCTCCTAAAACCTATTGAAAGTGGTTACAAAATACGTAACAGGAAAAAAAAATGATACTCAGACAAAAGGGTACTAAACTTATTGAGGGCGAGTCACATTCGCACGTTGCGGGTATTTTATTTACCTAGAAATTATCCAATATGTTCCAAAATAAGCCAAAAAGGTACTTACAGAAAACTTAGAAACAATCGCAATTTTTTTAATCAGCAGTAGTAATTTAGTAACAATTAATGACGTCGGCATCTTGTACACGAATTACGAGTAAACTAAAATCAATCGTCGTTCCCTCTTACTTCCTCGGATATTTGTTTATTCTGCCTCTTTAGATATCTTTGACGCTAAAAACGTGGTTAAAATTATATTTTACGCATGCGTCTTTTACCTATCATTAATTATTTTATTCAGTCCTATGGCCTAGACCGCTGACTGTGAATATGTCTGAATACAAAGCAGTCAGTTGGGGGCTGAAATTATTTTACAAACATTTTGTACTATTGTGTGAATTTGCGCAGCTTTTACCCGTCTAGTCGCTTTCGCTATAATGGCCCTTAGGCCTCATGGCCAATCGAGGCACAGTTTGGCTATGCCTGCCACTTGCATCTTTCTTTCCGTGCGTGCCTTTAACGGCTAAATAGGTTATAATCTACAGAAACAAATAAATATAAATAAAAAATAGGAACAGACGTAGTGCGATTATAATAATAGATAATGTTGGTCATTAGACAGAAACAAAAATCAAAAAACTTGACTGCAAGTAAAAAGTATTTAACAAGATCACTTTCAAGCAAGCTGATATAGTTAGTATTTTAGTTCAATCTCAGATTTGATGACTGCATCACACTGCTTGAAAGTGAACTTGTTTTGAACTTTTTAGTTACAGTCGCGTTGTTCAATGTTTTTTTTTCAACTGTTTAGTGTAATAAATTGTTGATACCCCACATAATCACAATACGAAAAGTGTTTATTTTTTAAGACGTTATTGACGTGTTAAATCTGCCATTTCCATTTTATAAAAACAAATAGCTTATAACCATCGCGCGATCTAGACGAGTAAATAACGAACTCATCTATTAAATCCATCGAGCCGTTAGTATACTTCGAGGGTAATATGTATCCTACATACGAAGATACACGTGAAAAAACATACCTGTTTTTAATGTTGCGCAGTCTGTAAAAAATTTGGATCTGCCGAATTCCTGGCAGGATACATGTGGGCATCATACCAACGCTGCAATACTTCCAGGCAAATAATCAGAGTCCGGAGCAATTTGAAGCGCCTGACAAAGACTTCATGATCGTGGCTCTGGACCTACTGAGCGGCCTGGCGGAGGGGCTGGACGGGCACATAGACCACCTCGTCTTCAACTCCAACCTCATGCAGCTACTCTACCAATGCATGCAGGATCCGATGCCTGAGGTATATCTTGTATGTGACTCATGCTTATCTACTCACAGGGACAAGGGCGCATAGGGCATTTTTGTTATGTCAAGGTATTATGGAGTTTTAATGTATTTAATTATTAATTTAATTAGCTTTTTAATATTGTTGATTTATATTTACTGGTTGCGTTGTCCAAATTTGTTTTTTTTTTGTTTGCTTTTCTTCTTATTATACATCCATTTTAGGATGTGGGATAAATATGATTGAAAAGAGCGTTTTAGCAAATGAAGCCACTGAATATAATTATGGTTTGTTCCAAAAGCATCTGATTAATGTAAACAAATAGATCATTTAACAAAGGTTAATTTTATAGCCTCAAATTTCGCTGTCGATTTTTCAAATACATTTTAACTATGTTATTTAAACAATAATAGATAAGGAAAAAGTAGTGAGATATCAAGTTGAAACCTTCTAAATACATATGAATATGTTACTAATTCCTTTTAGTAAATGGTTGCATAGGAATTTAACCTGAACAGTGTACACACACAGTTTACACTTCCATCACATACTTTTAGAACAGACTATAGTGTTCAATGGTTTGTTGTTTGCATTATCCATTCACCACTAGAAACATGTAGAAATATTGTATGCTTATGGGCTTAGTGAGTGCTATTCACCATGCAAAAATGTACACTGTGAAGATAACATTTTCATTAAACCTATTATAAATTGCTTAAAGCGTCTGGAAATTGTACTAGAGTATAATAATCATGGCAGATCAGACCCTAGGCCCATGTAGACTCATGTATTATTTAAACCTGCTTATTTCATCTTTTTGTTGCTTGTGTCATCAGGTACTCTTCTTTGGATCGCGCAACTTGTTTCGCATTTTCTCATCTTGGTGTAAGGTTGAAGGATATATTACATTTATTTCACCCACAAAACCATTAATACTCATTGTATATCTTGTAACACCAAGTAACAGTAACTAACACGTAATGGGCGATGGGATTCTTTCGTTTTAATATAGAATTGTAATTTTAAGCTGTGATTATAACCATCAGGTACGTCAGTCGTCGTTTGCGTTGCTGGGCGACTTGACAAAAGCGTGTTTCCAACATGTACTGCCATACATCCCCGAGTTTCTGCCGATACTTGGCATGAACCTCAATCCCGAACTTATTTCTGTTTGCAATAATGCCACCTGGGCAATCGGCGAAATTAGCATCAAATTAGGTAAGTGGTGAGAAGAAGTAATTCCCGATGCTATTGAAGACTTGTTTTCTACCTATGTTTCAATAAACAATTATTTCAGGGCCCGAAACATCAAAGTATATCCCTCTAGTGTTGAATCATTTAGTTGAAATTATCAACAGGCCAAACACTCCTAAGACTCTACTTGAAAATACAGGTAAGTGATTATTTTGGTTAACTTTAATATTAAACACTATTATTTTATTGAAAAAGTGACAATAACTAATCAGTAATGTTTTATTATTTGCTAGAACTATATCCAATAAGTGACCTTTCTTGGTGGCAGCCATGTTATGTATACTTATTATGTATATGTTACTATTCAATGTTTTATATTGAGTTGTTGTGATGTTCATGTTTACCTGTTTACCCCATTATGTTCGCTGTAGTAGTCCCTGCCTATATGTACCTGGCAGAACTCATATAATATGTATCTTAGTACCTATTTGATGTGTACTAACTCAGTACTAAACAACTTTTTTGTTATATCTTTTTTCCCACTTCTACACTACAAAACATAATATTTATGAAATATGTATTCTATTGCATACCAATATATTTCACGATTTATTTACAATATAAACACAAACAGTAGAACTCTCAGGCCATAGCTCATTTACCTTACATTTATATATTTTTTTGATTTATGGGGTTATGTAAAAACAGTTATAATCAAAGTAGAGCCGAAATTTTAAGCGTGTGCCCGATGTTAAAGATGGCGTAGATCGCGCGGTATTACATCATCAGCTTGCATGAGTTCACGTGTACCTGTTCATCTACATCGTAGCACTACTCAATGTTTAACGCGGCACAGTTCTAGGCCATCTTTCGTCAAACACACGATGCCTTTATTATTTGATGGATTACTTAGCAGATACGATTGTTTCACGTTTTTCCATTTGTAACTCTTAATTTGTTGCTGTTGAATTATGTAATTTAATATGTTTTGAATGGTTTGTTGATTTGTTTTCTTGGTTTTGTTCTCGGTATGTCGTGGCGTGTAGCGATTACTATCGGTCGGCTAGGTTATGTGTGCCCCCACGACGTCGCACCCGTTTTACATCAATTTGTACGCCAGTGGTCTGTAGTCATTTTTTTTATTATTACTTTATATTATTACTATTACGTTTAATATTGAATAAGTTATTAACCGGTATTATTTCGATTGTGGATGGTGTTTGTCCATGGCTTGTTAATATTATTGTTTTATATGATATGTTGTTGATTTAAGTTGAACCAAGCATGAGAATATTAATTCTATGTATTTAATAGTACGGCCACACTTTGAGGGAAACTGATTTGTTGGGTGGAAACTTTCGATTTGATCATTTTATTTTCAGTGCTGTAATTTATATGTGTTGAACACCATCCGCTTTCTAAACAATATAAACTATTATTTACACCAAACTGCAAGACAAACTGTTTAGACTAAATTCTCAGATTACAAACTTGGTATGCTCATATTATTGAATAATCATTGGTTATTTATTAGTATAACAGAATGATTTCATTTCATATTATATATTTTATTTAATGTAATTTGCTTACAGTTTGGAATTATCTGAGTTCCAATATCCATACAAATATCTTCGTGTGCCAGTTTCAATATTTGCTATTCACAATAATAACCTTTCCTTTGTTTTCCACAATTCTCCCTTTGACAGTATACAGTTTATTTACGCTTGATTAATTTTCATCCAATTATTTTAGAACAGTAATTATAGATGATATTTCAACATGACAAGAACACTGCTTTTTCCTCAATAAAGTTCTGACAATATTTTAGTAGTTAGTCATTTTGTTTACAAGTTAAATATATTTGAAAAATCATCTACTTAATGATCATGAGGTGTTATCGATCGGGCACTCTCTTACAATGCGTCATTTGGTATCAGGTGCACATCGCTGCGGAACATCCGCGATAACGACGAGAAGGACTCTGCGTTCCGCGGGATCTGTCAGATGATCCAGGTGAATCCGGCCGGCGTGGTGCAGGACTTCATGTTTTTCTGCGACGCGGTAGCGTCGTGGTCGCACCCGAAAGACGACCTGAAGGAGATGTTCACCAAGATCCTGCACGGCTTCAAGAACCAGGTCGGCGAGGACAACTGGCGCCACTTCACCGACCAGTTCCCCGTGCAACTCAGCGTGCGCCTGTCCGCCATGTGCGGGATATAGACGTCGTCACTGCGTCATGGTACGGCCCGCCCCAGGACGTGCTCGAGGCCGGTCAGTACCGCTACTAACGCTGTGTTTGTCCGCAGGGGAACCAATGTCAGCACGGGTCGGGAAGACATTGAGGGTGTCGCTCGCGCCGGACCGGCGGCGGCACCGCGCGTAGGAACTTGCACGGGCGGCCGCAGCTCGTCCGCCGCGTATTGTGCCAACACACTGACCTCACTACACTAGCGAGGATATTTACACATTTGTACCTATCGACAGAGAATATAACCTAGATTGTAAATTGATACACTTCATTCTTCTGTTTGTACCTGAAAATTATATCTTTTTTCGTTCGACGAGACGTACATTTAGAAGCGGCGTAATCACTTAATCGTAATGAGTGTATTGTGCACCGAGTGTATAGTAAGTAGCTTGGGACCGCGCAGGTTATGAACCGCTCCGCTCGGCTTACACGACCAGACGCACAACGCACAGGGCGGGGCCGGTACACACGTATACGTGGGGTGCTAGGCTTTCTACTCGTATCTAGTTACATCTATGTTGCACGTTCCATGCTTACGTGGGCGCATCTATTTAACCATCGTAATGAGTGTACATTCATTGGCCCTTTCTAGTTGTAGTTTTACTCATTAAATTTTGTAACGCAGTGACTATTACCGAGTTAGATAATGTGAAATATCTACTGTAATTGCATGAAATTTAGAGATAGTTTCTAGTTTATAACTTAAAGATGAGACGAGTTTTTTTTTCTGTTTTATGTGTAATACTAATTACTCGCAAAATTATGATTGATTCTTGTTTTTGTCAATGCAAAATTTGTGTGATTTAGTTTCAATCTTAAATAATAAGATTTTAACGACACATCGAATCATCAGAGTCTCATCATAGAAATTACCTAAATAAATTACTGTTTCGGGTCGAATTGATATCGTTGAATAACGTCGAAGCTGATATTGGTAACAATATAATGTAAACAATATTCATGTCGCGAGAGCTTGCAACGGTAGAGCAGACGATAGCTTGAACGCGGGCACTCGATCGCCAGTCGCATCGTTTGCCGTATTGTTCGTATGATTAGCTTAGGTTGACTGATGCCATTCACTGCTCAACACAGATACAGTACCAAGTGTTTATTTTACAATTCACCGACATCAAAACAGCGTCGTTGCGGTTTGTTTTAGAGGATTTCAAGTAACAGAGTCATTTGATAATTTAATTTATCCAAAAGCATTTATCTACACCCACTAGATCTTTGCAAATATATTTTAGTAGATATTTAAAATTGATGTGTTAACTATTATTTTATATAAATTACAAAGACTTAGTAAAATCGAGAATTTATGTCAACTGTGATTTGTGACTGGTTTTTTTTAACTAATATATGTGTATGATGATTATATGTCTGTGTCAGTGTAGATATAATATACTGCTTTGATAGATTTTATGACGGCTAGATTTCTGCTATATAATATACCAAATAGTATTTTTACGTTGTATATTGTTTAATGGAATTGTATGTGTGAGTTGGCCGCGTGCGTGGACGCTTGCGCGACGACGCGTGCGCAGTTCGTGCAACATCTTACAAAGCTATATTTACACATTTTGTGCTAGTGTGCGTCTTGACCGCGACTGTCCATGCGCTGGGACAACTTGTATGATTGATATAAAGTACTATTTACGTGTATATTTAATTAAAGTAATATTATGTATATGTAAATACATATTGCGATGTATATTATTATTATATTCAAGTAAAATTGTTATTTTTTTTGTTTTATAAAAGCTAAAAGTCTGACTTTAAACACTTGTTATAATATCATTTAGTTTTTCAGATACGGGGATCTGAAATTATGTAGTTCAAATGAACATTTAGTATATTTTACAAATTGCAATCGTAGCATAGGGAACAGCGTCGGTATAATACGGTATTTCGGGGATAAAATGAAATTTGAAACATTCCGTAATCTAAATTCTGTCTTTTGGCTCAGTCACAACTAAAATTTCACTCTCGAGTGTTACTTTATTATATATTTATTTGTTGCGTCTCGCTAAATAATTGTACTGTTTAGATACATATACATTGTGATTTATTTGAGTAGACGAAGTCCCCGATCCCTGAAACCCAGTTAGTTCCTATCCCGTGTCCTGTCTAGTCCCATCCCGTGTCATGTGCCAACGAAGCCCGGACGACTCGCAGGCGCAGAGCGCGCCGAGCGTCGCGTCGATACGGTAGCTGTTTCACGTCTCGGTACCCGTAGGAACATTAAATTACTGTAGCTACCATTCGAATAAATTTGAGACACATTGTTTATTTTTTAAGTAGAATCCATTTTAAATCGATGTTACGGGTGGCCTCGTAATTTATTTTTAAGGTTAGTAGATTTTATGGTCATGATTTTTTTTAATGTAGTTGTTTGTTTTTCCTAAAAAAAACCGTGATAATAGTTGGATAAGTGATCGCATGCGTGTATGTGTGAGTGAGGCGGCATTCGTAAGGCACTCCCTTCCTTGAGGCATAGTTAGTATTTTATGAAAAATATAATAGTTGTATTGTGTTTGGACGAACATTAATTGTGATGCATTGTCGATATAAATGTAGGTTGTTTGTGTCGCGTTAAATTGTCTTATTGTGTTGTGCATTATTGTCTAAAAGTATATATTTTGTACTTCTAATACATAATACATTATTTATTTATTTATTTATATACTTATGCATGTGAATATACTTAGTACTAAATAAATCACATTGTCCACATTCGTTAAACACGGAAATCGCAACAGATTAGTATAAAAACAAAAAACAGGAGTAAGTAATTAGCTCACCAGGTATAGAAAAATAGATACAAATTTGTTTGCATGCCCCATGATTTCTTTGAGAAGTCATGTTATTACAAATCTTCCGCAATTCGATTAAGGTGAATGAAGACACAACATGCCGACTACCGTGAACGCCAAACGTACAGAACTCAGTGAATTTGTCGTAATTGTCATGCTGAACGTACAGCACTCACTATCCGCATCGCATATTTTGTCATCTGCTCCGTCATAAATTGCACCGTACCACATCGCATCGCTTCGACCGTGGCTAATCTGACTTCTTACACGCTGGAATTCGTCGATTACTTTACTTATATATTACTTTTTATATACAATTTCATGCACATAATATAGAAACAAATAGAAAACCGCGTAAAGACTCGCCCACTTACGTTTCCTATGGCCAAAACTCTTGGTGTCTTTAATTTCTTTAAATTTTGATTTACCATGCTAAAGACACAGTAACAGGCTAACTACATGGTTAAAAACACTTCTCTATGACGAAAAGAGACGATCCACAGAGAGAGGATCTCGATCTTTCGAAAAACCGGCCAAGTGCGTGTCGGTTCACGCACAATAAAGGGTTTCGTAGTTAGGATGAAATTGTCCCAAGTTCAACCTAAATATTTTAGTTTATTAACATGTTCTCCCATATACTTCAACTGAAAATGTAAGTTGGACGACTATTACTCGTTAAGTTGTAAAAACTACTTGGCTAAGATAGTTTTCCCTGTCCTAAGGTACTGTGAATACTACAGCCGTGAATTTTCTTCACATATCTGAAGACGATCATTTAGCTAGCAGGGCGGGGGATACCTGACTCTACTAAAAAACAGTAATCCCAAAATCGGAAAATAGTTTTAACGCCGCAATATTTTTTTTCAGCAATCCAACGACACCTAAGGGATCGAAAAGAAAATCATTCCCACTTTAGAAAAAAAGAAGATTTTATTATTTCACCTTGTCGGTGTGATTAGGGGGTATACCCATGCCAAATTACAGCTTTCTAGTACTAAGAGTGTCTGCGCTAAGCCGCGGTCAGACAGACGGACACGGCGAAACTATATTCCTTGTTCACTGTGGAACCCTAAAAAAGGGTACAAAATACGTTGTGTGCTGGTTTCAAAGTTCGGGCCAAAGCGCTTTCACCTTTAAATATCATCGGATTTCTTGCAATATTTACTCCAGAGCTGGTTAAACAGTGTAACTTATTTTGACATATTAAGCCTTGACACCAATGAATGATGGTACACAATTGCTACGCGACCAATCCAACGCGCATCAGTTAAATCGTAGCTCTAAAAAAAAGTACGAGTTAAATTGCTTATAAGATTGTTTCAATGAAAATTCAAAATAGTTTACTTAACATTGATTTAAAAATTAGAAATTGCTTAGCTAAACAATTCGTAAATACTAATGATAGCTTAGCGACAGAGGTTATAACCTTATTTACATCTATACCTACGGTTTGTTTAAGTGTCTACTTGGTCATTCCCATTCCGCTTACCGAAATCTAGTAGGTACTTATACTTTTTAAAATCTTAACACAATGTAGGCAATGTGATATTTTTACATTTCATCTAAGTATTAAAAAAAACTCATTCTTGGTTTTGCCATTTTTCGATTTAATTATATATTTGATTATTATTTTAAAACACATTATATAAACCTATATTAAATATGTATTAATATTTTATTACATATATTATTTCACTAGTTTTATTTACAAATCACTACCATTAGTTAGTCCTCTTGCAAATGGCGATAGGAAATCTATCCGTGCAAACTGTATCGTGTATGAAAATGAATATATTTTTAACTATGTTAATGTAAATTCTTGTCACTTGTAGGCAAATGTGTAAGTTATTTACATTTAAAAAAAAACATGGCATTGTTGCAACTGTAATGTTTGTATTGTATACAGAATTTCAGCTATAAGTCAACCGGTACAAAATTACACACCTTAAATGATTAATTGTTTACATAAAGTGAGTACAGATGGATGCATCTTGTAATAGACACAACCTACCTCTATTTAAAGGCCTAACACTGGGCGTCTTGTTCAAAATTAACAATATAAATTATAATTTTGGAAAAATATATTTGTATACTTAATTGTCTTTTGAAAAAAAAAAATCTGTACTCATTTTATATAATAAGGAAAAAAAAATATACAAATTCAATTGTAAAAGTTAATCTATCCAGATACTTATAATTGTTTAAATCTGAGTTCTGGGTGCAATAAGATGACCTCACAATAGACATTCTTTTACCATACATTTCGTTAATAAAGCACTCATTGTTCAAAGACGATGTTTTAATTATTTATTTGAAACAACCAAAAATCGCCTTGAGTATACGAATAATCGCGATAGCGCAAATAGTCGCCGATTCGCAGTGTTACATTAATTGAGCTGTGCCGAGGGATTTATTGAACTCCTATTATGGATTCAATGGAGAATGACAGTTTTTGTCGTTGTGGCTGGGTGTGTGGCGGTACAGGTGCGTAAGTGGTGAGTAGTGCGGCGAGGAGGTTCCTGCATAGAAGCGCGGCGGGAGGCGCGGGCGGCGGGACCGGCAGGGGCGCCGCCCCGCGCTCCAGCTCTACATCCGCGAAGGCTCGGCGCCGGCGTACGCGCTCGTTCCACGCTGGATCACTTGAAAATACCCGATCACTACCTGTGCCCAAATTACAGATAGCGTTATATTCAGTGATATTACATCGAAGGTAGTTTGAATGAGCAGTTTACAGCTAACATTTCTTTCACAAGCATAAATGCTGTGCGTGAACCTGAATCTACTTCTTTGGCGCTGAGCTACAGTAGTTTCTATGGTAATATTTAATTTAATTAGGAAGAAAAGTCGACACACACACGGACGTAATAAAATCGCGGCGGATTTTTTCGCCCACTGGATTTTCAACTCTCGGTGTTGAACCGAGCATTGAGGATCCAAACAAAGGGCACCTCAGCCCGTCGAAAATGGAACAGCGTCTTTTATTTACTGTTCAATTTTCAACTCTACGCTAAGCAGTGCGATTTTATATTACATCCTGGGAACGCGGGCCAAACGTTATATTAACGCTAGTCTACCGACCGACACTGCCTGAAAAGATAGTACCTAAGGGTCTAGGAATGCTATAACTCGCGCGGGTGCACGATAACTGGTTTGTATTGAAAAAAGAATTGAGCACTATGAGCAGCACTCCCTGGCGCAGACGCGTGCGACGGGTTAATTACATTCGCGGCGGGAACCCACTCGCGGTCTTTTTCAAATCAGTTGTGCACCGCTTTATACTGCGGGTGACACGCGTTATAAGGTACAGCTATGCACAAAGGTTACGAATTTTCTACTTGGTAACCTACTATCAACGGGGAAATTTGGCGACTTTCTCTCTTGACTTTTTTTGATAAGCAAATTATCCATTGAGGCAGTCCACCCAAGACAAGCTTGAGGCCAAAATTGTACTAGCGGTGCTGCGGGTGTATGCGACGGATACAAACGATCCCGCGTAATGCCTGGTTCCTTATTAGACGACCGGAGCGGACGTGGAGCGGAGTATGGTTATTCATGTGCCCGCTCCGTGCACCTGCGCGAATGTTGCCTTCAAATCCACGCTATTGGGTTGATGTGCAGGTCCTATACCTAGGTACCTACTCTTATCGAATGGAAATACTTTCATTAGTAAATAGTCAGGTTCTTGCAAACACATGCTAGGCATAAGGCATCCCTAGCCAACCGTAGAGAACCGCTAAAAGCGTAGTAGGTACGGAATTTTAATTGAATGAGAGGCCAGCGTATACTGGGTTCGTTACCATTGACGTGCGGCCTACCGTGCTTTAGCAAAACTCAAAAACAAACTTTGTAGAACGAGTTGTATTATTATTTTTGTAGTAAGGTAGCCACTCATAAAATAAACTACCTCTATTTTATGACTGGCATAACATCACGCATCTACTAAGTAGGGTGGGGCAGTATTCATTCAACCGGGTACAAAATTACAAGGACCCCTGGATTTAGGGCTGCTTCTCGTAAAATTAACCAGAAGAAAATCCTCGTTGTTCTAGAAGCCAACGAGGCAGTTACAATAATCACGTAAGTGTCTACCTACAATTATTAAAATTTATAAAAAAAACTTTCTATGAATGATGATAAATTCGGTACAACCTGTTACTTTTATCAAGCAGCTCATAAAGATACAGATTAAAACGAATATTATCTTGATGTCATATGTGTGAGGATGGTTTTGGCACCCGCGGAGCTATCATTCAACAGAACGGAAAGACATATTTACAGTCAACAGTATTGCTGTAACCCGACACCCCGACAAAGAGCCGCCTCCGCCTTCTCTTGTAAAACAATCTTCACACTTTTTTAGAGCCCATAAAAATAGTTAAAAGAAATTGTAGTTTTTGTGTTAATAGACAGTGAAATGTTGCCGAGTGTTGGATGACAGCTTTTGTTCTGTAATGAAGCGGGGACATTTTCAAGAGTCGTTCAAATTTTTTATTACGACTGTGATGCTCTATTTTTGTACTTTGAAGATGTTTTGTGCAACATGGAACGACACACATTGACTAGCAACGCAATTAGTCCAAACAAAAACGTAACTAATCAGGAGAATATGATGTTGCTTAGACTCCTCAGATAGCTTTTGAAAACTTATCTGAGGTGTGAACTTATGTAGTAGACCTCTGCAATTTGTCTATAGGCCAGCCAGCGGCGAGGTGTCCATTTTTGTAGAGAGAAGCAAAAGCGAAGCCGGTTTCAACTAACTGACTTAACAATCAATTAAAATGCTATTATTCTAAAACTAATATAGGAATAAAAAGAATCTAAAATAAAGTTCAACAGCTAAAGTGACGTCATAACGGGATCGCTATTGTATGAATTTTGGTTTCCGATAATGACGATATGGCGCCGGAATAATTATTTAGGACATTAATTAATAAATTTGCTTCAGAAAAAGTCAAAGCTTATGTTTTTGTTGTTTGAATGTTATGGTGAATTAATATCCGTAGTGCATCTATATTTTTTTGGCAATTGTACCTAGACAATTGACGTGCTATTTTTCAATAGCCGTACCTACAGTTGTTGATGCGATCTCATCTGCCGTGTTCTATGGTGCTTTCGCCACTGATACCAGCCTACTACTTAAACTTGTACTTAATAGGACCTCACTCAATCAAATCAGATGCAATGATGCAATCAAATTAAATATTGTAGATATGTTACCTAATTGTATTTAATCTTCACAATTGGTAGGGTTGTTCGAGAGGATCATGGTGTGAAGTTTCATTGTACAAATTACCTAAGTTAACAATTGTAGGTACGGACCATTCAGTATATCTCTGCCAGTTTAAAATAATTCGAAATCCCTAATTGACTGATTTAGATAGGTACCTATAGACCCGAGATTTATGTAGGTATGTCTTCGGAGAAGAACATTACTTCTATCTGCTGATAAATGAAGCTCACCAAAGTTTTCAATTTTAACTCGCTCGCGCTGTTCCAAAATAAATATTTATCCAGCTAATTCGCATTTAGCATTTCACGGATGAGAAAGGAAACACTCGACAGTTTCGGCTTGGTTACTACAATAACAAGCAGCGGAGTGGTGCGGAGTCGGACGACACCCGCTCGCTGTCACCGTATACATTACATTTTAAAATAACCGTTTAGATATCTACACGTGCATAACTTACTTTGTCATGAGAAATTCTACCAAGTAGGTAGTCAAAATGTAGGCGCACCTACCCATCGTGCTATTGCCGTACCCTACTATAGGTACAACCGTTCCGGTTTTAGGGGAAAGGAAAGCACCAGGGCGTGATTTTGTTTTAAAGGTTTATTATGAAAACTCAAAAAAAAATATAAAACACACATTACTGTTGCGATGGAAACCTGCAAAGTTCGGTAGTTGCCAAAGGTCTTGGGTTCGATTCCCAGATGAGAAAATTGTACATTGAGATCTTACATTAAACATTGTTTCACACATATACTAACATTGCTGGTGTAGAAATATTAAATAGTAAACTAGGTACATGCAAATCAGAACTAGGTACCTACATTATAAGAATATTATATAAAGTTATGAAATCTTGGATTCTACCAAATTATTAGACTGGTTAACATTATGTATATTGTCAAAATATTAATAGTTAAATCAAAAGTATGTCGTAGTGTCGAAAATATAAATCTTAATGTCAAAGAATAAATCATGTCAAAACTTATTAATTGGTAAAATTCTCGGGGCAGGTGATAATTTATAAATTTTAATTGTCATACAACTGGCATTTCTACTGTATGATTGCAATCTTCCCTTCCTTTTTTTTTGTTCAGTCTTTCGGAGACTTGTTCATTTAAAAGAAATAAGTCAGGGTATTTTTTACAAATAGACAAACTTAAAAAATATACAGAAATGGGAGAGGGAGGGAGTTAAATAAATCTTTGTGCATCTTATAACGTTACCACTGCTCTAAAGACGTTGTTACCTGTGGTCCATGACAATTTGTAGTGCCACTTACAAATTAGAGTGCTTTGATTTGATTATTTGAATAAGTACTTAAAACTGCAATTCTTGTATTAAATCACCTTATTAAATATGTATTTGATATTTATGGTTAATTTTATCACCTCCATTTTGTCAATTAAGTAAAAAAATGGTATTCAAACAATAGTTGTTGAAAAACTGGTGAGATCTAAAGTTGAAGTACGGTAGGTAGGTACTTAGTGTACCGACTTACGACCACGGCCGCTCTGTTAAAAGTGTAGCGACTTTGAAGATTGTAAATGGCTCGCCCATTATTGCTTTACGTTGAATTAATTCGCGAAACTTCACACAATTCATGGTTAAGCGGCGTGAAAAAAAAAACCATTTTTTTTTATAAATTTCTCCCTGGTGAGATTAAATTTTTAATAACACTGTTACGTATTAGTTAACGTAACTAAACAACTGATAGAACTAAACATTAAAAAAAGTAACTAAAATTAATATTGAACACGCAAAATCAGCTGTAGACAGAAGCCTGCACATCAATCTATACCAAACTGTCAAATTTTCCCACTTGATGTTCAAGTGGGAAAATTTGACAGTTTTGACAGAACCTTACGGTTTTGTTTATAGTTGAAAATCTATCAAAAAAATTTGAGAGATGGGTAGCTTGATGTGCTGGCCACTGTACAGTAAGTTTCGCTAATTTTAAAGTAACGTTTGTATAAGAATAAAAAATCATAGCTGGCAAAATTTGATGTAGTAGTAGTAGTAGTTTTACACTTCTTCAAAACCCTTCGGGAGTTGTTTTGTGTCGTAGGTCTTCAAGTAAGTCTTATTTCTATTGCAGTTAAATAAAAAAATGGGAAACAATAAAAACGGAGCAGGAGAAAACCAGGAGCTTGTCATTATGCTGATTACTCTGTGGAAATGTTAGACATAGCAGCAGATCTAAACAAAGTTATTCAATCTTATGAAGCATAAAAATAGTTTGGAATCCCTAATCAGACCATCGTCAACAAATCCTTCATGAAAAACCAGTTGGTCGACACAGAGTTTTCCACTGAGGAAGAAGTACACATCGCATTTGTGCATTGTACTTAGTTTAAAATTTTAAGAAATGTTTAAGTGTTTCATTTTAAATTATTTGTGATAATGTTTAATCACAAATAATTTCTCGAACATACTCGAATATGTTCGTGTATAAAAATTCGTTGTTCAATATATTCATAGTTAATTCATAATTTACATTATTGCCAAAAACCATTACAGTTGTGGTTTTTGCTCCGAAGTAGCAATCTCTTTATTATTTTTTTAAAGTATTAAACATTTTAAAAAGAATCTGTATTTTTTTGGTTCAACTCTATAGTCAACGACATTTTTGTATGCAATGTTTGTGGAACCTGCTACAAGTTTGCCTATTGACTGTAATAAAAAAATAAATCCTACATTGCAATAATTTAACTGGCGTGGACAAGCACGGTGTCTCATGCACACGGGAAAAAAATATTGGAACGATAAGCATAATAAGTATTGAGTTAACCTTCTAGGCAAAGTTGCATCTTTAACAAACAACTTTTCCTACGTCTTTGAGTACCTACTTGTAATTCCTAAGAACAGCATGAATTAAAAAGATTTCGGTTCCACCACGCACGATCTATGGTTTATTTTCCATCTAAAACTCACTTGAAGTCATAATATTATATAGGTTCAGATACGAACAAAAAACGTCAAAATCCAGGCAAAGTTACAGCATTCTACGGTAACGTACTTTCCAATGTACGGGGGTATCACACCGCCAACTTCTAAATTCCGCCCAACTAGCAAAAAATTATCTTACAAATATCTCAAGACCATATTTTTTCAGTCTTATATCACACTTATAGACACATATGAGTGTGGATTTGGGCGCACTTTATAAGTACATTTGCCCTTGCATTTGCCTTGTAATGGTCTCGCGAAGTATTTTTTCAAACTTACAAGTGACTTACAATGGCATGCTTTAAGAGCAGATAAACTTGAAGTCCTCTTACTAATACTACATTAAGTGTACTACTAGCGATATTTCGCTAGTAGTCCTCTTTGTGATCTCCTAATAAGAGTGCAATCACAAACCGCCGTGAGGTTGCGAAGTGCTTTGAAACTTTAGCGAAAATAATCAAAAGTCAGATATTATTTCATTTTCGTACAAAACTCTAGTGTGTATATTTTCAAATTTCTTACTCATGTATTTGTCACGCACTATATGCGATTATTAAGTTACGAAGTAGTTATTTTCGATTATTTTAAATAACGATATATTCACGGGCCTTTTCAAAAAAATGTTTTTTACTTTAAATTATTTTAATTATTTGTTTAATAATATCAAAATGTAGCCATTACGACCAACCACATCTTTTATGTGCTTTATTAGAACAATTTAAGTCCATTACTGTTGTGTAAGGTTTATATCGCACTCTATAAGTCAAACCTAAAACCATTGTCTCCACCGCCATGTACTGCTCATAATTTTAAGACTCCTTAGTAAGTAAAAGCAAGCCAAACGTCCAAGGCATTATAGGTATAACTAATTAATCCACAAAGTTAATTCAAAGTAAACACGGTTATATTATGTCTTAGGACAAATATACATACAGTATGGTTGCGATTATGGATGACGACTGTTTCATAAGTTAAAAAAAGATCCGAATGCTTAAGAATTAAAAATGACCACGGAACATATCGCACTTTGTATGTGTGAAAAATGTATCGCGTGTGGATGTCCTACTTCAAAGTTCCTGCCCCAACATTTTACAATGGCCCAAAATTACATAATTACTTTATTGTATTTGAATTTCTTCTGGTGCGCAGGCTGCCATAAATTTGCAATTTACGACTTAAGTGATGAATGTGAAGTATGTAACTGATTCACCAATAAACATCTATTGATTACATAATAATATATAAATAAAATTATAAATATGTAGTAGATGACTTTTATATTTCACTACTTCAGTCACTGATATCACTATTACTACTTCGTTCAAGGTTACCAAAAAAGTCGTCGATATTTTGTACGAAACCATCAAACATATTGTTTGTGTCAGTTGCTCGAGATGCTCGGAGAGACGCTGGTTTTGGTATTCATTCCAAATACTTTCTACGTATATTTCTTCGCTTATTCATTTATCCGAAGGATAATAAAGAAGCTTAATGATAATATGTACTAAATATTAAAATGGTCTATTACCTGATTTTATAACAAATTTTGGAATTAGACACAACAAAGTAAATAAATTACTCGTAATAGAGAATTGTTTAAGACACTTGTAGGACTTTTAAAGTGCTAATACTCTTTAATGTGTCTTAGGTGAGATAAACCACACTCTTAAAATTCTAGTTTTACAGAAGTCTAATAAAACACTTTACTGTAGTAACTTCTAAGATTGAATGTACTTATAAAATGTATTTATAGGTTTTAATTAAGAATCAAAGGCAATTAGGCTTGTAAAAGGCGCTTATAATGCCACTGCTTTTATTAACATTAAGTATAAAACGTTTTCTTATATACGTCTATAAGAATAATGTTACAAGTATGTATGCTCTTAAAATTTAAATAGACTTATAAAATAACATTAGTAGAATTTCTGGCTTAATAAGAACACATATAAACCTTATATGAAACCATAGCTCTCTTACAAGCTTTTGTTTGTAAGGGTATTTTGCTTGTTGGGCGGCCTGCTACTGAGAACTTGTTTTTATTTTGTTTAACAGGATCACAAAACAAAATCATTCTCGCTTTAGGGAATGATTTTTATTAGGTAGGTACTCGTCTTTCAAAACTAGTGGAGTATGTGATTAACATTTTTAGATTTAGGGATGCGTTAGTAAAATATTAGCATACCTGAGCATAATCAGCCTAAGATGTTTCCAATGCCGATGCCGGGGCACAGGCAAAGATAATTAAACCACTTGAGAGCTGATAGACCGATTTCGTCTAGACACACGACTCACCACTGCGGGCCGGCGGACGAAGAAAATACGGCGGTTGTGATTGGAAGATGCAACAATGTCATTTGACATTTTCCAAACCAATTGAGCCGTGTCAGCCACTTATGGCAGTCACTATTATTTATTTAGTTATTTTACTATTAAAATATGTAAAATGTAACGAAAATAGTGAAATTGAGACATTCCTCACATTTTATAGACGTATTAAAAAAACCAGTTTGTTCATTTGTTAGTAGGTACAGCATTTGTGTTAAGTATGACGAAGTTAAAAAGAAAACCGTCACAGCTAAGTAGGCTCTACAAGTTATCTAGTAATATTCGACAAAGTTATTTATACCACGAGTCCACGACATCCGTAATGACGTTTATAATGGAGGAACACTGAAGTCACAGGTATAAACCATGTTTGGGATCCAATGAACCCATGCATAAGATACTACTTCTGTATGTTGATGTAATAATGATAGAAACAATGTTGTCACTTTAAAAAATAAATAAATAAACTCATCAATTGTAGGTAGACTTTGATAAGTAAAAATTTCGTTAAAAAAACCATTAAAAATAAGTTAAAACCATTAAGCATTATAACTTGGTACTACTGTTAATGTAAAAATAAACATTGTATGATGAAAACTAGTTACATAAAACATAAATGTACTACTTTATCTTTATGCTTTTCTTTGCGGGGTAGGCAGAGAGGATCGAGCGGGACATAAGCGTGTGGGCCTGTGGGTATTGTTTGATCACGTAATTTAAACGATTATGATGTTTCTAAGTGACTAATTATTTAGCCAATCGTTTGAAGATACAAACTTATTTTTGATAAAAAAAAAAACAGAAAAACATATACTGCGCATGCGTAAAACCCGAAAGGCACTCGGCCGGTTTAGTCGTTACTTAAAAAGTAAACCGCTACCTAAGTCGGAATGGCAACCGTGATTTCCCAAAAATATTTGGCCAAGGGCTAGCTGCAGGATAACTCACCATAGATGGACGGCTGCACTGGGAACGACCTGGACATCTGCATGCATCGCAGGCGGGCGCGGTAGGCGCGCTTGCGGGCTGCCAACGCCGCCGCTTCGCCGTCCCGTGCGTCTGTCCCACCTGCACCCTGCTGCCTGCGCAGTGCCACCTTAGAAAATAAAATCGTGGATTTAACCTTTTGACCGCCAAAGCGTAAACGTATCGGCGTCCCTCCCTCGCCAAGCCACAAATTCTGCGCAAATACCTACAAAAAACAATAGGGATTCCAAAATTTTATCGATAACCAATTAATCATTGCTTTTCGTCCCCTATTATTTAAATGAAATATTACTCGTAACATCAGTCTTTCTTTATTTCATTCGACCCTAAAATGTTGTTTTCTTGCCTAGCATTAGCCGACGGTGGCGTGTTCGGCAAACTTCTCTACTTCTAAAATTATTTTTTTAACAAAATACTTTAATATTATTTTTGACTGCCTTGTTGGTGTAGTGGTCGCAAGCACTGCTGAGCATGAGGCCCTGGGTTCGATTCCCAGGTCTGGCAGTGTTATTGGGTTTTTCTATCTGGAATTTCTCAGTAGCAGTACGGAGTCTGGATACGGGATACAGGGCTCGGTTGATGGCAATAGGCGGCGAGCCTATTACATGGGACTTAAACATAACAGGCGAAATGTGGGTGTAGGTACACCTCTGCCCAAGCTTTTGGCGAAACAAGGCGTGATGTTATGTTAAATGTTTAAATAGTAAATAGATTGTACGTAACTACATTTCAGGTGCAAATACTATTGTATGTGCACCTAGCTTCTGACGTTTCATAAGTGCCCTTGCAGGTTTATGTGAAATAAAATATTTTGATTTTAACTGTATTAAGTCATGGAGAATCCCTTCTTAGGTATAGGCCTTCTCCAAAAATCTCCATTTGTCTCTTTTTTCTGCTTGCTTCATCCAATTGTTATACTTCGGTTACTTTTTTGTAGATCATCAGTCTAAAGATCTTCGGGTCTTTTTATTGCGTTGTTATAGAAGATTTATTTTTTTAGCTATATCAGCAGCTCTTATGGACCGTAGACCTGCGTATTTGATATAAATGTTAACTTGATACCCTCTTGTCAGTCTCTTGATAGTCTCTTGACAGACAGATGACCGGACAACGAAGTGATCCTTTAAGAGTTCCATTTTTTCCTTTTGTTGTACGGAACCCTAAAAGCAAATAGATAGAACCCACGCTCCGCAACAGCATTCACAACAAAAAAAAATCCAAGAACCCGACTGCATTATAAGTGAACTTTAAAAGAATGGAAACAAGAAATATTTGATAAGAGGTTTCTTATTAAATTGAATACTTTACGTAATATTATGCAGTCGGAGGCAGTAAAGGTCTTTATTGTTAAATTTAAGAAGATACCTCCGAAAATTACACGACCTTCGACACATACCTAAGTCGGGTCCGCCATCACTGGGCCAGCACTGCTAATAAACCTACTTTACTTTCGTTGCGAAAAACTTGCATAAGTAGGTAATTGAGGTAAAGAAATTTCTAACACGAAGCACTGATTTGCTTCCATTTCGGGATCCAATGAAAATAAATAAAGTCAGTACGGTACCTGTGCGGCCATGACACGTTGTCGCTCGAGCACCAGCAGACAGCCAGGGCAGCGACAGTCCCGCCAGCGACACAGTCTCTTGTGCCCCTTCAGGCAGGAGATGACTCCGTGGTTGCGGCACCGCGCGCACTTCGGAGTTCGCAGCGCCTTCCGAATGATGCCCGTGCCTTCACTCTCACCGACACCCTCGTTTTGCATTATGTGTTTTTATTTAAAAGTAAACCACAATATCAACCACCAACTAATTCATGTTCCTCTAACCGATCCCACGTATGACTAAATTATTAATGAGGCGCGACAACGAGTCATGTTGACGCTGAAATATCGTTTCAGAGATTGACGGCTGTAAAGTGGGCTTCAAGTTTTAAAAGTTCAGTGGCAGCCGTCGCTCCGCCCAGCGCGCCTCTCTATTGGCGGAGACACGGTGTGGGCGGGCGGCACGACACCAAACGTTTTTGTATTTACTGTAAAACAGTTTTATTTTGCGTAGCAAAATGATACATTAATCGCTTGTTGGGTCACATTTAAGTGTTTGCAGTGCGTATTTTTAACGTTTTCAAAGACACATTATCATAACGAAAACTGTAAAAAAGTAATAACTTTGTTGTTTTCATTTATTACTTCTCTATGATTTCGTTTACTGGTTTTTATATTATTTTAAATACATATACTTACAGAGACAGTTAAAAGTGATATTAAGACAATTCAAAAGAACTATTGGAAGTAGGTCCTGGGTTAGGTACCTACTTATTTAACCAATAGCTAACACGTTTCAGGACATACCCAGGTCGTGTTATATCCAGGATGTATAATGTTTTAACTCTGATGCATATATACCTATTCGCAGGTACGTACTTCATTACAATAGCCGACTTATTATGGTTGTTAGCCAAATTAAGGATATCCTACCCCAAAATATTTAAAAAAGCATTTTATAAAAATCTTAGGAAAAGACGTTTGAATCGATTGAACCAATTACTAGAAAAACAACTGAAATCCTAAAGAAAAACAAAAGATCTGAAACACGTAACCATTTAATCGACAATAGTAACGTGAAAATGATATTCAATCTCGAGCGGCGATTGCCAATTAGGTCTCATATTTCAATTGTCCGTGTCCACGCTTCGGCTTCGGTTACTGTGACTATCTTCATATTTATTGATTTTGACTGATACAGCTACAACTTATATAAATCCTTACTAATAAATATTATTAAGTTGTTATTATTACGCTGTTTGTATGTATGGATGGAGCTCACCTAACATAGTTGTGTCAGCTAGAAAACGCTTTATGCCTTCGAAGTACCAGGTTGGCATAAATCGGTAGGAGCACACTTAACATAATTGTGTCAGCTATAAAACGCTTAATGCCTTTGATGTACTAGGTTCTCATAACTCAATAGGTACCTAAAAGCACACTTAACATAGTTATGTCAGCTAGAAAATGTTTTATGCCTTCGAAGTACCTACCAGGTTGTCATAACTCTGTAGGAGCACACTTAACATAGTTGTGTCAGCTAGAAAACGCTTTATGCTTTTGAAGTACAAGGCTGTCATAATTTAGTAAGAGCAGTTGTGTCACATAGCAGCGTTTCCTTCACTTAAGCTGTCTACACACCTAAGCCACACCGGGACGAACCCGGCGGGTTAGTGCCGGCTTTAAAATTTGCAAGCCGGACAATTTTCCCGGCGGCACGACAGTCGCGGCACGCCGGGTTCGTGCCGGCGTGCCGCGACTGGCCTGGCGGCTTAGGTGTGTAGACAGCTTTATAGGAGACCACAGCATGCACAATAGAGTTAACAACTAAGCTAACAAAGTAAAAATATTAATTAGATCATCGAAGTATTATGTGTCTTATTTTACTTCGCCGACTTACAAAATAACTTTTTGCTAGTGGCCGAAGCCTCTTTTTAACTTTTTCCATTTTACGTAATATTGGTCACAAATAGGATACTTTTTTTATCCCGGTAGGATATTCCCGTGGGATAATTTCGACCCCCGCGCGGGCGCAGCCGCTGGCAAAAGCTAGTATATTATAATACTTAATAATTATACTGCACAAATAATAAAAAATAATAATTTAAACATTTTAAACGAGTAAACAAACAAGCATTATTTAAATATAAAATAATAAATGAATAGATAGACTTGCACATATAATATTAATATAATAAGTAAATGAATAGAATCATAAAATACTTAATAGGATATAAAATAATTCAAACGAAAATTAATAAAGCGCTCTTCCTCGCTCTAGATAATTAGTTATTTAAAAATTTGCTGTGCCTGACAGGGTCCTTCATTTTTTCTATTTTACTATTTCCCACTGTTAATGTACTTGGTTTCCTAGGAAAGCAGTGCCGTCATATTATAAAGGAAGTCGTGAAATCTATAATTTCCACCAGTACGCGGTTGTTGGAGAAAAACAGCCAGGGTGAAGTGGGAGTGAGCCGGACTTGTCGCGCGAATCCACCCGGCGGCGGCGAGATGGGCAAAGATCGTCACTCACTGTACGCTTAAGGAAGGACACCACCGAAGTAGCCCACCGCGAAGGTGGTGTGATGATCTGATAAGGTTTGCAGGGGCCAGGGCCAACATGGCCAGAGAACGCACGAGACAGGGAGGTTCGGAAGGAAAAAGGATAGGCCTTTGCTCGGCAATGGGACACAATATGGGCTAACAAAAAAAAATAGGTAAGTAGTAGGTACTTACACTAATTGACATTAAGGTGTCTACTTCAACAAGGACTAGTCATTAGCAGCTTTAAACAGAGAGAAGTGGATAGATACTAGAGAGGCGTTTGCCCTGCCTTGCAGTGGGAAACCACAGGGTTTTAATAATAATAATATTGTGTGACCACCCCGATTGTTTTGGAAACCAAAGCTTAAACAATAATTTTGTATGTATTTGTGATCAGTCTAATTGTAAAAGCCTATCATGAAGCTTAGATAGTATGTATACGTATGTATATATTCTTCCCAGCTAAAGCACTAGGAAGTGGTGAAGGGCGGGCGTTTTGGGGGACTTTTGACAAATTGTTTTGTAATTTTGACATTCGAAAAGTGCTGATTCTCAGCCTAATTTGAATAAATGACTTTTGATTTTGAATATGTTTGCAATTATTTATTTGTAAAGCGATTGATGGTGATTCGCGAATTTGCTTCTTCTTTAAAGAGCTGTATTTATGTCACTGATTTATAGACTAGCTGTAGGCACCTTTGACGCTTGCAAACCTGGAGTAATTCCTCAAAAATAATTTAAAGTGATATAGGTAGGTAGCTAGCTACAAAATTGACGTGCTTTAGTCCATATCCATAGACATCGATTTGTATAATTATTAACAGCAAGTAGCTACCTACTACCAGCTTTAATACAGTTATGCTAATGAAGTATTAAGTTAATAATAGCAGCGCACAAAGTATCTTTGTTAGCCGTAATCGTGGGTTACTTCGGAGTATAAAGCGGTCTTTAGTGGCGGTGCAAAACAAACGCTTCTCTGTGTCGCTGTACCAGCTACCGACACGCGTGCATTCGATTCATTATGCGGCCCACTGGCTTTGATTGTACAATATACAGTGCTAACAAACCAGTGCATCTTTTTATTGTAATTATAACTTTAGATGTGTTAAGGCGCGTGCAGACCTGCCTGCCCATCATTCGATGTTTTTATCTAAATAGTTAAATACTGTATACGTACAAAAATCAAAAAAATCAAAATCAAAAGTCTTTATTCAAATTAGGCTGAGAATCAGCAGTTTTCGAACGTCAAAATACATGAGACAGTCCCCCAAAACGCCCACCCTTCACTACTTCCTAGTGCTTTAGCTGGGAAGAAGAAGTGGCGGAACAAACTCCCCAGCAGCACAGCTGTCTGTTTAGTCGGATAGACTTGATTCTATACATATATAGGCAAAGTAATAAACATTACGAGACACAAAATATTAATTAAATAATTAGTCAAAATTTCAGCTAGCCATACCAATATACCAACAAATAAAATGAAAACTGTCGAGGCCAAATAAAGTCTAAAACAACTCATCATAAAAAATATTGTTATGAGTAGATTATGTCACTAACTAATGACATAATAGATAATAATAAAAAAAATTGTTAGATTTTATTTTATTTTTATTGCCTATAAAAAATAAAATAAAATAATTATTATATGAACCCATATAATCTGTCACTAGATACGCCAATTCTGGAGAAAGAACATAAACATTGTCTTGAGTTAATCACAGCGACCAACTATTCTTGTCATTCAAATAGTCGTTGATGGAATAGTAAGCCTTTAAACAAAGAATGGATTTTACTTGAGCTTTAAACGCATTAAAAGGCAAATCTAGCAAAGAAGAGGGAAGCTTGTTATAAAAAGTTATACCAAGCCCAACAAGCCGGTGAAAGGGAGCACGTAGTTTGTCCTTATTTCTTGTGTTAACAGTGTGAATATCACTGTTTTTAGTGTACAAGTGTATATTTTGCCTAATATATAAGATGTTAGCAAATATGGATTGTGATGCCACCGTGAGGATACCAACATCTTTAAAAAGACCCTCAAGGAAACTCTGGCACCTAGCTGGTAAATTGCACGAACAGCACGTTTTTGAAGGACAAAAATATTTTGAATATACATCAGCAGCTTTGCCCCACAGCAGAATAACGTAGGACATAACGCTGTGAAAATAACTAAAGTAGACTAACCGAGCTGTATCGACGTCAGTGTATTGCCTTACTTTTCTGACGGCGTAGGCGGCTGAACTGAGCCTCCCCGCTAGGCTTGATATGTGTGATCCCCACTAAAGTTTGGCATCTACTGTTATGCCCAGAAAAACTGCCGAGTCTACGGTTTCAAGCACCTCTTTATCTAAGACGATGTTGGGACCTAAATTTCTAACATTCGGTAAGGCAAATTTTACACATTTTGTTTTCTTGGCATTGAGAACTAGGTTATTTGCCGTAAACCAATCCCTAACCATTGAGAGAGCACTGTTTACGTCGTCAAGTATCATCTGCAAACAGTACAACATCACAAATACCCTTTAAATAGAATGGTAAGTCATTGATATACACTAAAAACAAGAATGGGCCGAGTATTGAGCCTTGAGGCACACCTAACTGAACTGGTAGCCTGGAAGATTTTTCACCATTAATTTCTACACATTGGAACCTATTTTGTAAATAAAAATTTATTACTTTTAAAGCTTCGTTATGGACACCGTAATAACGCGATTTACGCAAAAGCGTTTTCATGGTGCACGCAATGAAAGGCTTTGGAGAGATCACAGAAAACTCCAATAGCATTTTGCGAGTTCTCCCATGCTTTAAATATGTGCTTCAACAGAGCAACACCCGCATCTGTAGTCGAACGACCTTTTGTAAAGCCATATTGCTCATTATTTATTTATTTATTTATTTATTTATTTATTTATTTACTATGGATGACTTACAGCTAAAACAAACAGATTAAAAATAGTATGTGAGACTGACAGCCAATTAAAAGTCTTCACTTCTAAAAACAGATTGTAAAAAAAAAGAGTGTGAACAGCACAACACAGCCACGGAAAAGGAACAGAAAAAAAATACAGTATGACATTCAAGCTTAAACTAAATTCACATTTCATATTGAATACAAGAATAAAAAACTGAACCTACAAAATCTTATTTAAAAAAACCAAGGCTCAGGCACTTTCTGGCCGAGGACACACTTGTTGCGAAGGGATCAAAATCATGTTGTTTACACATATTGTTAAAGTTGCTACTTGCACGCATCATAAATGAGTTCTGCCTGTAATTCGTAGACGTAAATGGAACACGCAACGGTGCGTTCCATCGCTTCGACCTTCTGGGAACGTTAAAATAAAATTTGGATAGAATATCGGAGTTATTAATAGAATTATTGAAAATTTTAAATAATGTAATACAGTCAGAGATTGCTCGCCGATTAATTAGGGGTAATATAATACTTCTTACAGAGGTTGAGGTAATCTTCAGACCGGTAGGGCACTTTCTGATGATAACACAAATACTTGATGAACCTTTTCTGGATGCTCTCTATACGATCAATGTACTTATGATAACATGGATTCCAGACTTCAGACGCGTATTCCAGGTGGCTTCTAACAAAGGTACAGTAAAGAATTTTTAATGTTTTGGCTTGAGTGAAGCACCTGGAGAGCCGCATTATGAAACCTAGTGCTTTAGATGCTTTAACGACTATGGCATCAACATGAAATTCAAACGTAAGTTTGGAATCGTGATATACCCCCAGATCACGGATACAATTCGTTCTGGGTAGTACTTGATCGCCTAGAATATACGATGCGGGTATAATGGCGCGCTTTCGAGAATATGTTAGAACCGAACATTTAGCAGGGTTAAGATCAAGCTTACTTCCACGGCAATAAGCCTCCAGACGACGTAAATCATCCTGCAGTGCAGCCACGTCCACATGTGATGATATTGTGGCATAGATTTTCATATCGTCAGCAAAACACAGCAGTTTGGATGAAATCAAGCAAGAGTTGATGTCGTTAATGTAGATAATAAAAAGTAATGGGCCGAGCAATGAACCCTGGGGGATTCCACTGGTAACAGGCACCCAACCAGAAATATAATTGCTTAACACATTCGATGCCAAGCAAGAAATATAAAAATAATTAGTTTGTTTGCCCACAACTCGCATCCGAGTCGTCGCTATAAGTAGTCTCGCTAGTCGGGTCCTGGGCATGAACAGAATCATCAATAGCTAATTATTGCGACGACTCGGATGCAAGTTGTGGGCACACGAATCAACTATTTTTCGACCCATATGCTGGGTGCTTGGCATGGAATGTGTTAATACGACTGCTTGGGTCCTGTTCTCCAGATAAGAAGAAAACCATCTGAGTAAATCACCTCGTATTCCCATACCATATAACTTTGATAGTAAGATCTCATGGTCAATTCGATCAAAAGCTTTACTATAATCAGTATAAACGACATCAACCTGCTTACCGTTATCCATGGCGTCAGTAATAAAATCATTGAGCAGAATTAGGTTGGTGACGGTAGACTTTCCTTTCAAAAAACCATGTTGAAAGGAACTAAACGAATTTTTAAGAGCACTATACACCTGGTTATATATGATCCTTTCGAAGATTTTTGCTACAATACAGAGCTTGGATATCGGCCTGTAGTTTACTATCTCAGTTTTGACTCCTTTTTTGTGAATAGGCGTTACGAAAGCCGATATGAAGGAGGCTATTTGAATTAAAATGTCTTAGCAACTGCTTGAGTATTAACTTTTCAAATATTTTGCTAAATGCAGTTAAGATAGAAATAGGCCTGAAATTACGAACGTCATTTTTATTACCTGATTTAAATAATGGTATGACTTTACTACTCTTCATGAGGTCAGGAAAAGTTCCTGAATCAACACATTTATTAAAAGTGACAGCTAGATACCATAAAGGGATCACAGTCACACTATTTTATTATTTGATCAATTTAGATTGGAATTGGATTTATGTAAATATTCTGCCTACCTACCCTTGGCACAGTGGCGGAACGCAAATCAGCTGGGTAGGTGTAGGAGAGCTTATCGCTTTTTGAGATGCGAAAGCGATGTAGTATCGTCATTGGTATGACGAGAAGTTAAAACTACATTTTATTTTAGTAAAAATATATTTTTATTTCATAATAAACAAAATAAACAGACCATTATTGGCAATTCATAGTGAAACTTTAGCAATAGAAGACGAAAGAAAGCATATTTTAATAATAGTAAAATTATGTAAAAAAAAAAGATAAGTTTGTAGATACCTCAGTATATAACGTACAATATAATTATTTTAAATATTATCGGTTTTACAAGTTTAACAACACCGTAATAGAAATTTTATCGCTCCTTAATTTATCTAGTACCTATTTTATCACGAACGTGTAGCTTTCCAAGTAAGGTGGAGGTCCACTTTAATTGGAAAGGCATGGTTATTATAAATTATAAAAGTAGATAAAAGTTATGATAAGTTAGCTAAACTTATAAAGGGTGACTGGTAATTAGTGACCGACTTTTAGACACATGTTTGTACCCATCTTAACAAACAACTTTCCCGAAGAAACACTTTTTTATATTTAACTAGCGCATGTCCCCAATCACCTCAATAGAATATTGAGTACCTAACAAAATTAATACACCATCAGCTGTAAATTAATTGAGATATCTACAAACAAAAAAAAAATGAATCCACTTTTACCATGCATTATTCTTTTTTCATGATTTTTTTTTTAATATTATATTATTATTATTATTTTATATTATTTTAATTTGTATGGTGGTTAAATTAATGACAAAAGAATATTGTAGGGTAAAAGTGGTTTTTTGTTTATTTGTAATTAAATTACAGCTGATGGTGTATTATTCTTGTTAGGTACAGTGGGCTGCATCAATTGGGTACCCCAGTTGTATTAAAATTAACTTAGCTACACAACTTTGCAATTCAAACATTTACATCCTTAAGAATAATACAAAAAGTGTTCATGTGCCCGGCCGAGATTCGAACCATCGAATCATTGGTAATCCTTTGATTACCGCGAGCTCTTACCAACTAAGCCAGCTAGGTAGTTAACAGGGCGTTGGAATTATCAATCTACTTGTGTTATAATTCTGTCTCTGTCTAGTCGATATATTATGAACTCGCAGCGAATGCAAAGTTTGTTAACAATTGAGGGTAGTTATCCAAATATTTTACTAATCTATTACAGGTTACCGTCTGATGAGTCTAGTTTGATTTCACCTTTCGCATACTACCCATACGTGTTGGTGTTAAAAACAATTTAAAATAAAAATGATAGATAGTTTCTTGAGGACAAAGATTGTGGGACAGCTGGGCATAGCGGTAAATCAAATATTATCTAATAAAAATAAATTGAATAGTTCGTAAACTTTGTTACTGATCGAGTAACAAAGTTTACGAACTATTCAATTTATTTTAACTAAAACTAACTTAAAATTTATTTTCTACACAGAGAAAAACGGTGCGCTTGTGGGTGCGACGTTATTTGGATACTGGTGATATGAAGTCGAAACCTTTTGGGCGGAGATGTTCAGGCATCTATACGAACCAGTGTGAACGCCATCGTGATATCGTAAATGTTCACTTGAAATCGCCGTTCGCAACCACTCGCTCAAGTGCTCAACAACACGGCATTTCAATTGCCACAGTGCGGAGGCACTTGCACGCAGAAGGCCTTCACAACTATCGTCCAGCGAAGAAAATTCAATTGTCAGAAGCTCATCGGGCAGCAAGAGTTCGATTTGCACAGGAGCTTCTGGACTTTGACTGGGAAAATAAGATAGTTATTTTCACGGACGAAAAAACTTTTAGGTCCGATAATGATGGGAGAAAAATACTATGGCGGAAACCTAACAGGTCCAATGGTAGAATAACATTAGGTAAATAAACGACTTTATTAAGTAAATAACTTATAGATTTCATGTTTTGACAGATTTATTTTATCGACATTATTATGACAAATGAAGCTATTATTTAGCAATATTTATCACCATAATATCTTAAACATTATAGTTACTACTTAATAAACCAATATTACGTTACTAAAAAAAACTTATTTTCAGGTTACTGGGGATGGATGTCATCTATGGGTCCAGGCGAATTAACAGAAGTAGGCGGGCGCATGAATGGCAAAACATATCTTGAAATATTGCAAGAGGTTATGTTGCCTACAGTGCGTGTTGCGTACCCAGAAGGACAAATATATTTCGTCCATGATAACTGTGCTGTTCATCGATCCCGAATGGTGAAGGAGTGGCTAAGTTTACAGGCTGATATAACTGTTATCTCCTGGCCAGCTAAAAGTCCGGATCTTAATCCAATTGAAAATATGTGGGGTCAAATGATTTTAAATTGGGACTCAAGTGAATTAAAGACCAAGGCTAATCTACAACAAGAAGTCATAAAGACTTGGGAATTGATGCGCGGTAGGAATATAGGCTGGAATATGGTAACTCAAATGAGAAGCCGCCTACAGCAAATAATTCTCAGTGAGGGTCATCCCCTCCGCTATTAACAATTACGACTCGACTTAGGTATAGTAAATAGGTAAGTGGGTCCTAATTGCGATCATCTTATATATTTTTGATCCCGTAATCCCGTTTGGTTTACATCGTTATAGTAGGTATAATTAAATAAAGTGTCGACATTGATACATTGAAATAACTCAAAGAATAAATCATTTGACCTCACTATTTAATTATTGTGATTAATAGCTAATAGTAATTATTGGAGGTAGATAATATTTATAATTTACGAGAGATGTAAATTGTTAATTCATTAGAATGTTAACTAATGATGACATGTTTTTCACTTGTTAATTATGAAAATTATTCTACTAGTTTGAAAGTTAAGTAATTCTCAACCATTATAAGTATAGTTGTTGTTTTAGGTAACTATTTTGCAGTGAAACAACATAAACTTTTTATATGTTACAGTTATACCTGCATACAGTGTTTTATAGTTAAGTTTTCCATATTATAATAAATTTTACTAAAATAAATTATAATTCTTTCATTTCTTAATTTAAAACTACTAGTTATAACAATATATAAAAAGAAAAGTTACATAAATAGTATAACTTAGAGAAAAATAAAATATTATGATCACAAAAACCCAAACAGTCAGTCTGTCAGTATCGAACCTGAATTAGCTGCTTTGTAAGTCGCATGCCCATCCTCAAGACCAACTAAACTATTACTAACAATTCTGAAATATTATTGTGTATTGTTTATCTATAAACTATTACAAAAACATTATAATAAAATACAAAACTTGCTATACGGCCATCGCTGGGTTCGAACGTAGGTGCTTTCAAGGGGGGTACCCACATCGTGAAGCCGACTGTACCTACTCAATATTTTTTTTTTTAATGTTTCTTTGGGAAAGTTGTTTTTTATGATGAGTACAATCATGTGTTTAAAAGTCGGTCACCAATTACCATTCACCCTTTATAAACTTCTCTAGCGGTTTATCTACTCCATTTTGCTACCTCATTACGGTACTAACTCATTAAGTAACTTAAGTTTATAAAGGTGAAGTCTATAGACTAGCTTGCGTCACATAATAAATTTTGTTTCCGGAACTAAGTCCTTTTGAGAAAAGCAGGCATCTAGCCAATCTTCACTAACTATTAAGGCGTTAGTTAACTCCCGAAGAACATCAAGTTCAGTCTTTTCTGAAGTGTTGGGCATCACAACGTGAGTGCAGTTAATGGCACTGTCGAGTACAGTGGCCCCGTACATGCGAGCTAGTATAGCGGTTATACTCTCCTGGTTCGGTATGTGAACACGGCATGGTCGCAGGAACGAGTGTGGGTTGTTTTCGCCGAAGAGTTCCTTGTCCAAGTCCAACATCTCTTGGTTCGTGAGATAGATTGGTACCTGTTTTGGATGACACGGATCTTTTATTGTATTTTAGAGGAAAAATGTTACTATCTTCTTTGGCGACGAAAGCAACGCGACCCGGTGGCGAAGACTTAGACGAGACCTTGTAGTTCTCTCGACTGTCTACTTTTCGATAAAAACTATGGACATTTTTGTTCGGTAGCAAAGGTCAAGTCTTGTTAGACTGGATTGTAAATTAAGTAAATGTTAGCAAAAAGATTTTAATACTTAATGCTAGTTGAAGTAAAAAAGAAGTAACACTTACTTCATCCTTCATTTTGTCGAAAATCTTTCTCATGGTATCCTCATCAACGAGCTCAGTGTAGCTGTCTCCGAAAGTATCGTAGTGCCTGGCGAGCGCCTGGCGCGTGGCCGGCGCCAGGCCCAGCATGGCCAGCGGCGCCAGCGGGGCGGGCGCGCGCGCGGCCCGCAGCGCGCGCAGCCACGACGTGCTGATGACGTCAGTGCTGCTGGCGGCCAGGAATGCGCGCACGCGGCTTGTCAGCTTACCCGCTACGCTGCACCACGTATCCGGACCTTTCAACGAGATAACATTCGTGAATAGCTTAAGTACTTTCTCACATCTTCATGCAGCGATGATCTTCGGGGTAAGCTGATCATCATCGTTTTTATGGTCTTATCCCAATTTATTTGGAGTAACATGTTAGCTGATATTGAATGGAAAACAGAGGTGTACAATAGAAGAGGCGTCTATAATATCACCACCACACCACACCACACCACCTTCCTTACAGAAAGTGATGTGACTTTCTATCAGCCTACACATACACCGTCTCTCTCTGTACTGTACAACAAATTCCTTACTGCTCGGGCAAGACAGTCTGTATCTGAATAACCTGTGGACTACGTCTGTAACATATCGACATAAATCAGGCCTAGTTTCACTGCGGTCAAAAGAGTCGAAACGCTGAAAAACATTGAGCAATCGCTTTGCTTAGAAGTGGGGAAAGCTTCCAACATGTCGACTTGCTGTAATTCTACAATGCACATCGTTTTGATCGTTAACTTGGTTTCTATCGCCTATGGAAAGGCCTATACTATACTATTCTACTTTCTCTAACACAGGACTGTGATTTAAGTATTTGACTTACCAATATTTGCCACCACCTTTCCTCCATGCGATTCGATAATCTTGCCGAGTTCCGGTCTCTTACAGTCGTCATCCTCGGACAGTATATACAGTTTCCTTCCGAGCAGGGCCTTCGAGGTCACCTCTACGTCGCCAGTTGAAGTGATCTGGAACTGTTTTGCAACCTGCGGCGCTTGCGTCTTTCGCTTCGCTCGTGGCTTCACGTCCATTATTTGATCTTCATTTATTTGGTTGGTACTCAACTTCACTACTGGGCCCTTGTTCTGCTCAAAAAAATCATAATCAATCAAAAGTCATTTATTCAAACTATGCTGAGAACGTGACGAACGTCACAACCGCTGTTTGAACGTCAAATTAAAAGGCAGTCCCACAAAACGCCGGCCATTTCCCACTTCCTAGTGATTTTGCTGGGAAGAAAAAGTGGCGCAATGAACTCCCCAGCAGCACAGCTGTCTGTCAAGTTGGAAGAACTTGATTTTGTACAATACTTACTGTATGTAGGTAATTCATTAATATTTATTAATCACAAAACATAAAAGATGGCGTTCTAAAGGATAGATAGATAAAACCATGTATGTAGTTCAAAAACAAAAATCGAGAGTAAAGCAGTTACAATTTGCTCCTTCGTTTATCGTAGGAAACACGGAAGGTACTTACGGCGCAAAGTTGTTCGAACTCCTGCAGAGTCATGACGTCCTGAACAGGTTTATCGTCGCGTACCTTCGTGACGCGTGGAAACCGCAGCGTGTAGCCCGCGCCGAAGGATGAGCTACGGATCAACTCTGACGCACGTACCTGTGCGATACAGATATAAAAACTGTAAATAAGCCATCTATTCCGCGAAGGAGTAGGCTAAGGTGTACCTTTAGCCACGGACGGTTACCGTTACCAATAAAATACCGCTAAAACTACCAAAACAAAACATTTCGTTTCGTTTCGTTAAATATTTAACGTTAAAATAACAGTTAAGGTGAAACCCTAATTGCTCTCACTGCCATTTTGTCGCTAGATGGCGACACATCCACAATTTCGAACATTTTCAATTTTTACACCTATCATAGAAATTTTTAATAAACAACTTTATTCTTAGCGAAACCTAGGGCATTAACTTGATTTTTTTAGATCATCACTGTGCTTGTTAACTGGTATCATACAAAGATTAGAACATAATAATGATTTAGCCGCGTGAATTTACTCTTTACACACACATGCAAAGTAAATAGTAGTAACTTCCGACTCCACTAGATGTCGTTTTATTCAAACATGGTTGGAAATTATAAAGAAAGAGGACCAAATTATTTTTAAGATGAATATCCTTACATTATAGCAAAAACCGAAAACAAATATTAATTTACTAATTGAGCATACTTTAAATTACTAGAGGATTGTTATGTTCCAATCTACTTCTTAATAATATAATTATTGGGATATGCATACTTTTGTTTCTAGGCTCGTTATCAGATACCTTTTCACCATAACAAATTATTTTGGGTAATAAAGGTATATTGTACCTATATAGGTTGTTGTAATGTGACTGAACCTAAATAGTACCTAACGTGTAAATAAATTGTGACCTATACTAAATAAATAAAAGATTATGTATTCAATTGTAAAGCGTTTTATTGTATCTTACTATAAATCAATAATATTTATCTATGGTTAATATTTTCATACAAATATCGTTTTATTTACTCTCACTGCATTTACCTAAATATTTTCTGGTTGGATTCAAACCATCGACTCGTACCACCACACAAAGATAACATACTTTTTTCAATATTATGATATTTACAATTATGATTCTGAATTTAGTATTAGAAAGAATTATGTACGTAGATTACAATTTATGTAACATCACACGTAAGTGTAAGTATCTTACACAACAACACACAAGTGGTTGCTAGCTAACCATAACATTTATGTTTCAAGAATACCCACTTATTATACAACTTTGAACAATAAATATTCTTTTACAATTGAATTGTTTGGCTGGTACCTAAATACATGAGTGAAACATATGTACACAGAAAAATCTTATAAACTAACAAATAACATAAACTATACATCGCTACGTACAAAAATAGCATAATAATTAGTCTATAATGTTCCCACTGCTGAGACTCAGGCCTCCTCTGAACAGTGGTGATGAAATAATTTACACAAAGCAAAGTGTCGGCTTGGATTCGAACCATCGACCACCATACAAAGATACATAAAAAATACTATAATAAAATATCTTCTCTTCTACATGCTACTTTTTGCTGCGCCGCCGTCGCCGCGCAGTATCAATCTTCTGCTTGTCACTTTTTACTTCCATTTATATCATTTCCGTGCGATCTGAATCAATTGCTGGGAGACACAGTTTTCGCTGCAACAAATGAATTTACAGTTTTGTTAGACTATTCTTACTGAACCCACACCTCAGAAACCTGAGGAATAAGTTAGGAAATGAGTAAGACTTATATTTTTCATACCTTTTAATTCCTTGATGTCTAGACATTTAGCATTTTTCTCAACTCGTCTCAAAATAATTTCCAGCAGTACACATGTTTTGAAAAATGTTACCAACTTCGGCATCATAGCGTTGATAAATTCCTCATCCCGGTTAACTTCTATGACAGTCAATGGTTGGGTGACAGATATAAAGCAAATGAAGTAACATTTACTCATTTTGGTAATTCGCAATTGACCCTGGACCTAGAATCAAAATAATAATAGCTGAGAAACAATCCAAGAAATACATTATATTTATACATACATGAACCAAGAAATAATGATCTTTGTTACTTACTTGATAATAATAATTATGCTTTTTGTTCATAACTAATTGATGTTCTTTCCACATTTAGTTGATAAGCTTCAGTCTGTGGATCGGGTTGCGGCCAATTAAAATCAGCAGTCTCTACTTGCTCTGTAACAGATTCAACTCTATTAGAGCTAGAGCTGCAGGCTATGGCTTCGTAACGAATTTGTGGTATACCACGTGAATACGTTTTGGGCGTATCTTGAGCTGTGGAAGGGTTGGATAGCTGATCATGATCTTGAGTTGTATTTGGACTGAAATAAAAAATAAATAAATGAAATAGGTACAGTTATTAAAAACAATGTTGAGAGACAGAAAAATATTGATATGTCTGTACCTACCTAAACACAGCAGGGCAGTCCGCGGTTTCTTCCACTACTTTTTTTTTCTTGTTACGCCATGCTTCCAGCCGGCTGCAATTTGATAAAACTTGCTCAATACACTACTTGAAACTAACCTTATCGAGCTAGCCGTTTCTTTTTTTCCTACTGTTATCGACGAGACACAATAGATAAACAATTGTCATAAATCTCCTGGAGGTATCGTAACAGACAAGGGTCTACAGAAGAAATGGCGGCAAACCAACGGCAAACCAACGGCAAACGAAGACATTACATCACGGGCCAACGAGTATCAAATACACTCATAGGTACATTCACGTAAATCTGATTCGAAATCTTATGGGAATCTGATTTACTCACTAAAAATCATTAGAAGAATTTCCATGATGTCTTTTCAATGTTGCTTGCACTTTTTTCCGTGATTTTCGCGGCCCTGAATACATATGTCGTATATAGGCAAGTTTATTAGTCGGATTCATCTTAGGCAGAGATGCAATTCAATCTGTAATCAAAAAGAATAATTAAACACAACAGCAAAAGTATCGTAATTATGAAATGCTTCAAGAAATTTGTATTAGTCAGAAATAACACCACCATTTGTCACCATCAATCAAGCTGTCATGCTGTCAAGCTGTGTGTGAAAATTTGCAAAACAAGTAACAACTGACAGAACATGAAAACAGACCAAATAGAGATGTCAATCTGAGATCGATTGAGCAAAGAATCGATTTTTTGGAACAAATAAAAACGTTTTTTCAAATCGATATCTAGTACTGAATCGATACAGGGAATCGATATTTCACCCTAGAACATCAGTTTTTGTTTGTTTGAATTGTTAAGAATTGTGGTTGCGGGAAAATTACGAAGCATATCCAGTGCAAATCCTTTTGCGTAAAAATACGGATTTTTTCCAGATATGAGACCAGGAATCGTTTTTTCGGTTTTTTTTTTCAAAACGACAAGGGGCACCAATTTTTTATGTAGGGGCACATTTACAGCAGATTAGGCACCAACTATACGTTCCACTCATATAACTATAGGAGACACTTTCTTGCTAGGGTAACGTACACCCCGTAAACCCCTACATTGCAAATTTCATCGAAAACGAATGATTGATTTTTGGAAAATCATTTCTTTATTTGTGAATCGATTTTTCATATTTCCTTTCGAATCAATTCAGTAACGGATCTTTTTCAGAGAGTTTTTTTTGGTTCCTTTCGTCCCTCCCTCTGGGACAGGCAAAGTGAGTTTTTAGAGAGAATTGACGTCCCTATTAGGGGGAAATATTTGAAATTTAGAGTAGGTAGGTATGTGATGTGATGACAATCAACGAGTGTTGCTAACGTTTGATTTTGTATTTCCTCTTCTAAATCTTACACTTTTTAAAGTTTTAAGGGTAATTACTATTATAATATAACTCTGTATCACCTTCAAGCAGAAAAGCATCCTTTGTACATAAAAATAACACTTACCGTCAATAAAACACAAAAACACTTCACTTTTAAATAAAAACTCTTTCACGGATGGCACTCGTATGAATGGTTCTCAGTAGTAGCCTCAGTCACCAATTCTAAACCTGAATGGTGCTTACTACTTACTTAGCTGTTCAGACGAGCGAAATTGGAACTACAGCTACCATTTTGAGAACGTCATTTCGCTGACAGTTAAAAACCCTGAAACCTTAAATGAATGATGTACAGCAGTGGTGGCTCTGACTTGTAAGTCAGAGCCACCACTGCTGTACCTATATCATTCATCGTTTTAAATATCAGAACATCCTACAACTTACTACTAAAATACTGCCCTATGTTTTATTTCCCCTTTTTCTTGGTAAACTTCTTAGATGGCAAGACCAATTTATTTCGACGCACTTTGACGTGTGCTAATAATACTAAAATGTGCAATTGTTATGAAAAATCAATGTGGTTTGTCTGTGTATTCACTTATCTTGCTGGTTTCACATAAATTAAATATGATTCAATCAATAGATGTAAGTAGTACCTACGTGTCACCATTGCGTAGGTAGGTAATTAGAAAAAAAATAGGTAAATTTGCCTACGCTGATCGCCTGATTTAGGTATACCCTAAGTTTACATGAACTTCTATTCTCTGATTTTATTCAACCCAAACCAATGAATTAGTACCTAACCGTGTCAGAAAATGTATTATCAGTACCTACTTACATACAGTAGAAAGATTTTTAAATCTTTAGGTACTTTATATTTAAAGTAGATATTACAATAATTAGGTACATTAGTATTGTATCTGTGTGAACCAAATGCAGATCGCAGATATTTTTTTTCACTTTCTAGCATTCTTTCTCATTCCCTAATAAAAAACATTTTAACAATCATAAAATGTAAAACCCGCGGGCAAACCCGCGCGCCGGCGCTAACTTTCTAGAAACACAATTTTGGAAACGATTCGCAAGTTGTCAAGACAATCACGCATGGACTGACTGGAGCGTTGCATCGAATCGTTCGAATTTTCGAACAGCGCCATCTATTATAAATGTTTACCGAACGTAAACTCGTAACACAACAGCAAATAGCTCTTTCTCGGTGGTTCTTTAAATTTCTGTTAGATGGCGCGATTCAGGTCACTCACACATGTAAAGATTTTTCGTTTTTTATTGGGTCTAATTCTCCTAGAAATACTGTTTTTTTTATAAAATTTTGGCGTTTGGCGAACATAATACATTATAAAGTCTCATTATACTTGCTTTTATTCTGCAGAAACCGTTTATTTACGGAGATTACAACCCCTGAAAAATGTATGGCGAGGCCTATCTAGGGATCGACCTTAAATCAAAGGATTTACTGGTATTTAAATAGCGTTACCAGTATCGTGTTTTTTTTTTGGGTGGGAAATCATCAAATAACTTCTCCCGCTCTGGGTGGAGCAGGAGGGCGTGTCAGACTTTTACTGACTAAAACCTACCCGTGTTACCTCAGTTGCCTGTGTGCCAGGGGCCGCGGTATCTCTATCGAACAACCCGCACCCCTGGCAGGCATCGGCCTTTGCGGGCCCCACCAGTTGGTGCTGACATCTCTTTGAGGCGCGCGTGGAACACAACGCGCCGTCGACCCGGGCATGGTCCTTACCGGACAGCGAGCTACCCATTACTCGCCGTCCGCAAGCCCGCGCCTACGGTGGCCGGGAATCAGCCTGCGATTCCCGACGCCCAGGGCGTCTCCTGCGAAGGCTACGGCCGTGAGGGCGCATGTACTGCCTCTCCCTCACGTGCGCCGCCGCCCTCTTTGCGAGCATCACTGCTTCGCTGAAGGAGGTGACAGCAAACCATGCACTCTCGCTCCGTACCATAGCCTGGACCAGGGCCGGACGCGAGAGATCGCTGCCGCCGATCGCTTCCACGAGGACACGGCGGTGCTCCGCCCAAGCCGGGCAGACCTCCACCGTGTCCTCAAGGCGATCTTCGCAGTGGAAACACCCGGGCGTTTCCTCCCGCCTTATCCGAAACAGGAACCTCCCGAAACAACCGTGTCCGGTGAGGACCTGTGTCAGGCGGAAGGTGAGGACGCCATGCCGTCTCTCAAGCCACTCCTCAAAGAGGAGACTTACCGCCGCAATCGTGGCGTGCCCAGTTGCCAGTATCGTTACATCGCTAAAATCTAGAAGTAGGATTTTGTGCGACGTTGCCAAACCGAATCAAGCGCCTCGCGGCCTTGCGTTCAGCTCTTCTAAGCGGAGAGGCAACAACGCATGTTACGACGATCAGAAAGATACGAATACGATAAGACTCGCGCTCGCACGTGTTTCATTTCATAATTATACGGCACACAAACATCGCGTCGTGTACGCCAAACGTACCTACGTCTACTACCTTTGATTTATCAACAAGGGAAAAGGGCTATTTGTGTAAAAAACATTATTATGGGCCGAAAGAAGTTTCAACCTTTCAATTTAACTACATACTTTTTAATTAGTCTTATGTCTTTATGTAGGTACAGTCAGCCATCTCTGGATACAATATTAAAACCTTTCTCATATCTTACGTGCCCCATAAAGGCGTTATTAAGGTCAATTCCAATGCCATCCAAGGCCGATTCTCTTGTCACAAACGCCTCTAAACTAGACTAAAATCACCAAAATTTTGTTTATTCCTGTCAAACGACGATTTCCCATTCTGAGATTGACTAAAGTGACACAACTTAACTATATTTTAGTTTGAGAGTACTAAGATGGCACTGAGTTATTAATTTAGTATATTGTGAATTTAACGTTTTTCAGCTAAAATTTTGATTGTCTAACTAAATCTGACTATTTTTATTCGCGATTAAACAGGTGTGGAATAAAATTAGTTGTCATGAACTAAAATTCACATCAACACCTCGACTTCAGGTGCAAAACCAGTACTGTATCTTCTTTTTTCTTTCTTTTGCTTATATCTCGAAAATGGTGTCCTATCGCAAAAATAATTAACATTTCGACCCCCTTTATACCTAAATGTTATTATAATTTTCTGCAGCACAGAAACAATATTGTATACATGCCGAAAGTAGTCATACATGGTTTCAGTTTTCGTGTTGATGGCCCTGCCACCCTGTTTATTATAATTTTCTGCAGCACAGAAACAATATTGTATACACGCCGAAGGTAGTCATTTATGGTTTTAGTTTTCACGTTGATGTCCCTGCCACCCTGTTTATTATAATTTTCTGCAGCACAAAAACAATATTGTACACACGCCGAAGGTAGTCGCACGTTCGGTGTGTGTGTAACATTGTTACTGTGTACACACCTACAGATGCTAGTCTCCCCACCGTCATAGTTAGAAAGAGATAGACGTATAAATTACCGGTATAAGAATTTGTTACTTTTACCGATACTAAGTAATATTGGTAATTAGATAACGTTAACTGACTTTGGGTATCGGTATTATTAACGTTACTTTTTTATCGTTAACAGACCGGTAATTGGTAAAGTTCATAAAAAATACCGGTAATTCGGTCCTCGCCTATAGGACCGAATTCGAAATGTGGGTGTGCACACCTACATTTCGAGAGTTATGTTTAAGTCCCATGTATTTGGGGCAAGCTTATTGTAATCAATAGAGCACAAAACGACGAACACTTTCCCGACGCGGAAATCTGAACGGGTCCTGGTTCAGATTCTCAGCAGTCGCGCTTGCAACCAGTAGACCAACGAGGCAGTCAAGTGTTGACAATGTAACAACCATTTCAATAGGATGATAGAACGATGATTAAAATGAAATGAGACGTGTTAGGTCTTTACCGTTAAAACCACGGAATTTTCAGGAAGGATCCAGAAGTCTGGCTTCTCCTTGTTGAAGCACAAGTGTGGCGGCGCAGGCGCCTGCTTGTGCGGCGTCCAGTGGTGCTGGAGGGCGGCGCACAAGCTCTCGCGCTCGTCGAACGTGAGCCCCGTGGACACGCGCCCCACTGATACCCACCGCTCCGGCATTTTACCTGACACAGGAACAACTATTGTTTGATACTTCCTACTTATAAACTGAACGCTGAGAGTGTCACGATTTGACATAACAACACAATAACTCCTTTAAGATTGAGTACTGAGTAATAGTCACATAGTATTAATGTTTTAGTGTATGTTTAAATTCTACCCCAACCAAATGGCGACGAGGCGAAGGTTTTGTTCAAATTCATGGCCCACGTCTTCTGAAAGTACAATTGTTTAGGATACGATCGGACTGACATACGCTATGCGTAAAACCCCTAAAAACAAATAAAGACAAAATAAAACCTTGACTGAACAAACCGATTTCGACTTTATTTCAACATTGCAAATGTTCATGTAAATTGTTGACATTTCTTTGAAAATACAACTGTATATTAAGATCTACACACCTGGAACCACGCCGTCTGCGCACGCTACGAGGAAGCTCTTGGCGCGTCCTTGTCTCTTGTTCTCGGCCTCGTCAGCCCCGATGATCACCAGGTCGAGGTCGCTCATAGTACCGTCCGTGTACTAAAATGACACCGTAATGCTAAAACCACTTGAGTAGTACAACGCTAGGTGCTAGGTTCTTTTGGCGCAAAAGCTACAAAACAAGATGGCGGCTTAAGTTCCGGATTTTGGCCACACAACTTCGGAACTTTGGCCGCCATCTTCTTTTTGTCATACAATTTCACAAATGTCATTCAAACGCAAAAAGGTCCTTGTACCATGGAGCCTCTTTAATAGAGTTATCATTTGAGTGATGTTATTTCAGCAACTCGATCAGACTCGAGACAAGAGATCGACCATGGTAACTTAATTTTCCTTTATCGGTTACCAAAATTTTACTCTTGCTGAATGTACAGACGCCACCACATCAAGCTGCCCCAATCTGTCAAATTTCTTTTATAGATGTTCAATTTTATAACATAAACATAAGGTTTATGTTCAATTGGGAAAATTTGACAGTTTGGGGTCACTTGATGTGCTGGCGTCTGTACCTAAAGAGAGGAAAGAAAAAAGGGCGGCCTTTCCCTTGCAGACGGACAACACAAGCTAATAATAAATACATAAATCATAACGAACGGAATCATGGCACTATATTACCTCAGGCTTAATTTTGTACCATCCAGCGTTACGTCGGTTAGGAATGTAGTAGGACTCCACATCTTTGACCACTATGCCTTCGTCTTGGTCCTCGATGGCCTTGTTCAAAGCCTCCAGTATTTCGGGATAAATCGACCTTTGTGAAACCGTCACAGAAATATTAATTAAACTTATCTACACAGTAGACTAATAAAATAAAGCTGAAAAGTTTGTTAGTTTAAACGCGTTAATCTCTGGAACTACCGGTCGAAGTTGAAAAATACTTTTACTACTCTTTGCATTAGACAGCCCAATTCTTGAGGAAAGCTCTATAAAGGCTCCTACAAACAGGCGCGACGTGACAGCGCAACGCGACTCACGTAGAACACTTTCTATGAAAACTTAATATAAATTGTTCTACAAATGTCGCGTCGCGCCTGCTTAAAGAAGCCTTAAGGCTACATAACATCACGCTAAGATCCTTAGGAGCCGAGAAATAAACAAAGGAAAGTCAGAAAGAACACGGAGCGAAAACGAATAAGCGCGGGCAGGCGATGCAACGCATCGGGATGTGTCGGGGGAACAAGAAATTTCGACGAAGTCGCAAGCAAAAGCTAGCTAAAATATTTTATACATAGTTCGTTAACTAATAGGTAATCTATAACTTATTTTAGTGTAGGCAAATAGTGAGTATTAATAATTCAGAGAGCATTTAAAAACTGCAAAACTCTTACCAAGAGTTTTCGGCCATCAACATATCTTAAAAATGTAACAGTTATACTCAAAGGCTTACTGTAGTCTTCAAATTATAGTTTCAATTTGGTACGTTATTACAATGACATAAGAGTCACATGACTGTGCTTGTGAATTGCAAGGACGGCACGACACCTGTACCGTTGCGCCCATAAGCACAATATTTTGTACTACATTGAGCACTACTGTAAACAGTGATTTATCACATCTAAAATTAACGTCCTTTCCCAGCAAACATTTTTGTGTAAGTACCTAATTTTACTTAGTTTGATGTACAGTATGCCTAGTTAACGGCTATGTGATGGGTCTCTTTACACCATGTTATTTACTTACCTCTGTGCCACTATCTGTCGTGCACTATGCTGTATAACTCCGGGCGTGTTCACGAATACATTATCTAAGATACGTAGTCTTTCGCTGAGGGGCAGTCCTCCCTTCTCTGGAGGGCCCACGAGAGTTCTACCGTTGAAGTAGAGGATGTCAAAGGCACAGAAACAAGGTTGAAACTTTGAATTCTCAGTTATCTTTTTAACGTCGAATGCCATCCCTGTAATAAGACAGGTTGTTAAACTTAAACTACATTATCGAACTCCATAAAAATTGATTACAGAAGCTCTAAAGACGCTCCCTACACAATAAAGTTGAAATAACTAGCTTTAATAACTTTTCAAGAATTTACAGAAACTTCAAAAAATTATGCCACCACAAGATTTCGTTCGATTGAAACAAGAGAGATTGCAGGGATGGGACTCACGAATGAAATAAAAAAAAACAGTTAAAAGTTTGAAAAAAAAAATCATTTAAGTATTTCTAAAATCGAATCTTTCTCAAACAGTTGGCATAGCTGTCATACCATGATGAAACCGATAACGAATAATAAATTACACATTTGAATAAAGAAACGTACCTTTAGACCCAAAACATTGGTGTTGTTTATGCCAGCCCATCATCTCGCCGTCTAGAATTAAGCTGGTGACATCCGATGAGAACCTATTCTTCAAGTGAGGCGTCAGCAACCCAGAATCATAAGAACTTCCATAGTTCTTAGTAAATGAAAAACCTCTTCTTGAAAAATATTCAAATTTTCCATTCTCCATGTGCATCTGTTTAAAGATAAATACCTTATGATAGAATAGCTTTTTCCAGCGCCTTTATCTGCCTGTAGATCGGAAATTATCCCACCACCCCGTATTATTTGTATTAAACATATAACTTTAGGAAAAACTCTTCGACTTGAGACTCGCCACTTGATAAAGTCGACCAATCATAAAACATGCATGAGAGGAAAACGCAAACAAATCATTAAATTAAATGACCACTGAGCTGGGTAAATCCTATCAAAGTTCAACTTAAAGATCAACTAACCTGGAATCTTTCACCATCAAACTTGTTCTCTATCTGATAAGTCTTGTCGGTAGATAGTTGTCGCACAATATGTTTAACGTCGAGTCGTTCGGAAAGCATCGGACTTATAGCAAGGAACATCTGTATTCCCAGCTCCAAGGGACGAGCGTCACCGTCGCCTAACTCTTCACATACCTGAGTAAAAGAAGTTACTATGATACTCTTTGACACTGTAAATTGTGTGGAAAGTAACTTTCTTCAAAAAGGCTCAGCACAGACAGAGAAGCGAAAATCAGTGAATTTTATGATGACATTGAATAATAAACTTTATTTTAAGAGACATAAAATTCAAAGTTATAGCAACACCAAAGCAGACACCAAACACACTTCTCACTTCTCGGGTGTCCGTTTTGTCTATGGTTTGCACTTTATGGCACTGATAATAGGGTCTATTATTCAATGCCATCAGAAAATCCTGCTTATACGCTCCTCTTGGTCAAGGACCAAAGACCACCTTGCCCATTGCATTTTTGGGAAATGAAGGAACAAGCCGAAAAAGGTGAAACTTAGCTTCACTAGAGCAGGGTAGTTAATGCTTACCTTGGATAATAGACCACATGTTTCAAAATACTCAGGAGCATCAGGATGAAACAGCCCCAATATGCGAGTGCTTCCCATTTCCAGTTTCAGATCTTTCAGGATCAATCTCAGAAACCACTTCAGTTGCTCTGCGGTAACTTTGTTTATAACGTGACTAAACATGTCGTCGAGTACCGCTGAAAAAATGAGTAGTAGCTTAATCAGTACGTATTTCATTAATGATATCTAGTAGCTTTCACGTGGTAAGCAAAAACTTTATCGGTCGATTAAGGGTGAAGTCATTTTCCTCCATCTCTATGCCTTTCTGTCACTCAGAAGAGTTCATTCGGCTTCTTCAAGGGCTTTCCGTACGAATGGGTGCAGAATAGGGATACTCAAGCGGACTTCTTACTCTAGCGAACGAAGCTTTTAAGTGCTAGGAGATTGAGATACAGAAAAATAATAATCCATGAGTAAGTAAGAAACACGATAACTTACATGCTTTCTTTCCAACCTCAGCAGAAGAGATTTTATCAAGGATGCCATTAATATCACCAACAGTGAATTCATCCGATTTTGGGCTAAGTCGACTTTTAAAGACAAAATATGCTACACCAGCAAAATCACTGTCCTGTGAATTACTGACTGACCTATAGTTCAGCAACTTCTTCGCATCACGTGACTCTTTGCTAAGCGATAGAACTTTTACCAGTAAAAAACCCAATTTGTTTTCTTTTAAGTTGTAAGCATTCCTTTCTTTATCTAGTTTAGGTAACAGCAGCCTCAGTATAGGAAAAATACTGGGATTCTGGAAATGTAGAATACACAATATTAGAACATCACGCTTGTATTTTAAAATCCATTTCTGCAGTTATATAAAATCCAATGATCACTGACCCGGGAATTGAACCCAGAACCATACGCTCACCTGTTGAACGGCCACTAGACCAAACAGGTCCAGACAGCCGTGAATGCTCAACTTATTTGCAATCATGTAGGTACCTACCACAGTCTAATAATAACATGGTCTGGACTAGTAAGAGCAGTGGCTGCCCAGAAGTAACAGCCCCGAACTACGACTTGTAGACCGCAGGTTCGAATCCAGACAGGTGCTTTACTTTGTGTAAATTATTTAATTGACGCTGCTCTTAAAACGGTGAATGAAAACATCGTGAGGAAGCCGACATGTCCTAGACCCAAAAAATCGAAGACATGGCATCTACCGGACTGGGCCCGCGTGGTGGATTACGGCCCACTCTCTCTCACCAGAAGGAGGCCTGAGTCCCAGCAGTGGAAACGTTAGAGGTTGATTATGCTTATGCTGGACTAATCTGGATTAGTACAGACGCTAGCACATCAAGTTAGCCCAATCTGTCAAATTTCTTTGATAGATTTTCATCTTTATATCATAAGCATAAGGTTAATGTTCAATTGGGAAAATTTCACCAGTTTGGGGTAGCTTGATGTGATGTGCTGGCGTATGTACATTCGGCCTATCGTCAAGAGGTGCATACATAATCTTGCGATTGTTTTCTATAGGTGTAGGTAAAGGAAAAATGTAGTCTTAAATGAAACAGTCATTACCTTTGGGCCTACTACTTGCGATGCCTTCAGTTTGAAATCATTTATAAAAGTTCCCAATATTTTATCTTGTTCTTGCTTTTGCTTTTTCTTCTTGTGCAATTGTTCGAAGAGATTACACAGGCTTTCAAATTTTATTTTATTTGCTGGTGTTACTTCATTAGCCATGATAATAAACTAAATAACTTTTTGGGCTCCTAAAACAAACAAACAAACAGAATACAGACCTTGTTTTCTTTTAACATTTTTTTTTTTTTATGTTGCCCCACACTAGGAATTACTCCTGTATTGTGGGTGCGTTTACAAACATTTAAATTCAGATACACAAACAGCCACACCCGGAACAACTACTTGTAGGTCATATAAATATTTGTTCCGTGCGGGAATCGAACCCGCTACACACAGCACACCAGTCAATCGCTTAACCACTGCGCCAACCGTGCTGTCAATTATCTACTAAAGCTTCAGATTTTTATTCAACCTCGTAAGTGATTTACCAATTTTGACACTATACAGATAATCAGAAACATCATTAAGGTTGAAAATATCTAACTTTACGTTTTATGAATTGAAGTGACATTCAACCTTTCAAGTGGTAAACCAATTACGCGATCGACTATACATCAATGTATCAAAGTTAAGCCTGTGGCTGATACTATATAGCATAGCCGTGTAGTCATATTTACTACAACAGGTAGTTCTTATTTTTATCCTTTTCATGACGTTCACAAAAGGAGTTTCTTCTTTAACAAAATTAATTTAACAAAACAAGCAGTAAAAAAAAACTTATAATCTTTTGTCTAAATCTAAGGTATGGAATTGAAACTAATGGTATATTTCAATCACAATTATTTATTAGATAACTAGGTACTTTAACAAATATTTTCTGGCCATCACTGGTGAATGATCTTTATAAAGCAAATATAAATTGTAAGCCGTTTCCTTTGTCAGATCAATGACTCCATGCTGGTCACATTTCGTAATGTACTCACAAGCAAGTGCTCTTTCGTAGTATTCAATAGCAAGATTATTAATATTTAACATTTGATATACCCGCCCCATATTATAGTTAGCTTCTTGCTCACATTTTCTTAAATTCTGATAAGTTTGCATGTAAGCCATTCCTTGCAGAATGAGATTGTGATGTTTGTCCACAGTTCTTTGTGCTGCCATTACCAAAATTGTTATAGCAATTAAAAATGCAGACAAAGAATCCCTACATTTTTCATGATATTCTAAATAGTATTTCAGTGCCACTAAATATCTCCCTGATATTAGAAAGTTGTTTCCCAGAAATAGGTTCTTCACAACATTACCACTATCTCTCTGGAACAATCTTAACAAGAATTTTGAATGTGTATTTCTATCAATGTAGTTAATTACAAGGTTTAACAAGTTCCATGAGCGAGCGCTTGGGTGTTTCTGAGCAAACTCTCTTATGAAACGAAATGCATTATGGTTATCATTATTTAAAAGGCAGGCTTGTAAACAAAAAAAATCAATCTCCATTCGATGTGGAGATAAGCTCTTAGACATCATCGCACCAAAGGTCAACCTTTGCATAGCAAAATATTTTTTAAATTTACGTCCAGTATCTAGCATTTCAAGAAAAAAATCCCATTCTTCCTGTGGAGTGAATTTAAATGTTTCATCCTCATCAAAGTGAATGTCATTTTCATGGTATTGGTTCTCACCCCGCATTGTGCGGAAATTGTGGATAAGCTCAATTCCACACCTTGCTTTACATGCCATATTTAATTCTTCTTGGTGTCTAAATCTAACAAATGTTTTAGAGAGTAGGGCTTCACCTACCTCTAAATATTTAATCCATTTATTGTACTTCTTCAAAGCCAAACATTGTTCATAAAGCAGATTAGCATTGACTACATATTTAAAATCTTGTTCTAACATCTGCAAGGCTTCATCAATACGGCCTTTGTTCTCGAGTATGGAGTACAATTTTCTCCTAGCATCTGGATGCTGTGGTGCATGTTTCAATACTTTATAAAAAGAGTTAATGGCATCACTTTCTCTGCCTAACATGTACAAACATTCTGCATGCTTGAGCCATACTGCTCCAAGATCAAAGCTATCATTTCTCACTAAAGGCTCTAAAAGCTGTATTGCCAACTCGTGATGTCCAGTTGAAGAAAGTGCTTCTTCAATATCCATATACAAGTCTCCCGCCTTTTCCACATCGTTACTCAAAAAATCATTCAACAATATTTGAACTAAGTTAGTAGCTCCAAGATGTATGAAGCATACTAACAGCTTGCTCTTTAAATCAATAGGCAAGGAGTCAGGAAGAGAGCAATTAACGTAATTAGTTTGCTCCTCTATGCTGCCTTCAGCATTTTTTACAGTTTGTATTTCAGCTTCAATTTCAACTCCAACATTAGAAACAAATATTTCAATACATGCCTGAAATAGTTTCTGACCAATAAGCAACTCCAAAAATATATTGAGGTCTTCTGAACTGAATAGTGATGGACATTTTTTATAAGCTGTATTCATCACTGCAAGTGCACGCTCCATTTCGTTATTATTATGATATTGTGTTACAGCTAATTTAGCATACTTCATAATGGTTTCTCCTTCCGCTGGAGGTAAGGAGGTTACTATTTTATGATAACACTTAAGTTTGGTGATATGTAGAGTATTAAGTGGACATTTCATATTTTCTAATTTATCAAGAAGCTCCATTCTTTTTAAATGACTGTCTATATTGTATGGATCATCTGCTATGGCTTGTGAATAACAAATCATCTCTTGTCTATAATCCTCTCTTTGTTTGGATATAGCAGCTAGTCTCAGCCATTCTTCAGCATCTGGAGGGCTCAGGTGGGCCCCTAACAAAGAGAACTGTAGTGACTTCTCAGTATCATGCTCATATAATTGAGCCAGAGTTTGATATGGTTCTGGAGCAGTTGGGAATTGCTTAATAATTTCATGGCACATCTTTTCAGCTGTGTCTCTATCGCCTCTGACAAAGCGTAAATTTGCTTCACCCATCAAACCCAGGAGGCCTGGCGGCAGCCGTGCGTACTTACGGCGTCTGTGCAATCCTTTCTCAGTTAACATAAATGGCTCATCCTCGTTTCGTTTGCTCGCCTCATCTATATCCTCTTCATCTTCTATATTATACCATTCATTGGAATATTCAGGAAACGACATTTCACCGCTTAAAAACTTACTGGTCAAATCTTTTTCTAAATCCATGTTGAAGTTTATTTATGGACGTTTCTCGGTTGGCTAAACTCTCAGTAAAGTAAATAATTGTATGGATGGCTAGGAATGTGAAAAATAAGCGCCTTGAATATTTACTTACTTGTTCACAATAGTGTAAATATTTACAGTTGGTTAAAATTTCTATGAAGCTCCCTTAATTTGTTTTTGTTTATTATTAGGATAATGTTCTACACCTGATTTTTTTTAAACAAGCTTACTACAACAGGTTCGATTACAGATAAGTTGCGGTTTTAATTACATTGCAAAAGGAAAAGACGAACATAGAAGAAATTGACAAACAGCAAACAGAACCATTCGGCCTATGTAAGGCCACTTTCCGAATTAGCAAAATAGCGCTGTCAGCGCTCACATCAATAATTTGCGTTCCGAGTTAGTTATCACGATTATGACAGCTATGAACTGTCATTTTCGTCATCAATACGGAACGCTCGTGAACGCGCTAACAGTGATCACTCATTGTTATATCCTATTTACACCATAAAACTTGTATACACCACAAATATCATCTTCTTATTTGCTTAGGTGGCGACTGTAGCCAGAAGCACAATATCTTAGTTAGCTGAAACTATGATACGATTCAAAACATAACACCACAAGTAGTGTTGAGTAGGACATACAAGAGGCGGTACATTTGTCCCGTACATGACGTCGAAATGTAAGAGCGGCTCGGCATTTTATAAATGTACTACTTCAAATTTTATGTCGCGGCAGTCGCGAGGTCGCATTACTTACTCTCCATCTCCGTCAAACTGTAGGATGAGGACAGAGACGGAGCGAGACGCATGCTACAAATTACGTCATTCTACACTGAACATTACATGACTGCGTTTCGACTCTCGGGCGAAAGGGAAATATGTTGAGATTGACATGACTACATACCGTGCGGCGCTTATTAAAGCGACAGTTTAAAGTCGTGACCAGTGTAAAAGCTTTTTATTCGATGCTTTATTTTTAAAACTATTTAATTTTAAACGGCTTTGTATTGTTGTCACTTCTGTGCCTTCGGAGCGGACTTCTAGCAAAGCGAACCAGGTCCTTACAAAAAGAAGGAACCGGCTCAGTGGCAACAAGTCGCGCAAATATTACTTTTACATTGTAATTTTATTAATTACCTTTTTATTATATTCTTTAAATTATATTTCATATTACTTAATTATAAACAATATTTACTATGATAATCGTTTCATATTACTTTGCGATACTTGATAATAATAAGTCTTTAATCAGAGTTCAGACTGTCATTGTACTGTTTGAAGCTTCTCCCTGTTTGTAACTTCAAACGTATCACAGAGCTTCAGTGCGCGTCGCCCAAGTTCCAATCCTCATTGGCCTCGCCTCATTTGAAGTAGGACATTGTACCGGCTCAGTACAAAAAAGAGGCTACTCTTACAAACTCTTTTTCATGTCGTGTCCTACCCAACACTAAGCACAAGTGTCATTTTTGACAGCGCTCACGGTGATATTAGTGTAGTGCATGGTCGGCGTTATCGCAAGATGGCGCATATCATGACGTCATCTATGACGATTCACGGGACATCGTTATCGCGCTCACGCCATTTCGGAACGGATGTGAGCGCGCTCAAATCGATATTATCGTTACTCGGAACTAGCCTAAAATGTACTCTGTGCATTCGGCTACGTTCCGAGTTACGATAGTATCGATTTGAGACTCAAATTTTGAGCGTGCTCACGGCCATTCCGAATTGGCGCAGGGTTGCCAGATGCCGAACTATTTTTCTCGTACAAGGGATGACAAATATCTCGTACTTATAGTACAAAATCTCGTACAAGTAAAGATTTGAAAAAAAAAACACATAAAAGGTATAATTTAGACTATTTAATACTGCGAATCGTGCATGTCAAATGAAACAATTTATTCATAATACTAATCATTTTACTTATATCTCGTGAAAAATTCTCATTCATTTTAAATTAGTAATGACTAAAGACACAATTTGCCCACCCCACTTATCGATGTAAACATTAGTGCAATATGGACAACAACAACACAGCGGGGATTTCCCACTCAAAGACAAAAACATCAAGACAGGACTAAGTTTTAAGTTCATTTAGTGATGTGGTAATGAATCTAGCGATGTGCTGAGTCGATCGGTGGATGATGATGATGATAATGGGACTGATCGGTGGACATAGTTTACTTTTGATATATTTTTGGCTAGTATACATGGCACAACCACTGAAGATTGATAAAATCTCGTACAAAAGTGTACGAGGTTGTTATTGTTCTCGTATCTCGTATAGATACTGTAAATCTCGTAACGGTTCGAGATTTCTCGTACGTCTGGCAACGCTGAATTGGCGTGAGCGCGGTATCAATGTCCCGTGAATCGTCATCAGTGTTGCCAGGTTGTCAGGTTTTTAGGGCTAAATCGAGTTTAAAAAAAGGGCTAGATTACCACATTTTTTTTAAATAGAGCTAAATTACCAAATAACGCAAAATAAAAAACAAAGATTCTTTAGTAAAATGGATTTCATGAATAAGTAATGTGTAAATAATAAGTAAAATATATTATTCTGGATTATAAAATGTTATTTAATCATAAAATTACGATCTAAATAGCAGTCTTCATCTAATTCCTCTCGAAGGGTTTCACTTTGCGCTGACGACGTTAATGGTTGGGCTTGGCAGCCTTGTTCAGAATAAATTTAAATTGGATGCATTTTTTTTTTTAGGAGATCCTACGGGATAGCCAATGTGTAGTAAGTTTGGTTTAACTTGGTAAGGCCAGTTCGTATTTATGGTATGGAGTTTAGGGACTTAAAGTTCACTCTGTTTCGTATTTTATGTTTGTATGGTTTTGACAGGCGATATTATTTGGGGGTAGATTACGGGCTAGGGGCTATATTCGGGGTTGAACAAGAAGAAAAAGGGCTAGATCTAGCACCGATGGGGCTAAATTAGCATCACTGATCGTCATAGATGACGTCACGACATGTCACCGTGAGCGTTGTCAAAAATGACAGTTGTGCTGTTTTGTGTGAGTCAAAAGTCACATCATAACTTTATGGCTCGTTTACAGTCTCGCCTCGCGGCTCATCCCGTGTCTTGGCTACAGGTCGAGAAAATCAATGTATGTTCACACTCTCGCGGCGCGTTCAGTTATTTTCGAACTATCGATGGAGGACGTCGAAATTTTAGCGGCATCAACTTTTTCTTTACTGAGCTTCTACTAATACGCAACTAATTTACAAACACAAACAAGCAGCATTGACTTTTTGTTGATTTGTATGATTCTTACGAGGATCCCAAATTATCCGCTCCTTTTCAAATTTTATGAATCGTAACGTGTCTTCTCGAGACCAATCCATTGCATCCACACAACCGGCACGTCAAAACGTTTGTAACCGAATAAAGACCGAACGCGAGTGTGAACATCATTTGACTCGTGCCCAAAAAACCACTTCCGACGTGAGCGCCATGAGCGGCGAGACGAGCTGCGAGGCGAGCCACGAGTGCACCCCGTTTACACATGCGTCTCGTGGTTCGCTTCGCAGCTAATATTATTTTTTAATAAAATGTATACACTTATTTTAGACAGTAGGTACATAATTGAAATAAATGTATTTGTTACCTGTCACAATCTGGTGTAGTCATTATCCAAAGCGCAATGAGAAGCTGTTTTTTAGCTTCGGTGATTTCTTTCCGAAAGTTATTCCAGTTTCCATTATCTTTGGACCTATTAATCCCAGTATGTATTTGAAAGTATCAGGAAACATCCTGTAAAACGAATGTAACAACACTGTTTTAAGGTTTTTTTATAAGGCACATTTTAATCCAAGACGTAACAGCATACGTACTTGAAATGAGTTTTAAACTCATGCGCACTATATTTAATTATTGTTGCACCTATGTAATTTGTTTTTCAAAGTCTGAGTTGATAGAGTCGATAGAGTCAACCAACAAAACAGAAGCGCCATTGCGTTGAATTTCCATTTTTCAAAATAAATTAATCAATCAGTTCTTCGTATAAATTTTTAAAAAAAGTTGCAAAAACTACTAGAATATAAAGATGCGCTGTTTCGAAAGTGGAAAGCAAATCCTAAAAATATGACACTACGATTAGAATACACAAAATATCGAAATAAAACAAATAAAGCTGTAAATGTTGCTAGAAATGCGCACAGGCGGCTAGAGATACAGAACTGCAATGGAGACATGAGAAAAGTATGGGAGTGTGCAAACAAGTGGCTAGGCAGAAAAAAAATGAATATTGATGACACGATACAAAAATATTTTATAAGAAGTAACGAGAAACTGGATAGCGTATGTAACAATTTTTGTCAAATATTTACTAATGAAATTAGCTCGTTAAAACAGAAGCATACATGTAACCGTGTATTCTATGAAAGATGTGAATATGTAAAGGAAAGTGATGTGAGTTTCAGATTTAAAAAGGTATGTGCTAATGATATATGTTTAATAATTGATAAATTAAAATGCAGCAAGTCGCCTGGTTCCGATGGTATTAGAGTTCAAGATTTAAAAATAATTAAATATCCAATTAGCCAAGTCATTGCTCATTTCATAAATAAATGTATAGATCGAGGATTATACCCTAATGAATTAAAAATTTCAATAATTAGACCGATATTCAAGGGGGGAAAACACAAAGAATACACAAATTATAGGCCTATCGCGATATTGAGTATAATTAATAAAGTTGTCGAGAAGGTAATTGTGGGCCAAATTACAGTGTTTTTAGAAAATAATAATATTTTAACTGATACCCAACATGGTTTCAGGCCAAATAGAAGCACAGCAACGGCATTAAGTAAGTTTACTGATGATATAAATAGCTCATTAAATTCGAAAGAGGTGGTTTTATTAACATTTATTGATTTTAAAAAAGCCTTCGATACTTTGGACCATGAGGGCTTGCTGCAGGCCATGGACGAGTGTGGAATACGAGGTCCTGTAAAAGGGTGGTTCAGGCAATATCTGCACAACAGATATCTAAAAGTTAGGGTTAAGGGAGCAGACAGTGAACTCGGTAAAGTCAATTATGGGGTGCCGACCGGGTCAGTTTATGGACCGATTGGGCATATCATGCACGTCAATATTATGGTTAATGTGATCAAAAACTGTAATACCTATATGTATGCAGACGACACGTGCTTGACGTACAGTGGTCGGGACTGTGAACTGATACAGTCGGCAATGCAAGAAGATCTGGATAATTTAACTAAATACGCACGATAATGGCATTCTTATCAATTTAAATAAGACCAAATGTATGTTAATATCGTCTCCGTACAACCGTGTAGCTAAAAACGCCTATATCTCAGTAAAAGGCCACTCGTATGAATGCCTTCATGAGCACAAGGTAAATTGTCAATGTGAGTGTATTGAGCGCGTGGCGAACTATAAGTACCTAGGACTAACAATCGATGAAAGATTTACTTGGGACAAACATGTAGACACTGTGTGTAGTAGACTACGCTCAGTACTAGGGAAACTGAATAATTTAAAATATACAGTGAGTAAGAGAATATTGTATATTCTTTACCACGCACTCGCAGATGCAACATTAAGTTACGGGTTGGCGGCTTATGGGCTGACGTTTCCGGTACATTTAAATAAAATAGAAAAGTTGCAAATTAGACTGTTAAAAGTACTATCAAACAAGGCAACCAAAGACAAAACTAGTAAGGAGTATGAAAAATTATTTATTTGTGGAATATTACCTATACAAAAAAAAGGAAAGTTAACTGTAATCTTAGGACACCTTAGTAAAAACGAACACAAAATTAAGAGAGTGTATAACCGGCCAACCCGTAAAGCGACACACAGAAACAAATATTTAGTCCCTAAAGTAAGTAATTATTTCGGTCAAAGGACGCAGCGATGGCTAATTCCAACATTGTTAAATGAATTACCTATGGAAATTACAACTGAAGCCGTAACCAAAAATGTCTTAAAGAATGTCCTGCGTAAGCACTATTTAGGTTTATGTCCTTAGCGTAAGAACCTAGTTATGTAATTACTTTGTGAGGCAGGCGCGGGCCGGCCAGTCTGGCATGCGCTCGCGGCATGTTGTTGTTGTCACCGCTCGAGCGGCCGTCGCGGCGTCTTCCTCGCGCTGGGTTGCTCGTCTCCCTCCGGGGGGGGTGCGGCGGCGGTCGTGGGGATTTTGTATTTTTGTTGTGTGCATGCGTTGTTCATGCCAGACTGGTAGGCAAGACGTGAGCCTGAGTGAGCCCATCGTTAGCCCATCGTTAGATATTTAGTGTCCTTTCCTTTCTTTTTCTTTCCTTTTTGCTTCGACTTTGCGTCCATGTGTATATTATAAAGTAGTCAATCACAAAAGTATCCACGAGAACACTGCCGACAAACTGTACAGCAGTTTGGCAGAAGACTTATGTATTTTTCTATGTAACTTTTCGTAAATAAAATAAATAAAAAAATTAAAAAAAATGGTTAAATGGCGAGTTGTTATTCGTAATGCGAACTTGTGAGTTTTGAAACTTTTGACGTTTACCAAGCACCGTTTTATCGCGCTCACAAGCGTTCCGAATTGTTGACAGCTCTTAGCTGTCATAATCGGTGGTAACCAAATCGGAACGCAAATTATTGATGTTAGCGCTCAGTCGTTCACAGCACTATTATTTCTAATTCGGAATGTGGCCTTATGCCGTCCTTGTCAAGAACAAGTAGCTTATTATAGATAAAAGTGGAGGCCACACTCCAAATAAAAAAGTGAAGACAACCTGTGGGCTAGCGCTCTCTTTCTGAATCCATACATAAGAGAGAGAAAACACGTATCATGTCATTGTGTATCACACGTACATTTAGAAAGAGAACGTCAGCCCACAGTCGTCTTCAGTTAGGTATTTAGAATTTTAGAGTATTGCCTCCACTTTTATCTATAAGCTTCTTGGTCAAGACATGTCGGGAGTCACTTTTTTTTGGGTTTTGGGTTCTCACGTTTTTGTACATTTAGCCAATGTCACGTTTCGGTTTAGTACACTTGTCACTTGGTCAACGAAAACATGTACTGGCTGCTGTATCTACCGTATCCACGCGTTTTGCACTTGCCACCAAGTCAATCGGATGGACGGTGCCGCCGAACTTTAAGATCGGTAAGTGCTTGCAAACCCACCACACGCCAAGCCAAACGTCTAACAAACCTATAGCTAGAAAGGGGGGTGATCTGGCTTCAGAGTTGACGGGTAACGGGGTAAGAGTGATGTAGGTATGCAAGAAGAAACACACCGATTATAAATTGAGATAAGAGCAGGAGGATAATGATTGTCAAGGTTTGGCAAGCGTGCGTGTGGACTTAGCGTTGCAAAACTTCGGAATAATTTGCAATAATTCGGAAACATTCCAAAGTATATTTCGATTGGAAGGAATACTACCGCAGCAAGAATACAGAGTAAAATAAAAATTGTAAGGATGAAGTAGGTAACCTACATTATATTACATAATAAGAATTAAATTATTCCCAGTAATTACGAATATATGCGTAGGTAGCTTGAGGAGATACATCAGATATTTCGGCGTGCCGTTATTTGTATTAACGCCATCTAGCAGGCAATGGACAACTTCGTGAGCCGCCCAGCTCCGCGGCCATTCATTCATATAATCAACGAAGTATTTTTCGATGCCTACGTACCTACTATGCGGGAATATTTCCCTATAAGTAGTTATCTACTTGTGAATACTTATTCTTTTATTTTTGTATGGTTTAATTTCGAATAGGCCACATTTCGGGCTGATGTTATGTAAGTACAAATTTAGTTTAACTTCGTAAAACTGTTTTTGCTCTACGATGTACGCAACTAATGTATTTTTAAGACGATTTTTTAGCAAAAAGTTTATTACCCAAGAATAGGCAGTATTCAACTAGAACAAAAAATTAGAACTTTTATAACCAATTGAAATAATATAATACTTACTGTTTTACTATGTACAGACGCCAGCACAAAAAGCTACTCCAATCTGTCAAATTTCTTTGATAGATTTCAAACTTTATCACAAATGAATAAGAATCATTTTCAATTGGGAAAATTTGACAGTTTGGAGTAGCTTGATGTGCTGGCGTCTGTACCTCAGTACATAATAATATATATATATGTATCTAATATCATCATCATCATCTTAGTACCTACCAACGTATTTATATCTCAAAATAACATATTTGTACAGCTAAACCGCATACAAAAACTTATTACGTAAGTACATATCTAAGTAGATGCAAGAAACATTCGGAAGTTTACTCATCGTATTTTACTCTTAAATGATGAATGAACGCATACACAGAACATAAAAACAAGATATATGTCAGTCGTCGCATAATTGAAAATAAACCACAGTTTAATGACTATAGAGTATACTCTTTTTACGTATTTATTACTTTTCCGTTTAATGCGCACACGGAATAGTTTAATGAGCAAGTTACGCTACCCGCCGCTAGATGTCACTATTATAAATGCATTCAATTCAAAGCTGTATTGCGTTACTCTTATGATTTTATATTTGCGTAATGAGGTCATTACTATTCTCCTCCTATAGGGATGACCACTATCGTTTACTTATTTATCGACATTCCGTTTTATGTTTAAGCAAAATACAGTCAACAGCTCTGCCCTGCTAATTGTATCTGCAGTAATTAACACTTATGTGTTTTCACTTTTTTTGCAGAAATGGCATTCTTAGGGTCAAATCTATATGGAAAAAATAAAAATATTTGGGTACTGGAAGTATGTTTTTTTGATAACGAGATTCACAGCACTTGCATGAAAATTTTGCTTTCAGATATCCGCGTTTTTCTCGAAATAGCTTTTTTGCAAGTACTACATTTACAATTAGCAGGGCAGAGCTGTTGACTGTACTATGTTTGAAATGAAGTGTTTATATAATATATTCTAATACATACTTACGATTTATAGAAACCATAATTAAGAATTGTTATGTTAAACTAATGATCCGATTATGAAAATTATTCTATTTATAAAAAGATACACCCTGTGGCGTTTCTTTCTATCTTAAGCAATAGATATTAAACTACGCGATTAATTACTACAGGTTAACTAAAACCGCACACAGGGTTATATTTTCCCCGATATAGCAGATAACTAAGAGAACATTGTAAGTTTAAAAATATCGATAACTCATTATCGATAACGGTAATCTCTAATTGAGTAGCGGACTGTAACATGTGCATTGTTGGAATCTTCGAGAACAATGTTTGAGTTTAATAGAAAGTAGACTTTAAAATGAGCGCATTAAAGTCAACTGTTACTTGTCTTGTAACGCGTTGTTGCGTCGCCAACTAGCGGTCAATAGTCGAACTCTAGCTATATTTTCGATATATATAATTAATTATTCTCGGGGAATAATACCGAATTTTACTCAAACCTCCCAAATGATTCGCGAATATTACGACGGGAATAAATCGGAATATTTCCCTCCGGCAACGCTTGTGTGGAGTAGCATTGCAACCAGTGACGTTAATTAGTCAACCTAACGTTCGTGGTTCCAATTCGAGAGTGCCTTATCACGTTGCAGGAAGAGTTATTTTCGTAGTGAAAGTGTTACCACTTACGTGCGATTGACAGTCAACTGAATGTAAGTCTAAGTATAGTCAACCGTTGACTTTACACATACATTCAACACCAAAGTGAGCAGTGAATATTTGGGATTTGGCCATCAGCTGCCTACTACCTAATCCGTTTGTTATTAATGCTATTTAATTTTATTTGTGAAATCGGGCCGCATTTGACAAACTTATGAAAAACATCGAAAAACGTGGTTGAAAAGCCTCATACCCGCATACCAAAACATTAGTTTGTTAATAAAACAATAAAATGACAGTTCTGCATATTGTGTGACTTGTATTTTTCTGTTTTGTTTTAAATTTTACCAAAATAGTACACAGTGGTCCCTATGATAAAGTTAAAATTTAAAGCTTCGTAACGATCTCCATTTGAGAACAAAACGGTAATCCTATAAGATATTTAACTTTAAAAAGTTTTTAGTTTATTCGAATGAACCTTTGTTTGCAATAGGATAGTAATAACGTTAAACGGTAAACATATGTTTTTTGTTGTTACGCATTATGTCTTTATTTATTAACCAAACACACCAGGCATAAAGTTCATAAATGTGAATCATACATGATGCCAAATATAGGCAAAGGCAACATGTAACATAAATGAAAGGTCTTTGTTTTATTTATAATTTTCATTCTGGATTAGCCTAAGATGACCCTCTAGCTCTGGCCTATAATAGTCCTAATAGTAATAATAAATGCCCTATGTTATTAGTTAGTAGAGTGCTGTCTTACTATAAATGCAGAAGTAAACATAGCTTTACTAAGTCATCTTTGCAGTATCCATTTAAAATCATGAAAATCTTTCAGTCCAGAGAAAAGGCAAAAACAAAAACTTATATCTTGCCTTTCCTCTACTGTCACTCCTTTCTTTCATTTTTTCTAAAGTCGTCCTGTTGATGACAATAGTTTTTCTAACAGGCTACCAGTAGGATTTCTGCACATTATACAGAACAAGGTCATTTTAACACAATAGGCATACTCAATTGATGTGTAGGTACATTAAACTATATTCTATGTGTATAATAAACAAAACACTAAAAACCACACTATGTTATCATTAACTTCTATTAAATAAAATGTATGTGTGTAGGAAAAGCAAATTTTAGTAGATTAGTGCTCAGTAAAATTCAATAATATTCCTGCTCTTAATGGCTGACCCAATAGATAAGCTTAAAATATAGAGTATAATATATGCACAATACAAAAAATTGCTACTGGCATTCCAATAAAATTATTTATGTGCATTGTTTGAAAGTTTAAGATTTTGTGTTGAATTGTTTTTAACTTATTTTTTTTTATGAATTTCTTAGGTCTCCACAGTCAGGCGTGCGGGCATAGCCGACATGTGTGAAATACTTCAATCAGTCAAAGACGAGTTGACAGAAATTGAAAATGAACTTGAACCAAATTCAGAGACTTGTGATATGTATGATGGCAATACACCCTCATTATTGGATATGCCTGTTGAGGTTAGTTATTTTTTGCGTACAGCTTTACTAAATAGAGCCTCAGCCCTGCAGGTAACATTCTATTGCAGAAGTATTTGTGATTTCCTGTAAGATGTATGGGACTTAATATACCCTAATAGCATTAGTGTGGGCAATCTTTGACCCACTAACATTTTCTAGTATTCTCTATTTCAAATTACTATACATTCAATAATGTATGGTGATCTTCACCATGATCCAATAGGAAAAAGCACAATAGTTTATTGTTTAGGTTCCTATGGAGAGATATTAGGAAAAGTGCAATGACCGCTTTTGCAATACTAAAGCAATTCGGGTATAATAGTATGTGCTCATGTGCAAGCCCCGATGTCTGACCCTCCAGCTATATTTTTAGCAGAGTAAGTATTAAATTGATTGTAATTGGAAATTAATAGCCAGACTATAATGCATTGAACAAAATCTATCATGTCAAAATCCACTTTGTAATATAACAGAATGATAATTGAGAAGTAAGTATATTACTTATCAAGTTGTAATCGATTAATAATAGTCAAGAAAATAATTATACCAGTTAAAAATATTTTTAATAATTTTCAGATACTTTTAAAAATATGCTCATTTTTGGATGCACATTTTTTAAAATACACATTGAGTAAAGTATGTCAGCGATTCGACGACATATTAGCAGATGATCACCTATGGAAGTATTGGGTACATAGTAAAATTAACGGCAATTTCCCTACATTGCCTCGCTTGAAAATATGGGAAGAAACACAAATGGACTGGGAAGCAGTTTGTGTAGAAATGAATGTAGAGATGAAAAAATGGACCAATGTTAAAGACACAACAAGACATATTGTTGTTAAAGATGTACATTTTGCATCTGTGGATACTGTTCTATTAGTTAATGTAAGTAATTATTATGAATATAGTGTGATTAAAAAAATATCTTGAAATCATCTGGCTGGGTGATTAAATTATTCTCTCATGCTCTACATGTTTTCTAGAATGGCGAATTATGTATATCGGGTGGTAGGGACCGCGGGTTGGCGTTATGGAATGTCCTGGACATTACTCCTCACGACGAAAGTGACAATATCACCACATTTACTGACGCTAAACCAAAGCAAATCAGGCACGACGCCCACGCTGGCTGGGTGTGGGACCTAGCTACAGACAGCATAGATTCTGCTACTACTATATACTCCGCGTCATGGGATAACACTGTGAAAGCATGGGATCTTGAAGCTGGATTTGAATGTAAACAAACATTTCGGTTAGTTTTAATCTTGATAAAACAGAAAAAGAATCACATAATTATATTCCCTTTTGACATTTCTGTGTATAATTGAAATAAACTTATGAAAACCATGTTTTTCAGATGTGGCATGTCAGCATTGTCTGTTGTTACTATTGGTAATGAAGTTATTACTGGATTATACTCCAAAAAGATTCTATCATTTGACTTGCGTTCTGGACCTAGCCCAACTTACACCTACAAACCACACAAAGGACCTGTCCTAGCACTTCAAATATATAATAATATGGTTGCATCTCTAAGTGAAGATAAAACTATGGCTGTGTGGGACAGAGTAGCAGGAAAACTCTTGTTGAGTGATGTGAAGATACCAACTGATAAAGCATACCCAGTATGCATTAGTTGGAGTCCATCTGCCTTGTATATTGGAGACTCTAAAGGTTGCCTGCACCTCTTTAATCCTGAAGACCACAAATACGTGAGAACACATGAAATATGGCCTGAGCCACCTATAATAAAACCATCCAGTAAGATAACAGGATGTCATCAAAGTCCAGGCAACATGATAGTCTGTTCAGACAGGGGTGAAATCAAATTCATGTACAACTGCAATCCTCCACAAGAATATACAAATGTGAAGAGTAGTACATTTGATGTAACGCAGGTAATACCTAGTGCCTTACCAACTTATCCCAATGATCAATTATTGGATGACTTCCAGAAGTCATGTTTTAATTTTTTCTTTCTTACATTCGCAGCTACGGTACTTGAACGGCGTTTTAGTGGTCGGCACATGTGATTCAGCCCTGGAATTCTGGGTACCAAAAGAGAGGTACCGAAATTGAAATTGAAATAATTACATTGGAAGGTAGTTTACAATGTTCAGTATTCCCTAATGTGGATTGAGATAATGAAATGATGAACGCCGTGTTTATTGTCTTTATTACCATTTGTAATATGATTAACGTTTCAAATTGTACCTATTAATACAAAAAAAACAATATCTAACCTATTTTAGGTAGTTACTGCAACTTTTCGAGCTTGCGCTATGACCTACTCTACTTTCAGTTTTTAATCCTTACTGTGATATTATGATGTCTCAATAATTATTTATTATGGTATTAAAATTGCATTTTGTTTTTTTATGTGGCGGCTACTATAGTGACAGACGAAAAGATGTGATGTTAAAATTAATAATAAAAAAAAACAACATCCACTTTCGAAAATTGGCACAATATACACACACATGTACATTTTAATCAAATAAATTTGAACTTATGCATAATAATATATTGAGAATGAATTAAATTATTTAGCTTATAACTTGTAAGGGCTAAGGTGGCTTGTCCGCACCCGGAGAGTACTCTTAATACAAGTATGTATTACTTTTCTGTTTCGGAATTATGACATTGGTAGACATAATAAGAAAAACTTGAGATTGATCCGATCCGAGAACTAAGATGTCGCAAACGTAATGATTTATTTATGAAACAGTAAGTCCTCATCATGATGTACACAGTCAAAACTCTTAACCGGTCAAAATTAGTTTTGACTTCAAAAATCAGTCAATACTTTTTTACCAATTACTACTCACTTTTTTAAAGTTTTAAAAATCTATTCTATGGGGTTGATGATTTTGTTTTTGCGACTCTTTTTAAAACAACACTTTTTGAGAGTCTAGATATAGCGAAAGCGTTACGTACAAACGGTTAGAATATAGGAAACGCGTTATAACTTATGAAGGTTTTCTTACAAAGATAGTTTTGGCCCATTATGAGTTTTGTGTGTAACATACAGGGTGTCCGGCAGTTAATGGATAACCTTGAAATGGGTTACTTAAGGTGGAAAGTCCGGGGTAGCCCGCGAAATGCAAATTTTCTTACGAACTTAGATGGTTGTATAAATGATTTTAATTATTATAATTATTTAAACCCATACTTGTTATGGTCGCCAATCATATTTTTTTATTACTAAATGGGCCTGCTCAATCATATTTCCTCATGATCAACGTATATAGTAATGCCTTACACTGACTAGTAAATTTCACGAATACGTAAGAATTTTGAATTTCGCGGGCTACCTTGGAGCTACCACTTGAAAAAACGGCCGTTGAAAATAAACCCTTTTTTAATGTGTATGTCAGTTATTAACAAAAGTCAGTTAAAACATAATCTTAAAGGCAATCCATCAGCACTATTAACATTACTTAATACAACAAAAAATCGATTCAATTCATTCCTTTGCGGCCGATGCGTACAAGAATTTCAAATAAAGTGAATAAGTTGCCTGTTTAGAAAAACATATCTGTTAATCGTGCTGAGAATATTTTTCTTTTTAACGGCTGTAATTACCGGAAGCCCTGTAGTCATCGTAACCGCGCATTGATGAGGTGCCTGATTCCATACTTACTTGCAATTTGCCCTCCATGTATATTAGGTATGTTACAAATATTTGTCCTTTATTACCTATAATTATTTTATATTAATACTAAAAGAAAAGTCATTCAATAATTTTTATAATGAATTAATAAACCATTTTTTAACTAAAATAATCGTTTATTTTTTAAGGTGACTGTACAAACTTTTGGTCCGTAATAAATGTTCCGTGACGTTCACGGTCGTGACCGATGAACCCCATATCGAAAAGCTGCTTAGTCATATAAATAGAGAGTTAAATTCAGCGAACTGCGGTTTGGGAGAGCCTCTGTTGATAACAACAGGTGCTCTCCCAAACCGCAGTTCGCTCCAGTGCGCATGAGCGCACTGGTGCGTCTCGTGAGTCATAAACATATCATATGCAATCAAATTGATGAGATACTGGAGCAGACAATTGTTTTTTTTTAGTTTTTGGGGCAAGGGTAGGTAAAAGAAATGTAAATAATATTTATTTGCATAAAACATGGAATATAAAGTTGTTTTAAAGTACATTATAGACATAACGTACATACATGTTTAGCTTATATCATAGCATGCAAATATTGTTGGTTACATTTAAAAATGTTTCCCGTCATTAAATACTTTAATGCTGTACAAGTTAATAATTTTCAACCATTCACATAGTTTTTTTTTGAACAATCGATACGGGCATTGTATGGCAGGTGTTACTGCTTTGTTCATGAGGTGTGACGGCAAGGTGGTATCGGGCAGACCTTAGAATAGACTGCGTAGGGTGTGCTGCGCCGCCGCCGGCCGCAATTACGTTAAAAGTATAACCATCCGTCAAACACCCATCCTGAATCGAAAAAGTTTTTTGTTTAGGTTTTAAAATTATACGTAATTAATAAACTAACAAGCCGCGCGCCCGATGGGATTCCCCATCTGCAAAACTGACGACCTTCGATACAAACTTTCATCCCCTAATAAACCCCTTTAGGGGATGAATTCATTCTCTTGCTCACTTTCGCTGCACTTAATTATATGAAACTCTTGCGCAAAATTTCATGCTTCTAGACTCAGCGGTTTAGTCAGACTGTGCGTTGTTTGTTGGTGAATAAATTTACCGTTTGGTTTGTTTTTGTTGTGTATTTTGTTCCGTGTGGTGCCGGACGTAAAAGAATAGCACTATCCCATTTCTTCCCGTGGGTGTCGTAGAAGGCGACTAAGGGACTCACTAGAGAATGGGCACCAGCGTTCTCTATGTATTTGACCACCATACTGCGATCGCCAACCCGCCTGCCAAGCGTAAACACAAAAGAATTTTCGTAATCAGTCAACGATTAATGAAAAAAAAAACATACAGACCTACATAGAACCTCCCCTTTTCTTGAAATCGGTTTAAATGTATGGACGTGGCGATTATGGCAAATACCCCCCTTTTGGGGGAGGCTTATGTCCAGCAGTGGACGTCTTTCGGCTGATATGATGATGATGAATGAATTTACCAGGATTTCAGCCTGTAGTTCCCCTCCAGGTTGCCAGGTTTAGACAGGTACACCTACTTAACTATACTCTAACTTATTCTTCTGTAAAACTAAAAAGTTGGAAGTTCAAAATTAGAACAATCCGCCACAAATAACACACCAATTAATTGCGATAGTGAATAACGTATATTTATGTTTTTATGAACACACTGAGTTGGCTTTTTAATATTTTTCAAATAAAAAATGCAGGTTTTATTTTTGTAACTGGCATTTCTATTTCCACCTCGTCCTTTTCTTTTCATCATTTGGTTAATTTCTAAAACCCGAGAGAATCCAAGTTTGCTTACGTTTTTTTTGCAATTTACAGATAAGTGGCTTTATGTTGTACCCTTTGATTATATAATGTCTAGATAGAGCGTCGCCCTACAATCAAAACAAAGAAAACGAGCCAACAAAAACAAGCATGTGTGCGTGCGGGCAGTGTTTTACGCTGTGCGTCTATGTCTCTGTGTGTATGAATAATGATACTAGCTACAATTCTCCCATAAATCACATACAAAAAAATAGACTAATTAAATAAGATATTTATTGAATATCAATTATATGATATATATTTATTATCAAATAGTTATGTTTGATAAGGGCTAATTATTCAATAGTCGGATAACTTTTATCCGAAGAATAAAAATGGAGGTTAAATCTATAACTTAATAGTATTAATCAGTGCCAGTTATTAATAATTACTAAAATGTGAACATGAAGTCGGTACCAAGTAAATTATTTACCTAGCTAATATAATAACAATTTCTGTTTGGCATCGACTTCAAAATCATATAAAAGAAAGACTTAAAAAATTAATCTTATTAAATTACTCTTGGCACCTTTGAAATCGGTTTATTGGACCCAATGCACAAATAATCATTAAAATGGGCACATAAACAAGAAAGTTATAGCGCGAACATTATATTATTATAAAACAGTACAGACGAATTGAAAAACTCCACCTTTTGTGAAATTCTATTAATAAAAGTACACCAACTAAATAATATAAAATAAACGTAACCATAAATCAACGAATTTACCCACAAAAAATGGCGTTAAGTTGGGAAAATGAAAAAATAAACTGGCAACACTGATAAAATATGGCGTAATTTGGTAATCATAAAAACAAAAAATAAATACGTAGTTTATTGGTTACTTACCGATGATAGGTGATGTGTTTGGTAATTTTTACCCTTCCTTTATAATTTCGGCACAGTCTAATAGCACATTCCGTCATTTTATCCCTGTTATTTGTTTATTACTTAGCGCGCGTAATACGTAGTGACACCAAATCGGCACGATCGGCACTAATCGGCGGGTAAGAACTTATGGGCCAACAGTTGGCCGATATTTTTTGACACGTTTGCGCGCATTTGATGCTCTATCTAGACATTATATAATCAAAGGTTGTACCAAATATTATTCGCAACCGTAACCAGTTTGTATTTTCAGAATAATAATAATTAAAAACAACAATACTACTACTGATTAACTATTTCATGAACAAGTATTGTTGATTTTTATGATTATAATTTTATAAGTATATATGTGAGACGGCCGCGGATCATACCTACATAAATCAACATACAACTTGAAACTTACTGACAAATAGAAAAAAAACTGACAACAGAAAATTTGAATTTTGCAGGCTATCCTGACGCTTTCGCCATAAGTAAATGTTTTTGGGTGTAAGCAATCTTACGTAGTAATATGTCAAGTAAAGCCCTTGTGGTTTTTGCGTCTGTTAATTATTGTTTTTTTTTTCTAACAGGTGAGTTATGACAAGATAGAAGAGGTCTTATGTGCTGCTGACCCATAAGCATGTAATTTTGAGTCAAGCATGATCATCTGACTAAAAGTTTTGTTAATTAATACAATTTTTTTTTGTTGAGACATGTCGTCACCTTCATAGCTTACGTTACGTAAAGCTGGTATTAAAAATAACCTGTTCATTAATCATTAGAACCAAAGCACTTGCGGCCGACTGTACCTAGCATTAAAACTCGATGTGCCATATTAATTCCCGGGTGTTTTAGTACTTATGTCGTCAAGCTTAAACGAGCTTTTCGAGAAGCATCGGTCACATGGGTTTTGTACAATGAACATAAACCTGTAAATTCAGAGTTCACTCGCAGTAATTTACAACTTCCTCTCAAAATAAGTATTTCTATCAGGACAGGAATGATCATAAACTCTTGGAGCATGCGCTTTAACTGACAGAGTATAATCAATCAGTCAATAAAATACCCACTGCTGGGACACGTATGCCTACTCTTTGAGAGGAAGTGGGACATAACAACAGAGCTAAAAGCGCCTACTTGGCCCTTTAAGAAAAAGTGTTAGACCAAGAAAAAATAACCTAAAGGTACCTGCTTATTCAACGTGTCCCAGAAAAAGGTGGTCACATAACAAATCTATGGACGCAATACACCACGGACGTAGGTAACAATATCGCGGCGAGATTTTGTCGCGCACTGGATTTGTGCTCTCGGTGTTGCAGCGAGCATTGAGAATTCAACAGAGTGCAACCCCAGCGCGACATCGCTCGAAGTCGCCCCCAGCGCCCTAGTCGCGAATAAACACTGTAGGATTTTGAACTCCAGCTACCCTAGGGGCCCCAAAGAAAATGCTACAGACCCCGCGCTTTAGGAGGGGGACGGTGCGCTCATACCATGGTCCCTCAACCGCCCATACGAAAGAAAAATAAATCTGATCTCTCTGAGGCGGAATGCCAGAAGTTTTTGAGTTAGTTTAAACTTTCTTGTTTAATATGTCGACAAAGTAACTCATGAAGTCATTACATATACAAGGTGAATTTTTAGTCACCGTTTAATTTTTCAGGGTGATAGTACTTACCCGTGAAATTGAACAACTTTCTCCAAGAAACGGGTCGAAATATAAAATAAAGCCTTCGCAAGTTCTAAAGCTGTAAGTTTTTATTTTATTCTTCCGACAATTTGGCTTGCTGGTAGAAACTAGCCATCGAATATAGGGCTCTTCTTTGACTGTTTTCGTTGGTACTTCATAATAACTGAAAGTTACTAGTGACTAAAAATTCACTTTTTATAATACCTACTATGGGTTTTCTTTTGGTAGCCTGATTTGTGTCCCACTGCTGAGTAAAAGCCACCCATTTTACTTTTCAAACCAACCATGTCTTGTGCGATTTCTGGCCATGTTGGCCCTACAAACATTATCATATCGTCACAATATTCATCATCGCCGTGAACAGCGCAACAATCACATACATCACGTTTTTGGAATCGTCTACGTGTCTGCGTCAGAAATAACTAATCTATTTCATCATCATCATCATCTGCCTAGCCTTTTCCCAACTACGTTGGGGTCGGCTTCCAGTCTAACCGGATGCAGCTGAATACCAGTATTTTACATGGAGCGACTGCCTATCTGACCTCCACAACCCAGTAACTGGGGTAATACGATACCCCTTGGTAAGACTGGTTGTCAGACTATCGGGCTTCTGAACTAATCTATTTAATACTAATAATAAAGCTGAAGAGTTTGTTTGTTTTATTGTTGTTAAATGCGCTAATCTCTTGAACTACCAGTTGGATTTGAAAAAATCTTTTTGCAATTTATAGTTTTTTTTTTTTAGTAAGGTTATAGACATTATGAGACATTTAAGATATTTAAAATCACCCTGCCGCCCATAGGAAACGAGCAAAGAGAAAAAAAGTCAGAAATAACGCTAACCGAAAACAAAATAATACCGAGGCCGGGCGCGCGTGACATGCGACGCGACACGTTGGGTCGGTGAAATAAAAAAATTCACTCGGACGAAGTCGCGGGCAGAAGCTATAGCAATTCAAGTCGGTCAAACTAGTTATTTATGATACTAGTGCGGTTGGTTTTTACAAACGAGTAGACGAATGTAAGCCCGAGACGAAGTCGAGGGGTTACCATAGTCACGAATTTGTAAATACCAATTTCTGCACGTAAAAAAAACCGTAAAGAATACGCACTGTGCTATACAACTGGGTATGCGGTAAAATAGGTACTGAGGTGAGAGTACCTATTTTACCGCACGTTCCGTTGTATGGTGCGTAATTTTTAACTTTCGAACAATGTATACACTTCACGGATCACCTTCCCCTACTAATATGTATGGATGGTCCAGGGTCGGTGAAACAGACCGTTCCTGCTTATAAGACTCCAAAAATTGATTATCCTAATGTTGTTAAAGATATGGAAAGTCAGGATTTCTCTCAAAATATGTCGTAAACCTCTTGTTCCCGTTATAACACATATAATAAATAGATCAATAGCGTCAGGAATTTTTCCGGAGCCCTTTAAGAAAGCCCTGGTCCATCCTGTGCATAAGGGCGGGAGCAGAGACTGTGTGAATAATTATAGACCGATCTCGGTTCTATCGGCAATATCTAAGGTTATGGAAAGACTGATAAATAGTCGTCTACTTAACTTTCTATACAAATATCAAGTTATAGCGCGCAACCAATATGGTTTTAAAAAAGGTGTTTCTACGGAAGATGCAATTGCAGACCTAACGGAAATTGTTGCTAAGAATTTAGATGATCGTCGTAAATGCCTTTCAGTATTCCTGGACCTACAGAAAGCCTTTGACACAGTCTCTGTTCCTACTCTCCTGTCAAAACTGGAAGCTTTAGGCATTCGGGGAGGTGCGTATGAGCTTTTCAAGAGCTACCTCCAAAACAGGAAACTCCGTGTCAAGATCGATTCTTACACTAGTGATGAAGAAATCACCACATACGGAGTTCCACAAGGCAGTGTGTTAGGGCCTACACTCTTCCTAATATACATAAATGACCTTTGCAAACTAGCACTTCCCAACACCAAGGTGTTCACATATGCTGACGATACTGCGATCGTGGTATGTGGGGATACATGGTCTGACGTGAAATATCATGCAGAACAATCGTTACGTACGGTTGTGAGGTGGCTGCAGAATAACCTTCTGTCACTTAATTTGGCTAAAACAAACTACATTCCTTTTTCCATTAGTCATAGGACTAAAGCCCCATCTGATTTAACTATTATTGTTCATACCTGTTTGGACCCCTCTACATGTTCATGTTCATCACTATCTCGTGTCAGTCAAACCAAATACCTGGGTGTAGTAATTGATGACGGACTAAAGTGGTACTCTCAAGTTGAAAGTCTAACATCAAGGGTCAGGAAACTTATTTTTATCTTTATGTCCCTCAGGCAATGTGCTGACTCCAAAACCTTAAAAATGGTGTATCTTGCACTTTGCCAGTCTGTTATCAGTTATTGCATCCCGGTTTGGGGTGGCACTGCTAAGACTAAACTGCTTGGATTGGAGCGCGCCCAGAGGGCTGTGCTCAAGGTGATGCTCGGCAAACCGTATAGATTTCCTACAAGTCAATTGTACGCGGAATGCAGGGTACTAACTGTGCGGCAGCTCTTTGTGCTCAATGCCACCCTTAGAAAGCACAGTCAGGTTTCTCCATTAGATTCAACCACTCGTAAAGCCAAATCTGCATGCCCATCTGTTTCTCATAAAACAGCTCTCGCTAGCCACCAACTTTATGTGATTAGCTCACTTATTTACAGAAGGGTCAACAAACATATCCAAATATTTAATCTAAACAAACACGAAGTCAAAACCAAATTACAAAACGGGCTGTTTAATCAGGACTATTCCCGTACAGAAGACCTTATTTCAAACATAGTGTAGGCACGAAATACTCATTCTTATTCTACAAAACAAAAACGGATACATAATTACATGCACATCATACGAATACACCATACACGACTACACACACCCCCACAAAACACTCCTCATACACCACACTTCACAACACCCCATCCCACTCACACAGCCATCCCACACACACATAGTCACACATTCATATTCATAGCTACAATTATGGGTTTATCATTATTAACACACATAAATAAAGGTTTCTTTTGTACACGTAGTTACAGTAGAACACTGACTCCTAGGTCACAGGGTTCCCCTAGTTTAGGAGACAGGGTTTTTCACTATTTGTGCAGCCTTTTCCCAAAAACCAATTTAACCTACCTACCTATGTGAAATGTATTGATATTGTATTCAAAGGTATTTTTGTGTCAATAAACTTATTTTATTTATTTTTTATTTTTACTTATACAGGCTTCGTAAATGCATTTTTTAAGCAAATGTGTTGAAATAGTTATTTATGATACTATTGTGGTAAGTTGGTTTTTACAAACGAGTAGACGCTTACCAGAGTCACGAATTTGTAAATATCAATTTCTGCACGTGTGTCATACAATGTTTTTTAAACGCATTTGCGGGAAAACAGTAAAAGATAAATGATTTTATTTCTGTAAGTAGGTTTGTTCAAACACTTTTACACGTCAATCATATTTTTGAAACTAGATGAGGTCGGCGTTTCATAACTGACTACTCTGAAAAGAAAGGCTGAAACAAACTCAGACGTCACAGTCTCTTTAAAGTCCAGACATAATCTTGGTCAGATCATGTGAAAACCATGTGGATTGGTGTCTGGAATGGTCTTTTGAGAAAAGAACCACACAGATTGAGTGGACCTGTCTAATCAGTGCACGCATTTATCAGTAATCAATGTAATCATGCAGCTCAACTCAGAACTTGAGAAGCTCAACGATTTGACGAACAATACCAAAGAAAGGACATTTGGGTATGCCGCATAAATTACTCACACTGCCAGACCATGACTAAATGAAGAAAAAAAAACACCCACAGTCATCACATTCACAATAATTACTTAGCGATATAATACTTTACAAAGTAAATATTCATATCATTGTTTAAATAAAATTCATAATATCAATGTCTATTTAAACAAAAATACGAATATAATCGTGGTGAGATCATTTGAGGACCATATAGATTGGTGTCTGATATCGTCTTTTGAGGAAAGAACCACACAGATTCAGTGGACCTGTCCTGTCAGTGCGCGCATTTGTCAGTAATCAGGCAGGTCTTAGAACGTACGGAGCACAACGATTCCACGTGCAATACCAAAGAAAGGACATCTTGGTAGGCCGCATAAAGTACTCAAACTGCCAGATTATCATTAAAAACTAACTGAGAGAGAGAGAGAGAGAGAGTAAAAACAAAAAGAAAACAAAAAAAAATCACATGACCCACATAGTCCACCCAGTCACAATAAATAAAACAATAATTATATTATACTTCTCAAAGTAAATATTCATGTCAAAGTGTATATAATAACCATCAAATGTCATAGTACATTATGATATAAGTGCGGTAAGTTGAAAATTACAGCCGAGGCGATATTGCTACAAGCTACAAGAAAGCAGAGGCTGTAATTTTCAAAGCGCATGTATGTCATACGACGTTTTATAACATATTTGCGAGGAAATAAATAAAAGTCGGACTTTCTTAAACGAGTAAATCTTTAATCACTTGTTAAAGCAGTTAGAAAAATTTGAACAATTTTTAAAATTGATTATTACTTTTTCTTTTTTTTTTTTATTTTGGCTTCACATGGTTTGTGTATTTAGCCAGTGTCAAGTAATTTTTCTTTTAGATCAAGTAAATGGCCCGATATCGGGCACGAAGTTACAAAACAGTCATAGTCGTCTTTAGTCAGTCAAGTCAAAGTTATTGTAAAGCGGTAGTAACTTTACAACAACATAATAGGAGTTTTTGGGGGGAACACGAAAAGTCCACGTTAGTCACTTATTTTCACCTTCACTACACTTGTGCACTCACACGTAACTAAATTGAATAATTCACTATCAAAATTATACAATTTAATTCGCTATTTCACTAAATTCCATGAAAATGAAAATTTGTGCGACATGTTCCAAGCCAGGGACCGTACAACCCCCTTTATGAGTTAATTCTTTCGGAAGTGTAACCCGTTTGTTCGGTTTCTGTATAGATGCTGTTACCTCTTGTTCATGTAACATCTTTCCTAACACCAGTAAAAGGGTAATCCTTTCGATAAATTAATGAATTAAAGGGGTTACCCTTTCGATTGAGATATCCATATGAAGTGGTTATCCTCTTAACTGGGTTTTATAGGGTAACCGTGTGGTAATCATTACAATTTAAGACCTTGGGGTGGGGCGACTAGGTCTCTCTCTTCTCTTGGATCTTATCTTGGAAACATCTTGAATCGTGTTATTGGTTTCGGTCACTAGGCTCGACAGTATGGTGCATTCGTTTTTTGTGAAACTACTTCTGTATTGAACATGAATGAAGTGCATTTGAAATAACTAAGTAATAAGTATAACTTTTATGTAGTACTTAGATACAGTGGCAACAAATGAATAAATAATAATAATATATAACGCTGGCAACAGAGTCAACAAGACGTCATATTTTTCAAATTACATGTTTAATAATAATTTCGACCCATTTTACAAGTGCTTGCCATAATAAACCAAACACAAAATTGGAATACTATTAGAAATCTAATAGAGACCAGAAAAATAAAAAATGTGAAAAACATTTATTTGAAATTGCCGAATCGGAGGTGACTTGACAGATCTCACCTCCAATAAAACACCAAGGAAATAAAAATGTGGAAATTATGAAACTAAATATATGTTGACAAGATCAGCGACACGTCGAGCACGCCCACCACCTCCGGACTTATCGCTCAGATCCGCCTCGCCGCCGCCGGTACCCAGCCCCACTGCGGGCACTATGACTACACCAGCCGCGGTAGTTGCGTCGAGCTCGAGCGACGAGTATTTCTCCCCGCCACAACGCCACCACCTGCTCGTCGACGGGCAGGACGCCGACCGCCGGACGGTTTAGGACCTCAAGGCCCACCGACCTCTGATAGGGTCGCAGCTCCCGGCTGAAGTGTGCTGCGCATGAGATGGACACGATCCATCAACGAAAACGTCATGCGCTCATACTATGGAGCTGCAGAAGGAGGAAACAATCTGACCGGGTACCGTGTTCGGATGCTCTCTCTTTTTCAGGTGCTTGAACCAGCTTTCAAAGTTGCTACACAAAAACTATTGGATCAGGTGCGGGTCATCCAGCGTAACCCTATGTTGGATGATACTGTACTTGATCGCCTGCGAAGTGAAATGCAGAGTAGCCATGCCATCATACCCCCGTCGCAGACAGTTGTGGTACCACCACGGCTCACCACAAGTCACGTGGTTCAAACTGACAAGGGGAGAGTTGCCAGGGCTACAAACGTAAGTACCTAGTGCAGTGAGGAATTGAGGAGCGCTTTGGAGGGTGCGATTCGGGAATATCGGTTCATGTCGCCCGAACTTAGGCCACGCTTACGTCGTTTGCACATGCATAACAAAAATAGGGCGCTGGTGGCAGCTCTGGATTCGCAGTTGTCTAAGTATTTTGATGACTGCGAAGACCTCACCGATATTCATTCGATTTTGTACTGCGCGGCTGTAGCGGCATGTCGTGTAGCTCACGTCAAATTCGCTAATGACTCTAGAGCTACAAGACCAAAACCAGCCGAACCTGCTTGGCAGTGCAGAATTGAACGTCGTATTGGTGGGGCTAGAGCCTTCATTGGCAAACTTATCTGCTTCTGGGAGAGCAACACTCGCCCTAGAGTGATGCGCTTTGTGAGGCGGGCATTCTCAGGGACTGATGCCAGCCCTCAGGATTATATGTCCCGTGATACAGAGCGCATAGACTTCCTGAAGCAGAAAGTGTATGCATGTGCAAACCGTATTCGTAGGTATTAGCGGCGAGTAGACCAATACACTCAGAACCGCACCTTCCAGAGTGATGAAAGGTGGGTTTATAGGGCTTGGGAGCGACCGGACCAAAGTGTGGCTGATACGCGCCTACCAGAGAATGATGCCATGTGATGCTTTTTAGTGCAATATCTGGTCGGTGCCTGTCAGCCACACCGAAGGTGATTGGGCTCGAGAAGTCGAGCGAGCCTGCGATCTGATACCAGAAATGGGGGTTATTACCATCTGCCCCCAAGATGTAGCTCGTGCAGTCCGTCCGCTGCCCAACTGGAAGTCTCCAAGGCCGGACGGGCTGCACAATTTATAAATCAAACGGTTCATAGGATCGCAGGCTCGCTTGGCGGCTCAGTACCAGTCTGCTTTGGAGTCTGGTTCGCTACCCCAGTTCCTAACGACAGGGGTTACGCACCTGCTCCATAAATCAGGTAGTACCACAGAACCCAAAAACTATAGGCCGATCACGTGTTCACCGACGGTCTATAAGGTTCGTACATTCATTTTGAGAGCTAAAATGTACAATCATGTAGACACTAATTCCATTATGTCTGTCTCTCAAAATGGAAGTTGGAATGGATCCCGCGGTACTAAGGAGCTGCTCGTCATTGATATGGCCATTAGCCAACAGGTTTGTCGTTCCCGATAGGATCTTTCGACATGTTGGATAGACTGCAAGAAGACCTATGATTCGGTGCCACATACATGGCTCATGAGGGTGCTGGAGTTGTATAAAGTAGACACAACTCTGCGCACCTTCCTGATCTCATGTATGCGGCAATGGAGGACGGTCCTTCGAGATTCAGGATGTCGAAATATTCAGAGGAACAACGAGCCGATAAGAATCGAGCGAGGAATATTTCAGGGCGGCAGTTTGAGTCCGCTTTGGTACTACCTGCCCTGAATCCTCTAAACACACTGCTGGAGGATTCCGGTATACGCTATCGGCTGAAGAGAGGTTGTCAAGTTATATCTCACCTCCTCTACATGGATGACTTAAAACTCTTTGCCCCCAACAATTTGCAACTGATGGAGCTACTGAAAGTAACTGAAACATTCAGTAGCGCCATCAGGATGGATTTTGGTGTAGAAAAATGTACGGACATGCATGTAAAGCGAGGGCATATTGTGGAATTCGTGGGAATCCAACTCTCGGATTCCATAAACCTTCGAACCCTCCACAGCTGAAACCTATAAGTATTTGGGTATGTCGGAACCGTTGGGCATCAATGTTACTGACATGAAGCAATCGTTAAAGGAAAGAAGGAAGGTGGAAGGAAAGTATTCAATAGTCTTTATCGGCGGAAACAAGCTGCGCGCCTTCAACGTTTGGGTCATGCCGGTCTTGATGTACTCTTTCGGTGTACTCAAATGGACTCGGATCGAACTCGATGCCCTGGATATGAGAGTCCGTACGTTGCTGACTGCATATCGAATGCAAAAGCGCGAAAGTGTGGAGGTCGAGGGTTCTTAAACGCTAAGACCCTCGACAATCGCGAGTTACGCAGTCTCAGGGAATATTTTCTACAACCCGACGTGGATATGCATCGAGATTTGATTGCGGTGGAAAAGAGCCTCACCCAGCTCTCTTTTGCTAAAGAAGACTGGCGCAAGCCTGTAATGCTTGACACTAATGATCGCATGGAGGTATGGCAGAGTAAGGAGTTTCTCGGACGCTTTTTCCGGGCCCTACATAGACGCGATGTAATCTTCTAGCGTCCGTAGCCTGGCTGCGTTTCGGTGACCTCTTTGGGGAAACCGAAGGTTTTGTCTGTGCAATTATGGACGAAGTTATGATGACGAATAACTACTGGAGATTTATTGTGAAAGATGGTACGGTTGGCATCTGTCGGGCATGCCACCGTCCGGGAGAATCCATCAGATACATAATCTCCGGGTGTTCTCGTCGAGCTCGGAAGTGCCGTACTACAGATATGTGCCCGACCCAGTTCTCGAAAATGTACATATCACACTGTACTGGGATCGATCCATCATCACTATTGTTGGCAATAAGCCTGATATAGTGGTGGTGGATCGACTAGAGTGGCGTGCAATGATCGTTGACATAACGGTCATGACGGGAATCTCGTGAAAGCTGAGGAAGATAAACAAATCAAGTATCTTGACTTGGCTCGCGAGGTTGTCGACGTGTGGCATGTGGACTCAGTGATAATTGTACCGATAGTCATAACAGCCAATGGTTTGATAGCAAAGAGCCTTGACGAATTCCTAAGGAGGCTCTGGTTGGGCAGCTTGATCCAGAAAGCGGTACTCGTGGACACGGCTCGCATTATTAGGAGGTTCCTCTCTCTCGAGCCCTGATCGCCGGTAGCTTGGATCCTGTTCCCGATAACGGTGGGCTACTATTATCAGTGATAGCCCATTATGGTATTTCGTATTCTGCGACCGCCATATTAATTTTATCAACCGGTGGGATACTTTGAGGTATAACGTCTCGGTTGTGGATTTTTTTGTTTTGTAGGTCTTACCCGGTAAGTAGGTAGCTTACTTAACACGTCACAACAGTACACTCCAGTCTCACGAAAGTAGGAACTCTCAATTTAATTATTTAATTAAGACAACACTTGCATTTCCAACCTCTTCCTTGAAGAAAAGTGACATTATAATATTGTCCAGTAAACATTCAAATAAGTAGGTACTTAAACCAAACAAGATCGTACATGAAACAACCCCGCCAATTTCAATAAAATATATAATTTGAAATTTAAGTCTATTGTATTAACGACTATAATCGCGTGTTTATCGAGTCGCTGGGTACTTCATAGCGAAGTGGCGACTCGACACGTGCTAGCCAAATGCATGCGATTTTGCACTTAATGAAAAGCCACGATAGTCCAAATTACATCGATTGGACACTGAAAGTGTTACCCTGTTACAAGGTTGAAGGGGTAACCCGTTCGGAATGGCTTACTGTTAAATAGTATAACCCATTAGGAATGGATTTTTGAATATGCCCATAAGCAAATCTTATTGCAAACCTTTTGAACAGGTAACCATAATGAAAAGGTTTTGAAGAGGTTGTCCATTGAAACGGGTTATCGTTAAAATGTGTAACTAATATGGTGTAGGTTTTCTAACAATGCTTTACAAAAACCCTGTTGAAAAGTCTTTCAACAGGTAACCAAAATGGTCCCTGGTTCCAACGCGATCCCGCCAAAAACTCCTGATTATTACTTTTTTTTTTTTTTTTTTTAATTTTGGCTTCACACGGTTTGTGCATTTAGCCAGTGTCAAGTAATTTTTCTTTTAGAACAAGTAAATGGCCCGATATCGGGCACGAAGTTACAAAACATTCATAGTCGTCTTTAGTCAGTCAAGTCAAAGTTATTGTAAACCGGTAGTAACTTTACAACAACCTAATAGGAGTTTTTGGGGGGAACACGAAAAGTCCACGTTAGTCACTTATTTTCACTTTCACTACACTTGTGCGCTCACACGTGACTAAATTGAATAATTCACTATCAAAATTATACAATTGAATTCGCTATTTCACTAAATTCCATGAAAATGAAAATTCGTGCAACATGTTCCAACGCGATCCCGCCAAAAACTCCCGAATATTACTTGTTCACAAATTAGCGATGCGCGCGCATCAGCGCTTTTTTAATAAGGCAAAGGCACAAAAACAGCCAGTATAACTAATAAAGTAAATTAATATTTGTTTGTTTTTGTTACAGATTTATTGTTAAAACTAATTAAATTAAACAATTAAATGTTTATTTTTTATATTTTATCTCTCAAAATTAATTTTATTCATAAAATGTTGACCACTGTTCTGACATACAAACTCTTCGCTAAGATTTAAAAAAGTACCGTTCGTTTTAGACGGAGCATCTTGATAAACCGTGCGTTTTACATTACAATAAAGCACGAGTGCGTAATGACATACATTACGATATTGAAATTGGTGTAATAAGAGAATCTTTATTTTATAAAAGAGTATAAGTTTGCAAAAGAAAAACAACATTCAGTATGTAATAAATGGAACAGGTCAATCCCAAGCTTTTTTGTCCTCAATATAATCGTTAACGGTATAAAAGGCATTCAGGCACCACTTAGGTTTAATGAATGATTTAAATTTATTGAGACTTATGAACATGGCTCGGAAGTTTATTACAAAAGCGTATACATTGACATCTGAATGACCCACCTATTTTCAACCGACTTCAAAAAGGAGGAGGTTCTCAATTCGTCGGAACCTTTTTTTTTTATGTATGTTGCCCGATTACTCGAAGATGGCTAGACCGATTTGGACTTTTTTTTTTTGTTTGAAAGAGTATACTTCCCAGGTGGTCCCATGATCATCAAGTGAGGATCTGATAATGGGATCCTGGTGAAATAAAGAGAACTCTTCAAATTTTATAGGCACACTTGAAGCGATTAGGATAGTTTTTGGAAGAGTACTTTCTTTGGAGTGGTCCCATTTCAATTTGGTGAAGATTTGATGAAGAACTTCGGAGAGAGGCAACGGAACTCCTCAAAAATGATAGCAAATGGACTGGAATTGCTGAAATCTCATGTTTGTCTATTGTTTACACCAGTTCATAACATGACATCACGCCGGGACGCTGTGAAGGGGTGAGCACATGTGAACCACTAAAAAGTGAAAAATAAAAACTTTTTTCAAAAAAATACAACCGACTTCCAAACAAAACACTAAAAAGTGAAAAATAACTTTAATTTCGGAAGGCGGTGACAGAAAGTTAAAAAACATATCCAAAGTCACCGCCTTCCGAAATTAAAGTTATTTTTCACTTTTTAGTGATTTTTTCTTGAGCCTTGTTTATGGTACAACAAATTTGTGTTTGTTCCTAGTAGTTATACTATGGATATCACTGTATTTTTTAAACAATTTAATATTTTTATGGGCATAGAAAAGATTTTCAAAAATATGCTGTGAAGGCACAGTCATTACATTAATCTCCTTAAATTTCTGAGAGAGTGTCTCGGACAAAATTTATAAATTGATTGAACAGCTCTTTTTTGCAGTACAAAAATAGTCTGAATGTCTGCGGCATTTCCCCACAACAGAATACCATACGACATTACACTATTAAAATAGCTAAAGTAGATTAAGCGCGCTGTCTCTATGTCAGTTAAATTACGAATTTTTCTATCAGCGTATGCTGCGGAGCTTAGCTTTTACGACAATTTATCTATATGTGGGCCTCACTGAAGCTTGGCATCCAACGCTAAGCCCAAGAATACAGTACTCTCTTCAGGATTTAACTTTTCACCCTTTATCAACACAGTAGTTTTAACCTGCCTAACGTGAGGTAGCGTAAACTTAATGCATTTGTTTTTTTGAACACATTGAACCAATGAACTACTTTTGAGATTGCGCTATTTACATCGTCAGTAACCAACTGCTGACGTTTAAGTTTAAACAAAAGTGAAGTGTCATCCGCAAACAACACTATATCATGATCATCTTTTATAAGGTAAGGCCAGTCATCAATATAAATAAGAAACAAGAAAGGACCAAGAATTGAGCCCTGAGGGACTCTCATTGATACTATCGATCCGGGAGATCTTTTTCCATTTACGTCAACACACTGAATCCAATTACTTAAGTACGAAGTAAGAAGATCCAGAGCGGTGTTCCGCATCCCGGAGTGGCGGAATTTCCTGATTAATGTTTCATGAAGAACGCAATCGAATGCTTTAGATAAACCACAAATAATGCCTAAGGCATCGTATTATTTTCCCATGTATTGTAAATATGCCCTAAGAGTTCAACACCGGCATCGGTAGTTGAACGACCCCTTGTGAAACCGAACTGTTTGCTATGTAATAAATTATGTTTATTAAAAAATCTTTGCAATTGGTCTAAAATTAATTTCTGAAATTTTTTACTAAAGGTAGGTATTACTGAAATAGGTCTAATAATTAGAGGGGTCTGATGTACTACCTGATTTAAACAAAGATATTATTTTACTATTCTTCATAACGTCAGGATGGGAGTTCAGGTGAGAGTTCCCAGAGTCTAAACAATGATTAAATATAAGAGCTAAAGTAGATGCTACATTGTCAATAATAGATTTGGCGACTTCTACAGAATTACCCCAGAGATCTGCTTTTACATTTAAAGTGTGAAAGGTTTTAATTATATCTCTACAGCTAATATGTTCAAACTGAAAATCCGAATCGCAAACATTAACATTTTCCTTAAGCAATGACTCAGCAACAGAAGGTGATGAGTTTAGTGATTTTGTAGTTGAAACGGAAATATCTGACAATAAATTGTCAAAAGTACAATAACTTCACACGTAATTCACTGAAATGAGCCATCAAAACATTTTCAGAGAATGATTGAGTATTTCTTCGAGTCTTCCATGCTATAAAATTATTGTAAATCACAGAAATAGACAAACCAGTAGAAGTCGCAAGTAGGCGGGGCCCGCGTACCCCGAGCTTTGCGGAGTTTTGCATAGGTCTGCTTTCGCGCACACACCACGCACATCAGTCTTGTTACAACCGCCACGGAGAGATCAACAGAATCTGCACTCCATAGTGTGGTATCCAAAATTGAATGGGCAGTGGACCACAAATGCTCAGCACTGGCTGCTTTTATCGACATCGAAGGCGCCTTTGACAAGACCATGTTCACTAGCATTAACATGGCTCTTGACGGACACGGCATAGACTCGACCCTGAGTGGGTGGTTCACCAATATGCTCAAATTGAGAGCTGTACAAGTCACCGTGAACGACACGACAAGGGCGGTAGTAGTGAAGGTGTCCGTTACCCAGGCCAGATGTTGTCGAAAATGATCATTTGAATCTTATAGATAATTAGTTTTGCGGCTTCTGTAATTGTTGCGCACATTTTTAAATTTGTTGCGCTTATAGTTTTTTAATTATTTCACAAAAACATTTCCTGCTGGGGTAACGTTACCCCAGCCAGACCTTTTTCTTTCTAATGGGAATATTTAAATAATTACTAGCTATAAAATTAGTTGTCTAGATGAAGTAAATGTTGTGCCTTATTTTGTATTTGTTCTTTCATCGGTTGCGAAGTTATTCGAGATTTTGCTGGGGTAACGTTTTTGGTTTTGCTAGATCTTTGAAATGGTTAAGCGGATTCTTATCATATTTTGTACATGGCTTCTTAGGAATTAGTTTAAATTTGTTCTGCAATAAAAAAACCAAAATAATACATAGCTTACAGGTTATTTAATTAAATAGAAAAACACTTCAATTGATCCCAGCACTCTCAATAAGAGCTCTAAAGACTTACTTTAAACGTTATGTTAAAGCTTGTAACTGCCTTCAAATGTACGTGAAGTTTCATTAGTATCCTGTAAGTATTTAACAAGTTATGATGATATTGAGTTCTTCACGAGCACGGTCTTGATGCGCGCGGTGTTATTTGGCCACTGGATTGGATATATGAACTGAATGTTATGTCAATTATTAGTTTTTTATTTCAGTAGTATATCAGTAAAATTTCAGCTCAGTACATTGGATAATTAATGAGATAATACGATTAAAGTCATTAGGAAGTGAATGACCGTGGTAACCCGACCAAGTTTAGGTGGTTACGAAAAAGCGAAAACGCAGAACATTAAACTATCTTTTGAAATGTTTAGTATAATACACCTTACAATTTCGGTACAGACGCGTACACTGTTAAATACATTAATAATATAATAATATCTGTTCTATGAAAACATTATTATTATCTTCCATTCTGACCACTGATCTGTGATTTTAATTGATATAAGTAGGTATTAGTAGACATATTTAAAGGTGCGTACAGACCATGTAACATGTTATATAACACTACAACTCTATGTAAAATGTTATACAACAATGTTAAATAACATGACCACACTATGAAAAATGTTATATAACATGTTATGTTATATAGTTTGTACGCACCGTAAGTTTAGTGTTAACTGAAAAAAACCATTGTATATTATTTATTGTCTGTGATCATTACACAGTCCAATATGTGTATATTTAAATAAAAACTGTAACTGTGTACTGTGTATACTGAAATCTATAATTTAATTAAAAAATAATAGAAAATTTCAAAAAAGCAAAATTACTATCTGTAATTTTAATCTGTGATTGTTTTTAAGTATAAGTTTAATAATACTTTAAAAGTTCAATTGAAATGATTATATTACCTGTCAATAAAAATTATTTAATAATCACGTAGTTTTTTTAAACTTGTGTACATGTCTGTACTAAATTTGTAACACTATCCTACATATTTTAGAAGGTACCATAATGTTTTGCGTTTTCGCTTTTTCGTAACCACCTAAACTTGGTCGGGTTACCACGGTCATTCACTTCCTAATGACTTTAATCGTATTATCTCATTAATTATCCAATGTACTGAGCTGAAATTTTACTGATATACAACTGAACTAAAAAACTAATAATTGACATAACATTCAGTTCATATATCCAATCCAGTGGCCAAATAACACCGCGCGCATCAAGACCGTGCTCGTGAAAAACTCAATATCATCATAACTTGTTAAATATTTACAGGATACTAATGAAACTTCACGTACATTTGAAGGCAGTTACAAGCTTTAAAATAACGTTTAAAGTAAGTCTTTAGAGCTCTTATTGAGAGTGCTGGGATCAATTGAAGTGTTTTTCTATTTAATTAAATAACCTTTAAGCTATGTATTATTTTGGTTTTTTTATTGCAGAACAAATTTAAACTAATTCCCAAAAAGCCATGTACAAAATATGATAAGAATCCGCTTAACCATTTCAAAGATCTAGCAAAACCAAAAACGTTACCCCAGCAAAATCTCGAATAACTTCGCAACCGATGAAAGAACAAACACAAAATAAGGCACAACATTTACTTTATCTAGACAACTAATTTTATAGCTAGTAATTATTTAAATATTCCCATTAGAAAGAAAAAGGTCTGGCTGGGGTAACGTTACCCCAGCAGGAAATGTTTTTGTGAAATAATTAAAAAACTATAAGCGCAACAAATTTAAAAATGTGCGCAACAATTACAGAAGCCGCAAAACTAATTATCTATAAGATTCAAATGACCATTTTCGACAACATCTGGCCTGGGTAACGCACACGTAGTGAAGTTCTGTCCGCAGGGGGGCGTCCTTTCGCCGCTGCTATGGAACCTTGTCGTAGACAGCCTCATAAAAACACTGAATGACAAGGGTTACTTCACCGTAGGCTACGCCGATGATTTAACCATAATAATAAATGGCACCCATGAAAATACCCTATGTAACCTCATGCGCCATGCCTTGAAAATAGTCGAAGACTGGTGCAACAAACACCAACTAAAAGTGAATCCCACGAAAACAGAACTGATCCTCTTCACAAAATAGAGGAAACTCGAGGAACTTCAACTTCCACGTCCGTTTGGCACTACCCTAAGCCTATCAACTGAAACCAAATACCTAGCCATATTTTTGGACAAACAGCTGAACTGGGCAAAACATACCAATTACATAACTACAAAAGCCAGCATATCCCTGTGGCAGTGCAAGCGAATGTTGGGCAGGAACTGGGGGATTAGCCCCAAAGTCACGCACTGGCTATACACCACAGTTATTCGACCAATTATCACATATGGCTCAATAGTCTGGTGGCCCAGGACGGACTTGAGCACAGCCCAAAAAGACCTCGAGAAACTGCAGCGGTATGCCTGTGTAGCAATCACTAGCTGCATGAGAACTACACCCACCGCTGCCCTACAGGCAATGCTGGGGCTGCCCTCTCTACACCTTATCGTACGAGAGGAGGCGGCCCTGGCTGCTTTCAGGCTCAACATAGCAGGAACCCTAGGCAAAGATTCTAGAGTCAAGCACACACGCATTAAGGAAGATGCGATCAAACGACAGCAAATGTTGGCATCACCTTGCGATAAAACCCCGAAACTGCACTTCTTTCAAAAGCACTACTACGTGGCACTCACAGAAGAACAGAATGATCACTCAGGCCCGGAAGAGCGAAGAGTCTACACAGATGGATCAAAGACTGACTCCGGAACCGGAGTCGGAGTTTTCTCACACGATCTTAACATAAACATATCCAGCCCGCTGGGAATGTTCAACACAGTCTATAGCGGTTCCTGTCTCGATCATATGAACCGATCGAGACAGGAACCACTCTGATGAGTAGGCAAAGTGTGAGCAGGGAGAAAATCATGGTATTCAGGCATCCTATCATATTATATCTATGATATCTCTATATATTATATCTCTGCAAGAGCAAGACAGGTTTTGACCCTCATTGCCTGGTTGTTACTTTCAATGTTAGTACAAAAACGCCTCCAACTATTCTTTCCTCTGAGGCGTATCAGCTTTTTGTATGTTTTACGAGCTGTTGTATAGTGGTCCCAATCTACTGGCAACCGTGTGTTCCTAGCTCTGTTGAACAGTTTCCTCAGCCTGCGTCGCTGTCTTTCCAGTTCAGGACTCCACCAGGAATAGCGAGCTCCCTGCCTAGGCACGGTGAGGAGGCAAGACTGTTCGTAGCTAGATAGAAGGATGGATGTGATGTTGTTTACATGTTCGTCCAAGTTGGTTACTGGTATTTCAGACGGAAGGGCGGGTAATCTGACTAGCTCAGCCTCGACGAGTTTTATAAACTTGGTTTGGTCTGTTTTGCGAGGAACCCTTCGTGGCTGTGGTTTTGTTAGGTTGAAGTTAATGGTATAGCGGATCCATCTGTGGTCTGAGCATGATATCTCGTTGGACACACGCCAGTCCTGTATGCAGTTGGAGATGCCTATGGTTGCTACAGTTAAGTCTATTATTGTTTGCGATCTCGCTTTTATGAAGGTAGGTTCAGAGCCCTTGTTGAGGAAAACAAGGTTATTACTGGGTCATTTGCAGAAAATATGTACCATTGGAAATTTTTTATGTCCCATGAATTCATTCCCAGTTTTAAAATACAATATGAATAAGAAAAGAAATCTTGAATTTTTACCGTATTATGGAGGTCTAAGGTAGTAAAATTATCATTTTTTATTTACAGTTTCATTAGAAAAACTAGACCAATTTTTTTCTAAACATATATTGCAACTTACCTTTCATACATTTTATTAATGTCCCAATTGAGACTTGGTGTATTCCGAAACTTGTTGTTACGAGTTTTTATCCCAATTTTTGAGCATGGTTGTAGTTTTCCTACTTTTATTAAGCTAAACTACAACATGCTTGCCTTTAATATGTAGTTTTACAACGTAACATCATGTTTTTACAGCCATTTAAACTTGTCCCAGAAATCTAAAATTTCGTTACTCAGGTTTAGTAACGAAGAATTATTCTGAACGCATTGCTTTAAAGGTTGGCGGCGCTGTATCATTTAATATTCTGGCAATACTTTAGCATCTGTCAAAATCATTTGACAGTGAGGTCGTTTTGTTGTTAAACGAATTTGGAAGTGCTTTTGCTGAAGTGTTTTTGTACAAAAATCTCAGGGTGATTAACGACAGTTTTCTCAGATAAATATTGGTTTATATTGTACAAATTTATTCAGTAATTATAGTTTCGCTCTACATTTTCACAAATACACCCAGTTCTTATACGTACAACACCTTGTTTTATTGTAAAGAATTTTTGAGGTTATAAGTTCTCAGCTTTTGCCCTCAGTTTCGTTATATTTCGTAACGTTACTAAACTGAGAAATTGTAAAGCTTAGTTTACACATGTAATATTGCCACATAAAAATATTGTTCTGTCAGTCTGTTGAGAGTATCCATATTAAATTGCTGTGCTTGCAAAGTTTAGCTTAGTTAGGAAGGAATTCCCCTTAATTAAAATACACGGAGGCCCGTGAATAACGTTCCATATTTTTTTTAGAAGCTTCTCTCCAGGGGCTTTCCTAATCACTCCTATAGTAGGAGTGATTAGTAAAACCCCGATATGACACGCGATTATTTAAAATTTTGTTTTTTTTTCTGTATCGCATTTCTTGAAAATGCTTAAACACCAACCAAAAACTATTAAAAAACAAATTTAAGTAAAACTAAAACGTTGTTTTATTCAGTTATGAACCGAGTGGAGTCATTGGAAGCTGTTATATTGTACATATTACTGTTATTATTATTATTTGCTCCATGTGTATATTGCTTTATAATGTCAGTTTCGTTACAACGATTATCAGTTTTGTTATCCCTCAGCTTAGTTACATGTTTCAAAAGGTACATATTTTCTGCAAATGACCCTACTAAGAATAAAATCAAGCATTACCTCACCTCGGTTGTTAGTTTTGACATTACCCCAGAGCGTGTGATGCAAATTGGAATCTGTCGCGATGATTCGTTCCAGTTTCTCCTTTTCACAGTACTCAACCAGTGAGGAGAGCTCTGGCAGAGGCATGTCCTCGTCGCCTGGCAGGTGTGCCGAGGCTAGTACGATGTCCAGAAGATCCTGTTCGGTTCTGAAAAGCCTGATTGCTGTCAGGTACCTTGAACAGAATTCGTTAATTAAAAGGTTAGGTATATGTTTTGGGACAAAAACGCAGGTGCGCGGATTACTTACGTAGTCTAGCAGCAACTTACCCCCGATATTACCAAGACCGCATATTTTGCCACCCCTGATCCACGGCTTTTGGATGAGGGCGATGGTGTTCCCTTGTTGTTGTTTGTTCTCCAGCACTCTGCGCAAGGTGGCCGACGCAGATTGGCTGCGATGGAGGTTGGTCTGCAGGATGTTAATCCCGCAAAGTAGAGGAGCAGAGGCTGCTGTCCTCGCCCTCACTTCTCTCCCCTGGCGGAAAGCAGTCCTCGTCCGAGTTGAGACCGGACGAGGGTGGATCTCGTGTTGATCCCGCTGTTGAAACAACCTCCAGTGCTGCCATGGAAGTTGCCAACTCCACCGCCTCCCCAACGGTCCCCATCGCGGGTAAGTTCGCCGATAAGTCGGTCCGAAGACACGTATGGGAGTCGGCGGTTGGGAAAGCAAAGTTGATATTCTCTCCGCGCTTCAGCAGAAAGTCACCGACTTTCGAAAATAAAGTTATATTTCACTTTGTAGTGTTTTTCCGGAAGTCGGGTGTTTTTTTTTTTGGAACAAGTTTATTTTTGCCTCACAGGTTGCATGCTGTGTAGGTACAGCAATCAGTTATTCTGTTTTTTTTTTGCTTTTTTTAAATTTCTGCCTACCCTGTCTAAAAACTCTGTGCACGCCACTGCTAATGCTGGGGCCACACTAACGGTCAACGTCAATGCCCATCATCGCGATAAACAACACGGTAGTTATCGCGATAAGATGTGGCTACACCTACGGTTAACGTCCATTATCGCGATGATCAACGGCGTTTCCCGTTGGTGTGGCCCCAGCATAACAAGTGATGATCGGTGTCAGGTGTCGGTTGATCTCATTCTCCCGACGACGCGACGCGACGCACGGTCGTACTGTAAATGCAGTCAACGATAACAACCCTGGCTAAATCAGTCACCAAAAGAGATAAGTAACCGTCAGTTGTAATGTCACCGTGACTGTACATTACAACTGTCCGCCACTGCCGTGTACCGCTTCTATCTGAACACAGTTGTTCAGATAGAAGCGGTACACGGAGTTATCGTTTTCGGTTTGTAAGTAAGAATCCAAACTAAACGAACGTTTACCATGCTCATTTAATAGGTAGGACTTGTTCTTTATTATTATTATTTTTTTAACATTGGGGATTTTCTTGTAATTCGCTGATTATTATTTTTTATTATTCACCTTAATTTATTCAGCTTTAACACTGGACTATTAGGATAGTGTAACTGGATTGTATCGCACTTTTCCCACACAGAGAAAGAAAGGTGGCGGGGTTTATAAGCTCCACCGAAATATAGCAACTAAACGTGCAGTAGTCCCCAGGCGCGGTCGCAGCCAAAGACTGAGAATTTATTATATTTTCGGAAAATGTCTATTTTAAGCTTTACGTTTACGGCTTTGGGGGGTCATGACACCAAGGACCCCCCTCGGACCGCGCTTAGAGGTCCGTCGATTCCGAGGAAAAGGTGGGAGGTTAACATGCTCTCTGATCACTGACAGTAGCCAGGGTAAGTCCTTCGTACAGCAGTCCACCTGGACTGGTAGTCCAGTCCAGGTGGACGGATGCGTCATCAACGCGAATCGATGAGCTGACCTTGTTCAGTAGTTCAATATTCTACATTGCAGTTAGCCAAAGCCAAAGGCCTTGCTACGATTTTGCAAATCGGATGTTCACATCGCGCATAAAATGTTAGGGTCACCCGTCATTAACGACGAAGGAAACAGAGGGGTAATTGCGTAATACACTATCCGTAGGAATCGCTTTCATTTTGACAGCTCCACGACAATCATTGCGTGGTTTACGTCGTTGAGCAGACGAATTATACAAACATATGAAGCAGTGGATTAACAATAGGCTTCAAAATGATTCAGATTCTGATTAATACTGTGTTACGCAATTAGGGTGCAGGTTCATAAGGAAAATACAACGATACAGTATTAAACTGCCTTGTGAAACTTAAATTGTACAGAGGCCAGCACATCAAACTTTGGGCACACCACGATTGCGGCGGTAAGTTCCCTCTTTGAGGATTGGCTTGAGAGGCGGTACGGCGTCCTCACCTTTCCGCCTGACGCAGGTCCTCACCGGACATGGTTGTTTCGGGAGGTTCCTGTTTCGGATAACGCGGGAGGAAACGCCCGGGTGTTTCCATTGCGAAGATCGCCCTGAGGACACGGTGGAGCATACGGTGGAGGTCTGCCCGGCTTGGGCGGAGCATTGCTATGTCCTCGTGGAGGTGATCGGTGGCGGCGATCTCTCGCAGCCGGCCCTGGTCCAGGCCATGGTACGGAGCGAGCATGGGTAGCCGTCACCTCCTTCCGCGAAGGAATAATGCTCGCGAAGAGAGAGGCGGCGCACGTGAGGGAAAGGCAGTACATGCGCCCTCACGGCCTTAGTCGTCGCAGAAGACACCCTGGGCGGCGGGAATCCCAAGCTGATTCCCGGCCACCGTAGGCGCGGGCTTGCGGTGGGCCAGTAACGGGTAGCTCGCTGTCCGGTAAGGATCAAGCCCGAGTCGACGGCGCGTTGTGTTCCACGCGCGTTTCAAAGAGTTGTCAGCACCAATTGATGCGGCCCGCACAGGCCGATGCCTGCCAGGGGTGCGGGTGGTTCGAAAGAGATACCGCGGCCCCTGGCACACAGGCAACTGAAGGAACACGGGTGGGTTTTAGTCAGTAAAAGTTTGACACGCCCTCCTGCTCCATCCAGTGCGGGAGAAGTTATTTGATGATTTCCCACCCAAAAAAAAAGCTCATCAAATTACCCCAATCTGTAAACTCTCTTTGATAGTTTTTCATCTTTATGACAAAGGAATAAGGTTCATGTTCAATTGGGAAAATTTGACAGTTTTGGATAGCTCGAAGTGTTGGCGTTTATGCAATAGAAATTTACGTAGCGATCAACGCTGTGTGAACGTGGGCTAAGAATCACAGTCTACAGATTATGAGACCCATACCTTGGAAACTATGCTAGGCACATACGCAGTGACTTTAGTCACTGGCGCGCATTTTTACATCTTTAGGACAAACCAGGTAAGCGGCTAATATTACGTAGGTGCTGTGATGTTAAAATGTATCCTATTATATTATAAATGTGAAAGTTTGGATGTTTGTTACTCAATCACGCTAAAAGGCTGAACGGATTTGGATGAAATTTGACACAGATAGTTTGTAACCTGTATTAACACATAGGATACTTTTTATCCCGGTTCCCGTGGGATAATTTTCGAACCCCACGCACAAAACGCAAGTTGCTGGCAAAAGCTAGTATGGTTATTTAAGAAATCACCAGTGACTAAAGCCGCTGCGTATGTATCTAGCATTATGTACCAAACTTGTTGTGTAAAACTATAAATCAAACTAATGACGTTGGTAACATTGCCGTCATGGCTGAACGAAACTGTTGACTATCTGTCAATTTTGTGAAATCTTTTATTTTCGCCATGATCAGGAATAGAAATTTGTGAGTTGTGGTTTTGTAATGGATAGTGTCTGATAATTTTCTCATGAGTATTAGCAAAAATTCATCATGAACGGGTTAAGTTTCAGTGAACTCTGTTGCCTGTTTTGTTGTCCACCATGCCCGGGGAAAATTGCGGCTAAGCTCGCATTTCTGCCTCCAGAACCTACGTATGCATTCACACCTGACGAAACAGGATCAAAATTCTCATTGACGCTGACCGAACGAGCAGAATGGCAATATTCAGAACGAGAAAAAGAGAACATCGAAGGCTTCTACTCGAGAACCACAAGAGGCAATCGAATAGCTTGCCTCTTTGTTCGGTGTAGTCCTAATGCCCGCTTTACGATATTATTTTCACATGGAAACGCCGTAGATCTCGGTCAGATGAGCAGTTTTTACTTAGGATTAGGCACTAGAATAAACTGTAATATATTCAGCTATGATTATTCTGGTTATGGTGTGAGTGGTGGAAAACCATCAGAGAAGAATTTGTATGCGGATATTGATGCTGCGTGGCAGGCACTGCGAACTCGATATGGCATCAGCCCAGAAAATATCATATTGTATGGACAAAGCATTGGAACAGTACCAACAGTGGACTTGGCTGCTCGTTATGAGGTGGGAGCTGTTGTGTTGCACTCACCTCTCATGTCTGGTATGCGAGTTGCTTTCCCCAACACTAAAAGAACGTGGTTCTTTGATGCTTTCCCAAGGTAAGTGTTATTGTCATTGTTCATAATAATTATAATGTTTTGCCCATTTAAAGATGTTTTGGTGACACATCTGCAAGTATGATGCATAAGTTGCTATATTGATATATATACTATTGAATTGGACTTATGGTTATTCAATTATATTTTTAGAATATGTGCCTTATTGTTTGCTGACATAATCATTATTAGTTGATAGCGCAAATATGTGGGTAGTAGGTATACACTTTTGCATTTAATTTTTTTTTAATTCAAATAACAATTTTACACCAGTCGCCAACTTTTGTTTGCAAAATAGGAAAATTCAATTTTTGTATGATAACTATGTAGGTATGCAAAAATAATAAATTCCTAATTCATAAAAATACCCTATTATGTATTGATTTTCACTAAACATGTACATCACTACTTTTTACAGGAAGAATTCAAGAGATAATTATAATATTAATGTATTTTAATTTATATTTTACCTGTTTGTCATTAATACAGTCAACAGGTTACATAACATTAAACATATTATCATATCTTGTTAATGTTTTCAAACTGATCAGTTATTTTGACCTTGTAATGACTCATGAATCAATATTATTGTTTAAAAAATAAAATCTTTCTACTTTATCACTGCATTATGCTCTTTATAACATTCAGATTTTAGTCAAAGACAAAACAAACAAGAAAAAACAAGTTTATTATCTATAGGCTACAGGGTGGCAGGGACGTCAACGCACAAACTGTTACCACAGATTCAATACATGCCTCTGCACCATGAAAAATTTCCACGCCCTGCGTTAAAATTGTTTAGTTATATAAATATACATATATATATAAATTTGATAGCCGACGAAAATTACTATGCAAAGGGGTATACACTCTTGTGCTGAATTCATGGTTACAGCTTAAATGCCCCTGATCCCTGCCTAACCTGGATACAAATACAATAAAGAATAATACACCTGCTACCTACCTAACACCTAACTTCACCTAACTGCCAACAAGGATATTGTTATAAATGCCATACACATAATTGTTTGATAAACAAGTCAATTGGGGTCAAGTGACAAAGCCCACGAAATTATTTGTTCTTCAAAACATAATATTACTGTATGGATTCTTGAAGTTTCCCACTGTGAGTAACTCATCAATGTGATATTTCTATTCTTTTCATGACTTTAAAAAAATTAAAATTGTGATTCACCTAGACTCAATACAGTTATCAGTGATGTTGGAAGTTGGTCATGATTTTAGCTTGATAACATTATTTATAATACCTAGTTGTTATCTACACATCAGAGATAACATCATTAACACAGTAATTATGTCCTTTATTTATTTTCTATCCATATAACTACATTTTAAAATATTTTAATGAAAATAATTTAACAAAAAATATAAAAAATAGTGGTCTGCCGGTATCGGGAGCAGGGTCCAAGCTACCGAGAGACAGGAACCTCCTCACGATGCGAGCCGTATCGAGGATTACTGCCTTCTGAATCAGGCCTTTGATCCAACTGCCTAACGAGAGCCTTTCAGCCATTAGTCCATTGGCGGATACGACAATCGGCACAATTACAGCCAGCCGGCACATTCACATTCCACATGTCAACAACCTCGTGTGCTAAGTCAAGATATTTAATTTGTTTCTCTTTCTCAGCTTTCACGAGGTTCCTGTTTTGTTGAATGGTAAAATCGACTATCAATCATTGTACGGCGCGGTAACCGATCTATCACCACTATATCAGTCTTATTGGTTACAATAGTCCTGTCAGTAATGATAGACCGATCCCAGTACAACGTGACATGGTAATTTTCGAGAACTGGATCGGTCACATAATACCTACATGTAATATGGTACCTCAGAATCCATAAGTTTATATTGTAAAGCAAGTTGCTGGAGAATAATCCTGGCTACTTGGTTATGCCTGTGCAAGTACTCGCCGTGAACGCTAACCGAGAACAACCAGAGATAATATGTCTGATGGACTCCCCCGGACGGTGACATGCCCGACACACGTCAACCGTCCCGTCTTTCATTATTAACTGACAAATAACTACCGGAGACATATTTGTATCCGGTAGTTATTTGTCAAGATAATTTCATCCATAATTGCACAGACGAAACCTTCAGCTTCCTCGAAAAGGTCACCGAAACGTAGCCAGGATACGGTCGCTAAAAAATCTACACCGGGCTCATGAAGAGCCCGATAGAAGCGCCCGTGAAGCTCCTTGTTTCGCCATACTTCCTTGCGTTCATCGATAGTAGTAAGTATTACAGGTTTGCGCCAGTTCTCTTTAGCCATGGACAGCGGGGTGAGCCCCTTGTCTACTGCGACCACATCACGGTGTATACCCACTTCGGTTTAAAAAAAATATTCCCTGAGACTGCACATCTCGCGGTTGTGGAGGGTCTTCGCATTTAAAAAGCCACGACCCCCGCACTTCCGCGGGATGTACAGTCTCACCACCGATGATCGTGGGTGATGCATCCGATTTGCGATCAGCAGTGTACGGACCCTCCTATCCAGGGCGTCGAGTTCAATTTGAGTCCATTTGAGTATGCCGAAAGAGTACATCAAAACTGGCATGACCCAACCGTTGAAGGCACGCACCTTGTTTGCGCCTGAGAGAAGACTAATTAATACCTTCTTCAGGCGACCAAAGAATTGCTCGCTCAACGATTGCTTCATGTCAGCAGCGTTGTTGCTAGGGTCTGCAATCCTACAAAACGGGATCACGCATTCCCGCGGGATCCCGCTGCTTTTATTAATCTGCTGGATCCCGCACCTTCAAAGCGCGGATCCGCGGATCCCGCATCTTTGAAATTATGTTATAAAATCAAATTGAAACTACAGTTTTTTTTTGTAAAATCAACTTTTATTAAACATTTCTTACATTAAGCAACATAAATTATTTATTTTCTATTAATTTAGTACCTATACGTAAGTAGTAATTTACTAATTACTTATACTTAATTAATAGAAAATGAATAATTTATGTAAGAAATGTTTAATAAAAGTTGATTTTCACACAAAAATCTGTAGTTTCAATTTGATTTTATGACATAATTTCAAAGATGCGGGATCCCGCGTGGTCCCGCGGGGGATTGAGTAATCCCGTATATCAATCCAGCGGGATTGAATGAGCTGCGGCGTTTCAATCCCTAGTTGTTGCCTAACGCTTCCGACATACCCAAATACTTATAGCTCTCGGATTAGGAGAGGGATCTGAGGTGTATGGAATCCGAAAGTTGAATTCCCTCGGATTCCATAATCTCACCTCGCTTTACATGCATGACTGCACATTTGTCCACACCAAATTCCACCCTGATGGCGCTACTAAAAGTTTCAGTTACCTTCAGTAGGTCCATCAGTTGTAATTTGTTGGGGGCAAAGAGTTTTAGGTCATCCATATAAAGGAGGTGAGATATAACCTGACCACCTCTCTTCAGCCGATAGCCTATACCTGAATCCTCCAGCAGTGTGCTTAGAGGATTCAGGGCTAGACAGAACCAAAGCGGACTCAAACTGTCACCCTAAAATATGCCTCGCTCGATCCTTATCGGCTCGCTATTCCCATGGATATTTTGACATCCTGGATATCGAAGAACCGTCCTCCATTGCCCCATACATGACATCAGGAAGGTGCGGAGAGTTGTATCTACTTTATACAGCTCCAGCACCCTCATGTATGTGGCACCGAGTCATAGGCCTTCTTGTAATCTATCCAACATGTCGAAAGATCCTTTCGGGAACGACGAACCTGTTGGCTAATGGCCATATCAATGAGGAGCAGCTCCTTAGTACCGCGGGACCCATTCCGACATCCATTTTGAGAGACAGACATGATGGAGTTACTGTCTATATGATTGTAAATCTTAGCTCTCAAAATGGATGTAAGAACTTTATAGACCGTCGACAAACACAGTAATTATTATTACTAGGATATTTGTGTGTGCTGCTTTTCATGGATTCTCTACTAAATGGAACACATTTGATGCTAAAAACTTTTGTTATTAGGAGTTATGAACTTATGACACACAAATCACCACTTTGAGAGTCTAAGTTAATGACTGTAAAAAGCAGGAATTTGTGCACCTGAGATACCCATCACACATCACATGGTATCTGCTCCCAAAATTAGTCTGAGATTTAATTAGGCATTCTTTACCAGTAAACCGAGGTTGGTGAAGAGATTAGATGGCAGGTGCTTTGGTTGAAAGGAATAATATATATCATAATTATAAATAAGATAGGAAGGCTATAAACTTACTAAAGACATACATGCATACATATTTACTATAAGTAGTGGTGGCCCAGTGGTGTAAATTCGACCATAATCCATTTAAAACTTAATGTATTTCGGGCTACACTAAACACACGACGCCATCGCGGCACGCCGAGAGTCCGAGACGAAGATAGCGGGACGAGTTGACTCCTCCCGAAAGCACTGGCCAGCACTAGCAAAAAACAGAATTGTATAGAAAAGGGAGACGGAAGCCTTTGCCCTGCAGTGTACAGGCTAGTAAGATTAGATTAGAATGCATTATTGTATAAAAATATTAGTTTTCTACACTACTTCTTCATATGAACTTTATCTGCGTACTTAATTTTCATAAAAAGGGGTACAAAGGGTTTGCTGCACGTATTAATATATAGATATATACAAAACCAAGGGAGAGAGGTGTTGAGACCACTCTATGCTATTTGATAAGAACATAACTGCAATTTTCGGTTGAATGCATACTGACTGCTGTCCTGATTACTTTGATTAGGTATAATTAGTATCTGGTACTGGTCTGGTCTGGTCTGGTTTGCTGCAATATAAGGTGGCAACTGGCAATAACCCATTTACATTAATTTGTACATCATCCCATTAACATTATAGTTACTAAGTCTAGTACAAAAATGGAAATAAAGTCCTGTAATAAATATCCTGAATCAGTACACCCTATCATTGTTCACAAATGAAAATCAATACAGAGTTTGTTGTTCAGATTCTGTCCAAATCAATAAAAGGGCAATGAATGTTACTATGATGCAGTCGAGAGCGAGAAAAGCCGCACGGGTCAATCGATCAGATTGAGCTACGCTTGCTACGGTTGATCCGTGGATGGGTAACCTTCGTTACATACCAAGACCCACCTAACCCATTAGTCCCAGCTGTAATTCATAGATCTTTGGTAGTCGTTACGGGTTCAGAGGCCCGAAAGTCTGACAACCAGTCTTACCATGGGGTATTGTTTTACCCAGTTACTGGGTTGTGGAAGTCAGATGGGAGTCGTTCCATGAAAAGTTATGGTAAGGTACTCAGTTGCATCCGGTTAGACTGGAGGCCGACCCCAACATAGTTGGGGAAGGGCTAGGCAGATGATGGCATGTCAAAATTGCATAAAATCATGTATCAAACTGTAATACGGCAAACACTGGCCAGCTCCACCTAGGTGTACAAGATTGCTCATACTGACCAACTGTAGTGAGAATAGGTCTATCAAATCAAATCAAATCAAAAGTCATTTATTCAAATTAGGCTGAGAATCAGCACTTTTCGAACGTCAAAGTACATGAGACAGTCCCCCAAAACGCCCACCCTTCACCACTTCCTAGTGCTTTAGCTGGGAAGAAGAAGTAGCGGAACAAACTCCCCAGCAGCACAGCTGTCTGTTTAGTCGGATAGACTTGATTCTATACATACACAGGCAAAGTAATCAACATTACGAGACACAGAACTTAAAAAATTGTCATTTATGTCAGCTAGCCATGCCAATATACCAACAAATAAAGTGAAAAATTAACTCAAGCACAAAAAATAAAAAGTAAACAAAGCATATACCAAAATAAAAGTCTCCTGGTATAAATGGCGTGATAGCTTACATAAGCAATGCTGGATTATGTTTACAAATGATAACCTAGGACCATCGACGTAAAATAAATAAACAAGTAGGTAATTATTAGCAACAATAACAAAATCATGGTCAGCAAGACGACCAGTCACCACAAGCAGCACCCGTTCACGAGCATAACGCAAAGATCAGCCATTACCCCCCTCGCCATATTTGAGGGAAAGAGGTAACCCGATCCCCAACGCTACCGCAAGCAGTGACATCTACGGGAGCATGACGAACTTGCTGCCGGTTACTCAGGCAAGAATAGAATTATCAATTGTCGAGGTCGCTAGCTAAAGTATTTGCTTTAAACATACAGTGGTTTAGTATCCAACTTTGAAATCATAGTTACTTTATAATACACTAGCAGGTGTCCGTGACTTCGTCTGCGTATTATTTGTATTTCTTCGTTTTTGAATAAAAACATCCAAGATGAAAGTAACCAACGGTCTTCTCCAGGTCTTAGGCTACCTATCTGTCAAATTTCGTAACAACTCTTTCAGTGGTTTAGGCGTGAAAAGGTAACACAGACGTACATAATTCGTTTCTAAATTACCTATAATAATTTTGAGTATAGATGTAGAGATATTTTAAGCCCATTTCCGGGTACTTACACCAATGTGTTTACCAAGGATTTGTGATCAAAGCAAGATATGAATGCAGAAGAGCACAAGTAGCTGCACTATTCGTTAAAAGTATGTAAAGCCAGTGTCAAAAGTGAATGTTCATTTCTGTATTGCGATAATGTAATGTCTTAGAATCATGTCATTGTTTATTTTATGTACACTTAGTAATAATGAGCAAGTTTCCATTCACCTGAAACTGTACATATCAATTAAGTTTTTTTGTTGTATCTTTCGAAGCAATAACCCATGATATCTATATGGATTTTAATTACACATAATTGTAATTAGTTAAATAGAATTTAAAAAATGTACAGGAAAAGCAAAAGGAGGACTTTGCCCTACAGTGGATAATGTAAATGCTATGATTACTGTGAGCTGTGAGAGAACTGCCAAGAACACTCCTGTTGGCTGGTATACGCATCAGACCATATGAAAAAGAGAAATTTGATTTATATAAGTACTTATTATTTATTTATTTCATGACTTAGTGTCTCAGAAAGATACATACAAATGATACATAATTTAGCCAAGTCACAGTAAAATACACTACTGCACTTTATTGTCCTATAAAAGCCTATTTACCAAAACTATGTTTGTGTAACTATGCCTATGTTTTCGGCGGCCATTAACGAAATTTAATGCATAAAGTTTCGCTAATGGGCGCGCCAAGAAAAAAAGCAAGATGTCGCCATATATTTAGTTCATTGGCGATTTAATAGTAGTTAATTAAATATAGATTATAAAATTCAACATGTATATATTGCTAATTGCAAAAGAAATGAAGTATTAATTGTTGTTAAAATTGCCCACTTATTTGCTTTCACTGTAATGCTTACATATTCAGCCGTCAGCCCTCGATAACTATTAGGCGTTGAATTGTTAGATGATTTATATCACGTAATATGCTTGTAGTTGTTACATCAGTGACTTGATTCTATCATGTGCGACGAAACAACAGTTGCTCTTGAACATTTTGTGGATTTTTTGTATTGTGCCTATGTGAATTGTATGTTGCCTATCGGTCTAGATTTAGACAATGGACATGGCAATAAATACAGGCACCACATACATTTTAAAGTAATCAGAGAACTGTCTACCAATTGCCAGTCACAAGTTCAGCTGGCTTAGGTACTCGTAACGTCTTACAAGTGAATGGTATTATATTCGAATTAGCGTCAATTTGCAACCGATTCCTTCCGACCAATGTTTATCTAACATTTGTTCCGTCAATCATATTTCGAAGATGTCGGGAGCAAGCCCGAGAGAAAGTGGGTTAAAACACAGACGAATGGCCCCTTTACAATTAAAGGCTTTGTATTCGTTTACGTAGGGATTTATCAAACCCTAGAAATTAAGAAATGCTGATTGTTATAATAGAATCTGTTATTTTTCGTTGCAGTATCGACAAAATTCCCAAGGTGACCTCTCCGGTTCTTGTTATTCATGGAACTGAAGATGAGGTAATAGACTTTTCACACGGATTAGCAATATATGAACGCTGTCCCCGTGCTGTCGAACCATTATGGGTGGAGGTAACGAAATAAAAACAATACTTACATCTAATTTTTTATTTAAAAGTATAATTGCAACTAGAATTAATCTCATTCTTTTTAATTTCAGGGCGCTGGGCATAATGATGTTGAACTTTTCAACCAATATTTAGAGAGACTGAAGCGTTTTGTTTCAGTGGAATTGCTCAACTGACAAAGACTGCCGGCCCCAGGCCAGACAACTCAAGGTAAATTATAAACTTACGTATTTTGAAAACAACACGAAGTTAGGTACTACGAATACAGCACGTGACACATTCAATTAATTAAATTTCTGCCTTCTAGGTGACGACCAAAATCCCGCATCGACATTGAGCTCCGGCTCCTCTAGTTCACCGACAGAGAGACTCCTCTAGCTAGTGGGGGCCGGGCTTAGCCGGGCCGGCCCCAACAAAAACTCAGCGAACGCTAACGGCTCTGTGAGTCCACACAATCACAAGGAAAACAATAAAACAGACAATAACGAAACAAGCTCTGCCGACCAGAAACCCTCTGTCACGCGTATTAAGATCAGCATAAACGTGACCGACACAAGCTCGCCGGCATGCGTGCGAAGGCGGATACATTTTCGATCTTATAGCGATGTAACTCCGGCATCTCGCGTGCTCACTCCGCGAGCTCGTTCTCACTCGGAGCGGCCGCGAGTGCTGTCTCCGTCGCACGCGGCGGCGCCGTCGCCCAAGACCAAGCCGCCGCCCGCGACCCCGCCGTCGCCGGTGCACACGCCGTACGTGTTGCGGCCGCGCATCGTGCGCAGTGAGCGCTCTTCGCCCGATGCGTCGTCGCTTGCACTCAACGATGGCGCCGATTCTCGTTTACGGAGCCGCGATCGCTCTGGCAGCGACGCCGTTTCCGTCCTGGGAAATCCGTGGCGCAAAATGAGCGAAGTCGATTTGAACGCCGCCGGTAGGCGCGGTCGAGCTGCCGGTCGCGGAGCGCTCGACCCCTGGGTGAAAAACCCTACTCAGCGTTCCGATAAGAAAAGCGAGCTACCTACATCCCGAGAGGACGTGGGGCGGGCGTCGTCTGACTCGGAGCAGAAACGAGAGGTGCCTTCTATCAAACGAGGTAAGCTCGAACGCCGATCGCCAGTAGTATGCGAGACGTGTGGAAACGAAAGCTGCGAGTGCTGGCGCACCGGCTGGGCGCGGCAGGCGCGTGCGGCACGCTCGCTGGGCGCGCAGTGCACGTGCGAGGCGGCGCGCTCGCCGCGCCCGTCGCCCGCTCGCCTGCGCCCACGCGCTCCTCCGCGAGCTCTTTCTGACGACGAAGATCGTCCGCGACGCCTTTATAAGTCAGCTTCGCAGAAGATTATATGCGCCTCGGTCGATGGTGACCGAGTTAAAAAGCTCGGCGATCCTCTTTTGGAGACAACCTGCTAAGGTGACTGACGACGGTAGTGGAACTCGAAGATGCGGGCCGCGCCGCCGCCGCGTCTTCTGGTAGGGAAGAATCGTTTTGTGTACGGTGTGTGTTGTCCCTTTTGATGTATGAGTATTATTAGTGCGAATTTTGTATCCCTTTAGTGATTAAGAATTCAAAATTTATTATTGTACTGTATCATAATATTTGATAACTATAAAAGTATGCTCGTGTTATAATATGATAAATATGAATGTTTTTCATGAATATTGTATAATTATCATTTACTTCGGGAGGTTGTGCGTAATTAGAAATTCTGCATCATTTGAAGGTATTTTAAAAGAAATAGTTTAATTCGTAGTTACATTTTTTAAACCGTTGTAGTAGCATGCGAAAAATTTTGTTCATCCAGTTCCTATGACATTATTTTGTATTGTACACCAAGAACTTAACGCACAATACCAATGTAGTTCTCTTACATATTTTCACCTATCCATGCATCTTCCATAAAATGTAAATATTTTTAGATATGAAGTAACCATATTTATAGTTGTTATATCGAAATCTGATTGTAATTGTAATACGAATACTTACTATACAATATTGGAAAAATAAATCATTATCAATTTAATAGGCATATGATCAGTTTATTATCTATACATTCCACAAAAAAGTAGGTAATTATATTAATCAAACTAGCAAATTATTCAGTAATACGTCAATAATCAATTATGTATTTGAAAACCTTTAAACACAAATCCACACATGAAAAATTTTAAACAACATCAGATACCTACCGTACCTAGTCTTTGGGCGTTATTTTGAACAGAATGATAAAATGTTACTCGCAAGGATAAGTACTTACAACTTCTTGATAATATTCTACTATTCAATCGGAGCATACTAAAAAGTGAAAAGCTCTATACCAATGGGTTTTTCATAGCTTTCTACATTAAAGTCATGAGTATTTCATTTCAAAAGAGAGTTTAAATTTTTCTGAATCAAACAAGATCTTAGTTACAAATGGATTCATCAATTGGAATTTGAATTAATTTTTCTAAAAATACAAATATTAGAAATTCGCAATATTTTCAAGTCCCAATACCGCAGTGTCTAAAGTGAAGTGCTAGACCAATGATGAATTACATCACTGAAACGTGATCACTCACATTAGGCCACAAAGTCACATAGAGGGCAATGGAGAGTGCTATGCTTAGAATTTCCTCGCGCGATCTAATCAAAAATGACGCGGACGGGCCACGAGGTTCATCAGCAACGAAGCACTGGTCAACTCAGTTTGAGCATTGAGGTCTCGCTTGTACCACCATTTGGGTACTGAACCAAAAAAGATAATAGATACCTAGGTTGGTAAAGTCCATCAATTGAAAAGCTCAATAACTCGGCATCAATTTATCGCCTCATTATTAATTAATACATCCGCCTTTTATGCATTGGCCTCTGTAATGATTTGAATGGGACTGAAGTCAATGTATCAATAAGCGTTATGAAAAGTGTCGGTGATAGGATTAATACCTAGAACCCACAAAGTGTAGACCTGGGTCCATTATTTTATGGGTCAAGACTATCGCAGTTTGCGGGTAGTTCGTTGACAACGGTGAAACTAGAACGACATAGAACACACTGCCAGACTGACGCCCCACATGTTAGTCCTATGCAAGATAAGTCCCTTAAGGCGAGTTTATTTACTGTAAACGAATTATTCATGTGACTACGCCGCTAGGCCCATGGTCTGTGACCTGCGAGTACGACCGTATCAATGGAAATACATAGGATAGTACGTAATTTGAAATTGTTAACGAACTGCTTTATCTATTAACTTGGCTGTCAGTAAATATTTCTGATTTTGGACATTTTTGATTTTTGATTGGTGTTATGAATTATGATCACTACCTACATGTCTACTGACAGGCAAGAAGAGAGACTTTGTATTGACTCACCCTTGCTTCACACGGGTGCAGTTTACTAAAGTGGTGACAGTACTAACCCCACAAGATCAACAGTTAAGCCCAGCGGTATCATCGAAGATTATTATCGTTCTTCTTATTTATTTTTTGTAATAACGCACACATGCTTTTCCAATTCACTTTAGACATTGGCAGAATAGTCGACATCGGCTATGCTTGCCATAATAAAAAATAGAATAGAATGTGGTGACGTGTCAAAACATCTTTGTCACCAGCAACCCAACAGCAACCTTATTGTAACAATTTTAAGGATCACTATGATTTTGATAGTGATGCAATGTCAGAGGTAAAGTAACTGAATGGACTGTATTGTGTTAAGCGAATTTGGTGAAGGCACGTAGTCGACAGTAATGGAACCTGCCAACATTTTGCAGTCTTTCTTTTTATGTCATGTCATCATTAAAAAATTAAGTATGTTTAATTGTTGACTTAAATTAATTTGTATCCATCATTACTGTAATTATTTGTTTATATATATAAAACCAGTACTTAATGTTTTAAATATAGTTTGAGCTGGGATGTAAATGTCTGCATAATTCTGTAACATGGATCGAGACCAAAACAATTTGTTAGGATTCGATGTTAAAACTCGATTCAAACCCTCTTCCAATCTCACCTTCAACTGTGTGTGTGGTTCCTTCTGAAGGGCGATTTTTGACCAAGCAAATTATTGTGATCTGATAAGTACCTAGTTTTTTTTTTAATTTTGTTTTTAATGTGTCAATGCCAAATGTTATAGAAATCTGAATACCTATCATAAAATCTATACTTACATATTATAATATGTTGGTCAACTATAAACCATATATTGTTATTTTTAGCGAAACGCATTACAAAATGTAACCTGGTTATAAAAATAAATATTTTAAGATCAGCGACAAAAGTTAATTAACTACGTTTACACATCATTTATAATTTACACATTTTATTTCAGCATTTTATATATCTAATAGCTAAGCGTCCATTTTCTTTTAATTTTACTTCTGTTCCGATTTTAATTTAAATATTTAACTCTTAAGTTTTTACAAAGTGAATTGTTAATAGACCTTTGTCGCTGACTGTACTTAGAATGTATTTACAAAGATACCAATTTGACAGAGCTCGAAAACTTGAACTTATAATGGAATTGGGCACACTAAACTGGGGGGCTACTCTCTAACTCCGTCAACGAAAATACGGGGCCGTCCGAAAATAGTTCGAAACTTCAAATTGACTCCTACAGCTGATTAATTATCTTATTTGGACGGCTAAAACCTTATAGGGTGTAGGGAAAACTGTTAAATCGTGTATTAATTCATTCTTAGTTTGGGCCCCAAACTAATCATAGGTCATTTAGTGATACGGAGTAGGAAACCGTAACTTCGACCGAGATTACGGATTTCGTGCTTAGAGAGTAGGCCCCCCTGTTTCGAACAGGAACGTTAGGTATAGAATCATACGACGCTGATGTAGGTGTACATTCGTATGATTTATAGATATAGGTCCTGGTAATTATAAGATAAGTAAATGTATGTAGGTACTAAAGAACTTGTACCATTCTAAAGTAATATAGGTAAAGTCAGCAAGAGATAAGTAACCAGGGTCGGCGGATATAGTTAAAGTTTAGTAAGAAACCGATTGTTGTTTTCGAATAAAATTAATTTAACTATTAAAAGACAAACAGTTAATTAAATTTCATTCGAAAACAACCATCGGTTTCTTACTAAACTTCAACTATATCCGACGACCCTGGTTACTTATCTCTTGGTGACAGTACATTAGAATGATATAAGTAGTAATAATGAAGTTCAATATCTTCACACTTACCTAGGGCCCAAAACTAAATCCACATTTTAGTGCCATTACTTCATAAACTAAATTGGTATATTGTCTGAAGACAACCCTGATGAAGGTAGTCTGCCATCTTGTAATGATTACGTCGTCACGTTTGATGGATACATAATGTACGCCAAGAAATACTTAAAATAAAGTCCATCTACCTATTCACACTTAGGTACACTTTCTAGCAGTTGTCTTCTGATGCATTCAATAAGTATTTATATAAATAATGATGTACCTACTCATTAGATAATGGCAGTCCTATTCTGAGCTAGCGTATGTAACGATGATTTATATTCGCTATCTACGCATCCAATTAATAAGAAATATGTACCTACCTACTTGATTTAATAATGTACAGGAAATGGAGTTGTTTAGTTGGTCTTGACTCGACAGCTATTTTATGATTATATATAAATGTTATCTCTAAATTATAAAATAAGAGGTAAATTACTTTTTAATAAACTAATTAAATTGCACATATCTAAAATAAATATTGTCTATTATTTAGGAACAGTGGTCGCCTACGCCTAGTGGTCGAATTTCGACCATAATTAATTTAAATAAAAAAATATTAGCTTTCTGCACTCCTATACACTAAACTGTGCCAAACTTCATACTCCTCCGTCTGCGCAATTTTCGTAAATTCGGATACAAAGATTTTTTCTTCACGTATAAATATAAAGATAATTTAAATTATTATCTACATCATAAAAGTACCTACCTACTTGAGAAACCACATTTCAGGGTAAGTATATATAGGTGCGTAGGTATATAGACCTTACCAAATTAGGTATATAAAAAAAACATACTTGATCAGTTGTAATATTGATCTAGGTACATAATTATTTATATACAAGGTGCAATTTTAATCACCATTAAGGGGTCATTGTACTCATCATTATGAGAAAATTTTACTATGGGCCCAAACCTGGAATCGAGAAAATAAAGCCAGCTGTTCCCTACATTTATGTTCGCAACTCGTCAAAAAGTAAGGAACAGCTGATTTTATTTTCAATTATTAAATTATAAATATTAATTTTAATAACGCATCAAAGTTATGCGGTACCTCTAATTTCGTCCATACATAATGCAATAAGCGACAAGTGAATTCGGAGTTTTGGTTATAAAATTGTTAACATCATCAAAATATTTCCATTCAGAAACAGAGTGCAAATGAGGGTTTTCTGAAATGACGTTCACTAGGTGGCAGCACTGAGACGTCAGGTCCGGGCACCTGTCAAAAGTGTCAAAGCGCCTACGGACTGAATGGTGAACGAAAGAATGAAACGAATGACATCAAAAGTTCATTTTCGAACTGGAAGACCTCTTGTCAAAGTGGCGCCAACTGGATATTCATGAAAACCTTCATTGCTAATTGTTTATCAACTACCCCCATCATACTTTATCATGAATGTGCATTTATGAAGCTAGTGGCGGACGGTTGCTAGTAATTTATTAATATAATAATTATTCGTGAGCATAAATAACTTAATTGATTAAAAAAATAAAAATTAGTTAATTCGTAATTAAAAAAAGTCCGTAAAATATAAATGTATTTAAAACTATATCAATATACCATGATAATTATCGTGTTTACATAAACACAAGACACGGTTGTTTTGAACAAATGTGTACAACATTTTGTTCGGGAACTGTTCGAATCGCTTTGAAAACGTTTTAAATAACGTTTCCGAGCCCTGAGAAGAACAGCCAGCGCGTCAGTTTGTTTGCGTTGCATTCATCGATGCGGCGAATTTTATATCGCCGATGTGACGAGTCGCATCGGCTTGGGCCGGTCTGGGCTGGTCGCATGTGCTTGCCCGTTACTCTTCCATAATCAGCCTAAAATGTTCTCACTGCTGGGACACCGGCCTCCTCGCAGTGTTGGTTGGAACCTACGATTCACAAGTCGCGGCCGTTACCACTGGGCCACCACTGTACTCCAGTTACGTAACAGGTAAATAATCAAACACGGAATGGTTAGATAAAAGTGTTTTATTTAATCTCTTCCCTGAAATCACACACCAGAGTTGATAATACCTATCTATGTACTTAATTATAAACGCAGACCCTTATGTAAATGACGACAGTGTTTTCCTTGACCTTTCTAATCAGAATACTGCATATTTATGACTACCCCAGTACTAGCTACTCAGTAAACCGAACTACCCACCTACGTAACTACGTTACGTTTTTATATAGCATTAAACAAATACTTATTACGTTGATTAGTTCACAGGACAAAAACTGCATAACTAGATTATTTTAATTAAATATCTTCAAAATCGTTCGTGCACACGTCAAGCTATATATTTCCAATTTACGCTGATCTCGCGCTGTACGGAAATCCTATACAATGCGAGATCAGCTTATAATGGAAATGAATAGCTTGATGTGTAGCCGTGTGTTACCTACATATTAATACGACAAGTTTGGAATGTTTTGATTGAAGCAATATAAAAAATAATGTCGGAGACTTCGACCAAGAATATTCACCGATAAAGTGATTAAGCTGACGACTGGTTGACTTATAAAGTTATAATATTCGGAATAGAAGTTCTAAGAAAGTATGAAATCTAGATTAGTAGGACCACCAAAGCAATAGTGCTTTGATGTTTAAAAGTATAGTTTTTACTTATATTTTTACGTCCGTTTTTTTATGGATACCTAACAATAAATTGATTCAAAGCTATAGCTACGTTAGGCCGGACGCCAATAGTAACAAAACCAGCACCCTAATCGCGTAACACACTATTAAACAGAATCTGAATCCTTTAGAAGGTTAATGCTAATTCATTGCATACACGATAAATTTTTAACCAGTGCTCAAACTGTAACCTGTAATGAATTGAAAACTGTAATGAATTTAGCATATCATTCTAGACCCGTAGAAATTTTTCATTGGTTATACAAAAAAAAAATCAGCTGTTCCATACATTTTGACGGCGTATGTTTTTGTTTTTCACTTTTCTATGAAACAGCAGATTTTTTTTTTTGTATAACCGACGAAAAATTTCTACGCTATGGGGGTCTAGAATGATATGCTGAATAAAATTCATGGTTACAGTTTGCGCACTGGTTAAAAATTTACCCTGTATTTTCGAAAAATTTGTTTACCGTAGGTACACAACGTAGATAATGGAATTAATGTTGTGTACGTAACTGTCAAAATGAAAGCTAGGTAAATGCGTAACACACTATCAGTAGGAATGCTACTGTAAGTGTTTACACATTTACCTAACTTGCGAAAAAGACATTCGAAAGAAAAAAATCTGAGACATCATTTGGATCACACACGATCCGCACACGCTTCCGTCGCGCTTTCGTCGCGGTCCTCACATGCTTATACTAGAAAAATCTTAAAAACATGATGATTTATGCTACATTTCATTTGCTTATTTATTAACTTATTGCCGCTTTCAATATATGTTCTTAGAAAAAAAAACGGAGAATGAAGAATTTACCTAAAATATTCTTGGTGTTATTTGGTAGGTACCTATTTTTCATCTGTGGTATTTTTAATTGAAATAATTTTCACTTTGTGTGTAATAATAATACGGAAAAACACAAAATATTAAATAGTGCGAAATAAAATAAGACCGCACAGAAGTACTTAACATAGTCGAAAGAGAAATTACAAAAGAAAAATGTCAATCTTTTGTTTACTTTTACTTCTCAAAAATAGGGAGACTACGACAACGATCTATTTACGTCAATACCGGGTTTATTAAAAGACAAACTATGTATTTAATTAAGTAATTGGCTTTACTAAAACTCTTTACCTACTTACATTAAATTCTGTTGATGATTTATCTTCTATAATAATCACAATAATTTAGAGTTCGTGCACGTTCCTTAGGTGCACGAACTATAGATGGCAGCACAAACCGACAAGAGCCACGGTGTGGTCGAAAAAAGAAACTGTTAAAACCTGCCATCGTGTTAATGTTTACATTATATTTATAACGTTTCTAATTATTAAAATGATAAAATATGAGTTCCGGCCGATTAATAATGAGCGTGGTCAAAATATGTCCAAAGGCCAAAAACTCTTCCGAATCCGAGCATATTTTAAATGTAGAAATAACAGTTATGAATCTTGGAAATGCAGTAATAACTGGCAAAATTGTAGCTCAAACGACGATTTCTAACGTTTATGATGTCAAAATAACTGTAAAGTATTTTCTGAAGTCATTTTTCACGAAAATATTTTGTCCATTTTATTATTATGTTCATGTCACCTTCTTTTCAACTTGATTGCAATATAAATATTAGAAGAGCAAATTCCAAATGTAAGGCAGGGTTATCTGAAAAATGTAAGCACATCTGTGCTTTAATTTACTCTAAAAATTCCCCAGATAGTGCTTTAACGAAAACGAACAAAAAATATTTGAGGTTATGTTTACTTAGATTTGTTTGTATTGAATAGTAATACTACCTACATACAAAACTCAGGTATTTATTTTTACAAATAACATTATTGAGTAATTTCTAAATGTTTTGAAACTCATACTTACACATTTTGTTTTACTGCATTAGTCGACTTTTTGTCTCATATCACGTAACCAAGGAAAGTAAGTAATATCCGTGGGAAAGTAATTGAATTTCACACCATTTGATTTATTTTGAGTTTTCTTTGAAGTGTTCGACCATCCAGCACAACAATACATTTTTACTTAGTAATTCTGCTTTTTTTTTCACTTCTTTTATTAGATTATTAAATTACGTGAAGTGTCAATTTCAAGTAATGATTCCGAGAAAACTTCGGATTTGCGCCACTAGATGGCAGACCCTTTGTCGTGCACGTTCGTACGTCGTAAACGTTTAACAACATGAGTTTACCAGGCCACTCGGAAAGTATTGCGAAAAAAGTTTTTATGTATGAGAGACTGGCCAGTTATAATATATTTTGAAAACATGATTATTTGCAAGTAAAAATAGGTACGTTCCAATTTCAAAATTTGCCTCCACATTGTATGCGAGCTAATTTAAACTAACGTGTCTCATTAATAGTAGGGGAGGCCAAGAGGCGAAATAGGGATTACTCGAGCGTCGTGGGGACCTATTGGATTGTGAAGATCAGATGCTAAAAACAAACAAGTTTATAAGATCACCCTTTCACAGGGGGAGCGTGTACAGGTTTTTAAAAATGTAAAAAAAAACAGTCACAAAGAAATACTCAAGCGCTTCAGATTTTAAAAGTGTATGCGCCCCACGTGTTTCTGATAACGGAAAAATATTAATCTGCCAGTTTGCATGGTGGGGGTGGCCGTACGGGTAGAAAATAGGAAAAATAAAAATGTATTCGAGCGCGTCAGACATTGGGAGGGGATGTTAAGTGAACCCTCCAGTAGCTCCTATTCAAAAGATGACGATTTGGACGCGACCAAAACTCATCGCCGATTTTTTTAAATGCAAAAAAAAATCGTGACCTTGAAATACTCGAGCGCGTCAGATTATTATACAGACGCTTCATCTTAATGTCCTTGTCATCCTGACCCATAATCTGACAATTATGTGGAGGAATTTCCTTAATCTGACGGTTTGAAATACACATAATGCAGGTCGGATCGGGAATCCTTCACGAAATTCTGGTCACCCTCCTTACAGCCCTGACATACCACCGTGTGACTTCTTTTTATTCCCGAAAATAAAAATCAGCTCAAAAGGATACAATTTTCGTCGCCGGAAGATGGGCTGTCAGCGTTCGAGCAGGCTGTAAGTAAACGAGGTGTCTGCGGCGGACTGGAAAAAGTTTTTCTAAAACTGGTTCAGACGCATAGTCTAGTGCAGAGTACCTTTGAAAAGATTTATTTAAAAAATATTTACATATAGAACATTTTTTTTACTGTCGCAAAACTTTCTGAATGTCCCACGTATAGTAAGTATACGGTTGATCTGTGATTACGATATAGAAATAAAACCGATTTCAACTTGAAAAAAAGTAGGTAAGTATTAACATCTCAAAAACCGCAAAATTGTGTTCAGTAATATGACAAGTTTTGCTTATACTATAACAGAATGCAGGCTAATATTATAATTATCCTGCATAAATTTATAGTTCCTATATAAGCATAAATTGTATTTTTGAAAACAATTGTCTTCTCTCAGTTGAATGAAATGAAGTAAGTACAGAAGACTGTACTTCATTTTAGTAATAGTCTCATCTCTGCCATTATTCTTTAAATTCTTTTAATGTTATCACTTAGTGTCAATAACTTCTAACATAATTTCTTACAATAACAAATTATTGATTATAATTTCGTATTTATAAACTGCGTTACCATTTCTGCTACTCTTTCGGACGATTTTAAAACAAATGCGTGGTCAATATTTACTTCTTTCATTGGGATTTCTGGTTGGTATTTACGCAGGTCCTCCATGTACGAGATTGGAGCCCAGTTATCTCTAGTGCCATAAATAATATTAGTTAAATGCTTAATTTTGTGTAATACTTCATTATTCAAACTTTTAACGGTATCCATTTCATCATAAGCTAAAAATAATATCTTTTCCCCAACTTTTGGATTTAAAAACTTCAGAATGCATTTTAAATATCGTGAAGGCAATACATTTATTCTTAAATATACTCCCACTATCAAATTGACTATTGCAGTTGGCAATAGACTTACCACAAGGTACAAAAAGAGTATAAAACTATGAAACTTTCTGAGATAGTTATTTAAAAAAATTCCATTCCTGGTTTCTGCCATTTTTTGTAATGTTGGGAATAATAGATTAACTGACTTAAGTCGCATTGCTAAATTCTCATTATCTCGCAGTAGTTCTAAAATTAACCAACATCCAATGGAATGGCCAATTAAATGTAATCTGCTTTGCTTATCTACATAATTATTGATAAGTTCAAGCTTGTGTTTAAGTTGACCATTAAGATGAAACAGATGCTCCTGACCTTTCAGAACATTGGACTGTTCATCTGGAACTACATCGTGACCAGCCTGTCCTGAAAACAAATACATGAATAGTAAAATAAGCAAAATATGTGCCGCTTACTAAAGTAATATACTTTAACTGGATAGCTAACTTTTGCACTTTTGACTTTATTAGTAAAACCAGTACTACCTACTATTACTATGTAATTGTTTAGTTGATCTAAGAGTATGGACAGAATTAAAAATGCTACACATACACTGGTTAACCTTTTGACCGCCACAATTGTGTCTAGATGGCAAACCAAAATGTGCCCAGCACGCCGCTGTCACAACTATATGACAGATTTATACATAGAATAGAATAGATTCTATTCTATTACACATAGATAAAGCCGATTCGCACCAAGGGCACGTTTTTGCTTTTTTGATGTGACGGTCAAAAGGTTACGGAGGTGCTTAAAAACACCACCTCTTTTATCACATTCATATGAACATGCTTATTAGTGCTTTGCTCATTAGTGCACTTAATTATTCTAACATGACATGACATTAGGCGCACCCGGAGCATCTTGAAAGAGATCCCGGACAAGAGAAGTTCCTGAAGGCCAAAATCCCGGGCCTAGGGTAACCTATGTACCTCTTCCTATGCACCAACCACCCAAATAAGCCAAACCTTACCTGTCCAGACATCTACCTACTCCCAAACCCTTAGCCCAAATCCCAGACCTAAGGTTACCTCAAATGAGCCCATCCCTTCCCACTAAATGTCTCCCTCCTATCCCAATATCCGGTCAGTCCTAGAGGAGGGGTAACCTCGATTCCAAGAAACCCCACCCCCCACCTAAAAAAAAAATGCAGCAGGTAAAAGAACCTAACCAGGTGGGTCCCGGCCAAGCCGGGGAATCCCACACCGCTACGGCGGTTAGCCCTAACGTATTCTGGGGAGCAACCAACTACACCTCATTTCCGCGCTCTTCAGCGCAGCCGACTGTTAACACAGCGCCCAACCCACAGGCAGCGACTAACGCGCCAACAAATAACCCAAATCTGGCTGCGACCAACGTGCCTTCCGACCCGACTCCAGCCGCGACCCATGCTCCATAACCCACGACCCGGTGTATGCCACCCACGAGCCTCTGGCAACAGAGCAGCGTGCGGAACACTGTCACCAACCCTGGTAAAGACCAAGACCGACACAGACAAAGAGGGACTTTCCCGGTAGATGAAGTACGCCTGCTTAACAAGCGCGGATAAATCCCTGCCCGGGAAAGAAGAGTTGGCGGCCGAAAGCGTCATACCCGCGGAGGCAGTAACCAGCGCGAGGCGCGAAAAGGCAGAGGCAGAGGCAGTACGCGACTAGCCGTTAGTCCGCGCAGGGATAACCTAGTGCGAAAAGCGGCCGGACGTGGAACCACGCAATCGCCCGTTAGTCCACGAAGTGGAAACTAAAAGCGTCCAAAAAGCGGACGGATGCGGAGCCACGCGACCAGCCGTTAGTCCGCGAGGGGGCAACCCAGCGCGAAACGCGGCCGGACATGGAGCCGCGCGAACGGCCGCTAGTCCGCAAAGGGGAAACCCAGCGCGAAACGCGGCTGGACGCGATAAAGTCTTCTGGGACCGGCAGCCTACCCCAGAACTCCGACAACACCCTCGACCAACCTCGACCGAAATAGAACAAAGGTAGGCGGTATAGACCAACGCACGCACAGGCGTAGCCAGCAATCAACGCCTTGCCAGGCACCTCAAAGCCGCAGCCTGGATGGTACAGGGTCGGCGAAGAGGGAGCGCCCTGACGATACGGCTTCGCCGAGTACGCCGAGTACAGGGTCACGCCAAACGTGTAAGGATCCACTCCGCCCAGGGAGAGCAGAGAACCTACGCGTGGGCCACGAAGGACATTCCTGCAAGACTGGCTGTAGCAATCTGCTTACCTCCCCCGTCCAGAGACCTGACTAAGGAAGAGGCAGAGCACATAAAGACTGACCTGGAAGCCCGACTAATGGACACAAATCCGACGGCACCACTTCCGGCCTTCCGCGGATACCCACGGGTAGCAGAAGGCACCGTGCAGATGTGGTGCGAGGACGACTATGCCCTGACTTGGCTGACCCAGAATGTACCCCTAATAAAACTCACAGACACCGACCTCACACTGACAGTACTTAAACAGTCCGACGTGCCCACCCGTGTCCGAGCCTCGCTTTTCGTCCCCCGTTGCACGGGTGACGTAGTATTCCAAAGTACTCCAAAGTATCCTGATCCGTCAGAATACTTGGTACGACATTGCTAGGTGGTCACTGTACAGGGCGACTACCATCGGTGGCTACAACTACGGGACATACTTGACCCTAGGTGTGCCACCGGGGGACGCCGAAAGGGTCCTAGCCCGAGAGCGACGGATATCGTACCTCTTGGGGTCGATATACGTGCGCTTCTGGCCCACGATTCTACCCTGTGACACAAAGACCGACGGCACAGACGAGAAGACCGTACCGACGGTGACACAGACCAACGACACCGACATTGCTCAACTCGAGGAGGTCATGGCTTGAGCAACAATGGACGACGACGAAAGCACCATACCTCCCTCAACACCTGGCTGGAACGAGCAACTGTTTGCCTCGTCGCCGGGCGACGAACACGAAGACCAGCTTAGGAGGTGGAGTTAGCGGAGAGACTATCCGATGGATCCATCTCCGACTAACTCCACTCCACCGCCATCACCGCCCATATAAGTCATCCAGACCAACCTCCAACACAGCCAGACTGCCACTGCCAGCTTACGCAGGGCTTTGAAGGTTAAGCCCCGAACCGTCGCACTGATCAGGAACAACAGAATCTGCGGCCTCAGCAACATCGGAGGTAAGCTAATCCTCAATACACATGGTGCAGAAAAGCAACGAACCTGTGTATACATTCCCAAAGAAATCCCTACCACACCACTCACTCAATTCAGTTCCAGAGACCTGATGGCTGTCAGGCTCCAGACCGCATGTGACGTTCCAGATGTTGTGCTAGCGTCCGTGTACATGCCAGGCGAGGACGCAAACTGCCCGCCAAAAGAAATGGCCGACCTGGTACAGCACTGCGAGCGCGCCAAACTGGAGCTGATCCTCTGCACCGATTCCAACACCCACCACCCGCTCTGGGGCAGTGACTCATCGAACGCCAGAGGAGAGGTACTATCCTCCTATTTATTCTCTACTAACCTCAACATTGTTAACCGAGGCTCTGAACCCACTTGGGTCACAGTCCGTGGACAAACAATCATCGACTTAACCCTTGCTATAGAAAACGCGAAAAACCTCATCGATAACTGGCATGTATCGAACGAGCCTTCCAGCTCAGACCATAGAAGAATCCGATTTACGCTAGCTACCCAAACAAAAAAACCAGCACCGAAGCGAAACCCGCGTCGAACTAAGGTGCCCGAGTACGAACGCCTCTTGGCGTCCCCACTAGCAAGGCACCTATCACAAGTAACCGTAACCAACACAGCACAACTGGAATACACCGTGACAAAACTATCAGAATACCTAATTGAAGCATACCACGCATGCTATAAACTAAGTGCGCCACCAAACAAAAGCGTGAGGAACCCCTGGTGGAACGCCGAATTAGGTAAACTCAGAGATACACTAAGACAACAATTCAATAGAGCCAAAAACACTAGGCTCCTGGACGACTGGGAGCAATACAAAGAAACTCAATAATTATACAAAAAGCAGATTAGAACTGCCAGAAGGGCGGCGTGGCGGAAATTCTGCGAATCCATCGAAACCAACAACGAATCCGCAAGGGTAAGAAAAATCCTATAGACCGATCACGATCGAAGCCTTGGCGCGCTGAAAAAACCCGATAACTCATACACACTAACCGACCATGAAACCAGTAAGGTCCTCCTCGAGACTCACTTCCCAGACTGCAACCTCCTGGAGAACCGGACATGGGAGGCTGAGCCAGAATGGACACCTACAGATCGAGACTGGTCCAAAGCCCACAGCATAGTAACGGAAGACAGGATAAAATGGGCTATTAACACCGTTCAGCCCTACAAGTCCCTAGGATAAGACAGTATCTTCCCCTGGCCCTACTGCAGTGGGGGGCTGACCACTTGACACCATGCTTGGTGGAGATCTACCGTACCTGCATAGCACTCAGATACATACCTCTGGCGTGGCGGGAAGTGAAAGTCATTTTCATACCCAAACCAGGCAAACCTGACTACACACAACCCAAGGCCTATAGGGTTTCCAGTAGGAAGGATGTGTGGATGGGTCCACACATCCTTCCTACTGGAAACCCTCGAGAGACTCTGTGATAGACATATCCGAGACGGACCTCTCCGGGTAAAACCACTTCATAAACAACAGCACGCGTATTCCACAGGCAGATGAACAGAATCCGCACTGCATAGTGTGGTATCCAAAATTGAATGTGCAGTGGACCACAAATGCTCAGCATTGGCTGCTTTTATCGACATCGAAGGCGCCTTTGACAAGACCATGTCTGACTAGCATTGGCATGGCCCTTGACAGACACGGCATAGACACGACCCTGAGTGGGTGGATCACCAATATGCTCAAATTGAGAGCTGTACAAGTCACCGTGAACGACACTACAAGGGCAGTAGTGGCGAAGGGCTGCCCGCAAGAGGTCGTCCTTTCGCCACTGCTGTGGAACCTGGGCGTAGACAGCCTCATAAAAACACTGAATGACAAAAGGTTACTTCACCGTAGGATACGCCGGTGATTTAACCATAATTATAAATAGCACCCATGAAAATACTCTATGTAACCTCATGCGCCAAGCCTTGAAAATAGTCGAATTCTGGTGCAACAAACACCAACTAACAGTAAATCCCACGAAAACCGAACTGATCCTCTTCACAAAAAACAGGAAATTCGCGGAACTACAACTTCCACTTCTGTTTGGCACTACGCCAAGCCTATCAACTAAAACCAAATACCTGGGTCTCTTTTTGGACAAACAGCTGAACTGGGCAAAACACAACAACTACATCACTACAAAAGCCCCTATCCCTGTGGCAGTGCAAGCGAATGCTGGGCAGGAAGTGGGGTATTAGCCCCAGAGTCACGTACTGGCTATACACCACAGTTATTCGACCAATTATCACATACGGCTAAATAGTCTGGTGGCCCAGGACAGATTTGAGCACAGCCCAAAAAGACCTCGAGAAACTGCAGCAGTACGCCTGTGTAGCAATCACTAGCTGTATGCGAACTATACCCACCGTTGCCCTACAGGCAATGTTGGGACTGCCCCCTCTACACCTCATCGTACGGGAGGAGACGGCCCTGGCTGCTTTCAGGCTCAACATAGCAGAAACCCTAGGCAAAGACTCTAGAGTCAAGCACACAAGCATTAAGGAAGATGCGATCAAACAACAGCAAATGTTGGCATCACCTTGCGATAAAACCCCGAAACTGCACTTCTTTCAAAAGCACTACTACGTGGCACTCACAGAAGAACAGAATGATCACTCAGGCCCGGAAGAGCTAAGAGTTTACACAGATGGATCAAAGACTGACTCCGGAACCGGAGTCGGAGTTGTCTCACACAATCTTAATATAAACATATCCAGCCCGCTGGGAATGTTCAACACTGTCTACCAGGCGGAATGTGTGGGCATTATACAAGCGGCATATGCAATAGAAGCCAGGAGAGTCACAGACACCCACATATGTATACTCACTGACAGTGCATCAGTTCTCCAATCCCTAGGGAAAAAATACATAACATCGAGCTTAACACTAGAATGTCACAATGCTCTAGAACTAGTAACAGTTTCTAACCGCAACACTGTGACACTGCAATGGATAAAAGGACACAGCAGATCACTAGGTAACGATGCTGCTGACGAACTGGCCAGAAGGGCATCCAGCGCATCAGTCTATGGACCCGAGCCCATTGTGCCCATCCCATTCAACCAGATACGCAGGTGGCTTCAGGACCACACCCACACACAAGCAGAGAGCTGGTGGACCTCGACACCGGGCTGCAGGAAGTCTAGGGAAGCAATGCCATCTTTGAATGGCAGGCTGACCAGACGTCTGTTATGCCTGGACAGAAAGGATCTGCGTCTGATGACTGGGACCATCACGGGACACTGCCCACTAAACAAACACTTCTACACAATAGGTATAATGGATAACCCCCTGTGCAAGGCCTGCATGGAGGCTGAAGAAACCGTTGCGCATGTGCTTTTCAAATGCACAGGTGTAGCCCAGATTAGAACAGAAACCCTCGGAGTGCCCAAATCTTACACGGATTTTCTCAATAGACCAGGAGATAACATCTGGAGGGAGGTGGGCTGGCTGGAATAACTAACGGCAGCCGCCATGGCTCCCACACAATAGTCCACTTAAAGGACTAAGTGCGGAAACCAAACCTAATAACATAGAACATAGATATGAGGCCTATAATCCCCAAAGGGTTACACAGAGGTGTAGCTACCACCATAACCCCAGTTATGTTTAAGTCCCATGGCATGGCATGGCAGTAGCTTATTGCCACCAACCGGGCACTAATCCAGACTCTCAACTGCTAAGACGACCCACTGACCGCTTATTCTTCATGGAAAACCCAATAATACTGCCCGACCTAGGAATCAAACTCAGGACCATACGCTCGGCAATGGCGCATAGGCTAGCAAAAGATTAATCTGAGAGTAGTTGACTCTGCACATTAACTTTTTATTTTATTTTGTAGAGAATTTTTGTTCCTAAACTGAGTTTGCGACATTGATTCCACTTGCGTGAATTAAATATTCACGCAAGTGGAATCAGTGTCTCAGTTAATATTAAAAGAATTTTATTAAATAGTTACTTTCGAGTTTATTGTTTATTTGTAAATTCCACTTACCTATAACACACAAAGGCAACCCTGTAGATTTATGTAATTCTGCACCAAATTCTATGTAGAAATCGGGTATTCCCGGGTTTCCAGTAATGCAAACAATAACATCTTTTCCATCACAATCAAATGGATCCCCGTAAGTTAATAAATGAGTTTGCACATGGTTTAGTGTAACGAATTCATGCTTCATATTTAACGCAAGTATAATAACTTCTCTTCTTAAACACAGTAGTCTCTCGCTCAGATATTTTATTGATTAACGAGATTATTAGACCTTAGACCTAATTCTGTTATCTTTTGAAGGCGCAAACCTTAGTTCCAATAAATCCTGTACGAAGAGGAGCTTCTGTCACAGAGTACATGGCTTCTGTCATTACATAATTTGATTTAGCTGGTTTTAGCGAAGAATTACAGCGTTGACACATTGACAGTTTCTGATAAACAACGGCTACGTTCCGAGTTACGATAATATCGATTTGAGCGTGCTCACATCCGTTCCGAAATGGCGCGGTGTGAGCGTGATAATGGCCACTTTCCGAATTAGAAAAATAGCGCTGTGAGCGCTCACATCAATAATGTGCGTTCCGAGTTAGATATCACGATTATGACAGCTAAGAACTGTCATGTGCTCAGTCAATGTTAAAACCTATTTACACCATATAAAACTTGTATAAACCACACATTTCTTCTTCTTATTTGGTTATAGGGAACGTGCACGTCGAAGGGTCTGAAGTTTTCTAGGAACCATTACTTGAATTTGACACTTCGCCACGTAATAAAATAATTTCATATAGAAGTGAAATATACATAATTACTAAGTAAAAATGACAAAATGTCTTGTAGTGTTTCTGGATGCTCGAACACTTCAAAGAAAACTCAAAATAAATCAAATGGTGTGAAATTCTATTACTTTTCCACGGATATTGAAGCACACATACAGCATACAGAAGCCCTATATCTAAGTTAGCTAAAACTACACTATGAATCAGAATATAACAGCACAAGTGTCATTTTTGACAGCGCTCACGGTGATATTAGTATAACGCATGCTCGGCGTTATCGCTAGATGGCGCATGTTCACAGGACATCGTTATCGCGCCCACGCCATTTCGGAACGGGTGTGAGTACGCTCAAATCGATATTACCGTAACTCGGAACGTAGCCATTATATTTTCACCGTGAGCGCTGTCAAAATTGACACTTGAGCTGTACGTTCTGATTCATAGCGTAGTTTTGTAGTTATAGCTAACTTAGATATAGTGCTTCTGTATGCTGTATGTGTGCTTCAATATCCGTGGGAAAGTAATAGAATTTCACACCATTTGATTTATTTATTTTATTTTCGTAGTTTTAGCTAACTTAGATAAAGGGAACGTGCACGAACTATAGATGGCAGCACAAATCAACACGAGAGCCACGGTGTCGTCAAAAAAAGAAACTGTTTAGACCTGTCATCATGTTGCCGCCAATGTTTATGTTAATGTTTACATTTTATTTATATCGTTTCTAATTATTAAAATTATAAAATATGGGTTTCAGCCTATTAATAATGATCGTCAGCGTGATCAAAATTTGTTCAAAGGCCAAAAACTCTCCCGAGTCCAGGCATGTCTAATAAGTAGAAGAAACAGTTATGAATCCTGAAAATGCAGTAATAACTGGCAAAATTGTAACTCAAACGACGATTTCTAACGTTTATGATGTCAAAATAACTGTAAAGTATTTTCTGAACTCATTTTGCACGTAAATATTTTGTTTATAATATTATTTATGTTCATGTCACCTTCTTTACAGCTTGATTTCAAAATAAATATTAGAAGAGCAAATTGCAAATGTAAGGCAAGCCCATCTGAAAATAGTAAGCATGTCTGCGCTATAATTTACTTTAAAAATTCTCCAGATAGTGCTATAACGAAAACGAACAAAATTTATTTGAGGTTATGTTTACTTAGATTTGTTTGTATTGAATAGTACTACTACATACAAAACTCAGGTATTTTTACAAATAACATTATTGAGTAATTTCTAAATGTTTTGAAACTCATACTTACACATTTTCTTTACTGCATTTATCGACTTTTATCGTTTATGACGTAACCAAGGAAAGTAAGTAATATCCGTGGGAAAGTAATAGAATTTCACACCATTTGATTTATTTTGAGTTTTCTTTGAAGTGTTCGACCATCCAGCACAACAATACATTTTTACTTAGTAATTCTGCTTTTTTTTTTTCACTTCTTTTATTAGATTATTAAATTACGTGAAGTGTGAAATCCAAGTAATGATTCCCAGAAAACTTCGGATTTGCGCCACTAGATGGCAGACCCTTCGACGTGCACGTTCCATATAGTGCTTCTGGCTAGAATCGCCACCTAACCAAATAAGAAGATGAAATTTGTGGTGTATACAAATTTTATATGGTGTAAATAGGTTTTAACATTGAGTGAGCACTGTTAGCGCGTTCACGAGCGTTCCGTATTGATGACAAAAATGACAGTTCTCAGCTGTCATAATCGTGATATCTAACTCGGAACGCAAATTATTGATGTGAGCGCTCACAGCGCTATTTTTCTAATTCGGAAAGTGGCCAACGTATCAGCATCAGTAGTGGTACTAGTGGCAGTATCAGCCAATTCAGCCATTCAGCATTCCTTCTATATTTGCTGAACGAACTCGCTTGCTACGGCATGAATTTTTTATCAGTAACTTCATGGCATCTCTATGTACTCTATGTAGTCTGTGATTCAACGCCCATCGCTACAACACTGGTGTCCTGCTGAAGAGTTAAACCATAAACAAGTTCTGTGCTGGTGTCTCATGTCAAAAAAAACCACAGAGTACATTTTTAAATTGTAAAAAAGGAATGTCAATGTTTACCTAAATCATAACTAGAGATGGTTGTAACAGGTTAAACACGATATCTGTTATCACTGGTACTGTTACTCAAAAATAACAGATCCAAATATCTGTTATAAAATAACAGCCTGTTATTTTTGTACGGACGATAAATACGTATTAAAATCTCAACTGAATATCTTCTTTATTTCGTTTCGTTGTAAGTCGAAAATCGTTTCCGAAGTACTGGCTAGGAAAGAATGACGGGGTAATGAGAAATTATAGACTTACGTTTATCTATATTTTTTTCAAACATCCGGTTAGTCTTTAAGCCGACCCCAAAATAGTTGTACAAGGCTAGACAGAATGATTGTTTTTGATTGACAATTTCGCTTTAAGTATATTGCAGGTTGCATAGTAACCACCTAGATCCACGAAATGGTCCCACACAACACTAACTCTTCTATTTACATTAGCCATTGTTTTTCAAACGTTTTACTATTCACAAACTAACTACCAAATTAAAAAAAATATATTACTGCTACAATCTACAACATATACTAAACTAACTAACTAGCTAACTATAAAACGAATAACTTAAACTAAAAAACTATATTATTACATAAATCGAATATAAACACTAATACGCCGTAAACACTTCCAAATATTTTCAAAAAAAAATATAATTACAATTCATCAGTTCACCTGTATTATGAAAGAAACCAGAATTAAAATTTAAAAAATTCGAAATTTAAAAAATGTTAACAAACAAATTACTTTCAATTGAATATCATCTTTATTACTGTCAAGATAAAAGTCGTACATACATGGAATATTTTGCGACCAATCCCATCAAACGTCAAAACAAAGACAAAATAGACAAAAAGTACACGATCACTAATTTTTTTTGGTTGTATCTTTTTTCAAATTATTAAAGAAGTAAAATATTGTTTATTTCAAACCTGACAAATTACTCTCAATAAAATTGAATTTCATTTTTATTAGGTTATCAAGAAAATCGTATTAATCTGGAATATTTTGCGATTTTTTTTTTTTTTTTGCGATTTTATAATAATTTTACAAGTTATTTTGTAATGGTTACTGGGCAGTAACAGATAAGTAACACGACCAAATTTAGGAGTCACTTTTTAGAAAATGTTGGTTCTTATCAGACCACCAACTTTATTTTACGGATTATAAATACTAAGTGCTTCTCTTTTTAGCGTAGTTTAATCGCTTTAGCAAGAGTGAGAAGTAAACATATCGAAGGAAATAAAAATAATAGGTGTGTCTCTTTTTAGCAAGGGTCATTCTTTAAGGAGGAAGAGAGAGACCTGAATATTTTCCTTCCTTTCGTGCGTGAGTGTGTGTGAAAGTAACAGCCGTGGTAACAGTCTGTTACTGTGTGGAGACTAATTTATTGAAATAACAGTAACAGCTGTTGGAACAGTCTTTGAGGTTCTGTTATTTAAGTAACAGATAAGTTATATTGGTAGGAACAGTTGTTACTTGTTATTTTTAAAGATCTGTTATTTATATCTGTTACGATAAATACGCCTCACTCCTAATCATTAATAATGATAATATAATGATTCATTATTCATAAATCATAACCACAGAGTACTGATCATAACCTTAAATTAGGATTAGTGAAGACTTACTTAGAACATTTTTTTATTAAATGGAATCTGAGGAGGATCGACCACCCGTGAAGAAGAGACAAAAAAAAGATATTGTTAGCGAACGTGTAAATTCACCGATCAAGAGAGAGCGGATAGAGGAGGACTTTGACGAAAATTCTTTGAAGTCAAGTAATGGCGATGGGGAGTTACCAGTGCAGAAGATAGAAAAGGAAATAGAATTTGGTTATATATTACAGGATATAGATGATTTAAATGAACCAGCTTGTATGGATAGAATACTCATGTATTTAGAAGAAATCAAAGATGAAGATTATTTGTTTATGGAGGTAACTCAAGTCAATATTGAATTAAACCACTTAATAAAACTTTGACTGTGCCATAGCAATCAAAATAAAATGAACATAGTTTAATATTTTACAGCATTTTCAAGTTGATGTAGGTTTTATACTTTTAACAGCCCATAAGAGCAAACCGTGTACTGTAACCGTACTGTGTTACTATTTTAATGTAATGTCGGTGTATGTATAAAAACCCCCCAGCTAGGTTGTGTTGAACAGTCGGACTTAGGGTAGATCTACCCTAATTACTACTTCACTGTTTATAAGCAGGCTTGGATTTAATATAATAGAGTATACAGGATAAGTTTTTATCTACTGCGCAAACTGTAACCATGAATTCAGCAAATCATTGTAGACTCCCAGCGCTGGAATTTTTCGTCAGTTTTACAAAAAAAAAAATCAGCTGTTTCATAGAAAAGTGCAAAACATAAGCTGTCAAAATGTATAGAACAGCTGTTTTCTTTTTGTATTACCAACGAAAAATTTCTGCATTGGAGGGTCTAGAATGATATGCTGAATTCATGGTTACAGTTTGCATACTGGATAAAAACTTATCCTGTTTAGTTAAAAAAAGAGTTGGGAAACAATTGAATCAATGTATTCTTTTATTTCAGTTATTAGTAGACAGATTGAAAGATGAGGAAATAGCATGGGATCAACCTTGGTATCAACAATCAAATTCTCTTTCAAGACCACTTAAAAATACTGATAATGAAAATCATCATCAAGCTTATCGCACAGACACCATTTGCAAAGCTGAAAATGATAAAATACAAGAGAATTGGAATGAATTTGTGAAGGTATAGTAGGTGCACTGGTTTTAATAAACAGAGTCCATAAACTCTCAAGTATGAACCTATTTTGGTTTCGCATAGTATTTGTTTTCTTTGTTTCATTCAATTCAAGTTCAATTATGAATAACTTTCAGTTGAATACTATGTTTAAATGAATGAGGTCAGGTGAAAAATGAATTTGTCAAATAATAATTCAAACTTTTCTCACAACTTAATTTTACATTATCTAGCATACAATAAAACTAATACATGTACAATTTTTTTTCGACAGTTATATAATGTTCCTGATAAATTAAAATGTTTAGCTCGGTGGAAAAATAAGGTCAAAAGCAGATTACCTAATACACCTGAAGAACGTGCAAGACGTTTTGTTGTTGCTTTTTTGGCTCGTGGACTACAAAGAACAATGTTTCAAGTATTCAGGCATGTAATGACCCATTTTGGAGGCTCGGCCAAAGGTGCTTACTCTGCAGATGAAGAAAAGATAATGAAAGTCTGTTTCATGCACCATCCCAACCATTCAGTTACATTATTATCAATGGTTCTGGGCAGAGAACCTAGAGGAATATACAAAAGATTAAACCAGCTGTTTAGTGGTGTGTGCACTAAAATCACTGTTATTAGAAAAAAAAAACATTTGAAAATAAATTTCAATTTTTATATTTTATATTTTAGGAAAACCAGAAAAGAAGAAAATTAAATGGACTTTAGAATTAGCAACTAGATTTTTAAGGCTACTACTGAAGTATTCCCAGCTACCTCTAGAAGAATTAAAGCATAGGAAAATAGATAAATCTGTTTGGTTGAAGCTTGAACAGAAATTTGATCAACATTATATTCATTTGCAAAACTTTTGGTATGGGAGTCTCCATGTTCAAATTTTTGTAAAAGAAAATTTCAAAATAAACAAACTGAGAGGAAAAGTATTTAAAAGGTTGGTATTTACCCGACTGCCCCAGGAAGAATCTTTCATAAATACAAGGTTATTATTTATCAAACAATGTTCTACAACAAAACCGGCCAAGTGCAAATCGGACGACGCACAGTGAAGGGTTCCCTGTATTGAGCCATATGCAAAATACGCGCTTTGAACGTGATAGTTCCGGACACCAGCCCGTATTACTACCTATCTCCCTGTAGTGAGTTGGGATGAAAATTTATACATGCACAGTAATGATTTCAGGGCAATAATAAATCGGTCGCAAAAAAACGAAAACACAAAACCAAACACACTGAAAATGTTTTTTGTTGTTGTAGAAAAGTAAATTTTTCGTGTGAAGTAGGCCCAGTACCTATACCACTAATTGCTATGTAAACAATAGTGTCAGAAACTTATCATCAACGCGGATTACATACGTATTAATGAAGCTAAATCAAAAATTAACTAATCAACGTTATAGTATTTTTTTCACGTGTTTGTGCACTTGGTTATCACAAGTAACATGCGCATCGCTGACGTCGCGACGTTGGTTCCGTAAAGTTTTACGTGAGCAACGCTCACGGCCACTAGCAAAACAAAAGAGAATCACGTAAATCCCCCAGTGGCCGCGCAGAATCCGACATAACCTGACTAACACACACGCAGTTTGTTGTTTTTTGCTTCTTCCCTCTGTTTCACGTATTGACCACCACTTTTCCACCCTTGGGTTCTTATTTTTTCGTGAATTCTCTACACCATTCTTTACCTACTGGTGCACAGTATAACATTTTTCTGTTATTATTTGATGTAGTGCTAATAATCTCGGAGTTGTGACTTCCGGACCTGTCATGACGAAATTGTATGGGTTCAATTTCTCATTTGCCTGTGGAACCCTAAAAACCACACTTAAAGGTATATTTTCATGAATATTGCTTTAGGTACTTTATCAAGATTTTATATTAACCAATTTACTATTTTCAGCCTTAAGTCATCATCGTATCAAGTCTGGACTGACATTCGATGGAAAGATTTAGTGAAGCAGTTTTCTGATGGATTAACACACAGATTTTTGTACCTATTATCTCAAAGAGTTGTCCGCAGAATCCCAGAATACTTGAAGAAACCTCTACCGGAAGTTGCAGATCAAGCATTGGATAAACTTAAAAATCACCGATTTCGTAAACGTCGATTGAAAACCTTACAATTTAATGAGGATGGCGACTTGGAAGCTGTTAGATATGATTCTTAAGAGACACGAGTCTTGAGAATAATTTTTAACTAGGTCTGAGGCTGAATTGATTGATGGAGCTACTAAAATAAATATTAGATTGTTCAATATTTGTAAGTTTATTTTATTCATCAAGTCGTTCCTTCTTCTATCTATAATAAGTAGGTAATTTAATTGCTCAGCTTTACGAAATTAAAGTACCTACCTGCTTACACAAAATATAATCGAAATCAAAATCAAGTCATTTATTCAAAGTTTCAAACTAGGCTGAGAGTCAGCTCTTTTTGAACGTCAAAATGACATCAGTGCCCACAAAACGCCCGCCCTTCACCACTTCCTAGTGTTTCAGATGGGAAGAAGTGGCGCAACAACTCCCCAGCAGCTCAGCTGTCTGTTAAGTTAGAAGAACTTGATTCTATACAATAGTAGGTAATTAACATTACGACACACGAAAAACATTAAATTTGCCATATTAAGTCGGCTAGCACACGCAATAGACCAACAAAACATTGAAAACCATAAATACCTACTCAAGAAGAAATAAATAAACAAAACGGAAACAGAACTTACAATCTAAATAAAAGCCTAAAGGGCGTACCCGCATGTACATACAATTCTGCATTATGTAATTATAGCTATAATTTGAAGTACCTAACAAAAGACTAGGACCTTAGGAATAAAATTAATACAATTAACAATAATAAAACCAAGGTCAGCAAGACGACCTGTCACCACAAGCAGCACCAATACACGAGCTTAGCATAACGCAAAGATCAGCCATTACCTACCCCTTTCGCCATATTTGAGGGAAGGAGGAAACCCGCCCCCCGACGCTACCGCAAGCTGTGACATCTAAGGGGGCATGACGAACTTGCTGCCGGTTGCACTGGCAAGAATAATATGAATTGTCGAAGTCGCTAGCTAACTACATAATGCAATACAACTCATTAAAAAAACATTGTAATGAGTAGATTATGTCAATAATAGTAATAGTAATAATATAATAATAGTTTTCAAACATGTTAAAAAAAAAAATAAGGAAAAGTGTCGGTACCTTAATTGCGTAACACTAATCACAATCTGATCATTTTGAAGGATATTGCTAATAAATTATTTCAAAATAAAAATTATGTTCGAAAAAACATCTGCTCAGCAACGTAAATAACGCAATGAATATTGGTTGACTATCACAATGAAAGCCATTGCTACAGATAGTGTGTTACGCAATTACCCGGCAGCATTGGGCGTTCTTTCACTAGCTCGCAGAGCAAGGTGTTTCCGTGCTCTGTGTTCTAGCTGGGAGCTGGTACCGGCACAAACCAGCGCTGGTACGACGCGACGCCGTCCGGCAAAGATTACGTTGCACTGTCAAGCAATAACTGTGGTAAGTCATATATTTGAACGTTGACTTCAAAGAAAATTTGAATGACACGGGCTACCCTGGCGCTTTCCCCTTCTAACAAGATTCCGGTTTTTTTTTTGGCGGGATCGCGTTGGAACATGTCGCACGACTTTTTATTTTCATGAAATTTAGTGAAGTAGCGAATAAAATTGTATAATTTTGGTAGTGAATTATGCAATTTAATTACGTGTGAGTGCACAAGTGTAGTGAAGGTGAAAATAAGTGTCTAACGTGGACTTTTCGTGTTCCCCCAAAAACTCCTAATAGGTTGTTGTAAAGTTACTACCGCTTTACAATAACTTTGACTTGACTGACTAAGGACGACTATGACTGTTTTGTAAATTCGTGCCCGATATCGGGCCATTTACTTGATCAAAAAGAAAAATTACTTGACACTGGCTAAATGCACAAACCGTGCGAAGCCAAAACCCAAAAAAAAAAAACAAGATTCCGCATTTTTTTTTTTTGGAAAATAATAATAATTTAGTGAGGCAATATAGCAAGTAGATAGTTTATCTACTTATAAGTGGATTCATACACATTCTCTCATCAAGTAAATATTGTCCTGTATATCAAGTACAACATGTATACACCGTGAAATTTTAATGGTTGTTTTCCCGCGGCAGAACAACTTGCCTTAAGGAGTACTTTCGAAGCATAGAGTAAAAGTAGAAAAATATTTTTTTTTTGTTTTAAAATAATTAAAAAAATCTTCATCAACTCGAGAAAACACTACTCAATAGTAACACTAGAGGTAACTTGTAGGTACTACTCGAATCGCACCCGCCGCCAACAAAGGGAACAGCGATGCATAAATGTACAAAGTAAAATAAACTCTCGCACGTGGTGATTTTTCACAATGGTTAATCTGCCATTTTATGTTTCTAATATTTTATTTGTTTATAAAACGATTGTACTACCAAGACAAAACCACGTCGTTGTAGTATGTAAATAAACAAAATAACTTTTATTTAAAAAACTTGTGGGGTTGTGCGACCCCCATATGGAACTAAGTTCCTTACACGATACTTGCACCGCTTGCACGCACACACGCTGCTATAAGACAGACAGAGAAAGTATGAATTTAAAACATACTAATCATGGAAAAAACCATGTTTCCATACACACGAAAACGAAACCCGCAGAATGCATAACATACTCCTGTTTTTGAAATCGGTAAAAAATAGAGAAATTTTACCAAAAAAATTATAATACCTGTAGTTCTAAATTAGGTAAACACCTCAAATAATAGTAAAGAGTTGCCAACTTTCTACAGTTTGTAACAAAAACCCTGTCCGATCCAGTAAAGGCGTATTCCTGGTTCAACATACGTACTAGAAAAAAATGTTATGAAAATGTAACTCATAAAAACCAAAAGTTATTGATTTTTTATTTTTATAATCCATGCGAAATTTAACACTGAATATGGCAAATTTTCATAAGTTGACAACACTCCAACCGCCGGTAAAATCTTTCTATTTTTACCTATTTTTATTTCAAAGGACACCGCCCTGCACTGTCGCATTGTAGGTACTCTTTCAACTAGTCGCCGACTCTTTAATGTCGCCGACTGGTTGCCTACCGGCGCGGCGCGCCGCGCGCTACGCTACTATTTTTGCCAGTCTTCCGTGGAGATAGCTGTCGATCGGACGTCCGTACGTATCACGTGCCGCTATCGTTTCGCGAACTATGTCGTATTCCAATCAGGAAAATTTTAATATGTTCATGTGCTTAGGCAAGACAGACTGTAATTAACTAATTATGCAGCTGCGCGTAGAACGCATGAGGTGCGCTTCGCAAATAGGCCAGATGTGACAGTACCTCGGAGCGTGCATTCCAGCGCCTGCATAACCGTGTGTACACCATAGGTAGTGTTCATGGGCACGACCACTGATCTTGGGAGACCACGAGAGCGCAACGTGGAAATCGAGGAACAAGTGTTGGATATGTTTGCCGCAGATCCCACGTGTGTGAAAAGGTGTCGAATGTGTATTAGTGTTGGAGGTGGGCATGTGAAGCACGATCGCCGAAGTATGCAACAACAAGTGAATGTTTTAATGAACTGATACCTACAGTCGGTAAGTACATTGCCAAAAGCACATCATATTAAAAAAAAAAAACTCTTATCAGGGCTACGTTTAATTTAATTAAACAGAATTAGGTCTGAAATCCGGATCACTATGCCTACAAATAATATCAGTAGATACCTACGCGCAGGGACTGAAACCGGTATGAACAATACCGGTATTTTTTCGGTTACAACCTTTATTTACCGGTATTTTTAAAGGTTACCTAAATTCTTAAATTTTTCGTACAACCGTTAATACCGGTTACCGAAATAAAAATTACCTCTAACTTACGCGTGCCGTCGGCATTACTCAAAGGGCGCGGATCGCCTTTGTGTGTGCCAGAGTCGAGACGAACCGCGCGCAGGCGGCGCCGATCAGGCGCCGATCGTTTGATCGGCGCCGCCACGCCACCGCCGCATGCTTCTATCAGTTTGCTAGCGAGTGTTGGATTGTTTGGGTGGCTTCGTAAATAGATAGACCATTTAATACTATTTAAAATGGGACGTAAGCGAAAAAACCATGTATAAGCATATTTTACTTATGATAACGAAAAAAATGCATCGAAATAAATAGAAGGTTCCAATAAAGTTATAAAGGTACCTAAGTGGATTTATATTTTACCGTCGGAGCTTAAGTAAAATAAGATAACTGGTTGAAGATTTTCCTCGTCTAATAATGTCACATATGGCGGTCATCTATCTCTTTATCAGTTTATCACTCATGTCGTCATCACTGTGGCTGACAATTTTTTTCATTTGCAATTTATGCTTTCGAGCTGATGAAGGTAGTCAAACAGCTCAGTAGTCGTTGCTAACAAATGTGCATCCGCTGATCCGCATGATTATTTTTATTTCATAAATTATACGAAGAAGAAGAATTGCATCTAGGTACTTGATGTACTTATTCTGACGTCTTCGAGCTTCATCCACGTGTTGATTTAAGTTGTTTGACTGTTGCTTGGGTTATAGGTACCTACTTTTTAAAGGTGGACCAATTTACCATTTTAATTTGCCTTTTTTGACAACTGTCCTTGTAATAGGTAATTTGAGAGAACGTCATGTCTTTGCAACGTTTCAATTTCCCGCTGGCGTAAACTCATGAGTAAAGAAGAAATGTTTGGCATACCATACATCACCAAGGACAACAATATTTACTGGGCTATGAGGATGTAAAAGGCATAGCGTTATTCCGGATGATGGAAATGTTCATGGAACAAGCTGGGCCCGTTCACGGGCGACCTGGAAAGTTGAAACTAACCTACCAAACTAGCAACCAGAGACGTTTTGTGCTTCAGCCCGAATGGAAGGGGTGGAGACGTATTCCGACCACCGGAACATCCAGTTTGACGTCTCCCCCCAGACCTCGAGCGCGCCGATCCAACAGGCCCCGTGTGGTCTGTGGTGTGCGCTGAAGCAGCTGGACCGGGAGCTCCTCCTGGAAGCCTCGATCGTGCAGGCCTGGGTGTTAATACCGGACAGGCCTGCTGACATCAACAACGAGGCAGAGTGGTTCCGGGAGGCCATGTCCGAGGTATGTGACGTGACAATGCCCCGGGTCCAGGCAGGACGTGCTTCACGCCAGGTGTACTGGTGGTCGCCGGAGCTCAAAACTCTGCGCGAGGCGTGCGTTGCTGCGCAGCACCGGTACAAAATCCGGCCGTGGGCTCCCCAGCTGACGCAGAATCCCTCTGGCATGCTCTCCCGCCTATGGCTCTGCCTCCTGCGGTGCCTGATGCGGACCACACTGACGACGACGATGCTCCAGAGGTGACCGAGGTAGAGTTAAGAGTGGCGTTACGTAGGCTGAATGCGTAGAATACCGCCCCAGGACCCGACGGCTGGCCTGGAAAAGCCTGAGCCTGGCCTTGGAGGCTATCGGGCCTCGACTAAGAGGGCTCCTAAGCACATGCTTGGAGGAGGGCCGTTTCCCACTTCACTGGAAGATGGGGAAACTGGTCCTCATTAAGAAGCCGGGGCGCCCCGGAGACTCTCCGTCCGCTTACCAGCCCATCGTGCTGCTCGACGAGGTGGGCAAGCTCTTTGAAAGAGTAATTGCAGACTGCTTCGTCGGACGGCTGGTGCGGGTGTGGCCGAGCCAGATTGGTTTCCGCAGGGGACGCTCTATGGTGGATGCCACCATGCGCGTGCGAGCTCTCACGACGGGGGATGTTGTGGCCCGGGATTAAGTCATCTTGACGGTGTGCCTAGACATCGCCAATTCCTTCAACACCCTGCCCTTGAGTTGCATAAAGGAGGCACGCCGGTATCACTGGATGCCTACCTCTGTCGCGTGGTCGAGGCCTATTTGGCGGACAGGGCTGTCACCTACCCCGGTCACCAAGGAGAGTGGAACCGGCGAGAGATGTCGTGCGGTGTCCCACAGGGATCGGTCTGGGGCGACATCCGTGGGACATCGGGTACGACTGGGTATTGCGCGCCGACCTCCCTAGTGGCGTTAGCGTAGTTTGCTACACTGACGACACGCTGGTCCTGGCGCAAGCGAGGTCGTACCAGGTGGCGGCCGACTTAGCGACAATCGTCGACAGGATCCGGCAACTGGGACTCGAGGTGGCCTTGCACAAGTCCGAGGCCATGTGTTTTCATGTACTTCGGAATGCGACGCCGACGGGTTCCCAGATAACGGCAGGAGGGATTCACATCGGCGTCGAGTCGATAATGAAGTACCTGAAACTTTGCGGAGCATTTCCGACATTTGACTTCTAGACTGGAGCGGGTCGGGGCTGCCTTGAAGCGGCTCCTACCCAATCTAGGGCGGCCAAATGCCTCCTGCCAGAGGCTCTACGCGGGAGTGGTGCGCTCCATGACCCAGTACGGGGCACCGGTGGCGGCGCCTTCGTTGAGGCGCCAACCAGCCCGTCGGTTGAAGGCGTTCCATAGGGCCATCCGGATGATACGGGGATACCGCACGATCTCCGGTGAGGCGGCGGGCCTCCTTGCCGGATTGCCGCCATGGGATCTGGAGGAAGAGGGCCAGGGAGTGGTGCGAGGAGGCCAAACGCCAGGGCGTAACTCCGCTGCCGTGGGAAATTGCGGCACAACGGACAGAGCTCCGGCGGGATTTCATGGCAGTATGGAGAGTGCGATTGTCGCAACCCAGTGCTGGGCATGCCACGATGGCGGTGGTTAGTCCCCTCTTTGAAGAGTGGCTTGAGAGGTGGCGCGGCGTCGTCCCCACCTTCCGCCTGAAACAGGTCCTCAGTGGACACGGCTGCTTCGGGAGGTTCCTGTTTCGCATAAGGCGGGAGGAAACGCCCGGGTGTTTCCACTTTAATGATCGCCCTGAAGACATGGTGTAGCATACGGTCGAGGTCTGCCCGGCTTGGGCGGAGCACCGCCATGTCTTCGTGGATGCAATCGGCGGCGGCGATCTCTCGCGTCCAGCCCTGGTCCAGGCCATGGTACGAAGCGAGAGTGCATGGGTAGCCGTCACCATCTTCTGCGAAGCAGTAATGCTCGCGAAAAGGGAGGCGGCGCACGTGAGGGAGAGACAGTACATGAGTCCTTACGGCCTTAGTCGTCGCAGGAGACGCACTGGGCGTCGGGAATCCCAGGCTGATTCCCGGCCACCGTAGGCGCGGGCTTGCGGACGGCAAGTAATGGGTAGCTCGCTGTCCGGTAAGGACCAAGCCTGGGTCGATGGCGCGTTGTGTTCTACGCGTGCCTCAAAGATATGTCAGCACCAACTGATGGGGCCCGGAAGGGCAGATGCCTGCCAGGGGCGCGGGTTGTTCGAAAGAGATACCGCGGCCCCTGACACACAGGCAACTGAGGGAACACGGGTGGGTTACAGTCAGTAGAAGTCTGACACGCCCTCCTGCTCCACCCAGAGCGGGGGAAGTTATTTGATGATGTCCCACCCAAAAAATAGCCTGGTATCTACGCGCTGCTAGCACGCTCAAACAAATTGCAAGTTTATGTTTATGCGCTTTGTTTACAAGTCAGTGGTGCCCTCTATGAGAAAAACGGGCGTACGATTCTGCGCAAATTAAGCAAACCCAAATTACCGAGTTGATTTCTATGACAGTATGGCGAGAGACAAAATTGCGAACAAATGGGATTCTACCTGTTTACAATGTATTCACGTAATATTATCTTACCATTGCTCATTTCCTTTTTTTTACTTTAACTCAAATACTCCACAAAAAGGCAAACCAAATAAACCTACACAGTAGCACGACGATTCGTCTGGTAATGTAGTATTTTCTAATGCAACAAAATCAAGGACTTTTTTCGGTAACCGGTATTAAAACGGTAACCTAAATAGAGGTAACATGTTTATTTTTCTTGGTTACCCGGATAGCGGTAACCGTAAGTCGTAGAGGTAACCGAAATTCTTCAATACCTGTACCATAATTTATAAAGGTTTTCGGTCCCTGCCTACGCGTCCTCAAAGGTATGACGTAGCGTAGGTTTCATTCGTTATACGTTTGTTTGGCGGCACGCGACAAAGGATCATAAAAACCGTCCCGCTCAGGCGGCTTCTTTAACACAAAACTTTAGGTACTTATTAAACACGTGAACTTTGTCGAGCGATCAGTGTTGCCTCTAATCAGTTTTTTTTAATATAATTATTTTTACTGGGGAAAAACAATTATATCAAATCCATTAAATGGTTACGTATATGTGTACGCAGTACGATGCCGAATAATACTCTTACGGATCGGACAGGGTTTTTGTTACATGCTGTATATCCACTTTACCCTTTAGTTGTTAATTTTGTAACTACGTGTGAGAAGATTGTAGTCGATTAATAAATGTAAAGTGTATCAAGTATGTTACTATATAGTACATTTTACAAGTCATGTAACTATATTCATTATATATAGTCATTGAAACAATATTTCAAATAAACATTAACTTATAGTTTTATGAATGACATAGGATTTCAGGGCAATTACTACTGGCAACTTAAAGCTTCTTGGGTAGTTGGTCCACAAAGTACTTATCCACACGTTTGCGACTTGCCACAAACTACAGACCCATACAAACGCTTGGATAAATTAGGTGATCCAAACAGCGATATCCACACGCTTGCGAGTGTTTAGAGGAAGCAAGCATGACGGACGTCGAGCTTTTATCGGCTATGCTATGTCGTTTGGTTTAACCCAGTGAACGAAAATAAACATGGAAGCATTCCTAGCTCTAAAAAATGACCCAACGCAGATTGCGCCGCGGTGGGCGGGGCTTACCGATTGCGCCCGCCATGCTTTTAGTTCGTCCGCAGTAGGCAACAGCGGCTGTCGCCTATTGTTTACCGGTTTTTGCGTGTGAAATATTTAAAAATGCCTTGTACAGTGAAGTTGTGTGTAAATAAATCACATTTGCATAAAAAGAATGCTGGAAATAGTTTTCACGTGTAAGTACATAGTTATTTATTATATTTCTTTTATTAAAAATTAAGTCTGTTTGATTTATGCCACGAAGTCTATGGGGATGATGTTATACAACCAAACAATTTACTTTTCTACCTAACAATAATGACAAATTGTATTATTAAGACATAACATTTTTTTTATATGAGGACAGTATTATGTAAAATATATTAAGTAGACATGCGCAAAACAGTGCGTTTTAAAGTAATGTAATATGTTATTACATTTCATACCGAGTAATGTTGCATTACACCATGACTCCAAACATGACGCGAAATGACGCGTCACGCGCGATAGCTATTGTAAATTTGTAATGAAATGCTCGCGTTTTAGAAGCTATACATCATTATTAATTCAATCAAAAGGACATTCCAGGCTTAGGACTGGCAATAAACCTGGATTGCAATATTGATTATTGACCATGATTGTGAATAACGGCGTATTTAAAAATCGATATATATAAAGATTGATAATTTCAACATAATGATGTAACCAACTTTTTGTAACAATACCATGATTTTAAAAGAGTGTCCATGGAGTTTCTTGCCTGTTCTTCTCCATAGGTATCTACGCTTTGGAATGGGCAAATAGCTTCATCTTTCTAACTCACCGACCTTGACAATTCAAAAGTGCCTGTAATTGGTTTATTTGAAATAAATACTTTGAGTTTGAGTTTTTGAGTTTGATTCACGTTTATTATGTTCATGATTGAGCAATAATAATTTATGTAGTTTCTGCCTACCCCCATGTAAAGAAGGCGTGAGTTTATGTATGTATGTAACTGATATTACTGTATAGATACCTAAATTGTGAATAATAATAAATAAAAAATAGACCACACTTTTTTTATTTATCTACCTTGTAATTTTAGCATACATACCTACCTATTACTCCCTAAACACTGCTCTATTTACAGACCTTATAACACTGTTGCCATACAGTTCATAAAAGATAAATGTTTTATCATAATTCTATATAATATATATTAATATTATTAATACTATCAATATCACGATTAACTATTTGCGTTGCACCTTATTACATAAAACAACCCGGGCGACGAATGGTGGGCGAAGCAGCGTCATAGAAATGTCGGTAGTGACCTATACGTTACATGGTAATATAAACCCAAACTTTCAAGTAATAAGGTCCATTTTTAACTGTGCATGCAGAGTAGTAATAATATTGTTTCTGTAGTTTCGCGAATCAGCGACGGGTTTTCGATGTGTGAGTTTGTTTGGGATTTTGTGTCAAGATGCGCGCTTAGTTCCTTTGAAGTAATGCTTCCATGTTTATTTTCGTTCACTGGTTTAACCATAGAATAAAAAAAAACACGTAGAAGTCGCAAGTAGGCGGGGCCCGCGTACCCCGAGCTTTGCGGAGTTTTGCATAGGTCTGCTTCCACGCACATCAGTCTTGTTCCAACCGTCACGGAGAAAAGAACTTGACGAAAAAATACAAACATACCTTATTGTGCTGTTTTACAATGTAAACATGATAGCAAAACTAAAAATGTATCAAATGGAGGTATATCATACCATCGGTAAGTCTTAATTGATTTTATTTCGATATAAATTAGAAAAACAATATTTTATTAAATAAGACAAGTAAAAGTTGTCTTTATGGTATCTAATTTAAAGTCTACTTTCTTTTAAACTCAAACATATTGTTCGCGAAGATTCCAACTATGTACTCGTCAACGTCAGCTACTCAAACAGAGATCACCGTTATCGATATTTTAAACTTATGGGTATGTGTGTAAGTGATTTATAATTCTACTTAAGTTTCGACCATGTGAAAAAAAGACGCTGTATATTCAGGCTGTATTGAGGCTGTATAAGCGCTTATACAGACCTTATAAGTAAAAAATGGGCACATTTCATACAGCGTTTTGCTCTAGTGTAGCTGTATAATAGCTGTAGAAGCAAAAGAGGCGCTGTATAATAGCTGTATTAGAGCTGTTATTCGGTGTACAAAGAAACCATTATACTACAGATATTATCTTATAAATACTTTATAGAGAAAAGAGTTTTAAATAGGTTTTTGAAGAGAATCACAAAATGAATGTAATTCTTTTCAATGAATGGCGACATTGTTATTTATAATATTTATTAGTGAGTAAACGTAATCTTGGACTTAGATATCTGAAGGTGTTAATTGACGAATTGAAATTGCGGATTCAAATTTATTGTGAACCTGTCTATGTTTTCCGTCAAAATATTCAAGCGCCAGCAAAATAATCGATCTGATATAAAATAAAAATACTATTTATATGGTAAGTCAATGTTGGTTTTAAGGTTAGAATAAAAAACAATTTTATAATAACAGAAGTGAGGGTAGTGTGATCATTGTGCCCTCATATCAAGCTGAAAATCATTATATATTCCTTAAATTATGTTTCAAATTTTGTTTTATACCTACATTCGAAATTACTATAATGGCGACTATTTGCTAAACAGCCTAAACGATAATCGGAGTGTATTATAGTCTGAGTAGCTGTACTAAGTAAGTTAAGGATTATATTGTACAGCTTTTGGCTGCTAATAAGCTTTATAATAGAATATTTTTATTACTTAGGCTGTATATCAGTTCTGTATACATAACTAATAATGCTCATAAGGGTTACCTAAAAGAAATAAAAAATGCTGATTCAATATGATACGTACCTACATATACTAAAACTAAAACAAGTAGCTGTTTAATTTTTAACCCACAAGAAAAAGGAAGAGATTCTCAATTTGACCTTATATTTTATACCTAAGTAAACTTATTGTAAAGCATTACAATAAGTTTACTTAATACAACAAACTAATTGTATGTATTATATCACTTTTACTTTATTTTCAGAAAAATATGTCGACTAAAATTTAAGCAACCATTGAGAAAGGGTAAAACAAGCTTTGCTTTGTACCAAATTTGTGGGAATCAAAAGGCAAGTAGATGGCCAAGAAAGCGATTAGATATCAACAAATTGGTAAAGGATGAAACATCTCGGCCTTTACATAATTGGTCCACCTCAAAATGCTGTGTGAAAAGGCTATCAATATCGTCATATGACGAAGCAGGAAGAGAACTAGATCTCATGGTTCAAATCAATCATCATTTTAACTACTTGCGCTGCTTTATGAAGAAACGTCATAATCATGGTTCTAAGGTTGAATTAAATTTACACATTTAACATAACTGTTATGATCATTAATAACCCTGTTTAATGTTTTTGCTACGGAACCCTCTTCGTTGGACGTAGACGGAATTGGCGGTTGACCGTAGTCTTTCCGAGTGACTGTCATTAATACAAAATAAAGCTGTACTGTAGCTGTCATTTATTTTTTTAGTTTTAAAACACCCTCAAAAACAGAAGTTATAAAACCACTGTATTTACAAGAGTGTATAATTACGCCATAAAATTAAGTTTTAAAACGGAGTTTGCATACACCATTGTACAGAAACAAGTCTTAAGTGATACTATAATAACACTAAGAGCTGTAATAAATAAGTGTTCACATGCAAAATACAGCTTGTATACAGCTTTAACGATAAAATCAGATTAAAGTGTCACAAAATACTTAAGCTGTATAGTGGAGTTTTCATATTCTGTTTAAATACCCTAAGCTTTCGCGGACCCCTTAATAAAGATTTAATACAGTTTGAGCTGTATAATGACTCATAAATCACTAATAAAAAGACTAAATAATTTTTTGACACTCTTGTAAGTCTCTAAAAGAACTCGTAAGTTCTAAATAGGCTGTTATATTGATGTTGAAAACGCTTGCGTGCTGCTTGGGTTATCCTTTGGATTCCAAATATAAGATTCCGCTTGGTAGCATTCGAGGAAGCGTAAAGTTTACCAGTTACTTATTTTAAAAAGTACGCACAACTCACTTTACAATAATATTTCGATAAGCACAATGTAGTATAGAACAGTATAGTCCGCGCGCACGTCTATTTGCTACCAGTGCGCAAGCGATACTACACAACGCACAAACGTGTAGATGGTAGTGGTGAGCGTTGAATGAACGAACTGGTTTTTTAGACTGTTTATTCGACCTGAACGGTTCGACTAGTTTACTGTCCACAGATAAACCAGTTTATTCGTGAACGACATTTTACGCATGCGACCGGCGGCGGCGACAACTTGATTTCGCCGTACACGTAGTCACTAGTCGACGCTCGACGGAACGGAACGAGTGAACACGAACACTGCCGAAGGCCGTTTGTTATTGATTCTCTCTCTCTCATGCAGAAACGAACGTTCATCTCACTGAGCGAACGCTGTTAAATGAAAATAGACTATAACACAACGATAGATACCGATCTCTATTTATTTCGAATTAGTTTATCATACATACAAGTTTATTAGTCAGCCTGCCAGTCCTAACCCTGGAAAAAGTATGAAGAGAAGTTCATTTCGATTCCCAAGTACAGTTCATCTATCCGTCGATTAGTAAACTAGTTTCAACTAAACGACCTAATCTGATCGTACAATAAACGGTGGATAAACTCCGTGAACATAAATTCGTTTATATGCTGTTCAGTCTATTAAGTAAACTAGTCGAAAATTAAACTGTTTTATCAACTAGTTTATTGTATGCGGTAAACCAGTTTCGTTTCGTCGACGGTAAATACGTGAACGACCCACTCCTAGTAGATGGATCCCAAGCGCTTGTCGCAAACTTCTTTGATTTGGTCGTCAAAAACCGACACTCGATCGGATCGGTCGCAAACGCTTGCAAGTCTACACAAGCCAAGGCAAACGCTCTATTCACTCGTTTGAATTTGTGATGATTTGTCGAGCTTTGGCAAGCGTGTGGAGCCGGCATTATGTTTTACGAGTTTGGGTTGGCTCTGTAGAAAACGTGAGGTTTTTTTTCTCTATGGAAATTATTTACATACTACAATAGTACATTGTTAGTTTGTCAGAAAGTCTTCAAAGGGTTTTTTTGGCGGGATCGCGTTGGAACATGTCGCACGAATTTTCATTTTCATGGAATTTAGTGAAATAGCGAATTAAATTGTATAATTTTGATAGTGAATTATTCAATTTAGTTACGTGTGAGTGCACAAGTGTAATGAAGGTGAAAATAAGTGACTAACGTGGACTTTTCGTGTTCCCCCCAAAAACTCCTGTTAGGTTGTTGTAAAGTTACTACCGCGTTACAATAACTTTGATTTGACTTGACTGACTAAAGACGACTATGACTGTTTTGTAACTTCGTGCCCGATATCGGGCCACTTGATCTAAAAGAAAAATTACTTGACACTGGCTAAATGCACAAACCGTGTGAAGCCAAAAAAAAAAAAAGTCTTCAAAGTCTTGACACTTGACAGTTGTTTGGTAGATCTGGGTCCTTTCACCTTTATGTTTTACCTTTGACACGAACCACAGAGTACTTTTACTATTGACACCAACCCAATAGCAACCACAGAGTACTTTTTTATAATGATATCAAATAGCAACTCACTAAAGATAACTTTGATATGCCAGTGATGCAAAATAAATAAGTGGTGATCTGTTGTAGTTTGTTTTGAAATTTTTTATCGCTGAATTAGCATTCTGAACATCCTCTGCAAGTGTTGGACGTAATATTATTTATCATGCGGAAGAAATTAGCAAAAACAAAGACTATCACATTAAAAGACATACTCGATAGTGATGACGAATTACCAAGTAAGCTTATTAAAAAGAACTTTCAACTAAACTCACCATTTTATTAGTTACTCATGTACAGACACCAGCACATCAAGCTACCCCAATCTGTTAAATTTCTTTGATATATTTTCAACTTTATAACTTAAGTATAAGGTTCATTTTCAATTGGGAAAATTTGACAGTTTGGGGTAGCTTGATGTGCTGGCGTCTGGTCTGTGTCTGGTCTTTTTCTTAGTAGATGCCATTGAATTGTTGGTTATTAAATATTTTATGTACTATGCTTTCAGCTGAATACATCGACTTGCCCTTTGTTCCTGCCTATCAAGTGGATAATCGATTTGAAAATATTGAAGAGAAGAAAGTTGACAAATATGTAAACGAACTGAGGAAAGAACAAACAGAGCGTCATATTAGGGGCTGGTTAAGCAATTGTGGGACTTTGGTAGCCTCTGGATATTTAAACAAGAAAGACAGATTCTGTTTACAATGTCTTGAACCTAACACTGGCAAAAAAACACAACAATGGTTTTTAAATTTTCTCATGAAAAAGGATTTACATGCAAGTTACACATTCCTCAAATCCTGTTTAGTGCCTAGTTATGATAATGATCACTCTAGTCTAAATACTAAATCCTTCAATAAATGTAATGAGAAAATACGGACATCTTTAATGGTTGCTTGCTAGTAATTAGGATGTAATTAAAAAGGTATTTTATTTTGACATTATATATTTAAACATTATGCTTTATTAATAATTGTTATATATTATAACAATTATTAATAAAGCATTACACTATAAACATTGTGGAAAAAAATGCAAATCACTTATGACCCAGTGTAATAAATCACATTGATTTATAGAGTGAAAAACATAATTGATTGATATAATATTTGGGAAATCACATCACTTCTGCAAGCTTTCCAAAAATCCTTTAGAGCACCTTAGTGACTGCTGGTAACACTCCTCAAATCCTATTGAGTCACTATCCTGAAAATTAAAAACAATAAAATGTATCCCAAACATTGTAATGAACATTAATCAAAGTAGAGTAAGTAGTAAAACATACATAATATGGGTCACGTATAATTCTTTCACCCTGAGGATCAAAGTCTCCAAAGAGAAGGAGTTTTGCTGTACTTCCTTTTGGAGCTCTTTTATTAAGATCCTTCATGTTTGCTTCATCCATTCCAAATATATAATCATAATGATGAAAGTCCTCTGAAACAATCTGAAAAAGTAAAATAAGTATTTTTAATTAAAGCAGGTACCTATTGAATTTTTTTTTTTTTCATGTTTTACAAAGTGTAATCATTGTTTTGTTCAGTTGTTTTATTTGTTTAAATGATGCAAAAGCAGATACAGTGTTCTGCTGCATGCAGTAACAAAGCCAAGAGCCAACAGCCAAAACAGTCTATACCTGTCTTGCATGGTTGCTATATGGGACATCATGCTTTTTCATAGTGTCCAAAGCTCTCCAGTCTGGTGAGTTACCCACATGCCAGCCCCCTATAGCTGCACTATCTATTTCCCATTGATCACCCAAATTCAAGTCATTCACAGTTTTCTGAAACACTCCTTCTGCTATTGGTGATCGACAAATATTACCTGTAAGATAAGTTACGTAAATTTAGATTTTCTAGGCTTATTAATCTCTGGGGTTACATATCAGTTATTAGAATAAGCATTTATTATGATACAGCTATTATCAGGGTGAGGTAACCTCACAGACAGAGTTTTTTTACCAGGCCTGTGAGCGGCCGATCGCTTCATTAACTTTAAGATAAACCATAAAAATGGTTTATCTTAAAGTTAATGAAGCGATCAGCAGGTCGCGGTTGTCACTAGCAAAATGGTGCTTCGCTAAAAACATATCAATGGAGCCAAGCGCACACATGCCTCAAAACTGCATAGAGTAAGTTTTATTTAGACCCCTTCATAGCTTATTTTCTAGTAAGATTAATACTATCATACCGAGACATATAAACAGTGCTTTTTTCGTTCCTCCTGACATTGTATGGTCCACAAGCACAACGCAAAACAATACCCAAAAATAATCTACTTCGATTTAACGCTAGATCCACTAGTCAAGGGTCAAGAAAAAAGAGGATAGGTCTCAATTTCTGAAATTGTGTGTGACAAACCGATACCTATGTGATAGGCGCCTAAATTGATAATAATGTTCACAGACTACCTATTATTTCATAAAGATACTACGTATTTAGAATAATAGTAAGATATATGGAGAGCAGTGTGAACGTTTCAAATTTTATAATCCTACCAAAAGAATCTTTGAAATCTACTAAAAAATACTAAACAGAAAATCAGGGACTGCATACCGATATAATTTTGGTATCGGTATCAAAGTATCGATATATATACTGATATTTGGGTATCTCTTTATCGATATTGATACCGATATTTCTATTCAGTATACTTATATCTATACTTTAATGTGCTTTTATCAGTATTGATACCGATACTAAAATATCGATATATTACCAATACCTTTACCCGTGATAACCTGTGGCCGCGTCATCTTTGCGATTTACGCCATCCACCCCCGTCCTGTCTAGCAACGGTCGTGATGATGTCTATGTGAATGTTGGTTTCCAGCCAGTGCAGTGATTGATGTATCAATATGGCTAGTTTGTATTTTTTACCGTTAAAGATTTTTTTTTCGTTTGTATCTAGCTAGACCGGTGTCTAAACTCTAATCTGAGAATATTGAAAGTAGGTAGGTATCTATTTGTCTTATTTCGATTGAAATAGAGATACAAAACATAGTACACGATGGGTAAAAAGGTACGTAAACTATTTCAGGTAGGTGAGTAATAATATTATAATGTAAAGTATGTGTTGTTCACCCTTCCCCTCGATCCTGTAAACTAATTCACATCATTGAATCCGTTAGTCACCAGATACTTTCATTGCAACCTACCCATTTTAATGTCTCAGGTGATGAAACTTGGCTTGATGTAATCCTAACATCCGCACCCTCCCTTGTTTCCTCTCACGGCCAGTGTCCCGCGCCTGGATTTTCCCATCATGACCTCAATTTCTTCTCATACGTTCTAAAACCACCTAAACCCTAAAGTTCCGCACATGCGGCGTTTTGCGCAAATGGACGTTGAGAAGCTGCGTCAACATGCGTCAGACCTCAGTTGGGAACTCCTGGCAGTAGCGACAGATGTAGACAAAAAACTGCATTTTCGAACGGTTTGTCGTTGCTCTCTACGACAGTCACGCGCTCCTGTTAAGAAGGTTAAACTTCGGCGTCCTCCTGCTCCTTGGGATCGTGCTTTTCGTAAATTTAAAAAGGATCGCAGTCAATAAAATCGAAAGTTGCTAGAAATCAGTGTAATCAGATGATACACAACGCTAAACGCTGCTAGAATATAGCTACATTCTAGAAACCATACCTTCTTTTTCAACTGCTGATATCTGAGAGTTCCTTGGTACTCTTGGCTTGGTATCGGCAGACCACGTCATGTGGATTTTCCCAATACAATTGGCCTTGATGATACCAACCGTCATTTCACAACCACTTGTCATTTGGATTCCCAAATGTTGTCCCAGATGGTCGATTTCATTACTGGCCTAGCTAGTTCCATCATAGAACCATTTCACTTCTCTCCGGTCACCTCGGACGAAATTATAAAGATCATCCTTTCCATAAAACCCAAGGCTGTGGGCTATGACAGCATCAGTCGTAGTATGGTCGTTTGGATCCTTGATAGCCTTCTCTCTCCTATTACCCACATTATCAACTTTTGATTCCAGACAATTCCCATCCTTGTAGCGTATGGCCTATGTCCGCCCACTCCCGAAAATTTCAAATCCCTCCCTACCTAGTTACTTTCGACCCATTTCCATTCTCCCATTCCTGTCTAAAGTGCTTGAAGCCTGCGTACACAATCAGTTTACGTGGTTTGTTCACTGGAACAACCTTGTTAGCTCGTTTCAGTCTGGCTTCAGGCCTGGGCACAGTACCGCCTCCGCTCTCCTTAAAGTGAGTGGTGACATTAGAGAAGCAATGGAGGATACCAAGGTTACCGTTTTGATATTAATAGATTTCCCTAATGCCTTTAATGCCGCCAGCCACGATATTCTCCTCTCTATCCTCTCTAATCTTATGGTTTCGTCCGAGGCTCTGGAATGGTTCGCTTCTTATTTTCGGGGACGTCAACAGTCGGTTCGCATTGATAAGAGCTCGTCGAGTTGGCGTGACCTGGATGCTGGCGTTCCACAAGGCGGTATTCTTTCTCCATTGTTATTCTTTATCTTCATTAATTTTATAACTTATTGTCTTCGGTGTTCGTATCATCTTTATGCTGATGATTTACAACTGTATTCAGCTGAGCGGGTGGAAGATTTATCGGGTGCTGTAGCAGATGTGAACCGAGAGATTCAATCAAAAAGTAGTCTGACAGTTTTGGGGTGTCAGTCAACCCCTGTGTCGACGTGGAAAGTGCGATTGTCGCAATCCAGTGCTGGGCACGCCACGATTGCGGCGGTAAGTCCCCTCTTTGAGGCGTGGCTTGAGAGGCGGCATGGCGTCCTCACCTTCCGCCTAACACAGGTCCTCACCGGACATGGCTGTTTCGGGAGGTTCCTGTTTCGGTTAGGGCGGGAGGAAACGCCCGGGTGTTTCCATTGCGAAGATCGCCCAGAGGACACGGTGGAGCATACGGTGGAGGTCTGCCCAGTTTGGGCGGAGCAACGCCGTGTCCTCGTGGAGGTGATCGGCGGCGGCGATCTCTCGCGTCCGAACCTGGTCCAGGCCATGGTGCGGAGCGAGAGGGCATGGCTGGCAGTCGCCTCCTTCAGCGAAGCAGTTATGCTCTCAAAGAGGGAGGCGGCTCACGTGAGGGAGATGCAGTACATGCGCCCTCACAGCCGTGGCCTTCGCAGGAGACGCCCTGGGCGTCGGGAATCCCAGGTTGATTCCCGGCCACCGTAGGCACGGGCTTGCGGACGACGAGTAATGGGTAGCTCGCTGTCCGGTAAGGACCAAGCCCGGGTCGAAGGCGCGTTGTGTTCCACGCGCGCCTCAAAGAGATGTCAGCAGCAACAGATGGGGCCCGCAAGGGCCGATGCCTGCCATGGGTGCGGGTTGTTCGAAAGAGATACCGCCGCCCCTGGCACACAGGCAACTGAGGGAACACGGGTGGGTTTTAGTCAGTAAAAGTCTGACACGCCCTCCCTCTCCACCCAGAGCGGGAGAAGTTATTTGATGATTTCCCGCCCAGAAAAAAAAAAAAAAACCCTCTAAGTGTCAGGCCATTGTAATTGGAAGCTCGCGTATGATGGGTAGGGTGACGCTTGGTTCCCTTCCTCCACTTATTTTCGATTGTATAGAGATTTTCTACTTTATTGTTAAACCTTCAGAAAATTTTACAGTTTGGGGTAGCTTGATGTTTTGGCGTCTGTACCGTCATACCCATTACCCCTACTGTTTAATATCACGGTTTGCATCTTGACACGGCACTTAGCTGGCAACGCCAGGTCTCTAGTCTTAGTCAAAGGGTCAACGGTACTCTGCGATCCCTGTATCGTCTGAGGAACTTTTTGGCCGCTAAGACGAAAACCATGCTTGTGCAGACTTTGATTTTCCCTATGATCGATTATGGTGACGTGTGCTACTTTGACTTGATTGCGGTTTTGCTGGATAAGCTCGACAGACTGCTCAACAAATGTATACGGTTCATATTCAATTTAAAAAAATATGATCATGTGTCGAGCTATAGGTCTGAGCTCAAATGGATGTCCATTCGCCAAAGAAGTTTGCGCGCTTTGACCACGCCTTTCTCCATTCTCAACTCTCTCACTCCTCCTTCTTATCTTGTGTCTCACTTCCAACTTCTATGTTATTCTCACGCTAAAAATTGCGTTTTTCTAAAAATCTTCTGCTACTCTGTCCTTCTCATACTTCTGACTTTTCTTCATTCGTCCTTTCACATTCAGTCCATTCTTCTTTGGAATGCGCTTCTTCTCGATAACAGGACGGCCACCAGTCGGTATGCATTCAAGCGGAAATTGCAGAGTTACTTTCGAAACAATAAGCGTAGAGTCATCTCATCACCTCTCCCTTTAATCAATATATATATGTATTTAATATTTATATATATTATAGTACTACTCTGTCAAGAAAGTACCGGGAAAGGATCAATAATACACAAAATGTTAGTAATAACTACTAGTTACTGTTAGTATACTTTGAAGGCGATAAAATAAATTTGGATGAATACATCCAAATTTATTTTATCAAAGTAGCACACGTCACCATAGTCGATCATAGGGCAAATCAAAGTCTGCACAAGCATGGTTTTCGTCTTAGCGGCCAAAAAGTTCCTCAGACGATACAGGGATCGCAGAGTACCGTTGACCCTTTGACTAAGACTAGAGACCTGGCGTTGCCAGCTAAGTGCCGTGTCAAGATGCAAACCGTGATATTAAACAGTAGGGGTAATGGGTATGACGGTACAGACGCCAAAACATCAAGCTACCCCAAACTGTAAAATTTTCTGAAGGTTTAACAATAAAGTAGAAAATCTCTATACAATCGAAAATAAGTGGAGGAAGAGAACCAAGCGTCACCCTACCCATCATACGCGAGCTTCCAATTACAATGGCCTGACACTTAGAGGGGTTTTTTTATGAATAAAAAAAAAACCATGAATACATCCAAATTTATTTTATCGCCTTCAAAGTATGCTCCTGCAGAAACGAAAGAAACAGTTCTCGCCTCCTTTATGTCTTCTACCGAATGAAAACGGGTGCCACGAAGTGGTAATTTGAGTTTAGGAAAAAGAAAGAAATCGGCTGGAGCCATATCTGGTGAATAAGGTGGTTGCTCGATGGTATTTGTTGAGTTTTGATCGACTTTGGCGTGGTTTTTTCGGTTTTGGTTCAGTTAAAAGGCGCCACTCCGAAGCTTGTTGACTAGTTTGCATGTCAAAGTCATGGGTTTACCCCATGTCTCATCACCCGTAACAATGCGTTTCATGAATGTTGGCTTGGAATTTACTCGTTCTAGCATGTCCTCAGCGACTCCTATGCGATGGAGTTTTTGGAGAAAATTCAGGTCTTTTGGGACTACCCGGGCGGTAACATGATTGTTGATTGTTGGTTCATACCCAATTGATCTACCTAACTAAAAACAGCGCCCCCTAAAATCCTACCTTACGTCCAAGCTGAACACCTGGCTACGTGGGGGGCGGACACGCGTACTGTACAACTGTACAAAAACTTATGCGGCTAACAAGGAAAGGTAACCCCTTTATGCGAATAAACCTCAACAAAAAGACAGTGTCCGTATCCAATCGCAGACACTGTTTAAAAATAAAACACAAACATACTTAACCTACAACAAAACAAAACCCAAAAAGTGAAACAAAAAACAAGACAAAAAAAAAAAAAAAACTAAAAACAGCACTGTATTTAATATAAATAACAGATGTAACTGAACTCCGCGCCAAAATGGAAAACAGTTGCACCAATCTAACAAAAGAAAAAAAAAATCGAACTATAATCTAATCATCCATTCCCGATAGTTTTCTGACTGAATGTAAATATATATGTATATTCTAAGTTTATAATCTATTTATGTCTTAGTGTATCCTGTTATGTATAATTCATTATGATGATTGTACTTTGAATAATATTTTGTATAATTATTCCTCTTAACTAAAGCACCTGCCATCTAATCCCTTCACCACCCTTGGTTGACTGGTAGAAAATGCCCAGAAAACCTTGTTTAAATAAATAAATAAATTAAAATGTATGTGGTTAATGTAGTTTTAAAATGGTTTGTTGGTACTTATGTGAGGTTGGTACCCACCTACAAAATACAACTATTTGTCAGTAAAGACAAATTAAACATAGAAACATACGTATATAATTTATCAGTGGTTAGAAATGTACAAAACAATAAACACGGCGCGCGGCCCACGAACTGCTATTGATCAAGGGCTCGCCGCTGACTGCACTGTTGCCGTTCCGTTTCGAGCCGAGGTCACGCGCCGGTGGCGCGATGTGCGACCTCGCAACGTTGTGTTGCACCCTGATATCAATACTGAGTATCGATAAAATTACCGATACTCAAATAAGTGATACTAAATATAGATATTTATCCCAGTTATCGATTCCATCATCGGTATTTTCTTTAAAATATCGATATATTTTGGGTATCGATATCAGTCCCTGCAGAAAATTCAATTATGCCAAAATACTACTAACATTTTGCTTCATATTTTGAAAATATTGCAAATAAAACATCTTTTTAATCGTTTATTCTAAAACAAAATTAAAATAATTATTACTAAATTTAAGCATGTCTGTCGTTGGATCAAATGAAGTACAACCGTCAGTCAAACCCGTTTATCATGTAATATAGTAGAAATGTGATTTGATGTCAGCGTTGTTCCTGTCAAATTTAGGGTTGCCGTATTCCAATTCTAAAATTGCCGGATTTTCTGGGAATACTGAGAAAAATGCCGTATTATACAAAATATTTATTTCGAAAGTTTAAATGATAAAAAAATACAACTTATGTATGTAGTATGCGTGTTCTACTTTTATAGTGACTTGTTTTAATCTTCACCGTATAGGTTTTGAATAGTTTCTAGTAGTTCTGATTCTTTCTCATGTAGGTGTTTTTTATTCTTCATTTTACCAATCATTTCGTTTGGTACTTGAAATTTTGTACAATTACCATGATTACGAATTGCTTGTCTGGCTAAAAGAGTTCCATTAATAGTTTGAGTTATTAATTTATTTCTAAGTCTGGTTTTCATATTATTTACTTCGCTGAAGATACGCTCGCAGTCTGCGTTCGAATGTGGTAAACATAATACATTTAAAGCAAAAGATGCTAATGTTTTTAGTTGTGTTCCATCACGGATTTTAATCCAAAACTCATCAGTTTTCTGTGAGCTAATTTCAAATAATGATAATTTATTTACCATTGGTAGCATTCTCCACTCATCATCAATTGTTTGGAAATCGTCGGCATTATTGATGATTCGTGGCAACTTTTGCAGAAGGGATAAAATGGATGGGCAAACGTCTCTTGTTTGATTACTAGCTGCTTCTTCAGGTGATAAATATTTTAAAAGTTGAAGTAAATCGTCAGAGAAGTCATACCTTTTTTTTATTTCTTTGCAGCCTGTGATGAGGAAATCTCTGCAGCGAGTATAAAACTCTTTTAACTGTTCTTTTTTTGCTGATATATCTGGTTTTTGTGTTTCCATCATAATTTTTACCCCCAAATATATTTGTGGAAGGAAATATCGCGCATCTTCAGGAACAATCGAGCTTATATCGTTTTGTTGAACATGATCCCTTTGCATGTAACACATTAATAATTCTTTGTACGATACTCTTATATGTTCATCCAGTTCCACCAATTTTGAGTCTGCACTTTGAAAATATTCGTTGAGTTTAACAAATTTTGGTAATATCCATTGCAGAAATAAGAAGTAAAGCTTTATAAAATCGTTATGCAGCTCATGGTAAACTAATTCTGCAGCTGCAGTTTTTTCTTCAAGCCATTTCTGCGTAAAAAACAATTTAAGGCTGTTCCACTGTTCAAGCAGTCTGTTCACAACCGATAGCAGGGAAAGCCACCTAGTTTGTGAAGGATGTAAAATCTTGTGAATTTTAGTAGAAGTAAATACTTGAAATTCCAAATACTGGGCTTGCCGTTTTGAACTCAGTTTAAAAAAACCATAAATGTTTCGCGCCAAATCTTCGCATCGTCTTGGCAGTTTTTTGCATGCCTCACTGGCACACAAGTGCATAGAATGGCATATACATTTAAAAATAAAAATTCCCGGCAAATTTTCTCGCAAACGGCTGACTACTGAATTTTGTGATCCCATCATTACATTGCAGCCATCTGAAGCGAATCCTATTATATTTTCTAAGGGGATCCCTCTATCAGTAAATTTATTTATAATGAGATCATACATGGCTTCTGCTGTAGCTCCCTCTGCTGCCATTGTAAAATCACCTGCCTCAAATAAAGGTGCTAGTTCCCATAAAGAGGACATGACTTTTTTTTGCTGCTCATCAAAATAACGGATAATAATGCACATGGTTTTTGTGGCTGAAATATCTGTCGACTCATCGACCAATACGCTAAATTTATTACATTTAATAATGTTTTCTAGATAATCTTTTTGGAATTCACCAATAACATTTTTTACCGTAGATGTGCATTTTTTTCGTTTTATGGCAATCTCGGCAGCAATTCTGGAGTCAGGAAAACAAGATTTTAGCACCTCTGACAAATGATCCATGGCCAAAAATGATATATTGTGCTCTGCGACGAATGCACTAAGTTTTATTTCAGCTTCCATTATTTTTCTATTGTGGTCAGTTTCTCGATTCGGAAAATAAGTGCTAACGTCTCTTGTAGAAGAGCTCGCTGATGCTTTTCTTGCGTGTTGGCTATTTAAAACATGGCGTTTTAAAGTTGAAATTTCGCAAGAAAGTTTGACGTCGCACATTGTACATTTCGCCTTGTAGGGGTCATTATTGACTGGGGCTATCCAATTTTTAAAAGTTTCGTCACTTTCCCATTGCTTTCTATATTTCTGTTTAATATGTTTAGTTTTTACCTTTTTCTTCGGCGTAGGAGGACCGTCGTAATTGTCACATTCATTATCACTCATTTTGAACAAAAACTTACAAGAAATCTTCGTAAAATAGCTTTCACATTCACGTTATATTGTAAGTGACCATAATTATGGCAAAACAAAACAGCAATGAGAGAATGACAATAGGTACACTATCGTACAACAAGAATAACTCGGGGGATTCCCACACATCCTAGAAAACGTTCTTTAAAATGTAAGAACCTCAAGTAAGTTAAAGTTGCAGAACTGAAGACTTTAGACATTAAATACTTGTAGATAAGGTTGCATTTAGCTCAACCAATTTGGTTCTATTGACGTTCCGTTTCGTGGCACTTCTACTCTATCTATGGTTTACGGTCTTCATGTTAGCCAACATAATTGTGGCGAACGGTGTGACGCAATTACATGATAGAGTGAGATGGAAATACCTCGTAAAAGTGCTGGCATTACAAATCAGTGCGTTCCATTATACGTAATATTTTTTAATGTTTCCTTTTTTTTGTCAATTACCGTATATTTTTATACGGTAATTAAAGAGCTGCCGTATACCGTTTTTATGATGCCTAAGATGCCTGAATGCCGTATATTACGGCAATTGCAGTATCAAGAACAACGCTGTTTGATGTAAACCTGTTTCTGTAGTTTTTTTTTTTTTTTTTTTTTTTTTTTTTTTCATTTTGGCTTCACACGGTTTGTGCATTTAGCCAGTGTCAAGTAATTTTTCTTTTAGATCAAGTAAATGGCCCGATATTGGGCACGAAGTTACAAAACAGTCATAGTCGTCGTTAGTCAGTCAAGTCAAATCAAAGTTATTGTAAAGCGGTAGTAACTTTACAACAACCTAATAGGAGTTCTTGGGGGGAACACGAAAAGTCCACGTTAGTCACTTATTTTCACCTTCACTACACTTGTGCACTCACACGTAACTAAATTGAATAATTCACTATCAAAATTATACAATTTAATTCGCTATTTCACTAAATTCCATGAAAATGAAAATTCGTGCGACATGTTCCAACGCGATCCCGCCAAAAACTCGTTTCTGTAGTTAGTTTCGACCTAACATGGGAAAAGATTCGTTCACACTGAGCATTAGAAATAGGCAAACACGTCTCGAATTTGAGCGTTTGACTCGAGATTTGATGAATGATTATGGTTTAGATATGGCCAAAAAAATAAAAAAAATATGTACCCTGGAAAATTTCATTATTTGTCTAGAGAGCACTCTAAATATTTTTTTCAATTTGTTTACACAAGTCAGTAAAAACTTTGTCTCGGCAAAGGATGTTTCATAAAATTTTACTTTCGGGCATCTTTTGATGCTTTGTTACATGGAATATATAATAGTTTAGTAATTTATAAAAATATATGTGGTGGGACTATACCTTGTTATTTGGAATGCTCAAATATTTTTTTTATGTTTCATACAATAAATAATACACCAAAAAGAATTCCGTAAAACAGAGAATTAATGATAACTTTTCGTCTGAAATTATATTTTTTATCTATGTATGTTTAATCGAAATTCAAACAAAAAGTATTTAATAATTAAGGTTACTAAGTTAACTTGCTTGGAAAAAAAACAGTCTATTTAACAGTAAAATAGTATTTTAAAACAATTGTTGAATGCAACGCTATGAATCAGTAATAAGTCTTGGGACGCGTGGGCTTTAGCTTTAAGTCCGCGCCGATTTGTACCTGGGCATCCGAATCATAATGGTTAGCATGTCTGAGTAGCGTACTTCACTAGACACACACGCGCGATCAGCTACCACGCGCCGTTAAATTTACCTAAAACTGAATACTTCAATTTGTAATAGGAGTGAGCGTTGCGGCGACGAACTGTTTCCAAAGACCGTTTTGTGTTCTGCGACGATGAAACTGTTTTACGTCCTGGGTTCAAACAGTCTTCGTCGCACAAACCAGTCCTCGAATTACTTGGTGCGATTTTTTATTTTACGTCTATGAAAATACAGTCGAGAACGCAATGGTTCAACTCTAACACACTCGTTCGTCGCGTCGCGTCATCGCGTCGTCCTTAACGTTCGTTTACAAAGCAGTCCTTACAATAAAAACTGAACTTTTCGTCACCGAAATACAGTCGATAATCTATTACCAGTTGTTAATGCTGTCGTTCGTCATGAGAAGGTTAAATCCGTGCAACCTTATATTGGTTGACTTAAAGTTCAAAGTCGATTCGCATGAACGATGAATTGGGATAATCGCATAAATTTCCCGCGCCGGTGAGCGCGTCGCGTGGTTATTATTTCATAACATTTGTTTACATTTTTTTGGGCCAGTTAATTGTTATTGAGCACGCGCAGAGAAATTTAGTAATTGTTTTTTGTAGTTTTTGTGTTTGCAAATAGTTGTTTTAAATACGCCTGGTAAAAAGATAAAAGTCTGTCCCAGCCAGTCCTAAACCTGGAAAAGTATGAATGAAAGTTCATTTCATCGTATACTTAGTAAAGTCGACCGATAAAACGAATTATGTATTTAATTAACCATTTCATAGATTTTAAATCGTTGATAGTTGTAAGAACTAACAAACTGCAACTATTTCACTCGACGAAAACCTCGAAAACGGAATTCTATTCCACGTTGGATAAGTTTCGTCGTCCGTCAGTCGTCCGTCTCGAAACCAGTTGCAACGACGACCGTTTTCTGCAACCGTTTTCGTCGTCAGGAAAACGGTTGCGTTTCGTTCGTCAAAAAGTCGACAACGACCCACCACTAATTTGTAATCGCCCTCTTATACATTTAACAAAACTGGCCAAATTTTTATATTTTGGAACATTTTTGACTGTTAACAACATTACTAACCTTGCTCCAAAATTGTTCACAAATAACTGTACAAGTATGTACCACACATCAAACTTTGAACATCTTGGTCATACTTCATTTGACGGTAATCTTCATCAATAAATTGTTTTTGGGTATCATTTGTAACAATGTTAGGGAAACTTTCAGTTACATTTACAAGTGAAGAAAATTTTTCAAACACAAAATATCAACCAAAGGCAAAAATCTTCAGACAGCATAGACAATCATATTTAACACTATTACGGGGAATCCCCTGAAATAAAACTGACAAACTTTCATTCAATTTCATTATATTGGTGTGTAAAAGATAAAGATAGAAGACAAAGTTAAGAAAGATAGAAGACAACTCAGTGCGCCACAAAGACAGCGTAATTAAGAAACGATCTTGACTTGTATTTTTCTCTGCAGGGTTGCCAGGTGAATATACCAAAAAATACCATGATAGTTGAAATTATACGAATATTTATTATACCGATATTTAGTAAAATATTAAAATATGCTATCGTCATTCTTCGGAGTCTCAAATATAACGCTAGTCTGAACGACCCTTTACGAGTTAAAAGGACACACACAAAAATGAGGGTATACGTTAATTTTGCAATTAGTTTAGGATCATCTTAATGAGGGTAATTAGGTAAATGTAATACCCTCATTAGTCATTAACAATAAATAATCAAAAATCACGTTCGTAACTTTAGTTAATTTTGAGCATTTCTACTGTTAACATCTGCTATCACCGTGCGTCTCAGTGATTGTGAATAATGGAAAGCTTAATTACAAACTTGGATTTGTTTGTTATTCTGAGGAACCCGGATACTTCTTCCTTCGATCATGAAATATTTTTTAATTCAGTTGTTACTCGACTGGGTTCTAACCTTTCTAATGAAGACAGTGTTACCCTGAAGGAATTTCGTCGAAGGTTCACACGGATATTTCAAAAGAGATGGTTACGATCCCACCGCAAAATCGAAATTTTTAGACGTGATTACAGTATTGGCTTCAGACAAATATTGACTGGCCAAACTGCGTGCAAACCGATTTACTCATTTAAGAACCAATAAGTGAAAATATTTGTGCCTGTGCTATCATTGCCAAAGATGACAAAAAGATCTCGAAAGCCGTTTGAAGATCTAGGTAGCAAGCAGAAAAAGAGACGATCTGACGAACATAAAAGCGAAGAACCTGTTGAATTAACATATTCACCTGCAACACTTTTTAAACAAGATTGTCGTGACGATATTGCATCTGTTATTGAATATATGCTCAAAAATCCAGAAGCAGAAGTAAAAATTAAGGAAATGATTAAGAAACCAGTTTCTTCATCATTATTTTCACCACAGAAAGCACTAGGTTTGCTACTTTCATTAAAACTATCGAAATGGCGATACATCACTTTGAGGGAAACGACAGTTCGAGAAGGATCAAATGATATATATGCATCTTACTATAAAGTACAAAAGGCTAAGCTGCAGTGCTACCCTCCGAAGAAATTTGTGACGGATTCCTCGGATTAAGATTGCACTACAAGTATTACTAGATTTAACGGGGGGTTATCCGAAATTGCCTGTTTCAGAATCAAGATTAAATGATCAAATTCGTATATTTAAGCCCTAAAAATATATGTCATAGATAGACCTTTGTTTGAGGGAAATTAAAGGTTCAAAACACGATTAATTGCAATTTGCTCGATGAAAAAAAAAAATCCAAAGCAGGGTCGATTTCGAAACCATTTTCCGTCTCATTTCCTAATAACAGCACAAAATTGTGTAGAAATTGCATGTACAATAAGGGAATTGTATTTAGGAGGGAAATTAAAGGTTGAAATTTTTGGTTTAGTAGATTTTTTTTAACAAACTCAAAAACAGTAAATCGGGCTAAATCGGCTCGCGCCGCTCAGAGTCACAGAATACTTTTTTATATACGGAATACGTATAATAATAGGAGAACAGAGCCCTCTTGTGTCATTCCGAAGCATTTAAATTCGAAACGCCATCTACATATCTTAACGGGAACTAAGGCTCTATAGATTACGTAGATAGGAATTATACGCGTATACGTAAAACGGGATGAATAGGGATGCGAGGGACCAGGGGTGAATCGAGACGAAACTTTAAAGTGGATTTTACCGTTGAAATTATGATCGTTTTCTGTCAACAAAGGCAAACAGAGTCTCAAAAAGGACTCTAGTATGTTTACTGTTTGCCTTTGTTGGCAGAAAACGATCATAATTTCAGGCAAACAGTACACATACTAGAGTCTCAAAAAGGACTCTAGTATGTTTACTGTTTGCCTTTGTTGGCAGAAAACGATCATAATTTCAACGGTAAAATCCACTTTAAAATTTCGTCTCGATTCACCCCGTTTTACCGGTACTGACTGAATGAATGTATGTGTGGGTGGGTATGGGTGATCCTTCAACGTAGCCCGCGAATTTCTAATTTTACTACGTCATCATAATAATTATGTTGATCAAAATGCGATTCGCGAATTTAATGACGATACATCTACTAAATTAAGGGGCTATGATTGATATTTTAATGATCTTGATACTGTAAACGAGTCGTCATTAAATCACGCATTTTGATCAACATACGACATAAACAACTATTTGTAAAAAACATAAGAACATTTTAATTTGGTGGGCTACTTTGAAGAAATTACCTTATTATATTTGAATAGAATTGGCAGTTTCACAGTAAGGAATGGATATTTTACATCAAGTTTATGAAAACAAAATAACACAACTGGGAAACATTATCTAGGTACCTTTATGTTGCTCAGAAAACTATTAAAAAAACATGTAACTGTTCCATATTACAATCAATCAATCTGCCTAGGCTGTAGCCAACTATGTTGGTGTCGGCTTCCAGAGTGAGCTATTTTTATTTAGTAATTTATCGTTCCAAATTAGAATAAACTACTAAAAAAATAGCTAAATATAAATATAAACTACTAAAAAGATAACTTTATGAAATTAAACAGAAACAATTTTTTTTATATATTTTATTGTCATTCAAAATCAAAAGACATTCATTCAAACTAGGCTGAGAGTCAGCTCGTTTTGGACGTCAAAATTACATTCCCCCAAAACGTCCGCCCTTCACCATTTCCTAGTGCTTTAGCTGGGAAGATGAAGTGGTGCAACAAAATCCCCAGCAGCACAGCTGTCTGTTAAGTTAGAAGAACTTAATTCTATATATTAGTAGGTAAGTAATTAACATTACGAAACGCAAAAAACATTAAATTTGCCATATGTCGTAGTAATAGGTATGTTGGCAAAAACTATTAAATGCCTAAGCTACGTCAGCAGCTTTCTCATAAAATGTAATACATATTGTTACAATTTTATAAATCATGCATTAAACGCACACTATGTAGACAAGCATAATATAAGTTAGATGATTATCTACACTACTATTATAGAGGTAAGATTTGTATTTTTGTATGTAACAAATAAACATAAAAACTATTGGACTGATTTCAAAAATTCTTTTGCTGTTAAAAAGCTACATTATCATTGAGTAACAAAGGCTATATTTATTACTAGAATAAATTAGAGATCCTTAGAAATCTCTACTAAAACCCACCCAAGGTGTAAAAAAAATAGCCATAAAATGTCTTTCATCGCATGCATTGCGGAAAGTATTGATAATAGAACAAAAAAATGGTCTACAATATTATAGAACATATTAATATTTACCAAAGACTTCGCGCGATCATATGTCCAACTATTGTAGTTATGTCATTATAACTACTTTTTAACATTTTAAAAGTTGATAGAAATGCCGTTCAAAATCAGACATGTTATCCATACCTTTGTATAAATTCTTATCCAAATAAATTATTTCGTATTCAAGAATGTTTCAGTACCTGTTGATTACTTTTTGAATTATTGAAATCGGACATTCCATTCAAAAGATATTACGAAATTACTGACTAAAATCCACCCGTGTTCCTTCAGTTGCCTTTGCCTGTGTGCCAGGGGCCACGGTATCTCTTTCGAACAACCCGCACCCCTAGCAGGCATCGGCCCTTGCGGGCCCCATCAGATGGTGCTGACATCTCTTTGAGGCGCGCGTGGAACACAATCGGACAGCGAGCTACCCCTCGCCATCCGTAAGCCCGCGCCTACGGTGGCCGGGAATCAGCCTGGGATCCCGGACACCAAGGGCGTCTCCTGTGGAGGCTAGGGCCGTGAGGGCGCATATACTGCCTCTCCCTCACGTGCGCCGCCACCCTCTTCGCGAGAATTACTGTTTCGCAGAAGGAGGCGACGGCTACCCATGCACTCTCGCTCCGTACCATGGCCTGGACCAGGGCTGGACGCGAGCGATTGCCGCCGCCGATCGTCTTTACGAGGACACGGCGGTGCTACGCCCAAGCCGGGCAGACCTCCACCGTATGCTCCACCGTCCGGCGATCTTCGCAGTGAAAACATCCGGGCGTTTCCTCCCGCCTTATACGAAACAGGAACCTCCCGAAACAGCCGTGTCCGGTGAGGACCTGCGTCAGACGGAAGGTGAGGACGTCGTGGCGCCTCTCAAGCCACCGTGGCATGCCCAGCACTGGGTTGTGACAATCACACTCTTGGGACTCTTTTTGAATAGTGACAAGGACATCACTTTTTCTTCAATTGAAAACCGTCTCCCTTTAGATTTATTTTTAGACTGAAGTTGCATGTGAACAAACAGTTTTGCTGGTTTTGTCATATTTTTGTCACTTGTTGAAATGCAACTTTATTAGAATTTTTTTCTGCATTAGCCAATCATGCTCTGAATGTCTGTCCTTTTTTGGGCAAACGACCTATTTCATTTTGAAGATACTTAATTTTTGTTTGGAGTGGCCTCGTTTGTATGTAATTGAACCGCACCCCAATACTTTCACGAGCACCTGAAAACATCATAATTATTTATATTTTGATTCAATTGCTCGAATTTGGAACTATTTCTATACAAATAAATTATTTAGTTAAAAACTAGCTGTATTTGCAACATTACTCATGTGGAATTTCAATTTTCGTACAGGCCAATGCTCAACAGTGACACAGCAATAGGCTTTAATTATAACTAGCTGTTGCCCGCGACTTCGTCTGCGGACCTTCTATGTCCTTCTCCAAGTTATGGTCTACCCATGTGCAAAATTTCATCCAAATCAATTCACCCATTTTGCGTGAAAGCGTAACGAGCAAACTCACTTTCGCATTTATAATATTAGTTATGATGCTGAAGATAAATTACCTTTGACTAATCATTTTTGTTTAGGTCTACTTAACGCGCTATAATTGTGCTCTAACTGAACCCTTCCCGTCTGTCCGTCTGTCTGTCCGTGTGTCACCTCCGATTTTCTCAGGAACGGGTGGCTCTAGCAAGTTGAAATTTATACCAGATACTGAAGTCCCTATTAGGTGTATAAAAATCAAGGTCCTGAGTCAACACGATAAAAAGATATGGGCAAATTTAGATTTTTGCGAAAACTTGTAAGTACCAAAATTTAATTTAATATTCAACTTTTTTTATTTTTCTGAATTTTCCGCGATTCCGACTTGCACTTGTCCGGTTTTTTATACATGTTTGAAATCTCTATCCCTGGAACTACCAGCCTCAGGCAAAGCTAGTTTTGAATGAAAATACATTTTTGCTTTTGTTTCATTAATAAAAATTTGTTGATTACATCACATTAACAATTACATTAAATTACAACACAGCACATAAGCCGATTCCGACAACGCCACAATATCGGCGGTCAGATTTTCGCATACGTTTAGTACCTACTAAACGCTTTTACATTATTAGTTGTTATTGTCAATTATATCGTCGCAGACAGTGTCTGACACCGATATCGGACAATTTCTAATAAACGCTCAATGGGTAACTTACCGGATATGGAATCAATAAAAACAAATAAAAATTCTAAAATAAAAGTAGCCTAAGTTACTCCTTATTACATCAGCTACCTGCCAGTGCAAGTGCCGTCAAATACGGTCTAGCCATTTCAGAGATTAGCGGGAACAAACAGACAGATAGACAGACAGACAAAAATTAAAAAAAAATATATTTTGGTATATGTACCGTATATACTCGTATATTCATATGCATGTAGCTGTTATTTTAATTTTTCAAACAGACATTCCAATTTTATTTATATGTATAGATGTATAGACGTATAGACATATAGATTTTAGTTCTACCATAAAATGTATCTAAAACGAAGGAAAAAATATATCGAACATAAGCAAAAATAATTCCGTTAATCAACTGCATTAAGTTATAATATGGCATGGATTTTCTGCTAAATGGTTGACAGTTCATCGTAAATAAATACGTCGCGCTGCATTTGGGGGAGGCGGAGGTAGCGTTTCAAAGGCTCACAGGCCGGAACAACCTAGCCTTAACAGCGAACAAGATTCTTGAAAGTCTTCCTAGTACTCACAGAGTACTTTTTTATAATATCTAGTACTAAAGTCATACAAGGCAAAAAATTATATTATTATCAAAGTGGGGATTTGACGGTGCATCCAACCAAAGTAGATATAAGCAAAAAATGGTGAGCAAGATGACTCAAGCATATTTGTGACCTCTTTGGTTCCATTATATAATAATATAATAATATATAATTTATAGTTACATGTGGTAGGAAACATCATGGTTCTGCAAATTTGAAGTGGCAGATCGCTTTTTGCACGAAAAAACTGCACAATTAACCATTTTTTGGGAGCACTTACTTGCGATACAATACGATATTACGATCCTACCTATAATGTACTCCACAGAGTACATTTATGTACTCTGTGATTACGATGTATCGATACACAATCATTGTAGCCGTCTTTTTTTTTTTTTGGAAATGACATCTCACAGTTGAGCATGAGAGGCCGTAACTGCTCAACCGGGCTTTCCTGTGGGGACTATTGTCCCCACAGGAAAGCTTTTAGACTAAGAGCCAGGGCTTATAAAACTACTTTTATACTATAGCGACTGCGCACTGGCGGGCACCCCCTGCGGGGTACGAGCCTTGGCTCAGGGAGTCACTGTCGGGAGGGCAGCAAGTGGGGACAGGCTGGATCAAATCAATTTCATTATTATTAAATCTTGGGGATTTTAACTCTACTTGCTCAGCTTCGGCGCGGGCTGGCACTTCTACGGGCAAGGGACGGTTGGGGGGGACTCGGGGTCTTAGCGGGGCGCGAGAACCTCGGCGGCGAGGTTGGAAAGACGGTCTGTTTTTGTGTGCTGTACTGGTGGCCCTACTGCTTTCTTGAAGGAGAGTGATGGGGTCATCAGGGTCGGAAAGAACATGTCTCGGCCGGCGGATTCTACTGATTCTACTGGGGACATAACTAGCGGCCTTCACAACCAGTGGATTGCGGTGTTGCGCTGCGGAATCGAAGAAACGCTTTGAATTGCGTTTCAGAAACTGAGCTATCGTGGGGATTTTCAGATCGAGATGGAGGATCTCGTTTCTGACGTACCATGGCGAGCCTGTAGCTTGGCGAAGGAAACGGTTTTGAAGGGTTTGCATCCTATGGATGAATCGGGGCTTTGTGTGTGCAAAGACTGCACTAGCATAAGTCATGATTGGCCTATTGCATCTTGCACCTGAGTGACAATTTGCTACGTGCATTTAGAACAGAATGCAACCTTCCTAGAGCGAAGGCTGCACGTGAACGCGCGTTTCTGATGTGCTCAGAGAAGGAGAGGTGCTGATCCATAGTCACTCCTAGATATTTAGCTCGCTTCTCCCAAGGGATAGGCTTACCGAACATGGAGATGGGCCGGGGGAGGTCAGGTCTAAGTCTCGGTTTTGAAAAAAGAACCGCTTGACTTTTAACCGGATTTACTTCAACCCTCCATTTTCTAAACCACGCGCCAAGAACCTTGACTGTGGTCTGGAGCCTGGAGGCTATCGCATCCTGACTTATCCCAGAGTAGTAGATGGCTGTGTCGTCTGCAAACAGTGCCAACTGTGCCTTTCTACTCTTTGGGATATCGCTTGTGAAAAGTGTAAATATGAGAGAGGACATCACGGCGCCCTGGGAGACGCCGGCGCAAATGGGGTGGGGAGACGAGATCGCTCTCTCGATACGATAACGAAAAGTGCGGTTCGACAACAAGTCTCGTAAGATGAGCACGAGACGGTCGGGCACACCGAGTTTGTACAGCTTATATAATAAGCCGTTGTGCCAGACCTTGCCGAAAGCTTTCGCTACGTCGAAGAATACTGCACCGGTCATCGTACTACGCTGGAAACCGGCGCTTATATCCTCTACGATGCGGTGGACCTGTTGCACGCACGAGTGTTGGGTTCTGAAACCGAACTGCTCGTCGGGTATGAGGCCTTTCGTCTCGGCAAAATCTCTAAGGCGCTTATAAATAAAGCCTCTTATAGATTTTACCGAGAGTATTCAGTAAACTGATGAGGCGGTAGCTCGTGGGCTCGGACTTGGGCTTGCCAAGTTTTGGGATGCCGATGACCGTGGCTTGCGTCCATGCCTGCGGGAAGATATTATTGCTCAAGGCACCATTGAAGATGGTTGTCAAGAGCATGATCAGGTGAGCGGGCAGCATCTGGAGCACCTTGTTGGTGATACCGTTAGCGCCGGGGGCCTTGCGGGTTTCAGACCTTTGATAATCTCGTGAACTTCGTCCGGGGTGACGGGTGGTAATGGATTATCAGGGTCTTCAACGGGTGGGAGAGAGGTTCTACGTTCGACTTCGGCGTCCACCTCAGCGAGGTGTGCCTGGTCTACTGGTAGAGAACTGGGCGTGCGCTGGGCCTCGAGGCTCTCGGCAAGGCATTCGGCCTTGTCGATGTCGTCAAACGCGACTGTGCCGTCGGGCCGGGTCAGGGGAGGCAGGGAGGCAACTTCTCTGGATTTGAGTTTCCTCTGAAGTTGCCAGAAAGCCAGATGGGTGGGCTCTAGTTCGCTCAGCAACTTGTCCCAGCCAGCGTCACGAAGCTGTTTCATGCATGTCTTTACAGATCTCTGTAAATAGCGCATGTGAGCTTTGTTCGCGTCGCAGGGAAAGTTGCTGTAGGCACGAACAGCCGCGTTCTTCTCATTTAGCAGTTCGCGTACATCGTCGGCAATTTCCATCGGTGGTCTTCCACCTCTGGAATTTCCCTTGAACAAGAGTTCAGGACTGATTGTACTTGACCCGTGAATGAGTCGATCGCGGCCGTTGTGTCGGCCACAGAGTCGAAATGGTCGGGTATAGAGTCTAAGTAGGGGGATGTGTTGGTTTTCAGCGAATCGCTTACTTGTCTCCAGTCCGTTACCACTTTTGTGAGAGGGGGTTGGTCTGTATCCGGGAGACCCGTGCGAGGGGCCAGATGCATGACAACCGGGCGATGGTCAGAGGTGAGCTCGTTTTTTGCTTCTATGGAATTCAACCTTAGGTTGATTCGCTTGAGAATGGCAATATCGAGTACATCGGGCCTGTGATTTACATCGTGGGGGAAATGGGTGGGAGACATCGGAGCGACGATGTCAAAGATCAGTGAGAAGCAGAGGTTGAACAATTGTCTCCCTCTAGTCGAAGTCGTGGAATTGAATGTTTAGCATTGAGATCGCCTGCTATGATAACAGAGTCACTCAAGCCTAACAGGGCAGAGAGGTCATCGGCGATCGGTTGTAAGTCCTCTGACAAGGACTGGGGAGGAAGGTAGGCTGAGACCAGCATGATGGGTTGATGACCCGTCAGGCCTAGTCGGCAGACTGAAACTTCCAATCGGGCGAGGGTGGGGGATCCATAGGGATGCAGTATAGGGACTTTTTATAGTATATGCGAGTTCCGCCCCTATGACAACGCGACCTGTCATTGCGTACTATGCGATAGTTTGCAATTTTCGGGTCGCGATTGTAGGAACGTCTCTTGTACTAATAGTACGTCTAGTTGATGGTCGCGGAGGAATTCGGCGATCTCATCACGTTGGCGTTGTAAACCGTTAGCGTTAAAGGTTTAGGGATCGGGGTTTGATACGTGAAACTATTTTGTCAGACATTATGGTTTCACGATTTGGGGTTGATTGTCGATCAGGGACTGCGTAATGTCCGGGTACGCATTATAGATTGCGTAGACTTGAAGTAAGTTGCCAGCCCTAGTGGCTGTGTCAATCTCCTGTGCCATACTGTAGGCACGAGGGGTGAAGAACTTCAGGTGTTGTACACGTCCGTTGGGTTCATGGTCACGGGACCAGTTTTTTGGTGAGCTGCGGCTGCGGAGCGCGTAGCTGTGTGCGCCGCGGGGCATGCAGCGAGGGGCGCGACGGCGGCGGGTGCGGCGACGGCGGGCGCGACGGGCGCGGGGGCGTAAGGGGACGGGGTAGAAAGCGCAGGAGTGCCGGTACGCGGGTCCACGAGCGGAGGAATGGGAGCGGGGGTGGGTCTATTTGAACCCACTACAGAGAACGCCTGCTGGTGGTTCAAATAATTCCACGGACTCGGCTTTTGAGGGCTGAGACGATCCGGGAGTCTCGGAGCGGTCGGGGCTTCCTTTTGCTGGAGGGCGTCTGCACGCTTCGCTAGCTTGGTAGAAGTAGATTTGGGTGCTTTCGAGCACCCTCTATAATTGGCTAGGTGACCGGTTTCACTGCAAAGTACGCAACTCGGAGTCTCTGTGCAGAGGGCACGGTCCTTTGGCTAGGCACAGTCGGCTGTGCCGTGGTCGCCTAGGCATTTGACGCATCTAGGTTTCGCGTTACAGTGCGTTTGCGCGTGGCCGTACACTTGGCAACGGTGACATTGACCAATAATTCCCGACTTGCGGGGTTTTTCAATTTTAATGCCTGACAGATGGCAAACCGTTTTTATTTGGAATATCGGGTTATGGCCCTCTGAAGGAGGGCAGACTACTAGTACCATATCAAATGGTACTCCGCGACGGGCACGGTGCATGCGGTGCACCTCTAAAACTGGAACCCCCTGGGACTCAAGGTCGGCCTTGATCTCCTCAGTCGTAATTTCCATCGGGATTCGTTTTACGACTACTCTTATTTGTCGGTGTTCCGGTAGCGCGTAGGTGTGGAACGACACACCTCGGTACCGGAGCATTTTGGTGAGGTCTCGGTAATCACGCGACGTGGGGACGGACACCTTAATCCCTTGTAGGGTTGTTCGGGCACTGGTGTAGGCAATGCGAGCCTCGGCACACCATTTGGACACATCTGTCCACTTTCCCTTGTCCTGAATGAACACAGGGGGCGGTGGGGGCACCTTTTTCCCCGCAGCGGTGCGGGGCTCGGCGGTAGGTGCGGGCGTGGATTCGGACGCGATCGGGGTGGGGGCCGCGGTGAAGGTCGACGGCAGTGGGGTGGGGGCGCGCGAGAGAAGGGACGCTGAGACGTCCGTGAGTGCAATCTTCGCGGCTTGTGTTTTTCCACACTTCTTCTTCTTCCTCTTCTTCCCCTTTCCTTCAACGGGAGTGAAGCCACTCTCTTCGTTGGAAGAGGGAGAAGAGTCGGAAGGGGCTGAGGCGCTGGTTAACGTGCGTATTGAAAGGGATATCCTCAGCGTCCATTTCCTCGCACGTCTCTTGCGTAGAGGCCGGGGAGGGCGGGCAAGCCGGGGAAGTCGGAGGGTCGGAGAATCGCGTTAGAGAGGGTTTAGACGCAGGTGCGGTCGCGGTCGCGGTGGTCTGGGACCCGTCCGATTGATGCCTAGCCCTGAAGGGGTTCGGCGGGTGAGTTGGGGCAACACCCCCTCGGATTCGTTGACACCGTGAGGTTTCAACGGAGGACCACGAAACTGTGGATTTTACCCGGAGAGGGCCAAGTGAATTTACACGAAGCTTCTCCAGTAAAGAAATAAGATGTCTTGAAAAAGACAGTTTTATTTTAATTAATTAGTGAATTCAATTCACTAATTAATTTAATCGCGGCTACCGATGATCACTGCGGGGCGCAGCGAGTCTTGACTGGCGGGAGGGTGAGTCACGCAGCAGGCAGGAGAGGTCTTCAACACGTCCGTTCGGGGCGAGCGTCGCGCGCACAGAGTACATGTCGCGCGCTAATGACAGCCGTCTTTTTTTTTTAATGGCATCTCGCAGTTGACCTTGAGAGGCCGTGACTGCTTAACCGGACTACTATTCTAAGATATTTAAAAGAGTCTGCGCTCAAGCTAAATCTAAATTAATAAGTAACAAAATTTGTATTTCTAAAAATAAAATAAAAGCTGTGTGGCAGGTAATTAACAAAGAAACTGGAAAAACACAACAGCGAGATCAGATTGAGTTAGCTCTAAAAATTGATAATAAAACCATTTCAGATAAGTTAAAAGTTGCTGAGACTTTAGAACATTTCTTTACCAACATCCCAATAGAGGTTACGAAATCTCTCCCGTCATCATCTGTATTAGCTGAATCTCTTCTTAAAGAAAACTTCAGTAAGGACATTCCAAATTTTGAATTCAAACCCGTTTCTATTGCCACAATTAAAACAGCATTTAAAAGTCTTAACATAAAAAACACTGAAGACTTATGGGGCATTTCTGTTAAGGTTCTTGAAGATATCATTGACACAATTGCCCCTGTCCTAACAGGCATATTTAATCAATGTTTAGACACTGGTACCTTTCCTGACTTAATGAAACATAGTAAAGTAGTACCTATTTTCAAATCGGGTAGTAGGAGTGATCCCTCTAATTATAGACCTATATCTGTGCTTCCAGCATTGAGCAAAATATATGAAAAAATCATGCTAGACCAGATGTTGTCACATTTTAACTCAAATGGGATTTTACATAGTCGACAGTTTGGTTTCACGAAAGGTAGGTCAATGACTGACGCGGGAGTACAACTCATCAGTCACATTTTGGAATCCTGGGAGAAGTTCCAGGATGCAATTGGCATTTTCTGTGACCTCTCAAAAGCGTTTGACTGCGTTGACCACAATACACTCATCTGTAAATTACACCACTACGGACTTCGTGGACGAGCTGCTGATCTTGTGCTTTCCTATTTATCAAACAGGCAGCAAAAAGTAAATGTTAACGGGGCATCGTCCTCGGGGTCTCTAGTTAAGATGGGCGTGCCTTTTTTTTTTTTTTTTTTTTTTCTGGGTGGGAAATCATCAAATAACTTCTCCCACTCTGGGTGGAGCGGGAGGGCGTGTCAGACTTTTACTGACTAAAACCCACCCGTGTTCCCTCAGTTGCCTGTGTGCCAGGGGCGGCGGTATCTCTTTCGAACAACCCGCACCCCCGGCAGGCATCGGCCCTTGCGGGCCCCTCTGTTGCTGCTGACATCTCTTTGAGGCGCGCGTGGAACACAACGCGCCGTCGACCCGGGCTTGGTCCTTACCGGACAGCGAGCTACCCATTACTCGCCGTCCGCAAGCCCGTGCCTACGGTGGCCGGGAATCAGCCTGGGATTCCCGACGCCCAGGGCGTCTCCTGCGAAGGCCACGGCTGTGAGGGCGCATGTACTGCATCTCCCTCACGTGCGCCGCCTCCCTCTTTGCGAGCATAACTGCTTCGCTGAAGGAGGCGACTGCCAGCCATGCCCTCTCGCTCCGTACCATGGCCTGGACCAGGGTCGGACGCGAGAGATCGCCGCCGCCGATCACCTCCACGAGGACACGTCGGTGCTCCGCCCAAGCCGGGCAGACCTCCACCGTATGCTCCACCGTGTCCTCTAGGCGATCTTCGCAATGGAAACACCCGGGCGTTTCCTCCCGCCCTATCCGAAACAGGAACCTCCCGAAACAGCCGTGTCCGGTGAGGACCTGTGTCAGGCGGAAGGTGAAGACGCCGACGGTGACTTACCACCGCAATTGTGGCGTGCCCAGTCTTGTGCTTTCCTATTTATCAAACAGGCAGCAAAAAGTAAATGTTAACGGGGCAACGTCCTCGGGGTCTCTAGTTAAGATGGTCGTGCCTCAAGGTTCAATTCTTGGCCCTTTTTTATTTCTAGTTTATATTAATGACCTTCCTTACCTGATGGCTAACTTCTCGGATATAATTTTATTCGCTGATGACACTTCTCTTATTTTTAGAATAGATAGAAAAGATACGGATGTCTTACATGTCAACGATAGTCTAGCTGTTTTTCTCGAAATGGTTTGCGGCTAATAATCTTTTACTCAATGCGAACAAAACTAAATGTCTTAAGTTCTCATTACCAAATGTACCCCAAGTAGGGCTAAATTTAAAACTTGATGGCAAGAAACTAGATGCTATTTCGGAAACTGTATTTCTAGGAATTACTTTAGATTCAAAATTGCAATAGGGTGCCCACATTAGAGCTCTTTCAAGTAGATTAAGCTCAGCTGCTTACGCAGTAAGAAAAATAAGGCAGTTGACTAAAGTAGCCACAGCTAGGTTAGTATACTTTGCTTATTTTCACAGTATTATGTCTTATGGCGTTCTGCTGTGGGGGTCGGCAGCTGATGTAGATTCAGTTTTCATTCTACAAAAGAGGGCAATCCGCGCAATCTATAAAATGGGGCCTCGCGAGTCTCTTAGAAACAAATTCAACGAAGTTGACATACTAACTCTGCCTTCTCTTTATATCCTAGAAAATATCTTGTATGTTCGCAAAAATTTAGGTCTTTTCAAAAAAAGATGAGTCTTCCATAATCTAAATACACGTAGTAAAGATGAAATTGTGATTCCAAAATTTAGATTAACTAAAACTAGTAAGTCATTTCTAATAAACAGTATCCGCTTCTATAACAAGTTGCCAAAATCGGTTACAGAACTTAGCGATGGAAAGTTTAAAACTCACATCAAACGTGTCCTTATCATAAAAGCATATTATAAGATAAAAGACTACGTTGAAGACAAGGAAGTTTGGCATTAATTCCTTCTGCACATGTGGCTTCCCTGGTAACTCATTAGCACCATAATTATGTGAGCGTCTATTAACTGCTTCCAAATTACAATGTTAATTTTAATTATTTTATTTTTTACACTTTCTGACATATTCTCGTCATTATTTGACATTATACAACACTTGTAATACCGAGTATTTATTAGTGATTCTCATGGAAATCATATCACTTGGTTTAAATAGGTTGATTTTACTTAAGTAGATTCTTTTACATATTGTGAATGAGAGAACGTTGTAGGCCTACAGTTTCTATTCTTTATTTTCATTCCTCTAAGTACCTGGTACTTATTGACAAGCCTGCACTGTCCTCCCATACCTAATATCACTGTAATTTGAAAACATTATAAAATCCAATTATTTTTAAAAGAGTAACCATGGAGTTTCTTGCCGGCTCTTCTCCATAGGAAGCGACAAATTGGAACCGTGCACCTAGCTTCTGACGTTTCATAAGTGCCCTTGTAGGTTTATGTGAAATAAAATATTTTGATTTTGATTTTGGACTTTCCTGTGGATCTAACTTTTAGTTTTTAGGCTAAAAGCCTCCAGCTAGGAGCTTACAAAATAATAGACTTCAGCAACCGTTCGCTGAGGGCACCCCCTGCGGAGTTTGGGCGTCGGCTCAGGGCGTCACTATTTTCGGGAGGACAGCAAGTGGGGACAGGCTGGATCACAATTTCATTATTATTAATCGGGGATTTTAACTGTACTTGCTCAGCTTCGGCGCGGGCTGGCACTTCTTCGAACAAGGGACGGTTGGAGGGGCCATCGTTAACTCGGGGTCTTCGCGGGGCGCGAGGACCTCGGCGGCGAGGTCGGAAGGACGGTCTGTTTTTGTGTGCTGTGCTGGTGGCCCTACTGCTTTCCTGAAGGATAGTAATGGGGTCGTAAGAGTCGGAAAGAACATGTCTCGGCCGGCGAATTTTACTGATTCTACTGCGGATATAACTAGCGGCCTTCGCAATCAGTGGATTGCGGTGTTGCACGGCGGAATCGAAGAAACGCTTTGAATTGCGTTTCAGAAACTGAGCTATCATGGGAATTTTCAGATCGAGATGGAGGATCTCGTTTCTGACGTACCATGGCGAGCCTGAAGCTTGGCGAAGGAAACGGTTTTGAAGGGTTTGCATCCTATGGATGAATCGGGGCTTTGTGTGTGCAAAGACTGCACTAGCCGTCGGCGAATGAACTAGTTTTATATAACGTGCATGGTCAAATCGACTTGGCAGAGAGGTTCACTCAGCTATGCCATCGCCATAGGTTAAATGCTCTAAGGCCTAGCCATTATCGGCTGATTATGCTATTACTATGCTAAAAAGTTGTAAGCTAGTACACACACAGCGAATGCGACCTACCGCGATGCTACCTGCAGGCTTAGCACGAGAACCATAGACATGTGTTTTGTCGTCGGAAGAGTATGCAAAAATGACGTTTCCGTATAGACGAGACGTTGACGCATGCGTTGACGTTTTTCATCGAGAAATGTAGACAAGCGATTTCTATTCTACAGTAGAGTAGAAATAAAAAGCATCATGCTCAGTCAGCCTGCTGGTGACTTTATTCTCTGCGTGTGTATCTATCGTTAGAAGTTGACAAACAGGTTGATGCTTGACATTTTCATAAATTGACATTTGTTTGAAGGTTTGATGGCTTGATTTGACTTATGCAAGCACAAGCAAGTAACGCCGCCATGTAATGAACTAAAGTCTACAAAGACGAATATTTATCCAAATTAAAGCTAGTTATATCGAAGTCTATTGACCCCAAAACACCAGCATCCTGTCCTAGCCAAGACAAGGTTTTTAGACATATTGCAGCAGTTGTGATGAAATTACAGAATCAGATTGAAAAACGGAGAGCACAAGTTGGAACAACGAGATTCACAATAGGTCGGACTCAGACAAACTTACCTACGCCTTTTAATCGTGTAAACTAATGTTCCTTATGGTAATCAACAGGTAGAACAGTGATTCAAGTTCTAAATTACAGTAATTGCAAACAGAATTTGGTGGCGAGCTGTGAGGATGTTGTGGAGTAAATGGAAGAGTATTTACGATTAATGACGCTTCTTTTTAAGAATTCCGACACAATTGTAAGTATTCCGACACAATTGTAAGTATTTGTGCTTTATATCCTTGCATGTTTTGTTCCATTACAATCTGGTTGAGTAATGGATTTCTTGATGTTTGACAGGGTTATTTTTAACAAAATGTTCTGATGTATACAGCTTTTATGAAGTCTTACAGCTAACACTATACTAAAAGTCATATAACTAGCTAATTTTCATAAGCCTAAGCCGGTGGTAGTTAAACTTTTCAGACATATGAAACATATTTTTAAATTTTCAGCTTTCCATTCCAATGAAGAGAAAATCCTAAAAAAATATGTTTGCATCAAATGAAAAAAATGTTGCCAAAAAATCATTTCAGAAACCTAATATTCTCAGAAGGAAAGGTAAAGCTTCTATTCCTAAAGCAAACATAACCAACGTTAATGAATCTCCTGAAGCAATATCTCTAGTCACCACCTCTCACATGGAAACAAACATATCTGATCAATTAGACAACATCACAAAACTAGATGGAACTAATAAGCTAACAAATGTAACAGGGACAGTATGGGGATTATCATTAGCAGATCGTGAAGATTATCAAAATAATTTACTCAAATCTCAGGAGACTGATATACATGCCAATTTAAATATTAATGCACCTATAATTACTGAAAACATAAGTAAGTAATAGTATTCATTCAATAGTATTTGGAAACCTTAGAAAATAGGTATAAATTTGGTAATGTAGAAATAAGTTGTGGTAACTATTATTATCTTTATTTGTGCTGTTGACAACGAAGAATACTGGTGACATTGATATTTTGTTAGATGGTAACTAAATTATATTTTTTAAATGTTTTTAGGTGAAAGTAAAACCTTGGACCATAATCCACTCAATATTGAATCCTTCATCAATAATGCAGGCAGTATTGGACAGGTACGATTTGCTTATCTCTCTTTCATTATATTTCAAGAGGTAATTTGTGCTAAATTTCTTCAAATCCAGTTAACTCAAGTTTTTTTTTGGTTGACAGGACCTGCTTATGGGTTACAATGCCACGGTATCTACAGAAAAGAAAACTCCAGAATCGAAACCAAAATGGTGCTTTGATATAACTAACAATTCCATGGACATTATAATAAATAATTGTAAGTAAACAATTAAATATTAGAATTAAAAAGAAAAGGAATATTTTGAATAAATTTTTAGTTTTGGTATCTCAATAGTAGAACTGTTACCAGGATTCTGTGTTTGGTTATTCCTAGTATGTCATGCGTTTTTGAACTGCACACCTTATAAAAGCAAAGGAGTATTTTCACATGGAAAAGCTAAAGCCCAGTTGACAGAAAAACACGATATAAAAGTGACACCCTGGTCAGGCAAAGTGGAATGCCCATAATTTTTGCAGTGGAATCTGCCCCACTAATTCGATTTGGTGGGGCAGATTCCACTACTCTAAAATCTTTTTGAATTCCACCTCCCCATTGACATTTCTTATCAGTACGAACTGTGACCAAGTGCTGATGAGTGTTACCTCTGGTTGTATGTATGAACCAGTAAGAACAAATCATATATCTGCGATTTTAAAAGTTTAGTGTAGTCATATTTTATTTGTAGCAAATCGCATAATTAATCTGTGATTTACAACCCTTTTCCTTCCAGAAAACAACAGGAAAAAAAAATTTGGGAAAAAATAATAATTGTACACAATTATAAGGTGCCAACATTAGTGCCACAGTCATTGTCACAGTCAGGCGGTGGGGCAAAGTGGAATGATTAATAAATGTGTACTTTTACAGATAAGGATCATCAGTTGGGGGATTCGGAACAAAGGTTAGATTCAGTAATTGTAGTGCCTTCTGAGCCTGTACCAGGGCAACAACCAGAAAAAGTACACAATCAGGCAGCTGAAGTAACTCCAACACAAAGCACTCCCGTCAACTACTCCAATAGAGCTGTAAAGTTTAAGGTATGAATCAGGATACATTCAATTATTGCAACAAAAATTTGATTTGAAATAAATGAATTTCAAATCAAATTTTAGTTGCTAAACACACTACATGTAAATAAATTGCAAGTTGTTTAGTGAATTTGTTACAGCAAAAACTATAGACAAGGAACTTATTGTTTGCAGTGTGATCAACCTAATTGCAGCAAAGGCTTTTGGAGTGAAGAGAAACTGAAGAAGCACAAAAACTCGCACAAACGCCAGGCATATCGAACTCCGACACAGATAACTTATGAGTGTCCTGTAAAAAAAAAAGACCCAGATGGCGTAGAAGAGAAGTGCCCGCGCACCTTTGTAGTGAGGGTTGATCTGCTTAAGCATCTGGATGAGGACCATACGCTGGAAGAAGCCGCGCACAGGTAGACGTGCAGTAGATGGTGATTTGGCCCATAGATATTGGCCATTTAATATTTACTGTATGAACACGGCGCTACTAATTTCTACAATTGAAATAGCTTTAATCTATTACATATTATAAAATAAAGTTGCTTTTGGTGTCTGTGACTGCATTGTTCTTTAGAAGAACAATACAGTCACAAAAACGCGCAACGGATTATGATATTCTCCCTAATTTAGAGAATATAATCCCGAAAGTTTATTTATAAAGAAATCTCGTTTTGCAAAGTCGTAAAAGTGTCCGAAGCGGGGTTAGTTAAGCTATTAAAAAAAACAACTTTTTTCAATTCCATAATGGTCATGTGACGACAGCTTGACAGCTTGAGCGAGTGTGTTGTATCTCTATAATGTAAAATCAAAAGTAATTTATTCAAACTAGGCAAACCACAAAAGTATACGTTATACAAACAACAAAAGTAATTTGGTGTGCAGGTGCGACGTGTGCGGGCGGCGCTTCTTCTGGGCGATGGGGCTGCGCGCGCACGGCACGTCACTGTGCGCGCGCGGCGGCCTGGCGTGCGCGTGGCCGGGCTGTGGCCGCGTGTTCCGCCTGCCGTGCCGACTGCGCGAGCACGCGCGCGCCCACACCGGCGACCGGCCTTACCTGTGTCGATATCCCGTAAGTAACCACACGACGCCTATACAAAGCGTAGCCTAACACCACATCCGGCCCCCTAAAATCCTACCTTACGTCCAAGCTGAACACCTGGCTACGTGGGGGGCGGACACGCGTACTGTACAACTGTACAAAAACTTATGCGGCTAACAAGGAAAGGTAACCCCTTTATGCGAATAAACCTCAACAAAAAGACAGTGTCCGTATCCAATCGCAGACACTGTTTAAAAATAAAACAAACATATACAACAAAACAAAACCCAAAAAGTGAAACAAAAAACAAGACAAAAAAAAAAAAAAAAAAACACCACATCCGTACGCGATCGACGAAATCCTTCGTATAAATTATGACATACAGTCATGAGCATAAATCTGGGGGCACGGTAGTTTGGATTAGGGTTTGGATTATATCAGATAAACAAAATTCTCGGGATATAACGTCAATAGTGGACTTATTAACATAAAGTTTTAACTACATAGCTCTTATACTTACTTTAGATTTGATTGATATCTAAAAAAACTCAGATTTCGTCACTGACTCACTCACTGATGATCATTAAAATACTTAGGGTACTGTCTAAAGTCCTAGAAAGCTGAAATTTGGTATGTGAGCTAGTATTAGTACACAAACAACAAAAATACATATTTAAAGATGAATCACCCGGCCACCCTTTAAATTAAGGGATGGAATTTAGTGCGCGCACAAAATGAAACTATTGCCCTAAGCAACTTACAAAAAGAATACTATGGACAGCTCGGGAATCATCTATGATATCATGATTCATTTATTATTTTTTGCCGTCTAGATGACAGCTAATATATGTGATAATTTGTGGAAGGCATATAAAAGTGGCAACACAAATATATGATATCAAAGGAACACCAACACTATCTGACCAGCCAAAATATAAGGAGCTGCCACGTGTCACATCTTAGAATTCAATAATATCGGACATATTGTTTTGCGTGAAAAATATCTGCCTACTCAGTTAAATTTAGAAGAATGTGATACCTCGTTGTGATGACAAATATCTGACCTCTCTTTGGCAGCATAAAAACTTCAGCAGTATAATGTTTCGAGTTATTTTTGATATCGCTATCAGTACGACATCCCACTGGCAGCATAAATATTTGAAATCACTTTGGCAGCATATGTTTCGAGCCGATTTCTTTATAGCCATGAGTGCCGCTCATATTACAAAACATGGCATTCCACTATCAATCATATTTCATATTACATTTCCAAGTTATTTTAAAGATCTGGGTGCTTACTCTCGAATTTAATTCCGATAGATCGACATTGGAATTATCAGTCAAACGTCAGGAATTGGCTGGACTCACTGAGTCCAGCCAATCCCTGACGCTTAACTCAACCAACTGACGTTTGACCAATGTCGATCTATCGGAATTATATTCCAGAGAAAGCACCCTGGTCTAGACGTAATTAATACGAAATCTTGTATTTTCTGGAAATGCAGCAACATTATTTTTTGTTAAGTTTTTGACATTTCTTGGAACCTTGGGGTCCTGGACTGGTCCTGGACCAGGTCCAAGTCAAGTCTAGGGGACAGTCAAAAGGCTTTTAATCCATTAATTTTTAATTTCACTTGGGCAAGACAAGTGAATTTTTGTGTTAACTTTCGTTTTTCTGTAGACATAAAAAAAGTTGGTATTTTTTAAAATTTTTGCTTAGCATTGACTCTGAAATGAATAATAAGGAGTAATAATTGTAGGAATAATAAACTGGCAGAACAGTCGACAGAGCAGTGGTGGCCCAGTGGTAACGGCTGCGACTTACGAGACGGTCGTAGGTTCGAACCCTGACAGGCGCGTTACTTTGTGTAAATTATTTCACCACCACTGCTCTCAAAACGGTGAAGGAAAACATCGGGAGGAAACATGCAGGCATGTCTTAGAACCAAAAATTCGAATACATGTGACATCTACCAACCCGCACTGGGCTCGCTTGGTGGATTACGGCCCGCTCCCTCTCACACAGCGGAGGCCTGTGTCTCAGCAGTGGGAACATTATAGGTTTGTGGGAACAGTCGACATCGTCTCAGTTGTCAAAAAGAAAAAAAAAAGTAGTATTTTATCGACATTTCTACTTTCAAACATTACCAATTTACCATCAGATATTTGTGATTCCAGAAGCAGTGGGATGTCACATATTTTTGCAATATTAGTGGCACTGATTGCGAAATCCATGAAAACTCGTAACATTATACTGTTCTCGCCGTGCGCCACAGCGAACAGAAGTGTGCACTCGCGTAAACTAGTCGCGCTAAAATCAATTTTTACTAAATTCTGATTGGTTTAAAATTAAAATTCTAAATCTCGTTTCTTCTTGTAGCATCTATACGAGTAGGCCACTTCCCACGAAACTGACAACGATATTTTTGTCACTACCCTTGTCTAAAAGATACGAACAGGCCACCGTTATTGGAACTAATAAACTGGGTTTTGGACCGCCTCCTGAGTGCGCGAGAGTAGGTGTCACTTACCGCTAAGCCAAACTGCGTTGACGCACCGTCGCGAGACACCGCGTCCCTACCACCTGTGCCGTGGCACCCGGACTGCTACAAGAATACCCATCATCAACAATCAGCTACGTACTGAAAGGCTTTTTTTTTTTTGGGTGGGAAATCTTCAAATAACTTCTCCCGCTCTGGGTGGAGCGGGAGGGCGTGTCGGACTTTTACTGACTAAAACCCACTCAGTTGTCTCGCGTCCGGCCCTGGTCCAGGCCATGGTATGGAGCGAGAGTGCATGGTTAACCGTCACCTCCTTCAGCGAAGCAGTGATGCTCGCAAAGAGGGCAGTATATGCGCCCTCACGGCCGCAGCCTTCGCAGGAAACGCCCTGGGCGTCGGGAATCCTAGGTTGATTCCCGGCCACCGAAGGCGCGGGCTTGCGGACGGCGAGTAATGGGTAGCTCGCTGTTCGGTAAGGACCAAGCCCGGGTCGGCGGCGCGTTGAACCACGCGCGCCTCAAAGAGATGTCAGCTGATGAGAGCGGGAGAAGTTATTTGATGATTTCCCAACCAAAAAAAAAAAAAAAACAAAAAAAAGCGGGTTGTCTCTATGTCAGTTAAATTACGAATTTTTCTAACAGCGTATGCTGCGGAGCTTAGCATTTTCGACAATTTATCTATATGTGGGCCCCACTGAAGCTTGGCATCCAACGTTAAGCCCAAGAATACAGTACTATCTTCGGGATTCAATTGTTCGCCCTTTATCAACACAGTAGTTTACATGAGGTAGCGTAACTTAATGCATTTGGTTTTTTTTTCCATTAAGTAGTAAATTATTAACATTGAACCAGTGAACTACTTCCACAGCAAATAACACTACATTATGATCATCCTTTATGAGGTACGGCAAGTCATTAATATAAATAAGAAACAAGAAAGGACCAAGAATTGAGCCCTGAGGGACTCCCATACCACAAATCCGGGAGATCTTTTTCCATTTACGTCAACACACTGAATCCTATTACTCAAGTACGAAGTAAGAAAATCCAGAGCGGTGTTCCGGATCCCATTTTACCTCACAACCTCGGAAAGATTCTGTTTGTCATTCAAAATCTGCGTGCAATAGTGCATTTGATCCACTAGCCTGGAAAGAGTTTTTGAAATTCGAACCTTTCTATTCAATCATTTTCTATACCGCCAGTCCCCTTAAAAAGCATTAATACTTATTTCATGTCGGCGCGCCAACCCTATTTTTGGAATAATCGTACTGGCCAGCAAGACGAGTACTGCATGAAAAAGAACTTTAATTTTTTTCGTCTTTATTCAATAAACATTCCATAAAAATTTTACACCTGCAGAATTAGTGCAAGCGGTACATAATCATAATGCTGAATTGAGTTATCTTCCGGAAAAGTCGCTCGAAAAGTACATAAAAGCATACAATTTGTTTAATGCATGGAGACATTCTAAGGTTTTCGAAGACTACAAGGCAATGCTATCATACTTCAGTGAACTACATTAATTTAATATATTATTTAGGCTATTTTTCTTGCACCTAGTGTTTTCCTCGCTGTAGTGAGGTGAAAAATTGTGTTTCGCTCGGTAGCAAAGCTTCCTGCGTCTCGTACCTTTGAAAGCCTCGCTACGCTCAGTATTCAATATTTGAACCACTCGCTTCGCTCATGGTTCAATCCTAGAATCTTCGCTTGTTCAGCTTTCAATACAAGTACTCGCACCAATAACCCTCCTTCTGGCGTAGTCGGGTAAAAACAACTTTGCTGCCGTGCATAACAAAAAACAACTATTTACCGATTTCAAAAACAAAACACTTCAAAGTGCTAAAGAACTTTAGTTTCGGTAATTTCCAACTTCCCAAATTAAATTAATTTGTACTTTGCAGTGTTTTTTTTATGGAAGGCGGTTATATTGTTTTTATAAAAACTTTTCTTAACGACAGACACATAAAATATACTGTATACTAAAGTGGGGGTGAAATTTTACGGGAGTACAAGTAGATCTAAATCAAAATGATGAACTACATTTTTTATGGGTGTCATCTTCATAGATATCGAGCCGGTGCCGAAAATCAGGAAATCAAAATCCAAAATACTGGCCATAACCACAGATGGATTATTTCAGTAAATGGGTTGCTTTTCCCCGGGTAACTGTATTGAGCATTATGCTTCAGCACAATACTCCAGATAGGCAGTCAATTTATTGAGTATGGCAGGTGCACAGAGGCCCTAGTGTGAGTTTAATTTAACCATCTATACTAAACGCAGTGAGCGCGTTCGGCGTTCCGATTGGCCCTGGATTGGTGACGAACCAATCGGAGCGCCAAACGCGCTCACTACGTTTGGTGTAGATGGTTAAATGAAACTCACACTAGGGCCTCAGATAATGAGTCTCGGCCAGGCGCATTGATTTATATTTATTCTCTAAAATCAGAGTAACACTTCGTCGCAATGATTTTATAAACCCTGAAGACGCAGTGACTGCATTCGAAAGGGCTGTGGTAGAGAACCCCAGGTAGCGTTTCCCACTAGCAAGGTCAGAAGATTCTTCCTTTTCAATAGAGAGGTAATACCTACACCATCTCTAAGCGGCACATTATTGTTTTGCGTCATCGACACCGACACCGGGCACAAGTAGTATCTAATAAAATCGCTTCTGTAGATAGCGACATTGTTGCCAGTGCCGTTTTCATAGCTGCTCATAATTAGCCTTCGGAAGAGCACTTTTAAGATTGAAATCCGTGTTTAATAGGCTCTGTTGCGACAACATTCCCTTTACTGAATGTTTCGTGCAGGATTGCGGCTGGGCATTCCGCTCGGCGAGCAAGCTGGTGCGGCACGCGCGGCGCCACACGGACGAGCGGCGCCACGCCTGCGCCACGTGCGGCCGCGCCTTCCTGCGGCGCGAGCACTTGCGCGACCACGCCGCGCGGTACCACGCGGCACGCGCCGCTCACGCCTGCACGCAGCCAGGTAGCGCGCGGATGCACGCATAGCACGAATAGTTTGACGTATTATAGTAACAGTTATCGTAAAACGTCTTACAGGGTCAAATTATATGAATTAGGGAAACTCTACCGCGTGTCCTGTATCAAGGTCTAAAAGAAATTTATTGCAATTTTTTTTTTGCCTACCCCAGTCTAAACTCGTTTTTTTGGTGTGAACTTCACATATGTATGTATGTGAACACTATAAAAACAAAGAACTGTGTTTCTCAACGCATATTTCAAATAACAACAATATCAGCGGTCGTTGACCTATAAAAATATATAACTTTTTTCAATGTAAATTTGGCCTTGTATGGTTTATGAACGTGAATTTTTTATCAAAAATACAACGGTCCTGTCCTATAAGAAATGAATTACCTACAGGAATTACTTCTTCAATTTAATTTTAATACATGAGCGAAATAAATATTTCTGATTGATAATGTATGCGTCAAAACATTCATGCTAGGGTAGCATGTAGGGTAACAAAGTCTCTTGAAATATTTCATTTTATTGTTCAGGTTGTGAGCAATCCTTTACGAACATGAGCACCTTGTACATGCACATGAAGAAGGTTCACAGGAAAGGTAAAGAAGTGACCGTCGCAGCCGCCGCGGAGGACCCGCCGGCGACAGTCAGTGATGACGGAGATTACGTATATTTGGTGAGTGTTCAACAAATAGCTACTTTGTTTATATGTGCATTACTGTGTTTATTACATTTTATTTGTCAGTAAGTAGCAATATAAGTGTATGTCAAATTACAGGTCAGTTTGCCGGATAGAGACGTGGTTGAAGAGGAAGATTCTAAGGCAGTGTCTTTAGCGAGTGCTGAGCTCGTAGGCGAACTTTCGGAGGGCGCAGAAGGCGCGGAGGCCGCGGGGGGCGTTGAGTGCGTGGGAAGTGCGGAGTGCGTCGGGGGCGCGGATTGCGTTGGGGGCGCGGAGTGCGTGGGGGGCGCGGAGTGCGTGGGGGGCGTGGAGTGCGTGGGGGGTGCAGAGTGCGCGGGGGGCGCAGAGTGGCACGCGGCGCGCACACACTGCACGTGGCCGTTGCCGCGCGCTGCGCACGCGCATTATGTGTTGGATGACGATGTTCATGTATGTTATTAGACCTACCATCACTTCATCACTTCATTCCTAAGGCGTTTTTCGGGTCATGCGAATTTGAAAATCTTCATGACGCTAAAAACGCCAGCATGAACTACTTACCACCGCCACTTACTTACCACTTATAAAGAACTGTCAAAGGCAAAATATCATCCGAATCTCATAGTCTCCTATGTCAGATCGCATAATCATGCCGAAAAACCTAAAACTGCAATTCCAGGTGGAACGAGCAGAGAGCTCCGTCAGCGACGTGTACACGGTGCGCAGTGATCTGTTCCTCCATGGCAACGTGCCCATCGATGACGATAGCCAGTGAGTACTATCTGACACTAGGAATTGAACACGGGACCTTTACACAAAGCTTTTGACAAAGCTCAAATTCTATTGCAACCAACATTTATTTAGGACCACATATTTACAAATGGTCATTTAAAACTCAACTTAAACTACATGAAACTAAAGTAGATAGTTGAGTAAGTTGCAAATGTCGTGTGCAGGCAGATCGTGGGTGCGGCGCTGAGCGGCGAGGCGGGTGCGATGGACGCGGACTGGTGCACCATCGACGCGCGCCCCACCATTGATCTCATGCAGGTATGACGACACAGTTTAATCCAACTAATAAACAACACGATTCCTATCTACCATCCTTAAAAAAGTATCTCAAAGTATCTTTAAATGTTCCTGGTACGTGTTTATTTTAATAACTTAACATCTTTGTAAATGTTATTTCTGAGGCTTCATCAGGGTTTAAGATCCGGGAATTAGTATTTTTGTTGCTTGACAAGTGTCTTTATTGTTTAGGAGGAGTTGATGTACGAGGACGCTGCGGACGACGAGTCCTCGTTCAGGGTCTTCCTCATGAACGGCGAGGAGCTCACCTAAGTGGCCCACGCTGTGGCTTCACTTTTACTGCTACTACAAGCGAGTCATTGTTATACTATGTTAGTCTATTATATCACTATGAGTGATACTGTTGTCAGGTACAGTTCAGTAAGTGTTTCATCGGAGTTATTATACTGAATCAGTTCTTTGTTATCGCCAAAATCTAACAACGATTACAACATAACATGTGCATCACACGATTAGTAGTAAGAGATGCGAATGTTTCTTCCATTGTGGTACAAAGTCTGAATGTATTTGTCAACTACTCGATGATCTCAGATATGTTAAAATATGCCGTTAATGTGTTGGCATAGGTATACTATCTTAATTAAATACGAAAGACATGATTTTTATTCTTAGGGTGCAATACTATCTAATATTTTATATTTACTGATAATACTTTTTAATGTGTCTTTGTTGAACTTAAGCCACTATTTTTTGGGCTTAATGTTTTTGACTTTTGAATTGGCTTCCGGATAAATGAGCATTTTATAAAATAGCTAAGTAAAGGATCAAAATGTACAATACTATTTGTTCGTATTTATAAGTAGATATTTGCTTAATGTATGGATAGGAAAGATGCTACTGGCACGGCAGAGCATAAAACCAAATCTATTAAGGTTGAGCAGTGTTTCTCCATACATTGAGTAATTATTGTGACAATGTGTGATCATAGTAAATCCAGTAGTTACGAGCCCCTTTCACAGTTCTTAAATATTTATGTCTTCACTTAAGGTTTAGGATGTTTCGATACTACATGTTAAGCTACTAATTGGGTAACTTTGCTCACTCGAAATTTTCTAAAGTAAGTTATGATCTCTGGAAATGCCTTTTAGATTTAAGAATTGAGTAGAATATTAGTATAATACTGAATGTTTGTGATATTGAGTGTTTATGAAAGAGTCATTGATACTGTACAACGAGACAGAAGAATGTTGCTAGATGTAAATACTCACGGTCTTATTAACCGGAGCATGTTACTTACGCAGTCAAAACATCTTACTATTGTGATGTAGAAAAAAATATTGACCTTCTCAACTTTTTGAATGAATATAACCACGTCATAGCCAATGAGATATACGTGTATGCAGACAATCTGCGTGCGCTTGGCGCCGTGAACCCAGCAGTGTCTTGCGACGTGCGCAGGCGCCGGTTGCCAGCCGACCAACAATAATAATCTTAAGCTGTAGTCTGTGCCGGGCGTCTGGGACTACCGGCGCCTGCATGCATGAGCTCATATTTAGTCTTACAACGTACCTATTGATTGTATATAAGAACTTATATTTTTGGATATACAAGGTAAATGTGAGATTGCTTATTTTTTGAGACTGTTGTCCAAATTATGATCATGATATCTTTTGTTGAAATTGTATTCTTGGATTTAGATGTATTTCAAAATTATTTTTATAAACGAGTTTTATTTTGGTTGTTAATATTTGTTTTGTTTAATTAATTAATATGCCACGAATAAGTGTAATATTTGCTATCACAGTCCGCACAGTATAGATTTACTAAGTCAAATTTAAATTAATCACATATCAATTATTTAGTTTGTTATATTAATCATAGTTTTAATTGGTTGCTTTGTGTTTAATTGTAGATTTTGCTATATATTAGTACCTAATAAATGTTTTTTTGTAATACATTTTTATCTTTGTTTGAAACCCCGTCCAGTGTTTTAATTGTCTGTCGGTAGTTAACTTGTTTTTTTAATGAATTATTCGGGTAAATCTGCGAGTCATATAGTGTCAAATGACACGTCCCAAATGACCAACACGAATACATACTGAGTGGTAGGTACAGGCACAATATTGAACAGCACTAAGGGTCAGCGGAGGCCGACGGAGTGTCGGTGAAGAGCAGTTTATCGGTTTCAAGGAGGGGAGGCTGCTAATGCCGCTTTCTTTTGACGCTTATGGGCTCTTCGCGTTTTATCATGTAATACAAATATCAGCCGTATGCTAAAGTAAATAAAGTTCAATTGTTATAGAATTTCTCGCTTCGCCGCCTCTCCGTGGATCTGCGCTGACCCTTACACATCATACACACACTGCAATAAGGTACACATTTCACACACAAACAAGTTTATTATGTGTAACTCTTATAAATCATATTTACATTAAATTAAATAGATAGAAACGTTAATGTATACTACAATATACAGAATGTTTCATACAGAGTTAAAACAAAAGCCTATCGGTTCATTTTTTTTTCTACAAAATTGAATGAAGGACTGAACGACTTATCGTAAGTATTATTAAATTAAGTAACCAGTATGATCCGATCAAAGGCCGCTTTGTATAAAAAGGCTAAAATGAATATATTTTGTACTACATTTTGTAGCTCCATTATAATAACCTACTTAAGAACTATTAGATGAGCTTCTGCCGAATCCTGAACACAATAACATTAAAGACATCATAACTCTGATAAAATATACACTACTGTATAATACGAAATAGCTCACTGAGCGAAAACCAAATCATGGATGTGAAAAATCAGCCACAACCAGTCGGTAGGAGAGTAATTTCAAGACGTCGACGACGTAATAGTCATTTTAATATGAATTGAATCTAGTTTCATCACAATGTTGTTGATTTTTGCGCTCAATGAGGTTTCCAATTTGATTCCTTAAATCTTAAAAAATAAGTTAATTCATACGATTCTCGTATGTCTGTCGGGCGGCGCTGCAGGTAGGTCGTGGCTGGTCGTACGTATCAGGAGCGTGGAGAGTTTGTCTCTGCACAGTGCGATTCCCCAAACGAACGCATACACGATGATAAGGCCTACCATGGACGCTGCGACCACGATGCCTGCGCGTTTACCATGCGACCAGTCAAGCACGTCATAAATAAAGCGATTCCCGTTTCTGAAACGATATAATACCTATGTATTTATTTGGTGTTAATAAAAAAGAGCGTTGTTGCTACTACAATGAATTACAGATGAATGAATCAAACATGAATTGAGAACCTCCTCCTTTTTTTGAAGACGGTTAAAAATAACTAAAATAGACTAACCGAGCTGAATCAACGTCAGTGTATTGTCTTACTTTCCTGACGGCGTAGGCGGTCGAACTGAGCCTGTTATGCCCAGAAAAACTGCCGAGTCTACAGTTGCAAGCAGCTCATTATCTAAGACGATGTTGGGTCCCAGATTTCTTACATTCGGTAAAGCGAACTTTATACATTTAGTTTTCTTGGCATTAAGAATTAGATTATTCGTGGTAAAACAATGCGTAACCCTTGAGAATGCACTGTCTACTTTAAAGATAAGACAGGTATCATCAGCAAACAGTACAACGTCACAGATACCGTTTAAATAAAATGCTAAATCATTAATGTACACTAAAATAGATAGCTCATATTAGATCTTACAATGCTCGATGACTTCAGTAGAGCTACCGAAAGAGTGGGTCTTAAAATGAATGAAACGCATATAAGCAGTTTTCTCATGAGGAACGCCGACTTTACTCACGAAGTTGTTAATGATTACGTTTGTGCAGTTTATGGATAAACTGTGCAGTTAGGTAGATCCAACTGCGAGCAAGAGGTCGAATACAACTCAGTCGGTATGTTTCGGCGAACGCTACGTACAACGCCACGCTGAACGCTTCGCCGATGGCTACGACGAGTGTTAAGGCTCGTGCAGACTAGCGCGACGCGACGGTCGCGTCGCGACACTCGTAGAACAATTTCTATGAAAACTTAATGGAAATTGTTCTACAAGTGTCGTGTCGCGCTGACGCGTCGCGGCTGTTTGAAGAAGCCTTTACGCTGAATGCTACGCCGATTGCTACGCCAAATGCTACGCCGTTCCGATTGCTACGCCACATGCTACGCCGAACGCTACGACGCTGACCTATAATTATTACGTTGATGACTACGCTATTCGTCGTGCAATATTTTATTCGTTTCGTAATCGCTACGCTGTCAGTACTCACATATCCGTGCCGCCAGCTGCGTAGAAGATGGCGGAGAAGGCGGCGTACCACAGCCCCATGCCGAGCGGCTGGTACACGTGTAGGAAGCGCACGGGCGTGCGTGACAACAGCAGCTCGGCGACGCACACGCAGGACGTGATGCCGTGCGTCGACACGTCCAGCAAGAATGCACGCGTACCCATCTCTTCTCGTAACTCTGTAATCGATAAAAATGGTAAAAGTCCCCGAGACTTAAGGATCTGTTGGCCAAATACGAAGTCGCGGGTTCTAAGTTCTTAAGTGGGCAAGCAACAATATGCCTTTTTAATTTATAGATTTCTACATAATATTATTATTAGTTGCTGATTTTGACTAATGATGCCATTATGGACCCTAAACTTCAAATGGTTTATCGTAATCGGCAAAAAATACGGTCAGAAATCATCTACGTAAACCGCAAAGAGAAGTGTCCTTGCCTCCAGGTATCCTTCTCTAATTTTTTATAAATGGTTTACGATGGGCTCAGAAAATCAGCGTATCCATATCGATTCGTATTCATCAAGCCTACTTCTTAAGAGTGTAGACAATGCATATGCAATAAGTAATCAAATATAATTATGTAATTTGCATAACATGTCAATTCCAAGCAAACTTCACAATTTTCTGATGCCAGTGGATCTAATTGCACTATTGATGACAGGAAACGGGGTCTAATGATGATTGGTACTCGGTTACAGACACAGGTCCCTAGGCTAAAGTTCTTTCTGTTTAGTAAACACGGTACGGAGGTATGAGGTGACCGAAGCTAGGGAATAAACTTACCAGGGTTATACAATAGCAGCCAGTACAGCGAGGTGATCATGATGGAGAGAGTGACGGCAATGTTGAACACCGCCCAGTACAAGCTCGCGTACCATGGCAACTCCTTTATCTCTGAAAATAGAACAGATAGGTACTGATTAGGCATCAGACTGTACGTAATGGTACATCGCCGGCAAGAAATTTTATGGGGTGATGATAAATATTCATGTGTTTGGTTATACATACAAACCTTCCGGATAAATGTTAAATGATAGTGAAAACTTCGTTAAAATTCATTGTCGAGTTTAGAAGATCTAAACGGTCACAAATACAGGTAAAGCGACTTTGATTAATGCTACATACTAATATACATTTTAGTTGTCTAAATATAGATGATAATAAGTTTCATTAAGTTCAAGCATAGTAATCTGTAAGTTCAAGAAAATATCGTTCTCATTATAATTCTAGTTTATGAGCGACAGGACACTCATGTTTAGAAAGAAAAATGTTATCGTAGGCGCCGACGGCTTGTGTAAGTTTTCTAATAATTTGCAGATTTCATTTAAAGTGTGTTGCTGGTGACGATAAAACATTGCGATTATGCACGTACAGTGGCAGGTGTTCAGGCCATTACGTAGGAAGTATATTTTGATTAGAATATTTTTATTTCTACAGATAGAGTCGCATTGACATTACGGCAATTTATTTATACCCCGTTTAATTTCTCTATGACACTGGTAGGCATCGGAATAAAAACTCGCACATGGGGAATGTTCTCCTCCTGTTCCCCCCTCCTTCCTCAAAGTATCATTTGTTGGATATACCTAAGCGTTAGTATTGTTATATCAGCGAGAGAAAAGAAAGTTAATACCTACGTAGTTTTAAACAGTTTTCTACAAAAAGGTGTTAATTACTGCCAATTAGTAAACTATTTACGTAAGTTTATCTAAACAGCGTAAAGGGGGGGGGGGAGCACAAATTAATGTAGGTACGATTGCCGCAGAAGTATTCTGCTCTACTGATGACATAACGCTATCATAATTAATTTTACATTGCAAGGGTTACGTATTATAATATCTAAAGATATTCTAACTATTTTCGAAATAACTATGGTCAAAAGACCTACTGATAAAATACATAAAGATCGTTTCACAGATTTTTGTGGTAACTAATGAAAGAAATACAGAAAGGAGAATTACACGCAGAAATACACAAATGTTACAGAAACAGGAGCGTCTCACAGTGGGGCTACGTCGACCGGACGTTTTTTTTTTTTGGCTGGGAAATCATCAAATAACTTCTCCCGCTCTAGGTGGAGTAGAGCAGGAGGGCGTGTCAGACTTTTACTGACTAAAACCTACCCGTGTTCCCTCAGTTGCCTGTGTGCCAGGGGCCGCGGTATCTCTTTCGAACAGCCCGCACCCCTGGCAGGCATCGGCCCTTGCAGGCCCCACGATTTGGTGCTGACATCTCTTTGAGGCGCGCGTGGAATACAACGCGCCGTCGAACCGGGCTTGGTCCTTACCGGACAGCGAGCTACCCATTACTCGCCGTCCGCAGGCCCGTGCCTACGGTGGCCGGGAGTCAGCCTGGGATTCCCGACGCCCAGGGCGTCTCCTGCGAAGGCTACGGCCGTGATGGCGCATGTACTGCCTCTCGCTCACGTGCGTAGCCTCCCTCTTTGCGAGCATCATTGCTTCGGTGAAGGAGGTGCCGGCCAATCATGCACTCTCGCTCCGTACCATGGCCTGGACCAGGGCCGAACGCGAGAGATCGCCGTCGCCGATCACCTCCACGAGGACACGGCGGTGCTCCGCCCAAGCCGGGCAGACCTCGACCGTATGCTCCACCGTGTCCTCAGGGCGATCTTCGCAATGGACATATCCGGGCGTTTCCTCCCGCCTTATACGAAACAGGAACCTCCCGAAATAGCCGTGTACGGTGAGGACCTGTGTCAGGCGGAAGGTGAGGACGCCATGCCGCCTCTCAAGCCACTCCTCAAAGAGGGGACTTACCGCCGCAATGGTGGCGTGCCCAACGTTGACCTGACGTCACCCGTCTTCTTCTGTAATACCTACCTACCTGTAGTAATTACTTACCCACCACTTTAGAAATAAAACGAGCGCGCAGTATTAATAAACTGTAGGCGAATCTTCGATTAGGAATTTCAAACATAGTTCAAATATCCAATATCTAAAAAAATCATTACATTAATCGTTCATTAGTGCAATTAGTTTTAGTTTAATCAAAATTAAGTAATTATAACAGTAGTTCAGTCGACCAATATATGTTATGAACTTATGTGAATCAACCGTAGTTATCTCGAAAATTGAACAACTTTAGATATTATAATACGTCACCATTCGAACAATTCGAGGGGTACAGAGCGGCAAAGACCGCCCTCCGAATAGTCGCTAGAGACTCTGAACAGAGACCCGTGGGGACGCCCCTACAAAACGGTGCGGAATAAGATCCGCCCGTGGGCTCCCCCGCTGACGCAGAGTTTCCGGCCCCACCTCTTGCAGGACGTGGTGAACGCTCTGTTCCCATAGCGAGGGGAGCATGCTCATGCCCAAGGCTCCGCCTCTTGCGGTGCCCGCTGCGGACCACACCAACGACGACGACAATGCTCTAGAGGTGACCGAGGTAGAGTTGAGAGTGGCGGTACGTAGGCTGAATGCCAAGAATACCGCCCTAGGACCCGACGGCTTGCCTGGAAAAGCCAGGGTCCTGGCCTTAGAGGCTCTCGGGGAGGGCCGGTTCCCACTTCACTGAAAGACGGGGAAACTGATCCTCATTAAGAAGCCGGCCTATTGTGCTGCTCGACCAGGTGGGCAAGCTGTTTGAAAGAGTCATTGCAGAGTCACCAAGGAGATTGGAACCGGCGAGAGATGACGTGCGATGTCCCACGGGGATTGGTCCTGGCCCCGCATCGCCTGCTGCGCGCCGACCTCCCGAGCATCGTCAGTGTAGTTTGTTACAGCAGGAGGGGTTCAAATCGGCCTCGAGTTGACGATGAAGTATCTGGAAATCGTCCTCGACAGCCGGTGGAACTTCGCGGAGCATTTTCGACGCTTGGCTCTCAGACTGGAGCGGGCCAGAGCTGCCTTGAAGCGGCTCCTGTCCAATCTAGGGGGGCCAACTGCCTCCTGCCGAAGGCTCTACGCGGGGTCGTGTGGTTTATGGCCCTATACGGGGCGCCGGTGTGGGCGCCTTCATTGAGGCGCCAACCAGCCCGCTGGTTGAAGGCGTCCCATAGGGTCATGGCCATCCGGATGGTCCGGGGATACCGCACGATCTCCGGTGAGGCGGCGGGCTTTCTTGCCGGAATGCTGCCATGGGATCTGGAGGCAAAGGTCTTCGCGCACACTTGGGAGTGGCGCGAGGAGGCCAAACGACGGGGTGTAACTTCGCTGCCGCGAGAAATCGTGGCACAGCGGACAGAGCTCCGGCGGGAGCTCATGGCGACATGTAGAGTGCAATTGCCGCAACCCAGTGCCGGGCACGCCACGATTGCGGCGGTAAGTCCCATTTTTGAGGAGTGGATTGAGAGGCGCCACGGTGTCCTCACCTTTCCGCCAGACAGTAAAAGTCTGACACGCCTTCCTGCTCCACCCAGAGCGGGCGAAGTTATTTGATGATTTATCACACTCAAAAAAAAAAAGCCTACGAATAATTCAGCTACGGTTTATTCAGCTACAATGAATAAACCTAAGGTTGAGTGAATTAACGGACGATTCATCTACTGTTGGTTTTTGTGCTTTTGAACCAGAAGAAGACGGTCGACGTCACGGGCACCCCGAGGTTCGGTTTGGTTAGGTTCCTTTAAACCCTACGGACATAAATAGGAGCTCCACACAGTGGGGCTCCGTCGACCTGACGTCGACCGTCTTCTTCTGTAATACCTACGTATCTACCTGTAGTAATTACCTACCCACAACTTAAGAAATAAAACGAGCGCGCAGTATTAATAAACTGTAGGCGAATCGTAGAGAATGCCTAAGGCATTAAGTCTGCCTTTTGTACCTTTTTTGTGTGAGAGAAGTAGTAAATAAATCGTTCATTAGGTATTTCATACATAGTTGAAATATCCAATATCTTAAAAAATCATTAGATTAATCGTTCGTTAGTGCAATTAATTTTAGTTTAATCAAAATTAAGTAAGTAAAACAGTAGTTCAGTCGACCAATATGTGTTATGAACATACCTATGTGAATCAACCGTAGTTATCTCGAAAATAGTTCAGAAATAACTTTAGATATTATAAAACGTAACCATTGCAAGCGTTGGGAATTATTTTCTTAACGTTAAACTGTCGACGTTAGTGGGCTGATTTTAAGGAAGGGTTTCGGTGCCCTATACATTTTTGTCAGTTTCGCTACACCTTCTCTATATATTTTATATTAAACTTTTGTATTCATTTCACATTTCATTTGTGTGTTAATCAATGATAAAACAATAAAAGTATTAATCTCATGAATTTGTTATAATTACACATTCATTTATATTTCTTGCTAACCTTTAACTTTTCATTGTAATGAAAAGTTAAATATGTAGATTATGATTATTTCCTAAACATCCATTTATTATTATGATTTATATGTTTATACTAGCTTTTGCCAGCGGCTTTGCCCGCGTGAAGGTCGGTGTAATATACATATAAACCTTCCTCTTGAATCACTCTGTCTATTGATGAAAACCGTGTTAAAATCCGTTGCGTAGTTTAAAAGATCTAAGCGTACAGACATGAAAAGCGATTTCGTTTATTATTATTATTTCAATTGAACCATTTCCAGGCACTTTTCAATTGTCAAAAAGTCGATCAGTTGGAAAGTTGAAGCTACTAACGAATCACTCTATCGATTGGTAAAAACCGCATGAAAATCCGTTCAGTAGTTTTTGAGTTTATCGCGAACAGACAGACAGACGCGGCGGGGGACTTTGTTTTATAATATGTAGTGATTAACGACATGCTTTTTTAGTGTAGTTATATACATATTTTAAGTACCTCTCAACGAATAAAGGCCTCCTCCATTTTTCTCAAGCCTCCATTCTGTGTAACCTACCCAGGTTACAAAGCAAAGAATATACAGACTTGGAAAAACGGATGGTCACGAGTGTCTCGACTAGTCGTTACCAGCCATTTTATTTATCTCGTTTATCCATCTCTCTTTTGGTCTTCCCTTGTTCCGTTTATTGGGTAGTCGTGGACAAGTACTGATTCTATGAGTCCACTTCTCTTAATCTACTTCCATTTCAGTTTTTTACAACGTTCTAAAGCGTCTATAACATTTGTTGTTTTCCATATATCTGTATTGCTTATTTTGTACTTTCTTTTTAGATTCACTATATCTACTACGTTCCAATGACCTGCAACATACATAAATACCTACTCTGTTACCCCGTGTAGTTCGGAAAATGGGAAGGCAGGCCCTCTGTGGCCAGGATCTCTTATGTACGTACCTAAGTAACTACCGTCTATATCACTATGAAAAACAATCAGTCAGAATGTTTAACATAACATTTATTAACTCCGAGTTTGGTGAAATTGGGTCTTAATATTGGATTCGTAACAAACAACTGTGTCAAGTTTCTAAAAAAGTTTTGAAGCAACAAGGTCAAGTACGAATGGTAATTTTAAGGGGCATCATATGGTTGGTAGTGAATGTTAATGGCTGGTGATCGTTGCGTCAGAGATAATGCTATGTTGAGTGTTGCGTATATGGTTGTCCCACCAGACGTCGACATCGTAGTGGTTACGACATAAAATCTACCGGCAGTAGAGTTTTATTTTAGTAAGATTATTGCACCTGTATCAAATAAAGTAGCGGTTATGGTAGCCATGCCATATAGTAGGTATAGGTACATACACATATTTCAAATTACCTAGATAGGTAACTACAAATAGAGACAGTTAAGTTTTTTTAAGAATCTGCTAATTGTCCTGTGCGCATGGTATGAATTAGCTTTTATTCAGAGTTAGTTTCGATTTAGAACTCTTTTAGAATAAAAAAACACCGACCCAAAAAAAAAATTAAAATATAATATTTATTGGCCGTTTAAGTTGTAGGTAATATTTTGATCAAGGCATTGTCAAGTCGGGGGACGGCTAATGAAAATGCTAGGCCTCCTCTGTTTGGCGTTTTCATTGACCGTCCCCCGACTTGACAATGCCTTATCAAAATATTACCTACAACTTAAACGGCCAATAAATATTATTTTTTAACTTTTTAGTTTTTTTTAAGGGTCGGGGGATTTTTAAATTTTAAATTTAACTTTTATTTTCTACTTTTTAAACTTAATGTCTCGCTTAAATTTGCGCAGCATTGCGTATGTTTCCCACAGTGAAGTTTGTTACTAATTTATCCTCATTCCTCGTCCTGATCACCATTTATCCATAACCTATTCATTGAGACCTTTTCAATGAGCCCAAACACGATACTTTGCTGTTTGTTGGTGAGTTACTTGGGTATCCTGGAAATTCCAGGTGTTGCTCCAGCATCAGTTCAAGGTTACTTTGTTTGTCTAATATCATTGAAATAATAGAATACCAAATTTCAACTTGATCAGAGCCGTGGAAGATGCTCAAATCCCTTCAACGACCAGAAAAGAGCTGATAATCTTCAAACGGCTGAACCGATTTTGATGAAACATGTCTAAGAACACTCCTGACTAATTAACCTTTCAAACAGAAAAAACAAAATCAAAATCGGTTGATCCGTTCGGGAGCTACGATGCCACAGACAGACACACACACACACACACAAACATACACGTCAAACTTATAACACCCCGTCGTTTTTGCGTCGGGGGTTAAAAATATACGAAAACAAAAAAACTAACACAAGCGTTTCCGTAGGTTTTCGAATAGGATTTACCTAAGCAAGTTAATTATGTTAATCTAAAAAAGAAACGCAATAGTATCTAAGGTTTTTACGATTATTGTAGAGTTATATTTCAGATGCGATACTATTGTTCTCTAACTCGCATGACCCAAATGACATAAAACAGTGCCATTTTATAAAATCTCCAACCAAATGGTCGTTTGGAGATTTTATCAAAATACGATAAATAAACACGATGATTCATTGATAAGTAAAATGAAAAATCTGAAGTTGTTAGAGATAGTAAGAAAATCGGTTTCAGAATCAAACCCGGTCATTTTCCTTCGAGAGGCGCTTGTCATTGTATTTAGGATATAAGAGAGGCGCTTGTTATTAAAAAACAAAAACTAAATTGTATCACAGAAAATGTAAATAACAACAATTTATTAAGGCTCCTACACACATGCCGGCGGCACAGCCGGCGGGTTTTTGCCTTGCGGGTATGCTGCAGTTGATATTAAGCCGTCGGCACTTGCCGCTGAAACCGAGTATGCCGCCGGCCTTTTTGGCGGCACGGCCGCCGGCATAGTGTGTAGGAGCCTTTAGAAATGCAGATGACTTTACTATTTCTGGTAGCAGTTTGAATTTGCATAGTTATTTTTTTATATCGTGTAGGCAATCTAGGCCAAGTAGGTTACCCAGAAGACATCAATTCCTAATCTCTAATGCATATTATGTAACTTGAATCTTGCTACAGTCTAGTCTAGTCTAGGTACTTTTTAGCTAACTACCCACGTGTAGACGCGACGCTCAGAAAAGGTTAATGTGACACAAATAAACAGTCGTTCTAACAAAGACGCCAACAAAGTCTAGTTAATCTAATTTTCGACTACTTTGGCAGGCAGGTCCCATCACTTACGTGACGTCACTGCTAGTTCTAGCCGAAGACAATAAGACCAGCAGGAATAACTGGATATAAACAGCTCTCTATAAGGTGGAAACGCATGGGTAGCTCGCGAAATTCAAATTTTCTCGCGTTTTTTTTCAATTAGCAGGTAGGTTCTGTTGTATGTTGATTAAAATACCGGGGTTGATTTGGATTTGTTAGAAATTATGGCGTTAATTAATAACCGATTATTATAGTTGAGAGATGTTTAAACGTCACACATTTATGGTTAAACATTCGCTAATCATTGCTTAACTTTATAATAATTATAGAGGTATTATTATAACATACGTAGGTATTACGGTCGCGAATCTAATTTTAACCCACAAACAACCTGGCATTGACCTGCAAATTGATTGATGCTTCCATCTTAACCGCACCCTCTCTAAGTGAATATGTGTCAATATTTATAATACCATACTCCCATCACAGCCATCGTGTGAGAATAGGTTTGCGTTAATATAAATTAACTTTATTGAATGTTGATTTAGAAGTTTGAAAACAATGAGCGGATTTGCGTGTAACACGAACAATCGTGGCTTTGTTTTACAAAGGACTAATCAAGTTACTGGCAAGTAGGGATTAAGTATGCGGATGTTATCTATCGTATATTTGCGATTGCGGCTGGTGGAGTGGTGGCCGTCAAAACATTATACATCGCCTTCTTAAGCAAGCGGCAAAAAAGGGCCAACTACTTAATTATTTTTAAACGTGTTTCGCTATTGTACAGTGGGAAGTGAACTTGGACATTCATGATTCAACTTTAATAACTTCATTTGTTGATTTTGCCGCGGTAGAGCTAAAATCAATATTTTGATAATATAGGTACCTATGTTTTGATTGTATTCCGGGAGGGTTTTGTTTTACTTCTTACTTACTCACAAAAAAAAAAACCGAAACTATTTACATTTAAGTATATGATGTGAATTGAAATCGCCAGGAATGTCCTGTTGTTCATTGCTGATAAATGCAAATAATTTATTGGTTTATGACTGTATTGCTTCTTAAAAGGTGAGCAAAAGGTTGATTGTTATAACAGTCATGGGTGAAAATCATTTAAAATGACCATTGTGACAAAAATGAAACAAAAATGGAAATGTAACAAAAATGAAAAGCGTAACAAAAAATAACAAAAATGAAATATTAGGGCTCGGTTACAATACACATTATTATCTGACTGTTATTTATTTTATTGATTTATCATATGGTGTTTCGCAATAAAACACTGTTTATTTCTTTTTTATCATTTGTTTTATTAATTAATTATGAGGAATCTATAAGGAAATTAGAATCTCTTAAAAACATTTTTTTTTCCTTTGGCGACAATAAAAAGAGATCAACGTTATATGAGTTGCCTATCTTATCAGTTTAAGAATAGTCATATTGAGAATATTATTCTCAGATATAAAGTTATCAATCTAAAATAAATCAACAATGCAAAAATAAATGGACATTCTTGTCAACAATATTCATTAATAACATAAACATAACACTTGAAAAAAGGGCAAAATAAAAAAACTTCTATATTTTCTAACACAATCGTACGCTGCATCATTATTTTTTATAAAGTCCGTTCTGAGCCAGGTTATCTTTAAGTATTTATTTTGATGTAGGTCATCAAAATAAATACTTAATGATAACTTTAAAAAAATTGGTATGAAAACCCAAAACTTAATTACAGTAAGTTTAAAATATCCTACTGTATGAACACAATGAAAAACACGACATTTGTTATAAAATAATAATGAACTTAACAATAAAAACATTGTCATTAAAAAAAACAACGTCAGATATTACTCACTTTCACTTGAACTAGAAATAGAAAAAAATGACTTTTTCTTTGATGATACATAATTAGAAGATGAACTACCAAGAAATTCAGGAAAATCTGCTTTAAGATTAAAAGAAGATACATTTTGTCTCTTTGTGTTGCTAGTCATTTTCTTTAAATCACTTAGTGAATAATTTACTCGAACATTAGACAGAATAGTCACAGGTGCCACATTTTTATTTTTTATTTCATTCCGATGATCAACATTTTCTTTATTTGTCATGGCGGCCGCGGCAAAAGTATGGTCTGCATCCACATGGGTTTTAATTTGCGTTAGGTTGCTTTTCACTTTATCTTTAGATGATTCAGTATTATCAACACTAGGTGACAAATCAAAAATATCAAAAGAGTCTAAATCACCGTAACCAGTATTTAATGTATCTTCTTCAACATTGGGGCTATTTTTTGAAGATACCAGTATTGTTTTGCTTTCGCAATTCGTGATATCAGTCAATGTATTCATATTATGGGTTTGTCTATCAAATGGTGAGGGCAGGCAGTCATCTGAATCGGATGTTAACCGAGTTCGTTTTCTGGGGCGAGGTTTTAGCAGGCAATGTCTTTTAATATCGAAACAGTCGCAGAAGCCTCTAATGTTTGAGCTGTTACAAAAACAACTTAAAACTCGGTAGTTAATTTCATTACAGTTGTTTTCTGATTCGACTTGTATTTGGTGAACTTTCATAGTTTTAGGAACAGGCACTAAAACTTCGAGAGCTGTTTGGTTTTTGCTTATAACCTCGTTGATATCAGACTCATCAACACAGAAGAGGTTAACTGTAGTGTCTTCTTTCAGAAGAGAGTACGCTGCTGAAGTGTCTAAAACATCCATTCCATGTAATACTCTAGCATCTAAAAGTCGCTTTATAGCACCTCCTACACCATCTGCAGCACCCTTCCCATGATACGACTCTGAAAAGTTCCAAGTCCCTCTTTCGAAATTCAAGTCTTCAAGATATAATTTATAGAGATAAAAATTCTTTTTCTGCTTGTATTGGGTGGCGGGGCCATCCGAAAATACGTGCACAATATTAATTTGAGGAAATTTTCTTTTGATGTCAATCAGAATTGGTCTCAAATGTGCCCATATTGCTGGAGGTGAATGATCTGTTGAGTCAGATAGCGTGCAATATGCTTGAGGTTTCAAACCTTTAATGTATATGACGCTTGTATGTAAAGAAATTTGATTTTGTGACCCGAAGTGGGCAGATTGAATTTGCCGATGCATTTTACAATTGTAATTTTCGGAAAAGTCGCAGTGAATCATAACCTCGTCTTCTAGAAGACTGCTTTTGAGAATTCTATATACGTTGTATTGGTGCCAAATATTAAAATAGTGCTCTTTAAACTTTGTAAGTTCCTGTTCAAAAAGGCTTATAAGGTTTTCCAGATTTCCCGTTTTAGATTCAGTTAATACTTTTTTAGTTTTCTTAGTCTCTTCATTTTTTTGGTATTCGACATCTTTCGTGGTCCACTCTAACCAGGTAACGACATCATGTTTTTTAGCTTTAGTGAAATTGTAGGTTGGAGACATCGTATTGCAAATATTACATTGAGAATACATGCATTCTTTCGATTTTGCATCGCACACTATCTCTTCCAATATATTTATTAATTTTGTACCTGATTCAAAAATCGTCAGTTTTTTTAGCGCCATAAATTTAAACTCAATATTTGCATGAATTTTGCAAACACAAGTTTCACGGTTGGACAGTCGAGGTTTGACTACATAAAAAGGTCGGTGCCTGCGAAAAGTGGCAATGGATACATTAATACCAGTGTTTTCCCTAAATTTTTTACGTAAATTCGTCAAACTGTCGAGAAGATATCGTTTTTGACATTTTTGTTTTTTAAAAGTCTTGGTTTCTTTTTTCCCCGCCGTAGCACGGCTTACGTCATCGCGCAGGTAAAAGTGACGAATTTTTTTCGCCAATTCACTGTTTCTCCTGGAGCCCAATTTTGCATGATTACGGATTCTGCTTTTTAAACCGACCACCCATCTCAACCGCGAGTGCAATCTATACTTTTTAACAATTGAGGACGTAAAAATATTCCGTAAAACCTTCTTTGCTTTTTTGTTGTTCACGTATTCCTGCCCTATTGCTTCAGTCAAAACGAAATTTTCTAGTAGGACTTTTTTAATTTTCATTTTATCTTGGTCTGAGGGAGTGGTCATAGTTTTGATAAATAATTCTGATTTTGAATTTGGTGTTTGCGGCTCTTCATGTATTACGAGATTTGCTTCTGCTTGCTCTGAAACAGTCATCTGACAATTAAGTAGGATTTTTTGTCGATAGATTTTCTTTTTTAGCGCTTGTATTTGTTTTCTTTGTTTATTTATAGTGTTTCTTTGTTTTTCATTTTCTTTCTTTAGCCTTTTATAGTATCGTTGGTATTCTTTTGAACTATTTATATTTTTTATTTGTGTCTTATGTTTTCTCTCTTGATTTTTCTTAAGCTTTCTCCAGTTCCTTCTTCTTATCGACTTTTGGTTTTCTGATATTTTAGAAACTGGCACATATTTCTTCTTAATTCTGGTCAAATTTTTCAATCGTATTTCTTCATACTTCTCTGGATTTGATTCTTTAAGGCGTTGCCTATATAGCCGTTGACGTTCAGCTGCTGTCATTGGCATCCTAAAAAAATATATATCGTAAGCACAAAGAGACGGAGAGTCAAACAAACAAATATAAAAAGATGCATAAATGAATAAACAAACAAGAAGCTAGACAAATTAAGGCGATGATTGACGCAAGCATATGAAAGGCTAACCGACGGATAGAAGTTAAATAGACAAGCAAGCGAACTTGATGACGGAAGAATAATAAAACCGAAAGCAGACAATTAAATAGATAGACAAGAAAACCCTAGAAAAGATTGAAAAATAATAAGAACCGATTTCAAAACGCAGCAAAAGTTGGAAGTCATAGAGCGATCTTCGGCTACCGTAGACGCAGGCTTGCGGCGATAAGCAATGGGTAGCTCGCCGTCCGCCCGTCCAGTAAGGTTTAATCCGAGTAGTCAACGGCGCATAGTGTTCTTCGCACGCCTCAAAACGATGTCAGGAAAAACGTAGGGGCCCAGTAGGGCCGATGCCCTCTAGAAACCTGTGGTCCTAGGACATAAAAGGCAACTGATGGACACAGGTGTGGTTTCCGTCAGTAAGAATCTGCCACGCCCCCGCTACACGCTAGAGCGGGAGAAGTCATAGGATGATTTCAAACGTCAAAAAACACCTTCGAGAACTACCCTAAACTTTAAAATATCTAATAATAAATTATCAGAATTGATTTATAAACATATAAATCATACATAAAAATATACAATCGATTTGAGAACCTTTCCTTTTTGAAGTCGGTTCAAAGACATGTTCTAAGTGAGCTACAGCATTAACCTTGTCATCGCTTTTTATCAAATGAGACGAAGGTCAAATGAGAAATTTGAAGAAACCCACCTATAGATGTCGCACCGATAAAATCCCTAATTCATCAGTCACCGAAGCCACTTTTAGTTGCACTAGGCTACGGATGTAGTTCCAGAGTCGACGGATTAGCCATCTCAACGCACCTCTCTTATACGTATACGGAAGTCAACACTAGTCCAAGAAAGCGGAAGTCATACTACAACCCGCAGCTGTCGACGTTAGTGTGCACCTGTGAAGACCTGTTTGTGGGTACGAATTTGACAGACCCCTCCGCCCACTTCAGGGCAGAGAACATGACGGACAAGGCGGAAGACATCCACGAGGATTACCACTACGAAAAAGAAGACTACGGGCGCTTCTAACACGGAAATATAAATATTCGTGTGCAATATAAAATAAATAAGGGCTAACAAATGACATTGTACATAACAAAAAGAAAGACATACGGACCCATATTATATACACCGAAAATTCACTCACATATTTTATACAACATTAAAATCACGCGCTATTAATAACATTTTATCAGCAATGTGATTGCGTCTTTATTTCACTTTTGTTATTTCATTTTTGTAACGTAATTAAATCATAACAAAAATGAAAAACTGCTGTACTTTGAAAGTAATTTCAAATACGTTAAGCCAAACAGAAATCGCAATGAGTTACAACCACCTAGCATTTCAATAAATGTCAACAATAAAGTACCTAATTGCTTAATTTAATAATATAAGTGTTCACTTACCTGCGTTGTTAGAAACAAAACAAAACAGATAATTTATAATTGGAATTTTTCTCGCCGACAAAAAAACACGTCATTCACTATTTTCACTCGAGAACAAAATGGCCGACTCATATTAGATTCTGGCATGTGATTGGCTCGTTATAGTTTGAGTGTTGCCATTTTACAAATTCTATATATTACCAAATTGGGCGTTACAAAAATGAATAACAAAAATGATCAAAATAATGGACACTATTTTGAACCCAAAATTTAAATATTTTAAGTAATTAATAAAAAATATTTTTAACCGTAATCAAGGGCTATCAACAACGATTTGGCAAAAAGTTCATGAATAAGTAAATACTGTAGCTAATAAATTTATTCAGATGATTTTTGTAACGTAGCCCGTGAAGAGGACAAATTATTTTGTATGGAGATTATCCGACTTTGATGAGAACAAAGCAATATAAAGAATTTATTATGCTCAACAGATATAGATGTGTGTGTTATATAGTTAGATAATATACATCAGAGTACTAATAGGTAGTTTTTACATAGTAAAAATAACTGTATCATAAAATATCGGGTATGGACAAATTTTGCAATCAAAATGGTCATTTTAAATGATTTTAACCCTAATCAGATAGTAAGGCATATATTATGGAAGGGGTACGAATAATCCGTAGGTTACCTAGCACTTTTTAAGGTCAAGATCGCAGGAGATAACTGGGTTTTTTAAATAAAGCTTACTTTTAATATCGTTTGGATACCCTTTAATATCGTTTGGAATCTCCATATTCTTTTTTTGTTTTTTATTTTTCGCGGAAGATATGTCACTAATCAAACATGTCGCGTCATGATGATAATCGACAAAACTGAGGATTGTGCAAGTAGGTAAGCAACCTAGCAGAAGTATTTATACAGATGCTAGCAGATCAATCAACTTAGCAAGCACTTTCAGGAAAATACTCTTATCTAATACTCTTAAAAAATACTCTTGTAAAATAAAATGACCGAAGTAGGTACTTCATTGAATAGGTCTTGTACATTCAGAAGAGGGTTGACTCAGAGTTTTGTTAAAACGATAGGTATTTTAAATATGCAATAACTCACCGTATGGCTTGTTGTAAATAGCCTCGAATGAGACAATCATGCCACACATGAGCATGCCGACGAGCAGCAACAGTCCCCAGTTCGTGAGATATATCAGCCAGTAAGGGTTGGGCGCTTCCACCAGAGACCACATGAGGATGGCCAGCGCCACTCCGGCCAGCAACATCCTGAACACCAGCATCGGTAGTGGCGACTCTCCTCGTTGCCATGACGACGCATAAAAATCGCTCAGTCTTTCGTTCGACGACACCCATAGGGCCGAAAGGGACACACTTTTCCTATAAATTTTCACCATTTTGATCACATAAATAATAAACACAGTCACTTTTATAGCAGAAGTTTACACATTTCCTTCTTCATTCTACAGTGTTATGCGGCAAGTATATAGGAGTCTAAGATAACTTCAATCACTTCAGATAATAATCTATTTTGTAACGCGCATCACAACTGAAAACCGTACGTCGTCGTCTCAAGAGAGTCAGCAGAGTCGCTGCCGATGGGCCGTTATCTTAAGACTAATCTAATCCTAACAGTGCAAATAAATAAATTTTGGTCTAAGGTAAACCCAAGTAGAATTGGTTTTTGGCGAAGAAACGTAATAAATCAAGTTAGTTTTTAGAGAGTTCTTTCATGGTTGAAATTAAAAAAGGGATTTTATATGAGAGTTATAAATCGAAATAGGCGCGCGTGATGTCGGTGCGGTTGCGCGAGCGCAGCGCAGGCGCGCAGAGACGCAGATGCAGACTGGTGCGGCGGACGGCGCGCGGCGGCGAAGACGACAGAGCGCGGCGCACCTACAACACCGCGCTAGACTTGCGTAAACTATAACCTCACTTATGTAATGCAATTACTTGTTTTCTAAACCCAAACTGGGTTGTGTTGTGTCAACGCTTTACTGTTAAATAATTAGGTATTTTGTTTGTGTATCAATCAATTCCTACAGTTTATCAATGGATTACTAGATACATTTTTTATTAATGATATTTTATTACTGTAAATTGGATTTAACAAACCCTTGAAAATAATAATGGGGTCAGTGAATCTTATTCCGACTATTCAAGGGAGGAAAACCGAAACAAACGCAGACAGTCACAGACTGTTCATTATCTTGGTCACATCATAATAATTATGAGATATATTGTTGATAACGATGTAATTCACGTTTTTGAAATTTTTGTTAAGTTTTGTATACGACCTACTACGTCTTTTTAACTTATAACTTTAATAAGTAAACGTTAAATAAAACTAGTAGACAGAACATGTAGAATACGTTTTATATCTTGGTTGGTGTAAGCATGGGGTTATGACAGCAACTCGTAGGTACCTACGTGCATGCATGGCACTAGGAAGTGGTTGAAGGGCGGGCGTTTTGGGGGGACTGTCTTATGTAATTTTGACGTTCAAAAAGAGCTGACTCTCAGCCTAGTTTGAATAAATGACTTTTTGATTTTTGATTTCATGTAGGGCAATGTCTGGAAAGGCTTTTTTAAGAAAGGACAGTTGCAGCTTTTAGTTCACAGGTTTCGTTAGACGGCACGCGAAATCTCTCAGAATCCGTAGTTTGGGCGTCCGTAATCAGCGAATTGTTAAATGATGAATGCAACTGGTGAAATTGGTTAGGTATCCGTGGGTACCTATCTAACCATTGTGTGCTAACGTTCTACTGCATGAAGAGAAATATTTAGTTTTTCCTAATAATCGAATCAGTATTCATAATAATCTGAGTCAAGGTACAACGCCTTATTAAATTATTCGGTTACTTTTGAAATACCAAGAACAACAGAATGACTCATGCAACTACATAAGCACTTACGCTCTTCAATATCCGGATACGGACTAGGTTAGTTTAAAGATTCGAAATATTAAATTATTATTTAAAGAATTTACCTGTTATCATGTTATGTGGAACTAGGTACCAACTATTGAGCTGTGAACGGTTTGTTACCACATTACTTAAGTATGCTGTGGAAAAACCACCAGTCATGTTTAAATACTAGGTAAACTTCATAAAAGATAGCTTGATCACTGCGACAGCTGTCAGTAAAATCACGCCTATGAAGTCCTGAATTATATCTATTATATTAGAATATAGAATTATATTAGAATATAAAATTATATTATAGATATATTTATATGAATTATATTAAAGATGATGTTATAGCTTATGCCACGGATCACGGAATTGAATTTCGCACTGCATAGACAGCAAAGCTCAGAATCTATAACTCGTGTAGGTAGGTACCTTTTACCCGACTGTTATATTTATTTTGGTACCGTGGTTATTTTGAGTACTCTTTTCAATATTTGATTAAATATAATATGCCATTGAATGTAATGGAAATGTTCCTAGTAACTATTAGGGCCGTCAACCCGAGTTTATGCGCTACAAAAGCAATTAGAGCTGCTTTATGGAATTACTTACACTATAACCTACCTAGGCTAGGGGGTAATCTAGTTCATAGAAGAATAACTATATTATTTTATATTATACTCGGCCCAAATAATCTTTACGTATAATGTTTCGGAAATCCAATGAGCGATATTTGTCGGTAAATGTGGAAAAAAAACGAGTTTGATAACCTTGATTTTGATGCAGTTTTTATGATAGAAAAATTCGGTATAAACTTTTTCCTTTTTTTTTTCCTGTTCACGAAATTATTTAAATAAGAGGTACTTACGTAATAACATCATCAATTAATTCATAAGTCATTGTTTACACAGCGTAATACGAATTAACGATTTTTATTTCTGTTAAGCGTAGAAGGTCTTTTTTGCGAAACTTCAGAACCATCAAGTCGTGTTGACGTATGGATTGACATTGAGTTTGCCTTAAAAACTCTTCGAAACAATGGGATAAAAACTCTTTGACATGTTAAGGGGGACACACGTGCAGGTGTCTAGCATGGGTAAGCCATTCGAGGTCGCTTGTACGGGCAAGGATTACCCGCAAATATATAACGTCATGTCTGGTCAGTGGTCTGTGTTGAGGCTGCCAAACCAACCGTTCAGACGGAATGGCTAACTAGGTGTCGGTTGTGGTCACGTCATTAAGGGCCAAAGAGCATCGCTTCCGGTTCTAAATTAGCAAAAGGCTTTGGTACCTATGAAGGAAAAGAATCGTGGTTTGAAAGGCCTTTGCTTGGTATGACCCAAATCAATACAAAACAGGCCATGCAGCGTACTAACAAAGTAACGAGTAGAAGTAGACGTGAATTACTTAGTTTTTAGAGTACCTAGTCGTCAGTTTAATGAGCAGGATGCCTAGAAGGCCGGTCAGTGACCGGATTCCTAAATTGGACTGCCCTGTCCTATTCCTCAAAATAAATACACAAATACATATTATTATTTAAACATTTTATTGTCAACAGTTTAATATCCTCTCTTACTACTTACAATATAAATTACTACTTATATTATAAATACTAAAATACGTTTTTTGGTTATCTGTATAATACCTACATGGTGTACCTTCTTGCCGCTAAAATTATTTCCGGCGAAATAAATAACGAACATGGAAATACCCCCACGTTGGATCGATCTCGTAGTCATACTAGCCATTTAACTTTGACATAATATGTGGCCATGTGTGTACTGTATGATATTTGAAATGCCATTTCTCAGAAGGCCAGTAGTAAAAATACATAAACAGACAAAAAATAAATAAAAAAACGTTGGGATTCCTTTGCTACATAGTGTAGGGATACTACCCACAACTTCACAGAAGTATTAGGTGATGTGGTCTCACACACATTAAATAAATTAACGAACTACATAACTACTGTATCAATAAATCTTAACATTATCAACAACATCGCTTCTTCGATGACAGTAATGAGAAACTTTGTTTTTTGTTCTTCATATTTTAAACTCAAATGGCAAGTTTACATTTTTGGAATAGCGGCGGCGGCGGCGGTGGTTTCGGGCGTGGTTATGAGGGGAAATACAAAATACATTTACCTACAACAGTAAAAAAAATGCGAAGATATAAAAACCCGATATAAATTGTAGAATTTTGCGTAGGTGTTCCAAAATCCTCATTTAAACCTCCATACGCGAGGCCCATCCCCGTATACCCAAAATACCTCGCTACATGCCGCTGTCCCGTCAACGCAGCCTAAAATTCGTTTACGCGTTCATCCTCCCGGGTTGTCGCAGGGGCATGCCTTCGTCAACGCGCACGGGTGCGGAGCCACGCACACAGCGCGAGGCCACTTCGTTGCGCGCAGCCGACAGGCCCAGGGTCAGCAAGTGCAGGCACACCAGCAGCAAGCCGGTTATCAACACCACTAGGATCGTCGTACTCGGCTCCGACCAGTTCACCACCGGATAAATGTAGGTGTTACCTTTTCTGAAACAATGCGATCTTTTTGTAACGAATTCTTGTGCTTCAGGTTATCAGCATAAAGAAAAAATGGGTAGGTCAGAGCTTCCGATGTCATTGAAGTAGTAGACAGAACTGGGTTTATAATAGAGCCCAGAGGCACACCAAAAGTGACAGGTACGTACTGAAATGGATTGATAAAACTTGATTAATTTATAATTTTTAGGTTTGTTTTGATACTTTAGATAAAAACCAGTGACGATCTCTGCGAATACCAAGCAAGCGTTGCTTGAGAAGCAACTCAAGATTAACCTCATCGCAAGTCCTACACAGCAGCATTGGATCTGGTTCTGTTTTAAGGCATTAAAGTGTTTTTTGTTCGGTTTCGATGAAATTGTGGTCCCCCTACTGTACGTAGGCGTGTCTACTATCATGTGGAACTGTAGATATAACGATATTGACGACCTGTACATAGATGTCTGTAGGGTCTGCTGCCAGACCGTGAATACGTGACATAACAATTTGAATGTTACAAAACTGCAATTACCTACGATTCATGTTCCTATAATAGTCGTTATCTATCACGACCAAGTAATCATAAAGGCGTCTGCAATGTTAACAAACGTCCTTGGCATCACTACCTACATACCACTACGTACGTAAAATAAAACAAACAAAGTCACACCAATTATGTACACGTCTGTTTGCATGTTCCCTATAATTTCCTATATTGCTGGAAGGATTCTTATGTTTTGCACAACATGAACAAAACTACCTGTTTGCCGTTAAGTTAGTTAAGACTAGTTTTTTTTATTTGTTACCAATATAAAACATTTTTATTAATTTGCTACCATACAATGCAGTGGTAACCCAGTGGTAATGGCCGCAACTTACGTGTTGTGGATCGTAGGTTCGAACCCAGACAGCTTTACTTTATGTAAAGAATTTCATAACCAGTGCTCTCAAAACGGTGCGATGAAGGAAAACATCGTGAGGAAACCGACATTCCTAGAACCAAAAAAAAATCGTAGACAAGTGATACTACCAACCCGAACTGGGCCGGCATGGTGGATTATGGCCCACTCCCTCTCACTGACAAGAGGCCTGTGTCCCAGCAATGGGAACATTATAGGCTGATTACGATGAATATAAAACAGGAAGGTTTTAAGAGACTCGTCAAGCATAAAGTGTATTTTAAATGATGCACCTGAGAGATGCATGGGAAGGTACATTACACACATAAAAGGAAGATAAACATACTATAACTAATGCAAGTAGTGTGTGTTCATATCATTCTTGATAGGTAAGAATCAGTGAATCAAGAAAATATTTTAAAATAAAAAAGAAAATCTTTCAATCATACGAGTATAAAAGTAAACATAATATTATACAATAATGAATAGTTGTTAAGTGTTTTGATTTCATATCAATTGGATGAGTTGTTCTGTGAGAAAATTTCAGAAGAAACAGTTGAAATAATAATGTATGATTAGCATTCATAACGAGTAGCTTATCTCAAAATAATTAGCAATTACCTAATCAGCTTGTTTTATTTCTGGTTTTATCGTACCCACACCTGACATTAATAATTGTATATTTTACGATTTCCGTTTATGAAAATTTGCTGTTTTGCTGTCCAATTTTGATCTCTATTTCATAGCAATATCCACAGCGATACATAGATATTTAAAAGTAGTATACGAGTAGTAGTAGATAGATAGTAAATAACATATGTCAATATGTGTACGATATTTTGGCAATGTATTGCATATAACATAACTAGTACACAACTGAAGGATGCATGAACATGATCTGCATTTATAATTTTTGTTTATTATTTTACGCTATTTGATGAAATGTTCGAATCCTTTAATTTTTCAATTTGGGCACTGAAAATTGAATGAGACTGTTTACGATTTCTATCAATCAACCATTGAAATAGAAGTGCCGTGTCATTATTTTAACAAAACACTTCAACGGCATTCGTTAAATTGTTCTTTTGTTTAGTGAAATTTCTTGCAGGTCTAGATTAGTTTTTGCTATAAAGTAAATACCTGCCTTGTATGTGTCCACCATCATTGAAAATAACATGTCCACATAATACAGTGACATAACTTGTTTCTACTATAAATAGATATTGTACAGGCTTGCACACAGGATCTATTTTAAGGAGTTTTACTCGTGTAAACACTTCCAACGAGTTTTTTTGAGTTCATTTTGTTCAACTTTATTTGGTTCTGAGGTATTCGAATTTCTCAGAAAAAGCTACTCTACGGGCAGGTCAGTCTAAGCGCATTCCGTCATAGCCACGTTTACGTAGTTTATTTTGATACTAACCAAATAGAAACGTTTTGTTCTCAATCGTAGAAAGTCAATATTTATCCGGACCTGAGTTGGTGTAAGTATATTTTACTCTATGTACATAATCTAGAAAATAATGATATAAATACATTACTTAATTGCGATAATTGTCAAGAAAAATACCCTGCATTCGTTATTGAAGAAATACCTCTATCATTTATGAGAATGTGCACGTAATTGGAATACATCTGAATTTAATTACGGATGTACTTTGCAACTTGCGTGCGACATATAAATGGGAACCGGTTTATAAATGTCCTATACCCACTATCTTGAGTCATCCATCCCTTCCCAAACTTCACCCAAACGCAATGAGCAGTTACACGTGTAAAGATTTGTGTATGAGAATAAGATTTATTTTCCATCTGCTTTTAAAAAAACTAACTTATAACTCTACGTCCGGAGAGTTTACACTTTTGTGGAAAGTTTACATTACGCACAAAAATATACTATCAAGAAGATAATTGGTAGCCGTAAGAAAGGCACGAAGGGTGTCATCATAAACTCGTCATAGTTGGCAATCGGAGATGTGTTATTTAAATCTAAGTTGACAACCATCAGCCTATTAAGACCCCAAGCCCTTACGGGACGCTCTACGAAGGAGTAATCGGGATCTTACTGGTCTGTGCCACCGGCGAAGTGATAGATTACGCTGAACAGCATGTAGAGTGTACCGAAGACCAGGGGCTGGTAAATGTGTAGCAGTCGGACAGGGTGCGCGCTGCTGACCAGGATCAGCAACATCACCAGTGAGTTCAGGCCGTGCACCGCCACATCCAGGCCATGGTTGAGCTCCTCTTCGATACCGGCTGACGAAACAATTAATAGAATGTTAATAATTTTGTAAATGAGACTCGCGCAAAATAGGAAAGTTTGGCACAAAGAGGGGGGAGGCCTATAAACATCAGTGGGTTAAGCAAGGCTGTACATAATGATGGTGACATTTCAGTCCGGTTTCTTCTTCTCCGGCTTCTTATTAAAAGTTATTAAGGAACGTTAAGCAGTGCATTGTGCATTGTGACAGGCTGCTTGAACTTGTGTTGACAGTTTATACAATGTGAGTTAAGGGTCATTGTCTGACCCTAATTCGTTAGCTAGTTCGGCATCAATTTTTGAAAGTCTTAAAAAATTTAATATATTTCGAAGAAATGTAAAGCAATACACTGCCATGAGCGTTTTGCTAATCGTAACCATTTAGGTACTGATCTATGAAATAAGATGAGTAGATTTTTTCAAGTCTTTAATTAAACAAAATTGTAGCACCAAAAAGACTAACCTTCGTATAGTAGAGTCCAGTAGAATATTGTGATCAGGAATGCAACAGGTGTAGCGATGTTGAACAGCGTCCAGTACGTCTTCACGTACCATGGCAGCCTGAACTCGGTGCCTGCCGGATTTCATGCGCAAGATATTACTTACTGCAGTTCATATATTTAATGAGGCGTTGTTTTTTTTTTAGGCAGTGACATGTCGATCGTAGGTCAACCCTAGAGGTTATCGGTTGTTTAACGGGGCTTGTTTGTGGCTGCCTCAATAAATTAAGGCCTCCAGCCAGGGCTTAAAAACTAAAAGCTAAGGACACACCCTGGCAGCAAGACACGAGCTGGATCGGAATGATCAGGCGTTGTTAATGGGTAACTATTTATCAAACTGCCGTAGTAGTGTATGCATAGCATAAATACAAAGTCAAGGATGATAACACTTGATCAATAAAAGTTTGTTGATAAGAAACTTATCACGATTTCATATTTTTAAGGAATACAATTATGTAACATTTAATGTAAAATAATTTGCTTAAATTTATGAAATTTTAACACAGATTTTCAGGCCAAAAAGAATGGGTTGGCTACTTACTTATTGGTCCGTAGAGGTAACACCGCGCTGACACCAAAGTTGCAAATCCAGTGGCAAGGAGGATGCTCGTCAACCCCCAGTGCGTCAGATAAATGAACCAGTACGCGAATTTACCTTTCAATATGTATATTATCATAGAGGTTAGTACTATTCCTACTGACGTGAGGAACAGCAGCGCCCGCCAAATCAGAAGCGGCACGACCGACCGCGTCGTTTGCCAACTACTGAGATAGAAGTCAGTCGGATTGTGATGCTCCAAAGTGAGCATACTCCTCTTCACTTCTTGTACAAAATAAGTCTTTAAAGCACTCATCTTGATATTGTTGTAGTAACAGAAACACAGCACACCCAACGCTATCGATAACACGGAACTGATAATCGATATCGTGCAGACGGTTATCGATGACTTACTTTAAACATTATCTAAACGCGGTGCCAAAATATTTGTTATCGTAGTATGTGCCGTCACTGACATATGTGTGTACACTTTGGGTGTGCTGCAAACGTGTGAGCTACAAGGCAGCAAGCAGAATGAAGATTGTGTCCAGAACTTATATAGGATTTTCCACCTGATATCAAACTATTGTAATGTCCTTTCCTTCCTGATACAGACTAGAGAAAAAATAACTCAAGTGTCTAGTATTTATATAATTAAAATAAAAACTAATGTCAGGGAATGCCGATCTTAATATACTAACATTAACATAATAAAAATGAAATTGTTATCAGCCTAGAGTAATTTAGGCACAGTCACAGTATGTGGTCATATACCCATATTATACCCATATTTTATATATAATATACTAGCTTCTGCCCGCGACTTCGTTCGCGTCAAATTTCTTCCTCGCCGACCCACCCTGTCGCTCGCCTCACCTGCCTGTGCGAGTACATCGTATTCGTGACTTTTTTCTCTTTGCTCGGCTCCTAAGGGCCTTAGCGTGACGATATATAGCCTATAGCCTTTCTCGATAATTGGGCTATCTAACACTGATATCATTTTTCAAATCGGACCAGTAGTTCCTGAGATTAGCGCGTTCAAGCAAACGAACAAACAAACTCTTCAGCTTTATTATTATTATACTACTACTACTACTACTATATAGAATATAGATTTTTATTTGATTTGAAAACATTGGTCGACTGGTTAGTCGGTACAAAGAACTTATCAAACTAAGGGTTAGTATTTATAAAATTAATATGTACAAAACAAATACATAATAAAAAAGAGAAGAGCTCATTGGGCATCAAAAAAACGTCTGCATGTCCGCCGTTGTCAGTGGGATAAGTGCCTAAAAGGCAGGCAGCATTGCCACGATGTATCGCATTGCTGATTTTTGGGGTTTAATAGGCCAGCCATCTGGCCACGTGAAGAGTCGACCAGCTTGGCGATATCCCGAAATACTCTATGAAAAATTGGACCCCAAGGCTAGTGTTTTAATTATTTTACGGAACCTTTACTTTGATGCAGTAAAGCGCAGTAAATAATCTATCAATCTGCCTAGCCTTTTTCCAAATTAGATTGGTTGGCTTCCAGTCTAACCGGATGCAGCTGCATACTAATATTTAACATGGAGTGATTGCCTATCTGACCTCCACAACCCAGTTACTGGGTGATATGACACGTAAGACTGGTTATCGGACTTTCGGGCTTCTGACTATCTGTAACGACTGTCAACGATGCATAAATTACGAGCAGTTGTTGTCATTTAGCACTGTTAATAATATTAAAGTAAATTAAATAAATTTCCTTTGACGATCCTTCCTTTGAAGATCAAACTGTCTTTCATCTCGTATCTAGTAGAAATAATTTATTTCGATAACATACAAGTAAGTAGTATTAATATTACTACATAAATCTTAAAGCTAGGTATCAGAATGAAACATACAGCATCGCTAAAACGAACTAGCGATGAGTGTTTCAGTGATGATAGATTCAGTCAATTTGTTTATCTGTAATAATTATTTGACATTTCATTATTTTGTCCAGATATGGACAGGACTGTGGGTTCTCTGAACCGTTTGGTGAGGGCATCCCTGCAGAGCGTCATGCCGACGACGATGAAGTGGATCACAACGATGAGAACCGCTGATCCCACCGCCAATAGTATAGTGCTGCCAGGTTCTGACCAGTCCAGCATTGGGTATATCCAGGCCGTGCCAAAGCTAAACAAAGAAAATTTTTCAATTTTAGTTATAAATCCTACATAACATCGTCAATGACAACGTCAACAAAAGAAAAAAAAGGGAATGTTTTTCGTGAGGAATTTACTAACTAGATATTAAGTTCTAATGTTACATATACTTATATACATACGTAGGTGTATATTGATAACCAGCGGGGAAATTTCGTAACACACTATTAGAAACAATGAGTTTCATTATGATAGTTCAACAACATGCATTGCGTTATTTAAGTTGTTGAGCTGATATTTTTTTCGAACTTATGAAGCAATGGATTAGCCTGCTTAAAAGCATTCAGATTGAGATTGAAAGTGTGTTACGAATTTTGGATGCTGTAAACTTTTGTGTTTTGTTTCTTTTTGGAATGAAAGTATTTAAAATCAATGCGTTCTTTTGATTGGTAATGGTATTGAAGCTCTCAATTGTAGTTTGTCTTTACTCTTTCTCGTTAGCATAGTTCCTTACAACAGTCCTAACAGTTGTTTTAGGATTTTCCAATGATTCTTTATAAATAATTTAGGTATGGTACTCACGGACTAAGCCCACCGGCGAAGTAGTAAATGATGCTGAAGAGCATATAGACAATTCCAAGGATGAGGGGGATGTAGAAGTGCATCAGCCTGGTGGGGTGACGTGAGGAGATCAGCAGACAGAACATCATCACGGAGTTTATGCCGTGCACGAACACATCCAGCACGGGGTCCAAGGCGTAGTCAGCTTCAACTGAGACAAGGGAGACGAAGAGATGATAAAAATAAAATTGAATTTTGAGAAATTCTTCGTTTAGCTACAGAATTTGTAGAGAGCCTTCGTACTACAGAAACGCGCAATACGGATAATAGTCCGTATCCCCCAAACAGAAAGTTGCCGTCAACATTTCATAAAAATGGGGTGTGGCTGTGCCATGGCCGTGTGTTGTACGTGAAAACGTTTATGTAACGGGTTATATTGTTTCAATAAAATATATAGAATCGATAGATTTTGACGACAGCTGACGATTAAAACGTCTCCGAGCCAAAAGTTATACTAATTGTAAATCTCGATACGCAGCAAAATAACCTCAAAATGGCGGCGCTTCCCCCTCCACCGCACGCGATGCGTCACTGTTCTCGGTTATCGTAATGCATTTTTTGATCCTTTGACTATCCAGTTGTATAACTTAATTTTGGATGTAGAGGATAGATTCGAAACTACAAAGCCAAATTACTGTATCCCCCGATTTTGTTATCATTAGGTTTTTTGGATTGCCCCCGTATGGTAGCAAATTTAAAGACGTATTTACGTCATACTTACAGTTCCAAGCATTTATGTCCTTGTACTTTTAACCAATACGACTAAATACATTAATCAAATTGAAAGTATGAGAGGTAAGGGAAAGAACCCGTTGAAAAGACCAAAAAGGTGTGATCCATCCGATGTCCAATGATTGATTGATTCATTGATTGTTGTGATTTTTTTCTTTTTTTACCGAGTAGTAGGGCAGGTCTATCCTCCGGTGTTGGCTTATCGTTTAATTTTTGGTCATGTATATTCACTACAATAATTTATTTAACGGTAATAATTATTCATCAATTAAAATCTTGGACACCCTATTTTTTAACACACTGCGTACATCGGAACCCGGCCAAACTATCCAAAATGTGATTTTCTGCAATGTAGGGGTCGCAGAAAATCACATTTTAGACCTGCCTTACTACTTTGGTCTAACAGTGAGCAAAAATGAACGCTCTGTTTTTGTTTTACTGGAGTATCTGAAATTGGTTGAACAGTAGATACTTATTTTACATTTTACATCCAAATCAACACGCCTACTGTGCTGGCAAATCAACTGAATCAGCATTCCATAGCGTAGTTTCACTCATACGAAATGCTCTTAAAGCTAAAAACCCAACCCTAGGCGCCTTCATTGATATAGAGGGTGCTTTCGACAAAACAAACTTCGTCAGCATCGAACAGGCACTTGCCACGCACGGTGTTGCACGAACACTAATAGAATGGATTAATAACAGGTTGAAATACCGTGCTATTCAGTTTACCGTGAACACCACCACACGAGGTATCGTGAGTAGAGGCTGCCCACAGGGTGGGGTGCTGTCACCACTACTGTGGAACTTAGTCGTAAATGAGCTCATCGCAGAGCTCAACGCTAGCAGTCTGTACTCGATGGGATACGCGGATGACATAGCAATTCTAATCTCGGGGAAATTTGAGAGCATCTTGTGCGATCACATGAGAAGAGCCTTCAAAATAATCGAGAGTTGGTGTACGAAACACGAACTATCGGTAAAACCCTCGAAAACAGAACTAATAATGATCACCAACAAAAGAACCCTGGGACCCCATAGGCTTCCAAAACTTTTCAATACAGAATTAACACTTAAAGATGAAGTCAAGTACTTGGGGGAGTTCCTCGACAGCAAACTGCACTGGAACAAGCATCTTGACTACAAACTTAAAGCACAATTGCACTCTACCAATGCAAAAAAATGTTACGAAAAACATGGGGGCTTTCTCCAAAGATCACTCTGTGGCTATACAGAGCGGTAATCAGGCCAATGTTGGCTTATGGCGCTCTGGTTTGGTGGACAAGGACTGAACTCTCGACAACCATAACCAGACTACAGCGCTTCCAACGACTGGCCTGTTCGGCTACCACTGGCTGCATGAGAACCACCCCAACAGCAGCTTTGGAGATAGCCCTACAATTAACTCCCCTTGATCTACACATACAGCAGGAGGCGGCGCTAGCTGCCATCAGGGCAATGCATCTGGGCAAATGGGGCAATAATCTTACCAGCCCACACGCAAAAATCCTGAACCGGGCGATTGAGTACCAGCCGCTCATCGCTGCCCCGTGTGATAGAACACCAAACCAACCTATATGCAACAAAACCTATATCATACAAACAGTAGAGGAAGAAAGGGATCAATCAGGAACCAATGAAGTGCGCATCTACACTGACGGCTCAAAAACACAAAACGGTTCAGGTGCTGGTATACACTCCCTTGACCGCAACCTTAACTTTCACTTACCGCTAGGCACACACAGTTCAGTCTTTCAATGTGAATGTGTTGCTTTAACACAAGCCGCAACAGCAGTAAAGCGCTTAGGCATCCGGAACTACGGCATTAAATTCCTATCCGACAGCCTATCTGTGCTCAAAGCTTTAGAAAACAAACAAACCAAGAAGAAACTAATTTTTGAGTGCCATCTAGCCCTAGAGAGTTTTTCGACGTCCAACCGTATTACCCTCCAGTGGATCAAAGGGCATAGTGGATCCTTAGGCAATGATGCCGCAGATGAACTTGCGAAGAGAGGCTCTGATATGAAAGTGCTAGGCCCGTACCCACTTCTCCCCCTGCCTTTCTCACAATGTCGAGCGTGGATTCGCCAAAGGTCGACCGAACTCCATAACAACAGATGGTTACGGGCAACAGACTGTAGACAGCCAAAATTGGCTATACCCACACCGCGATTAACCAAAAACCTTCTCAGCCTGAGTAGAAATAACCTTAGAATAATAATAGGAACAATTACGGGCCATAACACCCTTAAGGCTCGTGCAGACTAGCGCGACGCGACGGTCGCGTCGCGACACTCGTAGAACAATTTCTATGAAAACTTAATGGAAATTGTTCTACAAGTGTCGCGTCGCGCTGTCGCGTCGCGGCTGTTTGAAGAAGCTTTTAACAACATCTTTTTAACATAAGCGCCACAGATAGCCCATTTTGCAGAGGCTGCCTTGACGCCTCGGAATCAGCCAACCACGTCATCCTGGAATGCGAGGCCGTGGCTTCTCAACGTGAAGAAATCCTCGGAACAGTGAGGTCGCTCCGCGAAGCCTGCGAATCTCCCAGGAAGCCTCTGTGCTTCTGGGCGGAGCTAGGCTGGCTCTGTTAGCCAGAATCCCCTCGCACAACGGACTGAATGGGAGTCTACGTGCGGAAAAGGGAGTCCCATCATCATCATCATCATCGTCATCATCATCATCATCATCATCATCATCGTACTTATTTCATTTAAGTAACCTTATTTGAAAAATTCTGGCTTTAAAAAGAAAAATTGAAAATTGGTTGTAAGTAACTGATTTGTGTCTTTGCTATTAATGCTGAGTTCGTGTGTTGATGACCTTTTTACCAACTACCTACAAATGTACCAACATCGGTACATGGAATACATGTAGAACCCTTCTAAACACGTGTGTGTAGGTGGTACATTCAAAATTTATTTAGTTAATTAATACAACACAATCTACATCGGTACTTTTGCCATAGAAGTTGCACAACTGCAACGTTTTATAAGAAATCAGTCGGCGTGAAAGGTTGCCTTTAGCTATTTGTAACATAACTCTGATGATTTTGAAAAATAATTGGAGCACTCACTCGTCATGTCAGTGAGCATGGTCCAGTAGAAGGCTGTGATGAAGAATGCTATAGAGATGGTGGCGTTGAAGAATGTCCAGTACAGTTTCACCAGCGTTGATGGACTCGAATCTGAAATCATGGAGATGATAGGATTCTATTACTGTCTGTGGCTGCAAATGCACCACAAATTACGCACATTTGTGTTTTGTTTGTTTGAAATTTCAGGTCAACAGAACCACCCATATAGTTATTGATACAAGTGGCCGAAATTCGACCATAATTAATTAAGAAAAAAAAATGCTTTCTGCACTCTTCCTCCATATAAACTATAACTGTGCCTTTCTGAATACTCCTCCGTCCGCGTAATTTTCGTAAAAAGGGGTAGGTACAAAGTTTCGGCTTCACTTCTTATAAAATAAATAAATATATGAATGAATGAATGAATAAAATTACATGGATCACCTTTGTTTTCTTATATTGACCGGTAAATATTTGAATTCGGTGTAGTTTAGCCACAATTATGGTTTTTGTAGTCTCGTAGCGACGGCGTAGCTTCATAGCTCGGTTGGTAAATAATACTTCTTACTTCATGTGATTTTCAGTGTCTTATAGTACCTACTTTAAAAACCTTCGATGTATGGTCCGGGAACGCATAGTGAGGAAACTGCGTCTATTAAATGGTATGAAATCACCAACACTCACATAATACCTAAGGATGACTATCAAGGGTTCATTTTTATGCAAGGATAGGCGTACATCCCATATGTAATAAATTATGGGCTATTTACCCCTGAATATTTCCCAGTATTTTTATCAGTTTTCTGTAGGTCTATTAATAACAGCGTGCGTAAATCTAAAGTCCAAACAATAAATAGCGTGTTTTAATTGTTATGTCGTCTAGTTTGATCTGTTCCTTAATTGGTATGTTTATCTCGTGATTATCTAATGCAACCATATGCAACGACTGAAGTTGTATTTATTTCTTTATTTAAACTTTACGTACACAAAAAAGTTACAAATAGGCATTCTCTACCAGCAACCAAGGGTGGAGAAGATATTAGACGGCAGGTGCTTTTGCACTCTTTCTACCTGTATAAGTAATAATAATAAACGAATAAAATGTGTAGTATTTCTCAGATAACAAGTATTAGCATTTTCCCAAATTGTTTATTGATAAAACTATTCGACTGTTAATCGATTTGGATACAGTCCTTGAGTAGTGCTTTATACGATAACGTTATTTCACGTAGAGTATGTAGTTTCCGTGCTAGATAATTTAAATAATCGTTGCTAGGACTGTGTTTCATTTGTGTATAAACATCATTCTAGGTCTTTTTAACGTTGTCTATTTTTGCCATTTACTTAGACAGAAGTCTGAAAAGTCTTGTGCTGGGATTATTAGCGGTGTGCGTGTTTAACAGAGGGCCTAGTGTGAGTTTTATTTAACTATCTCGAACAAACGCTTCAAGCGCGTTCGGCGCTCCGATTGGTCCGTCACCAATTCAGCGCCAGTCGGAGTGCCGAACGCGCTCGATGCGTTTGATCGAGATGGTAAAATGAAACTCACACTAAGGTATCTGATGTATGAACGTAAACGAGGCAAAAGGAGTATGTAAGAATCGACACAGGTAGCGAAGGCAACGAAGGCGTGTGTTTATTTTATGTAGGTATCCTAAAAGAAACCCCAATGTTAGAAATACCCGTATCGTACCCCGAGTGTAAGTATAGGTGACACAAAAAATTTCCTCTTAGAACTTTACTTTGTTTCGACGAAAATATTTAAGGCCCGATTACACTTACACACAGCGTCAGTATGTGGTAACCCCTCAAGTTTTAAAATGTAACACTGCTACAACATTGAATTCCTTACGAATAATCTAAAGAGTACTTCGAAAAGAGTTTATTGTATCGACTTGGATTCGAACCATCGGATCACCGAGCGTCGTTATACTCATACCGGCAGTATGACAAACTAGCCAGTGAGCCTATATGAATTGCGATGAAATTGTCATCGACTATCGTACGAGCCACTTTATCTTTAGGTCTCTGTCTAATCGCTAGACTATGTTATTTGAGGTTATCCATTAATTTAACTTACTTACGTTTTCTTTATAAAATTAATCCCTCCCTCATGTTATAACTACAACGTTTGCTGTATACGTTCATTTAAAACGTCTGTATGCAGAGACGACATGACAGATCACGTGCCATTATGTCAATCTAAAATATTTCTAGCGCTTCCTATTATATCGTTTGCGTTAAAAAGATTTCACTGGTCCAGGGACCCGTTTCGGTCAGTTGGCAAAATATGTATAGTAATCTCTAAATTATCAAATGAAATTGTAAAATATAAATCTTTGTAGTAAAATGAGATCAAAGTTTTATTAAATAGCAATAATAAATATTAAGATGTGATCACGAAAGTATAAAATTTTTCTTGATTTTTAAATTCTTTACAAATATTACTAAAACAAAATAGAAAAATACTTTATATAAAAAAATGTGTGTTGGCACACATTGTAGAAGTGAAAATTCAACGGACAAATGGAAAAACGAATCGCAATAAAATTTTAACTTGAAGTTACGGGCAAATTGTTAATGTAATTGTCCAATTTGAAAACCTGCCCGTAAAACTTCAAGTTTCACTTCTACTATATGTCCCAGTACACATTTAATTTCCGCACGTTATAATCAATGAAAGATACAATCGGCTTATGGTAACTAAAATATGATGTAAAAACTTGAGATTCCAATTTATTAATAAATCTTGCCACTGCCGCCTCTCAACTCGCGTTATATCGTCTACCCCCTCCACGCGGCCGTCACCCTTTTTCGTTACAGAAAAATTCTAATACCCGTCTATATAGAAGTTTCACTTCAGAAAAAATTGCATGACAAAAACACATTTCGTGCCCAGGATTTGAACCTCTAATCTTAGGTAAGCGGTCTTGAAACCTCCGTTCTAATTAAACTTTGTATGACTTTTCGTAAATGTTAACCATATTCACTAAAACAATACAGTAAATTAGAATAAAATGGTTTTGCAAAATACAAAAAGTAACTTGGGCCTAGCACGGATTTGAATGCACATATCTTTTGTAGGGGTAACCACTTAATGGAGCTGTGTGTACCACATCCACACCACATCGCAGCGACAAAGTGTGGGCGAGCAATGGTTACGTGTGAATAGTATCGCTGCAGGTTTTTGTCGTTGCGTTGGAGTAGCTTCTCGATGTGGTTACGTTGCGGTTGTGGCTAGTGTCTGCAGACAGGCAGATCGACTCCGGCTTTCGTAGATGCAGACGTCAATGTAATGTTGTCTTTGTGATGCGGTTGGGTCGTGCGCGGCCTCGCTAGTGGTTACGCTGAGGCTGCGACTTTGCTTTGACGTGGTTGGTATCGCCCACATGGTTCATTTTGAAGGCAGTGTTACGTGTGAATAAATGATTGATTTTCAAATAAATTATTGCCCATCCACGTTTTGTCGTTGTGGTGTGGTTGGTGGTAGTGGTACGTATGATCGAGCCCTTACATCTCAAGTTTATAGGTAGGTACCTATTTAGGACGAAAATGTTAAGAATCACAATTAATCACATTGACTTAGGTAATGCTTAATTAAAGATAACGTAAAACTATCGTGATTAGTCATTGTGATTATTTCAATTTTATCAGCTCAATGAATGTAATCCACGTAATCTACAATATCTAGAAATAGTGAAAATTATCAATATGATTCATTTTTTAAGAGCAAACTCCAATTTTATAATGTATTTCCTTCCCTCACTTAGTAACGACATGACGACGAAGCCCCAACGAACAAAAGCACACTATATCGGGAAGTTTGGGTAAAGTAACCACACAGCAGTTCTAACAATTTCACATCGATAGCGCCTTTGTGACGGAACAGTAAGTTTTTGTAGACTTGCTACTGACGTGTAGTTGACTGTACCAACATCGGGCCATCAACTTCATGTATTGGTACTGGTCTGCAGTGAACTTAACAATTGTCATGTCAAATAACTGAACCACGAAATGATAGTTAAGTATAATAGTTAAATATATTTAGGTTTTCTTGCAAATATTAAAAACTGATCTGAGACAACAGCACTAAACGTCAACTCTTATGTGTGGATAGGTATTTCATGCACACATAGCTTAATTGTTCCAAACAGAGGAGTTAAAAGGAAAATTCGCTGAAAAACCTACTTATAACTGGGTTTCCTACTTTGTGATTTCCTAAAATACTATAGTGAGAATGTTTAAAAACCCAGTTTTAGATAAGGGATACACCTACTTATTCTAAAACTGGCTTTAATTTCGTAAGGGGAAAAAGACAATGAGATTAATTAAACTCATTTGTTTTATGTTATCGTTACAAAATAATAGACTTACCCGGTCCCTTGAGAAACTCCACGACGGAAACAATCCACGCCAATGCTGAAGATATGGTGTTAAAAACCAACCCCCAATGTGTCATGAAAATAAACCAGTGTCCAAATGACATCTGTGCCTGAGTCATGAGGACCATCGAGGACACTAGAATACCTAAACATCCTATGAATATTAAAGTTCTTATAAACAATAACGGCCAGCAAGAACGATTCCTTTGCCAACTACTTAGGAAAAAGTCTGACAAATCTTCATGTTCTAATGAAAACATGTGTAGTCGAACCTCCTTTTTGAAATATCTTTTAACTTTTTCCATTTTTCGCAATTATTATTTGAGCTAATTTATCGAGACGGTATCGAGCGAGCGTGACAACTGTGGACTGCGCACAGGCGCGGGTGCTGTTATCTCTGATTACTTCGTGATTTGTGATTGTGTGCCATCGGTGATCCATCCATACATTTTACTAGATAACAATAGAAATATGACGTCTTGATTACATTAAAACCTTAGTCAATAAAAAAGTGAAGGAAGGCATTAGTGCAACATCCTTTTGCAAGTTTATAGGGAGGTGCGTCATCACTGTCCACAGTTATTTGTTCTTAAATATGGGCTTCTCATACTAAATTATAATTATACAGCTTCACCTCATAGGGGAGACGTTTACTACGATTGACCAAACTGATGCACTGACAAAACAAATCTCAAATCTAATTTTATCTTATCTCTCAATAAAAATATTATGGATTATTTATGCAGTCAGTAGCTAACCTTTCCTTTCCTGGGGGTAAATAATATCTCTTAAACACATTAAAATATTTATTAAACTGGTTTTATAACGTCATTTAGACTTTAAACGACAGAATTCTCTTCAGAAAGTATAAAAGGCAAATAGCCTACTTACAAATCTTAAATAACTAAAATCACAGTGCGCTTTGATTATTAAAGAATAAATGTGTTATTTACCTTTACAAGTATAAAATGAGGATCATAAAATTAAACATTATTTTTACGATTTTGTAAAAACATACTCGTAAACCATTTCCACGATTTACAAAATTAGTTAGTCTTTTTAGCGCTAATTAAGTACATTAATATACCATTACAATAATATACCAACACATTTCCCTTAAAAAGTTCAAACTTCCTAAGATTTTCATTTCGTTAAATTATATCACATTTTAATACACTATCCACACCCAGAATAGTTTATTTACATTCACACATTCTCAATTGAGGAAACCCTTACAAAGAGAAGTTGTCATACAGCCTACCCTTGTGAGGTGTCACGGCTAGTGTTGCTAGAGGGATTAGGCCTAGCAGACATTATTAGGTCAGTGTGTGTTGTGTTATGGTGTGAATGCATCGTTGTAGACTCCTGCGGGTTCTGCGAGGCGTCTCTTGGCAATGGCGTCTCGTGCCGCGGCGATGCCCACAGTCAGCAGGTGCATGAGAGCGAGGAACAGCGCTGTCAGTGTGATCACCACCATCGTCTGCTTCGGCTTAGACCAGTCCACCACGGGGTAGATGAAGGGGTTACCCCATCTGAAAGATACCATGACTTGATTAACGGTTTTATGTAAATAAGCAACTTCAAATCAATACGAGTTATCTGTGGATATTATGGCCCATTTTTTTCGATAAGCTGATAATGGATGGATTAACTAAATCTATAGATAAGCTTGTTTGCGATTTCCGGTACAAAAAGTTCTACGTATTAATTCGTGATAAATAGCTACAACGTCAACAATACGTTGTGGCTATCTAAAGTATTCTAAAGCTTTCTACGGCACTGTAGACACCCAAACCACTCGGGCTTACAATCAAGGTTACAAGATAGTTAAAACTAAACCAAAACCGAGAGCTTTAATTGCGCAAGACATCAAAAACGATACTCAAGGTATCCATGATTTAAAACTTAAATATCACACAGCACGACCTCGTCTTATAAATTTAATAGATGTATTTTGACTTAGATATTAGTTATATTTACATTGAACTTTATGTAATTATTCGTGCTTAATTTAATAAGTAGGTTTATAAAATAAAGTTCATGTATAAAGCTTTATTGTCTACTTAAGTAAGTGCAGTACGACCATTGGTGGTTAATGTGTGTTAGAAGACCTCTTTTTGGATAGGGATCTCGATTTCAGTACAGATACTATCTCAGTCCAAACACTGAGCAAGGTCGTTCTCACGGTGTGAGATTTATTTGATCTCTTAAGTATGTGTCTTTTGCAGTAGAAATTAAAGTATGGGTTGTTAAGTAAATAGTACCGAATTCTTTAAGAGCAGTGGTGACTCAGTGATATCGGAGTTCGAACCCAGGTAGGCACCTTACTTTGTGTATTTAATTTCATTACCACTGCTCTCAAACGGTGAAGGAAAATATCGTGAGGAAACCGGCTGTCTTAGAACCAAAAATTCGAAGACATCCACCTACCCGGACTGGGCCCGCGTGGTGGATTACGGCCCACTCTCATAGAGAGGAGGGCTGTGTCTCAGCAATGGAAAAATTATAGGCTGTTTATGATGACGTAATTTTTTATTAAATTATCTATACCTACTTTGTATACTTATCTCAAAATTCAAAAGAAAGGTATAGTCAGTGGATGTAAATTGGTGACACTTATTTTATATGTATTTTCCAAATTTTGTGGTCGAACTGTTAATCAAGATAGAGTGTATTTCTCAAAGTCATGGACAACTCATAATTTTGTGACATTATGAACACAAGTAGAAATGAAATAAGTGTGTCGTGAATTTTTAATGAGAGTTAAAATGTAGAGCTATGCCATATCAATCTAAAATATCAAAGGAACATCAAGGGTAGTGCGTAAATAAGTTCAGTTCGATGCACATAAGTCTGTATTTCCATGTATATACACATACATTAAATGAACTCTTTATTCAGCAGCTAGACCGACGTTTGCAAAGTTCAGAAAATAATTCTGATATTTATGCCTCTTTATTTGTTTTACGATGACATTGAGTGCACTGATCTTTGTTTGCAAAGGGCTTTGTTGGTATTTAGCAAACACTTCTAGAGTACATACTTGGGTACATGTTTGCGGTTTTGATAAATATAGCCAAGGCTTCACATGCGTATCGTTGGAGTACGGCGCGGCGGGCGGCGCGAGCGCACAACTCTGTGGTCGTTCACATTTATGTGAGTACCGTGCATGATATTTGTATGAATAAGTATTATAATTGGCGTGTACGTTTGGTAACAAATAGTCTCTGTTATTTAATTGATTATACTATAGATGTAGAATCATATTAGTTTTCAATAAGGTATACAGGTATTCAGCTGCAACCGGTTAGACTGGAAGCCGACCCCAACGTAGGTGGGAAAAGGCTAGGCAGATGTTGATTAGCTTTCACTAGATATCGGATATCAAAAGAGTTTTCATTTATTTTCATCTGTAATCATACCAGGGTCGCGTCGGGCATCTAGGCAGGCCGTATAGATCTACAAATAGATGTCACACATAACATATCATCACGCCTGTATTCCCCGAAGGGTTAGGCAGAGGTGTACCTACAGGATAAGTTTTATCCAGTGCGCAAACTGTAACTATGAATTCAGCATATCATTCTAGACCCTCAAAGTAGAAAAATCAGCTGTTCCATAAATTTTGACGTGTAGGCATTGCACTTTTCTGTAAAACAGCTGATTTTTTTCCCGAGCACAAATCTAGTCTCCGGACTGCTACTAGAAAATTCCAGATGGAAAAACCAAATAACACTGCCCGACGCGAGAATAAATTGAACCCAAGGGTGGCTGGCACACAGGCAACTGAAGAAACAGGTGGGGTTTAGTCAGTAAAAGTCTGCCACGCCCTCCTTCTCCACCCAGAGCGGGAGAGGTTATTTGATGATTTCCCACCCTCAAAAAAAAAGACCTAAAGCTCAGTAGTAGCATTTACGATCAGCGAGGACTTTCTTGAATATTATTAAAACTAAACATTCATTGGTAACGCTCACGGGGGCATCTTAAAGAGTGTGTTCTCCTAAGTTTGCATGTATTCACCAATACCTCATCTTATCATCAAATTCACAGTTTCACACTCAACTGTGTTTTATTGTGCGCGTGGGATATAAACATCACATTTTCATTGTTGTTCTCCTATTCACAGGTCAGTTGGGAAATAGGCGGTAAATGAGTACCGACCGGATACTTAACCTGAGATCATTGTATTTACTTGTATCATTCCCGAAAATCGTGTGTGTTTCTCACGTGGCGCAAGCGCAGCTTTTTGTAACTAACTTTTCAAACTACTAGGTGAATAGATACGAATAGTTTTACGTTCCTATACGATTTATTGCGATTATATTTTATTGTTAGTTGTTTTATTTACGAGTGGGCCATGATGCGTTTATGGAGGAAATATAAAATTAAATGGTTTCCTCTCCTCTTCTCTTAACTCTTGAGAAATAGGGACAGAAACATAATAATGTTCGCCCATCATCATTGGAGAACAAATCTAGCAGAATTTATCTGATGTAGTAAGATATCTAGGTAGGGACATAACTTATCTGAACGCAACTGACAACTATATTTATAGAGGTATTCAGTAACATCTCCGCACTGTGGATGTCCTCACTTCATAAACATAAAACCAATATGTGTAGAGGTACGAGTATGTCATGTCATGCGAATGTACAAGTTCTGCATACTAATCTAAGGTTTTTTGGAATTGTTTGTTTCCTTGTTTTATTGTCCCCGAAATCGGAAACAAGGTAAAGCATCTAAGGTAACATCAATTCGTACAAATGCGTCACCTCTTCCATCGGCCTTGCGTATTATGGCGGTATATTTTGTGCTCAATGGAGAATCTTTGGCATATCAAAGATTTCTGCAATAAGTTTACGTTGGCACGAAACTACATTTTGGAAGGGGCGACTAGAATCAATTCTATTTTACACGCTTTTACGACTCCTTTGGACTTGATTTTGACCCACTTATAAACGTTCAGATTTAATTTAAACTTTGTAGACTTATCGAGGACCGATGACAATTCAATAATTAAAAAAAAACCCGAAAAATAAACTGAAAAATCACGCTTTTAATAGTTTTTTAGTATTTTAAACTATTATTTAAAAGTATATGTTGACGTTCAAAAGTGCATTTATAGTGCCTATTTGAAATAAATGCTTTGACTTTTACTGTGACTTTGACACGGACGTAAATATATCGCTGCGAGATTTATCGTGCACTGGATCATCATCGCACTGCTCAGCGCCGAGAGTTGAAAATCGAACAGTGTGTTTTTTGACTGTTGGTGTCTCTATGCTAGGTTCAACACCACGAGTTGAAAATCCAATTTACGATACAATCCCGCCACGACATTTTTACGTCCGTTCGACATGGTCTATCTGATGTCATTCCACATAATACTTATGAACTTGAATATTATGCTCGACTGGGTGACCCTCGACCTCTCGCCGCACTGGGTACAGTCACGTGTCAGTTAGATGTCGAGGCTCTAACGTTACGACATTACAACAAACAATCTCCGATCCGGCGGAACAATCAATTAGAACATTATTTATTTTGATCTTGAACTTTTACGTTGATTGATGTAAGCGTAGTAATGTTACTACGCTTGCATCAACGAGAATGTCTGATTTGAGAGATTTGTCTGTAATTATATAATGTTAGAGCTTGATCATGTTGGTCTAGTGGTCGCAAGCGCTACTGCTGGTTCTAGGTTCGGTTCGGTTCGGGTCGGCAAAGTGTTATTGGTTTTTATGAAGTTTTTCAGTAGCGTTCCAAAGTCTGGACTCATGCCGAACGCATTACATGGGCATAAACAAAAACTCGCTAATTGTGAGTGTACTTTATAGGTACAGCTATGCGTAGTCCTTTGGGCGGAATAGAGACGTGACGTGGTGTAGAGCTAATATTTCCACAAAAGGAGTTATTACTTTAACATTTGAATAAATATTTTATGTATTACAAGAGTTCATAACCTTCTGGAGATTGCATTAATGTCGTCAAAACACTTGTTTATTTCTATTTTAAGACCAAATTGAGTTATTATGTAGATCGTGTGTGATTTCGTCATGTCAAATAATGTTTATCTAATACTTGTTAAGGTCTTTTGAACGTAGCATTGATCTATAAATTGGTGTGAAGATATCCTTCACACATGTGAACGCGGCTAACTAGACGGACCGGCCAGATAATGGAGTGTAAATAGAAACTACTTAATTATTACTTGGTTGCATACATTGACGTGCAAACGGAAACATGTCTACCTTAGGGGCAGCGTAGATATTTTTCGACAGTTCTACTGTTTCATAGAAAAGTGGGCCTACGCGGAAATGTTGGAATAGAGGAGCAATAAAAAAAAAAAAATCGACGAAATATCTCGTTGCAGGGAGTCCTGCACCAAGTACTGAATCCATGAGAACATGTGTCGCGTCGATGTCCCTGCCACCCGATATAATGTAAATAGGCACATCATCATCATAATTTCAGCCGAATGACGTCCACTGCTGGACAAAGGCCTCCCCCAGGCTCCTCCACTTCGACCGGTCTTGTGCTTCCCAAATCCAGCGGATTCCCCCGGCCTTCACAAGGTCATCGGTCCACCTTGTGGGAGGCCTAGCTATTACTCCCCTTCCTCCTAGCTATATCAAATAGGCTTTTATAAATAGTTTTACTCGGAACGATTGATCCAACCTCGGCCCCCGATATGTTCCACTTATATTCCAATGTTAAATCATTACCGGAATTTCAAGGGTTCTTAAGGTTATAATTAATGTCTGATTTTGATATATAATACATTTATTACGGAACAACTAGCTCTCATTGTGCTAAGATCGCTTATTCACCCAAGCATTCTACCCAAGCATTCATTGTCAGATCCAGGTTGTGACTGAAGACAGTATAACATGAGCGGTTGTCTGGCAAGATTGGTCAGATGCTAGAAGTAGTAAATATGGTACTCACGGGTCTTGTCCGCCAGCGAAGTAGTAGATGACACTGAAGAGCATGTAGGCACCAGCGAAGTACAGCGGCTGCATTATGTGCATCAGACGTGAGGGGTGTGCTGAGCAGATCAGCTCCACCAGCATCACCGCTGAGTTGACCCCGTGCAGCATCACGTCCAGGACTGGGTTCGGCGCGAAGTTTATTGTTTTGGCCGCTGGAAAACGTACAACACGATTGTTTAATGAGTAGAAAATCACATTTTTTTGTTAAACGGCCTTTCGTTATCGGTAAAATTGGCCATATCGACTGCTGGAAACATTCGTGATTGTAATATATATTTTATGGTGTGAAAGCCAGTGCATGTATAGCCATTACGGAAACCAGAAGGTATTGACCCTCTTGTTCGGAGTGTTCGTGTTGACCCTATGGCAACATTCACAGTCGCTAATGCTGCCGAACGGTCACGAGCATAATATCTATATTAGATGCTCGGCAGTGGCGGCAATGATATCTGATTTCATGATTTATCCATTAATATGAGACGGCAAATATTTGTAATAATTGTGTCTTGCCAGACAGTTTTGGTGTTCCTTTGATGTCACGTATTTATGCTGCCACTTGTATATGCCCTTCTATGAATGATTAAAATTACCACATTTGTTTGCCGTCATATATTAATGGATGAAACATGAAATCATATATTATTGCAGAGTTGTTCAAATTACTATTTTTATGTTCATGACTGCATACAGTCTAATCTAAATCTACAGGGATGAATATAAACTAGGTACAAACACGCTAGTTTCAAACCAATATCGAGGTCGAGCAAAAGATGCGTGTGCGCAATGATCTAGATTAACGATCTTTAAAGTATATACTTCTGTTCCGAGCCGTTTTGCTCCCTCCGTGCGTTTTAGATCGCACATCGACAGAGTAACGAAAATGTTTAAAATGATGGACAAGTATAAAATCTTTAAAGGTAATTAAAACAATAATTGCGAACATTTAGTAAACTTTAAATGAACACTATTTCGTAACTGTCAATCAAATATTATCAACGCTTACTTCGATGCAATCGCTGTACATTTTCAAAATTATTCTGTTTGTAGAGACAGTTAGGTAGTTGCAAGCAAGGTCGATACTGGTTTTCGAGTTCTAACTCGATAGTTAGCCCGATGGCTATCGTCAGATATTGCTAACAAATATCTGGTAAAATTTAACCCACTATTTGGAAAATTATTCGGTAAAGGTACTAAAATAATCATCGGTCGGTCGGGGTGGGAAACCGCCTAATAAAAAAATTTGAATTACGACGGGTGCTTCCGATGCTTAGCGAGATTTTTTTACAAGTTAAGTAAGTTAATGGATAAAAGACGTTTGCAACTTACAAGGCCTCAAGATCCCCCAGTAGAACACGGTGACGAGAAAGGCGACGGGAATGGTGATGTTGTAGAGAATCCAGTAGGTCTTCACGTACCATGGCAGGCCGAACGTTGCATCTGTAGATCATAAATCAAAGCAATCGAAAAGGGTACCTTGAGCACTGATTATAAGAGATATTCAAATGTCGATAGCTGCTTCAATGTCAAAGTGTCTAAGTTTGGAATTTAACGAAAATGTTTCTAATTTTGGAACGAGGTGAACTAAAACCGCTAAATTTTGACGTTTATAGATATTGGATATGCCATAAAAAACTACTACCGTTTACCACATTACTGGTAAACGTATTGGCCAATACCAGACTTATCATGCGGCTTGTACACGACTTTAACTTTCCGGTCATCAAAGAAGCCTACGAACTACGAATGTATAAATTCGGAATGTAATGTTCACATCTTCCGCTAACATTGGTCGCACGGTGCTGGCGGCACCGGAACATAACTAATTCGTCCGCTCCACTGTAGAATGTTATTCATGACCTCCATAAAAATGGTTAACATTATTACAAATGTATTAGTTTACATATACAGGTACATGAACTGGTTTATTTAAATATGCGTAAAGATAGTGTGTTATATAGAATGAGTGAGTGATAGTGAGATAATGTGGAGGCAGTATGTTATGAGACCTCACGCGTCCGGCGCAAGGTCGGGCGGCCGCATTACTACGTGATCCTCTCCGTAGCCACGTGCCACATATTATTCTTTGACGTGACACGAACTGGCCCCCATACATGCTTTAAAACAATAAACCATCTCCTTAAAAACTGTTTCAATCAAGGTTTAAAATCAATCGGGCAAACGTAGAGTCATCACTGATTGTTTGTTTTCAAGTAGTGTATGTTTGATAACATACCTACGTGCGGTTTTATCAGAACTAGTATCATACACGAGTCTAGATAAACAGAGAACATAAATAGTAAAAGCGTACCAATAGGTCTTATAAAGTAAGCATTTGCTGATACAGCAGTAGCGAAGCCCGTAGTGAGAACGATTAGTAGGAAACCCCAATGCGTTAGGTATATGAACCAGTAGCCAAAATGTGTGTTCAGTGTTAAGGGCACAGCGATAGACGCGAGCAGCATGCACGTCGACAACAGGAAGAGGAAACCCCTGAGCAGGAGGAGCGGCGCGGCCGACCGGTTGCCTTGCCAGGAGCTCACGTAGAAGTTGCTCGGCGACGGGTGCTCCAGCAGGCACATGCGCCACCCGCACTGCGCCCGCGCACATTTGCCGCACAGCATGGTTCACTACCACTGAACACTTCGCACCTCACCAACACTAACAAAGAACACTGTACACAATCACTCCTAACCGCATTTCCAGACGGTCTTTGTTCTGCGCGTGATCGCATTGATCCTTCACTATTATAGATTGCAATGATAACCTTAATTTTATCAGTTCAGTGCTTGCAGCGTTAAATAGGACCGATCGTGTACATAGTTAGTGATAAACTAAGCAGTGGAAATGTGCTGCAAGCACTGAAGCGTGAGGACGGCTGATCTTGTAATAGCACTGTCTGTAATGAACTTGTTCCTTATTGGATCGTCAAGGTCTTGCGACATAGATTTTTAATAGCTTCTTGCAATGCAATACCGATTTTTTGCACCCAGTTAACCTATTTTCAGCATAATCGTGTCTTATATTAACTAGCCGTTCTTTTAAACAACGATGTTTTTGTGGATTAATTTATCAGTAACGCGGTTAACGTCAGAATGCTAGCGATAAATTGTTAGCTAACGGTCCTAAATTTTTTACACATTCCCCCCGCCACACTGAATTTTTTTCCTGTATCGTGTGTTTGTGGACTAAAGTTATGTATGTAACTAGCGTATTCTCAAAACTTAACTTTTTGATTAAATTGTAATATAAATTAGTAATCCAATTACATAAGTACTTGTAAAAACCGCAGGATTAAGTGATACGACCACTTTATGATAGATGTGTTTGTTTTGATGACGACACTGCATGTGTTTGTGTCTATGCAGTAAATTGTGGAAAATACTTCTCGGGTTGTTCTTATCTTTTGTTTGATCAAGATCTAACCTTCCCACGATCCAAATTATACTATATACTACCTTGTAACAATGTTAATTAATTTTTGTTATTTTTAATTATGGCAATAACAATGAACTTGCACAAGAAATGATTATAAAACATAATTATGTATCTACTTATTCATTTAGTTTAAAAATAAGTGATAAATTTATAGATTCCAGAGAGTCCTTTGATAGTTATACTCGTAGATTCCAGAGAGTATTTTTCAACATTAAAATGTTAATGACATGCAAAGAAAATTCAATAGCTCACAATGGAGGAAATGTGCGTTGTGTATGATGTACCAATGCTTTGTTTAAGCTAGTTAATCAAGATTTGATCATAATAATACAGATAAAATTTCTAGTTTAGTAGTTTTCTTTTGCGAAAGATTCATGCACGCGTGACTAAGTCGGTGGCGTGAATCAATTATACGATACAAGAATGTTGTAGTTGTCAGGCTATCGAGTGCAGGTACCTGCTGGACTTGCACCAGCAACAGCCACCGTCGGCCAGGATGCTATGTGAAACACGAGGTGGAGCAACCACCGCCATTAGTGACGCACCACCGACCGGCTCGGAAGACGACCATTACAACTTGATTAGCAGATACAGTAATTAAAATGCAACAAAGTGCTTACCTGTTAAGCCTCTACGTCCTATGGCCACGAATATCCCGAATGATGATTCCAGTACTATAAATGCCAGGCCCCAGTGAGTCATGTATAGGAAGAACTTTTCTGTTGGGCCCCAGAAGTATGAGATGGACCAGAACAGGACGATCACCGCCCACACGAGGATGGGCACCCTCCAGTACAGAGGGGAGATCCTTCCGCAACATGATCGTGTGAACGGTTCACTTGTCTCATTTTCCTCCTTCCCAAGGATCCCTGTGATGCAATAAAATGCTTGCCTCCAGGACCACTGCATCGTTGTGTCTGTTTAACTACTGATCTCTCGTTGAATAATGAAAAATTTAAAACTTAATAATTTATTGGTTCCGTTTGCTTATAACATCTTGAGTGAGCCTCCAGTAAGTTTGTGTAGCTGTGAACAAGGACAAAAAATAGGAATATTAAGTACGTTATAAAATGTTATTAAGCTAAAATGATGACATAACAAGGTGAATTCACGTGATTACCATAAAGGTGATTAAATTCATAATTCGACTGTTGTGGCCGAAGGTGAGTCCACGGTGACTACTGAGTGAGTTAGAATTACAACTGCCATGGCTCAACACCTCGTGCTACCTCGCGTGTTAAGTGGCCATCACATAAGACACGTGAGTCCAAAAATCACGTGTAGACCGTAAGGTTTCTTGAATGAATAAAGACAACATCTCTTTATATCCAACATCCGTAGGCGTCGTTAAAAGTGGCTACGGGTTTTTGCCCGGATGGGTTAAGTACATGTATAACATTCTATCGCGGGGACGCGGGGTGATTATTACATTTTGCCTTGCCATAAGATTAAAACATAAGTGGTCTTTATTGCACACCAAAAAAAAAAACAATTGCAAACTTTTAAATTGCATACGGTAACAATGTGTGGTCATTTCGCTAATAGCGATGTTTTACGGACAACCTTCGTATAGTTTCGTATGAAGAGATCTTAATTCAGAAGTGGTCTTTTACAGCGTGCTATGGGATTGAAGCTGATGATTGGGCCTTTAATATAAGGGTATATTAAAAGAGTTTTTATGGACTGTCAGTCACTGATGGGTAATCTTTTTACCACGATGTAAGCTACCTTCGATTAGTAGATAGACTACTCCGTGCGATAGACCGATACGAGAGAATGATGAAATGTAATGATGTTTGATATTATATTTTAAAATGCCTATGAAATAATTAATTGCTAGGCATTTAAAAACCTATTTTATTATTAAAAGTAATTATATTCTCAATAAAAAAAAAACGATCTGTTGCATTTTGTACCCAACTAACAATATACAAAAGAAAAGTCAAGGCTAAGTTTATTTCAATATCAATAGTTATTGTTTATTGTGGTCTTATCTATCTTGTAATAAAATTGACTACCTATTTGTTGCATCTGCCCTCTAAAATAAAAACATAAAGATTTTCGTGTTTCTAGCTTGAAATTGGAGCCTCGAAGGTTCGGAAAAAAGTGATAGTGAATTGTGCAAAAAACATGAAAAATATCAAATTTGCCCTTGGCAACACTAAATCAGTTTCCAAATTGTGGAAGTACAACTTTTGTGGAAAAGGTAAATGAATAGGAGCCAAGCCTAATCTATACATTGGGTCCATATATATCACCATAAAATTACCAGTGTAAAATATATTTCCAGTCTCCAAAACGTTAGTACTCACACGGCAGATCTGGCTACAACGAGAAACGTACAAAAATATCTCTCCTACATTAATAGCGTGAATAATGCTAATGGAAGCTAACAAATTACATCATTTGTTTGCTGTCATTAAAAAGACTTAAACGCATTTTAATGACAAACGTTACTTTACCGCGATTACCGAATTTACATAGCGTTACAATGCCATGACATTCATTCTTAACATACGTTAGGAGGACTGTCAATATTATTACAGAAGTTTACACGAATTTTGTATAAACAAACACACACTTCAAGTTCAAGTTCAACGGATCGTTAATAGTAAGTTGCGCAGGCGCAGCTTGATGACCTACATAATATATTACGTAGAACGAATTGACTCGCCTATGAAATTATTATGAACGACTGTTAACGCATGATAGGCAATAAAACATAACATTTTAGTTGACATAATACGCATATATTATATACATATATGCACGTAGGTACGTTATTATTATTACTTATTAGATATCTTATACGTCACACTGCCTTACAAGTCACTGCTACGATTTTATTATTCGACAAATGACTAACTAGTTACTAAATGTAATGTATGTGCGTAAATTTAGTTATTTTACAATAAAATTATAACATTTGATGAAGGTCTAATGTAAGTCGTGGGCTCCGAACTGTGAAGTAGGTAAATACCGAGCTTATCATTGGATGGGTTTAACTAAAGCATTATGTTTGTATGTTAACATTACTGAGAAAAATACGCCGATGAAGGATCGGCTTCCTGACACTAACGTGCTGAGTAAATATCATGAGGAGACTTTGACTTCTCTATATTGAAAACCGCATTAAACTCCGTTGCGTTATTTAAAAAATGTAAGCGTACAGACTAGAGATGAGAATATTGGTTAAAATTGTTTATTGGTTATTACTATATTAGTGAATGGTTAACAAAAAAATATCGATAAATTTATTGGTTGAAGATATTAGTTAATATTTTTTATTCAAGTAGTTAAATAGAACATGGTTAGTGGTTGAATATTCTAATAATGCATGTTGAAATTGTTAAGTTAAACTCAATGAACTTTCGTTCATACTTAAACAGGCTTAGGACTGACTAACATTTATTTTGGTTAGATATTCGAATGTTTGTTTGTTTGTTTGTGTTGTCAGCTGCATCCGGTTAGACTGGAAGCCGACCCCAACATAGTTGGGAAAAGGCTAGGCAGATGATGATGATGAGATATTCGAATGTTTTTAACACGTGAGAATATCATTATTTCAAGTATAATTATTTCGTCTCGGCATTTGTTAAAACAGCTTCACAATCTTCACATTAATCGAAAACAATACAACGCGACGACACGGCTTTGTTATTCGAAAAAAAAAACAAAACTAACCTATTCAATCAATGAACCATTAACCAACCGAAATATTTGTTAAAAATATCACTTGTTTAGAATAAAATATCCCCAACAGTAAATGTGTTTTACCCTCAGAGAGATAGAGCATACAATTGAATGCACGGAACGGAATATTTTTATGAAGTTTAAATTATATTTTTATTCGATAATGTTTTGTTTATCGAATATCATAGTTAATTTTAAATATTATTTAATTTTAATAGTTGGTGGTTATATTCAACATCTCTAGTATAGACACGTAAAGCGACTTTGTTTTATGTTATTTAGAGAAGATACTTGGAATAAATTCGCTATATATTATGGTGTTGAAAAGCGCATCAAAATCCGGTGCGTAGCTAAGAAAAACAATGCGGTCACACAGAGAGACACGAAAAGCGTCTACAATCCCTATTAATATTATAAATGTAAAAGTAACTCTGTCTGTCTGTTACGCTTTCACGCCTAAACCGATCGTCATGAAATTTGGTAGAGATATAGGCTGGGATACGGAGAAGGAAATAGACTTTTTTACGCGATAACCGAAATCCACGTGGGCGGAGCCGCGGGCTAAAGCTAGTTTAGTATACTTACTCAAAGAAGAAAAGGTGATACTTGGGGCACGTGTTTGAAAGGCTGTTAAATATCTAGTATCAATCAATTGACAAGGTTGAACAGCGCTAGCCACGGTCAAGAGTAAGTTTAGTAACCGTTTAGTATTTACACACCCCGTCTGAATGGAGAGCAAGCCGTCGACCCTGATTGTGAAGTCAAAATCTAAAGTAATCGTCAAATCATTGATCGAGATTCTACATATAATATATGTAGAATTAGTAGTATTCTACACAAATAATAAAGTACAGAAAATGAACAAAAGTTTCATGAAAAATACCGAAAACTAGCCTGGAGGCCTATCGCTAGTCCCACGTTTGTATCTACTCCTGATCTTAATCTAAGGTGATACGCTGAACTGAATATTTCTAAAAAGTGGATTTAGATACAAATTAACTAAATGATCTGCAACGTTTCTAAAGTGAAAACTTCAAACAACAATAACAACAACCACCTGACAACCAAAACCACACACTTCTTTTAAACCACAACACAACCCAAAAACACAAGTTAACACTGTTTCTTCTTCAAAATAGAAGTCATTCTTGTATAAATGTTCAATTGTTTCACTTGGTAATAAATTGATTGAATAGTTCACCTTTTATTGTGACGTCCCGCGTCCACGGCAACAAAACTCCAACACAGTATTGTTTAGTTTTGTCAAATTAATAGTCTGGCGTGAAACCTATCGGTGAACAATACCATGTAACTGAACTGTTAGTATTTTGCAAATGTTTCCACAATCAGCAGCACTATGAGTCAACACTAGCTTTGCTTAATTTGTTAAGTCGCCTTGTCCGAACGTCATAAAATATATTTGTGTAGAGCCGATTGTTCGTTATTTACGCGTGCGCCGACCTACAACATCCTATAAGGCAGGCGACTGCCGAGGAGCTCGCTACGTGGAAAATCATTTCAGGGGCATTAGAAACCGAGGAAAACGTTCGCTCATTATCCTAACCTTTTAAGGATGCGCGTCAGTCACGATAAATGAACGATTTGTAATAACATTAAGGATATGGTACTAACATAGCCATCTACCGGTGTTCGCGTGTTTCTAAACATCCGATTTACTCGTGAACTGCTTTTATTGTATTATTTGTAACTGATTATATCAACCTACAGCTTGTAACACCCATAGAAGCATAGCGTGTCGGCTAATCACTGAGATTAAGAAAGAGGCTCATTTATTCGTTTTCCACGATGTGTGAACGAGGTTAGAAACTGATGTTGCCAGGGTTACCATTACGTGAAGGATCTCGTGTGTAAACACTTAACCAGTTCCTTTATTCTTTTTAACCAGTTCCTGCGTTTACAAGAATTACTGCCTAACCTTCTCAACCTCCCACGAAATGAGGTTTTAGAAATGCGATGTTACCAGTACCTACTTATTTTTCATAGTTTAAAATATATCTACGTTCATGATTTTCTCGGGACTCTTCCCAAGGAAATCATGAACCTGAGACCCAAATATAATATCTTGTAGAGACAAGACTATTATTAGCCGGCAGCTGCACATACACCTAAAATGATTACGTTCTATATTACGAGTTACGAGTAGACTGACAGTCTTGGAGCGTATTTGGGGCTGCGGCCAATATCTAGGCGCGTCGTTGGGAGATGCGCCAAGATCCTAGTGGAACTGACAGACGTGTAGGAGTATCAGTTATTAATTACACGCTGTTTGTAGGATATTTATATCGAACATGATGCAATGTCGTCAGGTGCACTTGGGCGAAGACGATGTTCTATTGACCTATCTTTATCATATTCGAAACTCCTGACCTACACGATACGTCTTTATGCTGATATTTTTAAAATAATGGAATAACCTAATATGGAAAAATTGCGTGTATAAGGTTTAATGCCCTTTCGGGTCATTTGCCTTATAAGGGTGAGCACCTACTTGTGAGTTGTGACCGCCTAATGAATAGATTAGGTCGAGGATTTCTTCTTTAGGTGCTAGTCAAGCTATTGATAACTTTTAAGCGACCGAGAATACTTAATCGAGTAATTACTAGCAATAATTTTATGGCACGCTAACATTTTTGTGCATAAACGGAATTAATGACGTTACTAAGCAAAAACCAATACTTATTAAGCCACTGTGTTTGTATGTAAATAGTTGAAGTATGTACACTATGTACCTAGTGTGGGTAGTATATAAAAATGGTATTTCCATCTGCTTGGAAGTAACGTCATCACTATTATCGCGAAAGAAATATTGACGCTGTTCCTTAACAATGTACGTCAGTTATTTAATTACTCGACGATTAAACAAAGGTTTTTTATTTAATGAAAGTTTTGGAGATAATTATTATGATTTATGTTCGTAAATAATGGAAATATACATAAATGAGTGTAGGAAAATAAAGGGATGTTTTTCATTAGTGCTACGTATGGCTCAAGGAACATAAACTCACCTACGGCGAGAAAGGCTACGACTTCTCGTAGCCATCCGTAGCACCCTATTAAAAACAACCTTTTCAAAATATAAAATACAACTTTCTATTGTTTATGCCATTGAAAGGCTCATTTTCTGTAAAGAAAGTGTAAGAGATTTCAAAGGATCAAAATTATATTCAATGAAATGTGCAGGCATGAAATAATATTGTAGGTTTAACCATAAGAAGGCGGATTATTTTCCAGAAACACTGTCTGTATATTTTTTCTCTTTCCCAAGCCCAATTCAGCTTTCCCATATATATCATTCCCATGAAAAAAGAAATTACTGAAGGGTGCGTACCTATTTCAAAACTTAAGTAATTGTGATTTGTTATACATACCTCTTGTATTTTATTTTGTACACACTCAAGACACAGTTACCGTTAAATCTTAGTAAAACGTATTTTCAATGAACGCGCTTCTACGATAATTCATAGGTTTGCGCGGTTCTATACTAAGTATAGATTTTTGTGGGAAGCACGCGGTGCGCGTATTGCAGCGCGCGAGTGCCGCGCGACTAATGTTCTGCCGGTGCGGCTGCGCGCTGGATGCTGCGCGCACGCATGAGGTCGTACCGTTTCACGCGTGCGGTACGCCTCAGGTTAAAATCATCCGTCATGCATCATTAATGATTCTGATCACACTTTTATGAAATATTTTGGGTTTAACCTTGACTTAATGACACTATGGATGGAAGCCTCAAAAAATTTAAGAATTAAAAATACCTTTACTTATTTTTTTTTAAACACCGTCGTCGTATGAAGAATGAGTAAAAAAAAACATGAAGTATCTGGGGAAAAAAATATATTTCATTTATTTATTATCACGATTAATTACACTGATTATAATACGATATGACCAGATCCATTAGGATATATTTTCTAAAAGGTTCGTGAAATTGATATTTAAAATTGAAAACTACTAGATTAGAAATAAATACATTCACGGCCAATTTCCAAAATAGACCAGAATACTGGGATCTCATATTTTAATACTTAAAAGATACAATATTTATTTCAAGTGAGATTACAGTCCATTAGAATTTCATAATTATAAATTTATTGCTTACAATGTGATCGAGATTACATTATTGCTTATTAGTTTAATTAACATTAAATGAAACATCGCATCACAGCATTTTGTCCGATTTTAAATTAGGGCTAGGAACGATTCATATCACTATAATAAAGTTCTACAATATTCTCTACGTAGATATTCGCTTATATAAATGCTGAGCCTACTTAAGTTTGGAGCAACGCAAGAATGTATTCAAAAAATATGGTACACTCAACTACTTACAACAATGGTACGGTAATAGTACATTTAGGTACTATTTCTATAGAAATGCCGAAATTACTTTTTGATTCCCGCGGCTGCTCGACCTAATTGAATATAACAGTCAGGTTATTTTCTTGTTTCTAAATGCAACAACATGACCATGGCGAACAAGGACACATGATAAAATACTATTCAATGCATTAATACATACAACCATAAAATTATATTCAACAATATTGACGGGCCAAGGTGATAGAGGTACTGCTATCACTATTTTGACAGTTTAATTTACACCTCTACGCTTTATAGGCAAAGTTTTGAACAATATAATACTGCCTTCATAGATAATTAAAAAGCTAATCTGATAGTTGGCGGAAAAAAAAACCAAGACACTCAGTCTTTCCGGGGACAACCGTCGACTGTATTATTTACTATTAGTACGTTAAATTGTCCCCAATATACAACGTTCCACAAAAATAGCTCATCCCATAAAAATATATTCGGGGTGAGCAAAAGGTGGAAACGGTGCCGCTCCATTTCATTCCAGGAATAAAGTTAGAATTTATATTTTATAGAACTTTAAAAAAAAGTTCTTTAAAATATAAGTTCTAACTTTGGCCTTTCAGGGGATCCGTTTTATCACATTTGGGCCCGAACGGGAAATTCTTTTGGGAGATTGTACCCATCGGCAACTTACAACGATTGTATTTTAGTGATACAAATTTTATTAAAACGCCTATTTAAATGATAAATACATAAATATCACAATTCGAGTAAATACTGTATAATGTAAACTTGTAACATGAATGTAAGCCACCCGCCACCCTGAGGGTGCATAATGGATCAACATACGAAAAAACAGAATAGACGATATTAGGTTCTAATGTTAGTAATGTTTTGGTGTTTATGGCACATTTGTCATTTGTATACTTATAACAAGTTTCACAGTTTGGGTATTAAGTATTGAAGAGTCACGTTATTCTGACCTATCAGATTGTTATTTCCATTATGCACCCGAATTTTATTACAACGATGGTGTTAGCACCTTTAATCCCTTCCAATTATACAAAACAATTGTATACACCGTGCTTTTAAATGGCTCGACAAAAACTTCTTATTATATTTATGGTGGAATTTCCATCTTTTTATGATTTATGGGAAATTGAGAGTGATTTTTTTCACATATCTCTCAATAAGAAGATCAAAGACACTGTATTAATACTCGAAAGCTATTGGTTATATCGAGTTATGTCGGGAAATTACCGTAATCACAAAAAAACACGGTGTATAAACGACGACAAAATGTTTATGAAATGCATTTTCATAGGCACTATGCTACATCAGGTGGTTGTTTACTAAACATAATACACATATCTACCAATGACTTATTGCTATATTTCTTTGGAAAAATAGGAATGTTTTGTAAGTCGACCATTAAATTAAAAGTAGTTACAACAAAAACTACTCCCCCGCTCAACATTGTGGCTAAAAACGACTCACAAATACTATCATAATTATAATAATTGCAATATTATTGCTTGTTTGCAGTCCCTATACTTAGAACGATCACTGCCGACTCTTACCTACTCTATGAATCGAAGACAGCAAAGTACACAATCATAATTAATGCGAGATGCACCTTGTTGCAAAAATAAATGATGCAAACTGCCAATCTTACTCTAGCAGGTTATATACAGTGTGAAATGTGCGAGTTGGTGCATGTTGCAGGGTCTAAGATAACTTTTGTACTTTGCGGCCGTCGGCATTTTGTTACTCCTTAATATTGATGGATGCACACTTTGCACATAGCAGATATGCTTATTAAACATATTGCAAATTAAATTACCACACGTTCATAAAATGTCTTAAATACACTTATCCAGCTGAATGATACATCTTGTTCGAAGTGAGGAATGTTAAACTAAGCAATTAAGCGACGAAGTCTGTTGCACTGTTTGAGACAAAGTTTCTTTTTACAGCCGTTTAGTTTTCATAACTAAGCTTAATGCTATATTATTTTGAGAACGATGATATCATTAATATTATGCTCGCAATTTTTTTGTAAAAATCACGTTTATAAGATAATCTACTTCAAAAGTAGGAAAACATTTTCACAAAATGTGGAGTAAACACGATAGTTCAAGATGTTCTTGTATCTATAAACTCGTAAATTGAAAAACAATTTAGTACTCAGACACCATCATTAATACTTACATGTTTTAAAAGTCTAATGTTACACGTAATTGAGTTCTTATTATCTCCTGTTTTAAAAACATTTGCCGCTCAACTTGGTGAAGAAAACCAACGAATTAGGCAACAACATTGCTAGCTTTTATACTAGATATTGGTAGGTACCTACGCCTGCCAATGTTTGCTTGATATTTGTCCATAACCTCAAGGTACAGCATTAGATAACAATTAGAAAAATATGCAGTAAAATTACGATCAATAGTAGTGATCGACGGTATCGACCAACAAAATGCTACGATAAAAACTTTTTGGAAAACTAGTAGGTTCCTGAAAAGTCTTGTTGGGCGCCACTTTCGAACAATAAAATCGCATGAAAACTTTATTAACATGTATCGGCAAAATAAAGATTTGCTTTATTTTGTAGGTACTTTTTAATATGTCACTGGGAATGAGCGTACACTGCATCCGACAAAAGCGACCGGCGCAAGCGTTGCTTTTGTTTACGTCCGATTGTTCGAGCACTTGTCTTTTCCAAGCGCGGTATGTGAGGTGAGACCGGATGCTAGTGCAGCTTGCCGTGCGATCAGTGCGTGGGCAGCGCCAGGCGCTCGGCGCGCGGCCGCGCGCGCAGGCGCAGCGCCAGGCGCGCGCGCGCGCACGCCACGCACGTCGCCAGCGCGTGCGCGAACACCATCACAACCGCGCACAGCGCCACGAACCCGAACGCTGAGCCTGGGGAAACAAATACTTTGTTATTGTTGGAGAATACATACTGTATCACTCTTGTATATATGAGTCGCAAATATTAACACACACACTTAGTCCCGGAGAAACAATAATGTTACCCACAAGTACGGCATAAGCCAATATGCTATCACAGATACTTCGTACGTAACATTACATAACTTCACGCCGGTATTCCACGAAAGGTTGGGCAGAGGTGTTTAGTAACATCTACATTCCGTCAGGTAGGTTTGAGTCCCGTGTAGGTAGAAGCGAGCTTTTATATACTACATACGTCATATAATTTTAAGATTTTTATGTCAGTCAAAGAGCGTAGTCTATGGTAATTATTTGTCGTAGACCTCATCAAACTCGATAGTTCTCAGTTTGACGTTTGACAGCCGAAACTGATTATGATGATTTTTGTGAATGTGGTAGGCGTTTAGTTATTTGGCAAAGAGTAGGATAAGGTTACTGAGAGTTTCGGATGCAAGCCTCCACCGGAAAACTTTACGATAACCAATTATTAGTTAAAGCTGTCTTATCTTTTATGCTAGGAAGAGACTGACCGTAGAAGATATTATCGCCACTTTTAAATCATAGGTTAAGATTATAACAAACGGTTTCCAAAGCCACTGTAGCAAGCAGTAATAACGCCTGCTGTTTTCTTTACTGCAATCAATAGGCCTCCAATCGCATGCAATTGAAATCGACCCTCGAATATTCGAATTCGCGGACGGTCGCATTCTTCATCCTTGTCAATTTGTCAAAATTACCTCGAATGGGGAAGGTAGGGCAAAGCTAATTGTAGGTGGCGTGATCATCACTAGGTCCCTACGGCCTGCAATAAATTTGACATTTCGTTCATTCATTCCATTTCATTAATGAGTTTTATTTCAAACTGTTCTGTTAAATTCGGTAGTGTCAATATTATTTAACAAGTATTTGACCAGAAAAGTGTCGGAATTTCTAATCATAGGTATTTTCCTCGTAAACCCTTTCTTCAAAATGTTCCCGACATAACCTCGAACTCGGTATAATTTAGAGAATTATGTACGAATAGGTTTAAGCCACTGTCTTTTAATTTTAGGGTCTCTTGGGAAATGGTGGACTCCAATTTTGGAGTATTTCGGAACACAACAACGTGTCATTTTTGCAAAAATAAAATAAAACTACCTCCGCCTTGTATTATTAGATCGTATTGGGAACTAGCTATAACAACGCCATTTTGACAGTTGCTTTCCATATTTCTCTACATTAGACAAGTCTTTGACCTTTATTGTCGCCGATATGTGATTGTGACTAGATTTTGAACGTTTTAATTACAAGAATTGGTTTTCAGGCAGCTGCTGTTTTAACCCTAAATTTAGGCAGAATTATTTACCAGGCTTATTCCAATCCAGTGCTGGATATATAGCTGGTAGTCCAATCCTGTCAGTTCCCCCAACCGCCCAGTAGAAGGCGCTGAAGACGCCGTACGCAAGGCCTGCACCGGCGCTGTACAGCGCATGCGCGGCGCGCACTGGGTGTGACGTCACCGCCAGCTCCAGCAGCATCACCAGCGAGTTGCCGCCGTGCACCAGCACGTTAAGGGTGTTGACCTCGTGGATCTCTGTGGATCGTCACATAATCAAGTTATAATAGTTAAGTACTTAATTAAATATACCTACTTAATTTAATCCAGAAACACCCTAAAGATATGTTGTGAAATGCAACGGATGCAAAAATGCAAGGGTTGCAAGGTAGTAAGTAGGTTGTAAATATATAAAAAATACTCCTGTCATTAAATTGATTTGGTTAAGCATCTTGGAACTTAGGTGCTATGTTTATTTTATTAGGCGCTCAAAAACGCTGTTGCGGTTTACAGATTCACTGCCCAACAAAGTTAAATGATCATAGCATAAACTGTATGTAGTTCATGGCACTGCGAATCGGTTAAAACAAATACAATTGTTTCTAAGTAGTGTTATTAGAATAACAAAACACAAAAAAATCAGTATTTTTTTTGTGTACACAGAAGCATTGTTTTTGTAAAAAATGTTTCTTCATCTAAATTCGTTATCTTATACACATTGTACAACAAAGTGATGCTGGTACTTCTTAGTTTTTGTAACTCCAGGCACTTTATACCATGCTAGGTCGAAGCAGCCCTCGTCTAACGAATCCAGGGGCATCCATATTAAACCCGTCAGGCAACATCTTACAATCTTGTAAATTTTCTTAATAGTTTTCTGCTTTATTATAAAGCACAGGTGGTGAAAATGTGACATTTAAGTCAAGTTTGCACAAATAATAATAATAGGTATAAATATGTCACATTGTCAGTTATAATAAATAGGGCCGAGGTCTTCAGAAGAACTATTATCTAAATATAAAGGTTCACTCACTAGGATCATGGACCAGTGCCCAGTAGACGAGTGAGATGACGAAGGCGAGGTCAGTGGCGATGTTGTGCAAGAGCCAGTAGGCGCGGCACAGCAGCGGCGTGCGCGTGCGCCGACCTAGAGGAATCGGGATCTCATCCTCTTCGCATGCTGCAAAACGTAGGTTGACTGCATGAAGAGATAAAGTTTAGAATGTGGTTGTAATAAGGTTCAAAATAGATTAATTAGTAAACATAGGTTAGTGTTGATTCTATCATCACTGCTGATGTCGTTTATCTAGCTTACATGATGGGGTTGATTTTTAAGCAAGTCAGATATGATAGAATTTTAAAATTGTATGTTACACTATTGCAGGTTCGTCTCGGTAACCTGAAATATAATAGCAACGCCATTATCGTATGACTAAATTGATGACACCAGTAGCAAATCTTACAAAGGTTTAAAGGTTTTGTAGTGTTGTTAAAGGGATGACCGTAAGACGTCTTCCTGTCAATCATCAAGCAACGATACAATACCAATCTAGTAAAGGCCATGTAACGCGCAGCTCAACGTGTGAATATGCATTCATTCATGTCATCTATCCCAAGCTAAGTGTCCGGACGTGTTAACGAAAGTGAACGATGTATAAATCCTTTTATATCGAGCACAATTGTCCGCCACTTGCTATTGAAGTGGACGACGTCTCCAATTTTCAACAATAGCTGCGGAATAATACCCACTCCATCTGGGCTGGGCTCGCTTGGAATGAGGAACCAATAAGGATAATTTGAAGCGCAATGGACAGCGGGCCCGCTCCACTGTGATCTTAATTGACGCGAAATTGTTACCAATCAAGCGTTCGTGACCTCTGTCGATAGCGTGCACCTAAATATTGTCCAAATGTCTTTATTTGAATATAAATGCCCTTGACAAGCATCGATGCGAACAAATACGCCAGGACATAACGTGAGCAAACCAATAATGATGTTATTAGGACTTTTCATCTAAATTGATGAGCAGTCTAGACATCTTAACGCATAGCGGTTCTATTGGACGACAAAATACAAAACACGTGTTTCAATCGATCCCCAGCGAGCATTTTGATGTGTACGACAACATGTGTCTCAATGATTCAGATTAATTGATTCTCGTGAGGAGTTACGTCGTTCAAGGAAACCGTTTTGTGTAATAAACGCACTCACGCAAGGCACTTGACATTGGCGAGCTCGACCTGCCCGGAATGTGGTCAGCACTTTCTATGACAGCTTCGACAATGAGCTCTAAACTGGATCTGGGTTATTGGACATTTAATTGGGCTAACACGAGTAATGGCTTCATTACACAGTATTTAGGTCATACTACGAGACCTAAATTCGGTAGTCCTGTTTAGAGTACAATTTTATTGTGATGGTCATTTCAGATTTTCTGTCACACACTAAGTTTTTATGGAAACAAGAAAGCTAACGTCATTCATACACTTACTTGGGGAGTTACATCTCGCCGGTAGTTGATATGTTCAGCAAGAGTGTTTACTAAACATAGCAATTGTACCTACACGTTTATACGTTGCATGGTTACAGGTTTTTCATTAAGTCAACACAAGCAAGCGAGATTTCAGGGCTCAGTATTTGATTGTTCAATGAATTCTCAAACATTTGCACTTATTTTCGACATGCTCCGTGTGGCTCTCAGCAAAGAAAGGGCCACTGGCTGTTTTTTTAATGGAGTGCTGGGAAAAGTAGCTAAGGGATTATATCGAAATACTTCATTCAGGGCTACGGAATCCACATATGCCAATAGCAATACGCTATAGTCCTCTGATAATAACCGAGCATTGTTGTAAGCTCCATTTTCAGCAGCAGATGTCGACGGATTTTTAGCTACCACAATAAGAGTGATGCTAATGAAAGTTGATGAAGCAAGGGTGATGAGAAACGTGAACAGATTATCGTCTTTGCACCACTTTCCGTAGGTCCTCACAATTTTTCCAGTCATTCAGTTTATTTTTTAGCTATATAAACTTTGTTTATAAATATCCAGCCAAGATTCTTAGTATTGGAGTAGTTAACTCAAATTCTGTTCCAATCAACACAGTACGACTTGTTTTTATCAACATTTAGTACTTAGGTAAGTATATTTTATTAGCTTCAGTTGATAGTATTTAGTTTATGTGTTTTCAAGAGCAAAATATAGACTACATCATCTCTAAAATTAGACTACATGATATGTTAATTCGATAGTTTAGCCAGTGTTAGTCCATCGCACTTTTGGCACTTTTCTAAATAGAACTGTGCTATTTTCATTAAAAAAATGTACTTTGAATAGATTTGCGTCACCTACTGGTCTCATTATGATGCGGGATCCTGGTAACCTCAGTAGCTCTAAAGTCTCTAGTGTAAGTCATGGAACTTGGGAAGTTGGTATACTGTCTTACATTGTAGCAAACTCCATTTACTTATCCCACGTAAGAATGCAGTTCTAAAGTATGATCTTGTCGCATATTTTTCAAGAACCCGTCTGAATTACTTACTATGTTACATTTTTGGATAACTTGTATACTCTTGCGGTAAATTTCGTAATCTATACATCTATCTATACATATAAATAAAATTGGAGTGTCTGTTTGTAATATTAAAATAACCGCTTTTTGCTACATGCATATGAATATATATACGGTACATATACCAAAATAACATTTTTTACAATTTTTGTCTGTCTGTCTGTTCCCATTAATCTCTGAAATGGCTGGACCGTTTTGACGGGACTTTCACTGGCAGGTAGATGATGTAATAAGGAGTAACTTAGGCTACTTGTTTTTATTGATATATAAATGATGGTAAAAAAACTATTCCGCGCGGACGAAGTCGCGGGCACAGCTAGTCCAAAATAATAATGCATCTTTTAAGCTATGTAAGTGACCGATGCCATTTGGCGTCTTGTTATAATGATACTAGGAAAGCAGAAACTTACGGGAGTCAAATTTTTGTGCTCTGTACCGGTGCACAACGGCGAGCGCGAGTCCTGCCTGCAGCGCGATCAGCAAGTAGCCCCAGTTGGTGAAGTAGATGAACCACTTCATGTAGTTGAGCTCGACCTTCGGCCCATCATACAGCCGCGGCAGGCGCTGGCACGCGAAACTGGCCACGCCAATTGACAGCACCGAGAGGAATAACAGCCATCTGTTCCGAAGCAAAAAATATTGGTTTATGGGCCGACCAATATACATTCAAATACGACGTAAAACGGCACAATTGTTTAAATAGCACAATTGATGGGTTCGATCGTATTCAAAGATTCAAGTTCTATTAAAATAAAAACCATATAAGTAACTGATAACTAATACTTTAAGAAAGGTCAGCGCGTCTAAAAAGGCCACATTATGCAATTCTTTTAAAAGTGATTCATTTCCAGAATTCCCCTATGATTCTGCTATTTGACATTTTACTTTAATAATTTGGTGACCATTTTACGAATTTCCATACAAAACCATCAAATAGATGAATTGCGTGCTGTCTACGCAGATAATTTATGAATTGTCAGTTTGTGACCATTTTTGATTTTAAATATGATTCATAATATGATCATATTATGATTCTGCCAAAGTGGCCTTTTTAGACCCCCTGACATTATGCATAGTTCATTTTTTTTTGTTTTCTATGAAGAAGAACCACAAATAGACTCAATGGTTTTCAAAATAGGGTAGGTCTATTAGTTACAATTTACAGATAGCAGAATTCGTGGTCCAATTAGTTACGACTATGATAACAAAGTAAGGTTCGTTTCACATAAAACGTTTCGTTACCCTTGGTATGTTAAAACTAACCTGTATATAAGGTACGCTGTGGAGGGGTGAGGACTGGACTGCCACTGACTGCACGCGAACTGATGCGCGGGCGCATGCTCGAGGTTGAGCGCACGCCGGCTCGCCTGCCACATGCGACCCAGCATCGCTGGCTTGCATGACTTCTGAATGGCTAAAGTAGAGAAAAGATACATCAGTCAAAGCAACTCTGAGGTATAATAATAGTCCTACCGTGTCCAATACTGAAATATAGCCGCGTCTAAATACCTACTGGAAGAGGAAAAAAACATTGTAACATAAGAGCTTGGACTTGAGAATGGTGTCTAAAGGCTCCCGCAGACACGCGCGACGCGCCGGTGCTTCGCGGATTTGTTAGAACAATTTCTATAAAGTTTTCATAGAAAGTGTTCTACTAAAGTCGCGTCGTGTTGTCGCGACTCGGCTGTCTGCGGCAGTCATACAACCAACCAAGGGGTCCTACGTCTTGAAGGTATATCTAACTCTTAACTAACAGTCAGTAGGTAACCTACAAATTTCAGGTTTATGTCATGTGCGAACTGAAACCGCTTTCCAAGTCTACTGAATGCGTATAATACCTGAATTCTCAGCAGGAGACATGACTAGGCAGCGTAGGCGCTAGGTTGAGTAGTTGTTTTATACCCAAAAAGCAATTTTATAAATTAGCACCACTTTAAACTCAGCCAGTTTTTATACGTTGACAACAGACGACTAATACATGAATGGTAACATAAATTCTAATTGTACCACCGTTCAATGAAACTACGTGAGTGGTGGACGATCGATTTTATGAAATAGGCACCTCGTCTATATTATTACCATTCGTTTCTCATATATATTTAATAGGTGACGATGTGTTTCGTTCACAAGCGCAAGGGGACGATACCTTGACACGGTTAACGGTATAATATCTACGTTAACAGTCGTTATCAAGCATGTTTGAGTTTCTTTAAATCGAAGTTATAAGAAAAGTTTTAACGTTACCACCAAACAAAATAAAAATACGTATTTTCAGAACTTCTGTTAGTTAATTAAAAGCTGTTCTATGATGAAACAGGCAGCATGTGGTCACGTGACCACGCGGCGCTAGCTATATTTTGCACGCGATCAATAAAGGCACTAATTAAGAATACGTTATGTGGTCCGATGTAGCGATAACGACGGAGGGGAACACTTCGGCATAATCAACAACGATCCTTTCAATGCAGAAACGTTTAAATCAGATCAAATGTCTTCCTCATGACTGGACAATATAATCAGTTGAATAGATAACGAAATGAAAGTAAAATGAACGTTATTTGAGATTTATATGAGCGATGCATCGGCAACCAAGATCAAGTGCATAAATAAGTGCATTGATGTTGACGTAGGTAAGTGCAACTTTAATGAGTCAATGAATACAGTGTTGTCTACGCTAGTATCAGCTCCATGAATTACAGGAGAGGAGATTAACAGGCTAAGATTAATTGATGTAGATATCTATGATGGGTCTAGTGAGCGAGGTCAATGCACAACAAATTGTGAGCCACCTGCGTCGATTGGCCGGAGCAGCGAGTGGGCGCACCAACTGTTCGCAGAATAATCACTAATTAGTACACAAGGTCGCGAGGGACCGAACAGGAGCTCGCCGAGAGCCCTCATACTTGGGCCATACAATTATATTGGCGGCTCCTGTTATATCTTTCTCTTGGTTTCGCCGTCAACCGCGCCTCAAGATGTTCGGCTCCTCGGCCTTTCGATTTTGAAATTAGTACCTAACATTTTTAATAAATGTCTTTAATTATATTATTAGTCGGACAACTGGAGCCATGGTTTATAAAATAGCCACTGAAATAATGATCATATGTGTTTTTTGCATCGGCTGTGAGATGCGTAGCATGCGTTACATTGAAGGAATAAAAATTTATGACTGTGGCAGCGTGGAACAAATATATAAAGCTATTATATTGCAATGAATAGTCACCATATAATTCATATGAATTAATTTTATTATGAATGCGAATTCATGGTGTTTATCAATGGAACCTTTTCAGACTCGTTATAATAAAACAGTCGGTGAGATTCCGTCTCGGTTGGCTGGCCGCCACTGTCATTTGTGATAGTGATCTGGCCTCACACAGGACATCAATACAGCTCCCATACCGTAGTTGTTGTTCTAATTCTAGTTCAGGTACATTCAGCTTGCGCCGATCGATGCTCACCTGTAGACCTCGCTGTAGTTCACGCGCTTGTTACAAATTGGTCTATACTGCCGCATGTTGCCTTCGTAGATATTTTTGGGATTCGATCAACTTAGAACCCATAAATTAAAACTGCACTTGTGTATCACGCGAATAACAAAATCAGATTTCAACTACTACTTACTAATTCTATGTTTTCACAAGCCATCAAGCAACGTCTCCCTATGTAAAATGTACTCTGTGAATGTACTCTGTGACGTTAATGACGAATGTTTTACGATGTCACTTTGAAGTGTCATACTGACAGTTTCAGAAAGTACCTATAGTCAATGCAAGGAGACTTTTTTAAATATTCGAGTACACACGGCTACACATCAAGCTATACATTTCCAGTATAAGCTGATCTCGCATTGAATAGGATTTCGGTACAGTGCGAGATCAGTGTAAACTGGAATTGTATAGCTCGATGTGTAGCCGCGCGTACCTAAAACCTATAAATATTAAACTTCATATATCGCATGATAAGTACCTATTCTGAAACATTGAACGGGAACTTGGGAAGCATGTACATGTGCGGAGGCAAAAATTATATCAACGTGATCAATAGGCACTTTTAAAAGCGGCGACGTGTTTTCAATATCTCTGTGCATATCCACGTAACCTCACAAAAAACCGTGTTTTTAAAAACCACGTAGCACTAATTGAAACTCCGTTAAAAACCTGCCAGGGATAATAAGCGTGATTTTATGAATGTAGCCAAAAATTATGCAAAGTACAAGCATCCGTCACGGATTACGTGTTACATGGCTGGCATAAGCCATTCACGATAAAATGTACTGGACGAGAATGAATATTTATAGATGCAACAGTGTATTTACAACTGTTTATCTAGACGGCGGGCAGACGCAGCCTTCCGGGATAGCCTTGTAGTCACAGGCTACCTATTGTAATGCATTCCATGTTATTTCCTACATCCTATGGTGTCCTAGTACTGCTAAGTAGCAACATATTCGGGTTTCCTAGAACGCTTAAGCCGAGGTTAATCTATGAATTAAAGATACGAGCACATGTATTGAATCTATATTCTATACAACTCTATCTATTTGGAACTATCAGTGTTATGGATCTCACAGCTGTGAGGATCGATGAAGAAGCGAATGATTTGTTATTCATTTAGGTTTGTTATGAAAACGTGTTATACAATATTCTTTATGCATGCTACGCTGTATATATTACACCTTGCTTTGCATATTCTACCTAAAGATTCAATGTCGTATAAATGTTTGTATACAAATGTGATTACTTACCTACATGAAGTTATTAATTACGGCCTTCATGATTGGACAAAATGTGAATATAGGTACGCGGCGGTGGGGCGACACTGCCGCGCAGCAGTGCTACCGCCATATTTCTGCCGCGACATTGCTGCGTAGCTCGGAATGTAATCTCATACAAACTTATAGAGAATATATGGAGACCAGTAGTTCTGCAGCAGCACTGCTGCGTGCGTGGGAGCTCGGAATCATACCTTGAATGTTATCGGCGACCATGGTCACTAACCGTGAATTATGACGCGCCTTACTTGCACCATTAGCACATAATGTACTTTTTGTATATCTATATCTATATCTGTATACTAGCTTCTGCCCGCGACTTCGTCCGCGTCAAATTTCTTGCTCCCCGATCTACCCCGTCGCTCGCCTCGTGTACCCGTGCGAGTACTTCGTATTCGTGACTTTTTTCTCTTTTTTCGCCTCCTAAGGGTCTTAGCGTGATGATATATAGCTTATAGCCTTTCTCGATAAATGGGCTATTTCACACTGACACAATTTTTCAAATCGGACCAGGAGTTCCTGAGATTAGCGCGTTCAAGCAAACAAACAAACAAACTCTTCAGCTTTATTATTACTATATTTCTGTATATATATAAATTAATCCCTATTTCCCTTGGTCATAGCATCACACGTGAACGGCTGGATCAATTTTGATAAAAAAAAAATTGTTTTTGTTATTGTCAGGAGAAGGTTCTTATGAAAGAAAAAAAATAAGAAAGTTGCGCGTAACATATATTACATATATAATGCGAATTAAATATTCATAGTTACGACAGAACAACGTCTGTCGGGTCAGCTAGTATACAAAAAATATGTCAACTTTGAGGAATGAGTTTGGACCTTTAAACTGAAGGGCCAGATTGTCGTTAATTTATTGCTGAACGATGGCATCGCTACAAAGAATGATAGATATGTATTTATCATACTTTACCTAAATAATATTCTCCTTTCTTATTTTTTTTTTTAAATTACCTATGATGATTGAATTCAGAGCAAACCGGTAGTTCCTAATACAAATCAATTACGGTGTTTCTGGTTTACGGCTGATTTACATCGTGCCGGTAGCTGGCGACCGTCTTAATTAGATAAGTTAGCGATGACTCGTCACCGGTACCTACCACCGAGGCTACAGCAGAACTGACCTGCTTAATCTGCTGTTAGTAAACACACGCCATTGAGTTTGCTTAGCAACAACAATATTTGCAATACATTGCCAGGATTCCCTGCAAATTGTGCGTTTCGCCTATTTTAAATAATGAAGACACTAAAGGGAATGCTTATTTTGTGATTTGATTATCGAAGACCAAAGCGAAATGAAAATGGGTCTTTCTTTTTAAGGGTGGGAAATCATTAAATAACTTCTCCCGCTCTGGGTGGAGCGGGAGGGCGTGTCGGTCTTTTACTGACTAAAACCCACCCGTGTTCCTTCAGTTGCCTGTGTGCCAGGGGCGACGGTATCTCTTTCGAACAACCCGCACTCTTGGCAGAAAAATGGGCCTAATAAGAAGGCTGAAAATCAACCAAAGAACAATGGAGAGGGCAATGCTTGGAGTAGAAGAAAAAGATCCTAAATGAATTGAAAACATTATATAAAGGTTACGGCTTGAACAAGATGGAAGAAGACTCAAGATGATCGCAAGGCTCAATGGTTTCCAGAATGACGCACCGAAAGAAATGAGAAATAATAAGTAGACCAGCGATCCGCCGCTTGGTGACTCCAAGCGGCGGATCGCCGACCTTTTTTGTGCGGATACTTAATCTAAAAATATTAGAAGAAATATTTTGAGGTTCAGCTTGCACCAATTTTGCTGGAGTACAGAAAAATATTTGTCATTTTACTTAATTAAAAAATATTCTTTACGTTGTATTAAATTCCTTATTTGATATTTTTTTACTTGTTTGCTAGTAATAGTCTACGACAGTCATATTATTTTAAACGGACCCCCAATAAAAATAATTGGTGAGCCCTGTTGTAGACGATGGGATGCCTAGCTAGGTATTATTAAACTCGTGTGATCGATGCAACAATTAAGGAAAGTGAAATTAGTTGGTGTTCAAGGTTATTGTCGAGGAGAATTACTGGCATGGCAAAATTCAGCTAAGGCCAGAATTTATGTACATAACATTAATGCGGAGGTCACTATTATTGGAAATTCTTACTGGAAGATGGCGAAAGACTGACCTTGCAGATGCTGTTGTAAGTGTCCCGGATATAAACGAATGGAATGAAATCCTTAGAAACAATCATCATTTTCTGATTGTAATAAGAGATATCATGGCGATTGTTCATCAAATCATCATCGAGATAATGTGATTGTTTCATACAGACGTCCTGAACAATTGTGAGCACGCACAGAGCAGTGAATGCTTATAATATTCACCCGTGCAGAACCAATAATGTGTAACACGCCATATTCTTAGTAGAACGTCAATCAGTTACGTGGTAACTTGATAACAGAAGGTAGATGTATGATTTAATTCATTCAGAAGATCGATAACGGCTGAAAGGTAATAGTGACCGTAGGGATACAATTAGTGATGATTTCGAAAACGTTACTGAGCATGGTCATCTGTTTGTTCTTAAAACAGAAAGAAAGAAAGAAAGAAAAAGTATTTATTGTGACTCGTACAGGAAGATCACATACACACAATGGTACAAAAAAGATAAAAAACAAATTTCTTGGAATTAAAAAATAACTAAAAAATAATAAAACAGAAGGTCCTGCACGAGGCCAAAAGGCTCCTACCTCAGCATGATGCTACGACATTTAAAAAAATGAAATGTCGCAGCGCTGGTATTCTGATAGGGCCCGAGCGATGTGATGTCACGGGCAGTTATAGTTTAAATAAATAATCAGTATAATAGATAGATAAAATGTGATATGTTAGAGACTAAAACAAAATACCGTCAGCGCCAAACGTGACCTCATTAATTGTCAATGCCATAAGTGTGAAGGGACTGAGGCACTCTGTGGCACAGAGTACAAACAGGTGATTCTACCTTCTTTCTTACCCACCTTATATAGTCGTTATCATATATAGCAGCGCACACCAATATACAAAGAATCCACCCTTATTTTTAGAGAATCAAATGACGTTAACTAACTTCCTAGCCTAGGTAAGGTCAATGTACACTTTACATTTGGAAGAAAATTCAATATTACGGTCATACTCATTTGGGTCGACAATTTCTAACTAGTACAATAACCCGAAAACCTGCCGTCGGCAACGAGCGGTCCAATCTGGTCCACGTGCCCTCGAGGAACGAAATTAATTTGATTGAAGAAAAACCTTTCTGATTAGTACAAGGACTTTTCGGGGAAACGAATTCTATGAACATAATAGAAAAAGCGGGAAAATATTTGAGGAAAAACCTCGCATTTGGTTCTAGGAAATATCTATGCGTATTTTTTTTTTGGTATACCGTGGAGTATTTTAATTGTAACGGTATCTACGCTTACACCAACTTCAAAAACAAAATAAAAATAGCATGCTTTCCAGTACACTTGGCAGCAGGTCATTCAACTTGGTGCCATGTTACGGTCAGAAACTTTACTGGTAGGTACCTATCGGATACAATTTCGAGTGGCATAAAATTATGGAATGCTACAAGCCTTAATAAGGCTTCTCCTCATATTCATCTGCCAAGCATTTTGTCAAGTTAAGGGTTTGGGTCATCTTTCAGCTTTGCTGTGGCATAGGGACTAATAAATCAATTTTTGTAAAAATATTTTGATTTAAAAGAGTGTCCATGGAGTTTCTTGCCTGTTCTTCTCCATAGGAACCTACTACGGTTTGGAATGGGCAAACTATCTTCATGATAATTCAAAAGTGCCTGTAATTGATTTATCCCACAAATATTATAAATATGTGAAAGTTTGGATGTTTGAATGTTTAGATGTTTGGATGATTGTTAATCAATCAGGATTTGGATGAGATTTGTCATACAGATAGTTTATAACTTCGATTAACATATAGGATACTTTTCATCCCGGTAATATGTTGCCGTGGGATAATTTCCGACCTCCACGCGGGAGTAGCCGCTGGTAAACGCTAGTTTGAAACAAATGGTTTGAGTTTGACTAACGTACGCGTAAGAACTGCTGTTTATAGGAACACAATCATCTATACATCTATACATATAAATAGAATTGGAGTGCCTGTTTGTAATAATAAAATAACCGCTTTTTGCTACATGCATATGAATATACATACGGTACATATACCAAAATAATATTTTTTTTAATTTTTGTCTTTCTGTCTGTTTGGTCCCGCTAATCTCTGAAATGGCTGGACCGTTTTTGACGGGACTTTCACTGGCAGGTAGCTGATGTAATAAGGAGTAACTTAGGCTACTTTTATTTTAAAATTTGTATTTGTTTTTATTGTTATATAAATAATAGTAAAAAACGATTCCGCGCGGACGAAGTCTCGGGCACAGCTAGTATAAAATATAAATAGACATAACAACCAACAACTGTTTTTTTTGATCATAAGAAGCGAATTAATATTCTTCTGTCAATAGGTACCGTTACTTAAGTGTTCAGGTAAATTAAAAATGTTGTTTAAACACTACCGTAGCGAATTAAGTTTTTATGCACTTTTATAAACCAACTTAAAAACCAGCAAAAGAAGTATGACAGATCGTAGCAGGTGGCGTTCTATAGTTTCTGCCTACTCCCATGGAAAGGCGTGAGTTTATGCATTTATGTGTCGCAGTAAGATCGTTTATCGATATAGCTATGCAGCGGCGTATAGTTATTTAAGAGCGGTCCATAACTGTCTTACTAGGAATATTATAACTATGATACGAGCACGATAAACTATCTTACTAGAGGAATCTAGTGAATCGGTTTCAACAATCTAACCGTCACATATACCAATCACACCAACTAAGTAAAAACAAAATAAATAGCAAAATGATGACTGAATGAAGACTGAAAAAATTGTCAATCTTTATTCAATACATCGTAAATTCGTAATTGTGGCTGCTTGTTGCTAGGGTCATGTTTTCGATTGGAAAAGAGTTAGCAGTCATTGCTGATTTATCTATTGGCCATTATAACAATTGGCCGATTTGTTCGATATCGTAAATGTCTGTCTAAACGCCCCGGAGACGAGGCACATAACTTCAGATCAGATGCTTTGTTCAGTTTCGAATGAAACTTTGACTCAATGTTTCAACTACGCCACTTCCACTTTTAAAGCGGTCTTCTTAAAAAAGAAACTTAATTTCTGAGGATGACCATTTGCACAGAGTCCTTACGGATAAAACTATACATTGTTCTTATGGACATATGGTACTGTGAGGTTCTCGTGTACCGGTATCGGAAACCAAAAACCTTTCGGTCTCGGTCTCAGTCTCGTGCCTGTCATCTCAGTCATTTCTTCCGAAACAAAAAACCTATGCTAAAATATTGAAAGGCTTGTTCTAAATCATCTTGATAGTTCGAATGTGATGATGTGTGTGTGTGTGCCTTCTGTTCCTCATTTTACACCTGTGTCCTGTGGGTACATTTTACGCAGAGATCGTACAGTACCCTTCGTGTGCAGTGTAGTAATGCTTTCAGGGTGTTGGTGGGGCTGCCTCGCTTCTGTAGCGCATCAGGGATGTTCGCTTTTATGCATTAATGCATAAAAGATGTGCGTCTTTGGTTCGCAAGGTGCGAGCTAATTCCAACAGCATCCTGAGGGTTATTGCTGACGGGCTGGACTGCTGTATTGTAAGTCGTTGCTCCAGTATCTCAGCTGGGCTGGAATACTGAAGCAGTGATCATTTTGTTGTGTGTGTGTTTGTGTAATTGTGTCACTAGCATAGTTGTAAGTTTATTTTATTGTTACTAACACTCTATGAGGCTCATGGTCACTGTCAATAAAGAATTTATTCTTATTATTATAGCCAGCCTATAACACCACACAACCACCACACACACAAAACCACAACAACAACCTCTACAGTAGTGTACTTTGTTTTTTGTTGTGTATTTTTTGTGGTGTACAATAAAGTATATATAAATAAATAAATAAATAAATAATAAATAGTCTGGTGAAATGTGGGTTCCCTTTTAAGTATTTTACGACCCGATCCCAGCAAATGATAAGTCAGTACCTAAAAATCCAGGATTTCAGTGCCTAGTATGGACAATGGTTACATGTAAGACAAATATTCTCCATAATGACGTAATATCGTAGCAAGTGGTGTTCGGTGGTTTCTATCTATCGACTCGGGGAAAAGCGTCAGTTTATGGCCTATGATTTGTTTTATGAAATACATATTGTAACTGTACAAGTAGTAAGTTCTAGGAAAGGCTTTACGCTTTAGGTGCCATTCATTTTACGATGTCGTAAAAGTAGCTACTCACACTATATGCTTGGACTGTACATAATGTAGGTACTGATTGATGAAGAATGATTTATGTGTAACGCAATCTATATTCACAAACAAAGTAATGAATGTAGTTTCAGTTATTGCGGTCACCCAGTTGGCACCTGCACCAAATTGCTAAGAAAATTTTAAAATAATTTATCTTCTGAAATATTCGGTATTTTTTTTCTTTCATTTATATATACATAAACTCATGCCTTCTTCTCATGGGGGTAAGCAGAAATTACAGAACGCTGTCTGTCACGATTCTTACATACAGTATAATCTCGATTATCCGTATCAAATAAAACCAGGGGTATTCCGGATAATCGAAAATCCGGATAATCGATTTTAAAGCCAAATCAAACAATAATTCAATTTCAATATATTTTTTTATTATGTAAAGGGTTTTACATACATCATTGAGGCAATACGATATAAAAAATTACGAGCTATAAAGATAATGAATTACATAATACCTACGTAATTTAAAATTTTGGTTGGAAATAATTAGTTATTAATCTTTGTCGTAATTAATCACAACTTTTCATTGCGGCCAAGTCCCTGATGCGGTTCAGTTGTAACAACTGAATGGGATTCGATTAATCAGAGCCGCGAAGAATAAGTCCGGATAATCGAATATTCAGATAATCGATCTTCGGATAATCGAGATTCCACTGTACACCTTTTGCATCGTTTAGATTCATTCATCGGTCATCCACGCACGCCCCTTATTTAGATAGTTTTTTATTTATGTACAGACGCTGTTAGATAACATGTATTATTTATTTATTTATTTAAACTTCTCGCACACAAAAAAGGTACAAAGGCGGACTTAATGCCTTAGGCATTCTCTACCAGTTAACCAAGGGTGGTGAAGAGATTAGATGGCAGGCGCTTTGGATGATAGGAACAAAGGAGGTATTAGCTTTATCATTACTCATACATACTCAGACTATAACGTTCCCACTGCTGGGACACAGGCCTCCTCTCTGTGAGAGGGAGTGAGCCGTAATCCACCACGCAGGCCCAGTGTGGGTTGATAAATGATCATCATTTTCCAACATCACTCATTTTCGTTTTCCCAAATTATTATCACAGTTTTTAATTAAACCATAATTTATTTAATATCATAGTTATTTGATTTTTTAGCTTACAATGCCTTGAGAACAATCTTATTAATACAAATAATCCTTCTCATGGTATTGTTGGTAATGTATTATCAAATGCATTGTTGGTAACGTTCATGTTATCTTTTATTAAATGTTAACAAGTTGATCAAACCAATCTATCATAAAAGTACCTAAGTGTCATGCGATTGCCGATGGAACAAATTAAAGGCATTCAGAAAGCAGGGGTCAGAATCATCTAATACTTACCCGGATCAAATCTGAGATTGAACTAAAATTAATGTCGACTGCATCTGACAACTTACAAATTGATCTTGTTTTAAAAGTTTATTTTTTGTAGTCAGGGATTTTGTTTTTTTTTGATACATAGGTTACATAATTCTTTAGACTGTAGACATTATACATACGGAAAAACAGGACATGGTTCATATTTTAAGTAAACAAACTCTGGGAACGCATGCAATTTCCAGTTTCATTCGATTTCATATTTCAGGATTGGACGGAATCTCATCAGGAAGCGCTGCCAGAGCGATTTGACGCGCAAGCGAAGTTTGTTGAAAGGTTCTCGCTATATCGGTTATTGGGTTAGCGCGAAAATGCTCACCCCGGCTTTATACACTTCACACAGCTCAAAACTTCAAACTTGTCTTTTATTGAGATTGAATAGTTCATGTCGATTTTGCTTTTATGACGCTGGAATTTTTGCAATACAAAATAAGGAAATAATTAAATACAATAACCCATCGTGCCCATCCCCTTCAACCAGCTACGCAGGTCGCTACAGGACGTCAACCACACACAAGCGGAGAGCTGGTGGATCTCGACAACATGCTGCTGGCAGTCCAGAGAAGCTATGCCATCTTTGGATGGCAGGATGACCAGACGTTTACAACGCTTGGACAGGAACGGCCTGCGTCTGGTGACGAGGACGATCACAGAACACTGCCCGCTAAACAAACACTTTTACACAATAGGCATAGCGGACATTCCTCTATGCATGTTCTCGTTTGCATTGAGGCTGAGGAAACCGTTGCTCATGTACTCTATGAATGCATGACGTCGCCCAGATTAGGACAGAAACTCTTAGGGTACCCAGATCTTACAAGGAGGCTCTTAACAGACCAGGAGATATAAACAACTTCTGGAGGGAGTTGGACTGGTTGGAATAATCACCGATGGCCACCATGACCTACGAACTGAAGCTAATTGGGGAAACCATACCCCTTAACATAGAACATAGAATACAGTAACACTTACACGAGCGTGTCATACTTTCAGTGTATGTGTCTCATTCGGTAAACAAACACGGTACGAAGACATAATTCTTAACAAAGCCCAATCTAACGTTTCGCCACAATTCATAGTCCGGGGCGACATTGTCACATGAGGCTTAAATCACTGATTAACCCTGCGGGTAGACAGGGGTTGCGAATATACTGCTGTCAAAGCTGTAGGGATCACACCCGAGTGGGCCCTGTCGGCATGGCGGGCTGATACCAGTCGGGGGTGGGGAATGTTCGAGATTAGATATTTCCCGGCCCCTGACTCATGGTAGTTGATGAAATTGGATTTTAATCGGTAGGAGTTCGACATATACCTAACCTTAGACGGAGTGTTTCTATGAGGATATAACATTCAATAGCTCACGCCATCTTCCCGTGACTGAATGCAGAAACTACGCCATATGCTCCGATCCTTACATACCTACTCCCTTTGCTTCGTTTGCGCGCACGCTGGCTGCCGCGACGATTGCGAGTACTACGCACGCACCCGACCTTTCTGAAGATCATCACTGTCCTTCTTGGACGGATGAGGATTTTCCGACAGCATAAAAAAATATCAAATACTCGCGAGAGTTCTGTATTATGTTATGATATTTGAACTTTTAAGTCTCGTAAAGTAAGGCTTGATAAGAGCTTCTTTAGTTTGCCAGGGAATTTTGTGAGAAAAGATTTAAGAGAGAGCTAGATTTCTTGTATTTAGGGGTTTGTTCAACGATATTCTTATAGAGTTAGTAGGCTGTCGAGATATGAGGCATGTGGAAAGATTGACGTTATTCCACGTGTAGGATAAGGTAATGACAGGATCTGTTTTACCGTAGTTTTGCAAATCTTGTGAAAAATATTATTTGACGCATTCCGCTGTTCATCTAATTTCGACACGTGCTGTGTCAACCAGAATAATCGCCATTTTTGTTTAAGAGCGGGTGCTAAACCAAAATTGCCCATCTTCAATTAAAATTTCCATGAAATTGATACGACTTTGGTAAAAAATAAAAATAATATGAATAACTACATGATATTTCCAAACAAACATAAAATTTCATTGAAGCTAAGAAATTTTGACTAGTACCCGCACAAAACACAAAACATAATTATTTTGGTTGACACAGCACGTGTCGAAACTAGATGAACTGCGAAATACTACAAATACTTAACACTTTTCACCGTACTTACTAAACTATGTAGTTTAGTAGGTAGGTAGGTACTTAAAAACAAGTACATGTCTGTTTGACAGACAGATCTGTGCATAGGAACATCTAGCAGCAGCAATGAGATATACAATCCGCTAACACGAGCTGTTGAATATCCTGTAATTTTTCTATTTCATTCGGTGATGTGAGTTGTTTTACAAAATTGTAAGAAGATACAATTCCTTGAAACGTACGAGCGACGTGCAACAAAGAACTTTTTAGAGACAGTGTCAAGTGTGATGTGAACTGATGGCGGGCACATTGTACTCATGTCTGCGAACATTTGGACATGGATGTTACCTTCCGCGTATTAACCTTGCATCACCTGTTCTGATTATGTTCATTACTTTTAAACCGTAATGAAAGTAATTAGGTACCTATATGTAGGTACCAGAATGTTGCGGTTTACAACGGAACCATAACACGCTTATTATAAACGTTTCAGTTTTTCCCCACGCTTACAGGAAATGAAAAGATAGCCGTACAACAGCTAAAGGAAATAAAAACAAATCATGTATTAGTACTATGGTGACATGACGGTTCATGAAATGTTTTATTATTCTTGTTCATTTGAATAGTGCGTAAAAGTGCATTACAACATTACACGTGCATGAATCATAAAATATATTGACATACAGTACACAAATATAATATTTTAGTGTAATATAAGTCGTAATTTACACTCACAGAGATCCAATTTCGGCAACTTCATCTTTCTGGAAATGTTCGGGATCAAGTCTTAGTAATCAGTTACAACGTCGTCGGTGTATCAAAATACCACACTATTAAAAACGTTTACAAGAAGTTCGCATTACTTTGTTTTTCAACGCTGAAGAATGTGTATGATTCGTATATCGCGATGTTTTTAAAAGGAAACATGCATTGATATGTGCGGCTATGCGCAAGTTCAGGCTAGCACTGCGGAGTCGCGCGGAGCCGGCGAGTGGCGACCGGAGCGCGGCCAAGAGCCCGAGACATTAGCAGTAACACCGTCCTCACACGATCTCCATTAGAATTAATTCGGCCGATAAGTGCTTGTTCCGCGCCGCTCTTCTCCAGCGTCGACAATCACGGCGGATCAATGCCAGCGCCTCTCAACTATCGACGCGACGATTAATAGTCGCACATGACACTTAATACGAACAAATGGGTTCCTAATTTAAGACAATTGGCCAGCCCGCGAAACTATCTGTTGACCTATAATGACGAAAGTTTAAATTTGTCATTACCGCGTATGAAGACAAGGACAGACTCGTAAATGCGAGAGCAACTTAAAAATGATAAATTAAAACCAATATCACTTACATTTTAAACGAAATAAAATGTAGACGCGGATGAAAACTTCAACATGGAATAATACAGTCCTGATTTTCGTCATTGTCACAAAATAATAGGCTTGCTTATCTCACTACCGAAATCGCAACAAATGCGAAACTACTTAGAAGAAAACACCTAGGTAATGGTATTTAAGTTTACTAAACAAACGAAACTACCGCACACGATATTTACAAGCTAATAACTAAACATAAAACTGTTATATTCCGTATATCAGTAAAGGATAAACCGATATTAAATCCATAAACTTAATTAATATTATAGCAAGCGATAACAGTGTATAAATCTAAGTGAAAACTCTTATAAAACTCACCTGAGTCCATGCTCTTCTTCATGGGCACCATAGCAACATTTTTGCACATTTTTACAGCTAATCTTATTATGCACTTCAGTAAATCAATTTTCAAAATAGATAAGGTGTATTCTGTTTGATCAATTTTGGCTAGGTCGTAATTTTATTACATGAATGTAATGTTATTTAATGTTGTGTATTATGCATAGGTGCGTGTGGTCGGAGGCGCGCGTGGCCTCGACTGCAGTGTGCATGTGGCGGCCGGCGCGCATGCGCTGTCAGCGGCGCGCGCCGCCCGCTCCGGCACGCGGCACAGACGCACCGGCCGCCGGTCGCCGGCTAGCATCTTCCGCGATCATATAAACAAACTCACTCCTAAGTAAATATGGGAAAAAAAACATAAACATGTTGTTGTTAAACAAATTCGCAAATATCTTATAATACGTCAAATTCTCTAACACATTCAAGGCACGAATCTAAATTATCCATCGACTTTACCTCAAAGATGATAAAAAAAGAAACAGTTCTTACAAGAATCGTGCTTCGAAGAATTAAACTTTATTAGCGAGAACTAAATAAAGCAACGTCAATGAACGTCTTTGCATCTCTAAGAAGGCCGGGCCAGGTAGAAGCACGTGTTCGGCCCAGGGTTTCAACGGGCCGAACACGTACCTCTACCTGGCCCGGCCACGCCGCGCCGTGCATAGGCGTTCAATTAATAATTCTCCGACCGTTACGAATTCTACGATGACGGCCATCTGCCTAGTGCCTAGTGCCTAGTGGCTGTTGCTGACGTTCATTCAATTTCTTAGTCGGACGTTATCTTAGAACCAAAGTTTTACGACTGTTACGTCACTGGTACTCGTACGTCGTATCATAGATTTTAACAGGTATTGCGTGTGTAGTGATTAATATGCTTAGTTTGGAAATCAAAATGTGAAGCGTTGCCAATTTATCTAAATATACTTCAACTTGGTGTAAGTAGTTTCCAACATTTCTTTTTTCATTTTCAGTCGATACCTAGAGTAACCGAAGCTTTTGGTGATTGTTTAGGGTTGCAACTGTTTCAGTTTTTTTTTGTTTTGGGTGGGAGGGAAATCATCAAATAACTTCTCCCGCTCTGGATGGAGCGGGAGGGCGTGTCAGACTTTTACTGACTAAAACCCACCCGTGTTCCCTAAGTTGCTTGTGTGCCAGGGGCCGCGGTATCTCTTTCGAACAACCCGCACCCCTGGCAGGCATCGGCCCTTGCAGGCCCTACCAGTTGGTGCTGACATCTCTTTGAGGCGCGCGTGGAACACAACGCGCTGTCGACCCGGGCTTGGTCCTTACCGGACAGCGAGCTACCCATTACTCACCGTCCGCAAGCCCGTGCCTACGGTGGCCGGGAATCAGCCTGGGATTCCCGACGCTTAGGGCGTCTCCTGCGAAGGCCACGGCTGTGAGGGCGCATGTACTGCATCTCCCTCATGTACGCTGCCTCTCTCTTTGCGAGCATCACTGCTTCGCTGAAGGAGGTGACGGCTAACCATGCACTCTCGCTTCGTACCATTGCCTGGACCAAGGCCGGACGCGAGAGAGCAACTGTTTCAGTTAAAGTAATAAAGTTAGTCATAAGAAAATTAATAGAAAATGCAAAACCAAATAAAATAATTACAAAATGTGATTAATTTAGTAAATGACACAAATCTCTTCCAAAAATTTTCCACTGAGAAACGTAGGTGTTGATCTTATCAATAAACTAAACAATAAAATTATCAAATGAAATTAGAAGACAGCAAAAAAATAAATTTAAAAAAATTATGCACTGTAGGGCTGACTTCTCAGTCTCAGTCTCAGTTCCAAATTAAAGAACATATTCTTGTTAATGATTTATTTATATGTCAGCGTACTTGTCAGAAGGAAAAGTTGCGGAAACGCTCCCCTCCAGAGTTACGGTTTGTTTAATTTTCTAACCTAACTTTTGTCGACAAAAGGAATTTCGTAATAAAATGTATCTAAACGCGTATAGTTTTTTGTAGTAAGGTTTTGTGGCAAGGTTACTATTCAAGCAATAGATTTCTGAGAGCAAAAAAAAAATAACCACGAAGGCTAAGGCCGGAGCTTCGCTTCGCTCCCGCCTTAGCCTTCTGACCTGACCGGTCCGAGTCGGATTAGCCACACTCATCTCTGTCACTCATGTCGGACCTAATCTATAAAAATTAAAGCAAAAAATTGTTAACTGCTTTGAATATTGTTAATTTAGTTTAAAAAACAGTATTCATCATCATCATTTCAGCCGCTAGAGGTCCAGTGCTGGACATAGGCCTCCCCCAAAAAAATAGGGGGGTTTGCCATAATCACCACGCTTGGCTGGCGGGTTGGCGATCGCAGTATGGTGGTAAAATGCATAGAGAACGCTGCTGCCCATTCTCTAGTAAATCCCTTAGTCGCCCTCTACGACACCCACGGGAAGAAATGGGATGGTGCTATTCTTTACGCCCAGCACCACACTGAACAAACAGTATAAATAGTATTAATTGTGGTTAATATCATATTTTGTACAAAATACAAATAGTCGCAAGTTTTACAGAACGTAGCACGGAACGTTTCAAGGCGATATTCGACTTTCTATCAAATACTACAAAAATATTTCAATTTTCAATATTTTTTCTCGAAAACTGTTTCCGCAACTAAAAATGTTGTGTGCAGCATTGTAATAATAAAACCTATCTGTGAAAACTTTTTGGTGTGGGGCCGGGCCAAGGAACTGGTGCATACGAATGTTGAAATAAACACGAGAAAAGAATTAATAGAGATAATAAATTCAGCGTCTGAAACAATGAAGCTGGAGATGGTGTTGAAAATAACAACAACAGAAGTCAGAAGACGGAGCCGTGCTTGTATTAGGAATCACGGCAGAAATTTTGATCATGAAAAATAAGTAATTTAAATTCAAAATTGTTTTAATTAGTCTGTCTAAAATTTAAAATTTCTCCCTCAAATTGGTTTGTAGATTCTAATTTCAATTTTTGCAAGATGAAATGATACCTCAAAAGAAAGAGCGATTATCAAGCATGTTTTTAAAAAGGTTTGAATAAAAAGCACACACCGATTAAAAAAAAAAAGGTTTACAAAAAGTATTTATGGATTTTTAAAATTTTTATGAATTTTAAATGTCTGTAAAAAAAGAGTTTTTGGCGGGATCGCGTTGGAACATGTCGCACGAATTTTCATTTTCATGGAATTTAGTGAAATAGCGAATTAAATTGTATAATTTTGATAGTGAATTATTCAATTTAGTTACGTGTGAGTGCACAAGTGTAGTGAAGGTGAAAATAAGTGACTAACGTGGACTTTTCGTGTTCCCCCCAAAAACTCCTATTATGTTGTTGTAAAGTTACTACCGCTTTACAATAACTTTGACTTGACTGACTAAAGACGACTATGACTGTTTTGTAACTTCGTGCCCGATATCGGGCCATTTACTTGATCTAAAAGAAAAATTACTTGACACTGGCTAAATGCACAAACCGTGTGAAGCTAAAATAAAAAAATAAAAAAAAGTCTGCAAAAAATTATATAACGTTACAGAGGCCTAAAACATGTTTTGCTAGATTGCTTACACATTATTTTAATAAAATAAAATAAAAATTAATTCATTTATCATTGAATTTGGCCATAAATAAGCAGTTTAGTCAAAATTTTGGGAATTTTCGGAAAAAAAATAGGATAAAAAAAATGGTAACACTTCGTCTAACACAACCATGGCTTAAATGGTTCTAAATTGTCTGTTATTCGCCCTAAAGCTTTGCACCCATCTTCTAATCCGCCTGTATATATAATTCAGTAATTTCTCACATACCTAAGTTTTTCGTAGTACGCATCACAGTAAGATTAGAAATAAAGTATTTTCGCTTACTTTATTTATGTGCAAAAGTAAAAAGTATATTAGTTACCGAAATTAAAGTAGGATACGTTTTAAGGTATGCTTGGTCGCCCGCCAGGCAATCAAGCCAGGAATTCAATATACAGAGGCGTAACTTCATTTATGAGGTCCTGGTGCAAATAGAAAATTGAAAACTTCACAAAAAAATAAAAAAGCGGTGGGGAGACGCCGCCGTTTTTTTTTTACAAACCTAATTAGGAACTTAACAGGGTGGCAGGGACATCGACGCGAACAGTGTTACCATGAATTCAGCACATGATTCTAAAGCCAAGCCCTAAAGCCGAACCATAGCGTAGAAATGTTTCGTCGGTTATCAGAATCATATAAAAACTGAATCCATGGTAACAGGCTCGGCGTGGATGTTCTGGCACTCTGTAGGTATGTGGCACTTTTCTTCAAATATTAGCAATGTGGCTTCGCGACCGTATCCCAGTCCGATCACTATGTATGGTAAGCCAATCCCTTGGGAGCAGCGACCCAAATACCTAGGTATGATCCTTGATCACCACGTTACTTTCACAAAGCACATAAAGACGTCTCGTTCGCGCGCTGCCTGCGCTCTCATTAGGCTCCACTTCACCTTGACCGCCTGGTCATTACCAATACGTCGTTTTTACACACGCTGAATCCCACCATCTCCATAGGATGCCGACCCTTTAAAACCATTTCCTTAGAAAGGTTACGGAAACCCCCTTTTATGTCCTCAATGAGAATCTTCATCTAGATCTCAGAATGCCAAACATCTACCACTTCATAAAACGCCTTTTCAAACGGTTCTTTGACTCTGCTATAAGCACCCCAATCCCCTGATTGCCGAAGCCACCAGCTATACTCCCTCCCGCATTAGGACGTAGTTTTAATCGACCGAGGCATACCTTAGGCATTGCAAGTAGCATTGCAAGCTGTATACAAGCTGTATTTATGTTCGTTTTTGTACTAGAAGCACGCGCATATTGATTACATAATATCAAAAATAACTTCGCTAATGGGATCAATGCGCGGGTACATAAATAACATTCCAAAAAAAATCCGCTTCAATATCTACAACTCACTAGTTCGCTCACACATAAATTATCTAATCGAGGTCTGGGGATGTGCCACAAAATCTACTATTAAAGATCTTCAAATAGCACAAAATAAAATAATCAAACTTCTGTTTAACTACGATTATCACACACCTACATCCGAACTATACAAAAACACTAAACTAATGAGCATTCATCAACTGTACACATTCAATTCCTGCGTTCTCATTAGAAAAATTCTTAACAAAACTATACACACACAATTATCCTTCAACACGAAAACATCCAAACACAGCCAAAGAAACCCTAACCAAATACAGACGCGCCCCCCACGGACGCAATATGGCAGAAAAAATATAAAATACGAAGGCGTTCAACTTTATAATAATCTACCGGCAGATATCAGGAGCACATCTTCTTTCAACATATTTAAAGCTAAACTCAAGCAGTACGTCACAAACAACACATAAATATTAAGTTAACGACATAAGTTCATTTTACACTCGTTAAGTTGACGACATATTTGTACCTACCTACATTAACAAATCGAAACTGTTTGCTACTGGACTACACCTACTTTAATAATGTATTTATTCGCTAAGTGAACAATGTATGTTCTTTTAGAATAAATAAAATAATCTTTAAACCCAAACCCAAGCTGTTTATTCAGACTGTATAAAGGCTGTATAAGCGCTTATACAGTCCTTATAAGAAAAAAGGGCACATTTTATGCAATTTTTGCGTTAGTAGAGCTGTATAGTAGCTGGAGAAGCAATAAAGAAGGTGTATGATAGCTGTATTAGAGCTGTTATTCGGTGTAAAATTAAACCATTATACTGCAGATCTTATAAATATCTTGTAAAGAATAAGTTCCAAATAAGTTATTGAAAAGAGTTACAAAATAATAAAAATAAGGCGAACTAGATTTTCAATGTAATAGAAATGTGAATGGCGACATTATTATTTATAATATTGATTAGTAAGTAAACAATAATCTTGGGCTTCGATATGTGAAGGTGTTAACTGGTGAATTGAAATTGCGGGTTCAAATTTATTATGAACCTGTCTATGTTTTCCGTCAAAATTTTCAAGCGCTAGCAAAATAATAGGTCTGATATTAAAGAAAAAATACTATGTATATGGCAAGTAAGTGTTGTTTTTTAAGGTTAGAATATAAATAATTTATAAAATAATAGAAATGACGGCACAGTGTCATCATTATACCCTCATATCAAGCTGAAAATCATGATACAGCTTTAACTGTTGTAAAATATTCCTTCAATTATATTTCAAATTTAGTTTAATACATTCAAAATTACGAAAATGGCGACTATTTGCTAAACAGCCTAAACGGTAATTGGATTGTGTTATAGTCTGAGTAGCTGTACTAAGTAAGTTAAAAATTAAATTGTACAGCTTTTAGCTTTTAATCAGTTTTATAATAAAATATTTTTATTACTTTAGCTGTATATGAGTTCTCTATACATAACTTATAATGCCCTTTCATCATCATCATCATCTCAGCCGAAAGACGTCCACTGCTGGACATAGGCCCCAAGCTCCGCCATTTCAACCGGTTCTGTGCTTCCCGCATCCAGCGGACTCCTGGGGCCCTCACAAGGTAATCGGTCCACCTTGTGGGAGGCCTTCCAACTTTATGTCTTCCGTCTTCTGGCTTTATTGCTCTTTAGAGTTAGTTAAAAGAAATAACAGTCCCTGGGCCCACGATGATAAGTACCTACGTATGGTCAAACTAAAAGAGTTAATTGTTATTAAACAGTTAACTAAAAAAAAATAAGGAGGAATAAATAATAGGAGGATAGGTTAGGTAAAAAATATTTTAACCGACGAAAAATAAGGCGGAAGTTCTCAATTTGACCGTATATTTTTGTACCTAAGTAAATTTATTGTAAAATATTATTAGTTTATTCTGTATATTACATCTGTTTTACTTTATTTTCAGGAAAATATGCCGTTTTAAATTATAGAAACCATAGAGAAAGGGCAAAACAGGCTGTGCATTTCACCAAGTTTGTGGGAATCAAAAGGCGAGTTAAGGTAGCCAAGAAAACGATTAGATTTCAACAAATTAGTAAAGGATGAAAAATCTGGGCCTTGAGATAATTGGTCCACCTCAAAATGCTGTGTGAAAAGGCAATAATTATCGTCATATGACGAAGCAGTAAGAGAACTAGATCTCATCGTTCAAATCAATCATCATTTGAACTACTTGCGCTGCTGCATGAAGAAATGTCACAACCAGGTTCCGAAGGTTGAACTAAATTTACACATTTAACATAACTGTTATGATCATTAATACCCTGTTTAATGTTTTTGCTACGAAACCCTCTTCGTTAGACGTTGAGGAATTGGCGGTTGACCGTAAAGTCTTTCCGAGTGACTGTGTCATTTATCAAAACATATAATAAAAATGTAACGGATTGCTGTCTGTACATGGAAGATATATGAGAAAAAGTATCTTTGGGACCTTTATCAACGCAAATAGCACCCAAATGAATTGATTGTTGAATGTTAGAATGATTGTTAGAATTTTTGTCTGTTTTTGTCTGTTGGCTTATCCGATTTAGATTTGGTTATCACTAATATATTATGGAAAGCTTTACTTATCAGTGTTTGTTTAATGTCAATCGGTTCATAAATAAAAAAGTTATGCCAATTTAAAGAATCACGTCGAACATTTGTTAAACTATCTATATCTATCTAATATAGGTAAATACATTTTGTTAGTCAGCTTTTTAAACGCTTTATGCAGTCGAATTACTAGGCGGTCATAACTCGGCAGGAGCACACCTAACATAGTTTTGTCAGCTAGAAAGCGTTTACATTTTAACATAATAATTTAAATGTTATAACAAAATTAATAACGTAAAAACCAATTTAAAATCCTATTAGAACTATTTTTGACTACTACGCGGGCGAAGTCGCGGGCAAAAACCAGTACAAAATAAAGCTATACTACAGCTGTAATTTATTTTTTCAGTTTTAAAACACCCAAAAACAGAAGTCATAAAACCACTGTATTTACAAGAGTGTACAGGTACGCCATAAAAATAAGTTTGAGAACGGAGTTTGCATACACCATTGTACAGAAACAAGTTTGTGATACTATAATAACACTTAGAGCTGTAATAAGTAAGTGTTCACATGCAAAATACAGCTTGTATACAGCTTTAACGATAAAACCAGATTAAAGTGTCACAAAATACTTAAGCTGTATAGTAGAGTTTTAATATTCTATTTAAGTACCCTAAGCTTTCACGGATCCCTTAATAGAGATTTTATACAGTTCGAGCTGTATAATGACTTATAAATCTCTCTTAGAAAGACAAAACAATTTATTGATACTCTTGTAAGGCTCTAAAAGACTTCTAAGTTCTAGATAAGCTGTTATATTGATGTTGAAAGCACTTGCTTGCTGCTTGAGAAATCACTCTTACAAAGACAAATAATTTTTTGAGACTCTTGGGCGTCTCTAAAATACCTCTAAGTTCTAAATAGGCTGATATATTGATGTTGAAAACGCTTGCGTGCTGATTGGGCCTCTTGCAGAGTACACCACTTATACAATATCTACATATATAATAATCACTTCCAGGGACGCCCTAAGCCGAGGTCCATACCCCACAGGCCCTAAGTGTGTAGTCGCTTAGTTTTAAGTTTTTAAGCCCTGGATGGAGGCCTTAATTAATTGAGGCAGCCACAAGCAAGTTGACCTGCGAGATATCATACCCAAAAAACCCTACCATATGTGGCCTCCTTTTTGGTAACTACCACGGTTGCTATGTGGTACTGCAGGTTTGGCAATCAATTTACTACTACAACCTTTGCATTCAGATCTGAGGACAGCATTAAATATAGACTTATTCTGAACTACCTTTTACCAGCGGCTTCGCCCGCGAGGAGGTTGAAAATGATCCCACGGGAACGTACTGTCGGGATAAAAAGTAGCCTATGTGTTATTCCAAGCTACAAACTATCTGTGTGCCAAATGTCATCCAAATCCGTTCAGCCATTATTGCGTAATTGAGTAACAAACATCCAAACATCTAAACATACAAACTTTCACATTTATAATATTACTAACTTTTGCCAGCGACTCCACCCGCGTGGATGTCGGTTATCGCGTAAAAAAGTGGTCTTTGGCCTTTTCCATGTCCCAGGATATATCTCGGCCAAATTTCGTGACGATCGGTTCAGCGGTTTAGGCGTGAAAGCGTAACAGGCAGATAGACAGTTACTCTTGCAATTATAATATTAGTAGGGATAAGTAGGAGTGGGGAGTAGAGTAGGATGAAAATAAAAATAAGAATAATTTACATAACCTTTATACACTACTAATCTTTAACAACTTATAAAATTATGTATAGAATACTATACTTATTATGTACCTACTTATTATAAAAAAGTAACGAAGTCAAAACTGTACATTTATTATTTTTGAAAAAAAAAGGAATTACTACGAGGTCTCCCATACCTCGTCCGGAACGAGTCTGAACCCGAAAACATAGTCTTAGAATTTTTGTCTGGTTGTCTATCCAGATGTATGTTTCGGATTGATAAAAACGGCTCAAAGGGTGGTACAAAAATAGTTTATAACCGAATTAACACATAGGGTTTTTTTAATCCCGGTAGTACGTTCCCGTAGAATATTTCTGATATATGTATATGCGGGCGAAGCTGCGGACAAAAGCTAATTAATTAATCAATTAAAAATATAATATTCCAATTTAAACTACCCATAGATGAGTTATTAAAAGTAACACGTGCGATGAGTGCATTGTTTTTTAAGTAACGTGAAATTATTCATTACTTGCTAGATTTTAAAATATCAAAGCAATACAAATTTTAATAGTTCCATCACACGTTCCAAAACATGTTTGCTATTTATATAAGAAATAATATTTTTTGTTATGTGCCCAAGGGATTCCTAAAAACCGGTCAAGTTAGCGTCGGACCACGCAAAGTGAATAGTTTCGTAGTTGGGATAAATACGCATGCACAGCACTAGTGTCTAGTGTAGTCTTTACCTCCGCAAAAATAAGTTGTTTCTGCTAAAACATATTTTTTACGTGATATAAGTAACTAAAAATTAACGATTTTCGGTTTTTTATTTGTGCTGTGAGTCCTTGGTTCTTGCCAAGTTTCATGATTCTAGGTAATTGGGAAGCATCCTTTATAAATTTGATTAATGTATTTGTGAGTGTCAAAATATGCGGCCTAAAAGGCCTTATCGTGGCCATATTGGCCTTTAGAAGGCGTGAGTATGTAAATGACTTTATTTTTCTATAACGTTGTCTTTGAAGCTAATCTTGGCTAGAAGTAATAAATACTTGCTGATACCTTCACGCGTTCCTGAGAAAAAGAGTTTTGACTGACAGACATACAAATAAAAGATTATAGCGGTTCCGTTGCTTTTTAGATATGGAACCTTAAAAATAGGTTCCCCTACCCATATTTTAGTTTCCTAAAAGCCGATTAGTGAGATTGAGAGCTACATGGTCTTAGCGATCTGTCACAAGAGTCAATGTTTACAGTTAAAAGGACGAATAATATTCATACAAGTAATAATATTTTACAATATGATCCGCTTTTGGTGGGAGTAATTGTTGCATTTTGAAGTAATCGGAGTCGTCTCAATGCGTTTGGTCGCTAATTATGTCTGCATTCCTGTATCGGCCGTACTTGTCTTTGTAAAAATAAATCTAAGTATGGATGGTTTATAAAATCACAGTTTTGAAAATGTTTTCAAATGGTTGAGCTGAATGGTGCTGATCCATACGTCATGTTCGCAAACGGGCGCCGCCAGTAGGGGCTGTCATCTCTTAGCTACCACGGCCTATTTTAATTTCTAAATTGTCATTTGATTTTTGTTTTTAATTACGGACGCTTTAATGTGCACGTCTTTTTACATTGTTGTCAGTTTGATCATTTGTACATAAATGATGTAACCAACTTTCTGTAACATATTGTTAATAAGAATGTTTTTTCAAATCCAGGCTGGTTACTGGTACCATAAGTTACGACGTCTGATGATGATGATAGGACTGCCTTTTCCGCACGTAGACTCCAATTCGGTCCGTTGTGCGTGGGGATTCTGGCTAACAGAGCCAGCCTAGCTCCGCCCAGAAGCTCAGACGCTTCCTGCGAGCTTCGCAGGCTTCGCGGAGCGACCTCACTGTTCCGAGGATTTCGTCACGTTGAGTAGCCACGGCCTCGCAGTTCAAGATGACGTGGGTAACTGATTCCTCGGCGTCCAGGCAGCCCCTGCAAAGCAGGCTATCTGTGGCGCCTATGTTATAAAGATGTTTGTTAAGGTGGTTGTGGCCCGTAATTGTTTCTATGATTATTCTAAGGATATTTATACTCAGGCTAAGAAGAAGAGTTAATCGCGGGTGTATAGTTGGTAAAGCCAATTTTGACTGTCTACAGTCTGTTGCCCCTGACCATCTATTGTTATGAAGTTCGGTTGATCTTTGGCGAATCCACGCACGAAATTGTGAGAAAGGCAGGGGGAGAAGTGGGTACGGGCCTAGCTCTTTCATATCAGAGCCTCTCTTCGCAAGTTCATCGGCGGCATCATTACCTAAGGATCCACTATGCCCCTTGATCCACTGGAGGGTAATATAATTGGACGTCGATAAACTTTCCAGAGCTTGATGCCACTCAAAGATTAGTTTGTTATAGGTTTGTTTGTTTGCTAGAGCTTTGAGCACAGATAGGCTGTCGGATACGAATTTAATGCCGTAGTTCCGGATGCCTAAGCGCTTTACTATTGTTGCGGCTTGTGTTAAGGCAACACATTCGCATTGAAAGATTAAGGCTGTGTGTACCTAGCGGTATGTGAAAGTTAATGTTGAGGTCAAGGGAATGTGCGCCAGCACCTGAACCGTTTTGTGTTTTTGAGCCGTCTGTGTAGATGCGCACTTCCTTGGCTCCTGACTGATCCCTTTCCTCCTCTACTATTTGTTTGGTATAGTTATTGTTGAACATAGGTTGGTTTGGTGTTCTCTCACACGGGGCAACGATGAGCGGCTGGTACTCAATCTCCCGGTCCAGTATGTTAGCGTGTGGACTGGTTAAATTCTTGCCCCATATGCCCAGATGCATTAATCTGATGGCAGCCAAAGCCGCCTCCTGCTGTATGTACAGGTCAAGGGGAGTTAATTGAAGGGCTACCTCTATGGCTGCTGTTGGGGTGGTTCTCATGCAGCCAGTGGTGGCTGAGCAGGCCAGTCGTTGGAAGCGTTGCAGTCTAGCGATGGTGGTCGAGAGCTTAGTCCTCGTCCACCAAACCAGAGCGCCATACGCCAACATTGGCCTGATCACCGCTTTGTATAGTCACAGAGTAATCTTCGGAGAGAGCCCCCAAGTTTTTCCTAACATTTTTTTTACATTGGTATAGTACAATTGTGACGACGTCTGGTAACATAAGTTACCATCAATGCCCATGCTTACATTCTCTAGACCAATAATTCGGTTTAACGTGAAATATAGTTTCAGAACGATCCTGTAGCGAAGCCGTGGAGCATAATTGATCAGCTGGTCGCATTTCTACGGCTCACTGAGGAGACCGCGTGACCCCAAAACCAAATAAAAAGCCTCCTACTTTTGGTTTTTGACTCGTCTTGGCGGGAGTACTACCGTCTTCTCCCAAACATATGTAAGTTTGTACGCATTGAAAGATTTACCAGGTTATTTTAAGACTATAGACTTCTTATAAGTTTTTCTGTAATCTGTGGGTAAAGAACTAACTTCTATATTTTTTCAAAATTCAAATTTTTTCTCTTTAGTTTTTCCGATAAGACCCCCCCCCCCCTTATCGGGAAAACTTAATCCGTTCAGTAGATTCAGAGAAAATTGGTTGTGACAGATAGACAAATACCTACACGAGTGATCTATAAGGGTTCCGTTTTTTCATAAGGCCGTACGGAACCTTAAAAATAACCGACGAACAATTTCTAAGCAGAATCGTATGATTCTGAACCCTGCGCCTGCGTGGTGGATGATTTTTGGTTCTACGACATGTCGGTTTCCTCATGATATTTTCCTTCACCGTTTTGAGAAGAGCAGTGCTGATGGAATTAAATACACATGGTAATATGCGCTAAAATTAATGCAGATCTCTGAAGCAAGCATCTGAAAAGAGCTCTTACTACGGCGTTGCCGTAGCTAAGTGTTAGCCGATAGCTTACGATTCGTAACCTAAGTACATTATTACTTTTTCTGATACATTGTTGATATTAACAGATATATTAATAGATATATAATTAGGTAAGTCTTTGTCCGTGCTGGGCCACACTTAAAAAAAAACCATGTCCTTTGAGGTATTTTTTAATTTTAACTTTATTTGATTACGTTGTAGATCATTTAAGGTTTTATTTCATGCGATGTTAAAATTCTCAATAGTAAAAAGTTAGTTACACACGACTACACATCAAGCTATACATTTCCAGTATAAACCCATCTTGCATTGTATAGGATTTCCGTGCAGTGCAAGATCAGCGTAAACTGGCAATGTATAGCTTGATGTGGAGCCGTGCGTTCCATTATTGATTTGCAAGATACAGTCATCGACCCGTGTTATTTGGTCGCGAGTGCAGTTTTATATTGCGGTCGCGTGGAAAAACTAGATAACTATAAATATCGGCTGTCCTTGCTATATTCCAAGGACGTTTTCTGTAATTTAGTTTGAATATTTGTCAATGTCAATATCTCCCGTACGACCATGAATTGCCGGGTGCTGTAGCTGGCTGGTTTCGCAATTTGTGCTGCAAAATACGATTAGCAGTTACTCCGCGACCATAGTGCCTGTCAGATATTCAACTTCCTCTTCTTTATTTAACTTATTGTTCAACAAAGAAAAAATAAACACAGAAATTGTCTCGATAAACTTCAGTGTTTTTTGTTAATGCATAACCTTTTTTTTGTTAATTAGCGCATAAAAAGATGTAATTGTCAGATTTCATCGTAATCGGACTAAAAACTGTGGTAAAAGGTTGTAGGTGAGATTCTTTTCCCTCCCCTCCTTTATTTTGAAATGTCGGTTTGCGAATTAACCTTCGTTGCTAGAAAACCTTGACACTTAGCTCCGCAGAGGTGAGAGTTTCCCCTCTAAAGTGGCGGCGGAATTAAATTACAGACGCTTTTCGCCTCCCGAAGTGCCCTCTAGTTAAAGGAGGCTGTTGAAAGATGAGACCCGAATCACTTATTTTTTAAAGATAAAAGTTAAGTGTGCTATGGTGTCGATCTTTTCAGAACAAAATGAAATTAAGTATGTGTCCAGGCTTAAAAATAAAGGTTTACTTATGTTACTTGTAAAAATAACTAATTGTTAGGAATACTTGCCGGTTTTGCAAAGAATAGGTAGTTTCTATCTTTAATGCAATTACAACTTTTTCTTTCTCGTGGAAACTAAGATATATAGTTTGGAAAACGTTTGACTAATTCGATCAAGTTTGATTTCGTCTCCTCACCTACTCTGAACGACCCCTCTATCTAACATAACTAGGTTTATATTGATTGATCACGTATCGTTTATTGAACGTATAAACCTCTCTGCAAAGTCGTGCTCACTTACCTAGCCAATTAGCCATGCACCCAGTGGCTAAGCAGTGGGCTCCGGCCATCCCCAGGTTAAGTAAATATTTATATAACCTACAGATATTTCTTCCAGGTCAGCCGGAAAAACCCATCTTAAGATTTGTGTTGGTAATCTACTATAACGTCACGACTACGCACATACACTGATACAGTAAATATCTATTAGTAGCTGGCACATAGGTGCACTATATTTGTGAATTCTTGTGTACGTCTGCTATGGCCGCCGTCATTCAATTTTGTTACTTGACGTCTGTTTACGTACTCATTTTACTCTAGGTCTGCGTAACTAGCAGAACTGGATAATGTTATTGGAATTAAAGCGATCCAGATTAAATATTTATTGGACACATGATACGCAGAGTTGATAATCTCAGATCGAGGTTGATCGAGGTTATCAGAAAGAAAAGATACTGCCAAATACTATGCTTGGAAAATAATCCGAAGTCGAGAAAATCAATTTGTACGAATTGGGTCAGCTAATCTCGCAAGGTGGGATTGCCTTGGAGCTTTCAGTTGGCTTGAAAGCACCAGAATGAAGCTGTTTTTTTTTTTGCACGGTGCCCCGTCACCTTTGAGTTTTCCATTGTGATCGTAAACAAGTTAATACATGTAATTCTGTTTGCCACAAATCTTTCGGCGAATTATAGTAACACCATAAATTACTCATCGAAGCCTTCAAGAAACTTTATGTGATAATGATAAGTATTAATATTAGGGCGAGCCTATCGTCGGTTCTCTTTGTAAGTCCCCGACTTGAGTACTGTGACTCGCAAGATTCCCTCTTCAAATACAGGAAAAGCAGACTAGATACACACATGTTCTCCGTAGTCGGTGACTGATTTTAGATTTATTACAACCCGATAGGACATTATTTTGTAACGTTGTTATTTATTTATTTAGATTTTGCCAGCGGCTTCGCCCGCGTGGAGGTCGAAAACGATCCCACGGGAACGTAGTACCGGGATAAAAAGTATTATATGTGTTAATCCAGCTTATAATCTATCTGTGTGCAAAATTTCATCTAAATCTGTTCAGCCGTTGTTACGTGAAAGAGTAACAAACATCCATACATACATCCAAACTCACAAACTCACATTTATAATATTAGTAGGACGTCTGCTTATGTCAGAGTATGTATATTAAATAACGTTTATGTACGTTTTTACAACGAATGAATGTATGAAAGTAAAATTTTGGTATCAACACCTTCAATTAATTATTTATCTATCTAAACAAAAATGAATTCCTATTTCTCGAATTCCTATTTCCCCTGGTCACGGCATCACACGTGAACAGATGGACCAATTTTGCTTCTTTATATTATATTGTTAAATTATGAATTTGATCAATTCTTATATTGTATTGTTATAATTATTATGAAATTGTTATAAATGAATCCCTATTTCCCCTGGTCACGGCATCACACGAGAACGGCTGGACCAATTTTGCTAATTCTTATTTTATTGTGTTTGTTATTGTCAGGATAAGGTTCTTATGAAAGAAAAAATACGAAAGTTGCGCGTAACATATATAAATAAAATGCGAATTCAATATTCACAGTTACGACAGGACAACGTCTGTCAGGCCAGCTAGTAAAATTATAAAAATTATTTAAATTAACACAAATTATAAATATTAAATAATTCCACATGCGTGATTATTTAACCTACCTATGGTCTTGTTTTAGCAGGCTATATTTTAACATTTGTACTTTACAGACAAGATACACCTCTTTACAGTGCAAGGTAAAGATTATAAGTTACATAAAATGTCAACCAAGGTAAGAAACTAACCTGCCAGAAATACTTGGGGTAATTCCATAGAGGAATTGAATTATTAAATTTTTTTTTTTTAATTTATTTTATTATTTATGTACACACAGTAAAATACATACAAGATATGGCATAATTAAACAATAGTACAAAGGTACTGCTTATTTCTTTTGAAATTTCTTCCAGCAGACCTGCGAAAGGAGAAATGAAAAAGAAATGTAGACAATAGTGTGTGAGAACAAGAAGAGAAAATATGAATATGTGACGTCTTAAACTAAAATATACTTACACATATAATGCAGGAAATTAACATATACATAAATAAATACGTAATGATAAAATATATAAACATATAGATAAATATATATATACATATATACTTAAATATACATACATACACAATTAAGAGGAAAGGTAATGCTCTTTTACCTACTCGACATTTGAACAGAGAAATAGTTTTTAAGTCACGAATGCTCGGTGGAAGTGAGTTCCACAATCTTACAGCATGTACAGAGAAGGAATAAGAATAATAACTAGTTTTATGGGGATGGGATTTAAGGAGGGATCTAAGGTGTGATCTACACGGTGCGTCACTAGGACGAGCGTAAGAAAAACGCTCACGCAGGTAGGAAGGTTATGAAGGGTTGTGTAAGATGTTGAAGAGGAGACACAAAATCCGAGTGTTCCTGCGAAAGCGGATTGGGAGCCACTTGAGTTCCTTGCGATGGTGAGAAACGTGGTCATACTTTCGAAGACCGAAAATAAAGCGAATGCATAGGTTTTGCAGGCGCTCAAGCTTGTTTAATAGCTCCTCAGTAGCATCCAAGTAGCAGACGTCGGCATAATCTATAATCGGCTGAATAAGTGTTTTAGAAGAAAGAACGAAGAAAGTTAGGATAATAAACATCTATTTTATACCTATCTATAAAGGTATAACGGTTTCCCTGCTCAAATAATTGAGTTATAAATATTAAGAAAACTATTACCTCAGCAGTAATTCAACAGTTCAATAAACAGGAAATACTAACAGTTTTACCTGCGTTTATTAGCCAGACTGCTAAATTGTTATAGGGCTGAATGCCCAAGGTTCTCTCGTCGAGGCTTTTCAATATTTTAGCTTTTGATACTCATTGCGAGTCAAAGTCAAAGCATTTATTTCAAATAGGTACATAAAAGGCACTTTTGAACGTCAACACTTACATTAAAATAGAATTGTTTCTAGTCGTCCCTTCCAAAATATAGTTTCGTATGGAGAAGAATGGGCAAGAAAATCCACCGTTACTCTTTTAAAATGTTTTAAACACAATATTTAACATAGTACATTCATTATATAATTATGTGTGAAAACGATGCACCCAGAATAAAATTACCATACCAAAATAAGTAAAAAGAATGAAATTGAAGCAATACACATAAATTAATTTTATGATATAGACATGGTGCTCACATATTTACAAACATTGTAAAAGTAAGTTTACGATTTTCCTAGGATATTAACAAGTAATAAGTCAGTGTATGAATTAAAGTAGTCACTGAGTGTAAATCAATGTCATAAATACAATTAATTATATAATTCAATTAGCAACCAGTTCGATTTTGTCTAGACTCTAGATTATCCCATGGAGCAGGACCTGCATATTTCCAAGCATTCTTATCTTGGATATAATCCTCTAATTTGTAATATGCTTCTTTACAAAGTTTACTTTTACTATGAGTTATAAATTTCCTTTCATTTAATTGCAATATGTCACGAGGTATTTTGTTATAACATTTAACACAGTACCCCATAAAAGATGTATGTACTTTAACTAATCTGAAAAATGGTTGATCTATTTTGTCTTTGTTTCTAGTATTAAAATGATGTCTATCACTTATTTTATTAAAAAGATGTAGATTTTTTCTTCCATACATGATATTTTCATAAGTGAATTGGCAAGGTACCGTCATAATATTAATCCTTTTAAACAGTTCCCTGAGGGGTTCGCGGCGACGTAGATTATAAATGGCTCTGACAGCTCTCTTTTGCAAAATAAAGATGGATTCAATGTCAGCAGCCCGACCCTACAGTAAAATGACATACGACATAATGCTGTGGAAGTAGCTAAAATAGACCAAACACGCGGTTTTTACATCTGTTAACTGTCTGATCTTTCAAACAGCATTTAAGTGGCCGAGCTTAGCCGCCCCGCAAGAGATGTTATATGAGGTCCCCATTGTAATTTCTCGTCTAGCGTGATTCCTAGGAACATCGTTTGATTAACAAATTCCAGTTTTTCTCCATTTAATATGATGTCACATTCGCTACTTTTAACATTTGGTAATTTAAATCTAATGCATTTCAGTTTTTGTGTCATTTAGTACCAAATTATTTACCGTAAACCAATCTTGGACCTTAAGAATACAGTTATTCACGTCGTCAAGATTTTGTGACCGTTGGTCTATTTTAAATATCAATGCTGTGTCATCTGCAAATAACACCATCTTCGGTTGATTTAGAAGTAAATGGGTAAATCATTAATGTAAAGTAAAAAGAAGAATGGACCCAATATTGAACCTTGAGGAACGCCCATTGCCATTTCAGACCCCAATGAGTTTATGCCGTTTACTTGAACTTTAATAATAAATAAACTTTCAGAGCAGTGTTAATGAAATAATTTACATAAAGTAAATTGTCTGGGCTCGAACCTGCGAACTACAACTTGTAAGTCGGGCCCGTTGCCACTCGGCCACCGCTGTGTTATGCAACCGAAAGTTCTACTCCTCTCTAACTGTTAATAGACGAAAAGACATTATTAGCAAAATACTTATTGTTTTCACTTGTCAAAATCGATAAGGCTTGTGCAAACAGGTGCGACGTGACTCACGTACCTAGAACAATTTCTTTGAAACCTTCATGGAAATTATTCTACATTAGTGTCGCGTCGCGCCTGTTTGAAGAAGCGGTGCGGTGCGGGCGGTATTTGTTATTAGCGGTATTACGTTTTCAGCATTATCTGGAGTCGCGTTTGACGCTTATGAGGTTCGATGTTAACGCGTCCTAGTGGTTAACCATTAAACAATTTATATCAGTCGTGATGGTCTAGTGGTGGCCACGCCTCTCATGCACGACGTTGTGGTTTACAAATTTGACTTTTTAAATTCATATGAACTTTCTGAGTTTATTTTGGATATTACTGACATCGGTGAAAGAAAACACCGTGAGGAAACCTAGACTTATAGTTAATGATCATCTGCCTAGCCTTTTTGCTACATGTTGGGGTCGGCTTCCGGTCTAACCAGATGCATCTGAATACCAGTATTTTAATGGAGTGACCGCTTAACTGACCGTCACAACAGGGTCGGAGCTGTCGCAGTATCAGCCCAGGGCCCCAAAGCTATAGGGGCCTCTGGAGCCCCGACGTATAATACGTCGTATAGCATTTCAAAACGTCGTGTACTGAATGGACAGGTCCACTCAATCTGTGTGGTTCTTTCCTCAAAAGACCATTTCAGACACCGATCCACATGGTCTTCACATAATCTGACCAAGATTATGTCTGGACTTTAAAAGAGACTGTGACCTCTGAGTTTGTTTCGGCCTTTCTTCTCAGAGTAGTCAGATAGGAAACGCCGACTTCATCTAGTTTAAAAAAAATATGATTGACGTGTAAAAGTGTTTGTACAAACCTACTTACAGAAATAAAATCATTTATCATTTATCATTTAAAAAATATAATATTCAACACCTCAAATACTTGTTGATGAGAGGGCCGTAAAAAATGAATACATAATGAAAACGTACGTAATTTGTTTGTCTTATGAAGGCTTCTAGCTACAGGAGCAGGACAATACTTAATTAGCGTCTCATTAATTAAACAGAAAACTTTATCTAATTAAGTCAGGGCCCCTAAAACATCTTGATACCCTAAAGGGATTCCCTTCAGAACTAGTCACGTCACTTTTTCACAGCCCAGTTACTGGGTAGCACGAAACCTCTTGTTAAGACTGGTTAACTAATAGGTTTTGCACACAGATTTCCCGCGTCGAGGTCGGAAATTATCCCACGGCGAGAACGTTCTTACCACCGGGATAAAAGTATTATTGTGTGTTAATCCAGGCTCTAAACTATAAACATCCAATCATCTACACATCTATTTAAGCATACAAAATTTCAAATTTATAATATTAGTAGGATGTAAGTCATGAAAGTCAGAGACAGAAATAGCAAGCCCGTCTTGAGTAAGCCTGCCAATCAATGTCAAGAGCATTGATTGGCAGGCTTGCTCTCCTTCTCCGTAATAGGCTGGTATTATAATTATTACTTTAAAGCAACTCCCAAGCCATTGTTCTGTTTTGAGACTCACCCGCATTGTATCCCTCAAGGGCCACCATATACGGTCTCCGTCTGGGATGCCGTTCTATTTAAGATTAAAATCTCTAAAGGAAAGGTCTTTTGTGTGGAAGATTTAGCCCCTAGTGAGGCTCCCAAAGGACCGGATTTATCATAACTTCTGAAATGTTTTTCCGGGTCACAAAAGTTCTATAATGTCCAAGTGTGTAGATAGAGCATTATCGTCAGGCGGAGATAGAAGATTTTTTTTTGTGAAATTATTACATCTTAACTTAACTTACCTATCAGTATTAGGTATGTAGTGTAAGTAAACCAATGGTGGATGTGGATATCTTATATATCCAAGTCAAAGCAGTTTTATTAGTGACTATAGTTTTATGTGATTTTTTTGCAAGAATTAACAACCTATGCAATCTCTTTAGTTCTCTAATGTACGCAAATAAAGCCCACTACCGTTGAAAATAATTAGGATGTCATACCTATGATTTTTAACCGACTATATAGACTTGATAATTCTTTTTTTGTTCGAAAGGGGTTTATTCCAAAATGGTCCCATTTAAATTTCATATAGATCTGATGATGCGTTTCGGAGACAGACAACGGAACTCTTCAAAAAATGACAGCAAATCAACCGCGATTGCTGCTATCGCATAAATATGCATTGTTTTGACCCCAAGGGTGATGAAATTTCGAATTGGTGAGGGGCGGGTACTATGACTAAAAAGTGAAAAATAAAATCTTTTTCCAAAACAAAACAACCGACTTACGGAAAAACAGTAGGACAAAGTGAAAAACAACTTTAATTTCGGATTTCGGTGACTTTGGATATGTATTTAAATTTTTTGTCACCGCCTTCCGAAATTCGGAAGTCGGTTATTTATTTTTTCTTTGTCGAAGCAAATAGCTTTCACAAATAATTTGCCACAAAAAACGGCCAGATTTGGTGGCACTATTTACTGCAACCTTCATGTATGTTAGTAATAGCTACAATTTATGAAACTTTTTGCGACACTTGAAGTAGCCATGTGAGAAAACTGCAAAAACTGATTGATTTGAATCCTGAGTACCTAATACTCGAATAGTTTCATGGTCTGGCCTCTGTATCTCTTATTTTTGTGACAATCAAACTACATATACTTAATGAACTAGACTACGAATGATTTTCCCCAAAAACATTGTTACAAGAGGTTAGAAAATTACCAAGAAGTAACAACATTTTCCACAGCTATTAATTTTGATAAACTAACATTACTTATTGTTTGCTAAAGAACTATACATTTATTTGCCTGAACATGATACATCATGATATTCTTTTCTGAAATGAAACGCGTATGTTGGTATATTAATTTAGTCATCCCTTAATACATAGTTGTAGGCTTGGCGGGCCGTCTCGACGCGGAGGCGCCGTGGTGACGACGCCGACGCCGCGCCGGGCCGCCCACACGACGCCGGAGTCTTGCCCTTGCAGACTCGCCAGGCTTTACTCATATACTTTAACTGAAATGGAACTAGTAGGTATTATATTGCTGAAAACATCTCAAGTATTTTTTTTTGGTGTTCGTAGATAAAATTGTGGGAGGTCAAAATACATTAACAGTGTCTTGTTCAGAAATGGTAATAATAATTGTTTTACATCTCAGTATGAATGGTAGAGGCGATAAAACAGAAGTGCAAAAAGGTGGCATGTTCATAATCCCCTGCTAGACTCGATGTTTGTCGATTACGGTGTAAGACCCATATATCGCTCACAATATCAAATTTTTTTATCTAAAAAAAAAAACAGTTTGAGAATGGTCTTAGCCAAATATTACATTGAGTTTATGTTCAGATACGAGAATAGCTAAGATATTATTAAAAAACACTAATAAGGGATAGGCGGTTTTCGATTTACAAGTAGATGTCGCACTGAGAGACTTTATAATGTAGGGAATAATTAATGATATATTCAAACTTTTTAGTTATGATGAAAAATAATGGCCACTTGGCCCAAAATATTATCAGAATGCCATAAAAAAAATATTTTATTTTCCTTTTCATGGCTTAAGGCTTGTAAAATATTTTTTCATCAAAATTGACCAGGATTTTTTCTTCGTTTCTACAACCTCTTTTGTTAGTTATTTAATTAAAATGAAGACATGGAGTTTTTGGCGGGATCGCGTTGGAACATGTCGCACGAATTTTCATTTTCATGGAATTTAGTGAAATAGCGAATTAAATTGTATAATTTTGATAGTGAATTATTCAATTTAGTTACGTGTGAGTGCACAAGTGTTGTGAAGGTGAAGATAAGTGACTAACGTGGACTTTTCGTGTTCCCCCCAAAAACTCCTATTAGGTTGTTGTAAAGTTACTACCGCTTTACAATAACTTTGATTTGACTTGACTGACTAAAGACGACTATGACTGTGTTGTAACTTCGTGCCCGATATCGGGCCATTTACTTGATCTAAAAGAAAAATTACTTGACACTGGCTAAATGCACAAACCGTGTGAAGCCAAAATAAAAAAATAAATAAAAAAAAATGAAGACATAACTTCTTGTTCCAATAATTTGAAACTTTTCTATAATATTGTTGTTTTTTCTGATGATTTTTCAAGGAAGGAAAGAAAAGAAAAGAAAATGTATTTGGGGAATAATCCAACCATTTAATCTGAAAAAGATTTTGAGTGAATCGTTATGCTCTCAGTTTTATCAATGGCAATCTACATAATAATTATGTATGTTCCAATATAGCAAAGCGATTTTATAAGTGAAAAAGGAAACTAAACATACGATTATGGCAAAGCGATTTTTATTATGACTGAAAAAGAAGACAACATATTTTCTCTGAACTTGTGAAAAGCCGCCAACGGGACGTGAAAATAATAGGTAAGTATTTTCATAGCAGCATTTTAAAATGCGAGGACAGATATGCCACAAACATCGTGGGAAAGTTAGCGTGTCCTAATGGAAAGAAAACGGTTGTGTTGGCACCATATAATATTTTATTCTTAAGATTTAGATGTAAACCCACATTCGTTCCCTTTCGGTCCCTAAAGGGGCCTGTCACCGTATACATATACCCATAGTTGGAGTGTAATGGAACAGAATGTAATACACAACAGTTCTATGGACGAGAGAAAGCTTTGGGAAAATGAAAGTATATTGTTTGTATTGTTCTCTCAAAGGATTGAAAATGTGTTTGTTATTTGGGAGCGATGAGTGGTATTTATTTCGAATTCGTTTGTCACTCTTCGTAGAAAACAGATTTTGTGTGGGGGAGCTTATTCCGAGAGTATGATTGGAAACAAAATAATTGCTTTTATTGGAAAGTAACGATCTGAGCTTACGACTTGTTAAAACATCGATGTTTCTTTATTATACCTAAGTAAGTTTAAATGAAGGGCTCGTGGCTAGTTAATAACAGCCACACGGGTCGATCCATCAGGTTAAGTTACGCTTGCCAGGGTTGGTCTGAGGATGGATGGTCATCTTTACACATCAAGACCCCTCCGTGCCTCGGAAAGCACGAGCACAAAATCAAAAGTCATTTATTCAAACTAGGCTGGGAGTCAGCACTTTATGAACGTCAAAATTACATAAGACAGTCCCCCAAAACGCCCGCCCTTCACCACTTCCTAGTGCTTTAGCTGGGAATAAGGAGTGGCGCAACAAACTCCACAGCAGCACAGCTGTCTGTTATGTTGGAAGAACTTGATTCTATACAATAATAGCATATAATTAACATTCAACAATAAATGAACATTTTATTAATAATTAAAAAAAAATAGTTTATACAGTCAAATAAAATAAACAATGATACGAAGTAACTCATATGACCTGTCAGTAGTTAAGCTAATTCAGGTGAAAGAACACAAACGTTGTTTTGAGTTAATCACAGCGACCAACAATTCTTATCGTTTAAGTAGTCGTTGACAGAATAGTATGCCTTAGAACAAAGATTTGATTTTACTTTTCTTTAAACGCATTACAATGTAAATCTAGCAAAGAAGAGGGAAGCTTGTTATGAAATGTTATACCAAGCCCAACAAATGAGTAATGAACACTTTATGAAGCCGGTGAAAGGGAGTACGTAGTTTGTCCTTATTTTTAGTATTAATATTATGAATATCACTGTTTTAGTGTCTAAGTATATATTTTGCCTTATATATAAGATGTTAGCGAAGATGAATTGCGATGCCACCGTGAGAATACCAATATCTTTCAGAAGAATTCTCTCAGAGAAACTCTAGCACCTAGTTTTTAAATTGCACGACCAGCTCGTTATTGAAGAACAAAAATATTTTGAATGTCAGCGGCTTTGCCCCACAGCCGTAGTACATAACGCTATGAAAATAACTAAAATAGACTAACCGAGCTGTATCAACGTCAGTGTATTGTCTTACTTTCCTGATGGCGTAGGCGGCCGAGCTGAGCCTTCCCGCTAGGCTTGATATATGTAAGGTTATGTTAAGGTTGGCTTCCAGTCTAACTGGATGCAACTGAATACTAATATTTTACATGGAGGGACTACCTATCTGACCTCTACAACCAATGCATTTGTTGACGGAAAGCTTCTTTACGTAAAATTAATTGTTTGCTACATGTGATTTTTTAACCGACTTCCAAAAGGAGGAGGTTCTCAATTCGTCGGAACCTTTTTTTTTTTTTTTTTTTTTTATGTATGTTCCCCGATTACTCGAAGATGGCTGGACCGATTTGGATAATTTTTTTTTTGTTCGAAAGGGTATACTTCCCAGGTGGTCCCATGATCATCAAGTCAGGATCTGATGATGGGATCCTGGAGAAATAGAGAAAACTCTTCAAATTTTATAGGCACACTTGAAGCAATTTGTGTAGTTTTTGGAAGAGTACTTTCTCGGAGTGGTTCCATTTCAATTTGGTGAAGATCTGATGAAGAACTTCGGAGATAGCCAACGGGACTCCTCAATAAATGATAGCAAATGGACAGGGATTGCTGAAATCTCATGTCTGTCAATTGTTTACACCAGTTAATAACATAACATCACGCCGGTACGCTGTGAAGGGGTAAGCACATGTGAACCACTAAAAAGTGAAAAATAAAAAACTTTTTTCAAAAAAATAAACAACCGACTTCCAAAAAAACACTAAAAAGTGAAAAATAACTTTAATTTCGGAAGGCGGTGACAAAAAATTAAAATACATATCCAAAGTCACCGACTTCCAAAATTAAAGTTATTTTTCACTTTTTATTATGTTATTTGTTTTAGTTGTTCGTGTATTATTTACTTCCTAAGTTTATGTCTGTATGTAGGTATTTTGTATTTTTTTTTGCGTGTTTCTCTTTCGAACAACCCGCACCCCTGGCAGGCATCGGCACTTGCGGGCCCCATCAGTTGTTGCTGATATCTCTTTGAGGCGCGCGTGGAATACAATGCGCCGTCGACCCGGGCTTGGTCCTTACCGGACAGCGAGCTACCCATTACTCGCCGTCCGCAAGCCCGCGCCTACGGTGGCCGGGAATCAGCCTGGGATTCCCGACAACTTGTAAATGGCCTTCAGTTTCATATTGTTTATTGACACTGTTTATGTTAGGTGTAAGTTTCCCGAATAATATAAAATAAATAGCCCTCGGCAAGGCTGGTTGTCCGACTTCGAGCACGAATGGGTCGTGCACGACTATCAAAGATACACGAATGACAGCCGGGACCAACAGCTTAATGTACGTTCCGAGGTAAGGAGGGGTCGCGGTATGTAAATATCGATCCACGGACCAACCGTGGCAAGGGAAGCTTAACCGGATCGGTCGACTCGTGTGGCTGTTATTACTTATCCACAAGCCCCTCTTAATTTATTTGTGTTATTTTTTATTTTTATTGCAATCAAGTATTGTGGTTATGAAATAGGTACTTACTATAAATGTGGTGTCAATAATTAATTATTTGCGTCAGGTACAGATTTTACCTCTATGAATGTAAATACAATACCATTAATTCTATAAAATCCGTACCGTAGTAAATTGGTCGATTTGTTATAGAGGAAATATTAGAATTATAATATCGCTGGTATTTCTAACTATTCATTTTGATATTTTTATATAATAAATCGGAGGCAGTAGAATTACTTCTGTTTAGGTACCTATATGTGGTAGGTATAGATAGACTCTTGTCACGATGATTCGTGTTTGGAATATTTTTACTGCGGCTTCGGCCGCGTGGCGGTCGAAAAATATCCCTCGGGAACGTACTACCAGGATATTTGTTAATCTAGGTTATAAACTATCTGTATGCCAAATTTCATCCAAATCTGTTCAGCCGTTTTTGCGTGATTGGGTAACAAACATTCAAACATTTATACATTCACATTATCTAATAATATTATTAGTAGGAAGTAGGGTAGTAGTATTTATGATAATGCACTTTTCAATAGATGAGGCACCAATGCATGAATATTTACACATTTTTATTACATTGCTCAGAATTTTTTTTCGACTTTTTGGTATTAATATTCATTGTGGACTCCAAGAAAGTATTGTCTTATGTACGATGCAAAAAGGTACAGGGCTTACACAAGAAAAGCTTATGTTAGAGAGGGAACAAAGGACTTCTAATCTATTTAAATTTGGGTTGAGCTCTAACACCGAAACACGGTAGTTACAAACTCTTAATTAGCTAGATAGGACCGACCTTCATTAAGCAATAAATATGAGGAGATTACCCCTCTTGGGCATAACCTCCCATTCATTTCCGAGAGGCCAAAACTTTCCACAACGATCAAGTTTAGTGGCCGTTAAATTTCATATAATTAACCAACTAAGGCGAAGCAAAAAGGACGGTTATGATTTTGACCAGTATTTCACATACATAGATAGGATCTATGTTGTATATTACGTTTGTTCATCTGTTCCCTCATAACTTCTAAATTACCATAAGGAGGTAATTTAGAAGTTATGAGGGTTATAGGCGTAATTTGACAAAAAAGGTATAGTCGGAAGCTCATTGATCGTCTGCTGGCCGTTTATAGGCTATGTGACGTCACATTAAATTGACTATGACGCCCTGTAGGCCACATCTGTATCAAATAAAAGGACTTTAGCATATTACAAAAATGTACAGGACATTCTTAGCTAACCTCAAAATAATTTAACTAAAACGGTAAGTTCGAAAACTAGAACCTGACTACTGAAAAATCTAATTCTAAAAACGATGAAGTAAGAAAATATTCTCATCTGAAAGCCATGGTCGTATGCCGCGTACCCAAAAAAAAGCAATGCATTTTAACAATAGTCCGTGATCAAAAGCTTTAGGGCAATGTGGCATACGACCACGACTTTATTTTATTTATCTAGATAAATAAATAAAATAAATAACGCCTGGTAAAAAAGTAATAGCATGTAACACATAAGCAGATAGCTCTTTAATATTCAGATACGTTTTTTTTTTCTTGTGTGGGAAATCATCAAATGACTTCTCCCGCTTTGGGTGGAGCAGGAAGGCGTGTCAGACTTTTACTGACTAAAACCCACCCGTGTCCCTCAGTTGCCTGTGTGCCAGGGGCCGCGGTATCTCTTTCGAACAACCCGCACCCCTCAGTTATCTCTATGATCTTACGGCTCTATGGTTCATACGCTCTATGGATCTTACACAATGGTGCTCTTGACCTCTTATAAGCGAATAGAGGGAGGTACCGCATAACGTAGACGTTCAAGAGCGGGTCCTTGTATACGATATGCAGGCACTTTACATTCCTGCCTGTGCTCATGTTACCATGGAAATCATTTGGAATAAAACACAATACAACATCACGCCCTGTTTCCCCGAAGGGTTGGGCAGAGATACACCCATAGTACACCCACATTTCGCCAGTTATGTGTAAGTCCCATGTAATAGGGGGTGAGCCTATTCCCATCAACCGAACACAAATCCAGACGCCGACGGAGAAATTCCGGATAGAAAAACCGAATAACACTTTGCCAAAATGTGGTTCCGTGTGGTGCCGGACGTAAAGAATAGCACCTTCCCATTTCTTCCCATGGGTGTCGTAGAAGGCGACTTACTAGAGAATGGGCAGCAGCGTTCTCCATGCATTTTACCACCATACTGCGATCGCCAACCCGCCAGCCAAGCGTGGCGATTCTGACAAACACCCCATTTTTTTTTTGGGGCTGGCCTATGTCCTGCAGTGGGCGTCTATCGGCTGAAGTAATGATGATGATGAACCTGGGATACGAAATCAGGACCTCGTGTTCAGCAATAGCGCTTACGACCACTAGACCAACGAGGCAGTCGAGCGCGAAGTTATGTGTGTAGTCTTTATAGCGCGTACTTATAGATTACACACATAACTACCTACTAGGTAGTCTCTGGTTTTCAGACTCATCAGCATTCACTAGGTAGTTTTCAGTAGGCCATTAATTTGCTACTCAAGTGGGAAATACGTGGAACTTGATGTCATTTTCCAGGTTTCTGGCTCCCGAAATTATTGTTAGTTACGTGTAAGTACCCAGGTAACTAATTCCAGGCCAGTATCTCCGAATCAGAATTGAAAAATATCATAACTGATAAAAATAATTGTTATGTCCACTGTACCACAACAATCAGCATTTGCTCATCACCAAGCACAGATCGATAGCGGTAGGTACCCAAGCTACAAAATTCATACTTAAATACATACATATAACATACATATTCATAGATGAATATTCTGTTGTCAGTTTTTTAGCATGTTGGTCATTAAGATGTATCTTGTTGACCCAAATGATAATGATAATAATGATAGGCTGTGCCTAGTTTAGGACCCGCTGTTTTTGTGTAACTTTTCTATTAATTAATATTCACGTAATTTGTAAAGATACATACACTATTACATTTAGCTAATATGTGAGTTATCAGACTTTAAATAATATTAAGGATATGTACAAAAAGAGGGAAAAGAATCACAGGGCATCAAAAAACTTGTTTGCATCGCTGTCAGCAGCACGAGAGCGCAAAAGGCTGGCCGCATTGCCACGTTGTATAGCGATGCTGATTCTTTGGCCAAAAAATAGGCCAGCCCTCTGGTCACATGAAAAGTCGACCAAGCGCTTGACCATGTCTCGAAAAACCAAGTGGGCACTCGGACCCCATAGCCCTAGTGTTTCAAACCTAGTGTCTCTATTATTTAGAATAATCGTGACGGGTTGATTTAGCAGTAAAAAAACTAAACACTGCTAAACCGACCCGACACGAAGTAAAAAATGTGGTCACTGAGTGGCTTCTAGACCTGGATTATCATGAGACCGAGGAATTACCTACTCCCTCCTATCCCCGCCCTAAAATACAAAAGGTCAAAAGGCCTAATCACTTCCACAATCACGTATCCATTTTCAATACCTACACATATATAGACACACACACGCACGCACACACTCACACTCTACCTATCACACACTCACTCATTCTCCAATCACACCACCACAACATACCCTGAAACTGTCTATTAGGTTATTTTAATTCTCATTTTTTTTCCTTTCCCATTCTCTTTTAAATATTTTAGTTACTGCATGATCTTATTGTACCGCTCCACGTATTACTTACCCGCCTTGATAAATAGTGTGCCAAATATGTGGCGACACTCCTCTAGCATGCTTAAAAATTCTGATGGCTAACAAAATAGTTTGGGAGTTAGGATCAATACTCTGTACCTATAAATTTAAATTGTTGATTGTGACTCATGAGTTTATGTCATATTTTATGTATTTCTCTTAGTGGTCAATAAACGTTTTATATTTTTAAATTTATTATATTATGCAATGTTACTTGTATGTTAATGATCTATGAGCAAATTAAATAAATTAATGTGAAAAATGTGAATGTTTAGGTCCTTGTTAGTAATTATGACGTCAAGAAACAAGCAGAGTGCTGGGGCGGCTAAATTAATGCATTCCACACCGCCGCGGCCATCCGACTCTGAGTCACCAAGGCGCAATGAAATATTTCATGAACTTGGAAAACCCCGGTATTTTGAGCAAGTGAAATATTACATTAAACAGCAAGGAAATTCAGAAATGTGAATAACATTGTCCATAGTCCCACGATCATGACGGTCGTTTGTAAAGTAATAAATATTAATTAACATTCCATCTGTTCGAAAAGGACGACTTGGATCGCCTATAAGTGCACCCAAAGGTGGTGTTTTCTATAAGAAAGTTTTAGCGAGCAGTAATGAGTTTTTAATCCTCTTTATAAGTGTGCACCACAATTATCTTTGCCGCGCACTTTTTGAATTTGGAACATCTTAAAGAAATCGAACGCAAATATTGTTTGACTATGACTGCTGGTACGACGACCCATAGTCGCGCAAGCTGACAAAAAAAAAAGAAATCAAATTAAAAACGCGCGTTGGTCATCGCGTTAGCTGGATTTGTAGTTAGCTTAAACAGCCGAAAAAAACGACGAGTGTGGGTAAAGGAATACAGACAAAGATATGGACATTTACCGATGTTAAGGGAATTACGACAGTGTCATCCGGAAGATTTTAAAAATTACCTAAGAATGGACAGTGACGATTTTGATTGTTTATTAGCACTGATACGTCCCAAATTAACTAAGCAAGATACAGTTATGAGAAAATGTATAACAGCAGAAGAACGATTGGTTGCCACGTTAAGGTTTTTAGCGACCGGACGGACCTATGAAGATCTTAAATTTAGTACAGGCGTGTCTACATCGGCGTTAAGTAAATTAATACCGGAAACGTGTAGAGTAATTTATGAAACGCTTCGGGAAGATTATATGAGGGTAAGTAAAACATTTTGTAAATCAGTTATATACTTATATAATTTTTATCAGTCACAACAATCACAGTACAATCAGTTAAAATGAATAATTAGTTATTATAATTAGTTAAAATTCTTATAGTAATCTCTTAATAAACACTGAGATTCATCTACGAGAGTTACATCAGTGTTTTGGGATAAATAATGTTTATCAGTCACAACAATCACAGTACAATCAGTTAAAATGAATAATTAGTTATAATAATTAGTTAAAATTCTTATAGTAATCTCTTAATACACACTGAGATTCATCTAGAAGAGTTACATCAGTGTTTAGGGTTTCCAATGTAGGTTGAAGAGACGAATGTTGAGCAGCGTCCGTGTGTACAGAAGTAGATGATGATGGTGAAGATAAAATAACAGTTTTATTGCACTGCTTATCACAAATATCAGTTGAATCAGTTAATTTATTAAGTATTACCCCTGCGTAAAACTGAATGTATAATTGTTTCAGCATGTAAGGCTTGAATACTATTCATTTTCTCAAATTTTTTGGAAATGGTTATGGCCAAAGCATCATATTCTGTCACTTCCTTTTGTTTAATGCTTCTGTACATACAGTCATGAATTTAATCTGAGTATCTATCACACTTGGTTTCGTTTTCCTCTTCATACCTCTTGAGGCTGATCCTAAAGATGAAGATGATTCCTGAAACAATACAATTTATAATAAAAGTTGACGAAACATTATTTTATTGGTTTTTTTTTCAGTTTCCTACGAGCAAAGAAGAATGGTTGGAAATTGCTAAAGGCTTTCAAAATCAGTGGAATTTCATTAATTGTGGTGGAGCTCTCGACGGAAAGCATATTCGAATTGTACCACCTGCAAATTCTGGTGCAAAATATTATAATTACAAAAACTTTAACAGCATGGTTTTATTAGCTTTGGTCAATTCAAACTATGAGTTCATTTTTGTAGATATTGGTAAAAACGGCAGAATGTCAGATGGAGGTGTCCTCGAACACACGGAATTTTACAAAAAAATGATAAGAAATCAACTAAAACTACCCGACAAAAGTGAGAACGTTAACAATTTAAACTATGTTTTCATTGGTAATGAAGGTTTTGCTCTCAAAGAAAATCTCTTAACGCCCTATGCACAAAGAGAACTTGATCATGACAGACGGATTTATAATTATAGACTCTCGCGCGCTCGCAATGTTGTCGAAAATGCATTCGGTATAATAGCCTCTAGATTCCAGATATTACGTACACCCATTAACATGAAACCCGAAAATATATGTTACATAGTACTAGCAATATGTAGCATCCACAATTTTCTAAGAAAGAGAAGCAATATGTACCTGTCGGCAACGACAGTAGACAGAGAAAGTATTGAATCTGGACGCGTTAGTGAAGGAGACTGGCGAAGAGACAACTTCGACCTAACTAGATTGGACAGACCTTCAGTCAGGAATGTCTCAACTTTGGCTAAACAGAGCAGAGATGAGTACAAAACATATTTTAATTCGATAGGTCGTGTGCCTTGGCAAGAAATTATGATTAACGCTGGTAGAGCATAACTTTATTCAGTGTACCTATAGGTTTATGGACGTAAGTTGAGCGCTGATTAAAGAGGCAGAAACAATTGCGCGCAGTGACCAATAAAGTTGCCGCTACCTATACATCATTTTTTTTATCTGTACAGTAAAAAATTTACAATATATTGTGTTTTTATTTACCACTTACCTCTACAATTGTGTGGTCAGAGTTTGGCAGTGACGTTATATTCGTAGGCTGCTGAGATGTTGGTATGTCGTCGTTGGTATAATGTTGTGGGGATGGTGTGTGGTTTGCAAAATAGTCTAAAGTTTCAGTTGAGACTCGTCCGTCGGCATGTTAGACACGCTTGGGGTTGGTAGTTCTTGGTCTTTTGTGTAAAAGTAAGTCAAAGTACCAAAGAGTCGGTTTATAAACATCTTCTTGGGAGCTTCCACTTTTGTTCCGTGTCTCCGTTACTTTCTTCAATTCTTTGTGAAATGCACCAAGAGGTGTAAAAAATACAGAATTTAAGAAAATTCTGTATTTTTTTGCTGACGAAATCGCGATCAGCTGAAACAAAACCTACTTGCAAAAATCAACGAGCTCGTCATATGCTTTGTTTCTCATATTCCTGTTGCTATACTCCTTACTTTTTATCTTCCAGAGACACGGATGTTCACGGTACAAACGAATGAACTCTGTGATAGCTTCGACGCTCCAAACCGCCATTTTTGTAATTTACGTTCATACGTGATGCGCGCGTAAAACTGTGAGACATGCACTCGCGTCGAGGTGCCAGATCGGACTGTTAGATCCACACATCAACACGTACAGTTCGGAGCGAGGGATGGAACGGCGCGTGGTGTTTCCCGCGGTCCGAACTGTACGTGTGCAGGGTCCTATTGTATCCGATCCGACCGATCCGACCGATCCGACCGATCCGACCGATCCGACCGATCCGACCGATCCGACCGATCCGACCGATCCGACCGATCCGACCGATCCGACCGATCCGACCGATCCGACCGATCCGACCGATCCGACCGATCCGACCGATCCGACCGATCCGACCGATCCGACCGATCCGACCGATCCGACCGATCCGACCGATCCGACCGATCCGACCGATCCGACCGATCCGACCGATCCGACCGATCCGACCGATCCGACCGATCCGACCGATCCGACCGATCCGACCGATCCGACCGATCCGACCGATCCGACCGATCCGACCGATCCGACCGATCCGACCGATCCGACCGATCCGACCGATCCGACCGATCCGACCGATCCGACCGATCCGACCGATCCGACCGATCCGACCGATCCGACCGATCCGACCGATCCGACCGATCCGACCGATCCGACCGATCCGACCGATCCGACCGATCCGACCGATCCGACCGATCCGACCGATCCGACCGATCCGACCGATCCGACCGATCCGACCGATCCGACCGATCCGACCGATCCGACCGATCCGACCGATCCGACCGATCCGACCGATCCGACCGATCCGACCGATCCGACCGATCCGACCGATCCGACCGATCCGACCGATCCGACCGATCCGACCGATCCGACCGATCCGACCGATCCGACCGATCCGACCGATCCGACCGATCCGACCGATCCGACCGATCCGACCGATCCGACCGATCCGACCGATCCGACCGATCCGACCGATCCGACCGATCCGACCGATCCGACCGATCCGACCGATCCGACCGATCCGACCGATCCGACCGATCCGACCGATCCGACCGATCCGACCGATCCGACCGATCCGACCGATCCGACCGATCCGACCGATCCGACCGATCCGACCGATGGATGGATGGATGGATGGATGGATGGATGGATGGATGGATGGATGGATGGATGGATGGATGGATGGATGGATGGATGGATGGATGGATGGATGGATGGATGGATGGATGGATGGATGGATGGATGGATGGATGGATGGATGGATGGATGGATGGATGGATGGATGGATGGATGGATGGATGGATGGATGGATGGATGGATGGATGGATGGATGGATGGATGGATGGATGGATGGATGGATGGATGGATGGATGGATGGATGGATGGATGGATGGATGGATGGATGGATGGATGGATGGATGGATGGATGGATGGATGGATGGATGGATGGATGGATGGATGGATGGATGGATGGATGGATGGATGGATGGATGGATGGATGGATGGATGGATGGATGGATGGATGGATGGATGGATGGATGGATGGATGGATGGATGGATGGATGGATGGATGGATGGATGGATGGATGGATGGATGGATGGATGGATGGATGGATGGATGGATGGATGGATGGATGGATGGATGGATGGATGGATGGATGGATGGATGGATGGATGGATGGATGGATGGATGGATGGATGGATGGATGGATGGATGGATGGATGGATGGATGGATGGATGGATGGATGGATGGATGGATGGATGGATGGATGGATGGATGGATGGATGGATGGATGGATGGATGGATGGATGGATGGATGGATGGATGGATGGATGGATGGATGGATGGATGGATGGATGGATGGATGGATGGATGGATGGATGGATGGATGGATGGATGGATGGATGGATGGATGGATGGATGGATGGATGGATGGATGGATGGATGGATGGATGGATGGATGGATGGATGGATGGATGGATGGATGGATGGATGGATGGATGGATGGATGGATGGATGGATGGATGGATGGATGGATGGATGGATGGATGGATGGATGGATGGATGGATGGATGGATGGATGGATGGATGGATGGATGGATGGATGGATGGATGGATGGATGGATGGATGGATGGATGGATGGATGGATGGATGGATGGATGGATGGATGGATGGATGGATGGATGGATGGATGGATGGATGGATGGATGGATGGATGGATGGATGTGTGGCGTCATGTTATCAGACCCACACTAATGTCTCATAATTGTTCACAGTAACCTACCTACCCCTTTCACTTCTTGGTGGCGTTAAGGTGCGCGGACGCCGCGCGCCGCCTATCTATGCGAGCGCTGCCGGCCTCGGAAACCGGTCTGCTACCTCACCCCGGACGCCGCGCACCGCACAGCCTCCGCAGCCCGCTCAAGACGCAGACGGCGTCGACCGCCGGCCAGTCAGCCACAAGCCCTCAACGTGAATCCCCGTCGCTTTGGCTCGCTACCGCTTCATTTATTTAGCTCGCGTAATTTGTATTTTTATATCGCTATCCTAACGAACTTTATCTTGTATTCTTTCTTCCATAAAATCGTTTCCTTTCATTCTACAATTTCTACCTACCACTTGTTCTCTATCAATCTTTGCCGCATTATACCTTTACTCAATCTTTGCCGAGCCTCTCATTTACTCGCAACCACGGAACCCAAAACTGGTGACCCCGACGTGATTCACGGCGCGAAGATATTGTTATAAGACCGCGTGACGTTCGAGAAGTTTCCGGAACGTTCGCGAAGGACACGTCGACGTTGAAAATTTTTTTCTGCAAGTCATTGCAGAGATGGCAGACGAGAAGTTTACGGAGGCGTTGGTTGCAGCATTAGGATCAGCAGAGATCGCTAAGGTTAGAGTACGTGTTCCTCCTTTTTGGCCTGATAAACCCGCAGTATGGTTTGCGCAGGTTGAAGCCCAATTTGCGTTGTCGAGCATTACTTCCGATGCGACAAAATATTTTACCGTGGTCGGTAATCTAGAACCTACCATTATGGCTCAACTTGAGGATATTGTAGAAAATCCACCCACTAATAACAAGTACGAGAAGCTTAAAACCGAGCTAATTAAGCGTTTGTCAGTTTCCCAGGAAAAGAAAGTGCGTCAACTCCTTATTCATGAGGAACTTGGAGACCGCAAGCCGTCGGCATTTCTTCTGGTCGAGGTGTACCTGACGATTTTCTGCGCACTATCTGGACCAGCCGTCTGCCGACCGGCCTGCAGGCGATTATAGCGTCCCAGGCTAGTACGTCCCTGGAAGCTGTTGCGGAGCTGGCGGACCGGGTATTGGAGATCGCTCCGGTAAATCCGGTGGCTCAGGTCGCGAGTACTTCGTCCTCTACAGGGAATTTACTTGAGGTAATGCGTACAGAAATAGCCAGTCTCACGCGGAAGCTGGATGAATTATCCACTACGGTGGATAGGCAATCTCGTACTGGCGGTAGGTCAAATAGGAGTCGTAACCGGCGATTCTCCCGTTCGAGAAGTAGTTCAAGAGGCCGTGCATTCAAAATGGTGGACAATCAACGTGTATGTTGGTACCATCACAAATTTGCAGACAAAGCTCACCACTGCATAAAGCCATGTGATTATGCTTCGGAAAACGCCAAAGCCAGTCGCTAATGACGGCGAGCGATTGCTGCAGTATTTCCAGCCGTTTATTCGTCATAGATCTTCAATCTAGAAAACCATTTCTGGTCGATACTGGTTCCGATCTGTGCGTCTACCCTCGCAGTTATTTAAATGAGAAGCGGGTACGTGTAAATTACGACCTCAGCGCAGCGAATAATTCTGTAATATCCACGTACGGGTATATTAATTTGCAGCTGAATTTAGGACTACGCAGGGAGTTTAGCTGGAAGTTTGTCGTCGCAGATGTGACCAAACCAATTATTGGGTATGATTTTCTCTCCCACTATAATTTATTAGTAGATTGCCACAACAATAGGTTGATTGATGGTTTAACAAACCTTTTTGTTAGCGGAGCTATTGCTAAAATGGAGATTCCCAGCGTCAAGGCTGTTACTGGTACTTCTCGGTACCACGAGCTGTTGCGAGAATTTCCGGCCATCTCACGTCCGTCTGGTGCACCAAGGGAGGTACGTCATTCTACCGTACATTTTATTAATACAACGCCCGGACCATCCGTTTTCTGCAGGCCACGCCGTTTAGCACCAGATCGTTTGAAGATAGCCAAGTCAGAGTTCCAAGCGATGGTCAAAGAGGGGACAGCTCGTTGCTCCAGCGGACCTTGGGCGTCTGCTCTGCACCTGGTGCCCAAGCATGACGATACTTGGAGACCATGCGGTGACTACCGGGCATTGAATGCTAGGACGGTGCCAGACAGGTACCCGGTACGTCACATTGAAGATTTTTCACAGCATTTACATGGAAGCACTATTTTCTCAGTCGTAGATTTAGTCAAGGCTTACCAGCAGATTCCAGTTAATCCAGCAGACATCGAGAAGACAGCCATCACGACACCGTTTGGGTTGTTTGAATTCCCTTTTATGTCATTTGGTTTGAGAAACGCTGCACAGACGTTTCAACGTTTTATAGATGGTTTGGTACGTGATTTTGATTTCTGTTTTCCGTACATCGATGACCTTTTAATAGCTTCAAAAAGTACTCAGGAGCATGAAGAACATCTACGTAAGCTGTTCACACGCCTCGAGGAGTATGGAGTGGTCATCAACGTAAATAAGTGCAACTTTGGTCAGCCACAGGTAACTTTTCTTGGTTATTCTGTTTCAGCAAAAGGAGTGCGCCCGTTGGAGGAGAAGGTGAAGGCTATTCAGAATTACCCACCGCCTCAGACCATAAGATGCTTGAGAAGATTTTTAGGGATGCTCAATTTTTATAGGCGTTTCTTGAAAAATGCTGCAGAGTTACAAGCCCCACTTAATGATTTATTGGCGGGCCCGAGCATGAAGGGATCGAAACCAGTGAAGTGGACTTCCCAGTTATTAGAAACTTTTGAGCGTTGCAAGCATAGCCTTTCAGATGCAGCACTTTTGGTTCACCCGGTTATCGATGCGCAACTGGCATTGGTAGTAGATGCATCCAATGTTTCATTAGGAGCTGTGTTACAGCAGAAGGTAGATAACATCTGGCAGCCTTTAGCTTTCTTCTCGAAGAAGTTGAGCCCCACTCAGCAGAAATACAGCGCTTATGATCGCGAACTCCTAGCGATATACGAAGCCATCAAACATTTTCGACATATGGTAGAAGCACGACTATTCATTGTTTACACAGATCATAAGCCGCTGATAAGTGCTTTTAAAAAGAAAGACCAACAAGGTTCACCGAGACAGATCAATCAACTTTATTTTATTTCTCAGTTCACGACTGACATCCAGCATGTTTCCGGGCAGGACAACCAGGTGGCCGATGCATTGTCTCGGATTGAGGCAGTCACTGCGCCAGTGGACTTCATGGAGCTTGCCCGTGCGCAGCGTGATGATCCAGAGCTACAACAGCTTCTGAAGGGTAACCATTCGTTGACACTGGAGTTAGCGCAAGTACCAAATTCAAACGTACATTTATATTGTGATGTTTCCTTAACAAAACACAGACCGTTCGTGACAGCTACCCACAGACACCGTGTGTTCGAGTCGTTGCACAGCCTAAGCCACCCTGGTGCGAAGGCATCCATCAAAATGGTCAGTGAACGTTTTGTTTGGCCTTCCCTTAGGAAAGACGTTCGTGCTTGGGTTAGAGAGTGCATTCCGTGTCAGAAATCTAAGGTGACAAGACATACCGCATCTCCTCTTGGTAAATTCGACGTACCAAATGTTCGTTTCGCAGAAGTTAATATGGATTTAATAGGACCATTACCAATATCTTCCAATTTTAAATACTGCCTTACTATGATTGACAGGTATACCAGATGGCCAGAGGTGATTCCACTTCCCGACATGACAGCAGAGACTGTAACAAAGGCGTTTGTGTTGGAGTGGATTGGTCGGTATGGTTGCCCAAAGAAGGTAATCACGGACCAAGGTAGACAATTTCAATCTCACTTATTCCAAAACTTAGCGAAGACGTACGGAATCAAGTTGGCAAGGACAACAGCGTATCATCCAGCCTGCAACGGCATGATTGAGCGTTTACATCGCACGCTCAAAGCAGCTTTGATGACACACGGTACGAAGGATTGGGTTAGTTCACTTCCTATGGTCCTTTTAGGATTACGGACAGCGTGCAAGGAGGATCTGCAATGTTCACCAGCAGAGTTGGTATTCGGAGAGCAGTTACGAGTCCCCGGTGAGTTTTTCACCACTGCAAACGACAAGGTACACTACCCAGATTTTGTCAGTATTTTAAGACAAAGAATGTCCGACCTACGGCCGTGTCCAGCATCAGACCATTCACAGCATCAGGTTTTCGAGCACAAAGATTTACAAACCTCTACGCATGTGTTCTTGCGCCAAGATTTGCTTCGTGGATCACTAGAACCACCTTACAGTGGCCCTCACAAGGTCGTTTCAAGAAGTCCAAAGACATTCGACATAGTGCTCAATAATAAAACAGTCAAGGTGTCAATTGACAGACTGAAACCAGCATATGCATGGCGTTATGACATTGAAAAACAAAGCCACGAAGCAAAAGAAGCGCTACCATTGCGTACTACACGTTCAGGACGCAAAGTAAAGTTCCCTGAACGGTATACATAAAGTGGCCCTTTTATTCGTAAGGGGGTCCTGTGGCGTCATGTTATCAGACCCACACTAATGTCTCATAATTGTTCACAGTAACCTACCTACCCCTTTCACTTCTTGGTGGCGTTAAGGTGCGCGGACGCCGCGCGCCGCCTATCTATGCGAGCGCTGCCGGCCTCGGAAACCGGTCTGCTACCTCACCCCGGACGCCGCGCACCGCACAGCCTCCGCAGCCCGCTCAAGACGCAGACGGCGTC